>OX457124.1:11872475-14846808 GCA_949752895.1 Dendrolimus pini
TCCTTATTTAAATTCAGTGTGAAAATTTGGCTATTCTATATATTTATTTCAATGTAGAAGGTTTCTCAATGCATGGTTGGGGTACTGCTAGGATATTAGGAAAATACCTTCAGAGGTGCTTTATATTAAGGTCAAACATATCTGAATCCAAAGTTGCCTTTTAGAAATGATAAAGTGATATTTTAACATGTGAATATAGGTCAGATGTCCAAAAACTGATAGCTTTTATAATATTGTTGTTTACATTAGATAAAATATGATAGAAAGCAAGTGGAGGCCTTCAATAAATCACATGTCACAAGAACTCTAGTTCCTCCACAGATTAGGAGCTTTAAGAATAATATATTTTTATATAGACCTTTACTTCAAGGTGTTTTAAAGCCTTAAATGAAGTTTTATCTTTGCCAAATTTTAGATAAGTATTTCAAGTGATTCTTATATTTGTACTGTGTTTTAACCAAAGCAATAACATTGTTTAATGTGCCTACTTTGTAAACATTATAATTATACCAAACATTTAGATAGTAATAATAATTTAAATAAATATATATATAAAAAGATACCAAGGGTATCATATTAGAGTCCATAGAAGCATTATAAGCCTGAATAAGTATATTGGTTATTTAATTTAAAAAACTTTATACGAGATCATTTTATATTTTTCTTGATGGTCTCATTCCTAGATAATACAATGAAATTTTCGATCAAATTTTGTAATATTTAAGTTATAGTGAGGTAAACTCATTTCATCATCACAAATTTTGAAAATTACATATCTTTTATGTAGTGACTTTTTATCTACCACCTAGAGATACTTCACAAATCCCAAAGATATTTTATAAAATTAATTCCTTATTATTAATTGGATGTTAAAACCAAAGTTATAAATTACTTCAATTTCGATTGTGCCACTTTTCAATTATATTTAAACTGGTTGTATATAATTATTTTGTAAGAATATTGCCTAGTTTGTATCGATTTGAATTAGGAAACAATAATATTATAATATATTTATTGTATTTAATTAATTAGATATTTAACTTGCATGATTTGTTTGTAGAATATTAGTAAGAAATGATATTGAGCCAAACGAAAGAAAATACACAAAATCTACAAGACTGACAATAATATTCAGAGTAGATATTAAACACTGCACAAATAAATTTTGTAACCTAATATTTAATTTTAGGTTCAATAATTGCAATTTTGTAATATTTATCAAAAATGCACCTTGTTATAGACTCATCATGACAACTAGGCTAAGATCAGTTTGATTTATCAATAAATATTTTATGAAAATTGTATTATAATAATTTTCGATTTTATTAAAGAGTTGTTTGTTGCAAATTGTTTTATTTATTTGAAAAATAAGTCTTTTCCCTTTGTTCTAGGTTACGGTAAGGATGTCTGCGAGATTGCGTAATCTCAATCCGTATGAGTTGCATAAGTATCTCGTTAACGTGTACTGCTTGAATAATAAAGGGCCCACGAACCTCCTGGCGAGGGACGCCTCCAAAGATAGAACCGACTTAGATATTATACGGGAAAATCACAAATTCCTATGGGAGGATGATGATGTTGCCGATACTTGGGAAAAACAATTGGCAAAAAAGTACTACGACAAACTTTTTAAAGAGTATTGCATTTGTGACCTCAGCAGATATAAAGAAAATAAAGTAAGTTACCTACTTAAAGTACTCGATACAAAATCACGAAGAACGGAATTACTTATTTGTAGGTATATATTTTGTGGTCATTCCTGGAATCTTTCAAAGTAGTCTTAATTATTTACTCGTAGAACCTAATTACGCTTATCTTGTTGGTATAATTGTTAAGTAAATGGTCAACCTAAACAATGAAAATAGGCACTTAATTATAAAAGTAGATAAAACACAGCCTAGTTAACTACTTAAAAACAAATTAATACAATTATTTAACATAATTCTAGCTAGTTTTGTTATAAGTAGGGCAATAGTGAATTAAAAGTTACTGCACCCTATAATAGGTTCTTTATATTTTCCTATGACTAAGTTGCGTAACAGAAATGAGACCTACGAGGTTTTGTCATTTATGTTACAAATATAGAGAGAAAAGGTCATCAACGTATTTGTATTATATGGTCCCCTATCGAAGGCTCAGATGGGGATGTGTGGTCCCCTATCTGAGTCGGTTGCTTTTTTTGCCCGTGAGACCTTCCTTTGTGTGCGCAGTGCGCTATTGGGGAGCGGAACAATGGACGTACTGCCTTTCTGTATGCTAAATATAGCTACATATTCACCCGGCCTCGGACTGCTACACAGTAACTAACATCTGTCCATTTATCGTTACGTCTCCCTCGTCTTTATGGATTCAGTAACGACCTTTGCCTCTAAAGTGCATTATATAAACTGATTTGAATTTCATATTAGTTAAATTCGAATAAAGAATCAACTGAATTTATTTATACATGCGTGTTAGTCAACCTATTGCCTCAGTGAAGGTCAAATATCAATTTTACATCTAATTCATGCCAATTCGTTGTCTTAGGTACTACGTCTTACTGATTCGCACGCTTATTTAAAAGCCAGGGCTTTAATTCCCTAAATCCTGAACTGCATGGCGGCTAAGCAGACAGCGACTAATTACCAGCTAGATTCTTGAATTGAATTATTCTTAGAGCACGTTAAACTGCCATTCTGCATTTTTGTTGGAAACTTGGATTTTTCCTGTTAAAAACTGCGTTCATCTTGAAATAACATCCACATCAACTTTTATTAAAATCGTATTCAAGGCCTATAAAAAGCATCCAAGTCAATTGTATATTTGTTTAATATGTAGATAGATAGATAACACTTTATTCCTCACCAAATATACAATTACAATATTGTCATGATAGAAACAATAGGCGGCTTTATCGCTTAAAGCAATCTCTTCCAGGCAACCTAACTTAAGGAATAGCTTAACCACCACCATCTAATCTGCGGATGTAGTTGGTGCAAATCATTAGGTATATAATTAATAAACATACTTAAAATTACTCTGTAATATGCATTAGAATTCTATATATTACCTACCTATCTACTAGTTATAAAATATAGCTAGGTAAATAATGAGCTAACATTTTATCCGTGCAGGAACGGAGAAAGAACACAATTTCCTGCGACCAGGCGGCCTGTCCTAAGAGGCGACAAAACAACCCATAGCCAGGTGGTAGGGTGTTTAGCCATCTGGATGGCTGCCACCACTGGTCTAGAGAATGCCCCCATAACAACCTTGAGTTGTGTTCCGGCATTAGTGGCCAGGTTCCATAAGAGAGAAGCAGCACATTTGAAGCACTTTTGGTGTTGCAAAGTCCATAGGCGATGGTAACCGCTTTCCACCAGGTGGGCCGTCTGCTGAAATTGTGCAATAAAAAAAGCCTAAGCCTTTACAAGTTAGATTAAAGCTAAGGTTTCGAGCCTAATATAGCAGTTACAAGTTGGCTAATGATGGCTGTTAAATGTTTGGTTTTGTATACAAAAGAGCCTGTTTCGCCGTTTACATATAAGTATTACTAATTCTTAAAATAGGTAGCACTAAGATGGCGAATTGAAAAAGAAGTCGTGCTTGGAAAGGGTCAATTTCAATGCGGCAACAAAAAATGTAATAGTGATCAAGAGCTCAAATCCTGGGAATTGAATTTTGCTTATGTTGAGGAAGGTGACAGAAAAAACGCTTTAGTGAAGTTACGTAAGTATTGCAACTGTCCAAAACCTAAGAGTAAAAAGTAACCCACAGGATCTCAATCGTACTATTAAACTAGGGGAAGGCGTGGTCACTTAGCGGGTAAAGCATCCGAGTCTCATGCCAATAACAAGGGATCAAGTAGTAGAAGATGTAAAGAAAACCTGTAAGTAGAATATTGTAGTGGTGTGTGTGGAATTATTTAACTTATAATTCCAATTTGCCCTGGACAAGCTTGATGTTTATACCGTTTCACTGTCTAAAAATTAGGAAGCCTAGCAGTGGGACGTTTGTTAATAAGTTCATAGTTAATATAAAATATTAATCTTTTAGGCCTTTGTCCTGATTGCTCTGCGAAGTTAAATTATAAATCTAAAAGGCGTGAAATAAAAAGATTAAAGAAGAATAGAAAAAGCAAAAAAGATAGGACAAAGAATGTAAACAATAAAAAGAGTGAAGAAAACAGCACAGAAACTACTGAAACTGCAAACGAGGCGTGTACGTCATCTGAAATACAGACAATTGAAAATAATCAAGAGTCTCTCTGGAAAAAAGGTGCGCAAACCATATTAATAGCAATAAGCGATTCCTATAATACATAAGTATATTCAAACAATTGAAAAATCCATAATAGAAATCACAATCGATTCGCTCCTCGGCTGAACAATCGTGGTTTCAAGTCAACTTATCGACTCGACGAAGACTGTGGACGAGACCGCTCATAGAAGCGTACTCGTTAAGTCGTTGATTACCTACGACGTCTAACTCAACTCGATATTCAAACTGTCGAATAAGAGTGAAAACTATTTTCACCAAGATGTTTCAATAATCTTCTTTAATAGCTCGTCATCGCGCATCGCTTTTATCTCAATTTGTCGATATGAACATTAAGCCATTTTTTTCGAGTTGTAACTTTTCATGGACGGATAGCAACCACCCGGGGATATGTAGTGCCAGGGCCTGGGAACCCAAATTCCCATAACCCTGATGACAAACAGTTTGGGCTTATTACAAGTTGTGGTAGTTTTATCGGCATCCCATTTAGTTGATATGGATTCGAACCTAACTGAGGAGCATGAATCGGTTCTAGACATTTTCCGATACGATATAAAAGAAGTTCACCCTGCGACCATTACAATGTACCTATAAGTAAGATATCCCGCGACGTCGTCCGCGCTTGACTTGAAATTCCTGCGACAGAAAGTATAACACAATTTAAAAGAGAATGTGAGCTAGAGTTTTAGTGAAACGGTGTCGGAATAAGCTAATTTTTATGCATTTGAACAACTAAATACAATCCACTCCCGAAAAAAAAATTCTGCGGGCTTCCCGGGATAAAAATCACATATTTAATTACACAAAATTTGTTATCGATCACTGACAAATCACATTGGTATTCGATTTTTTTTATAATTTGGCCTTTACAAACCATGCTCAGAAAAACTCCCGCGGGATTGCCAGGATAAAAAGTAGCACAGATTTTAAGTCTAAGAATTTGTAGTCGATGAAATCCGCAACGAAATCGGCCCAGTAGTTTTTACATGAATCCCGAACAAACAGACAAGAATTCTAAAAGAAATGCATCGTATTCTCAATCATTTAGATAGTGTATTCCAGTTATTTTTATTAATAGCTTCCATGTACAGGACACGACTTTAAAAAAATATTATAATACCTATTGATTTTTGTGGTAACGTTTACTAACTGGTCCACAGTGAGGTTGCACATAACTAGCTAATAATATAGCCACGCCATACCAACTCAAAAATAAAACCTTTTCAGTTGCAGTACATAGTAGTCGCTATAATCGAAATCGGTTCAGTGTTATTACGTAGTTTGCTAACCTAAATGTGCATAAAATAGAGACATGAAAAAATTATTTCTTTCAGGTGTACAAGAAACAGAAGAAAAGAGCCGCGAAGAGGAATTTGAAGAATATTTAGAAGACTTATTGCTTTAATAACCATTGCCAGGCAATTCTATAATAGAATACTAAGAATGACAATCTCAGTATCTATAGTGCATCTTCCATTATCCATCATACGCAATTCAAACCAGGCCACTGGACATTGCCGCTGATCTTCACCAATAATTATTGTGGAGAAAACAATAACGAAAAATATCATAGTTCATAGTGATTTTAAATGTGCCTTTAGGAGGTCGTTTCTCAGAACAATAACTATAATATAGCTTGTAGTTCTGTTGTTGTTATTGTCTTGCGGGAGATATATTATACACTAGCGCCCCTAACGAAAGTTCTCGGATCTGGTTGTACGGTTTTCGGTGTCACATTTGACACAATCTATTTTCACGTTTACCTTTACTTATCCAAAGAAAGCTCTTAATAGAATATTTAAATGTTCATGGGTACTTTACGACTGCAATCATTATTTGTTAATAAAAATACAAACTGTTTTTCAAATGTTTATTTTCATAACGCAATATCATAATATACATATCTACTACTTTTCCGTATTAACTCGCAAGCCATATTAAGTAAAAAAATGGAATAACTAGGTATGTATTGATAAAAATTAATTGATTATGATTAATAACTGATCATAATCAATCACGTTGTAACCATACACAACTATATTATAATTAATCACGTAACACAACCTTTGCATTTCTGCTAAATAACTATAACCGTATAAACATTTGTGTTTGGACTATTTGGTTACCTATGGTCGAAAAACTGAAGCACAAAAACTAGAAACAACTAATGATCAAATTAATCAATGGATGGTTATTTATAACAGATTCACAGATAATAAATAAATCAATGCAATTTTTACAAAAAGGAATGAGTTTTGATTTTGTTGTTTATATTCAATCAAACGCTAAAAGCGAATACTTTCATCTTATAGCAAATCTTTGAGCTTTTGGCGGGTTTCCTATATCTTATTGACAGTTCATTTCCCTTACTATCGGTTATAATTTGACTGTCAAACTTTGACATACCTCCATACAAACAATGTCAAAATTCAACCGATGTTAAGGCAATTGAATGAATGTTAAGAGGTATAGGCCAACAAACTGAATCACACTGAGAAAACCCGTGGGTTACAACTAGATGGCGTCACTGAATATTATAGAATCTTTTATACAAATATTTTGTGTTAATTTCAACACATTTTAAAATATTACAAACATTTGAACACCGTTATGTGGGATTATTCGAAGTAATCGCGATAAACATGAATAAACTGATTCTAATAGAATTCAGTAATGTGTACTTTCGACAAAGCGGATGACCATAGAATCATGAAAATCATACATGTGGGTATTACACAAGCGAAACCGCGAAAACAGCTTGTGATTGTATCATAGGAAATTGTAAATGGATTAATAACCATAACGCTATCTAGTTGATGCATATATCCACCGGATTTTCCAACACGCGCATAGAAATATCAGTGAAACGTCAAAAACGCAAAAATAAATTAAAGCTATGTATTTCATATCCCTAAAAGCAAATTTCACTGAAAGTAACTTGGTGATTCTTATTCAAATCAAACATATCGATGCTCATGAAAGTCACAGTGCATGTAATAAGCAAGGAACAAAAAAATTGACTTAGATTATAAAGTAATTCCTGTTTCCGGCTAATTTCAATAGTTTATTTCAGAGCTTTTCAATCTTTTTGTACACGCGACCCCTTAACAGGTTGAATAATTTTGGCGTCCCCCTTGGGATATATACAAACAAAAAGTTAGTAATTTAAGTGACTACGTTCATGTCTTGCTCCAATTTGTTACCTATATTCATTATTACGGCGTACCCTCTGCAAAAAGCTGCTGAGCTTAGAAAGTACGTAAGTATGAGGTATAAACTTAAATTGCCTTTTCCTTTTTGGCGGCGACCCCCCGAGCACGGCTCTGCGATCCCCCAGGGGTCGCGACCCAGAGATTTAAAATCGAGGATTTATTTCAAAGGTATTAAAAAACAGCTTCGTCAAAGCTGTTTTTATGTTCATCGAAGAATGCTGTGAACTACCCTAAATGACTAGATATATTGCCATAGGTAATGTTACTATCGCTTTTTGAAGTATTATTGTTTCGAATATAATTTTAGTCCAAAATTATAATTTAAAAAAGTAACTAGTACGTAGAAAATTATTTTTAAGTATGGGGACATATAATTTTATTTTATAAAAGCGTGAAGTGGTTGATATCAATGTCACAATTAATATCGCAGATCCACAAAAAATCAGTTGTCTGTGCTGGGAGTCCGAGTATAATTTTTTGTGGCCTATTTTTTCCCGCTGAACACAAATCTGAAGTAAGGATTGGTGGTCATAGTCTGACACGCAGCACACACAACTTTTTTTTATCGACCTGTGTATTTATTTCATAGCTATTCGATTAATATGAGGAAGCCCGAACAGGCACGTTAATGGGCAGGGATTATTTTATTACGTACACTTTTATTTCATCGCTTTGACAATTAATTAATTGAATTTATTCAATCTCATATACTTTTATAGACAACAATAACTTACAAAAGCGATTTTATCTGAATACCTTGGAAAGAAGCTCAAGTATTAAAAGACTCGGAAATAGGGGAACTAAATCACATTTTCACTTATAAAGCAGCGGTATATTAGCAAACGACCGAGTACACATCGTAATACATAATACAAAAAAGATTCACACATAATTTCAACTTATTTAAAAAATATGGTTAAACATGACATATTTTTGGCCTTTTGGCGATAGTTAAACAAGGTATTTGTACAGATTTTATTTAGTCACGCCACCATTTCCTGACGGCTACCCGTCTAATAAATCATCCATAATATAATCATTTATTTCTAAGACTGTACATAGTATAATGCTCATAAGACGATATACGAGTACAATTCCAAAATATATAATAAAAATCTTTGATACAAAAGTAAAGTAACATTTTAAAATAATAGAATATTTTTACTATTTCTTTTTAAATACTATTAAAACGAGTCCACTTTGGCCTTAATGAACTCCACGCTGTAACTCAAAATAATTATTCTTTTTCTAACAATATATAGGACGTATGATAGCTTAACTTGGAGCGCTCAGCTATGCAATTTTAAAACCCAGCAACTTGCAGCATTCCAAGAAATTTTACACCACTACACAAAAAAAATAATTTAAACTACATAGGTATAGCAATTCCGAACTATTCATTAAGTTTTGTGGGAACAATATCATATTTTGGTACAGCCTTTACAAGCACAATACATCAGCAAACACCTACTAAGATAATAAAAAATCGAAATGTGTGCTGGGACACATAGTAGTGAAACTTCAATGGACAAGTGGAAAAACGAATCGCAACAAAATTTTGCAAATTGTTAATGTCCAATCCGAAAAGTTTCACTTCTACTATGTCTCCCAGCATACATTTCCATTTTTCGCTGTTTTAATGGAAATTATGATTTGGTCAAGTTAGGTATATTTTCATGAATGCATTTTTTATTTACACTTATTTTATTTTATCAAACAAAAAAACTGAATTCGAATCGGAACTAAAAAAATCATCCATAGTCTACTCTAAAATTATGCCGCCCCTCCACGCGGCCTTAACACTTTTTCCTAACCGACAAAATCCTAATAGCCCCCCCCCCCCCCCGTCTATATAAAAGTTTCACTTCAATAGATGTTTTTTTTATTGCAGGAGTTCAGCAGACAGGCAGACGGCCCACTTGATGGAAAGCGGTTACCATCGCCTATAGACATTTGCAACACCAAAGGGGCCACAAATGCGCTGCTGCTCTCTTAAGGGTACTGGTAATGTACAAACATTCATTCAAAAAGCAATGGCAGTTGCTTGGTTATGAAATTATATAGCTTCACTGCTCTGTTATTTAATTTATTAAATTAATCAAATGATGAAGAGTAAAAATGTTTCATACTTGAACGTGTAAAAATGTGAACATTTTATTTTTGTTTTGTTTGCATAGTTTTGGACACTTCTTCGTCGTCAGAGCAATCTTCATCGTGCGTGTGAGTCAGCTGGCGGGGCGTTTCAGGGCGCACGTGGGGCACGGACGCCGATGTCTGAAACACCAACAACCTCCTTCAGACATCTCCATTTATCACTGATTCAAAACAAAAGCGCCACAAATCTAATAACACGCTTAGGACTTCATTTAAGAATCAATTTTCATATAAGACCCCCAATATCAACATTTTATGTGTGAAACAATACAAGTGTTACGTTTTTTTTTTAAATTATACAATTTCGAACTTTAACACAATGAAATAAGATGTAAAATAATATCCATCAGTGTAAGATACCGTATTCAGAAATTAGGTATATAACCGTCCGATCCTGATTATTAGACAATTTTGGAATTTAATGCAATGAAATAAGATCTAAAATAATATCCCTCATTAAAAAAGTACCTAGTTTTTGTAGTCAAAATGGGAAATAATTGTAATTTTTTATAAACATAAAAAATATGTAATTAGCATTAGATTTCCGGAGTAAAATGATTTAGATTGTTTCCAATAAATGGTTCAGGACATTGAGCTCAAAACGTGAGTACTTCCTGTTCAGGAATATGCCTTGCTTAAGCAATTTCTCATTCACCTCGTATGCCTTTTATATTATATGGTTATCTCTTAGATTCGTAGAGGAATTCTTCCTAAAGTCCGAAAATAATAGAATTAATATAAAGCGAATTACGCTCAGCCTCTAATCTGCATACGGAAAAATAAATTTTAAACTTGCTATTCAGTTTTAGATTTACCTTTGCATCGACGCCGTCTTGTCCCGTGATGTTCGTACAATCTTCGGACATGTCCTCTGCTATACATACTACACTATAACTACGTTGAGCGCTTGAGTGTCGAGATCTATAAAAGAAATAGCATAAGCACATTTAGATTTCTAATTTCTATGACAATTATTACAAACTCACAGCTTTACTTGGATCCGCGTATTCAGAAGATGACCGTGGGCTGAACGAGAAAGAAAAATAAAATAGTGTGTTCAGACTCTGTTAAAATTAATTTCTCTATAGCACGATTACACAGGTCCTAAATAACATAGCATGGCGTACAAAAAGTACATTGCCTTATACAACTAATAAATACTTAATATTATATCTATATACTGGATATGCCCGCGACTTCGTCCACGCTCGACTTGAATTCTCGCGGGATACCCGAGACACAAACATCGCAACATTTAAAAAGAGACCGTAAGCTATCGTTTAAGTGGAAACTGTGTCGGAATAAGCTAATTTTTATCATCCGAATAACTTCAAACCGCTCCCAGGAAAATTCCCGCGGGATTCCCAGGATAAAAAATATTACACATTTTATTATATTTAATTTGCTATCGAACAGTAAAAATCACATTGGAATTCGAAGTCTTTTTTATCTATTTTGAATAATTTCTAGAAAATTTCCCGCGGGATTCCCAGGATTAAAAGTAGCGCAGAGTTTAAGTCTAAGAATTTGCTGTCGGCCAGCGAAAACCGCATCGAAATCGGTACCAATAGTTTTCATATAAATCCCGAACAAAGAGACAAAACGACAAACAGACGAAATGTAAAAAAAACGCATCGCGTTCTCCATCTTTTACATAGTCTATTTCAATTGTTTTTTTAAATAGCTTTAATTTACAGACGCGGGATGTTTAGAATTCTATAATATTATAAATTATGGAGATGATCATGAAAACGGAACTTGTGATTTTTCGGTAGATTAGAAATGTGCTATCATCATCCTAGCGTTAAACCTTGGATCCGCTTACAGCGTCCGCTTCGGAGCTCGTATTACGTCTCTTGCATTAGATTCACTCGACAATTCACAAACTTGCCACCAGATAAATTGTTAAGAGTTATAAGGATGAAATGTTTGTAAATAGATTGTTTTGCACACATTGCTCACCAAATACTTTCATGATAATGGCCGCTTTACTTTGTCGTGAAAACGTCGAAAGAACATTGCGAGAAAAGAAGAATAGGAACCTGGAACGGTTCCTCTCGTTCGTAGGGCGTGCCTGACCTTAGAGTCTTACACGAGCAATAAATACCTACTGTATACTGCCTGCCGGTGTGTGAAATTACCTTAGTGATGACACATTTGATTTATCACCGGTGAAAAAATTAAGTTAAATTTCAACAGAGCGTTATTTCACGTGAGACAAACTGTTAAAGCGCAATGTACAAAAGTAAAAAATAGTTAAAGTAGGTAGCCAAAACGATAAACGAGCAAACTTATTTTCGTAGAATTGAACCTTTTAACTTTGAACCGGAGATATCCGTACAGGAACGGAGAAAGAATACAATTTCCTGCGGCCGGGCGGCCTGTCGTAAGAGGCGACAAAACAACCCACAGTCAGGTGGTAGGGTATTTGCCCGTCTGGATGGCTACCACTCCTGGTCTAAAGTATGCCGCCATAACAACCTTGAGTTGTTTTCCGGCATTAATGACCAGGTTCCAGTCTCCCTCAAGAGAGCAGCAGCGCATTTGTATCACCTTTGGTGTTGCAAATGTCCATAGGCGATGGTAACCGCTATCCATTAACTGGGTCGTCTGCCTCTTTGCTAAACTTCTGCAATAAAATAAAATAAACCATTTTCTTTAAAATGTTAGGGATTCATTTGCTTAAATTATTTATAATGCAGTAAAGTAACGTTCAGAGTGCAGCATATTATTTAATTTCACAGTTCCAATAATCACTTGCAGTTCTAGTAGTCGCCGTGACACATCGCGGTATTGTCATTTTATCATCACTTGTAAAATATCGAGTGGTGAATTTTCACCAGTGAAATAGCAGTGACAGCATGAAATAACTTCACCGCAGTGATCGATATATTAAAGTAGTTGTACTTTCCATCACTAAGTTACCTGTCTATGGTGGGCGTGTCAAGGGTGAACCGCTGCTCGTGGGCGACGGTGGACTCATGGGGCATAAGCATCGCCGGGGCACGGAACATGTAGCAGAACGGGTAGTACATCAGGTTGAGGAATGAAGCCGCGTACAGGTCCGCGTACCTCACCACCTGTTATCATTCCATTAAAATCTCAGTACGCCTATTGCAACAATATTCCAAATTAATTATTGACATTTAAATTATTATATTTTAATTTAATCGGCGGGCAATCATACATTGTATGTGAATAACCCAGTCACGCAAGTAACACTTATTTTATGGGTAATATACAACGGACCGCACTAAACCGATACCAGATACACAACGATGTCATAATGAATAACGGTAAGTTCACTTACAAAATGAACTATGCCAGGAATCGAACCCGGGATTTCTGCGTTCCAGAGGTAGGCGAGCAAAGCCTTAACCCACTCTATCACAGATTCCATCATTCATATAATGCTGAGTGATAATTTAGTTGCATAATTATTAACACTGTCTAAGTACACTAACCGTGCGAAGCCATATTTAAATAAATATTACGTCAGCGACTTTTCCAGTGTGACGCTGTATGGTCTGCGATCTTTGCCTGTTCTTTAAATACCGAAGAACAAAAATACTAGTACTACTGACTTTTCTAGTGTGACAATTTGAACAAGAAACTTTTATAGTATATAATATGTATAAGATTAATTGTAAAAATAATATTAAAATGCTAACCTGCGATGAAAAGAATGTCTGCCTAGATCCAGACCTAAATAGAGAGCCAAGCATGCCGTACGCCAGGTCCATTTTGTGCGTGACGTCGCGTATCGACATACGCAACTTCGATATATCTGGCTTTTCCTTTGTACTTGAATCTAGATCTCTGTAAAGACGCAACAATTTATTGGGGCTAAAAAACAATGTAAAAATTATGTTTTTAATTTTTTTTAATATAAATAATAAATAATATGATTTTTTTGTACTGTTTTTGTAATAAATAACATAGAAAAATGTAATGATATGATAATAATAATATTACATGATGGCTAACCAACATTATAAACTGCCTGTAATGAACGTTCGAAAGGAGAAACTGTCGTTCATATAAAGAACACAACATCTTCTCTATTTTTACATTATATGTATGTGACAGTTCATGCAATAAATGATATTTTATTATATTCTAGTTGAAAGTAGTAACTTTCGCCTCTAGACGGTATTTGGCTAAGGAGCTACCAAAAATCATTTATGTAATCGAAAATATCTTCAGACAAAAATCTAATAATTAAAACTCGTCACTAGCGCAACCAGACCAGTGAAAAAATCAAATCAAATCAGCACCATACGCTCAAATAATTTTCGTTAAAAGTAAGTTTTATTGGTGTTTTTTTTTTAATTTTCCATCTCATTTAAATTTAAAAGTTAGATGAGAGACATTTTTTACGAGTTTGCAACTTTACCATGTACTCGTATTGACATAAACATCTGGGTTGGCTTGTGATCGTTATATCGTCGGCCTAATACAGTAAATTCTTTTTGACTACTTTAAAAGTTATGGCGACAATAACGTTATTTTATTTATTTGTTTCATATCATAAAAAGGTCTTTTCAGATATGGATTTAAAAATATGTTTTCGTCAAAAATAGCCTTGACAAATACGGTTGCGATATTGATTAGAACACTTCAAAACACTCACTTGTACATATCACCTAACTGTACGTCAAGATTCTGTAACTGCGCGAACAACTGACACTTGTCCGTCCAAACGTGCAATTCCTGGACCAGTTCGGGAACTATAAGGAAAGTACGCCAGCCACCAATCTTCTTCGATTTAAGGATATCACCAAATATGTGGTCACCTATGTACAACACATCTTTGCCTTTCGCGCCAATCAACTCCGTGAACACGTCACAGGAACCTATAAAGAAAAGTATTAATAATTAGATAATAGCCATTAACACTTTCTTGCTTACCAAAATGAACAATTCAAAATGTATCTACAAATACTTTTTACTTCATTTTTTCTATTATTTTGACAAACACCAATCAATATTCATCCTTAATATTATAAAGGTGAAAGCAATTCTTTCGGTCCGTTTGTCTGTTACGCTTTCACAGAAAAACTACCATGCAGATTTTGTTAAAATTTGGCATATATTTAATCTCAATATTCATTATCGGGAATGGACAGGATACGTTTTATCGCGGAAAACAGGGACGAATAGGGAATACATAAAAACTTCATATAGATAGCGCTTACTTAAAAAATTATGCAATATAACCTGTGTAAATACTAGCTCTTAAAATATAAAATCCATTTGACCCGGTAATTGGGTTAACTTCCACGGGATGAGGCAAGCCGCACGGAAATTCCTAATATGATGTAAAAATAGACAATTTGTAAGTTATTTATTTATACCTGTTTGTGAGATATTTTTCTACGAAAAATAATTTACGATAGACATTATTATACATATTCTCTACATTTTTACCAGAGCGCGTGCCAAGTGATGACGCACTATCTACAGCGAGTCGAATAGCAAATTAATTATATTATTATTGTTTAAATGTTTATTGAAATCTTATACTAATATATGAAGCTAAAGAGTTTGTTTGATTGCTTGAACGCGCTAATCTCAGACTACTGGTCTGATTTGAAAAATTCTTCCAGTGTTAGATAGCCCATTTATCGAGGAAGGCTATAGGTTATATATCACCACGCTAAGACCAATAGGAGCGGAGCACCAATGAAGAATGTTTCAAAATCGGGGTACTTTTAACTTACTTTTTTTTTAACTATTCTACGCGGACGAAGTCGCGGGCAGAAGCTAGTTATTAATATGATAAGACTATTCAAAACAAAATTTCAGAAACACTGACCATAGGTATATAATACCACTTATAATAATACTAGGATTGACCCGCGACTTCATCCACGCTGGATGGGAAACGAGATCACAGTTGTGATCACTTAAAATCGCCCCCCAAGAAAATTCCCGCGGGATTCCCGGGATCAAAAGTGCAACAGGTTCTAGGTCCGCGAATTTTCTATCGACCAACGAAAATCGCATCAAAATCGGCCCCGTAATTTTTGAGTTAATCCCGAAGAAACAGACAAACACAAAAAAAGACTACACTTTTATAATATATAGATACACTAACAGTCAAAAAATAAAAAAACAGAGTTGTTGCAGATTCGTATTACAAATAAGTGTCAGAATAATGTGTATCCTTAGGTAATGTATTACACCTTCGTATAAAACATATAAACACGTGTCAATTTCACTATGCGATTCTCCAGAAGCAATCACTTTGGTTCACTGGGTCATATTATTAAACATCACAAAATAGCAGTTATCGCTTAAATTATGGCATTTATTTTGAAAAATCACAGATAAATGGTTCAATTTGTTATAGATAAATAAACACCAGTTGATTTGGTAAAAGTGAATTATAGTTCAGAATTGTTTCCGATTTGCGCATAATTAGAATTGCGAAGTCAGGGCAATGAACACAAAGACATCAAAGTGGTGCCAAAAATAAACGTACACCTTTGGCGGGGTACAGAAATAAACAAAATCCATGGATGCTTGTAAAAGTTGATTCATACAAGAGAAATACATTGTAAATTATGCATACTACCTACATAACATATTTAATAACGATTAAAAATATTATTGTAATTCATGGTTACAATCTTTTTCTAAAGGTATAATTGAATTTTAAATACAAAGATCAACAATGAACATAGAACAGACTGTATATTTCAAAAATATGTGAATCGTCATAAGATACGAAACTATGTCAAAAGCCTCAGCATGGGCCAGAATATAGGGAATGAAAATAGCCCTGTAAAATATTATGTCCAATAACGCTTCTAAATCCTACATTTTTAGCACTATAAAATAAAATTACAAGTCTTTCTGCTTCTGAATTAATATATAAAAAACATACCGGCCAAGTTGAGAACCTCCTCCTTTTGCAAGTCGGTTAAAAAAACACCGCTCGACTATCACGCAAGATTTTGTCTTTGTTTTCAATTTAATTGTGTTTATGTTTCAAGTGATTTAATAAAAAAACATGTTTACCAAAATATTGTTTGTACTTTGAACGAATGGTATATCAGAATAGAACAAAGATTTAAAGGGCTTTTTTTAAAGGCGTTATTTTTTAGAAATTTAGGTGATCTGAGAACTTTTTCACAATTGAAGACGAGAGTGGATGAAGGTGATATGTCGCATATTCGGTTTTTTGCTTTTTTTGCGTAGATGAATGTTATAAGTCGATACCAAATGACTACAGACCTTAGACCATAGATATAAGGCATATTTAAAAAATAAAGAGTTGCTAAAGGTGTTAAGTTCAGTTCAGTTTCAAATAAAAGTAAAACTTTTATCTCGATTTACTCAGAATTTGAATTATGCGACTTATCACCTTCATCCACTCATGTCTTCAATTACATTTTACTGGACGATTGTCTTTCCTTGTTTGTATATTCTTCCGTGGCCTTAGTAGCATAATTTACTTCATTCATGTGCTTAATATTCTCAAAGCAAAAATACCCTTAAGTTTCTGTTAGGTTAACATGCTGCATATATAGCAGCGCATTATATTTTACTGAATTAAAATAAAATATAGGCAATTTTTATGGGTCATACACAATCGTTAACTTACTATTTTCAATAACAATATCTTCGGCCTCTCGATATGGAATTACGCTCCTTTATTAGAAACGAGATAAGGAAGTCCGTATCCATTTAAAATTGTTTACAATGTAACACGCCTTCCATATATTAGAATAATAAAATCTCAGTCATGCGACTGAATAAGGTCACTTCATTGATCATAGTTAGTTATTCAAGTCAAATATAACTTTGCCTTATCTTCTTAAGGACGAAAGTAGATGGCGAAAAAATATATTATGGAAAGTTTCTGTGAAGTATGCTTAAGGAATAATGATGACTATGAAGAAATTTTTGGATGTCTACAATACAAGTTATTTTATAATGAGCTCCTGCCAGAAACAGTTATTCATAACCAGAAGTAAACCAAAATTTTATAATTATTAAGTAACTTGTCTAAAAAATATAAAAGATTGCGACGATTTCACAAATTCTCTACAAAATCTAGTTTATTCCCAAGTTTCAGCAAGGAAAAAAGAAATCTTTATTCGTACCTCCCGAGTACACGAGTCCCTCATGTAAAGGTCCAACATGATGTCCCATTTTGAGGGCCCCCGTGCGCGTGTCCACTTGTCTGAGCGTAGTGCCTTCTCCAAAGAACAATGGCTTCCTAGCATCCACAACAATCCAATCGAAGTACGTCCTCCAATTTCTGTGAGGTTCATCGGGCTGTAATTTTTTTGTAACATTTAGCTAATTACAAATTATTTTATTATATTGTGCAATTTTTTAATGACTCTTAGCATCATATTCACATTATAATAATAATACATTAGTGATAGTGAGCTATTAACAAGTCACCACTGATAGGAATTAATTAAGATTAATCAGAGATCAGAAAACTAAAATATAGATAAAAATTTAACATGAAAAATTAATCTAACATACTAAGATAACCTGCTGATTAAACCCTAAAATTCAAAATATAGATCACTGAGCTTATTCCTAAAATTAGACACCTAAATAGAATTTAATAGAACAATTTTCTTCAAATAACATTCTGATAAAAACTATTTTTAAGATTTTAGATTTATCTCATAATTTTTTATAGTAACACTGTTTTGGACTAATTCGCATAATTTAGTTATTCATTTGACCGGGAATTTAAATTTAAATATTCAGTTATATAAAATTTGCCTTTAAAACATAACTACGAGAAATTTCATAGCCAGGAACATTGTGAGAAACGTATTCAAGAGCGGAAATGGCAGTCATTGTTTTATCAACAATATAATGTACGCGTTGTACACTATCTGGCTTCACAACGATTGTCAAGGTCTTATATACGCATGCTGATCGATTAAACAAGATATAAAACTAATATAATATTCATATTGCTATATCCTTCTTAAACACTAAAGTTATTATAATACATTATACAGTTTAGTTCAAAGAAACATTAAGACGTAAAATATATTAAAATTGTCACGGCAGCTTTGCTCATCTAAATTTCAGATTTATTTCCCACAGAAAAGATCTTATAGTATTAAAATTGTCATGTACAATGTTAATCAATTGTGTCGATAAATAAAAGCAAATTGACATATATTTTTTTCTTCTGCATTATACACAATTTATTCAGGTATATACATGGTCCTTCGAACCGGATTTAAACGACTGACCTATGTACACAATCTATAAGAACATGATGAAAATACTAACCTTAGCTCCATGCGGGAAATCGAACAAATAATTCATAATGTTGTCTGTAAAGTTATAATCGCTGTTCGTTAATATGAACAACTTCGCTCCACTTTCCGTAATCCTCGACAAGAACATCGGTAATCTTTCATCTCTTTTCAAATATAAATCCATATTTTCTATAGTCTTAGATTTGAGATCTCCGTGTATATGTACATAGTCTACAGCGTTTCTTACATCTTGGAAGATTGACTTGAACGACATCGCCAAGTCGCCGCATCTTACGCCGGTTCTTTCTCTGTTTGAATATAAACCTACATTAATACTCGTAATAATCGACAAACCATTACACACATTATAAGCAAATGACGCTTGTGTTATGGGTAATATACAACACAGCAGACCATGGTAGATAACGGTAAGTTCAAGATCATAGAGGTGAGTTATAGCCTCAGTAGTTTTCAAGAAAAGTGACATCCTTAGACGGACGGACATGGCCAATTCATAAGGGTTCGACCTTTGTAAAAATAGCTACGGATCACTAAAAACTTGCAGCAACTAAACTAAAACCTATTTAAGGCAATTTTATATTATATAGCTAAATCTGACTGAGAACTGAATGCTGAAAGTTATGAGGTAAAATTATTAAACTTTTTATACAATAAAAATAATTAATTTTCTGCAGATCCATGTGATGAATCATCTCTACAATGTTGAAATATAAACAAATAAAAATATCTTACCTAGTGTACTGTGGTGAATTTGTGAAAAAATCAATAAGACACGCTATTAAATAAGTCTCGGGCAGATTGAACAGTGTATTCAACACATAGACTCTCGACTCGTCCAGAGTTAAAAATTTGTTTGGATACAATTCGTATACTTGTGAACTGAAAGAAAGAGATTATTAAATGTTGTCACACCTACTCTATCTTCACGCTGTCATCAATAAATGTAAAATATTAAATACGCAGAACTATTATATTATACGTAGGTATGTGCATTATAAATCGGATTTACAGGAATAGATAAATCATAATTGCTTACAATGTTTTCTGTTTAGCTAAGATTGAAAATGTAAACATTCGAAAAGAAATGTTATTTGATGTGTATGTTGTGATGTGTAGCAACAATTTCTACGGACTTATGATAATAACATGCGCAACACCTAAGGTGCTACAAACCTCGAAGGGGGCACTAGAACCTGCCTACTAATGTCGGAACACAACTTAAGGTTATTATGGCGGCATGCTCTGGAGTAGAGACCAAAAGAATTAATATTTTTTTCTCCGTTCATACACATAAAAATACGCACATAATTATATTACATTCGAATAAATAAATGCGGAAGTGTAAATGATGTTTTAAAGAGGTAACAAAATCCTGAACGCGACCTAAATATTAATAGTAAAAATAATATCTAATAATATCTTTCTTTTTCTTCTAACAAGGGCGGTTGTTATCAAATATGTAATGAAAACAAACAAATCACAAAAATATTTTTAACTGCTTTAAATATAACAAATCAACAGCGTGCGTACGTACGTAAATCTTTAAAATATTCCGCAAATGATGCGACTTGCGTCATCTATCTGACAAATATTTTTAAATAAATCAAAGTGGTTCGTTGTATTATAGCGGTAATAAATTTAATGTCACCACCATCATCATATCAAAATCATGTATGTATTTGTGAATGTGAGTTTGTTTGGATGTTTGTTTCTTAGTTGTTCAGGAGACTGGGAATGAACCGAATATATAAAAGTTTGATATAAATATATACTTTACTACGATATGCCTGCGACTTCGTCCACGCTTGATTAGAAATTTCCACGTGATTCCCTAGCTGCCCTAGCACAAAATATCGCAGCATTCAAAAAAGAATGTAAGCTATCGTTTTAGTGGAAATTGTGTCCGAATAAACTATTTTTATGCACCCGAACAACTTCAAACCGCTCCTGGGAATATTCCTGCGGGATCCCCGGGATAAAAAATATCACACATTTTATTACATAAAATTTGCTGTCGATCAGTGAAAACCGTATCGAAATCGGCCCAGTAGTTTTTACGTGAAATACGAACAAACAGATAAGAAATCTAAAAAAGTTTAACCATGTTCTCCGTCGTTTTTATAATAAATTCATAAAAGCTTCAATGTAACGCGGCATGTTTATAATTTTATGACGGAGACATACATACCGAGCTGAAAAATATCATAACAATGAATAACAATAATAAAGACCGATAATAATCGTAGTCTACTAGCATGACCTTCACCCACATGGTTCATTGTATTAAGGTTTGGGAGTTGGGACACAACATTTCTGATAAATGAAAGTGAAAAACCATAACGTAAATTATAAGTATTTACATTATGTATCTAGACAAAGAAACTGGTAAACACGAGATGTGTTACATTAACGCTTAGCATACAATATAAACACATAAGTAATAAATAAGCAAAGATATAGTCTGGTCATAATCGGATTATTCTCAATAAAAACACAGTTCAAAATGAAAAACATGTATGAAATTGAATAGTAAAAAAATTTGTAATTTATCAACCAATATAATTATTATAAAGCTATATTAAGATATCCTATTCAAATCCTGACTTACGATCGACATCCGCATTTTATGTTACAAACAAAATGGCATTTGCATACTGTGTTAAATGCAGATAATAGAAACGTATTTAAGTAAAATAAATAATATAAAACGCTGATGATATTATGTTGATTTGTGGTGTGACAGAACGACGCATTAAGAGCAGTATGGACGGAACACATACTGTTCTAAATCCAAATCGTTACGAAAAATAAATAGAAAGAGTGTGTAAGAGAGAGAGAACATTGGACTTTATGGTAATGCGAATTAAAATTGACGACTTACTGTTTCAAAAATTCAAATCCGTGAACGCACACCAAAATGTTGCCATACGCGTCTACTTTTAATAAATTACCATAATGTGTGTCGAACCATAGACCTCTGGAATAGAAAAATATGAACTACAATTATAATTACAGATTCAATCTTAGTAAATATTATTATTTTGTATTAAATTTGTAGTCGCTTTATTTACCTGACAGGAAATGATGGATCATATTCAAATTCTAATATTTCACGTGGATATCCCTTGTGTACTAATCTTTCCTTTGTTAAATTAAAACCTAAGGTCTCATATTGTGGCGATTTATATTCTGAAACAAAAGACATATTACGTGTAGTAGGTATTCACGACAACAAGCAAGCAGCAAGGCAAGAGTTGTCCTTATTTCCTTCAGCAGCTATAAGAAGGGGCCAGAATATTTGGCATGGGCTATAGAATATCCCATATAGATTATTTCTTTGAAAATACATATTATATCTCAATCATAAAATTACATACCTGCCAATGTATAATCCATATCAAACCCATAAAACTTGACATTTTCTAAATGTAGTGATCTGTTCACAAAAATTCTGCAACAAAAAAGAAAGTAGATTTTTAAGTATAGATACATCAGCTCGCACGTTGTAACATACAAAGAGCAGCTCCTCCTAATAACAGCCAGACCACCGTATATACTGAAACGGTCGTCTCCGAATGTATGATACTAGGATCTAATCTAATTCTAATCCGGAATGTACCAATAATATTTAAAACATAAAAACAAAACTTAATATTATATGCGCTAAACTTGCAGCTTCTCCGAGTTCATTGTAGACTGCTGCGTAATAAGTGAATTAGAATTAAAAATGTTACGCACGCAGCTATTCAGCATTCGTTGTTAACCAAGCTTTATAATCTCATAATTATGATGTAAAGTACATATTACAAAACTTACAATTACGGGAGAGGAAAAGTACCTATTTAATTAGACATTGTTATTACTAGAATTAAAACTATATTTTGCACAGAATACGACCTCATATGATTCATACATCAACAACAATACACAGACAACCCGTTTGTTCTACAGCTACTTTTTCATACAGTTTATGCCAGCACACGTCAGGCCGAGTCAGGGGGATGTAAGAAGTGAAATAGAACTAACTTAGATTTATTTCAATTTTTTTGTTTCTCTGTTTGTCTGTCTGTTTGTACCGGCTAATCTCCGAAACGACTGGACCGATTTATATGAAATTTTGTATGGTGATAGCTTATATCCCTGGTCAACATATAGGATACTTTTGATCCCGAAAAATTAAAGAGTTCCCGTGGGATAGTTAAAAACCTTTAATTACTTAAACAGCTTATAACAGACTGAATGTAATTTCTCTGCAACGTAACATAATAGAAGCGGAGATTTTGACAGGGTGTGGTGTTGGTGAGAGAGTTTTATCTTATATATATAAATATATAAAGCTGATAAGTTTGTTTCTTTGTTTGTTTGCTTGAACGCGCTAATCTCAGGAACTACTGGTCTGATTTGATTTTTTTTTCAGTATTAGATAGCCCATTTATCGAGGAAGGTTATAAGGTTATAAACCATCACGCTAAGAGCAATAGGAGCGGAGCACCAATGAAAAATGTTTCAAAAACGCGAGATATTTTTAACTTACTTTTTTTATAGATACGTACAACCTTAAATTTTCAACCCTCTACGGTCACTCCTATTTTAATAGCGATATTAGTATTTTTTATAATTTTCTACTGGGATGATTTAGATTATAATTTAACGATTCTCATGAAATTTTGTGTGCATATTGGGTGGGTCTGAGAATCGGACAACATCTATTTTTCATCCCCCTAAATGTTAAGGGTAGTCCACCCCTAAATATTTTTTAATCTATGGGTATTTTTTTTATATTTTATTATACAGCATTAAAAAATACATACAACCCTAAATTTTCAACCCTCTACGGTCACTCCTATTTTAATAGCGATTATTAGTATTTTTTATAATTTTCTACTGGGATGATTTAGATTTTAATTTAACGATTCTCATGAAATTTTGTGTGCATATTGGGTGGGTCTGAAAATCGGACAACATCTATTTTTCATCCCCCTAAATGTTAAGGGTAGTCCACCCCTAAATATTTTTTTTATCTATGGGTATTTTTTTTTATTTTTATTATACAGCATTAAAAAATACATACAACCCTAAATTTTCAACCCTCTACGGTCACTCCTATTTTAATAGCGATTATTAGTATTTTTTATAATTTTCTACTGGGATGATTTAGATTTTAATTTAACGATTCTCATGAAATTTTGTGTGCATATTGGGTGGGTCTGAGAATCGGACAACATCTATTTTTCATCCCCCTAAATGTTAAGGGTAGTCCACCCCTAAATATTTTTTTTAATCTTTGGGTATTTTTTTATTATTTTATTATACAGCATTAAAAAATACATACAACCCTAAATTTTCAACCCTCTACGGTCACTCCTATTTCAATAGCGATATTAGTATTTTTTATAATTTTCTACTGGGATGATTTAGATTTTAATTTGAACCAGGTAGGTGGCGCTGCAATCGGGTACCAGAATTTAGGTGTTCCTTTTGTTGTTGTATGTGTTGAAGTTTGTCCCGGAATGGTTTAAATAAACGATTGGACCCAGTAGGTGGCGCCGCGATACTTCTCCTAAACGCTGGGCCTGATTTTGATGAAATTTTTTGTTTGTTCAAGTGGATTTGAGAATAGTTTAGATTAATATTTGGTCCCGGTAGATGACGCTGGAATCGGGATCTAGATTTTTATCTTTTAAAGGCAGGACAACGTCTGCCGGTACAGCTAGTTACATAATAAATACGAGTAATCGTACTTTCGCTGAACACATCTAAAATAGTGATCGATATCGTTATTACTTATATAATTGAGAAAACTCGACCCAGTTATGTATATAAAGTACTATTAAAAACTGTTCCAAGGCGTAGTTGTTTATGCCATTTTAATTAGTTTCCAATAGTACAGTGAACAATACAAATTGTTATGCAACTTCGCTTGCATAAAAGTTTGAGTCCGTATCCCGTAGATATAAGGGTGAAGGTAGATTGTAGTGTTCAAAGGATTGTACGATGGATGATGTGATCATATTTGGTGTGAAAAGGGACGTATGCCAGAACAGTTTATTAATGTACCAACGCTACATGACAAAGAGAAGGTGAAAGAAAAGGAGAGATTTAATAAATAAATTATTAAAAACAAAGACAAATAATTTTCCAAAATTGAAATGTTATTTAACTTAAGACATACTTATTACACTTTTGTAAAGATTCGTTTTGTTAAATAAACTTTTCATTAATAGTAGATTGTTGAAAAAGAGGTGGAATTGACATATTTAGGCATGAGATAGTTTAATAATTCGAGTGCCCAAATAGACCTTTCACCCGTGGTTAACACTCTGCTTTTCATTTTTAATATAAGGAAAGTAAATAAAAACTGATTAGTTAAATAAACAACTACTTCTCTAATGAAATCAGGCGTCAAATCCATATCTATGTCTGATGAACTCATTTAATACGTCACATATGAAACACCAAGTAAATTTCTTTTTCTGTGTCATTGTACAAGCCAGTATTTTTTGTTACTGATGATGGCAAATATTTATCTTTATAGGGCCGATTTTTCAATAGTCAAATAAATCGTCTAATAACGGCCTAAGGAATAAAGTTATCGGACTGTTTATATGTCCAATAGATGGCTGTGGATTATTCAATCGATATTTAACCGACGAATAGCCATACATACGATCATTTGCTTGATTGAGGAGACAATGGTAACTTCAGGGAGGTGAAACAAATATACTGATTAAACACATGTTAGACAGACTATTTCCATATACATCGATCGTAAAATTCGATAAAAATGACAATGTCTGTCAGAGTCTCCAGATTGGGGATTTTTGGCGCGTTTTTGGCAAATGGTTTTTGAAGTGAAACTTCTATATAGACGGGGGTCTTACGATTTTTCGCTCACGAAAAAGTGTCACAGTCACGTGGTCTTAATACTTACATTTTTAAACTCGTGATATCTTTTGAATGGAATGTCCGAATTGAATAATTCAAAAGTTATATGAAAGTATTGAAGCAGACTTGAATATGAAGTAATTTATTTTGATAAGGATTAATACCAAGATACAAATAAAGAGCCTTTTTTTTCTAGCGGCGGCATTTTAATTAAATTTTTAAAATAAAAGAACACTTATTGTGGCATAACTATAATAGTTAGACATATGCTGTCGCGACACTTTTTGTAGATAATGATGTGTTCTGCAAAGTCGTAGTACATTATTTCATTCTATCATCAATAGTTTTCGCAGTGCACGCGATTTTAGGTATTTTTTACACCTTGGGTTACATTATTGGAGTTTTAGTAAGGATCCCTAATTTTTTTTTTGTAAATATAATATACCCTATGTCACCCGGGGATTGTGTAGCTTGCCAACAGTGAAAGATTTTTTCAAATCGGTTTAGTAGTTTTGGAGCCTCTTCAATGCAAACAAACAATTTAATCTTTCCTCTTTATAATATTAGTATAGATATTCATATATATTTATTATACAATTAATTAGATATTTGCATATTATAAAAAGCGCAAGTTTTTGCGCTGGAAGTTGTTTAATAAAATTGGGAGCTGGATTGCCTTAAAAGGCGCTATATCTAGCTCCTAAAGCGCTAAATAGGCAGCTCTGGTGAGCCGAGCGCCGGGGAAGTCTCGTAAACGAGAAAGCGAGAGAGGATATACCGCGTCCTCAGACGAACTCGTCCCTCTAATACCTAAAATCGCGTTCTGCGCATCGTAAAGTGCGATGTTCCGAGCCGCTATTAATTGAGGCAAACTGAAGTTTGCATCGAACTATACCTCTGCTCTCCACGTGACAAGGCATAACTGCCTCTATTTGTGGTTTTCGAAAGTCATAACAAATGTGAACGACAACGAACGACAAAAGTGTTGACGTAAAAAATAGTCGGTGCGTGTGTAGCGTATTCAAATTCAAAAGTTTTTATTCAAAATAAGTTCCACTGGAGAACACTTTTTGAAGGTCATACATATAGGTTAAAATTTAATTTTACTTCCTAGTCTATGTACACCGCTTCGCAACGTGTTATTTTTACATACATATTACATACATCATTAAAAAGTACCTAACCTAACCAAATCATAATTAGCAGTAAACCTGTGAAATATCGAAATGTGTGCTGGGACACATATTAGAAGTGAAACTTCAACGGACAAGTGGAAAACGTTTTTCCACGTATCCGTTGCCATTCGTTTTTCCACTTGTCCGTTGCGATTCGTTATTCGTTTTTCCACTTGTCAGTTGAAGTTTCACTTCTAATATGTGTCCCAGCACACATTTCGATTTGATTCAAGGAATTGAATTAGGGCTGAAATTTTTATCACGAGAAATTGGGGAATTATTTCATCTTCCCTGGGCTTATTACTTACCTTTGTGTTTCATTTTATCTATGATCATAAGAAGTAAATATAGCACACTCTTTTGAAAGTCGGCATCGACAATGGAATTCTTTTGAATCCCACCTAGTGAAATGATTCGGCGTGGATCTTACAATTCTAATTTTTGCTTTCAAATGGATTGATGAATTCATTTATAAGAGTTTTATTTTCAATTGCCAAATTGGCGTTACGAACATTAGTACCAATTTTTAGCTCTATGCGAAATATAGAAAGAAACCTTGTATGTCTATTTTGACCGGACTTCTGTATACTCAAAAATTATTTGTAATAATGTCGTATTTAATTTTCTTTATTATGTAGGTAAATCTAGAAAGAAAACTTAACATTTCAACTCAGTATTTTTAGGTAAAAATCACTAAACTGTTACAAGACAATAATTTCGTTTAGAAATTATCAGTTGAATAACGATTATCTATCCCTGAAAGCGGCAAATAAAATTATTCCCCAGGAAGTCCAGTTATTCTTCGGATAAAGCATAACTAACTGACTGACTGATCTATTTTTTCCTTTCTATGCTAATTTAAACTAAGGCGAACCTATATAATTATGGACGATGTGCTTTTAAAAATTCATAAGGATTGTTGTACGTGTTCATACGCCTGTTCATTTATTATTCCATGAACAGTGTTTATACTTTTAATGCCATACTTTAGCAACATTATTAGACAGAACTGTGTGGTCATCTTGACCAGGAGTCATCATATCATAGAGTCAGTCTCTTGCTATGTGTAACAGTAATAGGTCATTACGACTTCCACAAATTACCCATAATATACGGGTAAATTATTCAGCACTCAAAATCTTCAATGTCATGTGTTATTCTAAATATAGACACGGGCGCCGCGAGTTTCCATGTAATGTGTTCAATTTGACATCCAGTGCACGCCCACAGCCAAAATATAACCGGATGAAATTCCATCGCCATGCCGGTAACTCGTGAAAAGGCAATTAAACTACGCTTTACAGCAAAGACAAGTGAACTTGTTGTGCGAGTCAGAGTACTTACTCTCAAACGTCAACGTCTTTCCTCGTTCCTTTTCGTTTTAGAACTTTTTACTTGTTTTTTTATTATTATTCAAGTGTATTTTTCATTGTATGTTCCATTTATTTTTGTGTTATATGAACTATATTATTGTAGGTTTAAAACTTCTAAATCTTTGTTCTTTCTTCTATCATAAAATTTCATTGACTCTTTCGGGCTGATCGGACGAAAACGAACGACGAAAGGCGTTTGAGAGTAAGGCCTCTGATTCGTACAGGAAGGGCTCCTCTAAAAAATAACGATAAAATAAATATTAAATTAGGAACTTTAAAGTAAGTTGTGTTTATATTACAAAACTAGCGTCTGCACGCGAAACTTCATTCGCGTTTCCATGGCGATGAAGTATTTGTTAATTATTTGCTACGGATAAATAACTTCAATAAAGTAAAATAAAAATAACTTTGTACGAAAACTCGTAATATGCATACAGTATCATCAAGTATGATTATTAAAAAATATCAACGAAAGTACAAATAACTGAGTAAAGAGGACTAAAAGATCTAGTTAGAAACAAGAACTTAAGAACATTTATAAACCTATGGGTTAATAATATTTTTTATTGCCAGAAAAGCAGGCAAAGGCACTAAATACTTTTTTTAATCGACTTCATAACGAAAGAGGTCCTCAATTCGTCGGTATGTAGTTTTTTTCGTATTTTAGATACTCGATTTCTCCATCTCTATTATTCTCTCGTCCAAATAGCCGGTCTCAATCGTAGTTTTGCCTGATTTCGGTATTCTTTTTTATATGTATTCTTGTGAGCCAACTGACAAATGGGTCTACTAGATAGCGAGTGACTACCGTCACCCATAGATATCTGCGGCACTAAGGGGCCCGATGCGTTGCCTACCTCGTGGAGACTGTAAATATTTGTTTTATGCCCTTTTCATTCTTCTATATTCTATACTAATATTATAAAGTGGTTAAGTATGCGAGTTTGTTTGTAGGTATTAATATCTAACTACTGAACCGATTTTGAAATTCTTTTCACCAGTGGAAAACTACATTTACCTGAGTGACATACCATATATTTGATTATGATTAACAATGCTTTTTTAATGACGGTATCGAAGTGGGCACGGGTCAGCTAGTGGAAACTATAAATGTAGAGTTAATACAAGGCCAATAGAGAAACAGTATAGAAAGAACAACTTCAATAACGTATAGCCCTTGGTAATCTTTTTAACCGCTCTTTGTTAGCAACATATTACTGCGAAATACGACAGCTTTTTATACAAAACCAGGTATTGCACAGCTGTCAGCTAATCAACAGATACCATAACGTTTGAAGAGGATCATGATGTTAAAATTCTGGAAAAGATTAAAATATGACTTTTATCTTTTAAATTTAAATGTTGTAATCGCTATTGATTCAAAATATTAATATTTACATACATACTATTATCATATCTGTTTCCCATAGAAGTAGCCAGCGACGATGGATCTCCACTTGTGACTATCTTGGCATAGACCTTTTGCTTTATCTACTTTTATTACTATCTTCATACATGCAATTTTAGTAGAAGTGATTTTTACTTAACTTCTTATAGACATCCTATTTAATCATGGTAAGTACGTCGCGGGCTACCGGCACTAACTGTACTATCCACACTGCTGTCAAAAACTTATTTTGCCTATCTCCTGTCATCCATCTTTCTACATGTCCTCGTTACCTTATCATTCCTTATTAAGATCAATATAAATATCACTAACAATTGAAAAAGTTCCCTGAATCTCAGTCAATAATTCTAGGGTAATTTTCCATTTAATTATCAGCACGTCAAAATTATTTTCGCAAAGCTGTGTTAAAATCTTTCAAGGTTGAGAGCAAATGAGCGTTACTAATAACTTACTCATTTGGCGCAGCTGTGTATCTGTCGCCTTTTCCATAAAATGCGCCGTTGGCATTTTTCAAATTCTCCCCTATTTCGCAGGTTCCATTGTCCATTGCCTTGCGATCTTTCATGGCATAACACTTTCAATTTTACTTAGCCTTGATTAACACTGTTACCTTTAAATATGAATGTATTTATGACTTTGTCAAGCAATTAAGTTATAGATGAAATACCTAAACAGGGTGTTAAGACTAGAAAATAATTCGAAGGAAGCGTTTGGAATAGATATCCTTGACAGCAACAAGGTTAACATACCAGCACAGCTATCGGATTTGTTACCTTTATAAATAAATTATAAAGTGACAAAAGAGAACTCGATTATAGATAGATAGTCTTACTTTCATTCAAGCTTAGTAATTTTAAAGGGTTACTAACTACCCAAGCCTGTAAAAAATTAATGTGTTATAAATGGAATCCATAAAATTAGGTATAAATGAGTCGTATAATAACTGCAACAATGTTGAGTCTTGTAATTTTTTAAATCTTAAATATCGCCGACAATTCTAACAATTATGGCTTTCTCCACGTCTGTCTTATTCAAATAGGACAATATCCATATGCAATAAAATCTAGAAATTGCCAACAGCTTTACGTAATTACATATTTAGACTAAAAAAAAACATATTCATTCATTGAAACGATTTTAAATCGTTTGAAATGTTATTAAAAATATAAAATCTCCACAAAATCATTTTCGAACATAATACCTACCCATAGAAATGTACTGACTACAAAATCTAACAATGTAAATACTGTTGCTTTTGTTACTTATATAAGCCTAATATTCAAGAGCTTTTATTTGTATGTATTCCAATTTGTTCAGTCATTCCGGCCTTGGAAACCTACGGATATCATAAAATTTGCCACATGTTTACTTTAGATAACGGAGATGAGATAGTTTCTACATTATTAGAAATTAGAATTTGAAATATGCACGAGCGATAGTACAAGACTAGCTCTGGTACCGAATAATTAACAGGACTGTATACCTATACTAAGATCCTGAATGCAACATCCGATTCGGGCAACAATTTTCTTGTTTTTAACAATTTCGTTGCAGTGGTAGAATGCAGTCTAATAATACAAGTTGGGCTTCATAAGACGTCATATACCGAAGGGGTCAAAGGGCGATTATGTTATTAAGCAATCAGTGCCTGAGATGGGAATGGGATGCAGTGCATAGCGCATGGGGAACGACTCCCAGGAGTCTGCCAATCGATATGATATAGCCACTTACAACTTCGATACGTTTAAATAGGTTAGTTCCTATACAGCTTAATATTCTAAGCCAGAGCTAGTTACAAGTGCTGCCTTTCACTATTATGATATCCAATAACATTACAAGTGAAAAAACCTCGTGTTTGGTGCGCAGTATATGTATTGTTAAACAAAGTATTCTATTATAATAAAAAAAATAGATGAACAAATATCCAAATCTTTAATTGACTGTATTTCTACAATTATTGCCAGTACAATTAAAGCAACAACAATCAGTATTACAATAACAAAAAATTTGTTTTGAATACATCGGTATGTATTTGTGCACATTAATTAAGCATGTCTTAACGCACAAAAATTTTACTGTAGAACAATGAAACGATCATAAAATACCAGACCACTGTTCAAAACCTAAATATGCTGAATATACCTATGTCTAATAAAAAGCGTATGGTGTTAGTGATTGAAAAGTGGGTCTGTAAATATATTCAACGAGCTAAAGTTGAGGTCACCCACTTACACAACAAACATAAATACATGAACACTGATTAAATCGAACACGAGTTTGGTATGCACAATAACACCTTTTTGCTGTCAAGGATATGAATCAAAACAAAAGTATCACTAATAAGATCGAAGATACTTTGATTTTTTTTGTTTTCTGTTAATCGTCACTGCACTTGGAAGGTTAGGTACCAATGTCGACGATACGGTTGCGTGACTACCAGACGCGAACACCTAAAATACCTATTAGAACGTCATATAAGTATATCGAAATCGCGATTATGAAAATTGAATGGCTATAGAGCGTGCTATACGAGGGCTTCGGTGCACTAAACTGAGTGTTGGCGTCGACGATCACCTACACACAACGCACCACGCTCACTTCCCCACGGCCCAGCCGATTCGAAACTCTAAACAGCTGATTCATTAATGTCGTCATTTGTACTTCATACAACATTAACCGACTCATACTATTTGCTATTGCTAACACAATCTTACAGTCATATTATTTACCAGCAAAATAATAAGAATTATGCATGTTGTTTGTTTAAACTGTAGTTATATCTAGGTATAGCAAAAATCTCTTAGAATGATAATTATTTCAGTGATAATAGAATACAATAAAATAAAATTTAGAAACACGCATAATTGTATGTAAACTTTAGATCTAGATTTAGTTGCTTCAATGTATAGAAAATATGTAAATAATAAAATTGGAAGAGGCTCCACCGACAAGAGCATGCTCTTAAATGATAAAATGAAAAAAATATATGAAAATATACAATTTATTATCCTTCGTAATAATAGGTTGGGGAAAAAGTCTTTTCGAATATAGTATGTATGAACTTGTAATAAGATCTCTTTACCTATACCATTTGTATCTGGCTGGTTTTGGTACGTATCATTAAAAAGTTTTCATTTTAAAGAAGACAATTCCAAATTCAAATTAGGAAAATGTGTGATTTTCATTTGTTTTTCTTAATGTTAAAATGAGTAAATCTAATGAATAAATTCTATACATTTTAAAATTTTACTACAAAAAAGGTAAAAATGCAACAAAAGACGCGAAAAAAATTTGTGACGTTTATGGACCTAATGCAGTATCTGTGAGAATAGCGTAAATTTGGTTTAAGCGTTTTCAATCCGGAAACTTTGATATCAAAGATGCACGTCGCTCTGGTCGCCCTGTTACGGACAAAATTGATGCCATTTTTTAAAAAGTGTAGCAAGATCGGCATATTAGTAGTTACGATGTAGCTGGAGAACTGGGAATTGACCACAAAACGGTTTTGGCGCATTTGAAAAAAGCTAGATACAGAAAAAAGGTCGATATTTGGGTGCCTCATGAGCTCACTGAAAGAAACCTAATGAACCGTGGACTCATTTGTTATTCTTTATTACGACGTAATGAAACCGAACCATTGAAGAACACTCGTTATAACAGTCTTATGTATTTGGCGTAGGATTGTTTTCTTCAAAACGTTGCTATAATATGGAACAGTATATAAAAATATAAGGTTGGGGAAAGTTTCTTCGCATTTTATATAAAAATTAAAAAGTATTTTTATAAAGTTTATTTACATTTGATTAAAGTATGTAGGTGCCATTTTGTTGGATAACTTTTTGCCATCTTGTAGGTAGGGACGTGATGCCATTGCTATAAAAATTTTGGGGCTTCTGATAAAAAAACTGCCACAAGTGGTTTTGGCAGTCCTTTCGTGATGTTAACCTGACACTGCCTAAGGAATTCTGCAGAGACCGAAACAGGTGAAAATCTGAAGGTGCAAGGTCAGGACTATACGGCGGATACATTAACACCTCCCAGCCAATTTCTCGTAATTTTTGCTGAGTGGCTAAAGATGTGTGAGGTCTAGCGTTATCATGGTGAAAAATCACACCCCTTCTGTTGATTAATTCCGGCCGCTTTCTCTCAACTTTTTGCTTTAATCTCATCAGTTGTTCGCAGTACAGTTCAGAATCGATGGTCCTGCCTGGCGGTAACAGCTCATGTTGAATAATGCCCTTCCAATCCTACCATACACACAGCATCACCTTGTTGCGAGTTAACCCGGGCTTCGCCACAGTCTGTGAAGCCTGACCGGTGTTTTACCACGATCTTTTTCGCACATTCATGTCGTACGTGATCCACTTTTCATCACCAGTTATCAGCTTCTTCGTCGTAATAAAGAATCACAAATGAGTACACGGTTCATTAGTTTCTTTCAGTGAGCTCATGAGGCACCCAAATATCGACCTTTTTTGTGTACCCAGCTTTTTTCAAATGGTCAATTCCTAGTTCTCCAGCTACATCGTAACTACTAATATGCCGATCTTGCTCCACTTTTTAAAAAAATGGCATCAATTTTGTCCGTAACAGGATGACCAGAGCGACGTGCATCTTTGATATCAAAATTTCCGGATTGAAAACACTTTAACCAAATTTGCGCTACTCTCACAGATACTGCATTAGGTCCATAAACATCACAAATTATTTTCGCGGCTTGTGTTGCATTTTTACGTTTTTTGTAGTAAAATTTTAAAATGTATCGAATTTCTTCATTAGATTCACTCATTTTAACAATAAGAAAAACAAATGAAAATCATACATTTTCCTAATTTGAAATTGTCTTCTTTAAAATTAAAACTTTTTAATGATACCAAAACCAGCCAAATACAAATGGTATAGCCAAAGAGGTCTTATTACAAGTTCATACATACTATACGCGAAAAGAATTTTTCCCCAACCTATTATGTTTAGAATAGTATAATATTTAGAATATAATATATTTAGATGACTAAATTATGTATATTCATTTCTATAAGTTCATTCAATGAATTTAATGTACTATATCAGTCTGTATGTGTTATAACATTGCGTGTACTGTAAATACAAGTCAATAGAGATAAAGTTTAGTTAGTGTACGTCATACAGTTCAAGGCGATATTTCTTCAGAGACATATCAGGCAATAGAAACTAAGCAATAAATAAAATATAAATGTTACGGTAAATGAGATTAATTAAATAATTATTAATAATTACCGGTCATTATTAATAATTACTTCATGATTTAGTAAATGTGAATATAAAACTGAAATTCATCACTTTTAGCGGTTATTATTAATAATTCACTACTCTCGTCGGTAAAAGTGGTAAAAATAAAAAAAAACGAAATGTGTGCTTGGACACATATTAGAAGTGAAACTTCAACGGACAAGTGGAAAAACGAATCGCAACGGACAAGTGGAAAAACGAATGGCAACGGATAAGTGGAAAAATGAATCGTAACGGACAAGTGGAAAAACAAATCGCAATGTACAAGTGGATGAAGATGTGCATTTGTTAATATTCCGTTGTATGTGTAATGTGTATACCTTTAGTGTATACTATGGATATTTTTTTGGTTCCGAATCGAATTCAGTTTTATTGTTTGATAAAATAAAATATGTTTAAATAAAAAATGCATTCATTAAAATGTACCTAACCTTACCCAATCATAATTTGGAGTAAGCCTGCGAAAAATCGAAATGTGTTCTGGAAAACATAGTACAAGTGAAAATTCAACGGATAAGTGGAAAAACGAATTGCAACAGACAAGTGGAAAAACGGATGGCAACGGATAAGTTGAAAAACGAATCGCAACGGACAAGTGGAAATACGAAACGCAACGGACAAGTGACAAAACTAATGTCAACAAAATTTTATCTTGAATTTTTACGGGCACGTTTTCAAATTGGACAAGTACTTTTTCTACTTGTCCGTTGAAGGTGTTCCACTTTTCGGTTGCGATTCCTGTTTTATATTAGTTTAATTAAAGACAAATATATACAAGATTCGATTATTATTTTGGAATATCCAAGTGCGCGTGTAGCATATTGCTTTACTTACGCTTTGGTAAATTTAAAGGCAGTTTAACTTTAATATTTGAAAAACATGCCTTTTTTTCACTGCTTGTAATTATTTCAATACTAACCTGTGTTGTAGCACCCTCTTATCGAACCAAGTGCTATGCAAGGTGCTTAGTGATTCTGCGAAGCTGTCCAACTCAACTTCGCTCCTATCAACGCGCAACAACGGTTTGTCCACTCCAACTTCTGATTTATCTGGTATTTCTACGGCTTCATTACCAGCAATGAACGTTATTAAGGGTCGTTTGTTTTTGGATGAAGAATTGGCACGTGCGCGAATGTCTTGCGGATTGACGGAAGGTGACAATGGGTACGCACTCTCAAAAGCGTCTGGCATTTTTAATATTCGAATTCGGAGCAAACCAACAAGTTCAAATACAAGACTAACACTGACAAATATAGAGCAACAAGCGCAAAACAAGTTATAATTACGCGATGGTGATGTTGACCCCACATGGAGATAACAAGATACCCTTTGGCCCTGTTGTTGCATGATGTAAATAGACAACCGAACATATCATGTTGATGTTCAAATAATTGACAGAAAAAGCAATCATTTTCATAATACACCGTAAAATTTATTTTTGTTATTAGCAATTAATTTTAATTCATCAACTTGCGTAATGGCTAGCGAAGCCGTGGTAGCGTAATGCCTAGCAAGCCGTGGTAGCGTAATGGCTAGCGCACGCGTCCCAGATTAAAAGGGCGCGGGTTCGATCCTGACCGGAACGCATGCACCACTTAGTCAGTTTTCTGATCTAATGTGCATATTGTTACAATTATCACGTGCTAACAATCGTGATGCAACCTGCACATCGAGATAACCGATGTGTCAAACCTGCCAAGCCACCTTGGACAAGCGTAGTGGGTATACTGTCCGTTCTCCCTGTAATGGGAGGCCCGAGCCCAGCAGTGGGACGTTTATGGGCTGATATTATTATATTATATATATTATCATCAACTCGCGATGGATTTGTGATGTTATAAGAATGGATAAGGTGAGAAATGAGTATATAAGGGGATCTTTGAAAGTTGCACCCGTGACTGAAAAATTGAAAGGAAGAAGACTATGGTGGTATGGGCATGTAATGAAGGATGAAAGTCACGTAACAAAAAGAATTTTAAACTGCATGATTGGTATGGGCATGTAATGAAGGATGAAAGTCACGTAACAAAAAGAATTTTAAACTGCATGATTGGTATGGGCATGTAATGAAGGATGAAAGTCACGTAACAAAAAGAATTTTAAACTGCATGATTGATAGATACAAATGTAAATGTAGACCAACAAAGAGATGGATGGATTATGTGAAGGATAATGTGATGATTTCTGGTATGAAAGAGGATGTATATCAGAAAAGAGAAGTATAGAAGGAACTTTTCCTTCCATATTTCTCTATTCTGACATAGATAATGTACCAACCCCAAATAATTGGGAGAAGGTGAAGGAAAAGAGAAGAGATATGAACACTAACTATAGCGGTAGTTATTTAAAAATGAATTACTAAGTTTTTTAGCAATTCCACGTGGGTCTGGAATACATATCAAATTCGAGTGCAAAATTTGACAAAATGTGGGTTTGGATAAGTGAGTAATGTATGAAGGATGATTCATTTTGTCTCGAAATTATTTTATTTCGCTCCAAAGTCTATATAACAACTAGCTGTACCCGGCAGACGTTGTCCTGCGTTTAAGAAATAAAAATCTAGAACTCGATATCAGCGCCATATACCGGGACCAAATGTTAATCTAAAGTATTCTCAAATCCACTTGAACAAACAAAAAAATTCATCAAGATCAAAATCCGTTTAAGAGTATCGGGGCGCCACCTACCGGGTCCAATCGTTAATTTAAACCATTCCGGGCCAACACACAACAACAACAAAATACCTAAATTTTGTTATCCGATTACAGCGCCATCTACCTGGTTCAAATTTGAATCTAAATCATCCCAGTAGAAAATTATTAAAATACTATTTCAAAAAAAGTGGTTAGTGGTAGAAGAGTGAAAATTTTGGGTTGTATGTATTTTTTAATGCTGAATCATAAAAAATTGACCAAAAAAAAAAAATTTATTTAGGGGTGGGTCACCATTATCATTTAGGGGTATGAAAAATAAATGTTGACCGATTCTCAGACCTACCCGATATGCATACAAAATTTTATACAAATCGGTTCAGCCATTTCGGAGGAGTTTGGTAACAAACACCGCGACACGAGAATTTTATATATAAGATTAAATGTCGTAACTTAATACATCTATCTAAAGCAGTTGAAAATAACAAAAATCGAAATGTGTGCTGGAACACAAGAAGTGAAACTTCAATGGACAAGTGGAAAAATGAATCGCAACGGACAAGTTGAAAAACGAATGTCAACGGATGAGTGGAAAAACGAATCGCAACGGACAAGTGGAAAAACGAATGGCAACGGATGAGTGGAAAAACGAATGGCAACGGATAAGTGGAAAAATGAATCGCAACGGACAAGTGGAATAACGAATGGCAACGGACAAGTGGAAAATCTTCAACCGACAAGTGACAAAATGAATCGCAACTAAATTTTAACTTGAAGTGTTACGGGCATATTGTTAATTTACTTGTCCAATTTGAAAACCTGTTTTTCGTTTTTCCACTTGTCCGTTGCGATTCGTTTTTCCACTTATCTGTTGCCATTCGTTTTCAACTTGTCCGTTGCGATTCGTTTTTCCACTTGTCCGTTGAAGTTTCACTTCTAATATGTATCCCAGCACACATTTCGATTTTTCGCAGGTTTACTGCAAATTATGGTTAGGTTGTAAAAAAAATTACCTAATTTTAATGGTGTAATACGCCATACACGCACAGACCATTCTTTTACAGTAACACTTTTGTCGTTCGTTGTCGTTCACTTTTGTTTTGACTTTCGAAAAACTGAACCGTTGGCAAAGTTTTCTTGTTCTTAATTTGTTTCCTTAACAAACTCTCTATTTATTTATTAATATTTTTTTACATATACCACAAATAGAGGGAGTGATGCCCAGCCACGTGGAGAGCAGAGGTATAGTGCGATGCAAACTTAAGTTTGTCTCCATTAATGGCGGCTCGGAACATCGCACTTTCCGATGCGCAGAACGCGATTTTAAGTATTAGAGGGACGAGGTATATCCTCGCTCGCTCTCTCGTTCGATTTCTCGTTTACGAGACTTCCCCGGCGCTCGGCTCACCAGGGCTGCCAATATAGCGCTTTCGGAGCTAGATATAGCGCTTTTTAGGGCAACCCAGCTCCCAATTTTATTAAACAACTTGCAGCGCAAAATAATAAATATATATGAATATCTATACTACTATTATACAGAGGAAAGATTAGATTGTTTGTTTGCTTTGAAGAGGCTCCGAAACTACTGAACCGATTTGAAAAATTCTTTCACTGTTGGCAAGCTTTTTTTTTATTGAGGCGAGGGAAAATGGTAACACCGATTTACGCACAAACTGGGCCGTTGCTAGGAAACGGCACGCATCGACCGGGGGCGATAACACTGCAGCAATTGTATGCTCTTGGCAGTGCCCGTCCGCGATCGACGTCACAGAATAGTGTGGAGACTCCGAAAGTTGCTACACGAGCGAGCAACCCCAATACCCACTAAAAACCCCCTCCTCCCGTGACGACCCTGCGCTTTTGTTTGTGTTGGAAAGGCTGAGATTTAGAACATAGTTACACCCAGTCGATCCAGCGCAATAAAGTGCCTGGAGTGTGCCCTGGGAGAACACATCCCACTTCGCTGACGGGGGTCGATGGTCCCTTGCTTTCCTAGCTGCTAAGGGCCCCCCGTTAACGGAACCTAACTCAGGGAGGGAAGTAATGCGCGTAACTGTTGGCAAGCTACACTATCCCCGGGTGACATAGGCTATATTATATTTACAAAAAAAAAATTGGGATCCTTACTGAAACTCCAATAATATAACCCAAGGTGTAAAAAATACCTAAAATCGCGTGCGCTGCGAAAACAATTGATGATAGAATAAAATAATGTACTACGACTTTGTAGGACACATCATTATTTACAAAAAGTGTCGCGACAGCTTATGTCTAACTATTATAGTTATGCCACAATAAGTGTTATTTTATTTTAAAAAATTAATTAATCTGCCCCCGCTAGAAAAGGCTCATTATTTGTATCTTGGTATTCATCCTTATCAAAATAAATTACTTCATATTCAAGACTGCTTCAATACCTTTATATAACTTTTGGAATTATTCAATTCGGGCATCCCATTCGAAAGACATCACGAGTTTTAAAATGTAAGTATTATAAAACGCGGCCGTGACGCTTTTTCGTGAGCGAAAAATCGTAAGACCCCGTCTATATAGAAGTTTCACTTCAAAAATAAATATTAAATACTCACCGATATTCGGCACGCCTATAATACTTCTTTGTTATAACAGGATTTTCTTGCAAAACAATGCACTCTTTATTCTTGCAGCCATCCATTTTGTTATATCTTCCTGAACTTTCTTTTTTCAAAACAAAATTAACCTTTGGTAATCTTTGGTAAATTCGGAACTTTGGTGCATTTATTAACAAACTAATCATGCAACATTCGTCTCTCCCTAATTATATCTGAAACAAAAAGTATGCCAATGTTCATGCTCAATTTTTATTTGTCAAAATAGTATATAATTATAATAACGGGAGAACCAAGTAGCTAATAAAGTACTTCGTAACTGAGAGTGTAAACTACAAAATGTCTTGTTGGTTGATTTGTGGCTGGTTCCTATATCTTATAATTAATTCACTTGCCTTACCATCGTTTGAATTTTTAAATTAATTGTATGCACGGAGCTTATGTTAAATTTTAACTGATAGTAAGGCAAATTAATATTCGGTAAGATATATGAACCAATCGTTAATTTTTCTCAGATGTTTTTGTTGTAGAATGTTTCCAGGATTATCATTAAAGTAAGGCTATTAATTTAACCAAATACAATAAAAATTAATGATTCATAATAACCCACCAGATAAACATATCATTGTTTTAGTATTCCAGTGATTGCCACATGCTAGTTGAATTACAAAGGCAGCAAAAAAAAGTTGTGGCAAGTCATTTTTCCAAAATATTGCTCTGGCCCATGGAAATGATGTCATTTATTGCAATAGTATGTGCTCTAACTGTTAACTCAGGATATATCTTGAGTTAATAGCTTATAAGCTAGCACTACATCAAATTTCATTAGTTTCATTAATTAAAATCCATTCCGCTTATTATGTGATCCTCTCACAAACAGATAAATTCTAAAAATAGTATTGTTGGAGTCTATTGTCATCAAAATTAGCATTATTAATTAATACTATAATAATGTCAATCAAATTATATTAGGAGTTGGAATTAATCCCTAGCATCCTTTTTTTATCAGAATAAATTATTTGTTTAAATTCAAATACAAAATATACCTTATTCAAAATATTTTCCATTTCTATCTACAACTTTCTACTATCTTAAGATCCATGTATTAACTTCTGCTCAGCCATTGATCGGAACAGGTGGTAATCTGATGGAGCAATGTCTAGAGAGTACAGCAGGTGAGATAGAATGTCCTGTTTCAGTAATTATACTTATGTTAAAATAATGGAGCAGAGCTACCCGCAAAAAACTTTGTCCCACAAAAATGTTGACATGTTTAATGAATTATGAAGTGTTTTTTACATTAAATAATAATAATGGGGACTACACCTAATAACAGCTACTTCACAATAATTATATCACTATTGGTACAAACAGAATACATAGATAGTATTCTGTCTGAGCCATCTTTTGTAAAATGTTATGAATTAATTCCAACTCCTAAAATATAAAAATAACTAGTAGTACTTACACAATACATACAATTAATACAATGTAAAACTGGGTTGAAGCTCTGCTGCAAATAATGAACTACTGAAGGCAAGAACCGGCAGATCACAGCCGGCGAGTGCCAGAACCGACTGGTAATAATTCATTATTTATTTTATATATTAGTGAAAAACAGAAGTGAGGTTAGATTGACAAAAACATTAATAACTCAGGAACTATACATCTCCCGCACATAGGAGTTGCAAAAGGGGTGAGTTTTCCTCTCCTCCCCCTCTCATTACTTATGATTCCGGGGACATATATGTAAACCACACTCGCAAGAAATAATACATTCTTATCTGCTATCAAATTATAGACATTCGTATTATATCCAGTTGATAAGAAAGTGTCTATGAAACATTAGGACTAAATTTAAATTTGGCTCAACTTTACAATAATAGACACTGAATTTTTCGAAAATCAAGTTTAGGGGTATACATACGCCTTATATATAGACACTAGACCTCTTATTTGGGCTAGGAAACAAGTTTTTAGGGTCCACCAACAAGTTTTGAATGAATAATGGGAAAAACAAAAATATGTTTGATAAACAAGGTTATGTCACTTTTGTTGAAAAAAACTTTGATTTGTCTTTAGGAATACACTTACACATGATATATAAACACTAAAACCATTTTTTACTTTAGTAAACAAGTTTTGAATTAGTTATTATAATTTTAAAGTACATAATAATAAATCACAGTACTGTCACTTTTTTTCACTTTACGACGATAAATAAATGTTACCAAATCAGTATGTCAATAATATCGATTTTTTGATTCGAATATCATTCGATATTCCAATAATATCCATTTTGAAAATTATTGTTATTGCTTATATATTACGAGTTTGAATGAGCCGTATTTGTAATCGATTTATTTTTATTACAAACATCGATGCATTAGGCGGCACTATGAATATTTTGCCGCCTTTTTATTTTTTAATAATGAGCGACTATGAACTGGTGCAATGACAGTGTTTCTCGCAACCAGTAACTTAAACGGTGAGTTGGTTGGGTTGGGTTAGGTTGAACCGACTGGTCACCATTTATTTATTGATAACTATTTAAATGGTGGTTACAAATCGGTTGTGACATTTGTTGACCGCTGTCATGGCACATTTGCTTTGCTCGATAGGCTTGTGGGCTTTAGTCCGCGTTTTTAGACTGTATTGAATGTTTTTTACATTGATCACTAACTTTTCTTCTGCATTTCTCGTCTTTAGACACAAGAAATATGTACACCATTTTGAAAAAAATTAGTAGTTATGTTTACAAAAAAAATCATATCTCAAAAACTACACGTCTCCTAGACATGGGGGTTGCAGGAGGGAGAAGTACTCATCCCCCCCTTCCCCCTCCCCCCCTCCACTACTTAAAATTCAGTGTCCATTATTGTAAAGTTGAACCTTAAATTCTTTTACAGTTTTAAAATTAATATTTTATATACCTCAATATTTTTTGTTACTTTTCCACTTATTTATAATTTTATAGTTTTATTAATATAACTAGTTTTCCCCGCAGCTATGCTGCAGGTCAAGCCCTAGTTATATTAATATAACTAGAGTTTTCGCCACTGTAATACTTCTTACAAGGCTTAGTAAGTAGCTCTATTTTACTTATATAAAAACTGAATTAGGCTTTTGTATATCGCAAGCGAAGCAGCGCAAGAGCTACTGTATGTACGTACATAAACCTTCCTTGAAAATTATCGAACTGCTGGTGACGAAAATCGCGTGCGTAGTTACATAGCTAAGAATATACGTGAAAAAATCCATTTATAAGCTACATTGAAAATATAGACGGTTAAAAAGATGATGTATTATCAATTTACGAAAATAAATTAAGCTTTGATAACTTTGTTGTGACAACCTAACATAAAATTTCCAAACACAGTTAAAATTAGATATTATAGCAAAAGAACTACAAGTGTTATACGGCCTAGGGACAAATTAAAAAAAATAGTTTGAATATGCAAGTAAATATACTACAATCTTTGGACTAACTTACCAGAAACTCAGAGTAGTTTAGCGAAACCTTTTCAGCTAAATTAATCAATACAAAGTCGAAGAAAAGTAAAATTATTATCGCTCTTAAAATCTCATAAGACTGATTTTCCGCTTTCTTCCTTTTATAAGGCTCCCCTACATTCTCGCGAGAACGCGAGAAACTGATAACGTGGAGACTTATCTCATGTTCTCAATTCTCGCGATGTTGTCCGCGACCTTATAGTCGTATTTTTAATTAGACGATATCAACTGACGTTTACTGTGTTGTCAGTTTTTGATGAAATAAAAATAGTGTTCATTAGTGTTGTAGCAAAGTGAATGATTGAAAAAACTCTTGAATGAATGAAATTGCCTCGATTGTCCAGTGAATAGTTAATGTGCCGAACTGACGATATCGGGTACGGGGTTCGAATTATAGTCGTGTTTTGTACATACCAACGAGTTTTCGACGACTATGTTCCTATAATATCTACCTATACTAAATACCGAGTGTTTTAAACATTAAGGAAAACATTGCGAGGAAACTTGTAAGACTGTCCTATTTTCAATAGATCATATAGTTGAAACTATAGATGTATAAAAAATAACAATTATAGGTAATGAAAATAAAAAACATAGCTTATTACATAATTTATTTTTATTCATCATCAGATAAAAAATCATCACTATCGCTTTCGGTGACATTAATAATAAATCTGTCTGAAACATTGTCGATCATGTGGTCGCGACCATACATTTTGTCTTCTTCTTTAATTATATGAGACACGCAGCTACTCCATTTTTCAGGTGTGATATGTTGAAGTCCTTCTTCAAAAAGTTTTTTTACTTCTGTCATTTTGAAGGTTTTGTTATTTCTTGCAATATATCCTTTAGCTTGCGCCCATACCAACTCAATGGGATTGAGCTCACAGTGGTATGGGGGCAGACGTAAAACAATTATCCCATGCTGCGCTGCCATCTCGTCCACAACATACTTATCGCAATGTTCTTGTTTGTGCTGCCGTACAATGTCTATAAGAGTAGTTTTAACCATTGTTGCTTCGAATAAAATATTTTTGTTCGTTAGCCACTCTTGTATTCTAGGTTTAGTCCAAGACATTTTAGGCAGCGATTCTAGTTTCCTGGAATGGTAGGGGGCATTATCCATCACTACTACGGAATTTGGTTTTAGTTTTTGCAAGACCCCCCTAAACCACTTCTCAAAGGAATCGTCATTCATCTCTTGATGATAATCTTCTTTATTTTTTTTGGCTTCAAATATTAATAAGCTGTCTTCTACAAATCCTTCTTCCCCGCCTATATGGCCGATAATTAATCGTTTGCCCTTTCCTGAAGGCTGTTTTAAGCCAGTGGTCAAGCCATCTAGGAAGGCCTGGCGGGACGATAACACTGTCTGGTCAATCCATGCCTTCTTTGGTGCATGACCTTCAAGATAGTGAAAAATATCAATTAATTATTGAAAGTACAATTTAATGTAAAGAAAACAGAAATTGTTTATTACCTTCGTTGATCCAGGTTTCATCTTGGTAATAAATATACCTTCCTTCCCTTCGATACTCTTTAATTTTTCGAAGGTAACGCTGGCGCCATAAAATAATGTCCTGTCTGTCAATTAAAATGCTTTGTCTTGATTTTGTGACATATTTGAAATTTAAATGAATGAAATTTGAAATTTCATAACATTTCTTAATGACTCCAAGAAAAATTGGGTAAGTCTGAGTCTTCATTGACAACCTTAAGAATCTGTAAAGTAATAAAAAAAGTTTTTGAGTAAGGAAGTCTACGCAATCTAATACTTTGGTTTTACAAAGAACATTATGGTGGACACAGAATATAATGCAGTAGAATGAATAAAGTTTAAGTTACCTTTATAATGGTGGGTGACTCATTTGCATAAAAAATGATGTACTTTTCGCCTTATAGCGGCAAATGTAAAATCGTCTAATTTATCTTTAAAACTGTGTTTCGGTCCACGTTTGTCGGGAGACTTAAATTGTTCATTTTCTTTGTATTCTTTTAACACACTGTAAACTGAGGTCACACCAATTCCCAAAATGTCAGCTGTTTTCGAAACACATTCTTTTTTTTCGGGAGCCTCAATAGGTAATAGTGAAGCAGCTTTCTCCTCAAATACGTGTTTGTAGACGTAAGACGTATCATAAGTTTTTCGGTAACGCTTAAAGCAATCCGTGGTCTCTTCTTTCTTGGAGACAAGCTTTGGCTTGACGTGCTTGGTTTAGGATCCATATCGTTTGTACAAAACAATATAGCAACAAATAAACACAACAATTACAACAAACACAACGTAACTTAAAACTTAACAAAAACAATAACTAAACAACGTGAGCGCAGAAAAAACATTCGTGCTATCAAACCAGAGGTTAGAAGCCGAATTACAAATAAAATGGCGACCGACGCGCGCGGCGATAATCGGTGTTGGCACTAGTCGCCGCGCCGCGCTTTGTAATAAGCCGTCAAAAAACTGATACATACTACTAGTAACTTATATCAGAGCACTTTTTTACAATTTTATTGTAAAATAGAAATAATATTCTTTTATAGTTTGAAATGATTAACTATTCACACTAATTGTTCATTCATCTGATTGAACAAGAACTGAACGCATCACTATTACTTTAAATATGGCAACATTATTTTACAAAGTGACATTAGTTACTGTCAGTTGGCTTCGTCTAATTAAAAATACGACTATAGACCATTTAATCCCTATTAATATTATAAATGCGAAAGTAGCTCTGTCTGTCTGTTCTGTTTTTCTGTTCTGATTTAGCTGAAACTCAGTATGTATCATGTAGTAGTGTAAATTTATGTGTCTATCCTATTTTTTATTATAATGACAATTAAGCCTACAGCACTGTAATTTTTTTTGTTTTTTTGGTTCTGTGGCTAATTTGTTAAAAAAAACTTTTATAAAATCGTTATATCCAACCCAGATTTTTATATATTTCTTCTAAATTCAGGGCGTAGTTCTACTAAGATCGCGGCTTCTGCTGAATCTTGCCACCTGAATTTCGGCCTTCTCAGCTCCAATCTCCATTGTTTTGCAGAAGTCGCGGACTTAGACCGACCGGTTAACAATAAAGATATCGCAAGCAGCAACTGAAACGTCCATCGTCGCTTGTTGGATCGTTGAGCTCGAGAACTATATTGCGAACTTCGTAGCCCTCCATATTTCCGCTAGAACTGCACGAAAAGTTCTCGCGAGAACTCTACGCGAGTGCACTGCACCTTGTATATTAATTAAATGTACTCTGTGGGTTGATAGGTAGCATAGATAAAAATACTACTATGGGTTTTTTTTGTTTGATGCGTAGGGGGAATAAAGTCCATTTCACGAAAGAAGTCCCGCAGACGCAGCGCTGTAGTCGCGCGACATAATGTTGCCAGGGTTAAATACGGGGAATTCAGGGAATAATTTATCGTTCATTTACTTGTCATTTTATTAACTACTACGACTCGAATATTTAAGTTAAAAAAAATTGTTTTTAATTCAATGTATTCTTAACATAGGTACCTATTTGATGTCCATACCACAGAGTACTTTATATATACTGGTATAGAGTCAACAGTCATAATATATATACTAACGCACTCTATCGGTATACGACACTATTCTACGGCGAAAACCGTCCAGGGCGTCTAGTATTATTTTGATTTTATATCAGACTTTTGGAAATTGCGGGAGTTAATAATTTAACTCCTGCAATTCCCAAAAGCCTTTTCAAAAAATGTTTAATTGTTAGTAAATAAAACAACTATTTAGCGGTAGCGTGATTTATTATGTTTCCTTTTATTTAAATATTCAAAGGCATACATTTTCATAACATCATTTGTATCCACATGTAATCTGGTGGCGTTAGGATGATTTACTCACAAGTTTTACCGCATCTGGGCACACAACAACCTCTTTCAGAAGAAGCCATAATCCAAGTCAACAGAGAACAAATCGTTAGGCAAATCGGTGTTCAGGGTACATGCGTAAGTTCAACGTGATCACAGAACACTAGTAAACGTGATAAGCGAAGTCTTAGGAGTCCAGGAATCAAACAAAGTTGTCGAAAAATAATCAAAACACAAACAAAGTACATCGTTCACGACTGTGACTCGTATCGATCGGAATGTCGTTTTGGTTTTGACATAATTGACATCTTTGAAATAAGTTTTTGGTAAATCGACAATTCATCAAAAATCCAGTAATTAAAGTTAAAAAGAGCTTTATAATTTGAAAAAGGTGAGGAATCGAATTTACATACTTTAAAGTATATTTATTAGCTGATATGACTTGCAAAAACATAATAACATATCAAATATTTCTTAAACAAGTATTAAAACAACTGCGTATAACGAAACATATTATTTTCTTTAAATATAAAAAATAGAACAACAAATACAAAGAAAAATTTTTTTTAGCTAGACGTGTTGCTGGGGAGTTTCTTGCCGCTTCTTCTCCGTAACAGCAATAACACGTTGCGAAGCGGTGTACATAGACTAGGAAGTAAAATTAAATTTTAACCTATATGTATGACCTTCAAAAAGTGTTCTCCAGTGGAACTTATTTTGAATAAAAACTTTTGAATTTGAATTTGAATTTCTTTCATTTGGTGTTTAATTTAAGAACAGTGACATCTACTGCAATACGTACCTACTAATAGAACGCAAAAAATCTCTAAGAAAAAATTATTGTACGGACTGTTATGACACTGGTCCATACTGCTAAGGTCAGTTTAGTGAAAAATAAATCTTCCTGTAATTTCTAAAATATAATAAGGAGATGTTCGACCAACTTTCAATTAGAAAAATAAAATAACAATTAAATTTTTTATTGAATAATTATGATCGGTCATCCTATGATCACTGTCAGAAGAGTGAATAGAAACAGAATCAGATTCCGTTTCACTATCACTAGCCGTGGATATAATAAATCGATCCATTTCTTCGTCCATAAGACCATCATGTTTTTAATATTCTTCCTCCAAATGCTGTACATGTTTACATTGAGCAGCCCAATCTTCCGCTGTAACAGTCTGAAAAGCCTCTTCTGTTAGGCGTACAATTTTTTTTGGATCTTGGCTCACGTTTTTATCCGCTACCCGTCTCTTTACAAAGCTCCACATTTTTTCGATCGGATTGAGATCGCAGTGGTATGGCGGCAATTTTAGCAATTCATGATTGTGAGATTTTAATAATAATAATACTTGAAATCGATACTTTGCATTATACGGTGCAATGTTGTGATGCTTCCTTGATTTATGTCTTCTCTCAAAGCTGCACGTAATTTAGGCAATGTTGGTAATTCCTTCCTCACAACATAAAAACTGTGATTTTTTTGCTGTATAGCGCACAAATCAAACCCATCCAAGTCGAACTTTTTGACATGCGGGCGACTCTTCCCTGGAGTGGCGATAACTTTAGAAGTACTCGCCGCTGTTGCGCCTTCTTTTGTAAGTCTCGTTACAGTTTTCTCTGAACCACCTGCAATAAAATGAACAAGTTTGAATTATTGTTTTCGTATTTAATTACATTAATGTTGAATATAACTTTACATTTTTTTCGTTGTGTTGTGTTAATTCCTTTTAAAATGTTCCTTAATAAAAACCATGCATTAAAAAACTTAATTCCAAACTGTAAGAAATCAATCGGCGGGAAAAAATCTGTATATGGCAGCCCCAAAATTTACCTGTCATGGCGGCGACTCTCTAGCGAACATTGTTTATTGATTTTAAAACAACGTGATTCTTGTGTTCCGCTTCACAGAACTCCTTCACCTTTAATATCATTGCTCGAACTGCACTTTTAACAACTTTTGGCATCGTAACTAAACCTTATAACGCACTAATCAAATAATAAACTCACAAAATATCTACCACAACAAACGCACCTTGATAACATCGACAAACGACAACATGGCCGATCTCCCCACCTGTCAAATTTAGTTCCACAATTGTCCGCGGGACTTCTTTCATGAAATGGACTTTACATTTCGTACCATACTGAGTCCCTCTCGACTGTGGGGGTGGGACCGGACCGCGGCGATAAGCGCCGCGCAACGTGTGCGAAGACTTTGGGCGGAACCAACTATTCCGCTAAACCTAAGCTTGTGTCCGATATCCGACGCTTGTGTGGAAGAACACAAGATGAAGAGCGAAGCTACACCCATTGTTTGTTAGGTCACCCCGGGATGCAGAATGGCTCACTTCACCAAGAGAGCCTGGACCCGTCACAACCCCACAATGGGCGGACCTCTGCGATGAAGTCATGGGAGGAGAGTTTGCGCGTGCCTGTGTCTCTGGAGGCCAGTCTCACGACGGCGTCCGAGGAGCGTGTGCGCAGCTCTCTCCCTTATTCTCTCAGCGGCTTCCTTGCGGGACATTACTGCCTCACAAAAGGAAGAAACCGCTGACCAGTGATCGTCGCTGTGGAGCATGGCCTCAACCAGTCCCCGCAGCGAATCGTTCGGCCCTACAATGGCCTCGAGCTCGAACCTCTGAGGTTACCATGCAACGCATTCGACCAGCGTGTGAAACCAAGTGTCTAGTGCGCTGCACTCGCGGCACTGAGGTGTAGGCAGACATCCTACAATCTGATGCAGATACTTATCGAAGTACCCGTGCCCGGTGGTATCTGCCTCATCCTAAAGGTCAGAGTCCCGCGTTTCCACCTGACCCATCGCAGTAGGTAAGGACGAACCACCCCCACTGTATGAATGCCGGCCTCAGGAGATTCTAAATCTTTCTGCCAGGTTTGGATCATGATCGCGGTTTCCCGCATCCTGATAGCCTCAATCTCTGCCAGGCAGTAAACCAGACCCCTAACCTAACCTCTAGCTCTGGCATCAAGATAAAACTACTACTATAGGTAGTAATAGCCAAGTAGTAATAGAATTCACCACAAAGGCAGAAATTCCATTGAAGTGTGCACATAAGCCTTAAGCCTTAGACGTCAAATTGAACATTCAGACGTCCTAAAGGAATCTGTAACACTCCAGTTACAGATCTACTTTTCTGTTCTCAGTCTAGAGTACTGCGGACTTCATCGGTGATATAATAAATCCGTCACTAAGTGATTTTGAGATTCCATACTTGACTGAGGCCAGAAATACTTGGCTGTTTTTAGCTTGTCCGAACAAAATTTACCCATTAAACCTAAAAGCGCAGAGGCTGCGAGACGGGTCGCTCAATAAGTCGGTGTATGAAAATCTTCTGTCTTCTTGCACCAACAAAATTAACCGTGCCCGTATATTGATTGTCTCTAAGTGGGAGTCTGGTCTGTGGCTACAGACCCTACCCTCGGCGAATCTAGACACAATCCTGGATGACACTACTATTCAGGATTGCTGTCTACATTCGCCTGGGGGCAGACGTCGTAGTTCTACATCATTGTCGGTGTGAAGCTAGAGTTGATAGGCTGGGTCATCATGGCTTGTCATATATAAACATTTTTCAACGTCACAGCATGCCACAATAAACGAAATTATCCGCGGGCCTAATGTCACCGGTTGGGTACCAGCTGTTCTCGAACCGAACGGACTGTGCCAGCGACGTTGACAAGCGACCTGACGGATTGTCGTTGGTACCTTGGAACATGGGGCGTCCCCTAGTTGGACGCAGTTACGTGATAGTCGTAGACGTAGGTTAGTCACGGTCGATGGGCTGCGTGACGCAATCGCGTGCGCCGGCAGCTGCCGCCGCCGACGTGCGTACGAAGCACATTGGTGCAGGACCGGGCGGAATGGGCGCATCGTACGTGATGTGCCCCGTCGCTGCGGCCAAAGCCATCGCCGAGCTGGGCTACCTCGTGGTAGGCTTCACCTCGGCGAAGGTGGAGGCGCTGGAAGCCAGGCCGATACGTTGTTACCGGTGTTACAACGTAGGCCACGGCACTCAAACCTGTCCGGACACGTGCCCGGATCGGACTGGCTTGTGTCTCCGCTGCGGTAAGAGCGGACACAAGACGGACTGCACGGCCCGGAACCCCCACTGCGCAGCGTGCGCGGCGGGGGGACTCAACGCTGTCCACCCCACGTTAGCGAGGTTCTGCCAACCTCCCTAGGTGAAGGGCAAATTCGTCCATCCGAGGACGAAACAACGATGGGGTGCATCGGGAGTATGCGCAATGGACACCTCCAATGCCTAGTATGCCCGTAACAGCACTATTTAAAGCCAACGTAAACCACTCCCCCACCGCTCAGGACTTGTGGCTGCAGGCGATGGCGGAGTGGCAAGCGAAATTGGCCGTAATAAGTGAACCTTATTACGCACCTCTTTGCGGCAATTGGGTGGGCGACCTCGACGACGTGGTAGCGGTGGTGGCCAGGGCCGGGTCTGGTACACCGCTTACATGTCTCGAAAGAGGAAAGGGCTATGCGGTGGGAGTATCGTCATCATTGGCGTTTACTTTTCGCGCAGCCGCCCCTGGCGGAGTTCGAGCTTTGCTTGGACGCTGTCAGAGCTGCCGTAGGCAGATTGTCGCCTAAGTCGATCTTCGTCATGGGCGACTTTAACGCAAAGCACCGTTCCTGGGGAAACGCGTTTACCGAAGTTAGGGGACGGGCGGTTGAGGACTGGGCTCTTCAATCCGGCCTGAACATTCTGAACCAGGGATCGGTCCAGACCTGCGTGCGCGCGCGGGGTGGATCGATCATCGACCTGTCATTCGTCACTCATTCGGCCGCCCGCAGATTCGGTGGATGGAGGGTGCTGGAGGAGGTGGAGTCGCTCTCTGATCATCGGTACATCAGATTTGAGCTCACCCCCCACCTCCGGTCCGAGCCCTGTTCATCGCCCCCCTCTCCTCCCGCGTTGGGCCCTTACCAAGCTCGACGCGGCGCAGGCTGAGAAGTGGGCGCTCACGGAAAGCTGGGCCTACCCAGCGGAATTCGCGAACTTGGGAGTCGCAGGCAGAGCACATGCGCAAGACCCTAACGAGGGTTTGCGACGCGGCGATGCCTCGCGTCACCAAACGGCAGCCTCCGTGCAAGCCGGTCCACTGGTGGACTGAGGAGCTGGGCGAGATGCGAAAGGCAGTTCGCATCATAAGCCACAGGCTCAAACGCTGCAGGGCGCGCCGTCCTCCGGATTACGTCGCGGAAAACGGACTCGTGAGCGAGTTTAGGGAGGCCAGAAAGGCCCTTTCGGTTGCAATCTTGCAAGTGAAAGCCCGGGCTCGGGCCGAGCTCCTCGAGACGCTCGATCGGGACCCTTGGGGGCTTCCGTACTGTGGGGCCCGCAACACGTTGCAGCCTTGCACATCCACGGTCACGGAAACGCTCGAATCCGAGGTGCTCCGGTCGGTTATCGACGGGGTCTTCCGGGATCCGGGGAACTTCACTCCCCCCAGTATGTGTCCAGCGGTTCCCGACACCCCCACGGACGAGGAGCCTTACTCCATCTCCGAGGGGAAAGTAAACGTTGCCCTGGACCGGCTCCAGGGCAGGAAGACGGCACCGGGACCCGACGGGGTTCCAGGTCGACTCCTCTTCCTGGCCGCTAAACATCTACGCGGCCAGCTGCGGGAACTGTTCGAAGCCTGTATTCGCGCAGGTCGGCGTTCCACAGGGGTCGGTCCTCGGGCCGATTCTTTGGAACGTAGGTTATGACTGGATCCTTCGGGTTCCGGTCCTGCCCGGGGTAGGGCTGATCTGCTTTGCCGACAACACCCTACTCACGGCACGCGCTGCGTCATATGCGGATTCCGTGGACGTCGCCCACGCCGGGTTGGCGATAGTCGTAGATCGAATAGCTAGGCTGGGCTTGAGGGTCTCCCCCGCGAAGACGGAGGCCATCATGTTCCATAGGCAGTTCCGTAATCCCCCCGCGGACTTGACCGTCTCGATCCAAGGGGTGGCCATTAGAGTAGGGCCCCAGATGAAATATCTGGGGCTAGTTCTTGATGGGAAATGGCTGTTCAAAGCGCACTTTAAGCAGTTAGTTCCCAAACTCGTGAGGTCCGTAGACGCACTCTCGAGGCTGCTTCCCAACGTGGGGGGCCCGTGGGGTGCGACTTGGAAACTATACTCTGGCATCCTGACAAGTATGGCACTGTACGGTGCACCTGTCTGGTTCATTGCACTTCACCGCCACAACAGAACTCTGCTGCACCGGGCGCAGCGGGTTCTGGCCGTAACGACCATACGGGGGTATCGTACAGTGTCGTGGACGGCGGCGACTCTTCTGGTAGGCGATCTGCCCTGGCCTCTCCAGGCAGACGTCCTGGCGGAGGTGCGTCGTACCCGGCAGAATGCCCTAGCTAGAGGCCTGACCTTCTGTCAAGTCGAAATCGAGACGATCAGGAAGCGGGAAACCACAGCCATGATCGTCAAATGGTGTCAAGAACTCGAAAGCCCTGCGGCCGGCGGCTACACGGTGGACGCAATTAGGCCACACCTGGAGGAATGGGTCACCCGCACCAGCGGAACCCTGACCTTCAGGATGACACAGATACTCACCGGACACGGGTGTTTCGATAAGTATCTGTGTCACATTGTGGGCTGCTTACCTTCGCCGGGCTGTCGCCAATGCGGCGCACCCGACACGGCATTTCATGCGCTAGTCGAGTGCGCCGCATGGGCGCCGCAGCGTTTCGAACTCGAGACGCACGTAGGTGCAGTCGACTCGCTCGGCGACCTGGTGAAAGCCATGTTGCAGAGCAGCGACTCCTGGGGAGCTGCGGTTACTTTTTGTGAGGCAGTAATGTCTCTCAAGGAGGCCGCAGAGCGGGACAGGGAGCGAAGTCCTACTGCGCGTGCATATGCGTCTACTCGAGGTCGCCGGCCTTGCCAGCTGGCACCCGGAGAGGCAGCTACGCGCATTAGTTCCCTCCCTGAAGTAGGTTCCGATGCGGGGGGCCTTTAGCTTGCTAGGGAGCAAAGGACCATCGACCCCCGTACAACGAAGTGGGTTGTGTTCTCCCAGGGCACATTCCATGCACTTTATTACGCTGGATCGGCTGGGCGTAACTCTGTTCTAAGTCTCAGCCTTTCTTTCACAACGAAGCGCAGGGTCGACAGGGAGAAGGGGGGGTTTTAGTGGGTATTGGGGTTGCTGCCCGCGCAGCTTCCTTTGAGTCTTTCCACACTAGCTGAGTCGATCGCGGGCGGATTACTGTCAAGTGCATACTATTGCTGCAGTGATACGTCCCCCGACCGACGTGTGTCGTTTCCTGGCAACGACCCAGTCTGTGCGTAAATCGGTGAGCATTTTCCCTCGCCTCAAAAAAAAAATACTCGTAGACGTAGTTAGTCCCTTGGGACGCAACATGTGTCGATACTTTTGCGGGTTCCCATCTTCCAAACACTGCTGTGACTGCCGGAAGTGTTAGTAAACACCAAAAAACCCTGAAACGTCACAAATATGCATCCATCGGTAACAGACAATATATAATTGTGGCTTTCGGGGTTGAAACTATGGAGCCATGGGGACGCGAGGCTTAATAACTCTATCGAGATCTTTCTGTGACACTTGAGTCCCACACAGAGTTGCAGTTTTTTAAGCTGTAACTATTTTAGGCGAAAAATAATACATTAGTTTGAGCCAGATTCAATTCTTTGAAGTGAAACTTCTATATAGAGGGGGTCTTACGATTTTTCGCTCACGAAAAAGCGTCACAGTCACGTGGTCTAATTCTTACATTTTTAAACTCGTGATATCTTTCGAATGGAATGTCGGAATTAAATAATTCAAAAAGTTATGTAAAAGTATTGAAGCAGTCTTGAATATGAAGTAATTTATTTTGATAAGGATTAATACCAAGATACAAATAAAGAGACTTTTCTAGCGGCGACATTTTAATTAAATTTTTAAAATAAAAGAACACTTATTGTGGCATAACTATAATAGTTAGACATATGCTGTCGCGACACTTTTTGTAAATAATGATGTGTTCTACAAAGTCGTAGTATATTATTTTATTTTATCAACAATAGTTTTCGCAGCGCAAGCGATTTAAGGAAAAATAAATTCACCTTGGGTATCATTATTGGAGTTTTAGTAAGGATCCCTAATTTTTTTGTAAATATAATATAGCCTATGCCACCCGGGAATAGCGTAGCTTGCCAACAGTAAAAGAATTTTTCAAATCGGTTCAGTAGTTTCGGAGCCTCTTGATCAAAACTGAGCAAACGAATTATTTTTGAATTATTTTTTTTGCAAATATTTTTCTGTTAACATAAGTTGAGGTTCGAATGAAGATTGATGACGAAAGATGCGTATTTGCTAATGTTCCGTTGTTGTGTATAATTTTAGAGTAGATTATGGATGTTTTCTTGGTTCCGGATCGAATTCAGTTTTTTGTTTAATAAAATAAAAGATGTTTACAAAAAAAATGCATTAATTAAAATGTACCTAACCTAACCAAATCATAATTTGCAGTAAACCTGCGAAAAATCGTAAGTGCTGGGACACATTAGAAGTGAAACTTCAACGGACAAGTGGAAAAACGAATCGCAACGGACAAGTGGAAAAACGAATGCCAACGGATAAGTGGAAAAATTAATAGCAATGGACAAGTGGAAAAACGAATCGCAACGTACAAGTGGAAAAACTTCAACTGACAAGTGACAAAATGAATCGCAACAAAATTCCACTTGTCCGTTGCGATTCATTTTTCCACTTCTCCGTTGCCATTCGTTTTTCCACTTGTCTGTTGCGATTCGTTTTTCCACTTGTCCGTTTTTATGTTTTTTATTAAACAGTGACAGAAGGAATAACAAATTAAGTCAAGTCAATATTTGAATACTTTTCCAAAAGTCGCCAGTGCTTTGATTATAAGAAAACATAGGTTTTAACACTTTCAATGCGATTAAAAGAAGTCTCGAGGGACCAAAAAGCTGGCCTTTGCTTTGAACAGCGCATTAGCATTGCCATACAGCGTGGAATGCAGCCAGCATTTTGGGAACGCTCTCCATCGACAGTGACCTGGAATTCTTTTTTATCTGTAAATATATATATATAATTGTAGTTTTGTTTTTAGATGTTTTATAATTGTTTAAATATAAGTACATACGTAACGTTTACATAATATTAGTAAATAAAAATTTAAAAAGTATGTTTTTTTTTACTGATGGCTGCCATGCCATTTTAAAAAGTATGTTGATCTGTTATCAAAGTTGTCGTCTGTCACAGTCAGTCGTCACGTGACCTTAAACGTCAGCGGCGTCCGACTCATGTCCGATTATAGGAAGATTTTTATGATGTTAATTTAATGTTTTGTAAATAATTTTCGTTTTGAATTAAATAGGCAGTAAATGCGTACCTAACAACTATTTTAATACATTATTTACGTAATTTACAATGGCATCATATACAGAAAAAGTGTCACTCAGTGGTACAGCTTTATCTCTTTTGTTGTATGAATGTGTTAATTCTGTAAATAGTCAGGTAAATAAAACCACTTGCAATTGTTCATAATACTTTTCAATACCTATCTATGTTTTTACTAATGAAATTAAACATTTTAGGAAGGATTTCTAATCGGAGATATCACTTCAGAACTAACCAACCACATATCCGATTCGCAAAGTGATAACGCCCGTCTTGACACACAGATAGTCATTAGGAGTGTACTGCCTTTGCCTTCTATTTCGTTGTTCTACTTTCCAACAGGCAAGATAAAAGAGAATGTTCTGACAGATTTTCTTTCGAAGTCTGCTACTGAAGTGGTTGGTTGGTATAAGTACCGAAAGAACACTAGTATTAAACCTACTTTCAGAGATAGGCTAATAGCAAAGGGATTGCAGAAATATTTTGAAAAATACCATGCAAAGAAAACATTTGTTACATGTAACTTGTCCAATAAAACATCATCAGCAGGCTCCACTCATACATTTACTTATAGATTTGGCAAAATTAATTGTTTTGATATGTATGAATACATTGAAGATGTTACTGCAAACTTGGGTGAGAAATTAACAGGCTATAAGAAAGCTCATAAGTTACCGCTGCATAGTGTTTTTAACAGTGTGGTCAGGGAAAGTAATGTTCAAAGTAATAATACCAATGATGCTGTGTTGTGCCTCCAGGAGGCTGTCCACACTAGGTTAGTAAAGGAAGCTAAAATTGCAGCAAAAAATGAAAGCACTATTAGAGAACTAGAAACAGAAATAAAACATATGAGCACAATACTTTCAGATAAACATGCTATGGAATTACAAACTTCATATAATAGAATGGTTGAAGAGAAAATAGTAAACAGGGAAGCTGAGATGGCCCAAGCATGTGTAGAAGCATTAAGAACACCATTTAAAGTAGACATATTAAATATAAATAACTCAAATACATGCTCTAAGGATTCAAAAATTGATCACATGGACAGTCAAAACTGTACTGAAATTATAGAAAATTCAAATGAACCCCATTCAAGTAATAATTTTGTTACAAATTCAACAAAACCAGCTTTGAATTTTGCTGCTGCTTTGAAAAATAATAGTGCAATACCATCAACAAGTGTGAGTATAATAAATTAAAAACTAGCACCTTATACACAAGTTCCTTTTGATTATTTACAAACCAATGTTGTATCATTTGTACACTCACAGATATTTTGGCTACTATTGTGGTCTTTGATCACCTAATTTTTCTGCTAACGGTATAACAGACTCCCCATTATGAAGGAGTTCTGAAGAACTACTCAATTATTCCCTTCATCTTCTTTATACTACCAAAACTGTAAAAATAGGTCTCATAAAATTCTATTAAGGATAGAAGCTGCTTGGCAACAATTATGAATAGTTCTAGGTTAAGATCAAAGATCATGTAATAATATAATTGGTATCAAACATCCTAATCTCAGTATCTTTTAACTCCATTAAAGCAGACGGGAAGTTGTGAGCCAAAGAAATGTAATGACTTAAGTCTTAAATAAGTTTTATATTTTTCTATTACAAAATGTTAAACATCAGTCCTAAATTCTATCTAAAAGTCTTAAAAATAAAGTCACAAATAAAATAAGTTATCAATTACCATAATCTATTTATGTGAATGAATTTCAACAATTAATAACATGAAAACACACTACACAAGTAATACATTCAAAATAACGAAACCCACTAGAATTATTATACAAGGAACCCATAAAAAGAAATCTTAAAATCAGTCATCTTTTTACAATCTAGGCCCAAGAATGTATGAATGTGACTTCTAAAGTAGAATAATGAAAAATACTTTCTCTTTTCTTTTCATTCGCCTTCTTCCAGTTATTTGGTGTCTGTACAACATGTCTTTATCTTCAATAATCCTCTGTTCTGACATGTCCTCTGTCACACCACAAATCATCCTCCACACAATACATCCATCTCTTTGTTGTTCTACCTTTACATTTGCAATGAAAAAATATTTTATTATAATATGGCTGGTTTAAGTTATGAGATCATAATTATTTCACTTTATTTAAAGTTGAGGTGCTGCAACATTTTGTATGACTAGTGTATGTATAGTATGACAACTATTTATTTATTTGATGGCATGTAGTTTTGTGATCAGTCCCCAAAGTGTTCCATGTTGAATTTCAAGCGTTCCACATCAACTACATATTTTGTTATAAAAAAAGTTTTTGAAGACATAAGACACATTTGAATTTGAATAACCTATTAAAATTCAAAATAAAAAGATACAATGTCTGCCCAATATGTTAGATTGGTAAGGGGTCCACAAGACAAAAATGTATCAAACTTGCCAATTTAGTGTTATCAAATTTACTCTGATTTGAGTTTTCACTACTCAAACTTTTCTGTTGTATATTACCTATAACATAAAGAGTTATGTTTTTGAAGCAATTAGGGAACTTATATGACTCGCTTGAGAATTTATGTGTTTGTTTGCTGATTTATTATGATTATATTTCAGAGAACCAACAATTTCACAGAAGATTTGATATCTTTTGATGTTGAAGATAAGAAAACAAAAAAGACAATCACAATGAAGGAGGAAGTGAAGTGCTTAGGTGAAAGTTCACCAGAGTACTAAAGTGCCTTAATTTTTTTACTTAAGTGTTTTTCTTTATAATATGTTACCATTTAATTATGATGTGTTAAACAAAAATTGCTTATTGTCTGCAAGACTAGAATCTCAAAATGGATTGTATGTCTGGTTTGATTGACATTGCTTAAATAATTACTCAGAACCAAAGGAACTGTAAAATACTGTAAAATTTTAATTTCAAGGATTAAAAAATCTCTTTTTATTTTAACAGATTATCATGTCACAAGTTAATATACACATGAGTCTTACAATAGAGGATGTATGAGGAGTACTAAGCAGTGTCAATCATTCAGTACAAAATACTATGAAAAACATCACTATAAAGCTGGTATAGTAGAACACTTACAAGCCAATAGATGGCAGTGTGCAATAATTGAAGTTGCAAACGATTCCTGACGTGCACAAAGAATATATACACAAACTTCTAACAATAATAGATAGGGCTTAGATGTATGAGGTATAACAATATACCCTCACTGGAAGATGTTCCTTTGCAACAGAGGAGCGTTCCACCTCGGTCCTTCACCCATTAAGGTCATCCATAATCTGCTAAATCAACAAAATGGCATCACAATTTTCCTTTTTTTAAATTGACACATCTGGCAGCCTAAAGCGGTCGTTTTCGCAGATTCGTATGACAAATTATCAACACTATAAAGTGGAATTTTATGCTTCTAACTATCAATGTAACTAGACACTTATCATTTCACTATGCGATTCTCCAACACTGGTCGCTTTAAGCCTTCTGGTCTGAAAAGATATGTTTCAAATAATAAAACATCAAAAAACGAGAAAGAATTGGTTGATGGCGCCATCTAGTCATGAGGAATTTTTGAAGGTTTCATTTGGCACTGGGCGATTATCCTTCTTAGTATTCTTTTTCCATACAAAAATCAGTATGCAGGTAAAAGGAATCATGACCATCACAGCCCAAGTGTTATTACCTACTTATTTTGAGAAATATAAATAAGTGCTAAGTGTTAATGCTAAATTAAACAATATGTTATTGTAAGTTTATGACAGACAATAAGGGATTAATGTTAAATTTTTTTTCTATTACACAGTCAATAATACTCATGAACCAAAAACATAATCTAAATCACATAGAATCTACTACACTTTTTATACTTTCTTGTATAATATTGAAAAAATACTTTTGCGTCTGTGAGAATAACCTGTTATCATATTGTGTAATTTTGAGGTGGAAAATACTAAGTAATTCAAAGTGGCTAAGCTTATTAAATACTTTTTTTATTAGAATACGCTTAGAGTAGTATTATACCGAGATAATTCTACAAAATTATGTCCAGAGTTGAAGCACAAAACCAATCTATGTGTGCGTGAGTGTCGTGTGATATTGTCGCTCACACGCACACAAAGGCACGAATAATGTTGCAAGTAAATAGAGTATTTCTAAAAAATAGGTAATTGAAACTATTGGAGCTTATCACACCGAGAATTTGTCGTGTGGGCTGACAGGACCAAAGCGTCGACAAGCGAACCGAGAGTTAGGCTCTACTTAAAAGTGCTTCACTGTACTGGCACCTACTCGGGTTCTAAGCGTATTAATTCTATTTGAACATGATCTGCTGAGTACTTTTTAGAGTTTAGTTAGCAGTTAAATGACAAAACCATACAATTTTCAGTTTGATGGTGGTTAAACTAATATTATATTGAAAATTTCCAATATTTGAGAATTCTAAATAACACAGAAATGCCATCTACAATTCGTCTGAATTAGTTAAAAAAAACTACATTTAATTATCCAATTTTAGGAAGAAAATTATGGTGAAGGAAAGAATATAAAAAACCATCGAAAAGTATCAAACAGTCTCCGAGTCCAAAAAGTCAGTAAAGTCACTAATTAGTCATTAGAAGTGCATGCGCTAATCGGAAACTATCCTATTTTCTGGGATAACATTTACTTAATATAATCCCGGAAACTCGAATTATCTGGGATGAAAAATATCATATTCATTCTCGGTAGTGAAAGTACACATATACCAAATTTCAGCAAAAAAGGTCCAATAGCTTTTCCGTGAAAGCGTAATAGACAAACAGACCGGAAGATTGTTATCGCGGAAAATATCCCATCTTTCGGGATAAACCGAGTTTCTTCCAAATCGGCCCAGTAGTTTTTCCGTAAAAGCGTAACAGACAGAGTTACGTATTTATAATATTATGATAGGAATTGGTATACAATCAATATCAACGTACAGTAGTATCGCGCAGAACCCACAGGTGGCGTAAAGAGAGAGGCATACACTATACAGCGGTTAGTATTTTTTTTATTTCGGTTGGCACTTTCCGTTTAGCTCCCATCCGCAGTGTCTGAAATGTAAAGTGCGATAAGGAACTTCATTCCAAAATAATTCTGATAATAAGTGTAAAAAGCCTTGCAGAGATTTGGGCAAGAAAGTACCAAATATACCTAATATAACTATTTGGGCAGAGTTTACCCCTTTAAGCAATGAATAACGTCTACACGCCACACCGCCTTTTATACGAAAATACTACGAAAACTACCCTACATAATAATATTATTATCTATGAAGATTATCTATGTGATATTAATATAATCTATGGTTCTCATAACTGCTGTGATGGACATCGCGTAACATAAGCCTCCAGCTATGGGCATTACATTAAATGTATTTAGCTATAATTATAACAAATAACTTCCTTTACACGTGGCAGTCTTTGTGCAAATAAGAAATATCCGAATACGTGTCAAGAGAAGTGCTGCCAAAAACTACCGCATTATTTGTAACAAAATAAAAATTATGACGACAGTGTTCCTTATTTGATAAAATGTATAATTTTTAAAGACACCAAGTTGTTCTCGCAGTAGCGTTTTGTTTTGCGTTTGTAATTCTTTATAATGAATATTTAGAATCACAGCTATCGATTTTAACTTTATTATATTGTTACGTGCGAGCGGGAGTACGCACTTAGGATTGGAATAAAACACCAGTTTTTAACTAAACGCCTTTATCGACTTACACAGCCATACGTAATTTATCTCCGCAGGATTGCCCCTACACGCACAACTAATGACGCACTGTCCCGACGATAAGATGTCTCATTCACAAGACCGTCGCCGATATTGCGTAGACCACCTCCTGGGACTGCAGTGCTTACATGATCTTCTCTCGAACTACGCTACACTCCTCCTTCCCTCAACTGTCCACTAAACTTTTCACTAAATTCACCACTAAACTCGTCACTGTCTTTCAACTTCGAATAGCACTAGTTGCTTCGCTGTCTTTAACTGAACTCAACTGCCCGGTAGGCGCGCCTTACGCTGCTTATATACCCGGAAGAATCTTCTGGAACCCATAATTTCGATCTTCTTTTATTTACTATCCGTCACTTTCTAAACATCTATCTATCTCTGTCTTTTCCTTCCCAAACCTTCTATCTATCTTCTATTCCTTAATTTTCGTTCATCATCTATCCCTTTCTAACATGTATCTATCCTTGTCTTTTCTTTCCAGAATCTTCTACCTCTTTCTAAAAGTTCTTAAACCTACTAGTTTGTTCCACCATCACTCGCCACAATATAAACAATATCCAAGTTTGTGCAGTAAGTAGTAATAAATCAATCTGTCAAACTGATTCCTGGTCAAGGCTTTGAATATGAACAAAAAATATAAATAATAAATCTTAATATAATGTCCTTTGGAGACATAAAGATGTTCTATTAATAAATCTGAAAGGTTCTAATTGCATGGCCGTTACAATTATTTAAGTGTTTGCTGATAAACAGATTGCATTTATAAAAAAAAATATACTTAGTTTTTTTTTTAAAGTTGGTCATTATTTTTTATTATTTCATTATTTTTTCTGCCAGAAAGCATACATTACTATAAGTATCGTCTATTTTATAGACCATTGTTATCTAGCAAAGTCTGCCCTTGCGCTACCTTCTATACATGTTCTAGATCTACATTTTTTTGCGGAATATAAAATATATTTGTACCTTCTGTAATACAACATAATATGTATGTGATGACCATACAACAATACTATTGTGTATATTATGGAAAACTAGCTGCGCCCCACAGTCTCTCCCGCGTGGTGATTGTAAATCGTCATAATTCCAAAATAAAAGATTTTTTCTAAAATGAAAGTAGCCTATTTTACTCCTTATTACATCAGCTACCTGCCAATAAAAGTCCCGTCAAAATCGGTCCAGCCATTTCAGAGATTAGCCGAAACAAACAGACAGACAGAAAAAAATTGTAAAAAATGTTATTTTGGTGTATGTACCGTATATATATTCATATGCATGTAGTAAAAAGCGGTTATTTCAATATTACAAACAGACACTCCAATTTTATTTATATGTATAGATGAAGTGTTTTATATGTTCAGGGATAAACACCTATAAAACAGCATTACTACATTTTGAAACGCTAGGGCTTTGTCAGGAAATACCTACAAACATATTTATATTCTTTGTCAATATTATTGTTGTGTGAAGCAAAATCTGCTTTTCTAAGTTTAATCTACCGATTATATTATTATTATAAAACTAAATCTTGTACAGATTATTTTTATAATTAATGATGTTCATCACATCTTGTCGTTTTATTTGTAGTAATTTTAAACCATTTTCCAATCGTATTTTGAAAACAAAATTAACATAGTATATGTTAAAATTTTCGCGACTGGTACACATAATAAAACTATAATTTAACGGTTTTAAGCGCGATAATTTAGGTTAGACCCCTCGAGAGTAAATAATAACTATAAACAAAAATTAAAATGAATAAGTTGGCGGTAGGCCAAATAAAAACTGTCACGTTACCTACTCATTGACACTTACAACTGCCTTCCGTGATCACGGCTAATGAGTCTTCTATAGGACAGTGACATTGGGCGATTCAGCGCCAGTAGCGTTGTAGCCAACTTGCTGAAAATAGAATAGATTAATGAAAAGTGGCCGAAACGTCTGAATAAAATTAAATAAAATTCCGCGCTTAAAACCGTTAAAACCCAGTTTTATTACTAAAAAAAAGACAACCAGGGATGAAAGTTGTAGCCAACTTGCTGAAAATAGAATAGATTAATGAAAAGTGGCCGAAACGTCTGAATAAAATTAAATAAAATGCCGCGCTTAAAACCGTTAAAACCCAGTTTTATTACTAAAAAAAGACAACCAGAAATGAAAGTTAACTGTTAATGATTAGTTCCACTTTATTCACTATATGTCTCTAATATTTATAATGGATATGAATAAAAACATCAGAGTTCATTTTTAACACACTTTATTACATATTTTAATAGTACATCGAATATGGAATGTTTGAAGCGTTTATCTTAGGATCATGACATACACTGCACTAATTGGGTAGGGACAATTATTTTGAAAGGTTTGGAAATACCCTGCTATTATCTTATTTTTAAAGTATCATTGTAATAATAATTTTAATTACTGCTTAAACGATTAATGTGCTACTTGTTAAAGAATCATTTCTTGTATTTGGAACACTATTTTAATTAAAAAGTTTTAAAGCAATTCGCTTCGATAAAGTCATCAGCCAGGTGTGATTCTTGGAAAATTCAGTCCACGCGATCGAGCAGACATTGTATTTGTACAGTATAAAGCAATGCCCCATTGGAGGGGTGAGTGAGTCGACCGATAAGCACAAGCGAAGCAAGAGGTGTGTACTACATTCGGTAATCTATGTAGTGACGGACTTTGCGCGTGTTGTTATATTTGTACCTGTGTTATACGTGTTTGTATAGTTACAATAAATTCTATAATAATTCCAACGGCATTTTAATTCGAGTCCTGCAACTCGTAACAATATTCTAAATTAATTAAATTAATATCTAAAGAGACTTCCCAAAGGGCACAAATCAAATAAATCAAAAGTACTTGCCAGCCAAAATATAAAGACTTTCTTGAATGAGGCGCCTGATAACGACTTTCTCACTATAAAAATATTTATTGGATTGTATGAACTTTGTGCACACCAACATAACCTTATTCGAGTGCTTGTTTAAAATGTGACTTACTAATGTTGTGTATTAATATCCACATAACTATCTCATGTTCTATATAGTTGTAGGTCGCCTTAATTTTTGGAATCCAAGGAGTATGCGGTTGTAGGGAAATTTTAAATATGACTTGAAAATGTGGAAAAACACTTAAATCTAGCTTCTATTGATTAATTTAACGGACATCAACCTTTACATTCCTATTATTAACTTTTTGGTTTGTTTAACTAGCCCTAATTATATTAAATACGTAAACATCTATCTATACCTTAGGTTTGTCTACAGCTAATTGTTTCAATGTTTTAATTTATTCTGTTGTGATTGGAATATACTTAATTGTATAAGCTGAATAAAAGGGCAATGTAATAGGAGCTTATAACAGATCGGCAGCAACAGCAGGGTTGTCTCCGGCCAACTCGTGAACGGAGTGCGCCAACCTCCGAGCCTGTTGGACAGCAGTGGACGCCGGTAGCAGCCCCAGGTGCACGCAGATCAACTCCTTTATGTTCACACCTTGTGTGTCATTCGGGAACGCTAACTCCACTAGCTGCCTGAAAGAAGTTCATAAAACATTATGGACCTTTTCCAAATGTATAATATAAAAATGAATCGCAAAATGCGTTGGTAAGCGCATAACTTGAGAAAGACTTTACCGATTTTGATGAAATTTTGTGTGTGTTTGAGTGGGTCCCGAGATGGTTTAAATCCACAATTGGAACCGGTAGGTGGCGCTGAGATCGGGTTCTATAATCCTCCTAATCACCGGGTGCGATTTTGGTGATTTTCTTTTAGTGTCATGGAACAGTCTTTTAGGAATTCAGAAAATATGGCGGTACGAAGTTCGCCGGGTCAGCTAGTAGGTATATAATAAAAAGAAAAATCCCTATTATTATACAAAACCGCCAATTTTGACAGCATGGATCAATGTTACAATGTCCATCTAATTAGGTAAATAATAAAGAACAATTCCTCCATGTGACTATACTCAATCGTTTCTATAGTAGTAAGACACTAAACTGTGAGAATCTCTATATTAATTAATACGTGAACCAAAAACTTTGTACCCTTTTCACGAAAATTGCGCGGACGGAGTAATATGAAATTTCGCGCACTTATAGTTTATATAGAGAAGGAGTGCAGAGTGCTAATTTTTTTAGAATTATGAATAAAAATTACATCAAATCTATAAAAAAACATTACGATGTAATTGACACACACACGCATATATACTGTTTTGTTTATTGTTAAAGTCAAATTAACAGACCTTGACGAAATCTGTGATTATAGAAGTATAGTTTTTGACAAGAGTACACTAGTTATTATTATTAGGTACAACTACATTCATAAATGTATTTTAAATATTTTAGATTGTAGTTAACATTAACAAATTTTGGTAGAGTGTGCACTTAGAATTAATTTGCAATTACCCAGTAACAACGGTATTATTGGCAGTGGAGCTGTACAATAAATCGACATTTAGTTTTGATACCTGTAGAAAGAAAATAAAATTATGTTTTAGCGGTTTTAAGCACGGTTTCCGTGATAACGGCTCCTGAAAAGTGGTCGAAACGACGAAGTAAAAATTTTATAAAATGCCGCACTTGAAACCGTTAAAACGTAGTGTTTAATTTTTTTTATTAGTTTTGATAATGCGTACTCGCGAAAACATAACAAAATACTACCTGTAGAAAGTGCCGAGGATGTCCCCCGGCGGAGGCAGCGCGCGCACTGCGGCCGGGTGCGGCGCGCGCGGCGGGCGCACCGCCACGCCGCGCTTCTCCCACCACAGCACCCCGCACACGTGCAAAGCGCCGCGACGCCACGTCGCCGCGCAGTAACCCTCGCGGACCACGCTTAGCGCACGAGTTATTGTGTGCTTCACCTAAACAATAATAAACAGCTCTCCAAATTGGTACATGAGTACATGACACGTGTTACAATAAAATGGTAACATAATTGAACGTAGTTACGCAAAAAGGATCCAACCTACGAAATGTTACTTTTGAATTATTATAGATGTAAAGTTTTAGCTGTATTTCCGCATTGTTGTACTTGTTTGTGTCTATGGGTTCTTGGGAAAATATAGTGTAAATTTATCATTTTTTATACAAATAACTTTAACTGCATCACTGCGGAAATACAGCTAAAACTTTAATCTTTAATAATTCAAAAGTAACATTTTGTGGGTTAGATCCTTTTTGCGTAACTACGTCCTAATTAAATTTAGAAGAGGTGAAAGTACATAAACGAAAGTTGTTTGTCAGGATCGTTCTAACTGGAGGACCATTGTTTGCCTGCCCCTATAGGAAACAGGCATGATAATATGCATGTACATTGTACAGTAATACACCGCTTTACGCAAGGGATGGTTCAGACAAAATCGCGTTAAGCGAAATTCGCGTATAGCGGGGTATATCCGAAAGAGAACCAAGGTAACCGACATAGCTCGCAAAATGAGCAAGTTGAAGTGGCAGTGGGCCGGTCACGTCGGCCGCAGGACCTATGGCCGATGGAGCAGACGAGTCCTGGAGTGGAGGATGCACCGACGACCTATGCAAAGTGGATGAGGAAACCGGAGGACAGGGATGAGTGGCGCCGTCTTGGGGAGGCCTACGTCCAGCAGTGGACTGCGAATGGCTGACGACGGGGGGGTAAGATAAAACTTACCATTTCCGCAGACAGCATGTCGACGCAATCGGCCATGTCGGGCGCCAGGAATCGTCCCGTGGTCCTGTCCACGTATATGAAGTGGATGAGTCCGGGGAACTCCTCCACATACTTGTGCAGCGTTAGGGAACAACTGACATCCGCCTCGCCCGTGCACTCACAAATAGCCCACATTAAGCGAAATAATTGACTCGAACATTTATTTGTTATTGAATTATTTACATATACAAGCCACATCAGCTGTTTACAGGTTGGGCTTCATGTATTGGTACTAAAATTGGTGAAAAGCCACACTGTCTATTTCAGTTCAGTATATTCAGTTACAACTACTGTTAGGGCGCGTTCCCACTTTGTCGTGACGACACATAATCGTGTAGTTTTAAGTGTCGTGGCTTATATATTTAAATGGCGGTGTTCACATATAGAACGTTACCATGTTCTGTCGTCTACGACATTTTTTGCAGTGACGACAGATTGCCATGACAGTGGGAACGGCTAGCACGACAGTCGTAAAACGATATAAAATCGTTACGACTAAATCATGACGGCATATCTATCGTAGCCACGATAAAAATATCGTCTAGTCGTTTACACCCCCTCGCTAATGATGTGTAAACGACAAAGCGACTGCCGTGAAACGTTAAAATGTCGTCGCGATCCAATGAGAACAGCTACGATAATCGCTAAACGATAAAAAATTTGACGACAAACAATCGTTATAATGGGAACAGCTAGAGACGACAGTCGTCCAACGATAAATTAATCGTTACGACATAGTGGGAACGCGCTCTTAGGAAAATTACATCTCTTTATGAGGTTTTGTGTCAACTATAGACATCCAGACACTAGTAGTTAGGGGGCGTCCATAAATTACGTGAGGTGTTTAAGGGGGGGAGGGGGTCGAGTCAAATCTCATCTAATCTTACGTTGGAGAGAGGGGGGGTCTCGGCAAATATCACGCAATTTATTTTTCTGATTGAAACAAAAAAAAAAATACTTTTTTGATTTCTGCCACCGTTTTCTGCCACCTCCATACCCTACCACTCAAGTTGATGGACATTTGACAATTCCGGACTTTAAAGAGCATGACGGAAAGTCATTTGCTCCATTTCTAATAGGCCACTGCCTACCGATTCAACCGCTGAATGTTTTCATCAGCACGCCTTATGATCTCTATTGCCCAAGTGTACGTGATGATTTAGAGAAAAGATGCTGCAGTACATGCGGTATTTACTTTGCATCTAGCACAAGAGCTGCAGAGCACAGGCGATCAGCCCACATTGCACCAGCTAAGCAAGCGCGTATGTTCCGCAAAGTGCGACCCTCACGGATTGTCACAAGACGAGCTAATGAGTTACTTTGTGCAAGTGCCAATGGCTTAGAGTGGCTAGATCAGAACGAAGTTGAAGGAGCAGATGATTTTACTGAAAATCATATGGACATGTTGGTTCCAATAGTCTCTCTTGAGACCGTGCATGATTCTCCATGGACTGAATTAGAGTAGGTATTCTTTTTTTAATCACAGTAGTTACGATTATTTTTTATTAATTATTCTATTGTTAAATTTTTTTTACACTTATAATTAAACTCTCAGCAATATTGATTACTAGTCTTAACTAGTCGTAAATAAAAGCACGAAGCAAATTTGTTTTTTTCTTTTTACAATAACAATCCAACGCGTTTACGTAAGAAACTCACATTTTGAAAAATCTCACGTGAGATTGGGGGATGGGGGAGGGGGTTGAATAAAATCTCACCAGGGGGGGAGGGAGGGGCAGAAAATTTAAAAAAACACCTCACGTAATTTATGGACGCCCCCTTACCTAGACTAAGGTATAGGCTAAGCAATAGCACAGCCATGATTCAGTTTAAACATATATACCTCTCATAAGCTGTAATCTATTCAAATGTTTCTTAGATTACATTATTAAGCGATTATCAACAAAAAAAATGTTAATACACATATGCATGAAAGCAATAAATACGATAATTTATTGTTAATATATACGTATTATTTGCGTCTAAACATGGTTATTATTTCATTCAAAAAATACATTGTCGACAAAAACAAAACAACAAATAACAATTCCCTTTTGTTCCCAAAAACAAACATTAAAACCAACACTTTTATCGTTAAATTATAATTAACGTAAGACAGATCTTTCCCATATTTATACAATACGATTGGTGACTTTTAGCATGTCTTTGGTTGTAAGATCTATAGCTATAGCCATTCAAAATATCAAATTCGATAAGCAAAATATACTACAGTAAATCCGTATTTACTGTACTATACTAATGTATGGAAAATGTTAGTAGCGATGTAGCGATTTCTGGCCCTATAACGGCCACTTTTGGAAAATCATTGTGTATCTGACATGATTATGCCTACTTATGTTGGTAGATGCAAGATATAGCATAAGTTTATGCGACACTTTTGGATTTGGCGTGGCCGTTATTCGAATCTAAGGGATCAGGAAAATGTACGTGACCACTCAGCTATTAAAATAGTATCTACATCACCTACACATTTAAATCCGAACTTAATATTATAAATGCGAAAGTCAGTTTGTTTGTTTGTGACGCTTTCAGGCCTCAACTATTAAACCAATCAAGAAATTTGGCTTTCACGTTGTCAAAAATACAGAGAACATAGGATATCTTTCGTCTACGAAAAATGTACCCACACATTCCATCTACATTATGGCGAGCGAAGCCGCGGGTAAAAGCCAGTAGATGATAAAAAATATTTAAATTTCAATTAAAATTATTCCTTAAGTTAGATATGTGTCCAAATTATGGAATGAACTCCCTCCCGCGGTTTTCTCAGAGCACTACAATATGGGGCTCTTCAAAATGGGCGAGAACCAATACCTAAAGTCTCAACGAGGTAGGCAACGCATCAACGCATAGGCTCCCCTTGAGTTGCAGACGTCCATGGGCGACGGTAGCCACCTATCACCAGGTGGTCGGTTTGCCAGTTTGCCTAATAGCAAACATAAAAACGGATAAGTGGAAAAATGAATCGCAACGGACAAGTGGAAAAACGAATCGCAACGGACAAGTGGAAAATTTCAACTGACAAGCGACAACATTTTTACTTGAAGTTTTAAGGGTAGATTGTTAATGTACTTGTCCAATTTCTTATTTGTCTCAAATATCTTGGTATAATCCTTGTCAAAATAAATTACTTCCTATTCAAGACTGCTTCAATACTTTTATATGACTTTTTGAATTATTCAATTCGGATATTCCATTCTAAAGATATCACGAGTTTAAAAATGTAAGAATTAGACCACGTGACCGTGACGCTTTTTCGTGAGCGAAAAATCGTAAGACCCCGTCTATATAGAAGTTTCACTTCAAAAATAAGAATATCCTGGAAGAGATTGCTTTAAGCGAGAAGGCCGCCTATTACATATTTCTATCATGGCAATATTGTAATGATATATTTGGTGAGCAATAAAGTGTTATCTGTTCTATTCAACTGTATTGAAAAGGATATGATCCCATGCTGAAGTATCTCATCGCCTTGACACGTAAGAAGTCGACATACGGCGCTAGTATGCCTTTCAAGCCTTTCAAGGCGGAATCCATCTTCAGGCTGGGTATGTCCGGCTTCAGTTGGTCGGCGACTGCCTCAAGGGCGGTGTGCATCGCAGTCGCGGCCGTCTCGGGTGTCAACGGGGTGGTTGTGGTACAAGATTTGCGTAACTCCAACATACGACTCGTTAATCTTGCACATAGTGTAGAGTTAGCTTTATTCTTGCGTAAAGCATCTGTTGTCTGTAAGTAAATATCGTCCTTTTGATGATACTTCAGGACAACAAAAAATACTCTTTTTCTAAAAACTATATTTCACACTAGCAGTGCTCGCGACTTCGCCCGTGTTTTTTTTTTTGCGTAACCCTTAAATGAAAAGTAGCCTAAGTTACACCTTATAATATCAGCTATCTGCCAGTGAAAGTCCCGTCAAAATAGATCCAGCCGTTTCAGAGATTAGCTGGAACGTCCAGACAGACAGACAAAAAATTTAAAAATTGATTTTATGATATATGTACCCTATATACTATCTATATCCATATGCATATAGTAAAAAGCTTATTTTGACATCACAAATCGAAATCAATTTTATTTATCTATATACTCGTAGATGTCAATGTAAGTTTTTTAATTAATGGGTACAAATATAAAGGGAGGCCAAGAAAAAACTTGTTGGCTTGTGTGAAGCATGACATGATGATTTGTGATGTAACAGAGGACGTATGCCAGAAAGGAGGCGTATCAAAGGAAAAGAAATATTGTTACGAGTTACGGGACTCGAATTAAAATGCCGTTGGAATTACTATAGAATTTATTAGAACTATACAAACATGTATAACACAGATACAAATATAACTAGACACAACCAGCACAAACGTATACACGATTCAATAACACGCGCAAAGTCCGTCACTATATAGCTTATTGTATGTACATTAGGTGTGTACACACGTCTTGTCTCTGACTGCCTCACCCCTCCGTTCGGGCATTCTTTTATACTAAGCTATACAATATGTCTCGACACAATACTCGACCGCGTAACAATAATTTCCAAGAATCACAGCTGGCTAATGCCTACCATAAAGGATTACAATACAATAGGCTGTTTTTCTAATTACAAAATTTAAACACAAAGTAAACAAAAGAAGTCCAAATGCCGAAAAAGCAATAAACTGCAGGTGTGAATTGGTCTTTGTCGTATTTGTTTGTTTGTTGTAACATTATTATCTCAAACACCGACGGCGGGTAATAAATGTGCTTTGTTTATAATGATGCAGGTGACCCAATTTTAACAATATTATTGGTAAACAAGACCTACCTTTTTAACTGCAGCTTCTAAAACATCAAGTGAATTTGGCAGTAGTTCCAGGTTCCTTTGCATCAAAAGCCTCCGCAAATTCGACAGTATTTGACTTGACATGTGTAACGTTACTCCAACATCTCTAGAACACAATTCTTAAAGTTCACCAATATATCGATACAAAGAGTTAGAATAGAATATACTTTATTATACAAAAATGTTACATAAAATCAAGAATATTAATATTCTAGTACAATCGGCGGGATCAGGGCCTATGGCGATTTCTTGCAGACAACAACCCCATATAACAACAAGTTATTATATTGGGAAACTTCTTCCCGTGAAAAACTTGCACATCATACGGACGTATGAACTCCACAAATAAACCTTAAACATGTGCGACAGTTATATTGTCTCGCCCCCTAAAACTGAGAGAGGGCTCAAGTCCAGTATAGTGACTATATAGTCAATTCTTCAATATTTTAGTACTATTTCAATATTTTAGTGTTGCAAAGATATTCAAAGTACCCATTGCTATTATATCAAAAATTCGTATTCCACTAAATCCACAATATGTTCTCGATATCGTCACAACCGAATAATAGTAGGAAAAGAATGGTATTACCATTAGCAGAAATGACGTTGAAGGAAATCAATATTGTAAAAGCTACTAAAAAAAACCCATTTATTTGGGGTGATATGGGCATGTTATTGGAATTAGATGACAGTATCCGGCAATTTTGACGAGATCATAATATCAGAATTGAGCGTCTAGGTTTGCAAAGGGCCATAGCCGGAAAAAAAGAAAAAGTATTTTCCATCAGGTGAGATGTCAGTTTACCCATTTCAAGCAATAAAAGAAGAGATCAATATTCATTGAGAGTACCTCAGGTCCATATCCACAATGGCGGCAAGGGTGATGCGCGGCGCCACTTGTACCAGGTGCATCGAGTGAGGCGTGCACGGACCGTTCGTGGATCCTCCACAAAGATTCACTATGGCACTATTCTCTTTTGATAACCCTAAATTAAATTAGAATAATTTAAAGAATTTTTATCTCGTAAACTCAATAAAATACGAAAAAAATGAGATGTCGATTCGATTATATTCTATTGTTGTTAAAGTTGGCTCCAACGCCTTTGGCATTTTATTTTGCCAATGTTACAGTGAATAAATGGATAAATATAAAAAATTACAAGCGAAGATAAGTAGCAAATTAAGAATTTAGAAAAAAATTGGGATCGATTATGGAGGGTAGAGGTAAGGAGAACCATCTCTGTATATGAAAAAATGTCCATCGAAATGTATTAAATTATTAGAGTGGCGCCCACAATAGAATCACGGTGAATTTTAAAGAAAGCGCCAAAAGTTATTAGAGTACTATTATAAAACATTATAAAGTATTTTGATTTTATAAAATCAAATATTAAAGAGACACATTATTATTATGCAAAGTTCACAAAATTAAATCACTCATCACGACTTCACATAACAATAATTCTTTGAGGTTATTTAAAATTTAGTAAATTATTTTGTACTATGTAAATAGTGGACGTTTTTAATAATGTACTATCACGAACTGCTGTAGCCACTAGAAATATTAAGTTGTTTAACTCAACATACTTCAATCCGTTAACAAGTGCTACATTCATATCACACCAATTGCCTATGCTAGCACTATTTCGGAGGGTTTTGAACCATATTTACTGTTTATAGCTGGATACTTTTAACTTTCCACTCATATGAGACGGTTCCCCTTACCTCTACCCTCCAGGGTATCGATAATACAGTTAAGGTTTTCTGTAGACCTATTGCCAAAACAAAACACATAAGTTAGACTATCTACACCAAAGATAAGTATTGTTCATAGAAATAAATATACAGAAGAGTCTCGGTAATCCGGCACTAATAAGAACTACTAAAGGGTGCCGGATTATAGGATTGTACAGAAAAAATTATATTATGTACGTACATAAAACAAAGCATGTTGCTGAGTACTTGACATATTTAGCTACATTATTTCAAACATACAACATCATGTTAATATGCATGTACTATGTACATAAAAAAAATAGATAATTATATACATAAAAAACAACAGGTAAATATGTATGTGCTATTGTAATAATTTTTGAGGTTATACTGATGCCGGTGCGTCAAGTGCGGAACGAGAGCGGAGGGTGCCGAATTATTGGACGTACTCGACTACTGAAGTGCGGGATTAGGGAGACCACTGTACACGACTTTTGTTAGCTAGGGTGAGAAAATATCGATTCTCTTCCTAACTCTATTTCTATGTTAGGTTGTTCTAGTCCTAAGGTCTCTTACTATAAGATTCTAAGTTACAAAATTAAATATTAACTTACAAGGCAGCCGATCATTTTCTGCAGTTTCTTCATCAGTCTTTTCATGCTCCTTCCAATACTCTTGTGCAGCAATAGATTGGACACTCAACAGTATTAAATCCGGTGGCGATAAGTCTTCACTGCCTCGACTGATATACAAATGTCCAGTATTTATATAATATACAAATTCCAGAATTATTATGCATGGAGCAATACAATCCGTAGAATGGTTGTGAACTTTCAATACAAATAAAATTGGTGTACTCAAGTCAAACATTGATAAAACAATTAGATAGATAACCCTGTTATATACCGTGTATATGGAAAACTTACAGGTTACAGATATTCTAAATGTGCACAATCAACAATCTATATGCTAAAATGCAATCTTCTCCAGACCACCAAAAGTATGAAAAAAGCATATTGGAGGTGATATGCATATTATAATACAATTGACATAAAATTTAAACATAATAAATGTGGTGTTAGCCATAACAAGGTTCATCATCAACAAGTGAACCAAGTAAGTTCAGTGACCCCAATTAATTGGGGTCGGCACATATATTATATTATTTCGTCATATTATATTATCATATCCTTCACACAATCCATCCATCTTCTTTTGGTCTACCTTTACATCTGAACCCATCCATCTTGTTGTTTAAATTTTTATGTCGCGCGTCGCATTCTTCAATGACCAATGCTGGTGTGTGCCAATATTTAACCAATGGTTAAAATAAAACAAAATAATATTTTTAGTGGTTCTTTTATTATAACTAATGGTTAAATGTCGGTGCACACCAGCCTTAGAACTACATCTTACACCCTTTCCTTTAATCCCTATCATGTCAAAACCAAAAACAGACCGACAAATTTATTGGGATAAAAAATTATATTAATTCTTATTATCAAATATGTATATAAAAATATGCATATTTCAAATTTCATACTGTTATTATACTCACAAGGAAAAATGTCACTTCAATAGAAAATAATATAAATGTAATAAATTGCATACTAAATTTCTATGACCAATAGAAACGATGGATATGATGAAATGTTACCTTGAATAAAGCGCAAGCAGCTTGTCTCCAACAAACAACATCAAATGATAGTGGTTGAATGTTAATTTTAAATCTTTAGATGCAGTCTTCAAGGCATTGAGAGCTGCAGCAGTTGCGCCACTTTCCCCTATAACTCCATTTGCACCCGGTATTGTATCACCCAGAGTGCGACACTCTAGTAACACAGATAGCCACTCTTGGTAAACGGGAGAATTTAGTCTGAAAATTGGGAGTGCAAATGAACAAACATGCAAAGAATATCACTTTAAAACTTACCTTATATTAGAGTGAAAATATAGATGAAAAATGACTGTTATTGAACTTGTGTTGATTATCATACATAAAACGCCAATATTAAAGCAAGCGATACCATGGAGAACTTCTTCAATGGCCATACTATTTTTCAATTAGAGGATTTTGCGAACACCTTTGTTATATTGATTCCAACTTTACAATTTTATGTTCTACAATAAATAATCCTGGTAGAGTTTATATACGCTCATGTTAGGTCATCCTCTAAACTAGAGGATTGTTTCTCAACATTGAGGTCAGGAACCTTTTCAGGATACTTTAATTAAAATATTGTAGTCAAGGGGTCTCAGGAGTTATAGGTAGTTGTGTTTGTCTGTTAGTAGTTGAAAGTGAATCTAAGACAAACTATGTGCTGTATTATAAGTGCCTGCTAATGATTTTGAATTGTGTTATTTTTTTAAGCCTACGTATTACATACAAAGTCATATAAAGCATTTGATCTTTATCCATCTATTATATTATGTAACTATACAAAATACATAATTGTACCAAACAGCTAAATGTTATATCACAATATGAAATATTTAATTATTCTTTAATGCATAATAATACAATCCTATTTTATTTATTGATAATGGATTATATTGATACTCTGATATCCCTACTGGCTATAAATTAGGAAGTCCCAACAATAGTCACACAAATCCAGCAAATACATTCTAAAGAAGTTTATGTCTATGAGATAAGAGCATCAGTGATAATGTTTGAGACTTGCATTTGCTGAATCCATGCTAACTAGAGTGAGAACTTCCTTAATCTACCATAATATATCCTTGATGTCATAGATAAAAATATCTTATATATAAAATTGTCACAATGTTAGTTACCATACTCCTCTGACACGGTTTGACCGATTCTCATGAAATTTTGTGTGCATATTGGGTAGGTCTGAGAATCGGACCAAATCTATTTTTCATCCCCCTAAATGTTAAGGATAGACCACCCCTAATTTTTTTTTTAATTTTTTTATTTTAGATAAAATTATTTTTTTATGATACAGCATTAAAAAATACATACAACCCTAAATTTTCAACCCTCTACGATCAACCCCTATTTTTTATTTGTTAAATACCGATTGAAGCATTTCCGGGCAGGACAGGATTTGCCGGGACAGCTAGTTTTTTCTATAAGTATCTTAACACATACTTACAGATTAATATTTTGCCCACATATGTGTTGTACAAATGTTTTACAATCCATAAGCTCCCTCTGGGCATCGTCAACACAGTCGTCAGAAATAATCATCAAAACATGGTCTAGACACTGAAAATTTGCATAAAACTTTAAATATTTAAATAAAAAAATTAACCTACAATACCTTTTTAAAGATGTCACCAACAATATATCAAATATTGTAAGTCGATCTTTATTTTTAACCGACTTCGAAAAAAGGAGGAGGTTCTCAATTCGTCGGGATCTTTTTTTTTGTTTCTTTTTTTTATGTATGTTCGCCGATTACTCCGTGATTTCTGATCCGATTTACGTGATTCTTTTTTTGTTCGACGCGGAATAGCTTCCAATTGGTCCCCTAAAAAAATTACATAGTTTGGCCCAGTAGTTTTCATTTTATAAACATTTTTTATGACAGAAATTTCCTTTTCGTTCCATATGTACACCGATTACTCTGAGATTTATGATTCGATTTACATGATTCTTTTTTTGTTCGACGCGCAATAGCTGCCATGTGGTCCCCTAAAAATTTGACATAGTTTGGCTCAGTAGTTTACATTTTACGAACATTTTTTTGTTTTCGTTTCTTGGGACCTATATTTTTTAAGAAGCGCGGCACTATTCGTATGTCCACCCATACATATCTAGACACTAAAAAGTAACAAATAAAAAATAAAAACTTCGTTTAAAAAAACCTACTTCAAAAACTAAAATTTATAAAATAACCTATTTCTAAAGATATTATTATTAATATATATTATCTAAAACATCTTGAAGTCGGTGCAAAGTAAAACATAATAAAAATTACTATATTTTGAAAATTACTAAGCACCGACTTTAAGATGTTTTAGATAATATATATTAATAATAATAGCTTTAGAAATAAGTTATTTTATACATTTTAGTTTTTAGTTTTTGAAGTCGGTTTTTTAAACGAAGTTTTTATTTTTTATTTTCAGATTAATTACATCATGGCATAGCCTAAGTGGACAACCACCCACTATTCACCCAATTTTAAAGTTGATATATTTCCAACAGTATCAGAGGTAAAAATAAGAGGGACAGACAGATATGACAAAACTGCAAATATTTTACTCTACATAGCTATTTGGCTGTGCAGGCTAGAAGGCATAGAAAGGTGAAATTCAAGAAACAAAACTAATATAAAGTCCAATATTTTCTTAAGTTTTCGCAACTTGTATATATAATAAAACGATGATTGATGACGATTCACAGTTTTAAGCAATCTCCGCAGAAACACATTCTACCAATTCAAGGATTCCTTCGAATTCATCAACTCAATTGAAAATGTGATATTGGCTGAGGATGAAGTATTAGTCAGTTTTGATGTCCAGTCCTTATTTACCAGCTAACCTAAGAGTGCATTGAGATTGTCAAAAGGAAGCTAATAGATAATAACATGCCTGAGAAATATGCAACCTACAAAAACATTGCCTCACATTAGGCTAGTTCATGTGGAACAATGGCTTCTACAACGAAATCAATGGTGTAGCCATTGGTTAACCGGTGTCACCTGTCGTGGCTGACATTTTTATGGAAGACTTTGAACGGAAGGCACTGGATACCGCTCCAGTTAAGCCAAATATGTATAAAAGGTACAAAACAATACTTTTGCTGTCCTCCCAAACTATAGTCTTTGCGTATCTAGATTATCGCAATTCCATTAAAGGTAACAAACATTAAGTTTACAATGGAACTAGAGGCTAACCATAAATTCGCTTTTCTGGATGTGCTCATCCTAAGGAACCCTGACAATCCTCTTGGCCATACAGTGTATAGGAAACATACACACACATAAACACAGAGATAAATACCTTAATGGTTCGTCTCACCACCATCCTAGCCAGTTAGCTACCATGGGCAAATCTTTGCTTTAAAAAGCACACAAATTTGTGACGAGAACCACGTGGCATGAGAGCTTAAGCATGTCAAGCGAGTCTTACAAAGCAATCAGCTGAGGACTCCACACCAATGTCATAAAGGCCTTAAACCACTTTTTAGTTGAGCAGTGCCCTGCTAACCTACCCTACATCAAAGAGGTCACAGACAGAATTGGTCATAGCGAGCTCGGCGAGCTTCAATTAAAAACATATTTCAAGCTGCATTAAAGGTTAACCAGTTTTTGAGACCTGTGTAATGCAATATCCCATTTAAGGATGCAGGTATCTACAAGATCGATTGTGAGTGTGGATTATCATACATTGGGCAAATAAAGAGGAGCATAAAAACACAGGTAAAAGAACACATTACTGACATGAAACATACAAGGTGTACAAAGTCAGCAGTCAGTGAACACACTCTGGATAAACCCAACCACTACATCAGATTCAATAAACCACAAATCCTCGTGAAAAAGAATAGTTTCATGCCTAGAATGATGCATGAGCCTATTAAAATCAAAAAACACCCAAATTTCAATAGAGAAGATGGTTGGCAAGAACCACTTGTTTGGGATCTGATCATCAAAACTATTAAGAGCCAAACCTAGCAAAAACTAACTGCTTCCTCAAGACACTGTGAGCTCTTTCTGCAGTGCACCAGAACACAATCCAACTTGTTTGATAATTTATTTTTATTTTTCCTCCCACCCAATTTAATATTATATAAAATTATTAGAGCTAGGCATGTTTGCTGAAGAGTTTCTTGCGCCACTTCTTCTCTCCAAGGCACAACATGTCGCAAAGCGGTAGTAAAACAGATTAGGCTCCCATAGAGTAAACAATAACCATAAACAAAATTAAAACTAAATTAATATGAACAAGTAGTTGGTAGGATAAATAAAACTTTAACAATACTCATTGACACTTGATATCTTTGTCTTCCATGATCACTACAGAAAAGTGGCCGAAACTAATAAATAATAATAAAAATAAAATAAATTACCACACTTAGGTGTAGTTTTATTAATAAAAAGTCTTATTTTATAATTACAATACCTCATCAAATACAATAGTTGTATTGTCTTTACATTGTATAGAAGAATATGTGTTTCCAAATTGAGCTGCCATGACTCTTTGAGAGGTAATAATTGGAGCCAAGAGTTGAGAAACACTATCATTGTCTGTAACATTTTCATCACATTCCTGAAATTAATTATGTAATTGTTTTACTAAAACTCAATTGAGGTGCGCTTTGATTCAGAGTGCCATATGTTTTATAAATACCCACTAAACCTATTATTTGGGTTAGGAAACAAGATTTTAGGGTCCACAAACAAATTTTGAATGTACAATGGGAGAAACAAAAATATATTAGATAAACAAGGTTATATCACAAAACAAAGTGTGATTTGTGTTTAAGAATACACTTAAGTTTAATGTATAAACACTAACACTGTTTTTGAGTGTAGTAAACCAGTTTTGAATTACTTTATTGATTTTTAAAACCAAAATTTTTTTTTTGCATATATATTGCAACAATGGTTACAAATCTGTTGTGACAATCACAATATAATGAAACAAACGGAAAAAAATCTCCAGACATGGGGGTTGCAGAAGAGAGAAGTATTACTCCTCCCATCCCCACACTACTTAAAATTCAGTGACCACTAAGGAAAGTTTGACCCTTAATTGCAAAACACTTTTAAAACATAGTTGTTGGATATTTATATCCTTCAAGGATATAAAATAATTCATAGATGATAAATGCAACCATTATAATTGTGACCTTACAAAGTGAAATCGTAACTCTTTAGGTGTGTATACTTTTGTCCTAGAGTAGATTTTTAATAGCGATGGGCGTTTTCGTTAAATTTTGCCATCCAATGCGCATCGTTAATTGTAAACCGCATCCGATGCCGGCATCGTTATATCTGGCATCGATACGATTTGCCAAAATTAGTTGCCGGCTAAAGTATCTGCAACTCTGTGTATAACATTGGATGCCTGTTGTCTAGTAGTTACGTAAATTATTTAATTACGATATTCAACATTACAACTTCTACTGGTATATTGTTTTAAAAGTGTAGAGGTTAAAAATAAACATAAGTTAATTAATATTAGTTACATTAAGAAAAACCAATTTTTCTTCGTTCATTCAAAATATACCCGGCTTTGGAGAATATCTGTTCGCATGGCAGAGAAGTTATGATAATATTGCACCTCGAATGGTATATTTCTGCCAACGTCGGGTATATTTTGGAATGACGAAGCCACCATTCAGTGGGATTGTTAAAAAATACATGAGATACTTTAAAAAATAAGTACCTATATTATTATAAAATTTTCTAACAGTTACGCACGCTCCTAGTATTGTAATATGTTGATTGTTTGCCTCGCACAACCACCGATCGTACCGAGAGCACCCAAAAGTGAGCGAGCGAGCAATACGTCGAGTCTTCGGCTTGTCATCGCCGCGTTTTCCGTGGCGTGGTCAACTGGTGCCTCTCGCTCGCTCGCATTCGGTGAAGTTCGCATCGGGTATTGCAGGCATCCGTTTTTCAATATATCGGCATCGGATGCCGGCATCGTCTACTGGCATTGTTGTTCAAAAACGTTTTTACAAAAACAACCATCTCTAATTTTTAACAAAACTAAAAGGTTTTATTTCAAATCTACAGTATCACAAAATTCTAAACATCTTGCTTGTACATTAAAGCTATTTAAAAAACCACTGGAATAGAGTACATAAACAATGGAGAACATGATGCATTTTTTTTATTACTAGAGTTTTTTCGGGATTCACTTAAAAACTATTAGAGCGATTTCAATGCGGTTTTCGCTGATCGACAGCTAATACTTAAACTCGGCGCTACTTTAATCTTGGAAATTCCAATGTAATTTCTTTACTGATCGATAGCAAATTTAGTGTAATAAATGTGTGGTAATTAGTTTATGCTACATTTTTCTAATGCTGCAGTATTTCTTGTTCTGGAAATCCCACGGGAAATTCAAGTCGAGCGTAGACGAAGTCGCAGGCATATCCTAATATGAAATGAAAATCCGATTGAAAAAAATAACTTGTTCCAGGTTTACTAAGGTACTTACTTGGCCACCAAAGGATTTCATTCTCTGTAAAAATTCATCATCCCATTTTGAAAATAATAGATCATTCACTCCGTCGAATATGAGCGTTGCTTTCATATTTATTTGATTACAAAATTACAAGTTTTCACAAGATGAAACGATCCAACCTTCTTATAAATAATATTAATATTATAGCATTAGCTATGGTATTTGTCTATAGATCCAACCACAGACTACTATGGCTACGTTCCACACGTAGACAGAGAATCCTATAGACACCGCTATAGCGTGCCGCAGAAAGGGACAAAAAAGATGACGTCACTATATTTACGGATACCTTGTGAGGAAAAATAATTGTGATAATTAGAAATTAGTATGTAAGGAAGATTTTCATCGATAGGTTGCTATGCATGCTATGCGAAGAAGACATGCTGCGTAACTCAAATTAATTGCAATGAGGGCAGGAGACTAAGGGTAGATGATGATGATGTAGTCCTAAAAACTGCCGTTTCTTATGTGATAGTAGGTTCTGGCTTTGTGAATAAATAATAGAACATGTTTATTTTTAATTTTTTCAAGAAGTCTTTATTGGTAGAGTCAACAGATTCCAATAAATCCCCATCTTCCTCACTTATTAATGACTTTGTTTTCAGTTCTGCAAAAACATTTTCTTGTTTAGCTACCTTTTCGTTAAACGTCTACTTTTTTCTCGAAGAGCTCTTAATTTTTTCAGTCGTTCGGATGATTGTATTTTCAAGCTTTAACATTTTTTTCGCAACGTTCAAGGTGTGTACTCTGGCGTTTTGTCCTAAAATCAACCCGTTTATGGTTACTAAAACCATAAAGTTTAGTGTGTCATTGTGTGGAAGACAACCAAAAGCAAAACAACCAAAGCCAAGTGATTTCGATTCTTAAAGGAGTTTGTCAATAAATCGAGTGACGTTACATGGAGTTCACACTGTAGTTTTAAAAACACTAAACATATAAAAATCTTAAAAAACCTGGTTCGAAACTTAATATATTATTAACTGAATATTTACCAGAATAGGTACAGCATTAGGGAATAGCAATGTAACTTTCTTCTTTTTGATTAACAATTTTTTCTCAAAATTGCAAATTTTTGATAATGGTTTTGGTGTCCAATCTGTTCGTCCTGCAGCTAATATCCAATTCCGACGTAAATTATCAGGTTCAGTAAAACTACAACAAGCCATTAAATTTCATTAATACACGATGCAGAATAATATCCTAATTGTATTTCCTATAATAGTGTGAAATAATTAAAAAAAAAGTTGGCCACACTAAATTTTAGGTTAAAATTTGTAATTGTTATTTTTGTGCTATTTTAATGATGAATTTACGTCCCTTTAACGCTACACCGCACCATGTTCTTAGCAAAAAGGTTGAAATAGGAAGTCTGTTGGCGCCACTTATTTCCCAATTAATAATTGTGTCTTGGGTTTATAGCGCCTTGCAACCCCCGTATGTTGTCACCGCTCGCTCGGCGCGTGAGTTTTAGTACGTTGCCAAACGCCACGCCACCGCGACGCACGTACATAATATCGCACCCGCCTTTACATAAGTACAAACGCCTACCCGCTATCGAAGATTTCCGCGTCCAGTTAAACACTAGGACATTCGCCTTAACCATTAAAGACTTAGTGATCAGTGTATCTGCGTCCCTTGCGCCCCGGGGCTCGTGTAGAAGGACTTTGTCGCCTTTATCGCCACGTGACAAGCAGCGGCAGAACCCTGAACCAGCGCTGTCGTGGGCTGGTGGCTGGCTGCGAGGTAAGTGCAAGGTTCAATATTCTCCGGGCACCTGTTCTTGATTGGGGAATAAGGGGTGGCCATACATTGAGCACATAACCCCACCCGCGGAGATTGCCTGATTGCGTCTCCAAAGTCTAAGTTGTTGAAAACAAAATATAATATGAATTACTTCACATAAAGCACGTGAAAACTGTATTTTATAGGAAGACGATAGCTGCTGCGCTTCAGCTGTCGAACTTTTTTAAGAACACCGGTGATCTAAACCGCGGCACGCTCAGTGAAACAAAAAATAGTATCGTTCTGTCTCATTCTTTTATACGACATCGGCATAAGTTGCTCTTTTTCTTGTGTGAATGCGACAAAAGCCATCAATTTGTCTATAGGTTTCTCTGTCTACGGTTCCACATGAGCAATGAGTCCTATAGTTGATCAAGATTTGTTGTTGGCTCAACGCTAACCGCGGAAGCCATTAAAGAAGAAAAAAAAATGAGTCCCATAATGACCAAGCTTCAGACTTCAGACCGCGATTTTTTTGTTCAACTTGTTAGCGGGCGTTACAATCTTATGAGGATAAACCAAAAAGTTCTTAAACTTAGCCCCTGGAAGAATGCAAACCTGACATCCTGTTATTATTCATTTTGGTTTATGGGTTGACAGCAAGGCCTTTAATAAGCCAAATCTTAGATTACAATACAGTTTCTTCATTTTCTTAATCCCCACCACTAGCACTGTCAACCGGACATCTGACAAGTATCAGGATCGCATTGTTCCAGCCCATAGACCTATAGGTTTCATACTTCAAGTGTTCCAGCCACAAACTAATATGGATACTACGTATCAGACGGTTCACTTCGAACAATTTTGTTACTAGCCGATCTGTTGCAGTACTCTTTCAATATTGTTTTTTTTAAAACATCGTTACCAATAACTTACCTATTTTTTAACAGACGAAGACCATCAAAACTGTACTACCACCTACTTTTTTCTTAATACATTATTCGTACAGGCTAAGATACTTAATACAGACTACACAATGGCCTAGCTAGATAAATTTCTAGTTTGGAGTAAAAAAATCAATTAATTAAAAAATCATTTTATTTATTTTTCTTGTCTATAATTTTTATATATTAATTTAAAGCTTTATTTTGCATTTTTGGTAAAGACACTTCGAGACGTTTAATGTCGACCCTTTAAAAATTCTACTTATTCCGCTGCACCAGTTCATAACACAATTTCACTGCAATACTTAAAAAATATTCAAGCATTACAATTTTATGTTCTTCACACTTAAGGAAGTCGAATGAATACTTAGTTTTTATAATGTTAATTATATTTTTTGCTATTACATTTGTTTCTGGAGTCATTTCCAAGTATTCGTTCGCTTCCTTTACAATATTTCAAAAACTCTTCACAACATATTCAGTGGAATAGGTGAGCATTTGAGAGATTTTAAAACCTTGGAATTCTCTATGTGATATCCATTTATAGGTCGAAGACGTTTCCTTTTGGGATAAACATTTTGAACATTTTTTCACATATCATAAACATTTTATTATCACCCATCCCACTGTGTATGCTTGTGAGTGTACATTTAGTCTATCTTTATGAAGTTCTGCTTGAATATTTTTAGTGTGAACAAAGTGAGATCTTGTGGTTCTAAATTAATCTCTTTGCCATCATCTCCTAAAACTGTTAGTGTTAAATTTTATAATTTACTCTCCTGTTACATCTACACAATTGTAACTTTCCGAGTTAAAATTTATTAATCTTGTGATGAGCAGTGAGCAGAATACTTGCTTAAATGTCTGCCATGTGGGATTATTATTTCTATAACTATAGGCCCTCACCTGTTCGAAAAAGTTTTCTATTAGATCCGAATTAAAATATCAAGGCGCACGTATTTTATTTTTAAAAACTCCCACAGCCGTTGCATAATACGTAAAGTTATGCATATAATAAAAAAAATGAGAGGAGTGACTCATTTTATTTTCATTATGTAAATCGCATAATTTCTAACATTTTGATGGCCGATTTCCAGAAAGGTTCATGCTGGTTACCCTGATGGACTCTGCTGCTCTTAAAGGTATGCTTCTTACATTCCTTAGCGTAGCAAACCATTACATGAGTCAAACAAGTCTTCCAAAAAAGATATTAGTTCGGATGTATTTTTTAATGTTACACTAACTTGATTCCCATCTACATAATGAGCTGTAAATACTAGAAATTAAATATATTATTACCTTTATTATATTATAATTTGTTATTAGTGTTAGCGAATGATTTTAAATTGTCTTTTCTATAATACTGGGGTTATTAAAATAAATTCAAGTTTGAACTTTACATTGAATATTTAATGTATAATATATATAATTATACTAGAATATGCTCGCGATAAGATCGTCCACGCTTGATTTGAAATTCACGCGGGATTCTCAGGACAAAGCACCGCAGCATTTTAAAAAGAATGTAAGGTATCGTTTTAGTGAAAATTATGTCAAAAAAAGCCAATTTTTATTCACCTGAACAATGTCAAATCGCTCCCGGGAAAATCCCCGCAGGATTCACGGGATAAAAAATATCACACATTTTATTACATAAAATTTGTTATCGATCGGTGAAAAAATTCCATTGGAATTCGATTTTTCATTTATCTGGCCATATTAAATCATTCCTAGAAAAATTCTCACGAAATTTTCAGAATAAAAGTAGCGCAGATTTTAAGAATTTGCTATTGATCAGCAAATACCATATCGAAATAGGCCCAGTAGTCTTTACGTGAATTTTGAACAAACAGAAATAAATTAAATAATTATAAGCTAAAAATATTTTTTAAAAATATTATACAGGTACACAATTTACTTAACTTAATTTAAGATGTTGACAGAAATTATGACTTAAATTATGCATTTAAATATATTTTGCATTTTTTGAAGTCACTGAAATTAGGAAGACCCAAACCCAGCGTTGGGGCGTTGATGAAGGATATTAATAGGAATTCTCTTTTATTTTTTTAAAGTCTTATAATATTCGAATTATATTGTTCACTTTTGAAATAAAAAATTGCATGAAGCTTCCTATTCATATTTGCCAGATATACTCGCACCCTCACTCACCATTATTACATATTATTTACTCCTAATTAGTGCCTAGTTTACACAGATGTATGATGGGATTTATGTGTTATTTATGATGCGATATTGTTATCCATGCAGCAAAGATAAAAAAGAAAAGAATTGAGAGACAATTCTCTTTCCGAGTACTTGAGCAACCCGGAATAGAATACCGCAAAAACATATTAAGCACAAGGAGATATTACAATTTTAAAGGAAAGGATAACCACGGCGTAAGTCTCAGCGCAAGTTCACTCGAACAACAATAAAACTGTAAATACTGTAATGGCGGTCGGTGGTTAAAAGATCGGCCAAACGTCAAAAGGCTAAACGTCAAATTATGAAATTGACATAAAATGGACGGGAGGAAAAGTGGGAGTGAATGGAAATTAATCTTGTTTGTAAGATAACAAGCGAAAGAGACTTATACGAAATGTGTTTGAATGAAAGAGAAAAAACTTAACAGAAAATTGTATGAACTGAAACGGCCGTGGTTCCAGCCAAAGAGTACATTGAATATATAATATAAAGAGTTCCAGCCAGCTGCTGGACTAGCGATGCGCAAACTAAATCACCAATGAGATCAGTGATTTATAAATCTTTTTCCTTGAAAGATTTAAATCACTCTTTTAAATCTTCAACTCTTTTAAATCCTTGGTTTCGAATTACATTATTCATTCAGTTGACCGGTTTTAAGCTTAAAATTAACGCCAGAGAGTGTAATTTACTGTGTATCATCATTGTATTCATTAGAGTGCGCATGTTATCTCATTTCAATTCACAATATCCTGTATCTACTGTCTCAAACTACATCCAAGTATCTGATTTGTTAGTTTTCATCATTCCATGTGACTAAAATCAATCTTAACGTAGTGAGTTAAAGATGTATTTCTAAAATCAAAGATTTAAAGAGTGATTTCGAATTTTGAAAGATTATACATCTTTTAAATCAATCACTCTTGAGTTACACATCTTTATGCTGGACTATATTGACAATAATTTGCGCTTGACGATATTTATACGGAGTTTATTTTTTATAATATGAAGTTAGTGTGATTTTTTATTACATTTCATACTGCTATAAATATGAATCACAAAAAGGAATCCCTGGTAAACATCTTAATTACTACGTTAACTTGAGGTTAACTAAAAGTTTTATTAAAAGTGTTACTATTTTGTTGTAGAGAAAACTAAAATCTCTGTGTTATTTAACTCTGGGAGGTTCTGTCGCCTATCAGTTCATATATTACAAAAAAGATTTTAATGGATACTATGATAAAATTTTGCAACCTCTAAGCCAGTATCTCAGCCCAGAATGGACTCACAAACTCGGAGTAACCGCTATAAAATATGGTTTATTTCCTCCCGAAAGTAACAATGATCCTAACGTTCTGGTAGGTATATTTTATAATATTATGGTATGTTTTCCAACTTAAAGTTAAGTATATGTATTCATATTGTATGTTTTATGTTGCAGAAAACAAAATTTCTAAATTTTGATCTTAACAACCCAATTGGTATTGCTGCTGGCTTTGATAAACATGGAGATGCTGTTCTTGGTTTAAGAAAATTAGGGTTTTCCATTATTGAAATTGGCTCAGTAACACCAGAAGCCCAACCTGGTAACCCAAAACCTAGAGTTTTCAGACTTCCAGAAGACAAAGCTGTTATCAACAGATATGGGTTTAACAGTGAGGGCCATGACAAAGTTTACAGTAATATATGCAAGATAGAAAAAAGTTTATTAGATAAAGGCTTACTGGGCATAAATTTGGGAAAGAATAAACTATCAAATGATGCAACAGAGGACTATGTATTAGGCATAAAGAAATTTTCAGATGTTGCTGACTATTTCGTTATTAATATAAGCAGGTATATTTATTATTAATATAAAGTATTAAGAGTAAAACTGAATAGGTATTGGTTTTAGGATGGCATTTTACTTTCCTATCATTTAAAAATCTTATTTCAGCCCAAATACCCCAGGACTAAGATCCTTACAGAAGAAAGAAGAACTTTCAGCATTATTAACTGGGATAAACAAATCTAGAAACTCAATTAAAAGTGATAAGAAGATACCCCTTCTTTTAAAACTTGCACCAGATCTTAGTCAAGAAGAATTAAAGGATGTTGTTTCAGTGATTTCTAGGAAAGAAAGTAGTGTGGAAGGTTTAATAATCTCAAATACAACTATAGACCGACCACAATTAACAAACAAAGAATTTATAAATGAAGCAGGTGGATTAAGTGGGAAGCCTTTGACAAAGAAATCTACAGATATGATCAAACAAATGTATAAATTAACTCAAGGTCAGTTACTGATATTTTATAATAATAGATTGCAATTAATTAAATTACCAAGTTAATAACATGTTCTGACTGTTATGCAGGAATTTAATCTTGAATATAAATTAGCTTCCTCCATTAACATTCTGATATTTGCTTCATATAAATAGTTATTTTTATTAGTTGTGTCTTATAATGTTTAAATTTGTGACTTAGTGATCTATATCAAAATGATTAAAACTAATGCTTATTGGATATTTAAAACCAAAAAGTAGAAAAGGAAACTTGCAAAACTTGGAGAGTAACAAACAGTTTTATGCCAGGACGATGAAGGTGCCACATATTAAAATTTAAAGAATATTTTTCAGTAAATAGTCCCATAATTTGAAAAGTAAAGGATTAATAGGGATATAGATTCAAATATTTTACTTGCAAAAAGATGTGTCAAAATAACATTTTATCTCCTAACTTTAGAAATATCATAATAGAAATAATTTTAACTAGCTGTACCCAGGAGACATTGTTGTGCCTTTAAAAAATAAAAATCTAGAACCCAATTGCAGTGTCATCTACCTGATTTAAATTTAAATCCAAACCATCCCAGCACCCACTTAAACACACAAAAATAATTTCCCCTAAATCATAGAACCCAATTACAGTGCCACCTACTAGGACCACCTTTTAATCCAAACCATCCCGGAACCCACTTAAACACACACAAAAAGTTTCCATTATTTTTATTGTCTTGATAATAAATGAATATTTATAGTGTTAATATTTTCCCTAGCCCAGAAACTTACTATATGAATGAATAATAAAGCATATTTTAAACATGTTTGTGCTCTTCCAGGAAAGATACCAATCATAGGTGTTGGAGGAGTATTTTCTGGACAGGATGCATATGAAAAGATATTGGCTGGGGCAAGTGTAGTACAAATATATACAGCATTAATATATCATGGCCCTCCAATAGTTACCAAAATAAAAACTGAACTGGCTGAACTTCTAGAGAAGGATGGCTACACAAGTGTTGTTGAAGCAGTGGGCAAAGGAGTAAAATGACATATAGACACATTTTAGACACAGATAATTTATATCAAAGTTAATATATTTTGTCAATTTTAAACATTATTTACTGTATAATAAATATTACAATAACAATTACAGTTAAATGCTTGTGTAAGTAAAAACTAATTAATTAAAATTGCCGATTCATTTCTGATGCACCATCTGCAAAAACAAGTGGAATTTCTACATAATATTAAATATACAAATTACACAAAACTGCATTCAATGTATATTGCTTTGAAAACATTTTGGTTACCAAAAATAAAAATACTTAGCCTAGTGTTATAATAGTCACTATTTTAGGGTTTACCTTCAATTTTACAATTTGGCAAATGCTGTTGTAGATAATGTTTACACTCATCAAGATTTTTCACACTTTCTAGATTGAACAGGACTAGAGTCTTGAGTTTGTCTAATACTTTTAGTTCTTTAAGCCCAGAATCAGTGACATTCAGACATTTCGAAATTTCAACATAAGTTAAGGCTGATTTCCCATAAGCAAGCCCCACTAATGCTCTGTTATCAATATAACGGGCATTGTGAAGGTTAATTTTCCATAGGGCAGTACATCCAGCTAAAATAAAAAGACAAAAATAATAGGGTACTTGACTTGACTTACTTACTTGACAGTTAAGTCAACTAATACGTGTTTCATCCTGTTAAAAATGTATCTATTTTATTCCATGAGTTCAGCAGACAGGCATATGGTCACCTGATGGGAAGTGGTTGCCATCACCTATGGACATTTGTAACACCAGAGGTGGTACCAATGTATTGCGGCTCTTTAATAGAGCTGAAACTAGAAGATGTTATTGTAACAAGTAACAACAAAACTCTCATATTGATGGCTATATTATTATTATATTGTAGTAGTATAATCTGGGTTGGTATTTGATACATCATAAAAAAGCTTCTCAAGCTTTAATAATACCACAAATAGGTAAATGTAAATTTTGATAATAATAATAAAGAAGATTTACACTGAAAATCAGTATTGTGGTGGGTATTATGTTAGCACAGCAATAAGCTAAGTGAAATCCTTGTTTGCTGAAAATGTGGCATAAATATTCTCAAAATATGTTTTTATTGTCAAGATACATGTAAGTATGTCCACATTTCAACAAATTTTTTTTTCTTACTTTCTATATTATAAACTGGTTTCAGTTCTAGACTAAAAGTAATGTAGCTATGACATCATGTATTTAAACATAATACAAAAAAGGTGATTAACAAGTTTAATTTTATCCATTTGTTATAAATTATTTTATTTGGACCATTGTTCACACTAAAATTATTTATTGTAATGTGAAATTCATGAAATTTATTTATTGTGAAGAATACAAAGTACTTTTCTCCATAAGTACTTACTTACTCAAATGAGGAAATCCATAATGTGATATACCAGAGTCAGTACCATCTAATTCTGCAATTTGTAGTGTTTTTTGATTTTCAGGGGGCAATAAATTATAGTCTGCACATGCAAGGCCGTTTGTCCACACAACTTTGCCACCGTTTCTCAAAACCCATTCTGCGCAAGCCCTGTCTGGGCCTAATGATTTAATACGATCCGGATCGGGTTTATTAAACATCATGTTCACGAACTCCCAAAACCCACGGTTATGTGTCAAGGTAGGTATGAAAGGTTTGAAATGCGGAATAACGCTCTGAAATAGAACAATAATATATTTAGTAATATTCTTACCTTATCTCTTTTGAATATAAATAAACGTGTCCATACTAATCGTGATAATAGCATCATATTGAAAATATTTTGTTGGTAGTTCTATTGTATTAGCACAGACTACTGTGGATACTATCAATTACTATCATACTACGTATTCAAAAGTTAATTTTGGAGTTGTGTAATAAGATAACGAATTTGGCAAAAACATGGGCTACGTTCCATTAGAGACTCACAACGACCTCAATTTTTCCCGTTAAGTGGAATGGGACGCCGGCGTCACAATCGAAAATCCAAGTGGAACGGTTATTTCACCCATCTCTTGACATGGGTCGTTGTGAGCGTTGTGTGATCGAAAATGATGATGTCATTTATGACGTTTTTCCATGACCATAACAACCGCGGTCGCCTTGTGGAACGGCTAACGGAACATTTGGGCGTTGTGAGCTACTAATAGAACGCGCTGATTATTATTTATTTAGGTTTATGGCTTGGCAGCTAGCCCTTTAAGCCAGATCTTAGTTTACAATATAGTTTCTTCATTTTCTTAAGCCTATGTATAGCACAGCTGAACTGTAGGTAATCAGCTAGTGCCATTCAACGGAGTTCTTGTGACAACTCAAAAGGCCACATTTGACTATACAGTTCACATTTCTCACGAAACACATATTCACTACTCAAAAACTATCAATATCCTACAACTATTGTTCATTTTAGAGTAATTTTACACATTTCTAGAAAATAAAACTGCACAGCACAACATCTCCTTTCAGTTCCCGCCAAAAACTCCAGAACGCGCTGATCGAAGGTTCAAACACAGTATAATAGTACTGAGGAGTATGATGTGATGGTCACTGATGGTGATGGTGATGAGATGACGGTTGCGGCCGTTGAGCGGTTTACGGAGAAATGAAAGAGAAGTTGCGTCGTACACGTTACCGCGCAGTGAAGTACCACAGACCATACGTTTTAAGCTTCGAACAAATGAGTTGGAAAAAAAACGCTATTATCTTGTGGATTTATGAATGTTTTCAATATCCTGTTACTGCTCAGATCTTTCGGTCCTTTCAATTTACTCAGGATAATCGTAGAATGATTAATATTCTCCATGAGAGTTAGCGCTGTTACCATCGTAGACAGAGAGAGAGAGAGTTCTCTGTCTACGGTTTCTGTCTACAAAAACTTCACTTTTATATTTAATTTGATTTCTAAACGACGGGACGAACATCAAATGTTTGACAGGTAGGAAGTTTCTAAAGGGAAAGCCAAATTATTGTTTTTACCGTAGACAGAGATTTTACTATATTCCAAGCATTTTATTTCATTCTTTTATTTATTTATCTTTTATTTTTCATCCGGGCGGTGGCATGGTTTGCTATATAAAATGAAGTGAATCTTTCGGAGCAAATAGCAGTAACCATGGAAGTAATAAGTAGTTGTACGTAGTACTTATTACTTCCATGGCAGTAACATAAAAATTTAATACAATGTAACCTGCGATGTAACCTCTCTAAACAAGAGGCATAGAGCATAGGTTAGCCCGCGGTGCAGCCGTGGGTTAAACTCTAGTTATATGTATAATATGTGATACCGAGGTTGCATATAGGATACTTTTATCCCGAAAAATGGGATAGTTTCTGAGATAAATATATATTGGTCTCTCTGATGATATGTATACTTAGAGTGCGTTCCACAAATATCTCACAACGTTCAAAATGCTTCATTGGCTGTTCCACATGGCGACCAAGGTCGTTGTGGTCGTGGCGAAAACGTCACTAACGACGTCATCATTTTCGATCACACAACGCTTGCATCGACATTCGACACATTTCAAGAGATGGGTTAAATAAACGTTCCACGGGAAATCTCGCGGTTTTGAACGTCGTCGTTATGAGCTAGTGGAACCAACCAGTGGAACGTAGCCGTAGTATCCATAGTAGTCTGTGGGGAGTTTTTGGCTGGAACCGAAAGGAGATGTGCTGTACAGTTTTATTTTCTAAAAATGTGTAAAATTACTCTAAAATGAACAATAGTTGTAGGATATTGATAGTTTTTGAGTAGTGATTATGTGTTTTGTGAGAAATGTGAACTGTATAGTCAAATGTGGCCTTTTGAGTTGTCACAAGAACTCCGTTGAATGGCATTAGCTGATTACCTACAGTTCAGCTGTGCTACACATAGGCTTAAGAAAATGAATAAACTAAATGTATATTATAAACTAAGATTTGGCTTAAAGGCCTAGCTGCCAAGCCATAAACCTAAATAAAATAAAATAAAGTAGTCTGTGGTTCTCGTTGGAGGTTGTGACATTTCAATTTACTTTTGAATGAAAATTTGGACAAATCGAAGTGTTTTTAAAAGGATAAATTTGAAAAGTCACATTTATTACATTAGGATATAGGTATTTGTTTAAAAAAAATAGTTTTTTGTAACTACATGCCTAATAGCACATTTTTCTTTGAATAAAAATGTCTGAGACATACGGTAACAATCATTGTTAGATATTTTATCCTGCGAGTTTATAATGTTTTCACAATTTATAGGATTGATTTTCTTTCAGAGTATTTATTTAAATTTTTGGTTATCGGCAGTGCTGGTACAGGGAAGTCAAGTCTTCTGAATAATTTTATTGGAAACAAATGTAAGTGATTGTATTTTATCAGTATATTGTTACACTTGAGTAAATTTATTACCGTGTTTACGTGTAAAAATATATTTGTCATCAATCAATAGTTTATCATATTCTGGCATACCTAATAATACCTACCTAATAATTTATACTCTTGCAAAAAAACATTAATTTCTATAATGATAGTAAAAAAAACACATATTACAAGTAAGTATATACTGAAGTATATATTAATATGAGTTTGGTAGTTTTATGTTCTATCATTCAAATATTTGAATAGATTTCTAGTACACGAAACCACAAATGGAGAAGCCATAAGTAAAAAAACAATGTGCAGTCAACAGATATTTATATAATTATATAGAATATAGATACAGGGCGAAGTATCTGGACGCCCCAGGTAGCCTCCGAGAAGTCTTCAGCAACGTCAAGAAGCTGGTTGACTTCCTGGAGGAGCTGGGCTGGATGGAGTAAACCCTCATCCACCCTCACACGCAAAATAGGCGCTTTGATGTCGAGTTGCGGAAACCGCCCGCTTGCAGAAGAAGAAGATATAGAATATAGATAGATTCATTGCGAATATTGCAATTAATTATTTTATTTTCAATTTTTAGTCAAAGAAGATAGGTGCCATACAATCGGTGTTGAATTTGGTTCTAAAATAGTCAATATCGGAGGAAAATCAACCAAACTTCAAATATGGGATACTGCTGGCCAAGAACGATTCCGTTCAGTCACTCGGTCATACTATCGTGGTGCAGCAGGAGCTCTCCTTGTTTATGATGTTACATCCCGAGACTCCTTCAATGCTCTTGCAAACTGGCTTAGAGACGCACGCACCCTAGCTAGTCCTAATATTGTTATTTTGCTTGTGGGAAATAAAAAAGACCTTGAAGAGTCTAGAGAAGTTACTTTCACAGAGGCCAGTCAATTTGCTCAAGAGAATGGTATGTTTAATAATTATTATTTTTAAATAAAAAAATTACAAGTACCTACCTCTGCTGCTGTAATGTTAATGATTTGGGTGTCAATGGTATTTCCATAAAGCAGAATAGGAGGCCCACTGTTTTGTAAAGATAGCAGGAAATGAGTCACCATACACAAATGAGAACAGTGGGGAGCCTTAAATCTTTATATTCCTCTGAAATCCTGTGTGAAACATATTGTGTAATTCTGAAGATATTATATTCTTTATAAATCAATAACTAGATCAGAATACGTAATGTATTTTATGAGTGTATGAAAGCCAATATTGCTTGTACAATGTATTTTGTAAATAATTTATCTACTAAGACAAACATATCAACATCACTGTTATATTTTGTAAACTTAATACAACAACAATCGACTTCAAAAAGGAGGAGGTTCTTAATTTGTCTGTATGTTTTTTTTTGTATGCTCGTTAATCAATTTCACAGTCAATATTGTGAACTGATTTAAAATTGTTTTTGAAGTGAAACTTCTTTATCGGCCTTGGAAAAAAAATTACCGTCACGGTTTTTCGGTAATGTATACTATACCAAGAGGACAACGGGAAAATCCAACATAGGGCATTATATGAGCAAATGGTAATGTGGGTTAAACGTCACATCTTAAAAATAAAAGGATCACAACTAACATGATTCTCCTTTAAAATAAGACTTTAGTAGGTAGTAATGTATAAGCGACATTGCAATATCAAATTAGATTTTAGTAATTGAGTATAAATGACAACTGTATGGTAAACTTGTAAATGATAGTAGGGTATAACCAATGCTTAATGTCTTTGACGACAATGGTAAACAGCCATTAGTTCCAGCTTTCAAAACAGGTACTAATGGTAAACAGTAGTATATGCCTGGAACCTTTATGGCAGTAAAAAGTAAAAATGTATTACCGACTAAAACCCAAAAGTGATGCCATTTTTACAGAGGTACAAGCGCCTTTAGAGTAAAAAAGGCCCAAAATTCGGTCAGTTAAATGAAATGACACTTCAAAAACGCAGTTTTTTGCTTGGGCATAAACAACAAGAAAGTCATCGTAGAACCATGGGAGTGAGCGCATTCGAAAGAGCGATTTTTTTTTAATATTAACTTTTAACCGTCGATATAGTATCATTTTTCGAAAAATAAGGTCATAAAGAAGTTTCACTTCCTACATATGTACACTAGTACACGCACACATTTTTTTAATTGAAAGGATGTAGAGGTGGTGCCATGGTCACCAAGTCAGGATCTGGTCAGTTGCAACCCTTGTTGATGAGTGTCTGCACTGCAATGTTATGTTCATGTGCCGGCACTATAATTTCTACAGGCACTATATATATTATTTTAAAGCTATTCAAGTATTTGCAGAACTACAAAGTAAAAAAGTGAACATTTTCAACATCTTGAAGATGGTGCGAAGTAAAACATAAAAATTACTACATTTTGAAAATTTGTTGTTGTTTTTTTTATTATTACCTAAATATTTATTTTTATTCTTTAGGTTTAAGTAAGTTTTGTTTTTGTAAAAAAATTTTTTTTGGGAATAAGCATTTTAAGTATAGGCCTACCAAGAGTTGTTATTTTTTCATTAATCCCTATTAATATTATAAATGCGAAAGTAACTCTGTCTGTCTGTCTGTTCTGTTTTCACGTAAAAACTACTGGACCGATTTGGCTGAAACCCAGTATATTATGTTTTCGATACCGAGAATGAACATAGGATACTTTTTATCCCGAAAAGTGGGATAGTTTCCGGGATAAAAATATATTTGTCTTTCTGTTTGTTATGCTTTTACGGAAGAACTAATGGGCCGATTTGGCTGAAATTCGGTACGTATGTAAATTAAATACTGATAATTTCCATTTTGGCCTTTTTGGTAATTTTGGCCTATTTGGTCATTTTGGCCTTTTTGGTCATTTTGGCCTATTTGGTCATTTTGGCCTTTTTGGTCATTTTGGCCTATTTGGTCATTTTGGCCTATTTGGTCATTTTGGCCTATTTGGTCATTTTGGCCTATTTGGTCGTTTTGGCCTATTTGGTCATTTTGGCCTTTTTGGTCATTTTGGCCTATTTGGTCATTTTGGCCTTTTTGGTCGTTTTGCCTATTCGGTCATTTTGGCCTATTCGGTCATTTTGGCCTTTATAGTCATTTTGGATTTTTTGGTCATTTTGGCCTATTTGGTCATTTTGGCCTTTTCGGTCATTTTGGCCTCTGGTCATTTTGACCTTTTTGGTCATTTTTGCCTATTTGGTCATTTTGGCCTTTTTGGTCATTTAGGCCTATTTGGTTATTTTGGCCTCTGGTCATTTTGGCCTATTTGGTCATTTTGGCTTTTTTGGTCATTTGGCCTTTTTGGTCATTTTGGCCTATTTGGTCATTTTGGCCTATTTGGTAATTTTGGCCTTTTTGATCATTTTGGCCTTTTTGATCATTTTGGCCTATTTGATCATTTTGGCCTTTTTGGTCATTTTGGCCTATTTGGTCGTTTTGCCTATTCGGTCATTTAGGCCTTTTCGGTCATTTTGGACTTTATGGTCATTTTGACCTTTTTGTCCATTTTGGCCTATTTGGTCATTTTGGCCTTTTTGGTCATTTTGGCCTCTGGTCATTTTGGCCTATTTGGTCATTTGTGCCTTTTGGTCGTTTTGCCTATTCGGTCATTTTGGCCTATTTGGTCTTTTTGGCCTTTTTGTTCATTTTGGCCTCTGGTCATTTTGACCATTTTGATTATTTTGGCCTTTTTGGTCGTTTTTGCCTATTCCGTCATTTTGGCCATGTCGGTCACTGTGGTCTTTTTGTCATTTAGACCCTTTAGGCCTTTTTGGTCAAGTTTTGTAATTTATTTTGTTGACAGATAGACGGGGGATGGTATAATTAGTGATATAAAATGAAGTGAATCTTCCGTGGGCAAATACATAAAAATGTAATATAATATAACCTGTAGCACTTGCTCTATAAACAAGAGACACGCACTAGAGGTTAACCCGCGGTGCAGCCGCGGGGTAAACTAGTAAATTATAAATCAGAATTATGTCAAGTTTGTTGAATGGTCTTTACCTTTAGCAGACTGTGTAAGAATTTCATTATAATACAATTAAAACTACCTAGGTGTATCAAAAAGTTCTTCGCAATGCATATATATATATATATATATATATATATATATATAATTATATAATTATACCAGAACTGCAAACACTAGTCACAATGATGAAAGATGACTGTCAGGCGAGAGGCTTACGTTTGAATGCGAAGAAAACAAAGGTGATGGTGTTTGAAAGAGAAACAACCAGAACGAATGCAAGGATAATGGTCGATGATGTTATGCTGGAACAAGTGAATGAGTTTGTATATCTCGGATGTGCTTTTAGCAGGGATGGAAGGTACACCGCTGATATAGAAAGAAGAGTGAATTTGGGGAATAGTGTGAATGGAGCGTTAGGTAAACTTCTAGGCGCTAAGAACCTCAGCCAGAAGGCCCAGCTTGCCATACACAACGCGGTGCTGGTACCTACGCTCACGTATGGAAGCGAGAGTTGGGTATGGAATAGAGAGCACGAAAGTAGAGTAAACGCGGTCGAGATGCGAGCACTGCGCAAAATCTGCGGAGTGACGCTCGCGGACCGCGTTCGTAATACCGAAGTAAGAAAGAGAGTTGGTCTGAAAGAGAGTGTCGGGGTGAAGGTAAGGAAAGGAATGCTCCGGTGGTTCGGGCATGTGGAAAGAATGTATGATGAAAGAATGACTAAACAGATATACAATGCAAAAGTGGATGGATGCAGAAGTCGCGGAAGGCCACGACACACCTTCCATGATCAAATTGATCATGTACTAGCAGGTGATGTCAGGAGCCTTAAGAACCGACGAGCGTGCATGACAAGAACTATGAATGTCAAAGAAGCAAGTGAGGTGTGTAAGAATAAGCCTAAATGGCGCTCTGTTGTTCGTGCCTACCCCGCAAGGGACCTGGCGTGAAGTTATGTATGTATGTATGTATATAATTATATATATAATATGTATAAACAGTTCAATATTCAAATTAAACAGTGTTAATCACACAATATTATAACCAAATGTCACTTGCTTTTGTCAATGAGTTGCTAAAATCACAAAATTTAGTACCGGCTGAAGAAAATGTCAAAAAGTACGTTTTAACGGTTTTAAGCGCGGTAATTTATTTGATTTTGGTTTATCCGACGTTTCGGCCGCTTTTCAGTGGCCGTGGTCACGGAAGACAAAGATGACATTTGTCAAACGTGTATTGTCAAATTTTTTATTCAGCCTACCGCCAACTTGTTCATTTTAATTATTTAGTTTTAAATTTTGTTTATGGATATTATTTACTCTATGGGAGCCTAATCTAATTTACCACCGCTTCACAACATGTTGTGGCTTGAAGAGAAGAAGCGGCGCAAGAAACTCTTCAGCAAACAAACAATTTTTTTTTATATAATATTAAAATGAGTGGAAGGAAAAAAAATACAAACAAATAAATTACCGCGCTTAAAACCGTTAAAACGTAGTTTTATTATGTGTACAAGTCGCGAAAACTTAAGAAAATATAATGTCAAAAAGGTTAAGAATCTGGTTTGGAAAGATAAGAAGAACTGTAAAACATAGCTGAGATCCTAACGATATCTTTTGGTAGTGTTCAATCCATTTTAATCTTGATTTAAATGGGGTTAAACAAAATTGTCCGCAAGATAGGTGCCACAAATGTTAACCTACGAAAACAAAAAGTGATGTTTGGAAATTTCTAAGTGTAATCTCGATATGTTCCAGCGTGATGCAGATAATTTTGCCGTCGCCTTGTCACCATGGATGAAACATGGGTCCACCATTTCGATCCTGGAACTAAGAGACAAAGCATGTCTTGGAAAGGACCATCCTCTCTATCCATTAAGAAATTTCGATTTGCTCCTACCGCTGGCAAAGTTATAACCTCAGTGTTCTGGGATAGTGAAGGAATCCTTTATATTGATTACATGCCAAATGGCCAGACGGTTACTGGATCCTGTTATATAAATTTAATTCCGAAAGTGTGTGAAGCAATTAAAGAAAAACGTCGTGGAAAACTGTCTTTGGGCAATGGGCATGTTATTTCTCCACGATAACGCTTCCGCTCATCGATCGGAAGTTGACCTCAACGCAATGCGCTGTGCTGTGGCTTCAATCCCCTTGATCACTCACCATATATTCCAGACTTAGCTCTAAGTGATTTTCACTTATTCCTAAAATTTAAAAGAGGAAATTCGTTATGGCTGTCTTAGAGGCGTTTTTCAGGATTCAAAATCATTTTTTTCGCAAGAAATAAGGAAGTTACAAACGCGTTATTCTAAATACATGACATTAGAAGCAGATTACTTATGTAGGGAAATAAAATATTTTTGTTTAAATTTTTGCATTTTTAATATTGATTCTAAGAATTTTTTGATTCACCTCGTAAATTGCATTAAATTGAAATACACCAAGAAGGGATTATTTTTGCCTTAAAGCGAAATTAGTACAGAATAAATTCTCTTTACAAATAAAACAATATGAGAAATAAATTTCACCTATTATGAATAAACCGATTTATTGGGGCTTATTTTTCTCTTTAATTAAAACAAGATGTTAGCTGGAAAAATCTTTTATTACGCCAACCAATGTCAAATTGTGCGGTCTTCTTTATGAAAGTTCTTACGTTTTATGGTGTAATGTCCAAACTCATGATTATTGAGTTATTTCTTTGTTTTATTAGGCATGCGATGTGGCACTTATACTCAACAAGTTTTGCATCTCAGGTCACCAAACTCATAGTTTGACTATGTTTTGAGTGTATGCTCAGAAAATAGCTCATTCATTTAATTAATCCCTAGCACGATTTTCGACTGTGACCTTGGCCAGCGTACTCTTGAAACAGTGATCTAGTTTGCCAGTTGGGGATTGTATACGTAAAGCTGAGGTTCAGGCTGTGTGGTGCAAACTTGAGAAATCGTGGAATGTGTTTTTAGTAGTTAGTTGGTTTTTATTATCCGTGCAGGAGCGGAGTAAGAATACAATTTCCTGCGGCGGGGTGGCCTGTCGAAGAGGCGACAAAACAACCCACAGCCAGGTGTTACCGTTATTTGACATTTAGATGGATGTCACCCGTAGTCTAGAGTATGCCGCGATAACAACTGACTTGCGTTTCGGCATTAGTGGCCAGGTTCCAGTCTCCCCTTAGAGAGTGGCAGCATATTGGTAGTACCTTTGGTGTCACAAATGTCCATACATAGGTAATTGTAACCGCTTTCCATTGGGTGGGCCATCTACCAATCTGCTGAAGTATGCTGAAAAATCTGATGAAATAAAAAATACCCTGAATATGTAAATAGGGATGAAATTTTGATCAATTATATCTTGGAAATAGTACAATAAGTGCATGTTAAGTAAGAGAAGTATGGATAAAAGCATTAATTTTATTAAGAAAAATAATTTATATTTCTGTCTATTACAGAGCTAATGTTTCTAGAAACGAGTGCTAAGACGGGGGAGAATGTTGAAGAGGCGTTTTTGAAATGCTCAAAGACAATTCTTGCCAAAATAGAAACTGGGGAATTGGATCCAGAAAGAATAGGCTCTGGAATTCAATACGGCACAGGGACTTCAAAGAGGTTAAGTGCACCCAAGAAACCAGTGAGAACACCGTCCGACTGTGCTTGCAGAGTTTAAAACAAGTAGGTATGTAAAACTAAATATTGTAAACACTTGAATACAATTCAATGATTAGACTATCACTTAGAATTTAATGTTTCTCAATTGTGATGTATTTTATGATTCTCAAAGCTTAATAAGGCTAAGACTCAATTAAATTATCTGTCTAGATTCACATGTAAATGTTTTTTATATCTTATTTTGATTACCTAGCAATATATATATATGTATTCTTGGCTAAATTTCTAAATAATTGTAGTGTAGTTGTAACTCACCAAAAATATTTTTTAATGGAATGGTTGTTTTGTAATTTAGTAAATTTCACTATGTCTTTATTGTTATAGTATAGTATGACATATTATAGTAAGCTATCATTTAAGTTTTCTGTGATCTGTCTAATATCACTCTTGAAAACCAGCGAAACTCGTATGCGTCGAGCTAAATCATGTAGGGATGATTGTCACTGATATACTCAGCTATAGCGTGTTCAAAAACCTTCATTAACTACAAATAGTATTTTGTTTGACATTTATTTCGGCGATAATGTAATCCTATGGAAGTCTTAAATAGCAACTACAAAATACAAATCAGTGTACTGAACTATTCACATTTTCTATACAAACAGAGATCTTGCTTAAAAACAAATATTGATAAGGTTTAATCAATATTACACCTTTGCAGTTTTATTTTCAAGTACAAGTATTTGAAAATTAAAACTGCATAGCAAAATATCTTTTGATTTTCCACCAAAGAGTCGAAGCCACCCTGATTTTCAAGTAAATGACAGTTTGCTATGACGACGATGTGTTTGTTAGTCAATTGCAATGATCAGGTCCACGTCACATTCCATAGAAATGATATCATTTATCGAGATAAAAAGCATCCTATGTCCTTACTCGGGATATGAGCTAGCTCCGTCTCGAGTTTCATTTTAAATAACGTGATACTGAGACCTTGGACCCAATTCTGCTACGTCAATATCGATATTCAAAATACATATCCTTTGCGATAGTGTCAGAAATTAGTATTTTACTAAATCCCCACTAACTTCTCTATATCGTTATAGCGGAATAACAGTAGAAAAATTTGTATAAATCTATAGATGTTTGATACACGTATTTTACGTAGCGGGGTGGTGGAGGGGGGAGGTGGTACATACTTACCCCTACTACAATCCCTATGGTCTGGAATCCTTGAAATATTTTTTTTTTAATAAATATGACCTCTCTTATTTTACACTAATATTGCACTCACATCATAGGTCCAAAGTTGACCAATCCATTCCAAGTCCGAAAGAAAGCCAGTAGTCAACAGAAAGGGAATCAAAATAACCAAAAACAGCGTAAGTCGCCAAAAAATTATGAAAAAACAACTATTTGAGTAGAAGCCAAAATTTGACATTATCGTTAACAGAAATAGCGTTAGGCAAAATGAATATTGAAAAGCTACCAAATACAAACCATTTAATAATAATCTTCTCATATATTAGTAGTATAAAATGAATGTTTTTCTGTATGTCCTTTATAGAATCGTAAACTATACATTTGATCATGTGATCTTTAGCAAAGTTGTGGTGCATGAGCCAAAGAAGGTTTCCAAGTTGGTTCACAATTGGACCCGGTAGGTAGCGCTGCTGTCGGCATATCGATTGAATCTTTTCCGGGCAGGACGACGTCTGCCGTATTAGTTATCTTATAAAAACTTAACTGTAATTGGTCAGAGATGACCAAATTCTAAAAGGCAATTTTTTTGTTAAATCCAAAAAAAAACTCAACACTAAAAAGATGAAACTGGTTAATCTCTTTTAACAACATAATATATTGAAACTGTTTACATTCATAAAACTATGTAGAAACCCTTCTTTAAGGGCCGGTTTTTCAATCAACATATAAAAGTTATTTATAGGATTAATAAATACTACACGGAAAAAAATGTCAGGTGCGTTCATGAAATAGTTGAATTATTCCACTGAACTCAGTCAGTTTATAATTTATTTGACGGTTAACTTTTATCTGACGATTCAAATATCGGCCTTAAGTGTAATTATAAATGACATAAACTGTAAGGTTTATTGTATAAAATAACATGACTATGGGATCTGAAACAATGTTATATTATTTACTTTGAATGAAAATGTATTTTGTATCACTATTTTTAAACACATTAGTATAAATGTGACAATAAAGATTAAAATCCATAATCCCGGCCTTTAATTTGGTAATGGATTTTGGCATGACCTTTCTAGATTAGGTGTGGTATATGTCAGTCAGTTTTCTCTGAAACTACTCGTTCACTTACTGCCCGTGAACTAACACACCGTTGTGTGTTAGTTCACTAAAATTTATGGACGACCATAAATCATCTAAATGATTATTATGAAAATCATGTATTTACACAGTTATATCTTGCTAATTAAGAGCGTCCATAAAATTTAGTGCTGGTTGTATGTTGTATCTACATAATTAATTTAATATTTCAGACTGGGTATTGAATCTACAAGTATACTTGGAAAGTATTCCTTTCATTATTTATTAAAAATATAGTTTCAGGTTAGTTAATAATTCTAATTATGTAAATGACATTATTTTCTTGACACTTTCAGTGAAAATAATAAGTTATTATCTTCTATATATATATAAAACAAAGTCATGTTAGTTACACTATTTATAACTCAAAAACGGCCGTACCAATTTGGCTGAAAATTAGTAGAGAGGTAGCTTAGAACCAGGAGACGGACATAGGATACTTTTTATCCCGTTGGAATCGTAGGTGGCGCTGAGATAGGTTTCTAGAATCCTCATAATCACCTGGAGCGATTTTGGTGATTTTGTTTTTGAGTGGGTTCCGGGGAGGTTTAGATTCGCAATTAGAACCGGTAGGTGGCGCTGGGATCGGGTCTTATAATTTTTTTTCAGAGCAGGACAACGTCTACCGGGGCCGCTAGTAATAAATAAATAAAACAATTTAAAATTATTTTTTATTGATTTCCAAAACATTTCAATTACTTTCATATAAATAAAGCTAGATATTTTTCTTCCCCGAATAAAGTTTCAATATAATACTAGTTAGCTCTCTATCAACATTATTAATGTATTATACAGATTCCGTTTTTAAATATTTAAAACATTAAATAATACAGTATTTTTGAAATAAAATACATTATTAATAAACTAGGTATGTAAATGTTTTAAAAACGAAATATACAGTTATTTTATTGAGTTATATAATTATATTACGTCTTACTTTGCACTTTTCTTGATTAATTCTTTCTGCCATTTTAATGATTGGAATGTTGGCAGACATTTTTGTTTCAATAATATGTAATTTAGAAATTATCATTCATATTTGACATAGAATTGCCAAGACTTATGAGAATGTTGCAGTATGTGAAGTTTGTTAAATTACTTTACTTTGTTCTTTTGTCAGACAAAAGTCCAAACTGATGAAACGTGATTACTGCTTTCTAATAAAATCCTGTTTGATTACATACCTCATTTTTTGTATTCATCTTGTTATTAGATTATTATATGGACAAAATTGTTACGCCTATTAGTCATTGTCACCTGTGACAATAATAGGTGTTTAATTTTGAAAATATGGCAAAAACAAACTGACAGCACATTTCAAGGCAAATAACTTTTCAAAAATCAAACATGAGTGTATAAAGATTTCGAGATGATAGATCTCGATCTTTACACTCACATAATAACATTTTGTGCTTTATAACTAAGAGCAAGGACTATAGACCATTTACTTTAGTTTAAAGGAACATGTGGCTTTAAAAAGCACAGAGACGAATTATTGCAATGATTCAAGTCGTGCAATTATTGATATTTTTTGGTATTTGATACTAATTTGTCCTTAGGTCTATTCCAATACGATTTGAAAGCATCACCAAATTATGAGAAGCACAACAGTTATAGGTTTTTGAGTGGAAAAAAGTTTATTTCTGACTCTTTTTTTGGTGTCGAAGTGTTAGAACAGATAGTCATGAATGTAATTTTCAATTCGTAAACAGTAGTATGGATGTACATAAATTGGTCAATCGATACATTATCAATAGCATTCTTATCGTAACTGAGCCCTTTTAAACTACTTTTTCGTTTCTTACTCTTCTTCAAATTCATCTCAATTTTTAATCTTCTGTTGACTATTCATTGCGACATCATCCAGAAGACAATGTATAAAATTATTGAAAAGAACAGAAATACAACATCTAAGCTATTAACTTTTCAATTATATGTACACAGTTTTATGTTATCTGAATACAAGTACATATTTCAACCTAATTATTTATTTTACATAAACAAACGGCTTGCAACTTTATTTAAATGTATTCTAAATAAGAATATAGTTACTTAAAATTAAAATTGCTTCACAACACGCAATCAAATAACATACAATATCGTACATACTTAAAATAAAATGCACCTACATAATATTTATATTTTTCTAGGAACTATGAAATACAGTACACGCAAAACTTAATGCGCTTCAACTGAAGTTAATTCCATAAGATTGCGTAGGTCCAGTAAACTGTTAACGTTATATCACATGACGGTGTTGTGCAAGAGATGGCATGAAAGTCCAGATAGTGGCTGAGCGAGAGTGCAACACGGCGAGTGTCTGTAAACCTTATTATTGTGTTTTGCAAAATGACATGTACGAACTGCAAGGACGCATAGGTATAAGTTTTGCTTGTACTGTACGATTTGATAATATGCAGTTTATTTAAGGCCACGAGAACTAGAGTGGCCAATAATAATTATTTGTCACAAAAGTGACAAATCATATGCAGTAAAAATGAATAAACAAATGTCCATTGTTTATGCGCATGAAGTTCGGCTATCTTCAACCAACCTTTATTTAATTGCATTCTGTTGTAACCGACAATTGAGGACGATTAAGATCGTGTAAAACGGAGTTGACCCCAGCAGTAGTCGGGATTAATAGTAATCAGATAGAAATGCCCGAATGGCTTCCATTGGAAATGTTTGTATGTGCTCAATTGGTATTTGAAAATTCGCTCAATTCAAATTCAAAGCTTTTATCCAAAATAAGTTCCACGTTTTGAAGGTCATATAAGTTCAGCTATGTATACCGCTTCTGTGTGTTATCGCGGTTAAGGAGAAGTGGCAAAAAAATAAAAAATGTGCTGTATTTAAATGCTTTTTTTTGTAAAATATTAGACTATATTAATTTTTAAATGTATTAATATGTTTTTAAACTTAATATTTAATACTCATATTGATAGCTAAATTGAATTTTTAAGGTAAATGTAAATTGAATAGATTTAAATCTTGAAAGTTGACCATTTATGCTAATATTTTCATGAATTGAACAAATTCATTTAATTTATTTTATATATATTTAAATAAACTAACATAAGTTGTTTTAAAAATTCAGATATTAGTGGACCTTATTTTAATTTTTATGCACATCGCTGATGAACTCACTTGAACTAGGTGACACTCAGTTGAACGACCCAACTGTTTGACCTTAGGTCTACATGTAAATGAGTAGATTCTATTACATAAATTTAATTCAACTATTGAATATTAACTAATGTATAACGGCTATCGTAATACGGTTGGTTTTGAGCTAGATAATGATCTCAGAGCTCTTGTTCATATTGCTTGTACTTACAGGCGCTATGTTAACAGTGTTATAATTTATTTAAAAGGGAAGGTGCTAGAAAAGGAAATCAAAATAAAAAGTAATATATTTTATATAAAATAGTACTAATTGTCTATCACAGTAAAATATCAAACACTTATGCATTTTTCCGTAATGTATTCATAGAATTGATTTTAAATATGAAGGAGTAATCCCGTAGTAAATTAACTATTTTTTTAAACCAATATACGACACCTACCAATAAAATTAATATTTTAATTAGCTTTAACTCAAATTTTACAACCATAAACCCTGAACATAGAAATTTGAATGGTGCCACCATTTTTTCGTATATTCAAACTTGCTGTTTTTTTATTTTTCCGTTGCCAGTGTAATTTTTTTTGAGATTAATTTAAAAAAGTTTTTCAACCGATATTAATTTAAGAGTGTGGATGATGTAACAGTGGAATGATTCAAACGTTGAAACACTACTTGTCGGTCATACACAAATGGTGTTTACGTGTAATACCAATCTGAGATTCACATGTAACATTAACTACATGTAATACATTTTAGATACAAATAAAAATATATTTTGAATAGTAACCATAATTACAGTACACTCTTTATATCACATTTAATATTATTTTAACATAATGCTGTAAAAAGGGGTAGTTCCTGTCTAAGTAACATCATTGCGATATGGTTTGTACCTATATTCTGGCGGTACTCTGACATGACATGAAATGCTTTCTTAATGCATTTTATAAAACAGAACTATTAATGTTATGTCAAAGTCTAATCTTATTTTATAATTAAAATAATGTTGCCATGTGCTCGTGTTACATTGGCACACCGAGTGACACGCCAGTCAGAAGGTGTTACTTCACGCTAGGTGTGTACAAAACAGTTGCTTTGACTGTTGTGACGAGTGGCTAGTAAGATCTAGAAATACTTGTCAAGTCAGGTGTGCGTTACCTAGGCAGGCAGAATTTTCAAAATGTCCTTCATATATAATACAATGTGTGTAAATAATTAATTCCATTTATTTTTTCTAATTTTATATATCTTCATTATACTTTAACAGCAGCAGCTAGGCAAACATAATTTAGATGCCTATAATGTTACGTCATTTCAATAGCTTTCCCTCCATTGGAAATAGTTTTTATTATTTGTTTACTTGAGATTACAAGTAATTTTTACATCATAAGTTAACAATACACGATGAAAATAAAATTACATTTAGACTATTAGACATTGTGTGCCTGAAAGTGTATCTTATGATACGCCACTCAATCAAAACTAATTATGATTTATAATTATATATATTAAATGTACAATGATTTACAACTACTTATTGCTAAAGTAACTAAATACATCACTGAAACCAAATGTGCCAGGCGATTGTGTGCTGGCTAAGATAGGCATTCGCAACTAAACCCTAAGTGATTCCATCACTACTGACACTAAGATCATTTTTAAGTATAAACATTGCTTTAATATTCTATTATCAGTCTTATTGAAGTACTATAATAAGAATTTAAAATAAAAACAAAGTTTTATAATTTTTTAAGTAGTCCACCCAAAATCAAAACTATTGATGTTGTGACTAGACTAGTCCAAATAAGTACATATTTAATTTAAGTAGGCTGGTAGAGTTGAATCTTAGTGTCCAGATTTACTTAAATGCCTTTGATGGCTTTATAAAGCACACAATGATAACTAGTGTTCCAAGAGAGCTTGCTACTCGTGAAACCCATTTAATTACTAGCACACGGCGGCACAAACAATTACAAAACTATTAGACATATAAAATAGTCTTTAAAACATTGCAACCAGCCTTAAGCCCTATAATTATATTTATATGACGTGTGATTTTTAGACCGCATGGATGATTTTCATAAAATTGCACTTTATTCAATTTATCCCATATGTACGAGTATATATTTAACATGCTCGAAAATTGATTGACTTATATAACCAAAAACGTAAATTGGTTGTTTAATACCCCGATTTGTATTGGAAAATTTAATATGATCTATATTTACGTAATAATTTGGTGTTATCTAACATAATGTAGGTACATAATATCCAAGAAACTAGCTATTGTTTAATAGAAATAATTTTAATTTATAAATATAGCGTTTATGGTGTTTAAATGAAACAACTTTAAATGTGTAATTTTCAGCGCATACATATAGTATGCGTTGGCCAACTGTGTGTTTTTTAAACTATGCCATAGTGCTAATGGTGTAGTAGACTTCGGGATATGGCCATGTGGAGCTGGCGTGGCGGAGATCGCTGAGCGAGTGAGTACTCCCAGTACATACTCTACATACTACGCTATGGTTGCAACTTGCAGTATGGGTTGGAACGACGCGACGTAACCTACGTTGATTGCTGCGCCTCGCGACACGCGACTGCAGCTATAAGCGCCGCACCACGCCCACTTCCGTCCTCGGATAGCATTAGGTCAAACTGAAATCACAAGGACAACATATTAATTATTGACTCGGTTTGGCTTCTAAGTTAGTCTCGTTGAACCCGGAGCACCTTCGTCTCAATTCCAATACAATAATATTTGGTCTGGTCTAAACTGTTACTAGGACTAGCTACTTTATTATAAGACTGGGAGTCTTATAATAAAATTATTCCAGATAGCTTCTTCTAAGAAGAATAGAACATAGAAGAAGGACATGGCTAGTATCCATATGCATTTTTTAAACGTGAAAAATATTTAGAAGTTTCAAGTTTACCTATTAAAGACATATTTGCTCCATGTTTACCAGTTTAACAACAACTTTTATAACTAAATCTACGAAATAATAAAGCGGATGATGAAATTTTTGACAGAAAAATAACAATAGTATTGCATTTTCGAAGTGACTGATGACAAAATATCAGTGAGTCAGCAAGACACAGTAGTAAACTAATCTTGTGACCTTAAACTCCTCTATAATTTCTGTACATATTGTTTGTTCGAATTTATAGAATACTAGGATATGCCCGCGACTTTGTCCACGTTTGATAGGTAATGTAGATTACATATTTTTTTGCTAGTATTTAAAATCAAAGTGTATTTTCACCGGGGCAGCCGATTTTTTAGTATGAAAATTCTGAATACTGAATGAATAAATAATTCAGAACATTCCCATAAAAACCGGGATAAGCAATAATACTAAAGGTATGCATAACTACATCTGTTCTACTAAATATAACTAATAAGTATATAAATTGTCATATTAACCAAGTCCTAATACCATCAGGTTTGGAAGTTAGGAAATTCCGGAAACTATAAGTCCCGGATTATATTGTATTAGTATCAATTGGATCCGAATCAGCTAATTTTTATGTATACTACCCACTTTAAAACACTCCCGCATAAATTCGCGCGAGATTCCCGGAATATAAAGTATCGCATCACTTAAAAAAGGACTAAAGCTATCGTTATAGTGAAATCGTATCGAAATAAGCTAATATTTATACAATTCTCAGGCAAACTCACAAAAGGACAAAAGTACCGCAGTATTTAAAAAAAGAATGTAAAATGAACATATGTAATATACGTAAAACTATGTCGCAATATTTTTTATACACCCGAAGAACTTCAAACAGGTCCCGGGATAAAAAGTATCACCCATTTTATTAACCGACTTCCAAAAAGGAGGAGGTTCTCAATTTGATCGGTATGTTTTTTTTAAAATGTATGTACACCGATTACTCCGAGATTTATGATCCGATTTACGTGATTCTTTTTTGTTCGACGCAACAAGAATCACGTAAATCGGATCATAAATCACGGAGTAATTGGCGAACATACATAAAAAAAAAGATCCCAACGAATTGAGAACCTCCTCCTTTTTTCGAAGTCGGTTAAAAAGTATAAAATAACTTATTTCTAAAGCTATTATTATTAATATATATTATCTAAAACATCTTGAAGTCGGTGCAAAGTAAAACATAAAATTTACTAGGTACATTTTGAAAATTACTAAGCACCGACTTTAAGATGTTTAAGATAATATATATTAATAATAATAGCTTTAGAAATAAGTTATTTTATACTTTTTAGTTTTTTTAGTGTTTTAGTTTTTGAAGTCGGTTTTTTTACATAGAATTTGGTATCAATCAGTGACAAAATCGCATTGGAATTCAAATATTTTTTGATCTGGCCATTTTAAATCATACATATATATTGTCACGCCTTATCCCATTTGGGTAGCGGTAAGCAGGGATGATGGATTTCAACGTGCTACAAGCCTGTCAAACACTTAGATTCATCAACTTTCATGAATTTCATCATACATATGCGTTTATTTAAAGTGCTTTTTACATGACCTTTCTTCAAAATATCTTCAATTTCATCATGGTTAGTACGTCCCGGTTAACCGGCACCGAATCTAGCACTCCCATTGCTGTCATATACTTGTTTGTGATTCTGCTTTCATTCTCTCTACATGTTCACACCACTTTATTATTTCTTTTTCAAATTTTTTATGTCACTACATCCTCTTTCAATCCACGACGTTTTCTTATCCCACTGTTTTTTTTTCATATCACTTACATTAACCTTACATATACTTCTTAAAGCTTTTATTTCATCTGCGTTTATCCTACTATCATGCTTCTTCTGGCATACATTAGCGTGCCATCCATTCATCTAATTACCTGGTGTTACTCTCCTTCCAATATCACTCTCATGCTTTCCATCTCTTGTAAACGTGGACACCAGGTTTACAAACTCTACCTTGCTATAGTTTCTGTATTTCCTATAACGATATGCTCGCTACATAGTCCACGCTCGACTTGAAATTCCCGGGACACAACATATCGCAGCATTTAAAAAAGAATGTAAGCTATTGTCTTAGTGGACACTGTGTCCGAGTAAGCTATCTTTATGCATCCAAACAATTTCAAACCGCTCCTATGAAAAATGATTGTTACCATCTCTTGTAATTCCTTTTCCGATGATGCAAGTATAACATAATCATCGGAATAGAGTAGACATTTAATTCGTAACCCATTCATTCTTAAATCTTTTCACTTTCTTTCAAACCATCCAGGCAACTGTCACAGCGATGCTATGCCATCTCTATCTAACACCTTTTTCTATGCTAAACTATTCGGAGTAGGCGCTGTTGATCCTAATACACGCAGTGAAATCATCCTGGAGAGACTAGTGATTGTATCCGGTTATCCGTTACTAGGTATGGGACCGAGCCAGCGCTCACCACAGTTCAGTTCTGGTAAGCTTTCTCCAAAAAATCTCCATGCATAAAAAGTAGCTTATAATTTAATTAATTCTAAGAATTTGCTGTCGATCAGCGAAAACGGCAGCGGTATCGGCCCAATATTTTTTACATGAATTCCGAAACAGAAAAGAAATCTTAAAAAAATTGCACCGTTTTCTCCATCGTTTGTATAGTGTTTTCCCATTTGTTTTTCTTTAATAGCTTCAATGTACAGACATGTTTAGATTTTATAATATTAGGAATATCTATTGGAGACCAAAACGAAAGTATAGTTAGAAATTACGCAATGTTGATACAACATACATATTGTTTCGATAAAACATTTATCCGGTTCGCTAACCCCCGATTCCCGCGACCGTCGAAGATGTTATTGTTTAAAGTTCGTATATTATTATATTATCCTTTGAATTGAATAATAAACATATGATTTATCTCATATATAAAATAACGTAAAGGGGCTCGGCTTTGACATAATTATCAGTGAATTGATAATGGGTTCAAAGTGTATAAGCACTAGTGCTGATAAGGGTGACGTGGAGTCTCGTAAGTTATGCGAGTGGGCGGTGACCATTAAAATACATCTTAATCATTTAGAGAAGTTTATTTTGATTACTTAACTGATTTCCAAAGAATTTTTATTATCAGCCAGTAATATTCCATTGAAGACAAAAACATTACTGTTGTACTGCCAATCCATCGATGAAATAAATAATCATCAAACATTTACAACTTACAACACTGAATTTCAATTACTATTGTAAATATGTATTGTACTAAACTTTTTATGTACTTTATGACACCTGATAAAAGAAATGTTCGTCATATGTCACGCCGACAATATTCAGTAGTATAATATACTTTAAAACACTTTATTATTATAGTTGTCACTTTTAGGTGCAGCAAATTACACTTTGTAAAATTATATTCATCCTTGCTACAATATACTTGATAACAAGATTGCGTACGTACGTTCTTAAATATTAAATTCGCGCACGTGACTCACGTGTACAAAGAGTACTATATAATTTTATATAATTGCTACGACTGTTAGTGTCTGTTAATCTGGTTTCAACTAGTTTAGAGTTTCTACACATTTTGTGGAAGTTGTGACACATGTATGATAATATAGAATGGTACGTACCTGAATGCCGGGGCGGACCAACTGTCTGATTTTTTCGCACATGAGCGCGTGGAAGTGTGGGTGGAACCTATAGACGGAGCCATCAATGCCGACGGTTACATGGGGCTCGTTCATTTTGTTGAGGAGTGTGGCCAATCCAGCGGACACTATGTGTGCGGCACGCCGTGACACACACTCGCATACGTGCCGAACCGCCGCCATATCGATCTCCGTCGCGTGTGAAAGCCCTGTAATCGAATTACGTTTTTTAGTTACAAGTGACAGTTCTTTAAGAGCCTGTATACTACTAATTCAAATCGGTGTTTCACATAGTTTACCCCCGCGCAACCAATGTTTACTTCGATGGGACAGCGCCAATTTAAGGCGTGCGTGCGTGTGGTAAAATATTGTATATCACCGAACATACGCTACATAACATAAATAGGTGTATACGTAGCTAACGAACATTGCACGGCACCGATATCACACTATTCATGCGGCTGAGAACAAGAGGAAGCGAGACAAAACATGATAAAGTGAGAGAAGTTCACGTGGATAATAGGTATTGAAAATTCGACACGAGGTACTAAACATGTTTGGCCTAGTGGTTTTCTAATACTAAGGTAGTGAGGAGGTTGAAGACTCGATCCCGCACAGGTGGTTTTTTTTTTCTCTTTTTGTAACTAATTTTGATACGTTAAACTTTATTCTAATGATATTAGTTTTTAGATGTAAATGTTATAAAAACCATTTCATTGTATTATGGAACAACAATGAATTTATATTATCCCTATTGATATTATAAATGCGAAAGTAACTGTCTGTCTGTTTGTTCCGTTTTCACGGAAAAACTACTGGACCGATTTGGCTGAAATTCATTTGATATATATTTTCGATGCTGAGAATGAACATAGGATGCTTTTGTCCCGAAATATGGAATAGTTTCCGGGATAAAAATATATTTGTCTTTTTTTGTTTGTTATCCTTTTACGGAAAAACTACCGAACCGATTTAGTTAAAATTCGGTATAATGGATTTATGTAATAAATATTATGGGTTATCCCAAAAAATGGGTTAGGTTTTTTGTGATTTTCCATTTTGGTCATTGCAGCCATTTCAGTCATTTCAACCATTTGGGCCATTTCAGTCATTTAGCCATTTCGGTCATTTGAGCGATTTGGGCCATTTCAGTCATTTCGGTCATTTGGGCCATTTTGGTCATTTCGGCCATTTAGGCCATTTCAGTCATTTTGGCCATTTAGGCCATTTCGGTAATTTCGGCCATTTCAGTCATTTCAACCATTTAGGCCATTTCAGCCATTTAGGCCATTTCGGCCATTTTGGTCATTTCGGCCATTTTGGTCATTTCGGCCATTTCAGCCATTTCAGCTATTTCAGCCATTTGGGCCATTTCCGTCATTTTGGCCATTTAGGCCATTTCGGTCATTTCGGCCATTTGGGCCTTTTAGGCCATTTCGGCCATTTTAGTCATTTCGGCCATTTCGGTCATTTGGGGCATTTAAACCATTTCGGCCATTTCAGCCATTTCAGTCGATTCAGCTATTTCGGCCATTTGGGCAATTTCAGCAATTTCATTCATTTCAGCCATTTCGGTCATTAGGGCCATTTCAGCCATTTCAGTCATTTCAGCCATTTCGGCCATTTCAGCCATTTCAGTCGTTTCGGTCAATTCGACCATTTGTGTCATTCAGCCGTTTGATCATTTAGGCCCGTTCGGCCAAATATATTTTCATATTGGAAACTATCTCATTTTTCGGGATGAAAAGTAGTTCTTGGCCGCCCTCGATATTAAAATAACATAATTATGTACCCAGTTTCATCCAAATCGGTTCAATAGTCTGTCCATAAAAGGATAACAAACAGAAAGACAAATATGCTTTTGGAATTTTTTTCGCGGAACCCTAAAAACGTAGCCTAAGGTACTTCTTATAACATCAGCTATCTGCCATTTAAAATTACGTCAAAATCGATCCAGCTGTGTCCGAGATTATCCGGAACATCCAGACACACAGACAGACTGACAAAAATTCTATAAATAGCATTTTCGGAATCTCCTGGTCCGATTTTTTTTTAATTTATTTTGAGATTTCAAACAGGCACTTCACTTTGCGTTTTTGGAATCTCCTGGTCCTTTTTTTTAGTTTTTATTTTGACATTACAAACAAACCATTTGTTTATCTGTATAGATAAGAACTTTGAAATAAATTATAATAGATAAAAGATAAAACATAAAAAAATTAGACAGAAAAATGAAATGAGCACTCGAACCATGAACTCTAATCGTACGTGTACTAGTATCAACTCACTCTACCACAATAACATTGGAGAAAGTATTGAAAGTTTTGTAATATTTATAACTCTACTTATCCACGTGTCAACGTAATTTTCTATGAAGAATCATAGATGGCGCTTTCGAATTTTAATGTTACCGGTAAGATTGATTTAAATACGTTTTATTGTCAATAGTATAAAAGTCCAGATGAAATGAAATATAAAAATTTAGAAAAGTATTTTTATTGCATTTTATAAAATTATTTAGGAAGAGAAAAAGAGCATTTTATCAACTTTCATATCAAAATAAAAAAATCTTCTAGATCAAGTGAAACTAGTAGGGTTCGAACCCACACAGCTAGTGATTTAGACCAGACCTCTACCGTATACGCCAAACAAGTATAGCGCGACCGCTTCAAAATTCTTGTTATTATTGCTCCTTCGTTTATTTAAAATTATTTTTCAATGGCGGTCGCGGAGCAGAGCAGCGCGTGCAGTTTAGACGAAAGCCTCGGGCGTTATGATAAATTCCATACATTGGGACCGGCAGGCGGGATTTTTGCAGTCATTTTTAATAAAATAATTAATTACTTCCAAATTAAGTTAAGTAACCCAATAAAAGATCTATAATTGAATTTGTTATAATATAATATGTTACTGTTATTTATTTTAGCGATGTACGATTAACAGTAATAACAATAACCAAGATTGAATAACTCTTTTAGAGGTTACTTTGCAATTATTTTCTATCGAGAAAATTTATCGTAAATGCGTTCTGAGTACAAAGTTTACGTCAGAAATATGATCAAGATTGACATATATTTTTTTCACCGCAATAAAGTGTGTATAACTACTGTAAAAATGGTTGAGAAAATGATCTAAAAACGCATTCTGTCAGTTATCACCTTGTTAACTATTCTAGGAACTAGAATGTAGAACGGGTGACGCATGAACGTGGAGCGCCCATAATACACTAGGTACAAGTTAAATATCCCTAATTTAGACATTTATTGAAGTGATAACTTCTTATGGGAGGGTAAACCGCTTCGTTACGTAACGCGTTACGGCGCCAGTCTGTCTGGCTTCCTTTTCTCTCGCGTTAGATTAGTTTAAGTTATCACTTCTGTCGGGGGTCCCCAAACGCACACCGTGTTTTTTATTTATTTATTCTAATACTGCCATTAAATTGAATTAATTTCATTATTTTGTTGCAATGCATAGAACGAAAATTTAATAACAATAAGCGTTTTGGTTGGGGAAATGAAATTTCAAATTGATAAATAAATAATTTTTACTGTAATAGTTTAACGTCACTAATTACATAAAACATTAATTATTGATGCCTTATCTATGTTTTCATCATTTTATATCATTTAAATTTGGTATTACCATAAAGCTATGTTATACAAGGAAATAGTTTTTGGATATCATATTCCTTGATATGTATAAGTCAAACGTTTGTCGTTTAGTTTTCCTACGGATACCAAGGTCTTGGTCACTCATGAACACATAGTCATGAGGATATAATAAATTAAATATTGAAGTACGGTTTCAATAAGCCATGGTGATATTATAGTTTATTTGGATAATTGCTTGTTCCCTGTAAGTACACGGATTCCGATGTGGACAGACTGCTCTAATATGTCCCGTACATGGCATAACTTGGGATATCGGAATGAACAGTTGAACTCTAAGTAATTAAGTTCACGTTAATAAAAGCGCAGACACAGTCTAATTTATATAAAACTGTAATTATCTATTTTATTTTTCTTAATATTTGTTGTGTTAAAGGCAATAAGGTTAATTGGTTAAGTAATAAATGTTCTTAGGTATACATATGTAATAGATTCAGGGGAACACCCATACAATAGGTATGGGTAAAAATATGAGCTCAGTTTCCTACAGCATTATTATATTAATCAATAGCTGTAGGTCGATGTAAAACAATAATAATATACAATTTGTCTCTACTTTTATTTAAGTTTCAGTAGATAAGGTTCTGGAAAATTCAACTGTAATATGTTTATTCAGCTAGTAGAAAATACAATTACCATGTATTCAACCTTTGGACTTCTTAAAATTTTAGTCAATCTGCAGTATACGCTGCTACGAAGTTACATAGAAATTATTCAATGCCAATCTTGGAATCGCCAGTATATTAAAACCTTGCTAAATTGACATAGACTTGAATATTACTTACTGACAAGACCTCTATCAAGTCAAGTTAGTATCACCAATAGATGACTCTTTATTGTGTACTAAGTAAACAAAAACTTAATTTATAAATTTAAAAAAACGCGTGAACTATCAAACATCTTATTTCTTTCTTCTCGGTTCATTTGCCTTATTAACGATTAAAATTCAACCGATGGAAGGGCAAATTAATCAATAGTAACATATAGGAATTGGACTTTAAACGATCTCTTCCATATAATCCACAATATTTGGTCCTTACATTCATTAGGGATTAAACCTAAACAATAGCCTAACAAATTAAGCCATACTTGTAAATGTCATAGCAATAAATTCAGGCTCAATTCTTTAGAATAACAAAGTTTTGAGAGTAAAAAGAACATAAAATTATAATTAAAACTTCAATACAGTCTTAATATACTACATTAATTCTTCAAAAGTCATTCTGGTTACAGAATGACTTGTGTTACTTATGTTAATACTTCTTTCTGTATAAAACGTATAAAAAAAGAACTAGAGACATATAGAATAAGAAAAATATAAAGATAAAACAATTTTTAATTAGAGGTGTTGCTGGGGAGTGTTTCTTGCCTCTTCTTCTCCTTAACCGCAATAACACGTTGCGAAGCGGTGTACATAGACTAGGAAGTAAAATTAAATTTTAACCTATATGTATGACCTTCAAAAAGTGTTCTCCAATGGAACTTATTTTGAATAACTTTTGATTTTTTGCAAACGAATAAAGAATTGACTGCTCCATTTTTACCAAATCGTGCATTGAGTATCGACATAATGTGTCTCATCACACTCGAACGTACACATTTTTATAAACAAAATGCAATATTTGGTAAAAAATTTGGCAGTCGATTCTTATTTTTTTTTGCTCTGTTTCAACGATGTATTCAAACTGTCGTATTTTCAATTAATTATGTGCAAACTTGTTTATTCTACTGTAAAATTATAAAAATGTGAATTTACTGACTGGAACGCCATTTATGTGAAATATGAAGTCAGATATATTCGAAACAAATTATTTTCTTTGTGTATCATTATGTAACGTAAGTATAGCCTGACCTACGCTGAGAAAAGACGAGTCTTGAAAATTGAAAAATCGTAGATCTCACAGTTGGCCTTGTGGGCAAGCAAACTTACAATTATAATTATTTTTATATATTATACATTTAGATAATATTTAGATTACGCTCACACATTAAAAGGCAAAAATTGCAATATGTTTTCAGTTATTTGATGTAGATTTATCTCTTATTATGAACGTATGCGTCCAGACAAAGAATCAAATAACGTATGATAAAACTGTGGCCTAAAGCGGCCGCTTTTAGAGAAACGCTTAGTAAAATTACGTTACGCTACGTCTCTAGATATACTGGTAGGTGTAAGACAGCGTAAAATTCCACTTTATCTCATCTTAATCTGCGCAAGCGGACCCTTCAGGCCCTCTTGTTTGCATATGCCGTGCGATAGGAGATTATCGACAGAAAAATCGTAAAATCACTTTATTACAGGTATAACATAGTAAAAGACAGAAGTTATATTTTAAAATTAATTAGTTAATTCTTACCGAGTTCCTCAAGCACTTCCATACAACTCGTGTAATCGCCAGCATTATCAGATTCTATTTCTGAGACATATTTTGTGTAGAAGTTGCCCTTTTCGAATAGAAGATCGGAGCCTTGTCCTCCAAATAATAGACCCATCCGTGTGAATTTGACTAATGCTAACCGTACTATTTCACCCAAGTACATGCCAGATACCATCTTCTCGTGTCTGTAATTACAAGAATTTATTTATTAATTATCAAATTTTCTTGCACCGGCTCCAACAAAAATCCAGTTCTGGTTACCACATTTAATTCATGCTTAGTTACGAGTAATTTATTGCTAGAGCAATAAAAAAACCTAAATGTTCATATTCGTTCAGACATATTATTATTTAAAAATTTAGTGCAAGAATTTTCGTAAAATATGCTTAATATTGTTTCTTTAATCTGAAAAATCCACTTATTATTTAGATATCCCCACTTAAAATTTGAAACTTAACTCAAATAAAATCGCAGTAACAGACAAGGGAGTGAAACGGATCTCTTTCGCAAGACACTTTAATCCCTATCCCTATTATTAGTGTTATAAATGCGAAAGTAACTCTGTCTGTCTGTTACGCTTTCACGGAAAATGTATTTTCGATGTCGAGGATGAACATAGGATACTTTTTAACCCGAAAAATGTAGATTCCAGGATAAAATTAATTTGTCTCCCTGTCTGTTATACTTTTATGAAAAGACTATTGGACCAATTTGGCTAAAATTCGGTACATATGTAACTTTAATACCGATGGTGGCCAAGGAATACTTTTCATCCCGGATAATGTGATAGATTTTTGTAGTAGTATCCCGGAAAGTAGAATGGTTTGGTTATTTTGTCATTTTTGTCTATTTTGTTAATTTTGTCGTTGTTGTCATTTCTCTCAAGGTTTGTCATTTATGTAGTTTACAGATGACGGGGGATGATACAGTTTGCGATATAAAAGAAAGTGAATCTTCCGGGGGCAAAAACATAAAAAATTAATACAATGTAACCTGTACCGCCTGCTCTTTAAACAAGAGGTACACACTAGAGATCGACAATGTAAATGCATAAACATCACATACACACTAAAGGTTGGTGTGTAATATTTCTAAACCTGAGAAGCATTTTACCCATAGGTATGATTTCATTTTGTAATATCTTGAACTAATTAATCGGCTCTAGTGTGTTGTAAAATGCACATTTGGAGTTATGGAGTTATAATAAAATGCTTCTTAGGTACACGTTTGTTGTCTCTTGCTACGTGTAAATTTTTCTGATGCTGAAAAGAAAATTATTCTCACATTTGTTTTCCTGAGTTTATGGATGATGTATCAACCTCACGATCAAACTCAGTTCTAATAAAGTCTAGGGCACCGTCGTCTCCAAATGCTCCCCATTCGGTGTTTATAAGAAGGTCAGGTTTTCCAGGCTCACCGTCGAACATTTCGCAGTTTTCGGTTTTTTCCACATAGCATGCATTACTGCCCGTTCCTGCCGCGAACAATTTGAAGAAAAATTTAACAAAATTCTAATAATTCTATTATCACCAAATAAGTATTCAATAGGAGTTAAGTTTTAAAACAACTGCAGTATTGTTAATAAAAGTAAAATTATGATTAGTTTTCATCCAAAAGAGATAACAGAGTCCATGAGTGTGTACATAATGACGTCATATTATACGTTAAAGATAATAAATAACGGCACTTGAACGTTTACTCGCGTGTCGGTGATACACTCGAATCGCATTTGATGTAACCTTTTACAGCGACATGACAACACTATCATAGACAAGGCATGCCTTGTTGTTTTGCCTGCCTTTAATTAGCATTATACAGCGTATACACACTTCGTCATGCAATACGTGTACAAGCTGTGCAATGAACTCCCTTCCGTGGTTTTCCTTGATCGTGACAATATAGGGCTCTTCCAAAAGCGTATTCACATTTTCAACAAGGTAGACAACGCATCGGCTCTACAGCATCGATGTTGCAGATGTCCATAGGCGAGGGTAACGTTAAGGTGATGAAGTAAGTGGTCGAGGCCGATGGGCCACCGCCTGCTAGGGACGGCGGAGAGGCTTGGCCATTTACCCTTAGCCCTGTCACTAAAGAAGAAGGGCAGAATACCAAGTGGTTTTAGTGTTTATCGCTAACTGTGGTGTGATAATAGCATCTTTAATTTTGGCTAGAGGTGCTAGTATCACCGTGACCAGGCGAATCCCACACTTCCGCCGCAATTTCCCCAGTTCACTGCGCGGCTGTGGCACTCAATCGGGTTTCCCCTCGTTAAGAAAAGGTAGTGGTAAGTAATAAAAATATAACATCTACACCTAGGCCACGCCTATCCTTCTATATCAGGTTCTTGAGTTAGGTTTAAGCTTTAAGGGTATAGTTTTCGCTTCACGACTTTGCTAACAGTTTGGTTACCGAGCATTCATTAATGCTGTCCCGTTCTTGGGTTCATCTAACATGAAAATAATTTGTCAAATCGGACTTATAGTCCCGTATGATATGACATTTATAATGTATACATATCCGACGCCTCCGACGATAATACGTGTAAATAATACAATTAAATAGTTTTTACAGAATCGCGTGACAGTTAAAATTTACAGAGTCAACATTCATACATAAAACTGTTAGCTTCATTATATTAATATGAATGTGTATAGTATACAATGTCGGATATTATCGAGGGGCCAACTGGTTAGCTTTAGAATGACGTAAATCCGGTCTATACGACATTTATCACATCACAGACGGCAAATAATAAGGCAAACCTACCGGCGATGAGTCCTATTTTGCAGTTGTGGTTTTTCCATGCGCAAGACATCAATGTGCCAGTTGTGTCGTTCAGGATAGCGCAAATATCAATTTGTACGTCCTAAGAGAATGAGAAAACACGCATTATTAAAATATTTTTTAGGCTCTATGTATTTAATAATAATCATTTCGAATTTGTAACCACTTTAATTATATAAATTTCATTTTCTTACTAACTATGAACATCGTCGCATTTTGTCGGAATAATCTGTATTTATCCTATGCTCATTTGAGATCTCGAAAGTACATAAATTTTAAATTACTTCTTAATCTTCTCATTCCCAAGTCCGCGAGATTGAATAAACAAACATCCATACAAGCTAACCCTTTTATTAAACATAACATATTTACTATGCATTGTGTTATTATATGATAAGCTAAATTCATGTCTTTTATGAAAAATCATTGATGTTATTAATAAAATATAATAATATAAAATTGGTTCATAAACTCCATTGAAGAGCTCGACACCCCTCATTTATGAGCATTAACATAAACTTTAAATAATCATTCAAATCATTAAATGTACTCGAGTTTCAATTTAATATTTTCCTTAGTTTTTGGAAAATAAAAATATATTCTCCGATTTACTTAGGTTAGGTGGTATTGAATATCATATTAGATCTGATAAGATTACAAATATACATAAATATCCTGATAAAAATGTCTAGCCACATAATTGTATGAATTATTGTGTCAGCTTTTCATACTAAAGCAAATATGTAATTTTATCGGTATCTATAGGAAATTAGTAAATCGTAACTTAACAAATCATAATTTATTATAATATATATATATATATATATATATATATATATATATATATATATATATATAATATGAATACTTAATTGAATTATAATTTAGCATACTATCTCGATATAAGGAAATTACAAAAATGTTGTTTGACGAGGAAGAAACATAAAGGTCATGAATTGTGAAATATATACTTTGAAAGTCACTACATGTCTCTCGTTTCTGTTCCATAGATCAAGTCTAATGCGAATTGTCCACTAGCAATAAAATTTGTAGAAGTTCACTTGCGCAAGCGACTTCCAGTGTGTAAACGCTCGTGCAAGTTGACTTCTGCAAGTTTTACTGACTTGCTGAACTTGCTGCAAGTCGCACGTGTATACGGTTGTTTTGACCTTGCAGCAAGCGCTTGCGTCTTTATTTTGTTCACACAAAAAAGTTGCAAGTTTTTAGAGCAAGTTTTGCAAGATTAGCTGGAAATTCTTTAAGTAATTGCTGGATTCACTTAAATTGATTGCATGTGTCACATTTAAAAGTCAAAGTCACCATAAGACGAAGATAAACAGAAATAGAATTACTCATTTGAGTATTTTGTCTTTGAATATCACAGCGAATCAAATTGAGCAAAATATTGAAGGTGCCTTCAGTCATTCGTAGGAAGTTTTTTAATTGTACGGGATCTTTACTTTGGAGTTCTCTTAATAATTGGCTTTGAAGACCTAAATCATCACGCCTCAATATCCAATCTCGTACCCACATCTTACGTTTTTTATTTTTATGTTTTAACAACAACACAATAGACGCAGCTCGTATTTTTCAGCAGCTAGGCATCTTGTTTGATCACTCTTGTACAAGTAATTTGTATGTAATCTTGCAGGAAGTTAACTTCTACAACCGACTTGCATTTAGAGAAATTGCAGTCAATGGAAACAGTTTTCAATTGTGGTTTGTGGTAGTGGACACTTCGCTTTAGGCTGCGGGTGTACTAGTTACGCTGCAGCGATGTCACAGCGATTTTTGAACAACCATTGTTGATATTGCAACGACGGTTATGTTTTCAAAAATTTGTTTGTTGATCAAAATCGTCTTAATCATAGTTCTAGCTTAAAGCTGTTAATTCATGCAGCACATTTATTATCAATTCATTAATTAAATTTAAAAATGAAATAATAAAGAATCATAATTAGTGTACCCAAGATATACCTAGATAAACAATGTCATTAAAATTTTAACTCACTCAGAAGTACCAGAAATATTTTAAGAGTAAGCGCATATTTTTGTAGTGTAAGAAACTAGACAGAAGATCAAGTTGGTGTAAGCACAGAAATCAACAGAAATCCGAAGTGAGGAAGGTATCTCTACTGCTTACCCCGCGGCGAGCAATTGCGTCCTTGAGCTGTTGAACAACGTCCTCACCGACTACACCAGAACAAGAAAATCCTTTAGTCCAACGCTGTAAGATGCCCTTAGTTAGACCCAACTGTTTGAGGGGGAAACTGAATGTGAAGCCAAGCGCTAATCGCTCTTCATAAACGTTGTGTTCCTACGACAAAAAGATAAAATTATAACTAGTGATGTCGTAATCCCACAATGATTCTGCGAAAACGTTTCAAAAGCTAATATATATCTACAAAAAATTAACATGTACCTTCATAAAATTAGCTAAACATTCGGCTATGTGATCGAACAGAGCGACACCTGTGCCAGTCATGATGTTATTTGGGATAGCGTAGATTTTAGACTGCATATCGAAGTGATTTTCCCCTAAATTAATAATTAATACTCTGAAGTTAGTTCCTCCTAAATCTAAAGCTAAACATTTACCGCGCTCTGAAAAAAAGTAAAATCTCATTATAATTGATTAACAGCATCGAGCTCTTTTTGTTGAACTTTATCCTTGTATATCACATGTTACCTTATGAGGAAAATTTTAGTTTTGGTTTGTATTGTGCAACATGAACAAGTAAAAAATTCTTAGATACCTTTTCCATTTGGTAAATCTTGTATGTAGGTAATCCAACATTTCACTGTGGATTTAGCATGAGTATCTTTGCGGAGTCCTTTTAGTAAGTCATTGTGAAGCCTGCTCATTATTTCTCTGATCTGTTTGTCAGAGATGTGGAAGATTTCGCATTCTTCATGGATCTGCAAAAGACAGTACGGAATAACACTAAATAATACTCCTATCCACCTACGCTTCAAAATGACCGTAACTTTGATGTGAACAGATTCGTGACGCTAATTTTAGATATTTTTGTTACATAGATTTCAATTTATGAGTTACATATTTGCTTTAACATAAATTGTGGTTGAGGAAAAATATCGTACAAGTGCTCTAGCTATCCATTAAATGTATTTTAATACTCGTATTGTTATCATTATTCGAATACACTATTAGCTCAATAGTATAGGACGTGCAAATTAGTGAAGACACGTTCGTGCTATAACCATGCAAATACTACTTCTGCAATCCTTCGCACAAACGAGCAAAGCCGGGCCAGCTATTTATTATCGCGAGTGAATTTCACAAGGTCAAAACGGTCATTACAACACTACCGTTGCTTTCCAATTCGATACCGGCTATACAAATAACTAAGGGTATTATCGCGTTTGTATAACTTACCAATGGTAAATTATTGATAACAAGACCCATATTGTATCACTAATATGTATTTAAAAACAAATGTATGTAATAATTAAAACACTTCACAAAAATCGCGGGTGCGGGGGTAATAGTGCTGTAGCACGTCTTACGCGATCCGTGCGGAAATGAGAATTGAGTTGAGTCAGTTGAGGACCATGGCTAGCCACGAGCGAATATCGCCCGCCAACGTCGACGTGCTTGACGCGCACACACGCGCATGCAACAATATTTTTCATTCATGATAATGAATTCTTGTTATCTCTTTCTTTTGAAGGAAAAATATATAAGTTAGAATAGTGCGAATGATAAAATAAAACAGTCTCAAAATATTTATGGATATTTGGAACTGTATAGACTGTAGATTAATAATCAAGACATGAAAGTAACTTATCAGTACATTCTAGTTTCTGGGGATTAGGAGTCAGTTGTTATCAAAATTCCCCAAGGCGTGCCTCTTGGTGTACGATTCTGATTGGTTGTAGCGTGGGCTCGCTCGTGACGTTGCACACATTCCTTATTCTCTATATATTGACTGCTGCATTTGTGGTGGTAAATTGCTTTTGCACGTGTGTTACAAAATATATTACCTTGTTTTAAAATTGAATTATATTATGTGCTACAGACATTTTATTATTATAAAATGGGTTTTACGTATTAAGAAAATATTTAAATAAAGAAAGATCAGCAAAATTTTTGCATGTTAAAATGTCAATGAGCTAATATTGAAATGTGTTAAAAAGACAAATGACGTCAGATACGCTAATCTCTCCAATGATAAAGTTAGCATAATAAACTTGAACATAATCGGATCGATCTGGTTTCTAGCTATGCATGTGTGTGATATGAACATAAGCGAGAGCGACATGGGTGTGCTTTTAATATTTAAATAAATCGAAACAGCACATAATTTTTGGATGGAATATAGAATACTAGGGACTTTTGTATTGCCGACATCTATTTATAAAAGTGTTTGCGTCGTTTAGAGACTAACGCACGCTAGTGTATTTTCTTGGCATATTGTGTCTGTTTATTTTTGTGACTTGTGCACAACGATGTGTCACGTGACGACGACGCTACGCCGTTTAAATGAACTTATCTTTTTCATTGACGTAACTAACTTTGTTATGTTTAACTGTTTAATCGTTATAGTGAGAATTTTGCAACTTAATAAAATGCAATGATTTTCCCTCTTGAAATAAAATAAATCGGGGTGTGCCAGACGGATAACATTATCATAGTTATCAGTTGAAGGAGATCTAACTTCATAAGCTACGTAACAGATATTTACTGTCTTATTCATATTGAATTAGAGTAAATTTTCTTATTTAATGTTCTTAAAAAAGCCTACAAATTTACTTTAACTAAACATGTTCGTTAATAAGCCTTTGATTTTAGTCCAAGATTCCAGTCCCCCAGACTTACGTGATTTTAGGAAAAATGACATTTTTAGGATCGGTAGTTTAACATAAACTTAGAAAGGAATGGATACTCGCTAAGCTGAAAGCGGGGTACCGTTTTTCAGGTACCAGGTATCAAAGATGGAAAAACGTCCCCGCTTTCAGCTTAGCGAGTATCCACTCCTTTTTAAGTTCATATTAAACTACCGATCCTAAAAATTTTATCTTTCTTAAAATCACGTAAGTCTGGGGTGACTGGGATCTCACTCTATTTTTGTAGATGTCCAAAATCTGTACGAAATAATTAGTAGCTTTATAAACCATTTCAGATATACAGAGAGCTAGTATTTATGCACATCAAAATACTTTCACCTCACTAATTAAGTATTCAAAGCAATACAGTACCTACTAAATAAAAAATATTCGCAGGTGGAGTGTTGTACGTTTGACTAATAAAAACGTTATCATCTTAAATTTTTCAAATATCGGTATCTTTGGATTCATGACAGTAACATTACCACATCTTGTTTATTCTAAGGCATCTTTATTGTAACTAGTTCATACTATTTGAAATTTAGATGTAAAGTGTGTTAATTTGTACCATAAGTCATTTCATAATGATCGAATCATGATTTGTTGAGTAATATTTTCATGAGATTAAGGTAGGTACCTAAACGAATTCAATCAAATGAAACCACAGAACATTAAACTCCAGCTACCTACTGTCTCAATTTTCCATATGGATGATCAGTACTAATTTTTATTCATTGGTAGGTAGATGTTACCGGTAATAATTTAGTAACTCATCTATTAGTAAGCTGTAAGCTAATATTGACATTTGTTCACTCGTATGTGAGGATTTGTATATATACACATTGTTGTTAAATTCTATGCAAGATTTTAACATAATGAAATGAAAATTTCTAATTCCCTGCTGTAGTTATTAGGTATGTTGTGGATTTACTAAGTATAATAATACTATGGTTATTAATGACTCTTATCTTTACTGCTTTGAATTAAATGACAGTATTATAAAATCACTTTCATCTCAACTTATCACTCATATTATGCAAGTAAATGAACAAGACGATGCTGTAAGTATATGAATTTTTAATCTTTCAGAGAACTCCTTAGGGTGATCAATCTTAAATAATCCAGTTTTGTATTGATGACATGCAACATAACATAACGTCATTAAAATATTGATTGATATTCGTCATATTTCACTTAACTATGCTTTTAAATTATACAAATTCATTGCAAGCGAGTGCGAGCGTTAGTACTTCGAAATGAAAAATACGAATATTGAAGAAACTTTATATCGAAAGGCAAAAAATACACTGAACAAATCCTTTGAACTAAACTTTGATGCAAAAAAGGTTTATCGAACGCGTAATATTTCTTATAATTAAACATTCTGAAGATGATCCATATGCTTGCTTTTAAGTTAATTTTAATCTGTTAATAACATTACCTTTTATTATTATTCATTGTTATATTATTTTACATTAGATTAAATCGTTTGTAAAACCCTTATTACATATTACTTAACTAACATTGCATTGTGAAAGGCAAATCCTTAGTTTGGTATTTTACCATTGCGGTCATGACCTTCAGGCGTGACCTTGAAAATAATATTTTTTCTTTGCAGAAATTTTATTACTGTTTTGTTTTGAAGAATAAAAATAATAAATAAATCAATATAGCATACTTTTGTTACCATACAAATAAGATAGCTTTAAACACCTAATATCAGGATAACCTTTTAAAATATCAAGTAAAAAGAAAATGAAGTTGGAAATACATATTACCATTTCTTTTCATTTCTTGCTTTAAAGTTAAGGACGCCTTGTTTAGAATATAACTTGCAATAAATATACAAGGGTAATCTACGAATATAATGTACGTGCTCGGTTTTTAATACATAGGTTTCCGATACAGTATAAGATATGATGGAACGTTTTACTCTATCAGTCTTGGAAAAATTTCAAACAATGTAAATATTTGAATGTGTTATAAGTACTCACGACGTCTCTTGCTTGACGCATATCGATTTGTCTTGTCAGTCGCGATGACTGAGATAGGAGGTGATGAACGAGGAGCGTTGGAGTCCACAGGGTGCTGACATTAATTTCACCGGATACAAAAATGAACGATATCCACGTTTAAACTAAATGTTCGTATCGATGAGCGCTCGGTTGTACAGAAGTGAAAGGAACGGTGTGTGTGTAGTGCCGCGGACGACGCAGTACACTTGCCCGGTGAGTCTAGGGTCACCTTGAGACGTCGCGAACGGCGGCGCATGTGCACCACACCCTCGGCCACGGCCTCCCGCCGCCCGCGCGCCGCGCTCCTTACGGCGCCGCCGCACTGTGACGTCACGCGTAGCCCGCCCCTCTCCCACTCTACCCCGCAAATCTGTGCCTTCGTTCACGTGACGCCCTTCACGCAATATCGCGTCAACTAACGCAATATAAAATGTATACCCACTGATAAAATACTTATGTAGTCTTAAAAAATAGGGTACTAGCACCTACTGCATAAACCCATCCATAACAATTTAAAAGTTCTAAAAACATCGACATGATTCTTAGTTTTCGTAAAATCGATATCGTTATTAAAAATCGATTTAGAAAAGCCACCAATGATCTAAATCCGTGGTAGCTTTTTAAAATATGGTCTGTGATATTTTTGTTTTAACAGAAAAACAAAACTGACTCCTAACTAAAAAGCAGAAAATAAATATTTAACCGACTTCTTTCTACATCATCTTGAAGTTCGTGCCAAGTAAAACACAAAGAATCTAACAAATGTGCAAAATGTTTAATTTTTATGTTTTGCTTCGCACCGACTTCAACATGTTGTAGAAAGAAGCTGGATAAATATTTATTTTTTGCTTTTGACTTTAAACTCGGTTGTTTTTTGCTTCAGGCTTAATATATTAAGCGCCTGTAGAAATTGTACTACTGGCACGCGTATACAAGCTTACTCTACGGTGTAGACGGTGGTCAACAAGGGTTACTCTGGATTTCCCTGCCGTCCACTCATCGCATCCTGACTTGGTGACTATGGGACCACCTCGGGAGTATACACTTAAGAATAAAGAAGAAAAAATTAAAATCGATTCACAGTTGACGGAAATCGTATAACAAAGAAGTCGGTTAACAATTTTGGAGGGTTAGGATCCACTCATCAGATTCTGGCATGGGACTAATTCAAGAGAGAATAACCTTTCGATTAGAAAATTATTTGAAAATCTGTCCAAAACTGACGGAGAAATCAAGTGACATAGGTACGTATAAAAAAACCACACAGACAAATTGGACCTCCTCCTTTTGGAAATCAGTTAAAAATAATGACGCGGCTTGTCCGTTTACAATAAACTATTATCATGAAATTTTGTTTTGTTTTTTCACAGAAAAATTATAAAATAATGACATATAATCGAATACAATGCCAGAAAACTTATTTGTATTGTATTCTACCCATAGTCCCTCAAGACTATAAGTTGAATACTGAGCCCAGATCACCGTCTTCTATGGGTAGGTATGGTAGCCCAGAAAGCTGGCTACGTTTCCTCGCTGGATGGCCATACTGATCCGTTGGCCGAGGTAAGCACCATCTTTCTGATCACTTGAATTATTATGTATGAGCTTTCGTTAACGGAATACTTTGGTTCCGCATGATGGGTTAGTGTGGAGTCGCGATAAGAACATTAGCATTAAACAGGAAGTATAAAAACACATAATTACATATTAAATTAGTGCATTACTTTAGTTTAAAACAAGTTTACATCAAGGTTATTAAAGCAATAAGAGAATGTCTACGGTATGAATTATCAAAAATAATGTTGCGTCTTTTATTATTGAGAAAAATCAATAATAATACTTTAGCAAAATGAGCTTTATAACTTTCAACATTATTGTATCCGTTATAACTTTTAGCTTGTACAGAAATGATTTAATCAAATCTATCACAGTAGCCTTGTTTTGAGGTAGTTAGGCAAGTGAAACAGGTCTTTGTTATAATTGTTGCAAATCATACGTTCTTTTCAGGCACATTCCATTGAATAAATATGGATACAGTAAACAATTACAGGATTAGAAGGTGGCTGTATGTAAAAGACGTGTACTGTGCTCTAAATGCAAATGTTTGGAAGTTCGAAATGAGAGAAGACATAGGACCTATTTCTAAATATAACTCATTCGATGTTAATCTTTCTTTTTAATAGGGATATCCTACCGTGTGGGTACATAATGGTTGCGGTGTGTAACACTTACAGGCCTAAATACCAGAATACCCACTAAAATTCCCCAGTGAGTCATCTAGCGTCCTTTGCCAGGGTTAGGGGAAAGCGAAATGGCCAATACCGAAAGATCTGGCAGGTGGGGACCCGGAGCGTGTCGTCCATTACCTTGGTAAATATACCGGCTCGATGTTGAATCCTCTCAAAAGGGGGCCAAACATTATAAACTACCTATAAATGTAAGTAAATATTATTATTTTAACTAAATATTGTACGGGACATCAGTAAAAATTAACTAACTGTCGTTAGAATAAACCGTCTTCAAAAATCTTCAAGCTTTTCATTTCAGAAAGTTTTCCATGTCGTACTAATAGAGCCCCTTCATATTTCTCCAAAATCCATAGATAAGCCGATATATACATTTTTTTTATATAGCTCAAAATCCTATTCAAGTTTATCCATATATTGTTATGCATTTGATAATTGCCCAGTCCGTTCAACAGTTAAAGTCAGTTGAAGTGAAAGGATAGCCGGGCGTGGCGTTGACGCGATGACGTGCCCCCAACCATGTATGACTTGGACAGCTCAACACTACTATAGTTTATCACTGTAGAGTAGAACTGTATATACCGTGTGACCCGTGAGTCGTCGCACGCGCACAATCTCGCGAAGTGAATCACCGTCCACGAATTAAATACCGAAAGCATGGCATAACACTTCTGTAATACTAAATATACATTGTGTAAATGCACTTTGAAACTTGCATAATTCGATTGATGAACTATTACTGGGTACTACTACTTGCGTAACGTTTTAACGTTAGTGTATATTTACTACTTTTACAATTACGAATTCAATCTAGGACTAATATTATAAAGAGGCAAGATTTGTATTTTTATATGTTTGTAACGAATAAGCTCAAAAACGACTGGAATGATTTCAAAAATTCTTTCACCATTCGAATGCTACATTATACCTGATTAATATATGCTATATAAAATTGGGGTTCTCTACTAAAACTTCAATAAGGATTACATTATTGATCAATGTAAACAATATTTTTGGCACTGGAATCGGTTTTTAAGATTTTGATAAAATTTTATGTGTGTTTGAGTAGATCTCGGGGTGGTTTATGTTGGGGGCTAAGAAGGCTTGATCAAAGAATACGAGACATGTTCGTTGCTACAAAATATATTTTCAAGTGTAACATCAACGGTGGCAGAAACAACTCAAAAGTCAGCCACACGTTCCAATATTAAATTGAAATTTAACATATACAAAAAGTTTGTATATCCATCACGTCCCTATAAATTTTAATTTAATTACATAAAACATCCAGAAGATAAACTAACATGACGTAACACCTAAACCATCTAAACACGTGTATTGTTTAACACTAGCCAATGGCTTAGTGAGCATGTCTGCCAACATGGATCCAGTGGGCACATGTTTCAACACGATATCGTTCGTATCTCTTAAAACCTCCCTAATGTAGTGATATCGAATATCAATATTCTTGCTACGCGCATGAAACATTGGGTCTTGAGCTAAGAATATAGCCCCTTGGTTATCGGCATGAACGATCACACGAGCATACCTCATGAGCCCTACTTCCTTCATCAGATTATCAGGTACACTGCCTCCTTCATACTTTCGGACAGGCTGACGTACTCTGCCTCGCAAGTCGATGTTGCCACGCTACGTTGTTTCCTAGACTGCCAGGATATACACGCACCACCTAAAATAAATGCATAACCCGAATAAGATCGTCTGTCTAGTAAACAATTCCCCCAATCTGCGTCCGAGAAACCCTGTATACAATTACCAGTCTTCTTGTATACGAGACTACGTTGTATGGTCCCTTTCAGGTAACGTAATACACGTTTTGCAGATTTCCAATCAGATTTTTCAGGATTCGTGACTTTTTGGCTTAGCTTACTCACCGCATTAGCAATATCTGGTCTAGTTGCGTTGCTTAGATAATTCAAACAACCTATCAACTCTAGATATGGCCAATTTTTATCGCTTTCGTCATCGCATTTTTCTTCCGGTTTTTGTTTGGAATTGATTTCCATCGGCGTTGCACATTTGTTGCAATTTTCCATTGAAAATCGTTTCAATACATTTTCAATATAATTTTGTTGTGACAAAATAATGACATTGTCATTATTATTTCTCCGTATGTCTATTCCTAAAATATATTTCGCCTGACCATAATCTTTTAATTCAAACTCTCTTGACAGCTCATATTTGAATTTTATAATTAAACCTCTTTCTTGACTTGCCACCAAAATATCGTCTACGTAAACCAATATAAACAAATAGCTATTTGCGCTTTGTTTAAAGTATAAACATGGCTTGTTCAGACTCTGCTTCAATCCCATAGCGATCAACTTTTTGTTGAGTTTGAGATTCCATTGTCGTCCAGCTTGCTTCAAACCATACAATGATTTCCGCAATAAGCATGAATCGCAACCACTATCCAATTTATTCAGCATTATATGCGCGCGCTCTATAACCATTGGATCTTCTCCCTCACGATTCATAAGCTTAATTAAACTTTCTTTCAATAGTTCTGCTACCTCCATGTAAATCTCTTCATCCAAGGATCCATTTAAATAAGCAGTGTTTATATCTAATTGGTGAATTTCCAAGTTCAATTCAACTGCGAGAGCCATTAACAATCTGACATTGTCCAGTCTAGCAACAGGTGCAAAGGTTTTCTCATAGTCGACTCCATATCGCTGGCTGAAACCTTGTGCTACAAGTCTCGCTTTCTTCTTTAGAGTCTTATCGACGTTCTGCTTTGTTGTCAACACATAACGGCAGCCTAAGATGTTCATGTTTTTCGGTCTCTTTACTATCTCCCATGTACCTTTCTGAACTAAACTTCTAATTTCAGATAATATGGCTTCCTCCCAATCAGGTTTATCATTACTTTTCAAAGCATTTTTCAAGGTTATCTCAGTTGAACCAGCAAAATCTTCAACCTCATTTGCATCAGTCTAAGTTACAGATCGTTCAACTTCCCTCGTTTGATAGATTTTCTTCGGTCGGCCTACGCTTCCTGTGCGTAATATTTTAGGTCTACCAGGAGCTCTAGTCGTCATCCTTCGCTGATCAAGTATGCCACCACGCCTTATTTCTTCCGCTTGCTGCTCCGTCTCTAAACGTGTAGATGAAGACTCGCCTTGATCACACTCTGTAGGATATTCTTGACATTCACTCCAAATGTCTTCCATATTGTCAACATTTTCTGCTTCATGCCTACTTTCTTCAACTGGAATATTGAACTTTGTGAAGTCGAGTTCTATGAAATCCTGATCGTCGTCTTTAAGAATGTTCAACGGGCTCGGCTCTTGCTTCGAGATATCCTTCAGTATGTTTGCACTTTCGTGAAATCTCACATCTCTCGCAATTATGAATTGCCTTCGCTCGGGAATCCACACACGATATCCCTTGGCGTTCTTTGGGTATCCGACAAAGTTACCAGCAATACCTCTTGCTGCGAATTTGTCTTTGTTTGGATCTTTATCTAGTTTGTGTACCTTAGCTCCAAATCTTCGAAGGTATTCAATTTTCACCGGTTTGTCTCGCCATTTTTCGTAAGGAATTTCACCATGTAGACTTCTAGTAGGACAACGGTTTCTGACGTAACATGCAGTATCCACCGCTTCTTGCCAAAAACCTGAGGAAAGATCAGAACTCAACAGCATACACCTTGCCATTTCTACCAAGGTCCGGTTTATTCGTTCTGCTATTCCATTCTGCTGCGGTGTTCGAGGCACGGTCAGTCTTCGCTGTATGCCTGCTTGTTTAAAAAATTGATCAAATTCTAAGTTACAATACTCTCCACCATTGTCGGTCTGGAGATATTTGATCTTCAGGCCCGTCGAGTTCTCAACATGACTTTTATACACCTTAAAGGCTTCTAAGGCTTTATTTTTCGCACATAGAAAATAAACTTCACACCAACGTGTACAATCGTCGATAAATGTTATAAAATATTTTGCTCCACCTATAGATTCACATCTCATAGGTCCTACAATATCAGAATAGACAATTTTCAATTTTTCTGTACAAGGACTATGGGAATCAGAAAAAGGTAACGCGGTAATTTTTCCTCTAGCACAAATATCGCAATCACGTAAGTTTCGTACTTCGGTCATGTCAAACTTAGCACCTAATTTACTTAAATGCTTAGCAACATCTTTACCATTCAAATGTCCTAATCGCTCGTGCCAACCACGTAAATCAGCATTTGAATCACTCAAGTTAAAAATATATATTCTGAATATATATTCAGGACTATTTAAACAATATAAATTACCTCTACGATATGCCGTCAATTTAATTTCACCATTCTTATCAATAACCTGAGCTATATCTTTATTGAACATAACATTATAGCCGTTATTCGTTATTTTGGCTACTGAAATTAAATTCGTTCTTAGATTAGGAAGAAACAACGTATCGCGTAGTTCAAATAAATCCCTCGAGTGTTCGCTCCATGCCGACAACCTTACAGTACCCTTACCTTTTACGTTAGTACTTACATGTGTCGCTAAATGTAGTTCTCCGCTAGTCATTTTTAAAGTGTCCCCGAACTTACTCGCATCATTACAAAGGTGAGACGTGCACCCACTGTCCAAAATCCAATCGTGTTTTTGAACATTTACAGCGTTAGAAACTTCTACATCTAAAACATTAAAAGTGGTTAGAACGTTATTAATACAATGAGTTTCTACTGCTTTCTGTGCTTTTCTACCTACTTTATTTTTACAATCTGATGCTTTATGTCCACGTTCGTGACATTTGTAACATTTAAACCTAAAACCTTCTTTCTTTTCAGTTCCTCTGTTATTGACATCAGTTTTGTCTCCAACTGTACTTCTTTGCGCCTTTCTTAGGATACCTTCTCGCATTCGTGTACAAAACACCCTCGTCCGGATTTTTGTTTGCGTCTCTGGACTCATGCTCTTCAAGTATTTTAATTTTCAAGGCCTCTGGTTTCGGCAACTCGTCTCTCGATTCAATTGCACATCTAAAGCTTTCGAATTTTCTGGGTAAACTGTATAATAACATGATAGATACTAAATCCTCATTTATGCTTATACCCATGTCTGCAAGTTTATCCACAGCGTCGAAAAAAGTATCCAAATGTTCTCTAACATTTCCTGTTTCCGACATTTTATGCAGGATCAAACGCTTTAAGAGTGTAGCCTTTTTAGCGGGTCCCTTCGATGCGTATATTGACTCCAACTTCAGCCAAACATCTCTGGAAGTGTTACATCCTCTAATATGACGAAGTTCGCTTCCACTCATCGAAAGAATCAGATCGGCTTTGGCTTTTTCGTCCTCTTCCACCCAGAGTTCAGCTTCACTGATCTCAGCTGGCTTTCGAACTTTGCCACTCACGTACTTCCACTCATTGTATTTAATTAATAGAGCTTGTACCTGAATTCTCCAGCTGGTAAATGTATAGCTTTCCGGTACACGAATTTTAAGTAGCGGGGAGGTGAAATGGGGAGGGGGAGAGGCATACTTACCTTTACTATAACCCCCGAGGTCCGGAGACCTTGTTTTATTTTTATTTTTAATAAACATAACCTCACTTATTTTTTCGCTAATATTGCACTTCTATCATAAGTCCAAAGTTGAAAAATGTTTTCAAACTCCAAAAAAAAGCCAGTAATCAACATAAAAAGAACTAAATACCAGTTTAATTGGATAAAAGTGAAGAAAAACACAATAGAGCACATTCACATATACCACAAGAGTAACCATTCAAAATGGCGACCAATAAAGACGATTTTTCAAGTAATCCCATTTATTTATATTTAACCAATATTAAAGAAAAAATGTTCTGCAATGTGCTTAAAAATTTATGTAATTAATATATTGATTTATTGTGATATTAAAAAGCAAAGTGCTAATCGTCGTAAATTGATAAATAAAACAAATGTTTCATATGAGACAAAGCTTCGTACTGTTTGTGTGTATAAAATAAATAGTAAATGGTAACCAGTCGGTTCTAGCACTCGCCGGCCGCTCCCGCGGCACGCGCTTCTAGTGGTTATATGTAATTCGTGAGTACATTCATAAACAATTTGTGAGTACATTCAGAAACTCAAATCACGCTTTGTTATTATCAAAAGTGACACAATTTTACAACAAAAATAAGTGAGGTTAAGTTGAAAAATTAAAAAAAAATCAAAACCTCCGGACCTTAGGGGTTGTAGTGGGGGTAAGTATACCTCCCCCCTACCCACTACGCCCACCCACTACTTAAAATTTGTGTACCGGATTGTTAAGTCGCAGCCCTCCAGCTATCATAATTGTCCTTGCCCAAGGGCTCGATTCGCATCGACATACTGCTGCTCATCGTTCGGCACCTTTTCGCAAATAATTACACTGCTTCTGAATATTCTCCGATCTGAAAACCTTTTACAAATATAATAGCGCTATGGACTTGCGCTGCCTGGGCCCATGACCAATGTTGGGGGCTAAGAAGGCTTGATCAAAGAATACGAGACATGTTCGTTGCTACAAGATATATTTTCAAGTGTAACAATGTACTCTGTGAAGTGTAACATCAACGGTGGCAGAAACAACTCAAAAGTCAGCCACACGTTCCAATATTAAATTTAAATTTAACATATACAAAAAGTTTGTATATCTATCAGTTTAAATTTACAATTAGACCCATAGGTGGTGCTGGTATCGAGTTCTAGATTTTTATTTTTTCAGGGCAGAAGAATATCTGCCGAGACCGCTAGTATTGAATATATGGGAAAGTACCTACTTACTGCTTACTACTATTTAAAACAAAAACACTAACTGTTATAAACTATTAAAGAAAACATTTGGGATGCATCATATGAACGAAGGAGAACATGAAGCAATATATTTTTTTGTCGGTTTCTCTATTTGCTCAGGATTGACGTAAAAACTAGGCACTGAGTCTATTTCTATGCGGTGATCGATATTTTTTGACTTAAAATCAGCAGTATTGATTATCCCAGGAATTGCACGTGGTTTTTCCGGGTGTGATTTACAGTGGTTAGGGCTCATAATGATTGGTTGATTCCGATACGCTTTTTACTAGAACCATAAATAAGTTCTTTTTAAATATTGAGTATATAGTGATTCTTAATATGACGTAGTGTGGTATTATACACGTATGACTTTTTTCATACTTTACATCTAAAATATGCCAGGTTTTTGTAAGTTTTCCCGGACTACCTAACTTCGAATTTTGTCAAGGCACTACGAGATGGTATTAATTGGTTTTTTGCTACGATGATTTTTGTATCTGCTTACTAGGAATGCCCGCCACCTCGTCTACGCTTGCCTTAAAATTCCCGGGACAGAAAGTACCATAGCTATCGTTTCAGTGAAACCTGTATCGGGATAAGCAAATTTTTATGCACCCGAACCACTACAAACGCTTCTGGAAAAAATCCCACTGGATTCCCAGGCTAAAAAGTAGCGCATAATTTAACATTAAGAATTTGCTGTGGATCAGCGAAAACCGCATCGAAATCGGCCCAGTAGTTTTTACGTTTCCCCAATAAACAGACAAACAAGATATCTAAAAAAAAATGCAACGTGTTCTCCATTATTTTTACAGTGTATTCCAGTTGTATTTCGTATATAATGTGTTTAGCAAATTTACTTATCTCGGGATTTTGGCGCCAATTTTTGGGATTCATCCAGTTTAACACCAAAAACTCGTGGCCCCGTTGGAAATTACCGTTGATTTTAAATATGGGCAAAAAATACTAAGCTTTACTACCTGTCCAACATAGACGAAGTCAGGGGTGAATACTAGTATATAGAATATTAGTCATGTAGACACTAATAAAAAATATTTACATTTTACACATTACAACAAAATTTATGTATGGGCTTTAAAACATAGTACACATTATAAGATGTCATCATATATGTATACAAGGCTTTACACGTTTTTCGCCTATTCGGTGTATAAATTCAGTAAGTCGTGGCTTACTGGTTGGAAAGTAGGTAGAGTCCTGACAGTGCAGCATAAGGGTTAAGCAATTTTTGGGACCGAAGTTATAAGTTAAAGTAAGTACGATTACCATATACTGACGGTAAAGGAAAACATCGCCATCATGAAGAAACTGACACAGTGATTACCGATATGTGCAACCCGGCAATCCAGCTTATATAAACATAGTGGGTATAAAGTACAGTCCTCTAAAATTTTGTAACCCGAGCCCAGAAGTGGGATATTTACGGTTACATATTTGTGTAACCTAATTACTATATTTACAAGTTTTTTGTGAAATTAACAATGGTTGTAGGATTTTAATAGTTTTTTTGTGTGAGAAATGTGGCCTTTCGAGTTTTCACAAGAACTTCGTTGTATGGCGTCGGTTGTAGCCTGCAATACAACTGCCCTGGACTAAGATTCCTTTGTCTGCTTTTGTGGCAAATTCTGCTACAACTACTACTTATGCCAGTTTTCGTCCGGGATAATGTTATAGTAACTGACCATTTCATACAGCTTCAGCGATGAGCTTAGTATGTTATTTGTTATATGATATGGTATTAATTGTTTACAACGTTAAATATTGGCAGATAACGTATGTGTATACAAAAAAAATGTGTGCGTGTACTAGTGTACACACGTAAGAAGTGAAACTTCTTTAAATTGGTTAAATAAATAAAGCCCCTACCACGGTCGAATCGACCGTAGTAGGGGCAAGAAAAACATGGCGCGTAACGGAAAAAATGTGACGCATAACCGAAAAATGTGACGGTTTTTTTTTTACAACGCCGATAAAGAAGTTTCACTTCAATAATGTAGCTATGATTTTTAAATGATTTTCAATATCAGTTAGATAGTAGTAAGTAGTTCTGATAATACTTTAATTTAATTAATAAACGTCGATACGAATATTGACATATTCCTGAATTATTATGGAGTCAAAATTGGCCTAAGTTATACTCATCTTGTCTTATTATATATTGTTATCATGGCTCTACTTAGAATTGAAATATTTTGTAACCGAGTAAAAGCATCTGTTAAGCAACCATCTTGAAAGAATTTTCCGTTATTTACTGTGGTCTGGGATCGGCCCCAATGTGGTCTGTAGTGTATTGTATATTACCCATAAACAAGCGTAACTTGCATAGCTTGAGGATATACAATGTGAAGTATGTGTTGTCTGCCGATTATTTATTTATTAGATTATCCTCAATCGTGTTGTTAGCGGGATTACCCGCGAAGCACTTTAATGACAAGAAGATTTCGTCATTGCAACTGATAACCTGGAATAAGCGTGCCGGTAATAAAATTATTCTTTTTCCACTTTATGTTGTTATCTAGAGATTTATTATTTTCATTGTTTGTTTATTAAGGAAATTGTAGAATATTTGTTATAATTTTCAAGATAAGCAACATAAAGCGTACAAATGGTTTAAAGGAAATGTGTCAGTTTTGTATCTATCTGAAGGACTGTTTTTATGAGTGACTTATGATATCATTAGGTTGATTAACTTTTATGATATCTGACATGAAGTGTCTTTTAATAACTTATATTAAAACAGCTTTTATTTTATTTTAATGCAACTACATATTTAGTAATAAATTATTTTGTTTAACTGAATTTCATTTATACAAAAGATATTTTCTTCAGTTGTTAACGAAATGCAGATTCAATTATCATTTATGTAACCAATGTTAGTTCCCAAACGTAATACTATTTTTTTTCAAGATCAAAACAGTAATAATCTTTATTTTCTCCCAAAAATACAAGTTTTAGTTACAAAAAATAAAAACTTCGTTTAAAAAAACCGACTTCAAAAACTAAAAAGACTAAAATGTATAAAATAACTTATTTCTAAAGCTATTAAATATTAATATATATTATCTAAAACATCTTAAAGTCGGTGCTTAGTAATTTTCAAAATATAGTAATTTTTATGTTTTGCTTTACACCGACTTCAAGATGTTTTAGATAATATATATTAATATTTAATAGCTTTAGAAATAAGTTATTTTATACATTTTAGTTTTTTAGTTTTTGAAGTCGGTTTTTTAAACGAAGTTTTTATTTTTTATTTGTTACTTTTTAGTGTCTAGCTATGTATGGGTGGACATAGGAATGGTGCCGCGCTTCTTAAAAAATATAGGTCCCAAGAACCGGGAACAAAAAAATGATCGTAAAATGAAAACTACTGGGCCAAACTATGTCAAATTTTTAGGGGACCACATGGCAGCTATTCCGCGTCGAACAAAAAAAGAATCACGTAAATCGAATCATAAATCTCAGAGTAATCGGTGTACATATGGAACGGAGTGAAAATTATTTTCATGAAAAATGTTCATAAAATGTAAACTACTGGGCCAAACTATGTCAAATTTTTAGGGGACCACATGGCAGCTATTCCGCGTCGAACAAAAAAAGAATCACGTAAATCGAATCATAAATCTCAGAGTAATCGGTGTACATATGGAACGGAGTGAAAATTATTTTCATGAAAAATGTTCATAAAATGAAAACTACTGGGCCAAACTATGTAAAATTTTTAGGGGACTAATTGGAAGCTATTTCCGCGTCGAACAAGAATCACGTAAATCGGATCATAAATGACGGAGTAATCGGCGAACATACATAAAAAAAGCAACAAAAAAAGAAGATCCCGACGAATTGAGAACCTCCTCCTTTTTTCGAAGTCGGTTAAAAATGAAATGTTATAAATAAGTCTTACTTATATGATACAACTAGGATTTGCCTGCGACTTTATACACGCTTGACTTGAAATTCCTGCGGGATTCTCGGGACACAAAGTATCGCAGCATTTAAAAAAAGCATATAAGCTATCGTTTTAGTGTAAACTGTGTCGGAATAAGTTAATGTTTATGCATCCGATGCAAAATCCCGCGGATTCCCAGGATAAAAAGTAGCGCAGAGTTTAAGTCTAAAAATTTACTGTCGATCAGCGATAACCGTATCGAAATTGGCCCAGTAGTTTTTTACATGAATCCCGAACAAACAGCCAAGAAATTTAAAAAATTGCATGGTTTTCTCCATCGTTTATATAGTCTATTCCAGCTGTTCTGTTAATAGCTTCAATGTACAGACACGGCATGTTTAGAAATTTATATTATAGCTGTACCCGGCAGACGTTTTTCTGCCATTGTCCTGCCATAAAAATCAAGAATCCGATTGCAGCGAGTTAGGCAATCGCTTGGCACGCGCTTGCCTACAAACCTGCTGACCACGCAACGCCCAGTCATCACTTGATAAGAATTAGTGTTAATTTAAGTTTTAGAGTAAATATAATTAATTGTAATTTCTTTAGTCTTGTAAGAACCGTCTTAGAATAAAGTTGTTTAAACAAATTGTTTTTTTTAAACAATTTCCGTGCCGCCCTACTTATCTAGCGCCATTGATAATTAATTTAAACCATTCTCGAATCCACTTGAACAAATACTAAAAAATCATCAAAATTGGTCCAACCGCTTAGGAGTTTAGCGGCGCTATTTACCGGGTCTAATCGTGAACCTTAACCATCCCGAGACCCACTTGAACAGTGAACACACACAAAAATAATGTCACCTAAATCCTGGAACCCGATTGCAGCGCCAATTACCTGGTTTAAACAAAGACACTTTTTGCGTCACCTACCGGGACCAAATGTTAATCTATACTATACCATTCTCGAATCCACTTGAACAAACACAAAAAAATCATTAAAATCAGTCGCACCGTTTAGGAGGAGTTCAGCGGCGCCTCCCACTGGGTCTAATCGTGAATCGAAACCATCCTTGAACCCACTTGAACAGACACAAAAATTCATTAAAATCGCTTCAATCGATTATGAAGAGTTCAGTAACATACACACGAACAGAAGAATTATATATATATATATATAAAGATTTTTGGGCCACAAAGTCTTTTTAAGCCAGAAACTCTTTCGGGGTCCTGAGACCACTTTACCAAAGTTTTATCACAATCTGTGAGAACGTATAATGTTATAAGCGCCATTTCTACGGTCGACGCACAATCAATGATACTGGCCGAAAACGGTTTAAGCATTGATGTAACAATAATAAAGGATGGTGTAACAATAAATAAAATAAACTTCTTTTATTGCTACAGCAATGGGTTTAAGCCGTAGACAGAGAAAAAGGCCGTAAAGTTTAGTGAGGGCAAGAAAGCTTACAAAGAGTACATTGAATATATGGAGGTATTTACGGAGTGAGAAGTGACACCGATAGACGCCTGGCGGTGGTAACTGATCAATATTCGACCGCGGATAGTAGAAATTTATGAAAGTACTAATATCGCTATTAAAAAATAGGGGTTGGTGGTAGAAGAGTGAAAATTTAGGGTTGTATGTATCTTTCAATGCCGAAGCATAAAAAAATAAAAATAACAATTTGTGGTGGACCACCTTTGTCACTTCGGGGTATGAAAAATAGTCTACATCCTATTATCAGACCTACTAAATATACACACAAAATTTCATAAGAATCGCTCAAGCCCGGTCAAGGCCCGGTGCTCCCGTGATCATAAACAGTAACAGCGCCATAGGGGGTGCCACTTTCGATCGAAAAGACGTCTAGCGAACGTGAAATAAAGTGCAAACCGGAAATGCTTCTCAATAACAGATCCAAAATATGTCAGGTAAAATAACAGGCAAGTTTTATTAGGCTTTATAACTATTATTTATGGATGTATAGTGTTTCCGAGCAAAGTTTTAAAGAATAAAGATACATTTTAGTATTAATTCACCAAAATATTTACCTTACATAGAACTAAATTGGTATTGTTAGCCATGTTCGACGTTGATTTTTTTCTTGGGCAGAAGAAATTACACACGCACCGAACCACATTCGACATTGAAATGAGTTCTTATTACTTTACGTGCAACGTCTTAGCCATAAAACTGTTCAATAAAACCGCTTATATACCAAGTTAAAACAATATAACCTTATCTAAATTGCGAGGAGTAAATTGCCCCTAATGTTTTTAATATAATAACTGCACTATAAAATTAACAATTGCTATTAACTGTTGGATAATACATAAAGGGCTATACAATAAATAACAGAATTTACTTTTATGTGCCGTACTTTGATAATTAAGCCTTTAATACACTACTTGTTCTCGATAGGTGTGAAATAAGCACTTCGAACGTCGTAAAAATTTACCCTTTTCTCTAAAATGTCTACTATTTATGATAAAAAATCTAAAATATGGTGGATTAGAAGATACATCTGGTAGTTTTTGAGAATATTTTGCATGAGTTTAGCAGACAGGCAGGTGGTCCACCCGATGGAAAGCGGTTACCATCGTCTATAGACATTTGTACCACCAAAGGTACTACCGATATGCTGCCACTCTCAAAGGGGTCACTGGAACGTGACAACCAATGCCAAGCAACTCAAGGTTGTAATGGCGGCATACTCTAGACCAGGGGTGGTAGCATTCAGACGGGCAAATACCTTACTGCCTGGTTGTGGGTTGTTTTGTTGCCTCTTACGACAGGCCGCCCAGCGGCAGAAAATTGTATTCTTTCTTTGTTGTTGTTCTATTTTCGGTTTGTAATGTGCTTTTGCTTAGGGTTTTGCTGGTATGACCCCCGGCAATTGGGAGTGAACTGTGCACAGAGCATTTCCACCTCGAAAACAAAAGAGTTTTTTCTATTATTACGATCAAAGACATTGAATGACTCTAGTTTATGTTTATATGGATCACTTAGGTTGATTCATCCAAATTGAATTACAGAAATTAACCGTGTAATATCGGCTTTAGCTGCTTTATTATTCTTTTTCCAATCGATAAATGACACATTAGTTGTTTATGATTATAATATGCAGAGAGAAGCATCTACCTGTAGTTATTTAAATGTACAAATATTTTACTTTTCCGACCTGTAATATTTTTAGATTATCACTACAATATCTTTTATTATTATATAATATTATATACAATATTATTACTATTGTAGATAATATTATGAAAAAAAGAACACGGAAAACATAATATGCGACACAATCAAGGACTCAACGAAAATAATATAATTAACTAACTGTGCCTGTGACGTTGTTCGAATGGATTAGTATATATATATTCATATTACATTATTATTGAATAATTGGTTTAAACCAAAGAGTCTCTATCTATGTCGAAATTGAAAATAATTGATCTAACTAAAAATAGCACTGTATTTAATCTAAATGAGGGATGCAACTCAAACTCCGCACCAAAATGAAAAACACTTGTAACATTGATTAAAACGTTTGCAGTATTGTTTCTTTAAATCGTGCAAGCAAAAGTCGACTTTAAGGTAAAGAACATTTTTATTCCGCGACTGTACATATTTTATTATATATAATTGTTGTTAAACACTTGGTACCTATATTAGATTGCAAACCATATAGATTTTGTGTATTTATGTTGTTGGTCACAAAGATATCATCATTATATATCCAATAAAACCTGTATCAAGCCGATTTAGAAGTGGAAAGTACACAATTCACTTCACTTTCCCACTTGGCAGTACATCCAGGAAGGAAACATGTCATTTTTCCTATAGTTGCCTGATCTTATGAATAACAGCTTATATAAGACTTGTGTTAATTAACAAATTATACTGTGCGAGTCGCATGCGCTCATGCAGTACCCTGCATGCAATTTTTAAAGTAACCCTACCGGGTTACTTTAAAATTTGTATACTAATTAAATTCTATGTATAACTTTAGCTTAGATTAAAAAAATATATATAATTGAACCTACTTATGCAAAATGGAACCAACCCACATACAGTGACAGTTTTGAGAAATAGCCGTTTTTATTAAAATTTTGCAAACTAAAAAGTGTCTATATTTTGGAAAAAAAAGTTGAATATTGTTTATTGTATTTTGTCCTATGTTCAAGTAAACCTTTTAGGTTTTCGGATTACCATGGGTCATGGATCTTGTTAGTTTATTATATACCCTTGGTGTTTTAGCTACTTTGTGATAAAGAAAAATATTCTATAAATGCTGTCAGATCGTTATGATTCTTATTGAGTCGATAGAAGGTGCATTTTGAAAGCCTTCTGCATCCTTAACCCAATTTTGGCATGTTTGTGGATTGGTTCTGTTTTGCATAAGTAGGTCCAATTATAAGCTGTCATACATAGGATCGGATATTTCCAATTTAAATCGTTTCTTAATTCACACTACATTATACTGTTATTCTTTTCACAAAACAAATATGAAAAGATAGGACGCTAATAAAGTGCTCACTGCATATCTCATAAATTATGATGAATTTGGTATTGCTAGCGACATCTGTGATCATATGCTGGTTTTAGATGCTATTTTTACCGACGTGTAAAATTAGCAGTAGAGATAAACATTTCTCCGAAAGCAGAGCCATCTAGTGGTTTATTTATATTACACGTCAAATAGCAACTATTTTAAGCAAACATGTTTTTCACGAGATTGTCTAGACGGCAGTAATGGTTGCAGTTCCTAACCGTTTGTCGTAACATGAAAGAAGAATACTTGGTCCATGGTAGTAATACAGTATATAGTGTATCATCTATGGTAGTACAGTTCTCGGCACGAATCTTGAGCCGTCTGCGGAACAGTAGAGATTATAGATTATATAATATATACATGTAGGGATTATTTTGCGCATTGAACGTACCCAATGTAATGACATTTATCGATAATATTGTTTTTGTCTATTTATTCAAAAGGGATAATAGACGAGAAGGTGGAAATTCTGTCAATGTTTGACAAACTTTTTTATATTGAGTTTTGAAGGTAATTACACAAAATATTTGATTTTTAAAGATTTTGAATTTGTATATCGGAAAAAGGTTTTAGGAAAATTAAAAAAGGAGCTGTGTGAAGCAAGGTGTGTATTGAAATAGCAGTATTCATTCAAATATAAGATTAATAGTAATAATGATTCATACATGTTAATAATACTTTCTTCTTATTGGTTTTAGAAATGAATCGCTCACATGAAATTCGACATTAGACTTACTTTGATACTGCCATATGTATCTACTTGCGGTGACGGAAATAAACATAATATACTTTTTAAAACAGAAAACACCGGATAATATACACACGGGATATTTGAAGTATCATGCAAGCAAAGTTGAAATAACGAATTATATATTATTGCAGTGCCTGTTTTTGCTGGCAATTTACAACAAATGAACAAGGAGTAATTTTTCGATGCTATACAATTTTAATTACTATGTACTATTTAGTTCCTTCTAAAGCAATTTTAGTTATCGCTAAAAGAGAAGAAGCGGTGCAGGAAACTTCCCAGCGACACACCTTTACTTCATTATTATTGTGTACATACATTCGTGGATTTTTTTAAAACTATTTTTAACTAATACTAGGTTAAATAAAGTAATTTAAATTAATAATTAATGAAAAAGCAAGGTAGCGATCGCATTATTCATATTCGGTGCGGTAGACTAGAAAATCTTATCTATGCCTATTAGCATTGAGGTATAACATGTATATTATTGTATATGATCTAAGATAAAACTTTATTTCACCGAGTAGGTATTTCCTATTTTATGATTTGGAATAAATTATATTGCGAAAGTGAAGTTTAATTGTACGTCACAGTTTACACAATGGTGAAGAAAACTTGTTTCAATTCTCATTTTTTGAAAGGGTTCACATAATGGATTTTTGTCATTCTATTGTCTGAAGGAAATTAAAGAACCTGTATTCCGATTGACATCTATAATTATTCTTCTTTTTATATTTTTTTATCAATGTCATTGCTTGCAGGTAGCTAACACTCATAGATGGTACTTTAAGCTAGTCGCGACTCGTCGCTCGCTTTTTTCGACCAGTGCGGAGTGATTCATTTGTGAGGAGCGTTTGTGCTACGCGAATAATGAAAAATTGTTCGACTGAATCGTAAGTAATTTTTATAATATTATACTTTTATATATAATTTTGCACTACAGTTTTCTGTTTTTCATGGTTTTATTGACCTTTGATGTCTGAGTGATATATTATGAACCAATTATTGTACTTTTTTGTATTTCTTTATACACCATAGCAGCGATTATTAAGGCCTACTAAATTTGACACTAGGCCTTATTATACTCCTTTTTTGTAACAGTATTTGTCACCTTTACAATTTATTTTAAGTATTTTTTAAAATGTTATGGATATTTATAAGTAATGGGGATTGTTCACAAAAAATTACCCTCTGATTTTATATTTTTATTACGTAAAATAGGGTATTTTAAGATACTAATTTGAATATTTTTGTATTTTAAGCGTTAGTTTTTTTATAATTCGATTTTAAAGTTATTTCTCCGATGACGTCATAAGGCACAAGTTTACATTGATTTCTTTGCCTAGAAAACAAAAATAATCAAAGCAAGTTTTATGTATATCTACCCATAGTAATCTGTGCTACTTATTTAACTATCACTGTCATTACTCATTACGTATCGTGATCATTTTAGTGTATTTTGTCGCTAGGCTTATAATTTTTCGTGTTCAACCATTATTATTTTCTAGTTATCGTTAAAAAAATTTAAGTGGTCTTTAGGGAAAATCCATGTTACATAACTTAAATCAAATAATGCACAGCTAGAATTTTTTTTACACCTGAAGCAGGCAAACAGGCAGACGGCCCACCTGATTGGATTTAGTAAGGTCAAATAAAGGTCAAACGCATTTCTTACAAAATACAAGAAGATCGTACGTTTATTCGGAATTTTAACTAGACAGAAATGATTAGGGACACTATTCCTCGAAATGGTTTTTCAAATAGTCAGATTGAAAAAAAATTAACAATCCCCATTGCGACTGTTTACTAATTGGTTTATTGTCATTATAGTGCCTACATCACGATGCTCCCCAAACGTGTATTATGGTCTGAAAATGATTTGGAATCGGCTGTCCAAGCAATAAAAAAGAGGAATGCTGAGCATATATAAAGCTGCCGAGAGGTATAATGTTCCCAAGAGAACTATTACGCCGGGTACTCATTAGCGAACTGTAACTGTTACCGGAGAGTTATAGTAACGTGGTTCTAGTGTGTACGCCTGTTGTAGTCTTCGTGTCCATCGAACTGAATATGTCCATCGAACGCCCTCACCCACCGTACTCATTCAGTCGGCTGTAACTGTTACCGAACAGATACAGTGTGTGTACGAGATGTCCACATTATTGTGAACGTAACGACAAGCCGGCTCTGAGGCAGTGTTCGTTTGGAGCTTGGCGATGTCGGACGAAATGTCTTTCGCGTGTGGAGCATATATACTTAAAGATAATTTACTCCATAATTATAAAAGGCCACCAAGATGGTGGACTCATCGAATGTAAAGGGAAAGAAGTAATCTACTTTTTCTTTTAAAAAATCAACAAATCAGTGGTCATTACAAAAATTCAATTCTCACTCATCTCGAGAAGAATACTTATAGGTTCGCAGTGTGCAACGGCCTTCACTCTCGACGTCCACGAACGCACTGCGAGCTTCCTTTGATTCGCGCCAAAAACCGACATCCATCGGCTCACTGCGTGCCGTTCGCGTACAGCTCGCGGCAGGCTCGCGTACCACGTACACACTATGATTTACGGTTACAGTAGCGTCCAACAGTTACGTTACATAATGAGTACCTGTTTATCATCGGCTCGCTGCGAACTGCAACTCGATCCGCTCGCGGCAAGTTCGCGAACCACGTACACACTATAATTTTTGGTTACATAACATGCAACAGTTACGGTTACAGTTCGCTAATGAGTACCCGGCTATCTCCGGACCGGAAGTTTGAAAAAAACACTAGGTCGAAAATCTATTCTCAGTGATGATCAGGAAGCCTGTTAAACAAAGAAATTTGTTTTAATTTTCAAGATTTTAGGCATGATTAATGCATATTTATTATAATTGATCTCAATTACCAAATGTTACAAGCCTATTTTGATTATTTATGAATGTTAAAATCTTAGGCCTTATTATCCTACTATAGTGTAATAAGGCCTACTGACAAGGTTTTTGAAAATGTTTAATTTTATGTTTGTTTACGGCAAAAGTGTAAATTTTTTGTTAATATTTTATAGTGATTGGTCTGTAGGTTTAATTAATACTATAATTTGTTGATTCGGATACATAGTTTTTATTTTATTTCAAATCTCCCTTAAGTAGGCCTTATTACCCTCACCTACCTTATGTTATGTTTGGGTGCATTGAAATAATATTATGAGTCTTACTCGTATTAGTTATTCTTGTTTAATGCATAACATTTTAATTATTATAATAAATTTAATAGGTATGCCCCATATAATTCTCACTTGATTTCAAGATGCTAAAGTTAACGTTTTCAATAGTAAATTTCTTTTTAATTATTCTGTTGTCATTTCATTTATTAAAGCACCTATAGGGCAATGAATGAAGAACACTGGCACATACTTTTTAATTTCTAAGTCTAGTATTTTTTATGACGCCTGAAAAACAATGTTCTTTCGGAGTATGAGGTAAAGGAGCGAGGGTCTCTCCTCTATCTCATAGTCTGAAAAAAGATCGAACATTCATAATACCTAAGGAAAAGTGACCTCTCAAGAATCGTGTCGGGGACTAGGCCTAGTCTGAATGTAAGTACGTAGTTCCAAAAGTGAAGATAAGCCTTTATCAACGCTTTATGTGTTGAACTGATTAAAAAATCTTATATATAAAATACTCGTGTCACAATGTTAGTTACCATACTCCTCTGAAACGGCTTCACCGATTCTCATGAAATTTTGTGTGCATATTTGGTAGGCCTGAGATTCGGACAACATCTATTTTTCATCCCCCTAAATGTTAAGGGTAGTCCAAACTTTTTTTTTTTTTTTTTAAGATTTTTTTATGATACAGCATTAAAAATACATACACGCCTAAATTTTCAACCCTCTACGATCAACCCCTATTTTTTATTTGTTTAATTATAAACTTTAATGCTGTCGGCATATCGATTGAACATTTTCCGGGCAGGACGACGTCTGCCGGGACAGCTAGTAATATATACATATTTTAAATAATAAAAGGATGACTGGAAAAAGGGTTTTTTTGTGGTAATGTGATTTAGTGCTCTCTCGCTTAGTAGAAGAATGCGTGAGTAGTTTACTACATAGTATCCTGATATCTTCTCAAATGATAAAGATGAAATCATCTCTATAATGGAATGCTGTTATAGCGTGGGAAGACCAATAGGTGTAGTGGTTTCGTAGTTAAATTAATTGAACGATCTGGGTAACGCACGAACCCGTTTGAGTCCCCATTATCAACGGCCTTTACACACAATGTTATTTCTGAACTGAAATATCATTCTTTTATAGTATTTTTCGATTATTTTCTTACTTTTGTAAACAAGCATATAGTAGCATAATATGATACTTTGATATAATCTATACTTTAATATGTAAAGCTGAAGAGTTTGTTCAGCTTTACATATTAAAGTATAGATTAGTTGTTTAGTTGTTTTTGTAGTTTGTTGTGTTTGTTTGCTTGAACTCGCTAATCTCAGGAACTACTGGTCTGATTTGAGTGATTTGATTGTTCGATAGCCCATTTATCGAGGAAGGCTATTGGCTATATATCATCACGCTAAGACCAATAGGAGTGGAGCACCAACGAAAAATGTTTCAAAATCGGGGTTTTTTTTAACTTACCTTTTTTTAAACTATTCCACGCAGATGAAGTCGCGGACAGAAGCTAGTTATAATATGTTCAAAGCTGCATAGACGATATTATTTATTGCAAATTGCTATACTTATCCTGTTCTAAATATGTTTTTTCTTTGGTTCAAATAATAAATAGATGTTCACCAATGTTTTGTTTTTCTTTGTAAATGTTTGAAAGGATTGGCTGGCTTGGGACATTACTCAACTTCCTTTCATAAATGAAAGCAAATTCATATTTTGCTAACTTCCGATCAGTGATGATAGACATCCTTTTTCAAAAGTTCCCAATTACAATGAAATGCATTTTCCCTGGGGGTATCTAGCAGTGAATGATGTTATATTGTGATTTATAAGTGTGTCAAACGACAGATCGTTAGTGTAGTCAGTGCAACAGGTAGAGGTCCGGGGCGAAAATGACCGTAGCGACCAACCGTAGTCGTCCCTCGTAGCGCGTGCGCCGGCGCAGTGGGCGGATGCGCACTGCTCAGTACACGAGTAGCTTTGACGGCGTGCGCGCACCCAAATCACCCACTGACCGCGCTTTTCAAATAACAAACAATATGTCAACTCGCGCGAATCACACTAGAGCCGCAAATTCTTTCATATTGTACTGAATCGAGTATATACTTTCTATCCTTCCTAAAAGACAGATGAAGTGTTGTAATAAAGAAGAATGTTGAATGTGGACATGTCAAGTGTGATGGTTGTGTAGAGGTGCGCAGGAGTGGGTTTTGTTAGCCGGGCACAATGATCGCGCCGTTGAATTGGCACAAATGGCTAGTGTTGTCGCTGCTCGGATTGGCTTTGTCCGTTCCTTCAATTGGCTGCGATTATAGCTCCAACACCGAGAAATTTGGAACGGAAGCCGTTGCGAGATGCAATGAAAAATGTCCTTTCCAGGTTCGCTTAAATAATTTGTAATAGTTTAGTAATGCATAATACACAAACGTCTAGAAATATTTTCAGCCACATTAATTTTATGAAATTAATTAATATGCAAACTGCTAAAAATATCTTTGTTATTATAAGTTTATTAAGTAATTCCTCCTTATAAACCTTAAGAGCTTGTTTAAAGGAAAAGATTGCGATTATGAATTACACTATTATTTAATATTTTTATAAAGCCTATAAACCTTCTATAACTATTATCAAGGAAGAAGAATATTGTTCTCCCATACTATCATGAATAAGACGCAATAGTTTTCAATATAAAATTAAACTTAAGCCGTTACGTTAACAAAGAAAATCAAATAAATATTGGTTTTTCATAGATTTTTTATTTAATTCACTTAATAGTAAAATACTGATTACCCGCCAACTTACTGGTTTGAATATGAATTATTAAATTTGTCGTGAGAGGAGAACATAAAGAATGAAAATAACCATCGTCCAGTAAAAAATTTAACTTTTTAAAGTTTTCAAATTCTTTTCATATTATTTAGACCAAATCAGTAAAAATTTTAACTGTCAGTAATAAGGTTTACGTTTTTCACATACACGATTCTCATTATTGATATTTTCTGTGGTATATGGGTTTAAGCGTCCGCTATATACGTAGATGCATGTTTTTTTGTTATTCCACTCTGGCAAACAAGATTGTCAAGGTTTTTTTGTTTTTTTTTGTATTTTCAAAACTCATTGTTACTAGTTTTGCGAAAGACGCTACAGACTATACGATTGTATATATACGAGATATACACACATTAACTGTCTAGGAATCAAGTACATTTATAACTATAAAAAATTATCCAATAAATTTTATTACCAAATCTAGTCTTCCAGACTGGCTTCTTACTTTAATTCCTATGTTTAAGTAAAAAACTTATCAAACTTATCAATTTGCGCAAATTGTTTTAAATCAACCAAGGTATTAACCGAATTAATTAATAATTAATTAACGACATTAGTCGTCAATTAAATGGCAAAGAAATGAGAATGAGGATTTTTTAAATTTTTGTTATAAAGTTAAAAAATATATAATCTATGGTTCCACTATTTACACGAATCACATAATGACAGTGATTTGGCAGGCTTTAAATCAGTTCATCAAAATCACTTTGAGGAATAACCGGTCCACTTTCTTTGTAACCAGTTAAAAAGTTGTTGTGCGATATCCACTTCATCCATACTCGGCAGAGCTCTTCTTTAGAGCATTCTGGCGATTGAGCAGGCTACGGCAGAACGTTGATGTGAGCATTTGCAAGAGTGCGTGTTACGACTCTAGCCGTGTGTGGACGTGCATTCACGTGCATTAGTGGAACGTGGACATGAATCACCCAATCAGCTTCGCAAAGGGATGATCACGTCTGAAACAATCATCTCTGCATACATCTGAGCATTGAGGTTGATCTTGATCTAAATGAGATCGGTTCTTACACCGATCCAAATATCGCCCCAAATATGTCCTGTATCCGGCCTCATACCGCAACGAGATTCATCGGAAAAACAAAGAGAACGCCATTCTTCTTTCTCCCAATTCCAGTGTTCGCGAGCGCATTTTAAACGGGCTCTACCATTGCGGGGTGCTATAAGTGGAACTCTCAGCGGCCTTCGGGAACACAGACTCACTTCACGTAAATGATTTCGTATGGTTTTGTCGCTTCTCAGCAAGCCTGAAGAGCTGTGGAGTCTCGTAGCTAACATAAGGCGGTTATGGTACGATTCGGTTGAGCAGTATTTTGGATGTACCGGTCCTGTCTGCGAGTGGTGATGCGAGATCATCCTCCATGTCGCACGGCTACGCTGCCCGTGATACGATAGCGTGTCCAGAGGCGGTTTATGACGCTCTGTGTAGTGCCAAGAGCGACAGTCGCAGTACATTGCCTAAAACCAGGTTGCAACATTCCGATGGCTCTCGTCATCTCTTCTCGTGTCAAACGATGTCGTCGCTTTGTATCGATGCATTTTTTTCATTTCCAATGCAGTAATTGTAATGGTTTTGTAAAAACGCTATTACACACTTCTAGAGGAATCCTGATTGAGGGTTGATTTTCTATTTTTTAAAGAAAATTCTTTATTCAAATAGTGAAGTTCATTAAAAGAAATCAATGACGATCTAAAAAGTTAAAACAATAATCCTTAATTGCGGCTATACTCTAAAACGTACTTGATCCTTAGACACTTGGTATTACGACCTATTTCTATATTTCAATAATGAATGAATACATTAGTATTACCAGAGAGTAGTTTTGTGTTATTCCAGAAAAGTAATACATAATTAGGTATAAGAAATCGTCATTTAAGCGAGCGAAACCGGATGAATAGCTATGATTTATGCATTAAGTAAGTATATCACATAAATATTATATACAGGTGTATAATTATAAAATATATCCATTTATTTCAATAAACCTATCAATGTTATGAATAATTATGCATTTACTGATAAAAGTAAACAATTTATACTTAATTGGAATTGAATTAAATGACCCGTACTCTGTAGTTTATCCTTTTCTTTATATAGTTTATTTGCGAGGACTCTTACGCAGGTTCAACGCACATCTCAGTAATTGTCAACAATTAGCGACCCACTCTAATCAACGCTAACACGCTAAATATAGATCGGCGTTACTAAATAATAAAGAAGTCGTGATGGGTTAGTCGCTAGGGCGTATGCATACGGAATGGATTGCTTTACATCCCAAGAGTTCGTATTTTCAAAACTGATGCATAAACAATTTATTTCACGTCCTTTTCCCTTTGCAAAAGAAGCCATAATAATATTAGCGAGATATTGTGTTTGAGAGCCTGACTAGGCTAGTAGCTTAGTGACTACTCGGCTACTTTTTCTTTTCCGATTTAGATTATTACCTTAATTGCACCGCATAACTTTTCTTGACGGGGAGCGTTCTGTAAAAAGTTTCATCAAATACAAAAAAATTCAGATACTCAGTAATGCAGAAACCCTAGCCTGTCAGGGAATATTAATCACACACTCTTTAAATCGAATAAATATTTCGTAGTTATTTTGTGAATATTAGAAAGAATAGGAACCTACATAAGAGTTGGTTGATTTTTTTCTGTCCGGGTCCAAGTAGTACATTTATCAGTTAACTTTGCATTTACGATTGCTCTATTACAACAATAAATCAATATTTAAATGCATTTATTAACGCGAGTGAAACGCCCTAGTAATTACTACTTAATAATTTAATTTATGCTTTTTAATTGTATATGGAAATTTATTTCCGAAATAAAGGAATTATTATTCACATATATATTTATTATCCAAATCTTTTACATTTTTTTTATAAATATCTTATAAAATATATATATACATTTATTTATAAAAAAAATATAAAAAACTGATCTTCGCCGGCAGTGGGGCCTCGGGTCCAGACTACCGGTGGTTAAGGCTCCAGACACAGGAATCTCCTCACAATACGGGCCGTGTCCAACAAAGCTGCCTTTTGCATCCGACCCTTCAACCAGATACCAAGCGAGAGCCTTTCAAGGTGGCGGTCAAGGCTCTTCGCTATTAATCCATTCACTGACACCACTATCGGTACTATGATTGTAGAATTTAGGTTCCACATGGCGGTAACCTCGTGAGCAAGATCAATATACTTTATTTGTTTATCTTTCTCGGCATTCACGAGGTTACCATCATGGGGGATCGCGACATCTACAATTATAGCACGTCGCGCAGACCGATCAACTATGACAATGTCAGGCTTATTGGCAACAATAGTCCTGTCTGTGATAATTGATCGGTCCCAGTAGAGCAGATATTGACCATTGTCAAGAACTGGCTCGGGCTTGTATTGGTAATAAGGTACCTCCGACGAGACAAGTCCGTATTTAAGAGCAAGTTGTTGGTGGATGATCCTGGCTACTAGGTTGTGCCTGTGCAAGTACTCGCTGTTAGCAAGACGAGAACAACCAGAAGTGACATGTCTGAGAGACTCACCAGGGCGGTGACACGCCCGACATATGTCAAGCGTGCCGTCCTTCAGAATGTACTTCCGGTAGTTGTTCGTCTTGATAACCTCGTCCATAATTGCACAGACAAACCCTTCGGTTTCCCCAAATAGGTCACCGAAACGTAGCCAGTTCACCGAGGCTGGTAGGTCCACATCAGGCCCAGTTAAAGCCTGATAGAACCTGCCATGCAGCTCCTTGCTCTTCCATACGTCTATACGATCAGAAGCACTCATTACCAACGGTCTCTGCCAGTTCTGTTTTGATAGGGATAGCGGGGTGAACCCTTTGTCTACTGACACTACATCGTAATGCATACCCGCTGTCTCGCCTACTTTGAGAAAATATTCTCTGAGATTGTACACCTCACGGTTGTGGAGGTCTTTGGTATTTAAAAACCCCCTACCTCCACATTTCCGCGGGATGTACAGTCTCATCACAGACGAACGCGGGTGGTGCATCCGATGTGTTGTCAGTAGACAACGAACCCGTCTATCCAGGGCGTCTAATTCAGTTTGAGTCCATCTTAGTATGCCAAAGGAGTATGCTAATGCTGGTATGACCCAAGCGTTGAAGGCTCGAACCTTATTTCCACCTGAGAGAAGGCTCGTTAAGACCTTTCTCAGGCGGGAAAAGAAACGATCCTTCATCGCCTGCTTCACATCAGCATCAGGAATACCCAACGACTCTGACATACCAAGATACTTGTAGGTTTCACCTTCAGAGAGAGTCTTGAGGGATATATTTTCAGATAGTTGTAAATTTTCTGAATTTACAACTCTCCCTCGTTGTACATGCATGACGGCACACTTATCTGCACCGAATTCCATACTAATGGAGTTGCTAAAGCTTTCAGTAATCTTTAGCAACTGCAAAAGATCTGGCTTTTTCGATGCAAATAGTTTCACGTCATCCATGTACATAAGGTGTGATATAATCTCACCCCCTCTCCGAAGTTGAAAGCCTAACTTTGACTCCCTAAGTAGAGTACTTAGTGGATTCAAAGCTAGACAAAACCACAGTGGACTCAGACTGTCACCCTGGAAAATGCCCCGCTTGATCCTTATTGGGTCGTGCAAAACAGAAAGATTCCCTCTGTCCCCTGGATGCCTAAGGACCGTGGTTCACTGCCCCATACATGAACTGAGGAAAGCACGGAGAGTTGCATTTACTTTATACAGCTCTAGGACCTTCTCCAGCCATGTATGGGGCACCGAATCATAGGCTTTTTTGTAGTCAATCCAGGCTACAGACAGATTTTTTCTGTTTCGCCGTACCTGATGACTAATGGTCATATCGATGAGGAGGAGCTCCTTAGTACCACGGGACCCATCCTTACATCCGTTTTGAGTATTGGCCAAAATGTTATTATTTGTCAAATGTTTCATTAATTTAGTTCTCAAAACAGATGTAAGTAGCTTGTATATAGTTGGTAAACAAGTGATGGGTCTATAGTTTTTTGCCTCCGTGGTACTGCCTGACTTATGGAGCAGATGAGTGACTCCAGTAGTCATAAAGGAAGGAAGCGAACCCATGTTTATAGCTTCCTGGAATTGAACGGCCAAACAGGCATGCGAACTCTTGAACCATTTAATCCAAAAGTTGTGCAATCCGTCTGGTCCAGGACTTTTCCAGTTTTGAGCCACACGAATTACACAACTAATGTCAATTGGTTCAAGAGCCAACGGTTCCATTTCTGGAATCATTTCACAAGCCTGTTCGACCACCCTAGTCCAGTTGCCTTCTCTGTGGGTGACAGGCACCGACCATATATTACTCCAGAACGCTGTCATAGAGTCGATATCTGGCCAGTTACCATCATCCACAGAAACAGATGATTGCTCCCATCCTCTATACACTCGTTTTTGGTCTCTTTGGAAAAAGCGATTTAGATTATAACGATCTGCCCGTTTTTTATACCGACGTAATCGATTGGCCCACGCACTAATTTTTTGTTTATAAAAGTCGATGCGTTCTGTAACTCGAGGTAAATAGTCACTGGGGTTAATGTCAGTCCCAGTGAAAGCCCGATTTACAAAACGCATGACTTTTGGCCTGGTGTTTCCGTTCCTAAAACAAAGTAATTTGGCTATGAGGGTCCTGGCCTTACCAATACGACATTCGATTCTCTTCTGCCAGGCAGGCCGTCCATCACTAGGCCGTGACCTCTGTTCCAAATTTGGGAATTTGGTACCAGAGACACGACATACAGCAACAGCGCCACAGTATAGAATCGAATGTGTCTCGGTAAGATCTTTACTGGCTCTAAAATATGGAGCCAGTAAGGAATCCAAGACCCCCATGAGCAACAAATTACGTTTGTGAGTGGGTAACCGTGGTAGACGTGGTCTACTTAATATAGGCATCTCCTTATAATCTTCAATCGCTTCCTCCAAAGCCCTCCTCATAAGCTCATTATCCTGGCTACTTACGCTACCAACCGTAGTATCGTCAATTTCCATCGGCGACAACGCCGTCACCCTAGGTGTTATATTTGGGTGTTGTGGGGAACTCGGAGTCTCACTGATTCTACGGGTGGTTCGTATTTCAGTGCGCAGACGATCAAGTGTAGACTCATCCAACAGATGTCGTCGTTGAACAGCCCGCACTTGATCCGACAAGCGCTGTGCCGTGACATTGGTATCTGGTTGAAGGATCTGAAACAGAGACAGCATGCGGTCACGGTACGCAGTGAGGTTGATTCCTATATCTGTCGTCTCGTAGTACGCTCGCATGACGTTCTCATTCATTTGTTGAGTCCATCGCATGCGGCGCACAGCACCACCGGTAGCGGGGGCCGGGCGCGGGATACGTCCCGCAGGCCCCAAGCGTGCCGACGGCGGCCGTCCTCGGCCTCGCGCAGGTCTTCGTCGCGGGGCTGACGGCGCTGGCCCCTCCTCGCTGGTGCTCGACGCCGCGGTGGCCGCCGGTGTGAAGAAATCTTCATCCGTTGACGACGACCGAGGCGTGGAGCCAGGCGAGGCGGGCACAGCAGGTGGTGGGCGTGCGTGTCTGCTGCTCCTCATGTTGTCTGCTTGATCCTACTTCATTATTTGTTTATTAAAAATCCGTTACTGTTTGATTCTCGTAATTTTTCTCCGATGTTTTTTCTTGACATATCTTGTCATCATTGATGTTTGAAAATTTTCGTTGTATTTATTTGATAATTTTGAGACAGTTATGGAGGTTGCTTTAATGATTTGTTATTATGTACTTACACGGTTTAATATTGTTTTAAAAGTCCAAATATATATTGTTAATTATAATCACTGCAGAATTTAAAATTTTTACGGAAAAAAGCAGACAACCCGTCATGACAGTTTTTATTATTATTATTATTAATCAAAATTTACAATTTACAGAAATTATAGAACTGAAATTTTGTAACTTTTATAAAGAGACTAAAGAATGTAATCTATGTTTTATTATGATAACATAAGGTGATTTGGGCTCTGCCACGTTCTATAGCAAAAAGTAAAATCTCGCGAGCCGTAACCGCAAGGATTAAATTTCGACATGAAACCTCTAAAATGAAACCAGACTGGTTCCGGTCACACGTTTACTAAATACACCGCGTACGTTATGTAACGACTAACTAACATACATATTTGCTATCATGGTTAATAAAAGCTATTCATCTCTGTTACCAACTTGTTTTATACCTCTTTTCTAAGCCTCGACTTTCATCGAACAGATTTTATTGCAAATTAATTGATCTGCGAAACTCAGTCTGACTCTCCCCTATCACATGAGCTGCTTAACTAAATTAAACATACTGGAAAGCAGTAACAAATGTATGATCTGTAGAATAATTTTAATAATTAATCCGTGCAGAAACGGAGAAAGAATACAATTTCCTACGGCCGGGCAGACTGTCGTAAGTAAGAGGCGACAAATCAACCCACAGTCAAATTGTCGGGTATTTGCCCGTCTTTATGGCTACCGCCCCGGGTCTAGAGTATGCCGCCATAACAACATTGAGTTCTGTTTCGGTATTAGTTACCAGACTCCAGCCTCCCTTAAGAGAGCAGCAGCGGATCTATAGCACCTTTCGTGTTGCAAATGTTCATAGGCGATGGTAACCGCTTTTCGTCAGGTAGGTCGTCTACCCGTCTGCTGAACTCGTGCAATAAAAAAATTATAAGAAATTTTCATCGGTTACCCCGATTCTTGAATAATGTCTAAAGAATAGTTCATGATCATTGGTCGTGGCAGTCCTTAACGATTTTAATTTATGATTAATTAATGCACTACTTTTTGTAATAATAATTATGTAAGCATATAAATGAATATCGCCTTATAAATAGATTTTAGACACTGTTCCATACTAAATCTATTCGCGCAGATTGTTTGCGTAATCTTTGGTTCCGTATGCCATTAAAATTATCTAATTTTTCAGTATATGGCAGGTAGCTGTAAATGTTATATATCGTAGTATATTATACTACGAAATATACGGTTCACTATGTGCTAGATCGTATAATAATTAATTGTTTGGTCAATTCCTGTACAGATCCAAATTCACTTACCGTTCGGTTCTATAGTATTTTCTATACATTGTGAGGGGATTGTACTTAATTCTCATTCCCTTGTCACTTACTCTTAGCACGTTTCTGTATTCTATCTATTGCACTAGTTTAAATTCTGGGAGTATTTCGATAATTTGGTTTAAAACAAAAACTTTTGAAAATATATAAAATGGGCCATTTAAAATTCTCGGTTCCCTTGAGTACGCATAACAAATAGCCGAATGACGTTATTATTCATGGTTGACTGCACTTAACCAACGGATGGACGCTGTCATGGTTTATGTTTTTTGTTATTAAAGTATTGAAACAACAAAAACATCATAATATATACTCGTATAACATCAGTCTATACTTCTTACTGCTAGGTTTGATCCTACTTATTTTAGGAAAACGATTGATACACGCTCCGCGTTTGTTTCTCACACAAAACTTCGATGTGCAGATTCCCTAATATATTTTTTCTCCTGCAGCATATGCTGATTATTATAATAAGGTCAGAAAATTTCAAATTGGTGGTGCATGTTCTCCGATAGGATCCGAAACCATCTCATGGAATTCCATGAGGTATATTCTAGTCTTTTAGATCTAGATAAGAGCGCTGTAGCCTCTTGCTTACTATAAATAGATCACTTTGTTTCCAGAATCGAACTGGAGAGGGACATTTTGACGTAACTTGTGGATCCGAGTGCAGTGTTCATCAGGTAAGTTCAGCGTTCCATATTCATTTCACTTCACTTTTTAAAAAATGTGGCTCCAACACACTTGGCATTGATTTTGCCAATGTCAGAGTAAAAGCGACAGGTGATTATTAAAAAGCAATAAAAGGTTAAGAGACAAAAGAGAAAAGGATAATTTTGAACGGTGAGAGCTTTTCATATATTTTTACTCTATTAGATTGCCAAAGATTTTATTAAAGGTGGTAAGTCTTGGTGTCAATAGAAAGAAAAAATCCCATATACTTGACCATCGTCTTAGCTATCCAACTCATGAAAGACATAATACATACATACATACATAACTACACGCCAGGTCCCTTGCGGGGTAGGCACGAACAACAGAGCGCCATACAGGCTTATTTTTACACACCTCACTTGCTTCTTTGACATTCATAGCTCTTGTCATGCACGCTCGTCTGTTCTTAAGGCTCCTGACATCACCTTCTGCTAATACACAAGACGAATACGAAAGACATAATAATGGAGTCAAATATCGTATGCGCTATATTATTACGTTCAATACTTGCGATTAACATAGAAAATTGCAGGATATTTTTAGCGTTGTATAAATCCGAAGCGTATAAGACAGGAATTTTATTCGTGCAGGAACGGAGAAAGATACAGTTTCCTGCGGCCTGTTGTAAGAGGCGACAAAACAACCCACCGCTAGGTGGGAGGGCAATTGCCCGACTGGATGGCTATCACACCTGGTCTAAAGTATGTCGCCTTAACAACCTTGATTTGTTTTCCGGCATTAGTGACCAGGTTCCAGTCTCCCTTAAGAGGGCAGCAGCGCTTTTGTAGCACCTTTGGTGTTGCAAATGTCCATAGGCGATTGCAACCGCTTTCCGTCAAGTGGGCCGTCTGCATGTCTGCTGAACTCCTGCAATAGAAAAAATAAGACTTAACCCCGTGTAAAATTTCTACTGTACTGTTGGCAATTAGTGATTATTTCACTGAAACAAATACCCAATTAGCAACAGTGGTCGTTCCTTTCTTCCAATTTTCACGTCTTCCGAATCTGTATGGAACTCTTTTTTGATACTTTATACTTATACTTTAAAATACTATAAAAGTAGCAAATATTTTGATATTTTGGTAGATACCCATATCAGTCTGTTTTAGCGGAAAATTCATCACATTATAATCACTGGTGCTTAATAATAATTAAGGTTAATAAGGTTTGTAAAATAATTTGTACAAGTTGGTGTTTTAAGTTTTTGTTTGTCACAGACGCAGAGATTTAGCAAAAAATATCATAAACCTTGCAACTCGTGATTGATCTTCATTCCTTTGCATATCCATCTTCGGACCATTTACATATCTTCTTCAACCTTTGCCAAAGCAACAAATTGTCAGGGCCTTTCGTCCAGGCTTTGGTACATTTTGTTCTCAAAATCATTCAACCAAACAAATAAAATCTCAATTGGTCATTACTACACAAGTGATGGCTATAAAACTCAGTGAATCGATAAGCGAACTGTTTTGTATTTATTATACTGTAAAATTTTAAAGCAACAGATTTTTACGGCTTGCAACAGAAATAAATAATACAGAAAAAATATGGTTCTAAACCGTGTTTTATCTAATCTATATGGATAAATAAAAGTCATTAACGAATGTGAAGAGTTTAGTCTTAAAATTATTAGAGACTCGCTTCTGCTCGCGGCTTCAATCGCGTTAATGTTATCCCACGGGAATCGTCAATTTGTCCGGGATAAAAAGTTCCACACTATTATAGTCTATTTCTGTGTCAAATTTCATCCAGATCCGTTCATCTGTTCTGGCTTGTTTGAGCAACAATCATCTATCTAAACTTTCGCATTTATAATTTACTACCTGATCCGGAAAACGATGTTCTGCCATAAAAAGAAAAAAAAGCACCATAGGAAGGTGAAAAATAGTTTTTTCATTTCTCATACTCTGAAAGTACGCTTGGAGTTGCTTGATCATAGGGATGAAAACAGTACTTTTCGTCCCTGGGAACGATTCTCTCTGCTGTCAAAAAATTTAGAATACTATGCGAACCATACATAATACATGCGACTCATGTCACAACTTTTTTTACAGCCACTGTTAAATCGCGACATAAATTGTAATAAAAAATTGCAACAATTTTGTATCATTTAATGTTGCTCGTACGCCAAACCATCTCGTGCCTAAATAGGTCACTTTCACGTCTCGTGTAACAATCTACAATTTATTCTCATACTTTCAAAAGAAACATTAAAATCGTTTAAGCCGCTTCGGAGGAGTGCGACCACAAACGCGGTGACATGAGACTTTTGTATATTAGATTAACGCTATAAACAAGACGTAGGTTTGGTGCAATTTATAATTAGTACATGAAATTAAAAAGGAATATTATATTTTAAATGTAGTAGTACAACGGTGAAATAAGTAAAAACTAGTGGCGTTACCTATTCATATTGAGTTAAAGTACTCTTACTTGATATGAATAAGACCATAAGAGTGTACAACATACCTAATACCTAAACAAGAGTGGAAGATTATTTTTCAGTATAGGTACATACTTAGTCGTTTTGGGCATTGATAGTGAGATTTTGAGAATTCATGTTGTTACTTAAATGTGTGTTTAAATTATATGTATAATTTTTATTTTTGCTTCATTAAACATTTCTGAAGTTCATATTATTAATATTTTCACGGGAAAACCGATGTCATATAATTGAATAATAGTTCATAATAAATAAGTCATGTTTCTCCAATGATATGTAATACTGTGTGTTTAATGAATACTGTACAAAACAATATGATAATACAGTCACAACTACACATTAAGATTACGAATGTTTACATCGTAGTATTGAAATCTGTGGCGTTATTGCAAATTCACTTATCATTCGATACCAAAAGGTTAAAAGGTATGGACTAACTTTTATATAAATATGTAAGTCGAAGAAGTATGAACGTCACCGTTATATTAGTGCTAATTCAAGGGCATACCCTAAGTCTCCGCTTCGGACACCCGGTTACACTTGTCACTTTTCCTCCCTAACTTCACGCAGCCTTCTCCAGCCGCCACTTGGACTCACATTGGCACACATAATATTATCCGTTATGACGTGACGTCAGCACTCGTGATTTCATTGCCGTTGGTTTGCTTTAATACGAACATGAACATTGCCGCGAATGCGAGAGCTTCAGCCACGTTTTCAGTGTAGTATTTTTATATATAAAAATCAATGCCACTTTTCGTTGTAATTTTAGAACTTGAGAACGACTTAGACTTTACCGATTTGATGAAATTTTGTGTGTGTGTTTGAGTGCGTCCCGGGATGTTTCAGACCCACAATTGGAACCGGTAGGTGGCGCTGAGATCGGGTTCTAGAATCCTCCTAATCACCGGGAGCGATTTTGGTGATTTTGTTTTTGTGGGTTTGAGTGGGTTCCCGGATGGTTTAGATTTGCAATTAGAACCGGTAGGTGGCGCTGAGAGCGGGTTCTAGAATCCTCCTAATCACTTGGACCGATTATGGTGTTTTTGTGTCATGAAACAAAGTCTTTTAGGAATTCAGAAAATATGGCGGTACGAAGTTCGCCGGGTCAGCTAGTATTCCATACAATTACCAACTGCTAACAACGGTGAAGGGGAAATCATCGTGATGCAACCCGCACATCGGGATAACCGATGTGTCAAACTAGCCAAAGCCGCCTTGGACAAGCGTGGCGGGTATGCTGTCCGTTCCTCCCTAAAATGGGAGGCCCGAGCCCAGCAGTGGGACATTTATGGGCTGATATTATAAATATTATAACCAAGATTCACTAAGAGTATGCAAATAAGTCTGAAATATTAACATAAGGATTTACGGCATGTCAGACTAATACGGCTGCATAGATAATGATGCACACAAAATATATTTACAGTAACTAGAACGTGCAATACACCGCGTAGTCTTTTGTTGTCAAACAGACATGGCCGAGCATTGTAACCTTTACAGAATTTGTACTCGGTAGCGTTACGCATTTCAAATAATTACTTGTATTCAAGGTCATATCATATTTCATTTATTATTTTCTATATAGAACTAGTCTATACGGTCCTGACAAATTATATTTTCTAGAAGCTTAATAATCCAATGGTCTTAGAATGTTTACTATTGCAAAGTCGTATTGTGAAACTGATGGGTACCACCTATCCACAATTGTTATGGTTATCATCATACACCTAGTCAGTCTTTTACTTTTTGCCATAACTTATTCATTACTCTTAGTGTAAGGAAGTTATTGCTACTTTGAGAATTCTTGTTTATTTATAATATTATTAATAACAGTAAAGTTAACACTTGGTTAACTTAATCAATCTAAAGTCTTAATAATCTAAGAGTAAAATATTTTTATAAGATGGATAGAGTTTTATATCAGTTTAACGCTTGGTAGATTCGTTATACGATTCTGCAAGAGAGGCTCTTATGACTTCGGTATATGCCTAGATGCTATATGCGTACAGAGAAAGTTTTAAAAATAAACATTCCCACAGTCATTGATCACAGCAACAGCCTGTTCGGTTGAAAAGGGCAAATAGTTTGTGTTATCCATCAATAGAATATACAAAACTGACATAAAACGAGTCCTTGCACTGAACTTTGACAGTTAACTACTGGTTTATGTCAGAATTATCTGTTGGGTTGCACCAATTTACGCCCCTGCGCAAGCGCAGTGCAAAAAACTCGAGTGGCGGCCGAGGCGGGGAGGCAAGTGCACCCCTCTGGCTTTGAACACCACCGACAATAAATTAAGCCAATTGACTTGTTACCATGTATTATTCATTTTATATGCTTTTGATGACAATGTTTTGTGGCAGCTTGGTTACTCGACCTATTATAATAAAATAATATTATGAAATGAACCTATTCTTGTTTTGCTGTTAGATAAGCATTTCTATTCATGAGTTAGAGTAAATGAAATAATAACTATTAAGCGATTTAGTCACATTTTTGGAAGTGTCTCATGGCTTAAAAAATACTTTCGAGGTAAATTAATAAAATGTAATATATTGACTAATTTTGTTATACGGTAATTTCGATTAAATGCCTTTTTGGGGAGTTCCGTAACTAAATGACAAAAACAGTAAATATTCGTCACTTCTACGTAACCCCTGTATGTACTGTGCGTGGTCAGACACACTTCCCAAATTTTACAAAACAATAATTGTGTAGTTCTGCTCTGTAATGCTTATGATAGATAGATAGATAATACTCAATAGCTATATATATAACACTCGATAGCTATGTATACTCCAGCAAGGTAGATACTTTATTTCCTTTCGTTACCTACTTTCTGTGTATTTAAACACCATTACGGAAGCAAACTGTTTACGTGAAAGCTTAATTTGGTTCAAGTCTCTCATCGTAAGAAAGGTGTTTCTAAAGTGAAGCTTTAAAAAAGTCTGAGTTTATAATAATGTTACTTGCTATGAAAAAGAGCATGTTGAGGTATATCTGACTGTTCAGTTCTTTATGCAGTAAATTGTATTTAAAACTGAAATTATTATGTTCATAACAACTACTAATGTCAAAGACGTAGTGATTTGATTGAATTTTTAGGGTCTATTAGCTAAATTGAAAATAAATAACCTTAATAATTTTGTCATCGTCCAATCGTAATCGTAAAGTAGTAAAAATGGCCACCACTCTAAGTTTTGAAGTACCGCGAAAAAATCTGAAAAGATTATAATTTATACAATTTCAAATTTCGATGAAATCTAAATTTGACTACTGTTTTTCGGTGTAATTATTTTTTATTACATAACTTTTGAGGGGGTTATATTACTAAATTACAAAAATATCAGCGATATTTGCAACTTTAATGTCATTTGACCGGTTACTCCAAAATGTATGACCGTTTATATTCGATTTGAAATGCAAACTTTCAAACCTATATCGAATACATATTTTGACGTCATTTTCAAACAATAGTTCCTCAATGCATACGCGCCTTGTGAGCTTGAGCCCCAACCAACTTGTTTACATTCTCACAATTCTTCCAAACCACCGGTTTAATAAATACTCATCAATACTTTGTACTTCCACTGTACAATTAACGAAAGCTATTTTGTTTACCAAAACTTTCTAAGAAATTGTTTTGGCTTTATTTATTATAAGATAAAAATGTCTTTCAAGGAAGTCATGAATTTTCATAAAACATTTAATGCAACAAAGGCAATAGGTAAGGCTAGCTTCCGTAAAGTTAGACTTAAGATGTTATTACGCAGAGTGGTCAAAACCAACAAGTGTTATTGATTTATTATTATGTCAATACTGCTACATTTAGGTTAATGTTAGTGCTAGTTACCGTTTTATGCAGATGTAGCGATGGGTTTAACATGTTATTTGTGATGTGAAATTGTTATTAACTTGTAAATGACGTTAAACACTGACAAATAACGTATGTATTATATACACTAATCTAGCTAATCATCAGCGGCGTTGTTTTTAACGTTATAAACAAGACGTTTTTGTCAAGACAGCCGTAGTCACTAACACTAACGTTATTCCAGATGGAGCATGAATATTAACGATATTTAACAAGATCCTAGACACCAAAAATAATTTAAAAGTATAAAAAAGCAATTATTGCTTTTTAGAGTTCCATAGCCATTTTAGCGAAACATAACCCTTATTAAATTGTCACGTCTGTCTTACATGTCATACAAATTTTTCTCGGCAAATAACAGAGCCTATTTGTGGATAAAAATTTATTGGACGGTTTAGTCTATTTAGCGCTACAAAGTTATGTATTGAAATCACAAAAAAAATAAAGATTAGGGGCGACTACTATACATGTAAAAAAAATTCAGTGTACATAATCGTGGGAGCTATCGTTAGTCAGATCTTGAAAAAAGATAATGATGTTACTTAATACATTTTTTAATGAAGTTAATAGATGGCAAGATATAAGCTCCCTAAGTCGTGAAAATTGTGTCCCTTCTCCCTCCTCTAACTATTATTCTGTAAAAAACAGAATTCTGAAGAAAAGTATGGCGGTAAAATAAAAAAAATACGTTCAATAAAGTTGTAGTGGAGTAAAACCGTGTAGAAAGCCCTAGTATATTGTAAACAGTAAGTATAAGTACTCGTTTTATACCTTGTTCATTTACTTGCACTTGCACTTGCACTTGCAAACTTTACTGTCGTTGATAAAAGGAGATGGACCTGCAGTAGTTCCCTTTCAACACTTTATATTCTGTATTTTGGACTGACTATGATGATCGCTGCGATTCGATTGTTATTATATCAAAATAATAGAAATAGCGAGTAGTTTATCAGTAAAACAGTAATTGCCATGTAAGATTTATCTAATCTTAAGTTTCTGTGTTGTTGTTGATTGACTCTCTACTTCTCAGCATCATGTCGTAAGTACTGAAATAACATTATAGGAATTTACTACAAAAATATTGTATATTAGATATTTACTAAGTAGGTATTTACATATAGGCGATTTGTAGGCAAATATGTTATTTGATAAACTTGAGGGCAAACGCCATGGTTTACGGCACGGCGCATTGTGGCATACTTGCAGGGGTCGCGTGTGACTCGACGCCGGATGGACGCAGGAAGGAAGCTGCTAGTTGCCAACCTCTCCCCTCGGATCTATTTTAGAGTTCATTCATTTTATTCTATGGTTTTAGAGAACATTCTCTGTGGAAATCTTTATATCCTTCTTGAAAGGGTTAATAATTTCTTACCCGCTGCGAAAGTGAAACGAAGCAAAATTGCGTTTTTTATATGCTACCGGACTCTTTAGTTAGTACTCTGTGATTCTGTAGTGTATATTCTTAGTATGCCAGAAATAATTTATTATTTTAATACTCATTTGATTCAATTAATCCATGAAACTTATACCATGATTCAGGATATTTGCAATTTTCCAGAAAATTACGCACGTAATGTTAGTGTAGGATTTGAAATGTATAATAAAATATGTCATAATACTTTGAATCAAATTGTTAGTTAAATTAATAACTTGCTCAATTCGAATTGAATTTTTAAACTCAAAATGCTTACTATTATTATTCATGGTTAAAGTACTCCATAAAGTGAACACGGAAAATGATGGGTACTCGTGAGCGTGACAATAATATCACAGGGTTTATGGCTATTTGAACTCATGTATAGGAATCCGATCCCCTGTACTCGCTCCGTTGAGCTTTGCTGGGAAATGAACAATCAGCTATCGGAAGTAGAGGCACCCCGGGCACTATTTAATTTATGTGAGAAATGAAACGCTTTGACCACGATTAGCGACCTTTTATAGTGCATTTTTAACCGACTTCGAAAAAAGGAGGAGGTTCTCAATTCGTCGGGATCTTTTTTTGTTGTTGCTTTTTTTATGTATGTTCGCCGATTACTCCGTGATTTATGATCCGATTTACGTGATTATTTTTTCGTTCGTTCGTTCGTTTGTTCGACGCGGAATAGCTGCCATGTGGTCCCCTAAAAATTTGACATAGTTTGAACCAGTAGTTTTCATTTTACGAACTTTTTTTGTTCTCATTTCTTGGGACCTATATTTTTTAAGAAGCGCGGCACCATTCGTAATTCCACCCATAGATAGCTAGACACTAAAAAGTAACAAATAAAAAATAAAAACTTCGTTTAAAAAAACCGACTTCAAAAACTAAAAAACTAAAATGTATAAAATAACTTATTTCTAAAGCTATTATTATTAATATATATTATATAAAACATCTTGAAGTCGGTGCAAAGTAAATCATAAAAATTACTATAATATTTTGAAAATTACTAAGCACCGACTTTAAGATGTTTTAGATAATATATATTAATAATAATAGCTTTAGAAATAAGTTATTTTATACATTTTAGTTTTTTAGTTTTTTTAAAGGTAAATGTAAATGTAGGAACAAATTCAAACAAGTATTTAACAAAACTATGGGTAGGACACCAACTTTCATATATAATATCTATTTCATCTCTGTCATACCCGCTCATTATTCTTGCTATAGAAACTTAGGATTCACGACGGACTTCATTTCTGAGACAGAAGAGAAATTACGAGAGAGGTGCTTTTGCTATTACGGCCACATTTTATGAAAAATGGCTAGGTATATTATCGTTTTTTTGTTATTTATGAGGCCTCCACTAAGTTTTGACGGAGTAGGCCCAAAAATGCTGGCTAGTTGTCGTGAAGGATATGCGTGCCGATTTTCTTACAATACACCACTTGAAGTAGAGCAATAAAAGAAGTATAACGGTCCTTGTGCTCTGAGTAAGTAGCTAACTGAACGCAATCGGCAATGTAATGGTATGAGGATGGTAATGCATATTATAACATTTTCCTCGTTACCAAAGCACATGTAACAGTTAGTTTCTAAGGTCGTAAAGAAGAAACAAATATACATAAAAACATCCAAAGTTCTTTACACATTTATAAGCTACTTACTGATACCAGGGTACTAATACTAGTAGTACCTATATTTTCGATTTGCGGAATTGCCTCCAATTATTTATTTCAGTATTGCACTTTAATGACTTACTGCAACATGATCGTTTCATGTGATAGCGTATAGAAATAAAAATTAATTTAAATCGAAATAACCGTGAGAAAACTGATATTATTCATAAATTATATATTCGTAAAATCAGTGAAGCCAAAATAAACAAAAGAGTAAATGGTAATTAGGGGTATTGTACCCCAGATGTATTTATGAATATGCAAATATACATTTGAATCATACTTTGATATTCATGAAAATTAGAGCATAAAATCAGACTATTTTTAACAGTTTAGACTCTACTGTATTGTTTAAGTTAAGATATTAGCGTCCCATCCCAGTGACCTAGGTCAGAATCCTGAGAGATACGTGCAGCTTTTTAGTCTAATGTTTATATTGCTATGATTCAAGGTTATAATAATTATAACTGGCCAAGTGCTTGGCAATAAAGGGTTCCGAAGAAGAGACACACGTCGACATTTTTTGTTATATGGCCACGGAACAAAAAAAAACTTTTCAACGAAAATACCTTAAGTGACATACTGATAAATACAACAGTCACGGAACCCTAATATTGAGTGATAAAAATATTAGTTATATTAAACTATAATATCATTTTTTATTCCCTCCATTATATTATATGTTTATATCATCGAAATGAATATGTATTATAATAATAGAATATTATTTATTAAAATAAAATGTTATGAAGTTATTGTATTGTTAGAAAATTTACACATGCAATAGGACAAGCATTACGTTTGTAAATTTTCTTACTAGTCTGAGGCCTGAAACTCATGAAAAATTCCCTAACATACGATATTACACAAGTCAAGCTAATAAAAGTGTTTTGAAAAGGCTCGCCCTCAGATCCTTAAATATATAAATTGCGAAATCTTTCTTTCGGTTTTAGTCTCGTGCAATCTTCAATCAAGAAGCTAATTGAAATAATGTGCGATTTGAAGACGACAGAGAAGATATTTTCAGTAGATTAATAAGGTCGACACGAAATTGGTTCATTATTTAATTCCACAAAGGATTATTTTATTTATATCCACTCGGTATTTTATAAAGAGCTAAAATTAAAATCAACTCGTTTACCACCAGGCAAGCATGCACTTAAGAAGATTGTCTTAATGTCAGCATTGGGCTATTTTCAGCTCTTGTCTAATTTAGGTGCTTTAATTTCATTGTTTCTATTATTCAACCTTCTCAGTGATAGTCTACATTCATCACCATGTCTGTGGACCTAATTAAAAGCCAGACGGTTAAACATTTTTATACATCGCTCCCTTAGTTTTAGAAGGCAGGAAATTGTTAACATTTTATTTTTTAGAATACTAGGTCCACCAATCGGTATCAGACATCAACAACGGTACAACAACATTGAATACAGTATTAGCAAATTAATTAATATTATTGGTATAAACTTATTTGTATAAGAGAACAAAAATATAAATGTCTCTATCAAATTTACTGTTGTAATATTTTATTGCGATTCACTTTGCTGCCAATAAAACACTCATAAATAATATATTTTTTTATTATTATAAATTGCAACGAACAAACAGAATCATTTCGCAAAGAAATACTCCCGATTCGTATTATATCTAGGTCTATTTTTTAAGGAATGTGTAGGAGTAACCTTGATGTTTCAGCGGGTGTTACTCATAGATGTTTACAATGTTTTTAAAGCCATCCGTGATGAGTTTTTGGTTTCCATTACAATAAGAGCACTCAGTACATTCAACCATAAAGTAATATACTTATTCCTAGACACAGATATCTTTTTCTTGATTTCCAATATGGAACCAAGTAATTTATAATTACTTTGCTAAGATTTGAATCCTTCCATGGGTTTCGCTTATTTGATCATCGGATCCTTATCCCGCAGAAACCATCCGTAATTCGTGATAGAAATATTTGATACGTTCACTCTCCTTACTTAAAATATGTGGGTACGTAACTAAGTTTATGATTTTTACTCTTCCAGATTGGTTCACGTGATCTACGATATATTACCACGTAAAACCTATCTGATTTTCTGCAGTACCTATCAATCTTTATATATAAAATTCTTCTATTCGTGTGTATGTCACTGAACTCCTCGTAAATAGTTGGACCATTTTTGATTAAATTTTTTGCCTGTTTGAGTGGATCCCTGGATGGTTTACATTCACAAATAGACCCGGTAGGTGATGCTTGGAACGGGTTCCAAGATTTTAATTTATTGTATGTATGTATCTAAGTGGGACTCAGGATGGTTTAGAGACTTTCACAAACGTCTGCCAGACCCGCTAGTGTTAATATAAATATTTGAATTAACGTTTAAAGGGCTACACTCCATAAATCACAAAGAATACTCTGGATAACATAAAGAACTGCACTGGGCTTCGTCGCCCGCTAATTCCTATTTCCTCATTAGGTTGACCGTTCCCCGCCAGATAGTTGCGCTTGTATGCGCCCATTCAACAACTCGCCAGACTCGCCTCTCGCCTCCGCACTCCGCCCTTTCGTCATAGCATAAGTTATTATTTACTGTGCACTGGTGCAATTTTTGAAGTTGACTTCAAAATTAAATCTTAACTTCATGTTCGTTTTAAGTAGTTTTCTCGTGACTTGTAATTATTCGAAGCTGGAAAACATTGAAAATAAAAATCTATATCGCCCCAATGATGTTTCTGTCCTGTTCACATCCAATTTTTTTTTAATATATCAACGTAATCATTGATCATGTGCTCATGATCAGCAGATTCGTATAAATTATTATTATGGATCATTTTATATCGAATAGTACATCTGAATATATCGTTAATAATCCTTATACGACCATATCACATACCACGCATTTGGTACTAGATATACCTACAACACAATTTATTTGAATGTTCTTAATTGCTTCAATTATTATGAAAATTACCTAATATGCAACTTTAAAATAAACTATTTCACCAACACGTACGAAACCCTAACGTCCAATGTAATTCTTTTAGTTCTGATATGCCTGTGTTTTGTTTTTTATAAAGCAATAAGTGGTCTGTTGCCTGATAAAGGCCAGCGACTAAATGTTGCTCTAGATAGAGAGTAGAGGAGAGCCCTCGAACTCGGCGTCGGCGGGAAACACTCCGGTGGCCCCCAATTTGACTTCGCATTATCCAATTGCCAGAACCAAGTGGTTGGCGTGGGCCAGCGCGTGACCTGCTCATGTATTTTGGAATGTTTATTGTATTCAAACTAGACGAATTCTAAGCTAATCTTATATAAGTCAACGGACAACAGATTATTATACTTTGTAATAAAAATGTTCAAGGCTTGCTAAGCATCTTGGCCGATGGAGTAACTTTTCTGTTCATATTTTTTTAGTTTTGATGATAGTTGTGTAGGTCCTATTGTTATAAGTTTAAAGTTTATAAGTATTCTAGCGGGCCCCGCAGACATTCTGCTGCATTAAAAAAAAATTGAATCCGCTTGCAGCGCCACCTACCGGATCCAATTGTCTGTGAATCTGAGCCATCCCGGGACCCACTTGGAACACAAACAAAAAAAATCATTAAAATCGGTGCAACCGCTTAGGAGGAGTTCAGTGTGTTAATAAAAAAATATTTAACTGATCAATACTACATGCCCGTGCTATATTCAGTTTATAATTCGCTTTACAAATTAACGCAAATGTGGAAAAACCTTATCGCAAAGTTTATCACAGGTCAGTCACTGAATTAGAAGAACAGCGTGAGATTAATAATTTGAATGGCGCCTGTGGACAAGTCAGTAACTGATAAATTGAAATGTTGTTAATAATCAATTAAACAAACTGCCAACTTGTTTGTCGCAACGACGAATACCGACGAACCTATCACGAGTGGTCAAGGAATATTTAATCAGTAAGAAAATGTCACTGCTTCCTTTTCTCTTATCAGCTAAATAAACCATTTAGCATTTTATAAGAATATGATGGGTTTTCGTGTTCATACTTTCTAAAGGATTTATGGTATCGAATACCAACAAAAATCTATACAATAAAATCTACATACTCGTAAAATTATAGTAAACTTATTGAACCGTATGAACTTCAAACTGAATATGACGGTTTTAGTTCTGTTACAACTTAGGCCCCGACAAAGACAAATTCCACGTACAGATCTGTAAAAACACATTTTATTACCTGTCGGCATACAAACTAGTTGTAATCCTTTTATGATCGTCTTCTTTTGTTCACTTATTTATTGGCATTCGTTTTTAGTTATTGTGGATAATTTGTGCCTATTTTATTCGCTCAGGAGCATCATTAGCCAGGTGTTGCGGATAACAAGTACAAGCTTATTCTAGGAAATTGTGTCGACGTTGCCGGGCGGGTTACCACACATAAGCATTTGTGAAGTATAAAACGACGGCCTGATTGAGAGAGGGGGCCAGTGTTGCCATATGTACGGATTTATCCGTACACGTACGGAATTTGAATACTCTGTACGGATAAAAATTGCGTACGGATATGTGTTCGGATTTTCACCGATAATGTATGTAAACTTCATGAAAATGTATGTAAAGCATACAAAACTCTTTTGAACTGCTTCATAGATGACTCATATTTGTCTAGTACTGACTTACAGAATGTAGATTTCGTCAACCCACGAAATTTTAAGCCCGTGGATGAAATTTACTTTGGAGCAAAAGTAGCAAAGTCATTAATGTTAAATGCGAGTATTAGTTACAATGATAGTCAAGCGTTTAAATTGCGCTGCCTTGAATTTTACATCAAAGGGGCCAAGCAAATAAAAAATCGCTACAAATTTGAGAGCTGCAATTAGATTGAATTTTTAGACCCAAATGTCTTTCAATCACGCAAAATATCATCTCTAGTCGAGACAGCTCTTTTGTTCCCGAACCTATTGCCTACCCAAGGATACAGAATGGAGAAATTTGAGAAATGACCCCTCACTGCATTCAACAAATTCGGCTGGACTGGCGAATATTGTGAAAAAATCATGACCCAAAAACATCTTGTTCCCGATTTTAAGCAAATTTGTTGCAGCGCTGATGTGCTTACCTCATTCAAGCACAGCGGTTGAGCGAATTTTTTCCACCATTAATATGATAAAAACTAAGCAGAGAAATCAACTCTCAACAGAGACTATTGAAGGATTTTTTCATACAAAACAGTTGTAAAGGAATAAACCCTGTTTTAATTTAGAAATTAACCCAGAGATGATTAAAAAATGAATAAAAACATTTATGAATAATAATTTTGTAATTTTATTTTACAGTTTTGTACGGATTTCGTACGGAGTTTTAAATTTATTTCATGTACGGAAATTATACGGATTTTTTGGTTGGATGTACAGATTTTTAGTCTCTGCTATATGGCAACCCTGGAGGGGGCAGTTCAGCTACAACTACGATATAGGCGTGACGTGTGTACATTCGGGAATCTAATAGTGACGGACTTTGCGCGTTTTATTGAATTACGACCTTTTGCATTACGTTTGGATTTGTTGTGTTCGGTTATATTTGTACATGTTATACGTGTTGGTATACTTCTAATATACTCCATAATAATTCTAACGGCATTTTAATTCGAGTCCCACTAACTCGTAACAGTACCTTTTCAATATTATACGTACATTGTACATATATGTTAGTATGTATATTATATTGTTTTTCCTTAGAAGATAATTTTGGTAGGTATTTAAAGAACACAAGTTTTTCAATCTATTACACTATTTATGGCCGGTTCCCATATGGTAACCTAACCGTCGGTTAAAAACTAACATAATATCCATACAAACAAAGTTAGATTCTCCTGATGCTAAGGCAAGGAATGTATAGTAAGATATAGTAACCATTCATTAATCAAGCGCCATCTCCAAAGTTACATATTAAAGACTTAACGAACTAGAAATCGCTCCCATTGATTGTACTTTTCATAATTAATCATACTTAGTTTATTCTGTAATCATTTCATTGTGTGAATAAAATAATAATCTGTTCTACTTTTTATTAAATATTACGAGTTATAAACACTTCAATCAAAATCGAAACGGAATCTGTATAAATGCTTGTAATAGATCTTGTAATGAGTTACTAGGCGTGCAGTAATTAACAAGTAAATTATCCATGTGTGCTTTCACATAGCCCCGCGTCCGGCGTGCGCTTGCGCATTGGGCTCTCAATTGGACTTCCGAGCGCGTTTCCGAAATCGCTCCAACAATGAGCTGATGCGACAATTTTAATGAATCCAAAGGGAGTAGTTATTGTTTTGTTATTATTACGGCACGAGACAGGAAGCTGGCTAATTAGCTAGTCATTACGTTCGTTATTTTATAAGCTTTCGTAGGTCAGTTCTGTTCACGAGCGAGACCATTATATTGTATGTTCATTGACAAAATTAAGTGGTGGTTCTTGTTCCAATAAGTTGATTGTTTTAATTATATAAATCATTTTTATCTTCAATATGGTAGGTAAATATTATTTACTTACCATATTTATCTGAATATATTTTTCAAATCTAAAACGAGAATGCTCTCTCATTACCAGTTTGAAACTTAATGTGGTACAAGACAAACACAACATTGGAAATGTTTACTTTGTACCACAGTCTGTTTGTTTATAACTATGATTGACGTCTTGTCACAGTTACTATATTTGAAAATCAGATACTCAGGCTCCAAGTAATCAAACGCGTACAAAGGGTGCGTAAGCAGGCGTGGTGTTATGACAGTTATGGCGGAAGAACATGTTACCAAGATAAACTATTGTTACTGTATAATTGGACTTTTTATATGCTATTTTTTCAACTTAACTTTTGAAGGTATAGTCCAACTTTACATATTTATATAATGTCGTTGCACCATACTACCTTCAAAAGTTAAGTTAAATTTTAAACACGTTAAAGGCGAAGTCTCCTTGTACGGGTAGGCTTCCTCAAGTTTGTGCCACAGTTCCAAGTCCTCCGCTTTCCTTATCGCGCCTCTATCGGCGAACGTGTACGCAGGTCCTTGGTCCGCTAGGCCAGAGGGCGTCCTATATTACGTTTATTGAGACGCAGTTTCCTTACTGAGACTAGTCTGCTCCATCGGCCGTCGATCTTGCAGGAAACATGAGCAGCCTTCGCTTCATAGCTGGCTGTGACGCTAGAATTTGTGGATCAATTCTACCGTCAGTGTCCACGTTTTGGTAAGTAAGTAAGACCACGTAGTAAGTCAGAACTGGGACGACAAACTACTCAAAGATTTTCTTCTTGCCGCAATCTTTGAGATATGATTAGTATATTAAGCTTTTTTTTTATTACAAAATAGTCCATCAAAGTACGGGGTGAGCTATATACTTAAAATTTTCATAAGGATAAAATCCAAAAGGCAGATACAGGAACGTAAAAGAAGTAAGGTAACTGACACAGCTAACAAAATATGTAGCAGGCTGGTCACGTTTGTTTCAAGACCAATGAGTGATGGAGCAGACAAGCCCTGAAATGAAAACTGCGTCCCGGCAAATGTAGTTGACGCCCGTTGCTAGGTCGGAGGTGGAGGCTGAATGAGGATAGCGAAGGATCAAGCATATATAGCGCAAGCTTGGGGAGACCGATGGGCAGCAGTGAATCCCAATTGGTTGACGCCGAGTTCACCATATGAACTTTAATTAATGTGGAAGGTAACCGAATAATCTGACTATATCTACTGTCCTAGCATAATGAGAATGCGTCAGAGCAGAGCAGAGGCCACGACCCGTAATTACAAAAGCGAAACAAACGGCACAGATCACACTCATTCGTCTCTCTGCGAGTCGTATTTAATTGTTCAGCGTGTTTTTCATCATTATGCTCCATTGAAAAAAATACTCTCATGATCAATGGCTATATGACGTTATGAATTTAACAATTGCCGTCTAGTATGTCGTCCTAGCTGTCTACGATTCATACGTGTTATGTAAATAGATTATTAGGTCATTACTATTTTAACAAACAAGCGCAATTGAATAATAGCTCACTGACAGATCGCTGATAACTTAATAATGAAAGTGGGAACACCCACTGAGAATTTAATTGAATTCTATCTAATATCTCGAACATGTTATAATTAGTCATGCAACAATAATTGTACACAATTTGGTTTAATTTAATAGATTGTTTAGGTAAATGATAAATTCTAATTATTCTATCTTAATCTGATTGGACTAATAACGTTTTCGTTAATAATTGTATTCGTCGTTTATTGAACGTTTACTGTTTAAATGTCACGTATGTCACTGGCCTTCTTTAAGGTCCTGTATTTTAAAACTACATATATACTGGCCTATATACAAAATATTTTGGTTGTAGATTACACCGTAATTCACTTTACGAATTAAAATGTCGTTTAGCTCTGTAACGATTCGCTCATAATTATGAAAATACGTTTAATGTAAACGGATTATCATTTATGGCCGGTTCCTATATCTGACAATTTATTAATGTCCGATGCTTATATCTTACCGACGTTCATTTAAAATTAAATTTGGCATATGATCCATACATATAATGTTAAAATTCAACCGATGGTAAGACAAGTGAAATGTATAAAAACCGGCCATATATATAGCAGGATATTAGTAGGAATATTTGTATGGAGTTTATGTCAAATTGTAACCGATAGTAAGCGAACCAAACGGTGGGTAAGATAGATGTAGGAACGGGCCATAAATCGTCAACATAATATTTACGTATGTATTGCTCTAGAATATAGATCTGAAAAACTAACGGTCTTCTTCATATTAAGTTTGTTTATAGACTTCTTTAAGGTTCTTAAAGAATCCTACAAACTTACTCTGACTCAATATGAATAAGACTGTATTTAAAGAGCCTGTGTACGGCGATTAGTATACAAGAATGCGAGGGTGCGTTTCCAAGATGTTACACCTGTATCATCCGGTCACTTTTACAAGTCACTGTCCGTAAAGGACGTCGGCGAACCGTGGAAATCCGTTAAACGTTTTTGATTTACGAAGCGTGAAAGAAAGAGTTTTACACGCCGTAAATGAATTCCCACACTGACGCTTTTTATAAAAGTGTATATATACAATTTTATGTAGTTATATCCTTAAATGCCTTTATGATATATATAGTATGGTAGTTATAGTAAAATAATTAAAAAAAATGTATTTAGGGTTACCTAAACTATTGTATACAGTTGGATTTGCACATATGAATCTAATGGTCACATTGTCCTTGTAATACTTAGTTTTTCTAATACATCTTGCCGTCAAACAAAGTATTATATACACTGTGTTGGATACTATATTCACGCATGTCATGACTAATGTATAACTAGATATATTGTGCGGATTTCGAAGTGAACAATCTCGCTAGCACGTGCATTGATCACACGTGTGTGTTGAGAACATACACAAAATAAGTACAAACAAATAAGCGTTGAGTTATTTTTAAACTCATCATTATCCGTTAAATCCCGGTTACGTTCGAAGCATCTGCCACGAAGCCCGGGGTTCGCTTTCCTACTTTTTCTTCTCCAGTTGGCGCGGTATTCGACATAATTTGAGTCATGTTGAAACTAACTATAAATGATTCATTTAAAATACTTTCAGGTATTAAATAAATATGCAGTTATGGTATGTTTCTCTAGCTGCTTTTCCTACCTTGTATAAATCGTTTTCCTTATCTTGCTTTTGTGTTTTCATTCAGCAAAGTCCTATTTCCGACACAAGTCTCTAAAGAAGATATATGTATTATCCCCAACTTGCTCTTGCAAACACAAATTCCTTCCTACTATAAACTCGCATGTTGAACAAGGGATTTTTCGGACGTTGCCTCATAACTGCAAGAAACTTGTATGTCCGGACGTCTACAGATTAAACTTGCATATTTGTAAAATCTTAGATTGCTATTAACAATAATTTTATAACATATTATTTTAATTTTAATTATTTATAACAAATTAACTGAAAATAATTAAAATAATTTAAAATTAACATTGTTGTTCTCCTTAAATCGACTTTTTTAAAGTGCTTAGGCAACGACCTATGTAATTATAATAATATCTAAAATATATTAATCTTCATTAATTTTGATGAATTTAGATATATATTATATAAATAGAATAGGGCAAAAACAAATAATATAATTTCACTATTAGCAGAACATGTATTTGTTTTTTAAATCCTTGAAGTTCAGCAGACAGGCAGAAGGCCCACCTGATGGAAAGCGGCTACCATCGCCTATGGACATTTGTAACACCAAAGGTGACCAATGTGCCGCCGCTCTCTAATGAGAGAGTGTGGTGGTGTTTACAAGAGTACATATATCAGTTTTTAAAACTATCATGTTTTATTTATTTTCAGTGTAAATTAGGATGCAGCTTATGGAAAGAAGGTTTAAAAAACTCTTGCCAAAATATTTGCGTAAGTAACATTATTATCTATTTTTTTAAATAAATAATAAATATATCGTGTCTATTAAAAATAAAATTTGAACACTTTCCTTTCAGAATGTGACTTCCGAAACAGCTTATTCCCGGGAGCTATATTGTGTTATGGGATGCAACGAGGCTTTGAACACATATTTTCAGCAACTAAGAGGTATTTGTAACTTTATATATGTAGCTTTTATATATAAAGTGAAATAAATAACACACAAATAACATTACAGAATTGATTGGAACACCATCCGCGCCTGCATTAGTGGCAGATAGTTTGACGGCAAAGTCACTTTCGCTTACATGGGATGGTCCGATCCTTGGAAATAACAGCTATCTTGTACAATGGCGATATGAAGAACTGCCGGGAACTTGGCAATATTACTCCAACACTAGTCATTCTGACCGCTCAATTATACAAGTTGAAAATTTAAGGCCCTACACTAAATATCGGGTATGTTACAAAAATAATTTCGTAACGAATATTTTTATTCTTTTGTTTAAAGTTTTTAAGTTTGTATATCGTAGTCAGACAAACTCCTCTTTAATCTTTATTTTGCTCTATGTTGATCTCCTTAGACTTTTATATCTTTTGCTCTCAGATATTCCATCTGTTTACTGGAAAAGTTTCATTATATCACTCTATATTAAACTATATCAAAACATCTAATACATATTTTTTAAATGACGTGTATTGCTTTGTCATCATGTCGTTTTTTATTTTAGTTTCGAGTGGCCATATTTTTATCAAGTAAAAGTGGTACGAGTGAGCCCGTCTATTCAGAACCATCTGTAGTAATATCTACTTTAGAAAGTGGTAAACCGAGTTCTGCTCCTGCTGCATTGAGAGCCGCTGCTCCGGATTCAAGCAGAGTTGCTATATCTTGGGAACCTGGACCATTCCCAAATGGACCGTTAATATCTTATGTTTTACGATTAACTGATAGGCAGCCTAATACAATTGATGCTCTTGAGGTATTATAGACGTTATTTTTTATGAATGATTTCAAATCTAAACCCTTTTTTAAGTTTTATTTTCTATCAGTCTTGTTTTTTTTTACCTTTTTAATTTTGATAATTTTATTCAGTGCCTGTGATATATTAAGATTGTAGATTTTGAATACTTACTCAATACTTAGTTATTAGCGTAGCTATAGATATAATACGACGATAACGTCTTTATCACTTATTACAGGATATGCCTGCGTCAAACAACACATTATTTTACATGTTCCAAAACCTGGCACCGGCCCGTGAATATCAGGTATCTGTGGCAATGCGTAACTCAGTAGGCGAAGGACCGAAAGCTTATGTGACAATATCCACACCACCGTTGCCAACACGTATGTACCTTAAAAATAACATATATAAGTGTAAAAGTTACTAATATATAATCAAGTCTGATATCTTAAAATTCGGACTTCGGTTACAACTAGATTTATAACTATACGAAACAGCTTAATAAAATCGACAAAATGCGTGTAATTTTATTGATAAAAAGGAGACCAACATCTACTGTTTTCGTTATTTGATATACAACCATAAAACACGTATGATTGAAAATACCTCATATCTCGAAAGCTACTGCATAATGTCAGATGCATGATTATATTTCAAGGTTGCATAAAAACGGATTACAGTATGAAACAAGAAATTATTTATTCTGCTTGTCCATTTATTATAGTGAACATGAAGAGTTAATTATTAATTTATATCTATTTCAGCTATAAGCAGCCAACGACCTATTTTGATTGTAGGAGGAGAACATAATATTTTAGCAGCTCCTGCGTATGATATGTTATCAGACCCGATCGAATTATACAGTACTGAACATATTATAACTGGTATGAATTTATTCTGTCCCTATTATTTTAATTCTTGTAACAAGTTGTGCAATTCTTATGTTGTGTTTGCTTTCAGGTATTGGTCTTGATATGTCGAGTGATTCTCTATTTATAGCAGATTCAAATGGTTTTGTCTACAAGAGTTCACTCTCGAAGACGAACGTCTCTGAACCGATTTTAACTCCTAAGACAAATTTCAAGCCTTTAGATTTGTCTGTAGATTGGTTAAACCGCCATTTGTATGTCCTCGGCGAAGTATATTATCCGAGAGATGGCACTTCAAGTTGGGAGATAATGCGTTATGATTTCGATGGCAAAAATGAATTGGTTGCAAAGGCCGGTTTTTTTTCGCGGCCGATACATTTTGAAGTTGATGCATACAATGGGTATGTAGGATTTTTGGAAAATTTGTTTAATTCTCTGTTTATTATTCTTTTCCTTTATTGTATCCGTTTTTTTTTCTTACAAACCCTTCGTAGGCTTACCTCTATAATGAATGACAATTCATTATAGAGGTATATACGAGGATGTTTTTGTTCCATTTCCTTTGTGGCAATAGCTAGACTTTTTATTTTACCTTTTTAGATATTTATTTTGGGCATTGAGAGGAGTAGATCGAGGTGGTCTATATAGAATTGACCTAGCAAATATCTCCAATGGCGTGCGACATGACTCTCCTACAGAAACGATTTTACGCGACGCCCATCTTGGTGCTTTCACTGTAGACCATGCCGACTTCAGGATTCTTGTAACACATCTCAGAAAAAATACCGTTTTGGCTGTCTCCTTGGACGGGTAAGAACTATACGAAATATTATAAAAGGAATTTGGGACGGGTTAGATTTCTGTACAATTTTGAGTTTCTATTGCATATCAACCGTTACATATTCTTGTATTAAAATTATGGCAAATGCATAATTCAAACGGCGAATTATCTTGAAATGTATCTAATGATTCCATAAAAACTATACGATAATCTTAACGTCAACTGTAATTAATGTCTATTGTACTCATGTTGTGTGTCAAAGTAATGTGATTTCTCATCATTATTTAATTCCAATTTTTAGGCGCGAAGTGACTGATTTCCGTAGCAATACACAAACACCAATGTTCTCATCGGCCCGATCAATAGCTTACGCTAATGGTTTGTTTTACTGGACGAACGGTCGACAAATGCTAACAGAAGAATACCATGCACAGAGTGACAGCTATTTTCATAACGAATATCCCTTAGCTTACAATACGAGACAGATCACCACAAAACAAGTGCTGGTGGCATTAAGGAGTTGCCAACCGATACCAGTGCCGGTTAATCCGCCATTAGGGGTTCAAAGTGTGATGGGAATCAATCGAGCCAAAGTGTCATGGTCGCCTCCACATTTGTTGGGACACCAAGGAAGTGGTGCATGGCAGCATTGGTCGTTTCATCTACAACTAATACATGCTGTCACGGGCGAAACTAGAGACATGTAAGAATCAGTCTTAATCATCTCTATTCTATAACAAAGACATTTTCAATTATGCATTATTACCTTTATACTTTTATTGCTTTAAGGAGTTCTTCAGCTCGAGTTCTCTTTTAAATGGAATTAAATTTCATATCTAATAACTTCTATTCTAAGTTACTACATGCTTTGACGGTAATATAATTATTTTATCCTTTTTGTGAAGAATAGTCGTATTATCAATCGTTCTTTCTCTTTTCAGTAAAAATATCAATGAATCAATTTACGTCGTTGAAAATTTGAAACAAGATGCTGAGTATATTATTAAAGTAGCAGCTGTTACAGTATCTGGTTCAGGTATGACTAGCTTAGCTGATTAAAATAGAAATTATGGGATGTTTTCATTTAATAAGTTATTTAAAAAAATCTTATCAACTTAATAATAATTATTACTTTCATGTTTTGTGGAAGTGACCGCATATGTGTACGTTTATTGATTTTAATGCATTCAACATATTCATTGCAGGCCCATGGTCATCAGAATTTATTGGAAGAACTTTTGCTTCATCACCGACAACGTTGCATAGCACATTATTATGGTCGGGTCCAGATGGTCTTCTACAAACCGATCTAACCGGTGATAACTTACAAACACTTATACATAGGTTAGAATCATTTATTTAATAACTATATCTAATTAGCATCTCAAAATAGATGTGTGAGCTATAACCAAACTGACTAACCTACTATTTTTATTTGAACTCATTTTATCTTATTCTTAATTATTATTTCTATCTTACTTAATATCTATAAGTCATATGTTTCTTCAATGTGCAATTTGAGTATATCTTACACGTTTAGCCTTTTTGATTAATCAGTCCAAAGGATTTTATATATTCGTCTATGAATCAAATAAGTTAAGAGGTGTTCAAAAATATCCCTAGTATTGCTAGTTCAGAACTTTATATCTGTTACAATGTTAAAATTTAGACTAATAAAAGTTATACAAATATTTCATTTTCAGAGGACATCTTGAAAACATTCATATTACTGACATTTCATGGTATCGCGACAAGCTTTACTTAGTGACAAATGCTTCTACAGTTATGTGGTTTAATATCACATCGACAGCTAAAGGGTTTTTGCCTAATATGGACAACGTCGGGAGTTTAGCTGTTGACTGGGTTGGCAAGAAGATATATTGGTCTAATCCTAAACAACAATTGGTAAGTATAAAGATAAATATAGGTACAATCATATAAGGTTATCAAATTTTTGATTCTACTTTAGTCAATAGATCCATTTACCTTTGTGTTGTTTACCCATTAATTATAATAATCCTTGTATTTCAATTTGATATGCAAAAATTAAAATGCCTATATGTGCGTGAAATTATGTAAGATACCGTAAAGTATGGTCCCCAAATTATTGTTCTTTTTTTATACATGTAATTATTCAATTTCAGATAACACGAGGCAATTTCGACGGAAGCAACCGAGAACCAGTGCCAATCGTGACTGTAGCAAAAGAATTGACCATAGATTCTCTGGGAGCATATATTTACTGGAATACGGGACACGCCGTCGAAGCGGCTAGACTGAATGGAGAAAACAAAATTATATATTATCCAGCACAGCTGTTTAGTGGAAAACAAGGTATATAATTTAAATCCAAGAAATAAGACCTCCGAGCCCCCTGTGCACTTTAGCTTACTCTCCTAAAGATCCAATTGAAAGTTGTGTTTTTTTTTTATAATTGTCTGTATTAAGATAATGTGACGAGATATTTAAGTAAATGATTGTTTCTAGTTATGGGGCTCACCACAGATTTGGAAAACAAGTGGTTGTACTGGCTAGTTAGAAGCTACGATGGATCAGAATTACACCGTGCCCAGACTGCCGACCAAATTTCTTATGGCGTGAATGAGGTAATACAGTGGACGCACCTCTTTACTTATAAATTTTAAAGCCTTTCTAAGCGGCTTCCTTTAAATGTTCCTGTAAATGTATGCAGTGAAAATTCTTGCATTTTACTAAACATCAAATTAGTTAATTTAAAATTCTTTATAGATTGATTGTATACACTTTCACTCATTATCATCTAATTTAAGAAAATATATTTAATGTTTTTGCTAACCATGTTTTTAAACAAATAAATGATTTGATTTGATTTGAATGACAGAAAACAATGTATATAGCAGCAGTATAGCGCAGAATGCACTTGTATCAATGGCGGGTAAAAATCATAATCTTCGTGATTTTGATGGAGCGTAATGTTTTAGGAAGCCATAGTTTTTAAATTGTCTATTAATCAACATTAAAGAAAAAGTAAAGGAAAAATGTCTTAGAAGGCCATGTCCATCCTTACTAATCCATAAATACCAAGTAACTTTCTTTGGCTACGTGATTCTCTCCATTGTTTACAGTTTTAAGTACTGTCAATAGAGGAAATGAAGGTACTTTTTTCCCTAAAGATGGGATAGCTGCCACTGAATCTTCGAGCGGTGCTGCGTAGAGAGTTGTAGTCATAGAGTAAAATTTCTTGGTGTTCTGTCAAAAAATCAAAATATATTTTATTTTGTCCCAGGTGTCAAGTTCTTTAGTAACTCGTTTACCCGGCACTGCGACTTTAGGGCCATTGTGCTACTTTAGCGGGCGGTTGGTTTGGATTCAGGACGCATCTCTTGCTGTGGTCTCAGACCTTGCTGGCAAATATACAGCTGAACTCGTACGTAGGGTTCATGTTATAGCTGTTAGAGATCCAACTCTGCAAGCTGACAGTGGTAAGTGTCACACATAATTATTTGACAGCTAACCTGTACAACGCATTAGCTCGGTTTGGTTTTATAACCAGTACACACGATTTTTTTCAGTCTATTAGCACATTAGAGATCATTTCATTTCATTAAAACTACTTATTTCATATTTTGTTATTTATATAACGATATTTATACGACTCAGGAGGAGTGTAGAAAGAAAGCATTTTTTTTTCAACACATTTACTCAATATATGCATTTAGAAAGCCTGAATAAATTGTTCAAAAATTAAAAATTACGCACCACACAATCAAACATGCAATAAAAAAGCTACTTAGGTTAAAAAAAAATACACCAAACTGTGCACTGTACCTCTTATACTGTGTTTTGTACGAGTATAACGTTTTTATCTTGCCGTACTTGTAAGGAATATATGGAGATATGTTGCAAAAAAAAAAAAATACGTTACGTCTTTATATTTATAACTATAATTATTTTCTATCCTTTTATTGCGCTTTTGTCTTATTGAATATGCACTGTTTGCTACAACTCCATTAATTCTTCAAAAGTTATTCTGTAACATAATTCTGTATAAAATCTTTTTTAAAAAAAGTACTTAAATATAAAAAATAGAACAACAAATATAAAGAAAAATTTTTTTTAGCTAGACGTGTTGCTGGGGAGTTTCTTGCCGCTTCTTCTCCTTAACAGCAATAACACGTTGCGAAGCGGTGTACATAGACTAGGAAGTAAAATTAAATTTTAACCTATATGTATGACCTTCAAAAAGTGTTCTCCAGTGGAACTTATTTTGAATAAAAACTTTTGAATTTGAATTTGAATTTGAATTTGAATTTACACATTACGAAATTATATAAGTTGAATAATCGAACTTCCTTGGAAGCGCTTTTGATCAATACATGTCTCATTTTAATACTATAGAGTAAATAAGACGAAAGATGTAGTTCTAAGTTTCAACACGCGCACGTGGCGCCATTTTCATACTAGAAATGTCAAAGATTGTTGCGACTATCCGACTGATTTTTATGTTTTTTCATTATCTATAGTGTTGTTTTCTCGTCAATATCTTGAAAAACTTTGAATGGCACACATGCGGTAGTTGATTTTTACAAACTCGTGACTATGGTAAGCCCTCGACTTATTTGTCTACTAGTTTGTAAAAACCAAGCTACCGCACTAGTATCATGAATAACTATTCTACATGCTTCCTGTTAAGACGATGCATAATAAATGATATTGTGTCATACATATGAGCTATAAATCGAAGCCGAGTCAAAAACAGTTCTTCAATCCATTAATGGATATCGATTGGCTAATAACGACCTTCTCTCTTTTTTCTGTTTTCAATCATTTTAAAAATCGCTTAATTCTAACTAATAATAATAATAATTTATTTATTTAAAGAACGACGAAGTGACAAAAAGAATTGCATGTACTATTTACAGAATCATTGATAGCTATCCCTGAGACGATAAATTCTTCAACGATAGCTGTGCTAGGAGTCTGGGATAGATTCAACGTCACATGGGCTCCAGCCGTACGTGTAAATGTAAACAATAGCCGTGTTTACTACGATGTTAGCTTGCACTTTATTGGACAACATAAAATTGAGGTAAAGTCTATTCTCAATTTATAAATAAATTAATCCTATTTTTTTAACAATCCGATTTCCACTGCCGTCATTAAAAAAGATACTTATGCAAGGTTATTGGTAATTCGACTTATGTCTGTTAAAAGGTTATTAAGTAGAGGATGATTTCCAGTTAGTTTCATCCTATGATGCCCTAAGCAAAATTAGACCGTTTCGGAGATAATTTGAAATTTATTTATTTTTCTTAAAATGACACAACTTTAATAAATTAACTAATCAATCTTTATTTTACGGTGATATAAGGTAGTGAGTATTCTACTCATTAATTCCCAGTTAATAAACATCAATGCATTAGAAATACAAACTGTTTATTGTATGAACTTGTAAATACTTTTTTAATTATAAATGAATAGTAGATTATTATTTATTATATTGTATAGAAAACTGTGGAAGTGGCGTGGATCGAGGTTGAGTCGCGTTCCGTGGCGCCGTACAGCGAGATGGAGGTGACGGTGCGCGCGCACACGCACTGGGGCCGAGGCGCCGCGGCCCGCGCCCTGCTAGCCACCCCGCAGGCGGTTCCCGCGGCCCCGCGCTCCGCTAGGCTCTACGTACAACCCACGCAAAGGTATACTACAATATTTAGAATAGAATAGAATATACTTTATTGCATAACATTAAGATACAATTCAAGAAGTTTAAGTACAGAACACAATAGGCGGTCTTATCACTAAAAGTAATTTCTTCCATACAACCTTAGGAAGGATTAGAGAAAAATTGTGTAACATCCCACATTTTTGCAATATAAATAGAATAAAAAAAGTATATATATAATTTGATGATTTTGAAATGGCAAGTATAAATAGACATGGAAATAAGACAAAAATATACAAATATTAATATATTTATATATAATAGTAGTAATGTATATAATTACGTAAATATAGGAGAGATGAAGATGTTATGATTGACTTTAGAGCTCGAGGTAATAATCCTTCACGAGTCCGTTGAATTTTTTATATATTACATTATTTCAGATAACGACAATTGTATTATAATCTGGTAGGTGACACATTTCACAATAAATTCTAGAACAATGTTCATTTAAAATCAGTTATCATCATACTTTTAAAATATCATAATAAGAATGATTGCAATTAATGTTCTAATTATGATTCATGTGCTATTTGACTTTATAGAGATATGACGTCATAACTTTCTTCTCATATACAAAATCTAGACGTCTTCGGCCTTTTAGGGTTTCTTAGCCATTTTGGCATAAAAGCAACTTTTAAGTAATAGTCATATCGGACCATCGGTCATGACGATTACATAGCGATGCAGTATATCCGTCCGTCTGTGTGCGTATGTCAGCGTCACTTTTTTTAAATTACCGGATCTAAATAAATGAAATTATTAAAGCGGCTTGGGCCTTTATAGGCTTCCTTAGCCATTTTGGAAAAAACTTTATGACAGTCGGACATGACGATTTATCATTTACTTGTCGTATCATAGGTTGAATTTTGAAATTACTTTCACCGAGCTTGAGCAAATTTTAACCGATGGTAAGGTAAATGAACGGTTGATAATATATAGGAATGCGCCACAAGAGAATTACTATTACTAGAAAGTAAAAATGGAAATAAAGACTTGAACTGTTTAAAGTAGATAAAGTGGCATTTAAATGAACAATTTGCAATACTTCTCCTCATTTTGATATATGAAATAATAATTACATATCCGGGGTTATCAATGGCATATTGTAACGGTTTGTGAACTGTACGTAGCAACAATCTTTCGCAATCATTGCCACCGGCTACCCTCAATATGATATCTGTGATTCAATTTTATAAACATGTTTATGTTTTGTATATAGTGGGAATTCGTTATCGGCGATATTCCGTTGGCAGGCCCCATCACGGGCCAACGGCGTGATATTGGGATACGAAGTGCAGTGTTGGGTCGAAGGAGCGGGGGCGAAAAACGGTGGCGTAAACCCATCCGCTTGCGCGGACGCCCATCTGCCCCCTACTCATACACAACTCATGCTGCGAGATTTAATGCCCTCGTCGAAATATTTTTTTAAGGTGCGTTCTGGTTGTCTAATTATTATTTTCTTTTTAGAACTAACAGATTATAATTGAAATGTTGTGTAAAAATTCATTATGTAGTGTATTTTCTATTTGGGTGCAGGTCAGAGCATCCACCGCTGCCGGCTATGGCCAATACTCGGAAGTGGTGTCCACTTTGTCTGACGAAGTAAACCCAGTACCAAAAGTTGTGATGTCATCTCAGGAAGCTATAAAAATTGTCGATTTGGACTCGGGAGAAAGTGAAACTATACCAAAGAGTACAGGAAAACCTGTGGATTTCGCTGTTTCCGTAGAAGAAAATATAGTGTACTGGGTCAATGATTTAGAAGAGATATTCTCATCAAGAATAAATGGCAGTGGACATTATAAGGTTAGTTCAATCAAGTGCGTGATAGTAAACTTAACAATCCCATTAAGACTTTGAACACTTATATTTTTTTAGGTCAATGTAATATTTAAATTAAACGATATTAAATAAATAATGCGCTTGTTAGTCTAGTTTAGTTTATATTTACAATAGGACTTTATGCAAATTTTGGATCGGTGATTCAGGAAATCTACCATAATCCGGGATAAAAAGTATTATATGTGTAATTTTGTAATAACTACTTACAGATATATTAGATTTCGTTGTAGTCGGACCATTCTAGGCAAAAAAGAATGCAAGCATTTAAAGTCAAAGTCACTGACATAAAATCTAAGTATATATAACTTTTGTTTATAGAAAGTAGTTTATAACGTTAAAATGATTTTCAAGAAATTAATTGGGATGCTGCAGCTTCTACAAATTACCATTTTTTTCCTTTCCATAAAATATAACAATTAAGAAAAAAATCTTAACTATAGATGGAAAAGCCAGGAGCCCAAACTAGTAAAAAAAACCTGTTATCATGACACTCCTGGCCCCTAAACGAAGGCACACGTCCTCATGCTTTACCTTTATAAAGCTGTTAAATGTAGCGATGAAGTTTCACTATGCTGATACTAAGTACATTTACTTCGTGCTTTTAATTTGTATTGTAAAGTGAAATTATCTCTAAGCCCTTTATTTATTAAATAATTCAGTTGAAAATATATTGTTATTTAGCTAACCTCGATAAATGGGTCTGCAACGAGCATTTGTGTGGATTGGGTCGGTCGATCAGTTTATTGGACGCAAAGGGAGCTCACGTCACCAGAATCGTACGTCGCCTATCGAGCTGACTTGGTGACTCCCAACACACGGCCGCAAGTCAGAAGAGTATTCTCAAGAAAACAACCTTTATATAGTTTACAAATTGTTCCACTACATGGGTAAGATTTATTAAAAACATTGTATAAGGAATTTTTAATACGTGTATATTCTCTTTGATGTTTATTTATCTTTTATTTTCAACCGTTGTCTTTTAATCGCAATATTTAATAACTGACTACTAGCTCTCAGAGAGTATAAAGAGCATTTAATATTTGAAATGCGATGTTCTATAACTTAACCGAAATTAATACTTACCTATGAATGTATCTTGTAGGTTGCTATCGCAGTAAATAGATGTTTAAATAAAATAGGATAAAGTTAAATCACCGCTATTTAATTTGAATATATATCTCATCTAATATAATATCTCAGTATACTCTAATTCTCTTTTTTGTATCAACTTTTAGGTTGCTATTTTGGTACGAAGAGAGCAATCATCGAGGATTAGGAACTTTAATGACTTCATACGTCAACGGCTCCAATATTAGAAGTTTTTTCAATCACAGTAATATTGATGATGAGTATGTGGACCCAAGAGACTGCAATTGTCCAGAAAACCCTCAAATAGCCGAACCTTTTATTATTGATATGACAAAAGGCAACAATTATGAAATATACTGGATAGATCCCTGGATACATCACATGATTGCAGCTAATATGGACGGCTGTAAATGTCGAATGGTCGTTGATGCTACTGAAAAGAAAAAATATGGTTTCACACCAATGTCAATAACTGTAGATAGCAAATATGTATATTGGTTCAATTCGACCGAAAAAGAGATATTTTATACAAATAAATATAAAAAAGCCAAGGTGGATCACTTCAAATCAACTTACGGTTATAAAATTATGGCTTTGGATTCCGGTAATCAGCGATATCCCGATAGAAAGTGTTTAATTCCTTCAACGATTTATGAGCCACAAGCACTTGCAAATAACGCAAACAGTATCGTGTTAGCAATGCCTCCTATTAATAAACCAAGTGAATGTGAAATGTTGAATTACGAAATGCCAACAACAGAGTTCACAGCGTACTATAGAGTTCACGCATCATCTGATACAGAATTGTGTGATAAAGCGACATGTTCTTACGTTACAACCACAAGTAAAGAATTGACTCTGAATGATCTAAAACCTTTTACTAACTATACAGTTATGTTGGAAGTTACAAACTATTATGCAAAGTTGCATGAAATCAAACCTAAAGTTGGTTCTGTAATGGTTTTGCAAACTGCAGCTGAAGGTAAAATTTGTTAATTGTTAAGTAATTATAAATATCCTCATATTTAGAACTAGGACCACATCTACAGCTTAGTACATCTCAGTTTAGGTCAAATTACCATAAAAACAATAGCCTTTATACAATATAAGAAGTTTTGAAATCAACTGAGATACGTATCTCAGTTACCACCCGATACCTATCAGGTGTAGGTACACGGATTTATTTATAGACATTTGCAACAGTTTTGGTTTGTTCTTTTAAGTTTGTGAAATTTTTCAGACTACCTCCTTAAAAAAAGTGGGAAATTTATTATATTCATAAGTAATATTTATTACCTTTACAGCACCTAAGGCTCCTAAAAATGTAAGTGGGAAAGTTTTGAGTCCAGTGCTGGCACAACTACAGTGGGTATCTGAACCAGGTTTATGGTATGAAGTACATTGGCGGACTGACGACTCGCTTTCAGCACCACCCAAATATAAAGGTAAGTTTCAATATCTCCGTGATATTTTTAGTTGTCTTTCTTCTTGATAGTATAATTTTAGGTTAGACTTGTAACAAATTTGTTTTTGCCACATGTCAACAATCTTTTTTTATTTTATTTTAGTAAGTCATAATTTGTTTTAATTCAAATAAGACACGAGCTATGTATGTGGGAAGTCAACTATTATCAGCTTTATCTATGTTACTCTTCGTTCGTTTGCTTATATATTGATTACATGCATACCTAAACGCCATATAAATAATGTTAATTTTCTATTAAGGCAAGGTAAACGAAGGATAGTAAGAGATACCCAGCATAAATCATCCATTTCATGCTGTAGTGTTAAATATTTAACTATTCAGAGTTAATTACCTTTAAAAAAAAATTCAAGTATTTAAATCGTTCAAACACACGTCACACAGTAAGCAAAGTAAGCTTTTATTGCTCCAACTTAAATGATTAGAACGTGTATTTTCCTTACTGGTTTAGGGTCCTTTGCGTTTTTCTGTCACTTCCCATAGTCAGTCTTAAGAAACACCTTGGATCAGGGTTACTCTTATCGAAAACTAGCTGACCCGTGCCCACTTCGCTCATCGGCATCAAAAAAATTTATTAATCATAATCAAATATACCCTATGTCTCTTTATAATAATAGATTATGTTTAAAACGTTCAATGATATTAATTGTTCGTAAGATACGTCTGTTGTTTTTAGAATACAACACATTCGAGGTAACCGATGGTGGCAATGCGAATTTGACGAAACTGTCCGCCGGTACTGCGTATACTGTTTGGGTCCGTGCGAGGTCTAAGCACAGTACTGTATACGCTGACTCGCCGCCGCTGCGCTTGCGCACTTATCCCACACCTGCGCCTTTGTTATTGCGCAACGCCACACCGTCTCAACTGTACGTCTTCTGGCCTACGCCTACTTCATACCTTGTGCACCAGTAAGTATTTTAATTACTTAAATAATTTTTCAGCGTCAAACATTTTTTTTAAATTCTAGTATAGGTTCGCGTTTGACCACAATCTCGCGCTATATGGAGCGAAGATGTGATCTAGGATGGAGCATGCTTAACTAGAAGGTACATATTCATACGGGACTTGAAGACACCCGGGTTATAAGTATCGGGAAAGATAGACTCCGGCAATGAGTTCCACTCCTTTGCGGTGCGTATGATGAAGCTAGATGCAAAGCGCTTCGTTCTTATAGGTGGAATATCCACCATATATCGATGACGCATGCTGGTGCGTCTGATTATTCGATGATGGAAAGGAGATGGCTGGATCAGATCGAAGAACTCAGCTGCACACTCTCAAAAGTGAATTTGACATATTTTCTAAAATTTCTTAAAGTTACATGGTTCATACAGTTTGTCTTTGTTAGATATAGTTATTCTCGATTCTCAAATAAACGGTTTGAAAATGAATGAGTTTAATTAATAATTAATAGATCGAACGTGGAATACTCTGAGACCTCAACATCAAATGCAAAGTGGGAGTCGTGTTCACGACACGGCTTTGATGAATGGGTCGCCACCAGTCTGCGTCCGCGCGTGCGATATCGATTCCGGTTAAAGATCCGATATATTCCTTCAGCACCGCCATACTTTTGGCCTCATGAAGATCAATTCGTTTTTGAGACTCTCGGTAAGTATCTTAAGACCTCTTCGTTTATATTTGCGTGTTCTGTGTCCTTTATAACCTATAATGGCTCCAAAACTGCTTCATGGTAATCACAGACTAAATTGTGTTAATAGTCAAGTTTAAAGCTCTTATAACGTTGACAAAACAGCTCGAGGAAATCTGCATATAGAAGGAACCGAAAGAATGGGACTCACCTATGTGTGGATCATTTTTGATAGGTCAATAATTAGAAATATCGTAGTGTCGTATATTCCAAAATAGTGTATGATCACATTGTGTCAGTTGGCAAGGAGTATTATGGCATAGTTTGAACATTTTGTTTCTAATATACTACTAAATAACTTTAAATATACTATGTAATCAATAATGTTATAAAATTCTAAAAAATCCGTATACATTAAAGCTTTAACAAACTGGAATACACTACATAAACGATAGAGAACACGATGCATTTTTTTTAGGTGTCTTGTCTGTTTGTTCGGGATTCACGTAAAATCTAGTGGGCCAATTTCGATGTGGTTTTCGCTGATCGACAGCAAAATGTTAGATTTAAAATCTGAGAATTTTACCAGAAGCGGTTTAAAGTTCTTCTAAAAATTAGCTCATTCCAATTTTTCCTAAAACAATAGCTTACATTATTTTTTAACGCTGCGGTAGTTTGTATCCCGGGAATTACAAGTCAAGCGTGGACGAAGTAAGTAAATAACTAATCGGCAAAGAAACATACATATTGTATATTCCCAAATTAAGTAAGTTACTCTTGTGTCCTAGGTAATATACAACGAACTACTCCGGGGCCGATCCCAGACACCCAGACCATAGTAAATAACGGAGAAAATTCTTTTACAAAATTTATCATACCAGGAATCGAAACAGGAACCTGTGCGTTGCAGTGAGCTAGGCAAAGGCTTAGCCCGCTCAACCACAGAGGCCGTCAAGTGGAATTCGCGGGAATATCCTAGTTTGTTTATATTGTTACGAGTGCGGGACTCGAATTAAAATGCCTTTGGAATTACTATAGAATTTATTAGAACTATACAAACACTTATAACACGGGTACAAATATAACTGGTCACAGTCAAAAGTCACCAGTACAAACTGCACGATTCAATACCACGCGCAAAGTCCGTCACTATATAGCTTATCAACTGTACACGTCTTGCTCGTATCGAAATCCTCGCTTGACTGCCTCATCCCTCCGTTCGGGCATTCTTATATACTAAACTGTACAATACAACAATCGACCGCGTGGACTAAAGTTTCCAAGACAACGTAATCTGCACACCTGCGGCCATAAACGAATACAATAACAATAGGATATTTTTCTTAATTACAAATTTTAAACACAAAGAAAACAAAAGACGTCCAAATGTGGGAAGGGTAATAAACTACAGGAGTGCATTCACTTTTTCGGCGTGTAACAATATACAGTGGTACCTCGACATACGAGTTTAATTCGTTCCGCAACCTTGCTCGTATCTTAAATTACTCGTATCTCGAAGCAAATTTCCCCATACAAAACAATTGAACTACCATTAATCCGTTCTAACCTCCAAAATGTCACCCCAGTTATTTTTGTTACGTGGTTTTGAATAATAAAAACGTATTTATAAATATCAAATATTTATTGCACAAAAACAAAAAAGAGAATGTAAAGAAATAAATTAAATATCCTCACTGGTCTTTGCCTTTTTCGCTACATTTTTCTCGCTTTCACCTGTAGGCCGTTTAGAAAAAAACATGTCCAAGGAGGTTTGTTTCTTCCTCCCTCTCAGAATGTTCCGGAAATGAGTTAGGCAAGTGTCATTAAAAAGGTCAGATGCACGACCAGTTGCAACTTTTTCTGGGTGTTTTTTTTCCACGAACTGTGAAACTCTATTCCACATTCCTAAGATCTCCTTTATCTCACTTGTAGAAATAACCTCCTCCTCTGACTCCTCAAAACCAACCAACAACCAACACAACTACACAACTTATCACAGCGGAAGCACGCTGCTAACTGATCGTGATGGCGCGACTGCGTGTTAGTACCGAACCGAACCGAACTCGTATCTCGAATTTCGCTCGTAACTTAAAGCAAAAAATCACTTGCTCGTCGGCTCGTATCTCGAAAAACTCGTATGTTGGGGCACTCGTATATCGAGGTACCACTGTAAATAAATATTTTTTATTATTTGTCTTGTAGGTGACGTCCCCGGTCCACCAGGTCCGATGCGGGTAGAGAGCGTAGGGGAGAGAGTTTTGCGCGCGTGGTGGCAGGAGCCCGACCCTAGGGGTGGCACCATCAGCGCGTATAGGGTGTGGGGGAGGCCACCGCACAGGTAATAAAAATCTCACTCCATGCAACTATCTTTTATTTCCAACTTACAGTGCTCCGGCCGAATCGTGGAATACGGCTCGGAATAATAACTAATTACACTCGTAAAGCTTTATTTATTGTTCTGAACGTCAGACATGTAAAGGATAAAGAATATCAATTACATTGACAGCAATTGATTCATTTTTCCTCCAGATTCTTCAGTTATTGTGTTGATCTGTATTATTAAATAGAAATGTTACACAGGTATGGCAAAGTTGCGTAGAATATACTATTTATAAGCCATTATTTATTAAACCGATATTCAACCAAATTGAATCAAATAAACAAAAATGAAGACATTCTATAACATTGTTGTTATGTTCACATGGATCACTTTGGTTGCTTCGTCTAAATTGAAAGACAGGAATGAACAGTCTAACATCGGCTCCAATTAGGTACGAACATTCTAAATAAATCTTGAAATACCGCCATGTGGATGGATCGTGTTCTCGTGTCCATCTCTTTACACGAAAGTATATTCACGCGAATGCTATCATTAAGATAGATAACACTATATTGTACAGCATTACAGAAAACTTACGAACTAGTATTATTCTAATCGTGTACAAAGGGCGGTCTTATCACTAAGAAGCGAGACAATCCATGGCAAGAATATTGCTGATTAGGAGTGGCGATGGTGGTAATTATTGTATGATTACTTAACATTGTAATAATAAATATATAACTATATTATATCTACTAATATACACATAAGCTTATACATATACAAGATATAGTAATAAAATGCAACAATTTAAACAATAAATATATAGATATAAATAATATACTAATAAATATAATACTAATTATATAAAATTACATATCATTATATTGCAGATAGTATTTCCATGTTCTCAAATGTTATTAGAGATTTTGCTTGTTTGACAGCAACAGGCAATGTATTCCAAATTTGGACAGTCTTATAATATTATAATTAAATAAGGCGATTGATATGAAGGAAAGACAAAACCAATTTAATATTTGGTTTTATTCTAATCAAAATTATAGAAGGAATGATGTCAAAATATTTCTTTTACAAGTTGACATCTTCAAATTAGTACAAACATATAAAGAAGGATTTACACCACATTCACCCCTCCTACTTCGTAATCCTGCAGGTAACGTGGAGCATGCCTAGTTCTCGTAGAATGTCGAAGCATCGGCAGCTCGCTTGTTTCAACTGGAGAATCCTCATTACCAGTCGGTGGTGACTCTGTATCGACCTCGTCATCAACTTCAATACCTGAGAACTGGTCAATTGAATCGTGTATATGTTGATTTCTTGGTAGGGGAGCGAGCTGTCTATTTGACACGGTCGTCTCACGACCATCAGCTAATCTAATATATGAATAGGATGGGTTTGCTTCCAAAAGTTCTACTTTTTCCACATCCGCGTCGTATTTAGAACGTTTATTATTGTTTTTCATCAATATTGGACCTGGCTCTAAGAGCCAGGTTGGCAAGGATCCTCCGTTTGCTGTCCGACGAGGATGATTAAAGAACCTCTCGTGAGGAGTTGCGTTAGTGGAAGTACATAACAGGGATCGAATTGAATGTAGGGCAGATGGGAGGACTTCTTCCCAGTGAACGGGATCAAGGTCTCTTGAACGGAGATATAATTTTGTAGTTCTCCATAGTGTTCCATTGAGGCACTCTATTTGCCCGTTTCCTTGAGGATTATAAGGTGTAGTTCTACTACATGCAACTCCATTCGATAACAGAAAACGTCGTAGTTCGTCTGACATGAACGCTGTTCCTCGATCTGTGTGGATATATTGTGGAGCGCCATATGTAGAAAACAAGTCCGTAAAACATTTTATTACAGTGCTTGCACAAAGGTCCTTACATGGATAAGCAAATGGGAAACGTGAATATTCATCTATAATTGTCAAAATATAGCGATTATTTGTGTTCGTAGGTAATGGTCCTTTAAAATCGACATTAAGTCTCTCCCATGGCGCTAAAGCCTTTATCAGTTTTCCTTGCATTTTTAAGAATCTAGGTTTTACTTCAGCGCATACACGACAGCCTGAAGTCATTACCCTAATGTCGTCAGTTGTATATGGTAGGTTCTTGGATCGTATCCAATGTGCCATCCGAACGATACCGGGATGTCCCATTATGTCATGCAACTCTTTCAACCTGTCTTTGGTGTTTATGTTCGAACAGACGCGTGACAAGGCATCAGCTGTAGTATTCTCCTTACCTGGGCGATAAATAATGTCATATTTAAAACTCGATAATTCTAGGCGCCATCTCTCAATCTTCTCATTTTTTATTTTACTTTTAAGACTTTGTTGGAACATGAAAGAGACAGACCTTTGGTCAGTTATTAGAAGAAAGCGTCGTCCGATAAGATAGTGGCGCCATTTTCTTAAAGCTTCAACTATGGCGCTAGCCTCCTTTTCAATCGAAGAATGACGACGTTCAGCATAACATAAAGATCTGGAGAAGAAAGCTACTGGTCGGTCATTTTGTGACAAAGACGCCGCTATAGAGTGTTCCGAAGCATCTGTTTCAACAGTAAATGTCTCATTTGGATCGATCACCGTCAGTGCTGATTTCTTTATATCCAGTTTTAACCTTTGAAAACAATCAATCGCATTTTTTTCAGATATTTTCGTAAGAGAGCTGATCTTTTCAGAAAAGTTTCTGATCCATTTAGCGTAGTGGGCGAACATACCAAGAGCTCTTTTAAGAGATCGCGTATCGGTTGGAATAGGTAGATTCATTAGAGGACTGAGTCGATCTTCATCTGGATGAATAGTGTTATTTTCGATCTTATAGCCTAGCAATTTAATAGAATGCTGCTTATATACACATTTTTCTTCATTTAGTGTAAGATTATATTTTACGACCGCTTCCTTAAACTGTTTCAGGTTTTGATCATGTTCTTCATCTGTTTTTCCACAAATAGTAACGTCATCAAGGTACGCGTATGTACCGTTCAGCTTTTCTTTAGCTATAATGTAATGTAAAGTTCTTTGAAAGGCTGCGACTCCATTAGTTACACCAAAAGGAATACGAGTAAATTGGTATAGGTTTCCACAAGCCTCAAAAGCAGTATAGATTCTCTCATTTTTCAGAATAGGTACTTGATGATAAGCACTCCGCAAGTCGATTTGACTAAAAATGTTATTTTCAGCAACTTTTGATACAATTGACTCCATGTTAGGCAAGGGATAGGCATCCAATTCAGTAAATCTGTTTATAGTCTGAGAGTAATCTATAACGAGACGCCTGCGATGCGTCTGTCCTCCAGTAACTAGGACTTGAGCTCGCCATGGTGAATTGCTCAGTTCAATGACCCCATCTCTTAGAAGTTTGTCAATTTCTTCTCGTATAAACATAACATCATCTTCGGAGTGTTTTCTAGATTTGATTGCAATAGGTTTTATGCCACTCGTGAGATTCGTGAATAACGAAACTTCAGGTACCGACGCCGCCATAACGTTGCATATCTTAAGAGGTTCCTTCGGACCCCCGAAGTTAAGTTTAAGAGTTGAGTGACAACTTAAAATATCATGGCCGATAATAATATCAGCGCAGAGAGAGTCGAGTATGAATAGTGGTTTTTTGTTATAATTGTGCTTGTCTATTTGGAGAGTTACATAGCATACTCCGTCTACGGAAGAAATGTTATTTTTAGAAGCTAAGGTTACTTTTTCTTCCCAAGGATAGCATTTCAGGTGTAACAAATTAGCGAAATTCTTGTCAATAAAGCTAGTAGAGCTTCCGCTATCAATCAGAGCATCAGCTTTATAATTATTAACGAATACGGAAATCGTAGCTTTCCGTAAACTAGCAGGAGACGCAGCTAGAATAGCCCCAAAGTTTTGACGTTCTGTTTCGGTCATAGAGTTGCTCGTAGACTCGATTGCAGAGCACTCACTCCTACAGACTTTGGCAAAATGACCTTTCTTACCACAGTTTTGACAAACTGCTCGAAAAGCTGGACATTTAACCCTTTGATGAACATTGCCACCGCAAAAGAAACATCGTCTGCGAGATTTAGACGCAACCAAATTTGTGGAGTTTTCCATTTTATTGTCTACACAATGGAACTCCAATGAAGGTTTAGTACTAAAATCGTTAGAGTTGTTTCTCGCCATTTCAAGGGACATTGCTTGATTTGTTGCTTCCTCTAGAGTTATTTCAAGGTTTTCTAGTAACCGCTGTCGAATTTCTTGAGAAAAGAGACCAGCTATAAGAGCGTCTCGTATATATTCCTTTTTGTACTGCTCCGCATCAACTGCACTGAAGCTGCAGTCGTGTGCCAGTTGTTGCAACGTATGTATATATTCAATGACAGTTTGTCCAGATTTCTGTTTAGTCGACATGAGGATATACCTAGCGTGGACTTCATTCTTTGGCTTTAAATAGAGTTTATCCAACAATTTCATTGCGGAGGAGTAATTTTTGGCCTCACGTATGAATGCGTATAATTTAGCAGATATGTTATTGATTAATACTTTTAGTTTGACTTGTTCAGAGATTTCGGAAGCATTTTCGTCAATATAGTTTGAGAGTGTTACCTTCCAGTGCTGGTAATTTACATCAGCCGCCGGTGAGATTGGATCTATTTCGAGCTTGTCTGGACGTAATAAGCGTGCTTTAGATTCCATCGTATTGTTTTAATGATTAGAATAAATTGATATGAAGGAAAGACAAAACCAATTTAATATTTGGTTTTATTCTAATCAAAATTATAGAAGGAATGATGTCAAAATATTTCTTTTACAAGTTGACATCTTCAAATTAGTACAAACATATAAAGAAGGATTTACACCACAGCGATATATTTTGTTTCTTTAGAATCAACTTGAGCGTCGATAATGGTACGAAAAATATAAGCGAAATGTTGCCACCGGACCTTTTATCAGATATCGACGACGATATGAAGATACGTATTGTAAACGAAGGCCTTCAATTGCTTCACAACGGCACCGGTAAGTTTTCTTTGCTAATATTACCTATTGCTGGAACTTTTATTTTCGGTTTCTTATAACTTTAACACTAGTGAGACATTTTTTGGAAATAAAAGTTCGTTAAACAAGATTTGGTGAACAAACCGGTTTCGAACGTATCCGTATCTTCAAACCGCAACCATATGGTACATAGCAAGTTTTCAATCGCATATATAGAGAGCTATGGAATGAGAAAGTAATTCTCGCTGAAAAAACCCGTTTTTCCAGGTTCATATAAGGCTCTTTTTAGATATACACTTCGAATGAAATAGTTGACTAAAACCGGTTATAACCCGTTAATTTTAAACCAGTTCTAAGCCTTGGTCATAAGTCTATTCTATATGACTCGAACAAAATCTGTTAGTCTACGACGTTTTGTAGCTATACAAATCATTCAGTTCATTTTATTGTCCATTACCCTATTGTCAATTTTGAAATAGACTCGTACTGGCTGATCGGATCTGACGAGGTGCCTGGGGGGTCGCTGGTGCAGGTGCAGGCGCGCAACGAGTACGGGTGGGGGGCGCTGTCGGCCCCCCGGCCCCTGGACGCGGCGGCCCTGGGCCCCGCTCGGCCCCCCACCGCGGCCCTAGTGCTCGCCCTAATAGCCCTGCTCGCGCTGCTCCTTGTCGTCACCGCCGGAGTGTTCTATGGTAAAACTTTAATACTTGAAGTAATTTAGTTTACTTAGGTAATTTTTATTACTCAATACTTCTAATCAAAAAGTACAAAGATCCTTTATCCCAATATTAATAACATTTCAATTTCCGTTCCTTCGAATGTTTATTCTTTTTTATTGGCCATAGGACCGATTCCATTATCCTAGGGTTAAAATACAATAATACTACGTATTATGTATTACTTTCAAAATCAAAGTGCTCTCTATCATAACTCATTTTGAATGCAAACTTTGTATTTATATTTAAATATGAAAGAAATGCAATTTATTGCACAGTTCAGCAGACAGGCAGGCGGCCCACTTGATGGAAAGCGGTTACCATCGCCGATGGACATTTGCAACACCAAAGGTGCTACAAATGCGCTGCTGCTCTCTTGAGAGAGACTGGAACCTGGTCACTAATGCCGGAAGACAAATCAAGGATGTTATGGCGGCATACTCTAGACCGGGAGTGGTAGGTAGCCATCCAGTCGGCAAATACCCTACCACCTGACTGTGGGTCGTTTTGTCGCCTCTTACGACAGGCCGCCTCGCCACAGGAAATCAACTTCAGCCTTCTCTTGAGAACTTTACAGAATTTCAACGGTAACCATTTTCTAACAAACGCACTCAGCCTGATTCAATCGATTTACAGCATACAACAGTCGGGCCAAAAAGAAAGCTGAAAACAATAACATGATGTCTCCAAATGGAAATAGGATACCACCTATCTTTGAATTGGAACCATTGCCTGGATTCCCCGTCGATCATATGAATAACCCTATTTATGATCACGTAAGTAGTAATATAAGTATTTCCGTGTTAATTCAAGAAATGTTACCAAGAGTTGAAATTTGCAAAAGTATTCCATTATGTAGGTTCATTATTCATTCATTTCTAGTTCTTTAAAAAAATTAGATTTTTCTTCCAAAATATTAGATACATGATAGATAACACTTTATTGCTCACCAAAAAAACAATTACAAAACAAAATGCATAATTACATTACTTCTTGGCAAAACAACAGGCGGCCTTATCGCTAAAAGCGATCTCTTTCAGAGCTTAAAAGAAATTCTTAAATAATCGAATAAATAATTGAATAGATAATTGGTCCACGAACACCATGGTCCTTGTGCGTTATATTATCACCCTGAATGAAGTAAAGTAGGCCTATATAGAGCATTGCTTTAGCTAGGGTACCTGTAACATCTAAGAAAAACAAGGGCGCAGTTACAGAAGCTAGCATACGGCGCATAAAGGGATATTTACGGCACTGCTAAGATATAGGATAAAAGGAACCGGGTCTAGCACAAAATACCTATGTGTTCTAGAATTTTCCGTCCGACGCGGATTTGGAGAAGATACCGCACTTCAGGCGCGAGCAAATAACTCTCATCAAATTTCTCGGCTCCGGCGCATTCGGGAAAGTTTACGAAGGAGTTGCCAGGCAGGTCAATGGCGCCACCACCGACACCAAGGTCGCAGTTAAAGTGAGTTTAAATAACGTTTATTAACTACTCTTATTGTATAAAACTGAAACGAAGCAATAAATTGTGATTAACCCACTTTAAAATTCTACTTAATGTATCTTTATTTATTATCAATTTAAGATTTAATAGAGGTGTAGTTAGATTTTAACGGTCTTATTCATAGACAGTTAACCAGCATAAAGAAGCGTTCAAATGTCAACTCTAACTCTCTACGAATAAGACCGTAATTGTCTAGCAACCTAGTTGATGATTTTTTTAATTTTTATTACCCAAGTTCAGCAGACAGGTTGACCTGATGGAAAGTGGTTACCGTTGCCTATTGACATTTGTTACACCAAAAGTGCTACTAATGCGCTGCTGCTCTTTAAAGAGTGACTGGAACCTGGCCACTAATGCCGGAACACAATTCAAGGCTAATAAGGCGGCACACTCTAGACCAGGGATGGTAGCCATCCAGACGGGTAAAGCCCTACCACCTGGCTGTGGGTTGTTTTGTCGCCTCTTGCGACGGGCCGCCCAGTTGCAGGCAATTCTATTTTTTCTCCATTCCTGCACGGATAGAACATGATGATGATGATTTTTGACCTAAACTTGTTTGGGATAGGGACTGAATTTACTTTTATTTAAATTTTTATTTAATTTAAAAGTAAATTCTAGAATAACCTTCAGATAAAATGACTCACTCAAATTGTAGGATTTTAACCCAGTGACATACGAAAGACTCCTTACATAGCTCGAAAAGACACATTTCAGAAAAGAATTGAGATTTACATACAATACACAATTATTTATTAACAACAAAAATATCTCACAACTATTGTTACAATTTTTTTTTTAATAAAACTGCACAGAAAAACGTTACGTTGGTCCCAACAAAGACAACAATACTAAAGAAATTATAACATTGCTCGCAGCATTCTATAAAAAACCCCCTTTTTTTCTAAAGAAGAAAATGACACGCATTTTATTTATAGTAATACCACAATTGGTAGAAAGCAGTGGTAGAATATAACATTCATTATTTAAATAAATATAGTAATTTCCACTATTTTATTTTTAAGACACTACGGAAAGGTGCGACCGAGCAAGAGAAAATGGAGTTTCGCCGCGAGGCAGCGCTAATGTCTAATTTCAAACATGAGCACATATTGCGGCTGCTGGGGGTGTGCCGCGACGACGACCCCCATTACATTATCATGGAGCTCATGGAAGGTGGAGACCTGCTCAGCTATTTAAGGGCCAAACGATCTTTACTGGTAAGTATTATGTAATTATTTTGCATTAAGGGCCGTTTACATGGAGAGAGTTTGTCGCACGTCTTGGGGCGAGGATCGTATACTATTTTATTAGGCGATACTCTTTAGACAATAATCGCATCGACATGTTTACATTCAAACAAAAACTCGCCTACGAGTATGTCATACGATAATCGTAACGTAATTATCACCCAGAATTTTGTTCACACTACGACACAAATCGCATTGAGATATTTGCCTACGATTTCTCAACTTGTCTAAACTAGAATTCGTATGAAATTTCTTCACGTTCATGCGAGTATCGTACAAATCAATTTGAATGCGAGACTTGCCTTTCAAACTCCGTGATGAGCACGGTATTTTGTATTTTGTTTACACAGAGACGCCAATAGGCAATAACCAGGCGATTATCGCCTTTCCACTTACAATATCGTATGTTTAGTTTATATGATCATATTTCTTGCTTTCGACAATCGTATTTTCAAGGCAGACGATTGTCTTCGTGTAAATGGCCCTTTACTTTCGTAACATGAAAGTTACACCTACTTGTATTTTAATTAATCATAATTTAGTTTTTAATTATAAAATTACTGGATGTAGTCGGTTTTTGAGATAGTATATAAAATGTTGTTTGTAATTTTACCATCGTCGCTCAGGGCAAGATTTAAATTTGCCCCTCAAATTCTTATTTTTGGGAAGATAATATAACAGGCTCACATGCTAGTCTGTATTTAAGTTTGAGAAAAACGTAGCCAGCCTTCTGGGCACCTTACCCATAGAAGACGGTGATCTGGGCTCAGTATTCTACTTATAGTCTTGAGGGACTATGGGTAGAATACAATACAAATAAGTTAAGTTTTCTTACATTGTATTCAATAGTATGTAATTTATATAATAAGTTACCAGTTTGAGATAATTTTCGACTAAAATAAAATGTATCAAACCTTTCACGTGCCTATCACTTAGCAAATTGTTATAATTTGTCTGCTTATAAATCATACACTGAAAGAACAACTCGTATTACTTATATACAAATTTCAAATTTCCAAACCGATCGTAATTAAATTCTGTAACCGAGAAGGATTTTACTGTAACCCCAAAAATTTAATTTTACAGGGGAGTCGATTAAAGATGATTTTATATCATACTGAGTTCAAAGTATGATATAAAATCGTCGTAGTATAAGTCGTGGTAGCGCACGCGTCCTAAACTCAAAGGTCGCGGGTTCGATCCTGGCCGGAACGCATGCACCACTTAGTCGGTTTTATGATCTAATGTGCATTTTGTTACAATTACCACGTGCTAATAACGGTGAAGGAAAACATCGTGATGCAACCTGCACATCGAGATAACCGATGTGTCAAACCTGCCAAACCACCTTGCACAAGCGTGGCGGGTATACCGTCCATTCCCCTATCGTGGGAGGCCCGAGCCCAGCTGTGGGCAGTTATGGGCTGTTGTTATTTATATTATATATATTATGAATTCAACGTTAACTGAAACTATAATAGTAAAACTTTTTTCATAATTTTATTTCATAAAAACTTAATTATGTGGGTCGCTATAAAATTAAATACATATAATCGACTCTCTTTTAAAATACATATTCAGGAGATACGGTAAAATGTTTCTCATGTATATTTAGTACAGGTCATTCTTTAAAGAATTATAATGATCATGGAATACTTTTTATCCAGAGAAAGTGCCCGCTACGTACTTCGGTACCTAAGCTCGTTACTTGAGCTGGCAAAGTTACTGAGTCTGTCATAGTATTATGATATTTCTTGTTTACAGAATACACCGGAAAGCCTAACCCTTCGCGATCTGTTGAACATGTGTGTGGACGTGACGAAGGGCTGCCGTTATTTGGAGGAGAAGAGGTACGTGCACCGCGACCTCGCGTGCAGGAACTGCCTGGTCGCCGAGAGGGCCAACGGGCGCGTCGTCAAAATAGCCGATTTCGGACTCGCCAGGGACATATACAAGAACGATTATTACAGGAAAGAAGGAGAGGGTAAGTTCACTAATGCATACTTAATAATTCTATATTCATGTTTTCTAATTGTGTGTGTCTTCATCATCGCGTTTCATTCCTTTGAGAACTTTCAAATTTTCCAGGATTAAAATAACATAAATAACTTTGCTTAAAATTTGAAGTAGTTTAGTCGTAATGAGTAAACTGTGTAAATCAGGGATTCCCAAACTATTTTGGGCAAGATACCACTTTTCCAAAATGAACTGATACCTCAGACCCTCATTGCCAAATTACTTTGAAAGTCCTATCTCTCATTTCTTACGTATTGATACTAAATACTTACGTTTTACTCGAGTTCTTAAAAGTATAACAATGTTACTTCGTACTAAAATATTAGTTATTTTTACAACACGTAACACAACTTGTTTATCTTGAAAGTTTCAAATAAGAATTTATGTTAAATAATAGGAGTCGATTTTTAGACCTCGTCGGTCCCCAAAATCGGTTTTCGTTAATATCCACCGCTGGGGGTCAATATCGACCACTTTGGGAATCTCTGGTATAAATGAAGATACTAAGTTCATTTTGTTATACTATTTTATTTTTATAAAACATAGGTACTTTCTATATAAGTGCACAACATTTTTTGTTTTGTTGCGATTAACTTCATTTTTCAACCACTTTATTGTGTTTTTGCACTATTTTGAGTCTTTTTATGTTGGCTACTGAATTTTGATTGGATTTTTCATCTTTGGACCTATTCTATAAGTGCAATATTAGTGAAAAACATAAGTGAGGTTATATTTACAAAAACATTTACATCTCATACATTTTCTTGACATAGGGCTTGTAGAAGGGATAAGTATGACTCCCTATCCTTCCCCTCCACCCCTTCTATTACTCAAAATAAGTGCGCCCTATATCTATGCTCCACCCAGGAATGTTTATCTAAATACATACCTTGCTATCTCATCCTACATACAAAATGTCATAGAAATATTTTTTATTGTTCTTTAAAGAATAATCAATAAGCTATTTGACTCTTTACAATTACGACATCATAATGCAGTACGCCCATACAAATCTAGGAGTTTGTGATGTTTTGTAGGATGATAAAACTGTCTCAATGGGAGTCTCAAATACCCTATTAAGCTGAGGTGGAAAAGAGGGGAACTTCGTGTTCATCAGCATTCATCGAGTACCTTTATTTGAAGGTTTTCAAAACTTAAATACCTGTTTATGAATACTTGACAATTAACTCTAGATTAACTCCTGGTTAGATTCACTCCAGTACGAGTCTAAATTTAAAAGAGGAAAAGATGTTTGATTTTCGATTTTCAGCACTGTTTGATTTTAATTCCAGGATTGTTGCCGGTGAGGTGGATGGCTGTGGAGTGTCTGGTCGATGGAGTATTCACTTGTCATTCGGACGTGTGGGCTTGGGGAGTGCTTTGTTGGGAGGTACTTTCTCATATTTTTATTTAAACTTAGTTCTATAGAAGAACTTTCATTGATTTATATATTTATTAACTTAGTATGTGCATTGGGTATGTACCCAGCACGAGAGGTGAATATCCATTGTAGCTATTTTAGTAACTTTTTCACCGATTCAAATAAATCACACAAATCCACATCGTCTGAAATCTTAGTCGAAAGATCAAAAAATCGCTAAGAATAACATTGACTTCGTAAACAACAATTCCGTAGTTGACAATTTTTGAGATATAGGTTTATTTTGAGCCTTATGGTCTATTTTAGCCAAAATATTAATATTTCAGCAAAAAAACAACATTAACATATTAAATTTAGCAATTTTATAAATATTTTGACATTTCGTCACAAAAACGCGTCAAGCTGTCATGGCATCTCGCATGACGTCACAGTGTGCAAAACAAACATCTGTTTCGTTGAACTGTTATCTGAGAAGTCATTGATAACTTCTTGTGTTTTGCACACTATGACGCCACGCGCTCTGATCGGCGTTCATTGTCACGTGGCTAATGGCTGCAATATAACAATTTTATTTCTCAAAAATATCAATTAATATTTAATATTTTAGTTAAAACAAATTATTTTTGTCATATTTAGATCGTAATCTACGATATATATTAAAATCAGCCTATATTTTTCATACTATCATGTACCGTATTCTGAAAAGCTTCCAAATAAGCGAGTGGGTGTGTGTATGTATGTATGCCGACTGTTGCATTGCACATTTTTGTCATTCGTCCTCTATTGAGTATATGTGAATGTTTGTGTTGCAGATCCTGTCGTTGGGGCAGCAGCCGTACCCGGCGCGCACCAACCGCGAGGTGCTCGCGTACGTGCGCAACGGGGGCTCCCCCGGCCGACCCCCCAACTGCCCCTCACAATTGTAAGATGCACAATTTGTTTGTATAGTACCCCCTTTTGCTGACTTATATAGGGTCAAAATGTTCATAATTCAAGAACCATCTTAAATAGCAGTAATGTTGAGCTACTATCTGGGGATTTCCACGCGCCACAGCCGCGGGGAAAACGCTACTAATAACTAAAACTAGCTGATTAAGTATTAGGTAGGTATAAAAGGTGATCGGGTGTCTTCTCGGTCTCTTTCTCTCTTTATCTCTCGCTGCGCTCAGCTAAAGACGGCCTGCCAATATACACGTACTGTATTGCTATGTTGAGTAATGTTTTATATATATACCACCTACCGGATTCTTTTGTGAATGTAAACCATTTCGAGACTTGCACAAACACATTTTTTTTTCATAACCCCGGAACACTACTCCGGCGCCACCTATTGGTACTAATTGTACACTTAAACCATCCGGTAATCCCATAGATAATACACTACGTACAGAGGACACATATACAAAAAAAATCATCAAAATCGGTCCAGGAGCTTAGCAGGATTTCAGTGACATACACACGACAAAAGATTTTATATATAAACATTTTAAATAGCTCTGTGAACGCTGACTAACGTCTTATTAGGTGTAGAATTTTCTTTTTGAGATTATAATAACTGTAATCGATTGTTTGTATGACAGGTACGATCTGTTGCAACAATGCTGGCAGTTCATCCCGAAGAGACGGCCCTCCTTCTTGCGGTGCCTGGAAGTGGTGACGGCGCTGAGGGACAAGACGTCGCTGAACATCAAGCTCACCGACAGGATGTCGGCGCCGCCGCAGTACATCACCATACTCGCTGACGGTCAGTCCTAATTCAGATATATTATTATCATCTCTGATTTCAAAACGGTTTTAATACCTTTTACACTATATTTTTTTTCTTCTTGATATGGCTAGGCACGGTTTGTGCATTCAGCCAGAGTCACGTAGTAAATGTTTATTTGACTATCATAAAACGAGGGAAACAAATCACGAAAAAACACAAAATTATATCGAAAAATTTGAAAACATGTATCAAAATAATTAGTAAGTATATATACAACTAAAATTAAAGCTTTATTTGGTTATTTAGAATAAATGAATTTAATACACTATATACTTACATCAAATTTACAATCCATAAGTAATAAAGAAATACAAGTTGGAAGAGGAACGGAAAGTGAAATTAAAGATCGTAAAGAGAAGTGTGATCGTACTTAGGACAAGAAAGGAAAACATGGTTCATATCACAGTAACTCTCACCGCATTCACACTCGAGACAATTCCATGTGTATGTAAATGAGCCGGAACACAGAGATGTCCAAGGCGCATGCGAACCAACATGGAAGTAGCAGTTTTACCAAACGAGAGTTTGGCAAACCATGGCTTTACACTATAATTACTCACTTCTATTATTACTACATTAGTGCATTTCACTAGTCGCTCAAAATGCTCCTTCAGCCGTTCCACATAACATAACGTAACGCTCACGCAGCGCTCGCAATGACCCGTCTCAAGAGATGTGTCGAAGTAGACGTTGACCACGGAAATATTAGGTTTGCTTGTTTTCGGTATTCTATTAATTTTGGAATTAAGAGAATCCCAAAATCATAGTGGCATCATAACAGTCTTTATAAATATTTATAAGCGAAAATTCGCGATATAATTGTTTGAAAATTTTGATAGTTTTTAACATTCAAGTCGGCTAACGCCATATCTGCTAATGGTAATTCTATTTACTCTGCTATCATTCCGCCGCGACGATATCGACAAGATATTGTGGATTAATAGTATACGAATTTATGAGACACTATCGCAATGGGATCGTATTGAGTATCTTCGCAAGGCCCAGATATTGAAATAGCAGAAGGCCCCTGGTTGAACGCGGAGGTTAGCCCAATACAGGGCGAAGTATCTGTAGTGTCGCCCCAGATAGCCTCCGAGAAGTCTTCAGCAACGTTAAGAAGCTGGTGGACTACTGGAGCAACTAGGCTGGATGGAGTAACTTCTCATCCACCCTCTCACGTAATATAGACGCTATGTCACGAGTAACGAAAACCGCCTGTTTGCAGAAGCAGAAACTGTACCATTCAAATTCAAAATTCAAAAGTTTTTATTCAAAATAAATTCCACTGTAGAACACTTTTTGAAGGTCATACATATAAGTTAAAATTCAATTTTTTGGCACCCCAACCTATAATTGGCACCTTCAAATGTAGTCAACATATTGAAATTCTTAATATTTGTTATACTATATACCCATACAATAATATTATTATTATCATTGTATGGCTACAAATATTAAGATTTCTAAATATTTTCAATAAAATAATGTTTACATATGTATACTTTTCCTTACTTTTTTACATTATACATTTTACCTACTGATAGTGCAATTAGTGATGTTGCACACGACCGTACATATACTAGTGATAAATAAACTTAAGGGACCTTAAGCGGCCGCTTTCACAGATCCGTGTTATGAATATGACTAGTATCAAAATAAAGTGGAACTCTATGCTGTGTCTTACAACTATCAGTCTATCTGGGTACGTGTCAATAACACTGATTCACCAAAACGGTCGCTCCAGGTCCCCAGATCTTGACAAAAAAATGGCATAGTGATAAGACCTAATAAATTAATATAATTTGTCGACTTGATAATACTAACATTTAATATATACATTGCATGGTTCGCATGATCAGACGCTGTCGACAACCGCACTTATCTACTGGACGAGAATGAAAATGCTTGCGTAGGTTCGTATTTCGTTTTATTTTTAATGTAAATCAAGTCTTAAATTCCATAACTTCAGGCTCCTGATCCAAAGTTTCTATTCTATTTGCCTAAATATTATGATTTATGACTGGTCGCATGTACAACATCTGAATAGTTATAGGGTTATGGAGAAATTTCTATAATGATGATGATTGTTGAAAAAAACAACTTTGAAAGGCTCTGAAATTATTCAGCAAAACTTTTTTTCGCATTGTGAAGTTTTATTATTAAAAAAAAATTAGAATTAATCCTGACCTGTGGTGCCATCTAATAATGTAGGGTTTTGAGGTTTCCAGAGTTAGTATAGGTAATTTACAAAATACCTATGTAAATTTCTCTCATTATAAACTGAATTCATCAGTGTCTACTTGCAGTAATGTAAAATCAAAATTGCCAGACGCTTAATGATCCCAGTGGTAGCCACCCAGACGGGCAAATACCTTACCACCTGGCTGTGGGTAGTTTAGACGCCTCTTACGACAGTCCGCCAAGCCGCAAGAAATTGCATTATTTCTCCGTTCCTGCACGGGTAAAATACATTTGATAAATTAAAATTGTTTTCAGATGAGGATTCGCCCGAAAACGAGATGGAGCCATCGCGCCTCCTCCCCGAGCGAGCGCCGAAGTACTTGGAGTTGATGACAATGTACGAGTCGGATTCAGGGGCCAGCACCGTGTGCAACGGGTACGAGATCCCTCGCAGCGGCCAGTCGAGGCACAGCATAGTGGGTGTGGCCCCCAACAGGCTGATACGGCGGCCGCTGGTGCGCGCGCACTCATTGCGGACGCCGCCCAGGCCCTCCATCGCCACCATCCACCCCCTGAGGAAGGGGCTGTCGAAGAGAGCCTCCCTCTGCGACTGCGAGAACGATCCACTCGAACCTGAACCCGAGACATCGCGTAACATCAAAGTCGAAGTCAATGTCCCGTTTGACATTGATTTCAACTTTGACCAGCACCAGACTCCATTCTGAACTGTGATATTAGAATTCTTATATGGATCAATTTCATATAATCTTTTATTATAAGGCAGCGGTCACCGACCTGTGGCCTTTATGTTATGTCGTTACTTTTCGCGATTCTATTACAGAATCTTAAAGATGTTATTGTTTTTGAATACGCGGCATAATTGAAATCGTTTAATTGCAACCAAAAAAACCCAGCATTATGTGTCGATTCACCTGCAGAAAAATTATAACATTTAAAAAATGCGATTCACAGTATTTAAATGTCGATCTTAGACCCTGTATTTTGCAGCCATACTCATGTACAAAACGAAGACTGATTTCAAAATTATTTTAGCCGTGACGTCTCCTGCATTTGAAAATACTTTTTAGTTTGGTCGGGTTATCGATTAGATATTCTAATTCAATTCGTAAAAAGGTCGACGACCGCTGTTATATCATAGTAAATTCTGCACGAAATTGATTCAATGTGTTGTATATTTTCCACCGAATATCGACTGTTGTAAAGTTTTTAAAGTTATTTAAAATAATATTAATAATATTTATTTTAATAGTTATTTAACTAGTTTTTTATTGGATAATATCTGCTATTTGTGTGTAAAAATAAAATAAAAATGTATTTTACTGATATTTTATCAAATTCGGAAAGAGTTTTTAAAGGTTAAGAGAATCTCAATAGAACAGCAGAATCTGATCTCGATTTACCCCACGCATCTTATTTATAAGGCTAACTACATGGCAGCTTCTAAAGACTAAAATTTAACTATATGTAGACAATTAAATAAGTTCATTAAAACAATGTACAAACTTTATTATAATAACTGTGTAAATGTAGATATGAGACAATTAAACATTATTATAATGTAAATACGATTACTCGATTCGTTGTAAATATTACTTGTAAGAAGCGGTCCGCGCTAATGTGTATGTCAAGTTATAGAAAGCGAGGGCCGATTAAATAAAATACCAACATGGACAAAATATTATTGCATTTATTGATGTGTTTAATTAAACAATATTTTGCCTGATACATAATTTTTATTTCTTACTTTTTCCTGAACTATCAAAATAGAATGGATGGAGGTTGCCCGAAACATGAATGTTAGGTTTAGGACATTTAAGTTTCTTATAAACCCGTTTCACTGTAAATACAAATAAATCAAGCAAATCCAAAAATTTACATTTATTAACAAACAACCCACATCCGTTGTTAGGCAACCTCCATAGATAAACAATAGGGTTGTAGCTAAGGGCTGAGAGCGCCCAGAACAAAATGTAACTTGCGTCCGCCAGTTTCTTTTATAGGAAGAGAGACTGAATCGCAGATCGAGGGATTAAGAGCGTATCCCTTTATCTGGTCAGTGCTAGTTTCTACGCAGTTTTTACCAAAAAAATAAAATGATGTGTCGGACAACAATAAGCCAGTTCCAACACGTGTCTATTTATTTTTACAACTTCCGACTGTTTGTTTAGACATCAATCATCCAAGCAGTCGCATAAATGTCGTTTTACGAACAGTAAAATTGGAACCGATCTGTATTGGAACATACAAACGGTGACACTATTATATGTATAATAATATATAATGTCATAATATAGTATACTATATATATATATATATATATATATATATATATATATATAAAGTATATTGTCTTCACATTACATCTAAAGTGTAACTGAACTCTTTGTTCAGCATTAACCACATAAAATACCATGCGATACAGATTAAGATTTACTAGATACAGAAACCATTGCCTCTTTTACATGAATAAATCCGTTAATTGCACATGCAATAACAGACGGTAGCCGTTTATTCATGTACATAATTCTTATGTCTTATTTTTTAATTATATACCTATTTTAGTCAGAAATAAGATATTCTGCCCCAACACAGTCACAATCTTACAAATGCGTGGCTTCAACCAAATCTAGCACCAAACAATGGACTTCTTGTGGCTACTCGAAAATCACAATTATGTAAACGATTTCACGGTTCTTGCTAAAACAATAACTATCCTACGATATGAACCACTTTTGATAACATTTATACGTTTTTTGACAATAAGACCAAATATCACTCTTCAAGTACCTACTTGTTATTCTATAAGGTCTATGCCAATACGAGTCAAAATTCAAAGACAGGATTCCCGGAGTTCCAGGAGTTATAGATAGATAGTTTGCTGACAGCATGACTATATTCAATTTATTGGAACTCTTGCTTTGTGTAGATTTTTTTTGGAACTTCATAGCATCACATATTTTCAAATAAATGTGTTCCTCTTGCATGATTTTGGATATTAAACAATTTTCATAAACTTATTATTATTATTATTACGTAATTCTAGAAATGTTTCTAGAGTACGTAAATCATGAAATCAGAGATGGACATAGGATATTTTTTACCCAAGAATTTTGCATAGTCACACAAGTCTGGTGGACACAAGGGAAACCGCGGAATGTATGACGTGAAACGATGAAACCCGAACCTAGCGTTTATCCATACAATTCTAAACATGCCGTGTTTGTACATTAAAGCTATTTAAAAAAACCAATGGAACAGACAATATATAAACGATGGAGAACACGATTTATAAATTTTTAGATTTCTTGTTTTGTTCTGGATTCAAGTAAAAAGCACTAAGCTAAATTCAATTTGGTTGTCGCTGATCGACAGAAAAATTTTAGACTTAAAATCTGCGCCATATTTTAACCTTAGAAATCCCAGAGGATTCTACTACCAGAAGCGGTTTGTAGTTGTTCGGGTGCATCAAAGTTATTCCAACACAGTTTTCACTAAAACGATAGCTTACATTATTTTTAAATGCTACGGTACTTTGTGTCCCGGGGATCCCGCGGAAATTTCAAATCTAGCGTCGACGAAGTCGATAGCATATCCTATTGGGCTTATAAATATGTCGAATTAACAACACTTTCCAAAGAAACCAAAATACAACTTTATTGTGTCTCCCCAATGATTGGCACGTAGCATTCAATTTGACAACAATCTTCGAAGTTACTCCCCATCTTCCACGGTCTCTTGCTTGAGCCTCTTCTCGTGTTTGATTTGGTCTGTGGTAGTGACGGCCGCCCCCAACTCGGGGGGGTCGTGATGGTCGTCGTCCTGCGCGTCGTCTTTGCTGTTCTCATGGAGCAACACATACTCGCGTTGGGAGAAGCCGAACTTAACCACATCCCGCTCCAGAAGTTCCACGTAACGACGCGGTTCTACTTTCTTATTGTTCACGAATGTACCGTTCGCAGAGTCTGTGGTAAAACAGTGATGCAATTTATAAAGTTTATTTGGGCAAACTACTTCAAATGTGAACTATTATATTATTTACCCGGATAAAGTATTTGACCAATAGTATTATCAAATATAAACATGTTATAAAATGTTATGATAAAACATATCTAAGCAAACAAACTTTCAAATTCATTGATTACCATATGATGGAGTAATAAATACATTATATTAGAATATTTTTTATTGAACATATATATTAATGAAATTTTATGCACATATTAAATTATTGATAGATTAAAACTATAGTATAAAAAGGGTAGATATTATTTTTATTCATTTTACTCCGTATAAACTCATCATACTCACAAAGAGCAAACTAAACCAATTCATGAACATATATAACTTATACATTAAAAGAGCAATAAAAAAATCCAATTATGTAATACTAGAAATAGCAAAATACTCTAAATTCTAAAAAAGTCTTCAAGTAAAATGATTGTGACATGACAGACCAGACGACTATACACTATAATGTTCCATTTCGATAGTGACCTGATAATGTGCAAAAACGTTCCCTGAGTACAGTAACAAGCATTTCAAACAAACATGTGTATGGAGAGGTTTATGGAAGTAGACGAAGCAAAGAGCAAGTGACTCACCGAGGTCTATAATGTAGGGCCTGACCCGGCGGCCTTGGGAGCCGTCGGCCCTGGTGAAGGGCGTCGCCCTATATTGCAACGCAGCGTGTTGTTTGCTCACCGAAGGGTGTTCCAGAGCTATATCAACCACTTTCTTGTCGCGGCCGATCAAAAACGCCGACTGACGGTGGATGTATAGAATCGGCAGGGCTTTGTCCCCTTTGAACGGATAGAATCTAAAATCGTTTCGGTTTATCAACATGCTGTAGATACTTGTATAATAGAAACAAAGACATATTTCAGGATAAAGGATTTATGTAAATATACATATAGTTTATATGTATACATACCTAAAAGTTAATAAAGAAAAGTAATTCATTGTATCACAGTGCGCCATAATATTATTTAGAAAGATAATTGGCTAAGTTGGCAAGAGAAATGTTCTAAGAACATTTGCATGCCCACGCGGCTAAAGTGGGTCTCAAGGTAACTGTCATTTTAGAGACCAAGTATCAATAGTGACGACATCTACTGAACAAAATAAATTAAGACAACACATTGTAGTAAAATTACCTCCATCTGCGCTTTGGCTGTTTGGCGTCATCCGGTTCAGAGTACTTGATAACGACTCCATTAAAAGTGTTGACATCCGCCGTCAATTTGCCAGAAAGCCCGAAATTGGGTTTCTCTTTATCACCTTGAGATTTACCATCTTCCTTTTTGTCATCTCCTTTGCCCCATTCGAAATCTTTTTGCTCATCGGCTGCAGTAAATCTAATGAGGAATGAAAAAGTAAATACAACTATAGTAAAAATTAAGTATTTACTTATAACAATAAATATATTATATTGGTATTTTTAACCTGGTCTTTCTGTCTCTTGGTCTGGGTTCACTTTTGACTTGGTCCCTGGTCCTGTCGCGCTCCGGTTTCTGCTCCTGGCTGTGCGTCGGGCGCTCCTTGCGCCCCTCCCTGTTGCGCTCCTCTCTGTTGTCCGCGTCGGCACGCCCTTCTCTGTTGCGCTCGCGCTCGTCAGCCCGCCCCTCCCTGCCGCGTTCGACACCTCGAACGTCCCTGTTGCGCTCATTCCCAACTCTCCCAAACCTACCGCGCTCATCCCCTTTCCCATCCCTATTACGCTCGTCCATTCTCCCAGGCCTAGTGCGCTCGTCCCCTCTCCCATCCTTATTGCGCTCGTCTACTCTCTCATCCCTATTGCACTCGTCCCCTCGCCCATTCCTATTGCGCTCGTCCCTTTCCTCCCTATTCTCCAATCTTCTGCTTCTTTCTTTGTACTGGACATCCACACTTCTAGATCTTGAGTGATCACTGAAAGAAGGTATTATATATCGAGGGCTTCATAACAAAAAGGCGTACAGACGCTTAAATTTGAATTACCCTTCTATTTAGATATTACACTTGCATTGGTAAGACTTTCTAAATTGTAACATGCATAGATTTTAGTAAAGAACCAAAAAAATAGCATTTTTGCGTATACGCCCATTTGTTATAAAGCCTCGATATGAATCAAAAGTTTTGATCACATTTTAAAAATGGAAAGAATATTTTTAATACGGTATAGTTAAACGGGGAGGGGATTGTTAAGGGTAGCTATAATTTATTACACAAGACTATGAAAATCTTCGATAATAATTTTGTTGTCTATTCTGCCACTAGGCGTAGCGGCTACACAGCTCACAGGAATATAATTTACAAAATGTCTGATACAATTGACGGTGAAACCATAATATTGGCTTACTATCTTTACCGAAAACGAAAATATGTCGTAATAGGACATATTGGGTTCATCTATATACAGAAAGAAATAGAAAGTGCAGACTTTTGTTGCTGCAAATGAATTACAACATATGCTTAATTTTGTTTTTGTTGCATGAGTTCAGCAGACGGGCAGACGACCCACTTGATAGAAAGTGGTTACCTTCGCTTATGGACATTTGCAACACCAAAGGTGCTACAAATGCGCTGCAGCTCTCTAAAGGGAGACTGGAGGAGCCTGGTCACTAATGCCGGAACACAACTTAAGATTGTTATGACGGCATACTTTAGACCAGGGGTGGTAGCCATCCAGTCGGCCCAATGCCCTACCACCTGGCAATTCATAGCATTGTAAAGGTTTTCCAAAGACAGTTATAGATATTTGGTGGATTTACTTATTGTACATATACACCAGAGGGACATGTACATGAGAAAGTGTGTGAGCGCAGAGGGAAAGATTCTAATTACAATTTTTCAACTTGTAATTATACAAACAAGGATCTTTTTCAACCTCCGAAACAATTTTATTATTCAATCATTTCTCCGCCATCTTGAAAATCGGAGCGACGATCTCAGCCAGCAGAGAATTTCTATGAATTTGTATTGCAGTAGTCGCTTGGAGACCAAAACCGTCCGATATCGAAGATTTGCGTAAACTTGTGTATGTAGGGCCTAATCGCACAGCTTACAGCTCGTTCACACATGGTCTCCGTTTTACTGGTCCGTTTTATCGGATACATTTTGTTTCATCGATGGAGCATGGATTTGTATGAGTGTCTTCACATATGGTACAGTATTCAGTATACAGTAAAAAAAAAAACGGTCCGGTAAATTATGACATTCCGTTTTGTCATCGAATACTTGATGAACGGAATACGTATCCGTCATGTTTCCGTACAATTTTACCGGATAGAGACTGTGCGGGGGTTTATACGCGCACGCATTGTTTATTCTGCATTAATTAATATCAGCGCCAAGAGTGGATGCTGCCAGTAACGTCGATTCTTCCTTCTCCGCCAGCGCATGTACCAATACAACACGACAACATCCATCCTGGTAGAATAGCGGCGGTGTACTACGGATTTGCTTGTGAACATCGTATCCAGTAATGACGGATACGTTGAACGCTATACGGTGCCTATGTGTGAACAAAGCATTATTTTTGTCGTATCCGTTAAAACGGGTACCGGTATACACGGAAACTATGTGTGAACGGGCTATTTTACCTGGGAGTATAAGAGGTAACGAAGGATAGGATTTCACTTGCAGACAACTTCATTAAGTAAATTCAAATGAGTTATCTTTGCACTATTTGCAAAAAAGGGTTTGTAATATCCAAGAAATTTTATAATGTTTTTTAAGGACAACATTCTAGTTCTATATAAAATTACACCTCACAAATACAATTCCGCGAGTCCACATACAACACAAAACTAAGATTCTTAAGAAAGATGATGAAATTAATTATGTGAACTCATCATCTAATAATATTTACCGATGCTGTGGTGCAGGAGGCGGTTTTTCCACTCGAGCAGGAGGTTTCTCAAGACGGTGATCTCTTGGCCTGTTAACGAAAACATTTCAACTCAACATACTACATTTAAATTTCATATTTTTGAGCACACAAACCAGAATGTCGATGTTGAATTAGGAGTAAACTTAAGATCACGAAACATAACTGTTCTCATTACTGTTTATTAAAATAAGAATATTTATTGGTTCAGTCCTCTACCACAACATTCAATCAGATAAAAACGGACACTGTGTAAAATCATCTTCATCCATAAAATGTTTATGATGTTAGCTATCGTTTTTAAAAATGGATAAAAAGTAAGTATGTAATTTATAAACCCACACAAGGGTGAATCTAAATCGCGAAAATACTAAAAATCAGGGACAATAGACATGTAACTAAGAAAGGATATTTTTTATTGTACAAATCACAGGAGAGATATTGGTTCCAAAGTCGTGAATAGTGTCCACCCTGTTTAACTTTTGAACTACAACTTGGCAGATCTTTCAACTTTCAACGAAAATTAGTTTGAATAAAATCCCTTGAGTAATTTCTGACATGTGAGGGGATAAAGCCAAATCCAATAAAACTTATTAAAGACCTCTACGGAATGATTCATTATGCATGGACTAGCAGACAGGTTCGATTGTTATATTGCCGCTATTATGCTATATATCTAGAATGGCGCGGCTTCCAAAAAACTAAACCTGATAATAAATTATTGAATATTCGAAAGGATTCTTACATAGGCCGAATAGATTCAAGTACCGATTTGCTATTGAACATTGTTCTGAACTACCAACCTTATTCATTATGGAAGAAATTCACGTTTTTTGAATATAATGAATGTGTCGTTAATAAAAGAAATAAACCAGTCCGATAAATCAAAAATAACTATTAGCTTTGTAATAATAACCATTGAATATAATTCCAACACGGACCAATTGTTGACACTCTTCCAACTTACCATTACATTCTGATAATACGCTGGTTTGGTGATGTAATACCTACTGATAAACATCCAATCGTGGATTTCTCGTATTATTTTTAATGCGATTTATTCGCGAATCTTTTTTACTTTCGAATTATGACAATGTCTTAATATATATATTTTTCAGTCTTGAAATTTGCGTGTTTTCTTTGAAGAACAATCGAAGTCTAGTTCTTGGAAAAGGCAGGTAAAGTTTCTAGAGATTTATGTCAGTTTTTCTTTAAAATATGTAATCTGTGAAGCCGTTTAACTTCATTCTAATATCCAGTTTTGATAATTCACTATCTCTTAAAGATATAACAGTTACTTAAGTATAGATTATCTCTAAATACAATTTGGTTGCATCTTATTTTAAATTGTTGTATATAAGATTTTGTTGAATCTTCTAATATGCGCCTCGATTTCTCCTTATGATGATTTTTTTGATGATTAATTGATAGTGATTTCCAGTGTCTGAAGGTAATCATTCTCTTTAAATTTTTCAGATATTTTACTTTTGAGCATTCATTTTGCTCATCATTGAATCAAACAGACTTCATTAGGTTCTTTGTTTTTCTTTTCAATATCAACATAATAATCAAAGAATGTCAAATGGTTTTTGTCTTTTTCTTCTTTATTTTCTATTTATATTCCTATATATGCAGGAGTATTTCAGAATGTCTTTTGAGAGACAAATTCTTATAAACTTTTCTTGAAATCCGTTTTTTTACGTATTACTATCTGTTTGTATATCTCACTTAGTATTTGTTTGTAATTATCTTCTATTGTTTTCTCCTAATTAAAATCACAGCTTCCAAAGTTTTGCAGCAATGATGATTGTGTACCCTGTTATGGCATTTTTTAGATCCTTTCCCACAAGAGTGTTAGGTATCCAATGTTTTAAAACATGAAATGTGCAAAAATAAACCATATGCATAAAACAGGAAACTTATCGCAACTCTAAAAATATATAAATCTTTCATTTCAAAGAACTATGATATGTCCTTAGAAGAATTTCTTCATCCCGAATATTTAGACAATTTTTCATACGTTTAATAAGTTTTGCACGAGGTTTTCTACCACTCGATTTTCATATATAGAAAGAGTAAGCACATTGGAATGTGAAATGATCCGCCTTTGACGCGCATTAATATGGTACAAGAAAGGAGAGTTTCACACGTGCCTATTATAGTGATCATCTAATGTGCAAATATTAAAATATCTTTGCATATACACCAACAATGTCTGATCTATATATTTGTCTGTTGAGTAGTCACTGTAAAAACAAATACAGTTATTTAGCGACGCGGTCCATTTACTCACAGATCAGTTAAACCAAACCGATCGTTCTAAACTCATGTAAACTTTCAGACATACAAACATCAGTTATAATATACATGATAAACAAATAATGTTTTTAATGGATTTTTATGATTACATTTTATATTGTTCTCTAATGTTTCATCCACTTGTGCAAATATTCGAGTGGTTTAAACGTCAGAAATAAATATAAACATGTGCTTAAATCCATTAAAATCATAGTTTTTAGAGTGTGAGACAGTTGAAAAAACTAAGATTTTTTTTATCTGTTCAGTTATCATAAATGATCTTAACTTATGCATGACTTTTAAGAATTTACCTGTCAGAAGAGAAACCTTCGTCGCGATACCTTCTTGCGGGTTCTTCTTTTTTCTCTGGATAATCTCTTTCGCGATATCTGTCGGACTCAGGCACACGTCTAGAAATCAAAAGGTAATAATAAAACCTTGATTCTGTTTTTAGTCTTAGTAATAAGTAATAAGCAATCTTTTGAGAAATTATAAAAGAATAGATATCTCACAAGGAACCCTGCAATTAATTAAATTATTATAACGTCTGTGCTTGCTACAGTATTATCCGCGCCCTCAGCCATGGCCATTTCCACATTTCAATTCGCAGACGTGGTAAAGTTTGAATTTATTTTGTTACAAAATATTTTAATGCCTTTCTAAAATAATTGACAAACACAGATTGAAATAATATTTTTAAAAATAAAAAACAGACATCTATATAATTAATGAAGGATAAATATTATTAATTAATTAATAAATATTATTCAAGTTGGGTAAAAAGTACTTAATAAAATAAATAGGAACTAACTAATTAAATAATGACCAGTGAAACATAAAATGTACTGAACCATGTATTTATAGGAATAACACCTGTGTACAACTACATTTATGCAAGAATAAATATTTCATTTCATTTATATCGGCAATCTGTCTTTAGTATTAAGGTATAGCAGTCTATGTCTTCTGCAACGTCATGTTCGATCGACCGAGATATTCTCAATTGCTGATAGGAAAGGGTGGGGTATAGATACACGGCACATTTATTTATTATGAACAAACACGAACTTTTTTTTATATAGGTTAGAAGGCTATGGCGACTTAGCCTTCGTGGTATTTTTTTTATAACCACCCAAAATTAATTTTATATCTCAAGTAATAAATAAATGTGCCGTATATCTATACCGCACCCGCAGATTAAGGCTCACTTCCATATCAGGCGCCTTTACACGATCGCCCAATCGTAACGGCATTACTACATGTAGCCATATCTATACAACTATAAATCAAATATTATTTTAAGGGTCCCATAGTTTGGTGACTGATTTTTTGTTGTATTGGACAAAGATGTAGTCGGACACGACAAAAAAGAAAGATTGATTGTAAAGTATTTAAACAATAATCAGAACCATAAAAAACCAAGTGTTTTTGCTCACTTTATGTTGTTGTACCTCAAAAGGAAATCGTGTAAATATGACTTTCAATATATAAGAGTAAATAATAACCATACACAAAATTAAAACTAAATTATTAAAAAGAACAACTTGTCGGTAGGCTAAATAAAACTTTAACAATATTCGTTGACACTTGACATCTTAGCCTTCCATGATCACGAAACGTGGGAATAACAAAAATCAAATAAATTACCGCGCTTAAAACAGTTAAAACGTAGTTTTATTATGTATACAAGTCGCGAAAACTTAAGAATATATTATGGACAATAGGGTTTAAAAAAAGATGTACAATAACTTTTAGGGCCGATTTTTGATTCATCATATGAGTTATCCCTTAGTTAATTTACGATCTGACTAAATCTAAAAGTGAAGCAATTCATCTGTTTTATGGGGGCTTATTTATATTTATTTTACCTTTCATTCTTCCACATTGTAAAGCTTTTATCAGGTGATTGAGAAATTGGCCCTCAGTCAAATTTAAAATAAATAAATAGTAATGTTCCAATATATCTATTGTAAAAATTACCTTGATTACCATTTTGAGGACAAAACTAAAAACAAAATGGCTGACGTTGATTATGCTAACCTGTTTAATAACAATTTCGGTGTCTAATGTGTCGAAAACTTGAATGATCTTGAATGAAAAACAAAGTGAAAATCTCTGTAAATGTAATTAAAGATATAATTTCAATAAATAACAACCTGTCCCATTGTTCCCTATTGTCCTCATATTCCCTCCTCTTTGGTCCCTCTCTATTATCATATTGATTGTAACGGTTGTAGCCTGAAACAAGAAAGTTTACCAAACATCATTTCCTGATTGTTATTACTAATTCACTAAAATCATTGACATGAATGTAATGTAGTGTGTACTTATAATAAAATGTCTGTCGGACCTATTTGAAGTCAAAAATACATTTGCTTAAAAAATCATTTAGAAGCCTGTATGCATTGCTTTAAGTTAAAAATTACGCATCATACAGCGGAACGTGCAGTAAAATAAAATGCAGTACTCAGGTGAAAAAAAATAAGAACACCAACAAGAAGTTTCACATAATGAGAATAAATAAGCTGAATAATCGATCCTCTTTCGAAGAGCGTTCGATCAATACATTTATCTCACTTTAATACTATAGAGAAGATAAAAAGATGTAGTTCTAATTGTCACGACGCGCATGTGACGTAATTTGTAAATGCTCGCCATTTTCATATATATATTTTTTTTTATTCGCCAGGATACCCCTGCTGTTTGGCAAGTCTCTTAGTATTATCTATTACTTGATTGTAATAACTACCCATTTTCATATTAGAAACGTCAAAGATTGTTGCGATTTTCCGACTGATATTTGTCCGTTTCATTAACTATTCTACTGTTTTCTCGCAAATATGTTGAAAAACGTTGTATGACACACGAGCGGTTGTTGGTTTTTACAGTGACTATGGTAAAGTCGACTCGACTTCCGTTTGGGATGCCACCACTCATCTACTCATTTGTAAAAACCAACTTTCCGCACTAGTATCATAAATAACTATTAGGGCTAGTTAAACTCTGGGGCAAGGCTAGAAGAAATTACAACAACATTATATTATTATTATTAGTATTTGGTGTCGAATTTAATGAGAACAAATTGTGTATTTACACTACATCTTTGTTGACACAAAAACACATTGTTGGAAATGTTACTTTAAATTTTAAATACATTTAAATCGCGTGAAATAAACACTAAATTCTAAAAATACCATTTTATATCATCACACTAGCTCAGAAAGTATATTTTAGTAAATTTATAAATTATATTATAATATATAAAAAGTGATTTAAGTACTAACCTTTCGAATCTTGCCTGGAGTTATACATGTCATCTTTCTTGCCCTTCCTTTGATAATCTTCCTGTTGAGGTCTGCGTTCATCATACCTTTGTCTATATAACACAAAAAATATTTTAAATTAAATAACTGAAATGATTGGGATTGTATATTTTTGTTATAATAATTGGCAAACAAACCCACACATTGTATATCCCCAAGTTAAGCAAGTTACACTATTTTATGGGTAATATACATGTGATTTGATGTGATTGTACTATGATTATATAATAAGCTTAAACATTAAACTCAGTCATATTGTAATATTTCATAAAAAAAGTACTTTTATAATATTTAATCTTGTCAACACAATATTTATACATTTGATCTGCATCTTATAAATTATTAGTTGTATAGCCATGTGAAATGCCTGTCTGCCTAGGTACTACTGTCCTGCTTATTCCTTCCATCACATTGTTGCAGTTTTCCAGAAAGAATGGCAGTAAAAATACTAGCACTAAGACTAAACAAGTAATATCTCAAACTCGGCAAAACATTTATGGCAAATAATTGACAAAAATAGTTAGTCAGCTTCTTAGTCTATCTTTCTCACACAAAAAACGTGTTTCATAGCCAAATAGCAAAAACCGAGTATGTGTAACGTATCTTATTAACACCTGTCATATCCATGTCCGTTTGTGTATGTTGGCCTACAATATTATAATAATAGATGGCTTTGTCAAAGCCAATAAATATTATTGAAATTTCTGTGATTTCGCAATGCCAACATTGTAGTGAAAACTATTATTTGTCTAATTATCATAAGTTGTTGTTCTGATTTGGATTTTTTGTCTCTCAGTCTGCTTTTAATTAAATAGATTCTAATGGAAATTTAAGGGATTAAAACAGGAATTTTATTTTAAATACATGAGATTCGCTTTCAATAAATAATATGCATTATTTAGGATGTTATTATCTGTGCTGGAACAGAGAAAGAGTACATAATCCTGCGGCTAGGCGACATGTCGTAAGAGGCGACAAAACAACACATATCCAGGTGGTAGGGCATTTGACCGTCTGGATGGCTATCACCCCTGGTGTAGAGTATACCGCCGTAACAACGTTGAGCTGTGTTTTCTGGCATTAGTGGCCAGGTTCCAGTCCTATTTACAAGTTCGGCAGCACATCGGTAGCAACTTTAGTGTTGCAAATATTTATAGGGGACAGTAACCACTTTCCAACTCAGTTAGACAGTCAGTCTGCCTGCTATACTCCAGCAATAAAAAAATAGAACATATGAATATAAAGTCACAATAAAAATGGCAGGCACAAATAATGAAACAATTCATTTCATTTCATTTATCATTTAAGAGCATGCTCTTGTCGGTGGAGCCTCTTCCAATTTTCTCTATTATGGGCCAGTTGTTTTACTTCTGTGTAAGACACGACACCCACTTTTTCTTTTATTTGATCTATAAATGTTCGCCTTGGTCTTCCCTTTCCTGTCCTTGCTTCCACTTTGCCTTCGATTAACGTGCATAAGAAGGTGTCATGTCTTAGCAAATGGCCAAACATCTTCCCCCTTCTTTCCTCTAGAGTTTTTAATATGGTGCGTTTCTCCTTTACCATATCCAGAACTTCTTCATTAGTCTTCTTCTCTTTCCAACTTATTCTCTCCATGCGTCTCCAACACCACATTTCAAATGCTTCTAATCTATCGCGATCTCTTTGTGTTATTATCCATGCTTCACACCCGTATAAAGATATGCTCCAGATATAAATTTTAATTAAACTTTTTTTAACTTGTTGTGCTATTTTAGACCTAAATGAATAGTTTTTACTAATAAAAGCTCGTTTTGCAATTGTTATTCTTGCTATTATGTCATCTGTGCATCGAGAATCTAAAGTAATGAGGCTGCCTAAATATCTTAATTTTTCTATGTGTTGGAATGTATGATCCCTTAACTTTATTGGGCTTGGTGTGTATAGATTTTTGGCTATTGTCATTATTTTTGTTTTGTTCATGTTTATTTTTAGGCCTATTTCTTGAAATGCTGAATCCATGTATTCTAATTAAACTTTCTAATTCTGACTTTGAAACAATAAACAAACTTATTTATATACTAGATACTGTTAAAAAGTCATGCAAACTATTATAATTGACAAAACAGTACTGACTTTTATTTCCTATATGTTTCACTATCACTTTACATTGTTCAATGTATTGTACTTTACATTCTATGGAACAATAGAGCCATTTATCAAAAACACTGTTACAAACTTTTATGCACTTTGTATTTGCATAATTGTTTATTTATTAATATGAATTAAAAACTTAATAGTGACAGATATCCAATAAAGTGCAATACCATTTTTTTTTACCTTTTATAGTCATCATTTTGTCTCCTGGTATAATCATCATGGGACTCATTGTACTGTGAACTTTGACCATATTTGTCTCTGTTTTTGTCATATTTCTCCTGATATTGTTGTTCATATCTGTAAATAAATAGTTGCTTTAAAATCTTAATAAGTTAAGTTATGTAAGTGTCAGCCTGCTGGGTTCAACAGAACTCAAAGGTTTAATGCCCCATAGGTTACATTTTCTAAACAAACTCCATTATTTACCAATTTGGGTGTTACTTCAGAACACTTAAAGTTTGTTGTCACTTATAAAACAACTGTAACTTGTTGTGTTGCTGTGTATATTCCTGTTTGTAGATTAAATAAAAGAAAAGACCAAAAAAATCATAAATTAACTTTCCCCATTACTTAAGTCTGCTGTATTTAAAATTTAGGAGCAAACATTATAAATGCCATTTTTGTTTGGGTTATAGATAACAAAAGTAAGTATATATGGATGAGGGCAGATGGATACCTGTCATTTCGCTCCCTCTCATACTGCTGATAATGCTCAGGATATTGTTGTCTGTGTTCTTTACTTGAACCTCTGTAAAATCTCTGAACTTCACGTTCACGCTCATAGGCATCTACTGATTGAGAACGACGGTACTCCTTCCTTTGAAAAGAAAACATAGAAGTGTTACAAATATATTAAATTAAATAAAACATTAACAGGTTTATTCTTATTGAATAAGAGTAAGTTTTTAGGTTCTTTTTTATTGCTGGAGTACAGCAGACAGGTTGACTGCTCAACTGTGCTGGAAAGTGGTTTTAAGTAATGGGAGGGGTGGTAGGGGGTGGAGGGGAGGGAAGGGAGGAATACTTACCCCTTCTGCAACCCCTATGTCAAGAAAATGTATAGTTATTAAGACGTTAGTGTTTTGCTAATGTAGCCTCACTTATGTTTTTCACTAATATTGCATTTATATCATAGACTTTATTGCTGAAAAAACCTGTTACATATAAATTAGTTTAATTAATCCACTAATTGGTATCCAATTTTGCCTCCTTCTCAGCTTGTTCTTCTTATAGGGTTTACAGAAGGTGTAAGGGTTCAACTTTACAATAGCGGTCACTGAGTTTTAAGTAGTGGGGGGCAGAGGGGGAAGGGGGGAGGAGTACTTCTCCCTCCTGCAACCCCCATGTCTAGACGACATGTAGTTTTTGAGATATGATTTTTTTTGTAAACATAACCTTACTATTTTTTTTCGAAATGGTGTACTTATTTCTTATGTCTAAAGACGAGAAATGCAGAAGAAAGGTAGTAATGTAAAAAACATTTAATACAGTCTAAAAATGCAGACTAAAGCTCACAAGCCTAGCGAGCAAAGCAAGTGTGCCATGACAGCGGTCAGCAAATGTCACGACCGATCTGTAACCACCATATAAATAGTTATCAATGAATATATGGTGACCAGTTGGTTCTGGTCGCTTTGGTCTAAACACTAACCCAACCCAACCAACTCACCATTTAAGTCTGGTCGCAACTTTCCATATCAAAACAAACAAACTTACAATCCATATCAAAACACTTTTGGTGTTTTGATATGGATTTTTCGACATGTTGTTGTTCAACAAGTATGTCCATATAATTAAAAGAGAAATGGAATAAATAAGGCAGCAAATAGAGTAAATCAAATAATACATTGACTTTTTAAAAAAATAAATTTTTAAAGCACTACTAATTCAAACTCGCAATATATATGAAAAAAAAAACAATTTTCATATTTAAAAATCGATATTATTGATATATTGAATTGTTAACATTTTTTTCTTCTTAAGCCTATTATCATCATAAAGTAAAAAGTGACAGTACTGTGATTTATTATTATGAACTTTAAAATTATAATAACTAATTTAAAACTTGTTTATTAAATTAAAAAACAGTTTGTGTTTATACATCAGGTGTAAGTGTATTCCTAAACACAAATCAAACTTGTTTTCAACCAAAGTGACTTAACCTAGTTTATCAAACATATTTTTATTTTTCCCATTATTCATTCAAAACTTGTTGGTGGACCCTAAAAACATGTTTCCTAACCCAAATAACAGGTCTAGTGTCTATATAATAATAAGGCGTATGTATACCCCTAAACTAAATTTTTGTTAATCTGATGCCACTCTCTGCAAAAGTTGAGCTGGTTTAAGTATGCCACTCTACCCTCCCCTATCTATACCACACCCTATTTTATTATAATTGGAAAGATAATAAGGCTGCGACTTAACAATCCGGTACACAAATTTTAAGTAGTGGGTGGGCGTAGTGGGTAGGGGGGAGGTATACTTACCCCCACTACAACCCCTAAGGTCCGGAGGTCTTAATTTTTTTTTAATTTTTAAACTTAACCTCACTTATTTTTGTTGTAAAATTGTGTCACTTTTGATAATAACAAAGCGTGATTTGAGTTTCTGAATGTACTCACGAATTGTTTATGAATGTACTCACGAATTACATATAACCACTGGAACTTTTTCCACAGAACCGACTGGTTACCATTTACTATTTATTTTATACACACAAACAGTACGAAGCTTTGTCTCATATGAAACATTTGTTTTATTTATCAATTTACAACGATTAGCACTTTGCTTTTTAATATCACAATAAATCAATATATTAATTACATAAATTTTTAAGTACATTGCAGATGATTTTTTTTTTTATATTGGTTAAATATAAATAAATGGGATTACTAGAAAAATCGTCTTTATTGGTCGCCATTTTGAATGGTTACTCTTGTGGTATATGTGAATGTGCTCTATTGTGTTTTTCTTCACTTTTATCCAATTAAACTGGTTTTTAGTTCTTTTTATATTGATTACTGGCTTTTTTTGGAGTTTGAAAAGATTTTTCAACTTTGGACTTATAATAGAACAAGGTCTCCGGTCCTCGGGGGTTATAGTTAAGATAAGAATGCCTCTCCCCCTCCCCATTTCACCTCCCCACTACTTAAAATTCGTGTACCGGAAAGCTATACATTTACTGATAATAATGCCATATCAACTTACTGATAATAAGTGTGAATAGGTTGAGGAGCTTCCTCAGAGGAGCCTCTACGCTCTTTAACGACACTGTGTAAGCGCCGTGTACCACGTCCATTGTCTGCTACACAAGAAATACATACTTCAAAAATTGTCATGAGTGAAATACATAACATTTCACTGATAGGATCCACTTACCTGAACCGATTTCACTAATTGAAGAACTGCGCGTCCGTTTACTATGCTTGTGTTTGTGCTTACGTTTCTTTTTGGAAGATACTTCTCCTTCGCTTACCGAATGCGCCCCTTCTGCCGAATCACTTTCCCCTTCGGAGTGCGACTTCCTTCGCTTCTTAACGTGCTTTTTCTTCTTTTTCTTATGTTTACGTTTCTTGGCGTGCCTCTGGCCATCGGATTCAGTTTCGGATTCCGAAGATTCTGCACGTTTCCTTTTCTTTTTGTAATGGTGTTCGGAGTGTGATGATTCCATACTACCACTTTCTGAAGAGCTGCTTGATTTATCACTTATATCAGACTCATCCGATTCATCTGACGATACATGACGACGTTTCTTCGACTTCATTTTGAAAAATTCGTAATCTCAAACAAGATAAAACCTATAAATCTACAAAAGCCCACTTACAAAACAAGCAACCCACAAACTAATATGGATACAAGCAACCCACCCACTCATGCGGTATAAACTTAAAACTAGAGATGGGTGATAAATACTGTCACGGTGAAAAAGTCACAGCGACAAGCCGTCTAAAAGTATCACTGTGACATGCCACGAAAGAACAACGTTACAAAGTCACTTCGATTCCCGGAACGTTGGTCCTTTACGTCGCGTCAATCATTCGTTATAATCGTGAGTCGCGAACATAGTTCGGTTAACATCGGCACTAATCGAGTTGATTTGGGTAAGGCGGTGGACGACTCGCTCAGCCGCGGTAGCGGCATAGAGCATTTAGTTGCTAGAAAGGGCATAATTATTATTGTTTGTATCACTACAGTCCTTTGGTTTTGTTTATATTAATAACTTATTAAAAATTTACAAGATTTTCAAACATTAAAAAACAGAACTGAGTTATTTATTTTTATAGAATGAACAAATTAATTTAGGAATATGTATTTAATTATTTACCTACTAGTAATAACTATATACATATTATTTAATAAGTAGATATTTTATATATGATCAATGACAAAGATAGGCAGACATTCTTGTCAGTCAATGATGTAAAAATATTATATATTTGATAGTATAAACTTAAAATACGTACTCACCTACCTGTTTGTATCAAATTGATACACAACAGGTAGGTGAGTACGTATTTTAAGTTATCATTGCTTGGTTTATGAAATATACGGTAAACAAAGCCAAATATACATAATTATCTTATTCAAATATGTTTATAATTATTTTCTTTTTCAATAAATAATCTAAATATGATGTATTTCTAGTATTTTTGACACCAAATCCATAAAAGTAGATTTATTAGCCAAACCTACAATATAAATGTACAGGGTTCATCATTGCATTGTTATTGGTTATTTTAGAATTTTAGATCAACGACCTAATTATCATCGAGTAAGTAAATCACCAGATACGTTATTTATACGTTGTAAATTAAAAACGTCTATTGGAACTGGAACGAAACCGATTACCGAATATTATATTCTGATGTAAGTGACTGTCGTGACAAAGTAACGTTGATTTGTCGCTGTGACTTTTTTGTAACCGGAACGTCAGTCACGGCGACTGAAAAGGAACGATTTTCCTCACGTCTACTTAAAACAAATGAGTGTGAAAAAAAATTTAAAAAAATCGCTATTAACTTATAGATTTATGAATGTTTTCAATTTGCTGTTAGTGCTTAGATCTTTCGGTCCTTTTAATTTAGTCAGGTTATTCGTAGAATGATTAAAACATTACATGACAGATAGCACTGCTAGCAGCCTTAAGTTTTTGCTTCACATATATTTGTTTTCTAAGTTATTTATATATATGTAAATATTTATAAAAACATAAATATTTATAATAAATAAATATTTCTTAATATATATTTAATATATTTTTGAATACATTTAATTAAGACTCTTTATAACTAACCAAAGTAAATGGAGTCATTGAAAAAATAATTGCCAAATTACGACAGTGTCAATACTTATTAATGTAGTTAGGGATGGCTTATTATGATCTTATTAAAATGAGTTAATCGATACCTTCGCGATTAATGTATCGACAAACCCTACGTAAATAAAATTGTTAAATGGAGTAAAGCATTCTTTACAATGATATGTGCGTTAACTTATGTAGTATACACATTGGTTGCGTCTGCATGGGTAACAAATGTTCCCAATATAAACTATTTCAACGTTATTACATATTTATGTGCTATATTTTACGGACTAAGATGTATTAATAAAATAATCTATTTGTTATATTAAGACATAAATTAGAATTTTTTTAACAACAACAACAAATCACAATGCACAAATATTCTTGCCAATTTTAGTTTTAATTATTACTCAGAAAATCTAAAAACTTAATCAAATATCAAAACATAATTTAAAACAATAAGTTATTCGCAAGTTTACTGTTTGGGTCCAACAAACAGAGGAGATAGTAGTTGAAGGGTCCAAACCAACTCCGACATAGAAAACCTCGTGGCCGAGCCTAGAATAATTGAAGAGAGAAAGGCTCAGTATCTCCGCTGGCTCGGTCACGTAGAACGGATGGAGGAGGATTGGAATGTGAAGAAAGCATACTTGGGGCGACCAGTCAGTATCACTAGAAAGATAAGAGTGGATTGCCTAAACGAACTTCACAACTGAGAAGACTAGACTAGACTTAAGCATATATTTGTATATGATGACATTCTTTTTATTGATAAAAAAACGTTAATAAATATTACATCTTTCATTCTTTCAAAATAGATCAAAAATATTATGTTTACGCCAGTGATATTATGATCTAGAATGTTGTAGTAGCTACGTCTCACAACACGACTCGCTTTAGCTCTATAGGCTCTTGATTGGGCTATAGTGAGAGTTGTCGGCTCAATTTCTATTACGTGTCGTTGCTGAGCTAAAGGAGTAGTACAGTTCCTTAGAGCGAATGACTTATATCCCTCTTTACTTTTTAATCAGCCGTTTTGCAGAAATTAGCCGTTTTGTTAGCGGACGTGGGACGTGGGTCCGCTACTTCGGAGACTTCTGCATCTCATCCTTGCGATGGTAAATCTTAATATGGTTTCATATTCCAAAATCGCCTTCCTTTAGATTTTATTATGGGAGATTCCATCTACCTGTTGTTAGTCATAAGACACCTATGCCTAGAATCATCCTTAAAATTTACAAATATCTGACAGGATTAATTATCGATTATTCGATACTGAAATGGGTTCTACATTATGCAGTATTTACATGGTCGATAATAAACTCATTGTACCTGCCATAGACTGCAGCTCGTTGCTTAGCATTATTTTGTTATTAATGACATTATCAAAAAAACTCAAATGAAAACCATTTTTATTTAATCGAGTATAATATTATTTAATACATGCATTTAATATTTCTAAATAAACATGCATATTCAAATTAAGTGCCGACTTTCGTCATATTTGCAACTTATTTAACTTCTGGGATAGTTTTCTGTTTGTTTTACTAAGTGAATTATTATTAACGATCTATAATATGTAGTTTTGGACTTTGGCGAATCTATTAAGGAAAACTGCTTTTGGATATCGAAGTTACTGATTTATATTATGTGACCTGTGAATCTGTTTAATTCGACCGACCAAACACACTATTGGATTTTTATATCAACACAAAACTTGATGTGCAGTGATATGTATTAATGAAAATTATATACAATTTATAAATAATATGAAATTTTATTTTAAATACAGTTGGAATTCATGGTGGAAGAAATCTCCATACCTAAGCATACAATATATAGAATATCGGTCTTATTCATAGACAGAGTAAGTTTGAACGCTTCTTTAGGCACCATAAGCGTTCAAACTTACTCTCTATGAATAAGATAAAGTGTATACACAAACTCGCTATACGTACACATACACACATATACACATGAACACCCACACACACATGCATATATTAGGTACGATCACATACGAGTTAGCGCCATTGATACTCGCTAGATGTGCTAGTAGTACGATTCTCCCGACTGAAGTCTCTATCTCCATATATTCAATGTACTCTGTGCACCCACTATAATCAACGATACCGCCAAATTGTTTTTAATTTTTATACTGTTCTGGATACAAAATCTTTTCACGTTCACAAAAAAGTCAATACTCTATGCCCCATTGACATTCAGCCACTCTCGCTGCTGCTCGCGCTTCTACCAATAATTCTTAAAATACTTCTGGCATCGTTTTTGCTCGTTGTATGGGTGGTTCCTATAATGATCTTAATTATTAATTGTTTGTTGGTCGGTTCCTTATGATTTATATATATATATATATATATATATATATATATATATATATATATATATATATATATATAATAGATAATAATAAGCTAGGATAAATATAGCTAATAATAGGATCGGTAATTAATGGCTCCACTTATCAGCAGCCCCTTAAGCCACGACTTCTAGTGTGATTGTACCTTTATTTTTTATCCCATTGAAGTTTGGCTTATATTTGATATGACTTTAACGTTAAACTGACACAGCGTTGCCAGATATACAGATTTATCTGTATTTATACAGAATTTTAGATTGTATTACAGATTACAGATTTTACCTTATTTTTATACAGATTTTTGATGATAAAATTAAGAAATAATTATACATATATAGTTGTATTTGATTCGCACTTTTTAATAGTAATGCTAAGTACTAGTATGTTCTATCATGGCAACATTACGCAAGGTACAACGGGGATTCCCCGTGACGTATCCACTTGAGAATGATTAATATCCGACCAAGATATGTAGGTGAATTTTGCGGAAGAAACTCTTAACATTTAGAATTTTAGACCACCTGCTTTGTTCATTCGGGTAAAATCTTATTTTAGTTTCGAATTTCTTATTTGAATATTCAGTTCTCACTATTGGTCAGTTGTAAATGCTGCGACTATACTGCAAAACTCTCCAGTGAAACATAATATTCTGTCATGTCAGCTAAAAAGTAAAAAAGTGTGCGTCTCGGGACGCCTAACAGAAGTGATAACTTGCGTAAGAGAAAGGGAAGCCAGACAGACTGGCGACGTAACGCTTTACGTAACGGAGCGGTTTACCCTCCCATAAGAAGTTATCACTTCAAAAACAAGCGGGTGCGTCTCGGGATACCCAACAAAAGTGATAACTTGCATGAGAGAAAGAGAAGCTAGACAGACTGGCGCCGTAACGCGTTACGTAACGAAGTGTTTTACCCTCCCATAAGAAGCTATCACTTCAAAAACATGTATAAAAACTAATAAATATATTTAATTTCATCTATGACCTACTGTTTTCTTTTTATTAGAGTTTATTTTTCATTAAAGTACCTCAGTAAAATTAAAAATGTAACTTTTACAGATTTTATACAGATTTTTAGACTCTTCAACCCAGATTTTTTGGTTTGGCATGTGGCAACACTGAACTGACATGACAATTATTGTTCATTTATTTAAAAAAATCAAAGGTGACGGCTGTCGGCAGTGACGGCGCGAGTGTAAATGTAACAACAACAAAAAGAAATTTTTTATTATAGTAAAAAGTAGAAAGTAAGCAATTAAATGGAATAAAATTTATCTGATGTAATATCTATGGGTTACTGTTCATCAGTCATTTCCCATTTCAGCGGCGGTGTATTAATAATAATGTAACACGTATATAACCTGATAAGAATACGAAGTTGAGAGCACAGTGAGTTATCAGTGGTGTCATTTTCCTTTCCTTCTTATATGTAAGAATGGCTACTCGAAAGCGCAGCGGATCTGGATCCAAAAGACATCTAAAAGAAAAGGTAGTCCAGATATATGAGTCTTTCTTCAAAGGTGAAGATCTTACGACAGATAATCCAACATTTTGGGATGAATTTTTTTTACTAAAACCGAAAATACCACAACTAGAAGCCGAGATTCAGAAACTTTCCATAGAACAGTTGATAAATATGACAGAAAGTATGAACACATTAGTTGCCCAGTGCATAGAAATGTTGGGTCAAGAACATCACATTAGGTAAACTATTATGTATTTCCATTCTATTACACGTTTCCATTCTATTACTCAAATCTACAGTGGAAGAATAGGTGGCATATTGATACATGGCAATTTTGTTATGAATTTAATGGTGATGTGTTTCGGAAGGAATATACTTAAGACTTAACAACTAAAAATATTTTTGAGGGTAGATAAATGGTTTATAATTAATTATGGCAAGATTAAAAGTTATGATAATGAATATAATACAGATTTTTCTGTTTATGGATTGATAGCTCTGTGTAGAGATGTCATTGTGATAAACATTTAATGAATTGGTATGTCAATAACATTGATTTCTAAATACCTCATAGTGAAAAATACTATCATAATAGTATGATAGTATTTTTCACTATGAGTGACTACTATCATACTATTATGATATTGTATTATGATTTTAAACTCAGATCTATATCTGCACCCGTCGATATAAAATTCTCATGTCACAATGTTCATTCCCATACTCCTCTGAAACGGCTTGACCGATTCTCATGAAATTTTGTGTGCATAGTAGGTAGGTCTGAGAATCGGACAACCTCTATTTTTCATCCCCCTAAATGTTAAGGGTAGTCCAACCCTAAATAATTTTTTTAATTCTTAGATAAAAAAAAATATTTTTTTATGATACAGCATTATAAAATATATACAACCCTAAATTTTCAACCCTCTATGATTAACCCCTATTTTTTAATACGTATATTCGTATTTTTATAATTTTCTACTGGGATGATTTAGATTTTAATTTGAACCAGGTAGATGGCGCTGCAATCGGATATCAGAATTTAGGAGTTCTTTTTGTTGTTGTATGTGTTGAAGTTTGTCCTGGAATGGTTTAAATAAACGATTGGACCCAGTAGGTGGTGCCGCAATACTCCTAAACGCTGGGCCTGATTTTGATGAAATTTTTTATTTGTTTAAGTGGATTTGAGTATAGTTTAGGTTACTGGAATCAGGTTCTAGATTTTATTTTTTAAAGGCAGGTCAACGTCTGCCGGGTATAGCTAGTTGATATATATAATTTCACCATTTTCATCATATGAGTATTGTCCATGATTTTCATGTTTGATATTGTTTTGTAGTTACATCAATTGCACTGTTGTGTTTTTATTTCATTTTTTAACACCATATTGAGCCTTTTTGTCATTTTATCGCAAGCTACATTTGAACTTAAGTACCTATATTTTTTGTTGCAACAGGTATTTTAATATATTATTTTGTTTTAAGACATTCAGTTTTTTATTCAGTAGGGTCTGATATCACTAAAACTGAAAGACATAAAACAAAAGAATAACAAAAACATTAATATCTCAAAAACTATACTTGTACACATAGGGGTTGCAAAAGGGGTATGTGCACCCCCTGCCATTACTTAAAAGTGCTACATATCTACCATAACTGGAAGAACTATTGGAAAGATACTCAGTTTGGAACAATATGGATCTGTTTATTTATCTCATGTGTCAATCAGAAATATTAGATTATGGAATTCACAACCTTGATATTGCACAAAGTATTAGGGCGGGCGCGCACTGGCGACCAGATCGCAGCGGCTAGTATTCGATCAGCGACCCGGCCGCAAGTGTCGCGACCAAGCATGCAGCCAGAACTGCGGCCAAAAGACATCATGATTAATTTTGACACTCCGTAAACAAGTAACACGTCTGCCTGCTGCGGCCAGTACACGCACACTGATTGCTATATTAGCCTACAATTCTTCGAATTGTAGTGGTTGCGGCGGCCAATACGGGTCACAGGTTACCTCATTGGCTCATGTGCACGCACTGATGAATATTTTCATACAATGCATATATTTCGCTGGCCGCCGCGACCTGGTCGCCAGTGTGCGCCTGGGCTTATGAAGGTTGTGAACAATAGTTGGCCTTGTGTGAACTGATTATAATGTAATTTGCTACAAACATTTCTTCAATAATGTATATGATCGTAGGATACCTTTTGTTTCAGACAATGAACTTTCGACATCATACAGATTTCATATCTACTTGTAGGAATGCATATAGAAAAGTCTAATTAAACATTTATGTTTGAAATTGCATGTTATTTAATATGTTATTTGTTTATAATTATGTAATAACTATATAAAAAATGTTTTAGACTTGTTTATGCTCTGCAAACATTAAGTGCACTTATTATGACCATGTATCAAAGAGTCATTCAAGATTCAACTATAAATATTAAGAGTATATTAATTGGAACAGAAAATGCTGATTTCAAAATGCAGAAACTATTTGAACATTGTAGCTCTATATTATCAGGTGAGTCATTAAATCGAATGCATGTAACTTTTAATAGAAATGATAAAATAATTATCTTTACAGTGCTTTTCAATTACTTGAGGCTTAAAAACAATTTTATGACAGTACTGTTTTACAGAGTTTATTGTATTAATTAAAGTGTTATTTAAATATCTGTATTATTATTAATATTACTTCTGCATGACATGACTGCACTGGACTAACTCAAAATACAGACTCAAATAAAAAAAGAAGAGGAGAAAATGCAATTATGACTAGTCTAAGGTTTGATGGGTAAAAAGAAAGAGACATAATTAATTTACTCTTGAGCAAGGAGGTTGGTCTCTAATCAATAGAATACTGAAAGACATGATTTAACAAAAATACAATGACACTTCCATGTAGTGTAAAACTTAAAAATATTTGCATTGTTATTACAGTTACAATAAATGCATAGTAACATTATTATGTTCTTTTGTAAAAAGGAAGAAAGAAAATAATTATTGCTGAGAATTAATGCACAATAAACTAAAAAAATATTACACTAACAGGTCTTATATGTAACAAATGTGTTATAAAAAGAAAATTTAAACTGTTAAAAAAACATTATTTCAACTAACTTATTGTAACTCTGCATACACTGTAACACAGCGCTAATTTTCAGGTCCAGCCTCCATTATATCTTATTGAACTAAATTAATTTATGTTATGTACACAGGTGATGTGCCAGACAGCTTGAAGTCAATGGTGTTGAAACTTCTTTTAGCAATAGCTACAGGTGTTGACAACATTGATGAGAATCCATTGGTTGAGTACTTTATGCAGAATTCACTATTTGAGCCCTTGATACCATTATTGTGCACATCCACAGAAAGGCAGCAACATGGTAACTATTTTTATTATATGTGCTTCTCTTTTTTTAAATTAATTAACAAATTAATTTGGTTTCGTTAAATCTATACTAATATTATAACTATGTACTGCTAGAGCTACTGAACTGATTTAAAAATTCTTTCACCAGTAGAAAGCTACTTTATCCCTAAGTAAAGGCTATTTTTAATGTGAAATATCAATTCCGAGAAAAACAGGCTGATGCATTGATTTATTGGTGTGCGTTAACCAAACAATAAATAGGTCCCAGGGTCAAAAATTCTCTCTGGTGGGCATTGACTTGAGAAGGGAGTATTTTTCCCATGGGTAATAATATGTTGGCTTATCTTAAGGAGCACCCAGCGAAGAGTGGGCATGGGTCAGCTATGGGTGCACATAAAATTAATAGTATAGTCTCCATGCTAGTTAATTATAAGTTTTAAGAAAAAAAAAATGTATTTATTAAAACTCCACATTCAAGTTCCCACCAAGTTTGTGTCTCTTTGAGTGTTTACAAATTAAATGTATTGTAGGGGGTGCAATTTTTATGGACATTCTTTTTTAACAACAAATATCTGGTTCATTAGTGGTTTTTTTTTAAAGAAAATTAGTTACTGTACTTACTGTTAGGGATGTGAAGTAGAGATTAACTGGATTAAATTAATTTTATCATTAATAATCAATCCCACTTCATTTTATTTAACATTAAAAAACCGTGATTTTCAAGTAATAACTGTGTGTAATTTTCCATTATAATCTGTTAATATTACCAGGTCAGACATACAACACTTTTATTATAACTCGAATTCATAGAGGTAATATAACAGTGAATGGTTTGTTACATTAGCTGCAAAACCTTAATCAATCTAAATTGTTAAAGATGGATTTGTGTGATGTTATGAATGTTTTAAATATGTTGCTGCTATTTTTATTTATTGTGTGCAATTAATTGACAATAATGTTTACTATAAATTGTTTTCAGGTTATGATGTTGTAATGTTGCTAATGTTTTTAGTAAACTATAAAAAGCAAGAGGCTGCAAATCCATATGTAGTAAAACTTTCTATCTTAGATGATGAACTAGCTTTGAATGGGTAAATAAGATTTATTAATATATATATGGAGGTCTTTAAATTATTTGCAAGAGATATTTTTAGTAATATTTTGTTTTAGGTATGGTCAAGTGATAACAGCATCACTGAATGATTATGTTATGTCAACATTTGGTGGGATGCAAGGCAACGGGAGTGGGGGTGGTTGGCTCTCATCATTGACAAGTATGGTCGGTGGTATATTTTTAACCAGTGATGAGACACAACCAGTTATAAGAGGACAAAGAAATTGGTAAGTATGAACACACACACAATATAAATAAACACTAAAGGCCTTACTTATAACCGTTTCTTAAATTTAAAGAAACTGCTCAGCTGCTGATTAGTGAAAATTTAAAACCTTCGTTTAAAAAAACCGACTTCAAAAACGAAAAAACTAAAATGTATAAAATAACTTATTTCTTAAGCTATTATTGTTAATATATATTATCTAAAACATCTTGGAAGTCACATTTTAGTTTTTTCGTTTTTGAAGTCGGTTTTTTTAAACGAAGTTTTTAAATTTTATTTGTTACTTTTTAATGTCTAGCTATGGGGTGGTGTGGGTGGACCTACGAATGGTGCTGCGCTTCTTAAAAAATATAGGTCCCAAGAACCGGGAACAAAAAAATGTTCGTAAAATGAAAACTACTGGGCCAAACTATGTCAAATTTTTAGGGGACCACATGGCAGCTATTCCGCGTCGAACAAAAAAAGAATCACGTAAATCGGATCATAAATCACGGAGTAATCGGCGAACATACATAAAAAAAGCAAAAAAAAAAAAGATCCCGACGAATTGAGAACCTCCTCCCCCTTCTTTCGAAGTCGGTTAAAAATCTTACCCATAAACTCCTCTTTAGTTGAATATTGTGGGTACAACCTATGTTAATCATTCAAATTTCGTTTATCTGTGCTTCTCTTAGGTAAACAACAGTTAATACACGTTTATAAGTAAAGAAAAATATATTCATTGTTTAGGGTCTAATTCAGAATCTCTTGCTTAAGAGATGCCTAATCGTTTCTTAGCGAGATTATTATAAGTAAGGCCGTAAATTTTTAAATGATGGCTTTCGTCTTTTTATTCTTTGACAGCTCAATGATGGATGGATGGTAAATGTCCCAATGGGTTACAGACTCGATTTGTAATAAAAATCAACATCATTTATAAATAATTTTAAATTAATTAACTATCTTTATATTTTTGTTAAAAATACTTTATCGTGTAATAAATATACCCACAAGTAGCTGAGAATTGGGGATTCGAATTCACCCTAGTGGCCCTAACTCAATGGCATAAGGTTCAAATTAGTGCAAAAAAAATAATATTTTCTCGACTAAGTTTACCAACCGCAAAAGCGTGTTGAAGAGCTTCTGACTCACCCAGAACCAGTATAAGTTGAGCTCTGGTTAGTATCGGTGGAGTATGGGTGTAGAGCTTCAGTTATGTTGGTTTTGAGTTTACCAACCGCAAAAAGCGTAAGGCTTTCTGGTTTACCCATAACCGGTATAAGTTGAGCTCTGGTTAGTATCGGCGGAGTATGGGTGTAGAGCTACAGTTATGCTGGTTTTGCCTCGATTGAGCTGTGCGTGCATACGTTTTTGTGTGTGACGAGGGGTCTTGGAGGTCTGGTTTCTGGTTTGGTCGGGGACACCCTCTGCGACGCCTGTTGGTGTTGTCGGTGGTAAAGGTGATGGTCGAGGACGCCCTCTGTGACGTCGGTGTGGTAAAGGTGATGGTCGAGGACGTCCTCTGCGACGCCGGTGTAGTAAAGGTGTTATCGAGGACGCCCTCTGCGACGCCGGTGTGGTAAAGGTGATGGTTGAGGACGCCCTCTGCAACGCCGGTGTGGTAAAGGTGTTATCGAGGACGCCTTCTGCAACGTCGGTGTGGTAAAGGTGATGGTCGAGGGCGCCCTCTACGACGCCTGTTGGTGGTAAAGATGATGGTTGAGGACGCCCTCTACAACGCCGGTCGGTGGTAAAGGTGTTGAGGATGCTCTCTTCGGCCTCGGTTGGTGTTGTCGATTAGGCTGCCCAGAGCTTTGGGTTGAAGTTATTGCACAGTGATGGCACGGGTCATAGAGCTCTGGTGTTGGTCGCTGCGGTGTGGACCGGATATATTCCGTTGATAAAAATAAAATGCAATCTATTGTGTTATATTGTAACGATTTCCGGGTAAATCTTCTATTTACAACCTCGTTGACGTGAGTAGATAGGAATTGTCAGTGAAAAAGTGTATTCTTCATACAAAATGTATAGGGAAATAAGTTTACCAACCGCAAAAAACGAGTTAATGTTGTAAAAATTGTTGGTTCTGACTCACACATGAAAAAGTGGATTCTCTATACAAGATGTATGGGGGAATGTGTTTACCAACCGCAAAAATTGTTACAGTTATGTTGGTTTTCCGTTGTTTGAGCTGTGCTTGCATAGGTTTAGTGGGTGTTGATGGATCACACAGATCTGGTTTTTGGTCAGTATGAATTGTCGGTTCAGGTTCATGGATAAACTTGCTTAAGTTGAGCTCTGGTTGGTATGGATGAGGTATGGGTGTAGAGATGTAGTTATGTTGGTTTTCCCAGGAAGAACGGTGTTTGAGCTATCCATTGATAAGCAAGTAATGCGTATGCAGGAGTATAGATATTTCTTCACAATAATGTTGCATAATTATATCTGGGATTTTAATTACAACTAGTGTCATCATGCAAGATGTGGAATAGGTAATCATTGTTTATTATGGTTAGGCCTGTTCCTTATCAATATGATAAAGACAAAGTTGTCTTTGTTCTATGTTTAAGGTAAAATTGAAATAAAACTCTTGCTTATTGTATGTTGTTATCTTTATTTATCCAACTTGTAGAATTTATACCGAACCACTTTACAAGACCTTTATCACCCTTTCTTTTCAACACTTTCTCCACTAAGTATACATCGGGATATTTAACTTTTTGCAATTCATGCTCGTAGAATCCCCCTAAGACGGGGTGGTTCTCTTCATCTTGAAGGTGATAGGTTATTGGATTGGTGATATTAACTTTAACAATTTGAAATATTTCTGCACTCCAATTTCCGGTATAACCTTTGGGAGCCTGAAGATGATCCATGGCAACAACATGTGCAATGGTTTAATCAGTGTGTTTATGTAAAACAGAGGAAATAAAACAAGTTTAAATACAAAGAATGCATTTTTTTGTTTACTTAGAACTATTACAATTTATTTCACAATGCCCCCAGGCCAATGTGTTTATGTTATCATTACAAATATACCTTTTATCATCATTCCCTGATATGACTTTTTTTCTTTTCACTTGTGTATAAATATTATGCTTATCGCTAGTAAAAGTAATCATATCGAAGGCTTCTGGACCACCCTAGTGACCCTTAACTCAATGGCATAAGGTTCAAAATAGTGCAAAAAAATAATGATGTATCACAATTTTGGCAGGTTGCTGTGGAAGTGAGGTTCGCGTTTCGAGGATGCATCGTTTCGATGTTTGAGGGCGGTGGTCGAGGGGTGGTCGATCGCAAATTTGGTTGCTTGTTGTAGAAGTGAGGTTCACGTTTCGAGGATACATCGTTTCGGTGGATGAGAGCGGTGGCGTGGAGGTCGAGGGGTGGTGGATCGCAAATTTGACGGCTTGTTGCAGAAGTGAGGTTAAGGGTGGGTTCAGTTGAGGAGTGGATGGGGCGGTGGCGTGGATATTTCGAAGGTGGTGGATTGCCGAGTTGTTGCGGAAGTAAGGTTTAGGGGTGGGTTCATGTTACGCAGATGCGTCGTTTTCGTTGGTTGAGGGCGGTGACGTGGATATTTCGAAGGTGATAGATCGCAAATTTGACGGCTTGCTGCGGAAGTGAAATAATCTCAAGGTTGGAGACCATCGTCTAAATTTAAATCATATTCATTGAAAAAGTTAGGATGTCATCCATTGATAAGCAAGTAATGTGTATGCAGGAGTATAGATATTTTTTCACAATAATGTTGCATAATTATATCTGGGATTTTAATTACAACTAGTGTCATCATGCAAGATGTGGAATAGGTAATCATTGTTTATTATGGTTAGGCCTGTTCCTTATCAATATAATAAAGACAAAGTTGTCTTTGTTCTATGTTTAAGGTAAAATTGAAATAAAACTCTTGCTTATTGTATGTTGTTATCTTTATTTATCCAACTTGTAGAATTTATACCGAACCACTTTACAAGAACTTTATCACCCTTTCTTTTCAACACTTTCTCCACTAAGTATACATCGGGATATTTAACTTTTTGCAATTCATGCTCGTAGAATCCCCCTAAGACGGGGTGGTTCTCTTCATCTTGAAGGTGATAGGTTATTGGATTGGTGATATTAACTTTAACAATTTGAAATATTTCTGCACTCCAATTTCCGGTATAACCTTTGGGAGCCTGAAGATGATCCATGCCAACAACATGTGCAATGGTTTAATCAGTGTGTTTATGTAAAACAGAGGAAATAAAACAAGTTTAAATACAAAGAATGCATTTTTTTGTTTACTTAGAACTATTACAATTTATTTCACAATGCCCCCAGGCCAATGTGTTTATTTTTAAAAGTTATATACTTATTTCCTATAGTAGGTAAACTGATTAAGGCTTTTGCACAACCTCTTGTCTTATGAAGTTTCAATTTACACTCACTTGAAAAATGTATTAGACAGCTATCACACAAAAAAATTGTTTTCTTGTCTTTCGTAATCTGTGAACGAACCCACTTTACAAGAACTTTATCACCCTTTCTTTTCAACACTTTCTCCACTAAGTATACATCGGGATATTTAACTTTTTGCAATTCATGCTCGTAGAATCCCCCTAAGACGGGGTGGTTCTCTTCATCTTGAAGGTGATAGGTTATTGGATTGGTGATATTAACTTTAACAATTTGAAATATTTCTGCACTCCAATTTCCGGTATAACCTTTGGGAGCCTGAAGATGATCCATGGCAACAACATGTGCAATGGTTTAATCAGTGTGTTTATGTAAAACAGAGGAAATAAAACAAGTTTAAATACAAAGAATGCATTTTTTTGTTTACTTAGAACTATTACAATTTATTTCACAATGCCCCCAGGCCAATGTGTTTATTTTTAAAAGTTATATACTTATTTCCTATAGTAGGTAAACTAATTAAGGCTTTTGCACAACCTCTTGTCTTATGAAGTTTCAATTTACACTCACTTGAAAAATGCATTAGACAGCTATCACACAAAAAAATTGTTTTCTTGTCTTTCGTAATCTGTGAACGAACTAGTCGGGATAAGTTTTTAATCCAACAGTAGTGGGATTTATTACCATTGTCAAAAAATAATAGGCTTATACAACGTTCATATGATCTTGATGATATATACAACGGCACAATATTTTTCTTCTCCACTCCATATACGTTCACGCGTAGTTTATTCATAGTTTCAAATTGCTTCACTCCCTTTAAATCTACAGGAACTCTTATTCCCCCCGTATTGAGCACGGTCTCGTAGTGTGGGTAAGACGATTGGCGATCCGCGTTTGCATCTACAGGATAGAGAGCACTTACCACCGCCCAAAAGAAGCATGCACCATCTCGGTTTTTAACATTAACGCATGCATGCTTATCCTGAATCCATTTTGGAAGTGGTATGAACGAGGACGCTCTCATAAGCGTATTTTTGTTAATATTAACGTCCATGAACTCTATCTTTTCCAAAGCCCATCCACTATCCTTTTCTTGAAACTCTTCGCATTGCTTTAAAATGTTGGAACAGATATCCTCATAAAAAGATGATAGGTTTGAGGAAATATCTAAATTAAAATTCTTCGTGTTGAAAGACTTCAAGTCTCTAATCACTTCTTCGTCTGCTTTTACAATGATAAATGTGCAAAATAATTCCAAATTCACTTTAATGTGTTTATATGTTTTCAACTCGAGTGCAACTAGCTGTTTTACCTTAGACGAAGCCCCGTCCAAATATTCTCGAGGGTCCAAAATCGTCGAAGAACCGTTTATTCTATACGATACAATTCTACACTTGAACGTCGATTCGATAACGTATGTGAAATAATCACCACCTTCTTGTTTACACAGCAATTTGTGTCTCTTCGTTCTGGAATGAGTAATTAATTGATTGCTGGGAACCTCTAAGTTACAGAACTCACAACGATACATGGTTACCGACAGTTGGAAACTAATTATTTTTTATAAACCGCACACTCTTATCTATATTGCGTGGGTGGAATGAAAAGACCAATACATAGAATGTTACATTGTGTTTATTAAAGTAAACATGAATAAAACAAATATTCAATTAAATAACACTTAATTTCATGGTCGACAATACAAGTTCTATCATAAATGTTATCCATTAAAATACAAGCCTCATGCAGCGTCTTCACCCGGCTAAGCTTAAATCGTCTTCTAAAGAAATTCATTCGGTTCTCGTAACACTCCCTCGCTCGTTGTAATTGTTGTAAACGTAAATCAATGCAGTTTAGCATATAGTTTACGTGCCACCATTCTTCACTGGAGATGCTCATTGTAGTCACCCCCACGTGTATCAAAATGAAATTTTTAGACTCGCATACAAAAGTGATCGCCGTACACGGTTCTGCCGGTATGCAGCCGGTCGAAAAGAATTTTGATATTTCAACACTGTTCTTCATGAATATGGTGTTCCATTCCTGTCTTCTCAACAATAAACGTCCACCGATATCAATATACACCTCGATTTCTCCATCCACCTGACTTGATGGTTTCAAAAACGTTGCAATATAGGGTATCGTCGGCGCGGGGAGGTGGTATATACTTTTACATATTTCAAAACTGAAACATGGGATTGACGGGGTGTATGAACACATCTTGTCTCCTAGGGTGCTGATGATGTACTATACAGCCTGTATTGAAACAGGAAGTCGTTCAGAATGAGACAGTAGGCGTTCGATGACGATCAGGTTCGAAGTGGTTAGCCCATTGGAGCTCTTCGATGACGATCAGTTTAGCCCATCGGAGCTCTTCAACAACGAAGCGGTTAGCCCATCGGAGCTCTTCAACGATGATCAGGTTAGCCCATCGGAGCTCTTCGACGACGATCAGGTTAGCCCATCGGAGCTCTTCGACGACGATCAGGTTCGAAGCGGTTAGCCCATCGGAGCTCTTCGACGACGATCAGGTTAGCCCATCGGAGCTCTTCAACGCAGATCACTGCCAACGGGGAGCGTGCCTAGAAGGCTGGCTGCATTACCACGCTGTATGGCAATACTTATTTGTTGTGCAAAATATGAGCAGCAGCCAGCCTTCTGGGCACGCTCCCCCGTTGGCAGTGATCTGCGTTGAAGAGCTCCGATGGGCTAACCTGATCGTCGTCGAAGAGCTCCGATGGGCTAACCGCTTCGAACCTGATCGTCGTCGAAGAGCTCCGATGGGCTAACCTGATCGTCGTCGAAGAGCTCCGATGGGCTAACCTGATCATCGTTGAAGAGCTCCGATGGGCTAACCGCTTCGTTGTTGAAGAGCTCCGATGGGCTAAACTGATCGTCATCGAAGAGCTCCAATGGGCTAACCACTTCGAACCTGATCGTCATCGAACGCCTACTGTCTCATTCTGAACGACTTCCTGTTTCAATACAGGCTGTATAGTACATCATCAGCACCCTAGGAGACAAGATGTGTTCATACACCCCGTCAATCCCATGTTTCAGTTTTGAAATATGTAAAAGTATATACCACCTCCCCGCGCCGACGATACCCTATATTGCAACGTTTTTGAAACCATCAAGTCAGGTGGATGGAGAAATCGAGGTGTATATTGATATCGGTGGACGTTTATTGTTGAGAAGACAGGAATGGAACACCATATTCATGAAGAACAGTGTTGAAATATCAAAATTCTTTTCGACCGGCTGCATACCGGCAGAACCGTGTACGGCGATCACTTTTGTATGCGAGTCTAAAAATTTCATTTTGATACACGTGGGGGTGACTACAATGAGCATCTCCAGTGAAGAATGGTGGCACGTAAACTATATGCTAAACTGCATTGATTTACGTTTACAACAATTACAACGAGCGAGGGAGTGTTACGAGAACCGAATGAATTTCTTTAGAAGACGATTTAAGCTTAGCCGGGTGAAGACGCTGCATGAGGCTTGTATTTTAATGGATAACATTTATGATAGAACTTGTATTGTCGACCATGAAATTAAGTGTTATTTAATTGAATATTTGTTTTATTCATGTTTACTTTAATAAACACAATGTAACATTCTATGTATTGGTCTTTTCATTCCACCCACGCAATATAGATAAGAGTGTGCGGTTTATAAAAAATAATTAGTTTCCAACTGTCGGTAACCATGTATCGTTGTGAGTTCTGTAACTTAGAGGTTCCCAGCAATCAATTAATTACTCATTCCAGAACGAAGAGACACAAATTGCTGTGTAAACAAGAGGGTGGTGATTATTTCACATACGTTATCGATTCGACGTTCAAGTGTAGAATTGTATCGTATAGAATAAACGGTTCTTCGACGATTTTGGACCCTCGAGAATATTTGGACGGGGCTTCGTCTAAGGTAAAACAGCTAGTTGCACTCGAGTTGAAAACATATAAACACATTAAAGTGAATTTGGAATTATTTTGCACATTTATCATTGTAAAAGCAGACGAAGAAGTGATTAGAGACTTGAAGTCTTTCAACACGAAGAATTTTAATTTAGATATTTCCTCAAACCTATCATCTTTTTATGAGGATATCTGTTCCAACATTTTAAAGCAATGCGAAGAGTTTCAAGAAAAGGATAGTGGATGGGCTTTGGAAAAGATAGAGTTCATGGACGTTAATATTAACAAAAATACGCTTATGAGAGCGTCCTCGTTCATACCACTTCCAAAATGGATTCAGGATAAGCATGCATGCGTTAATGTTAAAAACCGAGATGGTGCATGCTTCTTTTGGGCGGTGGTAAGTGCTCTCTATCCTGTAGATGCAAACGCGGATCGCCAATCGTCTTACCCACACTACGAGACCGTGCTCAATACGGGGGGAATAAGAGTTCCTGTAGATTTAAAGGGAGTGAAGCAATTTGAAACTATGAATAAACTACGCGTGAACGTATATGGAGTGGAGAAGAAAAATATTGTGCCGTTGTATATATCATCAAGATCATATGAACGTTGTATAAGCCTATTATTTTTTGACAATGGTAATAAATCCCACTACTGTTGGATTAAAAACTTATCCCGACTAGTTCGTTCACAGATTACGAAAGACAAGAAAACAATTTTTTTGTGTGATAGCTGTCTAATGCATTTTTCAAGTGAGTGTAAATTGAAACTTCATAAGACAAGAGGTTGTGCAAAAGCCTTAATTAGTTTACCTACTATAGGAAATAAGTATATAACTTTTAAAAATAAACACATTGGCCTGGGGGCATTGTGAAATAAATTGTAATAGTTCTAAGTAAACAAAAAAATGCATTCTTTGTATTTAAACTTGTTTTATTTCCTCTGTTTTACATAAACACACTGATTAAACCATTGCACATGTTGTTGCCATGGATCATCTTCAGGCTCCCAAAGGTTATACCGGAAATTGGAGTGCAGAAATATTTCAAATTGTTAAAGTTAATATCACCAATCCAATAACCTATCACCTTCAAGATGAAGAGAACCACCCCGTCTTAGGGGGATTCTACGAGCATGAATTGCAAAAAGTTAAATATCCCGATGTATACTTAGTGGAGAAAGTGTTGAAAAGAAAGGGTGATAAAGTTCTTGTAAAGTGGGTTCGTTCACAGATTACGAAAGACAAGAAAACAATTTTTTTGTGTGATAGCTGTCTAATACATTTTTCAAGTGAGTGTAAATTGAAACTTCATAAGACAAGAGGTTGTGCAAAAGCCTTAATCAGTTTACCTACTATAGGAAATAAGTATATAACTTTTAAAAATAAACACATTGGCCTGGGGGCATTGTGAAATAAATTGTAATAGTTCTAAGTAAACAAAAAAATGCATTCTTTGTATTTAAACTTGTTTTATTTCCTCTGTTTTACATAAACACACTGATTAAACCATTGCACATGTTGTTGGCATGGATCATCTTCAGGCTCCCAAAGGTTATACCGGAAATTGGAGTGCAGAAATATTTCAAATTGTTAAAGTTAATATCACCAATCCAATAACCTATCACCTTCAAGATGAAGAGAACCACCCCGTCTTAGGGGGATTCTACGAGCATGAATTGCAAAAAGTTAAATATCCCGATGTATACTTAGTGGAGAAAGTGTTGAAAAGAAAGGGTGATAAAGTTCTTGTAAAGTGGTTCGGTATAAATTCTACAAGTTGGATAAATAAAGATAACAACATACAATAAGCAAGAGTTTTATTTCAATTTTACCTTAAACATAGAACAAAGACAACTTTGTCTTTATTATATTGATAAGGAACAGGCCTAACCATAATAAACAATGATTACCTATTCCACATCTTGCATGATGACACTAGTTGTAATTAAAATCCCAGATATAATTATGCAACATTATTGTGAAAAAATATCTATACTCCTGCATACACATTACTTGCTTATCAATGGATGACATCCTAACTTTTTCAATGAATATGATTTAAATTTAGACGATGGTCTCCAACCTTGAGATTATTTCACTTCCGCAGCAAGCCGTCAAATTTGCGATCTATCACCTTCGAAATATCCACGTCACCGCCCTCAACCAACGAAAACGACGCATCTGCGTAACATGAACCCACCCCTAAACCTTACTTCCGCAACAACTCGGCAATCCACCACCTTCGAAATATCCACGCCACCGCCCCATCCACTCCTCAACTGAACCCACCCTTAACCTCACTTCTGCAACAAGCCGTCAAATTTGCGATCCACCACCCCTCGACCTCCACGCCACCGCTCTCATCCACCGAAACGATGTATCCTCGAAACGTGAACCTCACTTCTACAACAAGCAACCAAATTTGCGATCGACCACCCCTCGACCACCGCCCTCAAACATCGAAACGATGCATCCTCGAAACGCGAACCTCACTTCCACAGCAACCTGCCAAAATTGTGATACATCATTATTTTTTTGCACTATTTTGAACCTTATGCCATTGAGTTAAGGGTCACTAGGGTGGTCCAGAAGCCTTCGATATGATTACTTTTACTAGCGATAAGCATAATATTTATACACAAGTGAAAAGAAAAAAAGTCATATCAGGGAATGATGATAAAAGGTATATTTGTAATGATAACATAAACACATTGGCCTGGGGGCATTGTGAAATAAATTGTAATAGTTCTAAGTAAACAAAAAAATGCATTCTTTGTATTTAAACTTGTTTTATTTCCTCTGTTTTACATAAACACACTGATTAAACCATTGCACATGTTGTTGCCATGGATCATCTTCAGGCTCCCAAAGGTTATACCGGAAATTGGAGTGCAGAAATATTTCAAATTGTTAAAGTTAATATCACCAATCCAATAACCTATCACCTTCAAGATGAAGAGAACCACCCCGTCTTAGGGGGATTCTACGAGCATGAATTGCAAAAAGTTAAATATCCCGATGTATACTTAGTGGAGAAAGTGTTGAAAAGAAAGGGTGATAAAGGTCTTGTAAAGTGGTTCGGTATAAATTCTACAAGTTGGATAAATAAAGATAACAACATACAATAAGCAAGAGTTTTATTTCAATTTTACCTTAAACATAGAACAAAGACAACTTTGTCTTTATCATATTGATAAGGAACAGGCCTAACCATAATAAACAATGATTACCTATTCCACATCTTGCATGATGACACTAGTTGTAATTAAAATCCCAGATATAATTATGCAACATTATTGTGAAGAAATATCTATACTCCTGCATACGCATTACTTGCTTATCAATGGATAGCTCAAACACCGTTCTTCCTGGGAAAACCAACATAACTACATCTCTACACCCATACCTCATCCATACCAACCAGAGCTCAACTTAAGCAAGTTTATCCATGAACCTGAACCGACAATTCATACTGACCAAAAACCAGATCTGTGTGATCCATCAACACCCACTAAACCTATGCAAGCACAGCTCAAACAACGGAAAACCAACATAACTGTAACAATTTTTGCGGTTGGTAAACACATTCCCCCATACATCTTGTATAGAGAATCCACTTTTTCATGTGTGAGTCAGAACCAACAATTTTTACAACATTAACTCGTTTTTTGCGGTTGGTAAACTTATTTCCCTATACATTTTGTATGAAGAATACACTTTTTCACTGACAATTCCTATCTACTCACGTCAACGAGGTTGTAAATAGAAGATTTACCCGGAAATCGTTACAATATAACACAATAGATTGCATTTTATTTTTATCAACGGAATATATCCGGTCCACACCGCAGCGACCAACACCAGAGCTCTATGACCCGTGCCATCACTGTGCAATAACTTCAACCCAAAGCTCTGGGCAGCCTAATCGACAACACCAACCGAGGCCGAAGAGAGCATCCTCAACACCTTTACCACCGACCGGCGTTGTAGAGGGCGTCCTCAACCATCATCTTTACCACCAACAGGCGTCGTAGAGGGCGCCCTCGACCATCACCTTTACCACACCGACGTTGCAGAAGGCGTCCTCGATAACACCTTTACCACACCGGCGTTGCAGAGGGCGTCCTCAACCATCACCTTTACCACACCGGCGTCGCAGAGGGCGTCCTCGATAACACCTTTACTACACCGGCGTCGCAGAGGACGTCCTCGACCATCACCTTTACCACACCGACGTCACAGAGGGCGTCCTCGACCATCACCTTTACCACCGACAACACCAACAGGCGTCGCAGAGGGTGTCCCCGACCAAACCAGAAACCAGACCTCCAAGACCCCTCGTCACACACAAAAACGTATGCACGCACAGCTCAATCGAGGCAAAACCAGCATAACTGTAGCTCTACACCCATACTCCGCCGATACTAACCAGAGCTCAACTTATACCGGTTATGGGTAAACCAGAAAGCCTTACGCTTTTTGCGGTTGGTAAACTCAAAACCAACATAACTGAAGCTCTACACCCATACTCCACCGATACTAACCAGAGCTCAACTTATACTGGTTCTGGGTGAGTCAGAAGCTCTTCAACACGCTTTTGCGGTTGGTAAACTTAGTCGAGAAAATATTATTTTTTTTGCACTAATTTGAACCTTATGCCATTGAGTTAGGGCCACTAGGGTGAATTCGAATCCCCAATTCTCAGCTACTCCCACATTTCAATGAATATATTTTACATATATTAAATAAGACATTTGTGTAATAAAGCAAAAATAAATGTAATAAAATAGTTCATTTTTTATTTCCAAGTCGATTACTTTCGATTTATTTACGTATAGTGTCGATGGCCTAATAGTCTGTGCGTTACATGACTCACAGGACATCCGTATTACTTATTACTTCACCCACAACAATAAAGTACGACAATTATGTCATTTGTTTTATGTGGGCTTTACTGTCAAGAAATATGTACCTTAATAGACGTGCAAACGTCAAAAGTAAAATAAACGCTTGGAAACAACATAGTTGTTGACATGAATAATATTTAAGGTTGGTGTCATCTGGGATAATGTTATAAGTATTGATTGTGTCCAAATATATCTTATATAAAATATTAAAAGTAATGCCGTTATTAAATAGCCAATTAGTGTATACACACTATATTAATGTATAACATACATTACAAATGTAAAGTTATCCAAATAACACATACCTACACCCATCGCCACATCCGCGTGAAACGGCCTATAACTGTAATATGATTCCAGATGAGGCCCCTTCTTAATAATAATATTTATTTTCGTATAAAAGTCTGTAGAACAACTAGGAATTTTGATTTGATCATTAAGAAGTATAATTGGAATGTACCTACTCTCAGTTGATATTTTCCACAGCATTATAGAATTTCATAAAATAGTGGGCGGGGATCATCATCATCATGGGGATTCATAAAAGTAGGTCCGTCGCACAATACTGTCCAGGTCGGCAATACATTGTTATTTGTTAACACCATCTGAAGTTGCAAATGTGCATAGGCAATGGTAGCCATATACACTTCCTACTTGTCTGTGGTACTGTGGTACCAGCTATAAAAAAATGAAGGTTATTCATCGTGATAACACATTTGTCAGTAGTGGTGGCGAGGAAGGCATGCTGCTGGCGCTGTACGAGGCGGCGCACTTGAACCGCAACTTCATGACGACGCTGGCGCACTCGTCTTCGGCCGCGGCCTCCTCCGCGCCCCCCTCCCCGCCGGCCACGCTCCCCCCGCACCAGGTCATATTTTAATTATAATAAATAGTGCATTGACATAATCCCAACAAAATAAAAGTGTGTGTGTGTATTATGTACACGCGTTAGAAGTTATACTTCTTTAAATTGGTTAAATTAATTAATTTTTTTAGCCGACCGTATTAAAAAATACAATCAAAAACTGAGGTTAACTCTAAATAACTTAGAAAAATAAATACCACAATCACACCCAAGTATTAGAAAAAGCGATATAGTTACTTATTTTTTTTTTAGAAATTCACTGGAATTAGAATTCAAATAAATCCTTTGATTTTTTTTGCTACGCAACGAGTTGTTGATCAACCACCATCCTACACTGGGCCATCCTGAAAGACTAAAATGTTGACTATAGCTAACTTCAGGGTGTCGGTTGACTATAGCTAACTTCATGCTGTAGCTTTTTCGTGTGACGGTGTGCGCGCGCATCGTAACAATTTACTCTCATAGCGCCTAAAGAAGTATAACTTCAAAAATTGATACAAAACCTTCATATTTAAATCTATTACTAAATCAAATAATTTATGGCATAGCTACAACTAATTCGTACTAGCTTAATTTTCAAAACTTCAACCTAAGATTTTTCAGATTCAAAAAATCAGTTTTGTGCGCATACTACCATTACAATCTACCTGGCATTATTGAAGTAAGGCAGGAACATAAAGTAGTGTTTAAATCGGTGATCTGAGAAAATAATAATGTATGGTTCAGTAGATAAATAAATTTTGAGAATTACTTGATTTTATAACATATGTTGCCCCTCGCTGTTCTTCTTCGCTTTCGCGGTAGTATGCTAAGGGGCCCATCTAGTGATTGGCGAGTGTCTGCTGCTATTTTATGTCTTCTTTGGGTTCCACTAGCAGTTAATTATAACAGCCCTGTTTTTTGGTCTCATGCTGGTTGAGACTCGTCTTTAACTTTATTCCTATAGTGTATACTGGAATAAGCACCGGTCAGTGTCACTAATATATGTTATGTGGTCGAAAAGGTATTCGTGTTGGCCGTCCCATCATCCAATAGCCCTACCTAACTTTAATGCATAGAAAACTACCCCTGACGAAATTAATCGATTTTTGTTATTTTTTAGAGTCCACCAAATTTATCGCAGATTCAAGCCCTTGACAATGAACAACCAACGAATCTACTAGTCACATTTTTCCAGTACTGGTAAGAGATCAGGAATGTTTTTCGTTATATAATCTTAATTTATAATAATAATCTTATAATAAGCTTAATTATTTATTTCAGTTCAATAGTAATGGCTGACACGAAAAGCGAAACGAGTATAAATAAATGTAGTCTATGTTTTATAACGCTGACGTGCATCGTGGAAGAGCAGTTCGCTAATTCAATTATGCACGACCAAAATCTTACTTTTAAGGTATTTCTTTTGTTTTTCCTTTACTGCTTTCAGTTGTATCTATAGTTAATTTATGTTGTTATATAATGGACCGTGGATTAGGGCATCGCACACGGCTTCAATCGAATAAGTTCCGGTCTTATGTCTCGCGGTAACTGTTTTAATATCCGACCATAAAATGTTTAGTTACTAATGAACAAAATCGAAAATGTAAGTTATAACAAAACTTTTTAATATTACCTAAAAACGAATTGCAATAAAATATAGTATGATAAAATTAATGCGTGTTTCTCTACTGTTATGAAATTGTATGAGCAGCATTTTTATTTTTATTTATACACTTGTTAGTCAACTTATCTGCGATAGTCGATTTGTCAATAATCGAAGCAACACGTTAGTGAACGTTTAACCGCAAAAAAGTGTGTTTCACTTAAAAGAGGACACCACACAGCACATTTTGTTTATTTCTCTTATCTTATATTAATATATAAAGCTGGAGAGTTTGTTTGCTTGAACGCGCTAATTTCAGGAACTATTGGTCTGATTTGATAAATTCTTTCTGTGTTAGATAGCGCATTTATCGAGGAAGGCTATAGGCTATGTATCGTCACGTTAAGACCAATAGGAGCGGAGTACCAACGAAGAATGTATCAAAATGGGAGTATTTTTAAACTTACTTTTTTTTACTATTACCACGCGGACGAAGTCGCAGGCAGAAGCTAGTAATATTATAAAATTCTAAACATGTATCTGTACATCAAAGCTACCAAAACAAAAACTACTGGAATAGACTATATAAAGGAGAACATGATGCATTTTTTTTTAGTTGTGTGTTTGTTCGGGATTCACGTAAAAACTACTCAGCCGGTTTCGATGATCGACAGCTAATTCTTAGGTTTAAACTCTGCGCTACTTTTTATTCTGTGAATTCAGCGGGAATTTTCCGGGGAACGCTTTGCAGTTATTCGGGTGCATAAGAATTAACTTATTCCATGACAGTTTTCACTAAAACGACAGCTGACATTCTTTTTTAAATAGTGCAGTATTTTGTATCCCGGGAATCCCGGGGGCGAAATATATACTGTGTAATAAATAGCTTATAGTATAGCTCGAAATTTCAAACAAATTGATATTTTCATCTTTTGCCACAGGTACAACTATATAGGTTACCAATGCGTCATAGAAAAATAGTTCCTGAAGAGCCACCTTCACAGCCTTTAGCGTCTACATTAATTGGTGGGTAAACTATTGATCTGACCCAAAAGCACATTGTACACGATTTATACAATCAATTGCAGTATTTAATGGTGTTTAAATGTCTTATCCAACTGAAAATCAACTAAAATTCGTTATTTAAGTAGAAAATATTTTAAATTGACTACGTAAACACAATTTGTTTTTTTTATTTTTAACAAAATAAATGTGTCAGCTTTGACGCATCACTGAAGTTTACTTGTTAAGTACGATTTCTTTAAATACTGCGATCGAATAAGGGGTTACAAGTAGAAATACCACAAATAGTGGTTTGGCCGCATGCCGTATATTCTCGGCTACGCTCTCGGCCGAAGCGCGGAATATTCGGCTACCGAATGGTCGGCATAAGATATATGCAATTCACGCCTAGCAGATATTAAAGCAATAATGATTTTTTATTTGATATATATCACATTACTTATTGAATACTTACACACACACACACACGTGTGTGTATGTCGTGTGTGTGTGTGTGTGTGTGTGTGTGTGTGTGTGTGTGTGTGTGTGTAGTGTGTGTGTGTGTGTGTGTGTGTGTAGTGTGTGTGTGTGTGTGTATTATACCGAATATTCGTGGTATCTCTACTTTATCTACCCTCAAATATCAGAACACCATATCTTACAGATATTATTAGTATAGATCTAATTTTATTGCAATAAGTCCGAAATTATATAATAAAAAAAACGTAACTCTTTTGAATTAGCGCGTGTTCACTCATCATACAATTTCCGCACGGCTGATACGAGAAACGAAGAAGAAAACTCCAAAAACTGTTTAAGAAGTAAACTCTAAAAACTGGGTATATCTTATAAGCGGCCACAGTTTTAGTGGATTCTCACTGATATTAGATTGACATTTTGAACTTTTCTTTGACAGATCTTCTCGTAGAGTTCATAATGTGCCATCTGTTGAAGAAGTTCCCCGGGGAGTTGTATCAGCTGTGCATAGGCGTGTTGCTAAGGTTGCTGAGTTACCAGAAGCGCTGCAGGGTGCGCCTCGCCCGCGACTGGCAGCCGCTGTGGGCGGCTTTGATCGCGCTACTGAAGTTCTTGGTGGCCAACGAAAGCACGTTGCTAAGGAGACACAATATCTTCATTATGGCCCAACAGGTAACAATTCACATACAATCTGTTTCGAAACACTATTTAAAACGTTGAAATAAGTCTTTTTTTCTTTTTATTGCAGGAGGTCAGCAAACAGGCAAACGGCCCACTAGATGGAAAGCGGTTACCATCGCCTATAGACATTTGCAACACCAAAAGTGCTAAAAATGCGCTGCTGCTCTCTTAAGAGAGACTGGAACCTGGTCACTAATGCTGGAACACAACTCAAGGTTGTTATGGCGGCATACTTAAGACCAGGGGTGGTAGCCATCCAGTCGGGCAAATGCCCTACCACCTGGCTGTGGGTTGTTTTGTCGCCTCTTATAACAGGCCGCCACGCCGCAGAAAATTGTATTCTTTCTCTGTTCCTGCACGGAAATAAGTGTAGTAATTATAAAAAAATTAAAGCGACATTCCTTGCGTGATAAGTTCAGAGATTATAAACATTTAAACTGTGGCTTCACAGTGTAGCAGCGAGAGGTAGGGGTTGAATGATACTTTAGATGGCAGAGTGTATTCACTCATTCAGTCGAGTGCTGATATGAACTGAAGTGAACTAATTAATTTTGGAAATGGTAACCTTAAGTACAAATATTAACAAGTTGTACAGCTAGAACAATATATAGCACAATGTGTGAGCGGGACGGATGATGTGCGAGCGAGATAGAGCAACTATTAATATGCGTTGCGCGTGCCCAGTGTTGCCAACTGCACCGTAATTACGGTAAAAACACCGTAATCAGCATAGATCTACCACCTACCATAGGTTTATTATTACGGTAGCAAAAAACACCGTAATACCCAGTGACGATCGTATTTCTTTAAATCTTGTAGATTATATTATATCACTAAAATAATTTTAACGAGTTTGAATATTTATTTTCTGTACCTTAGGGTATTTTCGTTTTATTATACCAAAAACACTGGTGTATGTGTCAGGAATTCCCCAATAGCAAGGTACCAGCTTGGAAATATTACACGAACGAATTCGGCGGTGCTTTTTATATGTATATATGAATTTTCTTGAATACTTAGAACTTTTAAATTTGCCTAGTTTATTTGTATCTTAATCGACTATATTATTATATATTACATTCATGCATATCATTACGTAAAAGTTTCTTGTGTTGTGTTGTGTCTGATCTGAGATTTTAAAATAATGGTTATCATTAAAAAACACAATGTAGATATGTATAAAAATATTGATACATTTATACTGTTTTCTTAAGTTTTCACGACTTGTATACATAATAAACTACGTTTTAACGGTTTTAAGCGCGGTATTTATTAAGTTTTGGTTTGTCCGACGTTTCGGCCGCTTTTCAGTGGCCCCATAGAGTAAATAATAACCATAAACAAAATTAAAACTAAATAATTAAAATGAACAAGTTTCCGGTAGGCTAAATAAAACTTTAACAATACTCCTTGGACAAATGTCACCTTTGTCGTCCCTGACCACAGCCACTAAAAAGCGGCCGAAACGTCGGACAAACCAAAACTTCTGAATGCACAAATCGTGCCAAGCCATTATTGAACAAAGAAGAAGAAACCAAAACTTAATAAATTACCGCGCTTAAACCGTTAAAACGTAGTTTTATTACAATTATACTGTCTGATTGTGATTAAAAATATATTTTTTAAATTATTCTGACCCTTAACATGCTACTAAATAAACAAAGTAATTCTACCGTATTTAAAATATGCAAAATCTACCGTATTTTAAGAAGAAATCTACCACACTCTAGAATTCAGAGTTGGCAACAGTGCGCGTGCCGTTAGTTCGTTGTCCGCTGTGATGACTAGACGTATGCAGCTCCCATAACAGTATGTTTCTGAAAATGTTCTTGTAAGCTTAGAAAAATATCTCGGATTTTCCCAGGTGGGTGATGTACATTGTAAACATTCTAGGAAAAAATAAATTAGAAACTCCATAAATTTATAATAATTTTGTGGGGCAAAGTGTAATTCTTCAACAAAATCCTAGTAAACGTTCAAGAGCTCGGTAAACAAGTTTTGTCGAGAAAGTTTATTTTACGACTTAGATTTTCAAGACGACCGCGCCGAATGGGAGGGAATAATGCATCCGCGACCAAGCTCTTCCAGTAATTATTTATAAAAATTACTTTAACAAACCTTGTATTAGTATTTGAACTACATTAAAAAAATGACAATTAATAATAAATATGAAGAAAAGCTATGTTCCTTGGGAGTTTGTTCCTCCGCTTTTTCTCCTTTAACAGTAACTAAAATTTCATTACTTTCTATAAGTAATCTGTAAGATTACATTTTTGAATAAATTCACTTTCATTTTTTGTTTCGCAGGTAGTAAACATATTTAATTTGTTCATAACATTCGGTGATACGTTTCTACCAACGCCTGCGTCGTACGACCAATTGTACTACGAACTTATCAGAATGCATCAAGTGTTCGATAATCTATTTTACATGGGTAAGTAATTTTATTAATTGGAGATTTATGTTGTATCTATTGCATTATATCTTATCTGATAATAATTGAATGTCAAAAGTCGTTAGTGTTATTTTTATGCGGTTTTGCAATAGCACGTTCTATAGCTTAGAAAGAAACTAAGGGTAAAAAGTCGGTTCTGACATTAACTACGCGATGCTACTTTTTTGCAAGCTTTTATTTAACTTGGAATGATGTACCTATGTATGTATGTATGTAAGTTCGGGTGGAATCTGCAAGTTAAATTTGACCAACTTCCCGGTTTCCGATTGAGTTTAAATTTTGCACGCATATGTATATCTCGTGACAATGCAATAATATGGTACCATGGAGCTGATCTATTGATGGAGTCGGAAGGTGGCCATAGGATATCCTGCACTAAACAAGATAGACCCGTCGTGTTTGGGCTCGTTTTACTTGTCTCGGCTAGCATTCTGTTGCTACATGATATCCAGGATCTCAAAAGCTTGTGTTTAAAAACCTTTTTTTTTTAAAGCTTATATATTGCAAGTCTTGAGTTCATAATTGTATTCTACCTAAAAGCCCCACTCAAAATCATAGGTTTGTTAATATATTAATTGAAAGTTATTTATTTTCCTTGTCTCAGCGAAATCGAATATTGTATTAATTTTGAAAGTTTTTAAATACGAATATTTGTAAAATTTTCATATAGACAATGAAGCATATTTTTTGAATGTAGCCCTCCGCTATTCGACCGGTGACGGGGAATTCAAAGCGGAAGCTCTAAGACTCGCCAACTGCTTGGTGAATGTGCGCGCGATCATTCAACACTTTTCACCGAAAATAGACGCGTGGCTGGCCTCGCAGAATCTTTCCACCCCCACTGAAGACCAAGTGAGTATCGTTCGGGATTTACTGCGAAGTACCCTTTTTAACTCTGAATTTTTATGTATATACTGACTTCTAGGCTTACTCAGTCCAGCTTCAAAAAGATCTGATTCAGTCAAAAGTAGTCTTGTCTTTTAATTATAGTTCTAAAAATAGCCAAAGTGAGTGAATACAATTGCAATGATAATCAATTATTTTTAGCCTATATTCTAGAACCACAAATATTCATGTGTGTGAATCTAGACTGATGTATAATATAAACATGCTTACATTCAAAATAAAAAACCTTTCAAATGCATGAATTTTCTAGTAGGTATATGAACCTTAACGTACGCCTAGGTTTGGGGTATAATTTAAGAAATAACAAATTTTATGATCATACAATAATAATTCTCTTGTTCTGGTTAGAAAGCGATATTATTCACATTTACATTGCCTGTTGCTTTCAAACAAGCAAAATCTCTAATAACATGGTCAGGAAATACTATCTGCTATATAACGATATGTAATTTTATATAATTAGTATTGTATTGCATAAATAGCTATATATTTATAATGTTTAAATAATTGCATTTTATCACTATACCTTGTATATGTATATACTTAAGTGTATATTTATATATATAGTATACTTAGTTGTGTGTGTGTATATATATATATATATATATATATATATATATATATATATACTAATAAATTAATTAATTATGTATACCACCATAGCCATTTCTAATCAGCAATATTCTTGCCACGGGTTGTCTGGAAGGGATCGCATTTTAGCAATAAGACCGCCCTTCGTACACAATTAAAATAATACTAGTTTGTAAGTTTTCTGTAATGGTGTACAATAAAGTGTTATCTATCTATCTATCATTCACAAACAGTAACTTAAACGGGAATTTTGATTTGTTTAGATACTCGAAGTTGTCCGTAAAAACTACGACAGTTTAATCCTAAAGCTGCAAGAGGGATTGGAATCCTACGACCGATACAGCGAGCGTGCCCACAGACCGCTCCTGTCGAAATTAGTGCAGGGCGCCGCCAAAAGGAGGGATCACGCCGACCTACATCACCATTCCGCGGCCGCGTTGCATCACTATACATCTTTCACGTGAATATCTTTTCACTGAAATTATACGATTTTCTTAGGTTGTCATAGCTGTTCAATTTAAATTACTTTTTTAACGGATTTTAAGCGTCACTAGCTGCGCCCCGCGGTCTCTCCCGCGTGGTGATTGAAAATCGCCATAATTCCGAAATATTTTTTTTTCCTAAAATAAATGCAGCCTAAGTTACTCCTTATTACAACAGTTACCTGCCAATAAAAGTCCCGCCAAAATCGGTCCGGCCATTTCAGAGATTAGCCGGAACAAACAGACAGACAGACAAAAATTGTATAAAATGTTATTTTGGTGTATGTACCGTATATATATTCCATATGCATGTAGTAAAAAGCGGTTATTTCAATATTACAAACAGACACTCCAATGTTATTTGTTTTGTAGATTTATTAGTAGGGTGTTATAATAGCGACAGAGAGTATTAGTGAATGTGTGAGTTAGTGCTGTCCAATCAGAATCTTAACACTTATATATTTTATACTCAGCATTCAATACTGCTAACAAGATTGCGCGTATCTTAGATATTTCAACATGTTTAAATAGAAAATAAAACAAGAACGTTATTAAGAAATACAAGCAAGTATAATAACCACCTCGCGTTAGACACACTAGCAAAATTATGCTACAAATAATAAACGTAAATAAAATAATTAAATGCATTATATTGTTACACGCCGACAAAGTGAATGCACACCTGGTTTATTACCTTTCCCGCATTTGTTTACACTTCTTTTGTTTGCTTTGTGTTTAAAATTGTAATTAAGAACAGTCTATTGTAATATTTTATGGCAGTCATTAGACAGGTGTGTCGAACTAATTCTTGGAAATTATTGTTTTGCGTCGAGATATACTGTATGTAATATATTTATTATTTATTGACAGTTGCCATTATAATAACTCTGCTAATATAAAGAATTGAGATGTCAATAGTAAATAAAACATTAAGATTAAAAAAAGAAACACGCTTTAAGTTCCTTTAAAAAGTGGTTTAAAATTTGAAGCTCTTACTGTATGTGTAGCTATATGCTACTACAAATGTAAAGTAAGACTTAAAACAAATCTCTAACTTGATTTTGTTCTGCTTCTGCTATTTTAGCACTAAATATGAGTATGAATGTACATAATAATATCAAAGTAGACATTTGTATAGCTTTGAATTGAATATCAGTTAAAGAAAGCAATAATAAGATAGTAGTAATAAAACATGTAGTCATTCTTTTAGAGCTGTGTGTTGGTAATACACGCGTAGCCTTGATCTTTATACTTATAAATAGATGAAGTCTGTGATTGGAAATTTTCGAAAAACTTAATTATATCTCTAGAGTAGCTGGAGGAAGCTATGCAGTAACTGGTTTTGTATAAAACCACCTATTGCTCAGCATTCTGCTACTACCCACCCATACGGCCATAAATTTGCAGATTAACCCTTCAGCTCTTCCAAAAGCCACAAGACTATCACTATCTATTAATATACCAAGAAAATATACCCATTGCATACAAATCATACAATTCAAGTACCTAATAGGCCTAATACATAATGAATGACATCTGGGCAATCTGACAATGTGTTTGGTATTGCAGCGCCATCTATTTTGATACGGTCTATTTTAAAGAAACGACGTCATTTTTAGGCAGCAGTATGTCAAGTTTCAATCATATAAGATCAGTAGTTTCCAAAAAGGATGCGTTCGCAGCGCCTTCTTTTTCGCTATTTTTGTCTATCCCAAGGAAACAACGTCTTTTAGCGGGATAAAAAGTGTCCCAAGTTACACCCCGGGATATAAGATAGCTCTATGTCGAGTTTCATTTAAATCCGATCATTAGTTTCCACGAGATCCTGTAACAGACCGACAAAAATTCCAAAACTTGTATTTTTGGAATCTGCTGGTCCGAATTAATCCCCTTGATTTTTTCCCATTCTTAAACGTTTTGTACAAACTCAAACCATTCGCAATTTTATTATAGTATTGATTATAAAGTGTATTTTGATTTACAACACTGTCAACCATAGTGTAGAAAAAAAATCGTAAAATAACTATCACTACTTCTCTTTCCCTCGCATACAAATATATTGCCGTCTCTCTCGCTTCTTGACATTACGCAAGTGAGACGATAATATGTCTTGGTGAGTAAGAGATGATTAGTGATGGTCCATTGTTTGAAATTCATTGAACTGGAACGACTCGATTGTAATATAAAATCTCTAACACATTCTGAAACAAATGCTTAACATATCGCTATATAAGATCACATGAGACTATATTTTATATTCTCGTAATGTATTCGTTGTTGTGATACAATTTTTAATAACTTTATGCAAAATGTAATTGAATGTACATATTTGATGAGTGTAATAAGTTGAATAATTAATTAACGTTTGTATACATGTAGAAGGCAATGTTAATTTGTTAAGTGATATTTATTTATCCAAGACTGAAATTGTCGTATCGTTTATCCATTCGAGCACCTGACCCAAATCCATATGGAAATATCATTTGATTATGTTATGTAGAGTATAATAATCTTGTTTTTAAATATATAAGTATAATATAGATTCACGTCACCTGCAAATGTTTTTAAAGTGCTACTTCTCCGAGTCTAACGTGTTTATTTTATAGTGTTATTATAATTATTTAACTTTGTCCCTTTTTTCAAAGTAATAAAGATTGTTTTCTTTAATTTAAAATATTACAAGTCTAATGAAAACTTTCGTAAATCGATAAAAAATGTTATTGAACATTGGTAAATCCAAAAATTTATCAGCGGTCTGCTGATACAAGAATCACTTCTAGAGTGAGATCCCAGTCAACCCAGACTTGCGTGATTTTAGGAAAGATCGGTTATTAGGATCGGTAGTTTAACATAAACGTAGAAAGGAATGGATACTCGTTAAAGGTGGAAAGAAACCATGTTAACTTACGTCAAAGTAGCAAGGCTAGTTTTTACATAATTATGTCATTTATCATATTGTTATAAACAAAGATATACAGTTGCCAGACACTTCCTGTGGGCCATATCTTTTGATAGGTACTGTGTGGGTAAAAAATGTGGGAACTTACGTCATTTTAGAAAGGCTGAATTTTATATATATGATCAAGTATAGGTTTAAAATATTTTCCAATGATCCAGACAATTCTGACAGGTCAAACATCTTCCCAGACTGGTTTATAGTTCTGCTGTGTGAGGAAGCGCTAGACCATTATTCAAGCGCATGCACAAGTGAGATGCACTCTGTAGCGTGGATATATAGAATTTAAATAATATTGAATTGACTTGAATAATGCTCTCGCATTTCCTCGCACGGTGGAACTCTTAACGAGTTTGGGAGCATGTTTGGCCCGTCAGATTTGTCTAGGTCCAGGGGTCGGCAACCTGCGGCTCGCGAGCCACATGTAGTCTTTGCATGTAGAGCTGCGGGTCTTTAGTTATACATCGAGGACTTCATACCAAATGGGCGTACAGACAAAAGTGCAGTTTTACACAATGCACAAAATTGTAAATAAAACAAAACTAGTTGATTGTATAAGGCTAGAATTCGGAATACTTCTTCTTAGGTACACCTGTATACTGGTAAGACCTCCTAAATTGTAACATGCATATTTTTTGTAAACAAAAATTGCTTTTTTGCATATACCCCTATATGTTATGAAGCTCTTAATATGTAAAAAAATACATGGTTTCCATTGAGTTTGTTTGTTACTGACGCACAAGTTAGTCTTGTAAGTTAATTGTTTTCATTTTTTTTATTTAATAATAAGTAATTATCTAATAATGTCACATAAATATTATCTTTTTGTTGTGCAAAACACTACTTATATATGAATAAATAGATTTGTTTGTTATTATCAAACACTAAATTTATGCAAGTAATATTTATTGTTGGCAAGAAAAAAATTGTGGCTCTTTAAAAACTTTAAAATTTCGTAAATTGTATTTTTGTCTCTTCCGATTAAAAAGGTTGCCGACCCCTGATCTAGGTCATTAGAAAATATTTTACTTGGACTAGTGTTAAAAAGTGAAAAAACACAACATAAGCATGGGGCGTGCCTTTATCCACGAAATTTCGCCATTTTATAAAGCTATGCAGCAGATAGCTGAGCAGTTCACGGTGTTTTTTAAGTTGCTACTCGCATATATTAGCGAAAAATGTACTGTCAAAAATATTTAAAAATGAAATGTACCATACAGGTTGTAGATTATGTTTAATAAATTATTTTTATCTATTACGTCTGTTTTTTCTTATATTAAAAATAATACAATTAACTCTCGCGTGTAAAACAACTTTATGATCCGAATCCGTACATACATATTTGCTTGTCCTTTACAAAAACTTTATTAGGCCTGCATTTAAAGTTTGATAGTTTTTTCTATTTGGAATAGTTCGAATTGTACTAAATAAACCTATTGTGTCTTATGATGGACGATGGTAAAAACTAAATAAATATCTCATATGGTGTGCAGCGGATATAATTGTAAAATCTATAGTTATTAGGCCGTCGGAATTAGTAGAAACAATTTCGACAACTTTTCTACAAATTATATGACAATTTGAAGGTCTTTCTTCATTTATACAACCGTTTCCAATACAAAAGGAATAGGATGTTCTAGAAAGGATTAGACCGTATATTGTTTGTGGTATAAGAATCAAACTACAGTATCATTTAAAACAATATAATTGCTATAAGACTAGATAAATGATTAAATAGACTAGAACAAATCTTTGGAATGTACATCAATAAAATTTATTTATATGTAACATGAAAACAACCAAAGATTGTATCATATTTATATTATGCCTCCTTAGGTTGATTTGATGTTATAGTGTAGGAGTTCACAACAGCAAACAGAAAAGTAGAGAAAACAGGGAGATTGGCAGTACAAGTAAGTAAACACAAGAATTATATGAACACGACATTCCCGCGCTGAACACTCCTGTTTCCTGCCGTGGAAGTGAACAATTTAAGGCGGGGTTAGATAATACAATCTATGAGACCACCGTTGACTGCTGACAAACGAATTTTATTACAATGTAATTTGTACTTACATTATATTATTAATATTTTATAAAATATATAAATAAAAATTCCCATTCATTACTAACAAGTTCTTTATCTACAATGTACTCTTTGGAACAAGTTGTAAATATTATAGTTAGGTATTTGTTGATATGAAAATGACAATTTTTGCATAATAAATTTTAATTTATCTTTAAATTATTGTAAATTATCGGAGTGTGGCGGTTCGGTAATTTTTATATACCTAAGCCCATATTGCACACATACATATATTCAACCTTCATGTTCCAATGTACAAAGGTTCCCAACTTATTTTAAATATTTTATTCTTCTGCTTTCAATTCAGCCAATGCTTCCTTGACTAACTCCTCTAATTCTTTAGGAAGAACAGTTTTATTCGATAGACTCTGATTAGCATCACCAAATTGGCATTCATCATAATTTCTATCACTATCTGACACATCACAATCCTTTACATCATCATCATCATCATTGATGTCCTCATCACAATCTTTAATATTTTGATCACTATCTGAATATTTTCCTTTGTTATCATCACTCTCATGAAATTCGTTAAGTTGTTTTTCTTTTGAGTCATCAGATTTAACTGATCCATTATCAATGAATTCATCTAATAACATTTGTGATGGGAATATCGGAATGTATTTTTGACCGTTACACCAATTCTCTAATGTTTTCTCTAGTTCCGTAATTCTGTTGGCTAGTATTCTGTAATTAAATTATTAGGTACATTGACTAAATGGTACTAACACCTTGCCCGCTTAAACTTCGTAATTGTATCCCGCGGAAACGCTTCCATTTTGCAGGTTATAAACTATCTTACATATATTTATACCTATCATACGGCCTACACTATATTTGCCGGGAGTCAGTCTTTACTCCAGACCAGCCTATTGCCACTTCTGCTATCCTATCATTGGTTCTCTTATGGATTATTTTTGTTTTTTATTTTATCCATAAGGGTACCTACCATACCTCACTATAGTAGAATTATTTTGTGCGTGCAGTTTGGGTCATAAATAATCGGAGTGGTGAAGCGAGTATTTCGCTCTCTCTTCCGCTCACGGGCCTTATGGGCAGGCATAGTGATACGCATTATTGTTGTCGATAGTGTATTTAGTTTTGTCATTTTGTGGGTTAGTGATATAAATGAAAGAAAAAAATAGATAAAACAACGTATTTATTAATATAAGAATAATTATTTAAAATAAATTATTAATTAGGTATCATGTATTAAAAAACTATAAGTACAAAAGTTTAGAATGTAACAAGTTATATTAAAAATAAATATAAATACTTATATCTAAGTTTAAAATTAACAGCAAAAAAGATAATAATGATTTTTATAAGAATGATAATCTTTCTTTGATAAGAATGAGTTTTTATCTGTAATGGCGTTGCGTCCGTGCAACATGCTCACCGCCTTAGCCGGGCTGAGGCCGAGCTTTGATTTATGACCCAAACTGCACGGAGAAAATAATTCTACTATAGTAAGCAAGTTTTAGCTTTGAACCGATCCTGCTGTGTGCGCATATCTCAGTACCATTCATTTAAAGTACACATATCGAGCCTTTACCGCCATTTATCGCAAGCGATATTTGGATATTGATATTTTTTGTTGCAAAAGGTATTTTAACAAAATTAATTTAATAGTTTAAAATACATTTTGCAATGAAAAATGTACTTAGTCTCAATGTAGCTTACGATAAAATGGCAGTAAGGGCTCGAGGTTTCCTGAATCGTAAAACAATTTTTAGCTAGAGTACAGCAGACAGTCTTTTACAACCCACGTAATGGTAAATAGTTACCATCCCTACAGACATTTGCAAAAGCAGATTTGTTAACAATACTGGCTTCGGAAGAGTGCTATGACAGCATTTGTTAAATACCATAACATAATTCTATAGGAAAACTTTAGCTGGAAACTAATTCTAAATTCCTAGTGTGCAGGAGAAGCATTATTAAGAAAGAAGTACAAACAAATGTTCTTGCACAGCAGAAATTGTCCTAGTTTAAGTGTTTACAAGGGTGTTTATCCCCATTACATTTAATTCAATCAGTTTATTTCAATGTATGCATGTGTCGATGAGACACAAAAGCGAAAAATAAGCAAGTATATTCCCGTGGATATAAACCTGAAGAAATGAAGGTGTAGATACATAGCTATTACAAAAGTTACATACTGATTAGTTTTCCTCTGATGCTGCAATGCAATAGATTTATCATTAAGGGCTTCAAACAATCCCAAGCAAATTGACTTTAATTCAGCTACGGACCTCTGTCTTGTTCCTTTTAAATTGATATCAAGGAATTCACGTACTGAAAAAGAACACTCTTTAATGAATAATTACACTAAATGCGAGTTGGGCATGGAGCCTTGCTCTGTAAAATGTAATGCAGATGAGGTCTTATGGCTCTTACGCACTATGCGGCTAGCCGCAGTCGAGTCGTAATCGCAACTGCAACAAACGGTTAAGAAACCCGGCATAGTGCATGAAGCAGCTGCATGGCTGACCAGCTGTGGGGCCATTGTGCTTCAAGCAGCTGGAATGGTCTATGGTAAATAAAAAAAGTCTTATGAGGCCTTATTAAATCTAACTTTAAAAATAAGTAAAACACTTGTATAATTTTAATCTGTATTACAAACAGAATTGTTTTAATGGATGCTCTACATTTTCGCCAAAATAGGTACACTACACGAGATCCTGTTGCATTGTGCTTTGCGCTTTTTTTGCGTTCTCGCAAGGTTCGCGAGAGTGTGGTGGCCTGAAGTTCGTAGGTCTTAAAGCATTGAATAATATTATATATTATAATTATAAATAATTAATAATTACCTTGTTTTTGTGTCATAACATCTGTGAAACCCTTTTTCAATTGTAAAGAATAATTATCTTTATTCCTGTTATCCAGCAATGTCTAAAATTAAAACACCATTCTTATCTGAAGGAAACTACCATGGACATATAGTGATAAGCCGTAAATCTATGTACATACATAATATGTGGGGACGATACATAGAGGCTGGGCATATACCACATTGTTGGTAAATAATTAAGGTTCACATAAAAATTAGATGTTATTGCGTAATTTATTTGCGCAAAAAAGACAACAAAAAGAATTTTATCAAAGTTAATGTAACCAACATTAACTTTTAATTTAGACAGATTAGATAAAAAATATGAATATTTGTAAAAATCCCTTGTTGTGAACTTCCCAATTTCATTCTTTTTATTTCATGTGTAAATGATAATAAAATCTATACTATTATAAAATTCTTAACATGCCTCTGTACATTGAAGCTATTAAAAAAAAACAACTTTAAAAGACAATATTAACGGATAGATTGAGAACACGATGCAATCTTTTTTAAGAGTTCTTGTTTGTATGTTTGGGATTCACGTAAAAACCACTGGGCAGATTTCGATGCGGTTTTCGCTGATCGACAGCTACTTTCTAGACAAACTCTGCGCTACTATTTATCCTGGTAATTTTTCTGGGAATTATTTAAAATGGGCAGATAAAAAAAATCCAATGTATTTTTTACTGATTGGTAGCAGATTTAATGTAATAATATGTGTGAATTTTTTATACCGGGAATTTTCCCGGGAGTGATTTGTAGTTGTTCAGGTGTGTAAAAAGTAGCTTATTCTGTCACAGTTTTAACTAAAACAATATTTTACATTCTACTGCAGTATTTTGTGTCCCGCGCATAGCCTAGTAGATAATACAAGCAATAACTAACATACCTTGTACTTGGTTAATGTCCTTTTAATTATTTCTTTTTCTACTTGAAGCTGAGTTATTCTTTCATGTAAATATTTATTTTCCATAACTAAAGCATCAATATCTACTATTGGTTTTGGTGGGTCAATTTTGTCTGTTTGTAACACTTTAGTCCTGTTTGATAGGACATAACTCATTTGATGATTCAACCTTTGTACTTTGTTTTTGTAGTAATCTCTATCAGAAACCAATTCTTCTTTTTCATCTAAAGTAGCTCTGTAATCTAATTGAATTTGTTGGTACTGAAATAGTAATTTAGGGGATTAATTAATAAAAATACTTACTTTCTTTGTTTACCATACATAAACTTAAAATAGGTTCTTAAAAACTAAATAAAATAATTTTAGATTTAACTAGCGGTCTCGGCAGGCATTGTCCTGCCCTGATAAAACAAAGACCTAGAACCCGATTCCAGCGCCACCTACCGGGTCTAATTGTGAATCTAAACCATCCCGTGAGCCCGTGAGCCACTCAAACACAAAATTTCATTAAACTCGAAGAACCCGATTCCAGAGTCAAGTATTTTGATTAGATTGATGGATGGAGAGATCCTTATATAAATCAGGGATAATGTAGTATTCATATGGTGAAAGAAGTTGTGAAATTGGTTACAAACATACAAAATATTTCCTTTTTAAACTATTAGTACAGATAATAAATTAAATAATATATAATTACAGCCCATAAAAGTCCCATTGAAGGGCTTGGGCCTCCCATTATGGGGGATCAGAGAGTATACCTGCCACCTTTGTCCAAGGTGGTTGGCAGGTTTTGTACATTGGTTATCTCGATGTGCAAGTTGCATCACAATGTTTTTCATTACCATTCTTAGGACATGGTTACTGTAACAATATGCACATTCGGTCAGAAAACTGCCTAAGTGGGGCATTTGTTCCGGCCAGGATTGAACCCGCGCCCTTTGAATTTTAGACATGTGTGCTACCAGAACTTGTTCCTTTTAGTATAGATATGGAATGGCATTATCATTTAAAGCGATAAAATCTTCCAGGCCACCAACCTAGACTTAAAAACAATTGTATGTTACAGAGGTGATGTACACAATAAATAAATAACAAAATTAAATGAAACCACTAAATAATCTTTTTTGGGAGCCCTACATGTTTGGTTTGTAATAAACTTACATGGTTTATTACAAACCAACATGCCAACGACCTGCCAAATAGAGGCCTACCCAATTGTTAACTGATGTGTGGGAAACCACCACCAGGTTTGTGGCATTAGCTGAGTTAATGTTTTGTGACAGGTTTTACTTGGTAAAAATGTGTCATAAATCAGACTACAAATATGGAACAAAAATATGTAACTGAGTAAGAAAATTGTTGCATTTTGATGCAAGCTAAAAAATTCCCCCTCTCTCATGTCATTGATGGCCTGGTCCTATATCATACTGTAAAATCATATATATTAAGAAATATAATTATGTAAATCGTAGAACACCTTGCAAAACAATCGAGAACAGAATTACTAGGGCTGTGAGCTGAGCACATGATTGTAAAAGTCCCTGCATTGATAATATAAACTATATGTTTCCTGAACCCAGTCTCTTATTCAAGATCCTGGTCAGCTCGGAAACCGCTGGCTACTACAATACCAACCATTCATCTTCCTTAGTATCAATTAAAATTTGACATAAACTTCATAAAAATAATGTCAAATTTCTATTGACAGTACTACAAGTAAATAAATAGTAAGATATAGGAATCAGCAATGAGTTATGTTACTAATTATTCAAACATTGTGATAAATATTTATTAGAACTTTTATTATATTGAGAAATAATTTATGTAAATTTCAATTTGGACTTTTTAATTATACCTTTTCACTTTTGTTTGCATTGAGCAATAAAGTGTTTTATGTTACCTTTTTCTTTATTCTCTCCAGTTCCTGTACAAGCTGTTCATAGTCTTCATTTGAATAACTATAAATATTGGATGAGTTCTTATTTCCACAACCCTCTTGAAACTCATCTTTCTTTTGTAATTGTTTTCTTAATACTACTATATCACCTGTGGCCTCCTCTAGTTTGCTGTGTAGCATTTCCACCTATAGATATATATTTTAATAAATTAAAATACACATTTTATATAACTTATGTATATTAATGTTGCAGGTGATAATATATTGAGGCTATGATAAAAACAAAGCAGAGGTTGCTAATTATGGCTGTATAATAATATTTTTTTATAGTCTGGGCTTCAATAAGTTTAGAAAGCTTTTGTTTTTCTAACCCACTTGTTAATGTAGCTAAAATATCCATAATAGACTGCAGAAGTAATTATATATGTATACTAAGGTGACCAACTCGACGGGTGCAAAGTAAATAAAGTTATCTACAAAATAATGATTTTTATTTTATTGTACAGTAGTGTTAATAAAACAATTCTTTACAATATGACATTATTTGTTTTGCATATATCACATTATTTCAATAAATGTTCGTACGTAAAAAAGCCAGCTACGTATGTTCTTTCAAATACTACGAAGTTAATACGAACATCTTTTCGCTCTCCTGTAAAGTAGCTATTTTGCAGATATCTCTTTTTACTTTGCACCCGTCGAACTGTACTCATTTACTGAGTTTTGTACTCTTTTTTCGCAAACCATACTCTTCGTATCCAGTACTCTGAAAGTACTCATTTATACATTAATTAAATATTTAAAATTATAATAGAAATAATAGAAATTTCCTTATGTTGTCCAGGCACTAATGCTGCTGTTGAAAGTGTATTTTCACTAGGGAATGATTATTGGAGCAGTGAGAAGTCGCAATTTTCTGTAAAAACATTACCTGCCGCCTTAACAGTCAAATTTAATATGCAAAACGAAAGTTGTTCAGATGTGGCTACATTATAAGACGAACATCCTCATTTAGCAAAAAAAAATCCACTCCGAAGAGAAGTATGTTTTTAAAAGAAAATAAAGTTTTTATCGTTTTTTCTTTTTTTTTCACCTATGAAATACTTGCAAAGTGTACTCTTTTTGAACAAAAAATAGTTGGTCACCTTATTTATACATACATATTATCACCTGTTTCCATAGGGGTAGGCAGAGACCATGGATTTCCATTGTCTTTCTTATAAAATCTAGTGAAATTTTTGCTGGAATTTTCTATAGTTTTAATAGGAAAAATGGACGTAAGATACTTTTAAACAAGAGCCAGATACGAGGATTTGACCAGGGGCACAGTCACAATAAAAACTCTAGTTTCTATAATAAATGTGTATGTAGGAAGAGAATAATGAATGTAGAGTAATTATTCAGTCTTTATTGACATGGAAAGGAAATTATCACTTGGCGGAACTTGTAATTTAAAACTGGCTATGTAGTTAATACTATGCATAAGAAATTTACATTCAATTAAAGGAACCAATAACTTACCTCCAATTTAAGTATATTATTATGATCTCTTGTTTTAGTTAGCATATCACTTCCACTGATAGTGTTTGTTGGAGTAAATCTATATATATTGTTAGTATTTTCACTTCTCAAAGGTAACTTTTTAGATTTAAGTTGTTCAACAAGAAGTTTAAATCTGTCTCTTTCCATACTACACTTGTCAAGTTCTTTGCTCATTATGGACAATGCATCTATTTTACTCTGAAGTTTACTCTTTAGAACTGAATTCTGAAAATATAATTTTAAATTAGGACTCAAAAGTAATGTGTGATTGTCTCCCAAAAAAGTATGTTTGTTACGTACCTCAAGCACATAGTCATCCAACTGTTGATCTTGAAATTTTACCTTATTTGTTGCAGATTTATTGAACATTGTAAGTAGAATTTTGAGAAAAATTAAATAATACAACTTATTGGTTTACATTGAAACTTATTAATATAATAAAGTTTACACTGATTTCATTACCGAAGACAGTTATTCTTTAGGAACCACTATTATGATTAAAAGAAACACGAATCACGATTTTAAAAACCAGTATGAATTAAAACTATCATAAGATTAAAATTAAAAACCGAAAAATCATTAATTTGTTGCGTTACGGCTATAGTAGGTATTATACTCGGCAGCATAGTTTGTGCTTGTGCTCGGCAATCGGCACAAACTAATATGGATTATATTTTTTTTATTAATTTATTCATGACCATAGAATCAAAGTCTTTCAGTCGGAAACATGTTAATTAATAGGTCTCCGTATAGTAGCGCAGTTGTATTGCAGGCTACAACCGACGCCATTCAATGGAGTTCTTGTGAAAACTCGAAAGATCACATCTGACTATATAGTTCACATTTCTCACAAAAACACATAATTTCTACTCAAAAACTATCAATATCCTGCAACTATTGTTCATTTTAGAGTAATTATACACATTTTTAGAAAATAAAACTGCACAGCACAACGTCTCCTTTCAGTTCCCGCCAAAAACTCCCCATATGGATTATATGGATAGCAGTGTGACCAGATTTTATTTGACGAATCTACTGCTTGTGGAGGTTAAAAACTACTGAATTCTACCAAAAGAGAACAAGAAAATACTAAAAATCTACTAGATTTTTTTGCTGTCGTGTTACAACGTAAAACATGAATGTTTTCTTGATTAAACGATAAAATAATAAAAACAACAAAGAAACTACCATTAATTAAAGAAACCAATGGTTTTTTTAATTAATTTTTACAATTTAATTTAAAAAAAAACTTTGGTTTCTTTAATTATTTAGAAAAAAAAACCACTTCAAAAACGAAAAAACTAAAATGTATAAAATAACTTATTTCTAAAGCTATTATTATTAATATATATTATCTAAAACATCTTAAAGTCGGTGCTTAGTAATTTTCAAAATATAGTAATTTTTATGTTTTACTTTGCACCGACTTCAAGATGTTTTAGATAATATATATTAATAACAATAGCTTTAGAAATAAGTTATTTTATATTTTTGGAAACTATATTAATGACAATCTGTAATAACTATAATATAAATTACATACTATTGAATACAATGTAAGAAAACTTAACTTATTTGTATTGTATTCTACCCATAGTCACTCAAGACTATAAGTAAAATACTGAGCCCAGATCACCGTCTTCTATGGGTAAGGTGCCCAGAAGGCTGGCTACGTTTCCTCGCTGGATCGCCATACTGATCCGTTGGCCGAGGTAGGCACCAGCCCTCTGATCACCTAAAGAAAGAAAGAAAGAAAGAAAAATATTTATTTCTAAAAATGCGACACTTGAACAACGATTTATAATAAATAATAATAATAATAACATTGAAATTGTGTGCCGCAATTCGCGAAATGAGGTTGGCACTCAGTTTTTTGCTGTGCCGAAACATACTCCGACACAGCACTGATTTTCAGTGCCCACCTCCTTAATTACCAAGTTATGTGACCCACGGTAAAAGCAAATTAAATAAAACTAAATTATAATCAACATATAAAATAAAAAACTAAAAATAAGTACCTAAAAAATTAAAGTATCCTAAATAGAGCACTTATTATATACACATGTTACATAATATGAAACATGTGGTAAACAAAAGTATAAAGATCAAATCACATTCAGGCCAAATAACATAATATTTTGATATTCGATGTTGCAGGTAAATACCACCTGAAGAGTCGATGAGTCGTTTTGATAAATTTTGGTAGAGGCTCATGGCCTCAGGACCCCACGGTCCAAGCGTCTCGACAGCAAACGGCACAAACATATAACTCTCACTGAGGGTTGCATATTTCCGCCGCTTGAGCGATTCCGCTGTTTCCGCCGCCGAACCGGCCGATCTAGAAGTGTTTGGTAAATGGGATGCGGCCAACGTGTCTACGCAAGTCGCATCCCACACCAAAGGCTTGCCACGCTGCCAGGGAATTAGAGTCATTCCGTCAGGGCGCCTGCCATCATCACGTGCAATACCGTTCGGCTCCAATAGAGCCGGCACGTTAGCGGTGGCAAGCGCCCTCCGTAAGACATCATTCAGGGCGGCGTGGCGTGACCATCTGCCGGCACTGCGGCGGCAAGAAAGACCGTGGTATCCCGGGTCGATTACCTATTTTATATTTTTTAGTTTTTGAAGTCGGTTTTTTGAAACGAAGTTTTTTTATTTTATTTGATACTTTTTAGTGTCTAGATATGTATATGTATGGGTAGACCTACTAAAGGTGCAGCGCTCCTTAAAAAATATAGGTCCCAAGAAACGGGAACAAAAATGTTCGTAAAATGAATACTACTGAGCCAAACTATGTTAAATTTTTAGGGGACCAAATGGCAACTATTCCGCATCAGACTAAATAAGAATCACGTAAATCATAAATCTTAGCGTAATCGGTGTACATATGGAACGGAATAGATTTTTTCATAAAAAATATTCATAAAATGAAAACTACTATGTCAAATTTTTAGGGGACCAATTGGAAGCTATTCCGCGTCGAACAAAAAAGAATCACGTAAATCGGATCATAAATCTCGGAGTAATCGGTGAACATACATAAAAAAAGAGATTCCGACGAATTGAGAACCTCCTCCTTTTTTTGAAGTTTATGATAGTATATGATATTTTTAACATCGATGTTTCACTTTTGAAAACATAGATATCCTAACATCGATGTTTTTTATGAACGATGTTGCCTCCCTAGATATGCCAAAAAAGCACTAGAATAACTGAAATGCGTAAATTCTACTAAAATCTACCAAATAATTTTTACATACTAAATTCTGTTGCCAGTACCTCAAAATCTACCAAAAAAGTAGAAATCTACAAAATCTGGTCACGCTGATGGATAGTTGGATGCTACGTATCTGACCAATGTACTCTGTGTATCTGACGGTTCACTTCGAACAATTTTGTAACAAGCTGATCTGTAATAAGTACTCTTTCAATATTGTTTTTTTTTATTTGCCTTTTTTAAAACATCGGTACCAAAACTTCCCCATTTTTTAACAGACGAAGACGATGAAAACCATACTACACTTTATTTATTTTTTAAATACATTATTCATTGAAGCTAAGACACTTAATACAGACAACACAATGACCTAGCTTCTTGATAGAAATTATATTTTATAAATTTCTAGTGTTTGGAGTAAAGAAAACAGCAATTATTTAAAAAAAAACATTTTATTTATTTTTTATAACAACAACAACAATAGTCTTTATTGTACACCAACTTGAAACAGTGATACCTTAACAAATCTGAAAATAAGTAGGTAGTAGTCTTAGACCATTCAAGTAGTAGTACAATGGGTGGCCTTATTGCTTAAGCAATCTCTTCCAGGCAACCTTTGGATGGACAAGGATCTCAATCAAAATAAATTGTTGGCGTGTAGCTTAAGACCAAACTAAAGATAATATATATAATGTAATGTATGATACTTATATATTTACCATATACATATAGAGACATACATACATATATATACATATGTATATATACATATACATACATACATATATATACATATGTATATATACATATACATACAAACATAGATATACATTTATATTTTTATTACACTTAGATTTGTTTTTTAATAAAAAAAATTATTTTGCATTTTTGGTAAGGACACTTCGAGACGTTTAATGTCAACCCTCTTTCAAAATTCTATTTATTCCGTTGCACCAGTTCATTACAGACCACAGAGTACATTGAATATATCATAGAGTATATTGAATATATGGAATATATGGAGAACAATTTCACTGCAATACTTAAAAAATATTCAAGAATTACAATTTTATGTTCTTCACATTTAAGGAAGTCGAACGAATACTTGTATTTTATAATGTTAATTATATTTTTTGCTATTAAATTACTTTCTGGAATCATTTCCAAGTATTCGATAGCTTCCTTTACAATATTCCCAAAACTCCTCACAGCATTTTCAGTGGGATAGGTGAGCTTTTGGGAGTTTTTAAAATCTTGGAATTCTCTATGCGATATCCATTTATGGGTTGAAGACGTTTCCTTTTGGGATAAACACTTTTTACAATTATTCATATATTTTAAACATTTTCTTATCATCCATCCCACTGTGTATGCTTGTGAGTGTACATTTAGTTTCTCTTTACGAACTTCTGCCTGAATATTTTTAATGTGAACAGGAGGCAAAGTCTTCTTGATAGAAGATGAAGGTAAAGAGAGATCTTGTGGTTCTAAATATATCTCTTTGCCATCATCTTCTAAAACTGTTTGCGTAAAATTTTGTAATTTTAATATTTGCTCTCCTCTTACATCTTCACAATTGTAACTTTCTGAGTGAAAATTAATTAATCTTGTGATGAGCAGTGAGCGGAATATTTGCTTAAATGCCTGGCATGTGGGATTATTATTTCTATAACTATATTGGGTTTTCTATTGGATCTGAATTAAAATATCGAGGGCGCATATATTTATTTATTTTTATTTTAAAAACTCGGTTGCGGTTGCAATCTTCTTAAAGTTATAATAAAAAAAATTGAGAGGGGACTTGACTTACTTTATTTTCTTTATAAGTAATTCTGACATCTAATAATCATTTCTAACTTTTTGATGGCCAATATCCAGAAAGCTCTATGCTGGCTACCCTGATGAATTGCTGCCCTTAAAGTTTAGTTTAGTTTAGTTTTAGTGTAGCAGAACCATTACATGAATCAAACAAGTCACCCAAGAAAGATATTAGTTCGGATGTATTTTTTAATGTTGTACTAATTTGATTCCCATCTGCATAGTGAGCTGTAAATAACGAAAATTAAGTATATTATTACCTTTTTTTTAAAATTAACTAATCTACGGACTCTAGTTCCATACACTTTTTACATCTTAATTATTGTCAGTTTTTTGAATTTATACACGCTTATTGTTTATGTGTTATTATGTGTGACATTAATTTTATGATTTTTGTGTTGTGTTGTGTACCTTAAGAATAACTTATATAATTTTTTTTTTATCTAATTTTAATACTTAACTTATACTAATGTAGAGTGTATCTGTTACATGCTGGTGTTGTGAGAAAGTGCATGTGCAGTATGTGCCTTATGTCTATACCTATATATAATATCTTAACTAGTGCCTTGTATGCTGTTTTTTCTTTCTGTGCCTAGGTTATTAATTTTTAGGCTCGTTGTGTGTCTTGGTTTGTTTGTGAATTGTGCGTGTAATGCAATGTAGTGGTATTGCGCGTTGGTGTGAGTAAGTGTATAAGTTTTGTTGTTTTTGATTGTGTGTTTGTCACTTCGTGTGGTGCTATAATTTTTAATTTAATTGTCGTGATTATTACCTTTATTATGTTATAATTTATAATAACTTTAAACAAATGAATTTATCTTTTCTATAATACTAGGGCTATTATAATAAATTCAAGTTTGAAATTTACATTGAATTTTTGATGTATGTAATATATAACTATACTAAAATATGCCCACGATAGGATCGTCCACAATGTCTTGAAATTCGTTCGAGATTTCCGAAATAAGCACCGTAGCATTTAAAAAAGAATGTAAGCTATCGCTTTAGTGAAAGTTGGGTCGGAACAAGCCAATTTTTATGCACCCCAACAATGTCAAACCGCTCCCGGGAAAATCCCCGCAGGATTCATGGGATAAATAATATCACACATTTTATTATACAAAATTTGTTATCGATCGGTGAAAAAATTCCATTGGAATTCGATTTTTCATTTATCTGACCATATTAAATAATTCCTAGAAAAATTCTCGCGAAATTTTCAGAATAAAAGTAGCGCAGATTTTAAGTCCAAAAATTTTCTATTGATCAGCAAAAACCATATCGAAATAGGCCCAGTAGTTTTTACGTGAATCCCGAACAAACAGATTAGAAATTAAAAAAATATATGCTAAAAATATTTTTTTTAATATTATGTAGGTACACAATTTACTTAACTTAATTTAAGATGTTGACAGAAATTATGACTTAAATTATGTAAATTATCATTTAAATATATTTTGCATTTTTTGAAGTCACTGAAATTAGGAAGACCCAAACCCAGCGTTGGATCGTTGATGAAGGACATTATTATTCTCTTTTCTTTTTTTAAAGCCTTATATTATTCGATTTGCCCCCCAAAGAATCTTTACCCCCCAATCGCCCCCCAGACGTGAAAAAAACCCTCGTATTTTCAGGGAATCCCCCCCATCTGGCAACGCTGCTCGGAGTACTCGCCAATGGCTTTAAACAAGAAGGTGTGTAAGGTTCTTGGTTATATAACTCACCTCTAGTCCTTTATCTACAAAAGACTAAGGGCCTGTCCGCACAGCGATATTTCACCGCGAGATTTTTATTCTCGCGTATTAAATTCCGCGACCGGAATTACACCTAGTACGCACTGCGAATAAAATTTCGTACTATTTTTTTCAGTTTAATTCAGTTCTCGGCTGAGATGCACGTGTAAAATGGACATCCGAACTAAAATTTTAATTTATCTAATGCTAAAGGCGGCGAAACAGACGTATCAAAAGATGTCATGAACATTGGATTCACCCACTTACAGCATTGAGACCCATGAAAGGATTTTTCTACATAAAATATCAAGAGTTACGAAAATACAGCAAAAAGTTTTTTGGCTATATCAGAATGACAAAAAAATCATTCGATAATTTACTACAACTTTCAATGGCGACGTTGCACGACTGAGCGAAACGCGCGAATTTTATTCAACAGTGCGAACATAGCCATACTTACTCTATACGGTACAAAATATTCGCGCGAAAATAAATCGCACCGCTTCGCGATCAATTTGCATCAAGTCGCAGATTTTTTCTCGCCCGATTGTTTTATCGCCAGTGCGGCTACTCCTATAATATTCAATGTGTTACACATTACGGGAAAAAAATCGTGCTGTGAAATATCGCTGTGCGGACAGGCTCTAAACTTCTAAAGTATTACTTACACTTTGCTTATACTCTTTAGAGTAGGTACATGTATTCTGTGCTCTATGTCCATTTGCTAATGTCAAATATGTCAATTGTCAACTATGAACTATGTCAACTTACCTACAGACTTACAGAGTTCTTGGCGGGAACTGAAAGGAGACGTTGTGCTGTGCAATTTTATTTTCTTAAAATGTGTAAAATTACTGTAAATTGAACAATAGTTGCAGGATATTGATAGATTTTGAGTAGGTTATGTGTTTTTGTGAGAAATGTGAACTGTATAGTCAGATGTGGCCTTTCGAGTTTTCACAAGAACTCCATTGAATAGCGTCGGTTGTAGCCTGCAATACGGCTCCGACTTAACAATCCGGTACACAAATGTTAAGTTGTGGGTGAGCGAAGTGAATAGGGGGGAGGTATACTCACCCCTACGACAACCCCTAAGGTCCGGAGGGTTTTTTTTTTTTTAGTTTATAATCATGAACTCACTTATTTATGTTGTAAAATTGTGCCACTTTTGATAATAAAAAACCGTGATTTGAGTTTATGAATGTACTCACGAATTGTTTATGAATGTACTCATGAATAACATATAACCACTATAACTTTTTGTAACACTAAAACTGTTTTTAATGTAGAAATAAACTTTCAAATTTAATTGACGCATAAATACAAATTCATGTTGACTTGACTTTTGTTGGTTTTGGCTCCAACGCCACATATATAATCGATTGATTAAAAAGTGTCATTTTTTAGTGTCACTTTGTTTTTAATGGCTTGGCTATCAAGGTGTGATTATAAAAATAAATTAATGAATATGTCATTAATACTTATCGATTTGTAATTAAGAAATTCGAAATCTTGTAGGTCAAGATTTACAATTAATTAACATATTGTTTTATATAATTTTCGGAAATCGATATATTTCTATGAAAAAAAATATTCATAAATATTTTTGTTTGCCGCCTCATACAAAAGCATGTTGAGGTGGGGACGACTATATATACGGATTGTTGGCGTTCATATGAGTCTTTACCAGAATTCGGATACATTCACAAGAAAGTGAACCACTCGGACCCAGATAGTCCGTTTGTTGCAAAAGATGGGACACACACCCAGAGAATTGAGTCGCAGTGGAGGGTCTTGAAAAAGTTTTTCAAAACAAAGAGTATAACGAACACAGAAAACTTTTCCGATCTTATCGTAGAGTATTTATTTTTTAAATATAAAAAAGACGCCTTTTTGGAATTAATCGAAGCAATTAAATACATTTATAAAGTAAATTAATTTATATAGACACCATGTTTTATTTAAAAAAATCCCTTTACCGATAATAGAGCCGAGCGAGCGAAGCGAGCGTGCCGCGGCTGCGGCCGGGGAGTGCCAGAACCGACTGGTGACCATTTACTATTTATTTTATACACAAACAGTTGGTTATGTTAGGTGATATTCAGACCAAAGCGCACGAGCCGAGCGAGCGAAGCGAGCGTGCCTCGGCAGCGGCCGGCGAGTGCCAGAACCGACTGGTAACCATTTACTATTAATTTTATACACAAACAGTCGGTTATGTTAGGTGATATTCAGACCAAAGCGCACGAGCGAAGCGAGCGTGCCGCGGCAGCGGCCGGCGAGTGCCAGAACCGACTGGTAACCATTTACTATTAATTTTGTACACAAACAGTCGGTTATGTTGGGTGATATTCAGACCAAAGCGCACGAGCCGGGCGAGCGAAGCGAGCGTGCCGCGGCAGCGGCCGGCGAGTGCCAGAACCGACTGTAACCATTTACTATTTTTTGGTACATACAGACAGTTACGACACCTTGAAAGTCTCATATGAAACATTTGTTTTATTTATCAATTTAGTGGACGACTAGCAAGTTGGCTTTTAATGTGACAATGAATCAATATATTAATGATATCAATTTTATTTCAATTTCAATACACTGCTGTTTTTTTTTATATTGGTTAAATATAAATTAATGCGATTACGTAAAAAAAAATCGTCTTTATTGGTCGCCATTTTGAATGGTTACTCTTGTATTGTATACAAATGTGCTCTATTGTGTTTTTTCTTCATTTTTCTTCAATTAAGCTGGTTTTTGGGTTATTTTGGCTGTTTTTATGTTGATTACTGGCTTTTTGGAACTTTGAAAGGATTTTTCGATTTCGGACCTATGATAGAAGTGCAACATTAGCGAAAAAATCAGTGAAAATAAGTGAGGTTATGTTTATTAAAAAAAGTTTATTTCAAGATCGCCGGACCTTAAAGGTTGAAGTAAAGGTAAGTATGCCTCTCCCCCTCCCCATTTCACCACCCCGCTACTTAAAATTCGTATACCGGAAAGCTATACGTTTACCTGCAATACAACCACAGAATACATGTACTCTAACGAGATACAACTGCGCTCTATACGATTACGAATTACGAAGACCTAATAAACACATCAGAATTGGCTGTATGGACTAAGATTCCTTTGCCTGACTTTGTGGCGAATAAATAAACAACAACAACATCAACTTACCTACAGCTTATGTCACCTGTCTGTTTGTCAACGAAGTTGTCGAATCGTGGTGATTGTATACGCTTTTTTTTCTGAAAATATATAGCAGATGTTAAGTGGAATTGTTTCCCGTTGTGATACTGATCATATATTCAATGCCATGCTTACCAGCCAGCTTAAAAGGAATAAAACCCCTCCATCCTAACGCATGTCAAGAATGGCCGCGTCAGGTACCGAAATCGAAGACTTCTTGAACGGGCCTCTAGTTTCGTGGGTGAGTGCACAACATTCAATATATCTACCCGTTATTATCTACCGCATACTAGAGGAAGAAGCGTGGGACAAATTTGTTAAACGTTCCATTTGACCGAGCTTCTTTGAAATTATTATTATGACTATTAAATCAATGCTTTGATTTTATTTGCTTAGTTGCAAATATATTTGTGTCGTTACCATAATCGTCATACTTCACCGATATTATGTCGTAATTTTTAACATCTTATATCAGTCCCCAAAGCCAGCCTATGATTTATGCTGCATTTTCTTACACAATCTATAAAATAGTGTATGGAAAGCTTATAAAATTCAAGAGTTAAGATTATATTTGTTTGGTTGTAATGATTTCCTGTATCGTGATATAAATTATAATTTCTTGTTTGAAATATAACATTTTCATTTGCATGCTACTTTACCTAATAGCATATCATCAGCATTATTGCAGGTCAGGACCTTGAACATATTTTTTTTGGTGAAATTGTTTTTTTTATCTGTTAGAAAGTATTACTACTATATGTAAAAATTTTGACGAAAAAAATAATGTCTCTTATAAATCTAGTTAAAAGGACCTGCATTGACACTAATGATATGTTAAAAGACTTAAAAGAATTGCAGGCCTGTCAAAATATCTCGAAAGTATTGAACAACTTTAACAGTATCCTGTTTTAAATGTTTTATCAAGTAACATAATAATATTGCTGTAATTTGTTAACTGCCTTACTTTCTAAGACCATAGTTTCTTCTGGGACTTTCCGTATCGTGGGAGTTGAAAGTATAAAGTTGTAACAGTTTCATTACAAATACAGATAAATGTAACCCTTTGCTAGATTTCTCTTGAGTTGTCTTAGATAAGAAGTAATTTCCCTTCAAATTTAGTTTAGAGTTACTTATAAGTATCAGTTAGTTTCTTTTTGAAATGGTTTTACTGTTTGTCTAGGGAAAATAGTTTTCGTAAAGCAATAATTTTGTTCTATTAGCTTTAAAAATTGACAATGAAATCTATTATTGATACAAACAATTAATTGTATATGAATAATTGTTTATTACAACTAACAAATTTAAAGAAATTTTTTAACAATGTTTGTGAAAGAAAGTGAAAATTATTGTGATATCATGGAAATGAGGTCAAGGCAATGAAGAATCACTAACAAAACATTGTTAGTTTTAAGTGTGATCTCTCTGCAGGTACTGCACAGCTAAGTTCTCATACATGACACACATTGTTTGAAAACAAAGACTTATGTATTAAACACAATACATTGGAGTAGCAAATGTAGTGAGATGAGTGGTTGTTTTGGTTACAAATTACCTCTTTGATTAAACTTTTAATTGATATTATGAGGTGTGAGTACTGAAGTAGTAGGAAGGAACAGAGCTATTTTAATAGAATTTTATTTTCAACTATTATTTGTAAAGTGCTTGGGTGTCTCTTTTGTATATTAGTTTTTAGTAAATTTTGATATGAACTACATAAATTAAAATTATATATAGGACATTATATGCCTTAGTTCTATTATAATGAACCTGAATCTCAGAAGGATTCAGAACCAACACTATGAAAGAAGAAAATATAAAAGCCCTCATTATTTTTTGTGAGCTCTAAACAGACTCTTATTTTGTTTTAAAATTGATACTTCTGCAGTTGATTTACTTGCTTATTTATTTAGCTGCTGTGTAAAATTTTCTTTGTGAAAAAATGTATATCAGACCTTAATTTTCATTTATGCTTGTTTATGGTGGATTGCTGAGTTCCAACTATGAATTGGACCTACTTATGCAAAATGGAACCAACCCACATACTGACAGTTTTGAGAAAAAGCCGTTTTTATTAAAATTTTGCATACAAAAAAAATGTCTATATTATGGAAAAAAAATGAATATTGTATATTATATTTTGTCCTATATATTAAAGTAAACCTTTTAGGTTTTTGGATTACCATGTGTCATGGATCTTGTTAGTTTATATACTCTTGGTGTTTTGTGGGTTAGCTACTTTGTGATAAAAATATTTTATTCTGTAAATGTTGTCAGATCATTATGATTCTTATTGAGTTGATAGAAGCTGTGGTTCAACTTTACAATAATGGACACTGAATTTTAAGTAGTGGAGGGGGGGGGGGAAGAGTACTTCTCCCTCCTGCAAGCCCCATGTCTAGGAGACATGTAGTTTTTGAGATATGTTTTTTTTTGTAAACATAACTATACTAATTTTTTTCAAAATGGTGTACTTATTTCTTGTGTCTAAAGATGAGAAATGCAGAAGAAAAGTTAGTGGTCAATGCAAAAAACATTTAATACAGTCTAAAAACGCGGACCAAAGCCCACAAGCCTAGCGAGCACAGCAAGTGTGCCATGACAGCGGTCAACAAATGTCACAACCAATTTGTAACCACCATTTAAATAGTTATCAATAAATAAATGGTGACCAGTCATTTCTGGCAAAAAAGTGACATACTGTGATTTATTATTATGTACTTTAAAATTATAATAATTAATTCAAAACTTGTTTACTAAACTAAAAAACGGTTTTAGTGTTTATATATCATGTGTAAGTGTATTCCTACAGACAAATCAAAGTTTTTTTCAACAAAAGTGACATAACCTTGTTTATCAAACATATTTTTGTTTTTCCATTATTCATTCAAAACTTGTTGGTGGACCCTAAAAACTTGTTTCCTAGCCCAAATAAGAGGTCTAGGTCTATATATAAGGCGTATGTATACCCCTAAACTTGATTTTCGTAAAATTCAGTGTCCATTATTGTAAAGTTGAGCCGAAGCTGCAATTTGAAAGTCTTCTGCATCCTTAACCCAATTTTGGCATGTTTGTGGATTGGTTCTGTTTTGCAAAAGTAGGTCCAATTATCTCAATATGCAGTTTTATTAAGGACTAGCTGTGCCTGCAACTTCGTCTGTGTGGATTTTTTATTGGAGACCCTAAAAGTTTAAAAAAATGCCTAAATTACTTCCTATAACATCAGCTATCTGCCAGTGAAAACCTGTCAAAATCGGTCCAACTGTTCCAGAGATTAGCTGGAACATGCAGCCAGAAAAATTTAAAAATAGATTTTTGTAATAAGTTCAAGCCAGCCGGATCTGGACCGAATATACGTCAATCTGGCCGGGTTCGGCCTGATTGATTTGAGCTGGATAACTTAACATGGGGGTTAATGAAGTGTAAAAATAATGCAGTTAGCTTATTCCGACACAGTTTTCACTAAACCAATAGATTAATTATTAAATTCTCCAATACTGCGTGTTCCGGTAATCCCGCGGGAATTTTCCCGTGAATGGTATAAATTAGCTAACTTGCATAAATAATACCGGATAGCTATATATAGCTTACTTTTTCAAGTGATCCAATAATTTATATTCCGGGAATCCCGTGGGAATTTTCCCGGGAGTGTTTTAAAGCGGGTAGTATACATACAAATTAGCTGATTCAGACCCAATTGCGACTAAAACAGTATAATCTGGGATTTTATAAATTTCCCAGGATTTCCTAACTTCAAAATCATGTGACATTAGGAGTTGCTTAATATGACAGTTTCTGTAGTTATTAGACATCTTTAGTAGAACAGATGTAGTCATGTATGCATTGAATAACATTACCTACCCCAGGTTTTTATGGGAATCTTCAGAATTCATATATTTTCTTATTAAAAAATCCATTGCCCTGCTGAAAATACCCTTTGAATTTTAGGTGTAAAACTTCTTTTTTAAGCTTTACAATGTCAAAATTGGCTTTTGTTTTTCAGTTAAAGTCATGCATACCAAATGTAGAGGTAATTACAGACTATACCTCCCTCTTCAGTGGAGATATTCTCCACCAGGTATATCTTCAGATAGATCCAGAGCCATCATGTCACATTACCAAACTGACTGGTTTGGAAGATCAAGCTTTGATGCTGGGTAGAGTAAAAAATTTTGATGCCATAATTAAGAATGTGAAAGGATTGTATGAGGAGGAGCTTGGAATGACCCTCTTGGTAGTACCAGAGTGTATATGCTTAGGAAAAGCACCGGAATCTAGACAGGGCCTGGAGAATATGAAACTTTTAATACTTCTACTCCTTGGAGCGGCCGTGCAGTGTCCTAACAAAGAACTCTTTATCACAAGGATTAAGGAGCTTGATGTTGACTTGCAGCACAATATTGTAGAATGTATTAAACAGGTAAGAGTTGTTATTTTGACCACTACCAATATTTCTTTTGACATATAAATTGAACAATACATTAAATTATAAACTAGTACAATGAAGGAAACTTAACCTATAAGTTAAATATTGAGCTTAAGTCATCCAAGTCCATGGGTAAGGTTCCCAGAAAACTGGCTATGTTACCTCGCTGGATCATCTTACTGATCCATTAACCTAGGTAGGAAACCAGCCCCCTGACCACCCGAAAATTGAACATGAATAAACAAGTGTGATCACTGGTGCCAATTCATAATTCAACATTCAGAAAAGTGTCATCTTATTACTATAGTCATTTGCCCTGTAATGAATAAACTACTACTAAACTTAATGTAAATCTTGTATAATTTATCTAATTTTGTCTATAAAGACATATTTATCGTTTTCTTAATCAGTAATCATTTTTAGAGTTCAGAAACCACTTTTCGCAGAATAAATAACTTATCCCATTGTTATGTATGTCCATTCATTCAAACAAAAGCTTTTTTAAGATTGTAATAAAAAAAAAAAATTTGATATCCATCACATCTATGAGACCCTTAATTTTGCATGAATTATCAAATTTATGGCCAATTTTTGTAATTCTAAAAGAATCTAATCATTCCGATTTTTTGTGGTTAATTTATTGCTGATAAGTTTTGAAAGTAAGGTGTCATGTTTCATGGTAAATATAAGTATCTAAAATAACAGTTCATTTATAAGTGAGCTTGTCACCCGCACCACATTTACAGTATGGGGGTCAGCCAAGCATTACATTGGTAAAGATAAGGCTGGCTGCCATTTCATAGAACTGCAATTTTGCTTGTCTGTTAGTCTAAGAATAAGGTCGGCTTTAGTAATACTACTCTGTCAAAAAAGTACCGGGAAAAGGTAAATAATACACAAAACGTTAGTTATTCATTCAAATTTATTTTATCACCTTCGAAGTATGCTCCTTCAGAAACGATACACTTATGCCTATGAATAATCCAATCATCAAAACATTACGCTTTTCCCGGAATTGAGTTTAGTGCTTGTCGCGAATTCTGCTTCATGGCTTCTACCGAATGAAAAACGATGACACGAAGTGATAATTTGAGTTTAAGAAAAAGAAATAAGCCAGCTGGAGCCATATCTGGTGAATAAGGCGGTTGCTCCATGATATTTGTTGAGTTTGTAGTCAAAAATTCGTTCCCAATGATGGGCTTGTACGAAGGCGCATTATAGTGGTGGAAAATCCAAGAATTTTCTTTCCACAAATCTGGCCTTTTTCGTCGAATTACTTAAACACCGCATAACGCTCAAATAATATACTTTATTTGTCGTTGACCTTCCGGTAAGAATTCCGAGTGCATTTCACCACGATAGTCAAAGAAAACAATCAACATGACTGACTTTTGATCGAATTTGGCGTGGTTTTTTCGGTTTCTGTTCAATTGGAACTCGCCACTCTGAAGCTTGTTGACTAGTTTGCATGTCAAATTCATAAATTTTAGTCTCGTCACGGTTACTCGTGAAATGCGTTTCATGAATTGACTAGTTCTAGCATTTCCACAGCGACTCTTATGCGATGGAGTTTTTGGAGAAAATTCAGGTCTTTTGGAACTAGCCGAGCAGCAACAAGTTTTATACCTAAGTGATTATTTAAAATGATACGGATCGACTCGTGAGACACAGAAAGTTCAGCGGCTATTTCTCTCAAACGTGAATGAGGATTTTCAGTCAATAATCCCTTCACTTTTGCGATGTTACCTTCAGATGAAGACGTTGATGGCCTACCAGAGCGAGGCAAATCTTCCAACATATGTCGCTTTTAAACGCTTTGTAACACTTATAAACACGTGTTTTTGATAAAGTCGATTCACCGAAAGCCTTCTGTAACATTTTCAGTGTCTCCGAACACGAAATTCCATTGGCGATACAAAATTTAAAACAAACTCTTTGTCCAATATTTTTCCATCATTAAATTCGCAATACACACTAGATATGATCTAATTAAAAATAGCAATGTATTTAATCTAAATGACTGATGCAAATCAAACTACGCGCCAAAATGAAAAACAGTTGTGCCAAAATGTGTGCAGTGTGCAAAAAAATGAATTTGGAACTACAAGGAAATCATCCATTCCCGGTACTTTTTTGACAGAATGTATTTGTAAAAAATCTGTAATAATTTTTATTGCCTCATTTATTAACATTTGTTAATAAATGAGGCAATAAAAATTAAACTAATCAATCTATTCTGTAATCAACAAAACTGTAATAAATTACTCTGAAATTAGCAGAATTTGCAATTACAAAATTCTACCAATTTCATAAGTTTCGGTCTTTTTTATTTATTGTTAACAAATAAAAAATAAAAATTCTATGCTATTTGAGTTGTTTTAAGATAAACTAGTATCTTACTAGAAATATGACATGTATGTTGGGTTGAAAAAGATTAGTTTGTTAAAATTAATGTGTTAATGAAAAATTATGTATTACCTGTATTTGGTAGAAGCACTTAGGGTACAATTTTTGATTTATTCTATTGTCAGACATAGTTGTAAAACCGATCTGCTAAATCATTGGTCATGAATTGATGAGTGTATTGCAGAGTAAATAACAAATTTTGTAAGTCTTTAGTAATATGACCCTCACAGGTAACAGCTGTGATGTAATAAGTATTTCTGTTTGGTTAAGGTATAAATATGGTATATACAGGTACAGGTACATACACTAAAATGTGTTATGAACTCATTTATGCTTGTAGTTTTATTTCTAAGTTTATAGACTATATATATATTTTACATATTTTTAATACATATTTAAATATAATAATATAGATATGTTTGTATATTTAGACAATTGTTTTACTATAATACATTAAAAACAACATAATTTTCTTGTAGGTAACTGATATGCAGACTGTAGTTCTTACGCCAGATGCGATAGACCTCTTTCAATCGCCTACAATGTTTAATCATATGCGGCGTTTAGCGAAAGAAAGAGACCACTATCTACAAAATTGGGCATCCTTAGCACTGAATGAAGGTCTATGTGAAATTGATAATGATAGTAAAAATGGTAAGAATCGCTCAACACAAAATGTCAATCAAAACAATGGAGATAGCCAACATCTTGCTGTGGAGCTAGCTGACTGGAAAGCGCGATTACGAAAGCAAAGACAAGAATTGTAAGTTTATTTGTACAATGGTTCAATTGTTTATTTATTACTAATCGACAACACTGTTGGAATAATTATTACGGTAATCTACCTTAAAGAATATTCATGTTATGATCCACAAATAAATTTTATAACTTCAGAGTAATGTTGTTAATAACCATAGTGCAAGAAGTTGTGTTTAAAAATAAATAATGATGTAAGGTAAAGAGATTTAAGAGAACTCTAGTTGTATAGACTTATGACAAGACTTCGTTTTGGTAAAATATTGTTTCAATTAATTGTGTTTTATTCTACAAAAAATCCTCTTTTGTAGCTCACTAATTCTTCACAAGTTGTCAGTTATTCCATGGATAGTGTTAGTATTAAAAAATTGTATGCCAGTCCGTCGCAGATGCGAGGTGATCGATCGTGCATATTAATATGCACGGGCTCCGCATGGCTGAGTCCAGGCGAGGCACTGATCACGCCCGCTCGGTCTGTCATAGATCATCCCATAGGTCACTATATACAACGCCGCTATTCACATTTATATATATATATATATATGAAACTACAGTTTACACCGCGGCACTCTGGTTGTTTAATGAGCGACCGTTAATACAGGTTACATTGTACTAAATTTTTATGTTAGTGCTATTTGCCCCGGAAAATTCACTTCAAATTATATCGGAAACTACCATTTCGTTTCGTACATAATTGTACTAAATTACAGCAAAACCGATCCAGTACTCCTTAGTTTTTCCGTGAAAGCTTAACAGTGACCAACGATTGGTCTCCCATGCAAAATTTCATCCTCTATTTCAACCCGTTCTAGTTTTATTTATCCATCTCCCGTCATCTATACTACGAAATACATATATGTCTAATATACAAAAATAATATATACTGAGTTTCAGCCAAATCAGTCCAGTAGTTTTTCGTGAAACCGTAACAAACGGACAGACATAATTATTTTCGCATTTGATGTAAGAAGGCCTTGTACATATATTTGTTGACATTATTTCCAGGGAAGAAAAGTCAGAACAACTTTCGGAATGTCGCGAAGAACTAGAACACACAAAATTAGTTTTAGCCAAATTACGCGCTGACAGCCAAGAGTGGTTCAATGAAGCTAGGAAAGCTGCTGCCTATAGAGATGAAGTAGATGCATTGAGGGAAAAGGCTGAAAGATGTGACAGGTTGGTTAATAGTTCCTTAAGACTTTCAGATGCCAATCACCAACGCTGTAAACAAACAGTCAATGTTGTTGTGGAAATGTTTATATCACTTACTCCTATGTTCTACTTTATATATGTGAAAGACTACATAATTACTTGGGCATAAACATATTTTGATGAAACTTTTTAAGTCCCTCTGTGAGAGAATAGGATAGAATAGAATATTCTTTATTGCACACAAGAAAGTAGTTTATATGAGTATTAAATATATTTTAAACTAGGATATGCCTGTGACTTTGTTCTCGCTTGACTTGAAATTTAAGCGGGATTCCCGGGACAGAAAGTATTAAAAAAAGAGTGTAAGCTATCGTTTTAGTGGAAACTGTCAGAGTAAGCTAATTTTATTGCATCTGAATAACTTCAAACTCCCGGGATAAAAAATATCACACATTTTATTACATTAAATTTGCTATCGATCAATAAAAAAAAATCATATTGGAATTCGATTTTTTTTTAATCTGGCCATTTAAAATTATTCCCAGAAAAATTCCTGCTGGCTTCCCAGAACAAAAAGTAGCGCAGGTTTTAAGTATAAGAATTAGCTGTCGATTAGTGAAAACCGCATCGAAATCGGCTCCGTACCTTTTACGTGAATCCCGAACAAACAGACAATAATGGTAAAAAAAATTGCATCGTGTTCTCCATCGTTTATATAGTCTATTCCAGATGTTTTTTTTTAAATAGCTTCAATATACAGACACGGGCTGTTTAGAATTGTATAATATTATAGATAATACAATCGGCGGTCTTGTAGCTTACAACAACTTTCTCAAAATAGACTTGCCTAAAAGTAATAAAATATTAATTATAAAAATACATTAATTTAATAACATTATAATTACACATACACAATAATTTTTAATATGAAATAGAAATACATGAATAGTATATACCTACATACAAAACAAACAGACAAAATGTTAAACAGAACCAACGCTATACGAACTGTTTGGCGATGTTAAACCTCTTTACATGTGACTACTTATGTTTTTCTTTAGTTGTCATTAGATTCTAAATTAAGAATGACAATGTCTTCGTATAAAAAATATTGAAAAAACAATTATTCTGTCTAATAAAACTTTATTCTGTAAATCCATAAAAACATCGTTTTGCTTCCAAAAATATACAATAACGTGTATATTCAAGAGGTTAAGGACCCACGCACTATGGAAAATATTACAGGAAAATTTCAAATTGGTCTGTTAAGTGGGAAAAGCAATTGGGACACCTGGAAATTTAAAGTCACTTGCCTATTAAGCATTGTTCCGAAAGCGCTTGAAGTAGTGCAAGGCTCGTTCCAAAGACCCACACAACCACTCCCTGGATCTGGAGATGCTGATACGCTCGGTACATATAATGAAAATCTCGATCGTTTCATGAAAGCCGATGCAACCGCACTTATAATATTAACGACCAACATGGAAGAAGACACACTAAGGAAGGTAATGCGGTACAATAATGCGCGTGATGTATGGCTAGAGTTACATCGCCTGTTCGATGGCAGTGACGAAGATAAAGCATATAATCTTTGCATGAGCTTCTTCGGCTACAAGAAAGATGCAGCAGATGACATTGCAAGCCACATGTCTAAATTAAAGAATATATGGTCACAGCTTAACCAAGAATTGAAGAGAGATAATAACAAGGAGCTACCAGAACTACTGTTAATATGCAAAATCTTGGACACCCTTGATGATACCTTCATTTCTTTTCGAAGCAGCTGGCTGTTATTACCGAAATCCGACAGAACTGTGGAAAGTCTCACTAGTCATCTATGTGCATTTGAGAGAACATTACATAGTAGTGCTAATATGCAACAAGAAGCTCTAATATTGAACTCTGGAAATACTACCGCTACTGAGAAGAAGAAGGATAAGAAGATGAAATGCAATTACTGTAAATTGGTAGGTCATCGAGTGAGAAATTGTCAGAAATGGATCAAAGATGGCAAACCTCCGAGAAACAGTAATCCGCAACCAGCGCCTTCAACTTCTAAAGCCGCAAACATACTCCTGATGTCAATAGAAAGTACAGAAGTTTTTTCAATTGAACAAGATACTGAGAATTGGTACGTGGATAACGGCGCCACAAGCCATGTGACAAATCGGGCTGATTTATTCCAAAACTACGAACATTTTGAGGAGATTCATACTGTAACGACGGCTAATGGCAATGAGATTAGTGCCAAAGGTAAAGGTTCAGTAATAATCGAAGCTAAAGTTAAAGGGAAGAAACAAGACATTACCCTTCAAGATGTTTGGTATGTCCCAGCCATCAACAAAAATTTGTTCTCAGTTTTGGCATTACACGACAGAATTCCTAAAAGCTTATTCTCATCTACGACAGAAGAATGCACCGTCTATGTCAACGGAGAAGCATGCATAATAGGAAGACGACAGAAGCAAGGTGGCTTATATCGCCTTGACGTACAAAATATACTACCTGCAAAACCACCCGAAGTCTATGCAACATTTGTAACGATGCAGTTATACCATGAGAGACTCGCACATCAGAATAAGAGACACGTGAAAGCTACAGTTAAACGCGAACTGGGCCTAGATCTAACTCTTGACAAAGAGTCATGCGAAGGCTGTATATATGGGAAAGCCCATAGACTTAAATTTGGTACGAGAGCTAGAGCAACAGCGCCAGGAGAGCTCGTACACACCGACGTTTGTGGACCGTTTCAACCGAGCTACTCGAAGTATCGATACTACGTTTTGTTCAAGGACGATTTCACTGGATATCGTATGGTATACTTCCTGAGACATAAATCTGAAGTGAAGGAAAAACTCGCCCTCATGATAGCTCAGACAAAAGTAACAGGTCATACCATAAAATGCCTATTGAGCGATAACGGTGGTGAATTTGACAACCAGCCCATTCGAAAAATTTTGGACTCTAATGGAATCCAACAAAGACTTGTTACTCCATACACACCCGAACAAAATGGTGTTAGCGGGCGAGAGAACAGGACACTCGTCGAAACTGCACGTTCAATGATGTATACACATGAACCGATGCCTCAGCAATTATGGGCTGAACTTATCAACACTGCAGCGTATATCCTGAACAGAACTGGTCCTACAAACAAAGAAAAATCTCCTTACGAACTTTGGTATGGAAGAAGGCCTATCATCAAACATCTCCGTATTATAGGATGTACAGCCTATGCCCATATACCAAAACAAAAGAGAAAGAAGCTAGACAAGAAAGCCATTAAAGGCAGACTCGTAGGATACGATGAAGACTGCTATCGTATTTGGATCACTGACGGAAAGAAAAACATGCTTGTCCGTTCACGAGATGTAATTTTTGACGAAAAGCCCCTTCCTATTGCCAATATAGACCCCAATTGTACAGAAACGGCTACAAAAACGAAGGAGTATGATTTGGAATTTCCGATAGACAACGCTATCAATGAGGAAAAGGCTAGTACACAAGAAATACATCTAGATCCGCCGACTGTTGAATCCGAGGGAGACCCTGAGCCTATAGTCTTGACTGATCCTGAATGTGGTTTCGAGGGAGAGAATCAGGAGGAAAACCACACTCAAAACTCGATAGATGAAGAAGAAATTCATTATGATTTTCGTGATCGCAACAGTATTCAACGACCAAAAAAATTCGATGACTATGTTTGCGTAAGCGAGTCAGCACTCCTATTGTAAAAGAAGGTACACCTCAAAGATCAGAGAAGGCTGATGACTACTTTCTTCAAAACTACAGACAAGTAGTAGGTACCCTCTCATATTTAATGGTGGCCACGAGACCAGACATAGCATTTGCCGTGAGTGTCGTGTCAAGGAATTTAGAAAACCCCACTCACACAGACTGTGTAAGAGTGAAACGTATACTTAGATACCTGAAGTATACCACAGACATGGGCATCCTATACAAAAGAGAATACAAAAAAGGTATTTTAGAATGCTACAGCGATGCAGATCACGGAGGAGACTCTTCAACAGGAAGATCTACAACTGGAGTTGTCTGTTTATATGCTGGAGGTGCTGTATCATGGCTTAGCCAAAGACAGCAGAGCGTTGCTATCTCCACAACTGAAGCTGAAATCGTTGCAGCGAGCGAAGCGGCCAAAGAGAGCATATGGCTAACTCGCCTTCTGCAAGGCATGACAAAGATAGAGGCTTCACCAGTTCTCTATGTTGATAATGAAGCAGCTGTAAGATTATCTGAGAATCCAGAGTTTCATCGAAGAACGAAACATATAAGAATACGGCACTTCTTTGTAAGAGAACTTGTGACTGCTGGAGAACTCAAGGTGAACAAGATCAGCAGTGAAAAGCAGCTTGCCGATCTCTTCACTAAGCCGCTAGCCAAGCCAAGGCTTCTAGCCCTAGAGAATCAAATAGGTCTTCACATCGAGAGAAGGTGTTAAACAGAACCAACGCTATACGAACTGTTTGGCGATGTTAAACCTCTTTACATGTGACTACTTATGTTTTTCTTTAGTTGTCATTAGATTCTAAATTAAGAATGACAATGTCTTCGTATAAAAAATATTGAAAAAACAATTATTCTGTCTAATAAAACTTTATTCTGTAAATCCATAAAAACATCGTTTTGCTTCCAAAAATATACAATAACGTGTATATTCAAGACAAAAAAATGCAGTTTACAAATTAAGATAGTATTCCTTCAAAAGCCTGGTAAAAGATGTCAATGATTTGGTTTTTTTTAATATAATTGGCAATGCATTCCACAAGCTTACTGCATCCACAGCAACAGATTTTTGTAGAATGCATTCGCGTCATTAATCGCAATTTTCTGATGATATGAAGAACCTTGAACTACTTGCTTGAAGGAACTCAAATCTTTCCTTCAGGCAACAAGGAGTCTTCGGGCTAAAAAGTTCACAATGAACTTTAGGGGCAAGATATGAGCATTCCATAGGGATAGATAGTAGGGAGCCATTCGAGCTTACAACGAAATTCAGATATATGATCATATTTACGCAAACCAAATATGAAACGGATGTATAAGTTTCGGAGTCGCTCTAATTTATCTATGTGGCTTTCGATGATATCTAGATAGTTGACGTCACCATAGTCGAGAATTGGGAGTAGCGGGGACTGGGCAAGTGCAGCTCTGGTGCTAAAGAGAAGAAAATTATCATAAATTGTCTACAGTTATTGCTTTGTTGTTTTTACAATGTGAAAAGGGCATTATAATTATTATTCTCAATCATTGTTTTTAGTTTTCATTTTATCTGGTGTTTTATGACGTTCTAATTCGATGTCTTTTAATTTGATGTCTTCCCTGGTTTAAAATACTTTATCTTTTTATCACAATAAAACATAACTACCACATAATATCAGTCGGCTTTGTGTATCTTAATTACACTAAAACAAATTTTAGAATAGTGTCATACTAGCGATTATTTACTACAAAAAATAAATATTTACCACTTGCTGTATTAGTCGACTCAATAAAACTAAATTTGTATAGGCTTGAGCAAGAAATACAGCGGTATCGCGATCGTCTTGCTGATGCTGAATATTATAAAACCCGGGTATCGGAATTACGCGAAGATAATAAAGCGCTTATGGAAACTAGAGATGCTTTAGAAGAACAACTTCAAAGAGCACGCAAAAGAGCTGAACAGTGTCTCACATTAGAAGCAGCTATGATTAAACTTAAGAGGGAGGCTAATGATATTGCATTGGTAAGAAATGTCACTATTTAGTATTTTAGTTTTTCAAATCTGATTAAGTGTATATTTATTTGAATTTCTCTTTTTACTGGCATATAATTAAATTTAAAAACTATACATTTATAGGAGCGGGACGCCGATCAACAAAAGATTCAAGAACTCATTGAGGAAAATAATCACTTACAATATATAACAAAGTCTGTACTCAGCGAGAGTAATAACAGCAATTTAGATAGTGATAACGAATGTGAGAGTGCTTTAGAATCTGGTGAAAATAGTTTATCAGAACAATTAACAAGTAATGCTCAAGCAAGAGCTCTAAAATTGGAGCTAGAAAATAAAAGACTCCTTTCTACAATAGATAGTTTAAGAGAACAATCAATACTAGAAAGTAGTGACAAAGTGTTAGAATTGGAAAAGGAAAAAAAACGATTAACATTAAAATGCGAACAATTACAAGAAAACTGTAATAGATTGATGCAACAAAACTCTGAACTTGAAGAAGTGTTCAAAAATGCTTTGGAGGAAAATAGGAAGTTGCATGATTCACTTGATAGTCAAAAAGCTTTTATCGATAGACAAGCTATTGATAGAGAATCTGAAAAGACTAAGTTACAAGATTTCGAAAGACATTTGGAATCATTAACAAAAGATAAGCAGCGAATTCAAATGTTGTGCGACTCTATACAGAGACGAGCTGATGACATGGAAAAAACATTAGATGCGCGAACCAAAGAATTGAATATTCTTAAACCAGAAGCTGATAAAGTTACTGGTCTTATCATACAAACTGAAGAACTTAAAACAAAGCTAACATATAGTGAAAGGGATACCCATAATCTACAAAGAGAAGTTAATAAACTGAGGGAGGCAGTGGAAGAAAAAGATGTAATACTTGATAAATTAGCAACGGAAATAGAACTTAAAAAGAAAGAATTAGAAAGGCTTAGTAGGGAGCTTGAAATATATCATTCCATTTCAAACAGATTCCAGGATTTAGAGCAAAAAACCCAAGAATTGAAATCGCAGAAAAAAGTGGACTCGGAAACAATTCAAACACTTCAAAAAGATTTGATTTCGGAAAAAGTTAACTTTGATAAATTGCGCAATTCTATGGAAAAACTTGGTATTCATACCTCCGAAATTATAGGTAAAGATGTAAATGTGGAAGATTTGCTTGAGAAAATAATAACAAATACGGATCACGAAACATTAATAGCAGAAATTGCAAGCAAAGCCAATTTACTTAAATTTATAGCATGTGATTGCAAACAGCATGAGGACAAAACTAATAATGATGAAAATATAACAAATCCTCAAATAGAACAACTAACGTCGGATCTTGCATCTGTCCAAGCGTCTTTGGAAAGTTGCCAAGCAGAAAATGCAAAGTTGCAAGTCAATATAGCTACATTGAATTCCCAAAACGGGTCGCTAATATCACAACAAATGACCTTGCAACTTGCTAATAGCCAACTAGCTGCAGAGAAAGAGGAAATTATAAAACAGCTTGAAGTTTTGAAGGATAAACAAGATAATCTGTTGCGTGATCAGGTGGCACTTCAAACTCTTCATGAACAGCTAAATACTGAGTATGAAATGTTGTTGAGTGAAAGAGAACCTGTTAAAGTCACCATTAGAGATTTAAAACTTGATAATAGAGAATTGAAGAGTAAATTAGAAAGTGATGAAAAGAAAATAGCTGACTTTGAATTAGAAGTAGAAAATTTAAAAATTGAATCAAGAAATTTAACCAACTTAAGAGTGGAACATTCAAAGCTGAAAGATGATTTCAAAAATTTATTTACAGCTAGTGATAGGTTAAAGAATGAATACAGAAGTATGCAAGAAGAATATCGAAATCTTAGAAGTGAAGTGACTCGATTAAAACTGCGAAATACTGAAATTTCTGGCGAGATTAATACGAAAGTTGAGATAATTACAAGTATGGAGTTAGAAATAAATAAAACAAATCAACAATGTGAAATGCTAATACAAATGAATAAAAGTTTAGATGCAGATAGACGTTCCCTGATGGATCACGTGTCTCAATTACTTACTCAGTATCACGAACTATTAGCACATTCCCTGAAAGACAAACAACATTATCACGAAGAAGAAAAAATGTTCGCAGACAAAGTGAATGCATTGAGCAGGCAAAAAGAAAAATTGGAAGAAAAGATTATGGAACATTATAAAAAATTAGATAACTGTACTACTAAACGTCGCGGCTTTGGTGCCTCGTTTGTGAAGAGAGTTCGTAAAGCAGGCACAGATTTAATAAATAAAGTTCCTTCAAGGAACAATAAGAGGATAGATGATGCAAATCGTTCTAAGTCTCAGTTAACTCTTGCTGGTTCAGAATCTGGAGAATCAGATCCAGGCAGCCAAGATATGGAAAAAATGTCTAAAACTTCTGAATTAGATCAAGCATCTTCTAATATAAGTGTTGAGTCACCGAGATATAGTTCTGATTCGAATTTTAGCAGGAGATTTGACGATAAATTGTTAAAGAAATCAGATAATATTGATATGAGTGGATCGATTCCTAGTTTAGAATCAACGCGTTTGAATAGTGAAAATAATTTTGTGAGAAGGCTTTCAACGACTTCTACGCATAGTGGCGGTGGTGATGAAGCTTTAATAAGAGCTTCTTTAAGAAGAAGACATCACAAGAGCATACCACCAGCACATCGAAATAGCTATCAAGGATTAGAAGGCGACACTGGAATACCCGCAGGTACTCTTCTATTATTTTAGATCTTTCCATATTTACAAAAACAGCTTACTATCAGTTTCAAAAGAAAAAGCATCGTATTTTCGTCTCCATTTGTAGCTAAGAATACCATACGCTAAAAAGTAGCTATTCTTTTGTAATTTTTTTCTGAAAATAATGTTTTAATAAATAAAATGTGCTAAATTAAAATAAATACTAAAAAAAGAAATTCATTTTCAGCATCTACACCACCACCCGTATTTGGAACACCAGGTACGAGACGTACAGTATATGTTGCAGATGACGATCCAAATGTAAACCTAAACTCAAAACCACAGAGTACTCCCATAAAGGAAAACCCAACTTATTTGGTCTATAATAGAATATCCACAGTTATTGGCGACGGAGCTTGTCAAAACGTTAACGATAGACAAACAAATGAAACATATAGAACTCAGGAACAATCCCGTTCAGTTGTTGAAGAAAGTGTTACTGAACGAGAAGAATCGAGACACGATCGACGGTCAGTAAGCCGAAATGAAAAGACAGATAATTCAAAAGAGTCTGCAATTTGGTATGAATATGGTTGTGTATGATATAACACCTTTATTTGTATGGTTAAAGTCAGGCCCGGTAGGTGATATTTTAACTTAATGCAAAGGATGTAGTGTCTTTCAAAAGTTTAGTTTTAATCCTAGTCTTCAGTCTTGGATAGAGTGTAAGTGTATGTATGGAAAGGTGGACAACCTTTGCATATATTCACATACACTTTTCACATCATTTACTTTAATCATCGCATTTATAGATGCATGACGGTTTGAAATACTTTTTATCTAATCTTGGTTTAGAACAGTCGATTTTTTTAGGCAATATAAATAATTTTTTATCGGATAGAATCTATGTACTCCAAAGACTTCGAATCGCCGCCGGCCTGTGTCATGGTTGAACAGACTGAAATTATGCCTTGTATTTCCAATATTTACATTAGCATAGTGCACCTTTAAACACGGATAATTACCAAACCAAAAAATTACAAAAAAAAATATGTTCCAACTGTTGTCATAGACCCAATTTTGCCTGTTTAGCATGTGTAGGAATTTGTTATTGAAGAAAATTACAACACCAACTAGCTGTTATGCGAGATTTCGAATAAATGTCCAATTTATCTTGTAGTTTATCTAATTTTAAGATAGATGGCGTTAATGACACACCTCTTGAAAATGTTGGTTTAATGGTTTGTTTTTAATGGTGCATTGTATCATATGATTAGGGTTTGCAATAATTATATTATTACGATTAAGGTATCCTTCTATAAAATCAGTATTAATTTGGCATTTACATATTTTTCAAATGTCTCTCACATGATCATTTACATATTTTATTAATAAGGGTATTCCTGATAAATGACTTCAATAAATCTTTATAACAAGAAATATTTCAGTCATTACACTTGATTAGTTTTAGATGAATTGGATAATGAAGTTACCTTCTCCTAAAATTAATTTATGAACTTCTTTTAAGTTCCAAATTGAGATTAACATTAATAGCAAGTTTGAGGCTACATTTTGTAAATATTACATATTAATATTTTTATTTCATCATTAAATTTGATATGGTGTTGTCATATCCGATTGAGTTTTGTAAGGTTTATACCTTTCCAGTGATATTGTGACAGCTATAATTTAGTATAGGAATGTTTTTTTAAATATTATTTCGTTTTTAGCATAATCTTTGTACAAATAATGTGTTAAAAGTAATTTTTATTTTTGAGATTTTCCCTTACGAATTTCATACGCTTCAATAGATTTCATGATTTCATCCATATACTATATTTTTATGTTAATGTATTTAATAATGCTTTTTGTATAGTACAAATGAATTGATTACAATTTGATATTATTAAGTTATTTTATGATCATGACATTAGCTAATATCTATTTTGATAACAAGTTTAATTTATATTTATTATTGCAATGGAAGAATACATACTGATGACAAACACCCAGTATAAAATACAACTCTGAGAAGTCTTAAACCCAGCATGACTAGATGGTCATTATCTCAATTTTTGAATTTATTATTTATAAGATATTGTTCACTTAATATAAATTATACTATAAATGAAATTAAAAGTTAAAAATTTACTTCAAATCACTGTCGGCGAGGAGCTTTTTGGTCACGCGAGACCTCAATCAGATGCATTGAGAAGTCTCGAAGATGTGAGAGATTCAACCCTGAAAGCCACAAATATGTATTCACTACCAATGTACTCATCATAAACATACTATTTTTTAATCAAATGAAGTCATAATAAGTGTTGTTCGAAATAAATTTTTGGTCTATGTTTTAAGTAATAAAACACAGACAAGCGAGAGAAGAATGCAATGTGGGCTATCAATAGTCATGCCTAGCTTTGGGAGCTTTTCAGAGCTCTTTTTACTGGGTGATTATTATCATTCATAAACAAGTATGTGCATGTAAGAAGTATCTTGCAATTTGCATTCATTTTATTATTTGGATTGTATACTGAATTCAGCATATAAATTATTTGATTAAAAAAACAGTGATCTTACTTCCATGATATCAATATTGATACATATAATAATGGAGTGGGGAGCATCAATGTGTCATTATTATCGGTTTTTGATATATAATGTTTATGCCTTCCTTATATTGGGTTTGTATATCTATGCATTCTTTTACCTTACCATTGTTGGATTTACATTACTTTTAAGGAGTGTATAAGAAATTTCAAATAGTAAGGCAAATGAATGGTAAGATATAGGAACCAGCGATTAGTAATATTAAATGTACTTGTAGGCCTTGTATGGATATTATAGTGCCTCTAATATAACGATAGACGAATAAGATTCGTAACGCACCAAAATACGTAGTGGTCACAATAAACGCATTAAATTGGTACTAAAATGGTGCTATTTGCCAATATACTATTAAAATATCCAAAACCAGTATGTGCATAAGAACAATTACTGTCATTTAAAATTAGACCCTTGGGGCTACTTTTCATTCAAATAAAAGTTATCAATCAACTAAATTGTATTGTCTGGATAAAAGTGAAGTTATTAGATTTCTGTGTTACATTTGTGTAATTATCATTCTAACTTTTATTCGATACATCCCCCCTAGAGCGGCCTAAAATTAAATGACAGCTTAAGTTTAAAATAATTTTTGATGTACAATGGATTAATAATTGCTTCAGTTGGTCTAATTGATTCCTGTGACATCCCTCATTTACATTCTATAGCCTATATCCGCTATACTTAACCTGCCTGCCGAGCTTCTGTGGGTACCCACCTGGAATACTGCATAGTTATCCAATACAATGAATTTATATAGATAAACCTTTGCTGTTGCGAATATCCATAGACATTGTAACCACTAACTGTCTATTCTAGCAGTGAGACAGCTAAAAAATATTGTGGCTTGCGGGGCACCTCATGTGATGAGGTCTATGTGGCCCCTATAAAAAAAATTGACTATGGCTGATGAAAAATGTTACATTGTATGAACAGAATGAAATGACCTTCCATGAGCAATCAATTTCACTTTATAAATACGGATTTTGTAAAAAATAAATCGAAATGTGGCCATGTGGAAGTTGAACTTGTACTATAGTAGAACCGACTCTGATTACCGCGGGGTAAGCTATTATTTAAATACCATGTCAATTCCTTATCTTACAAGTGAATGAAAATTGATAAATCAGCTAACTCCCTTCAAGGAAATTTTTCATACTACATGAAAAATCCTAAAATACTCTTAGTAGATAAGGTAAACTATTTCTTTTTAATGATGTACCATCCTTTATATCTTTTAGCAGTTATCAGCTTTTCCTTGTAAAAATGTGTAGAAACTGGCTGGTTTGCTGATTGAGGTATAGCATTTTTTATTTTAGCACAGATCACTCCATCAGATAATCTTGGTCACAGTAATACAAATAAATTAGACTAACTATATTATCAGATTTGCTTTTCAAAAATGAGATCATGTTAACAACTATCCTTCGGGAGGATTCGCCTGTAGTAATTAGCTGTACTAATTTTCTGGTAATGGCTCATACTAATATTTGAATTGTATAATGTTCTCTCATATTTCATTACCTCTCACCGAATTTATTTTAGCACAACATTGTATAACTTCCAAGAATACAGGATTTTTAAAATAAATACGAAATCTCAATTTTATTTATTTTATTTACGTTTTTTCACCCAAATCACAAATCGAATTATAGATATTATAATAATTAACTTTGCTAAATCACAATACTAATTTCTGGTAACATTATCAGTCTAATTTTGCCTTGTCATAGTAACTTTTTAATGTGTTTTTTAAGTCCTTAGGGTTAATATATTTGAACTTAATAATTAATAGGAGCTTTTATCCACACGATAAGAAGCTGTAATATTTTGTGACCAGAGTATGCCTTGGTCTCAATTACGGTCATATCAACTGAGACACTATAAACTTCAAAACACTACAATATCCATATTTTGTACCGAGCATAGCAAATCATGAAGTAATTTTTTTAAAGAATTAAATTGTGTATTTATTGTTTTTTGAACATTAATTAAAATTACTTTCCGAAGGTGTTCTCTGCATACATAATATTATTTCACTACACATTCATCGTAGTGCGTCATCAGGGGCCTTAATTTCAAAAAATGAGTTTCATACCAAATACAATGTGGAGTTTATCTTGGATATACAACTTTTAATATCCTTAGAAAATGGTAGTATTTACCTAAATGCCCGTGTAGTTGCAGAATCGTCATACCCATAAAAAAGTTATTGAAATATTGCTATACACTATGTGTATCTAATCAGTATCTCATAATTGATTTAAAAATAATCTCAGACACAAGAGATAAAAACCACACAACCCCCTCAGCCATAACGTAGGTTTGTGACTGACGCCAAATAACGAAGCTTTTGTGGGAACTCGAAGTCTTGTTTAACTAAACATTTGTAATCAACTTCAATAATTTTTTAATAAAAAATATATATCTGACTTTGTTTAAAATGGACAGTCCATTTTAAACAAAGAATATACGTTTTTTTGATAAACTGCACAACAAAACATGCATTCATCTAAGTTTCTGCCAAACACTCAAAACATTATATGTAATCATGTGACTGCAAATGGTGGGAAATCTGCAAAATTATCTTATCATTGATGAGTTATAATACAGTCTATTTTGTGTCTAGTTTAAGATACACGACATGCAATGCGACGATTATTGAATCGGCCAAATAATAATGGCTATTTAAACAGGCTAAATAGATGGAACAATTTTGGCATTAAAAAATCAAAATTATACCTATAATTAGTTATATCGACTTAAAATTAACAAATCATACTCCATTACAAGTGCTTTCAGTCTTGATCTCCCACTGTAATACAGGACAAGGTTGTATGGGTACTTTGAATGGTTGGCCTGACACCACCGCCTTGTGTCCAGGCTCCACTTTCTGTGGCAGATATGAGATAATACACTGAAAACAAATAACAAAGATAATCCAAATTATTTTCATTGACAAATCATCACCTGTGGGGCCGAGATGTGTACACTGACGGCAGGATTGGATTATAAATTCCAAGTCTCTAAGTGGGTGCCAATATTTCAAAATTGTGGATTTAATGCACAATATACCCTAAATGTGTTTATAAAACAATAAATGTAAGTCAACTAAACACAATAGAATCTAATTGTAACTGATTTCATGAAGATCACATGCTTTGATTTATACTAATACTAGCTGTCCCGGCAGACGTCGTCCTGCCCGGAAAAGCTTCGATCAATATGCTGACAGCATTAAAGTTTATAATTAACAAATAAAAAATAGGGGTTGATGGTAGAGGGTTTAAAATTTAGGGTTGTATGTATTTTTTAATGCTGTATAAAAAAAAAACAAAAATTGATCTAAAAATTTAGGTGTGGACTACCCTTAACATTTAGGGGGATGAAAAATAGATGTTGTCCGATTCTCAGACCTACCCAATATGCACACGAAATTTCATGAGAATCGGTCAAGCCGTTTCGGAGGAGTTTAACTACAAACACGACATCGAGAATTTTATTTATTAGATATAAATACTAGGATTTCCCTGCGACTTTGTCCACATAGGACAGGTATCAAGGATTACAGTTATTTTAATTTTGCTAGATATAGAATCAAAGGTTATTTTCAGCAAGGTGGTTGGTGGAATGGATTTTTCAATATACATAAAAGTCGGAATAAGTAATGTTACTAAAGGCATACATAGCTACAAATTGTGTTACTAATTTTTTCAATTTTATAGACAAACTATAAAAAAAGGAACTTCAGAGTAACACGTCCCTTTGTCCCTTTTTTAATGTCCCTTTTTCTGATATTGGTTATTTTTGCTTCAGTTGTTGGAAATATATTGATTTACTGTGAAATTTAGTACAATGTTTTTTCCAAAATGGGAAATAATATGGAACACAGTAGTATTAGAATAAAATATAGTTTACCTTAGGTCTATCACTTTCAGTTGACATGTAACCAACACACATAGTCTTTGTTGTATGACCCCATAGAAGTTCACCATCGCCAGTTTGAGAGTCGAACCTTAGAGCCAATGTACCTCCTAGCCTTTCAGGTACATCCCACAAAAATGGTGACTCAATAAAGTTTTCTTTAAGGCATTTATCCAAGCCTAGAATAGGTGAGGAGTCTAACAAACTTTCCGCAGTGTTCTTAGCAAGTTGTGTTCTGATTAAATGTTCACCACATCCTGATGTACAGGCTGCAACTGATGGCTTAGATCCATCCCTACTCATGACCGCCCACACCCCACTCCCAAATGATGCTGCTTGGCCAACCCTACCTTCATGCTTTAAGGATACTCCACCAGAACTTGCCCCAGATGCAACCACACCATTCCAATCAACACATATAGCACCAACAGTATCAAGGGGACTGAATGTGACATCATTTTGTATAGAGTACCTTTTAAGTTTCCTTTTGCAATGTTTAAAGTTACGAAATGCTCTGGCAGATACCATTTTGTGATCATCAACAATTTCTAAACCCATCCTTTCAGCCCAAGATTTTGCTCCAGACCCTGTTAATATGCAAGGAGGCACTCTACCTAAAGACAAGTTATCACATTGCTTGATGCATAAATGTTTAGCTAATGATATAGGGTTCCACACATTTGAAACTGCCCCACAAGCACCAAAATGTAGTGTTTGTCCATTCATCAATGATGCATCACATTCCACTGTACCATTCCAGCTTAAATTCGAGCCATATCCAGCATTAGTCAATGGTGTGTTTTCTAGTTCTGCAAGATAGAGAAAATTGACATCAATCTACTTGATTGCATGTAATTATTTACTCGAAAACACAACATCAGTAAACACTGTTGTAGTTACAGGCTGTTCACCAGATAACAGAGTGAGAGTCTGAGAGGTATTGTACACCTCAAAAACATAATGGGAGGTTTCAAACAAAAGTAAACAGGATGAAATTAATAATTCAGTAATGGCAAACAAAATACCTGATTGCTGTTTTAGACATAAAGTGCTTCAAATATAATAAGGAACAAGAGATAAAGAATAATTAACACAGTCAGTAAGCAACAATCTAAAGAAAAATTAAACAATATGTATGTATATTATTGTGTACTTAATGTTTTATTAGCTGCTACTTAGATATTCAGTACATTAATTTTAAGTAGTGGGCAGGCAGAGTGGGTTGAGGGGAAGGTATAATTACTCTTTCTGCCAACCCCTATGCTCCAGAGTTCTTAAAATTTTAATTTTTCGTATACATAACCTCATTTTTCACCAATATTATTGTGATGGGTAGTGAAAGTTTGCGACCAGTGATTTAGGTTAGATTTGCTTAAAACCAACTGCCAGCACCAACTGATAACTATTTATTTTATTGCAATATTAGTGAAAAAAATCAATGATACATACATACATAACTTCACGCCAGGTCCCTTGCGGGGTAGGCACGAACAACAGAGCGCCATTTAGGCTTATTCTTACACACCTCACTTGCTTCTTTGACATTCATAGTTCTTGTCATGCACGATATCATAAAAAATCAATGATGTTTATTAAAAAATAATATTTCGAGATCTCCGGACCATAGGGGTTGTAGTAAGGTTAAGTATGCCTGCCCACTCCCTGTTCCACAACCTGGCTAGGTACTTAGAATTCGTGTATCAATTATCTATAGATTTACCGTTTTATTTACCAATTATTGCTTTTTCAACTGCATCTACAGCATTACCACCTTGCTGTAGAGCTTCTGCTGCTTTTCTGCAGGCTAAGTTGCAAGTTTTTTGATAGTCCTTCTTCAAATTGTCACTATGATAGCCAGCACCTATGCAATTAAATTAAAGTATATATAATATTTAATTGGCAATTTGAAAACAGTAAAAAAATATTTGATAGTGGGACTTACCACAATGTACAGCGATAAAACCATTCATTTTGACTCAAGTTGCACTTACAGGGTATAACATTTTATAAAACAAAAAAATATTTTTTAACCTTTATTACTAACAAACACTGTTATTAATAATTGAAATTGTATGATTTTATTTTATTAGTCCTCGTACTTTAATAAATAATGCACTATTTTGATCAATTTCAGTAGTAATAGGGACTTGCTAAGTTACTAATCATCTGAGTAGGAGTGCACGATATATATCGATATTGAATAAAATATCGATATATGTACTCGATATATCGATTCCTCCCGATATTATCGAATAATCTAGTATCGATATGTACAATCGATACATTTTATCCGATACATCAAATATCGGTAGAAATTTAGGAATAAACTTTTACTTTTTTAAACTGATTTATGGTTGGTAACTTGAGTAAAAATAAAACGTAAAACCCTGAATTATTGAATAACTAGCCTTCCCAGTAACGAAAGTTTCGTTGTTAACAAAATACTCTAAATGACTTCAAATTAAACTCCACTACATACCTAACCTACAATGTATATTCGTCTCAACAGCTAAAGAGCGATTTCTGAGTTTCTCCAATAAACTCTCAGTTTTATTTTTTTGTAGTTTTTCAGCGGTGGTCGATTATGTGATATACTAATGAAATGATTCGATTATAAAATAAGTAAGCTACTAATTTCATAATCGATTTTCAATATTAATATTCGAAAATAATTCGATTATGACATTAGTCATAATCGCCCCTCGCTAAACAACATACTATTCCTACTCTTAGTAAGGGCAGCACTAGTATTAAAAATGGTATAATCTGTGTCTGTGGGTACTCGTTTCGGTCTCAGTACAGAATAACTTACAAATAAAAGCTATCTGTTTTGATTGTTTTGTTTGATACATTTTACGAAATGTAAATACAGTTATATAAAATCTAACTAATAAAAATAAATAGCACAATATATAAAAGCGGCTTTAATTCAATTGTATAGAAGAAGCAAGCTGTGGCAATAAATTGATTACCTGTTTTATATATTACATTTTAATTAAAATTTTGTTTAAGCAAGGTCTCGACAAAAAATATTGGGAATTATAAATAATTAAACTTGATTTGTTTCTTATTCCTAGCTATTTTTACTTATATCAACCTGATCCCAATCAAATACTTAATATTAAAAACTAACTAAATAAGAAAATTACATTTTGTTACGATATATCGAAGATATCGATATATTTCTACGATATATCGCAAAGTATCGATACAACATTACGATATATTATATCGAAAATAATATCGATATTTTTTTTGTATGAACATCCCTACATCTGAGAAAAATAAATAATGAAAATTGAAATAGGTAGGTAGGTAAAAACCGTAGACTGTTATTTCTTCTTCTTCTTTGTTCAATAATGGCTTGGCACGGTTTGTGCATTCAGCCAGAGTCATGTAGACTTATTTATTATTATTATTTATTTAGGTTTATGGCTTGGTAGCTAGGCTTTTAAGCCAGATCTTAGTTTACAATTATAGTTTCTTCATTTTCTTAAGCCTATGTATAGCACAGCTGAACTGTAGGTAATCAGCTAGAGCCATTCTACGGAGTTCTTGTGACAACTCAAAAGACCACATTTGACTATACAGTTCACATTTCTCACAATCAAAAACTATCAATATCCTATAACTATTGTTCATTTTAGAGTAATTTCATACATTTTTAGAAAATAAAACTGCACATCTCCTTTCAGTTCCCGCCAAAAACTTCGGAGGCCAATCCGAATCTGAGGACGGCATCCGGGTAGTGCGGGCGCAGCTCGCTTACTCTCTCAGCGGCTTCATTGCGGGACATAACTGCCTAGCAAAAGGATAAAACCGACTAGCAATGGCTGTGGAGCATGGCCTGAACAAGTTCCCTCAGTGAATCGATCGGCCCTACGATGGCCTCGAGCTCGAACCTCTCAGATTGCCATACAGCCTAGTCGGATTTCATTTCTCTTATCACTACATTTCTTTTACACCCATTGATAATTTTTATTTTATTTACAACTAACTGACCCGACGAACTTCGTACCGACATATTTTCTGAATTCCTAAGACTTTGTTTCATGACACAAAAACAAAATCACCAAAATCGCTCCCGGTGATTGGGAGGATTCTAGAACCCGATCTCAGCGCCATCTAACGGTTCTAATTGCGAATCTAAACCATCCGGGAACCCACTCAAACACCCAAAAACAAAATCACCAAAATCGCTCCCGGTGATTAGGATTCTAGAACCCGATCTCAGCGCAACCTACCGGTTCTAATTGCGAATCTAAACCACCCCGGAACCCACTCAAACACACAAAAACAAAATCACCAAAACGCTCCAGGTGATTAGGAGGATTGTAGAACCCGATCTCAGCGCCACCTACCGGTTCTAATTGCGAATCTAAACCACCCAGGAACCCACTCAAACACACAAAAACAAAATCACCAAAACGCTCCAGGTGATTAGGAGGATTGTAGAACCCGATCTCAGCGCCACCTACCGGTTCTAATTGCGAATCTAAATCACCCAGGAACCCACTCAAACACACAAAAACAAAATCACCAAAACGCTCCAGGTGATTAGGAGGATTATAGAACCCGATCTCAGCGTCACCTACCGGTTCCAATTGTAGATTTAAACCATCCCGAGACCCACTCAAACTCACGCACAAAATGTCATCAAAATCGGTAAAGTCGTTCTCAAGTTATGCGCTTACCAACACATTTTGCGATTCATTTTTATATATAAGAAGATAAACAAGCTGCAATATGACCGCGCAATTACTTACGCGGGACTTAAGACTTTGTATCTTTGGAACCAACAAAAATATAATATGTTTTTATTTAAATATTGGCACTTATTTTTTTATTGCAAGAGTTCAGCAGACAGGCAGACGGCCCACTTTATGGGAAGCGGTTACCATCGCCTATAGACATTTGCAACACCAAAGTGTTACAAATGCGCTGCTTCTCTCTTAAGGGAGACTGGAACCTGGTCACTAATACCGGAACACAACTCAAAGTTGTTTTGGCGACATACTTAAGACCAGGGGTGGTAGCCATCCAGCCGGACAAATGCCCTACCACCTAGCTGTGGGTTGTTTTGTCGCCTCTTACGACAGGCCTCCCGGCCGCAGGAAATAGTATTATTTCTCTGTTCCTGCGCAGATAAAATTTGGAAAAACTTATTTGGAATTCTGACAAACTGGTATTTCTTTTTATATATTCCTACATTTTCTTAAAGTAAATCCATGCAAAACATAAACCTTTAAGCTCTCCTTAAGAATTTATGTAATAAAATGCCTAGATGACGGCCAGTACACAGAATGTATTGAGTGTTAGCCTGGTCTCATTTCTAGTTCACAATACCCATATTTTGAGTTAGAAATGAGACAAGGCTTCTAGCTAACAAATAACAACAGGATATTAAAGTTTGTGAAACCAGACAAAGAATTTGCATGTCAAACAGGTAAGGACCATTTTGGATCATATATCTTTTTTTGTATAACTACTATGTTTTTGTAGAATGAATAGTTTGATACAATTTGAAAAGCCCAGTAAAACATAAAAACATTTTTAATATCACATTTAATATTATGTATATTTTAATATTCTATAACTAATTTTTTTTTCAGAAACAAGAAGGACTTGTGAAAAATATAAAGTCGTAATATTATAAATCAATATGAGCTTTGGTAGTTCTTTATGTTTTATAAAATGATTTTCTCGCCAACTGCACTGAATGTATAGCTACACATTATTCCAAAATCACAACAATACAGTATGCAGTATTGCATGCATTAAGATGCAGTATTTTTAAAAGATTAATTGAATTTATTTTCCTGTGCTTAGCATAACTCCAACTACAAGTGCTGTGATAGTAAAACCCTGGGCAACTATTCTCAATCTCATCATTTGTTGTGACATCCTTTTATGACCTGTTCTAAAACTCCACAAGCCATATGATAATGCTCCTGCAGTGGCTAGACAGCCTGAAAAAATAAACATGATATAAAATATAATGGCACTTGCAGAAAAGTTTATTTGGGGCACTTGCTTTTTTTTTGCCAATATGAAATGGTTAACCTTGAGACAATAGTGTTCCATATGGTGAGTGAGAGTTCTGGTGGTCTACTTTCCTTATTTCCTTATCACACACCTCATATCACCTCACGACCCAGCAATACAGGGCCTAGTAACACATTTCCAGTGTCCCTAGTATTGAAAACATTTATAGGCGATGATAATCACTTTCGTTCAGGTGGGTGGGCCGTCTATCTTATTGCCTGACTGCAATGCTATGACACAGAGTGGCATGAGATTACGGGTAATTTGAGTTTAGGGGTAACATATGCCTTAAATATAGCCACAAAACCTGTCATTTAGGTTAGGAAACAAGTTTTTAGGGTCCACAAACGAGTTTTGAATGAATAATGGGAAAAAAATATATTCAATAAAGATGGTTATGCCACTTTTGTTGATAATAAAGTGTGATATGTGTTTAGGAATACACCCATGCTTAATATATAAACACTAAAACTGTTTTTGACTTAAGTAAACAAGTTTAGAATTAGTATATTAATTTTTAAATATGAAAATAGTTTTGTTTTGCTTATATTTTGAGATGATGGTTACAAATCGGTTGTGACACTCATTAACTGAAAGCACACGTGCAGCTGAAGCGTTAGTACCAGAACAGACTGGTCACCATTGTCGCAATATAACGAAAAGAACTAATGAAAAAATTAATATCTCAAATACTACATGTCTCCTAGAGATGGATGTTGCAAAAGGGAGAAGTACCCTTCTCCCCTTCCCCCTCCATGCCCCCTATTAATTAAAAGTCAGTGACCACAAAGTTTAACCTTGTGCCCGCTTGTGGCAATAAAATAAGTGATTATCTACAGAACCATTACTACGCTCAAGCTACCGAGAACACCAGTGAATGACAATATCTATATGCTCAAATGACAACTTATTTATTAAAGATTATTATGTAAAAAAGTAAACAAAAACCTACCAATCGGTACAAAAGGATTTTCAGTGAATTTTCTTACAAATTTAGCTCGAGTTGATTCTGCTTGATGAACAGCTCCCATATCCTTCCGCAATTGTACCCAGTCTAAATCAGTGGGCTCCTCGTTAGACATGTCTATTAATTAATTAAATAGGATTTACCTATAGCGAAATTGAGAACTTAACAATAATAAAATAATCACTATTCGTGAGAGTACTAGTGTTCTGTGATTCTTAATTTCTTATACGTAAGTTTTTAAAATTGTATAGGTTAAAATCATCTGTTTTTTGTATTTTTATTTTTGAGACTCGATTCGCATCGCATCGCAATCTAACCAGTAATAGCATTTATTATTTTCTGGCCTGGTAATAAAAGTTAATAGAAATGTCTGCATAAACTGATGGTCGGGTCTTAAGGGCGTCACACACGGCGAAGATACTATAATATTTTATGTTAAGATGCCTGAATATAAAATATTATAGTATCCTAAGGTAATACACACTGTTAAGTTACGATAATATATCCCATCGAAGCATTCTATCAAAGGCTTGGCTAGGGGTTACACGTATATTTATCCACTGAATCTATATACGGAGTGATATAATATGAATAATACGGCCTTACTATTAGATTTATTGGGTAGCTCATCGGATGTTAATTCTGACTTCGATTCATCGAATCGAATCGATGACTTAAAAATTTCTTTCGCACATTCTAAGTATCAAAAAATCTGGGTAGAATGTAATACAAAGTTTAGGAGCAACCGCGGTGAATTTAATCTTTACGAAAACCAAAATCCAACCGAATCAAAAATGTTTCAAATATATTTTAAAAAGTCAAAGGAAGTTTTTCTTTACCTTTTTTTGGCTATGATTGGTTGCGAGAACATCGTGTGCTAATCACAATCAATCGATGCCAAATATCGTGTCTTGCTCGATATTTACATTCTGACCTCGCAGGCTACAATACAAATACAATGAATGAGAGAGCGGGAACGAGACAAACACGCCCCGCACCCCGCATTATCCAACGGAAACAGTCCTTACCATCGTCATAAGCAGTGGAAAAGTGTTTTAGAGACAACGATATTTTAATATAGATACGTTATACCACCCACTGACCTCTATAATACAAGTACGCTGGACTGACTATGCTATACAAAATGACAACTTTTTTTGTGCCTATTTGATCACGTCAGACTAGACTTGCAATGAAAAGAACACACATTTGTGTCCTCTTGTGCTGTTCCTTATCGATTTGCTAGTAACGTGTCTACCTCTTTTATATTTTATATCATTGTCTAGGTACCGATTGCTTGATTCATATCTCCTGATGTTCCTAGGAATAAAAATACAACTAGAAAACTAAACCACTATGGGAAACAGGTGAGACGATATGTATGTTTGTACGTAAAAACCTGAACAAGTCATTTTATCAACATAATATTAATAAAAAGCACATCGAGTAATAACGGAAACTCGAGAGAAAAGGTAGTTGAATAAATAAAATATATTTCATTCCATTTTGCATTGGATATTAAGTGCACACTCTGTATCTTGCGATATATTTCGTATCTTATGATAGCTCGGCACTTTAACATAAAATTTCCATATCGCTCGATAGCTTAAGATACTGTAATATAAAAATATATTGTATCTTAGCCGTGTGTGATAGTTCATACAAACTGTATGGTGAGCGATATTTTATCTTAGAACATAAAACATTATAGTATCTTCGCCGTGTGTGACGCCCTTTATAGTAGATAGGAAGTTTTGCCTTGACATTGTCAATCAATGACAGTTAAATAAACGTCGAAAAGGGAGCAGCCACAGTGTTGCCAGATGGGGGGGATTCCCTGCAAATCCGGGGATTTTTTTCGACGTTGGAGGGAAATTCGGGGGTAAAGATCCTTTGGGGGGACATTCGGGGGGAAAATTTTGTTGAAGGAATTTTGGAGATTTTTTATGTACCAGTAATTCATCTACAAACACAATTCTCCTCACCACAATTATTATATCTAAGTTATAATACAGTATTATTACTTAATCTTAGGATTATATTTTACTAGTGAATCATACTTCAATTCAATGGTTCATTTTAATAATTCAATTCATTCGTTCGTTCGTTCATTTACGTCATTTATTTATTATGCCGTCTCTACTCGTATACGTCGTATCCTATAGGCTATGTTCCGTTAGACACAACGACCACAACAACCGCGATTTTTCCCTTTCCTTATATACTTTTTGTTAGCGTCACAATTGTAAGCTCAAGTAGAACGGTTATTCGACCCACCTATTGACACGGGTCGTCGTGAGCGTCCTATGAGCGAAAATGATGACGTCATTAGTGAAGTTTTCGTTACGACGGTGGTTTTGCTTTTTAATTTCTCCTTTAAAATAAGTAAAAACTGTTTTGGGGGTTTTTTTTTCAAAAAGCATAAATTTGGGGGTTTTTGAAAAAAAATTGGGGGTTAATTTACATGGTCATCTGGCAACACTGAGCAGCCATTTTTCCTGTGACGTGCCGAGCCCGAGCCGACTCGATTTGTTTGCTGTTTTGCTTTGCCTGATAAAATGATGTTTTCTAATGCATCAAGTATTATTTGTGTCACTGTAAGTTTATTTTATCTTATTTAATAAGAAAGAAAACGGGATTAATTCAATCTATAATTAGCGGGTGTGACTGAGACACGATTTGCAACAATGCAATCTAAAGCGTAACCAGCTCCTTTCCATATCGAACATAAATAAGATGAAACACGTGATAATCAATAATCATACTAAATTAGCATAATAGGGCAATTTGCGATGGTTTATTTCCATACATGTTTATTGTATAATTTTAAAATAGCTTACCTTACACCTTATAGAATATTATACAGGTTTGAACATATTTTACCCTTTTCAAATTATGTATCTTTTGTTCGTATTTCGACGCAATAATCTTTTTAATTTGTATGTTTTGCTTTACATATTTCTATAATAATTCTATTTGTTTTATTACAATTTGCTCTTAACACTCAATTTTGCAATTGTTGGCAACATGCTAATATTGTCATCTTGATGAGTCAATAAAAGGCAGTTAACTGAACGCACAACAAGATCTATTAAGTATTACCAATAAATCACCGAAGTAGCATTGAGTTAGTACTTGCTTGCAAGTGAATTTATCTATTTTATTATTTTTATACCTACCTACTGGAAAAAATGTGTAAGCTGCTTATTGAAATAAAAATTAATAAGTTTATTTTTTGTAACTTATTAACTTAATTTGTTTTAGCTGTGAGTGTGGTTATGGGAAATAGATTTGACACTATAAGCAATATCTAATAATACAGCCCTTAGGGAAAAATATTAATATTTTTTTTATATATTTTAATGGTAATTTTATTTTAATATGCTCTTTTGTTTGTGTTCAATTTACTAATTTATTTTAGGTTCTTTTTTCCCAATATGGCTAGGTAACTCTAAAAAATGATCAAAAATTAACATGTATTTTTACAATTTGATCTGGAAACATACTTGATATTATAATTTTAGTATATTTTGAATGTATTCATTGTTTCAGATGAAATTTTCAACTTTGTTCCTGAAAGCGAGTGAATCTCGGGTGTCTTGAACACTTTTTAAATATATTTAATCTAATTAGTTTATATTAATTTAAGATTATTGCCCCAACTTGTTATACCATTATCTTTAATATGTCCAGTTCACTCAATGTTTTTCATTGAAACAATCTTATCATTTCTGCTCAAGATAAACAGCACTTTGTTTTGGGTTACCTTTTGAGGTAGTTGTGTTCTTATATAACATTTAAAGTATTCTGAATACATTTATTTCAAAATATGGCATCCAACGATCCAGAAATTAAGGAAGGATTTACTTTACCAGTGTGGATGAAAACTAAACCAACCAAGTAAGTCCTCGCTTATTGTGATTACACTAGAACAATATCTGTTTGGTACTAAAACATGACAAATATCTATATTAGGTAATCATTGAGTTACTGTAATAAAATATGAACAATAATATTTAAATTTATTTTATTCCTGATTATCAGATATTGTTATAGAGTTACCTATAATTTTTATTTCAATATTACTGTCCCCAAATATTAAGATATATAATTGGAAATGTACAAATTGGCTAGGTGTATTTCAGCCCAAGTACCAGTAAATGTTCCAAAAAGGTGAAGACTTCTTATCATTCAACTATAGAATCATAATTATCCTAACTATAGAATCCCATTTAATTAAAAAACAATGCATATTATTCAAATATCTGATCAATGTTTAAAGCAAGCAAAATTAAAGTTAAAATAAAGAACTCTATTGCACTAAACCATGCCAAATGCTGAAGGCAAACCTTCTTAAACAAGAAAGTATTTAAATCATTAAAAAATTTGTAAAACCTAATAAACTTTAAATTTATTAAAGTCCGTCAAGCTTTCCCAAACACGTCGCATGATTGTTGTATAGTGTAATGTTTATGACATTGTAGTGTTATAAAAGTTTATATAAATATATACAAATATATGAATAATCTAAATTCGATGGGGTAAAAGCAGTACTTTTTACCATCGCACACGTTAACAGCACAGGTTGGCATTTTTGAGGAGCTCCTCACACAGCCATAACGATACTAAGACTGTTAGAAATCGATTATTGAACTAGTTTTTATAAACGCGTTAGATTTTATAATCTTGTACCTTGGCGGAGGGGTATGCTCATACGAGGCTTGTCCATTGGTTTAATGGTCTAAGATAGAATGCAATGTGTAATCTTGGCATGTTTTATGTCACATGCTGTTAACACATTTTACTTTAAGTGGAAAGATAAAAATGTCTTCTGTACACAATAATGTAAATCTAAGTTTTAGTTAAATTAATGCTTTAAACATTAATTAAGATGTTTTGTTCTCATTTTGATTTAGAAAACGTCACATGTTTCTATGTGTACAATAATAGCAACTTATATATATATATATTTATTATACACCCCACTGCTGCCTTCAGGCCTCTTCATTTTAAGGCATTGAACGGTATACTAGCTACTCATTTCCAACATCAAATGGCAGGATTTACACATCAATAACTGATGTATTGTAGGTTTTTTGTGATATATTCCTTCCTTCCTGGAATGCAAATCCAAACTTAAACATGAAGAGCACCTATCAATCCTAAAAGTTATTGATATAATATGCCAGATAATGATTGATACCACATTCGTAATTTAAGCGTTTTCATAAATTGAATTTCTTTCTTATCAACATTTTGAACAATTGATTGTGATAGGAACATGTATGTATGACATCAACGAATAAGTATTGTATGAACTGTGTTTAATGTAAGAATCTATTGTAGGTATGATAATAATGCTTTTTTAACCGACTTTAAAGAAAAGGAGGAGGTTCTCAATTTGTCGGGATCTTTTTTTAACCGACTTCGAAAAAAGGAGGAGGTTCTCAATTCGTCGGGATCTTGTTTTTTTTTTTTTGCTTTTTTTATGTATGTTCGCCGATTATTCCGTGATTTATGATCCGATTTACGTGATTCTTTTTTTGTTCGACGCGGAATAGCTTCTAATTGGTCCCCTAAAAACATAGTTTGGCCCAGTAGTTTTCATTTTATGAACATTTTTTATGAAAAAATTCCATTCCGTTCCATATGTACACCGATTACGCTGAGATTTATAATCAGATTTACATGATTCTTGTTTAGTTTGATGCGGAATAGTTGCTATTTGGGTCTTAAAAATTTGACATAGTTTGGCCCAGTACTTTTCATTTTATGAACATTTTTTATGAAAAAAATTCCGTTCCGTTCCATATGTACACCAATTACGCTGAGATTTATTATCAGATTTACGTGATTCTTGTTTAGTTTGATGCGGAATAGTTGCCATTTGGTCCCCTAAAAATTTAACATTGTTTGGCCTAGTAGTTTTCATTTTACGATCATTTTTTTTGTTCCCGTTTCTTGGGACCTATATTTTTAAAGAAGCGCGGCACCTTTCGTAGGTCTATCCATACATAGCTAGACACTAAAAAGTAATAAATAAAATTGTGGGACTTGAGTCCCACACAGAGTTGCAGTTTATTAAGCTGTAACTATTTTAGGCGAAAATAATACATTTGTTTGAGCAATTTTATATGTATTTTATAATACAGTGACAGAAGGAATAATAATTAAGTCAAGTCAATATTTGAATACTTTTCCAAAAGTCGCCAGTGCTTTAATTATAAGAAAACATAGGTTTTAACACCTCCCCGTAATCAAAGCACTCTGAGTACAGTAAAGATATACACCTGTACTGTATCAGGTATTTAAACTATTAACCCTACAGGCCCCTGCACACAATACGTACCAATAAATTAATTTGAATATGAAAACACTATGTTAACCCCAAAGAGCTCAAGCATTTGTAGTCTCTCAGCTTAGGCAATGCCTTAGTGAGAATGTCTGCTGTTTGGTGAGTTGATGGTATGAATTTTATAACGACTTGTTTGGTTGAGATGGAGTCACGAATAAAATGATGTCGAATATCAATGTGTTTGGTGCGAGAGTGATGTGTATTATTTCTAGTGAGTGAGATGGCACTTTGATTGTCGCACAATATCGTTAAAGGTGGTGATGATTGGAAGATGTCATTAATGAGCGATCGGATATAAATGGCCTCCTTACAGGCCTCACTGAGAGCCATGTACTCCGCCTCTGTTGTAGACTGAGCCACAGTTCTCTGTTTGCGTGACTCCCATTTAAACTATTAACCCTACAGAGGCCTGTAGGGTTAATAGTTTAAATACCTGATACAGTACATGGTGTATATCTTTACTGTACACAGAGTGCTTTGATTACGGGGAGGTGTTGAAACCTATGTTTTTACAAAAATAAAGAAACTTCGTTTAAGAAAACCGACTTCAAAAACTAAAAAGTATAAAATAACTTATTTCTAAATGTATTATTATTAATAAATAATATCTAAAACATCTTGAAGGCGGTGCAAAGTAAAACATAAAAATACTATATTTGGAAATTACTAAGCACCGACTTTAAGATGTTTTAGATATTATATATTAATAATAATACATTTAGCAATAAGTTATTTTATACTTTTTAGTTTTTTTGCATTTTGTTTCTGTGCTGTGATTTCAATTTTTATAAGTGTTAATTGTTTTTAACCGACTTCGAAAAAAGGAGGAGGTTCTCAATTCGTCGGGATCTTTTTTTTTTTTTTTTTGCTTTTTTTATGTATATTCGCCGATTACTCCGTGATTTATGATTCGATTTACGTGATTCTTTTTTGTTCGACGCGGACTAGCTTCCAATTGGTCCCCTAAAAATTTGACATAGTTTGGCCCAGTAGTTTTCAATTTTATGAACATTTTTCATGAAAATAATTTTCACTCCGTTCCATATGTACACCGATTACTCTGAGATTTATGATTCGATTTACGTGATTCTTTTTTGTTCGACGCGGAATAGCTGCCATGTGGTCCCCTAAAAATTTGACATAGTTTGGCCTAGTAGTTTTCATTTTAAGAATTTTTTTTTGTTCTCGTTTCTTGGGATCTATATTTTTAAAGAAGCGCGCCATTCGTAAGTCTACCCATACATAGCTAGATACTAAAAAGTAACAAATAAAAAATAAAAACTTCGTTTAAAAAAACCGACTTCAAAAACTAAAATGTATAAAATAACTTATTTCTAAAGCTATTATTATTAATATAATTAAATTATCTAAAACATCTTGAAGTCGGTGCAAAGTAAATCATAAAAATTACTATAATATTTTGAAAATTACTAAGCACTATATTTGTTGATTTAAAAATACAGGCAAATCATATGAGGTCTGGCATTGTTTCTATTGTTTTATCAACATTTAATTTGTTTATATACATTTGTTTTTGGCTAATTAGACTACGATAACACATATTTATGTGCTGTAAATGGACTTACACCACTTTCAAAATTAGACATTTGTAAAAATCGTTTAATTTCAATTTTGAAAAATCAAATATCGCTTAAAATATACTTCATTTTAATATAATTTTGTTTACAAATACGCATAACAACACATAAAATTTTATTTTAGACGGCAATTACATTGTCATTACAAGATACTGATTACAAGAATTTACTTATTCTCTGCATGTGGTAGTGTTTCAAAATATGCATGATGCACCGGAGGTATATAGGGTAGTACCTGCTTCATGTCTTTATATTTTTCGTACGTAATAGGTCTGGAATTTTGGTACAAAGGCTCCAGGGAGATTTTTCAAATTTTAACGGTCTTCCAGGACGTAGAGGTAATAAATTGATAATTTTAAATTCTGCGTCCGTCATCGTTGTTTTATAAAAAATGGTATATGATGCAATTTTGAGGAACACAGCTAGAGTATGAATTGGAATAGTACATAGGCTACATTTTATTTAAAAATTCATCTCCTAAATAATATAAAATTAGAAAAATCGTAATAAGATTGCGGATTTTTCTGCAAAAAGATGGCGCTACTGTTGTTTTTGTTGTTTTTTTAATTCGCCAAAATACGGGCAAAGATACGGAGTCATACAGCCTTGTCGTATTTATTTTCTTCTCACAGGTTATGCGCTGTACATTTTCTAATACATTTCTCTAGTTTTTTAATATCTATCTTTTAACTTACGAGTAGTGGAAACACGGAGGGGAAACAATGCAAATCGTCCGCGGGTGAAACCGCGGGACACAGCTTGTATAAAATAAATGAAAAATAACAAAACACTGATCGGCATCCATCTGCTATGCCACCTACCACTGCCAATTGGACTTACACCACTTTCATAATCGATGATTATGCAATTTCATTGACTGACCGATTTTAAGTTGTACAAAACATGGGATTTTTTTGAGAAATTAAACAGTCCGTTAGTTATTTCGTTTCCGTTAGTTAGTTATATATAAAAAAATTACATTAAATTAAGCATGAATTACGTGATAGCTCATTTTCCTCAAAAATGGACTTACACCACTTTCAAAATAAACGGTCCATATACAGAGGCACATGACGATTTTTAACCGACTTCGAAAAAAGCAGGACTTTAAGATGTTTTAGATAATATATATTAATAATAATAGTTTTAGAAATAAGTTATTTAATACATTTTAGTTTTTGGAGTCGGTTTTTTTAAACGAAGTTTTTATTTTTTTATAGATTCCGTTTTTCTAAAATGGCAACGGACTGAACACATAACACTTTTATCTCACTGCCCTCAAAATAATACTAGTTTTTAATCGGCGAATGTTTTCTAACGGTTTTGCACTATCTTGATGCTTCCTTGCTTGAAATTATTATTACATATTTGCAGTGAAAAATCGCATGTCTTTTAGAATTTAATATTATAAATAGATAAATAATTTTTTAGGTTTCTTAGTGAACAATACTCTATCTATAATTTCATTATTGACATGGATTTTAGTAGCTCTTTTGAAATGTAGTAGATCCCAAACGTAAGGAATTTGCATTATCCAGACAGCTTAAAATGTGCTCCTATAAATAATAGGAGCTTTTAATTATTTGCTACATTAAATCTACAGTCTGAGTGTATGCCATTTTGCAAAAGGTAATCAGTTTCTGTTACCGAAGATTCTCATGATTAAGTCGTTAATAATATAATAAGTTTTTTGTAAACATGTTTGCTTTGTTCAGTGAGTTTGTAGATCTGGGTCAGGTTTTATAATGGCTAAGACTAGTGACCTTTATTATAATATGGCGGTGTCGGGTGTTTTTTATGTTTACTTGTAGGCAAACTGGCCGACAGGTTCACTTGATAGCAAGTGGTTGTTACCGTCGCCAATCTGCACAATCAAGAGAGCCGATGCGTTGCTTATACCCTATACTATGTTGAGATTTTAAATATCTCTTTATGTCCTTTCTGAATAGCCCCACATAGTAGTGTGCTGGTAATTCGGTATTATAAATTCGCGTTAATGAGATACAAGTGTTTGTTATGAAATTTACAGTCATGTTTAGTGGCATCTTATTAGTTGAAATGCAAAGTACACATACATTACGTCACTTGTTTGCAAATTGAAGTAATACTGTTTGTATATTTTTAAAATTTTGTCAATTGTAGTTTGAACACGACTGGTTTACTTTGTGTTTAACATTGGGATTATGTCGCAAGTTTCGATGTAGCTCGTGATGGAGGCTCGCCTCTGACGTCAGTTATCGGCATGTTGTTGATCATTTAAACTCTAATTTTCGGCTATGTCACAACATTTGACCTCTTCTGAGGTAGCAGAGTGGCTAAAGATGCAGTGAATTGTTGAATCTAATAAAAGTATGCATTTGCGAACAACTAAACTGCGCGCGAGAAGCGATTAATTGAAATGTACATATTTATAGTAGGAAGTGATGAAACAAACAAAACAATCAGTCGCACTTGTTCTTTCGCATTACAATATCTTTGTACACTATAAGGGTACACCTGCTTCTTGCATTTGCTTACTCCTAAATCAAACTTGAAGGCGTTTTAATCATGATTTGACATTCATATCTCTCTAATATATGAAAATTTCGTGTCACGGCATTTATGATCTTTTGATATTTGGTAGGTATGAGAATAGGTCGTAAAATGTTTTTGTTTTTTTATTTTTATGGCCACATTGATATTATATCAATGAAATCAAGACATAATCAATGTAATTTATCATTTTTATCTAATACTGACTAATAGCCGTAGACCATTATTTTATCAAAACGTCAGCGCTGGTTATAGTTTCTTCGATACATGAAAATTGAATAATATATTTTCTGTAGAAAAATGTAATTTCGATTACTTACCTCTTTTTTAACAATTAATTATTTATTTGGCATGTTGACGAATTATGACGTCATACTTGATTATAACCATGCAAAATAAAGGAAACTTACTGTTTGCAAGATGATAAAAGTGTCTCCGCTAATTTATTTATCAAGTACTTCTATTATATACTATTGCTGTCTGACACGTTTTATACATTGCACTTTGCCGTACTGTCACCGGTTTCGTCATTGTACCTACACCCATACTTGTGGTAAATTATCCATTACTACATAAGAAACGCTTAATCACTAAATATTTGTTCTTAGTGAGTAAACGTTTTGCCGCAGATGTTTTTCAAGTTTCATGTCCATCATCTGTTGCTGCAACAACAGCAGAATTCAGTGTGAAAAAAGAATGAAAATATCGTCTTAAATTGTCCATGAGTTTACTAATCTAGCCTATACTCAATATTTTGAAGGTTATCTAAGTACGTAGTTGATTTTAGAACGTGTATACATGTAAATAAATAAATAAATACATGTACGACGGACGTATTTATGTTGCAATGTTCAAATGGGACGCTGTCAAGGTTAATATGTTTCTTGGTATGTGTAGTTTGTTACCAAAGGCTTCTAGCTACTTTTTTTTTGTAGAAAAACATAATTCCATCTTGATGTATTATTTTGCTAACTGATTGTTTCATTAAAAGGTTGTATAATATTATTAAAAAATAATAGTAATTATTTTAAATGAAATCAAATACCGTCAAAAAGTTTCCAGAAACTGATTAAATACTAAAAGAAGGTAACTCCAAATAATTTATTTTACTGAAAATGAAAATATTAAATCAGTTCTCAACTATTGTGAAGCGTTAATTAATTAATTATATATTTATAATGGCTACATACATAAACTGACTTTAGGTTTGTATTTTAATATGCTGTAACCGCACCGCTTGACATGGTATTTCGTCCTTGTGACACCTGGATACAAAATACTTTGTAATTAGGATGGTATATCATCTTCAAGATCTCAAACATCAGTATGTTTATGAGTTTTATTTTACAATGTATTCTAAGCAATGAAGTCAAGACTAGTCTTAATTTATGATGGGTTATGATATGAATGACTTATGAGAAAAAATTAATTGAAGTGGCTGTATTATTTATATTACTTACTAATTCGAAAGTAGTTTGGATGCTACTTTATTCCGTTTAAATGTTCTTGTTTTCTGGCTTTGTATTTACATGGAAATTTTGAATACATGAATGTCCTTTCGGCAACAGGAATGAGCAAGTATATTATTTAAATATCTATTTATTGGGATAGTTTTCGCGGGATACAGATTCAAAGTTTAATCGAGTAAAAGCGAATTCGCATGGAAAGTACTAGTATTTTAATTTTTTTATCTACTGTTCTACTTTATCATAAACACAGATGACAGTGATAGTGGAATTGTTTGTTGAACTCTCTTCAATCTTTTTTCGAATATCTGAACTTCGAAGGTCATTTTTTGCGATAGCGAAATGTGCTTTTCTAATGGATTTAATACGTACCCCAATGGGTTTAATACAATAAATACACTGTGTATTAAAAGCGTGTATTGTGTCGTAAAACATGAATAGTCTGCATTTAGATGTATGTAATTATGTGAGAGCTATAAAATTGATGTTTGAAATAACTACTCTTATAGCAGATGTTTTATAAATGCAATGAGGACATGATGCCCTCTAATCGTGTATAATGTACAAATAAGCAACTGTATATTTTTAATACCTATGCATGTGGTTGAATTATGATAATGGTTCTCAAACTTGAATGGCAAGGGACAAATCCGTCCCGTTTGGTTAATTTTTGTCCCGCCAAAGATTTCACTGTTTTGGTTGTAATACTCATATAATTGTTTGAAAAACTAACCTTGTTTATAAAAGTCTGATTATAATTTATTTAAAACTAAAATTATTATATTTGTTCCTTGCTATAAGTTTACATTAATTTAGATTGTTCGAGTTTACTACCAGTTCTTTAAAAAACTATCAAAATTCGTGATTAATTGAATAATTATTGTGATGCTTCGGCAAATCAAAGAGACAAGATTTAGTTTGTTTCAGAATTCAGATACTAATTTATAAATATTAATAATGGCTTAGCCTGGCATAGTTATCTTATCAACTCTTCTTGGGCGGTTATTTTTAGCAACATTTTTTTTATTTATTAGCTCAATTGGACTGAATTGAAATCCATCAAAATAAATATAAAAGTGGGTTTTTATATTCTTATAAATGTTTGTTTTCTCTTTGCTACCTTAAACAACCGATTTTGAAATTATTTATATACATAGATTAGGTATAAACGTTGAATGTGTGAATACTTCTAGCGGCATAGGTCACCGAAATACCGCAAGTGGAGTTGCGTGAATTCCTCCTAATTATTCAATGAACTTAATTCATAAAACAAGCGATATAATTTGATAAAAACGTATATGAATCGAAGTTGTTACAATCTATGATGAATATTTTTTTTTAAATATTTATGGCTTGGCAACTAGGCCTTTAAGCCAGGAATAAATTATTCTTTATCTTTGTGACGTTATTGTAGAAGATTTTATCCCTAAACGATAACTTTATCTATATACCTACCTTAAATAATTATACAGGCAAATGAAAGATGTGTTTATAATGTCAAAATAATATACCTTTTACTAAATGCATATGACAGTATGTACGGTAGTTATATCAAAAAATGTTTAAAATTTATGTATGTATCTGTCTGGATGTTCCGGCTAAACTCTGAAATGGCTGGATCTATTTTAACGTATTTTCACTGGCAGCTAGATGATGTTATATAGAGTAACTTAGGTTTATTTACTTTATTTAGGACTCCGCTAGCAAAAATTCCACGCGGACGAAGTTCCGGGCACAGCTAGTAAAGATTAAGTATGAATTGTTTGCATGTAATGTTACCTGCTGTATCAAGATAATCGAATAGGTATAACCTTATCAACTGAAACGTTGCCTAAGCGACCACCTAAACTGGAAACAATATAATAGTTTACTCATTATTCCGAAGTACCTCCTGCTTCTGCCTATGTATTTAACACTAACTAGGTATTAGTTCATAACAAACATTTGCTATCTTCAACTTACCTACCTGAATATGAAAAATGTTTTTATATTAATTTACGTTTCTTTTGGGGATGACTCGGCAGTCGTCTCTAAAAGGAGGCCGTCGTCCAGCAGTTTTTTCCAGAATTTTTCTAAATTGCGGCCAGTTTAAATTAGAAAATGTGAATAGGGCCAGTGTCCATATCTCGGCCCCGTACATACATTATCTCCCCACCTAAAATATAATATTTATTTGCTAAAGATAGTCGCATATCCTCGTGTTGATGATGGCTAAGATTTTTGATATGAAATCTAGTATGGTCGATATTGGTATAATCGTGACGACATGACTTAGCTACAAGTGATATTGTTTTTGTTATTTTGTGCCATTACACCTCGGCTATTGTGACGTTTTTTGTCAATACTTATTTGCCGTTAGCAACGTATGATACGAATTATCTAAATGTCAATATTATTCAGAAATCGTGTTGTAGGTATTCGCGTAAGCCCACCCCACACGTACCACGTTATCAGTCTTTGTATTTAAATAACTTTGCTAAGATAAGAAGTTATAAAATTGACTTCAAATAAATTAAAACATTTAAAACGAAAAAGATATTCAGCCATTTGAAAGTTTAAAAAATGACACATTTGAGAAGAATACGCTTTGTTTAAAAGTTATAATTACACAAATGTGTTGAATAATATAATAAAGATGTTGTATGTTAAAATTATAGTAAAGACAATAATTCATCTTCATTATTGTTTAATTATAATTGTATACTTTAATGCTCTTGTATCCGTAGAAAAGCAAATGGTGGAAATTCAAATTGAACCTTGAAATATGACAAAATTGTGTTTTTTATTTTTATTACGATTGAATTAGTTTTAATTGACTTCAACCACCAAATATATATTTTTTGTAATGTCTCCTTAGACACCGGGTTGTCTGGAAGAGATCGCTATATAGCCCAAGAGCTGATGACGCATTTTGAGAAGGATCTTTAGGCATACTGAAATTTCGAAAAATTACAATTTCGTCAATTGGCGAATCTAGTCCTGGAAGTCTTTTAGCGATTTAGCGGTTATTTCGCTACTGCGCAGCATATAACATTTGCAAAAAAAAGAATCAAAAAAATGTATTTTAGGCAACTTGAATTCTTTTTTATCTTTTAATTTATAATTTCTAGAATTTAAAACAAAAAATCCAAGACGTTTTATTCGGTTATTAAGTACTGCCAGATGACTCCAAAATTATTATTTTTAAATTCCCAAAAAATATTCTTTAGGCAATCTGAAATTTATATCACGTATTTATTAGGTAATTTCAATAATACCTGCAAATCGCCAGACGATTTTGCCGGTTATAAACAATTCCCAGACGTTAATAAAGTATGTAAATAAGTGCGATAAAAAAGTCTTACGTGCAGCCTTAAGTATGACAAAGATAGCTAATCGAGGCATGCCGGATGCTGTCGGGGCCCCGAGCTCCTCGAGCTCGATTGGCTATTGAGAAACCTCGTGTTTTCTCAATAAAAATGGGAAATGAAAGAATAATTCAATCATTTAATCCGTCATCCTACAAATCATTGTTCCTATCAAGTAAAAAAAAGAAGTTATTATTTATATATGTCGGACTCGTTTCTATTTTAATCTTCACTCTGGAAAATTTGGCTCGTTCACATAACTCGAATGTACTTTTAGTTAACGAAATGAGTAAATCTAATTTTGTTGGCGTAAAGCTATAATAGTAGATATTTTTGGAGTATTCATTGTCTATTGTGCCAAGTTTTCTTAAGTTGTGATTCTATTGTATGAAATGAACACATTATTGATTTTATATTCATCTGACTTCATTGTCACAGGCTGCTCAATACACGTTTTTACGTCAATGTTTTGATTGTTTCAACACGGGTAAATAATATACAGTTGCGTTCACCATGCGATCCACCCAATCCCCCAAAAATTTTTGTCGGTCCATGCGCCAAACACCCTGTATATTTTACAGTTTTATTTTTGGAGTTCATTGACGACAATGTCTTTTACATAAGGTCATGTTTGTTTACATATTTCTTTAAATTGTGATGACATAAATCTTTTACGCATGTTGCTATTCTGGGCTTGTCTTTAACCCCTCCACACATACGCAAAATACGCAACGTCGTGTCATGTGCTTTCACGGCGAGGGAGTGCGCGGCTGAGGCGCTCCTATTGGCCGGCCGATTCTGACATCAGCATACCAATCTAAATGTTATTTTCAAACAAGATATTTTCGATGTTCACTTGTAACATTATCGTGATAACATTAATCTCTAGTACAATACCCCTACTCAGTACAAAAAGCAATAACTTACTTTGTGGTTTTCAGTGTTTATTACGTTACATTGTAATCGAGTCGTTGTTTTTCAGCGCCACCTATAAACCTTGTGTAGTGTTAAACTTTCTAAATCAAACCAAAGGCGCTTGTTGCGATATACAATAAATCTTTTCTGCGGTTGCATTGTGTATTAGGCCAAGTGTCTTAATTTTAAATCTGTGCACATGTTCAGAAAGAGAAATATGGTGTCTCAATTTAATACTCTTCTTATGACGTGAGTATCTGCGTAATTTGTTGTTTGGGACACGGGTGTATACCGCGGCTAATTTAATGATGTCAGTCGAAATAATTGAATGTCATTCGAATCCAAGCTCTTACCGCTAGATAGCGTTGTCCACAGGCATCTAAAATAAACTAGTGTTATCTAATAAGATCAATTTAATTTATCGTCTATTAATTGTTATCTTCTTTGTCTGCAGGGAGTTCGAGCCTTTCGCGGGATCACCACCCGCGCCGGAAGACTCATTTTTCTTCATACGTTACCCTAAGTCAGACGTTTTGTTCGGCAACACAAAACAGAGCCAGGATTTCGTGCAATCATTTCCCGATGGCAGAGAGGTGACCGGCGCGCCAGCTTATAACATCGTCAAGGAGAAAGATTGGTCGAAACACACAAAGCCCTGCCAAGACGTGCTTCACGGCATTGCGCCAATCAACACAGCAGGTATTTAGCATTTTAATTACTTTGTTATTGAAATTGGTACTACGTCGATTGTTTATATGCGCAAACGGTAAAAACATTATATAATTTTTGTATGATTTATTATAGTCTGGGTCGCCATGATTCACCGATAAAAATGGTACAATTTAATATTTTTTTATGTTGTAAATTGGCACAAAGACATTAAATTGAAATATTTATTCACATCACAACTTTTGTATAATTTACTAGGTTTTGACCGCGACTTGGTCTACGCCTGACGGATAACGTAGATTACAGTTATTTGCCAATATTTCAAATCAAAGTATTTTCAGCAGGGCAATGGATTTTTAGTGTGAAAATACATCAATTGCGAAGATTCCCTTAAAGACCCGGGATAGGTAATGTCACTAAAGGCATAAATATCGGAATCTACTAAAGATGTCTAATAAACATGAAACTGTCATATCAAGCAAGTCCTAATATGACGTTGTTTTGCAGTTAGGAAATCCCCGTAAAAGTCCCGCATTATATTGTTTTAGTATCAATCGGATCCGAATCACCAATTTTTTTTTCTAATACCGACTTTAAAAACCTCCTGGGATAATTCCCATATAAAGTATCGCATCATTTGAAAAGGCCTTAAGCTATCGTTCTAGTGAAATAGTATCGAAATCAGCTGATATTTATGCGATCTAATTAATTTGTACTCTCTTTTCTTTCACCATATCCCAATAGTAATTGGGACCGCAAGTATGCGGTCGGCACAACATGTCTTTTCCTTCCACACTCCTCTACTCTGACATACATCTTCTGTCACACCACATATCATCTTTCACACAGTCCATCCATCTTTTTTGGTCTACCTCTACATTTGTATCTATCTATCTTGTAGTTTAACATTCTTTTTGTCACGTGACTTTCATCCCTCGCTCCCCATCCCATTCATATTACACCAGGGAAAATTCCAGCGGGATACCGGGATAAAAAACCCAGGGAAAAGTACCACACATTTTATTATATAACATTAGCTATGGATCAGAGAAAAAAATCGCACTGGAATTTGTCTTTTTTCCAATCTGGTCATTTTAAATAATTACCAGAAATGTTCCCGCGGGATGCCCGGGATAAAAAGTAGCGAAGATTTCAATGTATGTATATAAAACTGAGTCGTATAAATGTATATATAATAATAATATGTATAATGCGTATGTATAACTTGAGAACGACTTTACCGATTTTGATGACATTTTACTTGTGTATTTGACTGGGTTCCTGGATGGTTTAGTTTCACAATAATTGGAACCGGTAGGTAGCACTAGGATCGGGTTCTAGGATCCTCCTAATCTGGACGGATTCTGATTATTTTTTATATTAAGCTTTTTTCAGGGCAGGACAACGTATGTCCGGGACCCCTAGTAATATTATAGATTTTAAATACAAGTTGTGATTATTACTTCTAAACTTGACAATGATGCGAGGTAGTTAACTTTTGACACAAGTATGAAAATGCTTGTTGCCATTTTTGATAAGTGTATTTGCCATAATTTAGCGTTTTGTTGTAGTTGATTAATTTTTAATGAAAACAGTACATAAACAGAAAATGTACATCTCCCAGCTAAGCAAGTGTCATGGGCTATATACCATGGGTAACTTTGCGATTAGTTCCAAACATTTAAACCAGAGTAAATAATGAAGAGTTTGTTTACGGAATTGAATCCAGGATTTGTGCTTTCCAGTTGACTGTTACATTTTTCTCAATTGATTTTTAACCGACTTTGAAAAAAGGAGGAGGTTCTCAATTCGTCGGGATATTTTTTTTTGTTGCTTTCTTTCTTTTTTTTATGTATGATCGCCGATTACTCCGTGATTTATGATCCGATTTACGTGATTCTTGTTTTGTTCGACGCGGAATAGCTTCCAATTGGTCCCCTAAAAATTTTACATAGTTTGGCCCAGTAGTTTTCATTTTATGAACATTTTTTATGAAAAAAATTTCCTTTTCGTTCCATATGTACACCGATTACTCTGAGATTTATAATTCGATTTACGTGATTCTTTTTTTGTTCGACTCGGAATAGCTGCCATGTGGTCCCCTAAAAATTTGACATACTTTGGCCCAGTAGTTTTCATTTTACGAACATTTTTTTGTTCTCGTTTCTTGGACCTATATTTTTTAAGAAGCGCGGCACCATTCGTAAGTCCACCCATACATAGCTAGACACTAAAAAGTAACAAATAAAAATAAAAACTTCGTTTAAAAAACCGACTTCAAAAACTAAAAAACTAAAATGTATAAAATAACTTTTGGGACCAATTGGAAGCTATTCCGCGTCGAACAAAAAAAGAATCACGTAAATCGGATCATAAATCACGGAGTAATTGGCGAACATACATATAAAAAAGCAAAAAAAAAAGATCCCGACGAATTGAGAACCTCCTCCTTTTTTCAAAGTCGGTTAAAAACATCTTGAAGTCGGTGCAAAGTAAAACATAATAAAAAATACTATATTATTTTGAAAATTACTAAGCACCGACTTTAAGATGTTTTAGATAATATATATTAATAATAATAGCTTTAGAAATAAGTTATTTTATACATTTTAGTTTTTTAGTTTTTGAAGTCGGTTTTTTTAAACGAAGTTTTAGTTTTTATTACAACTGACAACTTAATTCTTAGTTTTCATTGATAGCTAAAATAGAAAAATAATATACTAGAATGAAATGTTTTTTATTTCAGTTAATTCTGTAACATCAAAGCCGAAGCCTGCTGGTACAGACGATGGATTTAAGGGCGAGGGCGCTGCCTGTGGCACCTCTGTTGTCAAGGTATTATAATTATTTTAATTAATTTTAATTAAAAAAATACAGTTCCTGGAATTAGTGTAATGATCATGTCCAGTTTTGATGTTATTAATATGCAAATGATGAACTTCATATCCGTTTAAGGCAAATATTGTTACCATTGGGCCAATGGAATCAAAATCGACTGAGACACTTTTTATTAGTTAACAAAATGTTGCAGCGTCTGAACTAAAACTCCTTATTGCAGACGTAAAATAAAAAGATAATACTAACGGTGTATAATATACTATTTTAAATCAAATGGGGAAAAAGCTAGTAAAAATGTATATAGATTAAAATATGATGCTGGTGCCTAGTGAGTTTGTGATTGAAAAATATTTATATGATAACCTGCAAAAGGGGGTCTTCAATCATGAGGAAGCCGCGTGTTTGGTGATACCCTCAATGTGGTGATTAACCGTAAAACTACTAATTAATACACTAGTGGTTTCGATTTAACCAATATTATGTTACCATTGCATCACTCTTAGGTATATATGTTTTTATATTCTCTGATAAGGGTATTGCTGTTTGTAAATTTTTAAATATGCCTATATCTTTTTAAATGTTATTGATTTTATTATTATGTAAATGTAGACATGATCCCCACTTGAATTATTTCAGTGTCATATTAAATTTGCTTTGCTTGCATGAAGAAATTGCTCAAGCTCTAACTTCGATACGAATAAATTTATATTGTTTTTTTAAACATTCATATTGATTGATCACGTGACTTCCTCCGCGTGGCACTTTTTTAGCAGAACCCTAAAAAATAGCCTAAGTCCTGTCAAAATCGGTCCAGCCGTTTTAGAGATAGGCCGAAACATCCAGATAGACAAAAAATTTAAAATTTGTTTTTAGATATGACTACCGTATATGTATACTAATATTATAAAGCTGAAGAGTTTGTTTGATTGTTTGTTTAAACGCGCCAATCTCAGGAACCGCTGGTCCGATTTGAAAAATTCTTTCAGTGTTCGATAGTAATACATTTATCGAGGCAGGCTATAGACTATATATATATATATATATATAAATATATATATATATCATTACGCTAAGACCAATAGGAGCGGAACACCAATGAAGAATGTTTCAAAATCGGGGGGTTTTGAAAACAAATTCCACGCGGACAATGTCGCGGGCACAGATAGTACTTTCATACGTATTTAATAAAAAGCTGTTATTTTGACATTACAAACAGACACTTCAATTGTATTTATCTGTACCCATTTCCTTTTTTTCAATGATTCTCGCTATTATCCCCGCCAATTGCTATTGCGCCTGGTCGCCATTTTGGTGACGTAATCGTAGCCGAACACTCAGTACCGTTAGCATCAATGGCCGGCGAGTACGCGTACATATCGAGTTGCGGATGACGTCACGTGAATGTTAATTTGACGAGGTTGCAGCGCATTACCAATTTGCGGGGATAATATTTGTTGTTCGTTAAGCAAATATGTGTTTTTCCTTTATTCCTTTTTTGAATTGTTCTTATATATTTTGAAAGGTGGCGCATCAGATGATAACCTCGAATCGTTCGTCGCGCGGCTTCACGGTGGCGTCTCCCTCGGACGACTTGCTCTCGGAGGCGCCCCAGTACAACCACCTCGCGCGTCGCGGCAGCAAAAGCCTGCCCGCCACGCCCGCGCACTCGCCGCACTCAAGCCCCACCTCGACGAGGAAAATGAACGGGAATCGGTAAGGATCGTCTCACTGCATGCCATTCATATGTATTCCGTATAAAATAAATAACTAATTCAACAGACAAACACACATCGATGGCTTCATAACAAATGGACGTATACGCAAAAATGCCATTTTTTGTTGTTTAATAAAATCTATGCATGTTATAACTTAGGAAGTCTTACCAGTATGCAAGTGTACCTAAATATTATTAATATTATAATATTATTAATAAATATTATGGGTATTCCAAATTTCAGACTTATTCACTCAACTAGTTGTTTTATTCACAATTTCGTCCATTGTGTAAATGGCACTCTGTTGTTCGTCCTACTCCGCAAGGGACCTGGCGTGAAGTTATGTATGTATGTATATGTAAAACTGCACTTTTGTCTGTACGCCCATTTGTTATGAAGCCCGAGATATATACTGTGGTATTTTCTTAAGTTTTCGCGACTAGTGCACATAATAAAACTACGTTTCAACGGTTTTAAGCGCGGTATTTTATTTGAATTTTAGTGTTTAGACGTGTCAAGTTTCAGTGTATGGTAAATTAAAACTAAATAATTAAAAGGAACAAGTAGGTTGGGTAGACTAAATATAAATAAAACTTTAACAATACTCACTAACACTTAACATCTTTGTCTGATCCGTGATCATGGCTACTGAAAAGAGCACGAAACGTCGGAATAATAAAAATCAAGAATATACCGCGCTTGTATATTCTACATAAACATTGTTCATTTCCAAGCTAAGCAAGCTACGCACTACTATGCCAGGAATCGAACCCCGAGCTTCTTCGTTGTAGTGAGGTGGGACGGTATAGGTACGGCTCTCCAAGTAAAATAGCCTGGAGGTCTCTTTCGCAGTTCGATATTTTATCTGCAGGTTTTAGATTTTGGGTATGATGTATGGTTCTGGTTATACCAACATTTCAATTAGTCTTTAGAAAAAAGTATTTTGGATTTCACTTGTTAAAGTTGTTGTTTCCAAGTCTTTGATTGACGCTAAATGATGGAGTTCTTGCACAAAAAGTTATATAGCACTAAACACGTGGGGATATTGAATTTTAAATTTTTTGGTAATATAAATCGCCAGAGAGAAGTAGTTATAAAAAAATACTTTTTCCACATATCCAATTTTAGCTTAAAAATAACCTAAATGAAAGTAATATCTATCAAAAACAAAGTAAAACTGAATATCAAATAAAAACAATTACTGGGTACTGGTATTTTCAATCACAATTGCTCAGCTATGACATTACATTCCAATTAAGCAAACAATTAATCTACATAAAATATTGCCCTTGTATCATATTGTGCTATGATTTGTTTTGAAAAATATCGGTGTGTGACCATGAAATCATATAATGATAACACCATTTAGATATTAACACTAAAGCAGTTTTAATAAACACAATGAATATTGAAGATTATTGAAATACGTTTTTAGGCCTATCAGATATCAAACAGATAAGTAACAATAAAATATTAATTATGGCCAAGATTACACTCATAATTGCAAAATTAATTAGCGTCGAACTCATTTGTACTTTTATACTTTTTGCCTTTATATAGTAGGTCCGTTGCAATAGGTACATTACGTATAGAAACATTCGCCAAACCATTAAACACACGCGTGGTTATAGGTTGCATTGAAAAATAAAATCCTTGAAACTCAAATAAAATAAAATTGAGATACTTTTTATCATTTTCCAAAAGGCCGCAGCTAGGTTTTGTGTTAGCGAAGCAAGTGATGACGTCATAAATTTTACGCGCTAAATATTTTTTAATGTTTAAAAATATAAACCCCCTTGCTCGTCGTCGATGAAAGACCTACAATTTGGTATATGGTGCCTATTAGTTACAAGATTATATTGAACCGTGAATATTCTAAATACTTGATCATTCTATATAAAATAATATTATGAATGGGCCTTCTCGTGGCTTATGACAAAGGATGTAAGCTAGGCTCTCCGGATCCTTTAGGATGCTTCTTACAGAAAACGGTCACGTGTTCGATGATTCCGCGTTCGCGTTCTGCCTTCGAACGTCGAAATATTCACAAACTCCGCCGTTGGACGGTCTACACGGTACCACTTCTGTGAGACCATGTTTTTGAAAGATGAACTGTTGATTCCGTGGTCATTAGCAGTAACAAAACGGAAATGGGAAAGTAAATATTAATTAATATGCAGTAAATAAGGCTAGAGAAAAAGATGAAGAATTTCATAGACTGGCACTTCTCGGGAAATTTCCCACCATGTTTCTGTTACTTTTCGTCCATTTTTATTATCCTTCGCATCATATAAAAACGCCTTTCACTTAACACTATTAATTTTTTGGTCTTCATCTTCTGCACAATCAACGTGGACACCGAACCGAACGCGTGCGTTCAGGGGCCCAATTCTGCTATTACAATATCTTGGTATTGCGAAGATATTCAAAGTACGATTCCATTATTCTATTAAATCCACAGTCTTATCGATATATCGTCATGGCAGAATAATAGTGGAAAAAAACGGTATTACCATTAGCAGAAAATTTTAAACATTTATCTCGCTAGTTTTCGTTTATAAATATTTATAAAGATAAGAGTGGTGTGCCAAGGGCACGCCGTTCGAATTAACACAATACCGAAATCAGACAAATTTACGATTGAGAATATGGCGTCCGGCGATTTTGACTAGATTGACCAACAGGGTCAGAATGCCTGCTGTGTCGGTATGTCTATGTATCGTAATACAATACCACGAACGCGAACGCGCCACGCTCAAACATATCGCCACCTCCAAGGAATACTACGCCAACTTAATTTTAGGTATTTTTTGGTTTTAAGTGAAAAACACTAACTAATCTCTTAATATTATATTTCTAAAAGTTAATAAAAAATATTAAGAACCAAAAAACATTTAATTTTCTCAATATTTTTCCATGAAAATTTAGAACATACTATTAACATAGTAGAACATAGTATAGACATTAATGAGTGCTTCTCTCATAAGAGAGTTTTCTAACTAAAATCAAGTAGGGTTAGTATCCCTTGGATATGACTGCTTACTGTGGGATAGCACCCTTAGTATCTTAAAAGTGTTGCTCATCTAAATTAAGAAATGTTTTTCTTATTTCAGTTACTTCACGTCACCATTTGAGCCGGTAGAGGACGCCCCGAGCCGTTCCTGGTTGTCTCTGGCGTTGCTTGGTTTCAAGAAAGACCTCGCCAACTCCACCTCGACCCTGGCCGAGGAAGACGCCGTAGAAATACAATTGCAAGGTGAACCTTTTTTTATTGCCTGAAGTGAGCTAACAGGCAGACGGCACACCTGATGAAAAGTGGTTACCGTCGCCTGTGGTCGTTTGCGTCACCAGAGGTATTGCCAACATGTTGCCAACTTGCCAATAGTTTGTCGTTTCATCCTTCATAGAAATTGATCATAGCATTACAAGCTACATACACTATACAGCGTGTGTTTTTTTGCAACCCCTCCAACCTCCAACCTGTTATACTGTGTTTTTTACGAGTGTAACGTTTTTGTCTTGCCGTATTTGTAAAGAATATATGGAGATATGTTGCAAAAAAAATTAGTACGGTATGTCTTTATATTTATAACTATAATAATATTTTCTATCCTTTTATTGTGTTCAGTCTTATTGAATATGCACTGTTTGCTACAACTCCATTAATTCTTCAAAAGTCATTCTGTAACATAATTCTGTATAAAACTTAAAAAAAAGAACTTAAATATATAAATAGAACAATTAATATAAAGAAAAACAATTTTTAGCTAGACGTGTTGCTGGGGAGTTTCTTGCTGCTTCTTCTCCTTAACAGCAATAACACGTTGCGAAGCGGTGTACATAGACTAGGAAGTAAAATAAAATTTTAACCTATATGTATGTATGACCTTCAAAAAGTGTTCTCCAGTGGAACTTATTTTGAATAAAAACTTTTGAATTTGAATTTGCATGAGTCGATTCGATTCCTGACCAAGTAATTCTAAAATAGCATTCATATAGACATAGCATGTAGACATAAAAGTATCTTGTTTTTATCTGACTTTTAATAATTTATGGTAGTCATAATTTTAATTATATAATTTAAATTAGGATTTTCCGGCGACTTCCACATTTAATAGGTACGTAGGAACAGTGATTTTGCCAGTATTTCAAATTACCTGTTACCTGTCCAATGTGCACAAAGTCGCGGGTAAATGTTAGTCATGTTATAAATAGAGATTATTACAAAACGTAAATGATTCTTAATTCGATTCGTTAATCTTTGTTGGAATTTTCTAGTATTATCGCGATTTTAGGTGTTTTGGACTAATCTTAAACTTTGTTGATATCGTTACAACTTAGCCCCCCGACAAAGACAAATTCCACGAAGCACATTTTATTGCCTGTCGGCATTTTAACTAAACATATTTCTTTTATGATCGTCTTCTTTTGTTTACTTATTTATTGGCATACGTTTCTAGAGAACAGCCCATTTTTTATTGGACCCGTTTATGGCAGCTTGCGGCCGATTAATTAGCCACGTGTTTTGGATTACGTCGACTACGATACGGGCACATTGCATTTGTGCAGTATAAAACGATGGCCTGACTGAGGGAGGGGGGCAATTAAGCGACAATTACAGTACGGGCGTGACGTATGTACATAACGGGAATCTAATAGTGACGGACTTTCCGCGTTTTAATTAATTACGACCTTCCGCATTACGTTTGGATTTGTTGTGTTCGGTTATATTTGTACCTGTGTTATACGTGTGTATAGTTCTAATAAACTCTATAATAATTCTAACGGCATTTTAATTTGAGTTCCGCTAAATTCGTAACAATATTATTGAAGTTGTCGTGAACGGAGAATATTGTGTTCATATTAGGGATGCAACATCGCTCATAAAAAACATCAATGTTAGGATATCGATATTTTATAAAGAGAAACATCGATGTTTATGAACGATGTTTTTTTATCACCAATTACATAAACTTTTGACGCTTGTTCCTGCGACGCAAATGAAACATCGTTTTTTAAACATCGATGTATCGCCCAAACCACTTTAGCAAACCTTTCTTAATTCTTGCTTTCACTAACATCATCCTTTTACACCACTGTCACTCGATCTTTCAAAGAAATACCACACACACACTTCTCAATTCTCTCATTCCTACTAAATACTATGTTTATTCTATTTATATATCTTTTGCCTTACCCAACATTCACTACCGTACTTACTATTCAACAGCGTGGGTACACACTAACACATCCCTATCACCATTTCAAATTAATGTACTACATTTAAGAAAAATGGTCATTTTTAATGGAAATGAAAGAAATAGGTATAATAATGTAAAATTATAAATTATTATTGGCAATAAGAAAAAATTATGAAAAAAATGATATAATGGAAATCTGTGTAGATCACAGATGGAGCGCAAGATGGCGGGTTATATCTATGTAAGATAAAACATCGTTCTTGAACAACGATGTATCGTCGATGTTTTGGTTTCAACATCGATGTTAAAACATCGATTTTTATAAACGATACATCGATGTTTGGAAACATCCCTAGTTCATATGTGGTCTGTTGTTGCCGCAGGGGAGTTTTTGGCGGGAACTGAAAGGAGATTTTGTGCTGTGCAGTTTTATTTTCTAAAAATGTGTAAAATTACTCTAAAATGAACAATAGTTGTTGGATATTGATAGTTTTTGAGTAGTCATTATGTGTTTTGTGAGAAATGTGAACTGTGTAGTCAAATGTGGGCTTTTGAGTTGTCACAAGAACTCCGTTGAATGGCACTAGCTGATTACCTACAGTTCAACTGTGCTACACATAGGCTTAAGAAAATGAAGAAACTATATTATTAAACTAAGATCTGGCTTAAAGGCCTAGCTGCCAAACCATAAATCTAAATAAATTGTTGCCGCAGGCGGGTCGTTGGCCGCGTCGGTGGAGAAGCTGGGTCCGGGCGGGCAGGCGCCCGCCTACCGCCCCCTCCCCCGCCCCCGCCCCTCGGAACTGCGCGAAATCAACTTCTGGTCCCCGACGTCCATGTGAGGGACACGCCCTTTGGGTTGCGCATGTCTCTATTCATTAGCGTGACTCCAGGTTGAAATGTATTAAAGCCTTTGTATCCGCTCTGGATGGTATACGTATATGTTTGTGTATACCGAAGCTAAGCCAAGGTAAGGTGAAGTCAGTGTATGTAACGGAAAAAACTTGGTTCTCAATATACTTGCGACGCACTCAATTCACACATTTCAATGTTAGTATAAATGTTTCTATGGGTTAAAATATACAAGCCTTAAACTATGTGGCAGGAACTTCAAAATATTATTGCAAATTGCTATTGCGCCTGGCCGCCATTTTGGTGACGTAACCATAGCCGAACATTCGGTACTGTTAGCATCACTGGCCGGCGAGTACGCGTACATATCGAGTTGCGAATGACGTCACGTGAATGTTAATTTGACAAGGTTCCAGCGCATTAGCTATTTACGGGGATAATAAAGGGTTACTTTCCTTTTTTAATATATGCATATGCATTTTGTAAAAGATTAACAGTAGGAGTAGATGCCTAAAAATGTTACTTTTTGGTTTACTACAAGATGTCATGTTTGGCTCCCGTCAATACAGCTGAGGCGAGAATGTGTGAAGATTCATAAAAACTAATAAACACTGATTTGTGGAGTTGTATTTAATTAAAAGAACAGGGAAGAAGGCTTTTGTGTAAAGACATAAATAATGTCATATGATGTTGGTAGTGAAACGGTTTCATTTACCGATGATCTAAAGATCTACCTTTAGTGACGAGTATAAGCGTTTGAATGGTGTCTACTTATAGTACAGTGTGACAATTATTTTTTAATTGTTTTTCATTTGTACGTCGAATACATGACAATGAATGTACCTAAAGCGAAAAATTTATACAGACGACAAAAACTTGTATATCGACATTGGGTAAACTCTATATACAGTAAAAATTACCTACAATGACTTAAAAATAGTGGAAAAACGTCGGTTTTTTCTTTCTTTTTATACGCTGATATACCGTTAAAAAAACAATGGAACCGATCACTGATGCGCTAACAATTTCATTGTTTTTACTTTTTATGCTGTAATTAGCATTTTAGGTGGAGTTTACTTTTAAATGTGGATATATATGCAGTTTTTTAATGAAATTCCTGTTTTGTTGCCGAGTAATTTAAATTGTGTGCTCATAATGTATCATAATATTTCAGTTAATATTAACATAAATACAACTACATGTTTCTAACATAATTATGGTAAGATTCAATGTGTTTATTGTTTATTAATAATTATATATTTTCCATTAGTTTCTCTAGAAGGCCCAGGATCTTATTTAGCATATTTTTTTAAATTATACATCACTTGTGTTTGTATGAAGTTCTATATTATTCTTCATGGTTCATATTCGTCGTAGAATGAATTAGTTTTTTCATAATTATGTGTAATACCATACCATTTCAATTAATCATTAAATCATCTTCATTTCTTTCATCTCGTTGTTTAATGAATAACACTAATTTGTTTTAAGATATTATTAATAGTGCTCGTCTAAATTCGTTTAATTAAATGATTAATTATGTATCCGCATACGTCGGAAATATAAACAACTATAAAATCGTTTCTCAAATATGTTGACCAAAGTAATTTTACGGTGGGCCCAATCATTCCAAAAGAGTAAATAATTATTCACACATGTCGATATTTGGTATTGGTGACGGCACAACTTATCAAGTTTCCAAAAAAATAAGAACATATGAAAACGCAAAAATTAAATAAATTTTATTATTAAGAAATAATACATTTTTGATGATATTGCTACCTTCGCAATTAAAGTACACTGAATTAGAATGTATGGAAATTCACTTGTACCAAGATATCACAGAACTTTTAATTCGATTGTTGACATTTTTTTCAACTTCCTTTCCTACGTTAAGAATTTAAAGGCATTATTTTATAATAGAATATATTTTTGAAGGTTTTATTTACACCATGAGTTCGCTACTTTTGCTTTGTTTTTTAACTATGGTGTAGTATCGTATAATCTGAAAGGCTAAAAGGTAACAAAAAAAAAATGAATTTTCAAATCATGGTCAAGAAATTTGAGATTCGTTCATAAAGGGCGTCAGGGCATAAGGTGTTTGCGATAACAATTGGGGATTCATAAAAATGACTTGCAATTGGATTATGCTTGATAAAAATGTTGATGTGAAATGATTCAATGATTGAATGAATTTGAGTATGAATGCAAGTCTTGATTATTCCCCATGAATTTGTGATACTATTTTTTATTAAAATTATAACAACTTATTTCTTATTTGATAGTATTATGTTCTCTTAAAGACTTATTTATGATATTTTTATTCTAAATCTAATCTTTCTAGTATATGATATAAAATATATTTTTGAGCAGAAATAATAAGATTGTAGTTTTTTAAGAATTCATATTATTTGTCAAGATAGATGAAATACAGAGATGTAAATGAATAATATTGTGAAGAGTTACAAATATTTTGAATAAATAATATTGTGCTTACGAATTGTTTTTTTTTTATATTGACCTAATTGTGAACTTTTTAATGCTCTAACTTTATCTTTTTAAACAATGTTGTGAATAGTAATATCTTCACGTATTGGCCTAATATGAATCTGAAGTTTCATTTATCAAATGCTATTTCAGAATACAAGTGTAATAATACTCATGGAACGAGTTTGAGATAGTAAACAGTGCGAGCATACAGTTCAGTGTGGAATTTAAATTTCATTGGTTCCTATAGCTATACATTTTTTACACCACAACACAAAATGTCAATTAACTTCAAAGAATACTATTTATTAGGTTTTTTGGGAGTGAGTGACCGAGTGATATTATATTTTGATTCAGTCTACATCATAGAGTATATTGAATATATGGAGAGTCTACATGTTTTGGCTCACAAAATACATAAGGAAATGCCTAGCAATACAATAAATGCTCAGACATTTCAAAACACAGTGTTAGTCTCTCTTCTGTCAAAAAAGTATCGGGAATGGATGGCTTGTTTATCGTTCCAAAATATTTTTTTGTTGTTAGATTGGTACAACTGTTTTCATTCTGGTGCGGAGTTTGAGTTGCATCCATAGATGATACACTATATATATGTTGCATCGATCATTTAGATTAAATACAGTTCTCTATATATAGTGTATCATCTATGAATACAGTACTGTTTTTAGTTAGATCATATCTAGTGTGTATTGCGAATTTCATAGTGGTCAAAAACCTAGAACAAAGAGTTAGTCTTATATTTTGCATCGCCAAAGAAATTTCGTGTTCGGAGACACTGAAAATGTTATAGATGGTTTTCGGTGAATCGACTTGATTAAAACACGTGCTTATGAGTGGTACAAAGCGTTCAAAAGCGGTCGAGATATGCTGGAAGATTTGCCTCGTCCTGGTAGGCCATCAACGTCTTTAACTGAAGTTAACATCGCAAAAGTAAAGGAAATATTGGCTGAAAATCTTCATTCAAGTTTGAGAGAAATAGCCGCTGAACTTGCTGTCTCACGAGTCGATCCGTATCATTTTAAATAATCACCTGGGTATTGATGGATTTACACTAGGGGCATAGGGGCTAGTGCCCAGGGCGGCAAAATTTTGAGTGTCAGCAAAAAATTTCAACTTACTATAAACTATACAATCAATGTTTTTCATAAATTGGAAAGTTATTGGTTTCATGCCAAATCTTAAAAATCCAGTTCTCATTGGATATTTACGTTTTGAAGTCTAGTTACAGTGCATACTTTTTTCGGTTCTTTACTCAAATAATACAGGATATAGATAACAGGGCGGTATTTTTGATGGTGCCCTAGGGCGGCACTTAAGTAAATCTGCCTGGCACTTGGATATCAAAACATGTTCGCTCGCTACAACAAAACACGCTCGGCTAGTCCTAAAAGACCTGAATTTTTTTCAAAAACTCAATCGCATAAGAGTCGCTGAGGACATGCGAGATGAGAACGAGGAAATTCCGACCCAATATTCATGAGACGTATTGCTACTGGTGACAAGACGTGGGTAAACGAGTGTGACATGCAAACTAGTCGACAAGCTTCGGAGTGGCGCCTTCCAACTGAACCGAAACCGAAAAAAACCACGCCAAAGTTGATCAAAAGTCCACGTTGACTGTTTTCTTTGACTATCGCGGTGTTGTGCACTCGGGATTATTACCGGAAGGTCAAACAGTAATAAAGTATATTAGGTATTTGAGCGTTATGTGGCGTTAAAGAGAGCAACTTCGACGAATAAATCCAGATTTGTGGAAGAAAGACCATCATTGTGAAGGAAGTTCTGACCAATAACTCGACAAATACCATGGAGCGACCACCTTATTCATTAGATGTCTCCAAAAATAAAAATAAATCCATTTGTCACCGATGAATAAATTAAACTCGTCAATATAAATGATTTTTCTTTTCTTTTTTTCTTCATTCAAAAATAAAAAATCACATGCTAATGTAAAAGTCCCGACTGACTTTTGCCACATTGACTGTGATGTCCTCGACTATACATACCTATACTAAATTGTAAATTATATATTTCTGAACTAAAATAATGAATTGTCTGTCTGTTGGCTTCTGATATTATTATGTTACTATATGTGTTGGCCTAACTAACCAAAAATATGAACTGCTATAAAAGTCAAAGTAGACCCTAGCGATCTTTTTTCTGACATCGTGACTTGGCTACGTAATTTGCACTAAGAATAAAGTGAACTTTGTTTTCCCACAATTATTCTCCCCATTTTTAATTAGCCCCGTTTCATTACCCAAATCGGATTTGTGTTCGCGCCCGTGGCTTTTAAGTGTTTCCTGTCCCTCCCTAATTTTTGCCGGAAAAACCACTCGAATAACTTATTTTTTCATAGAATTAGATAAGTGGTGGACTGAAAATTTAAATGACTAAGAAAAAATAGAAGTGAAGCTAAATTGATTCGAAGATTATTTTAAATAAATTATTTTTTCGCATAGCTAGGGTGTATCAAGAAAGTACATGAAGGCTTAATAAGAAATAAACTTTATTACACAATGTCGTGTAAGAATTTGGCTACAATACAGGTGGTATATTCAAATCTTTAGCTTCTTGAATAATAAAAGACAGGGACACAGGATCCCATGTCATACGATCTGAACTTTATGTAGAGAAACTCGTGAGAGTGCTATAGCGAAAATACAAAATGATCGAATCTAAAGGTATCTATTAATTAGGTACACAATGACATAATAAACACTATCAAAAAATTCTTGATAGTTAAGTTGCTCCAATAAAAATATAAAAACTTCGTTTAAAAAAACGGACTTCAAAAACTATAAAACTAAAATGTATAAAATAACTAAACTTCTTCTGACTTCAAGATGTTTTAGATAATATATATTAATAATAATAGCTTTAGAAATAAGTTATTTTATACATTTTAGTTTTTTAGTTTTTGAAGTCGGTTTTTTTAAACGAAGTTTTTATATTATATTTGTTCCTTTTTAGTGTCTAGCTATGTATGGGTGGACCTACGAATGGTGCCGCGCTTTAAAAATAATATAGGTCCCAAGAACCGGGATCAAAAAAATGTTCGTAAAATGAAAACTACTGGGCCAAACTATGTCAAATTTTTAGGGGACCACATGGCAGCTATTCCGCGTCGAACAAAAAAAGAATCACGTAAATCGAATCATAAATCTCAGAGTAATCGGCGAACATACATAAAAAAACAAAAAAAAAAGATCCCGACGAATTGAGAACCTCCTCCTTTTTTCGAAGTCGGTTAAAAAGACAAAATTGTTAGTTTCTGTTTTTAAGTAACAAAGAGACTGCGCAAAGGTTAAGGATAATACATTTCTCAGAATGTTATTCGTCAAGAAATCCTGTATGAATTTTTGCGACCTACATTTTTCATTAAGCCATTGTCATGTCTTTTATGGCAAAGCTGATGATCTTATTGCCTTCATCATGATTATCTTAATCAAATTCTAATATGCCACAATCTACTTTTGTTTAAAGTATGTTCGCAATAACAGTGTTGCTACCTAGATTGTGAAAACCCAAGTTTTCTGGTCTCCCTGATGTTACGACTGCGATCAGCACCAAAAGTTACACAGTGTCACACTTCCATCATCGGGAATCATGGTTTAAGCTTTTAACCAAAATTTATGGTTAAAAGCTTAGACCATTAAAAAGTTACACTTATCTATAGCCAACAATTGAAAGCTAGGGAATCTTAAAATACATTTTTAACAGATATTGCATCTGTTGTTTAGTTTTAGTTTAAATCAACTTGTTTCCCTTTACCAAGTCCTCGAGTATCAGGTCAGATTTAAATGTCTTATAACAGTGCTAAATAATATACAATTATTTTATTGTACTTATCTATACCTCAGTAACGATTTTTATTTGGATCAACAAAATTAATCATCCAGCTGAATTTAATATGATTACAGGCTTGCCATTTCTGCCAGTATTGTCTTCGAGTCGGTAGTTCTCGGTACTTTAATATCAAACCACGACAACGCGTTTCGTCGTATAACTAAAGCAGCTGTTTTCAATTAACCCCTTAACTGTTTAATTAAATTTCAGCCCCAAACTGTGACACGACGTAGCTCTTTCAGTTATTATCAGTATTGAAGCAATAAATACAATAGGTATAGTTATGCTGCCCGTACTGTTGTAATGAAGACGTGTAAGTCTCTGGTGAAAGATAGAGCTTACCAAATAATTTAACGTACCTATACTTTTTGGATTTATATTGAATTTATTGTTCATAATTACACGGATACTTATTTACAGATTGATATAAAATAAATATCAAATGGAGTAAGTAACACGATTAATGGACGATAACATAACAATGCTAATGTGAGGCATGATAATTTCGATTAGAAGGTTACAGCGAGATGCGATTATGTCAGTAGAGTATCCCCATTCGTAACAAAAGATTTATATCCTTTACAAGTATTTAATTATTTTTTCCTGAGTAAAAATGACCAATCAAAACCAGCCAGCCCGGTGGACTACGACCTGCGCAAGATCGCCGGCAGGGGCTTGCTGAGGAATACAGAAGACCGGGATATGTGGCACGTACTTAGGGAGGCTTACGTCCAGCAGTGGACTGAGATTGGCTGAAGAAGAGTAAAAATGTAATACAATCCGTGATTTTTATGTCAGTACCACGTGATTCAGTGTTATGAAATATCAAATTACTCTATAATATTGTAAAAAAAATGCGTTGCGGTTTTCGCTGAACGACAGCAAATTCTTAGAAATAAAATCTGCGCTACTTTTTAACCCGGGAATCCCTTGGGAATTTCAAGTCGAGCGTGGATGAAGTCGCGGGCATTTCCTACTAAATAATATAATAATAATATTTCTCAAAAACAGAAACATACAATTATCTACTGATATATTTTATAATGTATATGTAGTTGGTTATTACTAACGCAAAGGAGCTTTAACAACCCCAAAGCGCTTGATTAAGTGTCTGTCTAATTATGATATCCGCTTTGGAAGGTAAATTGTCTATTTTTCCACAAATAGCCTGGAAAATGACCATGTTTGAAATTTAGCAACTAATATTTTTAAATGTGGTTTGGACGGATTTTTTGCAGATCATATCATATCTACTGGTAGTTAAGTCAAAATATCGGATACTTTTGTTATAATTTTGTCTTTTATTCCTCGAAAATTAGCATTTTTGAATTGTAGAGATAGCAAAACATTGATTCTATATGAAGATCTAATCTGAAATTGATTCGGGATGATCGCGTGGAGCACCCGCGCGGGCAATCGAATATCTTCAGATATCGAAGTTGAGTCACGTCCCGCCGGGCGTATATAGGCATCGTATGGGGCACGTTTCTTACCGAAACAGTTTTCCTACATGCTACACTAGCATTTTCGTATGTTTAAAAGAGTATGTATAGTGTTAATGAATGTTGTTATTTTTTGGTACTTCTTTAAGTAAATTGTAGGCTTATCTAACGTTGAACTGAAATAGGCTCGAGAATTAGATCCTAAACATTTCCGACGTAATGTTTCTCAGTCATGATAATATGAATGTTATCTTATAAGGGATTACAGCTCGAACCATATCACCTTAATAAATATTTATATAGGGGATAAGGAGAAGAGTGTACCAACAGTTGCCGATAGTGTTTATTATATAGAATTTATTAGTTCTTACTGCTCATAATCTAAAACGATACATAATTTAGTATTTAAATTAAAATTACGCACTGCCGTATAGGCACTTCAATCATTCTAAACGCTTTTTAGTTTTCATCGCTACTTATCTTAGGAATTAAGTATTAATTTTAGCTTTTGAACTTTACAAGTTACTAATTGTGTACTCATTGCTTTTATAAATAAATCTAAACACAATCATTCGGGGCTTCATATTTCACTCCTTATGGACAACATAAGTCGTGAATCAAAGAAATAATTTCTTGCGCTTCACGTCTTAAAATAAGTTGTGTTTGCCATATTGCATGTTTGTTTCAACTCAGACGTTTTATAAATGTACCTTACCAGGTCTGGGCGGCGAACATCACTTAAACTGTCACTTGGCGCTATTTCAGACTCGAAACAATAACAGAAATGCAATATTTTTAAAGCCATTTGCTAGAAAGCCTTCCACTTACCACAGCAGCGAGGGTAATTTTTTATTCATCCGTTTAGTTTTACACAGAAATAGAATACTGCTTTTATTGATTTTGACGTTCCGATTTGATATTTTTGACATAATAGCAGAATCTGAAGGCGATGTGTAAATCTTTTACTTGGCCATTATTAGATCGTAAGTATAAATAGGTATTGTAACATTTGATAGTTAACTTTGATGCCCATAGAGTAAAATAACTGATATTTAAGGCTGATTTACATTGACCCAGCTACGAATTTAAAACGGCGACAGTGCAGACGCCGAGAATTGACTTCTGCCATTTATGCCTTGATCACGTAACTAGTACCCGCTGTACTAATTACGCGACAGTAAAATAATACTAGGCCGAGAGAGTTGGGCGGGCGAGCAGGAGTTCATACGTATTTTGCTTGTATGGCGTCAGTTTAGTTTTAATTTATTGCATCAACAAGATGGATCGTATAAAGAAAGAATATAAACGGATTTCTCGCCTTATTCTACGACAAATAATTGAAAAGTTGTGGAATTTAATAGACGAAGAAAATAGAAGTGTTTAGTGTTTAGTAGAAGTGTGTCATGACGAGAATATGGATTGCAAGGAAACCTGCTCTTGATGCAATAAATAGTAAACGCAATTTCATGAATTATAGACAGAAGCTCCCAAAGAATTTAGGGCGCTTTAAAAAATATTTATATCATAGAATTCCTTTTTAAAATTGTATCTAAACTCCATTTATTATTATTGGCTATTTTGAACACAAATTCAATGTAATAGCAAAGATAGATCCGTTAGAAAACAAAATGCAAAATACTGTTGGCGTGGCGAAAGAGTGGCAGGCGAGTGTCAGCCGAGCGTGTATTCATACCTGCTGAGCGGGATACCGAGTTAATGCGAAGGCTTTAAAATTACGCGAGGAGTAGGGTACTCGAATCTAGCAAACAAATCGTGGATCTAGTGACTCTCTCGCCACACTGCTAGGCAGAGTGCTCGACCGAGTAAAGTGTTTATATGTTCTGAGTATTCGGCCGAGGGCACTCTCTGGCCACGGTACTCGTTACGTGTAATCAAGCCTTTACATGAAGCCAGTAGCTGTTTACATGATGCCAGTATGAAGCCAGCACTGGCTTCCATCGAATATGATGTCAGTAGCTGGATCAATGTAAATCAGCTTTAACGCTTACAGCTTCTCTCTCATTTGGTTAGTTGCAAGATGTTATGCAACCTTCATCAATAAAAGGAGTTTCCTAAAAGAAAGATAAAAGGGTTTTTTAAATTTAACTGGTGATCTTGTAATTAATGATTTGAAATATGCATTCTTATATTTTTAGTTTACATTTATATTCATACTTGGGTTATCATTGGGGCAAAGGCACGGGGAAAATCTTAGTCGATACCAATTTACTTTCAGAGCCCGGGAACTCAGGTTACATTCCAATTGCATTAAATTTTTATCTAGGCACTATTCCTTTCCGGAAAATACTTGATTTTATTCCGGAAAATACCCTATTTTCCGGAATAAACTGTATCCTATATGCTTTCTTATTTTTTCACCATTAGATATTGAGGCTACATATATAGGTACAGGTTCCAAAATTCAGCAAAGTTTGTGTCATGCTTTTTCCGTGAAAGCGTATTAGAAATATTTAGGTACTTTTGCATTTATATTGTTAAATATGGGTGATACTTTTAAATAAGTATTACAAATGATGAAATCAGATCATATAATTGTGTAAGCATAATTGTAAAAGTATCAACTCTGTAAATATTACTTAATAGGTGGCGAATTATACCAATCTATATCGACACAATATATTAAGCTCAACGGGGCTACAGTAAATGCAGATGGGGCGATCGTTTTTCACTTTTATGGGTTCAATATATTATTAATCTCCCTGAAATCTTGTTAAGTCGATAATTTACGTTAAAACTTTATGACGCTCTGTGTTTATGCTATTACTTTTTACCTTACGAGTCTTTGTATAGAATCAGAATCTAAATTGTATTTAATTATTAAAAAGGCTATCCGTGCAGAAACGGAGAAAGAATACAATTTCCTGCGGCCGGGCGGCCTGTCGTAAGAGGCGACAAAACAACCCACAGCCAGGTGGTAGGGTGTTTGCCCGACTGGATGGCTACCACCCCTGGTGTAAAGTATGTCGCCTCAACAACCTTGAGTTGTGGTTCCGGCATTAGTGACCAGGTTCCAATCTCCCTTAAGAGAGCAGCAGCGCATTTGTAGCACCTTGATGTTGCAAATGTCCATAGGCGATGGTAACCGCTTTCCATCAACTGGGCCGTCTGCCTGTCTGCTGAACTCCTGCAATAAAAAAAAGGTTCCTACTTAGGTAGCTTAAATACAGGAGTTTTGATGATCCTGATGCATCTCTGCTACAAGATTGGATGTCTTTGTGGCGCGGACCTAGAGCAAAGAATATCACTTAACATCTATTAGGTACAGGCTGAGAATAATTATAGAAACTAATTAAAAAACACTTTACTGTTCTTAATTAATTATTTGAAGCGAATCATACTCTCAAACTATATGTTTATGAAGGTTTTTTGTTTCTACTTTCCTTCGGTCCTCATTTAGGTATGGAGTTAGATGTGAACATACTTTAAAGGCTGGAGCTTACGGTAGTAAAAGATATCCTGGAAATTCGGATCTCAAATTTAAACCCATAAGGTTTTATTCAAAATAAGTTAAAATTTAATTTGACTTCTTATTCTATGTTCTATGTACACCGTTTGGCAACGTGTTATTGCTGGCAAGGAGAAAATACACATATTATGTAATCTATTTTACCTATTATAATCAGGCATGCGTGATCACATTTTGAGCAGGTCAATTTTTTTTCTAAAGTCCATTATCTAGGTTATGTTAAAAAAATAACTGTACTAGGAGTTTTTGGCGAGAACTGAAAGGAGATGTTGTGCTGTGCAGTTTTATTTTCTAAAAATGTGTAAAATTACTCTAAAATGAACAATAGTTGTAGGATATTGATAGTTTTTGAGTAGTAATTATGTGTTTTGTGAGAAATGTGAACTGTATATTCAAATGTGGCCTTTCGAGTTGTCACAAGAACTCCGTTGAATGGCACTAGCTGATTACCTACAGTTCAGCTGTGCTATAGGCTTAAGAAAATGAAGAAACTATATTGTAAACTAAGATCTGGTTTAAAGGCCTAGCTGCCAAGCCATAAACCTAAATAAATAATAATAACTTTATTATCATGAAATGAAGTAAATACGTAAATCTCGGTTCATAACATAACAGGACTATTCGTCGCGTCTGGGGTCAAGCTGTTTTATTCTGTTTTTGAAGCTCTAGAATCTAGATATTTTGTTTTATTAGGCGCCTCCATTCGAGCCTATTTGTGGCTGATGATTCTTATTAATCATATGCCCTTTGAGTAAATCGTCATGTATAGTCGCGGAATGAAAATGTTCGTCAGCTTAGAGTGGACTTTTGCTGGCTCGAGTACAACAAACAATACTGTCAACATTTTAATGAATGTTACGTTTATAAAATATAGACACGTGAAAAAAAATATTGCAATGTTGACAATGACAGACGCTGAGGTTAACAGTAAGAAACGAAGAGAATATAATCACTACGCTTAACAAAAATATTAAAATCAATAAAAAAGTTTTACATTTCTAAACAATCTTCTTAGAAAAGATAGAAAATCAAACAACTATGATCTAAGTAGTTTTAAACTTTATTGTCAAATAGTTAAGCATAATTTTCTGTGGAATAGTTTGTTCTGTGACTTAGTTGGACATGACATGGACATGTAACATGAGCCCGTGGAACGTTAAATGAATCAATCTGAAAACTGGCGAACATTTTCATACCACGATTGTACGAAAGAGTAAACTTTTCTATTTTATGTTCGTGCCTCATTAATTTTATTTATAGAAGTTTTCAAGGTGTGCCGGTGGGTATTGGGGGGTGACGTCACCGAGATACACAGTCATTAACATTATTGAATGGCAAATAAGGGTGAACTCTGTGAAAGGGGTGTGGTGGCGCCACTAGACCGGTCAATATGGCCGGATTACTCGGCTTTGTCCCGTTAATGAATAATTGTGTCCACCATTCGACCTGGATTAAAGTGCTTTCTACTGATTTAATTGACCGTCCTAGTATAATGATTCACTATTAAATTCTATAAACTGATCAACCTTAATCTATTAAAAGAAATAATAAGATATTTTCATGGCAGTTGAAGTCTTCAATTGCAGTCACGTATGTTCATCGTAACATCATAGTTGCTACAAAAGTTAAAAGAGATTTTTTAAGTAATACGATTATATTTATTATACATAGTAATTATGTATAATAAATATAGTGGTTAATAAGCTTGCGTTTCAAACTCACATCTAAAATGACGCGGGTGCGAATCTTACCCGAAAGGTAGTTGGCAGTGTTTTGGCTTAATGAATGTGGACGCTGTTTCAAATATCACGTGATGACAGTGAAGGAAAACATCGTCACTAATCTTGTACATCGAGATAACCGATGTGTCAAACCCGCTAGGCTGTCTTGGGCAAGCGTGTTGGGTATACTGTCCGTTCAGCCAAACAATAGAGAGGTCCGTGCACAGTGAACGTTTATGGGCATGATACTATATAAATGTAGATCACCCTCGGATATGTATTTTAGAAGAGTAAGAGAAGTCATAACACATCGCCCTCTAGGCAAAACTTAACATTTTCTGGTTGACGACTCCTTTTACAGTCTCATACCAATGATTAGGTTCGAATCCCTGGCCGAGGAGTACGCAATAATTATACGGTTTTTGTAATCTAATATGCATATTGTTACAATAAATTCTTGCTTACGGCGTAATAGACATCGTCAGCAAATTTGCACACAATCGAGCAGAATGATATTGTAATGTTTTTATAAGTGAATATTCCAGTAAGGTATAAAAATGTTTTTAGTCTGTTTTTTCTGTGTAACCTTGAATATGAATTTAGCTAGAGTAAATTTGTAGGCTTCTAAGTTCATAAATTAGCCTAGAAACTTACTCGAACTCAATATGAATAAGACCGCAATTAAATAGTTTAACATGCAAAATTGATCGCAACATGTGCACTTTTTAACATTATATAAACTGTGTTTTCGTGCAAATAAATAATTTCAAACGTACTAAGTAATTTTTTACAAGTTTTGTATATACCTTTTTAAAATTTCTTGTTGTATACGGTGTGAGGTTTAATATACGAAAGAGCCTTGGTGGAAAAGCTTAATTTAGTTTGATTTTATTAAAATGATATAGGTTCACAGCTGTTTGAAATTAATAAAGTTTACAGTGGGGTCTTATTACGGCTGGCACAAACGTAACAATGCTATTTAGACTCCCCAATGTTGTCACCGTGACCGCAGTCCTAAAACGGAATGTTGTTTGAATTCCAGCTTTGATTTTCCACTTAAATTATCGTATCCGCTTACTAAGCCCGACATTTCAAACTAATGGGAAAGTCAATCTTGAGAAGAATTATTTGTTGCATTAATTAATTTTGTTAAAGTACAGGTACATACACTTCATTCAATCACATAATTGCAGCTTGTCCTTTGATGACAATGACTGTACTATTGGAGTGAACTTCCTTACTGTTTAAAGATGATTTTTATTTTCTTTGCTATATAATTTCTATGGAATCTCTTATTATTAGTAATGATTTTTTATGTTTTAATAAATTAGCACTGGCTCATGCACATAAAGTTCTTACACTATTTTGTTAGTACTATCTCCAATACTATTAGCACTGACTTTACCATGTCACAGTATGTAAGTAGTGACATCTGTATGATTATGAATATAAGATTTTTATTTTCTAATACAATATTAGTATCTACCCATGTAATTAAGTATGCTAAAATAAGTATTATTAGCTGATATTAATTTACGTGAAGCAATACAGTATTTATATTATTCAGTGTGTGAAGGAAGTTCAAATTGATAGGGTCAGAAGAGTAAATGGGAGTGGCATTGATCGCATTGGATTTTGTAAATCATATAAAAAATTACTTTGCAAATACAAGCGAGCGATATTTATTTTACATTTTCCGTAGTTACCAAACTTTAAATATTGTTTCGATGTACTAAATTGTCTATTAATGTGTCATCTGATATTAAGTATACATTTCAAAGAGAGCTTACTTGTGAAACTTCCGAATGTAATTACGCTTAATTGTTGGGAGGATCTTGAAATGCAAGGCATTAATTACATTCTGAAATCTCCTCCGTTCGTTGGCGTACACTTCACGAATCTCGAATTTATACTTTTTTTTGTCTAATTAGGACAATTTCCCTTGAATTTCATTAGAAGTTATTATTAAGAATTAACGCTAGATATATATATATATATATATATATATATATATATATATATATACATATACATTGTGATGTAACCTGCACATCGAGATAACCGATGTGTCAAACCTGCCAAGCCGCCTTGGACAAGCGTGGCGGGTATACTGTCAGTTCACCCCTTTAATGGGAGGGCCGAGCCAAGCGGTGGGATATTTATGGGTTGACTAGCTTCTGCCCGCGACTTCGTTCGCGTGGAATAGTTTAAAAAAAGTTAGTTATAAATACCCTGCGATTTTGAAATATTCTTCATTGGTGCTCCGCTCCTATTGCTCTTAGTGTGATGGTTTATAACCTATAACCTCCGTCGATAAATGGGCTATCTAATACTGAAAAAAAATTTCTAATCAGACTTTTACTTCCTGAGATTAGCGCGTTTAACAAACAAACAACAACAACACATTTAACAATATATGTCAAATAAATAGTTAAAGATAAATTTGCCTGAAATCTCGTTAAGCATGTAACAAAATTTATCTCTAAGTGAGACACAGAAAGCAAAGTGTTGAGCACAGTTAGTCCCTCAATAAAGTTAAGCTAAATATTCTAAATGAGACGACAACGCATTCGCTTATAATATGTAGCTAATAAATGAAGGTACCTACATACAAAATTAGGCTTGGCTCGCATGTCAGTGCGCGGTTGATTTCCCCAAAGGATTGCCAATTCCTCTGAGCTAGAATATCACTAGTTGCACTCAACTTGATTAAAGATTAATGTGTAATCAGCCTTTAATAAACGTAATTAGTGAGAAGTTAGAATTCTGCTCGCAACTGATTGGCTTCTAATGTGAGAATATTAACATCAAGTTTACGAAATCTTGTTCATGGTATATTGTTCAGGTGAAGATCGCGTACGTTGTTTTACATACAAATACTTAAATTAAATTGTTTAACCATATTAATATTATATTAAAAAAAATATAATAGCTATTAAAAAAAAACCAACTGGAATAGACTATATAAACGATGGAGAACACGAAGTAATTTTTTTTACATTTCTTGTCTGTTTGTTCGGGATTCACGTAAAAACTACTGGGCCGATTTCGATGCGGTTTTCACTGATCGATAGCAAATTTTATGTAATAAAATGTGCGTTATTGTTTATCCCGGGAATTCCGTGGGAATTTTCCTCGGAGCGGTTTAAAGTTGTTCGGGTACATACAAATTTGCTTATCCAGTCACAGTTTTCATTTAAACGATAGCTTACATTCTTTTTTTAAATACTACTGCGACACTTTGTGTCCCGGGAATCCCGCGGGAATTTCAAGTCAAGCGTGGACGAAGTCGCGGGTATATCCTAATATTATATAAACATGTCTAATTTCGATTCTCGTACGAGAACGTCGTACTTTGAAGGAGAGGTACAGTCGATATACTCTCTCACACCTCAAGCTTAGCATATAGTGTCGTTCACACGCACTAATGGATTACATTCTTGATCATCTGACAGGTAATAAATTCCACCAAATTGATCTGGCTTTTTGGAAAACATTATTTTTCCAATACCTATATGAGTCTCACAAAAGCTCAAGCTGCCTCAAGAACATTATTTAACAAAAAAATCCCATTAAAAAATCAACGGTTAGTAAGGGTAACGCTACTCTTCAGCCAGACCTTGATATTCTTACTTAGGCATCTTTCAAAGACCATTATTATAAAAAATTGACATTGCCTCAAGAAAACCTACCTTAAAATTGTTCACCAGCTCTCCTACTACGATTTGACGCTGACAAGAATAATGTGCGTACCAGTGGTCTAACAATAAGTGATACCGAGGATTGTGTGAAGTGGAAAAAAATAGTGGACGCGCTTCAAATATAGTTGCATAAATTAATTAATGGTAATTTGAGTGTAGGGCTAGGTTACATACATACGACTTGTTTATAGCCACTAGACTTGCTATTAGGGTTAGAAAATAGGTTTTTAGCGATTTAAATCCAAAGTTTAACCGAAATAGTAAATCCCAGAAGCCAAAGGGAACGCACCCATTGTTTCCGGGGATTTATCGTTGCGTTGATGATGGTGAGTCTAAATGCAGTAAGTAATACATTTTAATTACTTCTAAATTTAAACATTATGCAAGTTCTCTGATTGAATCCAATAGACATTCAAGTGCTAAGAAAAGGGCAATTTAGTTTGAACTGTCATTACTAATCAAATAGTATCTACTGAAATAGTAAGTACCTAACGTTCAAAAACAATACAAAAACATCTTTAAAAAAAGACAATTAATGTCAAGGTAGAAAACATAAACCAGACTGATATTTTGGGGAAACACTCGATCAATTAAGTTTATCCTCCGCTAAGCAACTGTTATTCACTGGAAGTCGGGCCCAATGGCTATTCCCCGAAGGGATTACTTACCTTGTGAAAATAAACTGTATTTTGTTATAAAGATGTAATATTATTTTGCTTTTAGATTCAATTCATACTTTGGTGTGTGAGATTGAATATTTTTATATGACGAGAACACAACAATCACGCCGCCTGTGCTTATCAATACATTAATATAATAATAATTAAATAAAATATAAAGCAGTCTATAAAACACTTAAATGCCATAAATAATAAGTAACTTTTATGTATAATGTTACTATTATGTGCTAATTGGGTATCTGACGTGTGTTAGATACAATAAATTCTAAAACAACATAAAAAAGAGTATAAGTCCTTACGCTTATCTTACATCCAATGGCAAAGAAATAATTTGAATTACTGTTCAAACAGTAATTAATAAGCTATTAGAATCGTTAGAAATATGAGGTCACACCGCCATATATAATCAAGGAGGCTATAAATTATATTGTAACGATTAAAGGTATCTCGTTGACTTGACTTTCAAATACCCGATTACAGAGGTCAATAATACCGTGTGTGCTGCATCTCTTCAACCGCGGGGCGAGACATTTAGAATTTCCACGTTGGACAGAGAAGGACGACGTCGGCATGCTGATCCCGGTAGTGGATATCGCGCTAGGGAATCTCGGCTGACAGGGCATGCGGAATTGGTCGAGCTTCTACTTCCTGTATCCCTGAGGTTTTACTGGGTATCCCTAACTCGGATGGCAATACTACATCTTTGGGGATACTAGTGCCACCCCAACATGTCAAATGCCACATGGCCCGGTCGCATTTGCCCCGCAGCCATTAGTGCTTAATCCGATTTCCCGTCATTAAAAAACACACAAACGTTTATGTATATTTTTGTGTCAATTTGAAGCGTCACCTCACCGTCCTGATTATTAGCAGCTAATCAAAAAGGTACTAAAATAAACTGACAGTAGCCTATCCAGTGGTAAGAATAGATGTAAGTGGTTTCTATATAAAGGCTAGCAAAAAAGTGTACTAGGAATGACAATTCCAGTAGGTACTTCAATAGCATGGATGGTTAGTTTCGCAAGCGGTTGGATGATTAGCTCCGCAATGCTATTTTGTGAAGTTTTGTCGCTGCTGAAAAGTGCGGCAGCGGAGCGATGTTGACGTTGTTGTTGCACTTAGTGTAAACAGTTCGGAAGTGGCGGCGCGGTAGAGGTAACGACAGAGGTACACGAACGATACATTTTTTCACACCTTTGTTCCACATTTTTTTGATAGTAAAACATTGAAAATTTTGATCGTGTTTTTCTGTATTAAAAATTTAGAGAAAGATCACTACTTAGTGCTAGACCATAATAGCGTCCGGGTGCAATCAATACCTTGGCGTCCTCTAGGCGCCAAGCAGGCGCGAGTCTTAGGCGGCGCAGCTCGCAGCGTCCCGTTAGAAGATCATTTTGGTAACAGAACACAACACATATTTCAATTAATTGACTATTTAATGATTTATTTTATTTTATGATGTTTAAATGTTCTAGTCAACTTACGAAACTACTAAACTTCTGTTAATAATAGATATAATTACTAAAGGTATGTTAAAGTAGCAAATATTTTAAATTGACCGTCTAAACACAGAATTTAACTAAAATTTTATTGAAAAATGTATCTAGGAGAAATAACAAGCTATAATGATAGATATTTGTGGCTTTTCTGTCATTCAGACAGATGGTTAATACGCAATTCGCGGGCTCCTTCCTTACCCATAGACATGGTTTTGCGTATTTGTAACTTTATTCTTTATAAAGCTAGAATAGTCAAGTATTTATATATTATAGTGCAAAGTATCTTATTTGTTTAATTGTTCCAATTAAAGATACACCCAGTTTTAGGCGGCTCCATTCTAGGCCAAACTCACGAGGTAGTGTACCGTCATATATTCAAAAGGGTCTCTTATATACACCGCCAAGCACCTCTTATATTGATCGTTGGTAGTAAAACAATGTGTTTGAAAATTTAATAAAGTGACGTAAAACATCACTTACTTTATTTATGCTGACGGTATCTGAAATTGCCCCTTCTCCATTGTACACACTTTTCCTCTGCTTATATGTACGACTATTAATACTGTTACGAGTGCGAGACTCTAATTAAAAATGCCGTTAGAATTACTATAGCGTTTATTAGAACTATACAAATACGTATAACACAGGTGCAAATATAACCGAACACAACCAGTCCAAACGTAATGCAGAAGATCGTAATTCAATAACACGCGCAAAGTCCGTCACTAAATAGATTACCGTATGTCCACAAGTCTTGCTGCACTCGTGGTTATCGCTCGACTCCTCATCTCTCAATTGGGGCATTGCTTTATAGTGCACAGATGCAATATGTCTGCCCGGCCGCGTGGGCCGAATTTCCTAGAATCAGATTGTACTTTAAATCCGAGGCACCTGGCAGTGATCACAATACAACAATAGGCCGTAAAAGATTACAATACACAATGGGTTGTTTTTTTAAATCACAAAGTAAGCAAAAGAAATCCAAATTCCGAAAGGCAATAAAATGTGTTTCTACAGGTATGCAGGTGTGAATATGTCTTTGTCGGCGTTTAGCTCGTAACAATAAATTACTTTAATCGCTCGTTTAAAAATCAGTTTATTTCATCTGTCAAAAATGTCACAATTTCATGAAAATTGGTCAATGGATATAGAATCAAATCAAATACATTTATATGTAAGTATGGATATTTGCAATTGATTTATTATTCATTTAAACAGCTACCCTAACCACTGTAGTTTTAATTGCCCATAAAACTTGCAGCATTGTTAACTACAAATATCAGGTCTTAAATGCGATCCCTAAGGAATAATAACCTAGCAGGACACTCCTGCAAACAATGCATTTAATATATGCATCGTCAAGCTCATACTTCCACAGGGACGGCGACCATAGTTGCGTTAGAACATAAACGTCTAATAAACTGAGTACCTACATTGTCCTTTACTCGTGGTGAACAAAAGCACTACGCGTCATTGACTTTGATATTTAATAAGTTTGCTAAATTTGTTTATGTTATTGGATCTTTACTAAATACTTTAGAACAGTAACTAGCCTTTAAGGGCCGCTTGCATAACGTTCCTTAAATTTATTTAAGAAACACTTAACGCATTTAACACTCTTAAATACCATTAGCATCTTGCACAACGCAGAATTTGTCGCTAAATATGTTAAAGAATTGTCAATACGTTTTGTGTAAAACGTATTTAGGCAGTTTAATAAAATACGATTAACTAATTTTATTTAAAGGCGATCGTTATACAAGCGGCCCTTAGTCTGATGTTTTATGAAACTATAAGAAATGTTAATTATTTTTTCTACTTACTGTTTTACTAGCAATATAAAAATATTGCTGGTAAAGTAGTAGTGAGTAGTATTGAATGGGTGTCAAATAAGAACCCAATAACTTTATGTTCAACATTGCATAATCCACTAATTATGTATTTCGACTTTTGAATAGCTTAAAAGTAATTTAAACAAAATGTTACACGTTTCATGGCGCCGTGGTTATGACCGTGGAGTAGAAGCATCACCCAGATGCCAGCAGCCAGTTAATTCCGCCGCGATGTAGATAGGGCACGGTCCCGTTTGCACGGCTCGTTTCCTCTTAAACACCTTTTAATTCCTATTTGAATGTACCCGCAAAATAAATACACAGTATTAGATTACGTTGTATTCTTTTACGCCCGTTTTACGTTAAGGTCTTTTTTATTCGTTACAAATCAGCATAAAGAATAAGATGTCTATCTAGATCATGACTAGTTCTGGTAATTCAATTCAAAGAAAAACTTGTGGACCAAGGAATTAATAAATTAACTAAAAAAAATCTGATTCACATCCTCAGGCCAGCTTTAATCAAAACATATTTGAAGCCGCATAGAAAGTTTACCTAGTTTTTGAGACCTGTGAAATAGAATAGTCCACTCCAAGATGCAGGTGTCTACAAGCTCGATTGTGAATGTGGAATATCATACATTGGGCAAACAAAGAAAAGCATAAAAACACAGGTAATAGAACATATTGCTGACATGAAACACACAAGGAAATGTTTGTATCCGGTTCATGTTTGGTTTGCGTAAATATGACCATGTCTCCGAATTTCGTGATAAGCTTAAATGGTTAATTACCGATTTGCTTTCGCCGGAATGTTCACTTACTCTCACTTTTGAACAATATTCTTTACAACCCCTGTATCCCCTCTTATGTTATATGAGTTTAGTACACAACCAAAAATCGTATATTTAAATTTTCTTTAAAGTCTCCTCAGACACTGGGTTGCCTGGATGACATCGCTATAAGCGATAAGGCCGCCCATTGTTCTTATGCAAATGTATCCGTATGAATTGTCTAAATTTAAGTTTATGTGAACAATAAAGTTTTCATTCTTGCATTCATTCATTCAAGGTCTAAAAAGTTTGTGATCAGTGAACACACGTTGGATAAAAAAAACCACTACATCAGATTCGATAAACCACAATCCTCGCGAGAGAGAATCGTTTCTTACTTCATATTTCATTCCAGTAGAGAAGTTGGTTGGCAAGTACAACCTGTTTCGGATCCGATCACTAAAACTATTAAGACCCAAACCCAGCAAAAACCAACTGCCAGACCTCAAGACACTGTGAGCTCTTTCTACGTGCACTGGAACACAAATCAACTTGATCGATAATTTCTTTTTATTTTTCTTTCCACCTATTTTTAACCGACTTCGAAACAAGGAGGAGGTTCTCAATTCGTCGGGATCTTTTTTTTTGTTGCTTTTTTTATGTACGTTCGCCGATTACTTCGTGATTTATGATCCGATTTACGTGATTCTTTTTTTGTTCGACGCGGAATAGCTTCCAATTGGTCCCCTAAAAATTTTACATAGTTTGGCCCAGTAGTTTTCATTTTACGAACATTTTTTTGTTTTCGTTTCTTGGGACCTATATTTTTTAAGAAGCGCGGCACCATTCGTAAGTCCACCCATACATAGCTAGCCGCGCTTCCTAAAAAATATAGGTCCCAAGAAACGGGAACAAATTTTTTTTCGTAAAATGAAAACTACTGGGCCAAACTATGTCAAATTTTTAGGGAACCACATGGCAGTTATTCCGCGTCGAACAAAAAAGAATCACGTAAATCGGATCATAAATGACGGAGTAATCGGTGTACATATGGAACGAAAAGGAAATTTTCTTCATAAAAAATGTTCATAAAATGAAAACTACTAGGACAAACTATGTAAAAATTTTAGGGGACCAATTGGAAGCTATTTCGCGTCGAACAAAAAAAGAATCACGTAAATCGGATCATAAATCACGGAGTTATCGGCGAACATACATAAAAAAAAGCAACAAAAAAAAAAGATCCTGACGAATTGAGAACCTCCTCCTTTTTTCGAAGTCGGTTAAAAAATAACAAATAAAAAATAAAAAATTAAAACTTCGTTTAAAAAAACCGACTTCAAAAACTAAAATGTATAAAATATTATTATTAATATATATTATCTAAAACATCTTGAAGTCGGTGCAAAGTAAATCATAAAAATTACTATAATATTTTGAAAATTACTAAGCATCGACTTTAAGATGTTTTAGATAATATATATTAATAATAATAGCTTTAGAAATAAGTTATTTTATACATTTTAGTTTTTTAGTTTTTGAAGTCGGTTTTTTTAAACGAAGTATTTATTTTTTAAAATATTATATAAAATTATTAGAGCTAGATGAAGAGTTTCTTGCGCCGGTTCTTCTCTTCAAGCCACAACATGTTGCGAAGCGGTGGTAGAAGGATCCCATAGAGTAGTAAACAATAACCATAAAAAAATTAAAACTAAATAATTACAATGAACAAGTTGGCGGTAGGCTAAATAAAACTTTAACAATACTCATTCACACTTCACATCTTTGTTCCGTTCCGTGATCATGGCTACTGAAAAGTGTCCGAAATGTCGGAATAATAAAAAATCAAATAAATTACCGCGCTTAAAACTGTTAAAAGAACGGGTCCATTTACACTTATTGTTTCTATTAAGGCGAATACATGAACACAGTTTGTTTAAATGATCTTTATCACTAAATTTTAGCTATGTTTATAAAACTTAATTTAATAAATAATAGTTTAAAAAAACTAAAAAAAACACGCTTTTATAAAAAATCCAACTAAAAAAACAAAAAATAAAATTTAATATAATATAAAAAAGCGTGGGGTGTATTCAAAGCGCTTTTTAAGATATTATATTATTAATTGAATACACCCCACGCTTTTTTATATTATATTAAATTTTATTTTTTGTTTTTTTAGTTGGATTTTTTATAAAAGCGTTTTTTTTTAGTTTTTTTAAACTATTATTTATTTTTCATTTTTTAGTTGATTTTTGTTTAAATGTTTTTAAATACAAGCTTTTGAGATCCTGCATATCATGTAGCAGCAGAGTGCTAGCCAAGACAAGTAAAACGAGCCCAAACACGACGGGTCTATCTTGTTTAGTACAGGAGTTCCTATGGCCACCTTCCGACTCCATCATCAGATCAGCTCCATGGTACCATATTATTGCATTGTCACGCGATATAAACATACGAGCCCAAACACGAAGGGTCTATCTTGTTTAGTACAGGAGTTCCTATGGCCACCTTCCGACTCCATCATCAGATCAGCTCCATGGTACCATATTATTGCATTGTCACGCGATATAAACATACGGGCCCAAACACGAAGGGTCTATCTTGTTTAGTACAGGAGTTCCTATGGCCACCTTCCGACTCCATCATCAGATCAGCTCCATGGTACCATATTATTGCATTGTCACGCGATATACACATACGTGCAAAATTTCAGCTCAATCGGAAAACGGGAAGTCGGTCAAATTTAGGGGTCGGTTACAGACATACTGACTGACATACAAGTGAAGCTAATATAAAGCGTGTAAAAAGAACGTGTGCGAATAAAATACATAAAAAATGAGCCGTGTTACCGAAGTTATGAAGCCTTCAAAATTTTTGATTAATGATTGCAATCAATCAAGCTGTGTCAAATTAAACATGATTAAATTCAATATTAAATCTAAAGACCCGTAATGATATGAAAAGGAAATGAGGCGTTACGAAGTGGATGCTCTTTAAAAGGTGTTGTATTTGAGGTAAAAAGGAAGTTTAAGATTTGTTATTCTAGTAGCCGAAAATTCATATCTACTGTTTCATACTGTTTTTTCACTCTTAGGTCAGGTAGTCAAAAAGAGATAGCTTGAAGTGAATTGCTTTGGTGAACGATATAGTTTTTGCAATATGTGCTATAAGTGCTATATGCAACATTTTATTGCCTACTGCTAATTTTTTGTTATAAATAAAGTTATATGTATATTTATAATAAAACTGATAACTGTATGATTGAATCAAATTTGTTTTTGATTTAGGTTGCCTGGAAGAGATCGCTTTGAGCGATAACGCCGTCTATTGTATCGCCCAGAAAATATTGTAAATATGGTCTGTCTTGTAATTGTATGTTTTGGTGTGCAATAAAGAGTTATCGCTCTCTCTCTCTCTCTCTGTATATATTTCGATACTATTTTTCATAATTAGATAGAGGATTAGAGAGTTATTAAACAGAGGATATTTTTTAATGTTTGATGATTTGGTAAAGTTAATGCTTGCAACCCTACTAATTCACTTAGCGGTTAATCCATTTTAGTCGAAGCTTCAAAACATATTATGTAGGATCAATAGGGTATAGTTGTTCGAGTTTCTCTATAGCGCTCCAGGGTACAGTAACGTTCTCAGCTAAAGCATTATGTACCTATAATTAATTATAGAACTTTAGGGCGTACATTAAGTGCTTGGTTCCAACTTTTGAACAATTTATTTGTGGGTCGGCATTCAGTTATCAATTACTTGTTAGCTAGATGGAATTTGATTTCTTGGGTTTCTGGCAGAGGTTACTTATTTTAGAACAATACTATGCACCTCTATACTAGTCGTGAGATTGTTGAGATAAATCTTATATGGATAGATTTACTAGATAGCAACACAAGACATTCTTTTTCGCTGTAGGAAATCATTTAAAACAAATTTTTTAGACCAAAAAATAATGAGGTATCTTTGGGACACCTGGTTAGAACGACGTTTCGAAGACCATCGAATACTACCGAAGAAATTGTATAGTAAGAAGGCCAATTGTTACACTGATGGATACAATTTTTTATTTTAGATCTCTTTCATTAGGCAGGTGGCGCCGCTGCTGTCTGGGTACTGGGTACAATTGGGAACCAACTTAGAAACCTTCTGGCTCATGCACAACAACTTTGCTAAACAATATCACATGATCAAATGTATAGTTTACGATTCTATAAAGGACATACAGACAAACATTCATTTTTATATATAAGAAGATTATATCTATACTAATATTATAAAGCTGAAGAGTTTGATTGTTTGTTTGAGCGCGGTAATCACAGGAACCGCTGGTCCGATTTGAAAAATTCTTTCAGTGTTGGATAGTACATTTATCGAGGAAGGCTATAAGTCATCACGCTAAGACCAATAGGAGCGGAGCACCAATGAAGCATGTTTCAAAATCGGGGGGTTTCGAAAACAAATTCCACGCGGACGACGTCGCGGGCACAGCTAGTATAAAGATATAGTGGTCAGTATTTTTCCTTTCGGTAACATTTTTTTTGTCTAGCTACGATCATATATAAATCTTGGCTCCCATTCGCCCAGTAACGTGAGATAAGGAACCTTATTCCAATAAATAAGAAACTGAAAGCCATAAGAGGAACTTTTACACTAAAAGTAAATATTTCACATCAGAAGACTTTTTAAAATATAACAATGTATCGCATTGAATTGTAGAAACCGGAGAAGTTTGGAAAGGCACGTCAGTCGTGGTAAAGTGCAACAAACCAATGAAAACAAGACTTGTACGTCTGAAGATACCCACTCGCACTGGTGAAGTTGGGTTTTGTACGAGCAGGAAACATTCAACGATTCCGTACCGCGCTGTTGCCGACGCTGCACGCTACCTACCAACAACAAAATATTTCGATGCATCTTTACGAAGCGAACTTTCCTCATTCACTACGTGGGTTTATGTTGGATGTTTGATGTGAAAGTTTCACGTCGTAAAGTTTTTTGTGTAACTTTGTCAACATATAATAATCCTATAAAAGCTTTTCAGAAGTACTTCTTTAACTAAAGTAAATTAATGTATTAAAATATGTACATTCATTTAATTGGATTTTCGTGCTTATGGCAAAATATTAACATACTCTATGAGAAGAAGTAATTATTACACGTTTTACTCTTTCTCTAGTTCTCTATATTTTACCATACATACTCCGTCAGTTCTTTCCTAAGTATATAATTATACTTAAATACCATTTTACTCTTCTACTTTTAAATGAAAGTTCCGGTCATTAAGTAAATATCCCCTTTTCAATCTCAACAAAACTTCCCTTAGAGTTTCCTTTTTTAACAATGATAACAAGTATTCTACTTTCCGTTTAAATTTTGTTAATGTTTAGAGTAGAAAAATTGTAAAAAGTAAAAGTTTTCAATTTTGCATTTACAATTTTGAAGATTAAATTTATCGTTTACAGTTTTAATTGATGCAATGGACTCATTGGGATCATTCATATAAAACTTCCATCTTAATTTTCAATAGTTTAATTTTAGTCCCGTTTAGACTAATTTAAAAGCACTTAGTGTCAACTAATAGCAAACCAATTTTCCAATTGTTACGTTTTCAGACGTGAGATAAAACCAGGAATAAGTTCTGCATAATATATGTAACAGCAGTTGCAAGTCGGATATGGATGTCGGTAGATAGGAAATGTCAGAAACGAATTTCCACATCTACAGATCGCTATTTTTGGTTTCGTCTGTATGTTATCATAGGCATGGAGCACGACGATGGCAAAACAATCGTAATTAATAAACGAAAATTTAAACCAACAAATAAATATTTACACATATTTTCTTATGACAAGTGTAGAAACAATTTTTAAATGTAACATATATTTAATAGTTTCAAAATTACAAGCTATATGTCTTTAGATTTACCACCCACATTGCTAGATTAGCTAAAATATTCTTTATGTTAGATAGCCTGGAAGAGTAGGAGGTAGCCTCTAACAAAACTTAACAAATTGTTTAAATAATAGCAGTGATAAATAACAAAAATCAACAATATTAATTATCGTCGGTTATCTCAACCTCATTGATGCATTACTATTATTTTAGTTATAAATTTTACAAAAAAATATAACGGGTGATAGAAATGCGAACAAGTACGACAGCTTTCTTCACTTTTGAAACTTCAGGTAGTTATGGTGACACACTGGCGAGTAAGGTCGCATAGCTGCCAAATAGAGTTTCAAACTTATGACTGGCAGGAGACAGTGATGAACAGAAAGGAGTGGAGCAGATGCTTTCAGATCGTTTCAGATGCCGGGACTAATTTTGGGTCCTTGAGCCGTAGCAGTTAGTCGGCGGGTAAATACGCGTCCTCGCATATCTATCACTTACTCTTCACCATGTAGAAATATTTTAAATGTTAGTCACGTCACTCTCTGCTAAGGGGATTCTCTGCCTAGGATCTTTTAAGACACGTTTGTGAGATTAGATTATTTTAGTTAATAGAATTTGGTGCCTAGCTCCTGTGTACATCGTAGCAATCTATTTGGGGGCAGACAGGTTAAATACAGGTGGCAGTAGATGGCGTGTGCAATGTGCAGTGTCGACCTGTCCAGTCAGACAGGCTAAATGTGGCTAAATGCAGCGACTACGACGACACCGATTTGCACTTAAACCGCTGAATCTATAATAGCCCCTAGTTATTTCGATGCGATATCGTTAATTGACATAAAATTTATTTTATCCATACATTACACACACAGGCTTTTCGCGGAAGCTTTTGTTTAATCTGATGTTAGTTTTTTTTCAGTTTTGAAAAAGATCTCTGTAAGTTCCCTTTAGTGACACATTACACACCCCGGTAAATTCCTTCAAAGCAAAATAATAAAGTTTCTTTCCATGGTGTAATAAAATAATTATTTGTTTACTTGGTCTAAAAACGTAGTTTGAATAATTAAAGAAGCAAGAAAAAATAATCTTTAGTGCGATCTAGTCATTTAGGAGCAGAGGGCCTAAAGATGTCGTTATTGGAGATTTATATTATGAATACGACATTATAACATAAAGTGTTAACATTAAGTGGAACTCTATACTGTATCTTACATAACTATCAGTAGGTATATAGACACTTCTCTATCTAGACACAATTGCACTAACGCAGATGAAGCCCCAGCATAAGCAATTCACCAAAGGCCACCGCTTTAGGCCCTCTGAACTCTGAAAAGATACGTTTTACATTGATTGAGTGATTTTCATTTCATATCATAGTATTCTTCTTCCATGGATGTGGACGAAATGTAAACATCATCATCATGTAAAGTCAGAACTGGAGCCCAATTCTGCTATTATAATCTCGTTAAAATCGCCTAACACTATCGTCTCAATCGTATGTTTCCCTGTCTTCGATATTCTGTTAATGTTAGTAGCGCAGCAGTGGCACACCACTCATCTTTTTAAATATTTAAAAGCGAGAACTCGCGACATAATCTTATATATTTTTAGTAGCATTTCAATATTCATTTTGGCTAACGCTATTTCTGTTAATGGTGATACCATATTTTTTCTACTATTCTGCCGCGACGACATCGAAAAGATATTATGGATTTAGTAGAATAAGACTTTTTAAGTTTATCGCAATGGAGTCTTACTTTCAATATCTTCACAACACCAAAATATTGAATTAGCAACATTGAGCACCACTAGGTCGTTTGAAGTCCCTTATTTCTATGTATTTGAAATATATCGTTATCAAGGCTATAAAAAACATAATCAATTATTATAGTACCAAATTTATTTCGATTGTTTGTGGACGTGCCTAACGATGGTTAACGACAAACTGATTTAAGAATAGCTTTCTTAAAGAAAATAAAAGCTCCAAGAAGTCACCGAGGGAAAAACTGCGTCGTAACAATCCGCGAAGCTAACCATTGATCACTGTAATGCGAAAAGCCTTAAAAAAATCCTGCAATATATTTAGTGAAAACGTAGGTAACGCCTTATTTACTTTTGTTGGGTTGGGAATACTTTTATAGTATCCTAGTCTCAGTTGAGAAAATGATGAAGCTCAGATTTTATTTATGCAAACTTAAAAATAAAGCCTTAAAATATATACACTTCTGTTCTGATTTAACACATTTTTTTTTAATTGCAGGAGTTCAGCAGACAGGCAGACGGCCCACTTGATAGAAAGCGGTTACCATCGCCTATGGACATTTTCAACACCAAAGGTGCTACAAATGTGCTGCTGATATCTTAAGGGAGACCACATAAGAAGTGTTAAAGTATTATAATAACAGCGGTTCACTGTTGGTCTCGAGCCTTCTCATTTTTGAAGAATATTCAACACTAACACTTGTGTTACGCGATGTCCATCACAGCAGTTATAAGAACCATAGATTATATTAATATCACATAGATAATCTTCATAGATAATAATATTATTATGTAGGGTAGTTTTCGTAGTATTTTCGTATAAAAGGCTGTGTGGCGTGTAGACGGTGTTCATTGCTTATTGTGTGTTAAAGAGGTAAACTCTGCCCAAATAGTTAATATTAGGTATATTTGGTACTTTCTTGCCCAAATCTCTGCAAGGCTTTTTACATTCAGAAGTGGGATTACCCAAGAATGGCAGGCCGTTATGCTGCTGGGTTGGGTATAAGTTGACCTAAACTCTGCGTGACCGAAAGTCTACGTGAGCGAAAGTCTGCGTGCCCGTAAGTCTGTGTTACTTAAAGTCTGCCTTATTCAAAGTATGCGTGACCCAAGTCAAATCCTAAAGTTTTTATTCAAGGTGGGTTACGCTGGAGAACACTTTTTAAATTTACTTTTACTCTATGTACACCGCTTCGCAACATGTCTAGCTGAAAATTGTTTTTCTTTATATTTCTTACTAGCGGTCTACCCCGACTTCGCACGGGTATCTAAAAAGAACATTTTTTGGGTTTAATTACCTACTAAGCGAATTCAAAACATTTCACCTGCCGTACTGTCCGTATCCCAGTGACGCCTACATCGCATGAACATAGTTAGCTGATTAGAGTGCGCGGCGACCACGCAACTATTTTCTAATACTCACTTTTTTCTAATACTCATTTTTAAACTCGTGGTATTGAATAATTAAAAAAATCGCATAAAGGTATTATTCAATGGGTAGTAGGTAGTATTCAATAGAAGCAGTCTTGAATATGAATTAATTTATTTTGATAAGGGTGAATACCAAGATATTAACAAGCGGTGGCATTCTAATTAAATTAAAAAATAAATAAAGGAACCCTTATTGTTGCATAACTATAATAGTTAAACATATGCTGTCACGACAGTTTTGTAAATAATGATGTGTTCTATAAAGTCGTACATTTTGTTCTTTCATCGATAGTTTTCGCAGCGCACGCGATTTTACACTTGGGTTACACAATTGGAGTTTTAGTAAGTATATGTGGAGTTTTAGTAGTAATGGCCTATGTCAACTGGGAATAGTGTAGATTGCCCAGTGTAAGAATTTTTGAAATCAGTGTAGTAGTTTTGGAGCCTATTCAATGCAAAAAACAATCAAATATTTCATCTTTATAATATTAGTATTGCAGAATAAGAAATAATGGGGTTGTAGTAATCGGTGCATATTCAATAAGACAGAGACACAATAAAAGTAAATAAATATATTATAGTTGTAACAAAGACATGGCGTACTAAATTCTACGTGTATAATAAGTACAAGTATTAAGTCTGTGTGACCACCAAGTCTGTGTGACCAAGTCTGTGTGACCAAGTCTGTGTGACCAAGTCTGTGTGACCAAGTCTGTGTGACCAAGTCTGTGTGACCAAGTCTGTGTGACCAAGTCTGTGTGACCAAGTCTGTGTGACCAAGTCTGTGTGACCACGTCTGTGTGACCACGTCTGTGTGACCACGTCTGTGTGACCACGTCTGTGTGACCACGTCTGTGTGACCACGTCTGTGTGACCACGTCTGTGTGACCACGTCTGTGTGACCACGTCTGTGTGACCACGTCTGTGTGACCACGTCTGTGTGACCACGTCTGTGTGACCACGTCTGTGTGACCACGTCTGTGTGACCACGTCTGTGTGACCACGTCTGTGTGACCACGTCTGTGTGACCACGTCTGTGTGACCACGTCTGTGTGACCACGTCTGTGTGACCACGTCTGTGTGACCACGTCTGTGTGACCACGTCTGTGTGACCACGTCTGTGTGACCACGTCTGTGTGACCACGTCTGTGTGACCACGTCTGTTTGACCACGTATGTGTGACCACGTATGTGTGACCACGTATGTGTGACCAAGCTCGAGGATCGACATATCGGGGCCGTCAACGGGACGCGGCCAACGGCGGAGCTAGCGGCGGCATTGTGGTGGTGCCCTGAAGGTGCCTATGGAGCGTTGGCGTGTCGGCCTATACGTGGACGGGACACTGTTGGGAACTTTGGCCACTGTGTCTACTTTACCTGGCACAGAAGGTATGGTTATTTTTATTATTTTTGTGTGAATTATTATGCAAAGTAAAGTGAATTATTTTTATAAGTGATAGTAATGGTTCACCGGTCGTGGTAGGCAATTGTACTACCCTCATATATTTTTTTGTACGAAAATATTATGGTATGTTTCGAACATGGAAAATTACGAAAAATCGCGTAGTTAGTATTTTTCAATGTTATTTTGAGTTACATATCTATCGAGAAATGTGTTTGTATGGACGATGTGATCAGATCTTATGAACGACAAGTCATGGTTTCTTTTATTAGGTTTTACATGACAATCGAGTCTACCATTCGACTGATATTACTTTGATATGTATAGTGTAAAGTTGGTTTTGACACATTGTTCGTGTTTCACCCGGTTTTTATTTAAGGTTAAAATAACTCGAGTTTCGCCCGGTTTTTGTGTTTGAAGTTAGAATAACCCAAGTTCAGTTATTATTAAACGTAGTAAATCCAGTTAATCTTTGTAACACGTATTTTATAAGTTCAGAGGTCCATAATGCTAAAGGTTTAAAATAGTCTTCATTCTAGTATCTGGTTTTTTTTTTACTGTGGTTAATTATTGTTGGAATTTTTGTAGCCGTGAACAATAAGTTCTAGTATTCTTGGTTATTTTATAAGTTTTGGTACATAGAAGAGTTGGTACATGGAGATCATGAAATTGTGACTATTATTCTTGAAATAATAATAAAAAATTAAAGTTTATTGTTACTTTGATGGAAAGTAGAATCATTATTGGTCAGGAGTAGCCGAGTGGTTGTGTGAACAAGTACTGTGTTTTGTTTTTTCTGTTCGCAGACTGGCGAAGAGAACTAATTATCTGGTGACAGAAGGCAAACTCACTCAATAGTTGGCACGCCGCCGGGGACCACGGCTGCGGTAGGATGGCCGAATGTTACGCGATGTCCATCACAGCAGTTATAAGAACCATAGATTATATTAATATCACATAGATAATCTTCATAGATAATAATATTATTATGTAGGGTAGTTTTCGTAGTATTTTCGTATAAAAGGCTGTGTGGCGTGTAGACGGTGTTCATTGCTTATTGTGTGTTAAAGGGGTAAACTCTGCCCAAATAGTTAATATTAGGTATATTTGGTACTTTCTTGCCCAAATCTCTGCAAGGCTTTTTACACTTGTCTAAGGCAAAATAATTTTATGATTTTTGTTAGTGATTACTATGTATAAGGCCTATCGTAGTAATATAGATAAATTTTCGTTTATTGTAGAAACTATCTAAAGCATTTTAAAAAATACCTAATTTCATGATAATTTTGTTATTATTATACGAATAATGTTAATATTTATTTGATTTTAGATACATTGGCTTTCTTTCTTTTTACTTACCAATTTCCTTCCGAAGTTTTCCTTCTGCGCTATGGTTTGTGGTTTGGTGTTTAAGAAGAGCATTGTAAAATTTCCTCGAGGCTGGCAATGCTTTGGCAACGCTCTTACAGTTGCCATAAGCAGGACGGACCATATCCCAGACGAGGTGTTTACCATTTTGCCTACTTCAGCTATTTGAAAAATAAGATGTACCTGCCGTTCTGGAACCAAACGGCATGTGCCGCGACGATGGCAGGAGGCCGGATGGGATGACTTAAGTACCTTGGAAGATGGGCCGCCCCTTAGTGTGGGATGCTACTTGCGTTGACACTCTGGCGGCGTCCCATCTTTCAAGTACGTCCGCTACCGCCGGTTCTGCTGCAGCCGAACAGGAGGCCCTCAAGCGCCGAAAGTACGCCGCCATCGGCAATTGTTACACATTTGCGGCGTTTGGAGTGGAAACTCTGGGTCCGTGGGGTCCTAACGCTCTAAAAGTTTATCAAGATGTCGCCGAACGCCTAATAGACCTCTCACGTGACCAAAAGGCTGGCGTCTATTTTGATCAAAGGGTAAGCATTGCTATTCAGCGTGGTAACGCCGCCTGCCTTTTGGGAACGTTCCCGGTAAGTGACAGTGGTTTGGGACCAATATTTTATCTATAATTTTGCTCTCTTTTTTATTTAGTTTTAGTATTTAATTTTAGTTTTCTATTTTATAGTTTACTTTATTTTTTTTAAATAAGATATCAAATTTTTTTTCATTTGAAATAAAGTATCTGTGCATGAAATAAATATCTTTATGATCTTATTCTACAAATGATAATTAAAACTAGTCTGAAATTATAGAACTGAATTTGCTGCCACGTTTTACAAGGACAGAGTCAGATATATTTAGCCAGCATAGCAAAACTACCAAGCGAACTGCGCAGTACTCAAGTCAAGTCATAAAGATTAGATTGTGGTGCAAAGTGGCGGCTGCATGGGACATTTCTGCCTTCTGGGTTTATTTCAACTGCTCATCAACATCCGACATAAAGTTATAATATACTAGTATTTGCACGCGACTTCGTTCACGTTGGATAGGTGACAAAGATTACTCAGTTAAGTATTGTGACAATATCCAAAATCAAAAGGTTATACATACATACATGAAACCTGAAGATACTTGTAAAAATTCGGGATAAATAATACTAAAAACCCGGGATTTTATAATGTTTCAATGCATTTAAAGAAGACCATGAGCTATCGTTCGTATCGTTGTAGTAAAAATAGTATGGGTATTAGCCTACTTTTATGCACCTTAACCACTTTAAGCCGCTTCCGGAAAATTCTCGAGGGATTCCTAGCATATAAAGTACCGCATAATTAAAAAAAAAGAAATATGTGCTGGGACACATATTAGAAGTGAAACTTCAACGGACAAGTGGAGTTGCGATTCATTTTTCTTTATTCTAGATATCCAGGTCATAAAGGACGCCAATATTTAAAAATAATGAAGTTGTAATTTGTTTCGGAATAGTCTAGTTTATATGCGCTCTAAGAATTTCAAAACGCTCCAAGGAAAAATCCCTCGGGACTCCCGGAACAAAAGTATTAGATATTTCATTTCATAAATTTTGATATCGATCAGTATAAATATTGCACCTGAATCTGATTTTTTATTTCATCCTGGCCACTTTGAACCATTCCAAACAAACAGACATGAAATGTAAAAATAATATAAAAATATAAAATAGAATAGTATTATATATAGTCTATCCCAGTTGTTTTTTTAATAGCTTCAATGCACAGACAGACACGGCATATTTTTAAAATTAATATTACAGATTTTGTTGAAAGTCAGAGCGTGAATAGCTTTAATATTATACCTGATTTTTGTAAAGACCTTAGATCATATGAAATGGTAAAGACATAAAGTATAAAGTATGTATATGCTATATACCTTTTTATTATTGTTACGAGTGCGAGACTCGAATTAAAAATGCCGTTGGAATTATTATAGCGTTTATTAGAACTATACAAACACGTATAACACAGGTACATATATAACCGAACACAATAAGTCCAAACGTAATGGAGATTGTAATTCCATAAAAACGCGCAAAGTCCGTCACTAAAAGTTTCCCGATTGTAGTAAACACGTCTTGTTTCGCTCGTGGTTATCGCTCGACTGCTCGTCCCTCATTGGTGATTGTTCACAAAAAATTACCCTCTGATTTTATATTTTTATTACGTAAAATAGGGTATTTTAAGATACTAATTTGAATTGAATATTTTTGTATTTTAAGTGTTAGTTTTTTTATAATTCGATTTTAAAATTATTTCTCCAATGACGTCATAAGGGATAAGTTTACATGGATTTCTTTGCCTAGAAAACAAAAATAATAAAAGTAAGTTTTATCTATATATAATCATAGTAATCTGTGCTACTATTTAAATGTCACTGTCATTACTCATTACGTATGGTGATCATTTTAGTGTTTTTTGTCGCTAGGCTTATAATTTTTCGTGTTCAACCATTATTATTTTCTATAGTTATCGTTAAATTTTTTAAAGTGGTGTTTAGGGAAAATCCATGTTACAGAACTTAAATCAAATAATATACACCTAGATTTTTTTTACACCTGAAGCAGGCAAACAGGCAGACGGCCCACCTGATTGGATTTAGTAAGGTCAAATAAAGGTCAAACTCATTTCTTAGAAAATAAAATAAGATCGTACGTTTTTTGGAATTTTAACTAAACAGAAATGATTAGGGACACTATTCCTCGAAATGGTTTTTCAAAAAGCTAAATTGAAAAAAAGTGAACAATCCCAATTGGGGCATTGTTTTATACTGCACAAATGCAATATGTCTGCCCGGCCGCGTGGACCTAATTTCCTAGAATCAGTTTGTACTTTAAATCCGAGACACCTGGCTAATGCCTGCCATAAAATATTACAATACAACAATGGACTGTTCTCTAGGATAATAATAATTAGTAAACGCATGCCAATAAATAAGTAAACTAAAGAAGTCCAAATGCCGAAAGGTAATAAAATGTGTTTTTACAGGTATGAAGGTGTGAATTTGTTTTTGTCGGCGTCTAGGTCGTAACATTATTTTAACTTACTATTGGCAGAAAATTGGTATTATTTGTATGGAGTTTGTCTTTTAGCTAGTAGTTAGGCTAATAAATCGATGTAAGATACGAACATTCGGTATAAACGATGTAGAAGTGGACATACTATGTCATTTTTAAATCATTGAAATACATGTAAGCTCACTAATTGAAATCATCAAGTACTGTAACGTAGATTTTAAAACGTCTAGCGACATCTAGGAGTGCACGGACGAAAGCAATATAGACGTCTATCTAGTTTATGGTTTTAGTCTATGACATATTTGCAGTAGCAAGATCAGGATTAATCAAATTAATAAATCAATGATGTGAAAACTTTTAATAAATTATAAATAGAGGACTTTCATTAATTAGAGAATTTTAGTCGTGTAGACTAGCAGCGCCTCTAGTGGCCAATCGTTGGTAACTAACTTTGCAGTGGCGATATTAGTGCGTGAACGCTATACCAACGAAATATTTAATAATGGTCTAAAGCCAATCGGGACTAATCGATTAAATAACTGGGAACGAGTAGACAGATAAATAAGCCTCGTAGTGTTTATAAAGATAACTTCGAAGGTTAGCCGTCGTCCCACAGGCCGATGAAACCAGGACGTAATAATAACGCGTAACACACGAAAGAGCTAAAGGATTTGGTGGCTAGCGCCCGAGCCGTTTCGACAACCGTAGTTGTCAGAATGACAACTTACGTTTTGGAAAAATACTTTCATAAGACTGACACTTCCTATCGTTTCTCCATATATTCAATATACTCTTTGCTATCGTTGTCTTCAAAACTATTTTGTGTGGGGCAAAGGATTATAAATACCTAAAGCCTCGGATACACTAGGGGACAAATTGTGCAACATGCCCCGAACATGTCGCTCGTCAACAACGTGAAAGAGCCTCGGGGACAAAATTGTCGCGAGACATGCTGTACACACTAGGAGGTAACGGGGCGGATGACGCCCCAAGAAGTTGTGTTGATTAGTGCTGCGTATATTCTTATATCGGGAAAAAAGATGAAACTAAAGAAAAGGTGGTGGATGCGTAATGATCTTCGGCTATCTGGTGGATCACTTATAAATTTTACGCGAATGTCATCATCCGATTTTTAAATGTTATGGGAAATGATCGGTCCATCCATACGCAAAAGGATACAAAACTACGGAATGCTGTTGCCCCTCATATAAGACTTGCAATCACATTGGGATATTTGTCGACTGGAGATTCATATGCTTCCTTATCGTACACAAATGTACCATTTCGTTTTCCCACACTATCGACATGTTGAGAGACACGTTGCGCACGTGTCCACACTCAGCGACAACCTGCGTGGCATTGACGCCCAACACGTGCGCCCGCTCTCAGTACGGGAGCTGGCGACATGTCCTGCGACACGTAAATGTTCCTCAAAATGTTGAGGGACATGTTGCGGGCCTCGATGCAACGTCGCAGCGTCACGTAGATATAGTGTTGCACATCATGTTGTGGGATAATTTGTCCCCTAGTGTATCCGTGGCATAATCGACCGTTAGCGGGGCCTTTTTTAAAAAAAAGCCTCTTGCTAAAAGTCAACTTGATACCGGATGCGAAGAAACGTTTATACAAAAGACTAAGTACTCGGCCAGCGACCATTTTGTCACCATGTAAGTAGTCACAAATTTTTGTTAGGGCGTCTTAGTGATTCCTATAAGTGATGCAGTGCAAATAACCATTACAGGATGGAAATAGTTGGAGAAGAAGGATTCAGTGGGATCCGGGAAGCGCATTCGGGTTGTCCGGGGCCTCCTCCAATTTTTTTAAACCTCTTAGGTTAGTAAATCAGAATCATCATATATTTTATCTCCATTCAAGTTTCTTATCATATTTTATTTAGCATCAATTTTGCACGCCCAAGGTCGGTATTTGGAAATTTAAATACAACCGTATTCCCAGTAACCGTGCAGTTGTTAATTTTATCAGATGCTTACTAGGATGTTAGTGAATTGTAAATACTATTTTAAAAGAACATTACAAGAGCGTAGATTCCTTAGTCGCGTCCTCGAAGAATATTCCCTCCTTCGCTAAGAACATTTCTTATTTGGAGTGACGTCACGGACGGCAATACGACACTACGTGTTCGTACTTAATATTTCTCTTAAAAATATTAAAAGGCTTTAAATCTTGGCAAATGTATTAACAATCTAAAAATTAGTATCAAAACTAGTCGTGAGAGTGTTTGTGTATTAAAATACAGTCAAATTTTAACAAATTATTGAATAAGTGCTTATTAGGGGTGATAGTACCGTGAACATTTTTTTTACTAAAAGCGGGTAGGAAATTACATTGCGTTTGCGGTTTAGCTCTGCAGCAAAAGCAACTGTGCCTTGCGACCTATAGTGTTAAAATTTGCGTTTGTCTCTTTTCCGATCGTATAAAGTAAACATGGCTAAATGCTCTGCGTGCGGCAAGTTCCTCTCGCCGATAGGTGCCGCTACCTGTGTTTTATGCCCGTTAATATTTCATAGGGCGTGTGTAGCGATACCAGAAACGGCGATTTTGTCTAAGATCTGGGCATGCCCAGAGTGTAAAAAGAAAGTACGCAAGGGTGATAATACTACTACTCTGGTAAAGGGTATCTGCGGAAACGAATCGCCATCCGAAACCGTATCTCAGTCTGCCGCTGATATTTCTGCGCCCAACATCTCTCCTCCAGAAGAGGATGAGAATGAAGTGAGAGTCATGCGACGTGAAATGGCGGAATATATGAGTGAGCTACGTAGAGAAATGGTTCAGCTTCGCACTTCCATAGCGGGATTTGGACAGCGTTTGGATAGCATCGAGTGTAGGTTGGACATACTGGAGCAGAAGAAGGAGATCGTTGATTCGAAAGGCACGGCCGAACTGGAGAACACCATAGCCGAACTTAAGTTAGAAATAAATGAGAAGGATCAGGAGGCATTATTATCTGATCTGGACATTGGATGTCTTCCTGAGGAGAAAGGCGAAAATGTGTACCATATCGTAACTGTCTTGGCTGCCATACTGGGAGTCAAGATTGAAGAGCGGGACATAATATTTGCTGAGCGTATTGGTGGGGTTGGTATGAGTAACGCCGTAAGCGGGGGCGAAACTATAGAACGATCACGGCGCGTTGTCGTGCGGCTTGCGCGTCATAACTTGCGCGACGAACTTCTGCACGCTGCGCGTGTGCGGCGCAACTTGACTGCTTCGGACATTGGACTAGCGTCGCCCACAGCTTTGTCTCGTCGCATTTATATAAACGAGCGGCTTACTCGAATTAACCGCTATTTGTTCTATAAAGTCCGTGAAGAATGTCGTAAACGTAACTGGCGATACTCATGGACTAAAAGAGGACGTGTCTGTATTGGATTTTGATAGTATTTAGGATCACTATGTAAACCACTTACAGATACTACAACATTTGTTCCCTTTTCTATAGTGAGATTTATGCCTGAAAGAAAACAGTTTGAAGTCGCTTTTCGAAATAAAAAATCTGTTGGGGAAGTCTGTCTTAATGTTTCATTTAAAACCATATATAAATAAGTCATTTCACTCAGTGACTCATAAGTTAGTTCACCATGTTTTGAATAAACTTTGTAAATTTCTGTATAGACTCGATCTTGTATGTCTTGATTTAAAGCAAGTTCATGCAATAGAAAAGAAATGGTAGCGGAAGACCCTTCATAACCAGCTGCATAAAATAGTATTTCTTGGGCTGCTATAGTGTCATAGTCCATTTCAATTTCTTCAAGTGAATTTTCGTCTTGTCTATTTATAATGCCTTGTTCTTTAAGTTCAATCATGAGATCCATGAAGTCTTTCCTATTTGAAGGTTTTCCACCTCTCTGATCTATAATTCCTTTGACAAGGTTAACAAAAAAATTAATTAGGCTTGTATTTTCTTCTAAACTTTTTTATATTGATTTTTCTTTTGATCTTAGGTATTAGTAATCTAATGCTATCCCAATTCGTCTTAAAAACGGTGGATTGAAATTTTTTGCAGGCATTTCACTGAATTCATTTCGGCCATCTTTGTAAATATTTAAATCCAAACCAAAAGCGCATGATCCAATAGTATCTAATGTGAATTTCTTTGCTAAACTTCTTACTTCATGTTCGTGATTACTAATTATTAACTTGTCAATATATTCTAAATGGTTATTTACACACTGTTGAATAAGAGGTAACATGTCTTTGAGCGTTTTTTGGATGTGAAAGTTGGTGTGAGCTTTTGTCTTAATATTTTCCACGTAACGTATTGAGCACTCAACGACTTTGTTATCAGGGTATTCGTTATATATACGCTTAAGGTATCCATCCAAAGAGGTCTTTCGAAAGATAACATCTTTGATTGATCCAAAAAAAGGTATTGGTGTTGGTCCGTTAATACCCCTACTACTCCAATAGGTATAATAGCTCTTCTTGATACAAACGTATGATATTAATATTAGTATTGCAACAAAACACAGTTTGAACCAGATTTTATGTGATATTGTTTTCCTGTACTTGCAATTGTAGAATAATCATGTTTTTTATTGATTGTTACTATATTTATACTCTAAATAACGGTCCTTAAACTCTTATCAATCACTTTTCTTTTATCATAAAAAGGCATTTGAAGTAATTGAAAGTTTTAATGTTAAACTTATTTTTCACATGGTGATATCTTTTTAAAAATAATTTTATATTAATTTTTAAAATGGCGTTCTTTGCGCATATTTGTATTATTTTCTATTTCTGGAAACAGTGGCCTTATTTTCGGACTTTGAAGGAAGGTGACTTTGTACATGTAAGTTAGTAAGATTATATTATATAATTGTTATCTAGCCGCCAGGGATTTTTTTTATTCATAATTATATTAACGAATAACATTTGATTTTAACTTACTTTAAATTAAATCGACGTTTTAGGAGATACTTATGAAACTACAACTACTTATGAAAGTTGACATTACTATTTTTATAAATAAACGAATGGGAAAAGAATAATATCTTTCATGGTAATGCCAATTGATGTATTTGGATACTAGTTGACTACAACAAGATCGTTAGACAAATACTAGGTACTTACGAAATGTTATTTAGTATAATGAACAAATGAATTAATAGTATATAGTAATACTTAATAATACATTGAGTTAACGTTTTAAAACATTTATCCATATTCCATGTTTTGTCATAGATATATATTTAGGATCAAATTCCAAAGTTTTCATAGTTTTTGAACATGGTTCTACTTTAAAGTTCTTGAGAAATTCTGCTATGTAAAGCATATTTTGTAATTCTGCAAAACGAATACCTGCAAAAAATTCCAAGATTTATATAAAAGTAAAATAAAAAGACTTACAATTATTTTCAATTAAGCTAGTAATCACTACTAACTACATACATAATTACAATACGAACCTAGACAGTTGCGCGGTCCAGCGCTAAAAATTATTTCAGAGCATTGTGGTTTATCCTTTTTCTTTTCTATAGAAAAATTTTCTGGATTAAATTCATGTGGGTTTTCCCAATATTCAGGATTCTTGTTAACTCCTCCATATGAAATTATTACAGGAATTCCCTTTTTTATTATAAGGTTTTCTTCCGGAAGAAAATAATCGCAAGAAGGTACTCGAGATATATAAAAAGGATTAGCATTTTTTCTTATAGTTTCATAAAACACCATATTAAAGTATGTCATATCAGCGAGTGCTTCAAAACCAAGTACCCCGTTGTATTTGTCAGAAATAGAACAAATTTCTTTGTGAAGCCGGGACTGTATCTCGGGATGTAAAGCTAATTCATTAAGTATGAAGGCTATAGAACTAGATGTGGCTTCGAAACCAGCAACAAAGAAAAGAAACGCTTGAGAAGTAATCATTTCATCATCTATTTCTATTTGTAATGTTGCACCATTAATTTGTTTAGTCACTTTTCGTTCTTTTCGGAGTTCCATCATAAGATCCATAAAGTCCCGTCTTGCCGATGGAGTATTTTCTCGCATTTTGATTACTTTTGAAACAAGGTTACAGAAAAAATCAGCTCGACTGTCTTGCTTTATTTTGAATATAGATTTTATTTCAGGTATGAAGAATTGTAATATGTAAGTAATACGTCTCAGTGGTGTAGAATAAGCCAGACTCTTAGCCATTTCGAGAAATTCATTTTGGCTATCACTATAAACATCCAAGTTTAATCCAAACGCACATGATCCCACAATATCCAAAGCATATTTACTTGCAAGGGTCTTCATTTCGTTTTCTTTATTATCGTTATTAATTATCTTCTTAACATGTGAAATGTGATTTTCCACGCACTGTCTAATAAGTGGCACCATTTGTTTTAATTTATTTGGAGAAAATAGAGGCGTTAATGCCGATCTCAAAATCCTCCACGTGTCACCTTGAGCTGATATAAGGTTGTTGGATTGAAATGTAGGAAAATACGGTATTCCAGTATCAGTGAAAACGCTGAAGTCTTGGACAAGAATTTTCTTTATGATTCCCGGATCTCTTACCAATAACAAAGGGGAGAGTCCTCGATACATTCCAACCAATTTTTCTTTTGGATACTGGTTATGTATTTGGTTCACAAATGCATGTGGAGAAATTTGAAGTAATAAAACGTCTAAGAAATTTCCAAGAAGTGGCACTGGTTTTGGTCCCTTTATGCCTCTATTTCTCCAATAACTATGTTTTCTTTTAGATACATAAAATAAGAAAGATGCGATCAAAAGAACTAGTATAATATAAATTGTCATACTGATAGTAACAATCTCTACTAACTAAATTTTCCGTTTTCTCCTCTTATATAGTTACTTTAAATTCGAAAATAATTTAAATATATTGTGACAATAAGAAAATTTATAGTTAATGTGTTATTTTAAATGCAATTTGTTTGGCGTCGCTTATTTACTCTAGTATAAGAATAAACTATACTTTTATTATTTTTATTTATACAGATGTCCTGGTTTTCATTATATACATTAAAATATTGGCATGACAATGGAGAATACGCATGTTTTTTTAATTGTATTTTTAAATCATCATTTACATCGTTTTATCATAATAACAAATAGAAAGACTGTTGAAAATGCCCAAATTAATTTATTAAAAAATATTTATAATATCAAAATCATACAAAGATCAAAATCGTGCTGCGTGAACTTAAAGTACTGTAAAACGGGGTTAATAGAATTCACGGGGTGATTAGACACATTGGGTGTTCGGTCCTTGCCTAGTATGAATTAGGTAGAACATCGCTCCCTCAATTTTGCTGTCTACCCTCTTTCTGTGTGAGGTGACGGCCAATACAGAGCAGGGTAGTAGCAGCCATTTTGAAACACTTCCGTCGACGTTTTAACGAGACTACAACGCGCCGTGCGCTCATAATTTTATTTAATAACATTATACTTACTGTGATTACTGGCCGTGCCAAAAACTTACTATATGTACCTAGACTTTGTGTTTAAAGTATTAGCTCTAAGGTGGAGCATAGTGCCGTGTGCTGTTCCTGTGTGTAACCTGAACCGAGCTAGGAGAGGGCCGATCTCAAGGTTGGTGGAGCTTCTACTTCTCTAGTGTAAGGATCTAGGTCATATCCCTCTCATACAGTCCATTTCAAATTGAACCAGCATTTTATCTGTAGGCTACAGCGTCACATTTTGGTCCTTCGAGCCGGATTACCACTAGATTTTTGACCTTTCACCATTCTTTACCCTTTTTTTACGACATTTTACTTAAAATCTATATTTTTCCCTTTATACATCGTACGTATATTTTCTAAGTAGGTACCTACCCACTTCGAGAAAAATTAACGTTTTTTATTTTAATTTTTCACATTTATTTAATTATTATTTTCAATATTATCGACTCGTAATCGTATTACGAATTCAATTACTAACGTAATCATGCCACCTAAACGTGATACGCCTTTATCCATTGCATATTTGAACCAGAAAAGGCAAGTCATTTTCGAGAGGTTACAGGAGGTGTATGAAATGTCGAAAGACATTTCTACATTAGAAGATCAAGAATTATTCTTGATAATTGCTTCAGAAATTGATGATTTGCCAAAAAAGTTCGAGAAACTTATCCATAAAATTTTAGAAACAGAACTTGAATTGAACCCTGAGGCCACAATCAGAAGCCATGAAATAAAAAGCTTCGACTCAATTTACTTTCGTGTCAAATTAGTGTATAATAATCTGAACCCGCTCAAGAATAGTGCAATTTCAGAAACTCCTTCTAACTCAATAGAATCTCGTCCCCGTCTTCCAAAATTAGAATTATTTAACTTTGACGGTGATATCGAAAATTTTACAACATTTTACGAGACCTTTTGTTCACTTGTTCATGATCAACCGCATATACCGAATATCGATAAATTCCATTACTTGCTTTCATGCACAAAAGGTAGTGCGTTAAAAGTCTGCCGATCACATCCTCTAACTATGATGTTGTGTGGAAAAGTCTCTTAGATAAATACCACGACAACCGCTTATTGGTTGGTCGATATTTAGAAAAAATGCTAAATTTTACACCTTTGCAAAAGGAGTCTTCCACTCATTTAAATACTTTTATTGAAATATTCGAACACTCATATAAGGCCATTCAGGCATTAAATATAAATAACCTTAATAGTTACGTGATGTGTCATATTGCACTCAGGGCCTTAGATCCACAGTCTAGAAAATTATTTGAACAAGGTCTAGACCAAAGTACAGTTCCCTCTTTTAATGATTTAATATCTTTCATTCATAACCATATCAAAGTCCTCGACCACTCAGTCTCTTTTTCTAATAATTTAGCACTCGTGAATTTACAAAACAAACAACAGCCTTCCAATACTGAGCCTTTTAAAAATATGTCATACACACATACGTCTTCGACCCAATCAAAATGTTTGTGTCTACACTGTGGTGAGAAACATATGATATTTAGATGCGAGAAATTTCGTGAACTAAGCAATATTAATCGTATCAACCGTGTTGATGCACTTATGCTATGTCATAATTGCCTAAAACCGAACCACAATGTGGACAATTGTATTAGTAAATTTAAATGTATTGTTTGCCAGCGATCCCACCACTCCTCCTTGCACGCCGATAATAGCAAACCGGTTTTCAGCCCGGATCGCAACGAATCGAGCGCATCATATGCCGCTTCATCCGCGCCGCAACGAACGGCGGACACTCCTTGTCAAAATTCAATAACTAATAATTATCACGCGGCATCCACCGAAACGCGTAGCACCTCAGTCTTGTTGGGTACGGCTGTGGTGCACGTTTTAGATAAAAATGATTATTATCAGCCTTGTCGTGTTTTAATCGACTCAGGCGCGCAAACTAATTTTATAACAACTGAATGTTTACGACGTTTAGGGTTGTCTTCGCGCAAATGTGATCGTGATATCTTTTGTCTTGGGGCCGAAAGAGTAAACAATCAGGGCATGACGTCGTTCATTATGAAACCGCGTCATAATAATGTCTTAACTTTTAACTTGGACGCTGTTGTGCTCCCTAAGATCACCGGTGAACTGCCGACAGTTCAAATTAATCAAAATGTAATAAACCAATATAAACATCTTACTTTAGCCGACCCGCACTTTTATAAAAGTAGACCAATTGATATTATTTTAGCGGGCGATATTTTTCCAAACATTTATGACGGAAGAAAATTTAACTTCGGAAATGAGATTCCTCAGGCGTTAAATAGTATTTTTGGCTACGTAATAACCGGAAAGTTGTGTCAAGTGGGAAACCATGGCGTTCACGTCTCCACTGCAATAACTTCGTTGCATGCAGTGTCGTACACTGCCAACAACACACCTTGTACACCCACCGTTACTCCGAAATGTTCATGCGAGTTGGAATTTTTGCCGTGCAGAGTTCCAAATTTGTATCCGCAAGACGTTCTTGCTGGCAAATACAACGGAAACCATTATCACCACACAACCGGCTGTTACATTAATTCAAAGTCGAAGTTCAATAAAAATGTTGAAATACCCACGACTTGGATCCGTGGTGCACCATGGGCACATCATAACCTCAAGTCATCTTATTAAAATTAATTAAATATCGATCTATAATATTTAATATTAAAACTAATGAAATAAATCTAAATTAAGATTTGTTATTCTTTACAAGTTAATTTGATTCTTGTTCTTTACATAGCTCGAAATTTAAATTTACTTCACGTCATTTGACCATTTCTTTAAACTTGTAGTAAATTAACATCATTAACTTGATATAAAATTAATCACACAGAAATTATAAGGTTTATTTGTTAACCGACTTCAAAAAAGGGAGGAGGTTCTCAATTCGTCGGAATCTTTTTTTTTCTTCTAATACGTAGACTAAATTTATTTTTAAATAAATATAAATTTGTAATGGCACGTTGCCACAGTTTTATTTAAAGCTTTAACTAATTTTATTTCACTAAAATGCCATGATGCATTCATCAATATTGTTAAAACTATAATTGTGGTTATCCGTGATAATTGCACAGTTATGATTTTGAAACAGACATTTATGTGATTTCACTCCGTAAGCTTTCAACCCTGCTTACGGCAATTCCTCAAGGTGGGGGGAGTCTATGAGGACTCATTTTCATTTCATTCAAAATGAACAATAAGTTCATTCTACTTTAAGATTGATTTACATCCATTCGATTCAGTAATTATCGAATGGAGACTTTAAGTTTTAGACATGGATCGCGCCCATTGCACAGTTATATATATTTTTCTATTATTATAAAATGTTAAAGTCGATGTTAGCTATATTTTTTGATAAAATCTAACCGGTAATCTTAACGTCAAATGAAAAGTACGTTACTTGTTTTTGATTTAAATTAAAACAATGTGGTAGCTATTGTAAAATATAGATTTACTACACCACAAAGCAAATTTCTTAGCATTTAGGTCTTAATATATTTTTACACTAGTTATTTTTAAATCTTCGTAGACTTTATAGAAATTATTTGTATTTAATACTTAGTTTTAGTTTCAGTGGCTTTTCTAATACAACTTTGTATGGATGGTCACGTTGAATCCAATTTAAGATTATACAATCCTGAGACCGTTGGTGGTAAGATTACGTTTACACTTTTCTCCAGAGTTGTTTATTTTATCTCAACTCAAAAGGGGAGAATTAGATACCATAATGATGAACTTAGCATGACCAGCCGAATGGTTATTGGCTAGAATGTTAACGATTATATCGGGCGTTAAAATATTATTATTGATTGAAATCGTAAACTTAATAAGTATAAATTTAAACAGTCAATTTAATTTAATTCTTTTTTTGTCTTATTAGTGATGTCATGAAATTTTAATTTAAGCTCGTAGTTTAAGGATGTAGTCCACTTTCACATCAGGCTCGTAGCCGTATTCTTTTTTTTGTATATTATGGCTCGTAGCCATATAAATTTCTAGCTTAGCTTAGCTCTTAGACATATCTTAATTTCAACCTATATCTCTAATACGAGTGTAGTAGGTTCGTAGCCACACACTCTTCTTTTAATCCTATTTCATTACTTTGAAGTATTCCTTATTAGCTTATAATTACTTCCTATTTCTTTGGTTCGTAGCCTTTTTAATCTTTTCCTTTCTTTGTTACCGGAAATCATCATATTGATTTCGGTGGGGGGTATGTTCGGTCCTTGCCTAGTATGAATTAGGTAGAACATCGCTCCCTCAATTTTGCTGTCTACCCTCTTTCTGTGTGAGGTGACGGCCAATACAGAGCAGGGTAGTAGCAGCCATTTTGAAACACTTCCGTCGACGTTTTAACGAGACTACAACGCGCCGTGCGCTCATAATTTTATTTAATAACATTATACTTACTGTGATTACTGGCCGTGCCAAAAACTTACTATATGTACCTAGACTTTGTGTTTAAAGTGTTAGCTCTAAGGTGGAGCATAGTGCCGTGTGCTGTTCCCGTGTGTAACCTGAACCGAGCCAGGAGAGGGCCGATCTCAAGGTTGGTGGAGCTTCTACTTCTCTAGTGTAAGGATCTAGGTAATATCCCTCTCATACAGTCCATTTCAAATTGAACCAGCATTTTATCTGTAGGCTACAGCGCCACATTGGGGTTTGGGTAAAGTGGCTTGATTTTTTAAGTTTGCGGTCAGCGATTACATTTATACAGTAGATACTATACTGTAATAAAAACACTTTTTGTTTTAACGTTTTTGTCTAACATACATCGGAGCCGAAATATGTGAAAAAATTGAACCAATTAAAACATACATTATTTTTTATTAGATTTGAGTTTTCGTGCACAAAACTTTTTAATCTGCAGTTTATCCGTTAGTAGTATTAGGGTAATAGTTCACTTTAATTAGATATGTTATATTATTTCAAAAGCCATGCACAAAAACATGAATCTTGCAACAAATAACCTTGCATAAAACTGGTACCGTAAAACGGGGTCGATAGGCACGTTTCGTAATTTTGGATTCGATTATCTTTAATTATTTTTATGTCTGAATAAACGCTTAAATTATTTTCAAATGAGTCTTATTGTTAATTTTATAATAATTTCATTGCTTTTAGTCATGCATTTAGAAATAAAATCACAAAATATAAGGGGGTTTGTTCGGAGGTTGGCATAATTTTTTATGAGCGACCACTTTTTTTAACTATTGCTATTTTATAGTTCTATACTTGAGATACAAGACTGTTAACAAAACTTGGTCCTGAGTTACATCGGAGCCGAGCTATTTAAGATCAAAATCGTGCTGCGTGAATATAAGGTATCAGTTTTATGCAAGGTTATTTGTTGCAAGATTCATTTTTTTGTGTATGGCTTTTGAAATAATATAACATATCTAATTAAAGTGAACTATTACCCTAATTGAACATGTTTGTTATTAGAACATAGGTACTTATACACATAATAAAAAGTAGTTGTCCTTATAATTACATTTAATACACAAAACCTTTTTTCAATTATATTTATTAATCCACTAATTAGGTCTTATATATCTATAATCACACGCGAAAAAAAGAAAACTAAATAAAACGCTCACTATAATGACATTAAATGTGCACTTTACTTAGTTTTCGAATTCAGTTCAGTTTCGTATGAAGAACCCGATGTTCTTCATACGCTTCGTTCTCTACATCATGTCTGATTAATGTATCTAGGAACGGAGCAAGAGAAGACAAATGGTTTTGGTGCCTACCCCATCCCAAATACCACACGACTGACATGACATGGGAACAACAACGTAATGTACGTTTTCCAACAATGCAAGAGCAATAATGACCTAAAATAGCATCCCGACCCTGAAGCCCTCGTTCTCACAAAATATAGACATAGTATTCGGCTCGAAACATGACTGGATTGGATTCTTCCTCTCAAAAGCTATGGGTCGTTACAATCTAACTTAACTTTTGTGAAATCTTTCAGGTTAGGTTCTTTAAATATTTTAATTAAATGGGTTCCGTTTTTTATGTGTTCACCATAATAGCTACGTGCTTGCTCTACTTGATATGTGCCCAGGGCATAAATGATCATGATCATCATTACTTAAAATTGGAAACTCATCTCCACCAAGATCAGCGGCATTTATAGACTGAAAATGAGCCCGCCTTCTGTTTAGATTATTTTCTAACATATAGTCACTAAAGCGATTTTGATTACTAAACTTATTACTGTATACTATCTACTGTATAAATGTAATCGCTGGCCGCAAACTTAAAATATCAAGCCACTTTTACCCAAACCCCAATGTGTCTAATCACCCCGTGAATTCTATTAACCCCGTTTTACAGTACTTTAAGTTCACGCAGCACGATTTTGATCTTAAATAGCTAGGCTCCGACATAACTTAGGACCAAGTTTTTTTTAATAGTCTTATATCTCAAGTATAGAACTACTAAATAGCAATAGCTAAAAAAGTGGCCGCTGATAAAATAAATCAAGCCAACCTCCGAACAAAATTTACCCAAACCCCTTTGAGTTGTTTAAACGCGACTATTTTCGCGGGCTTTTGATGACGTCTAAGTTCATTTTCAGTGTATGTTTACAGTGATTTCAATTTTAAACTGGATTTAATAGAAACTGAAATTAGAAAAAACTAAAAAACATTTTTTAGAGATTACGATAAGTAAATAAAATATGTAAATTAAAGGAATGAAATAAAAAAAACGAATCGCAACGAACAAGTTGCAAACGAATGGCAACGGATGAGTGGAAAAACGAATCGCAACGGACAAGTGAAAAAACGAATGGCAACAGATAAGTAGAAAAATGAATCGCAACGGACAGGTGGAAAAACGAATCGCAACGTACAGGTGGAAAATCTTCAACTGACAAGTGACAAAATGAATCGTAACAAAATTTTACCTTGAAGTGCTACGGGGAGATTGTTAATGTCCAATTTGAAAACCTGCCTGGAAAACTCCCCAACTAGCTACCAATTTTATTAAACAACTTCCAGCGCAAAATCTTACGCTAATTTTATAATAAATGTATTTGAATATCTATACTAATATTATAAAGAGGAAAGATAAGATTGTTTTTTGTTTGCATGAAGAGGCTCCGAAACCACTGAAACGATTTGAAAAATTCTTTCACTGTTGGCAAGCTACACTATTCCCGGGTGACATAGGCTATGTTATATTTACAAAAAAATTAGGGATCCTTACTAAAACTCCAATAATGTAACCCAAGGTGTAAAATACATACTACTAAAATCGCGTGCGCTGCGAAAACTATTGATGATAGAATAAAATAATGTACTACTACTTTGCAGAACACATAATTATTTTAAAATTTTAATTATAATGCCGCCCCTAGAAAAGGCTCTTTATTTGTATCTTGGTATTCATCCTTATCAAAATAAATAAGTTCATATTCAAGACTGCTTCAATACCTTTATGTAACTTTTTGAATTATTCAATTCGGATATTCCATTCTAGAGATATCACGAGTTTAAAAATGTAATAATTAGACCACGCGGTCGTGACGCTTTTTCGTGAGCGAAAAATCGTAAGATCCCGTCTATATAGAAATTTCACTTCAATAACGTTAGATATGTAATTCTTCAGTAATAAAGACATCATATGAAAAATAGACTCATATTTGAATTACATGCATATTCCCCATACATAACATTGATCAGTTAATTGATACTAGTTGTGTCTGTTTTTGTACATGTTATCCACATCATTTCAGAGCATTTTGAAATCATTAATCCGATACTTATTACGTAATTTTAATTAATATTATCCTTTAGTACATGTTTTTCCTAAGCAATACTGAACAGCAAAACATCACACTTGGAATTTGAACCAAAAATGGTAACAAATCTCATTTACCTAATTTTCAAACAATAACAATGTAATGTGTGAACCTGGGGCGTAAGTTAATTCTGTTGAATACTTTTCACGTGATGCGCGACCAAATTCACCTTGACGATTCTATATATTTATTATTATTACACTATAAAAACACATGATGAAAAACATGAAGTTTTCGCTGTATAATAACAACAGGTGGCTTAAATTTGTCTTAAAGACATTGCCATAGGAGTTTGTTCCTCAAAAACAATTGCCATAATGCAATTTTTATACTACACATAGGCTTAAGGGACTGTAGATGAAAGTCCTAATTAAGAGCTCATTTTTCAATCACTACATGAAAGTTATTAGTTTAGTGTAGTTTTTTAAAATTACAGTCGCGTGAATTAAACGGATGAATTTTACTTTTGATTAAATTATAATCTGACTCAGTGAGGTTATAATTGTAATTTATTCGATATAACGTTTATGTGGTGATTGGAAATTGACCCTAAGTTGTTTAAGTTTTCTTAATTGTACTAGTTTTTAAAGTATTTTATTGTAATAATTTTATCAGCCTATATAAGTGCCAATGCTGGGCACAGAACTCCACATTTTACAAGATTGGGCAGTTTACTCGGTACGTATGTATAAGGCGGATTGGTGGGGGTGGGGCCTACACAGGATAACTCGAAGTGCAAATTTTATAATGAGATTTTTCTTCATTTTTACCAATTTAATTATAGTGGTTGTATTACTATGCGAATTGGTCACGATAATAAGCTACGCGGTTTTCCATACATACTTCGCGGAAATGATTCTCAGCACTGTTATTAAAATAAGACGCGGGTGCGTTAGCCACGAAGCTCAAATGTATGCATATTACTTCTTCCATGACATTACTAATTTAAGTAATTTATATTAATTTCTTCAGTGATAAAGACTACTATTACTACCAGACTAAAAGCAGCGTATGTATAACTACGAATTTGTAGTTGTGGGGCTAAACGGGCGTTATATTATTGTGTTTAACCCTGGTATTCATAATAATTATTCGAGATTTTTTATATTACACATAAATATATATAAATATGTGTAGAAAATCATATACGCAAATAAATTGCCTGAATATCAGGTCTAACGTCAAGTCCCTTCGCAGTGTTGTTACAGTTGTAGCATAATTTTAACCCCTTGGCACATTATGCCCACTTTCACGGCATATAGCAGGAAAGTGGCGAGGGAAGTTGTCTGCGCGAGTACTCTATGTTGAATATATGTTGTGTAAATATACTGGGACTTCCCAATATCCTCGCCATTCTGCTTGTTACCTTGAAAGTGGGGATAATTTCAAGGTAACATCTTATATATGTTATACATATTGAATAAAAAAAGCCATTTTCCACGTCTGTCCGACTGTCTGTACATATATCGGCTAACTTCTCCTTTAGGAGGTTTACCCCGCCTATAAATTTTAAGCGGTTTATATCATTAGTTAGTTAAATTTTCAGAAATGGTATATTTCTGAAAATTTAACTACATACATACATACATATACATATATATACACACACACACACACACACACATATACATTTTACATACAAATTAACTAACTAATGGTAAAAACCGTTTATCAGCTTATATCTCACTAGGTTCTGACACGACTTCGTCCGCATGGCATACTTTTTTGTTATTTTTTGTTATTGTTCCTTTTATCTGCGATCGGAAGATTGTTCCATAAGCAGATGATTTGGTTGTCATGATGATGTGTAAAAAAGCAACATCCAATGGAATACTTAGTTCAAAAAAAGTAAGTTAAAAAACCGCCCCCATTTTTGAAACATTTTTCATTGGTGCTCCGCTCCTATCGGTTTTACCGTGATGATATATACCCTTATAGCCTTCTTCGATAAATGGGCTATCTAACACTATAAGATTTTTTTCAAATCAGACCAGTAGTTCCTGAGATTAGCGCGTTCAATCAAACAAACAAACTTTTCAGCTTTATATAAGACTAGAGTTTACCCTGCGGCTGCGCCGCGGGTTAACCTCTAGTGCGTGTCTCTTGTTTATAGAGCAAGTGCTACAGGTTATATTATAAGATAAGATTCACTTCATTTTATATCGCTAATTATATATAATTAATATATATACCATCCCCCGTCTATCTGTCAACAAAATAAATTACAAAACTTGACCAATAAGGCCAAAATGGTCTAAATAACCAAAAGACCACAGTGACCGACATGGCTAAAATGACGGAATAGGCAAAAACGACCAAAAAGGCCAAAATAATCAAAATGGTCAAAATGACCAAAGAGGCCAAAATGACCAAAAAGGCCAAAATGACCAAATAGGCCAAAATGACCACATAGGCCAAAATGACCAAATAGGTCAAAATGACTAAATTGGCCAAAATGACCAAAAAGGTCAAAATGATCAAAAAGGCCAAAATGACCAAATAGGCCAAAATGACCAAATAGACCAAATAGGCCAAAATGACCAAAAAGGTCAAAATGATCATAAAGGCCAAAATGACCAAATAGGCCAAAATGACTAAATAGGGCCAAAATGATCAAATAGATCAAAATGACCAAATAGGCCAAAATGACCAAAAAGGTCAAAATGATCAAATGGGTCAAAATGACCTAATAGGCCAAAATGACCAAAAAGGCCAAAATGACCAAATAGACCAAATAGGCCAAAATGACCAAATAGGCCAAAATGATCATAAAGGCCAAAATGACCAAATAGGCCAAAATGATCAAATAGGCCAAAATGACCAAATAGGCCAAAATTACCAAATAGGCCAAAACGACCAAATAGGCCAAAATGACCAAAAAGGTCAAATGATCAAAAAGGCCAAAATGACCAAATAGGCCAAAATGACCAAATAGGCCAAAATGACCAAATAGGCCAAAATGACCAAAAAGGCCAAAATTACCAAATAGGCCAAAATTACCAGAAAGGCCAAAATAAAAATTATCCCTTGTCCATCCTCAGTATTTAATTTTCATACGTACCGAATTTCAGCCAAATTGGTCCAGTAGTTTTTCCGTAAAAGCATAACAAACAAACAGACAAATATATTTTTATCCCGGAAACTATCCCATTTTTCGGGATAAAAAGTATCGTATGTTCATCCTCGGTATCGAAAATATGTATATACTGAGTTTCAGTCAAATCGGTCCAGTAGTTTTTACGTGAAAACGGAACAGACAGACAGACAGACAGACAGAGTTACTTTCGCATTTATAATATTAATAGGGATAAACACAGTAGATATCATAATACATACAGCACTATTATACCTAAGGACCAAAAATAATTAAAAACCATGATTTTAAAAGAGGATACTGACTTAGCGTGTCTGATGTTGAGTGGCAGTGAGTTCCATAAATGGACAGCCTGTTCTGTGAAGGAGTTGTCAACGAAGGAAGAAGTGTGTACAGGTGTCATTAAGCAGAGAATATTACTAGAGCGCAAATAACGCGAATAAATAAGGAGGAGTACGAGGATGAAAGAGGATGTTGTACAAAAGAAAGAACAAGGAAGCGAACATTCCGGCGAAGGCGAATTCCGGCGAATGGAGTTACTTACCAGGGTTTGAATCTTGGATTTTTTTTATCTATATCATAAAAGTTTTTATGATATATTCGTAGGTGTTCGCGATCTTACGCCAAACGTCAAGACAAATGCAAAGGAACACGGAACGCGCGGTTCAAATATTGACAGCGCCTAGCCGTTAGGTGATTTCCCCCTGTCTTAACGAAACTGAGTTATGAGACTACACGATATTAGCCTTTTTTAGTTTTTTATTTAAATTCAATTACCAGAAGAATATCTCCATCAAAGTAGATAAAACCAACCACCACCAAGTAAGGTAGATAAAACATTTGTCCTTATTTATCTAATCTAAGAGTTATTCTCTATTTTACTTCGTTATAACTAAGAACTAAACAGGGTCTTCAGATTGAATTTACGAAAAATTTATATTCACCAAAAATTGGATTAGTGCGTGTCGGACCACGCACATGAAAGGATTTCTTAGAAGATGGTCTGTTTAAGCAGTCATACGTGGCAGATTGCAGATGCAAGCGAAAATAACCGGATGTCGTCGTTCGGATTGCACGGACGCAACGAACCTATAGATGGACCCTCGGTGTGTCAGCACATGACACCGATCATTTTCCCGATATATGGCTATTTACACAACAACACAAACACAAATTGATCCAAATATATGAGACTCAGAACTGTTAAGATATCTCTTATTCTTAGAGAAAGATTGAGGAAGCATAATATAGGTAATTAAAATTGGCAAAACTCAATGATGCAAACAAATATTACCCATAAAATCAAGTGGAAAACATTTCCTCAAAACGGGGACAAAACCCCCATTCTGGAGACCCTGCTACTAAAACTACATTTTTAAGTATTTGTTTCGAAAACCCAATAAAAAAACCTGTTATTCCCGATGTCGAGTTTTATAAGGCGTTGCCATATTTTAAATATATTTTAAAATAAGTTAACTTTGTGTTCCACATAGATCGGGTATGCATGTAGTAACTACAGACATACATAAATTATTCATTTGAGTCACGCCGTAAAATTTTTATCCATATTCCATGTTTCGTCGTAGAGACATACTTAGGATCAAATTCCAAAGATTTCACAGTTTTGGAACATGCTTCAACTTTAAAGTTCCTTAGAAACTCGGCTATGTAAAGCATATTTTGTAATTCTGCAAAACGATAACCTGTAAAAGAAAATGCATATTATTTGCATAAAATATAATATAACCGAAAAATTTAGTTTGGTATAAAATTTAAATTTTAAATCAGTTACAATTCTTCAATTATTGTTAAATCAGTTGCTAATCGTCAGCCAATTGATTTTAGCTGTTGAACCTGGGTTTTCTCGAGTTTGTGACACATAATTACCTACTTTTCCACTTTCTTTATTTTACTACTATCGATGACAGAGAACATCCTACATTGCTTTTCCTGAGATGCAAAGTCCCAAATCTGACTCATTAACCAATGACAATGACCCGTTATAGATGGGACTGACTGACTGCCAGTTGTTCTTCTTTAGACTTTCGATGTTCGCTGTTGGAAGTAGGTCTTTCTAAGTTTCCCCTACATATCCTGGTCCTCCACTTTCCTTATCCAGGCTCTGAGAGCGACCTCGTATAGATCGTTAATCCACTAGGTTGGAGAAAGAAACGATGTATAGTTCAGACGTGTTCTTCCACTATAACTTACTAATTTTACATTCTCCTTTACTGTTGACTATTGAGACAATAAGAAATGAGACCATTTCTAATTCGCATCCACGCGAGAAAAACCATGACATAGACGGCCAAGAAACTGTAAATTAAACCTATTACCTATATATACAACAACAATACTAACCAAGACAGTTGCGTGGTCCAGCACTAAAAATTATTTCAGAGCATTGTGGTTTATTTTTTCTATTTTCCACAGAAAAATTCTCTGGATTAAATTCATGTGGATTTTCCCAATACTCAGGATTTTTATTAACTCCTCCATAAGAAATCAATACAAGAGTTCCCTTTTCTATTAAAAGGTTTTCTTCTGGAAGCATGTAATCGCAAGAAGCAACTCGGGATAAATAAAAAGGATTAGCATTTTTTCTTACAGCTTCATAAAGCACCTTATTAAAATATTTCATATCGGCTAGCGCTTCAAATTCAAGTACTCCGTTGTATTTGTCAGAAACAGAACAAATTTCTTTGTAAAGTCTAGACTGTACATCAGGATGTAAAGCCAATTCATATAATATGAAGGCTATAGAGCTAGATGTGGCTTCAAAACCAGCCACAAAGAAGAGAAACGCTTGAGAAGTAATCAATTCATCATTTATTTCAATTTCTAATATTCCCTCATTAATACGTTTAATCGCCTTTCCTTCTTTTTTGAGTTCAATCATAAGATCCATAAAGTCCGGTCTTGCTGATGGAGAATCTTCTCGCATTTTGATTACGTTCGAAACAAGGTTACAGAAAAAATCAGCTCGATTATCTCTTTTTATATTGAATATAGATTTTATTCCGGGTATGAAGAATTCTAATATGTAAATAATACTTCTTAATGGTGTAGAATAAGTGATACACTTAGCCATTTCAAAAAATTCATTTTTGCCATCATCATAAACCTTTAGGTCTAGTCCAAAAGCGCACGACCCTATAATATCTAAAGCATATTTACCTACAAGGGCTTTCATTTCATTTTCTGTGTTATCGCCATCGATTATCTTCTTAACATATGACATATGATTTTCAACGCATTGTCTAATAAGCGGCACCACATGTTTCAACTTATTGGGAGAAAAAAGGGGTGTCATTGTTGATCTCAAAACTCTCCAAGTATCGCCTTGAGATGACATAAGGTTTTTAGAATGAAATGCAGGATAAGATCGTATTCCAGTATCAGTGAAAACATTGAAGTCTTGGATGAGGATTTTCTTTATAATTGCTGGATCTCTTATCAGCAACATAGGGGAGAGACCACGATACATTCCAACCAATTTTTCTTTTGGATACTGATCATGTATTTCATGCACAAATGTATGTGGAGAAATTTTAAATAATAAAACGTCTAAGAAATTTCCAAGAATTGGCACTGGTTTTGGGCCCTTTATACCTCTGTTTTTCCAATAGCTATGTTTTCTTTTAGATATAAAAAACACGAAAAATATGATTATAAGAATTAAGATTACCACACTTGACATTTTGATAGTAATGCTTGTACTGTATGTATCTACTTATCCGTCTGTAGACTCTGTGTTACTGACTAAATGTCGAATTTCTCTTTATTTTATATAGTTTATTTAAGGTCGGTTTTAAACTAGTATGTTTTAATGACATAAGCTACTTATGTAACCAATTTGTGACGGCCTGTGTAGTTGAACCGGCTAAGCATTTGTCGGCCAACCTCACTGCAACGCAGTGGTTCCGGGTTCGATTGCTGTTATAGTAAATTTCGGAAACAAATCCCTGTTATTTACTATGACATGGGTTTCTGGGATCGGCTCCAGAGTAGTCCGTTGTATAACACAAGCGTAACTTGTTTAATTTGGTGATATACTATATGTATCTAATCTTTGTCTTCTGTTTACTTGGAGCACTTTTGGAGTGCTTACGTGGGGCCATGGGAAGACAAACGACTTGACAAATTTACAAGTAATTTAAATGTGGCGTGACACCGACCGGCGATTATCCCTGTATACACTATATAAAAATATACCCAAGGACAAACCCCGGTAAGTACTGGACCATTGTAGGGAATGAAAACAAAAGGTGCCGGACTATTGGGATAAACTACTAATGGAACTAACAGATCGAGGACAATGGGGAAGTACAATGTGTGCCCATCTCTATATTGAAGGAAAATAGAAAAAATAGAAAGACGGTGACTCGTTACTTACTGCATGCGTCCTTTAAAATGCTGTACAAGATTGGTAAGGGACAACACGGTTGTGAGTGGCTAAACGGCGTTGAGAGGTGGGCTGCAGGTTCACCGAAGCTAATTCCTACATTATACAATTTATCACTTCGACCCCTGGAGCTTGAGCTTTAGCTCAAGCGATGTCTACTCCGTGCCGGCAGGCTAAAGCGAGCACGGAGACGGGGGTCTTGCCTTGGCCCGCGAAGTCAGGTCCAAGGTGTCGCTATTCATCTAAGGCTTCGCCAGAAAGCCCCCATGCGGGTTATTATTTTTTGCCTTTCAGATTATTGTATCTTGGTTTTAGGATTTCATAGTCATATAGAAAAAATACTTCCCTTATAAACTGCTGAAAAATTCATATGCATGCTTAGTTTGGGGATGGCACCAAGCTAAGCAAATTACATTTGCATTAATTAATTGATGTCATTTTTATGAAAAATAAGTACATGTGCACTTAGGGAAATCCTCTATTTTGGACAATATTTATGTAACGCTTTCTTTATTTTATCCTTTTATAAATAAAGTCATATATGAGTGACAGCTTAAGTTTGTAGATGAGAGTGTATTTCTGATATTTACTGAAAGTTGTGTAAATGGGTCCGTCATATTTTTTTTTATGACGGACCGGACGTCCGTCATGAAATTTTTGCCATCCGTCAACTAAAGTTGAAAAAAAATACACACAAAATACGTATTAATTTCACACGAATAGTCAAACACACATTAACACACACACACACACACACACACACACACACGCACACACACAAACGCACGCACGCATACACACATACACATGCACACACTCTTTTAGATATTATATTTATTGTTCTTACATTAAGGGAGAGGACACAAAAATACTGTCTGATCAATGTATAAGTTTCAAATAAATAAATATCATTTATCATAATTTTAGTTAATTTGTAAGTAATTCAGGTAAATTTTACGATAGGAACTTCTAAGTGTAAAGGCTGCCTAATCGAAATCAGAAATATTTTATTCATATCAAAGTTACACGTCAACTTCAATAAAATATGCGCACGTGTTATTAATTACGAGTATAGTTCGTAAAGTATAGCCTGAGTTATAATGTCATTTAGTTGGATCTTTTGGCGTGGTTGTTTATACATACATGAAGCTAAGTATATATGTATTAAAAATTGAAGAATATTGTGGTTGATTTATCATTCGGTTTTCTTTTTCTGAGTAATGTGATGAAGTGTCAATTTATATTTAGGGTGCAAATATATATACCTTATATATATTATAAAAAGTAATAGAAACCCCGAAAGCGTGTCAATACAACTTCGCCCTATTGCGTATGTTTGTTTCAATCGTATTTTGTGCAACTTTAGGAGTCCGTCGTGTCATAGAGAATATTTCGAGTTCTTTCATAGTAATTCAAGTAATAGGTATGAGAGATCTTTAGACAAGCTATGATTCAAGCAGTGCAAGCAAGCGCCGCTTTAAAACTTATTTTAAATATTTATTATGTATATATCAGTTATATCTAAATGATTTCATGTTTAAGCAACAGTATTACGTAGGTAATACTATTGCTTAGGTAGCTACCTAAATCAAAATCTTTATTAGGCAGCAGCACTTCACATCGCCCCCGAGTACTCGGCGTCTGTGTGCAATGCCATACGTTGTATATAGGGTTATGTCAAGTTAAGTTTTTCTTTTGCTCTTTTTTTGTCCATTTTGCTCTTTTTGCTATTTTTTTTTCTTTTTGTCGATTTTGATCTTTTGGACATTTTGCTCTTTATGCTCTTTTGCTCTTTTTGTCCATTTTGATCTTTTTGCTGTTTTCTGTTTTTGCTCTTTTGTCCTTTTTTTTCATTTTGCTCTTTTTGCTCCTTTTTGTACATTTTGCTGTTTTTGCTCTTTTTGACCATTTTGCTCTTTTGCTGTTTTTGCTCTTTTCTCTTTTTTGTCCATTTTGATCTTTTGCTCTTTTTGCTCTTATTGCTCTTTTTGTCTATTTTGCTCTTTATGCTCTTTTTGTCCTTTTTGCTTTTTTGACCTTTTTGCTCTTTTTGTCCTTTTTGATCTTATTGTCCTTTTTGATCTTTTTGACCTTTTTTTATCCATTTGGCCCTTTTTCTCTTTTTGCTCTTTTTGTCCTTATTAACCTATTTGTTCATTTTGCTCTTTTTGATATTTTGCTCTTTTTCCTCTTTGGCTCTTTTTTGTCCATTTTGCTATTTTTTTTGTTCTTTTTGTCCATTTTGATCTTTGGCCATTTTTCTCTTTATGCTCTTTTGCTCTTTTAACTCTTTTCCCCTTTTTGTCCTTTTAGCTCTTTTTGTCATTTTTGTTTTTTTGTCCTTTTGCTGTTTTTGTCCTTTTTGTCATTTTTGTAGTTTTCATAGATAAATAAAACTAGGACGGCATGAAATAGAGGTTGAGAGTATGAATAAGACCAATCATTTCTCAAGTTCATAGATATAAAAATTCATTGTGTATAAAATGCGATAGTAACTCGATATGTCTTTCTGATAAGTTCTCGAAAAAACACTGGGAACATTGGATCGTTTTTGTTGTAATTTTGTTTAATTGTAGTTTTAATGCCGAAAATGGACATATATACTCATGCCAGGAGATCGGATAGTTTGCGATATAAAACGACTTTTGGGGTGCAAATGGCACTAACATAAAAATGTTGTACAATGTAACCTGTATTTAATGCCTGCTCTTTAAACAAGAAGCAGGAGTTAGAGGTTAACCCGCGGCGCAGCCGCGGGGTAAACTCTAGTCTTTTATAAACTATAGTCTCTAAGATAACTTGTCAAAAAGAGGTTAACCTTGAGAAAATGTGGAAAAATTACAAATTTCAAAAGTAAATAAATAAGATTATAATAACAAAATATTTTGTTTAATTGAATAAATGTTCCCAGCTATTATTACTAATTTGACCTCGCATTGTTATTTTAAGTAAAACAGTTTTTTATTCGTTTATTCTTTTTGTTAGGAATTTAATATTATAAGGTAAAATTCAAATTCAAAAGTTTTTATTCAAACTAAGTTTCACTGAAGTGCATGCATATAAATATTAATTTAAATCTTGTGTTGTGTTCCGGCATTAGTGACCAGGTTCCAGTCTCCCTTAAGAGAGCAGCAGCGCATTTGTAGCACCTTTGGTGTTGCCAATGTTCATAAGCGATGGTAACCGCTTTCCATCAAGTGGGCCGTCTGCCTGTCTGCTGAACTCCTGCAATAAAAATATTAAAGTGTACTTCCATTATCTACAAAACAGTGGTTTTGTAATTTGTTATCACCGCTTTAAGAAGCAATGAGAGAAATGATAATTTTGCTAAAAATGTATACAAACCCCCAAAACGGAGGACAAAACTTTTTATTCAAAAAACGGCCGTATTTCCACTATTTAAGTTATACACATCCTTATACTGTTTGAAAGTACTCTTACTATTTTTTATTTAAGTCATATTATGAGAATCTCGAAGTGAAAAATAGATTTTCTAAGGTGTGAAGTCAAGAAAGAAAGCTTTAGCTATTCTTAATTACTTAAAACAATATGTATTACATCTACCGATAATCCCCGAAGGATATAAGTAGAATACTGAGCCTAAGTCATCATTATCAATGGTTAAGGTGCCCAATAGGCAGCTTGCTTTACTTTGTTGGATCCTTATACTGATCAGTGGTTGTTTGAAGTAGGCGTAAACCTTAAGAGTCTCAAAGATACTTACCGGCATGGGTGCTTCGATAAGTATCTGAATCAGATTGCGGGATGCGTACCTTCACCTTAATGTCGCCAGTGTGGCGCACGAGACACGGCGTTTCATACGCTAGTCGAGTGCGTAGCATGGGCACCGCAGAGATTTGAACTCGAGACACTTCTAGGTCCGATTGACTGGCTCGGCAGTTGGTGCAAGCCATGCTGTTTAGCGACGATCATTGGGTGGGTGCGTCCAATTTCTGCGAGACAGTAATGTCTCATAAGGATGCCGCAGAACGAGCAAGGGAGAGACGTGCGCATGCGTCTCGCGGGTACCGACGTCAGTCGGGGACCCGGAGGCGAAGATATGTGCAAGATGTCCTCACGTAATACCGCTGCAGGGGCTCTCTAACATCTTGGGAGCAGAGGAGTCTTCACCCCTGTTGACGAAGTGAGAGCCCATGGACATCTGCAACACTAAAGTAGCTGATTGCCTAAGTTGCCTATCTCGTTGAGACTTTAAATATCCGTTCGTGAAACAATTGATTGAGAAATTGCTTGCTATTTCACAGCAAAACCGATCTAATACTCCAGTAGTTTTTCCGTGAAAGCTTAACAGATAGAGAGATTGCATTTTTACTATATCATTTTTTAATAGATGATGAATTTTTATATCTGTAAACTTGAGAAATGATTGATCGCCATTGGAATTCCATCCAAATAATGCCCTTAATGTCAAACAAAGGCCACAATTCAATAATAACGACCACCTCTAAGTTTTTTTTGTTATTGTACTACATCATTTTGTGGCCGCATATTCTAGTGCAGGCCACATATCTTCACGGCTGGTGTGATACATATAGTGAACAAGTTGATGTGTTAAAAATGAGATGTTGGCAATTGTAAACTGTCTGTGATATTATATATAATCGAGTTATTTCCATAGTACTCAAGTAGTAGTAGTATTATTAGACTTATACTGGCGCCACATCTGCGATAATGTTATAGTTATAGGCCGTTTCACGCAGATGTGGCGATGGGCGTCATGGGTGATTATGGTGTGCTATTGTTTTTAATTGTTAACGATGCTACATATTGGCAGATAACGTATTTATATATGTTACAGCCAAAGTAATAAATCCGGATATTATATATATTATCTAGCCATTATTTATAATGTCTACTCAATTTAGATAAAGTGTTAATTGACACAGAATTAATCACATTAACTAGCAATTTTATATAATATCTTCGAAGCCTTGGATAATGTAATAAAACAAGTAGGTATAGGTAAAGATTATAAAATTATGAGTGGGATACACGGCACATTTATTTATTATGCACAAATCCGATTTTTTTAATCTAGGTTAGAAGGCTAAGGCAGGTGCTCCACTACGCTTCGCACCTGCCTTAGCCTTCGTGGTTTTTTTTTTATAACCACCCAAATTTAATTTTATATCTTAAGTAATAAATAAATGTGCCGTATATCTATACCGCACCCAAAATTACATTTCAATTTGCCTAAGAATTAAAATAACATTGTCATAGATAATAATTCTGCGTTAATTGACATTGTTATAAAGTTATTTGACTTTATTTTATAAAGTAAATTTAAAGCTCACTAGCCATAAAACAAAATATTAAAAAATACAGAGATCAATACAAGTATTTGGTATCGCTCTTTAAATACTACAATAATAAAATATTTAATTTAATACTTTGGCTAACTTTGACCCGCTATTATGAATAATATCCGAATAAAGTGATTAATTTATCACATTGTCTAGTCAATTTTGCTATTATTTGTAATGACCATTTCAATTTGCTATTATATATAATAGCTATTTAATCACTATGACTGTAACATATACACTAATATGGTTGTATGATTAAGGGCGTTTTTTTAACTCTATAAATAAGACGCATTTGGCCACAGTGCATAACTTTAATATTATCGCAGGTTCGGCCCCAGCATTAAAAAAATATATCGAGAATCAATTTTCCCGCCAGCTACGGATTTTATATACTTATATACTCAACAATAAATGCTTTTAATTTATTCCCAACTTCACACCCAGTTCATGAAATTGGATCAGTAAGTGACATTGAATAATTAGCGGCTTAAAATTTTTAATATTGCTTTTGATGATTACTTATATAATATTTTTATTGGAGAATTTTAATATAAATAATAATTAGACAAAGCCAGAAAAACTTACTAGTATCTAATAAAATGGATAACCATTCCCGTTATTCTTTGTTTATTATTATTATATTGGCTAATTGATTAAACGCAATCAATGTAAGTAGATCGGCAAAAATGTTACAAAATTCCATTTGAGAGATGACTTTATGAAAAAGTACGCTTACTTGGCGATATCCGGCGACCATCAAAATTTAATTTTGTAGAAAGCGCACTCCCCGGGTAATGTATGCGGAACGCGGGTTTAGATGGCTCTCTAACGAGGATTGTAGATCTTATGCACGCTTCCTTATTTAGCAGATGCCATCGCGGAGAAAATATAACTCTCATAGAATATAAAGTACTTATAGCGTCATTTTGTTTCTTTTTCTGAATATATTGGATTCATGTTTTATTCGAGACAAACTTTTGGCCACGGACTCGTGGAATTTGTTTTCAAAACCCCCGATTTTGAAACATTTTTCATTGGAGCTCTCCTTCTATTGGTCTTAGCGTGATGATAGGCTGCGCCGCGGGTCAACATCTGGTGCGTGCCTCTTATTTAAACAGGTTACATCATAAGGTACATTGTAATAACTGTTTATGTTAGTGCTATTTGCCCCTAAAGATTCACTTCATTTTATATCGCAAACTATCCCATCTCCCGGATGCAGTCTCTATGCCAATTTTCTATGTATTAAAACTACATATGTACGTACAATCAAACAAATTGAAACATGACCCACCCACCATAAGGTCATTTTCTTACAGTCGTGAAATACAATTAGGTTGAAATTCGCCTGAACATACATTTCCTTGGTAACGAACTTGTTATCATGTTATTAGACATTGACAGTTACTGACTACGTTGTATTAAACAGATCGTAGAGACTCGTCTATACTCGTGTAACATCTGACAAATGCTATTACGTGCTATTACTATCTCTGTCATTAAGTATGTTGGATTAAGTGCCGTTTCCTATATGTTACCGACCGTTTATTTGCCTTACTAACGATTAAAATTTGAAGTAATCTCTATACAAGCAATGTCAAAATTTAACCTACGGTAAAGCAGGGGAAGTGAAGTGGAGTGAATAGTGAGATATCGGAACCGGTCATAAATCGACAAGCCAAAGGTGACACAGGCCAAACCTTTTGTATATACAACATTAGATATTAGGGTTATCGTTATACGTTAGGTAGCAGAAATACACAAGAAAATAAAAAATTAACAACATTAATGTGGAAGAAAAGAAAAAATTTTTTTTTGTTAATTTTATTAATTGGTTGTAGTATTTCAAAGTTAGAAATGGCACTCATTTTACTTTACTTAAACCTAAAACCGGGTATAAGCACCATTGTTTTCAATGACGTCTAATAGTCGATTACGCATCGACCCGATTAGACGATTGCAGATGTCGGTTCCCCTCATGTAATTCCAAATTTCATTACAGTGCTGCTGAATTGCTTCCTTTGTCCTCTCGTTTCTGTTATCCCACATTTGAACCATCAAACCCCATAAATTTTCTATTGGGTTGAGGTCTGGTGACCTAGATGGCCATGGAATTTGAGTAATTTCATCTTCATGCTGGGTAAACCAGTTCGAGACAATTCTGGCGGCATGTACTCGACAATTGTCGTGAACGTAGGATAATACAGGGACTTCTTCAAGTGGGTACACTATTCGCACTGTCGGTAACATTGATTCTTCCAACAAATCGACATAGTTTAATGCGTTTTGACGAGGAGAAATTTGGACAAGTTCACCTATACCCCCGGTACCCATCCAGGCTCACATGTTAGTTGAAATTCGACCAGATAATTAATTGGGTACTACGTGATCCTCTGTGTATCGCATATTGTTATAACGCCACAAAGTTAAGCGACCATGTTGAGAAGATCTAAATGATTTTTCATCTGAAAATATGGTATTAGTCCAGTCAAAGTCTAAATAATTATGTGCAAAATTTAATCTTGCAGTTTTGTGTGCATTGGTTAAGTGTACTTTCTTAGCATAATGCCGGTAATGCAGTCCAATACGGTGTACAGTGGTGGATTTACACTAGGGGCAGTCAGCAAATTTTCTAGGGCGGCAAAATTTGGAAAGTGAGAAAAAAAATTCTATACAATATATAATTAACTAATTCTTTTAAATAAAAATTTTATCTTTCAAGAAATATAATTTAAGTATTATGTATCAAATGAATTATTATAATATAGGAAATTTAAGTAAAAACTATTCAAATAGTTTAATTTATTTATTTCCATAAAGGTTTGAAAAAATTAAAGTTGATATTTTTATTTTCTGGAATTGATAAATTAATGTAGTTTTTTTGAAGAATTAAAAATATTTTCAAATTATGTATGTCTTTTTGATAACAGAAACTTTTATTGATTAATGAATTTTTCTAAAATTGGAGACTTATCCAATAATATATAATATATTATTATCAATATAATATATATTAATAATATATATTTGTTTATTATGTATTATATATAATACATAATAAATTTCCTGCAATCAATTAGTTATTCTAATTCTTAAAAAATAAGATATCAAAACTATTAAAATAAAATTTAAGTCATAGGGCGGCATTGTCTTCAGCGCCCCAGGGCGGCACAAATTTAAATCCGGCCCTGACGGTGTAAATGATTTCTTATGGTTTGTAAACAAACGTCGTAACGTGCCGCGAAATCTTGGGTACGAGAAAAAGGATGTTCTTCATAATGGTGCTGCATATCTGTACTTTGTTGGTTTGTTATTCGACGAACACCATGATTATGAGCCTTAGGTGAGTGGCGACACCTCGTACCTGACTCCGGGGGCCAAGACAAGGCCCCCACCTCCGTGCTTGCCTTAGCCAGCCGGCACGGAGTGGAGATCGCTAGAGCTAAGACCCAAGCTCCAGGGGTGGAAGTGATAAATAGCCTAATGTCGGAAGTAGCTTCGGTGAACCTGCAGCCCACCTCTCTACACCCCTTAGCCACTCATACCCATGTTGCCCCTGCCTTTTATGGCATTTTTTGGGGCCCATGCAGGGAGTGGCGAGTCACCGTCTGCCCATTTTATCCATGTTCCCCGAACATTGCGACGGGCAGACGCCATAGTCCCCATATTCCCAGACCGCTAGTACCACTAACAGTTCACCCCAATAGCCCGGTACTTTTTGTCTTCATTTCCCACAATAGTCCTACACTGGCCGGGGCTTGTCCTTGGGTGCATTATTGTATGGTGTAGACAGGGATAATCGCCGGTCAGTGTCACACCACATATTTACATTAAATTTGTCAAGGGGCCTCTACGTGTTGGCCTCCCCATGGCCCCACGCAAGCCCTCGTCTATCTTCAAGAATGCCCTCTTCAGCGTGCCGTCTGATCCATGTTCTCACTGTGTTCCGACTTATATTTAACACTCGTGATATTTCTCGAATGCCATAGCCTTCCTCACTGAGCACTACAATCCGAGCTCTTTGTTCTGCGAGACTACCCATTATACAATTTAATTTTTAGATATTGAGTTCTAATTTTTTTCTCATTGACTTTACTTGACTTCTGATATATTTTCAGAATGACATTTTATTTTTAAAATTATAATAATTTTTCTATAATGAAAAGAATTAGAATTATAAGGCAGATTTCAGTTCTAGATTCAAATTATTTCAAATTATTACTGTTTTATCTAAAACATATCTAGTACAATGATAACAAAGTTTAAAATTGCGTAGTTCTGAGGCTAGTGACGCATTTTTATTAATGTTTATAACGTCCTAAGTGCAACACACACAATAAACCTTACTATTTTGACGGTTTTAAAGGAATTATTAGCAAAGTGGGTCATAAATCAGTTGTGCCGATCGTACATCAAAATGACCAAATCAACCATATCGACCAAGCGTCGTGCACTAAAGCAGTGTATCATCTACGCACTTAAGGTTGACCCGCAGCGCTCCGCTGGGTAAACTCTAGTATTATTTATATACCTAATAAAAAACATGTATCAAAATATCATCCTAGCAGAGGCGGATTTAGACATTTTCCGCTAATAACGACCTGTACACATCAATACCCTAGTTCATAATCCTATTAATTAGATTTTTTGTCAATATAACTTTATGATTAGTTTTGCACTATCGTCTTAACTTTAGTAGATTGTGAAGCAGGGGATCGATGGATTGGTTTCTGCCGTAGCCATCAAAAGCGACTAGTTACTCAAATTGTAGAAAATTTTATCTAAGTGTTGAAACATTACATGTTGAATTGTTTGTGTGGACTTCATAAGAACTATCTTATTAAGTCTTAGAATTTAAGTGAGGCATAATTTCTGTAAGACAATTTAAATATTGCCCTCAAATTTGCCGCCCCTCCAAAATCTGCCGCGCTAGGCTCCAGCCTACTCAGCCTATTGGTAAATCCGCTAATGCATCATATAAATAATTTTGATCATTGTTAAAAGAATAATTAATGCGATATTTCACTCCTTTTACTTACCTATACAAAATTGTAACATGATTTTTTATACTCGTTCAAAATCCATAGGGCTGCGACGTTTTCTAAAATGGTGATAAAAGTATTTCAATTGATTTGACTGTCATCTATGCTATTGGCGAAATACTTTTGCATTAAAAAAAATATATTATATTTAATTTCATTGGTTTAATAACCGAAACTTTTCTAATAATAATGCTTTAAGATCGACAAATTCTCAACTTCAATAGACATAAAACGTGCAATTAAAAACCCAGTAAAATTGAATGATTTATTTATACTGCCGTACAACACATAGAAAACCTCTTGCAGGCAAAGCAGCAGCTATTTCTTCAGTGACTTGCTTTAATTCTCCCATACTTTATTGCATTTAGTTGAAAGCGACATTCCTTTTGGCGTATGTTGTGAAAGTCGAGATGACGAAAGTGATTCCTTATTAAACATTAACAATTGTAATATAAATCTAGATTTTCAGAAAGTAAATTAAATTGATAAAGAAATTAAAACAGCACATATTTTAAAGCGGTTATCGAAATTAAATTTGGGACTGAACAAACTCAACAATCTCTCAAAAGATTTTGAAAAAGGAGGATGTTCCTAATTTGTCTTTAAATATAATTTTTATATGTAAAACTAGGTATTGCCAGCGACTTCGATCCGAATATTAAAAATGTTCATAGTGTAACCGTAAGTAGTAAAAAAATTGAAAGGTAGAACTTTTTTCACCCCCTTAGGGGTTGCATTTTAGAACATTCTGTAGTATGTAAGCATTCGTATTGTTTATTATAATTGACCAGCGTACAATAATTAAGTATTTGCACACGTAGCATAAATGTAGTATATAAGGCTGTACTTTTTAACCGACTTAAAAAAAGGAGGAGGTTCTCAATTTTTTTTTAATGTATGTTCACCTATTAATCCGAGATTTATGATCCGATTTACGTGATTCTTTTTTGTTCGACGTGGAATAGCTCCCAATTGGTCCCCTAAAAATTTGACATAGTTTGGACCAGTAGTTTTCATTTTATTAACATTTTTTATGAAAAAAAATCCATTTTGTTCCATATGTACACCGATTACTCTGAGATTTATGATCCGATTTGCGTGATTCTGGTTTAGTTTGATGCGTAATAGTGACCATTTGGTCCCCTAAAAATTTAACATAGTTTGGCCCAGTAGTTTACATTTTACGAACATTTTTATGTTCCCGTTTCTTGGGACCTATATTTTTTAAGAAGCGCAGCACCTTTCGTAGGTCTACCCATACATAGCTGGACACTAAAAAGTAACAAATAAAATAAAAAAACTTCGTTTAAAAAAACCGACTTCAAAAACTAAAACTAAAAATTTTGAAAATTACTAAACACCGACATCGAGATGTTTTACATAATTTATATTAATAATAATACGTAGCTTTAGAAATAAGTTATTTTATAGTTTTTAGTTTTTTAGTTTTTTGTTAAACGCAAACAGAATAAAGACATCATACACATCGGGACAATGTAGTTATACTACTGCAACCACCTCAGTCCGCGAGCAGCCACCGCGCATACCACAACCTTGCAATTGGCAGGGTCGCCATGTGGTACCATGTGTGTGGTGGTGGTATTATACAAGCAAAAAGAAATTTACTATTGCTGGTTTTTTGGCCAGGTGTTCTAAAGTATTTATTATTAGTTTTCTCTCTCTCTATCTTTATCTTGATGTTAGTTTAATAAAAAGAATGACTGGCCAAAATTTTTTCCATAATATTGTAGATGAAATTTGCACAAAAAGGTTTTGTTGATATTATTTACATGGAAATGCCTTGTAGTTTTTTTAAATATTTTAATCAAAATATGTTTAGCTTAATTGTTATTCGTTGCTGAATCGTTAAATTATTATTATTACATCACCATATACGCATATGACAGCCAGCAACCCTTATTTGCGGTCACATTTAATCAGGCAACCTTATAGCATAATAATCAGAAAAAATAGCTTTAATTGGATATATAAATAATAAATGTACGTTATGTATGTTTCAAAGTATCAAAATCATACCTGTTTACACTTGGCTGCGAAGAAGTGCGGCCAAGTGCACAACGGCAACCGTGATTTTTCAGTCTTTATATTTATTGCAATGGAGCGGACGATATTTTATTTAAAAAACAAGTGAATGATTTTCTTTCGAAAAATCAATTAACAATAATTTAATTTAAAATACTAGCGACCACATTTTGATAGAACCTGGTAGATGTATATTCTCCTTATGCGTAAAAATTTGGGTTGTAGCAAATACTCGATGGCTGTACTACTTCTGCAGCCGGATCTTAGACTAATAATAATAATAATACGACGCGCTGTCCCGAATCTCTATGTCCATCAGTAAGTCAAAGAAAACAACGTCTTTTCCACAGCGTCCTGGATGCAAACTACCTCTTCAGATGAATTATATAAACGACTATTTGATAGTTGTATTACTTGTTGCCTAACTAGCCTTACATATTTTTTCCAAACTGTAGTCCTGAAAAAGTCAAATATTGAAAAATAAATGACTCATTTTTAAAGAGTTACAATTTATACTGTATCTTATCTTCTATATTATATTATATACTAGAGTTTACCACGCGGCTGCGCCGCGGGTTAACCTCTAGTGCGTGTCTCTTGTTTATAGAGCAAGTGCTACAGGTTATATTATATTAGATTTTTATGTATTTGCCCACGGAAGATTCACTTCATTTTATATCGCTAATTATACCATCCCTCGTCTATCTGTCAACAAAATAAATTACAAAACTTGACCAAAAAGGCCAAAATGGTCTAAATGACCAAAAGACCACAGGGACCGACATTGCTAAAATGACGGAATAGGCAAAAACGACCAAAAAGGCCAAAATAATCAAAATGGTCAAAATTACCAGAGAGGCCAATATAACCAAAAAGGCCAAAATGACCAAATAGGCCAAAATGACCAAATAGGCCAAAATGACCAAATAGGCCAAAATGATCAAAAAGGCCAAAATAACCAAATAGGCCAAAATTACCAAATAGGCCAAAATGACCAAAAAGGCCAAAATTACCAAATAGGCCAAAATGACCAAATAGGCCAAAATGACCAAAAAGTTCAAAATGATCATAAAGGCCAAAATGACCAAATAGGCCAAAATGACCAAATAGGCCAAAATGACCAAATAGGCCAAAATGACCAAATAGGTCAAAATGATCAAAACGGCCAAAATGATCAAAAAGGCCAAAATGACCAAATAGGCCAAAATGACCAAAAAGGCCAAAATGACCAAATAGGCTAAAATGACCAAAAAGGAAAAGTTACCAAATAGGCCAAAATGAACAAATAGGCCAAAATGACCAAAAAGGCCAAAATGACCAAAAAGGCCAAAATGGCCAAATAGGCCAAAATGACCAAAAAGGCCAAAATGATCAAATAGGCCAAAATGACCAAATAGGCCAAAATGACCAAAAAGGAAAAATGACCAAAAAGGCCAAAATGACCAAAATGACCAAAAAGGCCAAAATGACCAAATAGGCCAAAATTACCAAAAAGGCCAAAATGAAAATTATCCCTTGTCCATCCTCAGTATTTAATTTACATACGTACCGAATTTCAGCCAAATCGGTCCAGTAGTTTTTCCGTAAAAGCATAACAAACAAACAGACAAATATCATGTTATCCCGGAAGCTATCCCATTTTTCGGGATAAAAAGTATCCTATGTTCATCCTCGGTATCGAAAATATATATATACTGAGTTTCAGCCAAATCGGTCCAGTAGTTTTTACGTGAAAACGGAACAGACAGACAGACAGGCAGACATACAGACAGACAGAGTTACTTTCGCATTTATAATATTAATAGGGATTCTTTAAGGCTCGTCTAAACGGCACCGCGGATACGCGCCGTCACACGCCGCCACCGCGCCGCGCACCGCCGTGCTGCTATTTTGTGAATTTCTAAGTATATGGGAATGTCGCCGTTCTACAGCAAAACTGTAACGGCGGCGTGGTGGGGTGTCCTGTGTGTGTTTAAATTATGTATGTATGTAAGTAAGTGGTATGGTCCATTTATTATTTACTAGCTTCATTACGATAAAATTCAACAACAACAACAACTCTTTATTGTACACCAGGATAAAAATAGTAACACATTTCCTTGTCTTAACATTAGAAAGTAGTAGTACAACGGGCGGCCTTCTGGCTTAAAGTAATCTCTTCCAGGCAACCTTTCCTAAGGCAATTCCTTCTTTAATCTCTAAAATTTCCATTGAAATCCATTGCACTGACCGAAAAACAAGTCTGTCTAATAATAGTAAGTTATGATAATGCGTTGTGTAAAAATAACAATAGTTAATTTGATGTTTTCATGTTTTTTAAATCACAGACAGAATATTAAATCTTTTATTTCGTATAGATGAAGACGACGTTTCACATAATAAGTTATATGTTGACGATTATTTAGCTATTTTTATAGAAATATTACATGTTTATAAAATACTTACAGTTGGATGTTTAACATTCGCAATTTAATTAGCGACTCGAAATATTTATCCATAATCCATGTTTCCTCGAAGCTACATATTTTGGATCAAATTCTGCAGTTTTCATAGTTTTTGAGCATGGTTCAACTTTGAAGTTCTTTAGAAATTCGGCTATGTAAAGCATATTTTGTAATTCCGAAAAACGTATACCTGTAAAATAAAAACAAATATTGTGAAGTGTTTTTACAGATGTGTTAAATTATAATCAACTCATTGACCAGTAAATTAAGCCTACTAATTATACAATTACATTACTTACCTAGACAGTTGCGCGGTCCAGCACTAAAAATTATTTCAGAACATTGAGGTTTATGTTTTTTATTTTCTATAGAAAAATTCTCTGGATTAAATTCATGTGGATTTTCCCAATACTCAGGATTTTGGTTAACTCCTCCATAGGAAATCAATATAGGAGTTCCCTTTTCTATCAAAAGATTTTCATCCGGAAGCAAATAATCACGAGAAGGCATTCTGGATATGTAAAATGGAAGAGTACTTTTCCTTATACTTTCATAAAATACCATATTAAAATATGTCATATCGGCGAGTGCTTCGAAGTTAAGTACACCATTGTGTTTGTCAGACACCGAACAAATTTCTTCGTAAAGTCGAGATTGCATCTCAGGATGCAAAGCTAAGTTATGTAGTACAGAGGCCAAAGAACTAGCTGTAGCTTCAAAACCAGCAAAAAAGAAAAGAAGCGCTTGAGTTGTGATCATTTCATCATCTATTTCTAATTGTAATGTTGCACCATTGATTCGTTTAATCGCCTTTCCTTCTTTTCTAAGTTCAATCATAAGATCCATTAAGTCCCGTCTTGCTGAAGGAGTATTTTCTCGCGATTTAATTACTTTTGAAACAAGGTTATAAAAGAAATCATATTGACTGCTTGCTTTTTTTGTTTTAAATATGTAACTTACTCCCGGTATAAAAAATTCTAATACGTAAATAATACGGTTCAAAACGGAGGCATAACCAAGACTCTTAGCCATTTCGAGAAATACATTTTTGTCCTTAGCATAAACGTCTAGGTCTATTCCAAAAGTGCATGACCCTATAATATCCAAAGCATATTTACTTGTGAAGGTTTTAATGTCATGTTCTGTTTTAGCATAGTCAATCGTTTTCTTAATACATGAAATATTTTTTTCTACGCACTCTCTTATAAGCGGCACCATATGTTTTAGCTTACTGGGAGAAAATAGGGGCGTTAGTGTCGATCTAAGAATCCTCCAATCATCACCCTGAGCTGTCAACAGGTTGTTTGATTTTAAGTTAGCAAAATATGGTATTGCGGTATCGGTGAAAACATTAAAGTCTTGGATAAGAATTTTCTTTATAATTTCTGGATCTCTTATCAGCAACAAAGGAGAGAGACCTCGATACATTCCAACTAATTTTTCATTTTGATACTGATTATGTATTTCGGTTATGAATACATGTGGAGATGTTTTAAATAATAAAATGCCCAAGAAATTTCCGAGAATCGGTACTGGTTTTGGTCCCTTTATGCCTCTATTCTTCCAATAACTATGTTTTCTTTTAGATATAAAGAACACTAAAAATACGATTGAAAGTATTAAGATTACAACAATTGACATCTTAGTAGTGAGTACGTCTACTAAACTCAGTCTATAAACTCTGTGCGACAACTGACTAGATTACGAGTAGTGTTTATGTCTTTTATAGTCACGTCCAAACTTAAATTGTGTACTCTAACAATAAAAAAAGCTGTAATAATTACACACATCGGAATTAATATAGTTCGTAAAGTATAGCATAATTCTTTATTACTGAAGATTTTATTTATTGATTTTCTTTATTATTAACTTTAGTGATTGTTTATTACTAAAGTTCTAACTATATGTACTATTGAATGAAAAACTTTCGAGCTATAAGTACGCGCACTTGCTCGCACCCCTATCGCACGCTTTTTATGAAACATGAAAGATAAGGTTTGGCGGTTGGGTCTTTTTTAACGCCCAACGAAAAAAGAGGGCATTAAAACTTTATTTGAGTTGCTTATCGTATTTTTTTTCTGTGACATTGTAACTCCTATACGTCAGGATCGATTTTGATGCGGTTTCTTTTGTTCAAAAGCTAATGCGTTCGAGTTAGTTTTTAATTATAATTTATGAAGATTTGTTGACGCGTTTGAAGATCATCGGCTAATTTCTTACTTGTCAACCAACTTTTACAGGCCCAATTGATTTCAAATTGGTGAACTGTTACTTCGGTGCTATTTTCATGAAAAACGTGAAATGATGCCACAGCATGAAGTAGTCTGTCAGATTCAACTCTTAGCAACACCCCACTCTTCTTTGCGTTTTTAAAGCCTTCTTTTTATGGATTTCTTTAGACATAGCTGATGAAACGCAAAGAATAGTGGCGTTAAGATTGTGCTCTGGATATAGGACGGTTTCAACCGAAGCAGCTCTTGTGCTGGCTAATCTTGTACCCATCAACTTGATAGTACGAGAAAGGAGTGACCTAATGGGAGTTAAAGCACCGGAAATCAGGAAAGACGAGCGTAAACGAACTATAGATACATGGCAGTCTGAATGGGATAACTCCAAAAATGGACGCTGGACATACACTCTTATTAAAAACCTGGATTAATGGGTAAACCGGTCACATGGGCAAGTTAACTACCGATTGACACAGTGTCTTACGGGGCACGGTGTATTCATGACATACCTAGCCAGAATAGGAAAAAGAATAGTCAACGTGTTTATTGTCCTCATGAAGTAGATGATGCACAACATACTCTTTTTTCGTGTCAAAGATGGTCCATTGAAAGGCTTGAACTAAAGAGTGAAGTGGGGGGCATTAACGCGGATAATTTTGTGGAGACTCTGCTAAAAGGAAAAAATGAATGGAGGTCAATTGACAAATATGTCAATAAAAAGAGAAGAAGATGAGAAGTAGAAGAAGACAAATGTTTATCTGCGATAGGCTAACGGCAGGGACGCAGATAAATAAGGCGTCAGGAAGGGTTTTAGTCGGTTGAAGTCCGACTCGCAGTCCATGAGGATTTCCCCCTGAGAAAAAAAAACACCCCACTCTTAGCAACTTACAGCAGGTAATAAAGCGTAATAGGTTGTATCTGTAAGAATGGCCTCAATGAGTACCTTTTACATACATGATAATAGAGGTATTTATTCAAGTTTACTTACCTTATATATACACCATATAAGGTAAGTAAACTGCTAAATATAATATATATAATGCTACCAATGATCATGACGAATATCCCAATGTAATTTAAATTCGGCGAATACAAAGTTTCGCTTATACTACTAGTGATTCTTTAATTTACGAACTATAGTGTCTGCGACTTAGGAAATAGTTCATATTGATAAAACGTCGACAAAGGCAAGAATTGTTAACATTAATGTTAATTAACTAATTATATTTTTGTCTCCAAAATTTTAAATTAGCTGGTTTTTCTTTGTTTAGTTAATGACATACAATAGGTATCTTTAAAAAATTAATTTAAAAACAAATTAACGTTTACGCTCTCGCCTACAATTTGAGTTAATTCGATGAAAAATATAATTGTTTATGAAAATAAATAATATAGAAGTTGACCTTCTTGGCTGTCTTAAACGTGTCAGCAACGTGTTTTAACTTTATTTCGTATACAATATTGTGCAAATTTACTACTTCTCGACATCTATAACATTAAAAATTGACTAACGTGTACCGTGTAACCGTAATAATGAAACTCACACATGCAAATATTCATACAGTGATGCTAAAAATTTAAAAATCGCATTTAGGTTAGGTTAGAGAAGAGATGCCGAAATAAACTTTCCAGCAACACGCCTCTTTTATTTGTTGTGTACCTATTTGTATCTGAGCGTGCAAGTCTATGTGAATGGATATCTAAACGCCGGTGGGGGTCTCTCCGGCCTATTTTGTCTGCGGCGGTGTGTTTTATCCGAAGCTTAAAGGTACGATCCATGCAATTATCGAATCACGGTTTTATTAGTAGGAAGAATAACTCTGTAAAATGCATCTTAGTTATTGAAGTCGATTTTTGAATAGGATAGGGATTGAATTATTATGGAAGCATTAGGTGCACATTTGCAGTGGCGTAGTGTAACGAACCCCCTTTTTGAGTCTAGTGATTATGGAATGACATACTCAAGCCGAAGCATAGAGTGAGAAATAAAGAATTTATAAAATGGAAATTAATAAAACTTATTCATAGAATAAATCTTGTAATATTGGCCATAAATCGTGATCATCTAGTAGCAGGAACCCTCGTCGCAATACCGTTAACCCTATGTTCACAAGGTAGGTTATATAAGAGTGTTGATCAAAGGACAGGAAGACTATCAAAGGTTGATGTAAAATATATATATATATATATATATATATATATATATATATATATATATATTGTAGTAATATGTTGTAAGTGTAAAATGCTATGCATTTTATGAATTATGATAAATGTATTACTCATGATATAAGCTCATCACCTGAGTACGCCCGTGCCTTTATTTAGCCAAAAGATATTTTAATGTAGATTCATAACAAATTATATAATTTTGTGTAAGGCACCCCTCCTAACCACCTCTCTGATATTATGCCACCGCATTAGCTATAATTAAAAGAGCTCATATCGAGATAAAAGAAGAACCTCCAATTTTCTAATTAGAATTTATTGAATCAATTATAAACATTATCTAAAACTAGCGTCGGTTCACAACGTACTATTGCTGGCGAGAAGAGCCGACAAGAAACTCCCAGCAGTACGATCTATCCATTTAAAAACCCCATTTGGAGTGCCTTGTGTGTAAAATGAGTTGGAAAAGCCAAAAGACTTGAGTGAACATTTCATCTCAAAGTCACCCTTCCAAAATATCAAATAAGATTGTCATTATGAGGAACGTCACCTCAGAGACCTCCCCTGATGCAGTAATAAGAATATCACAGTAAATTAAAGATAAAGATTAATTGAAGTTTAAATAGTGATACTCTCTACATCTCATAAAATTCCCATTCTTAAATTGTTAGAGTAAGAGTTTCAGAATGTCTCTCTATGAATTGTAAGTAAATTTTAAGTTAAAGTTAGGCGAGAGACAACTTCACTCATATTATGCATTCCCTTGTCAAAGACAGGTTTCAGGTTCGCCCTGAAAGTTAAAATAAAATTTAAGTTAAAGTGAATTGGCAAAACCCTACATCCATCTAATGACCCTAATACCCAAGAGATGAGAGCATAGCACCGTAAAAGTAAAGTTAAAAGTTGAATTTAACATAAAATGGTGATACGCTACATCAAAGATGTCTTCTTTAGTAACACTGCTCAAATGTAGATACTTTTTAATCATCCTTTCCAATTCAGTCAAGTCTACCTGGCCTAACTACATCTAGGACTCTCATGAAATCACATATCGTGAAAGAAAATAAGTTTTGATACGAATGATCCCCCTGGAAGACCAGCAGCTAGTCCCCGAGGCGCCCACTTCGCCTCCAGGCTGATCCGCGACTTAACTGGTTCCAAACCTTCAGTTACCAATTCAGTTAATCTTAATATGTGAAACCATTTTTAGTCTCGTGAATACACATATTATAAAAACAAACTAAATTTGCTTAAAAGCTGTGCGCGCGGTAATTCCTGGATAATTGTCGAAACTATCCAAAGGTAGGATGCCCCAATAAACAAGTGGGTCGTGAATCCCTTTGTCCAAGGTTGCTGAGCTCATAAAACCCGGTCCTAATCTGAATCTTCATAGAAACCTTCAATATGTGCTTTCACCCCATCTCATCACTTCATTTTGTAATAATACTTGAATGCCTATTTTATACACATTTAGTAACAGCAGAGCTGCTTGTTTAAGAAAATTTAGTTAATCAAAAGAAACCTTTAATAAAAATTTAGATTGTAATCAACAACTCCTTTGCACCAAACAAAGCCAAATGCCAAAGTAGACTCTCTCAACAGGAAAGTATTTAAAACATTAAAATCCAATAAAACTAAATAAACTTTAAATTTTCTAAAGTCAATTAGCCTTCCCATATAGAATGCATGATTGTTGTATAGTGTAATGTTATCATGTAATGTTATAAAACCATATATAAATATATACACATATAAAAATAGACTAATTAATAAATTATAAATCAAGACTCCGACTTCACAGCCATAGGTCAATAATAATCCCTTCGATATCATAACCAATGAAAACTCATTACGCAGGCTGACTTCAAGCTCACTGAAACAGAAATAATAGGACAATAACAATCAACGCTCCAGTTCTAATCAGCAAACACAACAAGTAAGAGTCCATAATCAGGTCCAACAACGTGTGTGCAACAGCAAGACAAGAACTCCTATAAGTCTCCATTGACATATAATGAATCTCCCATAGCAAAGTAACTAATAATCATATTACTTGAAAGAATCATCAAAATCTCCCAATAGTTCCCGGCTATGAAGAAGTAATATTATTTAATTAAGTTTCCTAAGACAATATTATATTTAAGGATCCTTAAATGAAATTAGATTAATACATTTTTATCCGCAAGAGACTATGTATCATAACTCCTAAGTAATGTATTAGCACACTGAGGCTTTATAAATAACCCTTAATCATTTAGTTAACTATGAAACTAAAACAATGTACAAACAATTCTTATCTGTTAATAACGCACAAGTCAATTAAGACATACTTTAAATTAATTCACCCTTATATAGCTCGTTCTCCATACAATATATAAATTAAGGACAGTAATTAATTAAGTTCAAAAATATATAGGACAGTAGATAGTAAACGAGCCTACCTATCTTTACATAAGATTATGTAAGATTTCATATTAAAGGCTTATGTATTTCTATAGCATTTATGCCTAGACAAATTATAGAAACGTTCCTATAATATTATAGTTTTGAAGAAACGGACCTAAGGAACCCTAATACGTCTAAAGACTACCAGCTAAGTGTAACAAAATCAATGTTACTTATAATATGTACTACTAAGAATAGAAGTTATTTGTAACTACGCATTACTAATCAGGCTTTTAAGATTAATTCAAATCGTATGCATACGAACAATTATTATTAAACTACTAATACATTACAAAAGACAAGAATACGTGAATCACGTCAGAAGAACGTCTGAAAACATAACAAGCAAGATATCAGGTAAGTCTACATGGTTAATATAACTATTAAATAAAGCTTGAAGACTTAGCTTGGCTCTTTGGCGAAATTTATAACAACCACATCCGACGTATACATATTGAACTTTGATTGTTTTATTATTAATAGCGGTTAGTTTATCCATTTAAATCTCAATTAAACTTTCTCCATCTGAAAATATATAAAACACAAATTTTTCCGAGAATAATCTTTTCATTGTCTTCTTCTGTCAAACACGAATATTCAAGTCCTTTCTTTTCTCTGTCAAAGTTTCAAACTAAGAAAAATTCGATTATATCATACAAAGAGATTAGTAGTAAATACATATATTATGCGAAATAAAGGAGGGAATACATTATACGGAGAACAGCCATTCCTTTATAAATAAATAAAAATTAATAGGTGAGAAAATAATAAATACATGATGATGCGTACCGTCACAGTAGCGACATAGTACCCAGCTGTACTCACCCGTAGTCACTTCGTAGCTTGTAATAAGAATGACCCCTTGTAACAAGAATACAGCATATTTTATTCAGCCGTTATTGAACGGTCGACTGTTCGGCTTCGCCTTGCCTATTAGTTAGAGGATTGTGACTGATATAATTTGTCCAAAGCCTATAGATGGTTTATTTTTGTCTTTCCATTTGGTTAAATCTAATAAAAGTGATCCATCCCTATTAATATTATAAATGCGAAAGTAGCTCTGTCTGTCTGTCTGTTCCGTTTTCCCGGAAAACCTTCTGGACGGATTCGACTGAAACTAAGTCGAAATAACTCAGTCAATAACTAGTCTGGCCATAAAGACTGTTACATGAAACTTTTCTTTTTCCAACTTTTTAATTATTTTGAATTTGGAACATATATTATTTTAAAAACTTCTTTCGATTTTTCGCCATTACACATATTTTTTCGTCTTCATTATCCAATTACAATATGGAATGGGGTGTTAAAGAAAATAGGATTGCAGTGATCGCCTTGCACAAAGTGGGTATGTAGCCGTCGGTCATAGTCCAGACACTACAAAAGCTTGGTATCAGCCGCATGTTCGTATATCGTACTAGCAACAGATACAACAACACTTCGTCTGTCGAAGACCAGAAAAGATTAGGACTGGACTAGGTATATATACTATTTTTTTCTATGCCGCGGATGAACATAGGATAGTTTTGATCCCGAAAAATGGGATTGATTTAGTATAGATTTATGTAAAGGTTATCTCAGAAAGTGGGTTAGGTTTAGGTTTTTTTGTAATTTGTCATTTTCGTGATCATTATTTTGGTTATTTTGAATATTTCGGTCATTTTGGTCGATTTGATCAATTTGGTCGATTTCGTCAATTTGGTCATTTTCGTTATTTTCGTCATTTTGTAGTTTCAATACCGAAAATGGACATAGATACTTTTATCCTGGGAGATAATTAATTTGCGCATAATTTGCGATATAAAATGAAGTGAATGTTTCGGGGGCAAATAGCACTAACGGAAAAATTCAATACAAAGTTACCTGTATTGCTTAATACTTGCCATTTAAACTATAACTTTAAACTAGTGAAAACTCTAATAAAACTATCATGGTGTCCATTTAGTATGCGCCCTTCAACCAAATTAATTCAATTTAATTGATCCGTCTTATATAAGCATAAGGCGAAGGTGTTATCAGTTACAAAACAGTGAACGACCTATAAAAGTGTTTCGTGAAAATTAATCACGTTATGGGTAGAATTTTATATAAATGATCTTTGATAGACAAAATCAACTGGGATGAACCATGACCTCAAAATCAAACATAATACTATTACTGAAAAAGCTTTAGGCTTTTAGTAATGATAAAGGATGAGGTGTGAAATGCTTTTATTAAAGTTTAAGGTGAAAGCCGCGCCTTTGAAAGAGAAAATTTAATAATCTTTATGAGATTCCACTTACAGATTCGTAACGTAAATACCTCAACAAGTACAAAGTAAATATTCTTTGAAGAGCACTTTTGAGAAAAAATGAGAAAAGTCTGTCTGTTCTCGAAATTGTATTTAATCTTTAACAACTCAACCATTGTTATGAATGTGAATGAGCTTTATTAAATGCCTACTTGTATCTTTGCAGATCTTAGATTTTATACTAATTTGATATAGTCGTATGTGTTGTAAAGACTGAATATAAAATACTAATATAATTGACAAAAATTCTGGTATATCGATTATTACAAAAAAGTAAATATAGGAATCGTCATGAGATGATGAGTCCGAATCGCAGTGCGTGTTTAAAGTACTTACTCGAGCAGAACTTACAAGTGTTAGGCTGGGCTAAGATATTCGTATGTTTTTATCACCAATTTACGACTAATTATTGTATAATATCTATGTATTATATTTTATTATCAATAAATACTAGTCTAAAAAATAAGAATATTGCTCTATATAGTACATGTAATGCTCATATTAGACGAATCAACCAAACTGAATCAGTTTGGTTGATTCATTGAAATTGAAAGGTAACAATGAATCGGCTAATATCACCTTGACTTTAGCGAGTTTATCTCATAGAGGCTAACCACTAAATTGTGGTTAAGCATCGCATATCACTACCGAACAGGGACATTTATGTCCATCACTTAGACAACATTCGTTACGCTATGTAAGCACCATTAAGTCGGTCGTTTTCGTTCAACCACATCCACTTGAAAGCAGTTTAAAATTTCCATTACTTGTGGGTTTGAATATATATGAATAGTTTATTTGTTCTCGTATACTGGAGGTTCATGGAGACAAGAGTAAAGATATGCCAAAAATGAGGTGGATAGGTTAGGATAGTTAGAGGCCCCTCGACAAATTTTATGTAAATGTGGCGTGACACTGACCGGCGATTATCCCTGTCTACACTATATACTAATGCATCCAAGGACAAGCCCGGCTAGTGTAGGGGTGAACTGCTAGTGGTACTAGTGGTCTGGGAATATGGGGACTATGGTGTCTGCCCGTCGCAATGTTCGGGGAACATAAAAAAATGAGCAGACGGTGACTCGCCAATCCCTATCTATTATTATTATAGTATTTTATATAGTAATCGACTACTAGCCAAATGACTTATATAAGTGACGTGACGAATTTGATTTTTTTAATGCATGCATTTAATATGGTCAAAGTCGACAGAAGATGATAATTGAACATATTTGTTTAGATGCTCTGTAAGTACTCATAAGAAACATACCAAATATTCTAAAAACTAGCCATATAAGCTTTTACAGAATTAAATAATGTTGAAGCTCAAATTGCATCGCGTTAGACATACAAACGTACTTACATATATCTACATTAGAAACGAGCGTAGCAATGCAGACACTCTTCCTTGGTTCCTATTTACTGAAATTTATGATTTCATTTGGTGTCGCATATTTCAGATGAACACTATTTTGCATCGTAACGAGCCGCAATATCAGGAACGGATTTGTTTTACCTTAATTTATGGCATTGTGTGGTTGGAATTAAATTGTGTTTTTATTGCGTTCTTTTAATATCACAATCAGTCTATAGAGTACTTAGCATCTTACGATCATAAGTTTCATGAAATGTAGGTAGATGATGTAACTAAAACGTATGTACGTACATACGTTTTGTTGTAACTTTTTATATGTATTTTATCATATTAATTCGTGAAGCAAAAACTTTGTACCCCTTTTTACAAAAATTGCGCGATGGAGGATGGATGGAGGAGTATGACATTTCGCATATGTGAGTGCAGAATGCCTATATTAAAAAAAATATGCACAAAAATACAGTAATCAATAAAAAAACTTTACACACACTTCCATGACACACACGCATATATACTCTTTTGTTTATTGTAAAAGTCAAATTAACAGTGCCTTGGCGAAATCTGTGATTATAGAAGTGTGAAGTATATAGTTATATAGTCTTTGATAATAGAATCTTAATAATGTTCAAACTTATAATTTAAATTAATTATAGTCGAATTTCAACCACTGGGCGAGCAGTAGTATGTACAGTTATATAAATATTTCAGATCTATTTATATACTATAAAATAGTCGCTTTCTGTGTCTGTCTGTATATCCATATCCTGTAACTTTTTCTAGAAAAACGGGTTTCTAAACAGCTTTTACCATTAGTTTGTTAATTTTCACTGAAGCTTTATATACATGGATATATAAAAACCGAATTAAGTTTATATGCAAGTATAAAACAAATCAATATTTTCCAACCAAGTCGCTGTAGCGCGTCTAGTACGCGTAAACGAAATGTATCCAAAATAAATTCTGTGAAATTTTGCTAGCTAAATAAACAAAGGTTACGCACTGGAGTTTGATCCGCGGCTTCCCCGCGGGGATATCTCTCTCTCTCTTTTCTTTCACCTTATCCCTATTAATTGGGGTCGGCCCAATATGTCTTTTACTTCCACACTCCTCTATTCTGACATACGTCTTCTGTCACACCACAAATCATCATATCGTCTTTCACACAATCCATCCAACTCTTTTTTTGGAGTACCTTCACATTTGTACCCGCGGGAATATCTCTGGTGAGTAATAAAAAAATAGTATGAATGAATGAATGAATACTCTTTATTGTTCACCATAACTTAAACCTAGATATTTGATATAAACATATTACAATTAGAATAATGGGCGGCCTTATCGCTTATAGCGATCTCTTCCAGACAACCCGGTGTCCAAGGAGATATTACAAGAAAATTAAATAATATTTGGTGGTTTAACTAAATTCAATCGCAATTGAAGAAAAACAAAATTATTACAATAATAAACTAATAAAGACATACATAATTAAAAAGATTAAAATAAAATAATATAAATTACATATACTCACATGCGAATAATAATAGAATTCCATTTACTACAACAAATTTTATTTAATGGACAAATAATGGTCAGTGATCAAGTGTTTGAATGTAACAATGGATGTAGCTTGTCTGATTTTCAAGGGGAGGGAGTTCCACAGGCGAACAGCCTGTACGGCAAAGGAGTTTCCTACAAAGGACGAAGTGTGTTTAGGTATCGTTAGCAGAAGATTTTCATTTGAGCGCAAATTACAGGAATGAGATTGGGTTTCCTCTAACTAAAAAGTTCCTTTAAATATGGGGGAGTACAGGGATTGAAAAGGATATTTGTGCAGAAGTGAGAGTAAGTGAACATTCCGGCGAAGGCGAATTGGCAACCATTTAAGCTTATTACGAAATTCGGAGATATGGTCATATTTACGCAACCCAAATATGAACCGGATACAAACATTTTGAAGGCGTTCAAGCTTATCTAGTTGTTCTTGGGTGATATCTAGATAGCAAGCATCAGCATAATCAAGTAGGGGGAGAAGCAAAGATTGAGCAAGCATAACCTTAGTAGCAGTAGGTAGGAAATTCTTCAGTCTTCTTAGTGAAGCAGATGACGCGAAAAGTTTCCGACTGATTTCAGTCAGATGAGGCCGCCAAGACAGTTCTCTGTCAATGATAATTCCTAAATTTTTAACAGTTTCACTGATTTCAATGTGCACACCATCAAACACAACATGGGGAAGTGAAGACCAGTCAATTTTGGAGACAAGCCTAGAGCTGCCGACAATAATGACCTTAGTTTTTTTCGGATTAACGCTCAGACCTGCTTAACGCTTAGGCTTGGCTCCAGTTAACAATTTTTGTAAAATCCGTATTTGTGGTTTGAATTACTTCTGAGAGACGGTTAAAATTACATTGAGTGTAGATTTGTAAATCATCTGCATAAAGGTGGTAAGACGAAGAAAGGTTATTGGAAATCGAGTTAATGAAGATAGCAAATAAGAGAGGTGATAAAACGCCGCTCTGAGGAACACCAGCAGACAAATCACACCATGACAAATAAACATCATCAATGCGAATGCGTTGCCGGCGTCCAAACAGGTAAGTACGAAACCAGTAGAAGAAGGACATCAAAATCAACATTATTAAAAGCACTACTGAAGTCAAGCAGCGACAGTATAGTCAATAGACCATTTCCCATACCATGACGGATATCTTCAGTAATTTTAAGTAGCGCAGTAGTGGTACTATAGCCTGGACGGAAACCGGATTGGAAAGGATTGATAAGGGAATTGGTGTTAAGAAAGACGCTTAGTCGCTTGTGCACAGGGCGCTCCAGAACTTTGGAGAGGAAAGGTAGAATGAAAATGGGATGATATTCGGAAAAGGAAGAGGGATTGGGTTTTTTTAGGTAAAGGTATAACTTGGGCTTGCTTCCAGGAATTAGGAAATGTACCAGAAGATAAGGAGGCATTAAGGATGTGGGTGATCACATGAATGATATCGTCTAATATAGGAATGATCATATTGCGGCTAATACTGTCTCTGCCGACAGCATTAGAGCTGATAGACATTAAGCTCTTCTTAACATCACAATCAGAAAATTGACAGAAGTTGAAACAAGGATATGTAGGAGTTGGCATGTTAGAAAGTAAATTTATAGTTGCAGTTTTAGATTGCCTATCAAATTTGGCATTAGAGAAGAAATGCTTATTTAACAGGTCGAAGTTTAGATCTTTTGAAAGAGAATCCGGAGATTTGCCAACTCCTAAGAATTTAAGAAACTTCCAAATTTTTGCAGGATCATCAATTTCAAGAGATTTATGAATATAACGGCGTTGAGCGTCTCTACACACCCTATTGCAGAGATTACGAATCTTGACAAATTTCATGCGGTTAGCATCCGTAGGCTTAGTTTTGTATTTGCTCCTAGCTACGCATTTTTTGTGCTGTAAGGATTTTATTTCATCTGTCAGCCAGGGAGCAGGTAGATATTTAATTTTTATAGCCCTTACGGGTGCGTGTAAATCATACAGCTTAATCAAAGCTGCATTAAATACATGCACCTTTACATCGACAGAAACTGCATTGTAGACATCGGACCAATCAATTTCACGAGCATCCTTAATGAGATTATCCATAACTATGCCACTAAAGTTACGCTGCATACGAATTTTAGGTTTAGTTTTAGGCGGGCGCATTTTATAAGAAACAAAGATCATGTCATGATACGAAAAGGCGTCTGCTGAGCACTGACCATGTGTAGATACATAGGAAGGACAACTTACTAAAATTAGGTCGAGAAGAGAAGGAGTACAATTTGGAAAATGGTGAGTAGCAGATAGTGGAAGAATATAAAGATTACAGGATTTAATGACATTTTCAAAATTAATTGAGCGAGAGTCGCGCTTTATGAGACATGTATTAAAGTCGCCCATAATAATTATATGTTCATAGGTCACATTAAAATCAGCTAGTAGCTCTTCAAAGGTGGAAAAGAAATTTACTCTAAGGGAGGGGCTATAAAATACACCGAGAAGTACACGCTTATGACCCAAGATTGCTTCAATAAATAAATATTCCCCTGTATCAGGTGGAGATGGCTGAAGAGATGTTTTGACGACTCTATAAGGAATATGTGAGCGGATGTAAATAGCTACACCTCCATCAGTGATACTAAGGCGATCATGGCGCACCAGTTCAAACCCCGGCAAATTATAAGAGGAGGTGGGAAGACAAGGTTTAAACCATGTTTCGGACACCAAGATTGCATGTACATTCTGATTATTAAGCGATGCTTGCATATCAGTGAAATGAGCCGGAATGCTCTGCGCATTGATATGAACGATATTGAAATTTAAGGAAAAGTTAGACAGATGAGAATCTATTACTGCATGAAGTGAGGGAGCATCATTAGAACCAAGACTATCAGAGCAAGAAAAATAATCGTCTGAATCACTGTCATCACTGCTTAATTGTTGCATTACCAATGAATATTACTAATGTATGATAAAAATATGTAACTTATAATTATATAAACTAATAACCAATAAATACCAATAAAATTATTAACTAATACTATTTTACTAAATAAAAATAAATTTTCAACTAGCTTCACTGCCTGTGCATTATTATATTGTACTGAATACAAAAAAGTATATATCTATACGTATACTAGATAAAAATAGTTTGAATATATATAACTATTAATATCTATTATAGGCTGCGACTTAACAATCCGGTACACAAATGTTAAGTTGTGGGTGGGCGAAGTGAATAGGGGGGAGGTATACTCACCCCTACGACAACCCCTAAGGTCCGGAGGGTTTAAATTTTTTTTAGTTTATAATCATAAACTCACTTATTTATGTTGTAAAATTGTGCCACTTTTGATAATAAAAAACCGTGATTTGAGTTTATGAATGTACTCACGAATTGTTTATGAATGTACTCATGAATAACATATAACCACTATAACTTTTTGTAACACTAAAACTGTTTTTAATGTAGAAATAAACTTTCAAATTTAATTGACGCATAAATACAAATTCATGTTGACTTGACTTTTGTTGGTTTTGGCTCCAACGCCACATATATAATCGATTGATTAAAAAGTGTCATTTTTTAGTGTCACTTTGTTTTTAATGGCTTGGCTATCAAGGTGTGATTATAAAAATAAATTAATGAATATGTCATTAATACTTATCGATTTGTAATTAAGAAATTCGAAATCTTGTAGGTACATAAGGTATAAAACAATATGTTAATTAATTGTAAAATTAACATATTGTTTTATATAATTTTCGGAAATCGATGTATTTCTATGAAAAAAAATATTCATAAATATTTTTGTTTGCCGCCTCATACAAAAGCATGTTGAGGTGGGGACGACTATATATACGGACTGTTGGTGGGCATATGAGTCTTTACCAGAATTCGGATACATTCACAAGAAAGTGAACCACTCGGACCCAGATAGTCCGTTTGTTGCAAAAGATGGGACACACACCCAGAGAATTGAGTCGCAGTGGAGGGTCGTGAAAACCAAAACAAAGAGTATAACGAACACAGAAAACTTTTCTGATCGTATCGTAGAGTATTTATGGAGGCGAAGCGTTTTTAAATATAAAAAAACGCCTTTTTGGAATTAATTGAAGCAATTAAATACATTTATAAAGTAAATTAATTTATATAGACACCATGTTTTATTTAAAAAAATCCCTTACCCGATAATAGAGCCGAGCGAGCGAAGCGAGCGTGCCGCGGCAGCGGCCGGCGAGTGCCAGAGCCGACTGATAACCATTTACTATTAATTTTATACACAAACAGTCGGTTATGTTAGGTGATATTCAGACCAAAGCGCACGAGCGAAGTGAGCGTGCCGCGGCAGCGGCCGGCGAGTGCCAGATTCGACTGGTAACCATTTACTACTTATTTTGTACACAAACAGTCGGTTATGTTAGGTGATATTCAGACCAAAGCGCACGAGCCGAGCGAGCGAAGCGAGCGTGCCGCGGCAGCGGCCGGCGAGTGCCAGAACCGACTGTAACCATTTACTATTTTTTGGTACATACAGACAGTTACGACACCTTGAAAGTCTCATATGAAACATTTGTTTTATTTATCAATTTAGTGGACGACTAGCAAGTTGGCTTTTAATATGACAATGAATCAATATATTAATTATATCAATTTTATTTCAATTTCAATACACTGCTGTTTTTTTATATTGGTTAAATATAAATTAATGCGATTACGTAAAAAAAATCGTCTTTATTGGTCGCCATTTTGAATGGTTACTCTTGTATTGTATACAAATGTGCTCTATTGTGTTTTTTCTTCATTTTTCTCCAATTAAGCTGGTTTTTGGGTTATTTTGACTGTTTTTATGTTGATTACGGGCTTTTTTGGAACTTTGAAAGGATTTTTCGATTTCGGACCTATGATAGAAGTGCAACATTAGCGAAAAAATCAGTGAAAATAAGTGAGGTTATGTTTATTAAAAAAGTTTATTTCAAGATCGCCGGACCTTAAAGGTTGAAGTTAAAGGTAAGTATGCCTCTCCCCCTCCCCATTTCACCACCCCGCTACTTAAAATTCGTATACCGGAAAGCTATACATTTACCCTATTATACATTAATATAGTATATATTAAAAGACAGAAAACGAAAAATTACATTACAAAAGTTTGATACACTAAGAGAGAAAAAAAATATATCATCACGATGTTATAAAATAAATTATACAATAAAAAAAAAGTTATGTCAATTATACGGAGGAACAGATAAGTTTCCGAACGTTCCATTATATATTGTTGTTCTAAATAGCTTCACACAGATTTCAGAACGTGCCTCAACAAAAACGACTGGTAAATTTATATCCACCTACATTATTAGATTATAATATTTTAACTTTTGCATAAACAAACAACTATAACAAAAAGCAACATAATTAACACTTAAATGGAATAATAGTAGTATAAAAACACAACATAGATATCAAGGACAGTGACCATCACACATCATTTGGAGTTCGTCTATTTCTTAGCGGCCATACGTCGAGTTGTAGGTTGCTGCTCCTTGGATGTAATAGAAGGCAAGGTGGGCACAGCAGTAGTCTGCGGGAGATTTATCTCGCTTAAGTCCTCGATGCGGCTAATACTATGTCGAGATCCATCTTGACCTACCACGAATATTATGACGTCACGCGACCAGCACTTTGAAATGCCGAACTCTTGCCTCGCGCGCATGAACAGATCATGTCTGTACTTTTAATTGCGTTTTTGCGGACCATATTATTATCTTGCTGCGAACAGTGACGTCAGACAACTTGAGCAAAATTGGGCGCGGCTTAGAAGAAGTAGACTTGCCTATCCTGTGGCAGCGGTTGATGTTTTCCAATGAAAAATTACTGAGTTTCAATTTAGTACAGATAATGTTCTTCACAAGAGCAGGGGCATCTTCTTGCTTTTCTTCAGGCACTCCATGCAGAAGTAATATTTTGCGTCTAGTACGCATCTCCAAATTGTCAATAGAACGTAACATTAGCATCATTTGATCCTGGAGAGACTTTAAGGACTTCAAATTAAGGTTTTTGAAAGACAAGAATTCTGTACTCAATGTGGATATGTTGGTAGTTGGTGTTGCATTTCTCAGCTCACCTTCAAAGGCTTCCATTCGCTGCATGAAAACTGAGGATAGCTCAGCAAAGGCTTTTTGATTTGCGTCCATGATGTCACACAGTGGGTTATAAGTGTTTCCGTGAAAGCGACAGAAATAATGTAGATTTACAGGAGATAACACTCAGGCAAGTGATTTGTGCTAGTTATTTTAAAATGACATGTTTAAAATTAATAATTTAACTTAAAATAATTAAAATTAAGAAAATTAGAGAGCTCTTTTTATTACGTGTTGACTATTTGACATCTACCCACCAAAAGTATATATAAACTGATATAATAGTAATATCAGTTTAGTCTGTTAGTGTTGTTTCTTAAACGCCTTCTTAAAAATGTTGGATATGGACTTCTAGATAATTCTTGTTTTTGAATTGTAGTTAAATTTTAAAATATATAAGGCCCTCGCTATATCGTAATAGCGGCGGACGAATGTAACAATTAAATCACTACAAAAAACGATAATTACTTCATATTTTTTCAAATAATCCTTTTGTCCTTTTGGATTGAATACTACTTCGTTTCCACATTTTAATTATAAAGGAGCCTTCAATGCATGAGTTTTAATAATTAAAAGAAATTACAAAAATGAACTGTTGATTAAAATTTAGTATTAACGTACTTATTAAAAAGATTGCAGCCGCGACCGTGTTGCAATCGTGCCGGATATTGCAGGGCCGGTACACCGGATGCGGGCGAACCTCTGTAACCATAATTCACGAAACGCCGACTCAACTGCGTCCAAAAGTGATGTTACGTGTTTAATATTTATGTAGTACCACACCAAATTGATAGCTATAAATAGTAATAAATTATATGGGTTTTATGGAACCAACTACGTTTGAATTCATCACGTGAAATGCGCAGCAATAAAATTTAACGTAAAAATAAACTTCTTACATGACTTAGCTATATAGTACGTAATCATATATGCCCATAAACGTCTTACTTCTGGGCTCAGGCCTTCATATTCTAAAGAGGACGGCCAATATACCCACCGCATTTGTTAACGGTGTCTTGGCCAGTTTGACACATTGGCTATATAGACGTTTTTTCATTTTTTATTTATTTGACTTGACTTTATGTTGTTGGTCCGAAGACCTCACAACTTTACCGGGGTCTTTGGGGCGAGCGCCTTCGCCAGGCGAAGGTGCTCAAGCCCGGGGGCAACTTGCTTGAGGGAGCTCCCTAGGGAGTTTTACCTCGGCTGGACTGTTGCCATGAGAGGGGGATGAATCTGATGATGCCCGCCAATGGGCGACACAATGAACTAATTGAGAACGGGTACGGTGGGTAATAAAAAGCCCGAGAAGAAGGATCCCGGCGGAACGGGATCGGCGGTTCGCGGCGGCCTACGCTATCTTACTGCCGTTTCGCAACGTGTAATGGCTGGGAAAGAAGAAACGGCGAAAGAAACTTCCCAGCAACACGCCTAGTCTATCCTGTGGGGGGGCTATGTCTCCTGGCGTCCCTCTCGAGGACGTGGAGAGATCGTGATTGGCGTTGTCTGAGACGCCGCCGTCTATGTCTGTCTGTCGGTGCCTGCTAGCCTGCCGTCCTAACCGCGGGCGGGCTGATCCGGGCCAGCCGTTTTGTAATAGCGTCGACCTTGTCCGTAAGGACATTACGCGGTCGTCGCACGAGAGCCTTTCGCCGAGGCTTGTAATCGGACGCGGACACGACGAGCGGATTTCGATGGTGCGGTGCGAGATCGAAATACTTACGCGAGAGCGACGTAATGTAGTTTTTGATGGAGGGAAGCTCCAGATCGCGGTGGAGGTCGACGTTACGCATATAGAGGGGAGCACCGACGGCTCTGCGCATGAATTTATTCTGCATGATTTGCAGTTTATTTAAATGGGTAGGCTTGGCATGGCCGAATACCACACTCGCATATGTCATGATCGGGCGGATATATAGACGTGCAGGTTTTGGTAATTTTATGTAACTATATACAAATTATTAAAAGTATCTATAAGCTGATTCTTTCCGGTCAGGCATCAAATTCACGTAATTTGAAATGTGTGTTCGAAATTTAAGTAACTATGCCCCCACAGGTTCAGGTAAATATATACCCCACAGTGTACATCTGTACATCGACTGTGATAATTATAACCGCCATCTAAGCTAATTTAGGTTACAGCAACCTTTTTATAATACTTGTCATTGTATGTCTTTCAAGACCACGGGCCATAATAATGGCCCGGACTTTTGGAGGGCTTGCGTGGGGCCATAGGGAGGCCAACACGTAAATAAAATAGACATTTTATGTAATTTTCGTATAATTGTATTTCTTTTTTTTTATTAACTGTTTGAGCCAATTTTTATTTTTATTATATAAATTGTTTTATAGTGGAAACTTGATTGATATATGTATTCATTTTGTGTTTTATATTTAAGAATATTAATTATTGTATGTTTCCCAAACAAATTAAATAAATATATAGTACTTATTATTATTATAAAAATTCACAATGCGTGTTTTCATAAAATAATAAAACATCTAATATTTACCTTTGCGTGTTGGAGTATAAGCGTAGTTGGGCCAAATAAGTTATTTAAAAACCATTACTTTATTATACGTAAACATGTAATGGCCTCGGCACCGCCATTTTAGGCCAGTGTTTGCGATTCCCGTCTTGAAATAAACCTAAATAAATTGGGTAAGTGCTTGATTGGCCACACACAACGAATGGTTTCGTAGAGTACATCGACATGCGACAGTTTTGTCATTTGGAAACGAAATCATAAAAAAGTAATTGATCTAAAATACTCCATAATTCAAAAAACTACTCAACGGATATTGTTCAAAATTAATGTTTGTTGAAAGTAAATTTGAAGCTATTTTACTATTTTAATTTGTTTCTGTTATAAATAATAATTATAAACTCAACTCCGCGCTAAGGCAAGATCTCCGGCATCGTGCTTACCTTAGCCAGCCGGTACGGAGTGGAGATCGCTAGAGCTAAAGCTCAAGCTCCAAGGGTGGAAGTGATAATTGTCCTAACGTCAGAAGTAGCTTCGGTGAAACTGCAGCCTACCTCTCCACACCCCTTGCCACTCATACCTGTGTTGCTCCTCGCCAATCTTGTATAGCATTTTTTGGAGCCCATGCAGGAAGTGGTGTACCCATATTTTTCATATCCGATCATTGCAACGGGCAGACGCCTTAGTTCCCATAGCTCCAGATCCCTAGTTTTACTAGGAGTTGATCCCAATAGCATGGTACCTATTGTTCTCATTCTCTACAATAGTCCTACACTAACCGGGGCTTGTCCTTGGGTGCATTTTTATATGGCGTAGACAGGGATAATCGTCGGTCAGTGTCACGCCATATTTACATTAAAAGTTTTTAAAGGGCCTTTACGTGTTTGCCTTCCCATCGCTCCACGCAAGCATTCCAAAAACCCGGACTATTTCTGTAGCCCATGGTCTTCGGAAACACACAATTGTATAATATGTAAATAATAAAGTCTATATTTAATAAATGAGAAAATACCACAGCCTATATTTCCAAAGTCTTTGACACATATACGAGTTTACATTTTCCATATACATATGTAGTTTTGATTTTGAACCCCTCTGTGTGTGAACACCTTCTCCATTTTCTTCCACAATTTCTTATTTTTGCTAAGGATCATCTAATGTGTTGCTGTTTCTGATATTTCATCAGCCGACCATTTTACTGTTCTCCCTACTTTACGTTTTCCTGTTGGTCTATTGACCTATTGGTCTGTTCAAAAATTAGAGAAATATGCTTACAATTTTCACAACTTTGAAGGCTTATATCTCCGCTATTAATTTATATATTAGCTTTATTAAAAGTTATTAAATAAGAGTAAGAAGGCCGCCCATTGTTCTAATGCAAATGTATCCACAAGACAATTGAGTCTAGATTTAAATTTATGGTGAACAATACAGAGTTTTCATTCATTCAAATATACGGATGGGCATAAGAACGATCTACAACATCCAGTTTTTATTTTACAAAACGGTTACTAAATCCTGAAAATCATTCAAATGTGTGAGAGACTCGCTCTAAATCGCAGAGCATCCGAAAAAGTGACTACTTTATCAGTATATTCAATATAATTGATCAGGAATGCATTTAAGGTCTTATTTACGTTTTTACAAGTTAGGTAGTTAGTTAACTGGCGTATAAGTCTTTATCATCGTTTGGACAGACAACTTAATCAACAACTTATTACTTAACTGAAAAATTTCTATTCAAACGATGATAAGGACTTTACTCGCTAGTTTACACGTTAACTAACTACTTAACCAATGCAAATGTGAACTAGGTTTTACAACTATAAATATCACCATTTTTTACCCAACTACAGTAAAACCAAAACCAAAAGCAAGGATTTTTTTGGGTACCTTTTTTCTTATTAGGGAATTTGTTTTCAAAACCCCCCGATTTTGTAACATTCTTCATTGGTGCTCCGCTCCTAATGGTATTAGCGTGATGATATATAGCCTTCCTGGATAAACGGGCTATCCAACACTGAAATAATTTTTCAAATTAGTCCAGCGGTTGTTGAGATTAGTGCGTTCAAACAAACAAACTCTTCAGCTTTATAATATTAGTATAGATTTATTTTAAATTTGTTATATTATACTATAAAGGTTTTCTTAGTAAATCCTAGTGAGAGTACCTCTATTTTACTTATATAAAATCTAAATTTGGTTTTTATATACCGCGAGAGAATCCGCGAGCAAAAGCTACTTTATAATATGTAAAACCTTCCTTAAAAACATCTACTTTATGGTGAAAACCGTTTAAAAATCCATTGTGTAGTATAGGAGGAGTTAGCGGATATACAGACAGATTTGGTTTTATACTATGCAAAAATGTCGAAGTCATGTTGTAAATCACTGGTACATCAGGTTTACATTTATACAGTATATATTCATTACCATAAAATACTGTATAACTGTAAACCTTACGTATTTCTTCCTTACTTACTTCTTTGGAGGTCACAGGCTGTCAGAATGAAAACGGGTACGAACGCAATATTTGTTACCCCTTTCTTACTTTATGTGAGAATGTATAGCTTAGCAAGAATAAAATGTTTAAGGAGAACACACATAAATAGTAACTGGTCAAGTCTAATTGTGGACCCGAGCATATTGCCTTAGAAACATTATTATTTATGCCACAAAAAAAGTAATTTAGGGTTATTTTTTGAGGCGGGGGAAACACATTTCGCACACTACCGGTTCCTTTACTAGGGATTAGACTAAAGCGACGAGAGGTGAGACCACGAATGAGCACCAGAGTCAAATCGCCGTCTTGCGTGGAGACTCGACTACTCAATACTCCACCACCCTCCTCTCATGTGCCCCGCGCTTATGACAGGAAGAGCGTGAGACTTAGAACGTAGTTACGCCCACGCTGATCCTAGCGCATTAGTGCTTGTGAATTACCTGGGAAAGGCAAACTCACTTCGTCAACAGGGCTGATAGCGAACAAATGACAAGACTGACTCTTATGATTTCTATCTATAGTTATGTCTGTGTTAGATATATGCGCCGCGTTAAAAAACGGCGGCGGCGCAATGGCGGTTTTCAGTTGGCGGCGGAGCAGCGCTGGCGGTGTGACAATTTCAGGTTTTTTAACTTATTTACTGTATTTAATTACTCCATCCTACTACTCCTATCTATGTTAGCTTCAAAAAATACGGCAAAGCGGCAAATCGGAAATAAATAGCAGAATTCGACGATGTGAACCTCTGTTTTTTTCAGACTATGCATCTGTTCCATATCATTAATTTATCTAACGGTTTCAGAGAGCTCAGTCATTTTTAAACATATTCTTAATTCATTTCTCAGGTTGTCTGGAATAGATAGCTTTTTAGCGATAAGTCCGCCCCTTGTGCAAAATGAGACATAGTTTTAGTCTGTAAGTTCTTTTTTGTATTGGTGCACAATAAAGAGTTATTGATTGACTGATTGTCTATAAATATAAAAATAGTAAGTTAATTGTTTACAATTCAACTACGGTTTTTTATTCCTACCGTACGCGCCGCTCATAGGCGGCGGCGGCCTAACGCCGCGCGGCACGCAAGTCTAGTCCGTGTATTGGGGAGCCGTGTTATTCGGCGAATATTGGCAAAATAAATATGAAATTTGCGAGGCTGTTTTCTATAAATAATCATGTTATAAAATATTGAAAAACTTGAAAAATATCCGCCAAGTACGTGTCAATTCGTGTACAACAGTGAAGAGTTGAGACACGATCATTGTTTTTCTCATTAGGATGAACCTAAGAACGAACCTAAGAAAGAACGTTTAGAAGCAATGGAAATGGAATTAAAAGAAGCCCATAAAGAGATTGAGTCCTTGTCACTCGAAAATTCTAAACTAAAGCTCAAGAATGAAGAATTATTAAAAAAAAGCGAGAGTCTTATTAAATGTAAAAAAAATCACTCTGAAATCAACACCCTCAAGAAACCAACTTGCACAAGAACAGATCATACTGAAACAACCAAAACAATTACCATCACCTAACACGAAAATCCAAAAAAACGAAACTGAAAAGCAACCCTCCCATCTGTCACGAAAATCAGGCACTTCTTACGTTAGGAAACAAAATTCAACATAAACAGATTTGTATATTGAGCTCGAACATGCACAACAATGTTCTATCAATTGCGGAGAAGAAATTTCATGCTGATTTTAACATATGTCACTATCTAACGCCCTTTAGTACAATAAAACGATTACTTACTGGAATAGAAACCAAACTCAAGAACTTTACCATGGAAGACTATTGTATTATTGTAATTGGAGAGGAAGATTTTAATAAAACTCGCGATTATATTAACCTAACTTATTTCATAAGAGAAACATTATCTAACATAAAACACACGAATATTATAATATGTTCATCTACTTACAAGTGTGCGAAATACATGGATCTATTCAACTGGAGAGTAGAACATTTTAATAATCTGTTATACTTGGATATTGTAACACATGAACATGCTTACATACTAGATTCTAATATAAATTTAAAATATGACTACACAATGTTTAATATATACATATTACAAAAGCTAATTAATGTCATAGACAATGAAAAAACCTCAAATTCCATACTTAATGAACAATATTATGTAAAGAAGAGAGATAATAACCATATAGAATCTATGTCTTTTCGAAACTAATTATTTTAACATCCTCAACCAAAATATAGCAGGGATATTAAATAAAACAGACGCTCTCCTTATTCACCTACAAGAACTTGAAGAAAAGATGATTAATACTGACATCATATGTCTGACAGAACATTTTATGATGCCAGAATGTGAAAAACAATTATGTCTAACAAACTATAATTTAGCTACCTGTTACGGCAGAAACAACACAAAAAGTGGAGGTACTTGTATCTTAGCAAGAAAAGAATATGCAGTTAAGGAACTCTTCGAGGTTAAAAAATTTGCTCTAACAAATTCATTTGAGTGCTGTGTAATTGAACTTATTGACGTTAAAATCATTATAGCTTGTATCTACAGAGTGCCTAACACAAACAATTTAAATACTTTCTTTAGCAAGATGGAAAAACTACTGGTAATTAATTATCGCATTTTTTTAAATTTATTTTATACCTGCCATATCATTAAACCTTCCCCGCCCGTCCTATTCTCGCCGCATCAAGTAATTTGTAAAATTACATTAAAAACGCACGACAAGAGATGCAACCTCCGTTCCGTCTAAGTGCGTCGCTCGCACCACACGCATAAATTCCGCCGCTCCGTCGTTATAAAACAAAAAAAACCGCTATTACAATTAAGACTGTGCGCACGTCTCGCGAAGTGACAATAACATAAATACATAAATTAGTTAAAAACTCTTCGGACCTGTTGCTGACCTGGAGCCGAAGAAGAGAACCAACAGCAGCTGCATCCGGTGAGTTCCTTCCATCCCCATTGAACCAATCTACAGTCCACAAACACCTCAAAATCAAATGGTGATTTTATTTTCCCACCATTTTCTGGTCCACTTCGAGCGGATTTTTATCCCTAGTTTTTTCGATAATTATCGAGCCAATAACCTTGAAGGTACCTCTTTTTATATATTATATATTTAATGTACATCTTATTTGTTATATATTTAATAGTATTTCACAACTAATAATTTCATTCTCTTATATACATTTATAAACGTTTATCCCGGTTTTTTCCCGAGTACTCTTGGAACTCTGGGATCCGTTTTATATACGTTTCCGCTATACATTTTACCTTTAATTTATGCCAATTACATTGGTCAGAACACCGTATATCGGGAAATAGTTTGTAACTAGTGCAACGTTTCTCTTTTACTTTTATAACCGCAAGATACTACGGTGGGATGAGTTATTAATTAATTGGATGAATTGTTCATATTTACACCGCATTCCTTTTTCATTTGGTATTCCATTTAGTTGTGAGTTGCATCTATTTTGTCGCATATAATATTGAGGTACTGGAATCATCTTTGTTCGCGAGTCGTAGTTGCGCAGTGCATATTGTAATTTTTGTATCTACCTACGGTATATTTTTCGTTCACATTTTGTGTTCACTACTTACGGCGGATATTGAACTTTGTTCCGTATCATTTAAGTATTATAACCGCAGTTTATATTCTTATATATAACTTCATTGTTAAAAATAACTTCGTTTGTTCCTCTCATAAGGGAGCGTTTACACAAACCGCATTACAACTTTTATATTTTGTGATTTATATATTTTTGTTACATCAAAACAAGATAAATATAAACTCACGCGTATAACCCGTTAAGGGTAGGCTAACTCTTGCCATTTGCTTATTAATATTTTTTATATATTTTTACCATTTGAGTTTGAATTAAATTCAACATGCCTAAACCCAAGGGTGACGAAGTATATGAAGAATGTCTGGATCTGCCCCAGCTGGCTGTTCTTAAGGCAAAACGGGAAGTTTACTTTCAACGTATGCAACAACTTTATGATCATGCTAAATCATCTGATATTAGCCCAGATGATTTTCTTCATAAATGTTCTACTATTGATGAAATTCATTCTAAATTTGAACAAATATTGGATGAATATAATTCATTATGTTTAGAACTAAATTCAAAATATCAAATAGATTACAAGGTTTGGTTGGCATTCGAAGATTTGTATAGTTTTGTTAAATGTGTTATGTCTCGCTATCAGACATCTTCGCGAGAAACTCATCAAAATATTTCTACTTTTGTCAAACCAAAGCAAAAACTTCCTCCCATTGATCTTCTTTCATTTAATGGCGATGTCAAAAAATGGCCATTATTCTACGCCCAGTTCAAAAGTATGGTGCATGAGAACGCGTCTTTATCCAATAGTGAAAAGGTATTTTATCTAATTGGAAGACTTTGTGATAAGGCCACCTCTGTGTGCGCAGGGTTGCCACCAACAGGAGAGAATTATTCCTTAATCTGGAATGCATTAATACAAAAATATGATGATCCTCGTTCATTAGCATGCACATATCTCAATCAAATGTTAGATTTCAAACCCATAAATAATAATAGTGCTGCCGGCTTAGAATCTTTTCTCAATAATTTTAATTCATCCGTCGACGCTCTTAAACAATTAAAATTAAATGATTTATTAGATTTTATAATTTTACATCTCGCACTTCAAAAACTCGATCAAGAAACTGTCAAGCTTTTTGAAATTACTTACCGGAAGGAACAGATTCCCAACTACAATGACCTGGTACAGTTCTTGAAAGAACAGACTAAGGTTTTGTCTAGAACTACTTCTGGTTCTAAAGTGAAATCGTCAAAATCTTTTGTCGTAGATAATAAATCAAATAATCATTCTAATTGCATTTTATGTAAACAGTCAGAACATAAACATTTATTTCAATGTGAATCCTTTATGAAAAAGTCTCCTAAGGATAGATATAGTTTTTTGAAAAATCATTCGTATTGTCATAATTGCTTAAGCACTAATCATAAAACTTCGGCATGCACTTCAATTCGTAATTGCAATCATTGTGGAGCTAGACACCATTCTCTATTACATTTTAATACGCAAGATAAACAACAATGTAATATTTCAACTAATTTGAATTGTCATCAATTACCTGCTGACTCTGTCAGAGATTCAGCATTCACTTTTACGCGCGATGCGCAATCTTCACTTACCGCCGCGACGCAGTCACGTGACAGTCACGTGCGCTCGAGCGATTTAAACCCGCTTCCGCAAACCAATGTGGTTCAGAATCATACTTCGTTTTGTTCTGTATCACGTGATCAACAATTACCTTTAAGCTCAAATACGGTTACGTTATTGGGCACCGCAAAAATAAATGTGTTTGACAACCATAACCGCTTACATTCACTTAGATGCTTAGTAGACTCAGGCAGTCAAAGTGAATATATTTCTTTAGAATGTTGTCAACGTTTGTCTTTATTTATTTCTAAGGAGCACCGTTTTAAGGAAGTGCAAGGAATTGGTGGTTCTTCGCAAACAATCCACGGGACTACTGCCGTGCGATTCACATCGCGCCATAATAGCAAACCGGTTTATAACATAAGGCCTTTAGTTGTCGAGAAAATTACGTCACAGCTACCTGAGGTGCAAGTAAACACGTCTACCTTTTCTCATTTAATTAATAAATTGAAGCTAGCTGATGATGATTTCTTTAAACCGGGCCCTATTGATTTATTATTAGGAGTAAATGTATTTTGCAATATTTTATTGCACGGTAAAATTATAAACGGTAAAAATATTCCATCCTTTTTAAACACAACATTAGGTTATATCATTATGGGTGATTCGCCTATCGATTATCAACACAGTTTCGTTTCCCGCACTTTTTGTAGTTTTACCGGTGAACCGTTAGAAGGAGCTTTACAAAAGTTCTGGGCAGTTGAGGAACTGCCAGAAAGGACATTTTTAAGCCCGGATGAACAGGAGTGTGAGAATATTTATTCATCAACCACCACTCGTAATGACGACGGGTCATTCTCCGTCTCTCTTCCTTTTAAGGAAAACCCTGATAAATTGGGTAACTCTTATGTTACGGCTAAACGCCGCTTCGCGCTTTTAGAAAAACGATTTGCTAGATGCCCAGACCTTCATGTAAAATATAATGATGCCATTCGCGATTACATCTCTCAGAATATTTTAAATAAAGTTTCAGAAAATAACATTTCGTCTTCTGGCTTCTACTTACCCCACCATCCAGTAGTGCGTGAGGATAAGGCTACCACGCGCTTGCGCATCGTACTTGATGGCAGTGCTAAGACCGATTCTAATTTATCGTTGAATGATATTTTGCACTCTGGCTGTAATTTACAGACTGAGATTTTTCATGTTTTGTTAAATGTACGGATATTTCCTACTGCTTTTCTTGCCGACGTTAGGCAAATGTATCTTTGTATTTTTATTCATCCTCAACACCGCAAATTTCAACGGATTTTATACCGTTTCTCTCCTGATGATAAGCTGGCAACTTATGAATTCACTCGAGTTACATTTGGACTTCACTCCTCACCTTTTCTAGCTCTTCGCACGCTTCGCGAGCTAGCCAGGCTTGACGGAAGGAAATTTCCATTAGCAGCTAGTATCTTAGAGAGAGACATTTATATGGATGACATCGCATCCTCTGCTTCTTCTCTTGAGGAAGCAGTAGAGACATCAAATCAATTAATTAATTTATTTAAGTCAGGTGGTTTCGACCTAGTCAAGTGGACTAGTAATTCACTCGATTTTGTGCAACACATCCCTGTTTCTCATAGACATTCAGAATCTATTTCATTTGAAACAGATGACGTCTTTAAAATATTGGGCTTACGGTGGTTACCATCAACAGATACATTTTATTTCGTGATTTCGCAACCACCGCCCCATTGTACTAAACGCACTATTTTGTCTGTAACAGCTAGACTGTACGATGTTTTAGTCCAGTTATACTTTTCGCTAAACTGCTTATTAAAGAACTTTGGCTACTTAAAATTTCTTGGGATGAGTCACCGCCTAAGCAGATTATTGATATGTGGGAAACATACATTTCAGAATTACCATTAATTTCCACATTAAGGTTTCCTCGCCATCTTGGTCTAAGAAGGAGCTCTAGAGTTTCGTTGCTAGCGTTCTCCGATGCCAGCGAAAAGGCATATGGATGTGTCATTTATTTACATGTTCAGAATGATAACGAAACACCTATAGTTTCTTTAGTTAGTTCTAAATCTCGCGTGTCGTCTCCTTCAAGGATTGTAACTTTAGCTCGATTAGAGCTTAGTTCTTTAGTTTTATTAGCAAAGTTAGTTCGCAGTGTTTATGATTCAATTTCCAACCGCCATCCTATTGATAACGTATATATATTTTCTGATTCGATAGTTGCGTTATGCTGGATTTCATCATCGCCACATCGATTTAATACTTATGTTGCCAATCGTATATCACAATTTCAAACTTTAATTTCAACAAATAATTTGTATCACATAGCAGGTGTAGAAAATCCTGCTGATTTTATATCTAGGGGTTTGAGACCAAGTCAAATAATCAATTATGATCTGTGGCTTTCAGGCCCACCGTGGGCTTCTAGTCCCGTTAATGAATGGCCTATTAAGAAATTTAGTCTAAACGTAAATAAAGATTTACCGGAAGCTAAGACCGTCATTCATTTAGCCAAAACTTTTACTGAAAATAATCCACTTCTTCATTTGTCAAGTAAATTTTCATTCTGGATGAAATTTTTGAGATCTACTGTTTATGTTCTCAGATTTTTAAAACGTTTACCTCTTAATAACACTATTTCGACAAATGATTTGAATTCAGCGGAGTTAGCTGTAATAAAAGCTGTACAGCAATATTATTTTGAACCAGACCTTGATAATATAAAGAAGGGTAATAATTGCTCAACATCAATTAGAAAACTATCACCTTTTATCCTTGATAATATTTTGCGCGTAGGTGGTCGCCTTAAAAATTCTTCTTTAGAGTTTTCACATAAACACCCAATTTTATTACCTAAAAAAGATCATGTTGTAGATCTTATTATTGACTTTTATCACAAGGAAAACTGCCACGCGGGGCCACAATTATTACTTTCGATTATACGACAACGGTTTTGGATATGTTCTGGTTTACGCGCCATCAAAAAACGCATTCGCCTATGTATCAAATGTTTTAGATTTAAACCTAAACAAATATTTCCTATTATGGCAGACCTGCCACGTTATCGGGTGGATGAACCTATCAAGACTTTAACTCATACAGGAATTGATAACGCGGGACCATTATATATTACTTTGACGAGGAAACGCGGAGTCCGGAGCCAAAAGGCATATTTATGTATATTTATTTGTTTGGTTACTAGAGCTGTTCACCTCGAACTAGCTTCAGACTTAAGCTCTGCTACGTTCCTCAATGCTTTTCGTAGATTTCTATCGCGACGTGGGCCATGTCAGTTTATATATAGTGACAATGGCACTAATTTTGTGGCCGCTAAGGCATACTTAAATGAGCTTTATTCATTTTTAGCTAGTGATCAATATTATAAAGATTTCACAAACGAGCTGGCTAAAAATCGCATAACCTGGAGTACAATTCCCCCATTGGCAAGTCACTTTGGAGGGATCTGGGAATCGAACATTAAAAGTGTTAAATCACTTCTTTTCCGTTGTATTGGAAAGCAAATTCTTACCTTCGAAGAAATGTATACTGTACTTAACCAAATTGAAGCAGTACTTAATAGTCGGCCTCTCAGTCTATTGAGTACTGACCCAGCAGACCCAGCTGCTTTAACGCCCGCTCATTTTCTACACACAGCACCGTTAACATTTCTTCCTTCTCCTAATACGGACTTAGATAAGACCAATTTTTTGAACCGTTTTTCTCTAATGAACGCTTTAGTAAAATCTTTTTGGAACCGTTTTAAATTAGAATATCTTCATAGCCTGCAAATGCGGAATAAATGGAACACTTCATCTAATTCTCCTGCTGTAGGAATGGTTGTATTGATTAATGTTGAGAATGCACCACCGCTTCATTGGCCTCTAGGTATCATAACTAAACTTTTTCCCGGTAATGACGGTGTTGCTAGGGTAGCCGAGGTTAAAACCTCAAGCAAAACTTACCGACGTCCTATAGTTAAGCTCTCTCCGCTACCTGTGCAGTAGATGGAGTATTCATAATATTAACATTAGTTTGTCATATTACTTTTATATTTATATTATACTTATGTATACACAATTATGTATTTTTGTTTCTTTTTTTTTATTTGTTTATATTACTTACATCTAAGTTTTCCTTAACTGTCCCACGCTACTGTATTATTATTATTTTTTCTCTATTTCTTAAAGGGGTACCTTTAAGGCGGGGGGCATATGGTAATTAATTATCGCATTTTTTTTAATTTATTTTATACCTGCCATATCATTAAACCTTCCCCGCCCGTCCTATTCTCGCCGCATCAAGTAATTTGTAAAATTACATTAAAAACGCACGACAAGAGATGCAACCTCCGTTCCGTCTTAGTGCGTCGCTCGCACCACACGCATAAATTCCGCCGCTCCGTCGTTATAAAACAAAAAAAACCGCTATTACAATTAAGACTGTGCGCACGTCTCGCGAAGTGACAATAACATAAATACATAAATTAGTTAAAAACTCTTCGGACCTGTTGCTGACCTGGAGCCGAAGAAGAGAACCAACAGCAGCTGCATCCGGTGAGTTCCTTCCACCCCCATTGAACCAATCTACAGTCCACAAACACCTCAAAATCAAATGGTGATTTTATTTTCCCACCAACTACTAAATTATTTACAAAAAGTGAAACACGAACGTCTCATATTAGCAGGTGACTTTAATATCGATATACTTAAAACTAATAATGTTACTTTAAATTTAGAATGTTTATTACTTAATTTTAACTTGAAATTAGAATTAAAGCAACCAACGAGACTTGCTAGTAAAACATGTATAGAAAACTTTATTCACGATTATAAAAATGTAAAACTGAAATTTTAGATCTGTGTTTATCGGATCATACAGCACAGTTGATAAGAATTCTATTAAAAAAGACTTGCAAATCAAAATACTGGCGAAAAACCACGAAAGAATACAGCCCTGAAAATATAAATAAATTTAAAGATTGTATAAGTAATCTATCATTTTCAGATATGTACAAAGCCAATGACCCTAATACCGCATATCAAATCTTTATAAACGAATTTAAATCTTTCTATGATCTCTATTTCCCAAAAAAGTATATACAAATAAATGTTTTGAAAAAGTGTAAATGGATTTCGCGATGCATCAAAACTTGTAGTAAAAAAAAGAGACATCTATTATGGAACTTCAGAAAACACCCCACTAAAACAAATAAAAAAATCTATGATAACTATAAAAAAATATTTAAAAAAATTATAGGATTAACAAAAAAAAACACAAAATAATTACAAAATTAAGTTATCAGACAATAAATCGAAAACGACATGGCAAATTATTAACAGCTCTAAACATAACATACCAAAAGACTCTATAACTATAATTAAAACAGTAAACAATGATTATGTTACAAATCCAGATGTAATCGCTAAAGTATTCAACAATTACTTTATTGATAAAGTCAGTCCAATAAGAGAATCCGGTATACAAGTGACCAAATTAATTAATCATGAACAGAAATCAATGTTTATGGCACCGAGCTTACCGTGCGAAATCATTATAAATTTAACTATTGAAGCCGGAAAATTCCCAGAAGATCTTAAACTGGCAATAGTAAAACCATTATTTAAGAAAGACAACAACGAACTCTTATTTCGATATTTTCCAAAATTTTTGAAAAATATTATTACAACCAAATAAATGAATACCTTGAGAAAAAACATATTCTATGTACTGAACAAAAAGGATTTCGAAGAGGTAAAACAATTAACATGGCCATTTACGACTTTATAAAAAATGTTACCACTCATGTCGACACCAGAACTCCGGTAGCCGCCGTCTTTTGTGATATGACTCAAGCCTTTGACTTTGTAGATCACAATATTCTAAACCGTAAACTGGAAGCTTATGGAATAAGGGGAAATGTACTCCAACTAATGCATTCCTATCTAAGTAATAGAAAACAAATTACACACATTTCAAAAATAAACCCTATAACAAAAACTGAAATTGTTCACTCATCCAATAAACGTTCCGTCACATATGGTGTCTCTCAAGGCAGTGTTCTCGGCCCTCTTTTATTTACTATATCCATTAATGACCTGCCAAAATGTACTATTCATTCTATGACCTTATTTGCGGATGACAGCACATTAACTATACCGTGTAGTGATGTAAAATATTACGAAACCGATATAAATAATACCATGTTATCTGTAATAAATTGGTTAAAAAATGACAACCTTAAAATAAATATCAACAAAACAGAAATAATGCATTTTAGTCAAAAATCTAATAACACCTCTAAATCTGTTAGTGTTTTATACGACAACAGTAATATACGCGAAGTAGACTCCGCCCGATTTTTAGGATTAGTAATAGATAATAGATTAAATTGGAAAAATCATATAGATAAGTTAACAGTTACACATAACTGAAAGCTGTAAACCGCTATTCATCAAATATAATTTAACCACTGTGCCATCGTTATATATATTTGAAGTTACAATGTTTGTACACAACAATCTACATTTGTTTCCAAATATATCCGATGTTACGATTAGGAATTTACGTAATAAGGAAAAACTTTGTGTGCACCCCGCAAAAACAACTTTACTGTACAAGAGTATAGTATGCATGGCCCCAAAAATATATAGTAAAATCCCAAAAGAGATAAAATTAAGATTAAAATATTAGTGATGTTAGTTATAACATTATTCAAATAGTATGTAGGTTTATAATACAACATTTAAAAAAAAATGTACGCCCAACCGGCAAAAAACATATGCTCAGTGTATAACAACAAGACCTATTTGTAGAACCATGTTTTTATACAATAAATAATTTTGATTTGATTTGATTTGAACCTTAAATAAAGTATTTGATTCAAAATACATTGCATGTCACTTCCATTCTTTTATTTAAAACAATTTACAAGTCGAACGAAGTAGTGAGCATAGTTAGTCGTAAAATATAAAATATGTATGTGTATTTGGAAATACGCTAAAACAAATTGTGTTTTTACTTCAAAGAGGCTATATAGAGATTACACGTTTATTAAGTAAATAGTATAGTAATTTAATATTTATGTAGGCAAATACTTGCGGTTAATAAACTATTGTACATTTGTATTCCATAATATGCTTTCTTATTTTTTCAAAGCCGCAATTCATCAGGGATTAGATACAACGATATATTCATGTAAACATGATATGAGTTATCAATAATATTGTGGTATTGTGGTTGATACAATTTTTATTTTAATGTAATCTTAATATGTTATAAGTACCTATAGCAACGGGTAAACGGGTTATAAACGGGCAAGCAAGTACGCTTACAACGTACATACGGCTCGGCGACTTTTTTTACCCCCTTAACTACGCGAACTTTTACAGGCGAAAATATTTGCGGAGTCATAAGTACACGCAGGCCTTTTTTTGTCACTTCTTTTTTGGGGTCACGCTAATTCTCGAACGTTGTAAGTCTATAATTTTTTGTTTGTAGCACCATTCCAAAAAACCTATTAAAAAAAACATTTTTTATAAAGGCTACCAAAATGATTTTTATTCAGCTTTTATGGCATTTTTTTGTTATTTTCGAAAATTCTTTATACATATAATATACTCTTTGATTTCGTTTAAGGGCTCTACGTGCCCCCACAAAAAAGCCCTGGGTACACGTATTCACAAACTAATATAGATACTACGTATCACGTATTTGCCCGCATGATTATCATTCGCTTTAAATAGCGTTCTTTATTTGAATGTGGTTGCAAAATTCAGGGAGAGTGGATCAATTCATGATGTTCATTCCACTGGTCGTCCAAAAACAAGCCGTTCGAATGGCAATATCGAATCAGTGCGTCAGAATGTCCGTGAACATCCAGGAACATCCATTAGGCATAGTGGACAAGAATTGCAAATTTCAAGAAGCTCTCTCCAACGTATACTCACTAAAGATCTGCATCTCCATGCTTACAAAGTTCAAATAACACAAGAACTGAAGCCTCATGATCATGGACAGCGAAGAGAGTTCGTTGAATGGATTATCGACCACCAAAACAGGGATGCAGATTTTTAAAACAAAATCATCTTTAGCGACGAAGCACATTTTCATCTCGATGGCTTTGTTAATCGTCAGAATTGCCGCATTTGGGGCTCAGAGAACCCACATGTGATTGTTCAAAAAGAAATGCATCCACAACGGGTCACTGTTTGGTGCGGATTTTGGGCTGGAGGCATTATTGGACCATATTTTTTTCAAAATGTGGCCGGCCAAGCAGTTACTGTTAATGGAGCTCGATATCGCGACATGATAACAAGGTTTTTTCTAGCCGAATTAGCGGATATCGATGTGGAAGCAATGTGGTTTCAACAAGACGGGGCCACTTGCCACACAGCCAGAGAAACGATGCAATTGCTGAATGAAACATTTCCTAGTCGTGTGATCTCTCGATTCGGTGATCAGAATTGGCCCCCTAGACCTTGCGATTTAACGCCTTTAGACTTCTTTTTATGTGGTTATTTAAAGTCTAAAGTCTATGCCAATAAGTCCACAACCACTCATGCTTTAAAAGAGGAAATTCGACGTTGCATCGGAGAAATTCAGCCGCATCTATGCAAAATGGTCATAGAAAATTTTGACAAAAGAGTGCGTATCTGCCAGCAAAGCCTAGGAGGACATTTGCCTGACGTATTATTCCACAAATAACCCTATTTTATGTATTTCAAGATTTTATATACAAATATATTATAACGAAAAAAAATGTGTTTTTCATCAATTTCAAATCTGGCGTCCTTTTTGGGACACCCTTTATCTAATAATTGCGAAACTTAGCATATTATAATGATAAGTTTCGCCGACCTCTTAGTATTTGTACCAGCGTCTCTTCCACACATCTGGCGTGTGTAATCTTGTTAAGAAGAAAAACTTTCTTAATAAGAATGCTGGTTTCGTATTTCGCTTTATGGTTAGCACAAGTGGAGAGAACTATGTAAAAATTACTTTCGTTAAGTTTCTTAGTGCTTATTATTTTGTTGAGTCACATGCCTACTACCTCAAGATTGTTAATTTTTTTAAAGAGTAGTTACTCAATATATCAAGTTTTTTAAATAGATTTCATAAATATATCAACGTTGTTGATTGGATTTATTATATATGCATTAGTTCTATCCGCGGCTTCCTTTGGGCAGAACTAAAATTATATTTTCTGAAACTGCAAATATCATACTGCGATATACAGTAAATGCTCCTTATTCGAGCTTTCACTATTCGCGGATTAAAAAAATGCGACCCAATTCCTATATTCGCGGCTGAAAATTTCTTTATTCGCGGATCTAATAAGTACATACATAATAGCAAAAGGATTCCAATAGGTATCCAATCCAATATCCTTTGTAAATGCCGTTAAATGGACTTATAAAAAAGTAAAGATCTTATTACAACTCTGCCTAAAGTATGTTGTTAAATGATATCGCCGAGGACTTTGACATAAGCCGCCTTCACCGCAATCGGTGTTTTTTTAAAATGTAACCAAACAGAATGAAAGCTGCTTTAAAAACTGCCAAGCAAGAGAAAATTACAAAAATCTTCAAATTATTTGAAATTGCTTAAGCCTTAAGATAATTAATCAAAATGTTCAAAAACTTCAATTAAATTGATTTTTTTAATATATTTTTTATTTTGTCACCCAGGAACGTATCCCCCCTCTATAATCCCATATAAATTACCGTATTCACGGTTTCTGTATTCGCGGCATATTTATGCAACACATACCCCGCGAATAAAGAGCTTTTACTGTACACGAAAAATTACGATAAAAATCTTGTCTTAATACCTACAATTTTCACTTAAATTCGTTGAGTCGTGTCCAGGTCTATTCGCGGCAAACATTCAGACAGAATACAATTCTAAAATGCTCAATACTAAATAAGCGTCGTATAAACATATTTTTAGTGGCATTTTGATTTTTACTTTGATTTCACAGTTAATTATGCACTTTAATTTGATTTACTGGTGGTTATAAATTTATTTACTTTCTTTTCTGTTATAAAATAAAACTAGCTGTGAAGTACCCGTAAACTGTGTAATCTTATTATAAAACATCTCGACAAGTTTGAAGCATTAATTACAATTTTCTACGATTATTAACTTTTTAGTGTGCGCAATCTCGCGCAATCGCCTCTCGCTAGACTCGAAGGGTTTGCTGGAATAAAACACTTTTAGAGTTAAGTTCGCCTTTGTATTTATATCAGAATTATTTAATATTTCGATGAGTACTTTCTATTAAAAGATAATAAAATAATTTATTAAAAATAAAGCATATTTTATCGGATGAATTATCATCAAAGTTACTTGGTGAGTAATTCTGTATGTAGATACTCGTATAGTACCTACATACTACATATGGGGCTCAAGCGTTATTCATTGTAAAGAAAAAAAAACAATTTAATTAAAATTTATTTCATCAAATGGATGTATATTATAAGTATATTTAAAACAGTCACAATATACTTATCGATAACAAGTTAAAAATTAAAACAGTACTACTATTATTATCAATATTCAGTCCTCTATCAATTTATGATAAGGTAAAAAACAAATTCTTCGAAACGATAAGATTTCAGCTACAACTTTTGCAGATCTTAGTAAAATTACAGTATTTTTACACAATTACAATGGGCTATTTGGCAGTCAAATCAACTGACACAATTTTTATTATCATACAAAGTGTCTGAGTCTCCTTAATTTTGTACGAATGTACTGAGTTATGACGTCACAACGATAACGAGTGAAATGCCTTAACAGTAAAACTATTTCTTTGAATAATAGAAAGATATTTAAAGGTATTATTCTCTGGTAGTCAGTTTCTGTGGCCATTGTTTTAGAATTTCTTTGCAATATGTGTCAATTACCCAATTTTGTATATTGATTGTTTCATCACAGTTCGGAGATCATTATTCATTTTAAAAATGTGGGCCATGATGATGGTGTGGAGGAGGGTGGGGAGGAAAATGCGGCGGGGGTGGCGGTGGATACTGATGCGGCGGAGGGGGCGGATAATGATGCGGAGGAGGAGGGTAATGATGATGCGGCGGCGGCGGCGGCGACGGATGAACCGGTGGCATGTGGACGACAATTTTGTTGCGGTGATAGCAGTGTGGTGCGCAGTAACCGGTGCCGCAATGCGGGCCGCAGGGCATCGCGTGTGGTGGAGGCATTACTATAACACAAAAAACATAATTAACCTTTAAAGTCATAACAAAATATATATAATTATATTTAAATTAGAAATAACAATTGCCTCACATTTGTAAAGTAATAAGTGAAAGCTATCTATTCTTTGATATCCTGCACCATCAGGAAACTTGTTATCATGTAAATTAGCAAATATTACATCTATACTCATACTAGTATTATATAAAATTCCTTCTAGGCTCTTTTTCTACTGTTGCAAATGTTGATTTGACATTGACATATAGTGCTCTCAGTGATTTCATCGCTATCGTATCGTTATTAGAATAAAACATGTTGATATTCTTACCTCTTGCTACTTGTAGTCCTCGAAACTGAAAAATATATTCGAAACGCAACTTGCTCACAGTTCGTTGTATCTTCTGATAATGATTATCGGACGGTCGATGTTTCTATTTATTGCCTTGAAAATAATCTATGTATTTTACAATCAGTCTACTAGGGTGATGAAGATAAAAGCTACACGTGACGTACATGTATAAAAATAAAGTGAAGTTTTTGTAAAATCATATACATAGTTATTCCCTAAATGTAATAAATAAATAAAGAAAAGCTCTTTATTAATAACCCTAAACTTAAATCTAAACATTTAAAAATACAGTCGAGGTGGCGGCCGCACATCAAGAGCCCCTGAAAAGCAGAAATGCGTCCAATATTAGGGACATATTTCTGACTTTTAAGGTCTCAACCTTGAACTGGAGACCTGGGGGCCATCACTTCTATTGGAATCTCTCTTCAAATCTAATAGATGCTACCTACATATGAGCAAAGGATATCCTATACCTGGAGTAACAACTCAGCATTTCCTTTTAACGTTTGGATTGTGGTTGGTGAACCATTCTTGTGAACGGCTTGGGAACGGTTACCCCGCCGCTGGGGTCCTTATCTGGACTGTTAACTCCACAGGTGTAATTTGGTTGTGATCGAATCTACAAATGTGTCACATTTAGTATCTTTGTTCATCGGAGTATTTCAATGCGCAGTGGCGGCGACGGGATTATGTCCTTTGGGAGTCCTGAGCTTCTGGATGGGCAGCGTTGAACGGAGCGATGGTGATAAGTCCTATAGGATAAATTATATTACGAAAAAAATAACAAAAGGCAACGAATGCAGAACATTAGCTAATAGGTAATAAAGATGAATGAGCCTTTCTCGAAATCTTAAAGAACTTTTTGAGGGTTCATTATAACCTATTTAAGACAGAAATGATTCTCATTTATTTAGGCATGAAACATATTGTTTCATACGCCTTTTCGGCACATACATATTTAGACAATATTCGCCTCGTTTATGAAAATATAAATGTTTCAAAACGGAACGCTATGTGAGTCAGATGTCTATGTATGTCCTATAGGATAAATTATATTACGAAAAAAATAACAAAAGGCAACGAATGCAGAACATTAGCTAATAGGTAATAAAGATGAATGAGCCTTTCTCGAAATCTTAAAGAACTTTTTGAGGGTTCATTATAACCTATTTAAGACAGAAATGATTCTCATTTATTTAGGCATGAAACATATTGTTTCATACGCCTTTTCGGCACATACATATTTAGACAATATTCGCCTCGTTTATGAAAATATAAATGTTTCAAAACGGAACGCTATGTGAGTCAGATGTCTATGTATGTCCTATAGGATAAATTATATTACGAAAAAAATAACAAAAGGCAACGAATGCAGAACATTAGCTAATAGGTAATAAAGATGAATGAGCCTTTCTCGAAATCTTAAAGAACTTTTTGAGGGTTCATTATAACCTATTTAAGACAGAAATGATTCTCATTTATTTAGGCATGAAACATATTGTTTCATACGCCTTTTCGGCACATACATATTTAGACAATATTCGCCTCGTTTATGAAAATATAAATGTTTCAAAACGGAACGCTATGTGAGTCAGATGTCTATGTATGTCCTATAGGATAAATTATATTACGAAAAAAATAACAAAAGGCAACGAATGCAGAACATTAGCTAATAGGTAATAAAGATGAATGAGCCTTTCTCGAAATCTTAAAGAACTTTTTGAGGGTTCATTATAACCTATTTAAGACAGAAATGATTCTCATTTATTTAGGCATGAAACATATTGTTTCATACGCCTTTTCGGCACATACATATTTAGACAATATTCGCCTCGTTTATGAAAATATAAATGTTTCAAAACGGAACGCTATGTGAGTCAGATATAAAATAAATATTGAATGGCGTAAAAAATCACAAAGTACTAGTATTATTGTTTGTTTTTAATATGTTGAATAAAATATATCTTCTTGATACAGCTGTTGCTTTATATATATTAATATGATTGTACAAACTAACATTCGGAGTGTCTTTGTGGCATCAAAATAAACATTTAGATAAGTAATTCGGTAGTAATAGTTATCGGTGCTCATGCACATTTGCAACTCTAGACTGCACCTGAATACATTCGTCATCAAGTTCAAATTAATATATTTCCACGAAGCATAGATATACAAAATTTTAAAATAATTTTGCATGTACCTATGGTACCTACATGTTTCGTCTGATGAAGACATAGAACATTTGTTTACTCATTATTTATATAGCAATAAACCTTTTACCATTTATCTCACATTGTGGAGTTAAAAAAATATAGGAAGGTTCAAGGAAATTGTATCTTTTATAATATCCTTGGGAAGGGCGGTGAAAGGAAGACAGGAATAATGTGACTCTGTTAGGTTTATTGTAATATGATTTCAAATAATTAATAACGCTGAAAAACCAGTTATACGGATACACAATACTAATTGTATTAAAAAAAAACCACGTAAATTATTCATAGATAAATTTATACTTTACCACTATTCGGCGCAAAATTGGCTACGCTTGCTTAACTATCGGAGCCCTGCATCCTCTATGTTCGGATTACAACCCACGTCATTGGAATGTGTTACAGAGAGTTCGTCGTAACTAAGCCAGCTTCAGTTAGAAAATATAGCATCAGTCAATATCCGCAAAACAGAGTAAAACGTATGAGTCATTTTGTTTCGGATATGTAGCGCGTTGTGATAACATATCTCTTATCATCATGTAGATAATGTGTAGGTAGGTAGATTGAGCAGAATACCCCGAGTATTAGTTGAATTTTTTTAGTGCATTATAATTTAAAAAAAACAATTCTTTTTTGTCCTTGATATGTTCAGTTTTAGGAATATTAAAATAATGAATTAGATTTTGTTTTCCAAACAATCGGTTGACAGACTCTTTTGATTATTTTCAAAATTTCTGATGATTTGAATTGAAAGCGTTATAATGTTTTCTTCATTCAGTTTTCTCTTGTGGCTGAATTAATATATAATAGCCATTAAACGTCCCACTGCTGGGTTTGGGTCTCCTACTACTGGGGAACGGACCCGCCACGCTTGTCTAAGGCGGCTTGGCAGATTTGACACTTCGGTTATCTCGAAGTGCAGGTTTCGTCACGATGATTTCCTTCACTGTCGTTAGCACGTGATAATTTTAACAATATGCACGTTAGGTCAAAAAACTGCCCCATTGGTGCATGCGTTCCGGCCAGGATTCGACCCCCGCGCCCTTTAAGACTGGGACGCGTGCGCTAGCCAATAGCTTACCACGTCTGAATCAGTATTACGAGATAATGTGAGTGAATGCAGTGTATTTTTAACAGACTTTTGCCTTGCATTATATAGATAGCGTAGATGTTTTAAAAGCTTTCAAGGTTCTAAAACTGCTGACCTTTGAGGAATATCCGTAAAGGTTCTGTGTTCAATAATCGATATTGTATCACCGTAATTGCCATAATATTCAATGATTATATAAAAAAGAGTAGCGTTTCCCGATGAAAATAAATTAACCAAAGTTATATCACTCTTTAAAACTGGCAGTAGGTACAGATAACCTTAATAATTTTAGACCTATTTCGATATTGCCAATATTTAGTAAGATATGTTATGATGATATGAGATATGAGAAGTAAAAAAAAATCTATACAATATATAATTAACTAATCCTTTTAAATAAACATTTTATCTTTCAAGAAATATAATTTAAGTATTATGAATCAAATTAAATTTTTGTATATTATAATATAGGAAATTTAAGTAAAAACTATTCAAATAGTTTAATGAAATGTATATCAGTATATTAATATTATTTCTAAAGCTATTATTATTAATATATATTATAAATTACATACTATTGAATACAATGTAAGAAAACTTAACTTATTTGTATTGTATTCTACCCATAGTCCCTCAAGACTATAAGTAGAATACTGAGCCCAACTGCCTACCTCGGCCAACGGATCAGTATGGCGATCCAGCGAGGAAACGTAGCCAGCCTTCTGGGCACCTTACCCATAGAAGACGGTGATCTGGGCTCAGTATTCTACTTATAGTCTTGAGGGACTATGGGTAGAATACAATACAAATAAGTTAAGTTTTCTTACATTGTATTCAATAGTATGTAATTTATAATATATATTAATAATAATAGCTTTAGAAATAATATTAATATACAGATATGTTAAAAACCTAATAATAAATAAGTTGCTTAGTTATTTAATTATTAATAATTTGCTACACAATATACAATTTGGTTTTTATCTGCCTGGAACAGCAATAGCCTGGAAAGGTATTGTGATGCGTTAGGTATTTTTTGCGATTTATCCAAAGCATTTGATTGTGTCCAGCACGAAACACTGATGGCTAAATTGTAAGATTCACAGGGTCGAGACCACTGGAAATAGGTTTCCCGGGGCTCCAATTAATTTGGGAGTCGCACAAAGATTGACTCTCGGTCCCTTTCTGTTTCTTGTATATATAAAAGATTTATCTTTATTGGTAAGAAATTAACACGACTGGGTATGGTTTCTCATGATACTACTCTGTCAAAAAAGTACCAGGGAAAGATTAATAATACACAAAATGTTAGTTATTCATTTAAATTTATTTTTTCACTTCAAATTATGCTCCTTTAGAAACGATACACTTACGCCAACAAATAATCCAATCATCAAAACATTTTTTAAACGCTTTTTCCGGAATTCAGTTTCGTCCTCGTCGCGAATTCTCCTTTATGTCTTCTACCGAATGAAAACGTGTGCCACGAAGTAGTAATTTGAATTAAGGAAAAAGAAAGCAGTCGGCTGGAACTATATCTGGTAAATAAGGTGGTTGTTTGATTGTGTTTGTCGAGTTTTTGGTCAATAATTAGTTCACAATGATGGCCGTGTGCGAAAGCGTATTATAGTAGTGTAAAATCCAAAACTTTCTTTCCACAAATCTAGCCTTTTACGTCGAATTTGCTCTCTTGAACGCCGCATAACGCTCAAATAATATACTTTATTTACTGTATGACCTTCTGGCAAGAATTCCGGGTGCACAACACCGCGATAGTCAAAGAAAACTGTCCACATGTCTTTGACTTTTGAACGACTTTGGCGTGGTTTTTTTTGTTTCGGTTCAGTTGGAAGGCGCTACTCCGAAGCTTTTTTTTTGTTTTTTTTTTGTTTGAGGCGAGGAAAAATGCTGACCGATTTACGCACTCTCAGGGCCGTCACTAGGAAACGGCGCGCATCCATCGGGGGCGATAACGCTAGCAATAGTATGCTTTTTTGCGCTTCGTCCGCGATGGCTTGACACTGAGGAGTGTGGAAGACTCAGAGCGATGCCGCACGGGCGAGCAACCTCAATACCCACTAAAAAACCTCTCCTCCCGTCGACCCTGCGCTTTGTTGTGAAGGAAAGACTGAGATATAGAACATAGTTACGCAACAGTCGATCCAGCGCAATAAAGTGCCTGGAGTGTGCCCTGGGAGAACACACCCCACTTCGAAACGGGGGCTGAATCCCTTGCGTTGCCTAGTAGCAAGGGGCCCCTCGTACCGGAACCTAACTCAGGGAGGGAAGTAATGCGCGTACCTGCCTCTCCGGGTGCTAGCTGAAGGCCGGCGACCTCGGGTGGAGACATTAGCACGCGCTGCAGGACTTCGCTCCCTATCCCTTTCTGCGGCCTCTTTTAGAGACATAACCGCCTCACAGAAAGAGACCGCAGACTCCCAGCGGTCGTCGCTGTGCAACATGGCCGTTACCAAGTCGCCAAGCGATCGGACGGCTCCTACGTGTGTCTCGAGCTCGAAACGCTGAGGCGTCCATGCAGCGCACTCAACAAGCGTGTGTAACGCCGTATCGGGTGCGCCGCACTGGCGGCAGTCCGGGGAAGGCAAGCAGCCCACAATGCGAAACAGATACTGGTCGAAACAACCGTGTCCGGTCAGTATCTGAGTCGTCCTGAAGGTCAGGGTTCCGCTAGTGCGGGTCACCCATCTCTCCAGCTGCGGCCTGATTGCATCCACCGTATAGCCGCCGGCCACTACTCCGAAGCTTGTGTCAACAACAGCAAACTAGTCATAGTTTGCATGGCAAATTCGTAATCCCACGTCTCGTCACCAGTTACAATGCGTTTCATGAATGTTGGTTCAGAATTGACTCGTTCTAGCATGTCCTCAGCGGCTCTTACGCGATTGAGTTTTTAGAGAAAATTCAGGAAATTATTCTAGCCGAACGGCAACATATTTCATAGCCAAATGAGTATTTAATATGATACTAATCGACTCGTGAGCCACAGAAAGTTCAGCGGCTATTCCGCTAATGAGGATTTTCCGTCATTACTTCCTTCGCTTTTGCTTTTGATGTTAACTTTTGCTGAAGACGTTGATGGCTTACCATGGCGAAGAAAATCTTCCAGCATATCTCGACCGCTTTTGAACGCTTTGTACCACCTATGAAAGTGTTTTTGATAAAGTCGATTCACCGTAAGTCTTCTGTAACATTTTCAGTGTCTCCGAACACGAAATTCCATTGGCGATGCAAAGTTTAAGACTCTTTGTTCGATGTTTATGTTAATTATAGAATTCGCAATACACACTAGATATGATCTAAGTAACTAAAACCAGCACTGTATTGAATCTAAATGACCGATGCAACTCAAAGTTCCTGTCAAAATGAAAAACACTGCGCCAATGTAACAAAAAACATTTGAATTTGGAACCATAAACAAATCATCCATTTCCGATACTTTTTTATCAGAAATAGTGTATCATCTATGATCAGAATGTACATCTCTAATTTATAAACTTATGTGACAGAAAAGAAATTTAGACGACGTAAACGGCGCGCTTTCTATTGTAGAACTTTGGTTTGGTGTGAATAATTTACTTTAAAAAAAACTAAATGTATTAAGTTCTCGAACCAAATGTTAAACCTGTAAAAACTCATATGCTATTAAATGGAGAAAATCGGGAGGTTGTACAATCTACCTTTTTATCTGTATTTCTTTAAATAAAAACTTCAATGGGGGGCCCCCCCATAAAAATAAATTGATGAATAGACTAAGCTCTGCAGCATATACAGTGAATAAATAATAGTTTAAAAAAACTAAAAAAAACACGCTTTTATAAAAAATCCAACTAAAAAAACAAAAAATAAAATTTAATATAATATAAAAAAGCGTGGGGTGTATTCAATTAATAATATAATATCTTAAAAAGCGCTTTGAATACACCCCACGCTTTTTTATATTATATTAAATTTTATTTTTTGTTTTTTTAGTTGGATTTTTTATAAAAGCGTGTTTTTTTTAGTTTTTTTAAACTATTATTAATTTTCATTTTTTAGTTGATTTTTGTTTAAATGTTTTTAAATACAAGCTTTTGAGATCCTGCATATCATGTAGCAGCAGAGTGCTAGCCAAGACAAGTAAAACGAGCCCAAACACGACGGGTCTATCTTGTTTAGTACAGGAGTTCCTATGGCCACCTTCCGACTCCATCATCAGATCAGCTCCATGGTACCATATTATTGCATTGTCACGCGATATAAACATACGAGCCCAAACACGAAGGGTCTATCTTGTTTAGTACAGGAGTTCCTATGGCCACCTTCCGACTCCATCATCAGATCAGCTCCATTGTACCATATTATTGCATTTTGACGCGATATAAACATACGAGCCCAAACACGACGAGTCTATCTTGTTTAGTACAGGAGTTCCTATGGCCACCTTCCGACTCCATCATCAGATCAGGTCCATGGTACCATATTATTGCATTGTCACGCGATATAAACATACGGGCCCAAACACGAAGGGTCTATCTTGTTTAGTACAGGAGTTCCTATGGCCACCTTCCGACTCCATCATCAGATCAGCTCCATGGTACCATATTATTGCATTGTCACGCGATATAAACATACGGGCCCAAACACGAAGGGTCTATCTTGTTTAGTACAGGAGTTCCTATGGCCACCTTCCGACTCCATCATCAGATCAGCTCCATGGTACCATATTATTGCATTGTCACGCGATATAAACATACGGGCCCAAACACGAAGGGTCTATCTTGTTTAGTACAGGAGTTCCTATGGCCACCTTCCGACTCCATCATCAGATCAGCTCCATGGTACCTTATTATTGCATTGTCACGCGATATAAACATACGGGCCCAAACACGAAGGGTCTATCTTGTTTAGTACAGGAGTTCCTATGGCCACCTTCCGTCTCCATCATCAGATCAGCTCCATGGTACCATATTATTGCATTGTCACGCGATATAAACATACGGGCCCAAACACGAAGGGTCTATCTTGTTTAGTACAGGAGTTCCTATGGCCACCTTCCCACTCCATCATCAGATCAGCTCCATGATACTATATTATTGCATTGTCATCGACCTTTGACAGGTGTGCAAAGTATGAATTAAATCTGATCGTTCAAAGTAGGACAAAATCGAGCTCAAAGGGGTCGGTTACTGACATACTGACATACTGACTGACATACAAGTGAAGCTAATAAAAAGCGTGTAAAAAGGTAAAATTCATGACTGATATCGACACTTCTTGTTTGGTTTACTTTAGCTATTTTCATCATATATCTTTCCTCATGGTATTCTATTCTATGATGGGGTAATACAGCTGACATAAATAGTATTTATGTCCTGCAAAAGAGTGCTATTCAATCAATTTACGACATGGGAGCACGGGATTCCTTGAGAGATGCGAGAGAACGTCCATTAATGAAGAGAATTATAAAAGTAGATGAAGCGAAAGGTGACTTTGCCTATGGGAAACAGGTATTTATGTATAAAATATGTACATATGTACATAGATAGACATACTATATAACGCTCATTCATCATAGCAACAATTATAAAAGGTTTTTGTACAATAATAAGCGATCTAATCGCTTAAAGTGCTTTAGACAACCTAAGCGAAAGGGTAAATTCTAACAGTATTTTATTAATATATAAGAAGCCTACAAACTTACACTAACTCAATATGAATAAGACCGTAAGAATCTCGCGACTTTGGTGATGTACTTAACAAGTTATTATAACTTAACGTTATAAGAAAGTTTAAAAAAGTAGCCACAATGGTTATCAGATAACTATATAAATTCAACAAAACGCGTTGTACTTTTAGGAAAACGCTATCATTTCTGATACAACAATGATAATGAAATGAAAAGAAAGAGATAGTGAATATAAAACAATAGGTACGAGATTAGTAGTTTCAGTATTGATCCATACGGCTTCAATTGAACGCTAATTTTGTTATACATGTACAGTCACAAACAAGTGAGTAATTTTGGTAGTCAATAGCATTATTTTTAGATATAGCCCTTGGCCGCTTTTGAAGATTTCCTAGAGCTACATGTATTTCCTATTATAATTGTTTAGTTATTATTAAAATGAAGTATTCAGAATAATTATATATCTACGAATTTTGTTGCATTCTCCAAGTCACCGTGGTTTATTAGTATGATATGCTAATAAAGAAAGCATCATTATTTGACTCTTTTCTTTTTTTTAATCTATATAACCTTGTAATTTTAGCCTTGTAGGGGTAAATAACATAAAAATATATTTAATTGATTGAAACTGTTTTCTTAGGTTTCTCCGATTTTAGGCAACATTTAAACTACGTTTTCACTGTTTAGCTAGGTTTTAATTTGTTTTTACTTCTGGGATTCGTCATCCAAAATACAAAATAAAAATAAAAAAATTAATTTAAATAGTGTTTGCTTTAAGAATATTTAATTAAATTTCCCCAAAATCCTTTTTATTAAATTATTATTTATCAGCGTTTATGAACACGTACCTAATAAGGAATTTTTATTTAGGTTTATTTTGTTAAAGCTTTAAAAAAGTTTATTTTTATTTTCTAGTAATGCCGCCACCGCATCATTCTCAGCACCATCCACCTCATCATTCTCCGCATCATCCTCCTCATCATCCACCTCACCATCCTCCCCACCACCCTCCACATCACCCACCACCACCACCTCACCCACCTCATCACCCTCCCCCACATCATCACCCTCCCCCACCTCATCACCCTCCCCCACCTCATCACCATCATCCTCCCGGGCCCTTCGGTCCTACGCCGCGCTGGTGATTAAGGAGGGAATGGTAGTACTTTACAATATTAAGACTTGCACAACTTGTACTAAAGAAAGAAAGAAAAAGACATCACTGAACTTCAAGGCTTAAACTTCAACGTTTAAAAAATTAATTTTAATGATCGTTTTTAAGATATAACGGAATTGAGACTGATAACGTTATCTTAATTATTGAATACATTTTGTATATTGGACATGTTTGCTTTTTAATTATTTTTCCTCTTAATTTCTCATAGAAAAAAGATCACAAATAGAAGCAGAATTAATGGAGTCTGGTCTATTTATATACCTGTATGTAAGGATAGTTTTTTGAGTGCCTCTGTTTACTTTACATCTTTACATCTTAATCATACACCAATTCTCTTTATAATTGGTATATTAGTGCTATATGGAGTGATGGTAAGCATCGATTCGGTAAAGTATTTCGAAGCAAATCCGACGGTCGATGCATAAAACTAGCCCTAGAAAGAACACCGCACCTTGGTTGATGTAGTGTAGGACGCTTTCTAGCCTGATGGACCGATGACCTGCGTCAAATAGGTCCGGAAAGAAAACATATATGTGACACACTTGACAAGGCCTACATGCCACAGTGGACTGTTATTAAGAGTTAACAACATTCTAACTTAACTATTTTATATTTCGCAAGAAAGCAACCGCTCTACTGGGATATGAAACTGAAGCTTAAAACCCAAGCGAAGCTATGAGAAATCCTTGAGTCGAGTTGGAAAGTACAGTTTTTGATAAAACACTTACATTAAAATAGATACACATAGAGTAAAAGTTTGTTAAGCGATTAAAGAGTTTTTTGTCACACGAGTAGTTTTAAAAGTTAATTAGCAATAGAATAAGATTTGCAATCTTGATGCTATTCATAACCAGCACAGCGAATCAGCATTGCCGTCTAGCGCGTCAATGGATCCAACTTTTTGTGTAAGCTTCACCCTGGAAGTTACTTGGTACATTGTCTGTATAGGATTATGGACCTATTTTTAATCTTCTCTCATATATTTTTAAATTTGTTTAAGACAAGAAAACAGGAAAATTGTGTGCGTGAGTTTTAAAATAACGATATTAAACGATGGAACACAAAACGATTTACACACCATCAAGGAAAATACCAATCCGTTAAAAGTTGTTCCGTTTTTCATAGGTAGTTTGTTTCCAAACTCACTCAAAGTAGAAAATGCTATTTACTTATTGCGCTTCGTTTACTTACAAGGTATTTAGGTTCGTGTCGTCTGTTCTCAGTTTTGTGTTTGGAAAATGGAATTTTCCTGTTGCGAGACATTAGAGGGTGGAATACCCAATCCATTCTTAAAAAGAATGTTTTGTAATAGCTATTTCTGTCGTTGTTTATTGAAGCATTTATTTCGAGTTAACCTTTATTGATCGCTGAGGCTTTTAATTTGTGGTATATTTAAGGTTAAGGCGATATTGGCAAAAATGCAAACTTTATGTATTCATTATGTCCGTCCGCATCATTGTTTGTTTTTGGGTGACAGTCATTTTTGTCATCTTTATATTGAATAAAACAAAGTTGCTTTTCGCGTCTGCCTGTCTGTAAACCATGCAATGGATTGTTAAGCTATTTTTACTTAATAATCCGTTGTGTGATAAACAGACATAAACTTACTACTTACTACTACGATTTCCCATGGCTTTGCTCGCGATATGTAAATAAGCTACTTACGTTTTTATGTAAGTAAAACAGAGTTGCTTAACAGAATTTGACTACGTGCCGCAGGGAAAACTCTAGTAACATATATAACAGGTTTATATTGTTAATCAAAGTACGTTTATAAATTAAGAATTATTATATTTTTTTTAATTGACATGTAAGTACTTAATATTTGTATGACCATATTTCGGTCAAATACAGTGACACCAATCGATATGTAAACCATCTTTTGTACTATTACCTGTATTTCAACAAATAAAGTTTCATTTTTCATTCATTCATTCATTCATTAATAATAAAATGTAATAAAAATATATAATTTATATCCCGCTACATTGTGCGCAATTGTTACAGAGAAAGATTCAGGACTTATAAATTTTGAATAATCGTAATGATCCTCCATAATTAGATATTCGATTATTTTAAGTCAATAGGTGGAGAGTTCATCATCACCATCATCGTAAAAACTGGTCCCTCCCATCTGATTTTTAAACTATGAAGTGTTAAACTCTGAAATATATAAATAGTAAATCAAGGTGGAGTTTCAAAAATAATATCAAAGGAAATAATTTTCGAACAATATCCGTTAAGTCATTTTTAATATATGGGATATTATCGATTAAGTTGCTTTTTAATGGTTCCGTAGCCAAATAATGAAAATAAGTCGAAACTTTAATGGATCGTGGACTGCCACAATCTTGCCAGGTATACATATACTTATTTTTTATAGGTATCGTACGATGACCTTATAAACTAATACAAAAATTATAGTGATGAGAATGTTTAACTTTGTTATATTGTATTTTACCCATAGCCCCTCAGGACACAAGTAGAATACTGAGCCTAGATCAGCCTAGCCTTACCTTCTATGGGTAAGGTGCAGAGAAGGCTGACTGACGTTTCCTAGCTAGATCGTCATGCTTATGCGTTAGCTAAGGTAGGCATCAGCCCTCTGATCACCTGAAGAGTCAATCAATAATTTGATAATTTTTTGGAGAGCTGATGGTTTCAGGACCCTACGGTCCAAGTGTTTCAACAGTAAACGGTACAAACATATAAGTCTCGCTGTGGATTGTATATTTGCGCCGCTTGAGTGTTTCAGCTGTTTCCGCCACCGAACCAACTGATCTAGACTTGTTTGTTAAATGGGATGCGACCAACATGATCACGCAGGTCACATCCCACACCAAAGGCTTGCTACGTGACCAGGGAATCCGAGTTATTTTGTCAAGATGACTACTATCGTCATGTGCAGTATTGCTTGGACCCCATAAAGCCGGCACGTTAAGGTGGCTATACATCATGCTGCTTATCGTCCAATAGGCATGACGCTGCAGGCTTGATCCAATCTGCAGTACGTTCATATACATTACACTGTTCAATAGGCAGTTGATTCCATGGTGACACCAGTGACAAGCAACAATATTTTAGCCGTCTTGGGCATTTTACATGTGGTAAAGAAACAAAGAAAGAAAAGATCGTGCGTGGTTGTGCAAATAGTGGTCATTGAAAAGGAATCTGTGTTCTCATATGAATCTAATAAAATAAATGAGGATTGTCGCCAAAAATATCGTAATTATTGAGGAATAAACGAAGAAATTATTTTATTCATTGCATTATTATTGTATTTGGCGACATGTTGAGAGCGCATGCACCACTACTGCCACCGGTGAAATTCGTCACTAAACTGAACTGACGATTGCGACGGCAAATGCGATACATGGTCCAATCGGCACGATCAAGCCAAAAAAGTTGTATTTCAATTATTCTGTCAAGTATAAGTATCATGCCAATGCATGCTTAGTGTATGGCCACCAATACTAGCTATAGACATTTTGTGTACCTATTCGTTTGTAAGTTCATAAAAGTATCCACAACATCTAATCGATTTGGGTGTGGTTTACGGGACCAGGACTATCAGTTTGTGAATATACTGTTATATGCCAGTAGAATATGACAAATCGGCCAAGTGCTTGTCAGAACATGGCCAATTTTGTTTAAAAAACTTAAAACGAATTTTATTCAAACCAGCTTGAAATATTTTTTTAAACATTTATCCCCTTGAACTTTTTCATCACTTAAAACTAATATTAGGTCACCACCTACCAGAGGCATAGCTACCTCCGTATCAACTGTATCAATGATACGGGGCCCCCAAGCCACAGGAGACCCGAAAGTGTGTAACCAAAAATTCCTAAAATGTGATCCACAATCTTTCATAGATTACTATCATTTTGGAGAGAGAGAGACAGACTGCTGGGCCAACAGGAATGGCTATCAGACATGTCATTATTGTCTATAGAGGCAGAAAATCTAGAAAAACTGAAATTATTTTCACCTATGGATGATTTGCTAAATAAGTTTGCCCAAAAAAAGGCGAGAAAAGTATACCATGGATTTGGATTTCAATTGTTTGTCTTACTCAGCTCCTAGGAGGGTTAGGTATAATAGTAATAATTTATAATCCATATATAATTATTTTAATTCAATTCAAGCATTTTTTTTTAAATTTTGTACAAAGGAAATTACCCTTCCTTTGGGCCCCTTAACACATTTTGATACATGACCCGTCTAATGCAAGCAACGCCACTGCTACGTGCCCCCACTGCGGGAACATTTTCACAACTTTCACAAAATTCACCCTCTTAATAGTTTTTCTTGAGAAAATTTGCTTTGATACAATATATATAATTAGCATTTATAACTTCGGCAGACCAGACGGACAGACGTAACGATTTCATAACGAATTCCGTTTTTGGCAAAATAGCTAAAGAAATCTCTGCACTTAGGAGATTATCCAAAAAAAGATTGTGTTTGTGTAGGAAATTCGCATTGTTTAGTAAATATGATTTTTCAAGCTGCTAAAAGAACTACGTTGTTCGGCGTCAATCAAATTCCACAACTCCACTATTCGGCTAAGGTCCAACCTTATAATGGTAGGTGTTCAACTGGTATCTCTTTACTTGAAGATTGATCTGAAATTTAAGTTTCCATGAACACTTGACATTGGTTAGATCATGTGAAGCTTTATTTAATAATGATGAAAAATTCGTGATCCTCAAACTGGTAGCTTGGCATCTTGAGTTTCGTCAATTCTGCTTCGTAAATTTGTACTTCAGTATGTGGTAGTGGTTTTGTTGTAAATTCAATGTAGGTAATTAGAAAACTGTCAGGCTATTCAACTCATTATTTACATAGAATTAATATTAATTTTCATATGTATGTACGTTTCTCAAACTTACCTCATTAACAATTATCTTTAAAATTATAGACTGACTGTAGCATGGCTAATGACCATTTTTAAAAATAGAAATTAATTAATAATATTTAATAATAACTAATTATTTTTTGCGCTCGTTAACATCAATTATTTAAAAGATAAAAATATTTGATAACAATTATATGGATAACATTTCGTACTTTAAAAATAATTGCGCAGTTGTATGCGCATAATTATATTCTCATTGTTTTTGCCTGGCAACTGCGCCTACCGTTCGTCTTTCCGACTGTCTATCTAACTTGCCATTTTTGCTTAAGTCTATGTGGACGAGATATGGCAGATGCTCCTAAGCATGGGTGTTTAGGAGTAGGTAATAAATAAATTTATACTATGTTCAATACCTCCTAATAACTTAATAAAGCACTTTTGTTAGACAACATACCTATTCACTTGCAGATGTAAAACAAACCACGAATCCCGAGTATTGATCTCGTTTGAATAAATACAAGTGATGACTAATGGGACACTTCTGTTTTATAATACATATATCAAAGAAGAGCCGTTTTAGCAAAGATGAAAATAATCTTATCGAAACATTCTAAGTACTCATTCCCAAACTGATATTTATCACACAATGTGTCACTCATTTCCTTGTAATGTGATAAAACATTGCTTATTGACAAGATGTCACGCAAAATTCAATGTATTCTAAGAAATAGAAAGAAAGAAAGAAAGAAAAAACGTTTATTTAGTACACACGAGATAGACAGGAATGAATTGTACGGTGATGGACAAAAGTCTCGCGATGGTGTAATAAATACTGTTTCATAGACTAAGTAAACAACAATTTCGCCAAAAGTTATATGATCACTAATGTTTTATCTTTTGGATAATAGTTAACTAGCTTAAAGGTGGATCTCTCAACTCCTTCCGTACGCACTGCACTGGATTAGGCTGCGTCGGAGGATCCCTAACGACATTGGGCCCCTGTTTAGGGGCGGCCAAGGTTTTCGACATTCGGGACAGCCGTCACTGGTTGCAAGTCTGCACGAACAGAGGAAGAATACAATTTCCTACGGCCAGTCGGCTACCATCCCTGGTCTAGAGTATGCCGCCATAAGAACCTTAGGTTGTGTTCCGGCATTAGTGGCCAAATTCCAGTATCCCTTTAGTGAGAAGCAGCGCATTTGTAGCACCTTTGGTGTTGCGAAGTCAATAGGCGATGGTTAACCGCTTTCAACCAGTGGGCCGTCTGCCTGTCTGCTAAACTCGTACAAAAAAAAACTACCGAGACAGACCGCATGCACGGTTGTTCAGAACGCGCCCTTTTTATTCCCTAAGAAAGAGCTAGCTCAATAGAGTGCTGATCCTCAGATTTGTTATAGGTTTCTATCCGCCTTTGTAAAACTTTTTGTTGTATGAGTTCAACAGACAGGCAGACGACTCACCTGATGGAAAGAAGTTGTACAAAGGCAAGCTTAGCGCTAAAAAGAGTTTTCTTCCAACAAGCGTATGCGTCTAATGAGAGTGAGAAAACATTTGTTTTCTCAAAATCGCAGGGTACATTTGCCAGGTAGTAGGGCATTTGCTCGACTGGATTTGCGACCACCCCTGGTCTAGAGTATGACGCCATAACAACTTGTGCTGTGTTCCGACATTAGTGACCAGGTTCTAGTCTCCCTTGAGAGAGCAGCAGAGCATTTGTAGCATTTGGTGTTGCAAATGTCCATAGGCGATGGTAACCGCTTTACAACAGGTCGGCCGACTGCCTGTCTGCTGAAATCCTGCAGTAAAAAAACATTAAAGTTTATATTTATAGTTAAATAGGCAAAGTTCTTAAATTTGAAAATTTTTTGATACAGGAAAGCTTAGACCATTAAACCTGGAAAGCTATTAAATCTGGAAAAATTGCCTTGTTACATAATTATTTGTAACATAACACTTTGTTACTCATGTAATGAATGATTAAAACTTATTAAAATGCTTTATTAAAATACTTTTATCTCAAAAGAATAAGCGACGTTATTGCATCTTCCAAACAACCTTTGAGTTAAAAGGATAGCTGTTCTTAGCTGATCTGGCGAAGTGAGTGGTACAGAAAAAAGTAAATAGATTAAATATAAATATATTAGATCTGGTTCCCGTGGAACAGACGACGTCCCGCCCGTGGACGAGTCGTGCCGTGTACGAGGCCTGGCCGAGAAATAAAACCTCGGGCACATTTTATAAAGTAATTACATTAAATTCAAAAGTTTTAATCCAAAATCAGTTCCACTGGAAAAAAAATCGATTTTCATACACACTATTTATTCTATATCGGTTATATCGCAAAACTCCAACTTCTTTTCTTAAACAATTATATTCACAAACTTTTCTAATCTAACCTACAGTCTTAGATCATATTATTAAGGTTATGTTATAATATATACTTTATTTATTCCATTTTAGGTTATTAGTTAATTCTAATCCCTATTTTATGTAAACGGCTTCGCAACGCGTTATTGTGCAGCACATGGATTCATCCGTGTTCGGTTTTTGTTAAATCGATGTACACGATCGCCGGGCCCGCGTCCGCGACGCTCTACCATTAATAATCCAATATGGTCTTTAACTTTCCATTTCTAAATCTTCAGTCACTAGGACGCCCTGGATAAGAATTTGCTCAGCAAGAAAAAACGCCTAAGGTTCAAGACTTAGTTGCTTAACTTTATAATTTGCCAATTTTAGCTGTTATTAGTCAAAGTTAGGAGAATTACAATAATTATTATTGTAGCTGGGACGTTAGAGAATTTTAGTTGGCCTCCCCTTCACTGTCTCTAAGATTGTTCTAGTGGCTACATTAGTTAAATTAAGCATGGGCGACTTAACGTCATTGGAATTCATCATTTAATTTTACTCATTAAATTAATTAGTATAATTAATTACTCAATTAAAGTTGGTATATTTTTATTATATAAGCACGTAGATAATTTTTTTTTCTAAGAAAAATATATATATTGCAACGCTGTATTTACCTTTATTATCTATAAATTACTGCTACCTTAAGAGAATCTCATTTTCGCTACTGAGATGGAATACTGGTCTTCTAGAATATATGTGTACAAAATATATCCTTCATGCCATATGTGTCCGGATTATGGAATGAACTCCCGCGGTTTTCCCAGAGCGCTACAATATGGGGCTCTTCAAAAAGGGCGTGAACAGATACCTAAAGTCTCAACGATGTAGGCAACGCATCGGCTCCCCTTGAGTTGCAGATGTCCATGGGCGACGGTAGCCACCTATCACCAGGTGGTCCGTTTGCCAGTTTGCATACTAATATACATTAAAAAAAATAAAAAATAAGAGGGTATTTTGTACAGTTTCTTGAAAACTAAAACTTTCTTCTTATTGAAATTGTAGAAACAATGATGATTGGCTGTGGCTATCATAATTATATACATATTTAGATATCTCATGTACTATCCAAATTGTCAAAACTACATAAAGGGTTTATGAGCACGCTCGAACTATTACAGTATTTATTTAATCAAGAAAATGTAACCATGGAGCGCTACAACATCCAACAATACATTTCAAATGTTAATCACAATCTCTGTTCTTCTAAACCCCTATGCGTTGCTTTCAATTTATAATCTTTGTATCCCATATTTCGATATTAAGAATACTTATGTTATTTGAGAAATATGGAGTTTTCAAAAAATAAGAAATGGCGCGTTAAAATCACTAAATAAATATGAGCAGTATTTTTCTGTGTTCACATTTCTTTTAAAATTGATACTTACATTTCACACCCGCCATCGTGCTGTCTTTCCCTGTACAGTAGACCGATATTAGACGGTTCATTTCTGTCTTTCAATTTGAATGAATCAACCAAAGCAACCCTTTAGGTGCCATGCCAACCTCGGCTGCAGGCTGCGGATGCAGGCAGCACATGCGGCGGCTGTACGAAGCCGGCTGTGGCTGCACGACTGGTTTCTATGTAGTAGTATAGTATTATAGTATTTCTATGTAGTAGTATAGTATTTCTGTGAATAACATTCCGAACGCGGCTGCGGCTGCACGTGCTGCCGAGCCTCGGCTGCAAGCGCTTCTGCGACTTGCAGCCGCAGCCGATCGCAGACCGGTAGTGCTGCGGCTGCAAGCCGATCCGCGCGTAGTTACGTCACTCCAACCTTATTAAATCAAGAATAATTCCTAAACTGATCGTCATCATACTTCAAGTGTTTCTTAATTAGTATTGAATAACTTCGATCAGTGGGTCTACATATTATATAAGGACGTGTGGCTACTCTTCTTTGGCTAGTTAACAATGGCAACATGTCATCATCATCCTCTTCCTCTTCTAATAAAAGATAAAACATCAAACTATTCTCCCGACTATTCCTCACGTCCTACCTGTTGCTTGCCGCATCACGTGCAACCAGCCTCGGAATCACTCCCGGCTTCGAATGCAGGCAGCGGCTGCGTGTCATGCGTGTGCTATCTGCATCCGCAGCCTGCATCCGCAGCCTGCAGCCGAGGTTGGAAGTGCACCTTTATACATACACATGAATATGAATCATTCAACGTCATTGAATACCGTCGTATGATTTCAGTTTAATGCCTTTCAATCAAATTGATACAATATGGTTTATCCTTCTAATATCAGCAGTAACTACTGATAGTCTATATAAACGAAGCAGTGGGCGGAAAGTTACATAAAAATATTGATTGAACTTCGATAGGGACTGTATTACCAATAATTTTTCCGATTAGATTATTCATAATCTTGTCATGAAGCAGTCTGATCTCATATCCATAAATGTATGCCATTGGTATTATAAAACTGAGAGTACTTACCATTTAGATTCATTCAGACGAAATCTATAAACGGGATACGTTGTGACTTATTACTTTTATACCAGTGAAATAGAGGTATGTTATCCTTTAAGTATTTCATTAGCATGTATTCAAAGACTTGGATTTACATTTTAACATATGGAAATTAATATCTATTATTATTATTATTATATCACAATTTTATCAGTTTTAATAATATTATTGTTACGAGCTACAGGACTCGAATTAAAATAAATGCCGTTGGAATTACTATAGAGTTTATTAGAACTGTACAAACACGTATAAAACAAGTACAAAATGAAACTGGATGCAACCAGTTCACACTACACGATTCAATGCAATTCAATACGCGAAAAGTCCGTCACTATGTCGCTAATCGAAAATACTACACGCCTTAATCGTATCGTAGTCGTCCATTGACTGTCCACCCCTCCGTTCGGGCATTGTTTTATACCAACTATACAGTAGAAAAAAATCGACCGCGTGTACTGGCGTTTCCGAGAAAAAGTAATTTGCACACCTGGTTATCTGTTCCTGTGAACGGCCAACAAAGTCGAAAACAATAATAATAGGCTTTTGTCTACATACATACATACATAACTTCACGCCAGGTCCCTTGCGGGGTAGACACGAACAACAGAGCCATTTAGGCTTATTCTTACACACCTCACTTGCTTCTTTGACATTCATAGCTCTTGTCATGCACGCTCGTCTGTTCTTAAGGCTCCTGACATCACCTTCTGCTAGTACACGATCAATTTGATCATGGAAGGTGTGTCGTGGCCTTCCGCGACTTCTGCATCCATCCACTTTTGCATTGTATATCTGTTTAGTCATTCTTCTATCATTCATTCCTTCCACATGCCCGGACCATCGGAGCATTCCTTTCCTTACCTTCATCCCGACACTCTCTTTCAGACCAACTCTCTTTCTTACTTCGGTATTACGAACGCGGTCCGCGAGCGTCACTCCGTAGATTTTGAGCAGTGCTCGCATCTCGACCGCGTTTACTCTACTTTCATGCTCTCTCTTCCATACCCAACTCTCGCTTCCATACGTGAGCGTAGGTACCAGCACCGCGTTGTGTATGGCAAGCTGGGCCTTCTGACTGAGGTTCTTAGCGCCTAGAAGTTTACCTAACGCTCCATTAACACTATTCCCCAAATTCACTCTTCTTTCTATATCAGCGGTGTACCTTCCATCCCTGCTTTTTAGCAGGCTTTTGCTTTTGCACATCCGAGATATACAAACTCATTCACTTGTTCCAGCATAACATCATCGACCATTATCCTTGCATTCGTTCTGGTTGTTTCTCTTTCAAACACCATCACCTTTGTTTTCTTCGCATTCAAACGTAAGCCTCTCGCCTGACAGTCATCTTTCATCATTGTGACTAGTGTTTGCAGTTCTGATGGCGATTCGGCTAAAAGCACGGCATCATCCGCATAAGCAAGCTGCTAACAACTAGATCACCCATCCGCACCCCAACATCCATCCATCTTAATCTCTGGAGACAATCGTCCAGGTATATGATGAACAGCAAAACCGACAGCACGCAGCCCTGCCGGACGCCAATATTGACGTCAAACCAGGGTGACAGGCTGCCGTCCACCCGCACGCATGCCATATAGTCCTCGTAAGTGGACTGCACAGCACGCAGGAATTGGCCATTAATCCCACATCCGGGGAATATTCCCCAGAGGTCCTTCCGCACAACCCTGTCAAATGCTTTCTCTACATCCAGCATATGCAGGTGGCCCAACTTGTAGCATTATTTTGTATGATGTTTCATATTACATATATGAAAGTTTTTGTAATCGAAATATTATTGTAGTAACGACTAGTTTTTTTTCTACCTTTGCTTATTTTTCTTCACGGTGTTGAATGTTATAAACTTTGTTTATTTTTTCTAATTATTTATTATTGAGTAAACTCTAGAAATTACTTCAGTTTTTTAGGGTATGTGCTTGCAAGCAGGAAACAATCTACATCCTACATGTTCATTATTATCTACAACGAATTGACTGTAGAATTATTATTTACACATGACAATGGCGGAGTTGCCATTGGGTAGATAATTAGCTGAAGTATAATAAATACCCCAGAAACGTTATAGGAAATGCCTTAATCTGGATCAACAAATTGATTTTATCATATTATATCACATGTCTTATTTGTGGCATAAAATCAATAAAAAAAGGTTGAGATAAAATACTTTATACTGTTACGAGTTGCAGGACTCGAAATCAAATTCCGTTGGAATTATTATAGAGTTTACTAGAACTATATAAACACGTATAACACAAATATACCTGAACACAACCAGTCCAAATGTAATGCGATTCAATAACACGGGCAAAGTCCGTCACTAAATAGATTACCGAATGTACCCAAGACTTGCCTCGCGGCTGGTTATCACTCGACTCATCTCTCATCTCTCAATTGGGGCATTGCTTTATACTGTACAAACGCAATATGTCTGCTCGGCCGCGTGGACTGAATTTCCAAGAATCACACCTGGCTAATGACTACCATAAAAGATTACAATATACAATGGGCTGGCTGTTTCTCTTATCGAAAATTTTAAACACAAAGTAAACAAAAGAAGTTGTGAATTTGTCTTTTGTCGGCGTTCAGGTCGTAACAATACTTTAAATAATAAGCATAAATCTTTAAGAAAGTTATTATTTTACACAGCAAACTAATACAAGATTAATAATAATGTTTTGTCAACTAGAATGTTAAACAAAGCTTAAAAGGCGTAACAGGAGAATAATAGACACTGCAGGAAAATACAGAAATACATTATGCTCTTGTTAAATATTGAGTTGTAGGGGCGCGAGGACAACTATTCAAGATAATGAACCCATCTAATTTATGGCTGGTTCTTATATCTTACCAACCGTTCATTTGCCGTACTATCTGTTAAAATTTGACATAAGCTCCATACGTTTTATGTCAAAAGTCAACCGATGGTAGGGCAAGTGAATGGATAGTATAGGATCCCGCCATCAGTCCGTGTGTTTAATTAGTAAAAATACACTTTCAAAATTTATTATTATTCCTTGCACAGTTCAGCAAGACAGCCATTTGAAACAAGCTACCCTAGTTACCATTTCTGATTGGAATAATATTGCATCTATATTGTAGAAAATTAAGTTTAGAGTGCCTTTGGCGTATGTTGTTGGTAAATAAAAATAGGGAATAAAATTAAATTCACGGTGTTTATTTCGCTATTTTTCCAGAAATGCCGCCACCTCCGCCAGGTCATCCACCGCACTTACCACCAGGACCAGGTGGACCAGGTGGTCCAGGCGGTCCAGGTATGCCTGGCGGGCCAGGTGGACCCGGTGGACCCGGTGGACCCGGGGGACCTGGTGGACCTCCTCACCACCCACCCCCTCCCATGTAAACGGACAATCGGCGTAATAGGGTGATGCTATCACTTTTCCACTGATGAATATTCAGTTACCTCTTTGTTGGCTTAATAAGGCTTTAATTTGTTTATTTAAATTATAAAAATAGTTTTACATTTTATATAATTAAAATTAACAATGAAATTGCTAATTTGGTAAAATTTAAATAAATTAATAAATTACTGATAAGTGTGTTTATTTATATGTACCTACGAATGCTTAATAATATTTTCCGTTGTCATTTGGAAAACAACGGAAACTTTTAAAATCGTCAGCTCTATCTTTTTGTATCCTATCCATTTGTCAATATGAAATTTATTATTATTGTAGATATTGCAAACATTCTAAAATTTAGGGGTGGCTGCTAAACATGTATTTGTCGTATGAAAAAAATATCATTGTACATAGGCGTATGAGGTGTCTAATGTCAGAAAAGTTTTGAAATTTCAATCATGTTCGCTAAGAAATCTTTTTTATTGCTGAAGCACACCAGACAGGTTGACAGCCCAACTGTGATGGAAAGTGATTACCGTCGCCTATGGAAAATAGCATTACCAGAGGTGCTGGCAATGTGCTGCCGGGCTTGAATGAGAAACTAGAACCTGGCCACTGATGCCGGAATACAACTTCAGGTTTTATTGCCGCATACTCTAGACCAAGGGTCCTAGCCATCCAGATGGCAAATGTCCTACCACCTGGCTGTGTTGTTTTGTTTTTTTCTGTTTTGTCGCCTCTTACGACAAACCGCCCGGCCGCAGGAATTAATATTTTCTTTCCGGTCCTGCATAGAGAAATATTTAATAAATAGGTAGCTAGAAATTTATTTCCACAATTGTAAAAAAAAAACTTGAGAGGTGTCAAGGGACACCTCTCAAGTTAGATTATTTACAAAAAAACCTGTATACACTCAACAAAAATAATCGTCGCGACACCACACTGTTCAATGCGAAGTGTAATAGTAAATGAGTAAGTTTGAATCCTATTTATTTCAATATAAGAAACAATTTAAAAATCGAATCACATCCTGCAATTCGACTCTTGAAACAAATTTAACTTTAAACCAGATTCGCGATATTGCTCCTTATTTTAATGACATTAAGACTCTATATGTCCGCAAATGCTATCTGTACGTCAGCAACCCATGACATTTAAAAATAATGTACTCCAAATTAAACTCTAACTGCGCGGGCATAAACTGCATTTCATCTTGGCAAGTTCAAAAAGTGTCGGACAACTTTTTCGTAAGAATTTTTTCCGTCTAGCCCCCATTCGTACCGCGCGATAAGGAACTACGTTCCAAAATATGTAACTTATAACAAAAAATAAAACATATTAATCAAAAAATAAAATAATTATTTATAACATATTAATAGTAACTGGTAAGTAACATATCCTCTAATATTTATGTATACCACCTTGGGCCAATATAATATGTTTTTTTCTAGCCACGGGTTGTCTGGAAGAGATCGCTTCTTAGCGATAAGACCGCCCATTGTGCACATTTAGAATATTTTTAGGCTATAAGTTCTTCTGTGTTTTCTATAATGATGTACAATAACGTGTTATCTAGCTATCTATCTATTATATTTTCACAAAAACTCACTTTGATGTTGAATAGATTTTGAGTGATTTTTTTTATTATATAGTAAACGAATTATTCATGTAATTCTAACAATGCACTCTTCTTTTATTCTCATTCCTCAGTTAAATGTATGGTAGCTGTAAATTGCACTATAACAATTGGGAATTTCTTAAAATTAATATTTCAGAAACGTGTAATGTAGAGAAAAAGTTTTACGGGCAGGTTTTCAAATGTCCAAAGTGCATGGACAATCTGCCCGTAAAACTTCAAGTTAAAATTTTGTAGCGATTACTTTTTCCACTTGTCCGTTGAAGTTTCACTTCTACTATGTGTCCCGAGCACACATTTCAATTTTTCGCTGGTTTACTGCAAATTATGATTTGGTACATTTTAATTAATGCATTTTTTATTTAAACATATTTTATTATATCAAACAAAAAAACTGAATTCGATCCGGAACCACTAAGAACATCGATAGACTAATGTAACAAACATTATGCCGCCTCTCACCACATCTAGTCTAAAATTATGTCGCTCCTGCACGCGGCCCTAACACTTTTTCGTGACAGAAAAATCCTAAGACGGGGGGTCTTAGGATTTTCACTTCAAAAAATAGTTTTAACGCTTGGATGACGATGATGGATGAATAGAATTCTGAGAATCCAATATCAATTAATACACTGTATCTAACTTAATTGCAAAGAAATCACAAGCCGGAAGAAAGAGGAAATTCATTACAAATACTATATTGAAGTCACGACAGAGAATGCTCTTCCGGCTCTCACTGACCGGAACCTGTGATTCTACTGTCCTTACTTTTCATTAGCTCTCCACGGCAACACTCAGAACTTTGCCACTGTTGCAATTAATAGATTGTTCTAGTCGATATTTTAGAAAATTTATATTAGATATTGTATTTTAGAATAACGTTCAAATGCAAATGGTTACAGGGAAAGTTGCAGGCAAGAGACATCGTGGTAGATCGCCAAATATGTTGGCGCATTGAACAGGTTGCTGACGAACTGGACATATAGATAAATTTGGCCCGCCTTTCGTGCTCAAAGCTGACGACGGTGGAGGAGGGCTCACTCATTCACTGCCAACAAAATCACGATGCTCAGCAATGAAGAAACGACTTAGAATAAAGATGAATCAACTGAATTGAATCAAATTAACTGTAAGGCGCAGAATTGGAAGGACAAGGCGCTATTCAATGACATTGGAGGTTTCATGTTTATGTTTATATTGATCACTTTGGTTGGTTCACCCAAATTGAAAGACAATAATGAATCGTAAAATCCTCGCTTATTGATAATACGTTATAAATTAGATAGATTATATACTCAAGCGTCCGGTTGTGTACCAGCGCGTGTCTATACGACGCCTTTACAGCGCCGCCGCCGCGCTGCCATCGTACTTTCGCTGTCGATGGATAGAAATTCACACAATAGGCGCACGGTGGCGGCGTGAGGCTGTGGGTGGTGCTATTTACATAAGCGCTTAGGCAATAGTAAATGATTAATTTACATAATTCATACAAGATTACTCTATATCTCTATAACACACGCAAAGTTTTAAAAAGGAATTTCAATTTAATACAAGTCGTAAAAATGTTCAAATTCTTACATTAAATTAATATTCCCGATCTCTAAATCTTTGCAGTCAAATTAAGCGTCTGATTGGTCGACTTCTCGTCACTAGAGTTCTTAATTTAAATTCACTCAGCTAATTGGTCTGTTGGGTAGTCTTATTAGCTTTTTAATAGATTTGTTTAATTAGTTACTTGAGTCTATTTAACAATTTTAGTTATTTTATGTAATAGAAACAGTGTTCAATTCATATTACATTTATTTATTATTCTTTTGCTTGTCACAGAAACAGAGAGAAAACAGATTTTTATATTATTCAACCCGTAGAATTTTACTTCGTACAAAAATATTATTTTTGTTTATTGGTTTAACATGGTTTATAGACACTTTAAAACGTGGTTAGATTTTAGTATTGAATGTCAACATAAAATACTCATATCAAATTGAAATAATTTTTATTCAAACTAATTTCTGGTGAAGGTTTCTTCGTAAAAGGTAAACAATATTTTTTTTTTAATATCCTTTTTAGTTGAATTCTTTATTATATTTCACACGAAACGTAACCAGTGGCAAAATTTGGCATTTCACTATTGCCTAGCAGTGGGCACGCAACGTGAGGGTAACTTAACAGTTCACCAAACAAACAATCGTGGGAATGATGCAATAGTATCTACTGAACACAAAAATTGCGTGTAGAGCTCTGGTTAGTTAATCGTTACATTACGAACAATGAATTAAGAAAGATTTTTTTTAAATTACTATAGAACTTATTAGAACTATAAAATCACGTATAACACAGGTACAAATATAACTGAACACATTCATTTCAAACGTAATACACGATTCAATAACACGCGCAAAGTCCGTCACTATATAGCTTATCGAATGTACTACTTATACTCTCATATCGTAATCGTTGCTTGACTGCTTCACCCCTCCGTTCGGGCATTGTTTTATATTAAACTATACAATATGTCTTGACACAATGCTCGACCGCATAACAATAGTTTCTAAAAATCACACCTGGGTATAATGACTATCATAAACGATTGCAATACACAATAGGATGTTTTTATAATTACACATTTTAAACACAGAGTAAACAAAAGAAGTCCAAATGCCGAAAGGTAATAAACTGCAGGTGTGCATTTACTTTTGTCGGCGTGCAACAATATTATGACGATCTTTACTAAGCTATAATAATAATAATAATTGTGAGGAAGTTCCTGTCCCTGGAGCCTTAACCACCGGTAGCTTGGACCCTAGGCCCCGCTGCCGACGGACGTCATCTTTTATATTTTTTTAATATGTGTCTATTTTTATATATATATATATATTAAAAAAACATAAAAAAGAATTTAAATAAATATATATGTGAAATAATAATAATAATAATGTTTTATTGACACCAAATAGTATCACCAGTATTGATCAAAAGTCGTTGACCGAAAAATATATGGCGTACGTTTTTTTCTAACCTACGTTTCAGTTCACATATTCGTATTGTGTTTGAATAAACATTTCAATCGAGAGGGTTTTCATTGGCGGGGCTTATTCGACCGCAGGGAGCGCATTCAGGTCTTTTTCACGGACCGCTGGCCCCCGATGAATGAATTGACCGCTCGGGATATTAGAGTTCACCCACATATTGTGTTCGCTAACCACCAATGTCTATTTTTAATTGTGATCTGAATATTAAGTACCTCTTATAAATTTATGCCTGTACTAGCTTTTGCCCGCGGCTTCGCTCGCGTATATATTTCCCCACGGAAAATTCCAGACTACAATCTATATCTATGCCAAATTTCATCGAGATCCGTTCAGCCGCTCTGGTGTAGTTAAGCAACAATCGTCAAGCCAAACTCTCGCATTTTATTTTATAATATTAGAATGAAAATATATAGTGTTTACTATGCAAATTCAAATTCAAAAGTTTTTATTCAAAATAAGTTACACTGGAGAACACTTTTTGAAGGTCACACATATAGGTTAAAATTTAATTTTACTTCCTAGTCTATGTACACCGCTTCGCAACGTGTTATTGCTGTTAAGGAGAAGAAGTGGCAAGAAACTCCACAGCAACACGTTTAGCTAAAAATTGTTTTTCTTTATATTTCTCTTATTCTATTTATATCTCAAGTCCTTTTTTTTATAACTTTTATACAGAAGCATGTTACAGAATGACTTTGAAGAATGAATTGAGTTGTAGCAAACAGTGCATATTCAATAAGACACACACAATAAAAGTAAGGAAAAATATTACTATAGTTATAATAAAGATATAACGTACTACATTTTTTAATGTTGAACTCTGGTTTTCAAGGCATGGTCAATCATCTCTTGTTTAAACACAATACATATTCTTGGTACATACATATTCATTCTCTTTTTGTATAATAGTATGTACGTATATCTATCTCTGTCCTCTCAATTTTGCTTTGGTACATCGAGTCGCCATTTTGTCGTCGGTTTTGTTTGTAGTGTTAAAAGACAGACATGTGAAAAATAATAAGACACTTGGCAAGTGCAGTGAGTTGTTTGAAACAAGCTAAATGGGGGCCGCCCTGAAAAGTGATTGTTATCGTTAAAATGATCAATCAATCAAATCAAAACAAATCGCGTTGCGGTCGAATTTAGATTCGATTTAAATTCGATCGTACACGTAGGTTAATCATAAATAGAAGCTCAATTTCAGCAAGCAGATTTTTGAAATAATTAAATCGAATAGCGCTTTATTAATCTAATAAAAAGGCAATGAAATCTCCATTAAATTCCATATTCAACGTGTAGTCGCGCCAGACTACAAATGGAATATTTAACCTTGGGTCACTTTATCTATGAATAAGGTGTTCAGAATATTAGGTACGACCAACCTAGTTACCTTATCAGATTGCGGTTGTTATACTGGTACATACATATTTAATACATGTATGTATATTAAAAAAACCATTCTTCTTTAAATGTGATAGTCTTTGTTGCGATATTTATTTATTCCTTCTTCATTGTCTTAAAATGAAACAGTATGCATATTCGTTAAGTAAATATACACATAATGGAATTTTATTACTGAACATTTATATTCAACACTCGGGGATGAATATAGGATTAAATACCAGAAAACGATGTAGTTTCAATTAGATACTGATTTGAAGTTGATGAATAAAGCCGAAGAGAAGTTGTGGTTAAAATAAAACACTAAACATTTAAATGTCTTAAATATACCCAAACTTTACTGTCAAGTATTATAACGAGGAATTGATAATACTTTGTTTAGGATCTTAGACCATTATGGTCTAAGTTTAGGATGGATAATGATAAAAAATATCCAAATATGTCTTTCTTTCTTTCTTTCAAATATGTAATAATATAAAATGCCCTTATTCACGCGGTTTAGAACTTACTGTGTTTTCTATACGTTTCCCATGGGGCTCTACATCTAAGTTAAGCTTAAGTTAGCACTGGCTCGCGCTGTATGTGTCTCCAGCGGACTATTCAAGGATATTTTAGGAAAATATTTATCTTTTATATACATAAATAACGGAATAAAAATGCAAAAACAAAATGAGACCTTATCGCTGACTTTGAATCTTAAATGATCTATCTAATCGAATATAGAGGATATTTTTGTGAGTATTGCTATTAGGCATCACAAAACATAACTTTCTGCGCATGTATCTCATTTTTAATTATTTAATATATAGTCCATATATTATATCGGCCTATATAGCCTCACTGCTGGGCTTGAATCCGTATCATTAGTTATTAATTATTCGTAAAATTATTACGATTCTATTGGTGCTAATAAATGCTCTTAACTTCAGTACAAATTTAATTGAAATAGTACACTGTCACACGGAAAATAGTGTATGAAATGGGAAACGAGTCGCACCAACGAATGGCATCACGTGCCTTACTTGCTTTCAAATGCGCAAAATAAAACTCCGAATAAAGAATACGAAAGTCTAGTGCTATCGTAAAATAGCCGTTGGCCAACTGTATGCCGATGCAAGGATTTAAAATGCAATTTATTCAATTTAGTATGGAATACAGAAGCCATCTCCTTAATCGGGTAGAGCTATGCTGTCAATTTGATTTATTAATTAGTCAGAGTTGCGCTAAAATAATCTTCATTAAATATTCAAATTTTGCGAGTGCAGAGCCGTGTCGCTGCACGTGAGCCATCGCGCTGTCAGGACTTGCATTCGGCTTGTCTGCGAATTGAATATGTCTAGGCCGTGGTATTCCAGGAATAGCGTCGAACGGGACAGGTCAAACGGAACGGAAATAAAGCAAGCTGCACTCAGCGAAGTTTGGACATGTCTGATAAGTTCGCTGGCGGGTCGTGAATAAAATACATGCTATTTATGTCTCTGCCTTTTTCACTGTTCGCCGCTGTTGCTTGTTGCGACTTGGTTCTTCACTTCACTCCCTGTGACATATACCTTAAAGTATTACAAATAAACATATTATTAATAATAATTGAAGTTAAAATTATATAAGATAAATCTATGCTTGTTATTTTAGGCTACATTGCCTGTGATGACAACAATAAAAAAAAATCGTTTATAAAAGTACGGTTTGTGTGTTAAATCGGTGTCAGGATGTATTTTAATTAAAGTAGCCATCACACGAAAGCTCAGCCGCACTTAAAAACCCGCTTCCGCTATCAATAAAGTTGTGGAAACTTTGATAAAGTTTCGCAAAGGACTTTTGGGAATAACTTCAAAAGTCGTTTTCGGTATGTCTATTTTGATTTTCCAATTTTATACAAAATACAACAAAAGCAAATTAACGCACAACTAAAGTAAAATTGGTATATTAAGTATTATTGGTGATCGATGTATATTAAAGATGAAGGTATTTTCAGTGGCATATCTATTTGCTAATTTCAATGTAAAAGTTGGTTATGAAATCAATTCAAGAATTGATGAGGAGTCGCCAAATCTTACTGAAGATAAAATCCCTATAAAAATGGTAATGAAATGTCTTTATTTGGCAAAGGATATTACAATACACATTATGTATTGTGAATAAATTTCCTTCAGGGAAAACATAGTGGTCGCGTTATGCGGATGGTGCCATCTGATAACAATTGCACAACCGATATAAATTTGTTGGCAAAGCTGGGTTATAAGAAAAATATATTATGAAAGCGAGCGGTTTTATTGTGTGGCAGTAAAACGAAAGAATTTGCATCGGGAATCGAACACACACTTGCAAATCGACGATCGTAAACCGATCCGCCGCCGGTCACCGGTTTCATGAATAAAACGTAATAAGGCACAGGCCTCTGAGGGTGAACTGGGAAATTGTAAACAGCTCATTAATATATTGACAACGACGGCAGCAATACTACTTGCCCCATTTAAATTACGTATTGTCACTACGGGCTTGGTGGTATGGCCAAAGAATCTCCCTGTTTTACTGCTTTGTAGGTTGAAGTTATACATAATATATACCTCAGCATCCATAGGTGTGTGAGCGATGCAGGAGTCACGTTCTGGCAATATTTGCTGTATAAAATTCAGCAACTGAGTCGGCTCTGTGTAATGTGTAGTCATCACATGTGCTAGGTTTTTTATATCCCACGGTAAAGTAGAAACATATTTACTGAAAATTTTCCATACAAACAACAAGGTATATGTACGTTTTCAAGCTTGTAACATCTGTGAAACACATATGACTAAACTTAAGATGGCTATATCCCATATACAAATTATTATTTTACTTGTTACATATTTTTTTAAATATACTACTGAAAAATAAAATGTCAGCAATAAATCATAATCCTTGTGCTTATTTAATGTGTTGATAATGTGTTATTACCACTTGTAAATTTTTATACACGACAAATTTATACATGTGTAATTTTTATTGATTAAATAGTTAAATATAATTTAGTGGAAACTAATATTAGCTGAAGCGTCTACTTCCAAGCTCGGTGTCCGCTTTCCTACTTATTTTTCCTTTCTCGTAGTCTTCGACATCCATTACTGTCAGATCTTTTGTGCTGGTATCATCCGTCACGATGTAAAGCCACTATTTCTTGAGCTTTCTACTGGGATTTAAAGGAGGTGACATAGCCAGACATTTGATCTCTACATAATTAGCCAGTTTCCGCAAAACATAGTCGTACCAGAAGGAAAGCAAAATATAACAAAATAATTGATTTGTCTGGACAAGGACAGTTAAGAAAAATACAGTTGAAACATTACCTTTACCTTTAGAAATGGTACCCCGCAGTTGCAACAAATGAGGTTGGTTGAGGTTAAAACTGTACTAGAAGTTCATCAAGCGCATGATTTTCAATAAGAGTATGCGATTGTACTTCAGTTTCTCTGATTGACAAGTTATGCATATTATGAAGCCTACTCGCTACTAGACAGTATTTAAGTTATTAAAGGACATTGAATAGTAAAGAGCTTATGAATCTCTACGCATGCAATGTTAATTTACGAATGAGGATTTCAAAATGTTGTGGACTTCACATACTCGCCGACAAATTCAGAGCACACGCTGTTACAATATTTAAGCCGGAATGTTTGCAACTTCATAATACCTCATCTCTATTTACTTTTTAAAGCTTGGCTTTCAAAAGTGCCTGATTTTCAGTGAGAAAAAGTCTATTTGTTCCCTTTTGAACTCATTTATTATTGATTGTATATGAAATAAAGTATTATTCTCTAATTATTACATATGTGTATATTTTAGTTATCTTACTTGATTTTAATAAATCGACAAAAAAAAATATTCTTGTATAAAATGTTATTATATATTAATAATATATTATCATGGAGGGTGAAGATTTTAGACGCATTATTTTTAAATAATAATATCGGGCAAGTGCGTGTCAGTCTACACACAGTGACATGTTCCGTTAAGGTGATGAATATCCACTGTTTTTGTTTTGTGACCACGGAACCCCAAAAATGAAGTAATCAAAGACCTTTTAAGCTTTTAATTATTTCAAAGAATTTTTAAGCGCTAAGTATTTATTTATCAGTCGCTTGTATTTTTCACTTCATGATTCAAACGTTAAACGCAGGTAGTAATAATTTTCCACATAGTTCAGATTTCAAATAGTTTCCCCACTTATTAACTAAAAAAACAATCAAAGATGACTATGACTTTTAATACCCATAACATTGAATATTTCTGAAGTTCATAAAATGCTTACAAGGAAAGTAATAAAAAAACCATTTCTTTACTTTAGTGACGACGCTGAAGTAGACGTTCTAACCAAGTTGTCTACAAAGTGACTAAATTGGATCCAGTTACCGCTTGAGAACTTTTTACTTATTGCAATTAAGTAAAGAAAAAAGACGCCGACAAACTAGGAAGGGTGCTTTTATACAGTACTTTTCCCGGTTGATTCGTCCAGTTTAGGATGGAAGCCAAGTCATACCTAGTTATTTGGTTTCCTGAACGTCACTTCTTCATATAGTTTCGTTCTAATTAGTAATAAAGTTACGCTCTTATTAGTGATATACATTCGTCTGCTAGCAAGAAGAGTTAGTTATTATAAATCGTTTGATGTATTTAAAAATTTCGTCAATTCGTCAGCCTTCAAAGCATTCTTGAGAATTGTTTGGTTGGTTAAAAAATATATTACCTATTAGGTTCCGAAAAACATAGTAAAAATATACCTGTTCTCATCACCTATTAAATCAGTCATAAATTGAGATTTTTTTATTAATACTTTCAATCTACTAACATCTAAAATGTAAATAAGATCAAATGCGAGTGAAGAATGACCTGTGGCACTAGAGCAGCCACTTTCGCAGATTCATATTACAAATATGGCAAGTATTAAAATAAAGAAAAATTTCATGCTCTATCTTAAACCTACTAGTTTTCTAGATACGTCTTAATTTCTCTAAGTTATTCTTCAAAAGCGGCCGCTTTATGCCCATTGTCATTTGCAATTTTCTTGGTCCACATTGAACATAGAAAACAGTAAAACGGGTGAACATTGAAAATAGTGCGTCGAGTGATGGTGGAACAGTCTAGTTGGTTTAAGACTTTTAGAAAATGGTAGAAAACTCTGAAAGGAAAAGACAAGGACGGATATATTTTAGAAAGGGATAGACGATGAACGAAAGTTCTAAAATAGAAAGTTCGGGAAGGAAAAGACAGAGATAGATAGAAGTTAGAAAGGGATAGATGATAAACGAAAGTTCGGAACGGAAAAGACAGCGATAGATATATGTTTAGAAAGGGACAGATAGTAAATAAAACAATAACGAAAAGAAGATCGAAATGATGGGTTCCAGAAAATTCTTCCGGGTATATAAGCAGCGTAAGGTACGCCTACCGGGCAGTTTAGAGTAGAGTTCAGTTCAAGAGAGTGAAGAAACAAGTGCAATACGAAAGAGTTGGAAGAGAATTTCAACAGAAGACAGTGACGAGTTTAGTGGTGACTTTAGTGAAAAGTTTAGTGGAAAGATCAGTGAAGGAGGAGTGTAGCGCAGTTTGAGAGAAGATCCAGAAGCCAGCTACACGCGGTAATCTGGATGTGAGCACTGCGGTAGCAGGAGGTGGTCTACGCAATATCGGCGACGGTATTTTGAGTGAGACAATTTATCGTCGGTACAGTGCGTCGTTTGTTGTGCGTGTAGGGGCGACCCTGCGGAGAGGAATCACGTACGGCTGTGTAAGTCAATAAAAGCGTTTAGTTAAAAACTGGTGTTTTATTCCGATCCTAAGTGCGTACCCCCGCTCGCACGTAACAAGAGTAAAGCGGGTGTTAGACGTGCGTGCAGTTAGGCAAGTACCAGTGCTGCGGCGGTTAATGGCCTGTAATGGGGCGGCAAACGTCTTTTGGAAATGGAATCTAGGTTACCTGGATACGACAGCTGCTGAAGGCTTCCTGGCCAGCCGGCTGTGGTCTGATTGATTGATGTTTTGTAATAACTATCACTTCACACGCGTGCGTTCGTAGCGGGATCGATTTACACTCGTAGATGCCAGCGAGCGTGGCAAGCGGCGTATGCGCGCGGGGGTAAGGAAGGATTGGGGGAGGATGACGTTTTACCGCCAGGTGGCGTTACCAACCAGTTTGACTCAAGGATCTTTTTCGCTTCTGAAAGTTCATAAAACTCTGCCATAAGTCTATCACTCGCTTTATAATTTTGCAATTGGGGCATTTCAAGTGAAACCGACCTCTAAAAAAGTTCAAGTTTCGGATGATCAGTTATATTGGAGTATGTTAAGTATAACTGTACAAACCCTTAACACAGATACAAAATAGTTTTACAGTGGAAATCCTAATTCATAAGATATGGGTCTCTGAAGATTTGAGAAACCGTAGGGTATGTACTACTTCGACGGTCATTATTCAGGTTTAAACGGGTATATAAAAATAAATCAAACTTCGTTTGGTGTCCTATTAATTCTCATAATTGGATTTCACAAACGATAAAAAAAGTGAAACCAACCTGTTTTACCCGGTTGATATCACGTGAAATGCCCCATTTGTCAAATTGTAGGCATTGCATTGAATCTGTCCGTCTGACGAGCAGATCCAGCTTGCGGCCGGTTTAAGAAATAATTTTCTTCTCTTGCACACCAAGCTAGATATTTCAAAAGATCTATACAAACAATCAAAATAGTTTATGATTAAACACTGATATATTAAAATGCGACTATGTATTTTTGCATATCTAAAGTATGTGCGAATTTGTGTGTAAGCCTTAAGTTGCGAAATCTCCCTACTATAGTTACTCTATCGATCTTCCATTTGAACCCACTTTAGGCGTTGGATCAATTAGCAGAGTACATTAGTAACTCCGGCCCCAGAAGCCTGTGCAAACAGATTGTTTAATTAAAAAGTTTTCCTCTAGTTTGGAGGATATGTCTACCGGGAGCCATGTGGGTGTTTGATTGGGAATCGTTATCACTTAGTAGTATGTTACTTTTCACAATATGAATTACATAGTGTTTATCTTTAAAACGCAATCATGTTTTGTAAAGGGTACCGAAACCAAATGGCATAAAACAAACCATTAAAGACTTAACCATTATTCTCAGAATATACGGCTTGAAAGAATATCTTTTATCTTTATAAAATATCTATATATTTTATATATAAAAATATAATTCTATTCTATAATAGAATAGAATACACTTTATTGTTCACCAAAATAAACAATTACCTAATAAATAATTACAATGATTAAAGGCAAAACAAAAAGCGGCCTTATAGCTTAAAGCAATCTCTTCCAGGCAACCTCAGTCAGGACTGAGAGGACACTTTTAACAACTTATGTCTAGGTATAATTAAATTAAAAACAAGTGAAATAAAACTGGAAGAACAACACAATATACATACAATTACATTACAATATACAATGTGGACAGTAAACAGAGAAAATTTAATTATATACTACATTTTAAACTTAGGTAATACGTTTTTGACAGTTTTTTTTAAATATGGCAAGTGATTTACCTTTTTAACATCTACGGGTAAAGAGTTCCAAAGGCAGACAGCCTGCACAGCGAAGGATTTGGAGTAAAAAGTTGAAGAATGTGCAGGTGCCTTTAACAGGTTTTTAGAGGAGCGCAAATCGAAGGTGTGTGATGTATGAAGGAAGTTGAAACATTCCTTGAGGTAAGGAGGAGTATAGGGTATAAATAGTGTACGATATAATAAATGTAGAAGATGAGCATTCCGGCGAAGTGAGATTGGCAGCCACTTGAGTTTTTTTCGATATTCAGAAATGTGATTATATTTTTTTAATCCAAACATGAATCTAATACAACATTTTGAAGACGCTCAAGTTTCCTCATACCTATTACTAAATCATAGTGCAATAAATTCACAAAAAAATTAAAGCTAGAAACAGTCGTATGCATGTGACGAAGCGATAAAAATCGTATGTCATCATATCGGTGTGGGTTATCTTTAAATAAACCTTAAAATATATTATGACTTTTAAAGCTTTTGGTTGATTCACTCGCCACATATAAAAATCTAATTAATTTTCATATAATTAAAACAAAATTCCTTACGCGAAACTTGCTAATTAACATTTCATTTTTGAAATATAAGTATTTATTATATGTATAAGTTGCCATTTGTTTTATGATATATATGAACAGTTTAATTTATGGATTGCGTGTGCCAAAACGACAGTGCCAAGCCAAATGCAACAAAGTTTTTGTAACAGAGGCACACCGAAATATGTTGGGACAGCAATAAAAATTGTTAGTAGAATGCAGGATGTGTCATAAATAATATTTGTTACACGTTTTTGTTTGTAATGAGCATGTTCCTAAATAAACTACAACTAATCTTGTTTTAAACCATACAAATATTTAAAGCAATGTTCGTGATATCACGATAGTTACCTACAATGATATGGTAATGCTATCCTTTTACAGAAACCGAACTCGTGGGGAACATATGCCTAGCAAAACTGCCTCTACAAGAACCTTACAAAAAGGGTAGAAATAAACAATTGTCTCGATGAAAAATGACGACGTCTAATGGTATGCAGTAAAGAAATTTTAATAAATTAAAAAATACTTTGGATTACATGTAAATTCAAAAGTTTTTATTCAAAATAAGTTCCACTAGATAATAATAATTAATCATGAGAATTCGATTTTCCAATCGTAATAGTTTATAGTTTTATGAAATAGAATAGAAAGTTATTGGGGTTTTCGATTTATGACCCATTTTAGGTAAAAAAAAATCGTTTGCGTCTCGGGACGCCCGACAGAAGTGATAACTTGCGTGAGAGAACGGGAAGCCAGACAGACTGGCGCCGTAACGCGTTACGCAACGAAGCGGTTTACCCTCCCATAAGAAGTTATTACTTTTATATGTTTTAAATATTGAGACGTTAACTGTAAGTTTTAGTTGAGATTTTTGATAAAGCAAGAACGTACTGGTGGCGCCAACTATGTTAGGAGCGCGAGTTAAAAGTTACCTTTTACTCGGCAATTACCAATCCTATGTGCAAGTCTTCTTGAATAAGATTCTGTCTCACGTAAGAAGTCCAGCAGACGGGGCGCTACAGTCGTGCAACGGAATGTTAGAAAGATAAAGTAATTACAGAGAGATTTCAATTTAATAGTATCAGGAAATAGTACAATAATATAATGTAACATTTGTATTAAAACACTTGATAAAACAACATAACAATGTGGCTGGAACTATTTGTGTGATTAGTTCAATTTTTTACCGCGGAATTTTTTCGTGAGACTCACAGAATATACTATAAACTGTATGTGTGTCTTTTGGTATGACGTAAGAAATATATCTACATTAAAAAATACAGTAGTTTTACTGCGATTATATTTATGGCAGTTATTTATAACGTACTCTATAAAACGGTTTGTCGATCACGAAAGCATAAAGTAACATGCAAAGTCGTTTATAAAAGTTAGAAAGGATTTTTATGACCTGAAATAAATAGCTATGTGACGTTACACTTACTATTATTTGACACGATAGCTGCTTTGTATAAAAAAAACATTATGAAACTAAATAGTAAATACTATTTATACATATAAATTTTGACTACACAAAGACATAACATTAATGTACTATCAGCAATGATGAGAATAATATGACCGAAGCGAATCCTACTGTGGCTCTAAGGAGACCTAACGCGGGAAACAGTTTCCTTTGGGACGCCATTTGTATTGTTCTCTGTAATTTAGTCATTTTATATGTACCATGTACTACTTACTTACATGCTAATAATAAATTTCATTTCATTTCATAGTTACTTGTTATTTTCCACGCAGGTGCTTAAACTTCAGAACTTTTCATCCGTGCAGGAACGGAGAAAGAATACAATTTCCTGCGGCCAGGCGGCCTGTCGTAAGAGGCGACAAAACAACCCACAGCCAGGTGGTAGGGCATTCGCCAGACTGGATGGCTACCACCCCTGGTCTAAAGTATGTCGCCATAACAACCTTGAGTTGTGTTCCGGCATTAGTTACCAGGTTCCAGTCTCCCTTAAGAGAGCAGCAGCGCATTTATAGCACCTTTGGTGTTGCAAATGTCCATAGGCGATGGTAACAGCTTTCCATCAAGTGGGCCGTCTGCCTTTCTGCTGAACTCCAGCAACAAAAAAACTAAAAAAACTGTGTGCAGTGTAATTTAGGCCATTTTCTGGGATATAAAGTATTCGTAACAATTTTTATAACTTTTATTCATTCCTAATCGGCCATCTTATTCTTTCGCTAGACATGTAATATATATTAAATTGAACTCAATAATGTACGTCAATAAAGGAAATTTTATTTCATCAATTGCTGAATATGTAATAAAATTTCTTGTTCGTTTGCTATTATTATAAATACAATATCAAAGATCAAAAGTAATATTTATTTAGGCAAATTAGCTTAAGCGTCTTAATTGGTTGAAATTTCGTTGAAATAATCAAATGGCTCTAAGGTTTGCTTTTCTAAATGTTGAAATTGATAACGTCTAAATATTGTTAAAGTTTGTTTACTTTAATAACATCATAAGCTAATTAAGGCTTTGAATTTAGTTTCAAAATTATATTACGAGGTTGAATTAACCTGCAACTATTAGTTATGATATCTAACTAATTAATAATAAAATTGAATACATCTTCTATGCATGGATAGAAGATGTATTCAATATCAATCTTTTTAATGTACTTATTTGTTCTTTCTTCATGATTTACGAAATGGACCCGTTACCGTGCAATGTAATAAATAGATAATTCAAGAACAGAGATTGAAGTTTAAGGCTGGTGTGCACCGACTTTTAACCGATGGTTAAAATAAAAAAATAAAATAATCGCCAAAAATGTATGGAAAAACTGTGATTATTTTTGGTTAACCATCGGTTAAATTCCGATGCACGCCAGCCTAAGAAGTCTTCAATAAAACACCTTTTGCTAGAAAATTTTGTATTATTTTACAATAATTTTGTTATTTGTTGTTGTGGTTCAGTCGTGGATTCAAATTTGGCCGGTTAGCCGCAGACTTTTCCGTGCAGGAACGGAGAAAGATTACAATGGGCGGCTTATCGTAAGAGGCGACAAAACAACCCACAGCTAGGTAGTAGGGTATTTGTACATATTTGCCTGTCTGGATGGCTACCAGTCTTGATATGCCGCTTAACAACGTTAACGCTTAGCACATTGGTAGTACCTTTGGTGTTACAAATTTCCATAGACGTTGATTTCCGCTTTTCATCAGATGGGCCGTCTGCCTGTCTGCTGAACTCGTGCAATAAAAAGACTGATTGTTTCTCATAGTACATTTACGATAATGCACTTACTCATCGGTGCGAGCATACTGTGTCTGGCTGGACCAGTGTATACCTCCCTTGTTAAATTGTGCGCCGATAAGGATGGATGTAGAATTTTTTTCATCCCAAAAAATAGGTCGTCATCTGCGGGACACGGATCTAAAGTTTATGCGACTGAAGGCATAGACTGGCATATCCCATTGCTAACCCATTTTCAAGGAACGGATATACCCACTAGGATTGTCCAAAGTGGATTACTGGGTTTCACACATCTGTGATTTCGATGTGTACGTTTCGTCAAAAAATGCACATTAAGCCAGAAAACTGCTTAAGCAGTGCATTCGCTTCGGGAATTCGCAGAATTCGAAAATACAACATTAAAATGAAACGCGGTTGCCTTAACCGCTAAGTTAGCACGCCTTCAAGCAACTAAAACTACCCTAATATAGCTTTTAATCTTATACTGTTAATGTGTTATTAATATAAATACCGATAAACCATTACCGTAAATTGGCTGGGTAATTGAAAGTTCGATAAGTAATTTCATTTTCACTAGGATCAGGCTGCCTAGTTGGCTAAAGTATGGTAAAATTTGTTACTGGGGTTAAACGATCTCGCTCACCTGCTATTAGAACACCTGCCATAAAACTTTATTTAAAACAATAAATACTTAACTAAATTTTAAACTAATTATGTATATAACTATATATATACCACAAAAAGCAATAGAAAATTTGTTATACGTGGAAAAAATAAAGTTATATCAAAGTATTATTGATTATGAAGTACAATTAAAGCGAAAGAAGAATTGCTACCACTATTTAACTATGGATATTTATTTGAAACCCACTATATGGATATGAACAAGGTTAGTGATGGTAGTTATTAACAAAAGAAACTCACTCACTTTGATTGGAAGCGAGAGTTTATAAATTTAATTAAGACGGTAAATAACGAAAAACTATCCAGAATTTTACTTACGGTTCTGAAATTGGTATTGCTTTTACGAACAGAGCATCCAAACCTGTCCATAGCGGGCAATCATTTAAAAACTTTATGACTGTCAATCGTTATACAACTAATAAAATATAAAATAGGACTCCTCATTACTAAATAAATAAAAATTAGCAAATCATCACAAGATTCTCAGGTGCTCACTAAAAATCCAGAAAATAACTTTATCAGTGCGATACTTAAGATAAAATCAATATCAATATTTTATAGTTGTTGGTTTGTATAAGTAGTACTTTGAATGCACGTGATTATGACTCTGCAAATAAATGTCCAGGCGACAGATCCGAACTTTTATAATATAGGTTCATGGTTATTTTTTTTTATAACCACCCAAAATAAATTTATATCTCAAGTAATAAATAAATGTGCCGTATCTATACCGCAGATAATTATAGTTATTACGTTTAAAGCTAATAGCACTTTGACTCATAATTTATTATAATAACTACTGCTGTTAAATGATTCATTAATTACGACCACGTACCTTACGTATCTAAGTAAAATTGTGAGGTGAACTAGTAACATCTAGGAAATATAATATGATACAATATATGAAACTAACTGTTCCCGCTAAGACAGTGCGTCAATGGTTATAGAGATGCTGAAGATGTGTGCGAAGTGAAAATAAAAATTAGGGCAGCGGACCTCGACATTTGAAGCGGACCCTACAGACGTAACCGGATTTTGGGAGATGATACTACCTATCGTTACACTAGTATTATTTATTAAAAAAAAATGATTTTGGGTGTCACTACTCTCTCGCTCTCATTGTTGGACATAGGCTTCCTATTTACTCATCCAGTTCCTACCGGCGGCGGCCTTACACATATGTTTGGTGTACCGGGCTGGAGATCGTCCTACATTACGTTTTTTGAAGATTCTCTAGCCCAGAACTCGTGTACTACATCGGCACTACAATAAATAACGATTTCTTTCTTCTTCAATTTCTCCATATATATTATTGCTTATATGACGCTGGTTGCTGGACATTACCACTAACTTAAATCAATAATCTCCACGTACAAAGTTCATCATGATCACGGTTTTCTATCCATCGTTAGTATCTATATAGACAATAAATTTATTTATTATATCGATAAATGTATTAAAAGTATTTTTGACGTAAATCTATCTATATTAGCTAATTTCGGTTTATCGTTGTTCCGTGAAATGAGGGTACGTTACCCAGCGCATGTTTCGAATTGGCGACATTCCGGCTATCACGTGAGGGTAATTTAATTCGGTGGGACATTGTAAAATGTGGACACGGCCCGTACAATAACTCATAACCAGGTGGTTGGATTTACGTCCGAACAATATGTTATAAAAATCCGACCCTATTGTATTTTTATGGACTAGCATGATACGATTTTTATTATGCTAGTCTTATTTCTTTTAACGTCTTCAAAAATATATACATTTTTAAAAGACAGGTGAGATCAAAACACCTATTATGTTCGCTTAACGCACATTGTGGTCTAAAATCCTTATACACTATATATTATGTAGAATTCGGACTGCACCACCTTGATTTAAGGAAAAAATTCCTGTATAACGCATGTTGTAATTATAAGCATTGACCCGTCTGGTGAACCGCAACGTAAAAGTATTTATCCGTGCAGGAACGGAGAAAGAACGAACGAACGAAGAAGAAACGGGCGGCCTGTCGTAAGAGGCGACAAAACAACCCATAGCCAGGTGGTAGGGTACTTGCCCGACTGGATGGCTACCAACCACCCCTGGTCTAAAGTATGTCGCCACAACAACCTTGAGTAGTGTTCCGGCATTAGTGACCAGGTTCCGGTCTCCCTTAAGAGAGCAGCAGCACATTTGTAGCACCTTTGGTGTTGCAAATGTCCATAGGCGATGGTAACCACTTTCCGTCAAGTGGGCCGTCTGCCTGTCTGCTGAACTACTGCAATAAAACATAAAAAAGTAGGTAAAATAATAAATAAATAAAATTAGAGGTTTCTAGACAAAATTCATTATGCAAATACGTATTCTGTTATTTACTCTAATCTAGGTTCTGGAATCAGCCTCAGGAGTGTGTTTGTGATTTTTTAAATTTCGAATAAGTGTGTAACATAACAATCCACGCACAATAAAGAGCTGCGTGGAAGTGATGAAAGTTTTTATCATTTGCCTACCGGTAAACATTGTGTTCTGTCAGTGCCTAATAAGATACTCCTGTACGAGTATAAACAGATACTAATTTTGGTATGGACCTATGGTATACAACTATGGGGCTGCACCAAGCCAACCAATTTAAACATGATACAAATATTTCAAAATAAAGTACTTAAGGACATGGTTAATGCACCTTGGTATATAAGAGCAGACGAACTCTATCAGGACTTAAAGTGGACCTCGTCAAGACAAGTAAAACGAGCCCAAACACGACGGGTCTATCTTGTTTAGTACAGGAGTTCCTATGGCCACCTTCAGCTCCATGGTATCATATTATTGCATTGTCACGCGATATACACATACGTGCAAAATTTCAGCTCAATCGGAAACCGGGAAGTCGATCAAATTTAACTTGAAAGATTCCGTTACATACTAACATACATACGTATAAGCTAATAAAAGCGTATTAAAAACATGCCTACCGAGCCCTGATTTTTAAAAATCCATCCAATACCCAATATTTTCAAAATTACTCAATTGTGCATACATTTTATGCACACTAATTTTCGCTTATAACTTTTAAAGTACGAATATTTTACTGAATTTCTCATCTCAATCAGAACAAAATAAGAGTAAAAATGAAAACTCAAGTTAACACGATGCATTTTAACATTGCCAACAAGTGTGTTAAGAGAACGCCTTCAATATTTCTTAAAGCAAAACTGTCTCGAGCCGTCTGTTGTCTAAGGCGGTACGCCTACATAAGACTACATAAACGCAGAGCAGCAACATCGTAAACTAAGTCCGTGTTTAACTTGTGTTGTACCTAATACTAAGTTGAGATTCACTCAGTGAAAAGTTGGTTAGTGTAGTTTGCGTTGTGTACATTTATTGTATGGACCTTGCCTCTACTATAAACATTACTTTACCTAATATTTTCTTAAGTTTTCGCGACTTGTATACATAATAAAACGGTTTTAAGCGCGGTAATTTATTAGGTTTTGGTATCATACATTGGGCAAACAAAGAGGAGCATAAAAACACGGGTAAAAGAACACATTGCTGACATGAAACACACAAGGTGCTACGAAGTCTGCGATCAGTGAACACACGCTGGATAAACCCAACCATTAACATCAGATTCGATAACCCACAAATCCTCGCGAAAGAGAATCGTTTCATACCTAGAATGATGCATGAGGCTATTGAAATCAGAAAACAGCCAAATTTCAATAGAGAAGATGGTTGGCAAGTACCACCTGTTTGGGATGCGACCATCAAAACTATTAAGACCCAAACCCAGCAAAAACCAACTGCCAGACCTCAGGACACTGTAAGCTCTTTCTGCGTGCAACGGAACACAAACCAACTTGACTGATAATTCCTTTTATTTTTCCTTTCGCCCATTTTAATATTATATTTTTTTTTAGAACTAGGCATGTTTGCTGAAGAGTTTCTTGCGCCGCTTCTTCTCTTCAAGTCACAACATGTTGTGAAGCGGTGGTACATTAAATTAGGCTCCCATATAGTAAATAATAACCATAAACAAAATTGAATCTTAATAATTAAAAGGAACAAGTTGGCAGTAGGCCAAATAAAACTTTAACAATATTCGTTGGACAAATGTCACCTTTGTCGTCCGTGACCACGGCCATTGAAAAGCGGCCGAAACGTCGGACAAACCAAAACCTAATAAATTACTGCGCTTAAAACTGTTAAAACGTAGTTTTACTACTTTACCTTCTGTTTATGATCGTTTTGAAATTTAAACTCCGATTATGGATACACTATTATAACAATATTTAGTACTAATAACAAATTAACGTAACCAGATTGATTAAAATTAACTAGTGACCGATTAGTGGTCGAAATTTGCCCGTAACATTATTATAAGTATTATAAATATTCACGTTATAATGCTTCCTTTGTCAAAGAGCTTAGTTGTTGGCAACATTTCAAACTCTGGCAATATTTGACCACAGACTATTATAAGTTTGATATTATCTGTATTACAGATATTTATAAACAATTATAATGGGAGTTTTGGCGTGAACTGAAAGGAGATGTTATGCTGTGCAGTTGTATTTTATAAAAATGTGTAAAATTACTCTAAAACACGAAATGAAATACGAACCAGCCTTCTGATCACTGGTATCAAAGAGTTTCTTAGAATTTTTTTTGAAGAAACCCTTTGCCGATGGACCCCATGGACCTAAAGTTTCAACTCCAAACGGCACAAATATGTAACCCCTTCCTAGGGTTCCACATTTGCGCCGTTTGAGATCTTCAGCTGTTGAAGCAGCGTTACCAGCCCCTGACTTACTCACTGGAAGATGAGATGCCGCCAGAATGTCAACGCATGTCGCGTCCCACACAAGCGGCCTTTCCATGATAATTCGAATGGAATATGGATAGTTTTTGAGTAGTAATTATGTGTTTTGTGAGAAATGTGACCTGTATAGTCAAATGTGGCCTTTCAAGTTGTTACAAGAATTTCGTTGGATGGCATCAGTAGATAACCTACAGTCCAGCTGAGCTATGCATAGAATTAAGAAAATGAAGAAATTCTATTGTAATCTAAGATCTGGCTTAAAGGCCATAAACCTAAATAAATAATAAAGAAACAATTAGGGTTTCATTTAATTTAGGTCCAATTTTTCTATCGCCAGATAAAAGCTATTCATAAGAATAAAGTATAATAACAAAAAAATCAAAGTTGAATATTTTCACTTTTGAATTCACTCAGGTTATAATTTATTCGATTGCTGTTATCTGATGATTGAAAAATCGGCTGTTAATGTATTTGATGGAGTTATATATATTATATAATAAAATTAGCTTTCTTCTTTTCATATGAACTTCACCTATGGCTGTTTTTACTATCCTCCGGCCTCGCAATACACTTAAAAAGTGATACAAATATTTGCGTTTACGTACCTATATAAATTAATTACAAAATCTAACTACCTGTCTTAGAAGATTAATTTAGAATGTACATGTAGTACATATCTAACGTTCTACGACGTTTACTTGACTTGAAGCGATTGCGACTGCGAGAAACACGTTTAATTCCAAAATTAATTAGCTCAAGCGAACGCTTCTCACCCCTTCAGTCATTCGTCATGGAGCACGAGATGCCTGCGACCCACCTGTTTTGAATTATGAATTACAGCCGTAGGTATTGCCCGCGTCTGTCCGCCGGATTACCCGCCTCAAATTAAATTACCCCGCCGTTGGGTGTCAAATTTGTAAAACCATTGTAATTACTTATTGTGTTTTATCTCATTTCGAGTTTTCTCAATTTCGTTTGTATTTTATTGTTTTTTTATTCTTCGTAGTTTATAGTCTTATTCAATCATGTGATAAGAATACCTATTAAGAATAATAAATCTCAACTAAAAACGTAATTTTTTGAACATCTCTCAAACATACTTTAGACGGCAGGCGTTATTCACAAAGGTTGAAAACAAAATTAAACCGATGTTAGACATGTTGTCTTTTTTCTTGGATGAATCAACCAAAGTGATCCATATAAACATAAACTTAAGTCATTCAGTATCGTTGAATAGCGTCGTATCTTTTCAGTTCCGTGCCTTTCAACCAAATTGGTTCAATTTTAATCGTCTAATATCGGCATTATTACGACTTTTAATATTTGACTTGACTGACTTCAAATCATTGTTTCAAATAATAACCTCCGTATCAACTGTGGTGCCATCTAGTAATTTAGGAGCTTTACAGAGTTTTTCTTTAGGCAATCAATTGTAATTCCTAGTATATACAATCTTCCTCCATGTTGTTATATAAATTAATATATATATTTTCAAACATCCACGTTTATTTATTATTTATTTACCTACATACTTATACAAATAAACTTAGGATACACAATCTTGTTACTCTTGTTTTTCCCTCTCGCTAGACCCACAGATTTGCCTGAACTCTCTTTTTGGAGTTAAGCTCGCCTCTGTACAGCATCACTATTTTGTACATTGCGTACAATAAAGAATAAATTGAAATAAAAACATGTAAGTATGACTGAAATTTAATAATGTGTAAAGTATTGACCTTTTGTTTTTGAATTTGTTAATAAAGACAGTCCTTGCTCATTATTCCTGGCATAAACTCCTTTTTTCATAAACAGAAAAATAAGCTCAAAGGAAATATCCGTGAGTAGAATTAGCCAGCTTATTGTGGAAGGCATAAACAGTGCGTTAATCAGAGTATTTGCGAGTATATTACGCGGGTGTGTAAGGGGCGCTGGCGAGGCGCGGCGTCAGCCGTGCCGCGGCATCCAGCACTCAGTCGTTCGCAATTAGTTTTTACTGGTGGTAATTAGGGAGAGCCGATTGCGCACAACTCGTTGCTGTTGCCGATGCCTGTTAGCGAACGTAAGCATACGAGTGCGTTAGAAGTGGCCTATCTATACCACAATATATAAGAATTTTCTTTCTGTGAATCAAAATTGATTCAAAAGCTAACACTGATTGGAACACTACGTCTAATCATAAATAACCGTTCATAGAAATTTGTTTCTCACATGTATACATACTATCACACCTGTTTCCCATAGGGGTAGGCAGAGACGATGGATTTCCACTTACTACGATTATATGTAATTTTTACTTGGTCGTTCTTTAACACATCTACGATTTGACCGTGGTAAGTACATACGACGCAGCCTACCGGCACCTACTTTTCGACCCACGCTGTCAGTTTCCTTGCATCCATTCTCTCCATGTTCAAACCACATAACATTCGTTTCTCAACTCTTGTTATTGTATCTTCTAAAAGTTTTCTTTTCGTCTCTTATTGTCTGATTTTTTATCGAATAGCGTCTGAAACACGATAACGGATTTCTATAAAATATTAAGTATTTACAACAAGAAATTCACATTTCCCTAATTTGCAGGTTTCAGAAGTTATGAACATTATTTCCTGATCTGATTTATATTGAGTTAGAGTAAATTTTAAGGCTTCTTTAAAAACCATAAAGAAGCATTCAAACTTACTCTAACTCAAAATGAATAAGACCGTAAGTACCTGCAAATAAATGGCGAGCACATGTACTGTACTCGTGTCACAATCTACTATTAAGAGCATTATAATTTTTTACCATGCAAGAAAAATGCTAAAAAAATGACAATCACCGAGAAAAAATATAGCTCATAACACACTACCATGTCAGTTGGCGTTACTAACCCCTTCTTATTTTTGTAGAACATATCAATTAAAATTTTAATCAGCCGGTTTTATTTTGTTACGAGCTACAGGACTCGAATTAAAATGCCGTTGGAATTACTATAGAATTTATTAGAACTATACAAACACGTGTAACACAGGTATACATATAACTGCATATAACCAGTACAAACAGCACGATTCAATAACACGCACAAAGTCCGTCATTATATCGCTTATCGAATGCACACGTCTTGCTTTGATCGCGGTTCTCGCTAGACTGCTGATCTCGCCATTGGGCCATTGTTGCATAGATACAAAGTGGCTGCCAGGCCGCATAGATCGGATTTCTTAGAATCAGTTCGACACACCTGCCTAATGACTGCCATCAAAGATGACAATACACCATTGTGTATTGTCATCTTTTATGGCAGTCATAAAAGATGCGTTGTCTATTGACTGTTTTTCTAATTACAAATTTTACAAACACAAAGTAAACAAAAGAAGTCCAAATGCGAGAAGGTAATAAACTGCGCTTTATGACAGTTAGGTGTGCACCTTTGTCGGCATTAACAATATTAATAATATAAAGACAATTTAACTTAAATATTATCAAAAATGTATCTTGTAAGAAAAAACTAGATGTAGTAAACCTTATTTTTCTTTCAAGATACATACAATATTATTATATTTTTCTGAAATAAACTGTCTCTGGGTCGTGACTCTTGTCGGTTTTTATAAATATCCCGTCCCGTTGCCCACGGGAGAAAAATATTTATGTCGTCACTATTGATTTCGGATGGTGTGCGTGTGTGTGTGTGTGAGATACAGATATTCTTCGTCTTCCTCTTGTTCTTCCTCTAACTGTCTGTGTTGGCGTGACTAATGTGTGTATGTCAATGTCACTTCGGTGTAATGTGTGTCGTGAATGTGATGTGTGTTCTGGTTGTTGGGTTGTGTTCTGTGTAGTTGAATTTAGGGTGTCTGTGTTGTTTACAAAAAGCGATATCTCCTAGTACCTTACGTAGAATGTTTGTGGTGTGTAACGTTGCCTCCTTCTGCAAAATGGTTATAATATAATGAGTACATTATATTATAACGTACTCATTATATTATAACCATAATGAGGTATATATCATATTATGGTATTATTTGTAGTAGTATTATGGTAATACAATATTAAAACTATATCACATTTTGAAAATTTTAATAAAATATTATTTAACCTTTTGTACATGTCTGAAGATCCGTAATTCTATTTTGCCAATAGGGAAGTACCAGAAAATAAAAGTCGTCGTCACCGGCACATGCGAATCCATATTAGCAAGAACTCGCATCGATGTGGAAACAATATTTGCATTGAAACGGAGCTATGCTTATTTTTAACTAGGATTCGCCTGTGACTTTGTCCACGGTGAACGGGTAACAAAGACCACAGGTTTTACGATAGAGAATTTGCTTTTTAATGATCAGTGTAAATGTTGGATCGGTAACAGTTTTTTTTTGAACTTGGCCACTTTAAACCGCTCCCAAGAAAATTCCTGCGGGATTTCCGGAATATAACGTACCGCAGATTTTAAGTCCGAAAATTTGGTGTCGTTTACCGGAAACCACATTGAAATAGCCCCAACAGTTTTTGCGTGAATCTCGAACAAACACAAAAAATGAAATATGTGCTGGGACACATAGTAGATAAGGGACACATAGTGCAGTTTTACAGGCAGGTTTTCAAATTGTACAAGTACATTAACAATCTGCCCGTAAAACTTCAAGTTAAAATTTTGTTGCGATTCGTTATGCCTCTTGTCCGTGGAAGTTTTACTTTTATTATGTGTTCAGCACACATTTCGTTTTTTCGCAGGTTTACTGCAAATGATGTAAATGCAAATTTTGTTAGGTAAGGTACATTTTAATGCATGCATTTTTTATTTAAACATATTTATTTTATTTAACAAAACACTTAATTCGATCCGGAAACAAAAAACGCATCCATAGTCTACTTTAAAATTATGCCGCCTCTCACCACATCTAGTCTAAATTTATACCGCTGCTCCACGCGGCCGACCCCACGTCTATATAGAAGTTTCACTTCAAAAATCTAAAAAACAAAAGACTACACTCTTATAATTTTATAGTATTGCTAGGATATGCCCGCGCCTTCGTCCACGCTTGACTTGAAATTCCCGCAGGATTCCTAAGTAAATAATATGGTTTTAGTAGAAACTGCGTCGGAATAAGATAATTTTTATGCATCCGAACAATTTCAAACTGCCTTCGGGAAATATCCCGTGGAATTCCCGGGATAAAAAATATCACTATACAACTAACTTCTGCACACAAGTGTTTCCTAGGATTGGATAAATATTAAAAACTGAATGCAGAATATGCCATTTTTAAATAACGAAGAGCAAACTCTTTAAACAAGAATCAATGGACAATACAAACGTATTTATTCTCTGGCACAATTCTTGATGCAATTCGCGATGGCGGTCGACTGTAACAATATGAATTAATTATCTTTGTTGCTCTGTCTGTTCATTTTACTACTGTTAGTAAATTGGTCTTATATAACAAAACACGTCTTATTAGTAACCATTGGTTACTTAGTCTGGTGTGCACCGAAATTTAACCGGTGGTTAAAATAAAATAATGGATCAAAATGTATGCATAAACAGCGATTATTTTATTTTAACCGTCGGTCAAATGTTCGTGCACACCAGCCTTAGCAATATTTTTGTTTATTGTGCTGGTTCCGAGTTTTGTTTACAACTTATTACTGTAACATGTATGTAATGTGTATTTTCCCGGCTTTTTCAGCGGTTGATAATATTGTTACGAGTTACGGGACTCGAATTAAAATGCCGTTGGAATTACTATATAATTTATTAGAACAATACGAACACGTATAACACAGTTACAAATACAACCGGACGCAATAAGTCCAATGCAATGCACAATTCAATAACACGCGCAAAGTCCGTCACTAAATGTACACATGTCTTGCCTCGCTTGTGTTATCGTTTTGACTGCCTCACCCCTCCGTTCGAGCAATCCTTTATACTAAGCTATACAATATGTCTCGACACAATACTCGACCGCGTAACAATAGTTTCCAAGAAATACACCTGGCTAATGCCTACCACAAAGGATTACAATACACAATAGGCTGTTTTTCTAATTACAAACACAAAGTAAACAAAAATGCCGAAAAGGTAATAAACTGCAGGTGTGCATTCACTTTTGTCGGCGTGTAACAATATGTTAGATAAACGATGTGGATGAAGTTTTCTTATCCATTCCTATTTCATTACATTTGATATAACTAAGATATATCATAATTTGCAGTAAAAATGAATATATTAATCTTATAACCTTAGATCATTAACTCAATGCTTATAACTTACATGAGACTACCACCGCTTCCAAAGCAATTTAAGTTACTGTTAAAGGAGAAACAGCGGCGCCACACTTCTCCAGCAACACGTTTTTTTTGTTTTATATTACCTATACATTATGTATAACCATTCATGGTTTAAAAAAAATGTCATTTAAACTAATGCAATACAATAAAATTAATTTGGTTTGTATTACTTCTGAATTCTTAGAAGGAGCTGGGTAGCATCCGCATTATTCCCATTCAGTGCGGTTGCAATAATTGTAATGCTGTGACTTAAATGAAATCAATAAACGAAGACAATTGTATTTCGAAGTAAAAACTTCTTTAGACAATTTGGGCACTTTTGGGGTGGGGAAATGCACTGAACTCGCATGATCGCCACTCTCACATACAAAGTTATCACTTCTGACCTGCAGTGCATAGTTTTTTTGTGTTAAAGTTAGTTATTACAGGCGTCGTTTATTTAATGTAGAAGTGCCTTAATACCGCATACAAGCTACTTGGTATTCGTGCACGCAATCCACCACATTTCACCCGGGAACCGGCTGCTCTTAGGATCTTGAACTTTGTTATTCCGTCTAGTATTTTTATTTTCCTGCTATCGAAAATTCAGATAGCCTACAAATTTCTAACTTGAGTGTAATGGCATTATACGAAGAGTTCCGAATATTCTATTAGCATGTAAAAATATTAGGAAACACAAAGGCCTTGTAACAATATAACTTTAAAAAAGACTCGGATTCTGTGTTTTAACTAAACTAAACCCACTATTTACCAAATGACACAAACCAACATTTTAATAATTAATAAGTTCTTTTAATTTTCAAAAAATATTAGAACTAAATCTATTATAATAATTAGACAAATTTATACTAGTATAGATCGGTAAGTCTGGTGGCAAATATTTACTCCCATAAATATAGCCATACCGCCTCTGCCAGGTTCCAGAAAAGTGGTAGCTCGGCCCAAGATATGCTGACTTGAGGCCATATGGGATGACTTGTATCCCAATAGTGTCACAATAAGAGATGTCCAAGACTCAACCAAGTGGAGAAGAACAAATAAAAACCGTCCTCAGATTCCTAAGTAGACGTTCAGAACGCAATCGAGACAATGAATGCCTAATTATGTGACAAACAATTAATCTCTAAACCGTGTATCAGATGTATTAATTATACTACAAACTCACTTTAGAATAGCAAACAATTATTAAGTTCATAGTGAAACAAAATCGTACAATAATCAAAAAGTACGGTCGTAGCGTAGCCAGTTAGCAATTTTCGCAACTGAAAATCGTGCAAACATGCAAACAACAGTTAACCCCGATTTTTGCAAACCGCATACTCGCGTTGTTACTTTTTTAGTTTTAAGTTGATTTGTAGCTGTTGCAGTCCCGGAATGGGCTTTCCGTGAATTAAAAACTGTTCGTAGATTGTAAAGATTGTGTTACACTGCGATTTCCTATATACACTTGTGACCTCTCTCAGAAAGCTTGATGAGGCATATTTGCCATATAGGTCAATTAAAATTTATATTTGCATTTATTGTCGGAACTGTAACATTTACGTTAAAGAGTAATTATGTACGTAAATTGTTACTGTTACCGATATTCTGTAACGCTTCACAGGTAATACAGGAACAAGAATCCCGGTTTTGCGGCATTAATAAGACAAACAGTAGGCAAGGGACACAAGAGAAATTATAAAAACCAAAATAAAATTGTCGCTGCTCTGCTTCAAGTTACTTAAGAGCCGATTTTTCAATCAGCAGATAAAAGTTATTCTAAAGAATAAAACATGAAAAAAATAAAGATGACAGTTGTATGAATAAAATAGTTAAATTGTTTCACTTTGGAATTTAACCAGGTTGTAATTTATTTGACTGGTAAGCTTTATCTCATGATTGAAAAATCGGGCCTTAGTTAACTATTAATAAATATTATTAATTTAAAGAATGTGAAGATCGCAGGGTCTTTACTTTCACCTACTGACTGCCGCAAACTATTGTTACGAGTTGTAGGACTCAAATTAAAATGCCGTTGGAATTATTATAGAATTTATTAGAACTATACAAACACTTATAACACAGGTACAAATATAACTGAACACAACTAGTACAAACAAACGTAATGCAAGATTCAATAATACGCGCAAAGTCCGTCACTATATAGATTATCGAATGTACACACGTCTTGCCACGCTTGTGGTTATCGCTTGACTGCCTCACCCCTGCGTTGGGACATTGCTTTATACTGTACAAATACAATATGTCTCGACACAATACTCTACCGCGGGGACTGAATTTCCAAGAATCACACCTGGCTAATGACTATCTTCAAGATTACAATACACAATGGGCTGTTTTTCTAAATACAAATTTTAAACACAAAGTAAACAAAATAAGTCCAAATGCGGGAAGGTAATAAGCTGCAGGTGTGAATAGGTTTTTGTAGGTCGTAACACTATATGTATATATACATACATAATAATATTAATATTGTCTACAATTGTTACAGTTACAGCGGCCTGTGTACTGCGAACATAGAAGAACCTATATAGCAAAAAGACACAGTTAAAACGTATTTCTGAAAAACTTTTAAATCCTAACCTCAGTGGCGAACAGGTCTTTGCTTGTCTTTGACTGTTTTAATGCCGTTTATTCAATCACCAGATAAAAGTGATTCATAAAATAGAGTACAACATGGTTAAATGCAAAATCACTGTTGCGTGAATGAAACAATTGAACTTTTTGACTTTGGAATACAGTCAGGTTATAATTTATTCCACTGGTAATTTTTATTTAATGATTGAAAAATCAGCTTTTAGACTAATAAAATATGCTTTGAATAATACAAAGTCAGCAAAAACAATAGAAGATGGCTATTTGGCTATGTACGTTGCTATGTGAAAGTCACCGTTTTATTTTTGAAACATTATTATTATTAAATACTAGGATATGCCCGCGACTTCGTCCACGCTTGACGTGTAATTCCCGCGGGATTCCCGGGACATAAATACTGCAGCATTAATAATAGAATGTAAGCTATCGTTTTAGTGAAAATTGTGTCGGAATAAGCAAATGTACCCACACAACTACAAACTGCTCCTGGGATAAAAACGATCACACATTTCATTACATAAAATTGGCTATCGATCAGTGAACAAATCACATTGGATTTCTTTTTTTTTTAATTTAGCCATTTTAAATCATTCTCAGAAAAATTACCGTATAATACCTAGTATAAAAAGTAGCACAGATTTTAAGTCTAATAATTGGCTGTCAATAATCGAAAACCACATCAAAATGGGCTCAGTAGTTTTTACGTGAATCCCGAACTAACAGACAAGAAATCTAAAAAAAATGCATCGTGTTCTCTATCGTTTATATAGTGTATTTCAGTTGTTTTTTAAATAACTTCAATGTACAGGCACGGAATATTTAGAATTTTATAACATTATAGACAGATATATAAAATGTCAATATATTGTGCGCTTACTTACATACATACATAACTTTACGCCAGGTCCCTTGCGGGGTAGGCACGAACAACAGAGCGCCATACAGGCTTATTCTTACATACCTCACTTGCTTCTTGTGCGCTTACTTGATCCATTAAATTTATTATTTTCGTATGTTTAGGTCAGTGACTAGTCCGCTTATACCTATCAAGATGGTTTACGCTGTATTATTTATTTAGCCTTTGATGAAATAAGTTTTAATTATAATAGTAATTTTGTGACAGTAAAAATCTTTTTATTTTTTTATTTAGTCAATTCAAATATAATTCTTATGTACATTTTTTTAACTTACCTAACTTAAACTCCAGTACCTTTGATACAACTACATTAATTATATCGCTAGCATTATGGTGCGGCTTTATACACTCATGTGGGTATGCGTTAACGAAGTTATTTTTAAACGCTTTAAATAAGGCGATGTTGGCCACCGCCTCAATCTTTAACACTTACGCAGGTGGACCGCCAGCTTAGAGTAAAATTAAATGAACTAATAATTCCGCAGTGTTACCCTTTCTTCTATACATGCCTGAATACAAAGATTGTCGAGATATGCCAATCTCGAGGCGAATAAACGCAGTCAGGTGGCACCATTCGCATGTAACGCGTAATTAGTAGTTGTAATTGGGGCACCCCTTGTGTACTCAGCTTTACGAGCACGCGGACTCTTTTGAAATACTCTCCTTTTGATGTAAAATGTAGACAGTATTACTAGGATGATTTATAGCTCGTTACCGACCCGCCATACCCTTATTTATTTAGACAGTTCAAGCTATTTGGGTTAACTGGTAAATTATGAGGTAGAAGATAAACATTCGTTGAAAGTATGACAATTTCTTTGTGATTTGGGGTAAATGGCTTGGCCTTATATTGGAGCCTTTTGTTGTGACTATTCACGCAAGGCAAAGCAATCGTAATATGCCCTCTGTGACCTTATGGTCTTAACGTGCATACCCTTAGTTTACTGGAAAGCACAAGTCCCACGTTCAATTCCAGGGCATGGTCATTTTATTTAATGACTATCTAAGGTTCTATTATTAATTATTTTCAATTTCCAAGGTTTATTCAATTCCTAAAATTCCTTTATGAGAGACGCATCGTATAAATTAAAGTTTTCGTTAAAAGATTTGGCATTAATTTTGGAATTTCATACCGATACGTCTATTCTATTAGTATTATTTCTATTATATATTTACATAAATATGTAAATACAAAAATTACGATTGTGATGCAAAATGTATGTGTAAAAATATGTATGAGGTCCTCTCAGCAGTTGCAGTCGTGAGGCTTTATAAGATGATGTCACGTCCGGTGAGAGCTGCGTGCTTCATGAGATCTGTCACACAAAGTCGCCACTTGTTCTCCCCCGTTGATTTACTTACATGTTCGTCCTTACGTCATCTGTATATTGAAATATGTGTTAACCTAAGTATTTGATTAATAATAAATACAACAATTATGTGGAGTTTAATTTTGATATTATAAAATATATCCGAGCAGGAACGGGGGAAAAATATAAATTCCTGCGACCAGGGGGCCTGTCGTAAGAGGTGACAAAACAACCCACAGCCAGGTGGTAGGGTATTTTCCCGACTGGATGGATTTCACCCCTGGTCTAAAGTATGTCGCCATAACAACCTTGAGTTGTGTTCCGCCATTAAATGACCAGGTTCCAGTCTCCCTTAAGAGAGCAGCAGCGCATTTGGAGCACCTATGTTGTTGCAAATGCTCATAGACGATGGTAACTGCTTTCCATCAACTGGGCCGTTTGCCTGTTTGCTGAACTCATGCAATAAAAAAAAGTGTAAACTTATAATACACATTGACTATTTTAAGTATAATGCTTCTGTACGGTTTAAAGACTTAGATACTTTTAGGGGTTTATATATGTAGTTTAGAATTTTTAAAGTTTGTTTCTTTCTATAAAAAACCCAGAAAATATTTTGCTACCCCATTAAAATGTATAGAAAGAAATTTATACAACTCGTGGACAATTTACTGAATATTTTAAAAGTTTTAAATCAGATCGGATTGGCCCGCATTGTTCTTGTTTCGACACGCAAATAAAGATCTACGAAGTCGACGTTGAAAAAGTAAAACGTTTTTGAATGTCGTACAAGCAATCTTACTCGCTTACGGTTCGTTATGTAAAGAGTCAAAACATCCCTAAAATTCCAGCATTACAAGATAGAAACTGGTATCAAAAAATTCAACATACTTACTCTTATTTTGTTTTCAATCGTTTCTTTCGGTTATAGAGAAGTTATTAGCATGAAAGCATTCTCTTATTTCCTAGAAAATTTACATTATCCAAATACTATACTTATACCTGTGAGCAATACTACTCCTTGTTGCCGGGCGATTGTTCAACGCTCATCATTGGTCGCAACCGTTTTTTAAAACTAGTACTAGATCATTTATGTTTGATTAGGTACAATTGGTTGATTAGCGCTCGTTATTGTTAAAAATAAAGCAGTTGAAACGGAAAGTGTGTAATATTTTTAAATAATTGGTTGCAGCGAATGACGGTAAACGTTGGTTAAATACGTAGTATCACCACAGGGGTGATTTGAACTTGATTAAAACTTTTTTATCATTGTCAGATAACCACGGTCTACAACCGGACGTAGGGCTGCTTATGCGTTAAAAATCCCAGTTCTCTATCTTTCTCATCGACACCGTAGAAAGAATCTTCCAGTCATTGGCCCTTTGTACCGAGATTTAACACCGCGACATAAAAATTTTCACTAGGAGTTTTCTATGAAACTAAAGTTAAAGCCAATTATAGAACAATTGGCGTTAATTTCAGTCACAAACGTTATTAACTATTTGTTATATTGTGTGAAATTTTTTTGATTATATTATTTGAGTTTAAATAATATTAATAAATATAAGGTATTCCAAGGTTTTTAAGTGGTTTTAGAACCTTACGCGAACCTCCAGCGCTGTTTTATACGGAAGATAGTCCATTTTCAAAAAACAAAAATTAATTGATACTCTTCAGGTTACGATGACCTTTATATGTATATTGTAAGATGTGAGCATTAGAGGCAGAACTTTAATGTTCACATTTGTCAAGTTAGAACTACAACCGGGCGTCCCAGAGCTATGTCATATGGAGGATAAGTACGTACATTAAATATTGTAGATAGGATATTTTGCTCTATGGAAAAATTCTTTTATTTTTAAAATTAAGTAAAACTACGTTCAAAGATCTTTTTGAAGTTGCCAGTCTCATCTGGGAAACGTTACCGACCCAATGTGAAAAAAACTGGATGTAAGTATATTTATGATACTGATCGAAAAGATTAGTCATAATAAATAAGTAAGCCCAAAGCAGCTGCATTAACTACTAAACCAGCATGATCTATTTGAGATTTCTTTTTAATTTTAGTAGCTTTTCAAATTCACCAGTCCAAAAGAACAGATCGCAGTGAGCTGTTTTAACAACTACTTATATCTATACATATTTGAGTACTTTCGCGACACAAACAAGTTTAATTTCGTTTTGGAACTGGGAGCTTTGCGCTAAACATGCTTGCTTTCAAACTTTTATGTTTGAACTTTGTGAATTACACCCAATGGTGGTTCATTCTAAAGTGTATAGCCAGCTATTTTGGCTGAACTGAACTCTGGAAAATAAACAAGCTTAAAGAGCCTTTGGACTGCGGGCTACAGATAAATAATTTAATAAAATTTTCATTAATTTGAAAACAACCTTTAAGTGCTGCTTTTCTGCTTCACTGGAACGTGGCGATTTAAGGGTTTCAAGTTCGATTTCCGCCAGGGTAAATGGCATAAATGAAAATTGTGTGTTATTTATTCTTCACTTCATTTAGATTTTAAATTCATGAACTTTGCGAATTTAAACAAAGCTTATGCAGTTGAAAAACAAAATTGAAAAGGAAGTGATAGTACAGTATAATGATTATAATTAATTATTTATTTTCATAATGATTGAAAATTTTAATTCAGATTTTCTATAAAAACCAAAACGGACTGGTAGTTATTTCTTAGTATTTTTCTTCCATGACAGAGATACTGCACTACATATGATGGAAAATTTGATAGAACTGAGATTAGATATCCAAGTATATTCCTATAATAGCATTCAGAAGGTCCTGGTAAAAACCGTATCTTTTTGACATAATCTCAATGTATGTTTTATATATGAGATTTTTTAATAGACAAGATATAATTTTCTGTCAGCAGCTAATATTTGCGATGCGGAGGTTAACGGAGGCGGAGGCGGAAGTGAAAGTGGATGTAGAAAATATAGTAGTTTGTGATTTATTAAAACTATCAATAGTACATTCAAAGACTCATAGTACACTTAAGTTAACATATAAATAAACATTTCCTTTTCCTTCTAGTAATTAAAATTAAGGAGAGGCAAATTATATTTGACGAACAATAGTTTTGCCGCTTTGTCACCGTCTAGACGCGTATGATTAGTAAATAAACCTCCGTTATGACTCCGCAAAAATTACACGGATGCGGAAGCGAAGTTCCGTTACAACCCTACTTTCTAGGGTGGCTAATTATTGTGCGAGAATCATAACTTATAATTATTTATACTTTAGATCGGCATTCTTCGTTCGGAAGTCGAATTGTAAATAACGAGTTTTGTATATTTTGCTGTATAAATACCCCACTTAAGTGTTAGTGGTAGTGGTAGTGACTTATATATACTTCTATTCGTATAATAAGTGGAATTTGCTAAGTTTCAGCATTGTAGGCGTGAAATTCATGTAATATACATTTAAAAACCGATCACTGTTGGGCCTGGGTTTTTTCTCGTCGTTTTCCTTCACCGTTATTAGTGCGTGGTGATTGAAAGAAATGCTGCTGCAAAACTGCCTTATTCGATACAACATTAACGCGTATACTTAGTCCTCTAGGAGATAATTGTACTAAACTTAAACATATTTCGTTTTTGTAACACATATTCCGATCACTATTTTGTATTTGGACGATGTTAATGAAGACGATTAAGGACTCGAAATTAGTTTGATACTATACTGACTACTTGCAATTAATTGGAAACATAATTTCTTTATATTCTTTATAGACTTAATTAAAGTCTTAGTTAAAATAAATGTAACTGAGCCTAGTTGTTAAGAATAATGAGGCAAAGCTGTCTGCTTAAGAAGGCAATTAGTAATGGACATAAAGAAGCAGTAATAAATCTTTTTAAAATATTAAATCAACTGAGAATAGCTTTAGGGGACTGTACTTTTATTTAGTTTATGTTTATTTTTAGTACTTAATATGTCGGGGCTTTGCTTGCGTACATTGATATATTAGATGTGAATTATATATTATTTATTGGGATAAAAATATTTTATGAATGTCATCATTGAAGTTTCATATTCTATGATTGTAGATAATAAGTTCCTTTAACTGCGCTCTTGTATACTTCTAATCCTTCTCCTGTAGAATTATATCATTTTCTGGGATGAAATTTAATCTATTAAGAACCATTGTTGTAATCAACATATGTGATTACAATTTTACAGACATGAATACATACACGCATGCACGTTCGCACACACGTTCGTTTACATACTAGACATGCCGCTATTACTGCTTTGTATTTATTAGAGTATAATTAATGTGAGATGACACTGGTTTCCAAAATATAGGCTAATTGTCTAGCTCGGAAATTCGGGACTTCATCACTATTTACTGTATCTGCTTAGTGCATTAGTATTTGATTTTCGTCCCAATAATTGAATTTATGACGATCGGTTCATTCTAAAATTTGCAAAGAAATAAACATAGTCACTTTCAAATTTAAATGTCCCTAGGTATTATAATAATGAAGACTCATCATTATTATCACCACTCTATTGTTAAGTGTCGGTTGCGTTTAAAATGTCCCTTTTGGATTCGGGACTTTGGCATCCTTTATAGAAAAGCCATTGGCAATGTATAGTGGGCGGTTACTGCAACTCTGCGTATGAAGCAGTTTATGTGCGATGGTGGAAAAGTGCTTATTCTAAACATCTCAGCTCCTCCTAAGTCGCCCAGTTCTCGAAGAAATACCTTCCTAAGGTTATCCATTGTGTCCAGGTGCTATATAATCTTTAATATAGGAACTATTTGTGAAAAACTACGATACAAATATTACGATAGGATTCTATTAAAGTATAAATAATTCTTGTCAATGTAATGCGGTCACATGCCTAATACCATTAAGCTAATTTGAAACTAAAGTTTCCAGAGTATTTCGAAATACTCCTTCAATCGAAATTAGACCAAGTGTCCCGTGGAATTTATCGAATCAAAGCTCTTAATAACTATGGAATTCAATGTCAGAACTCTCGACTCCAGAAACCCATTAGGAATTTTAATTTAAAAATCTGTTTAACGCCAGTTAACAGAATGTATTTACAAATTACAAACAGTAGAAATGTTATTGATGCCTTGTGATATACATTTTTGAGATATTCTTTTATGTTTTATCTCTCATTAAACTTCAAGGTCACACAGTCAGATTGACTTTGAGAGGTGGAAAACTACGACGCTGATATTAGGATTAGTCCACAAACTCAGAGACACTCAGTAAGAGAAAAAGTAAAGTCAATGTGTTAATAATCAATTTATTTATTGAATGGATTTTAGGTTCAAATTCAGGAACATTACCTCCATCGTTTGCAATACACGACTTGTTGCTTGGTGAACAGTTGCTAGTCTCATTCCAGTGATATAAATTCGAATCTCAGCTGTACAGCGCACAGCGGTTAGAGATTTTTTGTAACGTAATAGCTATTTATGTATATTCTTACTATTACCATGTGTTAACAACGAAGAAAAAGAACATGAAGGAACCTGTACATAGAGATTGTGTAAAATAGGCCTGTGTAAAATAGGCCAAATTACTTTGGACCTGCGAGGCGGGAAAGTATATCATTAATTCCCTCAAAATACCCGAGTTTAACAGTGAGTTATTTAGGAGCTGATATTATATTATATTTTATAAAATACAAATGAGTATAGAATGCTTTCTTTATATTCTGTAAAATGCAAGAAAACTACAAACTGCTACGGGATCAGCGAAAATTGATTTCAATGATTCCGTAAGAAACCCTATATAGATTTAAATATTGATAAAAACATATTCGTATATACATAATTGAAAACCGAATTTAAGTATAAGAATCTAGCTGAAAGTTTGTCGTGACCCAAATGGAAGATAGGCAATTTGCAGAACACCAAGTACTTTTAAGTTGATTCCTTGGGGAAACATAACAGAGACGCTTCGGGCCAGCAAAGTTATTGTCTTGTTGTAGAGGGAGCAACAAACTAACGTGTATTTTGGAAGTAGTAGTAGTAATAGTTTAGAAATCATTACTAAATGCATACAAATGATATCCTATAAATTGAACAATCGTGCTTATAGATTGTGTATGGAATTATTTTATTTTGAGTGACTCAAGTTGTTTGTTAGTTCCATTATTCACAATTTTAGTTATTTTAGCACATTCAATATTTTGTGCTGAATGCATTATGATACACGAAAATGTTGGCAACAATTTGCAACACTCTCAAATGACAAAAACCATTGAAGACTAACTAGAAATGACAATCGCCTAGTAAAACCGGAACAGTGAAAGTTCCTAAATACCAATTGATTACATTGTGTCAGACGTCATTCTTCTCGCGCTTTGTAACGTTTATTAAAACACATTAGATCGAATCAGCTAAAATTGTAAAAGCTTAACTTCTTTTGATATCTTAACTAATTTTGGTAAAAAGAAAATTATATAAAAACCTTTAAAAAGTGAGAAAAGAATGAACGTGACTCTATCTAGTAACGTAGGATTTAAGAACTTTCCAGGGTCACTTTCTTAATTATTATCTTAATATTATTAATTACTAAAACTAGGTATATATTCTCTTTCACGTCAAAAACTTAATAGCGTGCCAAATCTATCTCGTATATGAAACCATTTGTAATTATGAGACTAAAGTTATGATTTTCACGTAGTCCTGTACCTAATGTGATATTAACACAAATTTTTTGGAGGCTACAAAATGGGGTCAGCCAAATTTTAACCATCTAAATAGGTACTACTACTTATTCTCTAGTAGTGCGGACTTTGTTAATTATTAATGATATATATACGTGGAAATTATATATATGTATGAAATAGCAACTGTTAATTTAAAAAAATCAGTGGCCTGCGTCAAACATAATAATTGATATTGCAGGAAAAAAACTGCCAATTGCGTGCTGAAAGAGTTAAGTGTTCCATAGAGGAGACAGGTATCCACTATTTATGGTATTTGGTCAAAGTACCGTACGAAAACATTTAAAAGAAAATAACCCATATTTTAAAAACAAGTTAACGGATATTATTTAAAACAATTCTTTGCCTATTTCAGTTTTTTTCATTCCGTTTTTCCCTTTCACAACTGATTTTGCTGTGTGTTAATGGGTATGGAAACTTAAAAACCATCCAGATAGTTAATTATGATAACTAGCGGTTCCGGTAGACGTGACCTGTCCTGAAACAATAGAAATTGTGAACCCGATTCCATCGCCAACTACCGAATCTAATTGTGAATCTAAACCATCCTCGGAGCCACTCGAACACTAATTTTTCTGCACCTTTGGCTACATTGTTGAAGTTTAAGAAGGCATCTCTAATTTTTTCTAGTAATATTCTAATGAATGATGATGAATTGAAGGATAATGTAGCATCCTAATGGTGAAAGAATTTTTGATATCGGTCCAGTACTTTTTGAGTTTATTCGTTATAAACATACAAATCTTTCCTCTTTAAAGTATTAGTATAGACTAAAATATGCCCGCGACTTCACGCTTTACTTGAAATTCCTGCGGGTTTCCCGGGGCATAAAATATTAAAATTATCGTTTTACTAGACTATGTCAACAGAATAAGTTAATTTTTATGCATCCGAACAACAACTGCTCCCGGGAAATTTCCCGCGGGATTCCCAGGATAAAAATCATCACACGTTTTATTACATAAAGCTATCGTTCAGTGAAAACCGCATTGCAATTAGATTTTTTTTCAATCTGGCCATTTCAAATCATTCCCAGCAAAATTCCCGCGGGTTCCCGGGATCAAAAGTAGTGCAGATTTTAAGTCTAAGAATTTGCTGTCGATCAACGAAAACCGCATCAAAATCAGCCTAATAGTTTTTACGTGAATCCCGAACAAACAGATAAACAGATCGACAGACAAGAAATCTAAAAAAATGCATGTTGTTTTTGAAATAGCTCCAATGTACAGACACGGAATGTTTCGAATTTTATTATATCATATAGGTATTAGGTTAATCTGTTCCTAACTTCTTAGTACCAAACATTATTGACTTTGTTTATAAGTCATAACTTTAAGCTATAAGTAACTATTAAGGTTGGATGCTTTTCAAAAATTACGTTTCCTTACATGCTCAGATGCGAACCCCCACTAGCGTAGGCATTTATACACTGTGAGTTTTTTTATGTAACATTCCTTTTGTAGAATATAAATATAACACAAAAAATATGATATAAAAATGCTATTGACATATAATGTATCTTAAATATATGTAATGTTTTTATCTTCTGGAAGCGGCTGCTGGCATGGTCCTTGATGATATATGGATGAAGTAGATTATAAAAGATCTATAAATGAAACCTAGAAGTGTCCAGAAGTCAGATTTGAATATTCTACTCATTCTAGTACTTACTACAGGTTACCAGCTAAAAAAACGAAAAAACTAACCAAATTGTCCTCTTGAACCATGAAGTTATGGAGGGGAAACTTGAGCATTGCTTTGAGAAGCTTGTTTTTATTTGACAAATAACATAGTTATTTAATTTTCAATGGTTTTTCTCGGCAACTTGAAGGACAATATTTTGCTGTGCAGTTTTAATTTCCCAATATATTTCTATATTTTTTTATAGTTATAGGATATTGATTGTTGTTAACGGGGAATCATGACTTTGGGTTACAAGTTTCAACTGTTTAGTGAAATGTACTTTTTTGAACTGCAACAAAAATTCGCTCGAAGTCAAAGGGGCAGAATTTGGTTAAATCTGTTGCTTAAGGATTAAAAAACTTGAATATTGTTGAATACTCAAAATTGACTATATGGGCCATATTTTCTAGAAAATAAACTTTATATTATTACCTTTTGTACTTACCTAATTTTTCATAGATGTTAACAAAAGCTTTTATTCGTGCAGGAACGGAGAAAGAATACAATTTCCTGCGGCCGGGCGGCCTGTCGTAAGAGGCGACAAAACAACCCATAGCCAGGTGGTAGGGCATTTGCCCGACTGGATGGCTACCACCCCTAGTCTAAAGTATGTCGCCATAACAACCTTGAGTTGTGTTACGGCATTGGTGACCAGGTTCCAGTCTCCCTTAAGAGAGCAGCAGCGCATTTGTAGCACCTTTGGTGTTACAAATGTCCATAGGCGATGGTAACAGCTTCCATCGAGTGGGCCGTCTGCCTGTCTGCTGTACTCGTGCAAGAACAAAAAAGCTGTTATCAAGCTTTCAGGTGCTTTATGTAATGCATTTTCCATTGTCATTGCTAATAAAAAAAGTTGACTGTTAACCTTGTTAGTTTGAATTATAAATAAAGAAACAAGAACTATAATTTATCATATAATGTTTATTCCCAATCTTTGGACCCTATACTGCTTTAAAACTAATAATAACATAAATACAACACTGCAATATTAATAAGTATAGAAATCAAGAGCTCTTTAGACGATCCATGTGATATGTTACGTCATCTCTGCAAAACCAATTTCAAACAAGAAACCACATACTGTTCACTCTAATACGAAAACTACTAAAATTCGTTTTACAAGAAGACGTTAAAAGCAGACATCTACAAAGCAAAGGTCAAAGCTCAACTGTTTTATAATCTCAGTTAATCTACCTAACCTAAGATAAACACCTACTTTTAGTACTATTACTTATTATCACAAGAACTGATAAACAATTACGTAAGATGAGAGGATATTCCAACAATATTTTAATTTAAAAACAGCTCATATTAAATATTTGATCATGAATAAAAGCAATCAGATGTAGAGCAATAATGGAGACTGCAATGTTCGGCGAATAAGATACAGGGGTGGTCAGATGAATAAAAACATCGTTTGAGGATGAGCTCAAATTTATTTGAAATAACAATGACGTCTCCAATGCCACAATACTCCATGAAGTTAGAAAAGAAAATTAATGAACATCTATAAAAGTTGTAATAATGATAATTAAGCTAAATTTATCACTATTTTTTATTTTTACAATGTCATTATGTTTTTCCTTAAACCACAATAACAAACACTTTATAATTGCTCTAAAAGCATTTTAAATAATCAAAGTCACACAAATCTAACAATTAATTACTAACTATATAGTTTGTATTGTTTAATTTGCTCAATATACAAATAAGTTTTCAGCGATGCACAAAATCTCCTCACGTTAAATAAAAACAATGTCATTTAATACTGAATCCTAAGGGAACCGTTAAAATAATTTGGTAATTAAGCCATTACAAACATTAGTCTAAAAATAACAATAAAATAACATTTATGTTCTATAGCGATAAGTAAATAAACCGGTGCTTGCGCGACACTACTCGGGTACTATGCATAATTATCCACAAGAGGTAATCTAATCGACATTGTTCGCTGAACTGAAGAAAACAACGCAGCAAAGTATTATTATATGTATTTCATACTCCGAACGATTATTTTGCAATTTTATTCTACTCATATTGTATCTCTTAGAATAGTACTTTAATTAAATTTATTAAGGGGCACAGAATTGATATGTTTCCGATGTACGGCGTTTGTGTGATACCGCTTCACTTAATCTAACTTGCAAGGCGACGCTACACCCCTACTCTTCCTAACCCTATCACATGCGGGCCTATGTCACGCGTCACTCTATATACGACGACGATCCAAACACCATCTACACGATTTCACAGTAAACGTTAAGAAAATATCTTTTTTGTTATATCCGTTACATTTCTTCATTGTTTCTTGAATATCTTAAACGTAAGACAAGCGAAGAATACATTTGAAAATAGGTCACAACTGCGGCCAAGCGTAGAATGTCGGAAACACAAAGGTGTGGGCATAGCGTGACATACAGCCGATTGCAATATAAGTAGTAGACGAGAAATACAGAATAAACGTCTCTATGAAACCGTTTTTTTATTACTAATTACACATTAAATATTACACGATGATATGTATCGAGTAGTCCCGCAAAAGGTGACGTAGCCGTGTCCGCAGCCACTGGACGTCTCTTACTCGCTATCTACGGTTCTTGGACGGAATCATGGCGGCTGCGCGGCGTCCCTCACGCAACATTGCCGATCGTTTGCCGCCATTATATGCACGCGCGTTGTCCTCGCAGACGGCGCTTGCACCAAATGGTCAACATAAAGCGAGATGCATTTATTCCAAATTTTAGACTTTCCGACGGCTCTAATTTTAACACGTAAGTGACACGAAGAGAAAATTGAGATTATACATAGAGAGAGCCATTGTTGATCGGTGATGATGTTAAAGCCGCCGAAAATTGCTGCATCAACGAAAAAGAATCATAAAACATAAGTTTCGTTGTATTTTTGGTATTCGTTCGAGGACGCCGCACGCCGAAGGTATGGGAGATCACTACTACATTACTTACCAATTAGCATTATTATATCGTTTTCAATAAGTAAACATTGACTTAGCTTATAATTATTAAAACCAAAAATGAACGACAAGTATTCGAGGGAATTTTCATATTTTTTTTACAATATAAATCAGCATTTTTCTATTTTCGTGTAAATGTATAATTAAAGGGGCGTTCTCGCATTCAACTTAAAAAATCTCTTAACTAATTATTTTGAGTTATCCATTTCGATTCAACATTTATTATGAAGGATATCATTTAAAAGTTTAACGTAATAGACGCCAAATTAAAAGATAGGACTTGAAATCGGCTTAGTATTTAAAATTCTTGCAGTTAAAAATTCTGGGCACACTACACATATTATTACCATCATAATGGGCCTACAAAATATAAGTTTGGTACGGTCTGAGGTTAGTATAACAATAATTATGAATAACTTTTATTCTTTGGTCTATACGCCACGACGCTCGGTAAACTGCGATAGGTACAGTTACAGTCATTATAAACAATGTATAAAATTTTGCTAAGTCAAAATTGACGAAATTTCTAATATATATTGACTAAGAGATTTTCATAAGAATTCATATGCGGTATCTCTTGGTCACCATTCGGCGTCGAATGACGATCGCGTGAATACATCACCTCAACGGATTTTGTCGCGTCAAGGTCTCAAATATCCGAAATCTTATAAATATAGCCTAAGCAGGGTTTTTTTTTTAGTTTTTTTTTGTATAATTTTACATGTTTACATCAGCAGAATACGTCACTAAATACTTATAATAACATTAAGATTTCATTTTTGGTTTATTGCTAGCTCGCACTGTCGTGTACTTAGACGTCGCCGTCTCGGCCACGAAGAAGGTAACTAAGTATTCTCATTCTGTATGCGATAGTCAACTAGCTAAAAATAAAAATATATTAATCTTCCATTTCCTTACCTAATCCTAATATTTCAGTAAAATTAAATTTTCTTACATCGTTTCATTATTATGTATCATCAATAACTTTCATTTATATTGTAATGTAACTATGCTGATTCTCTACAATAAATACCCTTAACTACTATAATAGTATTCACCTAACGATTACACAATAAAAGTATCTACTAAATTTAAATTAGATTATTACCAAAAAGCTCGTCAAAGCATGCAGATAGTAGATTAATTGTTTCACTATTCAGCGTGGGCGTATTGCTGCCCGATTATTAACCACTAGTATTATATTAATATTATAATGATTATTACATTTAATTATTTCATAAGGCCAAGGCTAAATTCTCGCAACAAGACTGAAACGATCTCGATTGTGTCGCATCGCATACTAACCACAACTTTATGGGACCCGTAATGTTTCACTGCAAACAATTCAACCGAGGACTCGGACTAATGATGCAAATCACAAAGATTGGTATAATATAGAAATTTTAGGATAATTTTTGCAAGGCACAAGAAATTTAATGAATTATCTAAATACAAAATCAAATATAGACGTATATAAAAACATACATATTATACGTAACACCTAGGTGCATGTTCGATTACTGACCGCTACGATTGCCAGTGAATCTTTGCTATATTTGAACTAATTACTTCAAGCAACGTAATTGTGCACCTACATAAATGGTCAGTTCCTATATTTATATTATTACATGAATTCAGCAGACAGGCAGACGGCCCACTTGATGTAAAGCGGTTACCATCGCCTATGGACATTTGCAACACACGAGGTGCTACAAATGCGCTGCTGCTCTCTTAAGGGACCTGGAACCTGGTCACTAATACCGGAACACAAGACAAGGTTATTATGGCGGCATGCTCTAGAGCAGGGGTGGTCGCCATACAGTCGAGCAAATACCCTACCACTTGGCTGTGGGTTGTTTTGTCGTCTCTTACGACAGGCCGACCGACCGCTGGAAATTGTATTTTTTCTCCTTTTGTTCCTGCAGGGATATATACTATGGATATCGTACTATGGGTTTACTTGTCTTATATCGGTTGAATTTGACATTACTTCTATGGAGCTTATGTCACACTTTAACCGATAATAAGACAAAAGAACGGACCGGTATGATATAGAAACGGGCCATAAATTAATGTATCCTAATCTTCACTTTTTGCTGCAGCTTCATCCGTATAGGATCGGAGAAAGAATAGAAGAAGACTTAGGACAAGAGACGTCCAAAGGACAGCCAAGTAGTCGGGCAGATGCCCGATGGATGGTTACCAGCCCTAGTTATGCTGCCATAAAAACGTTGAGTTGTGTTCGGGCATTAGTCGCTAGATCCCTCCTTCAAGTTGGGCAGCACATTGGTGTTGCAAAGATCCATAGGCGAGGGTAACTAATTTCCATCAGATGAGCCGTCTGCTGTGCTTCAAATATAAAAAAAAGCTTCCCTGTGACGTTCACCAATGGCTCACTCGCTAATGCTTGTGCTCGTGTAAAAAAGAATTATAACCGTTTCAATCACATCATCGAGCTCAAATGTGTAGATTATCTTTGGTAATTGGTATACCTTCTGACGATCCTAAATTGTCCGTATTCGCTAGTCTTTTACAATACTTACATTTGATATATTTAATTTAACTCTGCTTTTTTAATTATATTTGTTAATCTAATTTTTAATATAAAATTAAATGTTGGTTAGCAAATGCACATTTACGTGGACAGAAATATAAATTGCGATGAACGTGCGCATTGAACGACCACCGCAGAGTGCGCAAGACGATTTAGGTTTTTCTTTAATAACTTTGACTTTCAAACGTTCAAATAACAACGAATATATAGTGAATATGTCCAAGACGCCACTTAAAGCACTAGACCTGCGAGGCCAGGTTGATTTTGCATAGAAAGAATCAGCAGCTTGTAGTGGCAAAGTCGCCGAATATGCACCATGCCTATAAAGGAGAAGGGAAATGCGAGTCCGCGACGAGCGTTCAGTGGTGTGTGTTCCATCAAGGCGTGTCATGCCACCAGCCCCCGATGCAGACATTTTCGTTAGAAAACTCACCGCGTTAATGTCTTAAAAGAGAACCAATGTAAATATTGTTCTTGAACACTGTATCCAGAAAGTTCGAAAGCATTCTTTCATTAGCATAAAATTGGTCCAGTAATCAAGCCCGCCTCTACTTCGCTTTAGAGTCTTTAATTATAATTTGAATACTACCTTATTTCTGTATAGAAACCATTACTTGTAATCAATGGTTATTTTGGATTAAGCGGTAAATTAGAAATCGAAAATCCCGGAATCGGGGGCAGCCCGATTTCCACCATGGTGGTCCATTATTGCAATAATACACCATTTATAGTAAGAAAGGATCAAAAGACCAACACTAGAGTGCCAGCGTTTTAACGAGTGATTGAACATTATAAAATTACTAAGAAAGTATTAGGTAAATATAATTTGAAATAGTTATGAAAATTCATTTAAATACGCTAACATTATCGAGGCTAAAACAAAAGTATCGTAATTATTACATACAACTTCATTTAAATCATTCAACTTGAAATATTATTTAACAAAACGTAATCTTTCTATGAAGGGCACCTTTGGTTTTTAGCTTATTCGAATGAGATATATCCTAAAATGTTTAATTTCTGGTAATATACTATATTCATAACAAATCCTCTCAGTTGTATACATCGGCCATATAAAAACAAATATACAAAATTTACCATACAATAAGTTAATTGTAAATAAATCTTATTTTACACAATACAAAATGAATATTAAATAAACAAATCGGTTACATTTACAAAAATCATATTTTTAAAAATAATAATATATCCATCATTAGAAACGGTAAACAATAAACCTGGAATGTTAATAATAATAATGCGATTAACACTATTAAATTTGGTATAATGTATAATCGAAATGATACCACACCCGGACACCTCTGACGCATGAGGCAGTTGACAAATGCCGCCGGCGCCGGTAACGAAGAACGTAACTAATGGGAGGAGACAGAGCGCACGTTATCTATATAGTAAAGCGTGAGTCAAATCTCCGGCTATAGGTGAACCTCGATCCGCAGTTAACCGTAGTGTTGACACACGCCGTAGAAGTTGTTAGCTCCGTCTCCGATGTGTGTAGTTCCGATGCGATTCAGAGGATCAAGATAGCGCGTCCCTCAGTTAGCTGGTTGTCAAGTGCCCAGAGCCACGAACGAACTAATGCTGTTCGCCCTCTTCTCCGCCTTTGGCTCCCTGCAGACGGGTAACATATGTGTCATCATCAGTCACTCCTTTAATAGGACAATTCAATCACTAAATTATAAACTTCAATTTATAAAATAAGTGTGCAAGGTGCATGGTGAATTATTTACTCGTATTATTAGTAATTTCACTTAAATGAATGATTGAAAACATATCACAAATAAACCAGAGAAATGTAGTTAAAGAAAGTAAAAATTTCAAAAGAAAGTAAAAAAGGAAACTAATAATTGATAAATTTTGCAACAATAGTAACCCTAAACATAAAAGTACGAAAATTAAATTTTATACTTGATAGATAATACGTAACATTCATTTTAATTTTGTAGTAGGTATCCCAAATAAACGTGAATGGTATGGCGCGTTCATACTTCATGTGCGAGAATCCAGCCGTTGTGGGCCATCTTATGCCTGGCGTATTCGAGGTGGATGGCGCCCTCAGAGCTGAGCAGCAGCGCGCCCTGCATACGGGCCAGGGCTGCGGCGGCGTCCGCCGGGCTCGCGAAGTCCACCAGAGCCACCGGCCCAGTGCTCCCTCCGTTGCCGCCACTCAGCAGTCTCAGCCGAGTGAAGCCAGGACAGCTGCACCACGACAACTAACTTGTGCCCACACTCGTACCCACCCAACCCGACGCATGTCCACGTGTTCAGTAATGATTTGTGATATGTCGCATTCGCCACGTATGAGCCGTAGAAAGTATGTGACTTCCTTTAAAGGATATTTAATTCCATCTCCCAGCCCCAAGTCGAAATTATAAGAATTTAAATAATTAAATAAAAATGCAGTATTATTTTGCTTAGGTACAACTGAATCAAAGGGACATTGTGCAAAATTCATAGGTCAACGTTAGTTGAATTTTGCTACATTTAATATCGTGCACACGTGTATTAATTCAACACGATATACACGACCCTTAAAATAATAATCCACGGTTATTATGTATGGTGTTATAGTGCTCGTACGGCTAGTTTGTGATAAGTGTAAAATCATGCTTAGGTTGGTACGGGTGCAGGCTTGTAGTATTCTCACACAAACGATCTTAAAATTAAATTGTTAGTTAAATACTTTTAACATTTTAATCATTCAAAAACATGTTTGTGTGAGATTTCACATAAAATAAAGTTGAAAGAGAAAATTATAATTCAATAATGTTTAACATGAAACGACATTGTGATATTCGGTGCGACATGCACTGTGTTTTTATTTTATTTGTCTCTCTTATGTTTAGGCTTTACAATTAACATATTTAACGGTCTGATTGCCTTAATAGTAGTGCGTGATCATGCACATAACATAGTGTCCTTATGATTCGACTGGAAACTTGTGTTGTAATTGATTTTTTTTACGAAAATTAAATGTTCTTGTCGAGCCGTAAGACTAATTTTTAAATAGTAATATTATTAAATAATTTCCAGTCGAATAGATGGCAATAGTCGAAGCTTGAACAATTGCAATTATAATTATGAGAATATATTTCGAAATATTACCTGCTAAATATTTCCTTTAGTTCGTGTTCGGAAACAAATTGCCCTAAGTTTGCCACAAAAAGCGTAGAGCACGGGGGCGCTGGGTGTGCGGGGTGCGCGGAGGGGGCCGGCCCATGTGTAGGCACAGCCGCGCCTGGCGAGCCTAGCGCCGGCGCCGGCAGGACACACGCGCCCAACGTCAGAGGTGTCTACACATCAAAAACATACTGCTTCACATACATTTTGATTTACAAAAAAATTATTGTATGAAGCAGGCAAACAGCTACACGGCCCACGTGGCTGAAGGTGGTTATCGTCGTCTACGAACGTTTACAACTCTGGGGTTGTTGGCAACGCATTGTCGGTCTCTAAGAAATTTTATGACTCCCCTCTTAAACAATTCCATATCGTAGCGCAGAGGGAAAACCTCGGGGGGAAATTCTCTATAAATCAACACTAAATACAACCAAGAATTGAATTAGATTCGTAGAAGCTTAATGGTACAACAAATCTGCATCTTATTTTACGTGACGTGACGTGAAGTCGATCCCTGGCCCGTAGGTACTTACACAGTTTTTCAGGTCTTGACCTAATGTTGATATTGTTACAATTACCACGTGCTAACGGTAAAGGAGAACAACTTTCAATCAATCCGCCTTACTCCGCGAACAATCGATCCGCCTTGGGTAATCCTGGCGGATATATCGTCCGTCCAACCATCCTTCTAAAAAGGGGAAGCAGGCCCAAGCACAGCAATTGCCCGTTTATGTGTTGATATTTATTAAGTTAATATAAATAAAAATTGTAAATTATCTATGACAAATTCTTTGCGTAATGAGAAGCCTTCAAGATTACGCTTCATTCGTCTATTGTTAATGAGACATAAGATGCTGACGAGCAAAAGGACCTTGTGAACGACTTCACCAAGGCGATGCATTTATCGACAATTATTCGATTAATATTTGCAGTTTTGTAAAAAATCGTGTGTTAAAGTGTGGTGGCTAATGCTGATCACAAAGCTTACATAATGATAAATGGTTATTACTCACGTGGTGTGGCCTATCGGCGGCAGCTAGTCAGAGGTAAGAGCGAACTGGGGCCATCTGCGGGTGGATGGCCGGATGCACGAGGCCGTGCGACAGTGCTGGTAGTTCACCACCATAGGCCAACGGGTGGTGCCACAGTTCAGCGCCACCCCCCGGGAAGAATGGACTCGCTAAGTCTGCGTTATCAGAATCAAAATGCATTGTCATGTAAAATAACAAAGCTGCAACCTTGACCTAGTGTATCTTTCTGTAGTTCACCACATTTTGTTTTTCTTAATGTAGTTATTGTCGTCTAAGTTTGTGAAATTAGATAACTGCTCTAGAAAAAATTGTTATTTACAATGTGCTATAACATGTTTTCACATTGAAAGATTTGGAGGAAAAGCATTCTATCACATTTAAATGTAGTGATGCTCTTACTCTTGGAAGAATCAATACATATATGTAATAATAAGCTTACTTTATCATGAAAACATGTAAGTCGACAATAGTGGTACAGAACCCGACAGGTCAATCAACAATAGCTTCGCGGAGCTAGGCCTTGCGTGGTACGTGTAAGCGATAAAAGGTACTTGCCCTCTGCGTTTTCTCGAAGCCCTTTCCATACGTAATACATCTATTGAAGGCTTTAATGGTTTCTTTTGGGTGACGAAGGTGAGAATACGAGCGCTGAGCGGAGGGATCGTATAGAACACAGATCGTACAAATAAGAACGACGTGTAAAAGAGGTAGGTAAGTACGGTATGGAAATGTAGGGCATTCGAGCGATCGCCAGGCGGTGTGTGCGTTGGCGGTACTTACGTCCAGTGAGTGGGTGCATCAATGCGGGGTGTGCAGCTGGCGCGGCTGTGGCAACTGCCGGCTTCGGCTTGCTGACCTTCGTGTTGCTTTTAGCGAACTCCAGCCGAATCGTTTGCGGCATGTCGGGGTCGAACCGGACGCCCTGCTGTGAACAGCCGCGAGCGGTGCGGCGCTCCGATATAATGACTATGGAAGGGTCGGTCGGTCACCGCGAGTCCCCGACTTATACGTGTGATCGACCATTCAGACCGCCGGTGACAGTCGTGTCAAAGAAACGAGAGTTACGAAATAAAATAACCTACTATTTATAAATGTTTTGTGTTTTATAATATATTCTCGGGTGGCGAATCTAGAAAAATAATGTATTATGTAAGATCCGCGCCCGCGCCTGCTAGAGTGACGGAACACAGTGCTCGGGGTGTGACATCAACTCTGTCAAACAGTGACATGCATTGCATATTTACACCGATACATTATCGATCACACTTGAGGTCGGACGCCCAGTGGCATCGGTTTGTTGTTTCGACGTGGTTCTATTCAACATGTGCATGGGTTTAGCATAACTTACGATGCGGTTATTCGATTCAGGAAAATGTTATTTCAAGTCTACCATGATATCATCTATAGTGCTCGTTGGCTGTGTTGAGGCATGTGATGAGAAGAGGTTTAGTAACACCGTGCGTTTTACATTTTTCGTTATTTACAATAGCGTATGCTTTCCTTACGGTACCAAGTATCTCAGTCTTTAATTGAGATATTATTTATTATAGTAGATAACATTCTTGGAACCTATTATACTGTGACTTGAAGCCATTCGAGTTGTTTAGGCGATTTGTGTAGGTATGTAACTATTAACTTTACTGTAATTTTCAAGGAACAATGTTATTGAGAAAATATTTTATGTAGTTAATTTTCTTTCCAGAAGACTGATGTTTGTTGCGATATCTTATATTTCACTTTATGTATATTATGATGTCGAAACAAACCAAATAATATTTAATGGCTAGTGTCCATTATAATACACTCAAAAACACGTATTTAATTTTTACAGAATTGCAAAGCAATCTTACATTAAAAACAGTCTTCCGTATTAAAAGATGAATTGGTAAAATTGAATCTATCTATTGGAAAAGACTATCCAGAGTATTGAATTTTCAAGCCGCAGAGCTTTCATACCAATATTACTATTGTGAATCACTGTTTATGTATAACATATTGTAATGTACACTAGCCGTGAGGGTAAACATGATATACAAAATATGTTAATCGTATTACAATGAGCATGTAAAGCAAGACCAACCTGAAGGTCCTGCTTGGCTGCCTCGGCCCCGGCCCGGGTATGGAACGTGACGAAGCCAACCGGCTGGAAAACATCCAAACATTTCAGTAAATACTTAAAATGTAATGATTACCTGGAATAACATGAATATTTGAATAAACTCACCGAGGCTGTTTTCCCGTTCTTGCTAGTAACCTTTAGCAGGGACCCCTCATAGCCCTGCGCAAACAAAATTACAATGGTTGTTTAACTATGTTATCTAAACAATCGTGTCGGGGGTAGGTTTGGATTTCAGAAAGTTTTCCAAAGTCTAGTAGGTCGAAACGCGGCCATGCTAACAAATTATACAGATTGTGATTGTTATCCGTGTTATAGTGAAAGAGTCGAAAACAGTTTGGTTATCGGAAAAACGGTGCTTTCCGGTGACGGGTACGGCGTTGTCACGCGATGCCTGCATTGAAGCTATCTACGGCTGAACTTTAGGCACCTTTATGTCGGCGGCGCCGTCGGTGCCAGCGGAGGATCAACTGTAATCCCCCTTATCGGTAGACAAAGTCGATTCAATACGAATATTACGAATCGGAGCATGACATTTGATATTTACGGCACGATAATCCGGATTGAAATCTCCTAGTCGCGTGACGGAAGTGATGTTGCCTCATGTTAGAATATTTGTTACGGATTTTTATAGCGTTTCTGGCAGTCATTCACGATATATGACTTATTGTGACTTAGATCCACATGAGGATGAATCTACTGCCACGTCTCGCTTAAAGTAAGAGCGCGTTGAACACAAGCAAATATAGAAGGAGCTTGATGCTAGACGTGACCTAAAAGAGACTCAATTATTATTTTATTTCTCGTATATGGGGTGTCTTGGTAGATCTTAGAGTAGTCCGTTTTATATTACCTACCCATAATACAAGCTTAGCTTGCTTAGTTATACAAAATCAATAAATTGTTTATCTGCAGAGTTAGTTATTAAATATCAGCTGACGACAAGAGTGTCGTCAGCTAATAAAGCTAATAATCTAAGAGTAGATTATAAGTTTCCAATTGAAATTTAGAAGAGACCATTTGAGGTTCGATGTCTGATACCCAGACCAGACGAAACAGCGAAATGTTCGTTTTTAAATTTAAAAAGGATCTATAGTATTATAATATTCTAAGCATGCCGTGTCTGTACATTGAAGCTATTTAAAACCAACGGTATAGACTATATAACAGACAGAGAACACGATACAATTTTCTTTTAGATTTCTTGTCTGTCGGTTTGTCTGTCTGTTTGGGAATTACGTAAAAACTACTGTGTTGATTTAGATGCGGATTTCGCTGATTGATTGGTAATTCTTAGACTTAAAATCTGTGCTACATTTTATCCCGGGAATCTCGCGGGAGTTTTTTGGGAATTATTTGAAATGGCCAGCTTGAAAATAAAAATCGTATTCCAATACGATTTTTTCACTGATCAATAGCAAATTGTATGTAAACGTGATATTTTTTATCGCTGAATTTTCCCAGGACCGGTTTGTAGTTGTCCCGATGCATAATAATAAGCTTGTTCCGACACAGTTTCCACAAAAACGATATCTTACATTCATTTTAAATGCTGCAAACTTTGTGTCCAGGGAATCCTGCGGGAATTTCAAGTCAAGCATGAACGAAGTCCCGGGCATATTCTAGTATATAAAGGTAAATAACTTTATTGGAAACCGTTACAAAAAGCTTAAAGAACACCTACTACTATCCTTACTTCGCACAAAGATCAGTGTAATGGCTAAACAGCGATCTCTTTTAGTACAGTAGTACCTATACATGTTAATTGAATCGAAATCGGTAAGATGGCTTCGTGATTGGTTTTTCCAAAGTGTGATCATATATTCCTAAATATCAAAGTAAGTTAATTAAAATCAAACACTTGCGGATCTAAAGCTAAGCTTACATAGGCATAATATACGCAGTCGTAGAACTAAAATCATTTTGGACAAGTATTTTTATTTGTATTATTAAGATTTACATATCTCGTACAGTTTCCGTCCGTTTCCTAACTCATAAATCACTGTCAGCTTCCTCTTATATACATATTGAGTAATACTTTCAATAGCGAAGTAAACTTCATTTTAATGGAACATAATCAAACTCATCAATATTTGTGTTCTAAATTTATATTAGTTTATAATGGGGCACCACTGACCTCGTATGCTCGGAAAAGTAAATACAGCTCTCGGGGTTTCGCATCCATGGGCAAACCACTTACGAACAATGTTCGGACCTGAAACAATATAAAGGGATAATTTAATTTGGAGAATATTAAAAACACACGAGTCCTAATATACTCAATTTTACAGTTTGTAGATTGTACAATACTACAATATAAACATATCTACAATATACATGTTGACGTTTTATAGATATATTTTATAATATACATTTTCTAATTTCTACTTATCATTAAAAGTTAATATAATAGTTCTGTCTCCTGGACAAAGTATTGATACTAGTAAAAAGCGGTGCTTTAGGAGGGCTCGCAAAGTTTTCTACCTAGTAATAATTTAATAATTACTGAATATTTATTTGTGCTTAACCAAAAAAAAAACCGGCGAATTTTTAACTAAACAACAGTCTGTCATTCAACATGTTTACATCGATACGAGTTCTTTAGTTTTCGAATAGATGGCGTTAGTAGTAACAATCCAGTTGCAAGAACCCGTGTCTTATTGGTTTTATAATTTGTGTTTAATCATATTTCTGTGACAGATAAAACATATCTAGAAATAAATTGGAATTACTATGTCAAAACCCAAATCTGAAAGTGTGATAGTTTCTCAGTAAAGTGTACCACAAAAATGCATAGATTGTGGATTAGGGTGTTAGTAATAAACACAACTAGTAACAGTTTAGTAATTTTGTGCTAGCGTTGTCTAAAACACACACATACTTTATCAAATTTCATCATAATCGTTTAATTATATGGGCGGTACAAAAAAGTCGAGTTACATTTATGTTGTGTAAGTAACGATAATGAAGAAATACATTACAACTATTTATATAAAAAAATATACAGAATGTTAACTTATAAAGCAAAGAAAATAAGTAATGGTACATTTAATGTTTGTGGAAACAGTATGTCTAGTCCACCGAACCAGACAATAGAGCAGTTGCTCATTTTTCACAAACGGCCACAAAAAGCGGTATTGAAATCTTTGAATGGCTTTCTTTTTCAATTCTTTCACCGCCTTTGTATACTGTGCTACGTATTTGGCGGGGCCATTTAATGAAATAAAACATGGCGCGATTTGCTGCCAACATTATAGGCGCGTGCAGGAAATGGAGATTAATTACTAGGAACACCAACCGATGTTGACGCCAACGCCATCTTGATACTAATAACATTATTCATGCATCTGAGTTTCATTTTTAATTTTAAAATTATAACTTCAATTTTATTGCTTTAATTTTAAAATAAAATACAAATTTTCACAGAAAACAAAGCTGTGTACTTAGACCATTATATAGACGGAACTGACGTAAATTAAAAAGCGATATAAAGTGAAGCATTTTTATACAACCTTGTCTAACTCATTTGCGTACTGGTATCGCACTGTAGCGTGTTCAGCATCCTATTCCAAAATCGGCATCTTTTGGCAAGCCTCATTTTTGAGCTCGAGACTATATCTTTCTATTAATGGCCTAAGCTTGAATAGTAAAAATCTGTTGCGCAATGAATTAATTGGTTGAATATCACCGGATGACTTTGGTGACTGGATAATTTTATCAATAAAACACGAGTTGTTTGATTTATACGGTTTTATCAATACGGGCACTTGTGCCTGAAGGGCGGTGCTCGTATATATTTTATCGCCGTTCATGCCCCGGTCACTACCAGAATGTCGGACCTTTATGCCGGCTATTTTCCGGGCGAACGCACGGGAATGCTACGTTCAGAAGATACCGTCCAGATATTTTTGCCGTGGCAATTTTGAATGTTATAGGTAAGTTTCAGTTTTGGAGGATCCATCCTATTGAAAAAAATATCATATAAAATAATAACATTATAAGAACAATTTAGTCAAAAAGCGTTAAATGTAAGTCCTGCATTAGAGAAACTAAAGAAAACAAAATAAGCTGCAACATTTCCAAGTAAGAATTTATTTAATCATGGCTTTACGAAATTTAATAGTGTGGAAACGAAATTTTCTATTTTGTATAGCCTGAAGGAAAACAGGCAGGATCCTGGTGAAAAGTGTATGTCGTCATATAATAACGTTTTCAACACAAGTTACGTTGTTAACCTTGTCGGCCTCCAAGATATATTATGATGTCCTTCTTAAACAACTTCATGACGTAGTGCAGAGAGAAAACCTCGAGGGGAGGTTCCTGCAGATCGTTGTTGTAAGCGGAATAAAGTTTTAGGGAATAGTTGTGTAATCGAGCGAGAAAGAATAAGAATTAGATCACATTATATTCGGTAATATTTTGAAAGGCACAGTGCATTGAATACAAATAAAATTGAACACAAGAATACAACACATGTAAAGGTTCGAATTAAACATTTACAGCATCAGTAACTTTTCATAACATTAGCAACGTGTGTAAAACAAAAGACGGGACATGCCATGTCATTTTGTATTATGCGTTTTGACAGCTATACGTGTCACCGCGTGTTAGCAGTGTCATACCTCGTATGTGTAGTGTTATTATATTAAAGAAAAATACATGACTCTGAATAAAAAAACTATCTTTCTTTTTGTCGATTTCCCATATATTCACCAGACCAACAGTTTCGTAGCCATTCGTGGCCGGCAGCCAGTATAGATATAGATGACATATACCTGAACGCCTAGTCGTATTTCAGCGGACAGTGTCCGGGCGAGAGCGGCGGCGGCGTCCGGTCAGTTTGAAAATACGCCTCTATGTCGACCATTTTACACTCGGTTGCCCCTCAATCCCTACCCAACACTATTGAGTTATGTTTTATACTCAGCTATGATGGCAGGGACGCAATTTCAACGAACAAACTGGCAGCACATAGCTTTGTTTTTCGATGATATTATTTTTCTTATTTTCTTTGTGTACAAACATCGCCTGAAAATCGGACAAAACGATTATGGACCTGTTGTAGTGGTAAAAATGTGTTAGATATATAAGATCTTTTATTCTTGTTTTATAAATATATGATTTTCGGTTTGTGTTTCTACGACATTTTTAATGTTATAAGGGACAAGTCTGTTATTTTCAAGAAAAACAAAAACAGCATTTTGTGTATAAAAACATAACTTTTTTATTGTTTACCTTGTAACCTATTGATTAACTCCATAAAAAATTTATTTAGTTTACGATTATCACTTACAGACAGTAATTTTGTGCACATCTACCTTGATTTACGCTATGCTACTTAGTTTTTGCTATTTTGTCACTGACAAAAAATACATTGTAATTCCGTCATTCTAAGAGCTATTTAAGTTCTAAGGAGGTAATTCATATCTATAGAGAAAAGAAAAATTAGTAAAAACTAATATAATATAATTGTGTTTACGACAAAGTGTCCCTTACTAAATTTTGTACTCGATGTATGTAATAAGGTAGCAAAACAATAATTATATATCACATTAAATGTAAATGACAAACCGTTCGAAACGGGTAGCGCATTTTTTATAAGTAATTGGCCATTGCAACAAAGACGTTTATAAGAGCACAGCTATATTCAGTAAAAAGAAATGTAGGCACCTAATTTATTTATAGCTAAGATACCATAATAGAACTTATCTTGCCAATTCTATGTCTCATTATGACGTATGGGGTGACGTATTGCAATTAGTTTTTGGATCAAACAATATCAACTACCAATTGTATCGTATTCTGTGCCGATCCCATTATTTGCACGTTATAACTACATTAATTGTTTATTAATCCAAACAAATCTGCGGACCTAAATGGCATTTGCGTTTATCTGTTTTTTTATAATTTATAAAATATTCTCCCTACATAGTAGTTATACTGATCAATATATTTCTAATTTTTCTTTAAAATTTCCTTAGACACTGGGTTGCCTGGAAGAGATCGCTATAAGCGATAAGGCCGCCCATTACTATAATGCAAATGTATCATATATCATCATATCAATTGTCTAGATTTAAGTTTATGGTGGACAATAAAGAGTTTTCATTCATTCATTAAATATTTTACGAATAAAATGCTACTGTGTATATATCAAAGTTTGGATATCGTTTTCCTCGATTTAATTTCTATGTGTACCAAAATCAAAGGTACGCAGACAGAAAATTTTCATCAGTTTCAAAGCAAGTTCCTTTTATATTTACTTTTTTACAAGCAAAAGAGAGTACGTGATGTAAGTGGTTTATTTTAAAGCTTATCTCAATTTTACGCCTTCACGACTCTGAAAGCGAGACGAACATTTGATCTGTCCAGGGTGCTTGATACAATCTACACTTTGACATTAATGCGACTCATAGGAGAGATAAAATATTAATCTTTTCCTCCTATTGTACATTCCTTTCAGAGCTTTTCTAATATATAATTCTACAAATCACCTACACTCTAAACCTATTCACAAAATTAGTTAGTTTCTAGCCTCATTAATGATTTGTAAATGTATTGTCATGATATAATTATAATTGTATAATGATGTGCAGAGTTATCAATCGCAATAGTGATGTAATAGTAAATTGTTACACGAGGGGTGAATGTGACCTATTTACGCATGAGACAGTTTGGCGCACGAGCGTAGTTGGGGCACTAGCAATTCGAATGCCTAAATAGGGCATTCGAATTGCAATTTCTTATAATCATTCGCACCCGAGATTAGCACTCTGCTTTTCATTTAAAATTTACTCTAACAAAATACGAATTGAATGACTGTGATTAAATGATTCTTATTTATAGAGTTAAAGAAAACGACGTTAACGAATAGCCACATAAGTGTAACAATTTTTTATTTGTTACTTTTTAGTGTCTAGCTATGTATGGGTGGACTTACGAATGGTGCCGCGCTTCTTAAAAAATATAGGTCTCAAGAAACGAGAACCAAAAAATTTCGTAAAATGAAAACTACTGGGCCAAACTATGTCAAATTTTTAGGGGACTACATGGCAGCTATTGCGCGTCGAAAAAAAAAGAATCACGTAAATCGAATCATAAATCTCAGAGTAATCGGTGTACATATGGAACGAAAAGGAAATTTCCTTCATAAAAAATGTTCATAAAATGAAAACTACTGGGCCAGACTATGTAAAATTTTTAGGGGACCAATTGGAAGCTATTCCGCGTCGAACAAAAAAAGAATCACGTAAATCGGATCATAAATCACGGAGTAATCGGCGAACATACATAAAAAAAGCAACAAGAAAAAAAAAAGATCCCGACGAATTGAGAACCTCCTCCTTTTTTCGAAGTCGGTTAAAAACAATATCGTGTCACAAATAACGCATTACACCCATCACCACATTGACATGAAACAACCTTTCCTTTATCCTTTATATTATCGCAGGTGTGGCCCCAGCATTACAGAACAAAAAGTCTTAATTGAAAAAAATCTTCATCATAATTATTTGGGTGTTTAAAAATGTTCAGTTTACCAAAGCATTTAACATTTTTCATCTTTGAATCTTTCATGATTAATAAATATTGAAACCATTAAGGTGCGTATTTATCACACGTATTAATATTAATTAATACTAACAGGTGAGTCTTTTTGTGATGTAAATATTTTTTATTTAATGTTCATATTTTCCTCTGAAATATAATTAATATTTGATTTTATGAATCGACAATGTTTGTGTCAAATATTCTTTGTTTAGTGTAAAGAAAGACCTCCGCCTACATACGTCCCACTATTGGGTTCTAACTTCTCGTATTTCAAAAGTATGGAATAGTAAATTGTCCGAGTTTGTAAAAATGTTCATACATATACAACATGCACTGGCATATTTACACATTGGTAGTCTAGATTATTACTATATTTACTTTCACTTACAGCTAATAGATATTGTAGTAGGCCGGAAAAACTAACCTTAACCTCTCTACGATACTTCGAAATTGTGTCACTAGAATGAGACATAAGTGCATTAGCAACTGCTGAGTTATTGCCATTTATATGTAAAATGGATGTAATCTGAAGTCGTGGTAGCTTAGTGGCTGAGATGCCTGCATTTTATTTCAATAACGTGGGTTCAAATCCTAGCCGAAGAGTATGCACTACTTAATAACTGCTTTTTTCTGTACTAGTTAGAATATTGCTACTCTTACTATGTGCTTATGGAAAAAAAAATCGTAAGGAATCCGGCATATAGAAATTAGCGGTGTGTGAGACTCGCTAATCTGTTTAGAACACGTGTCAGCTATACCACTGTCCGTTCTCTTTAAAATGGGGACACCTGATGTTTATGGGCTAATTACTTGTATACATCTAAAATAGCTCTGTATTTCAATTGATAATAACTAATCTTTTTTAACATTTATGAAATGTGGTTTTGTTATTTTATATTGATATTAGATACTGTATAAATCAAAAAGTCTAAGGTTTTTATGTTTTCCCACATATATATATACATATATGTAGTGAGCGATTTTGGTTTTCAAAACAGTAAAACGTATTTTGTCTTTTAGTCGACAGAATTTCTCATTAACATTCACATTAACTAGAGACACTCAAAAGTAACATTACCGGTGTTATTGATACCTTTCAAATTGCCATTACCCACCAGATTACCTTAAAATGCATTTATTTTATCATGACAAACAATACTGAAGTGTACCATCCACCGCGTGATCCTATATAGCTCTTATTGGCCGTTGTCAAATTGAATGACAATTGGACATGCGTGAATAAGCTTCGGGTATGCGATCGAACATTCGATATCCGTAGCGGGACAATCCCTGTCCGTTCGTGTGAAATTAATTTAATGCCGATGAGTGCCAGCGAACGTGATAACAGTAATGGCGCGTGCCCGCGGGACTCGCGCGATACATTAATACAGGTAACACGGGCACAAATTGAACCAACATATTTTAAAACAATACGATTTGTTGGTGAAGTAATAGCTTTTACTTTAGATATCTAATAAGTCTCGAACGCTATAGTCTAAGAACCGGTGAAGATCGACCTTCACCGATCTGATAACCAGATGAGACGTATTTTTTATCAAATATATTTTATGAACAAATATGCCTATAATTACTTGCCTATCCAATGTTCACGGCTATTTTTAATTAAATTAACTTGAATCGATTTTTTTTCATCACTTTCACTCTATTGATAACCAAATGAATTTTATTTTACTGATAGTTTTTAACACACAGAATATGCCTAGGTAGGCTTGCCTACTCATTTCTGTGTATGGCTACCTGGCAAGCAGATGTGAACAGGTAAGTCAATATCGGTGACTCCATCGATCTGCTAACTTATCGAAAGTTATATCAAATTTTAGATTATTTTATTACAAAATCAGTCACATATACTTGCCTGCAAAAAATTGTATTTAAAGTACTATTGCCAAGCTAAAAACTTTTAGAGTTTTAGCCACTTGATAGGTGCGAGAGAGAAAGTAGAGCGTCCGAGGTCCGTGTGGTAGAACAGGACACAACATAACAGCTGCACGCTACCTGACCGTTGAATGTATCCGAGTGCGCATGCTCGTGTACATGTGAGTGACAGAGACAGCATTTATTTACACTTGTCAGTAAGTTTGAACTCCAATTTATTATAACTAATTTCGATCACAATTTTTATATTATTTCACACTAAACATACTTACAGCTATGCAATAATCAAAAATAAATAAGTTAATATATTATTATATTAATAAATAAAAATAAAAACTAATTATTTTGGAAATAAGCTGTGACACATTAACTAACAAAGGCACATACGGACAGGTGAACGTTATAATTTTAAGTTCCATTTTTGATAAAATGACAACAGAACCTTAAAAAACGAATAAGCGAACACATGCGATAATTCAGCAATGGCTAAGGAATTAATTAAAGACATATGTATTTGTACATTGCTGAAATAAATATCAGCGTCGATTCAATTTTAAAATATGTTTGCGTGCAAATAAATGAGAGTGAAAATTAAAATACGGATAAAGGTGTATTCACACGATCGATCGCAGGCGCGTGCATCCGAAGCGATTGGAGCGGAAACATCCGGGGCACTGCACACTGCACAGTGAATCTATTATGCGCCATGCTAGTGTATGCATGTACCTACGTTTCAATGTGCAATACACTAGGCCTAATATTTGACTTAATTAACAGAGGTTTTTGCTGAGAACTTAAAGAGTGATGTGGCTCTTCGAATTGACACAAAAATCCTTTTTCTGGTTTCAGTCGTGGACCTCAGCTGCATATTTTACATGTAGATTATTTATTCTAAAACACGAATAATTAATAGATAGAAGACTACCAGACATGACAATTATCTAATATAAAACGGTACTCTGAAACGCTTCTAAATGTCTAGATGGCGCTATAGGTAATTCCTTTCTTGCTTTTAGACGTTTTATTATTCAAAACATAAATATATTCAAAGTCCTTCTTTTATCCTGCTAGTATCCGTAATTTACTTTAATAAAATTCAATACCTACAATGGCAGAATGTATTGATGGAGTTATGATCATCAAAGGGTAGCTTCGCATAACAAAATAAAGTGGTAACCATATTCTAAAATAACTAAAAATACGTAGGGAGCAATCGTGACACCAGTCGAAATGAATTTTATAACGTTAAAAGCTTTCCATGGAACACGGAGGGTTAATTAAATAGATCATGTCGGGAGCCTATTGGTTTTATACGTTTCGCTATTTCGAAAATAACAAATGTATATCGACCCAGTGCCTGTCAGTCCATGCACAGTAAAGGTCTATAGAGGTGACAAATGTACCCTGTGTTTCGTTATATTTGATTACAGAAACATAAAAAAGTATTAAGTCAAAAATAAGCCATTACTCAAAAACAATTCAAATGACACTTGCTTAAAACAATTTTTGTTGAAATCATTTAATAATTCAAAGTTCTTGCAAATACAACCGAATGCAACTAGTCTAAACCGTAGGGCATAAAATCGTATTATATAAATCACGCAAAGTCCCGTCAATATGAGATTCCCGGTCCAATTGTACACTTAAGCTGGTGTGCACCGGCTTTTAACCGATGGTTAAAATAAAACAGTCGCCAAAAATATATGGAAAAACAGTGATTATTTTTGGTTAACCGTCGGTGAAATTTCGGTGCACACCAGCCTTAGTAAGGCCTCGATCGCAGTTGAAACTCAACTACCTTATATAATTGTAGAATAGATATGGCCTCGTAAGCAACATGGGCATGTTACTATTCCTTGGAAATCTCGATCTTGTAAGGTCAATGGCTTCTAAGAATGTGCAATGAAATGCAATAGTAAAAAGGATTTATAACGTCTTATTGGGAGGCATACAAAGGGGTCAACACGACCAATAGATCATTTAAAAGAAGGGGTAATAACAAGCAAATTGCGAAGGATTATCATCTGTCCGCAAGAGCAATATGAACGAAATAAAAAAAATGTTTCAATCCAGTAAAGTTCTCAAGTTAAATAACAGGCTGTTTATGAAATTGTCATTTTCCCATTTCTGTTTTCATACGTGATTGAAACAATCTTGCACTGAATAGAAAATCGGTGGTTTTTCATTGCAGCCACTATAGTAAGAACCTTCGCTTAGTTATTTTGTTTCACTTACAGTTAGATGAGCGTAGGAGTAAAGGATAACGAACAGCTCTTGTTATCTCGGTTAGTTTGATAGTGTATTTTCATATCTACTGCGTTTATCACAGTTTTCAATTTATACAATGTATATTGCGTGGCATTTGAATGTTTGTTGATTAACTAAATAAATGCTCTAAGATGTGTTTGTAAGTGAGCATGTTTAGTTTTATTAATTTAATGCCACGAAGTCGGCTAATTGTGTGAGGAAACTGATGTCTATTTGTGTCCAAGAAATATTGGCAAGACATCGCGAGAGTTGATATGCGCTCCAATTGTCTCACAATAAGGAATGCCGAAGACTGTGTGATATAGACAAAAAGCGCTCCACATTAGTTTGCATTTCCACCTAACATCAAGTTCAATGTAGGTCAAACCCGAAACTATTCAACATAAAAAATAAAAAAGCTGACCCCAAGTCTTGAATCGAATGCTCTAACTCTAGATGCAGCCGGGATTTAACACTAAGTTAACGGTAATGATGTATTAGAATCATAGACTTGAATGAAGTTTATGATTCTAATACATCATTCTAGGTCCAAATATAAAGTTAGGACTTAATGGGATATAACATTGTAAATGTGATTATGAATACAAATAATCAACAGTTTTTGCTAAAATGTGCAACCGCGGTGTTGAAATATAAGAAAATAATTTTTTCTTTGGTGTCAATGAGATCCCAACTTGTTAAGTTTGTTCGCGGTTAGCAGATTTTTCTAAATTTTAGGATTAATGTTTCCCTGTGTGACTATACAAAATATTTTTTTTTAAAGTTTATTACTGATAACAAAAAGACAGTATGTATAATTTGAAGGATCTTGTAAAATTCAAAGCATAAACAATAATTAAAATTTATAACAACCAAACAAAAACTATAGTAACACTGTTTTATGATGTACTTTATAAACCGAATATTGTTTAAACGTAAAAGATTGCCTGGGATAGTGATGTTTCAAATTTTTCGATTGTCCTGATTCCAAAAAAATACTGTAAAACTAGGAGAACAGATAAAGCGAACGCAAACAGAGTGGAAAAGGAGCAAAAAGGGCCAGAGTTGGCTGCCGAACAACCGAACTGTACTGACCGACTAATTGAAATCATTGAATCTACTTTTAAAATAGGTTTATTGGACTTAAAAGTTTTAAGTTCTTTCAGTCAGAGTTCTGATTACTTTATTAAATTTGTACATTTATTTAGAAATTTATGTATGTGCTAGCCGTGTGTAACCATAAAAAGGTAACCCAAGTTACTCCTTATAACATCAGCTATCTGCCAGTGAACGCTGCGTCAAAATCGATTCAGCCGTTTTAGAGATTTGCCGGAACATACAGATAGACAGACAAAAATTATAAAAAAATATTTTCTGATACAAATACCCTATATATGCATTTAGTTATCTGTATGTATAGATGTATAGGTGAACACGGTTGGTTAGGTTGGACTCTAAAGAGAGATGATATATCCACCTTGGTGGTTCTAAACGTATTTGTAATTCCCACCGGTAATATTGATGTGCAGGTGTTTTCGGGATGTTTTACTTTACCGCCAGCACAATAGCCTATTCGTAATAATATGCAGACACTAGAGAAATCCTAGTCATAGTTAGATTATTATTAGAACAACGTTATAATTCTAGCTGAATCATTTTTTTACTTACAAGTCAAAACAACAAACAAAGGAATAACAGCTGAAAGTAGTGTAATTAAGACTTCAAAGAAAATCTTTATTAAAATGTAAGAATAAGCCAGAGAAAGAGTTTCACCGGAGCAATATTGTGGACCACCTGGTCCGTGGAGATAGGGATCATAATGTTAATTTAATTAAAAGACTAATTTAAATTGCAGACGACCCGACACTCCGCCAGCCATTAAAGGGATATTTCGCCGGCGACAGTAAGTTGGGGAAAGTCGCTGATTATAAATATCTTGGAAAACAAGTGAACGGGGACGATTTACAGTAAAAACATCGAGTAAGTACCGAAACTTGGGCACAAGTTTAAATCTCTCCGACGTATTTTGTATTTTATATTAAATTGTTAAATAGGTTTCATTAAACGCCATCATAAATATAAGTAAGTTTGAACTTCAATGTGGCAATGAAGACAAGAAATGTTTCCTGCTGGCAGTGATCTTGTAGGTTCAACTAATTATGATTATTAATTAGCAAGCAATTCTGTGTGACGTGTAAAACCTGCTAACCCGCTTTAGAAAAGCGTGAAGGGTCTTTTATCCGTTCCCCTAAATAAAGGGGATAAATAGGGGGAAACCCAACAGTGGAGCTTTTTTTAGCTGATATTATATGTACTATTTTTACTAATGAAGGTACACATATATAATCTACAACTGGTAATTTTAAGTTTAATTAAAAAGGGGTTGTTGAATCTTTACACAAGGAAGAAAAAGTTCTGCAGCGATAAAGATGCCTCGAAAGCAGACTGAACTTGTTTTAAAACAATCCATTAATTCCTTTGATAGCGCGGAGTTTAAAAGTATTTTGCTTATTTATATAATAGGTTTGCTTTAGCATTTTATTAAGGCGACATGAATTAACCGTTTCAATATTTAAGAATTTTTTACGTTTCTTAGTATTTTCGAGTCGCGTCAAACTAAAAATCCGTATCAGCGAGAACTATTCTGTTTTCAGGGTTAAAAGAATCAACCCCTTTATGAAGAGAACGTAATATGCTTTTCATGATAAACAATTTACTTTCAAGACAAAAGTAACAAATGTATCTAGAAACAGTGTAGATACTGTTGAAGATGTCCATTGACGACGGCAACCACTTACCACCAATTTTTTAAATTATTTATTTATGAAAACAACAAATCACAATTGATAATTTATACATCTAGGATATTATGGTTGACAGCGACTGTTGCATTTAAAAAATCGAAATTACTTTAAAAAGTAGTTTTATTTTTTTTATGTTTTTAGGCATAATACTGTTCCTAAAGACCTAAAATCAAATGGTAAATTATTTAGTAAGCGCAGGATTAAATAAGTTGATCGTTTGCCAGTTTACCTTCAAGAAAACATACAAATAAAATCATCACCTTTGCTATAAACAACATATTTTGGTTATAATCTCAGACCAGAACAAACCTTAGTACATTTCTTTCATATTTTTATTTCAATTTGAATTAAAATTAAGCTAGACAAGGGATCAAGTATTATGAAATGATGAGACAATGAAGGGATATCAATTGGAATCACAGACCGGTCGGCTACAGGTTTGGTTCAGTGGTCCGCCCAAATTATGTTCAATGGATAATTAATCGTGCCTGTTCACTTCAATAGCAGTGCCAGCCATATCGAGAGGATCGTTATGAAGTCACGAGAGTGGGTGGATTTAAACAAGCCTATTTCGAGGTTTACGCATTGATTTTTTAGGGTTCCGTAGCCGTTTAAAAAAACGGAAGTCTTATTTCAGTTAGGTTGCCTAGAAGAAATTGCTTCAAGCGATAAGGCATGTGCATTTATGTAATTCTTTACTTGGTGAGTAATAAAGTATTACCTATCTAATCTATTATCGTCGTTGTTAATGTCTATGTGAAGGGTTCCTTACTATGTTTTTCTTCACTGTGAGCACATCGTAATCGTATAATAAGCACGCTGGCTCAGTAAAATTGCCTAGGTGGTATATGCTCCTAAACCAGGATTCTAAACCACGGCATTACAATAAGATGTGAGTGCCTTAGTGATTAAGCTCCCACAACTTAAAACTATTGACCATTCTTAATTTTGATTGTTTTAGAGTGTCTTACTTATTTTGGCAAAAATCCTCAAAGATGTTCCTTGGGTACTGGCTTTTTTATTTAAGTTACAGATATTATTCACTGCAAATGGAAAATTTCGAAAAATTCAAGGTAGTAGAGGTCAAAAAATGCTATTGGTGAAAATTATTTTGGACAAGATCCGTTGAGTAAGAAGTTTTTGAGACATGGGGTATAGACATTTTCGAGTTAATAAACAGTGGCCGATTGTCGCCTACAGAACAGTAGTGTACAGAACTCTTAAAAGTTTGTTGATTGACACGCACTTATACGATATTATTTTATTATAGTTAAGTTCACATTTGAATACGATTTCGCCGGATAATTCATGCTTGATATTCGTTTCTAATGGTTTTGTAACAAATTAACATATGATAATTATTATAGATATTTACAATACGATATACGTCGATACGCGTCGATATCGTAACGCGCATAAACTCAATTTGTTGGAACAAACAGCCTCTTACAGCCTTATTTAAAATAAATAAGAACTCATATAATAAATTTGTTATTTACGAGATTATTGTCTGGGATTTTCTCGCTATTTCGCGTAAAGGCCTTTTCATTCGACGCAGCTTGCGGAAATAACTTTTTGATTTCCTTACGATTTTATCATGAAAAGAAAAAAAATACTTAAGCTCTGTAGTGTTATTTTAATGGGACCCCAAAGAGAGGGTCGCGCGCAATTAAAATTTTCTATTTTATTAAATTAATGAGGGAAAGTGCGTCGAGAAGGTACTTTGCTACGCTTTGATATTATGGATTGATGATGTTCTTATAGAAAACTTTCCGTACTTTGCTAACAAGTAATATTAAGATAAAATTAATTATTTTCTGCGCTTAGTGTTAAATACAAGCAAAAGAATAATAAATACAAAACTATTATATTTTAACTGCTAGAACTATATCCTAATACAACACAGAGGGCATTGTCTTACAATAGCAAGGTTGATAAGTATTCTGTGATCCTGTTTGGAGTTTAACAACAAAACGTATTTTTGTTTTATTGATTATAACACATACTCGTATATTTTACCAACTAAGCTGGTGTTGTAATTGTGAGAACTATTAAAAGATACATTTTAGTTTTTCTAAGAAGATTCACTATTTAACGGCCTCTGTGATTGAGTGGGCTAAGTAGCCGGCCGAACTCATTGGAACCCAGAGGCTCTGGGTTCGATTTCTGGCATGGTAAATTTTGGAAAACGAACTTTCTGTTATTTACTCAGGTCTGAGTGTCTGGGAGCCCCAGAGTGGTCCACTGTATATTACCCATAACACAAGCGTAACTTGCTTAGCTTGGGGATATAAAATGTGTGTGTTTGACTGCTGGATATTATTATTATTTGTATGTCTCTAGAGACCACTGGTCATAATAAAGGCCCTTTTGAACGGCTTGCGTGGGGCCATGGCAAGGCCAACACGTAGAGGCCCCTTAACAAATTTAATGTAAATTAGGCGTGATACTGACCGGCGATTGTCCCTGCCTACACCATATAATAATGCAGCCAAGAACAAGTCCCGGCCAGTGTAGGATTATTGTGGGCAATTGAACAATAAGTACCGGGCTATTAAGGGTGAACTGCTAGTGGTACTAGGGGTCTGAGAATATGGGGACTATGGCGCCTGGCCGTCGCAATGATCAGGGAACATGGAAAAATGGGTACACGGTGACTCGCGACTCCCTGCATGGGCCTTTTATATGTACGAGTACATACGTTTGACAGATAAATGCATCTATTTTGTTAACGGCAAATTGGTACAGAACGTATTGTCAATAACTTAGGTATTAAGACAATCAATCAACTGCAGATCCTATTACAGTAATTTACTCGAATTAATGCAGTAGGTATACTCTGGTATATGTACAATCCCAGTGGAAGCTTAGTTGCCTAATACAGGCCTCCTGTTGCTAACAGAAACTATTGGTACCGCCAAACATGCAGGGCTACAAGGCAACTAAGTTTGTCTTAGCTTATTTGAATTTCAGATCGGGTTGCAGGTGACGACCCGATTGCTTCGACTTCCCCGAGGTGTACATTAAACAACCTCAATCCTATTTAACACTAGGAGCCTGCACTGGCTATATCCAGCCAAAGTGAACCAAAGTGCCTTTGATGCTATAGGGAATTTCCTAACACCTAGCAAATTATATCCCAGGTCTGTTTAGTGATGTTTATGATTAATTTCAAACCCTGAGTAAATATTGTAATCAAGAGGATTAGATTACAGAGTAATTTTAATTGGTAATTTTGAAATATATTACTAAACGTGGTTTTGCAATAAAAAGAAATGCAATTGTTGTTCAGTAATGTTAACTAGATGATGTCAATAAATGTAGTAATGTAATTCAACATAAAAATATTTTTTTCTTCTGTAATAATACTTTTATCTGTATGAATCTTTGGAAATAATAGCAAAGTCATTTATATCTAATATCTGTACTTAAGCTTGATAAAGAAAAACATCCAAACAATTGCATATACATTATGTACAAGAGAAAAAAAATACCTCCACTCGACATGAACATCAAGAGTAATTTTTCACAACACCGTGGTGCTTTGTATTTTCTGGCAAAATACTCAAGATGATGAGATTTATAAAACGCGAGACGTTTAGACATCTTCATTATGACTGAAGGTAACAATGCAGTAGATAATTTTTTAATAAAGAGTGGTTTGCAATATAATATTTGTTTTTTTAAAATAATGACCTAATTTGATAATGCAAATGATTATAAATTATAACATTAGAATGTATTTTGCTGGTGTTCAACTTAGTTGATTGTAATATTGCTATCGTCATTTTATATTATGTAATTCTATATTAATTCAGTAATATAATATTGATCACTGTTAGGTATTTTCTAATCAATTCCTTAAATATTGTATTGGGACTTTTCATATGGTGTTATGTGAGGTATGGTTTAATTCACTTGGTTTAGTTTTCTCCCACACAATCGTGATCATCAGAAAGTGAAACTTTCCCAGAATTACAACTCAGCGACTGAACAAATTGCAAATATTTTCAGAGTCATAGAGAAGTTCACTTCTGATCGGTATATATATGAAAAAAAGACCAGTTTTACCGCGCACCAATTCGCGATTACTTTAAAAGACTGGTATTAAACTTAAGTTACTTCGACATACTGTATATCTGAAACTGGCATATAAAAAAATAAGATGAAATAGGGTGGTGCATTTTGGGTAGTGTTTGTGAAGAGGTAAGTCATTTTATGGAAAACAAACACATGTTTGGGATTTTTGTTAAAGTTATTTGCCTACACTGATGATTTACATAATCTATCAACTGAGAGGTAAATATTTTTATCACTTATTTCTTATGAACACACGTGCTTGTTTATACTGAATCTAATAAATCCGCAAAGTCTCATACCTTGGGTCGTCTCGATAGAGGTATCTCGGCAACGGCTTCAGACCATCTGATTGATGGCTCTAATCTCCACGACTATAGAACTCCTACGGTGATAGATAACACGAGATAACAGGTTTTATATACAATAATATTCTGGCGAAATATTATTTTTTAGGTATCGAAGACGGATTTATGCTCATAATTTAAAGAAAAAAGAATGCTTGAAATCACAACAGTAAAACAGTCATACCTAAGTGTAATTTTTACATGCAGGTGCATATAATTTAACAAATATGAGTGTTCTTTTAGTTTATTGGGTCTTTTTTTTGGTCCTGGGAATGAACCGACTATCTTGAAACTTCAATAACGAGGTAGATATGGGATAAACCGCATACATATGTGTATTTGACGATTCGTTATTAATAAAGAATAGACGTTTACATTTCTGGAATTGTAATCTAACCAAATTCGTCAAAACGATTCATCTTCTATATATAAAAGAAAGTTGTGTTAGTTACACTATTTATAACTCAAGAACGGCTGTACCGATTTGGCTGAAAGTTGGTGGGGAGGTAGCTTAGAACCAGGAGACGGACATAGGATAGGGAATGTTTATCCCGTTGGAACCGGTAGGTGGCGCTGAGATCGGGTTCTAGAATCCTCCTAATTACCTGGACCGATTTTGGTGATTTTGTTTTATTGTGTTTGAGTATGTCCCCGGATGGTTTAAAGCCACAACAGGTAGGTGGCGTTGGGATCGGGTCCTAGATTTTAATTGTCAAGCAGGACAACGTCTGCCGGGACCGCTAGTTAACGATAAAGAAGAATTTTTCAAAGACGAATGATGTTCATGATCTAAATCTATCTATAATTAGTCTATAATTTAACTATTGTAAGAAATATCTTTTTTAGTATCTAAATAGAACCGTCGAGTGATAAAACGAAAACCCGATAATGTAGTCAAATTTTGTGTCAATCACCTCATAACAATGATATAAGCGTGCAAGTCAATTTAAAGAGCGAATTCAATCAGTCCAAACAAGCAGAAAATCGAACCCCAAATCATCCAATCGTACTAAATCTCAAATTCCGAGTACGCAGCTAAGGAGCCGGCCCGTCCCGACCAAGTCCCTGATTTAAATTGCAGATGCCCCTCGGGAACGAACGCCGACTCCCGCGATATGCTAATCATAGTCAAGCTAAGGATTATCCCTGTTTACACTCAACAAACTCACTTAATTTTGCGCCGACCGATGTCTTACCATATTTGCTGTCCAAAAGGCAGACGACGGCTGACAGTCTAAACTCTAAACGTAGCCGGATATTTAAATAAGACCCGTTCTATATTCAAAATCAGTGTTCTCAAGTGCTGAACCATGTTGCTATATAAGAATGCTATGAATGATAAATTTTATTCGCAATCGATACATTTATAACTTTTAAAGTATGGGATGGATAGTTCTAAACAAATCCAAGATTATAGAGCATAAACAATATTATTAACCAACATTTATTAGCGATTTTGTTTATATAAATATTCCTTGAGAATAACTTTTAAGATATTTTTGTAATATTCCACCAAATTCTTTTCAAGGATTTCGTAGCGAAATTACAAATATAGGTGATGGTCATCTCCTCTACGGAATTGATTATTGCGTGTGGACTGATAGGCATTTAGCCGATCGTATTAGTTTATAATGTTTTTTAATGGCAAATAGTTCGCATTTGACCACGATCACTCCTAACGTCAGACAATGATGCGGTCAAAAATGGAGCACACTTACCTAGAAAATACCTATTCACACGAGACGTTAAGACCGGATTGTATTTTTCGGGAAACACGGTCTCTGGTAGTATTATTCCACAGGTCTGCCGGAAGCAGTATGTCACTTACTAAACAGTTATATGCTATAAGAAAATATACTAAATAGTTTAGAACTTATGTAGCCTAGTAGTTAAGGCGTCTTGCGTTTCATATCAATGACGTGGGTTCTAATCCTGGCTAGGAAATATGATGTGCTATAATAGTGTTGACCTTGAAATTACGAGGCTTATGTCTAGCAGTGAATCTTTTAGGGGCTAATAAAAATAACAGCCCATAAACGTCCCAATGCTGTGCTCGGGCCTCTCAACTATTGCGGATCATATAGTGTACCGCGCCACGCTTATCCAAGGCGGCTTGGTAGGTCAGACACATCGGTTATCTCGGGGCTCAGGTTTCATCACGTTGTTTGCCTTCGCCGTTGTTAGCACGTGGTAATGTTAACAATATGCACATTAGATACAGAAAACTGCCTAAGCGGTGCATGCGTTCCTTCCCCCCAGGATTTGAACCCGAGCCCATGAGTTGCGGACGCGTGCGCTAGCCATTACGCCACCACCACTTTTTCTTATATTATTAATTATGTAAATAATACAAAATGAGTAAGTACTTAAAATATTGAATCCACTCAAATATCTTTGGTTGGGTAATTTTAAGACATTATTGGAGTCTTATGTACCTACCAGAGGAAGTAGGTTTTTATGAGAAAATAAACATTTAACGCGTTTTGTAAATATATAGAACCAGCAATAAGTACCTCTGAAACGTCGTAAAGTCGACTTGAGGTGGCACTAATAAGAATTTATGTCGATGGACCCCACAGAGGCGCCTAACCCCCGATATTGATCCCCCAAAACGTATAAATGTACAATTTACGAAATCAACCATTTTATAATAATATACCATTTATGTAACGTTGCGGTTGAAAAGCGTAAATTCAAAACTCCTAAATATAACGCTTTTTAAACATGTGATACTTGTTGCAATTACACTTTGCAAGTTAATTAATATAAATACTTTTCACTAATTTTGTCCATTAAGCGTCATAAATATTAATAGTTATTATACATTAAGCATAGGTATGCAATGCACGTACAATGTTCATTACTACTTTTTGGTTTTTTGTAATTTTACTACACCGTGTGCCGGACAGCGTACACGACTTATACAGTTTTCTGAACAAATTAATGTACATATTGTTATAATTAACACATGCCGATTGTAAACGAAAACATCGTGATGACGCCTGCGCATCGATATTTATAACCGATGCGTTAAACCACTTTGGACAAGAGTGGTGGGTATACTGTCCGTCACCTGTAAGAGTTGGGGAGGACCGAGCCCAGCAGTGGGTAATGGGTCGCATATGGGCTGTTATTTAGTGTTATTTATTATATGCGTTAATCCGAATTTGATTTAAATACATTGTTAATAGCCATCAAGCAAATTATGAAGGCCTGATTTACATTTTTTTTATTTTTTTTTGATAACTTGCGAAACTGGCGAGTTAGGACCTTATCATCGTTGAGACGGTATTTTCCCGTTAAGTTATAAGTTGCCGATTAAAATAGATGTCTGTCTTACCGATGATAAATACTTATTCGCAAGCTAACTACGTATTTAACTAATGTAAATCGTATGAAGCGTTTTAACACATTTAAAATCTCGAATAACAGCGAAGTAAATACGATTTTGTTTTCCGTTGTTATACAAAAACCACAGACATTTCCTTCTAGTTTGGTAGGCGGAAAGATACCAAGTTTACACGATGTCGGTATCTACAAATAGGAGCGCGTAAGTTCGCTGATGCCGTTTAACTTGTATATTGAGTTTGGTAAGGAAATCTGAAAAATTTACATGAAAAAGCCGCGCAGAGAGGGGGCGGGCGTTCCTGGAGACGTCTCGGGGCCTGTTTTCTAACAAGGGACTGGAATGTTTGAGGTATCCAAAGCAGGCATGCGGAATATAACTCAAATATTCGATTGAACCCTCGAACGTGTTTAATATAATTTTATTAGATGTATTTATTTGTGTACGACAATCCTGGGAACAAATCTGTTCTATCCGTAAGTTAATATGTGTGTCAAACTGACACCTCTGAAGCATATATAATTATATATGTGGGTATTCAATTACGACAAGTAGAATAAGAAGTACTTTTACATAGTTATAAAAGTCATAACTTATCTTCTTTATCATTACGAGTATATAGTAAAAAACAAAACGCAACCGCTACTATCTGTCTGTCTGTATGTGTTTCCGCTGACCCCACTTAAACCATACAACGTATTTTTCACTGAAGGTTTATATAAAAAACCTTTTAAGTTTTTATATAACTAATACAGGTATGGATGCAAAATTGATCAAACGACGCTTGGTGAGTCGTTTATCATTATTTTGTGAAGTATTTTCGATATCGAGACTGAACATAGAATGGTTTTTATCCTGTTAATGCGAACGTTTCTGAGATATAAGGACCAGAAGTTTACGCAAGCGAAATCGCGTGAAAACCCCAAATTAAATACATTTTTGAAACTAAGTTCTTTATGGCACATTACTCGGCGGATGGAGACTAGACGACAAAAATGACAGCGAAAAAAAATGTTGACCACTGTATATTATTATACAACTTCAAATTTTATAGCGTTGATATAAGATCTAAAATAATATCTATTAGTGTGCTACGCTGTTTTGAGAATAGAATGTCTTGCAATTGCTCCTATTTCCTCTATGGTCTTCGAGATTTCCTACCAGACTGGTGTCCCAAAGAGACAACATTAGTTTATTTTTTTATAATAAATTGGTTCGTATTTGAGCACGACCGTGCTATAATTACACGATGATGCGGTTGAGTATGGAGCACGCTTACCTAGAAAATACTTATTCACACGGGACTTGAACATGCCTTGATTGTACATGTCAAACATTTAATTTAAAAAATGTCTGAACGTCTCTGCTAAAAGTTCAGAGAACCTACTCATGTAAAAGTTATACTTTGCTAACAAACATGATTAAACTTATAACCCTTAGCAGACATTAAAAGATAAATACAGTGGCGTCGGTGGCAAGTTGGGCGCCAAAGTTCGCGATATGTGGCCTGCCACATGAGTAGTAATTAACACCGCCTCGCGAGTGGGGGGGGGGGTCGGTTCTCCCAGCATGCCTCTAGCCGACATGTTACCCCCCTCCCCACACTGACTGGGGCACACCGATTGAATTAAACTTCGGCACGGTTGTTGTGGTTGGGAACCGGGGTTGGTTTTGTCGCCCACGTTTTGTGCAGCTGCGATTAAACTACCAATACTCGTCCAGCATTTATTAGTTTCGTTCAACTTTTGTATCGATTACCATTATATATTGATAATGACTGTTGTAAAGCTCGATAAGCTGCATCTGATAGAATAAGTTTGAAATCAATTATTTCAGGCTATTGCTATTATTAAGTTTAATTACTTATAATGCAGTTAAGAAGATAATCTATTATCGCTACTAATTATTCTTAATTAGTTAGTGTAAAATTTAACTGTTACATTAGCGTAGTCAATATGTATTTTTGTTATAATTGAATTCGTTTATTGAGGTTATAATATTGTCAAGTCCAATCATTCTTAATTCAGGTAGAATTTACAAGGTTGTCATTTAGGATAGGACAGTTTATTTTGTACGTTGCTGCACATATAGCTATATAGGAATAAAATGGTTTTCCACTATATGTGAACGTGTGTGATAGTAGACAGGTATTAAAAAATCACTATGTTAACTAATGACTTTTTAAATAATCAGTAGGTGGGGGACTATTCGTTACATTTTCATAAAAAGTGTCTCCTCCGTCTATCGTTCGAAGCATACAATAGAAAATTATGAAAAAGTTTAGTTGCTCAATAAATGTTTTAAATAAAAATTAGCTTGAGCAGAATCCGTTTAGGATTCTGTAGTCAAATAATAAAAATAGTGAAAGTTTGGCTACTTTTACGAAATATTACACTGTGCGCCGTCTGGCACGTTATAGTATTAGAACACATTGGTGTTATTTTGAATAAATAAATGTATTTATTAAATATTAAAAACGTATACCATAATAATACCGGTGCTTCACTATATATAGTGTCAACAAAAAACAACTGAAACAACAGATTATAACACAAGAGACAAAATGTTTTGTTTTACCCCTTAATCGGACACAGGGAACTGTTTTCCTAAATTTCCGAATATTTTTGAAATGGCAACCTTTTAGATTGTATTTTTTACACAAATAAAATCTTAGATAATTAGAGAACTATTTTACTGGCAGCACTATCCTTGCAAATGTCATAATCAAATTAATGTCACTTGTCAAAATTGCGCGATTTTCACATAGTGGAGACATAATCTGCTATTTAAATTTATAGACGTAATCGGGCAAAGGGAAATTATTTCCCACTTTGTTTGTCCATGAACAGGTAAAGGGAAATAATTTCCCACCCGTAAAAGATCATTATTTTCGGTTTCAATAATTTATATATGACTTTACGTACACTGATATCCAACATGACCCAAGAACATATACTTAAGCCATGAATAACATTTTTTTTGGTTCTGCCCGATTAAGGGTTAAGATACCATCATTATAGTCTATGAACTATATATAGTTATATTATAGTCAATGTCATAAAGTTCGGTCATACAAAGGGCCTCTGAATGAAAAAGTGTAGAGCACTAGGCTTCAAACGGTGTAGGGTTGCTTAATTTAAAACCATGCTATAACAATTTTGGTTTTAAAAATCATTATTAATTACCTTGCAAAATAGACTCGATTTATTTCTACATATTACCAACTTTATTGTAAAACAAAAAAAAACAACAATTTTGCATATCTACACACAATCGATAAATCTGCGCAGACCTAAAACACAGATATGTAAATCGCTACGATATATCATTACGTATTTAGCAGGCATAAGACAAGTGTAGTAGAAATATGTTAATATTCCTAAGAAACTAACATTTTTATGGACTTGGCAACCTTAAGTGGGGTGGATGCATGCTCTGAGTGGAGCACAATTAGCGCGCGCGACTCAACACGACTTGAGTTTTAACAACGCGCTACGAAACACTCGGCATCATTCACACGAGACGGGGCCCACCTTGCGGGATTCTGCTATCCTGCGGCGCAGGCGGCACGGCCACATAAAAGGAACTGTAACATTATTTTAGATATATGTAAGTGGGTCTCCGGAAATGGAAATACATTCGTGAATATACGGATAAGGTACGGTGCGAAATATAAGAACGTTGGAAGTCATGTAGGTGGTATATTTGTCAAACATGGGAGAAGTTAAATTGAAGCTAATATATTGTAGGAAAATGAAACAAACGATAAAACAAGATTTTTAGGTAAAGTCAATAGTTTTATATGGTAATATTTATATAAATGTGAAAGTTACTTATTTAGATGCTTATTAGTTCCTTCTTGTTGTTGATTTTCAGGAGTGAACTGATAATCATGACATTTTGTATATATATATATATATATATATATCCTTTTAAAAATGTAATAAAACTGAAAGTAATACGTGGTTGAGTAGTAAGTTGTGTGAATCTTAACATACCTAAGTGGATCAAAAAGTTTTTGGGGTCAACATAAAAAAATGCAAATAAAAATATTTTATTTACAATAAAATATTTTCCCTCCAATGCAATGCATTTAGAATAACGCTTTTCTAACTTTCTTATTCCTTGCGAATAAAATTGGTTTTTTTTGAGACTTACTTTTACTTTTCACGACAATGACGCGGTTATAGCTGCCGAGTCATAACCGCGTCATTATAGTGAAATTCAGTTCCAAAAATTTCCTCTTTTAATTTTAGGAATCAGTGAAAATCACTTGGAGCTAACTCCGGAGAATATGGTGGGTGGTCAAGGAGATTGAAGTCAGCACAGTAGATTGCGTTGAGCGCAACTTCCAATCGATGAGCTGGAGGGACCGTTATCGAGAAGAAACAATACGACCAACGACAGTTTTCCACGACAACACATGACAAGGCGACAGCACAAATTATCCAAATTAAACTAGAACATTTAGAAATTACGCTTAGAAATTTCCAAACGTCGCTTTTTGTTATCGTCGGTTAACATTCGTGGCACCCATTTTGCCGACACTTTTGAACCTCAGTGAATCAAATACAATGGATTGAACGGTACCAAAAGATATTTTTAGGAGCTCGGCTATATGTTTTATAGTTATTCTTCTGTCTTCCAAAACCGGATTCTCCACCTGTTTAACATTTTTTTTCGGAACGGAGGTTGAACGCGGCCCAGGACTCGGGTCATGTTCACAGCTTGATTCTACTTCTTTTAAATTCAGCCAGTCAGTACACAACCATAGAATAGGTTATAGCATTGTCCCCTAATGTCTGCTGAATGCCTAAAAAAATCTGTGGAAGACATTTTTTTCAAGCAGAGAAATTTTATCACCGCACGTAGCTCACTTTTATCCATAATTTGGCGTTTTTAGCAACTCGTTGCACAAAACAATTTATTACATGCAAACGAACTGACGAAAACAAGTGACAGTTGGCAAAAATATTGTGTGATTGACACTGTTTAATTTGAATATCGAACTTCTCCCAAAAAGGTTCTATATATACTGCACTGCTTCGAACTTTTTGATTTACCCTCGGTGTATAAAAAAAAGTCACTTTCCGGGTTTATCTTTACATCCGCCAACTAATCCTAAATCACGTGACATATTTTTAAGCGGTTTTCACTATCAGTTAGATAATTTTTCACTGAAGGTTTATACACATAAGTATATAAGAAAGCTAATTAAGTTTCTGTGTAAGGAAAACGGAGTTACTTCCCGGGGATTTGTACGCGGCGTAGTCGGGGGTAAGACTCTATTTTGAGAATAATGAAAATACCGGAATGTCTTTAGAACAACACTACAACGACTCCATTGCGTCCTAAATCCAAAAGGTTCGTTAACGCGTACCAATAAGACCTCACTAAGCCAACGCTTTGAAAAAGACGAGTGGTGGGGTACGAATGTTAGACGCGTGTAGCGCACTTCGACCACCACTCGACGCCAGCCCGGGGTCCCTGGAACACTCCAAACTGCTTTATAAGCCGAGCTAGTGAAGGCCGCAATTCTCGCTAATACTTGCTCATTTTATCCTCCGAAACCTTTAAGGATACAAACTTCCTTATTTCACATACGTGTATATAAACAACAGTATTTGGAAAAATATAAACTCTTCTTATTTCTGGGTTACCACGCATTTTCTACATTTTGACATGCTATAATAATTATACTCTAAAAATAATAACCAAATTCATCATACTTTTCGACAATAAGGTCGTTTTCTATAATAATAATTCTCGGCTTTTTTTAAACATTGGTTTTCAGATTCTCCAACAATTTTGGCATGTACATTTCTGTAGTCATAAACATAACACAGACGGCAACTAAAGTCCCTAGTTTTTGTTTAGTAATGTTAATGATACATCAGGCTTATGGTGAATGTAAGAGAAACAATGGCGGACATAATCTTCGTTTTTTAGTAAAGTGGCGTTGCGCAGGGTGGCTCGGACCCGCCATACCCCTTTCTGTGCCTCGCCTATTTAACTATTAAACCGGTCCGCCCCTACCAACTAACATATTCATGACTTGGAGAATACCACCCCCTATTTTACGAATAGTGGTCGCACTGAATCGGAAAGGTAGCCCATTTGGACCCCGACGTTATGTGAGATATCACGCTACCGTATGCTACGTAATTTGGGTTATTCACGAAAGGCATCACTTAAAAGTAGATTCGTATCACCCACAGAGATAATATTGCCTCTAAAAAATTTCCTGAAGTCTCACGAGAATATGCGTGTACGAAGATAAGTTGTTTATAGACTAGTAGACAAGTGCCTTTTGGACATACTTTTTTCAGCAGTCTCCGAAAATTATAAATGAGGTGTATGCCATTCGATTCGGAATGGCAGCTAGATGATTTTTGAAAAAAATGAAGTTCCGCTTGCAAAAATTGTAAAAGTTATTAACAATTAACTAAAAAAAAGGGGGGTTTAGTTTTTTGCAAATAACTCAAAAAGTAATAAAGATTTTTCAAAAATTTGAAAAAAGAGAAGATAGAGAAGATGCCATTCCGAATCGAATGACACCTCATTTATAATTTTCGGAGACTGCTGAAGAAAGTTGGTCCAAAAGGCACTTGTTTACTAGTCTATTATTTAAATATAGCAATACAAAGTTCTTTGAACAAAACTCCGAATATATATTTTTGTTAATATTATTCGCAATTTTCTGATTTTTCCATGTATCAATGTATATTATCTAATGTGGGTTTTTAGACTTTGGATAAAAACGGAACCCTTATAAAATATAAATTAAAAAGTCAGACCTTCCATCTGTTTAGTATGCCGAAGAAATTTTAAACAAGACTATGTAGTAGTAGCAGTAATGTAGATTATGTGTGTATATAAAACGCATTTTTATTAATTTCTTCTGTAATTAAGAATTTCCTATTATTTATTACCTTACAAATAATATAAACATGAAAGTATGATTGTTTAGATGTTTGTTATTTGTTTCTTTTTCACGGCTTTGAGGATAAAGTGCGTATAATGAAATTTGACTTGCATGTACTTTTGGTCTTTTTAAAACATATGGTAGTTTTAATTTCGGAAATGATGATGATGAATTGTGTAGATTGTAATTCAAAATCTCTCAATTGTATATAGACGGTATTCATAACATTTTATTTTCATGTTGGCAGACGCGATAGATTTTTACTGTGTTCGATTTATTTTATTACATGTAAAACTTTAAACATAATATTTTATATAATATCCTACATAAAATATTATCTAAAATTTCCAAACAGTAATGTATTAAATTATTATCATTCATAACCCTTTTAATTAAAACAGTTTATCAATGACTTCAATGCGCTACCGGTTGTGCCAATTTGCAAAATTTTTTATACTATAAAACTGTTGGAGAGATGGCGAGTTGTTGTAAAAATGTTTGTGTAGAGCTAGTGTATGAAATATGTTAAGACCGTAAGTTTCTCTGATTATAAATACAGTGACCAGTTGTTGTTCTTTTATTAACATACACCCTTCTAAGTTATTGCAAGTATTACAGATAACTTTTATGGATCCGAACGAATAAATCCACGTCAAATACTCTATCATCAATAACAATCTTGTAAAATAATAAAATAAAATACTTAAAATTAGTTATATTTGGAAATAGTTGTCAATACCAATAAGAAAACTTCAAATGAGAATTGGCCAGTTGAGTTGATAGTTGCCAGGTGGAGTTTGAATCGATTAACACACGTCACGGAAATCAAAATTTATATGATCGCTCCCTCGAAATTTAATGACGTCCTTTGAAGTCTTAGAAAATGCTCGTAAAGCTATTTCAAAAGTGCCGTGACGGCTACAGACGACGTTTGTGTTAAGCAGAATGTTGCAATAACACACCGCAAAGCTTCCTCATATTGATCACAGGGAAGTAAGTGGTTTCAATTTAAGTAAATGAAAATAACAACCGATTGGACTATTTAACGTGTGTCGCCTTCTATGACAACTGAGGTTATAAAGATCAATCGAAATTCTGTTGTTGACATTTTGGTTACCTATATGTATTACTATAAAGTGCCAACTTGTCTTCGTTCACGTTGGCATGACGTGTTTGTTAGTGAATGTGACGGCAGCGCCATATTTTTGGCTATATTTGTCTATACCACGGAAACGATATCATTTATCAGGATAAAAAGTATCCTAAGAGTTAACCCGGTATATAAGCTAAGTGTGTTGAGTTCCAATCAACAGAGAGACACAAATATTCTAATACTTGTATTTTCAAAATCTACTCTGCCAAATTCGCCCCTTGATTTTTGTCTCATTTTTAAGCTGCATAAACAATATAAAACTTAAAAAACTAAGATAAACCCAAAATAATAAACTATATAATTAACTTTGTATTCGTTTTGTTACAAATAAACTCGGTGCATATTTTTAAGTCCCTAGCATATAGAGCTCACGTACTGTAGACAATTGTAGTATATGGATGTTTAATAAGTTGCTTCACTGATAATTTGGAACTACCTTTAAATAATTTTGGTTTGTAACTATGTTCTTCAATATCTTTAAAAAAAAAATTAGTTATTGAGTCAATGGACGGTTTTAACACCTAAGGCTTGGCCTAGTTTAGGTGTTAGTATCCAGTCTTAATTGTAAGGCGTAATTTGTACGAAATTTTGGTGCCAATTTTTTTTTTAAATTAATTGTACGTATTCGACACCTCCGACAGAATTATTTAAGATAGATAAGTGAGAATTCATTTAAAAATGTACCATTACCACAATTAAGGCTTTCGCCGCGCCTCTTCGATCACGTTATCAATGGTATGCATAAAAACAACACATATTTATTACAGGGATAAGGATAAAAATAGAATAAGTGTATAGTTTTCGGATTTACGAAAATACCAAATTCCTTAAAAAACCGTCCACATCCAAAGTATTAAAAAAATCAAATGTTATATACATTATAGTATCCTCTACTAATTTTTATGTCATAGACACATTAGTCCTGGTTATTACAACGATCTGACCAATTTATTATTATACTTATTCTATACTGAACTAGAAAGCAGAAATGAATAGTCGTGTGCACATAACAATTAAAATCGCTTGTAAGTACTCTCTCTACAGACGACATCTGCTAGTGGTCGGATTTATCTCGAGACAAATTGCAAGTGGTGAGTTGGCGCAGTGAATCGCCACAACAGCCGCTATCCTTTGTGCAAATGAGACACATAACAGCGCTGAAAATTGTTTCGCTAAATTAATATGTTTGCACATCTTTAAATTCAATCTAAGTAATAGCGTCGCCTTTACGCTAGAGTTCATAAAGTGGAACGTGGTAAGCACCTAAGCGGGTTCTTTATTTTGCAAATAATATTAGGTTGGGGAAAAAGTTTCTTCGCATTTTTTATAAAAATTCAAACAAAAACAAAGTTTATTTACATTTGACTAAAGTATGTAGGTGCCATTTTGTTGGATAACCTTTTGCCATCTTGTAGGTAGGGACGTGATCCCATTGCTATAAAAATTTTGGGGCTTCTGATCAAAAAACTGCGACAAGTGGTTTTGGCAGTCCTCTCGTGATGTTAACCTGACACTGCTTAAGGAATTCTGCAGAGACCGAAACAGGTGAAAATCTGAAGGTGCAATGTCAGGACTATACGGCGGATGCCACACCACACCACCCAGCCAAACTCTCGTAATTTTTGCTGAGTGGCTAAAGATGTGTGAGGTCTAGCGTTATCATGGTGAAAAACCACACCCCTTCTGTTGATTAATTCCGGCCGCTTTCTCTTAAATTTTTGCTTTAATCTCATCAGTTGTTCGCAGTACAGTTCAGAATCGATGGTCCTGCCTGGCGGTAACAGCTCATAATGAATAATGCCCTTCCAATCCCACCATATACACAACATCACCTTGTTGCGAGTTAACCCGGGTTTTGCCACAGTCTGTGAAGCCTGACCGGCCTTTGACCACGATCTTGTCATATGTGATCCACTTTTCATCACCAGTTATCAGCTTCTTCAAAAATGATTCGGTTTCATTACGTCGTAATAAATAATCACAAATGAGTACACGGTTCATTAGGTTTCTTTCAGTAAGCTCATGAGGCACCCAAATTACGAGCTTTTTTGTGTACCCAGCTTTTTTCAAATGCGCCAAAACCGTTTTGTGGTTAATTCCCAGTTCTCCAGCTACATCGTAACTACTAATATGCCGACCTTGCTCCACTTTTTCAAAAATGGCATCAATTTTGTCCCTAACAGGGTGACCAGAGTGACGAGCATGTCTGATATCAAAATTTCCGTATTGAAAACGCTTAAACCAAATTTGCGCTACTCTCACAGATACTGCATTAGGTCCGTCCACAAACATCATAATTTTTCGCGGCTTGTGTTGCATTTTTACCTTTTTTGTAGTAAAATTTTAAAATATATCGAATTTCTTCACTCATTTTAACAATGACAAAAACAAATGAAAATCACACATTTTCCTAATTTGAATACGGAATTGTCTTGTTTAAAATTAAAACTTTTTAATGATACCAAAACCAGCCAGACACGAATGGTATATATAGCCACAGAGATCTTATTACAAGTTCATAAATACTATATGCGAAAAGACTATTTCCCCAACCTATTATATTAATTATGGCGTTATCGTGATTTTGACTGTATAAATTAATATCGAATTATTGTATAATTTTTATACTATAAGTATTGTTTAATATACTTCACCTCTTTTCCTGTTATTATTCATTTATTCACTTTCCCTACCATAAGTTAAATTTTGACATTAGATGCATGGAGCTATGTCAAATTTTAACCGATGGGGCAATGAACGGTCGGTAAGATATAGGACCGAGCCTATAACGATATAAGCAAAGCCTATATCAATAGTCGTCGCGACTGAATCAATAGACATAAAATATACTTTAGGTTTTCTAGTGACTTAGTGCTCACAACACCCGCGTTATATTTCAAAGACTTGAATTCGAATCCTCACAGGAAAGTATGTACTTGGCATTTTTTATGATATAATATTATGCAGTTTGTTACAATTAGCACATACTGCGGATGAAGGAAAACATCGTGAGTAAACCTGTACATCGAGATAACCGTTGCATGAAATACGCTTTAGACAAGTGTGGCGGGGTACACCGTTAGCTCCCTTTTTGTAGTTTCATATTATTCTGTAGAATTTTCTGCTAAATATGTAATAGGCTTTAACGTCTAATGTTGACAAAATATACTGAGATAAAATACATTAACAATATAAATCTTCCAGTACCAACCGGTATCCTTGCAGTAAAAACCAATCCAATAATAGCAATTAATATTCTTTGCACGGATTGTAAATATCTATATAACCAATTTTGGGTTCATTAGGACGACGATGAGGCCACTAATACTCATTAAAACATCAATGTCCCGTCTTGTACCCGAAAACAAGACAAACCTTAAAGTCGCAAGAAGACAAGTTGCCAAAACTCATCCCTTCAACTTGGTTTGTTTAAACGTTAATTATCGCTTTATTTATGTTGGAAATATTCTAATTTACCCGGAGCTAATACCGGGGCTGTTGCCGGAGACGAGACAAGACGTCGCCGGTCCCGCCATCTGACAGGTGTCTTACGCGTGGTTGGATTTATCTTAGGATAAATTGCGTCGAGCCCTATTCTGTCCTATCGTGTAGACCTCGCACGTCTGGTAGGGGATTTAAAGGGCGTTTTGAATTGTCATTTATCAAGCGCACAACTAATACTGTGACCTATTTCTAGGAGACAAAAAGTGACACAAGGATAGACTCGTTAAACTGTAGACGTAAATTTATGAAATAGGATCTCAAAAGGGTTTAGAGTTTATATAGTTCAAATTTCAAAAGCATTTGACATTAACTTTTCTTAGAACAGAATAAATATATCAGATCATAAACGCGCAGTAAGGTAGAGGATAGTATATCCGTCACTTCTGTCTAAAGCAGATTCATACGTCGGTTATCTTGATGTACAGGTTTTCTCACGATATCATTTTCCTTTACTGTCAGTACGCAAGTAGTTAATGCTCCTCTACCAAGAAACGAATCCACATTACTGGATGTGTAGTAGGCGGCTTAGTTACTAAGCTACTGTGCTATGACTATCTACCATACACAAGTTAATTTATAAAAAAAGATTATTTTATATTACTAAAATAACCATCAATTACAAAGGGCAACATTGCCACTTTCCACAGCTTGGGATGTATATCCACTCCATTGTTTAAATATGCATCACGCCGTTTCTACTTCAGAAAGTGTCTCAAAAGTGCCTCGGCGCTTTTATTAATATTTTAAAAGGCAATTCCAATCGGGACGCAATTTCGTTCGGGTGTACGCCGTTTTCCAGGCTAACGATCACCAGTCTTTAAGTATGTAAAGATAGCAATTCACAGTATATTGTGTAAATTGAATCAATGTGAAATTAATCCTATAATTGTTGGTGTCCCTAGTTTAAGTTATTATTATAGTACATACATAACATAATTAATTATTCACTAAATTAGATAAAGATTTTATTAAATAATACAAAAGTAAATAGCCACAACATTTCTTGAAAAAACAATAGGCGTTAAACCACATTGTTTTGAACGAATCCAGCGATTTACATAATTATCAAATAATACTTTTATTATACTTTACTGCTCAAAAGCTTCTCAGCAATACTAATACTATAACGGCATTTTATTTGAATAAATTAAATAATAAAATGTATAAATAATAATAATATTTGTTAAAACCAATTTCGTTTACAGCAAGCGCGACACAATGCACTGAAACTCTAATTATAAAGTTCTTTATTCCGTCAAGTCTGACATAAAATGTTCTATATTTCTGTTGTACTATTAAATTTGTGAATGTTAAGCAAGCAAAAATACTAATGTATAATTTAAAATTCAGTAGAATTATTACCTGCGCGGTTCAATTACTCCACGATAGCAGTCAACAAGTAGATTTGCATAAAAATAAAGCGTACTAACACAGCTATCGTACATTGATAACGAATTTAGAATATGTATGTCTCGATAACCAAGTTAATTATATCCAAATGCTATAATGACTGCTGACGGTATCAATGTAAATTATGTCGAAGTTTCCAATGTTTGTGCCGTGAAAACATTTTCCAACGTGCATTCCAATTGGATTTTGTAATTGCAATGCTCAATTACGAAAATTTCTGATAGATTCTGATATTTGAGTCAAATATTGAATACAGAATATTATTTTACTTTGCCATGGGCCGGTCTATTTATAGTATTTTTATATTTTATTTTTTTCTTTCTGCGTCACTATATTTTTTTAAATGTTTTATAGGTTCGCACTTGACCAACGTTGCACCTGATGTCAGGTATTGATTACTTCCTTGCTCTCAAAGGTGATGGAGCGGATTATCAACGGACAACTTCTGGGTTACCTCGAAGATTCCCAGCTACTCAACGACCGGCAATATGGCTTCCGCCATGGTCGTTCCGCTGGGGATCTCTTGGTATACTTAACCCACCGTTGGGCAGAAGCCGTTGAGAGCAAGGGTGAAGCCTTGGCAGTCAGCCTTGATATCGCTAAGGCCTTTGACCGGGTCTGGCATAGGGCACTTCTTACGAAGCTGCCATCATACGGGATTCCTGAGGGGCTCTGCAAGTGGCTATCCAGCTTTCTTGGTGGGCGCAGTATCAAGGTCGCTGTCGACGGTTGCTGCTCTACCACAAAGCCTATCAATGCTGGTGTGCCTCAAGGCTGTGTGCTGTCACCTACACTGTTCATCCTGCATATCAATGATCTGCTCTCTATAGAGAACATTCATTGCTATGCGGATGACAGTACAGGTGACGCTAGATATACCAGCCGGGCTAATGCCCCTCGGTCGCTAGTGGAAGAAAGTCGGGTCAGACTTGTGTCTGAAGTGGAGAACTCCCTGGAGCGAGTCTCTGAATGGAGACGACAAAATCTTGTTCAATTTAACCCCACAAAGACACAGGTCTGCGCATTCTCTGCAAAAAAGACCCCATTTGTCCCTGCGCCACAGTTCCAAGGAACAACCCTTACCATCTCCAACAGTATCGGGGTTCTAGGCGTTGATATAACGAACGACGTGCAGTTTCGGGGTCACCTGGAAGGCAAGGTTAAACTTGCCTCAAAAAAGCTTGGTGTGCTAAACCGGTCTAAGCAGTATTTCACCCCGCGGCAAAGACTTGTGCTTTACAAAGCACAAGTTAGGCCGCATATGGAATACTGCTCACACCTATGGGCTGGAGCACCCGCTTACTAGACCGACCCCCTTGACTCCATCCAACGTCGCGCCGTTCGTATAGTCGACGATCCCATACTAACAGGCGGCTTAGAATCGCTTAGCCTTCGGAGAGACTTTGCGTCCCTCTGCGTATTCTACGTCCTGTACAACGGAGAGTGTTCCGAGGAACTGTTTGATCTGGTGCCAACACCTAATTTTTACAACCGCACCGCTCGCCATCGACGGGATGTTCACCCCCATTTCCTGGAGCTCCCACGCTCAACTACGCAACGGTTCTCTAGAACGTTTATACCGCGTACAACAATGATCTGGAGAGAACTTCCCGCCGAGGTTTTCCCTCTGCGCTACGACATGGGGTCGTTCAAGAAAGGCATTATACAATTTCTTAGAGGCTGGCAACGCGTTAGCAACGCCCCTGGTGTTGCAAACGTCCATAGGCGACGGTAACCACCTTTCATCAAGTGGGCCGTCCGCCTGTTTGCCTGCTTCAGGCAATAAAAAAAAATTAAAAAAAAGGTAGAAATGCGGTCTAAGATGGAGCGCCATTATCTAAAAATACCTGTTCACGCAAGACTTGAAGAAACATAAATTGTATGTTTCAAGTAAAACAGACTTTTAGCGATAAGGCATTTGGTCTTTTTAACCGACTTCGAAAAAAGGAGGAGGTTCTCAATTCGTCGGGATCTTTTTTTTAACCGACTTCGAAAAAAGGAGTAGGTATGTTCGCCGATTACTCCGTGATTTATGATCCGATTTACGTGATTCTTTTTTGTTCGAGGCGGAATAGCTTCCAATTGGTCCCCTAAAAATTTTACATAGTTTGGCCCAGTAGTTTTCATTTTATGAACATTTTTTGTTCTCGTTTCTTGGGAGCTATATTTTTTATGAAGTGCGGCACCATTCGAAGTCCACCCATACATAGGTAGACACTAAAAAGTAACAAATAAAATATAAAAACTTCGTTTAAAAAAACCGACTTCAAAAACTAAAAAAGTAAAATGTATAAAATAACTTATTTCTAAAGCTATTATTATTAATATATATTATCTAAAACATCTTGAAGTCGGTGCAAAGTAAAACATAATAAAAATTACTATATTTTGCAAATTACTAAGCACCGACTTCAAGATGTTTTAGATAATATATATTAATAATAATAGCTTTAGAAATAAGTTCTTTTATACATTTTAGTTTTTAGTTTTTGAAGTCGGTTTTTTTAAACGAAGTTTTTATATTTTATTACCAAGTAACTATTGTACTAACGAGTGTGTGTATTAATTTTTGTTAATTTGTTTTGTTTTGGTGAAAAATAAAGTGTTATCTATGTAAAAAGACATTTTATGTAAAGTATCACTTATAATTTTAATTAATTATGACCACTCTTATAAAAGCAGATGACTGCCCAAGACGCGCTTTATCCATAATCAGACATTGCGCAGCGTTCTGTATATAAAGAAGAAAACAAATATGGCGCTTATTACTTATAAATCTATATTCATGTATAATGACGCTAACTTTACTGAGAGTAATCAAGTAACGCATCAAACGCGTGTATTGTTTTATAAAAAGTAAATACGCTACATTTCATCAACATCACATTCACATACCACATTTTACACTCGCGAGAGGATTAAGGTATGTTATACTCGGATTTGCAAATTAATTTATTACTACAGCTTTATAACTGTATATACTTACACATAGAAATATGAACACGTGTAGGTGTTTGCTCATCAGTCATTTACCAAATTAATTATATTCTGGTACGAGGGAGCATCGTGTTAAGACCAGGTGCGAATGTACAGGTACAATATAGAAAATCCCATTATGTGAACCTTGTGCTGGAAAACTATATAAATATTTATAGGATATAGGATGTTATGACATATTCAGATATGTTCGACATAAATAAGATCATAACCTTACAAAGACGGCGCATTAAAATTATTCATTGGCATATAATAGTTGTAGGTTGAACTGCGAAAATGGTCCGAATATGCCATACCTATATTAGGTTAAAAATGTTGAAAATATAAAATGTTATGTTAAAAATTTTAAAGATGTAAAATTTTATACATTTTAGGAAATATTAAGTGATTAAATTTTTAAAATGTATAAAACTTTATCGACTAATGGGCTTGGGCCTCACCATTCTAGGAGTTCGGACAGTTTCTGATTGCGGTATTTTACAGTAATTACGGTAATCAAATGTGTAGGTATTTACAAATACTTGTTATTCGAATTCATCATAATACGATAATTGTAAAAAATGCATTAATTACGATGATATTTTAAGTCTTTAAATAATCCGCTTATCACGGCCATTTCATAAATGCAGTGGCGCATTCCGTCCAGAACGGAAAATTTTATTCATGCAAAATCGTTGTTATTACAGTACACATTGTTATAACGTATAATTATACTGAAATATTAAAAGCGAATGCAGCGAACATTAAAGCTAATGCGGTATTGCTCCGTGCATAAACTCATTGAAAGAGGGATTCGCAGCGCGTTGCATAGTACGGCTCGGCTTCCAAGTAGCGAAAGATGCAATCTGCATACATTAGCCTAACGTCTCTTAGTTTTGACACCTGCTCTGCTCCACCGCCCAAGTATTACGAGCAGATGGATGGCACAAACATGTCAACAGCAAGAGCTTTTGTTTTCAAGTTGGAGACACCAAGATAATCGTTAGAAAAGTATTGTTTCACTCGAGGGGGAGTTTGACTGGAAAAGCTTTTAAAGTAACTAAGTATAAGTGTTAAATGGTTGTTCTCAAGTATCGTTGTTGTATGCTAAGGAAAATTGTGGGGAAACTTCATAGTTTTTACACAGATTACCGTATGGTTTTTGTTCGTGAAGTATAATCCTCGTCTGTCTATTGTAAATAGTTATTTTAGAAAAGCACATTGTTCACTAAAGAGAGGATATATTTGAGTTGTATAGTATACTATCTCAGAAGTTATTTCAAATTGCAAAGGAAGATTTTATTATTCCGTATTTTCTTTCTCATAACTTGTTACTGGGTATACATTGCATTAATCTCTAGAGCATTACAAGCTAGTTTCAAATTGTCCTCATAAACTGGTAACCCAGTAAAGCAAACACCTTAAATACTTAACATCCGAGTTACATAGCCAACTTTAAATATTCGTCGAGCTCGTGAGAGGGTTGTCACGTTAGAGCGCATTTTAATAATGCACCTGCTCGTTTAGTATGAAAATTAGTTGGCGTGCAGCGGCCCTTTGTATTATTGATGGTGCTATGTTGTCGAGGCGCCGAGACACCTCCGTCGTCGGACGCTGTTTACGTAATTAAGGTCATACACAATGTTGTTGTAGTACAATTGAATTGTAATGGTAAACGAGAAAATCAATGGGTGATATTCTATACCAGGTTCTAAGAACCTACCAATAATTGATTCTCTTTTTAGTGTTTTGTAGCTATTTTTGCAATAACGGAAACTATCTTATGAAATCGTCACGTTCGTTCGGTTGTCAACTGTCTGTCTGCATCAATTGTCCAGGAAACATATTATGCTGAAACACGATACTTATCTATTAAATAAAAAATGCAAGTTTCAATATCGATTTAGAAGTGCTTTCCCGCAAACTATAACCGTAGAGAAGCAATTTACAGTCCACATTAGATTTTCTATTTCATCTTTACACACGTTATCTATAAAAAATCAAGTCACGTACGGGGTTTGCAAGCGTGAAGGTTCTTTTTCGCGATTGGTTGCAGATAAATGGGTTAGATATGTGATGAAAAAACTTAAAATAAGTACATCTTTCATCTATATCGTATCTAATGTTATATGCCGATATAAAATTTGATACGATATATAAACATTTTTTTATGTATTATTACAAAAATTGCATTGTTGTCTCCATCGTTTATAGTCTATTCCAGCTTTTTTTTTATGGCTTTAATGCACAGACACGGCATGTTTAGAATTTTATAATATTATAGATATGGGCTTACACTACAACAATTTCAACTTAACTACCTAAAATAAAACCTATGTAATTCTGGACCATAGTTACATAGGATTTCAAGTGTTATTAATCAAATATTGGTTTATAATCTATAAAGCTGTATAAATCTGAATCATATTAAAAAGCCCATCAATAAAACCGAACTTACGCATTTTCATGCATACTTATTTGGTCATTAATCTTAATCTGTCTTTTAGTAAACGCAAAAAGGGCCGGCATAATTAATTATGTTCGCATTTTATTACACGGCTTTAGCTCTTATGTGCTTTTATAAAAATGTAGCTAACATTTTTATTTAGGTGTGTTGAATTTTCTAATTATAAACAAATAAAAAAATAAAAAGACAAATCGATGTTTGCCTACTGAAAGATAAAGCAAAGTAAAACATCGGAGTTAAATAATAAAAATTAGTCTATACAAGCTAGCATTACTTTTTCCACAAGGAAAAACGTTTAAGTTCTGGCGGGAACTTTCAAAAAATCTAAATATTTTAGAGACAATTTTGCTGTTTGTCTGTTAAGTACGTATTTCCAATGATTTTATTATTGATATTTTTTCAATAAAAACAAAACCAAGTTCATACTAAAAAGCAAACCTTACATTACTTTCTACGACAATTTTAAGTCAGTGCCAAGTAAAACATTTCTACTTTTTAGTTCTTCGAATAGCTCGAGAAATAAAATTTTAAACGCCCGTAGGAGTGGAGTACAACTCCTACTGGCACGCGTATACAAGTTGTGCCTTTCGAAGAGTGTAGGCGGTCGGCGCTCTTCTGTAGGAGTTGCTCTTGATTTCCCTGGGCTCCACTAACTAGACCATGATTTGGTGACAAAGGGAGTATCCAGGAGTATACTCTTTCGAATTAGGAATTTGAATATAAGTCCACAATTGACGGAGAAATCGCGTAACAAACATACACAGCATACAGTCGACAGAAGAACTTTCTCTTTTTGGAAGTGGGTAAACAACCTGTATAACGGGATTGATCTTTCACGACTGCGTTAAATACAGCATTTCAATTTAGCTCTTTACTACAAAACATCTTTCAGCACTCCGATTTTCAAAAGTAGGAAAAATATAAACGGCTTTGGATGGAAGCGATTCCTCCTTCGCATAAATCATACCGATTTGAATGCAGAGCGCGCGCAGCAGTGTGCAGCCTGTTAGCGTTACCGATGTACCCCATTAGACCTTCGCGTTCTCCATTTTTAAAACTACCCCCGGCGCTGATTGTTTGTATTATACGATTTGATTTCGAGTTTTATTGGTATTGCTAACTGCAGACTGTTTTTTTGTTACGATTGCTTTATTTTGAACTTTAGGATCATTGTATATATTAATGGCCTCAACGAAAAGGAACTCAGAGGCTCCATCCAGTTCGATTCCTGGCATGGTAAATTTCGTATACGAATTTTCCGTTTTTTACTAGGTTCTGAGTGTCTAGGATCGGCCCTGAAACATAAAATTACTATATTTTGCACATTGGTTGGTGTTTTTATGTCTTAGTTCTCATAGACTTCAAGACCTTGTAGGAAGAAGTCAATTAAATATTTTTTTTTTGCTTTTTAGTTTGAAGTCGGTTTTATTTCTCTTAAACAAATTTTTCATCGTTCTGTTTCCTTTTAGAAATTTCCATTGGATGTTTTATAGAAATCTTTGTTCTTTCTTTCTTCTATCTAAAATTTCTTTGACTCTTTTGGGCTGATCAGACGAAAACCAACGACGAAAGGCATTTGAGGGCAAGGTCTCAAGGCCCCAAGTTTACGCCTCTGCGGTGAGACAGGGAGAAAGGAGGTGATTCTTGTAAATATTAAATTCACCTCGACCCTTTCAATAGAGCTTTGTTTTCAATGTCGCTCTATTCAAATTCGTCGCCTTTTAGTCGATGCTAATGCATCACGCGCATTCAATTAAAAATCAGAATCCTCTCCTGATCCATCAAATCCAGAAGCAATATACGCGAATTCATTGTAACAAATATATAAACATATAAACAATCCGCATGAACAAGCGCGTCTAGTTAGTTTGAAGAATTTCGAGGGAATGTATCATCTCGTATATTATTGTATCTGCGTAGTGTGTTAAAGGCTTTAGTCTTTTTCATTCTTCTTTTAAGGAAGGATTCCGTAGAGGTCACGATCATTCACTGTTCTTGCCATTTCAAAACAGAAGCCTAAAAAAAAATTCTGTCGTAAATATTCTTTAACTCCAAAGTACTAGACGAATTAACGATATTCGCAAAAAAATGCGTTCCACCAACTTTTTTAAAGTTATAGTTACGGAACCCGCAATTTTACTCAGGATCTTTAAAAATAAAAAATTATGATATTATAGATAGACATAGACATTATGAATTTTTCAATAAAATTCTTTTTTTTTAGACGATCATAATAACTTTAATAAGGGTTCCGTTTTGCCAACACTACAAGGGAATTTGAATAATATAACTAAAAATATATTACATTACAAAACAGTTAAAAGATTATTTTAATATGAAATCCATGACGATATTCATTTCCAACAACAATATTTTACGTTGAATACAAAATTCACGTATGGAAAGCCTAGTAAATGATAAATATAAACTATCGTATAAATTTGAATCAGTTACGAATCTGATAGCAATAATTCAAAAAAGGGATTAAATAACACACTCGGTAATGAACAGAATTGAGTACTGAAGTAATGAGGAAAATCATCTACGCGTATACTGTTTATCATTCAAAAACAAGAATATTGTTTACACAAAAGGGAACGATTTAAAATCACGGTAAGCGAAATTAACGTCGTGGTTATCACTTTTGGTGAGAAACTTCTTTAGAATTGTTGTGATTTGAGACTCGATGAAACGAAAAGGCGACACCAAAAAGAGAAAAACAAATAAATCTATAGGACTAAACCATCGAGAGAGTGAGATACGTGTGTGCAGCACAGATTAGAGAGTCAATAAGACCGATGATTGAACATAGGTCCAATTTGGATCGAAATAAATTGATAATAATATTTTTTAGCCTAAAACAGTGAAAAAAGTGATACTTAAAAAGTTTTTTTAAATTATAATATGTTGACGGATGTAGGCTAAAATAATTATATTTATATTAATAGAAGTTAGAGAAGAATTATCTGTCTGTGAGTATATTCTCTGAAGTTTTAGCTCTACTGCGTGTGAACAGCAAACACATAATTAGTTTTTCACCGAAGTTCGCCAGTTCATACGATTTTATTTTATTCCAAACCCGATAGACATAACAAAAATTCAATACTCTGACTACAATGCCATCTATGTAAGAAAGGGTGATTTTTATCGTGTTATATGAATAACAAAATGAAATGAAAAATGCCATACGACAAATAGGTTAAGGACTTGAACAATAAAAGTTTCCAATCGTCACGCTCACTCGAAACGTGCTCGTAGCGCGTCAAAGTCGCTCGACATGCCGTTGGAAATTTTCCGGGTTCTTTAACGGGATTCATTCATAACTCATGGCCGAGTGGAGCCTTCGAATATTTCAAGCTGAAGCCCCACACCCCTATAAATTCCGGGCGTCGGGTTGCCAAATTAGGCGCGAGGAGCAGACTTATCCCCCCCATTACACAGAGGCCGGGCAATAGCGCCAGTACGAGTTTCGAAAAACATTCCACGTGCTGTCGCAGGTGTTATACTAATAAATAATAATTCCCGAGTGTGTTCGACGTTCCAGATTCGGTTGAACGGAAATAAAGCCTTCGTACAAATCTAATAAACTTTTATCGAACTCGGCGGACAAAATTATATTGTTAGTGTAAAAGAGAACCAATAAAAAATTTAAATGTTTAAAGAAAGTTTTAAAATGTAGAATTTAAGGTATAAATTATAATACTTAAAATAAGAGACAACAACAGTAATTCATCATTCCTTATTAAAGTTCCGTAATTAAAATACAAAATCCTCTAAAGTCATCAAGTTCATTCTTCTGTCCGTCCAGCCGTAGAAACTCAAGAATGGCAAGGCAAAAAAATAATTTCAACGAAAATGTGTTTGTTACACAAAATCCGTTGCATAATTTGACATATTACATGGTGCAAGTATTGTCTTTCTATAGCTCTATAACTAAATGACATAAGTGGACATTCATCAGCTCATGAACGGAAGCGGAAACTTCTAGTATTTTACAACTTTAGGGTATTTTATTTGCAAGTTACGTGCAAATATATGCAATCTAGGTAAGTTAGGTTATTTCAGACCGCATGTTCCTTTTAGCATCAGGTGATTAGTATTTAAAGGGTAAATATATCTAGTTACAAAAATCTATTTTTAATGAGCCTATAATACTCTTATAATTTTTATGAATAAAATAAAGTCTTCATGGTAATTTTTCATCACACTAAAACACGTTATGTGGGTCACGCAGGGGGCTGACGCAAAACACATTTTACACTAACAATCGAATGAACTTCCACCCAATTTACTTTATGTGTAACCCATTATTATAATTACTTCACAGTTACAAAGTTGGAAACCACTCTCAAACTGACACATTCAAGTGAACCGACGCGTATACACTCAAATACAAATTATATTACAGTTTGTTCTTTTGAGTTCAAATTGAAGATCACCGCTGTGGAAATTTAGAATTTTTCAGACGGTTTCTATCTCCAATAATACAGATATATATCCCATTTTTAAGATTATAATTACGCTATGTTCATCCTAGTGAAAGAGATTCTTTATGTTAATCTGTTAATTCAGCTTCGCTCGTGTAATTTCTCTCTTCTTATCCCGTAGGAACTATACTCATTTTTACGTCAAAAAGTACATATTCAAATGCCAAACTCGTTGTAAATAAAAAACAAACAAATCCATAGAATGTCACATTTATTCCACATTTTGGAAACGAAATATGTATAGCCGATCGTATCGTATTGTAATGTAATGTTCTTACATTTTACCATCAGATAAAAGTAATTTTTAACCGGTTTCCAAAAGAAGGAGGTTCTGAATTCGTTTGTACGTTGTATTTTTTTTAATATTTGTGTTGCGGAATTTCTCCGTCAATTGTGGACCGATTTTCAATTTATTTTTCTTTATTCGAAAGAGTTGTGATGGTGTTATACTATAGGTGGTATCCATTATCACCAACTCAGTCTCTGATGAGTGGATCCCAGGGAAATCGAGAGCAACCCTCGAATAATATAGGCACATACAATTTCATATATTTTTATTGTGTCTAAAGCTATTCAGGTATTTGCGTATGTAAAAAGTAGAAAATAATTTTTTTTTTAACAAACAATAATAGTCTTTTTTGTAACTAACATATTATGAACGCAAGTCCATTTATAGTAACGTAAATATTTTTTTTATAAAAGTAACTAAAAAGCAATAAATAAGTATTTTCTACAAAATCTTGAAGTTGGCGCTAAGTAAAACATAAAAAAACTAAAAAAAAATGATTGATAATTTTTATGTTTCACTTCGCATCGACTTCAAGATGTTTTGAAAATATTTATGTTTTGCATTCTGCTAATAAAAAATAAAAAAAATGTAACGGAATCCATCCCAATCGTCATGGTGAATAATCGTGATAGCAACAATGGGATGGTTTCACAATGGCCGGTAATTTAGCGAATGTAATTCGGGATAGCGTTTGGCGAATTTAATTTTATCTCGTATAAACCACACCGTGGTAATAATTCATGAAAAACCACAGCGCGGCCCTTATTCGTCGCCACACAGGCGTGTTTTGACCAGATTTACAATGTACACATCATAATTCTCGCCGCAAATATGCATGTTGTCTGTCTAGGACTAGCATTTACAAATAATAAACAAAAATTTAATATAATTTATTTAATTTAACATAACTAAACCTAACTCCATAAAAATGTCCTAACTCCATAAAAATGTTTTGCAAACGACGTATACGTCCAACTAGGAGAAGGTGGTAATGTACCTAGAAGGCTGGCCACGCTACTTTATAAAATCGTAATACTGATTTATTGATGCGATTTGGAAACTCATGGAGAAAAAATTAAAAACGATCCAAGAAGAATATGTTGAGATCAGAAAACTAACTTTACTGGCGTAAGCTCGGTTCATTCCCTTAAACATGTGAATAAAGACGACATACGACTTAAGTGAGTGATATATTAGTACGAATTAACTAAAGCGCAATACTTAGGAAGAAAGACAATGAAATTGAATTAACATCAGTAGAAATAATATGCCATTTAGTTTTATAACCAGCGGAAACAATGCAACTGAGAAAACAATAAGAAATCTTATAATTTTCATCTTACAACGCGAAGCAATAATAAAAATCCTTCCCATTCTTTTATTTTAATATAAAGTAACAATGTAATGTGAACTTCTGAGTGTATATAATGTACTTTAAGCGGTTTCAATGTTGTTAAAGTATTCGAGAGAACAAGTCAAAGGGAGACCTTTCATACCCTTAAGAACAAACACAATGTACGTTCATCAAGGTAACAAAATCTTTGAAAAGGCATTTCGCGCGAGAAGCACGTTAAACTTTACATTTGTCGCTCGAGATGAAACAGAAGTAATACTCGTTGAATTAATTCAATTGGCACAACTTTATATTCAACCCCAAAGACAATTGTTCCCATTTATGTTGGCAAAACAAGGGGAAAACCTCAAAGAGTTACACAAACGATCGTTCACATGATTGATAAGTAAGGTTGCTGATACTGTATTAAGAATTTATTGATATCCCAATATAAAATATACATTTTGGCTGTGCTGCTCTTAATGTGTATATAACTTTAATCTCTGTGATATTTGCAGTGTGGGGTATATATTTTGTAGATCTCATTTAACATACTAACAAAAGTCACACTCATAGTCCGAGAACAACAAATACAATAACTTAAAAATAAGTAATAAGAAGTGTGGGCGCCAAAATAATATGCTTATTATTTACTTAATACTTAAGTATTTTAACGTAATTTTTATTATTAATTAATTACACTGGATATTTACTGAATTTTATGTTTATTTATTTTGTTAATTTTTTGATGAGAATATAATGTCAAGTTAACACATTTAACCAACCGCAAAAGTTTTTAAATTAATATTTTGTATCAATACGAAAAAAACTAGTGATAGGGTTTTTAAAGTATCGTAAATTAAGGGTCTGAGGTATCAGTTCATTTTCGAAAAGAGGTCGCTTTCCCAAAATAGTTTTGGAATCCCTGCTTTAAACTATAGTATAATCAAATAAAATGTCGACAAGTCATACAGCTCATTAATTACAAGTAATAAAGCTATTTGATTTGTTAAAATTATCACGTCTACTAACTAGTCATATAAAATCAAGGAGACAAGACGATAATATTATTTCAGATGATTTTATTGTCCACTACCCTTTTGCATATTTTTTTATGTTTTGTAAATAGTATTGCACATATATTTAAACTTCGCAGATAGGGGCGACTGCCAGGATTGTAAATCTCAAGAGAGCTCAACTGCAGTCCTGTGCAACCTGCAAAATATTGCTTATCTTTCAACAAAATAAGTTTCCTTTGTATTTTATTTCACCTATTTCAATAACTTGGGGTCTGCGCGGTATGGCTTTTTGTACCATATTTTCCTATTTTGCAATACGCCATCTCGTCGTTACGTCATCCTTCGCTTTTAGATACGGGGGTGCATATTCAAAATGTTGTCCTGAACGCTAATGAGCTTAATTTCGAACATGTTCTTTTTATGATTGTAAGAAAGCAAATTGGCAGCTAGTACACCGTTCAAGTGCCGCTCATAGATATGCCTCACTAAGAAAACCGAAAATTTACCCATCTCTTCGAGTGTTTTAAATTTTGTTTACGTTCTTTTTGAAGAACCCTATATTAGTTTTCTGAAAAAGTTTCGGAGGGAAAGTGATAGTTTGCACTTGCATGCATGTTTTTAAATAGTTCACACAACATTCCAATGAAGCAATCTTTTATCAATAATATTGTAACTTGTATCTTTAAGTTACATAAAGTACATTTTGATAACTTAATTGACTACACCTTTGTTAATTGGTATCATTAGACAAAACAGCAGAGTACCCAGTCTACTGGCACTAAAACGAGCCCGTTGTATATTGAGTCATGTTTCCTCCAATTAATGTCTGTTTGCTTTGCATTTCCCTTGCATCTCCGAAGCCGAGGGTCCGTAATAAAACGGTCACAACAATGCGGATCACGTCACTGCGGAATTATCTCGCAGCGGCAGCGACGATCAATTACACTGACAACGAGCACGTGGAAAAAGGGCGGATGGTTCTCGAGAAGGCTTTTATTTTAAACGCTCCTATGGAATACGGACCTTAAGGTTATGTGTTTAAACTGTTTTTTGTTTTAAACGCGAGTCGTCTGCTGCGGGAGTAGTAATCGTAAGACCAATTAGGCGTAGTGGAGCCTGTTCAACGAGTGCCGTTTCGCTCTCCGCTTAAAGACTCAACCTCTGCCTTTATTACGGGTTATGTTGGAGTCGTAACCAACTTTATGTTTTCTGAGAATTCTATTTCATGAATTTGGATGGAATTGTTTCAAAATAGTCCGTGTAAGCATCGATAACTCACGAACAAATGAAGAATAAATTTAAACATTACTGATTTACGTCTGAGAGTTGAGCCAATAAGTTTATAAAGATACTGAATAGTAGAAACGTCATAATAAAAAATCAAATAAAAAAAGTTAAACCGATTAAAAACAAACAATACAAAACAATTGGAAAATATTTATCATTTCTCATACTCGGAAATTATGCTTGAAGTTACCTGATCACAAGGATGAAAACAGCACTTTTCGTCCCTGAGAAACCATATTCCCTGTTGTTAAAAAAAATTAAAAACTATGTGAGCCATGCCCGATCTTTTTATACTGCCACAGTTAAATCGCGGCATATAATTGTAATTAAAAGATATTAACAATACTATAACATGATTTTATACTTATAAATCAACTTTTCACTAAATTATAATAATATAATTTATAGAAATTTGAGCTAAATATTTACTATCATCAGTGACAAAAAAATACTGGCTAGTAGAATACCAGAGAATAAAAATTACTTGGCTTATTAAATGAGTTAATCAGATTTAGATATGTTTTTTTAGAGAAGTACTTTATTTAACTTTGTTTGTTGGACTTTTTTTATATTCGAAACACAGAGAACATTTTTTAGCCTACCATTACACATACCAGAATCACCTTAAATTGTTTTGCAGTTTCACTAGACTTGGATGCTGCTGCTCTCCGCGGCAACGTCACATGAAAAATCTATGTTAGATATATACACATTTAATTAGGTATTTTACCTAAATCTTTACTGTTTGTTGTTGCTAAGTTCACTACAATAATAAAGAAACTAAGTCTATATCGTCTACACAACTGCGCAGCGAAACAGAAGCGAGTCGCAGCCAACCTGATTTGAAGTAATACAATGAATAAGATGTTGTTTATGATAACGTAAGTATTGTTAGTGAATTGAAAAAACTTGATTGCAGCGCCATCTACTTTGCTAATCCGTTTATTTGACGACCATGGAAACGACATTATTTATCGAGATAAAAAGTATCCTAAATGCTAACTCAGATTATAAGTCAGTAGTATGTCGAGTTTCATTCATATTCGTTCAGTAGTTAAAAAAAATGCGATCGCAGCACCAGACAGACAAAAATTCGATAAATTCCATTTTCGGAACCTTTGGTCCGTATTACCAGTCAGTAGTATGTCGAGTTTCATTCATATTCGTTCAGTAGTTAAAAAAAATGCGATCGCAGCACCAGACAGACAAAAATTCGATAAATTCCATTTTCGGAACCTTTGGTCCGTATTACCAGCCTCCCTGTTTTTTTTTCAGATTTTTAAACGCAATGTACAAAAAAACCGACTTCAAAAACTAAAAAGTATAAAATAACTTATTTCTAAAGCTATTATTATTAATATATATTATCTTAAACATCTTAAAGTCGGTGCTTAGTAATTTTCAAAATATAGTAATTTTTATGTTTTACTTTGCACCGACTTCAAGATATTTTAGATAATAATTATATAGAAAAATAAGATATTATAATTAAAAATAGCTTTAGAAATAAGTTATTTTATACGTTTTAGTTTTTGAAGTCGGTTTTTTTAAAAGGAAGTCTTTTTTATTTGTTACTTTTTAGTGTCTAGCTATGGGTAGGCCTACGTGTCGCGCGCCTTAAAAAATATAGGTCCCAAGAAACGGGAACATGTCGGGAATTAACAACGGAACAGACACGTGGGAGGCGAAGATTTATCAGGGCGAATATGATGTTTAATTGTCAGTCAATTGTTTTATTTCTAATTATGCTGGTGTGCACCGACATTTAACCAGTGGTTAAAATAAAATAATCACAGTTTATGCATACGAACGAATTTTTAACGATTATTTTATTTTAATCATCGGTTAAAAGTCGGTGCAACCAGCCTTAATATTATAAACTTATTGACATAATATTTTGTAAAATGAATAATATTTATTGTAAATTTGTTATTTTTATAATGGTTATTATGGACATTTTAAAATAATTGTTTGAGACTTATATACTACGTATTTATATTCAGACACAAAATATTTTTGATATTAAATAAATATAAATATTTCAATTCAGCTTTATATGAACAACCACCTTTTCGCAAGCATTGGGGTCGGTGTAGTATACCGATTCTGTTCATACTCCTTTATTCTGGCAAACGTACGAACGAAACACCTCAAATCTTTTAAAATAAGACAACTTCTTACTACTGATATGTACCTAGTCACGAGTCAAATAATAGGTAGTTTCTTAACTTAAAAGTTTATTTTTGGGCTATTTATTTAATTTCCATTCAGTATAAATCTATACGAATTGTGGAATTACAAATGTAAATTCTATTCGGTACAATTGAAGTACATCATGTTGGTTGATAATCTACAAATCCACATTATCTTTTAACAGCTTTGGGTAGGAACATAATCATTTAGCGCATATTATATGACTACATAAAAGATTTAAATTTAACAACGATAGTAATTAACAATCAATGAAGAGTTTGGTAATTAATTAATTTAAATGTGATGGGGTTATCTAAGTCGTCTTTTACGTAATGTTTTCCTTAATCTAGAGCAGGCACTTACAGAAGTGTGGTCATAAGTGGATGATTATTAAAAAATACCTGACATTCTATAAACGAAATCACTAATATTATATGATATATGATGGTGTTTCTACGATAGACAGTTTTATTTCATTAATTAACGATTTCAAACTAGTTTTGTGCGATTTTTATTTTAATAAAAACCACGCACGTCTTACTCGAGAAATATTTATTGAACTCTTTTTTTAAAATCTCATATGGACTGTAAACAGACTAAATAGTCATATCACCACAGATAACAAAAACCATAGATAACGTATAAAACAGGCCGAGTAAGCATTTGTATAATGAAGAAATATAAATACACCTTCAAGCGTCTCTCTCCTGTCTACACTTGATGGATTATGAAACTTTGCGTTCCTAAGTAGAACACTTTCAATAACGTCAATAAATCCAGCTTTCAACTCTTATTTATTAGAGATGATGTATGCCTTTTACCGAATACCAAGAAGTGTTTATTAGAGGATAGTTAAAAATATTTGTTATATCTCATGTAACAATTGAAAAAGTTCTTTTTCCAAACATTTAATAACTTCAAAGCGTTTCGTACGCACTAATTAGAAATATTTCTCCATTCATATACTTACTACCTTAGGGCTTAGCTGAACGCGAATTAAATACCAAACGGTAGCGATTGCAAAGCAAAGTAGGCCCCGAGGCGTTATTAAGGATTCAGCAAACGAATTGGGGACACCGAATCGGCAAAATTGAGCTCGTCTCATCTTTTCTTATGTCGCGTGTATTCCTGCCCCCAAAAGAGAAATATTTTAATATTTGGTTCCACTCTGGGGAAACAACCACTGTTTTGATCTACAGCTGGCAAAATATATATTTTTCCTTGCGACATAGAAAATTATCCTTTTCTTTCTGACGCATAACTTTGAAAATATGTCGTTGAATAATGCGAAAATCTTTTATGAATGGGCTTGGCTAATGGCTAATGGCTCGCACCAAACACTGTGTTAGGCGGAGATGAAATATTTTTTGTAACTCACCCATGCATCTGGGATTTAAGGTCCATGAATTCTTAAAGTTTAATAATACCTGAAACAGAAAATGATCATACTTTTAATACAATTTAATGATTAAACTTTTTATAGAAAAAGAGTACTATTTGATTTTTTACCGGCCTTTAGAAAAATAGACTTATTTTGTGATTTTGATGTAACAAAAAGCTAATTTAAAGTAAATTTTATTTATCTTAGAAAGAGGTCTTTCAAGCTACCTAATTTTTTGACTGATTTTTTTTTTCAATCTTAACTTTGTATAAAGGAATTAAGAGTCATTTACAATTATGAACTTATAATGGATTAAATAATCGAACTATTGCAGTACCTATACTTGCTATTCCAATTAGTAAGTTCCGTATATCACATATGTAGACACTAAGTAGTGTGCAACGGTCTTCTCGCCCGTTCCAAAGAATATACTGAAGGTTCACTTTATACAAAGTGTTGACACAAGTACATAAACATTTAGACGTGCATATACAGCGAGCTTTGCACTCAATAAATCTTCTGTATATTCTGTGCTCGCCCATAGAGTATGACCGCAGACAATTAAGACACTTGACCCGAGGAAGGTAGTATGCGATGTGGGGTCAATCAAGTACCAAAGGTCTGATGCTTCGACTCTATTAGCTGGTTAAGGATGTTATCGCTTTGTTTTATTAATAAATAGAGCGTAAAACGAGTAAAACCTTGTTTTACAGAATACCAGAGCTTACGGCTTACGGTTCCTTGCGGCATAGCCGCGCCCAAAAGCTAGGATGTATAAACTTTTCTTTAAAAATTATCTAACTAATAACGCTTAAACATCCTTTGCGTATTTTAGCATGAGTTAGCGGATATATAGACAAACAGTAAGAAATACGCGGAAAGCGACATTGTTTTATACTATGTAAAGAAGATATCTGTTTATATTAAAAATGCTGATTACTAATTTTGACATTTGCCCAGGCTGTAAATTATTATTGAAGATATATCTATCTTTAAATATATTTAAAGATAATATTTATTGAAATATTATCTTTCTCAAATGATATACTAAGCATATATAATATATTATGCTAACTTTTTTTCCATATTCGTGTATTAATATGTCAAAGCTAAATGTTAAATAGCATTGACTTATATAACAACCTAATAAACAGTGCAATATTTTCTTTCCTTTCTTATGTTATAAATATTTAACTGCTTTATTACGGGTGTATCAAAATTTATGCTATATATTTAGAAAAAATATTTAGTGTTTCTAAAATCACCTAACTTATGTTTTAATATAAAAAGCATAATATTATAGTTATTAAAACCGTATTTTATTTCTTTTATAGCTTCGGCTATTTAATTTTTAAACGTAAAACATAAAAAATTAAAGTTTATGTCTATAGATAAATAAAATAATTTTATTATATATTTCAAATGTTAAACCAGCATTCACAACCTTTGAGTCAAAACATTATAAACACAGCGACTGAAACTTTCAGATGAGTTCCTAACAAATATTTTGATTCCAATTGTGGTTCTAAGCAATTACAAAGTTAATAAATGTGTCAAGTTGGCAACATATGAATCAAGGAATGATAAAATATATAGTAAAACTTAGTATTAAATAATACTCTGAAGTATATTGTATTAAACGCGAGGGGCATAAAATAAAATGACAGTGTGATTCGACGTTCTCTCGGCACACAAAAGGTGTTTGCAAATCTCTCACGGTAAACACTAACTGATTGTATTAATGTAACCGTGTTCTTGAGCTCTTTCAGATTGCGCGATATTGGTACTCGGAACGGAGATTACGCCCTGTGTGTTACTGAAAAGAACATAAGGCTAAATGTCCGCGAAGTGGAACAAACAAAAAATATAAAACACTAATGACGAGGCTCCGCATGAATATTTCAGGGTAGGGATAAAAAATTCCGTCATTTGTTTGCATTATCCTTTAACAACGTACAAAAGAGATGGGGACCCGGGTCCAAAGTTATGCAATACATCAACAATGATAAAAATTGACGACAAAAAACGACCTACATGATGTGGTGTCAACAAAGATAATATATATTCGCGGTATCAGGGTGTTTCCATCGCTATTGTTGTTCCTAAAGGCGGCCGTGATCTCGGGATCGCAAATCCCTGGACTCGTTTGTCCCGGGATATCCTTCGGCAAACATCGACGAAACCCGAGATTCACTAGACCTTTACACAAGTGTTTTGTTGAGTCGTTTGGAGATATAAAAATCTATACTATTATATAACAAATCTATAACTGGCTCGAGTTTGTTCTATGCGTTTAAAAATGTAAAAAAATCAGGAGCGCTAATTCGGACCAGAAGATTCCGAATATACATTTTTTTTGAATTGTTGTCTGTTTGTTAGGGCATCACGTGAAAGCTACTGAACGGATTTAAATTAAACTCGGCATAGAGCTAGCTTATATGCCGGGGCATAACTTAGGATATTTTTTATCCCGGTAAAGGACATCGTTCCCGTGGGATAGACGAAAATAGCGAAAATGACGGCGCTGCGATCACATCTCTTTTAGAAACTACTGAACGTGTATGAATTAACCGCAATAAATACTGTCGTTTCCTTAGAATAGGCGGATTTTTCAATTCACTAACAAATACCTACGTTGTCATAAACGACGTGTTATTAATTATTAATTGTATTACTTGAAATCAAGTTGGCTTCGACTCATCTCTGTTTTACTGGGCATTTGTGTAGACTATATGGACATAGTTTCTTTGTTATTGTAGTGAATTTAACAAGCAACAGTAAAGTTTTAGGTATAAAAAATTACAGACTATAACCTCCTTTAACAAAATATATTATTTATAGTAATAAAATAATTAGAAATCATCATTCATGTTTCATAAGTTTTTTTAGTCTACCATATACATGGGTATTTAGTTCCTTTGCCTGTTATCATACATTCTTTAAACATAAAAATGACAGTTTACTTCATGGCAGGTTCGTGGGCTTTTTGCTTATGGCACTTTTACATCTGGGATAATGTTATATTTATTGACCCTTTCACACAGATGTAGATATGAGTTTAATGCGTTATTTGTGATGTGATATTGTTATTATAGCTATTAATGACGTTAAATATTGACAGATAACTTATATCGACGTGCAGTAACAACGTTCCAGTCTCCTTTAAGAGAGCAGCAGCGCATTTGTAGCACCTTTTTTGCAAATATCCATAGGTGATGGTAACCGCTTTCCATCAAATGGGCCTTTTGCCTGTCTGCTGAACTCCTGCAATAAAAAAATGCATACAATAATGTAGCTACTGATTTATTTAAAAAAATAGTAAAGATACATCCACGTTGTACAAGAAATATGGATTTGATTTTGTTCCAAGAACAACCCTATTCATAAAAAAACTATTACGCGATGTGCAAACGAATATTTAATAATTTCCCTCCATCGATCAAAGAACAGCCGCTAGAACAATGTAAAAAAAACTAAAAATGTGGTTACTGGAAAAAATGAAATAGTCAGTTAATGATTTTCTTAAGTATGACAAAGAGATGTTATTTTAATACTTGTTTACATTTTATTAATATTTTTGGCTTTTGACATTTAATTTATTTCGTTTGGCTTTTGACATTATTTTGTTTCTGTATTTTAATATAATGCATAAATTGATTTAAGTTTATAATATCAGAATTGTTGTGATTTATTGTTTTTATTTTTAGATTGAAGTGTACTCAAATATTTGTATGGACCAAGTGTAATTCAAATACAGTGAGAACATTTGACTTTGTTATCATTCTATGTATAACTATTATCTGTGTTTTTTCAAATAAAGATTCATTCATTCATCTATATGATTTTAAGCGATTTTCACCATCAGTTAGATACATTTTCACTGAAGGTTTATATTTATTTAAGAAACGTAATTAATTATTTTTTTGTAAGTAACATAATTATAACCTACCAACTACTAAACTATCGCCTAGGGTTTTACACGCCGCGTAGACGCGGGGAAGACGCTAGTATAAAATATTTTTTCTCCTCGAACTACATCGGATACGTTATCTACGTAGACCTTTGATTATTGTTTGATTTTATTTCAAGGAGTACGTCACGATTATTTGCATATTAAATGGTATAATAAACTGTAAAACCTGAGTATTACATAACAAATAAAAATCTTAAGAAAAAATATATTTTAAAGCTTATTTTATTGCATTTATTTTGCTATACTGATTATATTATATGATATATAACTATTTAATATCAAAAAATATCAATTTATTAATTATTAGAAATTTATTGTATTTATTTTGAAACATGAACGCTTGCATAAAAGAATGAATAAAGATATGTAGAACCTTTTTTTAATGGTTTTGATATTTAAGCGAGAGTTTTTGTACTATTTTTTTTATACTGCGTGTAGATATTAAAATTATCTTAATGATTTGGTAAACGTGAAGAATTTTGTATTGCCTCGTTTTACTTACAGTGATCGGTGAGCGAAAACTCGATTTGGAAATCGTATTTATTGAACGTATAACTGTAAAATAATCAATACGTGAACTAAGTATCTTCTCACATACAAGGGGCGTTTGAAAAACTTGCGTTCAAAGATCACGTCGACTCCTGAAGGCGTGTAAAAAGACATCGGAGCCAACTTTGCACGGAAACATCCAATAAAACGAAGTACGCGGGTAGATTGTAGCATGCCGGTTGCACATAAAAAGTTTGGCCCGCACGATTTGTTCGCACACCGGTCGCAAGACCTGCACGACTTGTTGCCCAAACTTTGATATTAGTTGGCGCGTGATCGATTTAGCGAGCCCGTCTGACAGTTGCGATGGTGACAGATGACGCCCCATGCCATATCGCACCGGTGATTTGTCTTCAACTTTGCCTAAAGACAGTTTTTTTCAATGTTCCTCTACAAAGATCATCTCTAAACTGAAACTTTCCACCGAGTATATAAAAATAAACCGACGTTATACTTGGTACAGATTTTCTCTTTTACTAAGCGATCGGCCGAGAGCGTTTCTTTTTTGTAACTCCCTAGAGAAAAACTTGAGGCAAAAACAAAAATTATGAAGTCTTATTTTCTTGCAAGGGACTTTATGTTGTCGGAGACAGGGGGACGCTTTTCACGGCAGTTTGTTGCAGGGAAGTGTTAAATGCCTTTACTGTCATTCCAGTGATTAATTTGTGTCGGGGGCCGTCGAGCTAATGGGCTAAAATAATTTAGTGGGCGGCGCGGCGACGCTTATTTATCGTCAGACTTAGAGAGTTCGACGACGATTTATCGTCTTTCGATTACGCGCGTATTAACGTGTCCTATTTTTTGAAACAAATGAATTCTCGATTATGTGATAATAGAACTACCACTTATAATTATAACATCAAAGTGGTTGTGTCAACGGTACTCAATTCAGATTATTTCGAATTCTAGCATAATGTGCATCTTCTTTTAAATTACCAATAGTGGCACAAATCAAACTTTTGCTATTTTAAGTTAGTAATGTCATATTCCAAATTATCTACTCTATCCATAAAATTATATTAGATACAAAAAATAAATATTAACAGCATGTTAATAATAAAGCAGTGAGTATGCTATGAATGGTATATGAGAAAGTATTAAAATACCTCCTTAAAAAAAATAATTAGCGCATTATCAAATTGTTAAAGTCGGTTTTGTACCAGTGTTTAATTCAGGTAGAAATATAATAGCTTAGTTATGTTCTCTACGAAAATAGCATTTAATCTTTTAATTTACACAATGCGCAACTATTTCTACATTGTCATTTATAATTATTTCTATATCCCCAACTAGCCTGAAAGATACAATAATAATATTTCTATGATACGACTTCTAAAAGTATCTCAAATATACGATAAAAACAAATTGTATTATGACAAAATAAATTAATATTGTTAAAATTACTTGTCAAAAGGAATGAGAATCTGTTAGGAATTTTAATGTAATTTGGGAGAAACTCTTATTACGAGAATAACAGTCGTTATTTTGTTTGTGTGGAGTTTTAATTAGACAGACAAACAAGTAAACAAAGCTCCATTAGCGGATTCCGCTTGAGAGGTATTCCGGATTTTGCGCCGCCATAATTAAAGTTTCATCGGATAAAGAACAACTTGGGTCACATCAACGTCACGCAAACGCTAACTTCCAAGTGAAAAGCCGACAGGAATACGATGATATTCGTTTGATTTTACTAAACTTAGTCGATCGGCTGACTCTTGGCAAAGTTTCCACACAACGGATCCGGGGGCGAGCAACAATAGGCTGCGAAACAAAAGGGATGCTTCTGATCCCTACTTATATACAACCAACCGATCAGATTAAAGGGTTACGGAAGACTTATTTTTATGTTATTTATTTGATAATATCTACCAAAACATATTTCTTGTTTATTCGTTGTGTAGTAAATTTACTTTTAATTTTCGCATAGTAAATATACATTTCGATGCCATTTGAGGCGATTAAATATTACCTACTCAATACAAAATTTCAAAATTTACTCATTTGAATATGACAGCAGCCCATAACTGTCCCACTGCTGGGCTCGGGCCTCCCACTGTAGGGGAATGGACAGTATACCCGCCACCCTTGTCCAAGGCGGCTTGGCAGGAAGCTTCTCATTTGAATGACGGGTTCGAATTCTCGCCGAGAAGCATGTAACGTTTAATAAGCAGTTCTGACCTAATGGGCATATTGTTACGATTAAAATTGCAAAAACATCTCGAGGAAACTTACAGAGATAACCGATGTGTGAAATCTGCCAATCCGCTATAAACAAGCGTGGCGCGAATACCATCCTATCGCTTAAAAATACATGTTTTTATATTGATCTATTTTGTTATTCATAAACGAAACAACTTTATTTTCAGTAGAAAACACCACTATCGGGTATTGTTTAAGAAATAGTAGATATAACATTGCAAGATATATGTAGATTACAGTAAGTTAGAGGTACAAAAGAAAATTGCTATACGAGTATTTGAGCCACGATGAACCATCATCATTTCAACTAACAAGTGGTACTCGATAAGTAATAATAAAATTAGTTACCGTGTATTTTATTTCAAGAGCTCCTTCAGAACCTAAGAGCCGTCATCATTCAAGATTAATTTCGTATAAAGCAGTTACTATCAAAAGAGCATTAAGTTTAATTTTAATTGCATTAGAGGATCGTCGAGGGCGTCTCTTAGGAGCGTAAATTGTTTCATTATAGCAAATTTAAGTTGGGTACGTCTTCTCAATTGTGCTAAACACCGAGTTGAGAATCTGAAACGAAACAAATTGTTTTCGAGTCAGCTTTGTTGAAATTTATATAGGTATTATTATTAAATTCTAAACATGCCGTGTCTTGTCTGTACATTGAACCTATATGAACGATGGAGAACACGATGCATTTTTTAAATTTCTTGTCTGTATATCGGTTTGTCTGTTTGTTCGGGATTCATATAAAAGCTAACGGGCCGATTTCGATATGGTTTCCGTTGATCCGCAGCAGCTGTTTGTGTATTAAAACGTGTGATATGTTTTATCCCGGGAATCCCGCGGGAATTTTCCCGAGAGCGGTCTGTAGTTGTTCGGGTGCATAAAAATTAGCTTATTCCGACACAGTTTTCACTTAATCGATAGCTTTCATTTTTTTTAATGCTGCGGTACATTGTGTCCAGGGTATCCCGCTGGAATCTTAAGTTAAGCGTGGACGAAGTCGCGGTCATAGCCTAGTGTACTTCATAAAAAGGTATTCGTGCGTACAATATTACAGCGTATCAGGCGTGTTGAATTTCACTTTTGTGGCCGCAGGTGGGTTCAAAGTTTATAAAGCGCACATCTGTGTGAGACGGTTCGCTTTATCTTTGCGTTATTAGTCGTCTATTTACTTTCGTTCATAGAGGTAATTTCTTACCGTAGAATGTTTATAGTGCTATTACCTTCCGCCGCGCGTGTGATTAAGAGTTTTATTCTGTGCGATATCCTTTTGTTACGTTGAGTGCTAACCTTGTTTTTCTCGCTCCCTTGCTCTCGGTCCCCTTAAACCTGCGAGAGCGGCTTAGGCCGGATTTACACGATCGATGATTGTGGATTTGTAGGTATCGCATGGGCTTTCGAGACATAGCGCCAAATCTATATGATATGGGACGTTTTATTTGTAGTGTTCTCAAACTCTGAAATAAACATGAGGATTACGATACCTGCTATCGAAAATAAAGTTTAGGAATGTATTTGTACTCAACACAAATCAACTAGGCGATATTAGTCTCAATTACTAAGATGGCTTTATTGACTAATAACACGGTAGTAAAATTTTATAATTTTAATGTATTATATATTATTAATAATAATGTCTATAAATAATTAGTACAACTTTATTAGATTTTGACGTCTAAGTTGTATCAAAATTAAATGTGTCTATTAGAAGTTCTTTTAAAATAAACATACCAAAAATATAAGAGGTGTAATGTCAAAAAGCGTTTCTTTATCCGGTCAAAGCGTGTTAAACTAAAATGAAAACTCTCTTTTCTTTCTTCTTTTCCCAAGTGTTTGGGGTCGGCACTATATGTCTTGTCCTTTCACACTTCTTGTATGACATACATCCTCTGTCGCAGCACAAAACATCATATCATCCTTCACACAATGCATCCATCTCCTTATTGGTCTACCTATAAACCAAAATGAAAACATTATAGTCTTAAACTGGAAAACAATAAAAGTTATTCAGTTAAGGCAATTGCTATTTATTGAATATTATGTATTTTAAATACCACTCCCAAGTCTACGTTATATTGACCAACAATGAAATAAAATAAAACACACTTGAATTTTAAACAGAGGCGGTTATGTTTTAATATAACTTATATAATTACTGATTTCTCGTTCAAGGTCAATAATTTAGTCGCGCATAAAGACTGGACATAATAGACAGATAGCTTTTAAGATAGATAATGATTAAGATTAACACAAGACTGATTAACGATCTAGGATACGAATCTAAGAATTCGCACAGTTCTGATAAGAATCAACTCCATTTAAATGTTTATTTTCCTTTTAGTTATTATCGTGATGTATATCTATATATTGACACTAAAAGCATTTTTAGAACTCGAATGCCACAAAACCCACGAGGGACATCGTGTGATACACACAAAAAGGATTCAAACAAACACAGCCGATATTTCCATTATTTTCGAAGCGGGATAAAAATTGGAACTTTCGTATTTGTAAAGCTTTTACAAAATATTCTAAGATATACCCCACTGGACCCTTCTTAAACTTGCTAGGACCGGTTTTGAAACTCCTGTATTTTCGTACATATTTTTCTAAAGATCATTGAACAATATCCTAAACGTTTCCTGCGGTTATATGAAAAATAACACCGGATTTGATTTTTAGGTCTTTTTCATCTTATTATATAAACAACGTTTTATTTGTAATAGTGTTATTTTGTGGAAAAAAATCAGACTTCATAAGATGATATTCGTGTGAACATGGTAAACAATACAATGACAATCATAGTCTTTAATGTCTTATTAAATGGTTAGTTTAACTTTGTTCCCTAGATATCGCTAGTATCCAATTAATATATTGTTATGCAGTTAACATCTGTGGAAAATTGGTTTATTTCTGATACTCTTTAAAAATAAAATAAAGAAATAAACTTATCAAGAGTAAGTAGCAAATGATTTATGTCTAAAATATGTTTTAGATCGTTGCTTGTATTTTTTAGTGGAGTTTCTCTATATCAAAACGCGCTATCTAAAAATATAGGATTTAGGGGCTTTTTAGTTAGTATTTTTTGACTTATTCGCAGTACCTAGTCTTCTTCCCTTGAATGGACATAGAATGAGTAGTGACACATAAAACATTGCTCATCGACACCTTATTGGGATTACAAGTATTGAGACTGATGAAAACGTAATAAAATCCTCTGTATATATAAGACGTTAACTTGTAATTCCTTTTGTTTATCCCTATACTTTATAAGCTGTGTAGGTTGAAACTGTAACTAATGAATCATTTCTGTTGAATGAACTGTGTTGATATTTTTCGCTTCTCATATTAAGTTCTCGAAGAGGACATATATAACAAAAAAGTTGTTAAATTGTTATAAATCGAACAAAAGTAAATTCTATGAAATAAGAAGCGATTCAGAGAGAAAAGGAAACTTTGGGAAAGATATTATCAACAGGCACATTCTATCTATTCTTTTACTTTCTCCCTATAATTTGGTGTCGGCATGACTTTTCGTTCTATACTCCTCTATTCTCACATACGTCTTCTGTCACACCAAAAATGAGCGTGTTATGCTTATCCCATATAATATATTGTCTTTATCCCCGAAAAAAGACAAAGAGAGCGGATTGTAAAATAAACATGATATCAATCACAATTAATTCATCTCTTTTTTGCTTTAGCTTAAATACTCTTGTATACCTAAATCCTCAAATGAATCGTCCAGTTTAAAATCCTTTGTGTCACAAAATTTTCATTCGTCTTCATTACATGCTTCTACTCTTTCTTTATGGGATGCAACTTTAAAAGACCCTCCTACTCAATTCTCGATTTCTCAATTCCTGTAACAAGCTAACTAAATACTAAGGTTAACCTATATTAATTAAATATTTGGTCTGAAAGATATTTGTATCGTTTATTTATATCTGAAAAAGGCTATATGGATAATGTTCTATTTATTAACTTAGAAGAAGATGCAACAAAACTGACAAGAAAATATAAACATCAAAGGATTTTATTATAAGATTGAGTTATGCATAGAACGTCATGTCATGGTACAAATAACCGTGACAAAGTTATAAAAATCGATAGAGCATGGAACTTCGAACACCTGTGTACGTATCCTAGCAACCGCGTACAAACACTACATATAAACCTTAAAATTACTACCTACTGACCAGGTTTATAAATGAATAAATTCAAGGAAATCGATTGGTTCACTCTACGTCAATCAAAGTTAAATAACTTGCCTTATAAAGCATAGAAACATCCATGACTAATAATATCGCACAACAATAAGTTTTATCTTACTAAATAAGATGATATTTCGTAGCTTCAAAACTAAATACATTGTAAGTTCAAGTCTCGACCACACAACAGACGCTATTATTATTTCATTAACTTATTGCCTATTTCGCGCGGTTCGTGTGAAACATGGCGTCACTTACAAGGCTAATTAAAGTCGTTGGCGGTTTATGGCCTAAAAGGGGTATTAACGTAAACTTGCGCGTTTCCACTAGGAGACTACAGAACAGCAGAGAATAATGGGTTACAGTTATTGCTCCCTGTTGTTTGCTTGATGTAATGTAATTATGGCGAGGCCTACGCAGCACGCGATGTGCCGTGAGTCAACGTTCCAAAAACTAGATAGAGGTTATAATACATTTACTTCGTCGAAATAAAATGTTATTTTATTCTTTCTATAAATAAACTGATCAGAAAAAGGAGAATACGGGTTTATGAGTTGTTAATCAACTGACAAGAACTGTGAAGTTGGAGCTTGCTGGCTCCACCAACAAAAAAGAAACTTTGATAGTATTGACTTTCCATGGTCCTCTGACTTTGGGCAATGGAAAATATATCAACTACGCTAGTCCAAGGACGATTAGCAGATTTCATACGAACTTTTTCTATACAGTCAAATCATTATTGAAACAAATATGTTCATACTAGGCTAGATTTTTTAAAATTAACGATTCATGCTCTCTACAACAATTCGTAAATACTCGAAAACATGAAGGTTGGATGTTTCCTTTATAGACATTGAGTTTCCAAGAGTTTATTTAGCGAATATAATAACGACTTAATTGGTTATTATCAGGCTACATTGTTACCTTTATTGAAATGGGATACAATTCCAATAACCGAACTCAGCAATTGTAATATTATTTGAACCGATTCGTAAAGATAATAAGACCTCAATACCAGTCATTTATCATAAACAAGGGCGAATTACGTTAAAGGCCTCCGGTTTGCGGCTCGGAAAAGCCAATGTACGCTTGCTTATCTGCACCAGGCCTAATATAACAAGGCTGCGACAATGGACGGGAAACTAAAATGTTTATTATATTAACGAAGTCTCCCCCAACTTGATTTTTACGGCGTATTTTTTATTGTCGTCAAAGTGAGCGCCTTAATGTCACGGAAATGATTGATGATGTTAAAAGGGACGTTATTATGACATTATATATTATTATAAGTTGGACTGTAATGCGTTTGTTAATCGTGAATGCTAGTCAAAGATTATATTATTATACAATAATAGCCCATGAACGTCCCACTGCTGGGCTCGGGCCTACCACTATAGGGGGACGGACAGTATACCCCGCCAAGCTTGTCCAAGGCGGCTTGGCAGGTTTGACACATCGGTTATCTCTATGTGCCGGGTGGATCACAATGTTTTCCTTCACCGCTATGAACACGTGGCAATTGTAACAATATGCACATAGGTCTGAAAACTAGCTATGTGGTGCATGCGTTCCGGCCAGGATCGAACCCGCGCCCTTTGAATTTGGGACGCATGCGCTAGCCATTACGATACCATGACTGTTCTTTATTTAATAATATTTGTAAGCCTAAATGTATTTCGGCTACAACGACCGATACATGTTGTGAACATTAACTTACAGCCTATATATAGGACATGCCTAAACACCACCACAATAACTATACGTAATGGCAATACGTGGGGGGGGGGGGGAGCCGGGCCTCTTTTTCGTCAATTTAGTATTAGAACGTTCATTTTTTTCTCTTTCCTCAAAGCTGCGAATTTCTGATTAATCAGGTGCATGCATTCTAACCCACTGATGGTAGCTGGTCCCTGTACTCTCTGTGTCTATGATGACTTGTTTTTCACAAGTTGATGATCAAGTCATTTTTCATGTATCATAAACGCTGTTTAAATTAATTTAGTAAATTAAATAAGTGCCAAATAAAAAGAGATAAACATAAATCTATGGGACTAAAACTGCGAGAGAATGAGGTAAAATACATTATATTTAATCATTTAAGCTCTATGCTCATATAGATAGAGTTGGAAATGTTTTGAAGTTTTTCTTTAATTCTTCAAATTTCGTGTTTTAAAGCTTAAATATGTTATAACGATATAATTATATGAAATGTTACGAAAATATATTGCACGAAATTTAGAATCCCTCGCACACCTTGTCTCACTTTGTTTCACTTCTACTGCGTGTAACTGTTTTTTTCTTGTTTCTTAGATACACCAAAATGAAAACTACACATGAACGTGTTGTTTAGATATCTAAGAATATGTTTACCACATGTTTCTCGAACCCCCATTTTGCAAGTGCTGCGTTTGCTATAAGGAGGGCAAACTTAAGTTATAGGACAGCAAAAAGTCATTACTATTAACAACATTTTTATACTTCAACAATGGCGTACACAAAAAAGACTTTCATCTAGGTTTTAAAAGTAACGTGTAATAGAAAATAAATTAGTTGACTTAAAGCACTCATCGTCATGTAAGTAAATATGCGTTGTAAAAAAAACGTGAGAGAGGCAATGTTGTCTCTAAAGAAGCCAATAGAGGCAGACTGTGCTCAAAGGTGCAAAAAGCCAGACCCATTACGGGACACACGGTACCGGAAACCACAAAAGACCCAATTATTCTGGCGTGTGAAGCCAAAAAAGGATTGGACCAAAACCAACTTTCTGCCTCTACATTTCACGTTTATGAGTAGATAAAGCCCAGAATACGAGTGAAAATACTTAATGATACATTATTTTTATCATTTGGATGGTTTTAAGTTGGTAATTCTTCACGGTCATGGTACTATTCGATGTAGAATAGATAACTTAAAACACAAAATATAGTCTAGTGCTCATTACCTTGAAGTAGATAGATATAACAGTATCCCTTTGGAGAACGGCAGCACATTGGTAGCAATTTTGGCGTTACAAATGTCCATAGGCGATAGTAACGGCTTTCCATTAGGTGGGCCGTCTGCATGTCTGGTTAACTCATGCAAGAGAAAAAAAATTCAAGATTCAATTATGATGAACTGTAAGCCGAAACCTTTTTTATTCTGAGTGCATGTAATAAAATTCCAATAGCATTATATGAACATAATGATGACTGACAATATTACTCACTGTAAATTAAGCGAAAAAAAACGAATTGACAGGCACGTCTCAAATTTATCACCTTCGGATTCTTAAGGGGTAGGAAAGAGGCGGAGGCTAACAAATTTTTAAGGAAAGGTAAGATAAATGACGCGACGGAAGGTCTCCATTGATCATGCTAATTTTGAAGCCCTCGTAAAGGCGACTATTGTTCTGCTTTAGATGTCTTCATTAACCGACTTATAAAAGGAAGAGACTCTCAGTTCGTCTACATATTATTATTTGTATGTTCATCACTCAATTTCTCCGACAAATTTAAATCATTCCCAAAAAAAACCCAGAGAGAGTCCCGATACAAGAAATAGCGCAGATCCTAAGTCTAATAATTCGCTGTCGATCAGCGAAAACCGCATTGAAATCGGCCTAGTAGTTTTTACGTGAATCTGAATCAAACAGATAGCAATCTAAAGATAATGTATTGTGTTCTCCATCGTTTATATTTTTGTTATTTATTTTATTAGTTATTAAAAAGTATCCTACAGTATTTCCATAAATGTAAGGCCTAACAATACATAATAATATATCTAAACCAAAAATACATACTTTTTATGTTAAAAAAGAACAGACACATAAATAGTATGTTACACATACACTACACCAAAATTAATTATTCAATCTATCTAACACTGTGACAAACTAAAAAAACTGTGGAATACTAAAGACAAATAAATGACTAAATATAAACATTAAATTCCTTTTGAAGCATATGAATAACTTTTTACTAACAACTGATGACTTTATTTGTTTAGAAGAATTAAAAATGTCTGTCACTAAAATATTTGTTGTAGGTATTTGTGCAACGACGCCGATGTTCACTTTGCCCGTAGTTAGTTTTGGAAACAGGCGTAGCAAGCAGTCTGTGTGAGGAAGAGTTACGAGGGTAAAGCTGCGGTACGTTGATATTCAAAGACGAAATGAGAGCTGGACAATCCATAATAGAATTTGTTATAGTACAAAAAGGTCATGTCGATGCCTTCTTCACTAAGAGGATAAGATTATAATGTACACAAGCTACGGTATAATCATCAAAACGGTTTTTAAACTTGAAATTTAAATGTTAAACAAAAAGTTTTTGCACACGTTTAATTTTGATTATAGGTATGTAATAATTAGGACTCCATACAATACTGCAAAATTCCAAATGACTGCGAACATAGGCGTAATCACTTTTAAACATTTCAATAAACTCAAGATTCTTATAAGCTCGGTCAGTAATAGTAGGTATGTATAACAAAACTCATTTTAAAATCTAGAAGTACACCAAGATCCCGGACTTTCTTTGTTCTTAACTAACGATTTATTATTACTCACATATTCAAAATTAATTAAATTAATTTTATGTGTAAAAGAAATGGCAATTGCAATTTGTCTATATTGACGGATTTATGGTTTATTTTATAATATTGGGAGGGTCTGTCTAGGTGGTGGTGGGTGGTGGTGTCTTCTAAAGATCGAACAGCCACAAATATATAGTCTATTCCAGTTGTTTTTTTTTTAATATCTTCATTGTACAAACACGGCATGTTTAGAATTCTATAATATTATAGATAAATTCCAGTTGTTTTTTATAATAGCTTAAATGTAACCGACACGGCATTTCTAGAATTTTATATTACAGATTCCTGAAAGTCATTTCCACATTTGTCAAAATAATTATGAACCAGAACAATACAGTAGGTATTGTTATGATTCATATTTATTTCAATTGTTTATTTAGGCAGATTATTTATTCCGTTAAATAATTTTTTCGGAAATTTACTATTGATCTGTGTTTATCTGTGGTCAATACTTAGCTAATAGAATGTCTTTAATTTATTCTTTAAATACCATAAGCAAAATAGAGTAACAAAATATAAAATCCAAAGGAGAATGTAATCTACACATATAATTTATTATTATCAAATAAATGATAATCAAAATCGCTATTAAAATCAAATTTTTGGTTCCGGAATAAATTTAGCAAAAAATGTAATAATGACTCCAAAATACAATGTCACAACTTTTCGCTACAAAAACTTTAATGGTGAATAAATCACGGGCGAAAGTTGTTTCAGAACAGTGGGACGTTGGAGTGGAGAAAAATACGCCATTTTCATAAGGGGAAAAACAATAACTGGAGGCGTACAACAAGGGCCGTTTTTAAGGCACATAAATCAAAACAGACGATATTTTCAGTATTACTTTGGGCGGCCACTTTCAGTGCGGGATTTTTTGGGACACATCGAGATTAGTGTTGTTTTTATGGCTTACTTCTACTTTCTGTTGTTTCTTTATTGGCATCGTAAAAGGTACTGACTTAACGCGTTTTCTTGTTTACATCCCTCGTCCACGATGTTTACAAACCGAAATTGAAGTTAGATTTAGAGTACCAACTTGAGTTATTCCCGCTTATTTTCCTGCTTCAAACAATTACATTATTTTTAATAGAAGTTTTCAAATATTTGTCAAGGGAAAATTTGCATTTAATCGTTAAAACGTTGAAGACCGAAGTCCAGTCGTTCGTCGTGTTAGAAATACAGTTGTAATACTGAAGTCAAAGTACCAAATAAAGCCAAAGTAACAAATTTTAACAAGATTGTAACAGCTACCCGCCCACACACTGTGTTAGAATAACCTAACTATGAGTCTTCGTTTGCTTTGAACAATTCATTTATACATTCAATACCTAACATCGGTCTTCCTCATAGAGTAACGCTTCAGGCACGAACGGAATGAGATTCTTCCTTTGTGCTATCATATTTCATCCAACTACCGGGGTTTCTGAACGCACCTCTAGCGAGCTGCACTTTGCGCCTTTACGAATTATAAGCAACCGTAACTAAACACATTATGGTTGAATTTCAACTGCAACCCAGACTAATACAATGTTATGTTGCTGCACATAGGAAAATTTGCTTTTAGGAAATTCAGCACTGTGCTGCGATAGCAAAGCTGATAATTTGACTATAACCCGATTTATTAGGGATTCAAAGTGTGTTATATTAATTATTGATATTGCATGACACTGTATTGAATATAATACTGAAACATTCAGGAAGATGAATGAGTCTTAATGCACTGGGCACAATATATTAACGTGCAATCATTGCAATTAACGGAAGACGCGAACTTTGAATTATTATCACAGTTTTAAAAGTTTATTTTGATAATTTTCCCATTCAAATGATTCAAAAGTTTTCGTGTATCCTACTAATTATAAAGAGGAAAGATTTATATTTTTGCAGGTTTGTAACGAATAAACTCAAAAGCTACAAGACCGATTTCAAAAATTCTTTCACCATTCGAATACTACATTATCCTTTATTAATATAGGCTACATAGAAATAAGGGATACCTTCTAAAACTTTAATAATGTAACCCACCAATTAAACAAAATACTTGGGCGCTGGAATCGAGCTCTACGATTTTGATGAATTTTAATGTGTGTTTGAGTGGGACCTGGGGTAGTTTAGATTCGCAATTAGACGCTGGATCGGGTTCTTGATTTTTATTTTTCCAGAGCAGGACAACGTCTGCCAAGACCGCTAGTGTTTGATACATAAATATAAAACTTTTATTCTATACAACACACACATAAAGTAAATAATTTTTAGTCATTCCGTGTAAAGGAAGGAACAAAGAGCGGCCCCAACGCTTTAGAGCGAACTCTTCCAGACAACCCGGGTTTATAGATTGTGTGAAAGGAATCGAGAGTATATGAAGGTATTTGCTTTATTTCCATGGTCTCAAAAGTAACGTATTAATTAATTAAAACTAAATTATGTTTTTTTATTACATGAGTATGACAGGCAGACCCAACCGATGAAAGGCGGTTACCGTCGCCTATGGAAATTTGGTGAAAATTTCCAATGTACTTCCATTCACATTGGTAACACTAACCGGAACGGAACACAATTCAAGGTTGTTATGGTGGCATACTCTACACCAGGGGTGATAGCCATCCAGTCGGGCAAATACCACCTGGCTGTAGGTTTTTTTTCGTATCTTACGACAGGCTGCCCGGCCGCAGCAATTTCTATTCTTCCTCTGTTCCTGCTTGGATAATATATACACACACACACACACACTATAATAAATCTGTAAATAGTTTGAGGACTGTGAAAAAGTCAAGTCAGAGCATCAGGTGAAAACTACTTAACAAATTCAATATAAATTTGTCATAGAGCTAGCTTATAATCCCGTGGCGTAACTTAAGATACTTTTTATCCCGACAGATAATTTTTTCGTGAGTTACACGAAAACAGCGAAAAAGATGGCGCAGTGATCGTATCGTTTTTGGAAACTACTGAATATATAAATGAAACTCGACATAGTGCTGATAACGCGAGTTAAGTTTTAAAAGAATACATTTTATCCCGAAAAATCAAGTCGTTTTCTTATAATGGACGGATTAGCAAAATAGATGGCGCTGCAATCGCGTTTTTTTTTAGTTCCATAACAAATACCTACGTTGTCACAAACAACATGTCATTGATTGTATTACTTCAAATCAGGTTAGCTTCGCCTCGCCTCTTTGTTGTGCTGGGCAGTTGTGTAGACTATATGTAGGTATGTAAAAAACCGATTTAAGTTATTGTGTAAGAAAAAAAAGAGCTATCGTCCAGGCCTTGAAAAGCGGCGTAGCCCCGGTGCAAACTCTAGTATAATATATAATAATAGTTAATTAAAATTGCTTGCATTGATCTATTAGTATTTAATGAAGAATATACATATAGATAGTTTTGCTGAACATAGATCAATAGTAGACGTAAGAGAATCTGCGTGGAAATAAAAGTTACAACATCTTTTAAATGTAATACATATTTAAAGAAAAATGATGTCCCCGGAGTTTAAAAGGAAAACATTACGTGAATAACTCAGTCTGTGCTCGTTATAACGTGACAAATTGACGACATTTTTTCTGTCTCAAGCTTCGAGAACTAGCGTGATCAATTGCGTTCTTTGGTACTTAACTTCATCTATTTCCCTCTTCGATACACCGATATAAGGGTTTCTTTTACCAACTGGTTAAAAAAATACATTTTGAAATATTTTTGGGGTTTTATAATTATTTCATTGGAATGCAAAAACAAAATTTCAGTTGAAGTAGATAACGTGATCAGTATACTTAACTCTTATACAATTTGTAAAGAAATAATAACATTAAAATTAAAACACATTTCGATTAATTCAATACATTACAAATACATTTAAAATTAATAGGTACTTATATTTATAAATACCTCGTGTAACTCGAACTACAAATACTCTACTGTGTAGTCTGTGCCACTTAGCATAACACCTTGTGAAAATTCAATGTTTTAAACAAATTACTTTAACTTTGACAAAATCGGACAAGTCTGTCGTGACTGCCCACGAACTATAAACGGTTTCCTAGAGATGATTGACGTCCACTGTTTTTGTCATTTAGCTAATTAATCATAAAAACAGTATTAAGAGTAGTAATTCGTACATACCCCATATCTTAAAATCTGTTTATATAAATTAATTATTGTTGAAAATATTTTTAAACCTCAAATTATTCACTTTTTCATTTCATACAGCAAAAGTTAGAGAGAACACATAATTTTTACAACCTTGGAAACTAATATTTCACCTATTCACTTAAATAATAAAAGTCAATACATACATTGAAAATAAGATATTTCATGTATGAGTGTATGACGACCATCTCTAATTAAGTACGGTTAACGTAAGTACATGTACCCATGTTACCATTAAATTTCATCTATATAAACCCAGCAGCTTTTCAAATAATAACTTTGATATGCAAATACTGTTGGTCGGGTGAACTTGGCGATTTCATAAGGCTTCTGCTACAGATTTTTTTTAAGTTATTGATTTTATATGCTTTCATTTGTTTATTTAAATTCTATGACTGTCTCTGTGTGATCATTTAGTGCCAGTAACTTGAAAAGCTGTTCCATTAAAATTCCTTTTTATATCTATATTATAAGAGAATCTTTCTACTGATATAATGAACACGACCTTTTTACTCAACTCTCATTACTCTTACTATTTCTATGTGTTTATACAGTGTTAAACCCTTTACACCCGTAAAAGTAATCTGTATACGAGTATAACTTTGAGATTAGGTAAACTGAACTCTAATTTAGTGTATCTTTTATTAGAATGAGTTTATTTTTAACACTTTGAAAGGGCACCGCATAAAGGTCAATGAGTATGAAAACAAGTCTATTTTAAGAAATAAACTTTCTTGTACACATCACATTTTGGTACCTATTATTTAAAAAAAATAAGTAACGTTGTTACCAATTTTATATATGTATATATAAGTATATATACTGTATTTCGCCCAAATCGGTCGAGTAGTTTTTCCGTGAAAGCGTATCATGACACACAGACAGACTTACCTTCGCATTTATAATATTAATAAGGATTAACTATAATTTAAAGGAATTTAATGAAATAATTAAACCGTCAAGTGGCGACAATATCGACTGGTAGTATGATAAAGTGGTGGCATGTCATAGTGTGCGGTTGACAATTATGAGAGTTCCCAGTTATGGATAGCAGAGGCTCACCCGCCCACTGGGAGCTAGATAACGCAATTACGGCCCTGTTATTAAACGACAGCCATTATTCATTGCTGAGATCCGGCATTCGTCAGGAAGACTCTTGGGAAGAATACCTACATTAGCTGAGTTGTATATTATGCCGGGTACAGACAGGGCCAACGAAGGCCTATGAACAGATTTTATTGGCTCTACGAGTAAATATGACATTTCGTCGAACGGTCGAATGGTTAGGTCCTTTGTTGTTGGCAAATACCAACAAATGATCGCTGGCCTTCGTTGAACCTGTGTGTACGTGGTTTTATTTATTTAGTTTATTTATTGACTTAATGATTTACTTTAGATTTAGATAGATATAAATGTGTGTAACCTAAATTAGGATTATGGTCAGTTTTTTAAATATTTATAAATTGCCTGTTTGGGTTTCTTATATAATAATACTTTGCCTACCATTACAGTCGTTAATGAAGTTTTAACTATCAAACGTTAGAAAAAAGTTTCCACAAAAATTTACAAAATCTTGTCTCGTTGAATATGTTTTGTTGAAAAGAATAAAATCATATTTTTTTTCTTAGAATATAATTACTATAATTAAAGGTATAAAGTAGATAGGTATAAAATATACAGACTGGAAAATTTCAGCATGGCAGTACGGGGAAATGTACCTTAACCGTTGAAGCTACACGAAAATGATCTTACGAAAATATATATTTTTAGTGAAATCTTAAATGCAATTCACAGATTTTCAAAAAAATGTAGTTTCAAGAAACGCATTACGCATTTTTTTGACGCCAATCGACCCTCATTTCTAATACTGATAAAAAAATGGGATCCACCCAGGTTGGAGTACTAAAAAGACAGAAATTGCAAAAACTTATCCTGTATATTTTGAATGAAAATTATACACGTTTTCATGTTAATCGATCCTGTTTCTAATACTAATCTAAAACTTCTATATGACCAACCGTCATTGGAGTACTAAAAAGAGTCTGAAATCGAAAAATCTTATCCCATACATCTTTAAGAAATCCAATTTACCTTTTTTATATATCAAATATTTTTGTTGACATAATAAATAAGATTGAAAAAAACTTTATCAGGCGGAGCAAAACGAGCCCTAACACTATCCCACAATGTATGCATTTTTGTGGTACACTTTACTAAGAAACTATCACACTTTCAGATTTGGGCTTAGACATAGTAATTTCAATTTTATTCTAAATGTGTGTTATCATAAAAATTATTATTAGGTAGAAAACTTTGCAAGTCCTCCTAAAGCATCGCTTTATACTAGTTTTATTGAACATTTATGTTTAAAAATGGAAAAATAATAGGATTCCTTAATTAGGAATTGTTTGAAATGGTTATAATTAATGATAGAGGAACGAGTGGGAACGCACTAAAGCATCAAGGAATGAGATAGTGATTCAAGCCTTATAATATAAATTATATTAGTTTTACTTTTAAATTAAGTGTAAGCCAAAAACAAAGAAACCTTTAGAGGTTTCTTTGTTTAGGTATTACTTTTATCATGTAATATTTATTTCGATTGCAATTTCGCACGTACATTAAATTACATATAGATACTTAACTATATTGGTATCCAAGCCAACCACAAATTAATGAATCAGATCGACGTTACATTCCAATCAATGGTCTATGCTTAATTACCTTACTTATTATACTGAGTTGATTTAGCCGATCATATTAATGCGTGTGGTGGATAATAAGTAATCGAATTAGTGCAATATTATCTCAATATCACCACGTTATACCTTGTAATAATTAGATTGATTGATCTGTTTAATATATGTTTATGTATGTAGGCCTCCCTAAGAATGTATCCAGTATATTGCTTTTCTCATCCAGCCTACGGGATCTACCGGTTTAGGCGTTCTATACTGTGTTGTTCACAACGTAGTGACCACTTTAGGATTCGTCTGCCCACAAGCCATCGGTTCTGCGATAAACATGCCCGGCGTACTGCTACTTCAGCTTAATAATTCGAGATCCAAATAGGTTCTTCGATTCTCTGACGGATAACTTTATCACGAACATGTTAACTCAAAAAAACTCTAAGCATGAATCTCTCCATACCTATAAAGCAAAAGTAAATATGAAATTAACATTATTTATTTTATGCGTATTTGTTTCCTACAGATATGAATTGAACTCAGAGCATTTATTATATAATTACATTGGTATACATAGAATACTAGGTAGTAGTTTAAGCATTATTTTATTTGAGAAAAATATTTATTACTCAAAATTATTCAAAACCTAATTTTGAAGTTATGTAATATAATCTCGCCACCTTTTAAAATTGACTATAAAATTGTCGTAAAAAGGGTAATTAAAACAGGAACAGCTATTTTAAAAAGTAATAAAAAGTGCTGGGCTTGTGTTATAAATTTATTAAAAACATTAGGGATCGTTGTGCATAACTTTTATATTTATTATATTTTTAAGTATAAAATTTTATGTTTAAGAATAATCTTGTAATTTAGGTTTCCAAACAGTTTCGAGGCATTAACCAAGCAAAAAGCATCAGTAAGTTGAAATACACAGAGTTTTGAAAATAAATAGCAATGTAATATACCAAGTTATGGTATTTTAGTATGAGTCATAATGTTTATATAATAATTAAAGATATACAAATAATGTTGGTGGTTATTAAATTAACCTAGTGAAGACACTTACCCCGCGCTTCTCATAATGAGTTTTAACGACCAAATTATTAGAAAATGTGTTCAAAATTAACAATTTCCAGACAACCTTCATGTAAAAAATAATAATTAAGTTTTGACCTCTATATATCTTTAACACGGTTATTACAAGCACTTATGTTCTACTGTCATATAATAAAACTATAAAGGGTTTGTATGATTAGAACAATTCATTTATAGTTCATTATTCTAATTTTGTACTCTGTCATGCGGCTTAAATCACAATTCTTAAGAGTACAAAAAGCAGACATGATTATATTATGATACTTTACAGTCTATATAAACAGTAGACCGTACGATACAGGAACGCCCGCTGTCGATGCCTCAGAATTATTCATGTAAAGGCTGTTCCTTCAGAGCTATTTCTTTATTACATCCGTTCTGCTCGCCTCGCAGCCTTATTTCATGTTTTTATTGGTACGTTTCAAGCTTGTAGCAAGTTTAGGCGTAACTGTAAAAGTATAACTAACCACCCGTTGCAATAATAAATACATATGTACCTCTGTTTTTATGTTTTCTTTTGTTTTAAAAAGCAGCTCTCGGCAGATTACTGCATTAGTATTAACTTATTGTTACTATTAATATATTGGCCGATATAAAGGGTAGTCAACAAGTTAATTTCAGGCGGCTATTTTGCAATAGTGAGTCGACATATTCGTTGATGTAGCTTTTATAAACAAAGATGTATAAATCCAATAGAAAGAAGAAACGCTTTTGTAAGCTACTAACAGTTTTCTTATAAAACGGGGGCGCCGGTAGCGGGCGAAATTTATCGGCATTGTCTTGTTAACTTGTAAATATATTGCAACTTGTTAGAGTACCGGTGTTGTAGATGTTTTAACTATAAGCAGATTAAATAATAGTACTAAAGTATTTAATTAGCTAAAGTTATGCTTCAAATTGTGTCATGCAATTGATACGTATAACGCATAATATTACTCACCATTAGCTGTGCGTTCGTTACTTCATTTGCGGGATCGTATATTTATACGACATAACTGGTATTTACCAGTTTCCAATAAAATGTTGAGATTTATAATTATATATTTATTAAAATCACAGACAGAAACTTCAATTATATCAGTATACATAAAACATTAAATTAAGTAATGTATTAGATTAAAGGAAATAAATATACAATAATTTTATAACGTCAGATAAACTTATTATTTTATAAAAAGATACTGTGTATTTGGCTTTAATAATGTCACACAATTGCACTATGCGGTTGTTATACAACATTAACCATGCCGTACGGACATATAACAATCAATTACCTTTATCCTAATTAAAACAGTTTCATAAATATATTATTTATATTATATGACTACTATTTATCGAAAAAAATATTTCATGTGTTATACATATTAATTATGTAAAAAAATTAATATATATTCAAGTAAGACATCTGAATTTATACACCACCCACAACGCCAGATAAGCTATAAGTTAGGCTGCCTGAAAAAGATCGCTCTGAACTATAAGGCCAACTATTGTTTTGCCTAAAAATATTGTAACTAAAGTTTTGTGTCTGTTGTTTTGCAATAAAGTGTTATATATAATATTAGAACCTTCCAAACATGCCGTGTTTGTACATTGAATCTATTAAAAAAAACAACTGGAATTCACTATATAAGCGGTGAAGAACATAATGCATTTTTTTTTATTTATCGTCTGTTTTTCGGTATTGACGTAAAAACTACTGGGCCAATTTCGATGCGGTTTTCACTGATCGATAGTAAATTTTAGACTTAAAATCTGCGCGTTTTTATAGCGGGAATCCCGTAGGAATTTTTCTGTGAAAGATTTTATAAGTCCAGATTGATAAAGTATTTACTCGTAGCTTGTAGATTCTTGAATCCCTCAATCCGTAAAAATATTAGGAATAGCTATTGGACAAATCGATGTGAATCTGTAAGAAGCGTGGCCACCTCAATATGTCGGGAACAGTGTAATAGAATTGATAGAGGCAGCGGTTGACCGCCCGCCCCGGATATGACCTGTCAACCGGGCAACTTGACGGAATTGTGTAAGGGGTGACAAATACTGTTTACACTCCTTATTGCAACAACACTTGACTTTCAGGCCGACGCGGACGACGACGATGAAGTGTGTGGTGATGCTTTAGTATTTGCGCTTCTTACAAGCTGCTTGTGAAATCATGCCAGTGCGAATTTGTTAGATAGAGTATATAGATAGAGATAAAAGAGCGGGATCGCTAATTTTACTTTGCTTTTACCATAATAAAATAAATTTAATTATCTACTGTTTAAGTAATAATCAGCAATCTAGTTGATTCGTTAGCATTGTGCTGTCATAACTTACTTCATTCATACTAAATCGAGCCACCATGATAAAGATTGTGCCCAAAGTTAAAAACCTCATTACACGACGACGGATGTTTGTGCTTAATAATAAAGTAGTTTCCAAATATTATCCGTTTTTTTACAACTCCACTACCCCATAGTAAGAGCACAGATGAGAAAACGTGTATAGATGTACACGTATAGACACAGGGGACAAACAAGTTTTCCCATAACGCCCTTAAATAGGGTCTCGATCGTATATTGTTTTAAAATGTTTGCACGGCACGCGGTATAATTTATAGCCCGATTTATCGGTCAGGAGACAATACAGAACTATACATCATGTTGGGGATTAGCATTGGAAGTGGGGCACGCCGAACTACTTTATTTACGTCTTATTATTTTCTTTACCATGCATCAATGTTGAGGATGAGTTACTGTAACAATTAATCAAAATATGTTTAGTAGTATTGCTACCCATTTTTGTTCTGTTTTTGATTGGGTGAAAGTGGACCCAACCAACACCAGCTCGACGGTGAATTCCAATTTTTAGGGTTTCTGTTGTCATTTTAGCAAAAACGGAAATCTTATGTAATCGCCATGTTCGGCTGTGTATTGCATAATACTTCTCAGAATGAATATTTATTCAGTGTGCACGTATATAGTCGTGTGGAGTATCTTCAGTTTGATCTTAAAGAAATATAGATATGTTCTTTGATAACTTATCAATGAAATTACCGAATGACTAGTTAGCTACCTGAGAATTGTGTCTCCCTGTAACTTTTAAATTATGGAGTTATAAATTCTGAAAAATCTTTCAACGAAAACAGTTTTGAACAACATCCATGGAATGATTAGACATGAGGTATTTTTGATTAATTGCTTTTTATGGTTCCGTAGACAAATGCCGACGATAGAATATGTTTGTAACCTCTACGGGACCCTTCGTTGTGCCAATCACGTACTCAATTTATTGTATAAGCTCTAATACTCGTACATACTGTAAAGCTTTTTTTGTAAAAAAGCTCAATTACTGTGTCTGCAACTTGTCCACAGATGCCATTTAAGTATAGCGCAAATTGTAATATAATATTCAAAGTGCACAGATCCTAAAATTGTCCCTTACTTATCTTTTCCATAACCAAAAGTGACACATTAAGAAAAATGTGATAGTTTTATACTTATATTAATTTTTTATTTTTTACGTCAAACGATAACTGTTAGGTTAGAATTTATATATCACATAGAAAGATTGACACATTTAAATGTGTGTTTTTATATCGACTTAAATGTTTTTGGTGGATGGTATTATCAGTATGAAGTACTGCTTGTTACTGAAGCATATTTTATCTATTAAAATTATACTTCAGGACCCTTAAGAACAGACGAGCGTGCATGACAAAAACTATAAATGTCAAAGAAACAAGTGAGGTGTGTAAGAATAAGCCTGAATGGCGCTCTGTTGTTCGTGCCTACCCCGCAAGGGACCTGGCGTGAAGTTATGTGTGTATGTAAAATTATACTTAGCTGTAGTTACGTGTAAGAAATCAAAATTGACCGCTGTTATTATAAAGTGGACATAATTTCATATAAATTTATTTAGAAAACATATTTCGTGTCATTAATGTATAAGAGAGTAATAAGAAAATTGCTGTATACACTACTACGTCACTCTTAGGCGCGCTAATTGTTTGTAAGGTTCGACGGTAGTGTCGAGGGACAACTACGTTCATTCGCTGTCACAATGTGACTACACCCCCTCTAGAGTTCAGCTATATATGAGGCCGAGGACCCAAGAGCCATAAAACTCAAGCTCCGTACTGAAAACTCGTAATATCATACCCCTATAAATCATGAAATAACCAACAAACTTTTATATTACCACAGCTGCTCATCTAAAAATTATATGAAAATCTTACCGCTAGTAAATTATCTATTTCGTGTCGCTTACCTGAAACAAAGAGAGTAATGGAATAAATTAATGAATAATTTTAATTTTATTTATATTGAAATGTAAGAATACAAAGTAATATGAAACTTATTTCTGTATTTAATGCTCTTTACACGTAGTTGACAATGGTTTCATAATGAGTTCGATCTCGATACTGTATCCAAAAATATTTAATTAAGGGTCGATTTTCGATCACCAGTTAAAAGTTATCAGCGGTATAAATTATAACCTGAATAAATTGAAAGTAAAGCCTTTTAACTGTTTCATTCATACAACTATCATTTTTTTTTAAATATGTTATACTCAATTCTATGAATAACTTTAATCTGTTGATTGAAAAATCAGCCCCTAATCGGCAAACAAATACACTCATTGTATATGTATAACTCCTAGCTAAGTAAGGTTTGTGTTACGGATAACGAAAAGTACTTTAAGTACTCTTTATTGGATCTAATTTTCCTGATCAAGATATGTATAAATATATAAATGATAACAGCACGTAAACGTCCCACTGCTGGGCTCGGGCCTCCCACTGCAGGGGGATGGATAGTATAGTATACCTGCCACGCTTGTTCAAGACTGTTTAGCAGGTTAACCGCCTAAGTTACTCATGTGTTCCGGCTAGGATTCGAACCTGCACCTTTTGAGTCTGGGACGCGTGCACTATCCATTACGATACCACGACTTTTTATTTGTATAAAATACAAAAATAGATTTCTTAAAGAATTTTTCATTAAACTCGTTGCTGTTTTAACTTTTTTTATTCAGTTACCCACTTAAAGAAAAATACGCAAAGTTACTTGTTAACATTAACTAAAAGAGTACTAAAATGCTTAATTAATTCTGCTATGATTAAAATACGGAGAAAACAATTTTGTTTGAAGTCCACCTCTATTATTCTTTGTAGAAAGGTAAGGCACACAAGAAAAGCAAAACACGAAAACATGTAAGGATGCGTCGCTTCTTTTTTGTAATTTCATATATAACTTATGGAGCATAAAATACAATTTACTAATTAAGTTATAGTTTTCTATATCCTGTATGTAAATATGTACTGTGTAAGTCGTAGCGTGAAATTAAATTGAAGACTAATCACGTCTTGCTTATCCTCTATATGACTTGCACCGTAAAAGTAAAACAAACACATAAACCTTATAAACGACGTTTTAGCGAGAATATGAAGAGTAATATTTTGTTGTACAGTTTTATTTATAAAAGTTTATAAGTTTTGTTAAAAATGAATAATAATTACAGGTTGTTGTGTTTGGGGACGTTGGGGAAAAGAACTCCAATGTAAATGTAAACTTTAAGATGTTTTAGATAATATGTATTAAAAATAAGACATAATTAATAATAGCTTTAGAAATAAGTTATTTTATAATTTTTAGTTTTTGAAGTCGGTTTTTTTAAACGAAGTTTTTTTTATTATTGTACTGTATAGTTAGTATAAAACCATACTCGAACGGAGGGGTGGGACAGTCAAGGAGGAAAACGATACGAGCAAGACGTAGATTCGATGAGCGATATAGTGACGGACTTTGTGCGTGTTATTGAATCGTGTAGTGTGTACTGGTTGTATCCAGTTATATTTGTACCTGTTTTATACGTGTTTGTACAGTTCCAATAACCTCTATAATAATTCCAACGGCATTTTAAGTCGAGTTCTGTGTATCGCGTAACAGTATATTCTAATAAATGTAATCTTAAATCATCATTCTGTCGTTTCCCTAATGCTACTGTTATTTGTGATGCGATATCGTTATTAATTGAAAATGACGTCATGTATTGACAGGAAACGCATGCACAGTATACACTGATGTAGTTATTAAATTACCGGTATTATATTTCACGCCATAAATAAGACGCATTTAGCCACACTCGATAACTATAAAATTATCCTAGATGAAGTCCGAACACAATAGCCACTACAAACATTTCGAACCCTCTATGATAAACAAAATATTGAATTACGTGTAAAGACGGTACATGAGACCTAATCAGTCAAACAATCAACGAGTGTCAAACAAGTGTCGTAGGCATAGCGCCTAACTTTCGTACATCCGACACACATCGGAGTGTATCCGCTGATCCCTAGTGAACTGCGTGTGTCAGTTGATTGGACAACGGACCTGACGTGAGTGGATTGATTCCACCCCCACATGGACCCCCCGACCCCCTTCACCCCCTACTTTCACCTACACGACAAATATCATTACCGAAACTATCGCCTTCGTTTATTGACCCATTTTCTATGTGAGAATTTGATTGTAATACAATTTATACACAATAATGGCGTATAAATACCAAAATATTTTTGTATTAACGTATAATACCTCCTGCTTACAGAACGTAAGAGGAATATCAATTAATGTATTTTTTTTAAACATATACTCATAGAAGTTACTCTGTTTATACTGAAATTATTATTTATAGGCATTTATATTGATGACTAATTCCATCTTTTATCAGCGCTAATTATAAATATTTGAGTTTTAATTTATGATTTCTTGTTTGATAAAAGCTCAGTTTTTGTCCAGATAAAAAAATCGTCTTTTTATTCGCTATATCTAAAATGCCAATACACCAAATTATATAAAAACGGTTTCACATTAACCCATGGCAAAGACACACACAGACAAACAAATATCAAAATAAATTCTTCTTTTTGCTTATTTTTATTTATTCATTGTATGGAGTTTTAGACATTTTCGTACAACGCCTTGAACCGAGTATAAGTATTACTAAGTTTTTAATACCACTTGAAACAATCAGCTAACTATTCGTATTGGTAACGTAATAAGTTTAAAAAAATATTTCAGCGCATGCTCTGATTGTTTTCTGAATGTTTTGACATATCACGTAGAATCAAAACATATGAACAGCATAACGGTTCACGGTTAAAACAATAGGATTGTAGACGGCGAAGGAAAAATATACGGAGCGTAAGTAATAGGAACTGGATTTCGAATTAACCGCCCGAAGTTTGGAGCCAACTGCGGGAGATCCAACCTGATTTGTTTTATTAAAACTCCTCCTGGCCACAATGCTATCCTTGCTCAACACTCATCGGGGGAAAGTTCAGTTTTTCCTCCGTATCTTATTTAAACCAACACAAAGTTTAACTTTGTTGTATTTTATTATTTTACAGAAATATATATATTCAGATTTTTTCTGGAATAACCTTTTAAACATCATAGATATTCTAAAGTGATTTGTATTAAAATACTTACGATATGATACTTAAACTTGCCAAGTGCAATGGGTCCACAAACAATGAAGGGTTTTGTAGTATCCAGAAAAAAAATATGTTGGACTTTTTTCAGAATGTTTTATAGAACTCTAGAACCGCATATGTAACGTACTGTCAACTTGAATAGATACCTTTGATAATACCTTTGAAACATCGTTCTAATTTTTAATACTTGTCTAAAAATATCTCATATCCCTATATACGGAAAAATCATTCCGTACAAATAGATATGTGGTGTGTGTGTGTGTGTGTGTGCATCAGATCTCAGCTGTGATGATGTAGCCCTTAAAATTACTTGACATGTCTGTGAAATATACCGCCAAACATATAGACGACCAGCTACGACGAAATGATGAATGTAACCATTTACCTACAAAACCCCAAGAAGATCTATTACGAAGCGTTTCTATTTTTCATTATCCCGTCAATAAACGTTTCAACAAAGTACGTGAGATTTAAGAAATGTTATATTTAGACATTACCCTCTCACGAAAAAAATAACAGTTCAATCCCATCAGAGAAAAGGGCACACCTACACCTACCATCACCTGTGACACAAATCGCGCTCATGTATCAAAAAGCGCGCCACGTAAATCACGAATCATTTTACTGAGCAATACTGGGGCAGCCGTATTTCACTCGGGCGCGTTTCCTGCGCTCCGCCCAACGCTGTATGGTCGACGTTGTATGGGAAATATTTGCGGAGTCGACGTAGAGTTGCACGTTTGTGTACGCTAGCCTATCTGGTGGGCGCCTGAAAACTTTACAGGGTAACCACTAAGTTCGCTCAACTACGCAATTAATAATGCGGGTTGGGGTCACTGCGGTTTTATCTTGAAAACTTTCGCGTTTTCTACGTACGTTTAGGGTAATCGTTCGTCAAAGAAAACAGTGATTTTAAATCTAACATTCAATAGTCAGTTAAATAACTTACTACATAATATATGAAATTCAATAACTAGATACTAATATATAAATGTGAATGTAATAATAATGTGTAATAGTTTATTTGACCATTCATTTGTTCCTCTTCACAGACTTGAACATGAACTGATTTTAGTAATGTTAAATATTTATAGAAAACATGAAGATATTACACGAAAATCGTTTATGCAGGAAATATTATAGTACCCATGAGACACGGAACCGAGGTTCAAGCAATAGTTAACCCTAATAATTCATTACTCAAGTTATAGCATAGATAACACAGTAAAAAGTTAAATAACACTAATATATTTATATAGTTATAATAACTCTACTAGTTCTGACTTCAACCAATAAGGAAAATGATAACATAAAAAAAAAAAAACTTCGTTTAAAAAAACCGACTTCAAAAACTAAAAAACTAAAATGTATAAAATAACTTATTTCTAAAGCTATTATTATTAATATATATTTCTAAATCATCTTAAAGTCGGTGCTTAGTAATTTTCAAAATATAGTAATATTTATGTTTTACTTTGCACCGACTTCAAGATGTTTTAGAAATATATATTAATAATAATAGTTTTAGAAATAAGTTATTTTATACATTTTAGTTTTTTAGTTTTTGAAGTCGGTTTTTTTAAACGAAGTTTTTATTTTTTATTTGTTACTTTTTAGTGTCTAGCTATGTATGGGTGGACCTACGAATGGTGCCGTGCTTGTTAAAAAATATAGGTCCCCAAGAACCGGGATCAAAAAAATGTTCGTAAAATGAAAACTACTGGGCCAAACTATGTCAAATTTTTAGGGGACCACATGGCAGCTATTCCGCGTCGAACAAATAAAGAATCACGTAAATCGAATCATAAATCTCAGAGTAATCGGTGTACATATGGAACAGAGTGAAAATTATTTCTATGAAAAATGTTCATAAAATGAAAACTACTGGGCCAAACTATGTCAAATTTTTAGGGGACCACATGGCAGCTATTCCGCGTCGAACAAAAAAGAATCACGTAAATCGAATCATAAATCTCAGAGTAATCGGTGTACATATGTAACGGAGTGAAAATTATTTCCAATGTTCATAAAATGAAAACTACTGGGCCAAACTATGTAAAATTTTTAGGGGACCAATTGGAAGCTATTCCGCGTCGAACAAAAATAGAATCACGTAAATCGGATCATAAATCACGGAGTAATCGGCGAACATACATAAAAAAAAAGCAAAAAAAAATAAATAGATCCCGACGAATTGAGAACCTCCTCCATTTTTCGAAGTAGGTTAAAAAGACCTTGTGAAGGTACAAGCAGTAGAACTAACGGAAATATTTTTAATAAAAATCCGTTAGCAATAAACCTTGTCCTATATTAATAGTTTTAAATTTGGTCACCGCTGTCGCGAGATGCGACAGGCAGGCCGCTTTTGAACTTTCATATGAAAAGCCGCGTCGTTGCCCCGATATTTTACGCGGAAAATATTCAAATATAAACCCTATTTCCTCGGAAGTAATGAAGCTTACTTTATGAAAGATTCCGGTGAATTTCATACATTGCTACGTTTTATTGGAAAGGTGAAGACAATATTTTAGCCTCTCTCTGCTTTTCCGCTCATAACGCCATATGCTTTTATCACCGGAATGTATTTGTGTTTTAAGCTAGATTATTTTTGTTGCATGTTTCTTTTCCGTTCTAACTAATTACATGAACTTCTATAACTAAAGTTAATTTTAGAGTATTTATTTTAGTCTTCGATTACAATTGTTGCTATAGAATGCCACTATTCGCTATGGAGAGAGGTCGCATTCTATATACATTAAGGGGCTTTATAACCATAAAAATTAGTTCTTTAAATGTATTTAAAACTGATATTGTGGCGAATGTATTCAAGAACAGACTTCTGCTAAGCAATTATAATACTTCATTAATGCCAGAATCTACCTTCGTAGTTGATCTTATCCACTTTGTATTCCTCTGCATCAGTCCACTGACTGTCATATCTCTTCTTCTCAATGCCCAGTCGCTGTTCAAATACTTGCATATTATTTAACTGGTCAATGTAATAAAAACAAATAAGGATGTATATCTATATAATAAAAACCAATAAGTCTTGCTTCCAGATAATCCAACCTTTTCATTAAAATGAAAATACCTTATTACTTTATTCGTGTTAGTTAAAAAGTTACGCGATCCTACACTTTTTACAGTTTATATGATTTGAACCGACAGTGCTGGCATTTGAACAGGTTTCGGTAAAAAATAATTCTACCTATAACTTACCTAGTGATTTTTCTGAGGTACCATCATAGCGTAACAAATACTTTTAAAAATTAGGAACAATAGATACCGTAAGTAAAGCATCATGAAATATTAAAAATTAAAATTAAAACAGGAATAAAAATACTTTATTTAAAAAAATAGCGACTTTTTAAATCATTTGTAGAATTTGTTTTGAAAATTTATATAACGCATTTTAAGTCAACAAACTTGGCACCCGGCTTATTGCTCTGCCATCATGACATAACGACCTCAAAATAAGATTTAAGAACAAATTAACTATTCTTCAAATTAAAACTTTTAATGAACTTCTTCTTTTTATAACTTTTCTAAATTACGTCAGTAAAAAGTTTTAATCTCTGTAGTCTATTGACCTAAGACTTGACCCACAAAAATTGGAGCTCCATGTTCGATTCTCAATGGAGTAAATTAGTAAATGAACTTTTTCTTGTTTGCTTTGGTCTGGTTATCTTCGGTCTTAAAATTATCCCTTGTGCAATCCATGACAAAGAATAATAATACAACGTGTCTTTTTGTTTACCGACTTATAAAAGCAGAATATATTAAGTATACATAAAACCTTTTTAATTATTATCGAAATGGATCTCTGTAAAGATTATCAATTAATTAAATTAAGATTAGCAACAAATATATCTACGATACAATAATGTATGACTAATTCGGACGCTATAAAAATCACGTCACTTCATATAAATCAAGACATGTGGCAACATTAATAGCCCACACACCCTCGTTCCGGTTTTCTAATTACGGAACATAGTTACCCTAGCAACACTTATCGGGGTGACCACACGTAGTCCTGTTTACTTAGGACTGTTGTTTTAATGGACATGGAGAATGTTATGCTGCGGTATTTCATCGGCCTTAATTGTGAAATCTGTATATACATAAGTCGCTAAAGCATTTATAGGCGAGTTTTATGGTTGTCTGTTTAAGTAAAATCATTTACTTAATCAAATGATTGATGAGGAATGGATATAATACACGTAATTCTAAACAATTGTAAAATAGAAACAACAAGAATTTATTATAAAATATTTTACGGCTTCCGGAAACATTTTGGCGATACGGAAGCCATTCTCATGTACAGCCGGCCACTTGTCCACACCTATATTTCTCAACAACCACTAGGTTTGTAATGGTCTGGACTAAATTCGTTGTATAGTTTTTGTGTTATGGGACATTTACAATTAAATAACCTGTAAAACAACCTGTAAATACATAACGTTTTACAGTTTTTTTGGTAAATAACAAAAGCATTGGAATTTTGTCACCTTTATAATATCCTACACTGTGATTACCGAGATACGCTTATAGGTTAACGATATTTATATAGGATTCAATAGTGGGGCGAATATCCAAATTTTTGTAACTTAGCTACAAAATACTCAAAATACAAAACGGAAATTGGCTTAATGCGAAATACGCAAAAGTTGTAAAACTTATTAGTGGGACTATCCTTTTTACGACATGCCGTCACAGTCCTAGAAAGCATCCTTTCCTGGCAACATTGCCTCTATCACAATTTTATTCGGCCGGTCACCAGTAGAGGGCGCTGCGCACACGCGTGCGTCTCATTGGCCGAGTCAATTTTTCTATGTCTGCCTAACTATCGCACCGACGCCTTACTCACTGATTAGTAGCCAAAAATGTTGGAAAACTACTGAATTGCGTCTCATAACCCTTTCTCAAAGTGCCAACTATGTCCCGTCTACATGTAGTGTTTGTGCAACGCAAGGAAGCTCAAATTCGTCCGAGATCCTGCATCATTACTTACGCGGCGCAAGTGGCGGTAAGCGTTCATTTTTTTCTGCTTGTTTCGCTAGGATATGAGAGGCGGCATCAATCGAACAGAGGGTCAGGGTTTGCTCCGGCTAAGTAGCCATTCATATTCGTTCAGTCATTCTTATATTGGAGCTTCATCTGCGTTAGTGTTAAAGATTTAGACTGGCCGAATGCATATAACGCCGTTAACGCATAGTGGTAACATTAGTGTATATTCATACAACCGTTGTCTGTCAATATTTAGCGTCATTAACAATGTCGCATCTCAAGTAAAGCATTATCGCAGATAAAGCCCCACCTTCTTTCGTATTTGTAACGTCAACGTCAATATCTTTAATAAAACTGCGTTGTAAATGTGTATGTGTAACATACAAGGAGAAAATCACACACATTTAATGTACGTATACTCACACACTCGTATGTGATCCCCGAGAGCGAACATTAACTTGCGCCTGGTTAATAGGGTGTCGCGGAAAATTAGGGAAAGCACTCGGTTACCGAGTACTAGCTGATTAGAAGCGGGGAAAGGCGGAAAATTACTTAAATACTCTATGACAGATGAGGCCGCGAAATAAATATTTGCTTGGATACCATTAACCATCCGACTTTGCTGTACAGAGAATGAATTTACGACGTAAGGCGGCGTATAAATGTAGACTACATAATATTGCTCCGCTAGATCCGATTCAGACTACTTAATACAATTATCAATAGGGTAGTTGACACATATCATAACAAATTCTAAAACAATGTTGTTGTCAAATGCCATGTATCATGTACCTGATCATGTATACCATCAATATCATGATATCAATAATTTTAATTACTATTTAAACCATAATACGTTTTTTACATCGTTATAGAAATGACGTTATAATTTGCAAAGCTCGTAAAAATCTAGGTGGCATCGGGGTTTTTTAAGATAAAAAAGTATCTCAGTTGCTTTGATTGTCAACTTCCATATTATAACTAATAGATACATATAATTGTTTATGTTAACGAATAATCATATTTTTTAGGAATAATCCAATCATATTATAAAGTCTTAGCGGCTCACTGCCTAAGGCGATCGCGTTTAACTCCTAATGAGATGGATTCGTTTCGTGATAAAATTCCTGACCCTTCTGGGCACTTTTTGTATCTATTTATACAATATAGTAGTGTATACACCAGGGCCAGGCGCAGATTTTCTTGTTGATATTTTCCTTCACCGTCAACCCGTGGTATCAAGCACTCTACACACCTAAGCACGCCAGCCCGGCGGCCCCACCCGCCGACACAGAGCCGGCGGCTTTAGAAGTTGCGAGTCGGAAAATTTTGTCGGCAGCACGACAGTTGCGGGATGTAGCGTTCACAATTGGTGATTAATCAGTTGCTCGGAGTGTTTGCGCGTGTTTTTCTAATTATTACGAAGTTTCAGCTTTGATATGAACGATAATAATAAATAATATTTTAATTGATAAAAAACATTAACCCATCACTATTCCTTGAAAGCTAGCGAGCAACTGAAGGAACGGAGGCGTGCCGCTGGATAACACGCGTGGGCACAAGCCGCCTACAACACGTGTGGCGTAGGCATGTAGAGTGCTTAATACCACGGATTGACGGTGTAAAAAATATCAATAAGAAATTCTGAACACCAAGACTGGGTGTGAAATATATTCTTAAAATTAAATAGTGAAATCAGAAATTTAATAGTTACTATAAATGAATAATTTGCTATTACAGGACTGTGAGAGCGACAGTAAAATATCGACTCATACCATGGTACACGCAACAGGGAATACCCTATGCAGGAACGGAAAAAGAATACAATTTCCTGCGGCCGGGCGGCCTGTCGCAAGAGGCGACAAAACAACCTACAGCCAGGTGGTAGGGTACGTGCTCGTCATGATGGCTATCACCCTAGAGTGTGTCGCCAGATCAACCTTGAGTTGTGTTCCGGCGTTAGTGACCAGATTCCAGTCTCCCTTAAGAAAGCAGCAGCGCATTAGTAACACTTTTGGTGTTACAAATCTCCATGGGCGATGGTAACCGCTTTCCATCAGGTAGACAGTCTGCCTGTCTGCTGAACTCATGTAATATAAATAAAGGATAGGAAAAACGGGCACAGAAATAGATGTCTTAGGAATTTTCTATTAACTAAAGGCAAGTAATCTACGTCATTCTACCTATATCCACATTTACTAAACTAATTTCAAACGCTAGTCGTAGTTGGTTACTCCCTATTGGGTGTCTACGTTTTGCGGCGCCTTAGGATAAACAGATGTTGCACTAAAAACATTTTACAGACGATCATAAAATGCAAGTTAAAACTGTCCTTTAGCAATAAAAAAGTCACTGAAATACATAAAAATAGTTGCGCCTGTTCGCATTCACACAGCAATATACGACAAGCAAGATTCAGTCGGTGTCATTATACTAACATTTTAAAAGGTTACTGCGGCAATAGTGCAGATATTCTCCTCAGCTTTGGTTACATAAATTATATTGCTGTTAATCATTATTAATAATAGTATTTTTGGTAATATTATGGTATAATTTGTATCAGTCAGTCTAAAACCGTAAAGACGATAAAGCAAGTGAGTGAATAGTAAGATATAGGAACCGGCCACAATTATTCACAGTAAAGTAAGTACACAGTTACAAAAATATTTTATGAAATACTTTTCTATTTAGGAATATTTGAAATCATTGCGGTATGTCATAAAGTTAGTTCAATAACTTTGAAAGGATTTCGAGACGGTACCGCCAACACTCAAATAACTTGCCACATTGATATTATTATTTATTGCAATCCCTTTCAATTTATTGAATTCAGTTCAATAAATTAAAAGGGAGTGAAAGGTCATAGATAATAATGAAAAAGTATTTGAAAGTCACCAGTCAATCATATTAAGTACCTATTCTAAAAAAAAATACAATGTGTGCGTTGCTCATGATTATAGACGTAATCTGTACGTCTGAGCGATACTTACTGCAGAAGCAGTAGAATATCTGTGCTCTTGAATGTTGTGGTGGTGATGAAAACGGGCAACTCGGCAATAAGAGATTTCCCGCGTTATCTTATACATATCCTGTAGGCTAAAAAGTGTCTTATGTCACAGTCTATACCATACATACACACATACATAACTTCACGCCAGGTCCCTTGCGGGGTAGGCACGAACAACAGAGCGCCATTCAGGCTTATTCTTACACACCTCATTTGCTTCTTTGACATTCATAGCTCTGTCATGCACGCTCGTCTGTTCTTAAGGCTCCTGACATCACCTTCTGCTAGTACACGATCAATTTGATCATGGAAGGTGTGTCGTGGCCTTCGGCGACTTTTGCATCCATCCAGTTTTGCATTGTATATCTGTTTAGTCATTCTTTCATCATACATTCTTTCCACATGCCCGAACCACCGGATCATTCCTTTCCTTACCATCACCCCGACACTCTCTTTCAGACCAACTCTCTTTCTTACTTCGGTATTACGAACGCGGTCCGCGAGCGTCACTCCGCAGATTTTGCGCAGTGCTCGCACCTCGATCGCGTTTACTCTACTTTCATGCTCTCTCTTCCATACCGAACTCTCGCTGCCATACGCTCACGTATGGAAGCGAGAGTTGGGCGTACAGTCAACGTATTTTATTAAAACGGTATAGCGTACAGTCTATATCGTTTTAATAAAATACGTTTAAATCTCAATTAATAATTGGGAATAAATAGGCATTCTTGCAACCTCATTGTTGTTGCGTAAGTACATATTACGCGCTTCAACCTACAAGCAAATTCTTAACCGGCGTAAGTGCACAGAATATTATGTTCCTATCGGACCGGAATTCCAAAATACCCTCACATCCGTAATATCACAGCCACGGTTCAATTCTTTTCTGACCCTATCCCTTAATTAAGTTATAGATACGTTCGATGTACACCGAACCCCAGACCTACCTATAAAAAGTCCAATATACGAAAGCGTAGTATAGGAATCCGAGTGGTCGTAATGGAAATCGTTCCCAACTCAGTATTAATACATTTCCCGCTGTTGAGAGCGAAGATGGATTAATTTCACCGAGTCAAGATCCGTCTGTCGCAACCGCTTCCAGAATTTCAACCATTGCAAGGATACTACTTTAGTTGAATCTTTGAGTACGAGTAACTTCGAATTGAAACTGTTGAAATGGTGGTATAGTTTGACGAGGGATTTGCGGACGGATTCAATCCTTTTCGGCACTCAAACTTAATTATATAATGGCAAAGACGTGTTATTGTGCTGGTTTGCTAGTTTGAAAATGCAATTTATATAATTTAAACTGGCTTTAAGAACGATGTTCATTTGAATTGTAGTATACTGTAGAAGAAAGACTAAAGCTAAAAACCGTCGTTATAACCTTCTGTCCATCTTTTTATGTATGTCACAGTTATTTTTCTAGTTAACAACTCGTACGTACTACACGATCGTGAAATAATCTGGAAATAAGTCGAGTATAACTTTCGGTGTCGGGTGGTTTTATATCTTGAAAAGCTTGGCTAAAGCGGATAAGCCTAAGTTTATGTGACACATGCACGTGCAATTTGGACATTTTTATATCGACCCATCGATTTGGCTTATGCGTAAAGAAAGTTTTATGACGTGTCCCCCTCTCGACCTTTTCATTTAGGCGCAGGAAGGAAGGGCGTCTTCCTTTGATAAAGTGAAAAATAGCACCTACAAAATACAACCTGCTTCACCCTTTAAAGGGTGTTTGTAGCTAAAGGCATGTTCGGGCCTTTGTGTGAAAAGGGTTTTCTAAGTCCACAGTTTGGTGACGTATTTATTACACCTATGTAATCAATGCGTTACATTTTGCCGAGAACACATTTGTTGAGAAAATCTTAAAGCGATGCCCGATCTAAGATTTTCGCTTTTGAAAGTGCGTACTTCCCGCGACATTATGCGTAGCCGTCAAAGTAAGCGAAGTTACTTGCACGTCTATCATTTCCATTATAGTATTAAAAGTTCGCAGTTCAGTTCACTTATTTATATTCCTTTTATTATAATTATAGTTATATTTTTAAAGTTTTAATTCTATCATTTCATTTACTTTAGTCATGTTCACAGGAATATCAAAGTTATAATAATAATAATAAAATAACCTTTTTCATATCGTTAAAAAGTAAGTATAATTCTAGATTATTTATGTTTAATTAACCTGTGTAATGTTGGCTGATAATTAAAGAAACATCAGATTTTTATTATTCCGATATTTCGGCCGCTTTTTAGCAGCCATTTTTACGAAGTCTATAATCATCTAAGTCGGAATGATAAAGATCAAATAAATTACCGCGCTTAAAATCGTTGAAACGTATTTTTTGTACACTAGTCGCGAAAACTTAGAAAATACTGAATAAACATCATCAAATTTCCTCTACAATCTCAAGGATTCAAGATTTTTTTTTGAGTTGTGTTCGGGCATTAGTGACCAGGTTCCAGTCTCTCTTTAGAGAGCAGCAGCGCATTTCTAACCTGTAAGTGCCTTTAGTGTTGCCAGGAGTCTATAAGCGATGGTAACCGCTTTCCAACAATGGGTCGTCTGCCTGTCTGCTGTTCTCGTGCAATAAAAAAATCTCTCTATTTTTAAGAAATAAAAATTCTAAAGGAGACGAACGACGGACGTAATACTAAAAATTCTTCAAAGATAAGACCCGGTGAAAATATAAATACCTGAGCTATGTACGTACACTTTTTTGTAAACTACCCTCGTACTTGTAGCCGCGGATGGTGGGGCAAGTGTCGTCATCAAAAGCCCTCCGCCGTGACTCGCGAGTTAACAATGCGCCCGAGCCAAGCCCTTTGACCCGCTTGATGCTTTGTCGCCCCGAGCGTAGACGAGATGACATCTCCCTATACGTCACATAACTACCCACTACTCGTATGAGTGCAGAACGCACAGTTGAATGAATAGAAGTAAGGTTTCTATTAATTACTGTTACATTTGTACATGTTTTATTTGTAACACGACATCAAACCTTATTTAGTCTTTTGAAATATCGGACTGGAAATTATGGCAAAGAAGTGGTAGCATACACAGAACACAAATTGGTTTTAACAAAACATTCGATGGAAAGATTTTTAAGATATTTGTGTGTTTGGTGATTCCGATATCTAAACGTAGAAAAGAAATATTATGATCTCAGTCATGTGTATGTCTGTGTTTTAATAATCATATTTATAAAGGAGCGCTACAGGTGTGTGTCTGACTCGGACACGGCCATTTGAATTAAGAATATATTTTACAAGTTTTTCCTAGAATTAGTGTAGTTACAGCTAAGAGAACACAATAGACAGATTTAAGTGTAATATATTTATAAAAACAGTTGAAAGAGTTCTGACCGCAATCTATTTTATTTATCATACTGCACTATAAATCTGTGGGTTAGGTATTAACTGAATAAAATAAGGAACTTCGTTCCAATAAGAATATTGACACATAATTTCCGTCAACATTACATCTGTGTAAAAAACCCACGTAATGTAAATTCAAAAGGAACGGCACAGCTTCTACGTTTTCCTCGTTAACTTGAGGTCTTGACAAGTACAATTTCGCTAGCGGCGACACATTTTTTCCGTCAGGTGTATACGCTATTCCAATGAAGTAGAGGTCAAAGCGACGTCACTTGTATTTCTTGGGCCGTCAGTTACCTTCGCCTCCCCTGGCATTCCTCCGGAATGCGTTCAAGCGAAAACGGTCTTCAAAAAAATTTTTATCTGAAGTTTCTCTTAGATGTTATAAAGTTGAAATCTTGTAACGGAGTTATTACTCTGGTATATTTATTTGTTTTGATATGAATGACTTATGAAAAATTGTGACAAAGAAATAATGGTACGAAATTAAAACGTAGCAGAAACATGGAGGATATGTGAGTACAGTCGTGTAATGATGACATTTTATTATTGCCGCCCTAATAAAAATTCGATTGAAAGTTATATCATCTGATGGTGGTTGGATGAATCTGACTAACAAAAACTTTTGATGTTTGAAAATCAAATTTATGAGGTTCGAGAAGTAATTAAAGATATTTTTAGTTTTACGTTCAGAAACCTAAGTTATGTTTCATGCCTTAATTCCTATTATTATTATTATTTGTATCGATAACAAATAAAAAATCCTAATTTTAATCAGTTTAAAGTGATGTTATGTTATGGCATGAAAGATGAACAGTAGGATTGCCCAAACACCCAGTAAAACGTTACTGAAAAGTTTCTAACTCCTACATGGCATTACCACCAATGGGGTTGCCTATTTACCTGCTTCAGTCAATAAAAATACATTTGGTGCCATATTCCAATCATTTTCTGTTGATAAATTCTTAAAACGTTTTCACTGTGTTTTTATGTGTACATTAACTTTTAAAAACGCTTTAATATCAAGTCAACCATGTATCAACTCTTGGGATATTATTATATACGATGCTTTAACGGCATTAAACTTTATAGTGGTTTATGATTTACGGACCATTTCACGTTCACTTTATTGCCTTAAGAACTGCAACGTGTCCCATAAAATGCACCTACCTACTCCTGCTAAGCGAACAAGTATTAAAATGTTGTATTATTGTCATTGATTACGTTTATTAATCGAAACAGAAAACCAACTCGTTAAAAATGCACGTAATCTTATATATTGCATTACTCTAAAACTCCTCTGATAAAAGGGATCTTGTTTTACAAGATTTTTCTATTCTTGTAGTACATTATATGTAAGGTTGAACGATAGATTTTAAAAATTGTTTATATTATGTATAATGTAATCAGAAATGGTTGTTGCAGTCACAAAGTTGGCTTATGAGCTATCGTTTGGTGGTACGACTTTGAGAAAATTAGCAATATGCAATCTTTTGAAATTTTTAACTCATGTGAAATTTTTAACTTATACATGTAGTTGTCTCCGTTTTATATCAGGTGATGTTTAGTATTTTTTCCAAAAATAATTGCATCGAGACTTTCAGGACAAGACTCTAGACACACTGGTCAATACTGTATAATAATAATTATATAATATCATAATTGAAAAAAAATACTGTCAATATTTTATTTCCAATAAATTAGCACGACAAATATTTTTTCCACTACTACATATCCTGCCATCTGTTAGCTTGATAAGTAATTACTTGCTACGCGTACATATATAATCACACATCAACAACTCAATATGTATATTTATATAATTTGTATATATTATATTTTGCTTGAATTTACTTTAAATTTGTTTGAAATATTATAAATCGACATTACGTTCAATAAATTTTGTTTATTACGATTATTATAATAATAATCATATTGAAACATATTACCAAATATGAGCTCCATTCTGTGTATTACTTACTTAAAGTCTAAAGACTCGGGACGTCTCAAATAGTACTCCGCCCGTGTACAGGTAACGATTTTACAGAATAATATTAATGTAACAAATACGGGGTATAAATTGTACCCAATGAAATACATGAAAAAACCTTAGAAAAGAAAACAACAAACAAAATAATAATGATTGGTTTTTAACAATATTCATTCTAAAAAGCAAACAGAGAATTCTGGTGAACAGTAACAGTGGGAGTATAGATATTGGAAAAGGTCTATTGGAAAATTCCCTATAATTCATTACGGCCATGATAAATGTTCCGCTTCTCGTAACCATTGAAATGGAGCCCTTTTTACTTAACGGTGATACGCAAAAAGGGGTGAAAAAAGAGGAAACGAGTGGGGAAAGGGGATGATATAATCAATCTAGGGTTGTTCCTCAATGTTAAAATGAAATTGACAACCGAGTGAGGGAAATGAGGGAGGGAATGTATTTGAAAATTCTAAATTGAATCCCAATTCAAAATAAATAGGGAAATAATTATGTAGCGAGGATTCTGCTATTGTAGCAAACTTAAATTATTTAAACGAATTTTCTGGGTTTTGTAAATTATACAGTAATTTTTAAAACGATCGTTCGGGCGTTTAGATGTAGTCTGGGTATTACTGAAATGATCAAAATTGGAACATTATTAAATACGAAAAACCAATATCTGTCCAACATTTACCGTTGCTTGAATATATCCTATATCCACATATTTTATAGGGGTTTATTGTTTTGTGACTTCGTATACATAATGGAGAATGAAAATTATTATATTAATATATGAAGCAAAAACTTTGTTCTCCTTTTTTAAGAAAATTGCGCAGACAGAGGAATATGAAATTTCGCACACTTATAATTTATATAGAGGAGTGCAGAATGCTGTTTTCTTTAAATTATGCATAAAATATACAATAAATCTATAAAAAAAATTACACACACTACGATGTATTTGACGACACACACACACACACACGCATACCCTTTTGTTATTGTTAAAGTCAAATTAACAATGTAGCCTTGGCGAAATCTAAAGTGATCATAGAAGTGGTTTTTGACAACAGAACCTTAATAATGTTCAAACTTATAATTTAAATTAATTATTATGGTCAAATTTCGACCAGCGGGCGATCACTAGTATGTGTAATTAGTCGTCTAATGGATTTTACAGAGTTTTATATTCTTGATACAATTTCATATGCGTTTTTTATTTAAAATATGAATCAATAATGGTCCGTGTAAACAATTTTGGAAAGTTCCCGGCATTTCAGTCGACGATATTTGTTTTGTATGTATTGAAAACTATAAAGAACGTCACAATATTAATTTAGTACTATTTTACCTACTACTACTACCTATTATTGTTCATTGCTTTCAGTACTATAGGTGCCTAGCCATAAAGTTACTAGACTATACTTGTACTTCATGTAGTGACTCATGCGTTTTGCAGATAATAACTTTCAAACTTCGGACACCTGATGAACATCGCTCCAAAATTTCAACTCTTTAAATCTTAGCCAAATAAAATATATCGAAAACACAAATGATACTTCGAAAATCTGTACTGTTTATTGTTCTGTGATGCTTTGCACATTGCGAAACATCACAAATTATCTCCACCGGGACGTCAAACCACGACCTCGTTTACATCATAAACAAAATTATGTAAATTTGGCACGTGAACGCGTAACAACATTGAACAAAAATTGTAATATAATATTACAATTAATTCAATAAATAGATACTAATTGCTCTTATATGCAATTGACTAACCATTATCTAGTGCTTAGTACATAGTACCTCTGTCAAAAAATTCAGCCCATGAGACGCATGGGGTATCGGTTAGACAGGTATTGAAAAATCCTAGTGAATAAGAAATAAAATCGGCATATTTATATTGCTCTGTCGATTTAGACTGATACTGGTTTTCTACAAGTATACTAATGATTTATTGTACTTATTTAAGCTAATAAATAGGCGGATATATACACCGAAAGTCGGAAAAATTGCCTTCCACCTTTGTTTAATCCTGAACAATGACAAAGTAGTACTTACATGAAAAATCCTTTATACAAAAATTAGTAAGAACAAATAAAACCCGAGTAAAACAATCTAAATATGTTTAGTAGTTTTTGAGATTGGCGGTGTTTTCTGCCACAAGCATTTTATAGTTTCGTAGTCAAATAGCAAAAACAGTGGACAGGCTCAGTGGAAATGAGTCACTATAATGACAAGTTCATTCTGTGGTTGGAAGAGGACGGCCTCTGTGGTTGAGCGGGCTAAGCCTTTGCCTCCTTCACTGCAACGCAGAGGTTCCGAGTTCGATTCCATGCATGGTAAATTGCGGGAACGAATTTCATTTTAATTACTACGGTTTGATGTCTGTGATCGGCCCCAGAGCAGACCGCTCTATATTCCCTACAATACAAGCGTAACTTGCTTAATTTGGGAATATACAAAGTGTTGTCTGTCGATTATTTATTATTATTATTTAAATAGCTGTACTGAACTCTTCTATGCCTGAAACAATACACATTCAGTCGATTTTATTTGTATATTCAAACTTTTGTTCAAACTACAAGAAATGGAGCATGAGAAACTAAAATGCAATATTCAAATTAGGCACAGCTACACACTGTTGGCGGGACACGCTCCTCGGTGCACTATTCACGGTGCGGGAAAAATAAATCAGCGCGCATTGCATAAAACTGCAACGTGGCTTCGGATCCATGGAAGCATGTTAGCGATGTGTTGACAAGCCCCCATTTACAGACCGTCGCTCAATGATGCAAAAAATTCATCACGTTGTCATGACTCTTTTGTTCATGTCGTTCTGAGGGTTATCGTTACTATTTTTCACTTTTTAATGACGAAAAAAGTAAAAGACGTAAATTATATTTATAAAATGAATAATTCTTATCACATTACGTAAAGATGTAAACAATCGTTAAAATTATAAGATAAAAAATACTCTAAAACGAAAGTGCTGGTAAAATTAAATTCTTACAAAAGTACTAACTGTTCCTGCAAAAATATAATTACATTATTTAACAAAAGATTACGTACTTAGTATTTTTTGTAAAAGATAATCTGCGTTCAGTCTTTACAAAGATATAAATTAGTGAATCTTTACAACAAAAATATACATTTAATAAGCAATAATGGTACCTACTTATATTTTAGAACGAAATTCATAACTTACGAGTTTTTAATTTAAAGAAGACAGGAAGGTTATTTTTCTTTGAATGTTTTAATCTTCAGTGTCATGTGAAAAAATATATTTATTATTAAATTCCTTATTATATATAGTCTCGAGAAGACTACACAGAAAAGAAAAGAAAATACACGCATTTTCTTTTCTGTGTAATGAATATACATTACTTAGAAAAGGGAGTCCTTTTCTATCCCTATAAATAACTTTATGTACATATGTACCGTTCTATTTCCCATAAATTAACTAGAGTCGTATCAACCAGCGCCTCAGTTGTTACGTAAAATATTTCCTCGTGAACTGTAATTGATATTGTGTGGCAACATCCACATATTAAGTGTCTTAGTATTACGAAATATACTTGTACAATATTATTGTTGAAAGTTTCTTGCTATTTTTATAAAAAAGTGAGATCAACACGAGCGTGCTATTTATTCTCCTTGAACAGTAGAAATAACAATTAGCTAATAAGTAGATTTAAATATAACTTATGATTTTTTTTAATATTCATAAAAATGTAATACCCTTTTTTTATTACAATATTTTTACTATACTATACTATAACTTCACGCCAGGTCCCTTGCGGGGTAAGTACGAACAACAGAGCGCCATTCAGGTTTATTCTTACACACCTCACTTGCTTCTTTGACATTCATAGCTCTTGTCATGCACGCTCGTCTGTTCTTAACGCTCCTGACATCACCTTCTACTAATACGCGATCAATTTGATCATGGAAGGTGTGTCGTGGCCTTCCGCGACTTCTGCATCCATCCACTTTTGCATTGTATATCTGTTTAGTCATTCTTCCATCATTCATTCTTTTCACATGCCCGAACCACCGGAGCATTCCTTTCCTTACCTTCACCCCGACACTCTCTTTCAGACCAACTCTCTTTCTTACTTCGGTATTACGAACGCGGTCCGCGAGCGTCACTCCGCAGATTTTGCGCAGTGCTCGCATCTCGACCGCGTTTACTCTACTTTCATGCTTTCTGTTCCATATCCAACTCTCGCTTCCATACGTGAGCCCTAACCAGCACCGCGTTGTGTATAGCAAGCTGGGCCTTCTGGCTGAGGTTCTTAGCGAATAGAAGTTTACCTAAAGCTCCATTCACACTATTCCCCAAATTCACTTTCTTTCTATGTCAGCGGTGTACCTTCCATCCCTGCTAAAAGCACATTCAAGATAAACAAACTCATTCTCTTGTTCCAGCAAAACATCATCGACCATAATCCTTGCATTCGTTCTGGTTTCTTCTCTTTCAAATACCATAACCTTTGTTTTCTTCGCATTCAAATGTAAGCCTCTCGCCTGACAGTCATCTTTCATCACTGTGACTAGTGTTTGCAGTTCTGATGGCGATTCGGCTAAAAGCACGGCATCATCCGCATAAAGCAAGGTGCTAACAACTAGATTACCCATGCGCACCCCAACATCTATCAACCTTAATCTCTGGAGACAATCGTCCAGGTATATGATGAACAGCAAAGCCGACAGCACGCAGCCCTGCCGGACGCCAATATTGACGTCAAACCAGGGCGACAGGCTGCCGTCCACCCGCGCGCATGCCATACAGTCCTCATAAGTGGACTGCACAGCACGCAGCAATTGGCCATTAATCCCATATCCGGGCAATATGTCCCAGAGGTCCTTCCGCACAACCCTGTCAAATGCTTTCTCTAGATCCACAAAACCGCAGAAAACTTTCCGGCCCATAGCCAGCTGCTTCGCCACAATATTGCGGAGCGAGAAAACTTGATCCATACATCTCCTTCCATTTCTGAAGCCTCCTTGTGCATCTCACAGTAATCCATCGGATACCACTCTCATTCTCTTTTCAATAATCTTCGCATACACTTTAGATGCTGTGCTGATCAAACTGATGGCCCTGTAGCTGGCGCACTCCATACGTGACCCCTTGCCTTTATACAAGGGCACGCTCAACCCACGCAGGCGCCCGCTTTTATTAAGTTGGTACTTTGTTGTTTTGAATAGCTTCTCTAGTACGTAGTACGTATAATCAATGATTGGGATAAATTTATTTTTTACGTTTCGAAGTACAAAATCTTTGGTGAATTAAAAAACTTTATTTATAGGCAAATTTTAAAACCTTATCTATTTTAATTATTAACATTTAAAATTCTCTCTGGTAACAACTAAGGCGTGATGCATCATTTCAAATTGTAATGGATTTCCGTTATCAAAATTCGCACCTCTTTGATTCATAACTTATCAAAGCAACAGTCTATCCGAGTAGAATCTCTTGGGAATGGTTAATAAAGGTATTTGGTAACGACAACAACCTGCCATAAATTGATCTAAATCCATTTTCCGCTCGTTAAATGGGTAATTTAAAAATATCGGTACATTGTTAACATAAAATCGGCGATATAAAATTGCTGACATCATTACCTATTGGAACAAATTGAGAAAATTGGATCGAACCGTTGTGAAATGAAACTTAAGCAGATTTATGTAGAATCTTTGCAACCTTTCTTTAAAAAGGAAAATCGCAGGGAATTTTGGTGCGGTTAGGCTGAGAGCCGATACTTCGCCACGACGACATGTGTGCCTGTCACCTACCTGGGGAAATGCTTTCCTTCATGACAATGGAAGATCATCAGGGTGTTTTAGTCGCTATCTAAACAGAAAACTTAAGGCAGCGTTGCGAGGCCGACATCATCCTACCGGTGTTCCAGAAAACTTGGCGAAACTGCACTGCAGAAAAAGGTGTCAATATGGGACTCGGAAGTCACTAGACAATTTGTTATAGCAAAGACTTGGGATAAAATCCACGACACAAGAAATGTTATCCACGACGACTGTTGATGTTACTAAGTATTATAGGACCAATTAAAATATCTAGATTCTTTCAGATACTCCAACCTTAAAACTACCAGTAATCAAAAAATTTAATGCAATTCACCGTAAGTGCTTCATTAGTAGGACCGATTTTTCAAATATCAAATAAAAGTAATCCATCGTCTAAATTATGAAATCTGTATGTAAACGCGAAATAATTGAACTACTTTACTCGCGCAATTACAACTGCGTGAATATATTTTTTCTTGTTGTATTTTATCTGGTGTAATATGTAAATAGAATAACTTTTATCTGGTGGTTGAAAAATCGGCCCTAAAACATCAGTAAGTAATTTATTTACAAAGGATTATATAAAAGTGGCATATATTGGCGCATAAATCAGACAAAATGGTTCATTAATAGCTACATTTGAAAGGAGATTCGCTTGATAAATACTTGTCGATAATATATCTGTCATGCGACCCGGTAATGAGCGTTCGACTCTCGTTTAATTTGAATTTTAACAATTTCTAGGAAAGAGGATGATAAGTGTGGTGTTGTCATGATATAAATAAAATTAACCATGATACGTTTTGGACGTAGAAAAATATTACAAAACTAGCTGACCCGGCAAACGTAGTTTTGCCATATAAACGATAACTTCTGCCCGCGCCTTTGCCCGCGTGGTGCGGTTTTTTAAGTATCCCACGGGAACTCTTTAATTTTTCGGGATCATAAGTATCCTATATGTTGAACAGGGATATAAGTTACCACCATACAAAATTTCATGTAAATCGGTCCAGTCGTTTCGGAGATTAGCCGGTACAAACAGACAGACAAACAGAGAAACAAGAAATTAAAAAAAAAAAAAAAATAGTTCTATTTCACTTCTTACATCCCCCTGACTCGGTTTTTAGCATTTTTTTTCATTGTACAGAAATTTGACCTCTACAAATTATATGTATAGATTTTCTTACAAATGTTGTATGTTTATAGTGATATATAAATGTAAAGCCACTTAAAGCGTCAGCAGGCGCGATTTGGGTTAAAAAACGAAACCTTCAATATGACGTAAATGAAATAGTTATTTGATACCTCTTATTGACAGTAAATATCCTTGATTTAATGTAAACCTAGAAAATAGTTATATTGGAAGTTAAAAGTTAGATTGTAGTTATTGTGTAACATTCATTCTGGTGAGTCGTTTCATTTCTCAGCGCGGGAAATGTAATCGAGGATTAAGCAGGCGCAGTGGTATTGAAGATGCTATTTTTATTTAAATTAATGCTTTATGCACATCCGTATGCTTGGGACAGGAACTGAGGTAGTTTAAGAGGCGCGGCAGCTATCGGCTACTCGCTGAAACCACTTCGGCATTCCATCACCCTAAGCCAGGATAGTGGGACATAACAGCTTGGCCAACGCCATCACATAGATTTCAATCATTCAAGTTTTTATTTTCTTTAAATTACGAACCCTCAACCATTCAAGCAAGATGAATTGTTGAAAAATAAACTCTCAAGTTTAAATAATTCATTACGATTTAAGTAACTTCCAAGATTGAATACAACCAAATACCTAATATACAAAGCTGTGTCCATAATTAGAACGTATAACAATAACGATAACAAATTGTCTGTTTTTAAACTTATTCCTTTCAGATTAAAGAGTTCTAAGATAAGAACATTGGAATTTATTATAAAGCTTCGAAGTTAACTGGCTGTGTTAATCCGTTGATAACCTCGAATACTGGCCAGAATATTAATTTTATTACGTCAAATCCATAAATAACGCGACGGGATAGAAATCGCGCAAGAACTATATTATGAACATCGACGTAATTCTGTCATCGGGGACACAATTAGACACGGGTGACGTGACCTCACACTCCAGAGATTTTCCACAAAGAAACATCAGTTTCTGTATTAGAAAGTCCAAACAATCTATTGTGGATTGAGAGGAGTTTATTTTTAAATTGATAGATACTATTTGTACTAAAAAGGGACTGGCCGATTTGTACGCCATGTTATTTTTAATAATACATAAACTTACTTAATAACTCGTACTATAATATCTACAAAAGTGAAACAATAATGATAACACTTTTAGAGTCTCGTTTATTTTAGAGCATCGTGCTTAAATAATATCAATACATAAACGTCTCAATGCTGGGTTTTCTGTTTCAGGAGAAAGAATCCGTGAATTTTATTCGTAAAGGAATGGAGAAAGATTACAATTTCCTGCGGCTAGGCGGCCTGTCGTAAGAGGCGACAAAACAACTCACAGCCAGGTGATAGGGTATTTGCCTGTCTGGATAGCTGCCTGGTCTAGAATATGTCGCCATAAAAACCTTGAGTTGTGTTCCGGCATTAGTGGCCAGGTTCCAGTCCCCCTTTAGAGAGCGGCATACATTGGTAGTACCTTTCGTGTTACAAATGTCCATAGGCGCTGGTAACCGCTTTCCATCAGCTGGGCTATCTGCCTGTCTACTAAACTCATGTCATTAAACAAAGAATGATAGTACCTACCGCCAGGCTCGTTCAAAACTGCTTGTTGAATTTCGCAAATTGGTTATCTTATTAACAACTTCATAGTAACCGTTCATCAAAAACATGAAATGAATGATGAAACATGTCATCTGAGTAGGAAGCTAGCGCCCTAGCTCCTGAGCTGTGACGCTGTTGCTATTTACTAATTACAAAGGATATTCTGCGACAATTTATATAATAACCAGTCATGTTATATACCGGCCAGTTGAATTAAGGACATGGAGGTCATATTTTACATAAACCAATATCATGTATGCGGTTATACATGATGTGATGTTTTATCATTTGGATAAAAATATTTTCTAGTTTTCTCTCCACAATCGGATTTAATCTATTATATGCGTTACCTGTCTGAGAGCTTCGTGGGTCACCTAACTCATGCATATATCTATAATATTGTAAAATTCTAAACATGCCGTGCCTGTACATTGAAGCTATTTAAAAGAAAACAACTGGAATACACTATACACACGATGCATTTTTTTTAGATTTCTTATCTAATTGTCTGTTTATCTGTTTGTTCTTATAAAATTTCTGCTGAGACGATTCAAAATTGAGATACCTAACTGCATACCTAAATGCATGTTAGAACATTTATTACTTCCCGCGTCGTCGGTAAATTGTGCCAATAACCCATCAAAATGATGTACCAAAAATCTTAAAATATCTGACATTTACGTGACACGATTCGTTTGATATCAATGTTGAAATTAAAAAGAAATCTATTTTCATCTAAAAATATTTCTGTTTCAAATGGGTCTTATTTATCATAGGAATAATTTTTGTTTTCTGCAGAGTTTTCTTTTAATAGGTTTGCTCAATTCTATATATAATCTATAAATAAGGATTAAAACACCCTTCAAGGGCAGATTTATAAATCGTCAGATAAAAGGTATCACTCGAACCTGAGTGAATTCAAAAATAAAACCCTTCAACTATTTTATTCATACAACTGACATTTTTAACTGTTCCATGTTAAACTTTATTCTATGAATAACTTGTATCTGGTGATTGAAAAGTCAGCCCTTGGCCTAATATTCTTGTATTCATGAACGTAGTTTAATTAATATATAACGTAACGAGCTGGTAGTTGATAAAACTTTCCATAGTAAAATACCTATATAAATCGACTAAATAAATCAAATAATTATTTATTTAATTTTACTACAATAACACTCGCATAGAAATGTAAAATTTTTCCTGTTCATTTATGCTAGTGAGCTACTCGTTGGATAAGCGTTCCTTTTTAACTAATGGTTTGAAAAAAGATGTAATTTTAATTAAATGCTATAAAAAGTGTCACATGTATCTACTGAGATCAACTTTTTAAGTATATAGGTATCGTTTTACGTAAAGACCGTGGCACGCGCTGTGACACAGTATCAGTGAATCGTGCGCATACACTGTCATGTCATATTAAAATGGTCAACCATATTATGGCATTAGTGATCACCAGTATACTCCGGTTAGCGTAGAAATTTGTCGATAAACACATTATAACGCGAGTAAGCAATAACGAAAACATTGCCCGTTGACCTTTAACCGCTATAACAACAATAACATGGGTTGAACAAAACTTTGTAAGAAAACAAATAGCTAATACAAACTGAGGAAATAACCAGTAGCCAACTTATTATGTTAGTAGTTTCAAATCCACAGACTGCGAGACATATTGTTGTTACGTGCAAAGTGTTTAAATTCATAGCATATATATGTTTACAACAAAGTGTTCGTTGAACGTGGCAAAAGTCGATAAATTGCATTCGCCTCACATAGAACCGTTTCATTATGCTATTAAATACAATGCTGCAATTCGTTGACTTCCGCCAAAGCATTTAACAATGCTATCATAAAGCACTTTAACATCACGTAAGTTTGTTAATTTGGTATTTTGTAAGTCTGCATACATTGAAACAGTAAAATGTTATTTATTAGACTTAATTACGGCCTGGCCATGACGTTATCACTTTAAGCATAGCCAAGCGCGACTAGAAAAGCGACAGAAACAAAAGTATGAAGATCTAAGAAGCAAGCTACGAATCGTCGCGCTTGGCGTCAACTACCGTGGCGTCGCTTGTCGAGTCGCCCCTTGCTAAGCCCAAAGTCGTGGCTGGGCCACGCTCGTGAGCACGCGTGCTCACAAAATCTTGATTTACATTATATAATTAGTTGGTAAACAAATTAACATGCGGAGGCGTCCTTAGCAACGTTTGGATTGCTATCTACTTAATCGACAACTTATTACTTAACTGGAAAATTCCTGTCCTAGTGTACCTAGCTCGCCAGTTTCGCAAGTTAACTAACTACTTAACTAATGCAAATGTAAATTAAGCGATTAATTAAGTAAAAGCGCAAGCTAAAAAGAATATAATTACAAGAATAGAAGAGACGCTAGGCTGCGTCTTTATTTATCATAAAAATGTATTTTGTGATTTATACATTTAAGAATTACAATGAGTGTAAACACGTATTCGTCTTGTCCTTGCCTTACTTTTTTCTGTGTGGTTTACAACTATGTTATAATGCTACTATATAATACTTCAAACATATTACTAACCTTAATTCATCTTTTATTACATGTCTTTTATTTATTTTCCTAACAAAACAAGTATTCATTAATAAAAATACAATAAAATCTTAGTTGTACCAACATAATAACAAGTAAAACAATTTATTGTAAAAATTGTTAAATGTCAGCCATTAATACCATTCAACGGTAAGTAGTGTAAGTTATCGATATATGAATTTAAGGTCAAGTACATCACTAGCGTTATGCTAATCTGTGACTCGGATGTCATCTTGCGCAACAGGCGACCGCGTTGAGTGTGTTCGTGGCTTAACCGGGCACCAGTTAACGCCCCAGTTAGAAATTCAGCTAGACCAATAATCCATACAAGTGCTAACTAGAGCAAAGGTATGTGAAAATTTAGAAAAGGTTACTTTAAAAGCTATGTACGAAGCAAGCCAATTGAACGCAATTATGTTCAGTTGACCCGCAGTGCATCCGCGGTTTCAACTCTAGTATTGATATATTTATAAGACAACACTTAGATTTGTGGTAGGTGGTTATAAGTCCAAACTATGTGCATAATAGCCTGAGTAACAATGTGCGAACCTAAATCCTTACCAAGTTTGCCAGGATCAAGGAGAATACAATTTATTAGTTATATACAATAGTGCAATAGCAAATCTATGAGTCCAGTGACTAATAAATCCATCTCTATACAAGTGTATGTATCAGTTGGTCAATCAATAATAACCATAAATATATATTACTTTTTAATAGCCTACCGGCTGCCCGCGACTTCGCCTAAGTTTGTCTTGGACATTTGCAATATGGCTACAACCGTCAACGAAGCCTGCTGTCACGTATACGGTGATGACGCGTGTTATTCAGTTCGCCCCGTGTCCCACCTGCACTGCGCGCTACCGGATACCGTGTCACGAATCTCATTACGTTGTTACTTAAACACTTATCATTATATTTTTACCAATTTAAATAATACCTTTACAAATTATAGCCAATGCGATGATGTATATAGGTACGATATATATTACTGTAAAGTTTCATCAAAACCCATTCTATTCTTTAAATGAAAGGGTAACAAACATCCAGCCATTCTCACAAATTTTCTAGTTTATAATGTTAATGTGAGACATTAGAATTAAATAGACATTGGATCTTGCTGCCCTAGTAAGTCAACGAACACGGCAATGGCTATGGATTGGCATCAAAATGACGAATGAAAACAATATAGCACTGGTCACACCTGACGGCCAAGCAATAGTAATGCGCCGGCACGTTGTACTTCGCCGGAAGTGAGCAGTTTGGGGGCACGCCCCGCTTCCTTTCGTCGCACACCAGTGAATGCAAATAGGCGACCGTCAGCCTGTTTGTGCGTAATTAGTAGACAGGTGATGAAAGTCGACAAAGAAATTGACAGTTCCTACGTAAGTTAGTTACATTTCACGTAATACTAGTCTGAAAAAAAGCGAATCAGGCAAACCATATTACTGCACACGAAGACCTTAATGAATCACAGTAACGGCAATTCAAATTTATTCTTAAAATATTAATAGAGATACTGACATTTTTATGGAATAAAAAATAGATGTAACCATACAACCACTTTGCACACTGAAAAAAATATTGTCACGACTCAATTTCATGTATGACAGTCGCTCATCTACTTTTAATTTTTTTGGCGTTTTCACTACACCTATTTAATGGTGTATAGAACACATTTCAAATTTTATCCAAACAGACCTAGTAGTTTTTGAGAAAAATGGCTGTGACCTATTAGGTAGACGTATCTATCGACAGACCGGTCATGATGCTTATATAAAGATTCCGTTATTGTCACAATCGCTACTAAAGTGTATATTGTGCAGTAAGCTGATGTAAACTAGGGTTTGGAAACGTTATCAATTACCTTTCAAAATATACGTAATTACCGGTATTTTCGAAACAGATACTGCCATACCGGTATTTTTTTTTCCGTTACTTGGTAACTTTTATGATTTTAACGTTATGATATAACGTCAAAAATCGTATGCATAACGTTACATGTATCGGTAATTTTTACATTATTTCAAGCGACGTTGGCATTTTTAAGAATTGGCTCCATTACCACCCTTATCACTGTACTCGTATGTTACCGAAAAAAGTGACAAACACAACTCTAAATATTACGCGAGCTCTTAGCACAGTGCTATTTAAAAATCTTTGAGAGTGAAAAAGAGCGACGATGGTAACAAAACATGGTTATAACCGTAAAATTACCGATAAATATAGTATTTACCTTATATGTTTAATCGGTAAAATGGCTAGAAGTTATATATTTATTTTTTAGCGTTATCCGAAATTAGCATAAATAACGATACCACATTATTACCGGTGTTTTGAGACCTGGTGTAAACTATGAATAGTCACTAATTTGACGCGAACTATTACCTAGTATCCGAACGATAGCCAGTCCAATTTAAGAACCTATGTTATGCTATTTGAATACAAGACTTAGTTCGTTAAATTTCTATTTGAGCATCTTTACTGAATGAACCAGAATAGGGACATGTACTAACTAGTAATTTACAATACAACTTTCTGAAATCGATCTGTCTTTTACATTCTACCTAGATATTATGTAATGTACTCGTACTTCAAGAAAATTTACTTTATACATTGGATATTCATTGCGAGTAACCTCAGGAGGGCTGGTTGCCGCAACGATACTTCCGCAACACCTTTCTGTGTATAAGCGACCGTACTCATTGAATTTTTTATTGCAGTTTATTGCCCTCCACGGATTAACTATCCGGCCTATTTTATTATACAATCATCCGACCTTATTGGCGACGCTTTGCCTGAACGATTTAGTACGGAAAAATGTAGTATTGCTAAGCTTATACTGTCATTTGTTCAAGAAAAAAAACTTTAATTTGAAAGTACAATGTTTATGTTTAAACCAATCATGCCGGTGAGCTGCTCCTCAAGGATATAACGGACTTGATTAATCTAATGCTCTCTGGTTGTGTTAATAAAGACATCCTCCCAATATTATACGGTGCCAACTTATGTGCTCTAAAGAAAAAAGATGGCGGCATTCGACCTATTGCAGGTGGCACCACGAACCGACGCCTCGCAGCCAAAGTATGCTGTCGAGCTATAAGAAACCGTTGTTCCAGCTATTTTACGCCGATTCAATTAGGTTTTGGTATCAAAGGTGGCTGCGAGGCAGCGGTACATTCTCTGAGATCATTTGCCACCACCGATTCCTGTGACGCTATCCTGAAGGTGAATGTCAAAAACGCATTCAATTCGGTCGATAGGTGTGCCCTACTGTGCGAGGTTAGAAAACATTTTCCCAAAATCTACAAGTATGTTCATCAGTGTTACAATGAAAATTCCTATCTGGTATACCAAAATAACCTTATACATTCGGCAACGGGATGTCAGCAGGGCGACCCTCTCGGGCCAGCCATTTTTTCACTTGCCATCCACCCCATCATTAAACAACTAAATTCTAAATTCAATGTGTGGTATCTCGACGATGGGACCTTAGGAGGTGATATAGATACAATGAAAAAGGATCTAAATTTTTTAATACAAGAGTTTGGAAAAATTGGTTTATCTTTAAATTTTTCTAAATGCGAACTTTTTCTTGCTTGCCCGACAAAGAACAACATCAACACTATTTCCGCTTTTACAGATTTGGCCCCCAATGTAAAAATTGTTAATAAAAGTAATTTAAGCTTCCTTGGGTCTCCCATCTTCGATGAGTCTTTCCAATCTTTCGTAGAAGACAAAATTGACAATTTTCAAAATTATTAAATTTAAAACAATTAAACACACATAGTGCTTATTTTGTTATTAGACACTGCGTTTTCACTCCCAACTTTACGTATGTATTGTGCTGTGCCCCCCTTTGGAGACATTCCAGTATTTTAAAAAAAATTGACAATATTATTCGGCAAACATTAACTTCCATCCTAAATATTTCTTTAGATGACCGATCGTGGACCCAGGCTTCCTTACCGATACGGCTAGGTGGCTAGGGGATAGGCAAAATTTCTGACGTAGCACTACCTGCCTTTCTGTCCTCAGTCTATAGTACTGTGGACCTCATCGGTAATATAATAAATCCATCACTCAGTGATTTTGAGGTCCCATATTTGACTGAGGCCAGAAATGCCTGGTCTTTGGCTTGCCCGAATGAAAATTTTCCTTCAGATCCAAAGATGCAGAGGCTGTGGGATGGGCCGCTCAGTAAGTCGGTGTATGACAATCTCATGTCATCTTGCACCGGCGAAACTGACCGTGTTCGCCTCCTAGCTGTTTCAAAATGGGAGTCTGGTCTGTGGCTTCAGTGTCTGCCCTCGGCGAATCTAGGTACACTCCTGGATGATACGACATTCAGGATTGCTGCCTGCATTCCCCTGGGGGCAGACATCGTGGTCCCACATCGTTGTAGGTGTGGAGATAAAGTTGATAGACTGGGTCACCATGGCTTATCTTGTTTGAGGAGTGCTGGTAGAACTTCACGACATGCGGCTATCAACGACATCATCCGCCGGTCTCTTGTCACCGTTGGGGTTCCAGCTGTTCTTGAACCGAACGGACTGTGCCGCGACGATGGCAAGCGACCGGATGGAATGTCGTTGGTACCTTGGAAGATGGGACGCCCTTTAGTATGGGACGCAACGTGTGTCGATACGTTGGCGGCTTCCCATCTTCCAAATACAGCCGTCACTCCCGGGGGAGCTGCCGTACTTCAAGAGACCCTGAAACGCCGCAAATATGCATCCATCGGTGACGGATACATATTTGTAGCTTTCGGGGTTGAGACTTTGGGGCCATGGGGACGTGAGGCTTATCAACTTTATCGAGACCTTTCAAGACGATTGAAAGAAGTCTCGCGTGAGCAAAGGGCTGGCCTATATTTAGAGCCACGAATAAGCGTTGCCATACAAAGAGGGAATGCGGCCAGCATTTTGGGAACGCTTCCCGCCGACAGCGATTTGGACTACATTTTTTACTTTTAAATATGTTTATAGTATAGTATTTAATTTTATAGTTTAGTTTATTTTTAGTTTAATTTATTTTATATTTAGTTTATTCTTAAACCAATTATATTTTTCATTTACATTTTACACAAACATAAATAATATCAACTCATAAAATTCCTACTACTAGGCTACCTATATATTTGAAGGTAGGTGCGAATGGTTAACCTACCACTCTTGTTTAATGCATGCATTAACAGGTTTCACACGTTAGACAAAATCAATTTTCAGTTTTCTTCATGACTATTTCCTTCACCGTTATATGTAGTAATTATACAATAAGTCACAATAATTATTATCAAACCGGTGCATGCTCACCGGGCAGGATTCAAGTATGTGTGTTATTCAGAAAATTACTACAACTATACTGAATTTATAACTCTACCAAAAAGCTGCTTACGAATAGTTGTTTATTTGCCTTTAAATTTGCGTCAAGTTTAGATGAAATTTATTCCACATGAATGTAACTTATAAATATGTATGTATATATATTATAATGTAAATATTCTCCTTGGTATCGTAAATTAATTTGAATATTTACCATTAGTCTCTCTTTCTCTTTTCTTTCAGCATATCCCAATTATTTGGGGTCGGCACAATATGTCATTTCCTTCCACACCTCTCTACTCTGACATACATCTTCTGTCACACCACATTTCACCATATCATCCTTCACAAAATCCATCTATCTTTTTTTTGCTATACCTCTACATTTGTACCCATCTATCTTGTAGTTTAAAATTCTTATTGTCACGTGACTTTCATCCTTCCTCATTATATGCCCATACCAACTTAATCTTCTTCCTCTCAATTTTTCAGTCAAGCGTGCAACTTTCAGATCTCCTTATATACTCATTCCTCACCTTATCCATTCTTGTAACACCACACATCCATCTCAAAATTCTCATCTCAGCTGAGTGGAGTGAGTGGAGACGTTTGTGGTTTATCACTTTAGTGGCCCAACATTCCCACCTATATAGCATGACTGACATGATGATATATTTATATATTTGACGTTTCAGTGGCATTAGTTTGTTGTACGTCACACCGGTTACTTGTCTCCACTTTAGCCATGCTACATTTATTACATACATACATACATACATACATAACTTCACGCCAGGTCCCTTGCGGGGTAGGCACGAACAACAGAGCGCCATACAGGCTTATTCTTACACACCTCGCTTGCTTCTTTGACATTCATAGCTCTTGTCATGCACGCTCGTCTGTTCTTAAGGCTCCTGACATCACCTTCTGCTAATACACGATCAATTTGATCATGGAAGGTGTGTCGTGGCCTTCCGCGACTTCTGCATCCATCCACTTTTGCATTGTATATCTGTTTAATCATTCTTTCATCATATATTCTTTCCACATGCCCGAACCACCGGAGCATTCCTTTCCTTACCTTCACCCCAACACTCTCTTTCAGACCAACTCTCTTTCTTACTTCGGTATTACGAACGCGGTCCGCGAGCGTCACTCCGCAGATTTTGCGCAGTGCTCGCATCTCGACTGCGTTTACTCTACTTTCATGCTCTCTGTTCCATACCCAACTCTCGCTTTATTTATTATTTATTTATTTACATTTATTCTTCTCCTTAAATCCCTCTCTATATTACAATTGCTCTGCAGTAGTGAACAAAAGGTATCTGAAGTTGCTGATTCTAGTTTAAGAGGCACAGCACTAGAGGTCCCGCCAAAATCACAAAATAGGTAATTGGTTTTGGTTCTGCTGATTTTTAATTCAACGCCCTCTAGCGCTTGCCGCCAATATTTACCATTAGTAAACTATACATTATCTTCCAGTAGTAAACATAACCTTAAACGTTTATAATATTTCAAGAGGGCACTAGTCGCAAATCAAAAAAGAAGCCGAAAATTATAGCCCTAATAGTTTCTATTCAATTTAAAATAAAACGAAGTATCACAACTAATCAATCACTTTACAACCGAAAAATTACGATGACAATACTTTGAATGCCATTACTACTAGTATTTTCATTCTATGGTTGTAATGTTATATGGTTTCCGTAAATATCGTTGTAGCTATTAAATCCACATTTAAAATTTTTAGTGGGATTTGGGGCGAATTTATGGTATATAATATGGTAAATTTCGGAAACAAATTTTCTTAGTTATTTACTATGATCTGGGTGTCTGGGAACGGCCCCAGAATGGTCCGTTGTATTTTACCCATAACCCAAGCGTAACTTGTTTCATTTGAGGACATACAATGTGTGTGGTTGTCCCCGCCTTTTATTATTATAATTAATTTAATGCTTTAGCATATTTTGTGATTACTTCAATACATTCATAATAATTGTTGAAATATAAGATAAATTAAATAACTATAAGTTATTGGCTAGCCTTCATGCATAAGCTGCACTGAGTTTCAAAACCTGAGGTTTTACATATGTACACGGATCTTAGTATAATTCAGTAGTCTATCAGATTTGACATCAATTAATCCAGCGCAAAACAGCCAATGAGTGTACTAAAAAGTATTTATATAGCTTGTGTTCTAGAGCGGACGGACGCGACCAACCACAACCCGTTCCACAGCTGACAGCCGTCTATCTATCCGTCATCGAATATCTAACATCGTTATGTGGACGGAAGTTGCATAGTGTACGGTTTCCCTTACATATCGAGTGTAACCATGGAGCGTGGTCTCGATTTCACCGGAGGGTTGCCAGCTGTAAACAAAATGCTGGAATCTAGTTTCTAAGAAAACCGACACACATTCTTTGCCAGGCGTATTGAAAACTACAGATTACAAAATAGGAAATCATTTCTCAAAGTATGACACTATAATCATGAATATTATATTTAAAAGCTGAGTTCTAGCCGGTCGAGCCTCCTTTAATATTCTCGATTCTTGGTTATCTATTCCACTTTTTTCTTAACTACGACCTATGTTTTCCTTTACTTGATCCACGAATGCCTTTTTAAGTCTTATCTTCCTTTTTCTGCTCTGGAGTATATCTTTAATTCTTAATAGATGAGTGTCGTGTCTTAGTAAAATCCTACATTATAATTTCTTTTTGTTATTATAATTGTGTGCTTTTCATTTACTATATTCCATAACTCAAAAGGTTGCATCGTAAAACAGCAGCATTATTTATTAAAACATAACATCATCTAACATAGTTCTTGGCGTGTGCCATTTCAGTACATTTCACGAGAATGGACGAAAGTTTTTTTTCGAGGTGATATCCTATTTACGGATAGGACTGACCGACTTACTGCGCTGGAATACCCACTAAGAGTAAAATAGTCCGTTCCTACTGATGGCCGTTGCCCGGGCTAAGAGTTCTCTTAAGCATGCTCTTCCAGCCCGCACGAATGATGGCCAGCCCCAACAGGTTGGTCCCTTCAGATGTGCCTCTCCGGCTTCCTCGATGTTTTGAGGTGAGAAGTGGCGTGAGAAAAAGCTACGTGCCAACGACTCTCTAGTTTGAACGTATACCTGCCACGCTCATTCAAGGCGTGGCGTTGGTTATTGGTTGATATATTTATACCATTTAGTGTGTTATTATTATATTTTAAAATAATCAAACAATATAAGAACTCATACATTGCTAGCGGTCTGGCGGTATGATTAGAAATTTGAGCTCCCAGTAAAATTGGAACGTCTGGCAATCCTAGCCTGACACGTCGCCGTGTGTGGATCGAACCGTAGCGGTTTTGTGAGTGCACTGATTGAGTTCCAGATTAAGCCCCCTTGAATTGGAGTTGTGACATCCTTTTGATCATGCTGCAGTATTACGAATTGATATATTTTGGATAACGTTTCAAATTAATCTTTCATATTTACTCATTCTGAGATTCACTTTTAAATTGCTGGATTAGATATTGTAAATAAGTTAAAAATATATTTTATAAACATTATCTAAACAGTAAAATGAAAATGTAACCGTGTTTTGTCTATACCTATCTAATTGATTACTTTGTGTTCTATGTGCAACCTTACAAGACTAAAAGAAGAATAGCGATCTTATGAGTTAAATTCAGTATTCTATCATCATGTTAACTATCATTAAATTAAAAATATCTATCTGGCATATTTCTGTATGTCCTGCTTTCTGCTGAACTCATCCAATACAAATAAAATATTTAAGTGGTCATGTGATCAACGATCATGAGTAAAAAAAATAACATTTTAAATATCTAATTCTAATCCATATCAAAATTTAAATCAAATAACATTTTGTGTATGATTCATTGATACCTTGAAATATAGTTTACAAGGATAATAATGCCTTCCGCTTCATTGATCTCGCGTGTTTGATTGCGGAACATGACACTTAAGCAGTCATTCATAAAAATTGCGACTGCCAGCCATATATAACCTTGACTCATATTACCAAGCAATTGATCGATTTCAACTAAGTTGACTTATTAATAATACTGTAATTAAAGGTCATTTGAGGATGAAGTGGTAATTATTTTCTCATCATTGTTCTCCGACAAGTTGTTACATCTTTATTGTCGGATTGATTATACAAATAGTCAAGTAGCATAAAATATACCAGTCCATGAACGTCCCGCTTTTGGGTTAAGGCGCTTTACATACAGTAAAACTGACAGTATTAAATACACCAAGTTTGTGCAAGACTGATTAGTGGGTTTAATATATCGATAACCTCAATGTCCAAATTTCCTAGCCTTGCCTCAAATTTACCCAAACATGTATGTATTAGGTACTCCCTGCATACTTTATTTCTAAGTATTACGTTTTTCCACAGGACTGATAAGGAAGTTCGTCTAAAAGTCCTTAGAAAAAAAATAAAAAGAATCGATGCTGCATACTCTCGAAAATTATATGTTCATGTATAAAATAATAACGAATACAATTTCTTTCATAATTATAACTTCGTAACAACATGACAAGTATTGCATCTAATTCACTATACATTGGTCTCTCCTGCAACTTTTTTGTTTTAGCACCCTGATTTAAAATAATCGTCTATAAATCAGCTTATAGAGTTATTAGAGTAATAACCGATTTAATGTTGAAAACATTGGAAGTACTGAAACAATCCCTACCTTCTTTTGAACAAGATTTTTTAATTCTTCCACGTTCATAATCATGATATTTTAATTAAAGTTTATACGCCAAGAATGCGTAGTTATTGGGCCCGTCATTCACAATCTGAAAGCCTAAAATTTGATGGATTGTAAACTGGCAGATAGATGCGGTTAGTTTATAAACTCACAAATTGCAGTCAAATATTCTTCGGTTTAAAAGCTGTCGACAGTTTATAATGTCACTAAATTAATAAGCTTACGGTCCCTACAATTACACGGTAACATATCCATCAAAATTATTATCGAAGTACATGTTGTTATTATAAATCGTGTTTTAACACCACATCTTAATGATAGTTGTTCAGATTAACACGAGATTAATCTGTGAACTAGTTCACTGTGGTGCTTCTTACACAACAAATAAGCAAGTTCTCACGACATTGGACAAAATTACTGTTATTTACATCGTCCGTCGCGTAGATAGGGATTTTGTACGTGATCAAAACAATAAATCACTCGTGAGATTAGGCTGCGGCTGCACTGGTAAGGCAAAAGCGATGCAAGGTTTTGATTATGGAAACTGAGAGAAGAATTTGTTTGCAGGATATCACTCTTGTTACAAAATTGCCTTACCATTGCGGCCGCAGCATTAGCAAAATAACAAATCCGAGCGTTCAGTGGTTCTGTGACAATTTTGTTACCCGTCGACATTTATTTTCAAAATACGTAAAGTTTTGAATGATATGAAATTCATTGAAAAACTTTTTAGGAATTTTTCTCCGCTGCAAAACCTTATACTGAAATTTAAATTTGTTTCTAAAATATTTTTTTATAGTTAGTTTATATATATACATATATCTTTACATATAAAATTCTTCGGTTCGTTCGTGTCGCGTATGTCACTGACTTCTTCCTGAATGGTTGGAGCGATTTTGATGGTTTTTGTATGTTCAAGCGGGTCTCGGAATAGTTTAGATTCACAATTGGACCCGGTAGGTGGCACTGCAATCGGGTTCTAAATTTTATTTTTTAGGGCAGGAAGTCTGCTGTGGCCGATATTCTTCTATAAATAATCAAAGTTTATTAAAATAACTACTGTCCAAAAGCTTCATGCACATTTCGTTCTTAATTCCACACTTTAATATCTATGAAATAAAAACTAAAAAACTAAAATATATAAAATAACTTATTTCTAAAGCTATTATTATTATATATATTATCTAAAACATTTTAAAGTCGGTGCTTAGTAATTTTCAAAATATAGTAATTTTTATGTTTTACTTTGCACCGACTTCAAGATGTTTTAGATAATATATATCATTAATAATAGCTTTAGAAATAAGTTATTTTATACATTGTAGTTTTTTAGTTTTTGAAGTCGGTTTTTTTAAACGAAGTTTTTATTTTTTATGTGTCACTTTTTAGTGTCTAGCTATGTATGGGTGAACCTACGAATGTTGCCGCGCTTCTTAAAAAATATAGGTCCCAAGAAACGGGAACAAAAAAATGTTCGTAAAATGAAAACTACTGGGCCTAACTATGTCAAATTTTTAGGGGACTACATGGCAGCTATTCCGCGTTGAACAAAAAAAAGAATCACGTAAATCGAATCATAAATCTCAGAGTAATCGTTGTACATATGGAACGAAAAGGATATTTTTTTTTCATAAAAAATGTTCATAAAATGAAAACTACTGGGCCAAAGTATGTAAAATTTTTAGGGGACCAATTGGAAGCTATTCCGCGTCGAACAAAAACGAATCACGTAAATCGGACCATAAATCACGGAGTAATCGGCGAACATACATAAAAAAGCAAAAAAAAAAGATCCCGCCGAATTGAGAACCTCCTCCTTTTTTCGAAGTCGGTTAAAAAACAAGTCTTTATGTGTAAAATTTCTTTGAATATTTTCAAGGTCATTTGGTATAAAGTTAAACACTCAACTATTAAGGAACGGAACAATTGAACAAGTTGTTCAATTAACATTGACTTAATGTCGGCGATTAATTTCAAGTTTCTCACAGGTGTATTGCTTTGATTTCGATTTTATCTATTCACTTGAATTTTGTCGACTAATTGTTGTTACGGCGTGAATAATATAACAGCGGCCCACAAAAAGGAGAACTATCTATATTTGTGTATTCCGATGAGCGGAATCCGAATTTGGGGTCAGTTTGGTCTGGTCAGAAGTACAAACTATATTTTTTGTGGTACCAGTGTAATTTCCAGGTTCTAGTCTCCCTTAAGAGAGCAGCAGCGCATTTGTAACACCTTTGGTGTTGCAAATGTCTATAGGCGATGGTAACCGCTTTCCATCAAGTGGGCCATCTGCCTGTCTGCTGAACTCCTGCAATAAAAAAACACAAAATATTTTTGTTCTTTTTACAATACTGAGACACAAAAACGCTCAGAAGACTGTATCAGCTGTAATTCACTTGCTTTGTTATATGTTTTATCTACAGTTATAAAATCATGTTTTACGAAATTATTATGTATATTATACTAGATACGGGAAATGCTAGCTTAAAAGTTTTAATCCCGAATTTATTGTTTTAGGTAAGCTGGGCATTTTTTTTTAAATCAGCATACATAGGTACTGTTATAATACAATGTAAGATGTGATGTGTTGCAGTTGTGCATTATTCAGACACTGAAAGAACTTACAACACGCATTGCTTTTATTGACACTTAGATGCATAGAAAATAAATGTATATGGAGAAACTTATTCCCTTTTAAATAAAAATTAATACAAATTATTAGTATTAAATGAAGATGGCGACTGATATAATTTAATTATCCTCATCCACTTTAGCATTCATTGTAGTAGGCACAAGGACCAAACAACTGACAGAGTTAAGTAGACAGTAAGTACCGATGTACACAGTATAAATGTAACTACAGTAATTCTTCGTTTTCGATGTTGATGAATAAATCGACTGCATCTAAATACTGTTACGATGTTAAGGTTGTCAAAGTATGATAACGACAAACCTCGTATTTTAATTCATTTACTTAATATACAATTACAGATACACACACACACTATCACGTCTATTTAAAATAATTAGACGTATCGACATAAGTTATGAGTGTTATTTCAATTTTACGGCGCCATATCTATTGTTTTGGATTACTACTGAACATCTGAACTTTGAGATGAATATTTAGGGAGCAATTTGCCGACAAATCGTTCAGCAATGCCTATAACTTCCAGTCGTCTGTGTAACCACTGCTATAGTAGAATTATTTTGTGCGTGCAGTTTCGGTCATAAATCAAACTCGGCCTCAGCCCGGTTAGGGCGGTGAGCATGTTGCGCGGGCGCAACGCCATTATCGATAAAAACTCATTCTTATCAAAGAAAGATTATCATTCTTATAAAAATCATTATTATCAAATGACAAAACCAAATACACTATCGATAACGCTTATCGACAACAATAATGCGCAATCACTATGCCCGCCCATAAGGCCCGTGAGTGGAAGAAAGAGCGAAATACTCCGATTATTTATGACTCAAACTGCACGGACAAAATAATTCTACTATAGTATTATAAACATTCTGTTGTACATAGATGCGCTCCGGAGAGCAATGATTACTCTGCCTCGCCCCAAGGCCATCCATTGTTCCACTCTGGATTCTTGCACGCAATACTTCGTATTAATATTTTTTACGATTGTTACATTATATCTCTCGGAGTGCTTTTGTTGTTAAAATTGTTCATAATGACACCTAAAATAAAAAATTAAAAAATACAGCTTCGGTATATAATTTGATTTTGTCGTTGGAATAGAAACAGTCCGTGTGCATCCAACAAACTTTGTTATCTTTCATTTTGAAGCCTGATCCGTCACACAAATTTCCCATACAAAGACCATAACGTTTACTATATTGCATACCAATTCAATCCGTACAAATGCCTAGTCTTTTTGGCATTAGATCAGGAATGATAAATCTTTATTTATTAGGAATGATGTTTAGTTGGTACCGCCTTGAAGATGGGACTGGAGCCTGGTCACCACTCAAGGTTATCATGCAAATGGGGTAAATGCCCTACCACCTAGCTGTGGGTCACGAAAGCTTACGAAAGGCCCTCTGCCCGTAGGAATCAGGAACTTTCTCCGTTCCTGCTCGGATAAAATAATTTATTTATAAAATATCGATGACATTTTCTGTGTATATCATATTCTTATACAGATACATGAATTGGCATTTTCGCGGGATACGTATCGGAAATTTACGCCAGTAAGCTGTAGCGTGTTTTATTATAAAGGCAAATTTCAAAAAAGAAATAATTAATTATGTCAGACCAGATTTTTTAGGCCAGATAAACGAAACAGAATACTAAAAATTGAAATTAAACTGACTTGGCCAATTTGCTTCGCTCAAATAAACTGTGCTGAGATAAGACAACTTCATCGAGATTTACGTACCATTTACAGTCCGCATTGGTCTTGAAGTAATAATTTAAAGTAGTAGCTGAATGCCCTCTCAACCAAAACACTTTTGTAAACTTGGAAAGTTTTAAAAAATAAACTTTATAAAGCTTACTCATTCTTTATACAAAAAATTATAAGGACTTTGTAATAATAGAGAAACAAGCGACACGTAGCAAGCAGTTTAATTTAAACAAAATATTAAGTTAAAAATTAAGATAATCTTGAAATCCTATCATATCGAGCGATATGTCTGAAATGACGTTAAAATAATCAATATCAGCCCCAAAACGTTCCACTATAGTGCTTGGGTCCGATTGATTGGTTTTACACTTCGGTTATCTAAAACTGCACCGGTCATGATTAGTACCATAATTGAAAAATACATAGTTATTATAATAATATGCATATTCACTCAGAAAACTGCCTACAACGTTGCATGGTCCTCAGCTAGGATTCGAACTTAGATCAGTAGAATGAGAAGTGAGTTGGCCCCAATTCACGTTTAGGCTTTGCAAGATTTCAGTCTTTACCTAAAAAGAATTGAAAAAAGTAATATACCTATATTAAATAAAAAAGCTATTGCATAGCATTTTTTATCAACTTATGCAATTATAATAATTTATTTATGCAGTATTTTTTTTTCTTTGATATTAATTCAAGTTACACTTTTTGAGCGTGGTGACCGATAAGAAAACAAATCACCTATGTATACATATATACCTACATGTATACTTACGGGGCGCACATGCGGTGAGTGTGGCATTTTAAAGATATGATAGATACCTATACACCTATATACTTTCTCACAAACAACTGCTTGCGTATTCGTCCGATTTCGGAGCAGCTCGTCTCGATCCGTGCGAGCTTCGTACAGTCGTACCATATACATACACGCTAAGCGAACGCTCGGCCGAGCTACATGGTAGGCGGAGTGGGGGGTGTTATGTTTTATTTTCGTTACGGAATTTCTTGATTCGGTCGCCGCGCTCAAAGTCCGCGATAAAAGCTATGCAATAGCTTAAAAGTTTCGTTGCATTTACTCATATTGAGCCGTTGAGCTGTAAATGTCAGTTGTAATATAAACCCCGTTGAAAAGACAAATATAAAAGAAAATATACGAATACGATCGCACAGTTGCGAAACCGTAATAAAAAATACATAAGTAAGTGCCTAGAGCCATCGGACAGAGCGACTCACGTCGTCGCCGCTTCTCGGGGGAGCGATAGAAATGATATAGGGGTTTGCAACTTCGTCGCAACTGGAAAATCGATAGGTGAAAATGTCAAAACAAGGTCGAAAACTCACTACAATGGAAAAAGTTTACTAATACATTCGTGATGAAAATACTCCAAACTATTGTCGAACGTTAGATCACTTACCAAATACACGAGTTCTGAGATTATGTTTTGGATATTCGTGAAATATATTATTTACCTGAAACAAAAGAAATAAAAACCATTATTTTATCGTATGTTGCAATGCAACTTTGAATGTTTAGGATACTACATCTGGTAGAAGATGGTAGTATTCTATCAAACTAAGTTTTGGTCACGGTTAAATTCCACCAACATCATCCTAGTGTCCACTTTCGAGCCCGGAGTCTGCTTTTATTCTTTTATTTCTTCACTTCTCGCAGTGTGAAGACTGTCAAGACGTCAAACCATAATTTCTAAAGTCTATCCCTTTTACTAGGGCATATCAAAAAATCGATAGATCACAACAGAACTTGCCAGATTCCATAAACGTGCTGAATTCTAGTTGAGTGCTCTGGGGTTATTTATGAAGGCGTCTGCGCCTGCGAACAGCCAGGATTTTATGTGTAAAAAAATTAATATCTAATATTGCTCACCAAAATAAATAACCAAAAAAATAAATAATCATAACTACTACTAATAATAATTCCTCGTTGTAACAATAAGCGATCTTATCGCTTAAAGCAAACTCTTCCAGAACACTCAAAAAATCTTAGTTAATGTAGAAAAGTAGGTAGTGCAGAAAATATAAGATTCAAATTCTTGGATATGCAGACGTAGTCTTATTTATAATTAATTCGCAGGTTGCTTATAAAAGATAATTAATTAATAACTTATTTAAGATAGATTATTCGACGTTCCGTTCAGTCGCGTCACACGGCTTACCTATGCGCCATTCGGCCGCCATCGGGCGACTGCGCAGAGTCCACCTGTTACAGTTTTTGTATAGGACTTGCCTTCAAATCATACCCTTAAAATTATGGAGACCTAAATCAAAAATTTTTGTTCACTGGATTTAGATATCTATAACATAAAAAATAAGGTACAAAATTGAATAACTTGATATTTTGAATTAGGTCTCTATAATTTTATGGGTGCGAATTAGTCAATGCCATATTAGCTCATATTAGTGTGGCGAGTGATGGTGGAAAAATCTAGTTGGCTTAAGAATAGAAACAGGTAGAAGATTCTGGAAGTAAAAGACAAGGACAGATACATTTTATAAAAGGATAGACGATGAACGAAAGTTCTAGAGTAGAAGGTTTGGAAAGGCAAAGACAGAGATAGATATTTAAAAGGGGATAGACAGTAAATAAAAGAAGATCGAAATTATGGGCTCCATCCAGAAGATTCTTCCAGGTATATAAGAAGCGTAAGGCGCGCCTACCGGCCAGATTTAGTTCAGTTCAAGACAGCGAAACTACAAGTGCAATACTTATGAGTTGGAAGAGAAGTTCAATAGAAGACAGTGACGAGTTTAGTGGTGAATTTAGTGAAAAGTTTAGTGGGCACTTAAGTGAAGGAGAAGTGTAGCGTAGTTTAAGTGAAGATCCAGAAGCCAGCACCACGCGGTAAATTAAGCGGTGAGCACTGTAGTAGCAGAAGGTGATATCATCATATCACCATATAATATCATAGAAGGCAATATTGGCATCGTTAGTTGTGCGTGGAGGGGCAACCCTGCGTCACGTACCACGTATGTATCACGTACGACTGTGTAAGTTAATAAAAGCGTTTAATTAAAAACTGGTGTTTTCTTCCAATCCTAAGTGCGTAACCCCGCTCGCACGTAACATTATGTTTCTTAAGATCATACCGCGATATTGCGTAACTTATAATATATTCTGACAAAAAAAAGAATGTTTCAAATTGTGCTAGTAACTTCCAAGAGCTCAAGCGTGCGCGCCACGCAATCGCACAGACATAAACCAACCAAAATATGTTTACAATTTTATTTTAGGTAATAGATCTTAGATTATTTATCGAAATCACTAAGTAAATATATTCTATTTATCCTAAATTTAATTTTGGGCCATACGAATATGACGCGCATGTAATATTAAAATAACCTACAGTTCAACAAACCATGACGAGAAGCAGATGCATAGCGTTTACATAAAACAGTTTTTAATTATAAGGAACTAATTATAAATTTGCACAGTTTCAGATTTAAAATACTAATGATAAATATGTATGTACAAGACTTTTGCACTAGATTCCGAATTATACGTTGAAATTAATAAGGCCCACTTGGTTACCAATTATCTTGATCAAAGCGCAATGTCGTGTATAAATTAAAGCGAGCTTTGCATGCGTTTATTTTAGACGAAGTTGATTTCCTTGATAATCGAAGTTCACGCCTTTCGGAAGACTGTTCAGAAATTTTTACTTTTTAAATTTATAATTACATTATTTTTTATTGTGAAACTGAGACAGACAGCCCACCTAATATAACATTGTGACCATCGCCTATAGACGTTTGGACCAGAGACATAGGCAACGCGTGGCCAGTCTTTAGGCTGCGATAAAAGGGCTGGGATAGAAGGGATGGTATAAGGGAATTAGATAGAAAAGATTGAATAAGTTGTGAAATGGGTCATTAGCTACAGCTTTGTTCAAGAGAAAAAGACAAAACAACATTAAATGTAACTATTGAGTTAATTTTATCATCGTATAGAGGGAACAAAATAACATTTTATCATGTTATGTATTTACTTATCTATAAATTTATAAAAAAACGTTGGTTTGTTTTGATGTTTATTTCTTTTCTGTACTCGGTTTATTCATAGGTACTGAGGAAACCGCAAATAAACACAGGATATTTTGCACTCCGAAGTAAAATGTTTCCGCGGGACACGGATTTGAAGACGTGAATAAAACACGACCAAAACTCTAGTAATCAATATTTTCGCTTAACGTCAGGTGAGATCGTGGTGAAACACGAACCTATACCACTGTGAATACAAATGCAGCCGTTGTTTATAATGTGACATTGAAAATGCTATTATATTACACATTTTACAAATAGCATTAGGCCAAAATACCGATTACTCGAGAGTACTAAAATCAACAAATTACGCACACATCGTGTAGCGCATTGACGGATTTATTTAAATTGGGATTCTTGAGAGGAGTGTTCATTTTAATACGAGAACTCTTTGATCCATGCAGAGATTTTAACATGTGGTTTTTGGAATAAACCAGTACAATGTACATTTCATTCACACTACACATATAAATGAATATTCAAATTCTGTCAATTTTATACTATTGCGTAGTGAAACTACTTTGGCAAATAATGAAATAATCATAAAATCCATTTTAAGATATGTATATTCAGTAAGAAATCTCGCTCGTATCTACTTTGAATTCATTTATCACGGAAACGTCCAAATTTTCCTGGGTAAAAAGTATCCTATGTCATTTAATATGGAATAAACCAAATCGGTGCATATGTGGAGTCGTAAACAGGAAAAAAATGCATTTTCAGATTAATTATATTAGTAGGTATGATTAATGAGTAATGACCATATTATTCAAATAATTAAGTACACTATGTATTATAATTTGTATCTATTACTTATGACATTGTGTAACTATTCAAGTACAGAAGGAGGTGAAACGTTTACTTGACGCATAACATATTAGTAGGTATCATATACTTACTAACTATTTAATTGTCTTAATTGCGTAAAGTCAAAAGATATACTTTTAATAGCGGAAACAACAGTTTAACATCGACTTAGTTACAAAGCAACGGAAATATTACACACCATTAAGTTATTTAACACTAATGGTAGCTTGCGTGATACTATTTCATTATTATAGCATAGCTTATTCAACATACTAAGGATTTAAATAGATTAAAACGTAGATAATAAATATATAATTAATGCATCATCATATAATATTATTATTCCCAGTCTCGTCGTGATTTGTGCCAATAAGCTGAATTCTTAACTCGTAACAATATGTAAATACTGTTACGAGTGCGGAACTCGAATTAAAATGCCGTTGGAATTACTACAGAATTTATTAGAACTATACAATCACATATAACACAGGTACAAATATAACTGGACACAACCAGTACAAACTGCACGATTCAATAACATGCGCAAAGTCCGTCACTATATAGCTTATCGAATGTACACGTCTTGCTTGTATCGTAATCGTCGCTTGACTGCCTCACCCCTTCGTTCGGGAATTCTTTTATACTAAACTGTACAATACAACAATCGACCGTGTGGACTGAAGTTTCCAAGAAAACGTAATCTGCACACCTGCGGCCATAAACGAGTACAATAACAATAGGATGTTTTTCTAAATTACAAATTTTAAATACAAAGTAAACAAAAGAAGTCCAAATGTGGGAAGGGTAATAAACTACAGGTGTGCATTCACTTTGTCGGCGTATAACAATATTATTGGATATAAATTATAAAACACCCTTTATTTTGTATGAGTGTAAGTTATGGCGTCATATTTTGCACAAGTCAAATACATAAAAATAGCGAATTTTATATAAAAAGGACTTAGGGTCACTTCATCCCGATAAAGGACAGTTTCCGAAGACTATATTATCATAGAAACGCCGCCGTTATGAGTGCGTCAGGGCGTCCGGTAGCGCATGCGTGCAGTGCAGCAGGGCGACTGAGCTAGTACGGTTTTTAACACATAAAACAAATAAAAATTACATTCATCTCAAATTTTAAAACTTGAACATTAGGATTGAAAGATAAAAAACTACAGTAAATTAAAAATGGTTGAGTTTCTTTAAAAGTTTCTTCTTTTTAAATAATAATAATAATTGCGTACCTCTAAGCTAATAAATAAAATTTATAAAGGGTCTAGTTAGTTTAAATACTGCAATTTTGGAATAGCCACTGTAAAACTTTGGTATACTTATTTTCGTGAAGAATAACGGTATTAGGGCAAAATAATTATAGATACATACGAATCATAAAGGCCGTCCTGGGTTTTCCAGAGAATTATGCCTAGAACTTTGTGACGTAGCTCTTTATGTGGCTGATTTAGCCACTATAAAAAGAGCTACATTTGATAATGAAAGACGATTTATTGCCTATAGGTAAGGTAGACAGTAACTAGATTCAGTAGGCAGGTAAGGCCATGGGTTGGTGGAGGGAATGTCCATGTATCTTTTTATGTCACGGTCATTTTATTAAAAGTTATTGGGTCTATCTATACAGATAAAATTGGACAAAAAGTATTGTCTATGTAGCAATCAATACTAATGGGTCTAATGGACTTTGGTTCTATTTTTTTCTTTCTACCTTGTAATTAATTATTAATTTCCGCTATTGATAAGATTTGCTTTCTTACTCAATATATTCCATTTTTCATGATCTATAGCGGCGGCAACATCCAATTTAACCATCGCAATCTTGAGAGTCGAAGAGATCTCGAAAATCCAGTAACAGTTTTACACTATGAAAATGTTCTCAACCTCGTCAACTATCATTAAAGTAAAAAATAAATAAAGTGAAAGATCATATAATAATTTTGTTAATCTATACTTTCACCACAAGTTTAAAACAAAAAAGCGGAAAACAAGAGTGACTGTAAAATTTCAACGGTAGTTGTTTATGTTCGACCTTTTTTACGATGTTGTTAACTGTTGATTCTTTTTAAACATCTGCGTCGGAGAATTGTAAACTACATTGTTCGCGGTGAGAAAGCTAAAATGACGCTACAAGTTGCACCTTGTCTTTAATTTCCTAGTTCTAACATTGTAAAGAAATTATTACCCCTTGTAGAGGTAATTTAGACGTAACTATCAAAGGCTTTTAGCTTTTTTATGACAGTTTTAATTGTATGCAGTTATAGGTACTGCGGACTATAACAATATTCATCGTCTTTGAAATTACCTTATAATAAGACAGAAAATACTTAGTTGACTATATCTTAAATGTATTATCGTTGGTACCGATTTCTAATAAGAGTTCAAACATTATGTTACATGCCGTCAAAGAAACGCGCAAACCTGCCTGTCGTAAAACGCAGTTTATTACCTTTCCTGCATTCGGAGTTCTTTTGTTTACTTCGTGTTTAAAATTTGCAATTAAGATAAACATCCTATTGTTATCGTACTTGTTTTATGGCCGTCATTAGTGTCGAACTAATCCTTGTTGTTATTGCATTGCGTCGAAGCTTGCCCGGTGTGAGGATTAACTCAGTGAACGCGGTCCTTTGTTGTATTGTACAGTTTAGTATAAAAGAATGCCCGAACGGAGAGGTGGGGCAGTCAAGCGACGACTACGATACGAGTAAGACGCACATTTGTGAGCGATATAGCGAAGGACTTTGCGAGTGTTATTAATCGTGCAATTTGTACTGGCTGTATCCAGTCATATTTGTGCCTGTTTTATACGTGTTTGTACAGTTCTTATAAAGTCTATAGTAATTTCGACGGCATTTTAATTCAAGTCCTGTGTAGCTCATAACAATATGTTTAAATCCAGAATTGTTAGGGATAATTTAGGCTCAAATCATGCTGTTAATTTCTTGACAAGGTTGAAAGGTTAATTTCAAAATTAACTATGTATGTATACTTTTAAGTACCTGTCTTCTTCTTTATAAAATACCAGCTGTACCCGGTAGACGTTGTCTTGCCCTTAAAAATTAAAAATGTAGAAACGGATTGCAGCACCATCAACCGGGACCAATTACAAATCTAAACCATTCTCGAATCTACTTGAAAAAACAAAAAAAACATCAAAATCGGTCCCACCGTTAAAGAGGTGTTCGGCAGCGCCACCCACGGGGTCTAAGAGTGAATCTAAACCATCCCGGGATGAAAATGAGTTCAAATGCAGTCACCATTGCCTAAATTGGCCGGGAAAGGTCATAACAAGTGAATGGCTAGACTGATGTTGTGACTGATGTTTTTTTAATGATGATTTTTTATTGATGAATATCATAATTTAATACTTATCCTATTCCGGACGAAGACAATTACAAAAACACAAAAGTCATAAAAATTGGTCCAGCCATTCTCGAGTCATAAATGTTGTAACTAACACGACTTTGTTTTAAATATATAGATTATTTCACGATAGTTAATAGTTTTGCCATTAGATCAAATTAATAAGATGACTAATATTATGTAAGTGACCCAATCTTAATTTTAAGGATAGATAGTAAGATCCAAAATACCAGGTGGTAGGTCATTTGCCTGTCTGGATGGCTACCATCCCTGCTCTAGAGTATACCGCTATAATAACCTAGAGTTGTGTTGTGTGTTGTGGAATTAGTGGTTAGGTTGCAATCTTCCTTTAGAGAGCAGCAAATGTCCATAGGCGGTAGTAATCGCTTTCTATCAAGTGGGTCGTCTGCCTGTCTTCTCAACTCATGCAATAAAGAAAAATATTGTCGCCAATCGAGGAACATTATTTTCAACATAATATTTCTTACAACAAGTTTAACATATAGACGCAAACAAAATGCACAACGGATTTTCGAGTAGAAAATCACATTGCGAATTATTGAGCACTACTCTTGAAAGAACAGAAGCCGTTCAACAAATAGCTTCATTTTAAATCTCTGTAACTGGCTGAACGCGTTTTAAGCTAGTGATGTACGCCTAGCTGCGTATTAGCTGCCAATTGACATGTTGTTTAATTTTATAAGAACTCAGAGGAAGTGGGTGCTATAGGGCGTTATGTCAAGGAATGTGACTAGAGTACATTTTCGTCGTGTATTTTTTGTTTATAAATCTTTTATAAATTAGTTTCAAAGATAGGAGGAATTGAAACAAAGTCACTAACAAAAATGTTAATTACTAAAGCTTCTTCCTTAATAGTACACCCTTGGTATAGAATTGTATATGCGGTAAAATTATGAATGTATGGAAACAAATAGTTCGAACAGTTCCACTACATAAATGAATTTAATGAAAAATGTGCATTCACACATTTTTCATTCAATGCCCTAAATAAAACCAGAATTAATTTTCGAATGGTTTGACGTATTGACATAATAAAACGACGTATTGTGTGTTAAATTATTTCGCATATATCATTTATCATTATTAATGATAGGTAACTTTATCTAGCTGGGCAGGATCGAAATGCAAATGAAATTGCAAAATAAAGCAATTCACATTAAAGCTAGTATGGTTGAAATGAACGATCTCTGATACGCGTCCATTTATCTGGCAACTACTAATTTTCTTTTCTCGCTGCATCTACAGCTACAAGCTCGGAAGCCTTAATCGCCCCCAGCATCGATACAATTTAAATCGAAATAAAACGAGCAAAGCAAATCGATCTCGATCCTATCGAGAGCAAATCGTACGACGAAAGACGTTCTCTCGGGCGGAATGCTCCGAGCGATTGGAAATACTTGTCTTTAGTTTCTAAAGTAAAAAAAAAATGTTACTGCTTTTGTCACAGTGCCGTCCCGTTACTTCTTTGACTAATTTTACTCGAAAAACTTTACCCACTTTACAGAGATTTAGATGCGAAATTGTGAAAGTCGATGGGAAAAAATTAGAGCAGTAACTTTTCAATCGTGTTGATTGAGATAAAATCGATGTCTCGGTCCCTTCCGGATTTACTCAATAAGTAAATTAAAAGTTACAAATCGCGTAGCGTGAAATTTGCTTTACTAATTTATTAAATCCAAGTACAACCAGCGTGACTTCGTTCCCATCGCCATAACGGTGTATTTGATAATGAAATGCAAAGGCGGCAGCACGTTCTTTATGGCTATATTTATCTATCCCACGGAGACTTCGTCATTTATCGGGATAAAAAATATCATAAGAATAGACCTGGGAATTTGATTTAAATGCGTTCAATAGTTTTCATGTGATGTTTTCACATAAAGAGAAAAATTCTAAAAGCTGCATTTTTGAAATCTTCTGGTCCGAATTAGCCTCCCTTGATATTTTTTTCATTTTGAAATTCAATGCACAAACTCGATAGCACTAACAGATTTACTAGAGTGAGCTATATATAGATTTTAAAACTTTTCTTTGATTGAAAACTAATGATGATTTTAAATTAATTTTGTTAGTCAAAAGTAATTTAAGATTCGTGATATCTTCCTGTACATAGACACATATTATGACGCCTGCTTTCCACATTGGTAGGCAGAGACAATGAGTCTTCCAATTGCTACGATTTTGGCGTAAATCACTTGCTTCATTTACTTTCATTGATTTCTTCATATGCTCACGACCGTTTGATGTACTCTTCCCGCAATTGTTTAAAGGTGCTCTTCCACTAAGCATATAGTTGCAAAGACGGTTTCGATGTCATGATTTTATTCACGCAAATACTCAATTGATTTTTTTTATATTGTCAGTACCTTACTGTATATTATTAATTGCTTTTCATTCATTTTGACAGGAACACGGAACATTTTAAACCTACTCCTCCAAGGCACTAGTTGCAGGATCTATTTAGGCAGCACCACTGAAACAGCGTAATCCCTTTTCAAGACCTGTCTTAACCTTGTTTGCGTGTATGGTTGTGGTTATATTGCATAGCGGCCATAGAAAACAATTAAAAAACTAAGTAAAATAGCTGTGACATAGACAAACAAACAGATGAACGAAATACGAAATTATAATAGTTTCGTTTATGCCATTAAAACTATGCAATCCTAAAATCTAATTATTTAAAGTTTTTGAAAATTGTTTTGGAAAGCCGGATAATCGACCTCGATGAGTTACGTATCTTGCAGATCAATATATACAAACCAAAAATGCAATTATTTTGATCCACTTTTTATTACAATATTTGAGAACCAGCTGTTTCAAGTTAATTAATAAGCAAAGCGATGCATTAGTGCGATGCACCTACGCTTGCTCAACTTACAGAGCGTAAATAAACGGATGCTCACATCAACCGTTATTTATATGTATGTGTTCTAACAATGACCTACCCGTACGATTCTGTGCCGTTAATTCTACTTTTTCATATTATTCGATTGCTTTATTGTTAATTAACTCGTTTAAATGAAATGGTTATATTTATTCATTAGCATTTGTCATATTCGTACCTACATTAAATACCAAGACGTATGAATTGAAATAAGTTCTGTCAAAACAATGTTTTACTAACTCTTGTCTCTATAACATATGTAAGTAAAAAAAGTTCAAAATAGTGTATATCGCATTCTCATCTTGCTACATAGCATCAAATATATGAAATTGTTATAAAAAAAACATATATTTTTCGTAGCATAGCAATGTTACTTTAAGTACTTTTTTAATTAAGTTAATAGATCGCCAAATTTAAACAATATCTCGCTAGATATTATTAGCTCCCAAAATCATGAAAGTTGTACCGCTCCCTATAACTTTTAAAGAATGAGGTATAAAAATTCTGAAAAAATCAAAGGTAAGGCTTTAAATATGTAGTTTTAACGATCTGAACAACGTCGTTTGTCCCCTCTATGTAACCGACCGTTGGGCGCAGATTGTCACACATTTTTTAGTTACCTACCTACTTTTGTGTTTGTTTAATTAATTTATTTCGTTGTGTTATGTTTATTTTCAGGGAGAACTATTCCCGCTTCGAGTAAGTATATTTAGACTCCTGTTACAACATCAAACGTAGGTTTTTTGTTTCAAAAGCAAACAGAAACAATGACGACTGCCTTGGAAAGGAACTGCCTCGAAAACGACAATTTTGGTGTGGCTTTATCGCTCTCGTTTCCGAAATGGGGTGTCGCTTCCGTAGCATTGTGTACAGGTCCTTCTTACATTGCGTGTAAATACTTCACGTTGAAACGAGAGGCGTCAAGTCGTTAAAAGAATATAAGTCTAATAAATAATATGCTCATATTTATTTAGATTATAAAATTAATTGTTATATAATCATAAACATCAACGTGAAATAGCTTTAAAATCACACCAAAGATGAAATCCAAACATTTTTAATGTTTTTATGATCTATACACCACCCTGCCTTAAAAAACAGTTCTATAGACAAACGTGGTATTAAGGTGTAAAAATTTAAGCACTAGTCGTGGAGATATGAGACGGAAGCTCATTCCAAGGACGTCGGTACAAATTCAATAATGTCAATGTTAGCCCGTGCAATATAAATTAAACGGTTTCAGAATGAGTGGTTATGGGTCATGTATGTGTATACACCAAATATCATATGTCGTGCGGGTGAAATAATTTCAGGAGCAATACAAAGCTGGCACAGTATTTCATGTTATACTAGCATTAATGTGCCCTGACACAGCCCCATTTGTATTATTTAATCCACCTGTACATCGTTTGAAAAAAAAAACGGTATAAACGAAAAGGAAAATTTAATTCAGTTACGAAAAGACTAAAACGTTTCGCATGTTTCAATTAAAAATAAGACATCGTCGGCATTATTAATTGCTGCGACCCATATTCCTTCAATAAATTCCCTCATTGTTTATTTCCGAAGCGGGGCGGGCGGACGGGCATGATTACATTTTCACGTCACTGTCAACCACAAACAAAGACACCGAGAGAAAGCCATCAGTCATTATCAGAAGAAAGAACAATAAAATCGCGAGTCACGGTCGTTAACAAAATTCACCTTCACAATAAGGGAAGTCAGCCATCCCGAATAGCAGCACCACAACTTAGCGCAAGCCTTTGCAGGAATGTTGCCAAATCTGACAGTCACGGTTGCCTTTCACTGGTTTAGTAATTAGGTATTTATACAATTAGTTACAAAATGATTACGGATTTCGTAATGAGTAACCGCTGCTCCAGGACCTTGACTTGCAAATAAGTTTGGCCATAGTTTAAACGCGAACAATGTGGCATAGCTTACCACTCCTTATTAAATGGTGTCCAATTTTAAGCATTAAATCGCTTAAAGACATTTTTTCAAGGCAATTTATAGAAGTTTCGATACTGAAAAATTCGTGTTATAATAACAAATATAATCGAAAGTTTATATGGATACTTTGTTGTTACTTATTCCACGCCCTGGAATTAATGAAAGAATGTATGATTCACTGGGTCCATTTGGTCCACTTGGTCCATGTTATTAATTTTGTCATGTTTGTCAAGTTTTGTCATTAATGTTGTTTACAGATAGACGGGGGATGGTATAGTTTGCGATATAATATGAAGTAAATCTTCCGGGGGCGAAACAATTTAATACAATGTAACCTGTACCGCTTGCTCTTTATACAAGAGATACGCATCAGAGGTTGACACGCGGCGCAGCTGCGGGGTAAACTCTAGTTGATGTATAAATATTCTAGAGCAGTATTATAGGCGACAGCAAAGCGCGTGGCCGAGGATCGTGATCTTATCTTTGCCTTTGCCGAACAATTGGACGCTAATAAGTTTGGCTCCTCAGATATCGCTGGAACAGTGTACTGGAGAAGCTTACCTGTGCGTGTTTCAAAGCCTATATTTGGCTAGAGGGAGCGCTGAACAAAGAAAATTGGAACGGAAGTAAAAAATCACTTTGGGTCCTAAGTCACAGAAGTTAGTGTAGTTAGGTACTCCAACTAGAGGTGAACCTAGGATTTTTATCTTAGAAAATACGACATTTCCCGTTGAATATGTAACTACATTTTATGAGGAAAAAGCCGCAGCTGGTAAACATATAATGTTTGTCTTAACACAATATGCAACCTGCTCTACGAGTATACGTCAAAATATTATAACATTGATGTCACGTTTTCATAACTCTTTGTGTGTTGTAAATAAATTCAAGTTCAAACAGCGTCTATACCAACATCTGTTTAGCTATCTACGTGACCTCTTTTATCCGTCACACGTGACGGGGACCATTAGAGAAAATTACTGTACTCGGAGCAACGTTGCTGACATCGCCAAAGAATCCACGTGAACCGTTAAAGCTCTCACGCGAACTTGGGAACAGCCTGCGCGATCGACGACGCGACGTGACGATCTTTGCTGTCACATTTTCTTCATGATATCATTTTTTGAATTATAATACTTTTCAGAATACCCTAACTAAATAGCAAAAACAAAACCCTTACAATTTAGCGGTTTCCATCCATCTCTTAAGGTATATATAGCGGCCGTTTTTCTTGAAAACTTAACAAAAACAAACCTATTAAACTTAACAAAAAATAAGCTCTTGTATAGTTTAGAAGTATAAAATTCAAAAGGAAGGTATTTTGTATATACTACAGACTGGCACAGTGATATTGTGTAAAATTACAAATTAGGTGTTTGGGAGATATGCACATAAGAAGAGTGCCTCACCTCCTCTCTAAATTTTGAATTGTTGGATGAAAAATTATTAAAACAAGGTTTAAGGTGGTAAAGGCAAGGTTTAGGGTTCGTTAGAAATAATGACAATGTTCGTCGCCACTACCAAACAGCTCATCCTGCGTACCAAATATAAGACTTGTACTGCACAACATTAAAACCAGTTTTAAAACATTTTTACTGTATGTAAGTAGCATTGGTAATATGTAATTTAATTAATATAAAATAACCAGATCACTCGACAGAAAATAAACTTCATTTAAAACTTATACGATTACAGGAGGTAAAAGTCGTATTTATTTTGTGTTGAAGCAACAGCTTATCACTTGAATTAGAAACTGCAAATAGCCCGTGACCGTAGGTAGCGCTACAGTTATAGGTGATTTTCGTGATTTCGTTCGTTCGTTTCGGTCAGTGGTTATTTGCAAGACGGCAACTACTCAGCAGGTATATTTTTATAGTGTTTTTTTTTCCAACAGCAAATAAATGTCCTTCTACCAGGGCCTTCCCATTTAAGAAGATTACAATGTTTTTATTTACGAGTGTGCACATAGCTTATGAACAACACTACCAAGCGGTGCATACTCCTCGGTAAATATTCGATCCCACATTTATGTATGAAACGCGAGTACCTTAACCATTATACTACCATGAAATTTTTAATAGTTCTTACTGCAGAAGTAAAATAAACATTCAAATCGATAACAAGATTATAAAGTACAAATATTTTGTTTCAAGTGAGGATCGTACTTATAAACATGTCAACACACGGTGAATGTAGTAACCTTTTAGCTAAGCTAAGAAAAATTACAGTGACGTATAAATGGAGGCAAATATGGTCAGATTGATATGACGAAAACATATGGGTTTGTGTTTAGCCAGTATGCATACAGTCTAAAAAGTAACAAATCGAATAAGACGGCTTACTCTGAAACACTTTTTGTCATTCGCTTTCTTCAGATTCATCAGAAAACTCAAAAAAAAATAGAAAAAAGGAAGAAAGAACAAATATTTATTTAGAACTACCGTAATAAAACCATATAACTAAGACAAAAATAAATTGAATATGTAATTTAAAATGCACATAAATGTAAAGAAAACAAGCAAAAGAAGTTCTAAAACGAAATGAAACAACGAGATGTTTGGTAGTCTTTAGGGCTCGACGGGGATATAACCCTAAGATTATCTTCATTATCCTTTAAACAATTTTCAAATCAGAATCACTTGTGAAGTTAACCAGTATAATTATATTCGATGAAATTTAAGCTCTTCGATTAGCTGATCGGAAATAATCCCTGCATAAAAATAAGCATTTGTACAATACTCGTAAACAATTACAAATTCTAAGCAAAACAGATACAAACGTACATATTTTAAAAATCGTTCCAAATTAAACATAATATGCCCAGCACTCAAATATGTTCCCCTACTAATCCAGCTATTTCGTACCCAGGTAAATTCAATTGGGCGGGTGATAATTGAACAATTCGTTTCATTCAATTAAAAGGGTTATCGTTTTTATGTTGCCCAGTTGGCCAAAATGGTCAACGCTGTGAGCACTTATCAATTAGTTTGTTTTACATTAAATACTTATATGCCTTTTTAAGTATATTACTTAAATAAGGTCACACAATATTCTATATACTATTTATTTAATATTAACTAGCAATCGCCCACAACTTCGTCTGCATTTGTTGTGGAGCCCAATTCTGCTATTACTATCTCGTCAAAATCGTGGGACACTACCGTCTCAAACGTAGGTTTGTCTGATTTTAGTTTTCTGGCTTAAACTTAATTTCAGTCTACCTTTATAAATATGTGTAAGCAGAATTTCGCAAAATAAATATTAAAAATGTTAGTAGCTTTCAATATGCACTTCAGTTAACGCCATTTATGCTTTTTAACCGACTTCGAAAAAAGGAGGAGGTTCTCAATTCATCGGAATCTTTTTTTTTTCTTTTTTTTTGTTCTTTTTTTATGTATGTTCGCCGATTACTCCGTCATTTATGATCCGATTTACGTGATTCTTTTTTTGTTCGACGCGGAATAGCTTCCAATTGGTCCCCTAAAAATTTTACATAGTTTGGCCCAGTAGTTTTCATTTTATGGACATTTTTCATGGAAATAATTTTCACTCCGTTCCATATGTTCGCCGATTACTCCGTCATTTATGATCCGATTTACGTGATTCTTTTTTTGTTCGACGCAGAATAGCTGCCATGTGGTCCCCTAAAAATTTGACATAGTTTGGCCCAGTAGTTTTCATTATATGAACATTTTTCATGAAAATAATTTTCACTCCGTTCCATATGTACACCAATTACTCTGAGATTTATGATTCGATTTACGTGATTCTTTTTTTGTTCGACGCGGAATAGCTGCCATGTGGTCCCCTAAAAATTTGACATAGTTTGGCCCAGTAGTTTTCATTTTACGAACATTTTTTTGTTCCGGGTTCTTGGGGACCTATATTTTTTAAGAAGCGCGGCACCATTCGTAGGTCCACCCATACATAGCTAGACACTAAAAAGTAACAAATAAAATTTAAAAACTTCGTTTAAAAAAACCGACTTCAAAAACTAAAAAACTAAAATGTATAAAATAACTTATTTCTAAAGCTATTATTATTAATATATATTATCTAAAACATCTTGAAGTCGGTGCAAAGCAAAACATAAAAATTACTATATTTTGAAAATTACTAAGCACCGACTTTAAGATGTTTTAGATAATATATATTAATAATAATAGCTTTAGAAATAAGTTATTTTATACATTTTAGTTTTTTAGTTTTTGAAGTCGGTTTTTTTAAACGAAGTTTTTAAATTTTATGGTAATACCAATTTTTTGTATTATTATTCCGCCCCGAGGATATAGAGAAGATATTGTAGATGTAGTAGAACACTATTTTTTGAGATTATCGCAGTAGAATCGTAGGTAGTTTGAGTATCTTCGCAACGCCGAGATATTGAAATAGCAGAATTGGACCCTTGAAAATTTGCAATATAAACACAAGTGTTAACAACGTCTACGATTCCGTTGTCCGCCTTTGGATAGTGCGGCTGATGACGCACGTTAACATGACACTTATCGTCATATACTGACCAATTTAAATTGTCTTTATAATTATAGCGCCTACTGATTCTACCTCATAGGTGGCGGGGAAAACGGAGGACCTTTTCTACCTGCTTAACATTCGATAAGTTAAATTTGGTAAGTTCTATGGTAAAGAAGAGTTAGGAATGAATAAAAAAATTCTCACTTTTTTGCTTATAACTTCTTTAATTTTTAATTTAGGGCAAAATGTTATTAAACATATTTGTAGGCAAAACAATTTTTTACAAATTATGACAACAATTTTTTTGTAAGACGCATAGTTTCCGAGATATCGCGAAAAAAAGTGTTTTTACCCCTTTTTCCAAGATGGCGGCCGGGGGACAAGGGTGGCGACCCCACAAACTTGAGGTTAAGCTTCTATTGACCCCCCACACATGTCCCAAAAATAAAATTGCGTCCTATAAGAAATGCAAAGCTCATGTAAAATTTCAATGGACTAATTGGTAAGAAGGGATCCTAGCAAGGATTCTTTATTCCGAAATAGGCCTGTTGCGCAACTAACCTCCGATGATGTGATGTGAATCCGTTGTCGCCTGCTCTTGTTAGTAATAACATATATAAGTGTTTAAAAGATATACCCAAATAACTATAGTAAATATTGGTTGTATTTTTTTAGTTTGCAAGGATTTTTAAACTTTCAAAACTTTAGATTCGTATCCTATAAAAACCAATCCATTTCCAAATAACAAATTATTATTCTCCCCGTTATCGAAATCACATTATTTCATGAATTTAATTGTAGATAGGTCATTAACTTGGAACTACAAATAAAAATAAGATGCACGTGTTGTTGGTGCCGTGATTTCTTTGCAAATATTATAAATGAGTGATTAAAACCAACATAATCAGAGACTTCTACGTCAATAAAAGTGTTTACACTTGATAAATAAGGATCTAAAACATTGTGGGATATCCCTATGCATACGTAGGTGGTATATGAAATCAAATGTGAGGCAGTTTTATTGATGGAATAACTTCTGTTCGACGGTTGGGGAGAGAAACTTTTAGTTTTATTCGGTACAGTGTCTGATTAGTTTTCTTTTTGAAACGGAAACAACTAATTTATATAATAGTAAGTAAGCGAACTCCTTTCTCCTCTGAAAACTTAGAATTTGAACAAATTATTAATTATTCTATCCATGTGTCGTGTTGTGTTAGTTAGTTTGCCACACGATTATAGAGTATTACTAACTTCAAGAAATAATTTAATTGCTCTATACATATCTTATTTTTTTATAGAAAGGTTTGTAAATGCGAGAGTTGAGTAAATGAAAGGCAAATATTTTCTTACGCTGCATTGTACTGCAGATTCGTAAAGTTTAACTGGTTTTTAATATATTAAATACAGTTTATTAGAGCATTGTGTTCCAATACCGTTAAATTTTTCGGGATAAAAAGTACCTTTCCGTCTACCCCGCTATCGAGAGGACACATCATCGGCGTCAGTGAATTTGTAAATAATTTTTATAACATTATTTACACAATATTGTCCTTAATAATAATACTCATTAATAATTTGACGTAAAAAATTATATCACCAAAAAAATTTGTTACAAGGATTTGCACTGACGACAAAGATATGTATTGAATTATATGAGAATTTATTCATTTCTAAGGATTGTACAAGAACCGACCAAAGATATCATCATCCGATAAAGTGACTATAACCTCATTAATAACACAAGCTAATAAACGGCCAGGCGTAAAGTTGATAGTTGCATCTCTGGTATTTAAACACTCAGTAGTTCACATCATGCAAGATATAAACCAGATTTATATGTGCGTTCAACGAAACTGTGTAGATTCCAGTCTAACAACATGTAATAAACCATTACGACACGTAACCATAACGTAGTGTAAGCGTCAAAGCTCCCCATGTCGAGATGCCCAACTTGAATCGTAACGCATAAAACGTCAAAACGTGTTTCGACATCATGCGATCTCAAAAACCGACCATATCAATCACGAGAGCACTTTCTAAACTTATTGTTAGAGCTTGGCCCTTTGAAGAAAAGAGTTGTCGTAAGAGTAAAAATCACCTTTGTCGCCGCACTGAGAAGCTGAGCATGCACTACGCCATTAGTTTTCAATCACGTTAAATAAATTATTTCCTTCTGTGATATGATTTAGTTAAATCTACCAATTTCAATACTTTAAGCCCTTAAACACGTAAATGGAAAATAAGCGCGTGGCAGTCCACACACAATGAAGAATTCTGCACAGTTGACGAACGTTAAATTATCATACATTGTATATTGAAAACAAAAATAGATCGGAATATTCATTTAAACAGCTTTTGCCACAATAAAGATCTTTGAAATTTAATCATTGAATCCATAAACAATCAAATACAGTGGTATTCGTAATTGGAATTATAATATTGTCAGTTCCAGTAATTGGATTTACTGCTAGCATCCATAAATCAAAGCAAACATCAGACAATGAGTGAGACCTTTACACATTAAATCAATTTGTTTTGAATAAACTGTTGCCGATTTTAAGAATTTGGAAGCGTTGTGGGTACTTAACTCCCCAAGAAATACATTATATACTAAATGGACCAAATTGTATAATAATGCTGTAAATTAAAATTTAAGTATACTTGAGAAAGATTACCTTATAAAAATATACATTTCTAAAACAGCCAGATTTTATTCTTAAATATTCAATAGACATTAACATTTTGTATTATCTTAAGAATTCTGGTGACTTAGTGGATAAATTACCCGCGACTCATTCCAATGACGTGACTCAAAAAGCGTACAAGAAAACTTACATATTGATTGGCGGCAAAGAAAATATTGTAACGAAACCTACAGACCGAGATTACCAACGTGACCAATCCTCGTTGGATTAAGCGCAGAGGGTATATCGTTCGATTCGAGGGGAAGCCTGAGCGTAATATTGTTACATATAGGTATGCCAATAAAGCATATAATATTCATGTCATTGGATATATTCAATATTAAAATAATCGGAAGCATATTGTAGAAATTGCAGCGTAACTGGAATGTACTTTAACAAGTAATACGTCAAATAGAGATAAACAAAAAAAAGGTATCCGTAATCACTTCAACGCTGGAGCCTCGGAAACATTGAACAATAGTCGAGAAAGTTTTTCTAAACCGCTACCACTTGTCAACACACTTTTAACGCGAATCCATGACCTAAAACTGAAAACATAAAAAATGAAAATCATAGACGTGGGTAGATTGCGTCAAATAATTTAAATTTAGAAACGCTTTTAAAATTTTTATTAAATTTACGATCGTATATCAAATTAACCACACAATTAGAGCCATTTATAATAACGTTTCCGCTTTCAAAATGATATACTTATAATGCTAAAGTAGTGATAATAGCTAAAAAGAATAAGGTTAAGGTGAAACCATCTGAATTCACACTCAATTCTCTACTATGAAGTGTTTATTATCACAAGCAAAAATATAAAATAATTTTAGGCGCCGGATGGAGGATATGGTGGCGAATTTTTTATATATATTATTAACAAAATTTGTTTTAAATCAGATTATGCAACGGGACCCAAACTTAGTTTATAGCTATGATCGTGGTTCTCGCTAGACTGCCTCACCCCTCCGTTCAGGCATTCCTTTTATTCTATACAAATACGATATGCCTCGACGCAAAACAATAACAACAAGAATTAGTTCGACACAGATGCCTAACGACTGTCATAAAACAAGTACAATAACAATAGGCTATTATTTAGTTGCAAATTTTAAACACAAAGTAAACAAAAGGAGTCCAAATGCGGAAAGGGTAATAAACCAGGTTTATGACAGGCAGGTGTGCCTTTGCTTTTGTCGGCATGAAACAGTAATAAACCAGGTGTGGGTTTATTTATTCGATGTGTAACAATACATCTTCTATCTTCTATATATATATAATGAAAATGGTGTTCGTTTGAGGCTCAATCACGCTTAAACCACTGATCGTATCGACATGAAACTACCACCATTCGATGCGAAATTTTTCCTAGATGGTTTATGGCTATCTATCTATCTTCTATATATATATAAGCAAAGTTTGTTTTCTTTGTCCGAGGTAAACTCGAAAACTACTGGACCGATCAGCATGAAACCACAACCATTCGACGTGGAATTAATCGTAGATGGTTATAGGCTATATATATTTTTCAAATTCTATGAGCCCTTTGCCATGTTTTCTCGATTTGTTTGTTTATTAATTTATTTGAATAAGGCGGTACGAAGTTCGCCGAGTCAGCTAGTATATTATAAGTGAAATGTGTTTTTCAGGATTGTAGCATGTGGAAATCCATCGTCTCCGCCTACCCCTACCTCAATGGGAAACAGGCGTGGGGGTTTGTATATATTAAAAATACATATGAGAATATATATAATATGTGGTATAAAAGTGATAGGCGAATTCGAACAGTGAAACAAGATTGGCAGCCGACGCAGTAAAACCTTCGCTGATTGACAGAAAAAAAATCGTTTTATCAATATTATTGACAATAAAAACTTGATCGTGTTAGGTCTGATGTAATAAAAAGCAATAAGTAAGGTCGTCAAGGTTAACAGACAATGTGAGGTGAGTTACCATGGTAGGGAGCCCGGTCGTTGCACTGGAAAGTTCTAGTTCAGGCGATAGCGGATAAGAAACAGTCAACATGCCCTGGCCAAACAAAGGACGCACTTGTTTTGCTTTATTTCGCAATGTGGTACTTTTATGGCTGCTTTTCCGGTGCCTAACTAAGCGTTATACATAACTTTAAAAGGCATTAACTACTTACATATCTACTACAAACATATCCAATCTATGTACTGCCTGTGTCAATTTCTAGTAGGTACTTATTCTATAGCTGTTTCCTATTAGGCTGATATGGTAGAAAGTCTTTGCTATCAGTAATAAAGAGTTTTATTACGTAAATTAGGTATTTGAGGTGATATTTAATTAATTTATTATATAATGTTTAATTTATGTAATTTAACACTAAGCATTGGACGAGAACCAATTTTGTCAAGTTAACTCAAAGGCAGATTTTCTATTAAATTCAAATATTGGAATTAACCTGTGTGAGAAATATTATCTTCTACGGAAAAATTATACGAGTATAAATAAAAAGAACCACGATCATTTAATTAACATAATAATTCCTCCTATAGAAAAAAGAGAATCATGCCTAATTATCTATTTTACGGATGCAAATACTTGCTTATTCAAAATGTGTCCTCCCGCCCGCACATCCCGCCGCGTCAGTGTTGCTCAACACAACACGGCTCATTAGAGAAGCGGGCCGTGGGAAGCAGTCCGCTAGTGCTGTAGGCACATGGTGGTTAAAACATCGACTGTCTTTTTCTTATTCAAACTTTACATTGTTTACGAGGTTTACCCGGTTTAATACACTTCATACTTGTATACACAAATAAACTGGAAGCAAATGTTATACGAACATACATATTATGGTTTGTTTTGGAAGTCAAATTGAATAAAATGAGCACTTGGCAATACGTTCACAGTTTCAGTCCTGTAATAATAGGTGGCAGAGACGGTTGGATTGTAGCCCACAATACAAAGAAGGTAGTGAAGAAACAGAGGAAGTTCATCTTGCCGTAATCGTGCAGACAATTTTTGATACTACTTTCTACTTTAATTATACTTCATACATTCTCATTAGTTTGATGTTGTACTATTTACTTAATCTTTGCTCAGAAAAACTCGTTATGGTAAGTAAGTACAACATTGCGGGTAGACTGTTAGCAAGTTTTAATAATTACTTTTATCAGTCCCATTCTTTTAAAAAATATCGACTATAGGAAAATATGTACTAATCTAGCAACATTTTCGTAATTTAAACCATTGAGTATATTAGGTAAACGAAATTATTCACATTTCGTGCAGCTGTCGCCACATGGTTTAAGTAATTTGCTGATGTAGAAAATTTGCTTTTACTCCTAATAATAAAACTTCAAAGTAGGGCAATAAATTACATTCATATTTTAAATGCCTACCATGTCATTTAAATGTTGGAATAAGCTTGATTTATTTACGTTCACTGTTTTGAAAAGGAATGATTGATGCGTTTCAAAAATTTATACGTTATGGTGTAAAAATAATCAAACTTTTCATAAATAAACTTGTGAAATAGGACATGTCTATTTTATATATTTAAAAGGAGGACGTAGTATTTAGTTCATTATCATTGATGTACAAGATTGTCGATATTTTTACGGGCTTAAATTAGCGAATGGCTAACACTAGTTATATTGCAGAGCAACCTTTACATACAGTTAAGACTGAAAAGAATGAAGACGTACCTACTAGCATTCAGCACGTACGTTTATTTTGTTTCTACACACATCAAAAATGTCTAGGGATCAAGTACATTTCTAACAATTAAAAATGACCCAATTAATGTTTATCAAATCAAGTCTTCCAGACTGGCTTCTTACTTTAATTCCTATGTTTAAGTTAACAGCTTATGCCTATATTCGTACTAAGTAACAATTAAGAAAAATTGCAATTTTTGCAAATTGTGAGAAATTAACCTAAGTTAATGTCGTCAATTTAATGGCAAAAAAGGCAAAAATGAGGATTAAAAATACTGTAAAGATAAGAAAATTAATAATCTGTGTTTCCACCATTTATACGGATCACACAGCCACAGCAATTTAGCATACTCACAATCAGTTCTTCAAAATCACTTTGAGAAATGGCTGTCCACTTTCTTTCTAATAAGTAAAAAATTGTTGTGCGGTATGCAGGGAATCATGCGTGGCAATTGAGTTGAGGTCTGGCGATTGAGGAGGCCACGGCAGAACGTTGATGCGAGCATCGGCAAGAATGCGCGTTACGACTCTAGCCGTGTGTGGACATGCATTATCGTGCATTGATCAAAACGAATCACTCAATTGATTTCACAAAGGAATTGATCACGTCTGAAACATTCCTCTCCGCATAAATCTGAGAATTCAGTTTACCGCTGATCCAAATGAGATCGGTTCTTCCACCAATTGAAATACCGGCCCAAACCACTATTGTTCCCCCTCTATATGAATGAACTTCCTGACAAAACTCCAAATGTTCTTGAGGTATCCGGTATCCGGTCTCATACCGAAATGAGATTCATCGGAAAAGCGTACACAAAGTCAGTCTTCTTACTCCCTATTTCTGTGTTCACGAGCCCATTATAAACAGGCTCTACAATTCCGGGGTACTATAGGTGGAACTCTCAGCGGCCTTCAGGAACATAGACCTACTTCACGTAAACGAGCTGTGGACCGTCGTAGCTAAGATCATGAAGGTCATTGTACGATTCCGTCGAACAATATTTTGGATATGCCAGTCTTGTCTGCGAGTGGTGATGGGAGATCGTTATCCATGTCGCCCGGCTACACTGCCCGTGATACGATAGTGTGTCCAGAGGCGGCTGATGACGCTCTGTATAGTGTCAAAAGCCACAGCCACAGTACGTTGTCTGGAACCAGATTGGAACATTCCGACGGCTCTCCATCATCTATCTCTTCTCGTGTCAAATGACAAAATGAAAAAAATGTCGTCGCTCCATATCGATGCAATAATTTTTCAGTTCCGATGCAGTAATTGTAATCACTAATGATTTTGTAAAAACAATATTATTACCCACTTTTATAGGGATTCTAATTGACAGTTGATTTTCTATTTTAAAACAAAATTTAAAGAAAATTCTTGAAACTCACTAAAAAGAATCAGTAACGATCCAAAAAAGTTAAAATAATAGTCCTCAATTGCTGCGATACTCTAAAACGTACTTGATCCTAGACTATTTTGATATCTGTATACAGTGGTACCTCGACATACGAGTGCCCCAACATACGAGTTTTTCGAGATACGAGCCGACGAGCAAGTGATTTTTTGCTTTAAGTTACGAGCGAAATTCGAGATACGAGTTCGGTTCGGTTCGGTAGTAACACGCAGTCGCGCCATCACGATCAGTTAGCAGCGTGCTTCCGCTGTGATAAGTTGTGTAGTTGTGTTGGTTGGTTTTGAGGAGTCAGAGGAGGAGGTTATTTCTACAAGTGAGATAAAGGAGATCTTAGGAATGTGGAATAGAGTTTCACAGTTCGTGGAAAAAAAACACCCAGAAAAAGTTGCAACTGGTCGTGCATCTGACCTTTTTAATGACACTTGCCTAACTCATTTCCGGAACATTCTGAGAGGGAGGAAGAAACAAACCTCCTTGGACATGTTTTTTTCTAAACGGCCTACAGGTGAAAGCGAGAAAAATGTAGCGAAAAAAGCAAAGACCAGTGAGGATATTTAATTTATTTCTCTACATTCTCTTTTTTGTTTTTGTGCAATAAATATTTGATATTTATAAATACGTTTTTATTATTCAAAACCACGTAACAAAAATAACTGGGGTGACATTTTGGAGGTTAGAACGGATTAATGGTAGTTCAATTGTTTTGTATGGGGAAATTTGCTTCGAGATACGAGTAATTTAAGATACGAGCAAGGTTGCGGAACGAATTAAATTCGTATGTCGAGGTACCACTGTATTAATAAAGATGTACTAGCCTATAAGCGAAGCGGTTAAAATTGGAATGAAAACCACTAATATTCATAATTCATATCATTCGACTAAATAAGGCCTCATCTGGGATAATGTTATTGTTATAGATCGTTTCACGCGGATTTAGCGATGGTTTAATTTGTTATTGTGATGCGGTAATGTTATGGTAATTGACTTTGGCCAAATGAGTCTTATTTATAGTGTTAAAAATAACATAGTTAACGAATAGCTGCATTAGTGTATTTACATAAGTTATCTGTCAATATTTAACGTCATTAAAATAATAACAATATCGCATCACAAATAACGCATTAAAACAATCGCTACATCTGCCCGAAACAGCCTATAACCATAACATTATCCCAGATGAAGCAGTAAAGTGAGGATCGCCAACTAAGAAATTAATTTAATTTAATAAATTAATTAAAAATTTACGGTCAAATTCACACACCTCTCCTTTTTTGTGTAATTTAATAAATAAATATAGTCTCTGAATACATAGAACGCTACCAGCATGCCTAGTACATTGTAATGTAAAAGTGGCAGCTTTGACTCTCGAGAAGGTAAACTTCGGCAACGAACTATCTGGTGTTATACATATAATCAATTATAATTTATATAAACCTAAAAAGCCTATAATAAAAAATATTCTATACGAAGACATGTTTCATGCGATATTTTTAATCAATTCGCTGATCCATTAATGTGCACTTCGGCGTAATAATAGATTTTTCGTTAAACCTTTTGCTCCGACGAAGGTTTATAAGCGTGAAAAGGAACATATTATGGTACATGCCCCATCATATTTTTTAAGTTCTACAGTCAAACAGTTCTTTGAAAGTTTTGTTATACTTGAGCTTGGTCAAGAAGTACGTCATAAAATCTCTGTGAAGCTAGCAACGCGTAGGCAACGTCCTCGATGTTGTAAACGTTGCATAGGCGACGGCAATCACTTTACATTGGGTGAGCCCTCTCATTCGTTCGCCTTTTGTCTCCTTCAGGCAATAAATAAAAGTGTTACGGCTACCAATTCCGACGAGGGCTATATTTAACAAAATATTGTTAAAATGGCGATTTTTATTTACTTATTAGATGTCGAGCGACTGTAAAGTAGTGGCTTACACATCATGAAATATGAAGTTCTGCCTTATATTTCTATTAACTAGGATATGCCCGCGACTTCACCCACGCTTGACTTGAAATTCCCGCAGGATTCCCGGGACATAAAAAACCGCAGCATTTAAAAAAGAATGTAAGCTATCATTTTAGTAAAAACTGTGTAATAATGTAATAAGCTATTTTTTGTGCACTTGAAAAACTACAAACCGCTCCCGGGGAAAATCCCGCGAAATAAAAAGTTGCGCAGATTTATGTCATGAAATTCCCGCGGGATTCACGGCACATAAATTATTATGTACCGGGAATCCCGCGAGAATTTCATGTCAAGCGTGTAAAAAGTCAAAGTCGCGGGCATATCGTAATTATATAGTAAAGATATGTTGCTTGGGAGTTTGTTGCTCCGTTTCTTCTCCTTTAATAGTCACTAAAATTACTTTAGAAACGGCAGTTGACTCACGACTTTCAATAAGTAATCTGTAAGATTCCATTTTTAAATAAATACATTAATTTTCATTCTTGATTTTCATTAATATCAACTGTGGGTAGAGAATCTCTTATATGGCAATACAGCTAAATTAACTAGTAAAACAACAAAATTACTTACTGTGTTTCAAAACCTAAAAAGATATCTTGGTCTCTCCTTATAAAACAACAAAATCGTATTAGATAACTAACTGTTATTACAACAGTTGCCATGTTATACATATACATGATTGAAGCAATTAAATCAATTTTAATAGCTCTTGTGATCGAAAAATAATTAAGTGGTTATAAGAGGCGTGTGTTTCAATCGTGAAGGTGTATAAGTAAGGTAAGTAAACATGGAAATATTATGACACTAGAATGTCCCTTCAGTTTCGCTGGCGTTAAAAAAGATATTATGTATGTCATGAAGTGTTCATGTTACAATTCTTAGAAATGTCGAGCTTTTTATTTAAAGTACCTAATGAATGATAAATAGCCGTATTTTAGTGTAAACGTGGAAGTAGCTAATAATGACAGTTATGACAATTTATTTGTTGGTATATTACAAAGATGGCGCTAATAAAATGCGATTGGAGCGCCAATTCTCGGCTATATTCGTCTATCTCACGAGGACAATACTTGTATTCTGGGTGAAATGTAGCCTATGGCTATTCTATAGCCCTGACGACGTGTATGCATAATTTCGTGACGATCTGTTGCGCAACGACACAAAGAAACTCACATTCGAATATTAGTTAGGATACTATTTGACCGCCATGTATGTGCGTATAGGGGCAGCGTATCACAATCGCGTTCAGCCTTGCCCACTGTACAATACGAGAAGTGTGAAACGAAGCCTGCCGGCTAAGACAAGTAACAACACACGCGATAGGTATAGGTTAGGTATCCTTGGTGGAGTAGTTAAGCAAGTACAACTAATCAGTGGTACTATGTTTACATAATACATGAAAATTTACATTTAAAGGTACCTTGTTTTTCTTAAAAGATAATTTTTTGGATAAAGTTTTAGTTAAATTCGGTCTTTAGATGATTAATATTTAAAAAAAAACTATTGTATTATTTAATATTAGATGTGTCTTAGGTTGTCTAAGACATTTAAACAGCATTAAATAGCGTAATTAAAAATTGTTTGTAATATACGAAAATGATCTTCTAATGATAAACAACGTATATTATTTTCGTAAGTTTTCGCGACCGCGCTTAAAACCGTAAAAACGTAGTTTTATTATATAACGTATATTAAACAAAATACCATTCTGAATACGCTGCGACTTCATTGATGCAGCGTTTTTTGGACTAGAGCTTTTTGGGCCCTCGCCAAAGCTGTCGAGGGAAACTTCTGTCGGGCGTCTCTTCCAACTCTGCGTACACTGGACGACCGTCTGGCACACGCCGCCAAAGATAAAGCCGATCTTCTGGGCGAAATCTTTGCGGCCAATTCGACTCTTGACGACGGGGGAGAAACTCCACCTACAATCCCAGAGTGTGACTCTAGGATGCCGGAGGTGCGCTTTACTCAAAAAGCAGTCCGATGTGCTCTCCGCTCCCTCGACGTCAAGAAGTCTTCTGGACCTGATGGCATTCCTGCCATTGTGCTGCAGACGTGTTCAGCTGAGCTGTCCCCAGTCCTTGCCCGACTTTTCACTCTTTCTTACCGCAAGGGTTGTGTCCCCGCTTCGTGGAAGATTGCCCATGTGCACCCTGTCCCCAAAAAAGGGGATTGTACGGACCCGTCGAATTATAGGCCTATAGCAATAACCTCTTTGCTCTCAAAGGTGATGGAGCGTATTATCAACGCGCAGCTTCTGGGTTACCTCGAAGATTCCCAGCTGCTAAATGATCGGCAATACGGCTTCCGCCACGGTCGCTCAGCTGGGGATCTCTTGGTTTACCTAACCCACCGTTGGGCTGAAGCCATTGAGAGCAAAGGTGAAGCACTGGCAGTTAGCCTAGATATTGCTAAGGCCTTCGACCGGGTCTGGCACAGGGCTCTTCTATCGAAGCTGCCATCGTATGGGATACCTGAGGGACTTTGCACCTGGCTATCCAGCTTTCTTGATGGGCGCAGCATTCAAGTCGTTGTCGACGGTTGCTGTTCAAGTATCAAGCCCATCAACGCTGGTGTGCCCCAGGGTTGTGTGCTATCGCCAACGTTGTTCATCTTGCATATCAATGATATGTTGTCTATTTGCAACATTCATTGCTATGCGGATGACAGCACTGGCGATGCGCAGTACTCTGGTCGTGCAAACGTCCCTCGATCATTTGTGGAGGAAAGTCGGGTTAGACTTGTGTCTGAAGTTGAGCATTCCTTAGAGAGAGTCTCAGAATGGGGCAGACAGAACCTTGTCCATTTCAACCCCAAGAAGAAACAGGTCTGCGTATTCTCTGGCAAAAAAACTCCATTCGAGCAAGCGCCACAGTTCCAAGGAACTCCCCTTACCACCTCCAAGAGTATAGGGATCCTTGGTGTTGACATCGCGAACGATGTACAGTTCAGGGGCCATCTTGAAGGCAAGGCAAAACTTGCCTCTAAGAAGTTGGGAGTGCTAAACCGGTCCAAGCAGTACTTCTCACCGCGGCAACGCCTTGTGCTTTATAAAGCCCAGGTGAGGCCGCATATGGAGTACTGCTCACACCTTTGGGCTGGAGCACCTGCCTACCAACTCAATCCCCTGGACTCTATTCAACGTCGAGCCGTTCGCGTTGTTGATGATCCCATACTCACAGACGGCTTAGATACGCTTAGCCTTAGGAGAGACTTTGCTTCTCTCTGCGTATTCTACCGACTGTATAACGGGGAGTGTTCCGAAGAACTGTTTAGAATGGTGCCTTCGTCCTCTTTCTACCATCGCACCGCTCGCCATCGGTTGGGAGTTCACCCCCACTTCCTTGAGCCACTTCGCTCATGTACGCAACGGTTCTGTAGAACGTTTCTCTTGCGTACCGTAGGAATCTGGAATGAGCTCCCGGCCGAGGTTTTCCCACAGCGCTACGATATGGAGTCTTTCAAAAAGGGTGTCATAAAATTTCTTCGAGGCCGGCAGCGCGTTGGTGACATCTCTGATGTTGCAAACGTCCATAGGCGACGGTAACCGCTTTCCACCAGGTGGGCCGTCAGCCTGTTTGCTGTACTCCAGCTATAAAAAAAAAAAAAAAAAAACTTACAGAGAAATGGAAAGTTACATTAAGTACACATACAAACCTATTAGCGCATCTATCATTGTAATATGTAAAGTTTTACTTTTAAATTAACTTTTCGTTTTATTCTTTATATTTGAGCGTAGTCTTAAAAGGAATGTTAGAGCGGTGCAAGTTATTTATTAAGGTTATTAAGGCTTATTAAAATTCATAAATCGATTTTTGAAGTAAAATCGTGTCTGGCAAAATTAAATATTATAATACTAACTGTTCAGTATAATCTGCACGATTTCATACAAAACATATGTAACGCCTAGTGTAATTCATAATTTGAAATTTACACATCCACTTGAAACTCGTTTCGCGATCTTGAATGTCAAGTATATGTTTTTAACTCTAGAAATATTTTACTAAGTATCATCGACAAAAACAAAGCCACGCTCTAACACAATGTAGTCAATTTGAGCTAATATGGTAACAAAAACTATAATACAGTAGTACTAGTGACTAACATATAACCTTCAGCGCGGCTTTGACTCACGGTCGTTGTGTAAAAATTCACAATGTAAATGTTATACAAAAGTTATGATACTGTGTAATTCAACTTTTTGAGCCGTGTAAAAAGGAGAGCAAAAATGTACATACATATATAGTTCTAACATGTTGTCGCTCACATGACATCCTATAATATTATAAAACACTAAAAGTACTGTATCTGTACATTGAAGCTATTTAAAAAAAACAACTGGCTTAGAGTATATAAAAGATGGAGAACATGATGCAATTTTTTTTACACGCTTTATATTAGCTTCACTTGTATGTCAGTCAGTATGTCTGTAACCGACCCCTAAATTTGACCGACTTCCCGTTTTCCGATTGAGCTGAAATTTTGCACGTATGTGTATATCGCGTGACAATGCAATAATATGGTACCATGGAGCTGATCTGATGATGGAGTCGGAAGGTGGCCATAGGAACTCCTGTACTAAACAAGATAGACCCTTCGTGTTTGGGCCCGTATGTTTATATCGCGTGACAATGCAATAATATGGTACCATGGAGCTGATCTGATGATGGAGTCGGAAGGTGGCCATAGGAACTCCTGTACTAAACAAGATAGACCCTTCGTGTTTGGGCTCGTATGTTTATATCGCGTGACAATGCAATAATATGGTACCATGGAGCTGATCTGATGATGGAGTCGGAAGGTGGCCATAGGAACTCCTGTACTAAACAAGATAGACCCTTCGTGTTTGGGCTCGTATGTTTATATCGCGTGACAATGCAATAATATGGTACCATGGAGCTGATCTGATGATGGAGTCGGAAGGTGGCCATAGGAACTCCTGTACTAAACAAGATAGACCCTTCGTGTTTGGGCCCGTATGTTTATATCGCGTGACAATGCAATAATATGGTACCATGGAGCTGATCTGATGATGGAGTCGGAAGGTGGCCATAGGAACTCCTGTACTAAACAAGATAGACCCTTCGTGTTTGGGCTCGTATGTTTATATCGCGTGACAATGCAATAATATGGTACCATGGAGCTGATCTGATGATGGAGTCGGAAGGTGGCCATAGGAACTCCTGTACTAAACAAGATAGACCCGTCGTGTTTGGGCTCGTTTTACTTGTCTTGGCTAGCACTCTGCTGCTACATGATATGCAGGATCTCAAAAGCTTGTATTTAAAAACATTTAAACAAAAATCAACTAAAAAATGAAAAATAAATAATAGTTTAAAAAAACTAAAAAAAACACGCTTTTATAAAAAATCCAACTAAAAAAACAAAAAATAAAATTTAATATAATATAAAAAAGCGTGGGGTGTATTCAATTAATAATATAATATCTTAAAAAGCGCTTTGAATACACCCCACGCTTTTTTATATTATATTAAATTTTATTTTTTGTTTTTTTAGTTGGATTTTTTATAAAAGCGTGTTTTTTTTAGTTTTTTTAAACTATTATTTATTAGGTTTCTTGTCTGTTTATCGTTTTGTCAGTTTGTTCGGGATTCACGTAAGCACGATTAGGCCGATTTCGATGCGGTTTTAGCTAATCGACAGCTAATTCTTAGACTTAAACTCAACAGTACTTTTTATTTTAGAAAACCCGCGGAAAATTTTCTGGGAATGATTTAAAATGACGGGATAAAGGAGTCGCATTCTAATGTGTTTTTTTTACTGATTGATAGCAAATTTAATGTAATAAAATGTGCGATATTCTTTATCCCGGGAGTAGAAATTTTCCCGGGAGAGATTTGAACTTGTTCGGATGCATAAAAATTAGCTTATTCCGACAGTTTCCTCTAAAACGATAGTTTTTTTTTTTAAATGCTGCGACACTGTGTCCCGGGAATCCCGTGGGAATTTCAAGTCACATGTGGACGAAGTCGCGGTCATATCCTAGTACAATATAAATTTTTAATGTCCATGATAGTAATAGTTTTGATAACTCACTGATGATCATACTAATAACCTATTTTAATTTAAAATGAATACTTTTTTGGTCATTCTGTACTGCTTGGGGATATCATATATATATTTTTTATTATAACTAGGTATTGATTAATAATATAATAATCGCACAATTAGCAAACTGTAAAATGAGAATATTATGTATTGGGAGAACAAGTGATGAGAACAATAATACCTACTTGAAAGGTATGAAGACGATGATTACCTGCTTAATCAATTTATTAATCTAAATATGATCTACAAGTGCGTACTTGAGCAATCCTCATTTACTGCTTACATTTTTCAACGCGGTTCCAGCAATGTCAAATTTTAATTTTGCATTTCATATCTGTCTTTGCTTTCTGAAGTCTCAATTTTTATGAAAATAGGTTTGTATATTATGTCGGCCCAACATAATACTTAGAGGAGGGAATATAACAAATTTAGCATAAAACATATAAATATATATAATGCGCTTTTGTCTATTCTGGTAAAATCGAATTATGGTAAATAGTTTTATACGAACGTCAAAAAGAAAAAAGTACTAATTGTTTATTATTAAAAAATAAGAAGCAGAAGTGGTAGTAACTATACAACAAATTACATATAGATACTGTCACCTTCGTTGTTCATTCAATAATTTAATCTAAGCGTTACCTGGACGAAATCGCTTTTTAACGATTAGATCGCCCTTTGCGCGCAATAATTTAGATATAGTTCTACATCTTTATTCGTAATAGTTAAATAGGCGAGAAATACATTTTTAAGTTCTTTTTAATGAGCCGATAAACCTTGTACCTATACCCAGGGTTTTATGAATAAGGGATTTGTCTGTAAGTTTATTTTGTATTGGTGAACAATATAATAGAATAATCTATTGTTTATAATGCAATATCTCATAACACATAAAAATGCATGTGATAGTGTATGTGTATGGATATCTTAGATAATACACAACGCACAAATAGCGCCTATGACAATGAAATATGGTCATCCACCTACACAAACCTCTAACAATAGCTACTAATTTTTTGTCCACATTGCATATTAGTTAGTGTACTTACGGAAACTTTTTGTGCTTTAAAGCTTTTTTATTATATTATTATTAACTTATTATCGGCCTCTTAAAGTCAGTCGTAAAATATTACACACATAAAGCTAAATAATATAAAATGACCATAGTGAATGTAAAAAACGACAAAGTCCTATGACGATCCCAAGCAAATATGTAAGTATTAGTAAAAAAGGTGGAGTGGCAGTGTTTTTTTTATATATTAGCAGAGTCCTATAATCATTTACTAGTCGTTTTAGCTACTGTTTCTACTCAAATACGTAGTAGTAAATAACTGACACAGATAACAGATTTTAATTTTAAACTAGGTAGGTATTAATTATTGGAATGGCCTTGGACAAAATTCTGAAATAAATCATTTATTATAATAAAATTTATTTGTGTATTTAGTCATGCTTTCATGACTATGTATGACAGCAGGACACTTTTTACGAAAAGTGAGATAGATTTCCCCAGATATGTTCTATAAATTCTAGGCTATCAGGCTAGAATTTTCTATACATGTAAGAAGTTAAACAAAATAAACCTTTGATTAATAATTAAATGAAATAAGTCAATAAATTGTTTAATAAAGAAAGTGATTCTCACTAAAATGTCCTGCCATTGTGCCAATACGCCTAAATGTTTGAAACACGCCTCCATAATGACTTCAAAATTAGAAACGAAATAAGCATAGTATTACATTTTACTTAACTTTAAGCGAAGTTTACAAAATAACAAGGCTTATTTATAAATGGAAATTGCGAGAACAAACGAAATGAAAGAAGGTTGAATTCCTTAAAATTAACATAAACAATGGTACGATTCTTTTTAAACGGAAAGTCGGACTTTGACGTATTTTAGATCTCATTGACCTCACAGATTTTCATTTTTAAAAAAATCGTATTTTAATATCACAAAAGATTAATTTTCACTTCATTAAGAGACGTTTATAAGTAAGTTTTTTTAATAACTCCTTGCTAAGTAAGCAATTGTGTAGAATTTAAAAGGCGGTTTATAAGCAAGACCAAAATATGTGTATTAAAATTAATTTCCGAACTACCTTAAAAAGATGGCGCTGCGATCGTGTTTAGCGCCATTGCAATTCACTAACAAACACGTGGTTGTATGGCAACGCGAACGAAGTGTCGCTGACACGTTCTAGTGTTCAATAAATTAGTAGCAACGAGAGAAATAACAGCGCGGCAATATTTACGGTACTATTATTCAATTTGGCATGTATGTGATCATAAATTACAATTATTTTCCCTTAACACTGTTGTTAAAGTTGTAATAAATATAGTTAAAAAAAAAATTTTTTTTACCTGAATACTTTTGGAATCACTCCAACTCGAAGCATTAGTAGACATGTCAATTTAGACAGTGGTTTATGCTTTTTCGTTGCAACACTGTGATACTTTCAGAAATAATTGTAAATTGGCTGGAACGTGAGGGTTAATTTGATGATGATGATTTTCAAGGAAAAAAATGTTTATGTCGAAAATCTGAAGCGTTTAATCAAATATGACTGACTTTTTAAACTACCACCAAATCACCACCAGATGTACTACGACAGAAGTTAGCTTTAACAATTGTAGACCAAGAGAAATATTTACAACAGTGGTTCAAAAGTCTTATAAATAGTAGTGTAAAATATTCTTTTAACCAATTCATAAATAAGATCTTTGTCGTTCTTCTTTTAGAAAAAAAAACCTGTTTACTTTTCTTTACTGCTTCATTGTAAGGAGCAGATTAATGCAAAAAGGCTCAGGACAGTTTAACTGTATCCTGAACCCAAATTATGGATGGCAGTCTGATTTATATTGATAACCTCAGGTTACTGGACGTTTTAAATGAATATTTAACGTTCAATTATATTAACTTAATATACATCAATGTATCAGTGTACAACTAGGTCCACTTTATTATTATAGTATTCTCTATTCCATCATTGTAAAATATAATTATGTGTACTTTATTTATCGCTTGGACCTTCCTCATCCTCGCGGCTTCCCACTCATACACTTTGGTTTCGTCTTTCGCGGAGATACGTTGTTCGATCGTGCGTACCCCCATCTATATGTGTATGTACATATTTTCTAGGATTAAAGTACCTTCTTCACAGTCTTTGTAATGCTCAGAAATTAGTATTATATTGTTACGAGCTACAGGACTCGAATTAAAATAAGTGTCTTCGGAATTACTATAGAGTTTATTAGAACTGTACAAACACGTATAAAACAGGTACAAATAAAACTGGATGCAAAAAGTTCACACTGCACGAATCAATGAAATTCAACACGCGCAAAGTCCGTCACTATGTCGCTAATCGAAAGTACTACACACGTCTTACTCGTATCGTAGTCGTCGCTTGAGGGGCAGTCAAACGACCCCTCCGTGCGGGCATTGTTTTATACTAAACTTTATAATAGAACAAAGGATCGCGTTCACCGAGTTAATCCCGCACACCTGGCAAGCTTCGGCGTAATGCAATAAAAACAAGGATTAGCTCGACACTTAATGCCATAAAACAAGAACGATAAAGCGTGTATTTCTGAATTCCAAACACAAAGTAAACAAAAGAATTACTAAATCATAAAAGGCAATAAAGTGCGTTTTTACGACATGCAGGTGTGCGATCTTTGGCGGTATGTAACAATATGTTTATAAATATTAGGGATTCATGAGTGAAAAAGAGCTTATTTGTAGAGTTCGAGCATTCCCCTTTTCATTATTTGCCATATGAAACGACTTACATACGAACATCTTGTCCACACAAGTAAATAATATTTTTTTCGCAGAAAACGTAATGAAATGTTTTCTGGTAAAGCCATAGTATAAAGCCAAAGCATTAAGAGCACTTTTAATCCTGGAAATGCAAGAATAACCGCAAGACACGGGGCCTAGGCTTACACGAGTCCAAAACATCTAAAGAATGCTACGTAGAGTACGAATACGGCTTAAAATAGGGCAGCTGCGAATGCAGTTTCATCAACGGAAACCAGTTCCTATGAGTGATGTTATGTCAGATCTGGATATTGCGGTAGCGAAAGTTGCCTCCAAGCCGCATTTGCACCAATATATCATTTAGTAATACCGTGTTAATAGCATCTAAATGTCCTGCACTATATAGTATTACAAGTGATTTAAACCCTAATTACAACAGTATGTATTCTCAAAATATTATTTTATTACTGTCATGGTACAAAGTTTGATAGATATATTTAATGCATAAATAAGTGAATTCAACCGTAACTCATAATATGAGTAAATATTAATTTAAATAGTTGAAAATCTTTTCGGTGTAACAACTTGAAGTATAAAATCTAGCATCAAATCAATTCTGAACTTATTTGCTAACAAAATTCTATACCTATTCTTATTTCCAAATGTAAAAAAAATCCGATGTCACTGTGATGGGAAGTGATTTTGTTAAGTAATCCAATAGATTGGAATTATTTCCAGTCAAAGCAATGTTGAATTACCATTGTATGGTTAATTCTAGTATACTAAAACCTTTTTTATTTGTTACAACTTTTTTTGCTGTACGAGCAAATACTGGTCCATTTTATTTTTCAAGCTCTCATCCTGTCCAAATGTTTTGTTACAAAATGAAACGTCAAACCATATTATATATCTATCAGTTTGGAATAGCACAGACGTATCTAGTGAATGGAAATGCTAAAAAACTTATAAAAGAACATAGGGGCCAAACCGTTCGGGTTTGCGGCATATGTTGGACATCAAGACGTTATGGAGGGCAATCCGTATCACATGTTGTACGAAAAACGATCGGGTGTACACCACTCGAATACGCGAAGGCTGCGCTATAACGAGGGGGCGATTTAAGGGTTCAAACCCCCTTTCACCTCACTTCACTTCTGCCCTTCCAAATTTTGGCAGCTCTGTTTATTTGCAGCGAAGTTTTCAGGAGGATTGACACGCAATACATCGGTCCATTTCGGAGGTGTATTGACGTGAATTTATCTTCTATTTTGGGAATTTCATTCGACATCTGCTTTAGATTGAAATATTCGCTTGAAAGATTATATGACTTTATGTGTTTCTAAACAACAACAGAAAAACTTTTTGATATTTATTATACGTGATGACAGATGTTATGCACATTGAATAAGTATTACCTTTAACTGCGGCCAAAGCCACATTTCTCTTTGGTAGTGATCTTCTAGAATATGAAATTTCTTATTATATATAATGAATTTGCTGTACGTGTACTTTTTATCGATAATTATCACCGCCATTTTGAGACTAATAAGACTAAACGTTAATATGGAAGCGGATGCGTTTATCTCAATACATATGTTTGTAGTACATAATTTAAATTGTTACCAGATAACACCGCCAAAAATCGTAATTTGGAATAGTGATGTGCATACATTGTAAGCCGCATACCAATAACAATCATGTTCGCGTTTCGCGGAAACTCGGCCTGTACGCTCCGGCTGCATGTCGACTCGCCTTTATGATATTAGAAATAGATCAGATGTAATAACGCCGGCCGGCGACAGTTCCAGAGATATTATATTTCTTACCGGATTAAATAATATCGCGTGTATTAAATGTATACGAGAATAAAATAAATATTTGTGTCACTCAAGTCCTGAGTGACCACGCGGCGGTTACACTTCTGTTCAATTTCAGGTTTTTATCTAAATAGGATTTTTAATTTGGTTCTTCTTGCATAAACTGGATATTTGCATCCAGCAAAAAATATATTAATTTTAGCTGGATGCAAATATACAGATATTAATTAATTAATTTCGAGTACATAGGGTACCGTATGTTAATTTTGCTATCGAAACAACGTTATCTGACTGTTATGTAACATATACCGATATTTTGTCAAATCTCTCTTATTTGAGTTAAATAGTATCCTGTATTTTATTGCATTAACAAAACAACATACATGATAAGTTTCGTGATAATTGGTTCATTGCCAAGGCCGTTAATAAGGTACAAACAAACATAGAAATAAAAAACATCTATGAAATAATTTAAATTTGTATATACATATGAAATTAGCAACTATCTATTAAATTTGCGTCGTTAATCGTCCTTCTTTTCCAGAGTTATGATGAACAAATGCCGTTATTTAATAAGTAACAACAAATATTTTTATTTACGAAGTTTTATTAACATCATAGAAAAAGATTACTATGATACCTACTCTTCTTCTATGCTCACACACAATATATATAGCGAAACCTCATCTGTTACGAAACTTTTTATACTTGAAATATATTTATGTGTTCTGAATTAAGTCGAGACGTCCTAACCTATATGACCTCATTACATTAAACCTGTGTGTAATTGCACCCAGTACACAAACTACGAAGTAATTTGGTGAATAAATACAATTTAATTACTCGAATGTAAAGTGTTTTAGCGGTAGCTACCTGCGGCGCGTATTTCGTGCAATGTTGCGTTCAGTTTACACAAACTTCTGAGAAACTCCGCCATCTGACGCAATTCCGGCCATGGATCTTGAATACGCCAATTCCAAATTCACAACTCTTCGAGTTAATTTCCGAACGTCACTTTGTTCTTTATTCAATTTCCGATATTGGCCATTCCACGCGCTTCGATTTCAAATATTGTTTCTTTTTAAAATTAATTGCACAGTGAGTGTCCTTTGATACAATTACGAGCTGGCAGGATTTAATTAGTGATGTTTGATAAGAGGAATAGCAAGAATACAAAAAATAAAGGAAAGGGACTGTATATTTCGCGGCCTAAATTAAATTCCTCGCCGGGATTAACGTGAATTACGATTAGGATTCTATGGAGGAATCGGGTAACTGAGCATCTACTTTATTACCAACTGGGAATAGACTATTGTTACAAAAATATAGTAATTATTAAATTATAGCTGTTAGATAATAAATTAATACTAACATAAAGTATTTATAGTCAATGTTAGCAGTTAAGTTTAACAAAAATAATTAATACTCATATCTTAATATCTAAGGGTTGTCCAAATTCTTTGATGAGAATAAAAAATACTTCTTATACTATAATACTTAATGACAAATACATATTCTTCTTTCTTCAATATAACTTCGCTCGGTACATGAATCTAGTCAATGTCTAGTGCTCACAGCTATTCAAGTTTTCGAATAATCTTCCCAGAAATTACTTTAAAAAAATTGGCACGAGGCGAAAGCCAAATCCTTAATCTTATAACTCTCCGCCCACCCAGGCTTACCAAGTTATATTCGTAAGTGTTTGATTGACTACAAACAACAGAGTTCTTGTGACATGTCGAAATAACATTTGTCTAAATAATGAAGTTTTGCCTCATAACAGTTTTACTTACCTTTCTTTTAATTACATTTCATTTCAAAACTTCCAAAAACACGGCCTAATTATCATAGTTATATTTCATCACTTTTTATACGAGACAGATGATACATTCAGTTACAAGAAACAGATCATTCAAACGAAACACAAGGAGATGACTAAGGAGGAATGATTGATACGCAACGAGGTCGTAAGAAAATTTCAACGTTTGCATGAAAAACATCTGCAACATCCCTATACCACCCGCTACACATAACAGCCGTCTCGGTAGAATATTAAATTTGCTTCATCAGTAAAAGGCGAGTACATTTCGCAATATTGTGACTTTTGTTCACATGAAAATTAAGCAAAAATTTACAATGGCGATGTATTATTATTATTTAACGCACCACTGTTACCTCTTATTGAATTTTGAATGATATCTACGTAGATAAATAAACATTGTAGTCACTAACTAGCCTAGTGCTTGTTAAATTAGGTTAACTTTTTCGTTTCCTTTCATATGAGGTATAAGTATTTACCTTTACATCTTTGGTCAGCGTGTGAAGTTTAAAATCTTACCTGTAAAAGAAAGTTTTGTATTATTACATTTGTTATTTATAGAATCTATATTAACTTTTGTACAAGAATTTAACTTAAACCGTAAGCTCAAAAAGCACCCGGATAACAAAAAATCCCAGATGTGTAATGAAATGCAATGACATGCAAATACAATAACTTACGTATAATGTAAAATTATTTATTTTAAAAAATATACAGCAATATATAAATATAAAAGCGACTTTGTGTTTTTTAGTTTGCTTCAACGTCATAGTTTTGGGGATAAACTGTCATGAAATTTGTTCGCATAACGAGGAAAAACGTAGGATACTTTTTATCCCGGAAAATGGTTATAGGAATGGGTAATCTACATATCGTAAATCTATCTATAATAACATAAAATTCTAGACATGCCGTTTATGTACATTGAAGCTATTAAAAAAACAACTCTTATAGACTATATAAACGGTAGAGAACATGATGCAGCTTTTTTTAGTTTTCTTCTCTCTTTGTCTGTTTGTTCGGGATTCACATAAAAACTGCTGAGCCGATTTCGATGCTGTTTTCGCTGATCGACACTATTTCTCTAACTCAATATATGAGCTTATTTTAATCCCGGGATTTTTTCACAGAATTATTTAAAATGGCCAGAATAAGAAAACGAATTCCAATGTGCTTTCTTACTATTCGATAGCAAATTTTGTATAATAAAATGTGTGAGCGTGTGTATTTTTTATACCGGGGATCCAGCGGGAATTTTCCAGAGAGCGGTTTGAAGTTCTTCGGGTGCATACAAATTGGCTTATTCCGACATAGTTTCCACCAAAACTATAGCTGATATTCTTTTTTTCAAATGCTGCAGTACTTTGTGTCCCGGGCATACCGTGGGAATTTCAAGTCAAGCGTGGGTGAAGTCGCGGGCATATCGTAGTACATAAATATAAGCTTCAAACGTACGTTTTATTGATGAAAAACAACTGGTAAACTTAATTATAACATTTCTTAGAAACTTACACAATATACTCGATAGAAATTTGTGCAGGAACCACTTCCTAAACTAGTGTAAGTGCTGTTAACGGAACATATTAGAAATTAGTTACTTTACCCGCCGTAATCGACCTGAGCGCCAACTTTAACTATCACTTTGATGGTTGTCGCACGCAAGAAGTTTCGCCATACCCGTGTTTATTCCAGCCATATTTACTTGGCAGGGGTCGTTTCAACGTTAGATGTGTCGATTTAATTTAAACTGATTCATTAAACGGGATGAAGGGTTTATTAGATGCTTTTCCAAATAGTTGCATAATTTTTTGTTACAGAGTTTTTTTTTACTAAGAACGTGCATTTTGTTGTCACTCATATAGCACTGCAAGGTAGCTATTTTGTTCACCTTCATGAAATAATACATTATTAAATTTTTCGTATATACCTACTTAATTGAATAATCTATTTACATATGTTGTGATGCTTACAGTGAAATATTAAAGACATTCTTTATTGTAAATAGCCATTCGTATACAAATCAGTGATTGCAATAGGTAAACATTATCTTACCCAAAGTTAGAGATAAGTACAACATTGAATGGTTATACATTAAAATAATATTTTTTATATATTTATTCAACCAATCTCATGCACTATAGTGTTTTCATTAAGTAACAATATTTCCAGGATTCCGGGATTTAAAGAACAAACCAATTAAATGTAGCTTGTCATAACCACTCTATTATAATCTTCCAAGCCTTTTGTGTTTTGGTCCTGCCTATACCTGGATACATTTGACGGCTTGATGTATATTTAACCGACTTCAAAAAAAGGAGGAGGTTCTCAATTCGTCGGAATCTTTTTTTATGTATGTTCACCGAATACTTCTACATTTATGATCCGATTTACGTGATTCTTTTTTTGTTCGACGCGGAATAGCTGCCTTTGGTCCCCTAAAAATTAGCCCAGTAGTATTCATTTTAGTATTTTTTTTTGTTCCCGTTTCTTGTATAATTTAACAATTCTGATTCTTAAACACATTATTTTGGCAATCAGGGAATACATTCAATCATACGGCCTCGGCCACGTTTCGTTAAAAAGGTTAGATTAAAAAATGATGCTCTCAAGGAATAATACTCTTGGCAATAATTTCACAATAACCAACAATGAAGACAGTGCGGAGTAGAGAAGAAAACGTAGACAAGTTGGGTACGAGGCGTATTCTATGAAGGCAAACGGGATGTAGAGCTATAATGATGATGCCTGTCTTACATGTCTAGTTTAACTGGCTTCAAGTAACCAATAATAGTTAATAAATAGTTTTACATTAGAACTAGAATATGCCCGCGATCTCGCCCATGTTTGACTTGAAGTTCCCGCGGGATTCCCAGGACACACAGTACCGTAGCATTTAAAAAAAGAATCTGTGCTATCGTTTTAGTGAAAACTATATGGGAATAAGCTAATTTTTATACACGCTAACCACTACAAACCGCTCCCGGGAAAATATCCGTGGGAAAATATTATACAATATATAAAGATCATACATTATATACATAACATAATATTTGCTAAAGATCAGTGAAAAAATCACATTGGATATTGATATTTTTATCTGGCCGTTTTTAATCATTAGAAAAATTCCCTCGGGATTCTCATAACAAAAAGTAGCGCAGATTTTAAGTCTAAAAATTTACTGACGACCAGTGAAAATCGCATGGTTATCGGCCCAGTATTTTTTACCGGAATCCCAAACTAACAGACAAACCGACAAACAGGCAAGAAATCTAAAAAAATTGGATCGTGTTCTCCGTCGTTTATGTAGTCTATTCCAGTTGGTTTTTTTAAATAGCTTCAAGGTACGGACACGGCATGTTTAGAATTGTATAATATTATAGATTAAATTTATTGGCAATAGATCGTAGTGATGATGACATATATGAATAAGTTTTATAAATATGCAACAGCCAGTATCTGAGTAAAAACATGAAGAATTTCAAGTACACTAAACGTAGGTAGATATTACATTGGAAATTGAATTAAGAAGTACATTAAATTTAATAATTATTATCGTGAAAAATGAATATTGTCACGAGTTGCAGGACTCGAATTAAAATGCCGTTGGAATTACTATAGAATTTATTAGAACACGTATAACACAGGTACAAATATAACTGAACACAACCAGTACAAACGTAATGCACGATTCAATAATACGCGCAAAGTCCGTCACCATATAGATTACTAAATGTACACACGTCTTGCCTCGCTTGTGGTTATCGGTTAACTGCCCGATCTCTCCATTGGGGCATTGCTTTATACAATATGTCTCTCGGCCGCGTAGACTGAATTTTTTAGAATCACTCCTGGCTAATGACTACCATAAAAGATAATCTAATAACAAATTTTAAACACAAAGTAAACAAAAGAAGTCCAAATACCGAAGAGGTAATAAAATTCAGGTGTGAATTTGTGTTTTGTCGGCATACAGGTTGTAACAATATTAAGAATGAGTACTTTTATTGTCGGTTAGTTTCGATTGTTCGCTAGATGTGATTAATATTTTGTCGATTCCTCAATTTCATCTGCACCCCACCCCATCTGTGTTCGAATTTGAAATTCAAGTGTTAAAATTCTATTCGTATGCCAGTAAATAGCGAAACATGTTCTCGCCATTTTCGAAGACCTTATATACTATATCTTTGTTTCTTACAAAATAAAGTTTGATCTGGTTGAATTTTTGGATTGATCTAAGTACTTTAAGAAAATGTGTTTTCCACGACAAAATGCCGGTTTACAGTGCCGGTTTAGCGGGCAGTTTTTGTTTATGATACCTATATCAAAACAACAAGAGAAGAATAATCTGTTCATTGCGGCGTCTTCCAGGCAGGAAAATGTGGGATTTACGGGCTTTGCTGAATTAATTTTTAGGCGGTTGTCATTCCTAGCAATACAGATTTTCATTTTTAGTACTTTCAAGGCACTATCTAAATGTTTTGAACCAATTAAGAACCTCATTTTGTAGGTACAATACACCTTTCTTTTCTTAACCTTTTTCTTTCTTCAAGGAGTCGCATGAACCGATTACTTTAACATTTGGTTTATATATATTTTCAATAAGGGGGATGAATATAGAATACATTCTATCTAAAAAGCCACAATATCTGCGGGTTACCGATTCGAAGTTTTCTAGATCGAGTCCGCGTGAAAACTCAACTCTATATCTAAGTATATTTTTTTAATTTTTAAATGAATAATTCAAGTCTTAAGCCTCCATGCATTCAACACATGATAGAAATATAAAAATATATTAACGGCATCAATATTCCATTTGAGTGAGTACATCAACAAATATTATAAACGTACAAATCAATTAAGTGAGAAATCGTGTCGAGTGGATTTATGCGAAATGAACAGCTTGATTCGTCTTAGGCAAGTATTTCAATTTGAGAGTGTCGTTTAAACTACAGCCTGTGTTACTTTGACACTTTGCTTAGATCACTCCACTAGCAGAGTTTAAATTGAATTGAAACTGTTGTTTATGTGTTCCATGATATGGGTTAAAGGGGTAATATGCAGGGAGAGGTTGAGAAGTTACCTTATTTTATAAATATGTTAGGCTCGAGATGATTTCAATCATTCATTTTTTTGTCAATGTGTCAAGCTAGAAATAATTTCCAATTGTATTTAGATTTTAGATTCAGACTGGATAGTAAAGATTCACCTGGTGGTAAGAGGTTACCGCCTCTAAATGGGCATCTGCAACATCTATCTTGAAAATTTAATTTTACTCTTGAGTGTGTCCATATGCAATAAAATTATTATTATTATAACTTCACGCCAGGTCCCTTGCGGGGTAGGCACGAACAACAGATTCGACGAGCAATAAAATTCTTTTTTAGAAACAGGTTCTCATATCAATTTTGATTTATAACATCCAGTCATAGAACTGTAATAACAGTAACGCCCAAATAATACATTATACACTTATTCCAATACGTAAGGTTTAATGTTCTCTTCGGGAAGATCGCACGAAACTAAAGTATGCGGTAGCCCGCTAGAGAAGCGGCATCCAAATGTGAGTGTCAAGGTAATCCAACTGTTTGAAACTAGTCTCACTCAGAAAACTTGAAAGAACTAAGGCCTTTAAGTTAGTGTATTATATATTTACAACATATAGTATTGAATAAAAGCAGTTATTAGTGTCTTTTAATAGAAACACAAACGATGTGAGCACTAACAATAACGACGAAGCAGTATCGATGGGCGGACACATTCTTAAAGTAATTACTTTAGAATATTTGATTAAAAATAAATTATTACTTAGTACCCGGAGACTAGATCTTAGTAGATTACTGACATAATCTAGTGTAACTTTCACAAAAGAAAAGGCACGTTGTAACTTCTGACTATCAATGAAGACACATAAGGTTAAACTTTGAAATAAACATTGCACACCAGAGAAAGTATTGCAGATTAAGGTGTAAATATGTAGAAATGTGAGTCGACGCCTTACATTTTAACAATGAATCTCCTAGATCCAATAAATTAATTAACAGGGCACGTAGAGAACATGATTGGTAATCAGCAAAAGTTCCACGAACTCCAGTCCCTAAAATAGCATTTTATTTCGCTACTCTGAATTTATGTGAAAAGGGTTTCAGAGATAACGCTGCTTGAGTGTAATTTCTGATAAATGTTTCGAGTAAGTAGCATGCACAAGAGCGATAGCGAAGCGATGGTCTACGGAACCGGAAAAGGTATAACAAATAGAGGTGAAGTAATAGCAAAAGCGAAAGATTGCGTGTGTCTCTTGCACGCCATTTTGTTCGGTAATCCAATAGTGGGGTAAAAGATAAAAGGCGAAAAAGATAAAAGGGGTGGTTTAATGGAATTAAACAACGACGGGTGGGGCCGCCTTCGCCACAGCCGCGGTTGCTCGCTCGGTGCCGTAAGCCGGACTTGTGGAATGTCTTTGTTGGATTGCTTTATATTTGTATTTATATATACATTTTGGAAAAGGACTTAATTTTTTTTCTTGGTTTCCTTACGTTTATTTTATTTATATTCTATTTATAAGAATCATAAGGCGTTGTCGGGGATACACAGGCTTGTGAAAGCATCTTTACGTGAGAACTTTGATATATTTACAAACGGCCAAGCACTCTTTCTTGTTGAATGGTTTATGTCTTGTTTATTCCATTTCCATCAGTTGACAACTTCCAACATGTGTCTAAAATCTTATATTCCATGATAAAAAGTATACTTATACTTACTGATGACTTTCAGTAATCTCTATAAATATTGTAAACGCGAAAGTTTGTAGGAATAGATGTACGGATGTATCGATTTATGGATGTATGTTTGTTACTCTTTCACGCGAAAACTACTAAATAGATTTTGATGAAACTTTCCAATAATATAGCTTACACATCTGAATAAGACATAGGCTATAATTTATTAAGATATAATGTGAATTATGCAAAATAGAACGATTTTCCATCACCACGCGGGTGAAAACGCGGGCACAGCTAGTATATATAATAACTTATCGTAAATTAATAAATTGTACATTATAATATATTGTAAAAATTATATACTGCATAAAAGTTTCCATTAATAGAAATTTAAGTTAAATTATACATAGAAAGACATGGTAATGTAATAGTGACATGATATTCATTCGTCTATATTATCTAAACAATATATTATACGCTTTTAAAAGCAGACAAATTGATTTTAAGAAGCAAGTTAAAGAAACAATGAAATTAAAAGTTGTATTTAATTAAATGCCAAGATTATTGAAAGATGAGCGAAGATTAATTGCAAATTTGGACGGATGAATAATGGATTATTATTTGATTACGTATTTTGAACAATTAGTTAATTACGCAGATAAAATATTATTATATTTAAATGGTAATAAAGGCCACACAAATATGTCGATTGCCAAATTATTCCTAAATGGTTAACTGCATCCTGTGCTAAAAAGACATATTTATAATACACAATGTTTTATATATTGTTAGATTGTTATCACCGCATATAAGAAGCCTAAAATGTAAACTTTAAAAACTTTATATATTTATATTACACATGTATTATTATTTATTAAAAAAAACTTTTTCGTCACTCACTAAAATCATTAGTACAAACTCAGACTATAACGAGAAATATGTCTGGCGCTACAGCGATAGCTGTGTTCAAAACAATTTTTTGTTTAGGATGCTAAGAGAATGCTTAATGCTATTTTTAAGTAACTAAATACCTATCATCTAAAATGCTCGTGATTTATAACTCTCAAACATGTATTGTGTTACACGATTACTTTATTACTTTTTATATATATTTTCCACTGTAACCTGCACATACACACATGTATAATTAATTGCACAGGTTACTGATTATTTTAGTAGTACATGTTACATTAGATGTAGACATAACAATCGATAGTGCAATAATTACTCGGATGGTTCATTAATCGAAGAGCAGTTGTGTCGAGACAGTAACGCGTCATTTGCACAAATTGCTGGGAAACTATTGCGATTAGTGTTAATTGCTCGGTTTGCCAAATCGTCCGATCGACGAGCCTCTAATGCTTTTGAATTGAGCTCAGAACAAATCGCCTTTACGTTTGTTAGTTGCTTGCTGTCTTGAGATTTATCGCAGCACCTCTTAAATTCTAATGTTTAGCAATAAAACTAACTTAGAACTGTGTAATGATAATAATGAATGAATGAATGAAAACACTTTATTGTTCACCAAAATTAAAACTACGTTCTTAAAAACTAGATACAATAAATGTTGAACAAAGGGCGGCCTTATCGCTTAAAGCTATCTCTTCCAGGCAACCCCTCTGATGATAATTACACACGACCCTATTCATATTGAGATAGAGTAAGTTTGAAGGCTTCTTTATGATTCCTAAAGAAGCCTTTAAACTTTCTCTAACTTAATATGAATAAGACCGTTCGTTAGGTTTTAAGAGAGATCATCGACCAACCCATCGGCAGAAAATTAATAATACTAATATGGAGTTTATATCAGATATGCATCCGATACACTTCCTAATGCTGCAATAATTAATTGCATTCTAACCAGATAATATCTTTCTGGCTTCGGTTTTAATTAGACGACTGACGAGGCACGAGGTCGCGTGTCGCGTGCCAGAGCTGCGCGATGCAAGATGCACCTGCCCGACCCGCTCAGCACCGCTGCGCCGACATCTGTCGATGGCGTGCCTTATTTCTTATTTGTCTCTTTGTTTTATCCACGCAATTACAATTTAAGATTTCGTTAATTAATAACGATACGATGTTAATCCGTGATAGCTTAGTGTCTAACGCTCTCGAGGTTAAAACTTCCAAAATACTTGGGTTTAAATACCGGCCGAGAAATATGTACCATTTTGACAGTTTACTGACCTAATGTGCTTGATGTTACTATTATCACGTTCTGACGGTGAAGGAAAACATCGTGTTGAAACCTGCACATCGAGACCGGTGTGTAAAGCCTACCAATCCGCCTTAGACAAGCGTGGCGGTTATACCTTCCGTAACAATAAAAATGAGTAGGTACCAGCCAACGAAATTGCGGGTGGCCACCATAGTATGTGATTGAGTCATGACAATTTTGCAGATTTTAAAGATATTTACTATAATTTCATGCTATCTATAAATAACAATACTTGATCTTATTTAGATAATAGGATTTTATGCCGATCAGATTACGTTATAACAGAGTCCACAGTTTAATTGAAATATAAATAAATACAATACTTCTATATTTTATTCTATATAATCGTAGACAACTCACATTTTCTTGTAAAACCGAAAGTCTGTCTGTCTGCTGAACGCGTGCAATAAAAAAAGCAAAAGTATCAATATCACTGGACCCTGTTGCAAACACAAACTCTTGTTTTCCAATGCGGGTGTATTATAATATTCGATAGTGGATAGCAACGATGATCCTATTGATATTGATAATTCAATTTGAAAACGTAGGTGAGGATAATCTTTGTCTGAATAAATTTGAATATTAATCAGCATTACAATGATGAGGATGTCCAATTAAGGCTAAGTTCATATAAGGAAAGCTGAACATGATCAGTTTATTATTGAAGTCTGTTACAAGTTCGTCAAGTTTATATTTATTTATTTACTGAATGAGATTTACATCATTAATACGCATATTAGAACATACGTGACAAATAGCGTGCGGGTATATGATAATTTTTAAGGCAATTCATTTCTGTATACGAATTTTCTTATCTTTTGGGAACCAATTGACATATTTGTCACGTTTATCCAAACAGCATTGGATTTTACACATCAATTATCTTTATCTTCTTATTCGTGACGTTTCTCTTCAGCGTCATGATTAATATGCACATTAGATCAGAAAAACCGCCTCAGGGATTTATTCTCTTCAGGCTTATTTCGAATACTCAGCTCAATGGAGTGACAGGCGGATGGATGCATTAATCATTAAACAAATAAGATTAAACGCAGTAATACAATACCACTCTATTTCTTATCTATTTCATAGGATACAGAATAAAAACACACTTCTATCACAGAAAACAGTAACAATATTTCTGTAATAACTAATTTCGGAAGTCGAGAAGGAAGTTTATACCTTGAACTACTTAGATATTGCGAGGTATGTATAATATAATTGGGTTTTAATGTAATATGTAGTGTATGTTGGGTAAATATTTGAAAGTATTGTCAGAAATATGTTGCAGGTATTATTTATACACCTTCATTTTCTTGCGTGAGTGCATGATTGTATACGCAACAAATTTCGGATCACTGATAGACTTTTATTGTACAATAAGTTTATCTCCTACCAAGCAAGCAAGGAACTGTCTTATGCCGGGGTAAAGAAAGCCAATGAAGGCCAACGATTGGATTTCATTGGACTTTGTTGGCTGTAATGTACATTTCATCAACGGTCGAATAATTTGAATCGTTTGATGTTACTGCCACGCAATGTGAACTATTGGCTAACGTCAACGAATGATCGTTGGCCTTTGTTGGGACTGTGTGTATGCGTCCTTATACGTGCTGATATTTATAACCTATTGTCCTTTGTAATTTCAGCTTCATTTTATACCATTTCGTTACCTGTTGGAATGGAATACATATTGTAATCTGAATACTTTGATAAACCATGCCAACCAGATAGCAAGCAGTGTAACCGTTTCAATGCACGTACAATCAAGTAGAAAGATCGCTGTAAATCTGAACAATTTTCCATTTATTCAACTGTGAAAGCGTATAATTGTACTAAAACAGAAGAGCAGTAGCCACTAACTAATACACAATTAATCTGCACCCGTTGAAATCAAACCGGGTGTACGGTGACGAGACCGTTTTATAACCCTTTGTGATCGAAAATCACTTTGATAGGTATACAATCACGAACAGGGTAAGGTATGGGGTCGTAATCAACGAATGATTGTGTACGGAAATATCACTTGTCCAATAATCACAAAAGTTAAATGTGTTTAGAACTCTTCGACCTTATTCCAAAATATCTCCTAGCACTTGACAAATTTATTCTACAGTAGTCATGACGGCAATTTTGTCTGAACTTTAATGGATTCTCCGGCGAGAAACGGCCATCCTGAAAAGTGGTGTATGTTGGTGGAGGTGGTTTTAGTTTCAGTGTATGTGTGATGTCTGCGTCTGAAGCCAAGGTGGACATTCTTAATCGACGAGGTTTGGGTGAGTCTATCTAATTATTCTATTTATTTGTTGTCATTTAACAAACATTTACACAACAACTGGAGGCAACTAAATTATACTATTATCTTCAGCGGCTTCGTATGCACGGAATATCCGAGGTTTTTTACCTGCAGATTCCGCACACACAGATTTTATTTAGTAGTTTTACTTACACGATTGTGGTTTGAAACTAATCGATACTAAAACTATCCGAAGTACACCTTTGAACTAATTCTTATCGGCAATATATACATATGTGTATATCACAGTCTTAATCTTGACAATATTGAGGCAAATTCCGCAATCCATTTATACCACATAACTTATGGCATCGTATTTTGACTGTCAGAAACTTTGGCATACGCAAACGCAGAAACTGTCAGGATAACATTCTCTTGAGTAGGTTACCGTTTTGATAATGTAATAGAATATTTCTTGTTTAAGGTACCAAGCTTGGCTTTGATGTTCACAAAGTAACACTTAAGGAAATAAAATGAAAAGGTTAAGTAAAGAGAATAGAGCATTTCTTTTATAGCTTAAAAAACAGAAAGAGGTGACAAATGTTGACTATTTCGGTCATTTATATACGTAATCATAAAAAAAATACTTACCTCCTTATCTTAAAAACTAATCAATATACGGTGCAAACCAATTTTCGTTGAAAATGTTTTTCGAACCTCTACAACCTTAACTATTTTCAGATTTTTCTACTCACTACACTACAAAAGATAGAGGGACGTGGGTACAACCACGGTCTTGGAAGCAAGTAACTCGCCGCCATTAAAGAACATAATCATAATTTTTGACTATCTACATACATGAGGCACATTTATAAAAATGTTTAACCCTCAGTTACATGAATGATAATCACCCATATTATTTATTTTCTCTGTGATTTGACTACACAGCATTGTGTAGGGGCATACAGAATAAGTAGATAGTAAAATAATTGTGACATAAAGTTTTATCACATCAGTCGAGGAGCGGGTGGACGGACGAACATGACGATATGACGGATTTTGCCAAAGTGGCTATAAAAATAAAAGTCTATAAATAAGGCTACAAGTACGAGATGATTTATAATTATGCAAATGACATAGCCTGTAATACTTGGTAGGTGTAAGATATAACGTCAAGGATTTGCATAAATCTGGTGTAGGAATTGTATTAAATATTTTTGAACTGAATATTTAATCTGCAGCATGATAAAACTTCGTTTTGGGCCGTGAAATAGGCTGAACTTAATTATTAAAGTGATAAAGAGCTGTCTGCGCAAGGGACGGCTTTTATATCCTAAACTAATAAGTCTGTAAAAAGTCGCCGAAGGAGGTCATAACAAGATTTTATACAAATTCACAAGTAATATCACCTGTAAACAAAATTATCCTTCTGTTTATACAGGCCTTTGCCCAAAATTGTAATGTCGCAAACTACATCATTGTGATTAATGTGAGTTTTTTTACTACTTAATCACGTACCAGTTAACGTAATTTTGTACAGGAATGATTTAGCGCCATCTCGTGAGCGTGAATAGAAACACAAATCAAAATTGCGTTAACTTGAACGTGTTCGAGTAGTAAGAAAATGAACATCAAGCTTTCACTGCCTATAATTATAAAAAACTTAGAAAGGTGAAAGGAACGAAACAGTCTTTGATCAGCTTTCCGCAAAGCTTCGCCGTCACAGATTTTGAATCTGAATGTAACGAATATTTTTAGGTTTTTAATTTAAATTCCTCAGTACATTGTAAACAGTAAACAGAAACATCTCATTTCAATTTACTTAGGCAGAACCTAAATAGTTGATGTAATATATTTAAAAGCTTCATACTGGATATAGAAGCCAATTTAGTACAGAGGAAAGTAACTGCGTTTGACACAAAATATAGGCTTCAGTAGACCACCAATTACTTATAAAAAGGGCCCGCGCCTGTTCCCATTAAAGCCACATCCAATTTTCATCTGTATGAATCTGATGTCGGCTCGGTCTAATGTTGCCGCGTCATGCATTCTATAATCCCACCTCCGTGATATCGCGTTGGTAGGTGGGTGGTAAAGCTCGCCTTCCATCACTTTTTAACATCAACTATCTCCAAGTATGAATTACGTGCAGAACCAGTCATTTAATTCGCACAGGACTTTAAATTTATACGCATATTTCCTGAACCCTACATTATATGAAAATGGAACGAACATACATGAAAATTTGACATAAAATTCCTGGTTTACTCCATAATTTTTTAATTCAAATTTCTATAATTGTTGTGATTTAAAACTAGAAACGAAAAAGCAATACTAAAAAGAGATAAACACATAAATCTAAAGGATTAAGCCTGCGAGGGAATGAGATACGAGTTTTACATTGTGCAGCACAGATTGGAGAGTTAATAAAACCGATGATTAAACATAGGTCCAATTTGGACCGAAATTAAATTGATTTTATTTTTAGGCCTAAACAGTGAAAATTTTAAAGTGATTTTTAAGAAGTTTATTTTGAATCATAATTACATGACGACGGATGTAGGCTAAAAGCTAAAAATTATAATTATATTAATAAAAGTTAGATAAATAATTATCTGTGAATATATTCTCTGAAGTTTCACTTCTACTGCGTGTGAACTGCTCAGACACACATTTTCTTTTAAATATGGTCACACACACACAATTTTTTTTTATGTAATCCGTTGACTGTTCTTTGATTACTCATCATATAAATTGAATCATTAATTGTCATTGAACACCATCGTGCCCTTAGAGGTGTGCGCTTTTCAACCAAATACAATCGCTTTCATTAATCCATCTAATATCAGCCTTAATGACATGAGAGTCATAGGTTGTATAATACATGTTTACTCTATATTTCTTGTTTAGTTCTATGTAGAATGAATAATATCATCTGTTTTCAACAATGTAATGGAAGACACACCTAATGGATACAATTGCGAACCTCAATCTACGGTGATTGAAACGTAGCGATGGCTGCGGCGATGTGCATGCTACGTTATTCGCTCGTCCGTTGTAAACTTGTAATAGCCTGCCAGTTCCTGAGACTGGGATCAAAGGTGATTGTAACTATTCTATTAAATCAGCTTTTACGAGTATTTAGCAATTCCTATATGTGTACTTTGCATGTTGGTAAATTAAATAAGTATCTATAATAATTACACTTTTATAATAATTCTAAAAGTGCCATGTCTGCACACTGGAGCTATTTAAAAAAAACAACTGGAATACACTATATAAGCGATGCAATTTTTTTTAGTTTGTTCAGGTTTCACGTCAAAACTACGGGGACAATTTCGACGCGATTTTCGCTGGTCGATAGAAAATTCTTAGACTTATAATCTGCGCAATGCGAAATTTTAAGAATTAAAATTAGAAATTCTTTATTCTGGGAATCCCTCGGGACTGAATTAAAATGGCCAGATTAAAAAAATCGAACACCAATGGTAATGTTTTCACTGATCGATAGTAAATATTATGTAATAAAATGTGTGATATTGTTCATCATTACAAACTTGTATTTGAAACATTTCACTTAAGAACTACATGTAATAAGAAGAAAAGTAAGAAATTATGAAACATCATAATCTCTTATATAGCATTCACCTTCTCCCAACCTTCTCTTAAAACGATATTTGAGAGGCGGCGCAATATGTCATTTTCTTTCATACTCCACTTCTGCATACATCCATTGTCACACAACAAATTCTTTGCAATGAATTCTAGTATTTGAATGCATGTAATTCAAATATATTAACTTCGTTATTACTATTACGTTACAAACTTGCTTGTTTATCCATTTAAAAATTTGCTTTAATTATAAAGTTGAAGTTGATTAGTATGAACCTGGTTTTTGATTATGAAATTATATACGCGTTATATATTTACTATTACAATATAAAGCGCTTACGCAAAACGAATAGGCATACAACAGACTTATTTAAAACCAAAAATATAACACAGAAACACTTGAATCTGTTAATACGGATAAATGCAGCACCATTGTCCTAAAATAAAACGAAAGATAAATAAATTAACTAACAGCTGTTCTCTCGCATAAACACTCGCCGCAAAGAGATACCTATAAAATGTGTTCATACAATTATTGTTAAGAGTGAAATCTAGTTGGCATCGCTTAAGGCTCAGGTGTCTAAACTCTAAACACCTGCCTTTATCATCAAGCGAGGATAACAACTTATCATCAGATGGGCCGTCTACTTATCTTATTTATACCTAAACGAGAAGTCAAGAACTCAAGACCATCTCTGTAACGTCTATCTGCGTCGGCTTTGCTCCCGTTATTGCAAACGTCTATTGGCGAGGATAACAACTTTTCATCAGATGGGCCGTCTACTTATCTTATTTATACCTAAACGAGAAGTCAAGAACTCAAGACCATCTCTGTAACGTCTATCTGCCTCGGCTTTGCTCCAGTTATTGCAAACGCCTATTGGCGAGGATAACAACTTATCATCAGATGGGCCATCTACTTATCTTATTTATACCTAAACGAGAAGTCTAAGAACTCAAGACCATCTCTGTAACGTCTATCTGCGTCGGCTTTGCTCCAGTTATTGCAAACGCCTATTGGCGAGAATAACAACTTATCATCAGATGGGCCGTCTACTTATCTTATTTATAACTAAACGAGAAGTCTAAGAACTCAAGACCATCTCTGTAACGTCTATCTGCGTCGGCTTTGCTCCTGTTATTGCAAAGGCCTATTGGCGAGGATAACAACTTTTCATCAGATGGGCCGTCTACTTATCTTATTTATACCTAAACGAGAAGTCAAGAACTCAAGACCATCTCTGTAACGTCTATCTGCGTCGGCTTTGCTCCTGTTATTGCAAAGGCCTATTGGCGAGGATAACAACTTTTCATCAGATGGGCCGTCTACTTATCTTATTTATACCTAAACGAGAAGTCAAGAACTCAAGACCATCTCTGTAACGTCTATCTGCCTCGGCTTTGCTCCAGTTATTGCAAACGCCTATTGGCGAGGATAACAACTTATCATCAGATGGGCCATCTACTTATCTTATTTATACCTAAACGAGAAGTCTAAGAACTCAAGACCATCTCTGTAACGTCTATCTGCGTCGGCTTTGCTCCAGTTATTGCAAACGCCTATTGGCGAGAATAACAACTTATCATCAGATGGGCCGTCTACTTATCTTATTTATAACTAAACGAGAAGTCTAAGAACTCAAGACCATCTCTGTAACGTCTATCTGCGTCGGCTTTGCTCCTGTTATTGCAAACGCCTATTGGCGAGAATAACAACTTATCATCAGATGGGCCGTCTACTTATCTTATTTATACTTAAACGAGAAGTCTAAGAACTCAAGACCAGCTCTGTAACGTCTATCTGCGTCGGCTTTGCTCCTGTTATTGCAAAGGCCTATTGGCGAGGATAAAAACTTATCATCAGATGGGCCGTCTACTTATCTTATTTATACCTAAACGAGAAGTCTAAGAACTCAAGACCAGCTCTGTAACGTCTATCTGCGTCGGCTTTGCTCCAGTTATTGCAAACACCTATTGGCGAGGATTACAACTTTTCATCAGATGGGCCATCTACTTACTTGCCAGCTTCATAATAAAAAAACTCCCGCTTTTTTTAAGCATTCGAAATGCGCTTGATATCGGTAAGTGGCGTATAATTTATTCCACAACCAAGGAATAACGATAGAGCCACAGCGGTGAGACACCCCTTAATCCTTTGATGGATTTTACTCCACGAAAACAGCGAAAGGAAAAGTGCGCTCGAATTAGAAAAACAAAAATCTTATCACACGAATTTTCTTCCATAACCATTTTTACATTATTACATATTTGTATAATCAACTGCCTTCAAAAAGGAGGAGATTCTCAATTCGTCTGTATGTTTTTTATTGTATGTTCGTTACTCAAATTTTCCGTCAATTGTGAACCGATTTTCAAAATGTTTCTTTTAATCGAAACGTTATACTCCTGAATTAGTCCATTGTAACCATGTCGGGATCTGATGAGTGGATTCCAAGGAATTAGAGAAACTCACCAAAATTGTTAACCAACTTCTTCGTAACACGATATATACGCTTGTTCCGGCAATTGTAAATCTTTTTTTTCTTTATTCGTAAGTATGTACGCTCCCGAGGCGGTTCCATGGTCACTAAGTCAGGATATGATAAGAGGATCTCAGAGAAATCGAGAGAAAATATTGTGCCATATTTGTTTAATAAATAGAACACAGAACGGCTTCGTTCATGTAAACATTGTACGTATCTCTATCGCCATCATTTATCCCCATTATTTCGAGTACGTATTATTATTACATACTCAATTTCAATAAGAAACCCGTCACTTTGCGATGGACAAGTTTGCCGGGTATATCGTTCTTTCCCTTAACAATGGGAAAGCCTTACTTACTTAACTTACTTACTAACACTTAAAAATATTGAGTATAATGTGTATGTAATCAATTAATTATCTATGAACATTTTCGGAGGAAAATTAGCATTTAAAAGATATCGACACAAACTTTATGTAAACCTTGTCAACATATGAATGCTTTAAACAAATACTTGTTATTGTCTGATTTTTCCTTCCAATAGTTTATTATAAACGACGTAGGTTCATATGCTAACATCAGGCAGTTTTGTTGGATTAATATGCATAAACTATTGTTAATATTGCAACTGACTGAAACATATCGATAAGACCCAAGCCTTACGATGAGAAGGCTGATATACTGTAAGGTAAAAGTAAATATAAATACTAAAACCAGATGCAAATTAAGACGTTCATTACTTAAAACATGTCAAGAGTAATTTATAAAAAATATATATTTAAAAATACACATTTATCGTAAGACTAAGTACACACAAGCTAAACGTCCTTTTTATTATTTCAATGAGAACATCTGGCCAATGGGAATGTCTCTCAGCGTGTCAACGACCGGTTGGCGAGCCAATCGCTACGAGCGTGACGAGTTCTGTAGTGGCCGTCAACCGAGACAAATTGATGTTATTTCGTTTTCTTTTGATCGTCACGAGTGTTCCTGTCGATCTATAAGCTCAAACGACTTTATATAAAACATTTTTGTAGCAAACACATTCTCTTAATAAATCAACCAATAGTCCAATACAGACAGAATCCATGTTTATGTGTTTTGAAAAACCTTTTAAAATAGATACTATTTAAACTCGAGCGCTGGTTTTTAAGCCATTTCAATTAAGAACAATGACCGCGCGCACCTGTTCAAATACGATGGTAAAGTTAATTGAAAAACCGTGCAAAAATATTTCTGGCATAAAGTATTTTCACTGTAGTTACCAATATCACTGCGTAATTACAAAATGGTTTAGAGAAGATAACACTTTATTGCTAAGCCAAATAAACAATTACAAAAATTCAAGATTACAATATTGTCTTGGTATAAATTAGTATAAACAATAGGCGGCCTTATTATCGCTTAGAGAAATCTCTTCCAGATAACGTAATCTAAATATTCTTTAAATTTGTCTTTAAATACAAATGAAATAAATAATCAGATGGCATTGGATTCGATTGAGAATTTTGACAGAGAGACAATTGCGATGCGTATGCATAACACTGGTAGTACGTGGTAGTATGTGGACTCAAAATATTTGTGTGGATGGACTGTAAGCACTTTTTTTCGGTCTGAACATATTTTGTGTGTGCTATTGGTATATTTAACATATCCGAGATGTACTTCGAGCCAATAAAGAAGAAGATAAGAAAATTACTCCGACATAATCTAAAACTGTCCCGATACGCATGAAGACTCGTTCATAACACGTAGTATAGCACAATTTACAAGTAATTACGGCTCTCCACGTAAACACTAACTGTAACAGAAGAGGCAACCACGCGGGCCACAGACGTTCCGCTTCAAGTTCAGTGAACACAACTCGTGTGCAACAAGCATTACCTCTATTAATTTAGTAGCCAGACCAAACTTGTGACTTTTATTCAAAACTATCATACACTTGACTTACATATAACATACAAAATCTAAGACTTGAAAAAGTATGAAATTAATTAACCTATTATCATTTTAACTCTTAAACATTATATTATGTAGGTATGGAATACAAATATACAAGTGGGGAACGCTAACTGGGCCTTGCCATGGTAGACTATTATACAATATTTTTCAACTCATACATCCAGACATCCATACATTTGGTAATCACACTCATTACCAAATTATACGCTTTTATTTTTAGAGGCATTCTATTCTAAGGCACATTGCCGTAAAATATAAATTTAAGCTAAGGCTAATTTAAGCTTTGTACGAGTTTGTAGTTTAGTTTATATACGAGGATACTCGTATAAAAATGGTTTGCTAGAAGAAAACTCTGTTACTATTAGTTTCACTCATTACTTTATGTTGTACAATATAAAAATTAAAACAAATCGAAAACGGAGAATCAATTAGTAGTAGAGTATTATTCATTATATACTTTTTCAAATGTATAAATGAATACACTGTGTGTCGCCATAAAGCTAGTGTGGGTAAGCCTTAACGACTGCCCATGATTAACATCATAGCGGTACACGTATGAGATGATAATTGTGCATCTCTACGACTATAAATAACAAAGGATTAACAAAGCGAACAACACGAGCACAAAGGACGTGCCTATTAACAGTGAAAGCAGTTATCGCTGTACAACATATTGATGCTTCTGTATATTGTGATTATACATGAAGACAAAGATGTGACCAAGCTCTGAAGACCGTAATTAAAACATGTCGATTTCGTTAAAGACTCTACACTACCTCTCTATCAAGCCTAATCATACAATTTAAGTGCTTGAAGATATGTACGCATACATATGACAAACACGATTTTTGGAATCACTTTACACTATTTGACGATATTTAAAATGTCTTAGTCCAGAAACTTAGGAATGTCAAAGTTAGATTAGAGAGTAGAAAATGTTGAAAAGTTTCATTAAAAACATTATCTTGTAAAAACAGATAATAATACCTATATTATGCTATGGACGACGGCCAACATTCAGCTGAGCGAGTAATACGCCTACTGCGGGATTAGTGATTTGGTAACAAGCTAATTTGGTGGGAATCCCTAACGAGACATTATTTGTTATTTACAAAGCGTAAGATGGACGGTATTACACACAGTGTAAGTGCTTCTCAACAACTAAGCTAGTAAAGGTTTTTGGCCAACTATGACATTTGCAATATTTTTCAGGGGTAAAATAATTTGATGTTGTGATGTCTATACACTAGTTATTATTGTATTACCAGATTAAAATCATGCATTCCGTACCTACACAGTTGCACCTTCTTCATTGTTTGTTATTAATTAGTATAGATCCTATGTTTCTAAATTATCCTATCCATGCAGGAACGGAGAAAGAATACAATTTCCTGCGGCCGGGCGGCCTGTCGTAAGAGGCGACAAATTAACTCACAGCGAGGTGGTAGGGCATTTGCCCGACTGGATGGCTACCACCCCTGGTCTGAAGTATGTCGCCATAACAACCTTGAGTTGTGTTCCGGGATTAGTGACCAGGTTCCAGTCTCCTTTAAGAGAGCAGCAGCACATTTGTAGCACTTTGGTGTTGCAAATGTCCATAGGCGATGGTAACTGCTTACCATCAAGTGGGCCATACTTTTATACACTGCTTGCCATATTTTTAGATTCCGAGTAGAGCTCTTATTTAATTTTGATTTTTTGTAAAATACTCAAATTTGAATTACTGTTTATAAATGACAGTTAAAAGAGCACTTTGAAGTAATCAAATTCTAAATTTAATACAAACGCTAACTACGAGTATACTGCATTTGCTAAGCGAGCCATGGCGATGGATATGGACAACTTTGGATGTCGTATTATAGATGTACAACTAAACCCAGTAAGTATTGATGGTCTTCTCTATAAATAACAACAAAATGACTATTTAAATATTAGACATAAAAACTCCTGTTATACTCGTAAAATAACTAAATAATATTTCAAAGACACTAAAGGAAAATAATTCACATTTTAGTGATATATACATATAGGTGTAAAGATGTATGAAAGTAAACCATGAATAAACAATGTACCTATCAGGGCCATTGCGTAGGGTAAATAAAGTAATGCTGCAAACATTAAAGGAAGTAACATGATTCCTGTTGGTAAAATGAGAATTTGGCATTCCTGGCTTAAGATCCCGACGCAATCCAACCGCCGTGCAAACACCACTGTCATCAAAGACAGACAGTGTTATGAAAACAAGCAACCGAGAACAAACACAAACAAACACGCGAAACAATTGATGAGAATAAGGCGAGAGAGGGGGTGGGCTCGAATGTTACATATATTCATTCGCTTCCAGGTGCGAAAGTTTTAGTAGCTATGAAGTAGAAGTATTTTCGATGTTGAACACTTTATTTCTCAGTATTAAAGTATGAAAAATTATCTCATCTAGCAGATACTCTGTTTTACAGGGGAATTTTTAGTTTAGTTGTTAATAAATGTTAATGAGGATTTTTATTTTATATGATTCATTTTTATCCACGATATGTATAAACTATATACTAAATAAATACAACTGTCATCTGAAATGAAAATCAATGCGACTGAAACTAGAATAATTCAAATATTAATCAAAGTTAAACAAGAGATTGGAGAGCTTAGTCTACCAAGTATCTATTGTCTTGTTGTGCATTTTTGTAATTTTTGTTTTGGTGAACAATAAAGTGTTATCTGTGTCTATGTTCATTTTAAAGGAAAAAATAATAAAATAGATTCATTCTTCTTACTCTTACGTATATTTCGTTGCAGTTATCTTCCAATGGAACAAAATACTTACTATTACTACTTAACTGAAAGTCTGTAAAACTTTAATGAAGCTCCACCTGGTTGGCGATATTATGATGTTATAGATTTTGATGTTAACCGGCCATTTACAAAAATATTAACCATTAATACTTTAGATAACAAATTGACTTAATTCAGTCTTCATACTTATATGATACTGAAATTATGCTTTTTGCCATCGGATAAGACAATAAAATTAAACCGAAACGAGAAATTATTCATAAAACTGTCAAGACGAGTGTCGTCTTTTTAGGCGAAAATTTAACCGCGTGTAAACACCAAGAGAATTCTGCGACATCCAACGTGAAAGGAAAATTATTACTGGGGGTAATGGAATTGAAATAAATAACGCATAAATAAGTGGAAACATGTTATAAAACAAATAACGCGATGAATTTTGTTGGATTTTCACACGTACATCGTGTACGGCTTATCGCCATATAATACTACTATGTACTATAATATCTTTCATTACTTTTCCAACACATTATTCTATTTATATTGCAAAACCCATATGTTACACAATTTTGTCTAATCCACCCTAAGGTTGCCTGTAAGAAATTGCTTTTAGTGATCAGACCGCCTATTGTCTTCTGTACTTAAACTTCTTGAATTGTATCTTAATGTTATGCAATAAAATATATTCTATTCTATTCTATTATTCAAACTATGAATTAGCAAATGAGTACAGCCTATGGAAACAACTTTCAGTCATGTGTTTGTAGCCTGCCATCTCTCCTCCAGATCTAAAAACTACATAAAGAATCGAATATAAGAAAAACATGTTTAGGAATCATACAAACATTTTCTCTTCACCAGATGAGACTTTCATATTCATTCCTTACACTGTATACCCATTATTCTTAATGGTACTCTATGGATGAGAAGAAGAAAAACCTGCTGTCAAACCGGGAAGTCACATACACATATAGACAGAAATTACAAAATGTATAGGCATCATGAAGTTGTGAGCAAAAAAAGAAACTATTTAGCATATTGTTATTACACATTAACAAAAAAACCTGATAGACCTACAAATTATGTAAAGACGAGGCCACGCAACATTACGTGTTGGTTCCAACCTCACCGCACTGTCAACATGGCGTTTATCGACAGAGGATGTGGCGCGTCGAAAGATGCGAATTTGCAAATTGCGTTCACTTGATAACGATAAAACCGCCAAAAAGAGTTATAATGCTTTATGCGCCATTTTTAGCGACGAGAATGTTACGGGGATACGGTGCCGTATATCAAACTGATACAGTGATACTTTATTATAACGAATATCAATACAACGATTCTCTCGATTTAACAAAATCTTAGAAATCCCTAGAACTGGCTGTAATAGTTTATACAAAATATACCTTTACATTACGAATAAACTTTTGTTAAAACCTCTTTAGAAAGAATTTTCCATCATTACAAATCATAAAAAGTAAGTTTAGCAAGTATAATTAACCTCAATATAATGAATTTTGTCAATCTATAACCTTAGCATAAAGGTCCACAATCTATCTAATAAGAATTAATTTCTGGACATGTTCAAACATATTCGTTTACCGTCAGACAATCCAGAGATTAAATTTTCATAGTAAATTAACGTATAGTGTTTTAAACTATATATACATATTAAAATACATTTATTACATTGTGTTTTACTTCTTATTTTAAATTCCCCTTAACCTTGCTAAAACGAATCTTAGACCAAATCAGACTCTATATAGAAAACCTCATTGTAACATTTTTAGTATAACAAATATTTTCTTATCTCCTTTAGATTTGTAATATCAAGGTTACACTGTATTGTAACATACCCAAAAGGACCAAATAATGATTTAAAGGAACGTGGGATGATACGTCATCATCTCTTGACGTTTTTATCAAAATCAAACCCTTTCAATCCGCTCTATTGAAACGTAAATAATCGCTGCCAAAATCAATAAGTAGAAAAGCAAATTACCCGTTTAAGGGAGCTACAGCTTGCTGAATAAACAAATTTAAAGTGGCCATTTTGCAATATAGCGGACATCATAACCTCAATTTATTCACTCCATTTGGCCGGTGGTACTTTTTTTTATATCGTGCTTTAATTTTATGCCTCTTTATCTCGAGGATTATGGCACTAATTAAGGTTTTTGTGCACATGTACATAAAAATTCATAAATATGAATATCATAATTCAGAATTTTTGCAAACATTTATCTCGAAGTATATGGTGTATGGAACGTGGTGGTTTATTCAACTGAAACGCTGGATGCGGTGCGGTGAACTATACCTACAAAATAAAGCGAATCCACTATCTCGAGTGATTTAAGCTACTTTCAGAGATACACTGATTAAAAATGATTAACTAATATTGCAGTGTGAGATGTGGCAATTTACAAATAACAATTTAATTGTATCCTGCATATTGCTGATATTGAATGAATTGAATTCATAATTATTATAAATTGAAAGGACGGACACATTACAGTGGCATACGACGGCTGATATATTATTCAAAGAAAGTAGATCCACTATAATTTCGTGTAAAAATAAATAATTAAGTAAACGCTATACTGTATGCGAAAAAATTCTGAGGTCAATCGATTTGTAATTATATTGTGAAATATCTACACCAGTACACATAATACATAGATAGGTACTTACCAAACGAATATATTGATAGTTATAAATGTTACAGGCAAAAAGTTTTTTATATTCCATTTCGGCTGTCGGTGGTCAGTCGCATCCCTGGTTTTAGACCAGTGTCATCTTTCATGAAGGCAAATCAGCATTTTAGAGCCTTCTCCTTTTACCGGGACCTGGCATATCTAGGCATTTGTTGCCTACAAAATTAGCTCCTCTCCGTATAGCGTGGCGATACTGGGATAAGCGACTCTATGGCAGTTTGCCTGCTATGAACTATGTTCTATGCCAGAAGCAATTAAATGCATGTAAGACTAATAAACATACATCCTGAAAGCTGATGCATTTCAATGAATGGCAAACGAAGACGGAAAAAAATAACGAAAAATAAATAAAATATCGCCTAAAGCAAGCACACAGGGACACTCACACTGAACTGCGGACTATATAATGAAAAGTATTCACTGCCACATATGGACGTTACAATACAAGGGGCTTTTCCAACATGATGCCAACTCCCCAGAATCCTGAGTTTGCAAATAGAATAGTGTCAGAACGGTCGGCCACTCGCGTCCTAATAATACCATACTGGTTACTTTTATATGAAAAAGCAAGCATTATTGTGCTGTAATGACGCCAGTGATCTACCATAGAAACCATGTTATAAGATCAGAGGGGAGGGAGACCTGGCATTAAATGTGGCTGCATATTCATATACATGCATGACGCAATCTCTTAAATCAAACGATTACTGCACATCAATTTATAGATTTAATACAAATAATTAAATAAATATTAAACACATTTTACGAAATATATACGGTTGGAAATAGAATACGAGTATGAATGTGTAAATATTGGAAACAAGCACGAGCTGAGCAGTTCAAAGGCGCAACGTCGGCTCGCGTCGCGACCGTGGCCAATCTCAACGAAACGCTATAAATTTTTACTTAAACAAACCAACCGGAGTGTACAAACAAATATCACGGCGCATGCGGTACGTCTGGCAACCACCAGGCTTATAAAGCTTCCTCAGTCCATAACAAAAATACGTGAAAAATATCACAAGTGGCCCATTTGTACTACGCAAACGACAGCGGGTTTGATTGCGTTCCAAAACCTTATTGACATTATTGCTACACACTCTACTATAACAAAAGAAGAGTGCGTGTAACGTTCACACGCGATTGAAGTAAAACTTTTTTTTACTAATTATTTACTAATTTTATTTCAAAAAAAATTTCAAAATTTTTTGATTGATTTGTTTATAAACTATCTATTGACAAAAAAATATTTGAAAACCGGATGGTACGCCATATTGCGACCCCATATTGCCGTAACGGACTTCCATTGCATTGTCGTCCAGTTACCTCCTAGTCGCGCCTAAAGAAGTTTTACTTCAATAAAAAAATAACTCTGTATTTTACGCTTTCACGGAATAACTACTGGACCGATTTGGCTGAAAGTCAATATATATATATATATATATATATATATATATATATATATATATATATATATATATATATTCGATGCCTAGGATGAACATAGGATACTTTTAATACTGAAAAATGAGATAGTTTCCGGGATAAAAGTATATTTTTCTGTTTGGCTGTTATGCTTTCACGACGAGATGTCATGATAGTTTGATGTAAAGGTTATCTCAGAAAGTAGACAGGTAGGTTTTGTTTTTTTTTTGTGATTTTCGTCATTTTAGTCATATTGGTCATTTTGGTAATTTTAGTCATTTACTCATTTAGTCATTTTAACCATTTTAGTCATTTAGACATTTTTGTAATTTCCATATGATAGACGACTTGTACAGTTTGTATGGGAGACAAATCATTTCTGAAGTTTATAGATATAAAATATCTTCATCTGTAAAAAATGCGATAGTGACCCGGTATGTCTATCTGTTAAGCTTTCACGGAAACACTACTGGAGTACTGGATCAGTTTTGCTGTAATTATGTACATATGGAGTTTTAATATCGAAAATTGACATAGATATTTTCATTGGGATAGTTTACAATATAAAAAGAAGTGAATCTTCCAGGGGCAAATAGCAGTAATTAACTACATTTTACACAAATAACCTGCACTAATACTTTCTCTTTAAACTAGATGCAGACACTAGGGTTTGAACCGAAGGGCAGCCATGGGGAAAACTCTAGTGTTTATATAATTTTGTCTAATACTTATTTTATTCATACTAAAAACCATACTATGAAGTTTAAATTACTTCCTAGTACCTGGACCTGGAGTCTAATCTATACGATTAAGAAATTGAATTGTATTTATATCTGAATTAAGAGCTGAATCTGAATTCATCTGAATTCATTCAATCTGTTTTTTTTAAAGAGCAATGTGTATTCATTTCATTCAAATATTGAAAATGATTGTTTAGATAATAAAACTCTGCATTAAAACATATTTTATCACAAAGAAATCCAATCCTAATACTCGATGGTATATTAAATCAGAACGGAGATAGCGATCCCCTTTAAAGAACTGTCTGCAGAAGGAAAATTTATTTCGAAATTATTTTCATTCGAGAGAAAACATCCCACGCCTCATAAGTTAAAGTCGATAAATCATAATATTAGACAGCTACTCCTGGAAGGTTCGGAGGAACGAAAAATAAAATCATCTTTCATCAATTACCAGGAGGAAAGGCTTTTTGTTTTCCTTACTTTTATTCAAAATTCAGGATATTGATGGCATTAATACAAAGTTAAATTATTGTCACAAAAGGCTTCTATTTGAGACAATACTTTTCATCAATCTGGTTTGCACGTCCGTCCGTGTGAAAACTGCTTAGTAACTTTAAATGAGATTTTTTACAGAATCAACCTCGTTTTCAAACTAAATAGCAAAAAATATATATTTCACCGACTTCTTTCTACCAAGATCCAAGTAAAACATAGAAAAAGTAATTGTCATTTTTGTGTATTACTTCGCACCGACTTCAAGACGTAGAAAAAAGTCTGTTAAATATTTATTATTTGCTTTTTAGTTTGAAGTTGGTCTTGTTTTTGTTAAATAAAAAAATACTTTTTAGTTGCGTAAATACTTGAATAGCTTTAGAAATAATATATTAAGCGCCTGTAGAAATTGTACTATTGGCACGCATATACAAGTTTGCCATCTCATTCTATGGTGTGGACGATCTTTACCAAGGGTTGCTTTCGATTTCGCTGCGATCCACTCATTAATCAGATCTTGACTTGATGATAATGGGACCACCTCGGGAGTATACACATTCGAATAAAAAAGAATCGTTCCACAATTGACGGATAAATCGCGTTAGAAACATAATTTTCGAGGGTTTCTCTCGATTTCCCTAGGATTCTCTCAGCAGATCCTGGCACGGTGACTATAGGACTACCTCGGGAGTATATACATTAAATAAAATTACATATAAGCCATAAAACACGAAATTTGAAGAATTAAAGTAAAACTTCAAAACATTTCCAACTCTATATGAATGAGCAGTGTTTAAATGATTAAATATATTATTCTATTATATCTCATTCTTTCGCAGGTTTAGTCCTATATATTTATGTGTTTATCTCTTTTAGTGTCGCTTTTTCGTTTCATCGAGTTCCAAATCCTAACGTTTCTAAAAAAGTTTCACTTCAAAACAACATACACGAATTGAGCCTCCTATTTCGAAGTTGTTTAAATATAATTTTTTTTATTTTGTTTTTTCGGTACTTTATCATGACAGTCAAACCAGAGTAAATCGAACGTATTTGTCACACCCTGTTTGTGGAAGAACTCTGTTCTCTCGGAAATAACAAACATTGCTCTTTGTTCCAATTAAATTTAACTATACTTAACTAGGTTACATAACTATTCTTCTTTCTTAAATATGGCTTGGCTACACACATACAACTACTTAAGTAATAAAGTTTTGTATCTCAAGTGAATAGGCACTTGATAAATAAGACCCATATAACACCATTAACAACTTTTAAGGTTGGATAGGCTTTTAATTTTTAGGATTCTGGTAGTAATTAATTAGTCGACCTCTGATATTATATGACACACCTTCCATGATCAAATTGATCGTGTATTTGCAGAAGGTGATGTCAGGTGCCTTAACAACAGACGAGCGTACATGACAAGAGCTATGAATGTCAAAGAAGCAAGTGAGGTGTGTAAGAATAAGCCTGAATGGTCCTCTGTTGTTCGTGCCTACCCCGCAAGGGACCTGGCGTGAAGTTATGTATGTAATATTATATGAGCTTTATTTCGACCACACTGCACGAATCAAGCACCAGAAAGGTTAACGATATATGGATTTGTGTTTAATGCAGCTGGTGTTTGATCGCGGCGCTAGCGGCTCCCTTCTGACAGAGCAGATTCTGCCAGATACCAACAAGGTTTCAGTGGGCATTACGACAAAAATGGAATCCTCTTGTATACGCCATGTCCGGCTGATTTTCTGTCTGTGTAGTGTGTGTGTCAGTCGTTTTTCTTGGAAACTACTGGATGGGTATACATACATTGAAGAAATGTTATAGAAAGATGAAGTCTATTTATTTGTAGTCTATACAGCCGGACATGACGTTTACAATCCTTGTTGGAATCTGACTGAATCTGCTTTGCCAGAAGGGAGCCGCCAGTAGTTAGCCGCTACAAAAATGTGTAAAATCGCCAAATAATAAGGATTAAGGTTGGCCGTCATACATATAAATAAGGGTTGATTATTTTTTCAGTGTAGTAGTGTTGTACCCCACACAGTCGTGTAGTGTATAGTTATATAGATCTTGAAAAAACATGAGTCTGTTTTTAACTTCGTCAAATAAATTGAATCATCAATCGTCAACTAAATTGTTGCTAAAGGACACTAACAAATATTTTAAAAATATTTTGTTATTTAAACGATTTTATGGTACATGTTACCTTGAAACTTGTATTCTATCACCCTGGTAGATGTATAAGATTTGTTGCTCTGGCCGGCAACAATTGTTGCGATGCATGTACGTTGAAATTTTGCTGTACATAAAACCGCGCCTAAAAAACCAGCAACAAAGTACAGACATGAAATCGGCTAATTTTCATATTCAGTAACGATTTTTCTAGTACATGACATTTTGACACACTTATTTTATGCGTCTTAGCGGATGTATAGAATTTGTTGCCATGTTCGTGTTTTATATAGAACACCCCTTTTATGTTCCAGAATATTTTATCTAGAACCCAATTAATTATGATATAAAAAAAACAATTTTCAATTATTTAATTAATAGATGAATTCGTTTTACACTTTTATAATGGTTAATAAATTACAGCGACGCCAAACGGATATTTATTGTGACGTGTTGTCTCACTTATAACACTTCACACACATCACATGTTTAAAGCGAGACATAGTTCCGTCATATTAATTAGGTCATGAGTCACGTTCTATTTATATCATGAAAAATATTGCGATGGCTATCCACAATAGGTCCCTGCACTTTATGACAGACACTAATTAACTTTTCATTTACACACACCCCTTGAAAAAACTAGCTTTATCTAGAAGTTATAATGGAATTTTTTATTACTTAAAGTAACGAGTAACATTAGTGCTAATTAACTGGGTTCGTTTTAAAAGCTCTTTTTGTGAATTTATCACCGCGTTGGTGGATTAACTTTTATTTACGCAGTAAATAACAACGTGGAATGTAAATGAATCATTATTCAGTTTAATCTATTAATTATAATTTTAATCAGAGCGATGGATGATAAAGCTCGTTAATAGTTTAAGAGCCAGTGATCGGCTACCTGTATGTATTTGACCAGACCTGAGGTTTTGTACATTGAGGCCCCTATACCATGTATGGTACGGGGACTCACTAAGCTCAAAGTGGTGGACGCGACGAGCGCTGCTGAGGTAAGACAGTGTCGATTTTTGACGAATTTTAAATCCATTTGACCACGGCTGCCGTTTTGATATTTGAAAATATAGGCTTATTATTAGCGGAAAATAAGAATGGCAGACCATTATCCCGCGGTTTTACTTTATGGCAGACATTTTTGAATATACTAAAAAAATGAAAGTAGTTGACCAGATCTGCCATTGATATATTTTGTTTATTATAGTCTTAAAAACTTATATTGATCGCGGCAGACGTCTTCTTTGCGTATCCACATCAATAAATAATAAAATCTCAGCTACTACCCAGTCACATGTATATGTTTTGCGTTCGCTGTTTTACATCAATATAATTTACTTGAGATTTACTTTATCACTGTATTTACAGAAATTAATGGGGTTTTTTTTATATTATAGCCTTCGAGAATCGTCATCTTGAGTACAGCGCGCTGGACAGCCTCGGACTATTTGAATCTACGTTACAGTGATAGTACGATGGGCCACTCCCCCGTCCCGTTGGCCAGTTTTCCCTATACCATCCCCTCTATCCCGTTCCTTCTGTCTCATCCCTCTATCTTATTTTTGATTCCATCCTTCTCATCCCACCAAGGCTGGTTTCGTCCCTGGTGTTGCAAATGTCCGTAGACGACACTTTCTATAAGCCGGGCCGTCTGCCTATTTGCCAGCTCCACAGTTTTAAAAAAATGGAACAATTTTCAAGGAATATGAATTTATGAATTAAATATTGAGACGAACAAAGCATATAGAAAATCTCTAGTAAAGCATTATTTAAATATAAGTACGAGAATCTATTGTAACCTTGAATTGTAAGTGTGTTTAAAGGCAGCCGCCAGTTAATCGTGTTGTACCATTATCTTCCTCCCACATAATTGCATGTTACATAGTTAACTAAACATTGAAATATCTTCATCGTGTATCGATTCGCCATTGAAATTTATTTCTCCATAAATCAATCATTATTTCCATTCATAAATTGCGAATCAACAGGAATATTTCCACAGAAATCAGCCTACGCTTGTTTATTTCATATTAATTACTGGTTACATTGAACACGGTACGTAGACAATTAAGAGATTTGTTTGAAGTATTTCATAAATATTTTTCTTGGCTGAAAATGTTTAATATCGTTGTTCATTTTTTTACAGATCGTGATTCGCGTAGTTTTCTGTTGCAATGTGCTTCATTGTTACAAAAAACACGCAGAAAGTTACAAGAAAACATTAACAGGAAACCTATGCTTTAAGATAACAATGTGAGAAATCGCCCAATTCACTGTAGAAAATATGTATGGAGCACTCGACCATTATTCCAGAAATGAAAAGAAATAGCATCAGATAATTGTATTATTTTTAAATCTAGCTGTAGATAATATTTACAAACACCGACAGTATACCTATATTTCCAAGTTAAATAAGTTACGCTTGTGTGATACACAACAGATCATAATGAGGACAACTTCAGACACCCATACCACCATACGCATAGATCGTTTACGAATTTACGATGCCAGGAATCAAACCTGCAGCCTCTGAGTTCCAGTGATCTCAGTCGACAAAGGCTTAGCCCACTCACTCACGGAAGCCATCTATAAAAGATATAAATAAGGAAGAAAAATAATTTCAAATGCCGCCGCTAGAAAAGGCTTTTATTTTATCTCGGTATTCATCTTTATCAAAATAAAGTACTTCATATTCAAGACTGCTTCAATATATTTATATAACTTTTTGAATTATTCAATTCGGACATTCCATTCGAAAGATATCACGAGTTTAAAAATGTAAGTACTAGAACACGCGGCCGTGACGCTTTTTCGTGAGCGAATAATCGTAAGACCCCGTCTATATAGAAGTTTCACTTCAAAAAAACACGCTTTCATAAAAATCCAACTAAAAAACAGAAAATAAAATTTAATAAATTTGGTTTCTGATGAATGGGGTCTTACTGTGGAGTGCAAAAAAGAAATAATTAATCAATTTGATTAAGTACAGTGTAAAAAAATATGAATGTACATTATTGTAAAAAAGCGTGGGGTGTATTCAAAGCGCTTTTTCTGTTTTTTACTTGTATTTTTTATGAAAGCGTGTTTTTTATAAACTATTATTTATTTTTCATTTTTTAGTTGATTTTTTTTAAATGTTTTTAAATACAAGCTTTTGAGATCCTGCATATCATGTAGCAGCAGAGTGCTAGCCAAGACAAGTAAAACGAGCCCAAACACGACGGGTCTATCTTGTTTAGTACAGGAGTTCCTATGGCCACCTTCCGACTCCATCATCAGATCAGGTCCATGGTACCATATTATTGCACTGTCACGCGATATAAACATACGAGCCCAACCACGACAGGTCTATCTTGTTTAGTACAGGAGTTCCTATGGCCACCTTCCGACTCCATCATCAGATCAGCTCCATAGTACCATATTATTGCATTGTCACGCGATATAAAACTACGATCCCAAACACGAAGGGTCTATCTTGTTTACTACAGGAGTTCCTATGGCCACCTTCCCACTCCATCATCAGATCAGCTCCATGGTACTATATTATTGCATTGTCATCGACCTTTGACCGGTGTGCAAAGTTTGAATTAAATCTGATCGTTCAAAGTAGGACAAAATCGAGCTCAAAGGGGTCGGTTACAAACATACATACATACAGGTGAAGCTAATAAAAGCGTGTTAAAAAGAAACAATCGTACGAAAATCCAACGCGAAATAACGAAATAGATTGAAATAATCATAATTCTTCGTCTTTACACAAAAACCCAGTAGCACATTGTCTTCGTAAATTTCAGTTTAGGTACACGACTAATTCCAATAAACCGACATTATCTTGTTAGGACATTACGCTGGTGACATCACGCCGCCGCCACATTAGCTTCATTTGCCTTTTTACATTATATCTATTTTACTTGTTTTTACCCATAGCCTACTGTACTTTGCACCGTATGTCGCACATGCACGGAACAATTTACAATGAGTTCCCAGTTCAGGTATTCAAAGACTACGATATCAGGCATTTCAAAAGAGACCACTGTCAACACTTTCTATCAAGGGGGTTATTTGAGTACTGAATCTGCATTTATACATAACTACGTTAGAATGGATTTATGATGATTCTAAGAAATAAAGGTATAACAGAACGCAAACTAGTATACGTATTATTCCCCTTTGTGTTTCTTTACCTAAATTTACTAGGCTTTAAGGCTAAAAACAAGCACGATTTAAAAATAATATAAGAACGCCGCCAAGCATTAGTATATTATATTAAAAATACTGCAGCTCATATGACATCTCTAGCTGTATACATGCAGAGGTGAAGTGAACCCACATAACTTATACCAAACAAGTAACATTTAATATTTCCAAGTCGCAGGGCGGGTTTCGTTACACGGGGGGTTGGCACCAGGTGACTCCGCATATGCCTCCCTGAATGCCAACGACCCGGATCACAGGTATGGACGGGGTTTCCTCATGTCAAATTTAGATTATCGGTATATTTCACAACAAATATTATTTTCTATCGCAGAAAAATTGAGTTGAAAACAGTTAAAGAAGAAAAAGTTTTAAGGGGATTCCAGATGGTTGCCAAAAAAAGAATATTTTGCATAAAATCAGGGGCCCAATTTTGCTATTTCTTTTGTTTTATAATATGTACACATGGAACATTGACTATATCAATTCAGAGAAAGTGTTGTTCGGGTTTATTAATTATATGGTGACCTAAAATTTCGATGTCAGAGTCCAAGTTAACAACAAACCACTTATATAGGTAATAGTTAGCGCCAAAAAGACCCCATTTGTCCCTGCGCTCAGTTTCAAGGAACATCTTACTGGCTTCAATAGTATCAGGATCCTTGGCATCGACCTAACGATCAACGTGCAGTTTCGGAGTCATCTGGAAGGCCAGGCTAAACTTACCTCCAAAAAGCTTGGTGTTCTAAACCGGTCCGACTTGCGCTGTACAAAGCGCAAATCAGACCGCATATGGCGTATGCTCACATCTCTAGGCCGGAGCACCCGCTTACCAGACTGACCCCTTCGACTCCATCCCGCACCGATCGTATCGTCGAAGATCCTAAACTAACAGGCGGTTTAGAATCGCTTAGCATTCGAAGAGACTTTGCATCCCTGTGCTTATTTTATTTTATGCCTGTGCCTGTATAACGGGCTGTGTTCCGAGGAACTGTTTGATCTGGTGCCAACGCCTCACTTGTACAACCACACCGCTCGCCAGAGACGGGATATCCTTTTCCTTGAGCTCCCACGCTCAACTACGCAACGGTTTTCTAAAACATTTATTCCGCGTACAACAATGATCTGGATGGAACTTCCCGCCGCGCTTTTCACTTTGCGCTATGACATGGAGTTCTTTAAGAAGGGCGTTATAAACATTTCTTAGAGGTCGGGAAAGCGTTGTTACAAATGTATATAGGCGACGGTAACCACTTTCCATCAGGTGAGCCGTCTGCCTGTAGCAGGCTAACAGGTGTCAGCCTGCTTCAGGCAATATTTAAAAAAAAAAGTTAATACTATACCTTTTTTCCACAAGTATTACGGGAAATCCACAACCTGGTATACACAGGTACACGTTATATATGACAGCAATAAACGTACAGATGATCCCGCTTAAAACAAAACGAAACGTAATGTCGGTTTACGCCATTAATCATTTCTGTAGACGTTATAATAACGTCAGTCGGCGCAATTGTTACAGAATAAATAGTCTAGACTAGAAAATGATGTGTTTTACCAAAAATAAGTTGTCGAATTTCATAAGGCTTGAAGTTGCCGTTATCGCGAGTCTTCTTATTAAATAAGAAAAATATTAGTGTCCTTGTTTAGTAAAATAAAATTAATCCTAATTTCGTCACGGAATTTACCACCTGAATTTACAATAATCCTTTGAAAAACCTATCCTAATACATTGGACCTTGTTCGGATGTTTGTTCCTTCTTCACGGCCTTGTCATTACGCAGATTATAACAAAGAAAAGCGCCTTTGTATAGAACATGTTTTAGTTTTAGTATAAATATTTTTATTTATAATATAAGAGAAGATTTTTCTTTAACATGAAATAAAATTATAATTAATAAATATCTCTGGAATATTGTATTAATTAAAATCATTTAGTTAAGAAAATATTACAGACAACGTGCATGTTGAAGCTTTTCGCAGTAACAATAAAGTCCACCGCCTTTTAAAAATATCCCATAGGTACCTCAAAAACTTGTTGCCATATTTTGTACAACTTTGAAAGCAAAAGACAGTCACACGCGCTCTTTTTTTACACGCTTTATATTAGTTATTACATGAGTTCAGCAGACAGGAAGACGGCCCACTTGATGCAAAGCGGTTACCATCGCCTATAGACATATGCAACACCAAAGGTGCTACTAATGCATTGCTGATCTCTTAAGGGTGACTGGAACCTGGTCACTAATATCGGAACGCAACTCAAGATTGTTATGGCGGCATACTCCATACCAGGGGTGGTACCCATCCAGTCCAGCTTGTCGAAACTATTTATTTATTGATACTATAAATGCGCCGTTTTGTAAAGCTGTCCACGTAACTCTAAAAAGACATTATTACAAAATACGTACATAAACTCACTTTAATATATCGCTATATAATAATAGCACATTTCATGTTTTAATTAATCCACACTTATAAAAGTGGATCTTACATACATACATAAAATCACGCCTGTTTCCCATGGGGGTAGGCAGAGCATTTCATTCGCATGACAAAACAAGTGAAATATATGTAACACGTAACTGCTACTCATGTAAGATTTTACACATATATTTTTATGAACTGTTTTCTCTTATGACGGAATATGGATATAATTATATGACAGCAATGGTAGTATTAGTGATAGATACACCTACAAGTATTATAATGATACATATTATAATGATATTTAAGGAGTACTAAGAATCATGTCCAATATTGCTAATTCGGCTACTTTATCGCTAGATTAGACATGTATATCTGCAAAGAACTGAGGATCAGTTTAGGATCTGATGTTGGGTAATATTTAAATGAGCATTATGTCAACTAAATATATTATGTGAAATTATAAAAAGATAGAGTGATACCTACAACAAAACAAAAAGACGTGGTAACAAAAATTATACATATATCCAGTCTAGCGCAAAGTCATCATCTGCCCCTTTTGTACAGATGCAGCGGCAAGACAGAATCATGGATCAAGACAGAATCAACAAAAATTGTCTAGGAGGCGCATATCCTGTTTTTGTTGACTCCTAGATGCATGCAACCAAAATGCATGAAACCTGCCAACCAGCTTAAACCAATATGACTGATATATTGTCTGTTACACTAAAATTAAGAGACCCAAACACAAAAATGAGTCTCGTATTGATTGATTTAAAACAATTCCCACATATTTTGATAATTTTAGTCAGTGACTTATGCAAGTTTACAAATGTTTTAGAATATATCCGTTGCAATATTGTAATTAAGCGGAAGTTCAGCGTCCGAAGTTCCGTCCTTTGTGTTTTAGAGCATCGATGTAATAATATAGTATGTTGTATAATTTGATATATAAATAGCCAACATACAAAACGATGTATTAAACTTTGATGATAATTTTAAAGCCACTGAAATAACAAGATTTGTTCAAACCGATTTCGGTTACAGCGATTGCTGTGTATTGAAGAAATGGATTGTTGATTAGCAAGGACCGCCTGTGGTCATTTATGGCCTATTTTGGACAAGAGTAAGAAGAGATCACGCTTCGGACAGGTCAAAGCGCCAAAACTATAGGTTACAGCAAAAGTAGAGCGAACTATTTGTCGTGCCGTCAAGACAGATTGTTTGGAAGTTTCAGATACGATGTCATCTCTGTATATGATAATTATAACATACTGCAACATTAGGTTAGGAAAACCGCCGAAGTGATAATGTATGCTTTCCGGTCAGGTTTCAAACCCTATACAATCGGAACAAGATATGGGCTTAGCTACTAAGCTACCACGGCGTTTATATTCCATACTTCATGTATAATTTAAACATTTTTGAAAAATCAAATCCACACAAGGATAACGTGGAAAATTTTGTCCATATTTGGCACAAGCCGGATGGCCGTGGCCATTAAGTAATAACTCAGCTAAGCCCCAGTACTAAAGCTTAACACATCAACCCGGGGGTTGCACAAGTTCCGGTCAAATCCCACGCTACCATCCCGCAAGCACTTCCGGTCAACGAAACTCCGACGGGAGTTTACGAATAATGCTAAGGTACAACGACATAAAGCGTATGTACATAATACTGGGCTGAACATTTCAGAGGGTCCGAATTGAATGTGCTGAGCGAGTGTGAGAGGACAATGGGAGAAACTGATCCTGCTGTTTACGCTAATGCGGTTATATATAATACATACATTAAGTATAATAACTATACATTTACCTTTATTAAAATTAGCTAATTAAAGATTGTGAGTGTGAAAGACCGTCAGTAGAAGTGACATGCTTAAAAACTTGTTATAATAATAATTTTAAGAAATTGTCTGGGGTGAAGTGGACTTCTTCATTGCTGTCAATCGATCGGTAACGGTCGCTATTAGTAAATATTTATAACCTTTTTTTTTGTTTAGGGGTCTAAAATTCAGAGCTATAGAGGTATAGAAGAATTTTTTTGGCTACTAAAACTACTTCAAAGGTCGGGTAAAATGTAAAATGTAGTAATTAAAATATCATTATGGTTGTATCAGTATGGATATGGTTTTCATTAATAAACTTAATAATTGCTTGGTTCGGATACCGTAAGTTTCCTTGAGACTAATTATATTAATAAAATTGATAAGTAGTATATCAAACTAGAGTAACTGTGATAGATAGAACAAAACTCACTTTAACAGCGTTGTGAACCACCATCTATCACTGTCCTTACAACCCGGAAAATGAACCGTGAGATGCAATAAATTTTCCACTTATCCTAACACACTTCGTATTGATATAAACACGTAATATCTTTTATCGATTATAGTCACATTAAAATTGTACTAAATTTAGTTTGGGGTTTAGTCGTCAAGCCTTTTAAAGTCGGAGACGTTTTAATTACTGTCATACAGCTGGCAGACTCTCAGTAGAAATGTTGAAATCCATTTGGTTTTGAAAACTTTTGGGTAAAAATGTTTAAAATATGCGAAAGAAACTTCATATAATACTGTAAATTGAAGTTTTCAATTTCCTGTGGTGACTGACTACTCCGATATTCTACCTTTAACAATGGATGGCATATAAAATGTTTAATAAGAATCCATGGCATTGGGACAGAGAAGATAATTTAATAAGATTTTCATCCGTGCAGGAACGGAGAAAGAATACAATTTCCTGCGGCCGGGCGGCCTGTCGTAAGAGGCTACAAAATAACCCACAGCCAGGTGGTAGGGCGTTTGCCCGACTGGATGGCGACCACCCCTGGTCTAGAGTATGTCGCCATAACAACTTTGAGTTGTGTTCCGGCATTAGTGACCAGGTTCCAATCTCCCTTAAGAGAGCAGCAGCGCATTTGCAGCGCCTTTGGTGTTGCAAATGTCTATAGGCGATGGTAACCGCTTTCCATCAAGTGGGCCATCTGCCTGTCTGCTGTACTCCTGCAATAAAAAAAAAGATAAGGCTACGATTGGGAAAACTCTAACAGATATTGACAATTTAAATAGTTATATACTTTTTACAATTTACATTGATATTGTATAACTAATTAAATAAATCTAAATAGAAATTAGAGATAAATATATGATAATATTTAAACCAATTCAATTGTAATAAGCCAAGACTTAGGATAACCTAGTAAATGACAGAACCTTACTACCAATCCTAATTAAAGAAAAGTTTAAAGCAATATGAACACACACATAATATGTAGATACTTAAGTAAACATTTCCATCGTAGTCTGAAAGGGCATAAGAAAGTTGTGCGAGCCGTATTAAATTTTAAAAGGACCTCATACCTGAAAAGCTTACCTTGTACGATGTTATGTTTCCCGGGGGATGTTAAATTAGCTCGGGCACAATCATGAGAAGAATTTCGCCTGAAGCACGCATACTTTTACGTGATTCACAAGCATTTGAGTCAACGTGCTCTCTCTGATAAGAAATTCACTTAGAGCTTGGTTCTCATCTAATTTGCGTTCTCACGGTACATAGAAACGCATTTAAGAAAATATAATGTATTAAAATATTAATTAGAGACACTTGAATAAGTCGTGGGGGCTTAGTGGCTAAAGTACCAATATATCATTCCAGTGATGTTGAGAACTTTTTCTGTCCTAAAAGACTTATTGTTACAATATATACATTTTAACCTCCTTCTTATTGCATGATATTCTCTTATATGATCATAATCGTACTTAACTATATATATATATACATATATATATATATATATATATATATATATATATATACTTCGGCTTCTCGTCTACCTATGCATATATTGAAATGTAATGCATATATGATTTCAATAACGAAGATGAACAGAAAATAATGCCGAGGGATATGAAATCAAAATTTACACAACACAAGTAGCAGAACAAAATTAAAAAAAACATAATTTAAAATATAACACAATTAAACCAAATTAAATAAAGAAGACATTTACTTGACAGCCAAGAGGGAGAATTCCTACTACTATTATACATTGTTTTACTGTTTTTTTTTTAATATGCTTACTTTCATTCATACAAGCATCAAAAACACATTTCATATATGCATAGTTCTAAAGCGCTCGATATAATACTAAAGATTTCTTAAAAATCACATCGCATGTACAAGGTCAACTAGTTATTTCTTGTTAATGTAAAAAAATCACATAAACTCTAATTACACTATTTCGACCATTCTACCACGGTACTGGGATACAAGTTACAACTAAGAAAAATACAACAAATGGTTGAACGACCTTTGTTACAAAAAGGCGTGATGAAATTTCGTAAGCAGACTGCAGGTCTACATTTATTTTTTGTTACGATGCCGCACGGTGCTATTTCACTCACAGATTACAAGCGTCATAAGAAATGCGGCTACTAAATAAATATATTTTTGCTTATGTTTTTTGAAGGGAATATTTATACACTGTATAAAAAACTAGATCTGATCACACTGTCCTTGAGCATGATTGAAATGAAGCTTTAAAACATGAAATTTTAAGTAATAACGAAAAACTTCAAAACATTTCCGACTCTATTTGTATAAGAATAGTGTTTATTTATTAAATATAATGTATTCTATCTCATTCTGTCGCGGGATTAGTCATATACATTTAAGTATCTCTTTTTAGTGTCGCTTTTTCGTTTCATCGAGTTTCAAATCACAACGACACTAAAGAAGTTTCACTTCAACAAGAAAAATCTTAACTGCTATTGATTTTACGTCATGCTAAATTATGACAAAATATTAATAACAAATCTAGAAAAGCACGTTAAATATGCTTAAATGAAATTCTTCTTACTTGCTGAGGAAGCTCACAATCTAATCTGATTTCAAATAACATTTAAGATTATCTAAAGAGATAATCTTCTAATAATCACTATATCTAAGGATAGTGAAACATTGAGTTATTTGCGGTTATATAAGGCACTTTTAAACTAAAGTGAATTGTGAGGCATCAAGTTGACAATGAGTGGTCATCGCGATTACCCACCCTACAACTTTGAGGGCGGACAAGCGCTTGCGGTGACCCACCAACCCTCGACCAGGGATTACAAATGTTTCACTGAGACATTCACGCAAATAAAATACTTAGGCCTCGTTCAACATACTGATAACTTTTAAACTGTAAGGGTCGACAGGAAATTCCTAAATATCAAAAGGGTATTCAAATACTTTGATGTTCACAAACCTAGGTCACATGAATAACATGTATTCTTACTTATAAGAACTACATAATTTTGATAGGTTGGATAGTAGTTTATAAAACTTACGCTACTGTTCACAATTGCCATCATATTATTATTCATACACATTCGTAAGGTCCTTTCAAAATAAATAACTAAATTTTGAAGTTACAAAATATTGTTATATAAGTTAATAGACCCCGCTGCTGGCGGACTCCATTCTTATTCTGTTAGATCACGTGAAAACTACTGAACGGAATTAAACAAAATTCGACAAACGGCTTATATCCCGGGACAACACAAAGGATAGTTTTTATCCCAATAAATGACATCTTTTCAGTAGGATAGGCGAATATACCAAAAAAAAAGGCGATGTGGTGGCGTTTTTCTGGCACTACCGTTGCAATTCACTACTGTTAAAACCATTTGTTACTAGTAGCACCCCCTACCCAGTTTAGTATTAGTGGTTCTATCTATTATTAAATATTTAGACAAGTATTTTTTTTATGAACATTTGATAATTTGTGTATCATAATAAATTGTGGTTTTCATATTTTGAAATACTGAAGGTATTTTGTAACCACCTGCTGCGTTTGGCTGGTGGCGCTGTCTAACAGCAAATATTTGAACTAATGTAATGTGTAATAAAACATAGTTTTATTATGTATACAAGTCGCGAAAACTTAAGAAGTTGCTGCTGCTTTACAGTGTTATATATAATTCTTATTAAAGAAATTAGAAATTAAGTATTACATTTAGTATAAAGTAATTTGACATAATTTAAGACCTACTACATTGTAAGAATCAAATGTATATAACAATATTCATTGGACTGTCAACGCCGTAAAAATAATAGGACATTTTACGTTCGGAAGTCGAATGAAACAGTTAGGTAATTTCTGGGATAAAATATATTTGTTATGCTTTTGTGGAAGGTTACCCCAGAAAGTCCATGTTAGACATTTTTATCATTTCTGTCATGTCTGTACGTTGAAGCTATTTAAAACAAATGGAATAGTCTATATAAACGATGAAAAACACGATGGGATTTTTTTAGATTTCTTGTCTGTTTATCTGTTGTCTTTTTGTCGGTTTATCTGTTTGTTTGGATTCACGTTAAAAATACTGGGCCAATTTCAATGCGAAAACCGTTTCACTAATCAATAATAAATTCTTAGACTTAAAATCAAAAATACTTTTTACTCTGGGAATCCCGCGGGATTTTTTCTGGGAGTGATTTAAAATTTAATAAAATATCTAACATTTCTTATCCCGGGAATTTTCCGGGGGGTGGTTCGAAGTAATTTAGGTGCATAAAAATTACCTTATCACGACACAGTTTTTACTAAAATAATGGCTTATATTCTTTTTTAAATGTTGCTGTTCCGGGAATCCCGCGGGAATTTCAAGTCAAGCGTGGTCGAAGTCGCGGGCATATCCGACTAATAATACATAAACAATAAGAAAATTTTGGAACTTTCCATTCTTCATTGTTGTCTGGGTGTCTGGGATTGGTCCTAAAATGGTTAGTTGTGTAACTTGCTTCGGTTGGGGATATACAATATGTATATTTGTTTGCTGATTATTTATATTGATGAACATAGTGTATTTCTTTAAACTATCTACATCAAGGTAATTATATCCTCGTCACTAAAGTACACAATAAAAAAGAATACGTGAAAAATATGAAATTTTCAATTCGCCACCCGTCCAGTATTTACAGTTAGGACTGCAACCCCGACAAAACTAATCAAATATGGACGTAACCCCACGCCAGGTGCAGTAGTGGTAGTGGAGTAGCAGGTGTAGAACAATAGATCTTTGTCTCTTTCCAACTAAGGCTTCCAGTTATGTTACTCTTTCGCACAACGATATTAATGTTTTTTTCGTGTCGTATCACCTTTTTGTGGGGTAGATACGCATCGGGTTCATGTACTCTACGTTATGGCTTTCATCCATCCCGGTCATGCATTTCAAAACACTGCCTTTTGAGTTAAGGCCATAGTATTGATGATTTACTTCGTTTCATTTTCACAAGAAAGTCAGTTACCGCTGCTACGGATATCTATTCTAAAATATTTGGTTAGCCACTAAAATTTATTCAAATATTAATGAATTTTACATTATATTAATTTTATTTTTGTAACTTTGGAGGCTTAAATACAAGAATGAATAATAAAACTTGAGAGGTGCCAAGGAACACCCGGATGGAACGAAGTTCCTTTCGATTATTTACAAAAAACCTGTATACACTCAACAAAAATAATCGTCGCGACACGACACTGTTCAATGCGAAGTGTAATAAATAGTAAATGAGTAAGTTTGAATCCTATTTACTTCAATATAAGAAACAATTTAAAAATCGAATCACATCCTGCAATTCGACTCTTGAAACAAATTTAACTTTAAACCAGATTCGCGATATTGCTCCTTATTTTAGTGACATTAAGACTCTATATGTCCGCAAATGCTATCTGTACGTCAGCAACCCATGACATTTAAAAATAATGTACTCCAAATTAAACTCTAACTGCGTGGGCATAAAGGGTTATGCAACTGCATTTTATCTTGGCAAGTTCAAAAAGTGTCGTTGACAACTTTTTCGTAAGAATTTTTTCCGTCTAGCCCCCATTCGTACCGCGCGATAATGAACTACGTTCCAATAAACGACGAAGATGTAGGTATATTCGCTTAAAAGATTAAATAAGCTAAATTATATGTTATTAATATAACTATTTTTTGCTGAAATACAGTGGACAGCCTGACTTGCCGACTTTCTCAATTAATAACTCTCATAATTCTAACCTATAAAATACATACGCACGAGCCTACACTTTCTGATTCAGGCTTAGACGTTTGTGTCTATCTAGGATACTGATAAGCTGAAAATAAAACAATGTAAAATGAAACGACTACCTAAATGTAAGCATTTGAGACTATCAATCGCAGTGCGGCCTTATAAAGCCACCACTCTAAAAAGACATGGTTATCCATAGATCCTGGGAAACTAATGGAGACGATGGGAACCTAATCCACAAACAATCCCGAAAGTATGAAGCCTTAGCATAAAGCCAACGTGGAAACATAGTTTTTACCAATATTGTATAGTAAAGCTCTAAATTGTACAGAACAAGCTCGCGTTCACTATCGGATATCGCGGTCCTGATAAACTTGAGCGATAAGCTTATCGACGAGGATCAATATTTCTAATGTAACTTCTGTATGTTATGGTCCGTATCACAGAACAATTAGGGCGGGATTCGCTTTAATATTTATGTATGTGTGAATGTCCCTTAGCTTGAACGTTTGCATAAGGCAAACAAAAATAAAAGGAACATATTAATAAACAACAATCACAAACCGAATATCAAGAAACTCGGCCCCTATGCACTATCTTTAATGGAAATGAAGTTAGGACACTTCACTACGAGATATGGAATACTTGTTTTCATGTGATACGAACTCAAAATTTTTACGCACAAAAGCTCTGGAAAAGAGTTAAGTAAATAAATACAATGAATGTCAAATCTAAATATTTAAAAAATATAGGTAGAATTTGTATAATGAGATACAATTTTGTATAGGTGTGTAATATTAAACAGCATTATTTAAAGGAGACCTAAAAATCGTATTACTTTAATATTACTCAATATTTTACATAAAAGCCTGAGTAAAACGTGAAATTTTTATAATATTATTTTCAAATTAAGTTTGAATGGGTTGAGGATAACACTAATTGTGTGGTGTGTTCAAATAAATAAAATTCTTTAAAATTTTGTATGAGTCATACTGACCTCGAATAAGTATAGCAACATCATTTCATACCTTGTTGCCGCAAATGTAATAGAATTAAGCTATTACAACATTTTTGTCTTGACTCCTTGAATAAAGAAGTAATTAAATACTACTCAAATGGGTGTAGTACCTAAGGCTAACTTGACTCTTCTGTACAAACATTGGCCTTTATTAGTTCTTTAGTGGAATAACTTTCATTTGTTTAATTTACTAGAGCGTTTATATTAAAATTATACTGTAAGCTGATATTAGTATATTTTTATTTTAGATAGATACATAGATAACACTTTATTGCACACCAAAACATAGAATTACAGAAACAGACCATATTTACAATATTTTCAAGGGAATACAAACAGGCGGCCTTATCGCTCAAAGCGATCTCTTCCAGGCAACCTAAATGAGAAAAATTTGAATCAGGCGAAATAGGTGGTGCAGAAAAATGGCAATAGAAACATAAATATACATAACTAATATAATACATACATACATATATATATATATATATATATATACGAATACATACATATATACACAATTATATATACAATAATACACAAGTTATTATAATAAAAGTATTAGCATGATTATATTCTGTTAATCAGACATAGCTATTTGTGGACAAATAGTGTTTTCTGAGCAAATTTCTAAATATTGGTAAAGATTTGGCCTCTCGGACAGTAAGAGGCAGCATATTCCAAAGTTTGACAGCCTGCACCGTAAAAGAATTATCATAACAGGATGAAGTGTGTGCAGGCGTCATAAGTTTTCGGTACGTATTCATCATATTATTCAATTATTTTAATATTGGGAACATTAAAATTTCATACTTTCACTTAATAAAATTTATGATTATGAAATTAGTCATTCATAGTTTATGATTCATCATTTGCCTGTATATCTTAAACAAGTTAAAGAAGAACTAATCAATTATAATATAAAATAATTGCTGTTGGCTAAAATGAAAATTATTTAAAATAGTTTTTACCGTAACGCTTGACGGTCATTCTTTCTTCGATTTAAAAAATAATAGATTGTTTAAGACACTAAATAAATAACCAGCTGACATTCCAGACAAACCAAGGGCTAAGTTCTTTTCAAATACTCATATAAGTCGCCGAATGACAAACAAATAAACATAATGTCGTAACTACTTTGATGTATACAATTTTTATTCCTTTGATACTAATTTTAAAAACTCGTAAAGATGTATAAATACGTACACCCGTACACTAAATTTTATCAATGTGAAATAGAAATGTAAAATTCAAAAACTTTTCACTTTACGATCCGCTTCACGCTAAATAACTTTATCACGAAATATTTTTTCTGTCACCCGACAAAGTGTCATAAATGTGAACACGTCACTTGCATATTATATGAGCTCGCGGATAAAATATTGTTGATGTTGCTAATGGCCGGCTCGCGTGTGGGCGCACCTTTATCCAATGCTAACGTACAAAATGTGGATACAAAAACATACACTACAAGGTTGCTTTTTCATCATTGTAACCACACCTAGGGGTTCGATCGACGCCTCAAATAATAGATAATTTAAGAGTTAAACAACATAGATACATACACGTACATATTGTCACGCCTAGTGCCCATAGTTATGTGCAGAGACAGTGGATTTCCAGTACATCATCCATTTTACTTCATCTTTTCACACAATCGTTTGTTTGATGTGCTTAGGACGTATCTATTCAAAATTTAAAATGGCTGTGACTTGGTCATACTAAATGCGCCGACGTCTACTGATACTAACTCTTCCATCCCCACTGCTATCAAAAACACATTTTTTGTAAGTTTTCTTTCATCCTTCTCTTCATATACAAGCAACTTTAATATTAAAAAGGGCTAAAATAACTCTTAGCCATATTTTTATTGCGAAGCTGGCAAGCAGGCAGACGGCCCAGCTAATGGAAAGTGGTTACCGCCACCTATAGACATTTGCAGCACTAGGGGCAATACCAACGCGCTTATTTCCCTAGGATAGTATTAAAATAACAAAACAATAAAAATACACGAAAAAGTAAAGCTCCGTCTTAGGCTATGACGAAGGAGGACAGCTTAAAAAAACAATGATTATGAATTCATCATATACTAATTATGTATATATATGATTTATGTATTTATTATTAAAATGTAAGTAGTTTGTACTATATGTTACGTATACCACCATCGCCATTATCATCTAAATTCATTCCTGGGGTTGTCTGGAAGAGATCGCTTTTTAGCGATAAGACCGCCCTTTGTACATAACTAGATATAATTTAGTCTTAAGTTCATGTTTGTATTGGTGTACAATAAAGAGTTATCTATCTATCTATCTAATTATGAAATAAAGCTATTTTTATCTGGGAGTATTTATATACATATGTATATCTAATAAACTATCGTGTGAACAATACACAATGTGAACACTTTGTTTTTTACAAACGCAGCGTCACACGCGCATTTTAGTGGCGTCCTTAAAACTCATGTTTTTACCTATAACAATGTTTTACAAATAGCGTTAATAACATCTTAAATAACCACTGAGGTCGCCGCAGATAGAAATCCAAATTGAATTTTATATTGTTTTTTCTCACTATTGTGTCAATTCATTCATTGAGTTATGACTACATATTGCATCTGTGACACACGAACAGCAGCAACGGCAAACATTGAATTTATTAATAAATATAGGTAATTTGAAGCCGAAAGTTTACTCTTGTTATTAATAAACAAGTGAAGCTACAAAAGAAAACTTTACGTTATTATATCCTTAGCCTGTAGAAAGAATTTAGACATTCTTTTAATGTGTATACTTTCTTTTTCTAAAGTGTTTTTATGTACATACATAAATATACATAAATACAACGTAGATAGTTACATATATAGTTATAATTACGTCAATGAAATGGGGTTCATTCACATATGATATCGAACACTTGTGTCAACTTCATTAAATAATGTAAATTATTATTAGTGTGTAAGTACGTATATTATGCATTTTAAATATATATATTTTTTTAACAAAAACAAACCAACTTCAAACTAAAAAGCAAATATTAATTAAATTTAACATGAAAAACATAAAAAATAACAACAACTTTGTTGTTTCTTTTGCTTTACTTGGCTCGGACTTCAAGATGTTGTAGAAAAAAGTTGAAGTTTTGTTTCTGTAAAAAAAACTTGTTAGTTGCGCAAATGCTTGAATAGATTTAGAAATAATATATTAAATGACTGTAGAAATCGTACTACAGGCACACGTATCCAATCTCACTCTCATTGTAGACGTTCTTCAACAAAGGTTGCTATGGATTTCCCTGGGATCCACAAATCAGATCATGACTTGATAACTATGGGTCCACCTGGGGAATATACACTTTCGAATAAAAATAATATGTCCACAATTGTCGGAGAAACCGCATAATAAACTATTTTCAAGGATTTCTCTCGATTGCTCTGGGGACTATTCATCAGATACTGACATGGTGACTATGGGACCACTTCGGTAGTACGCTTTCGATTTAAAAAATCGGTCCACAATTGAATTCGAGTAACAAATATACAGACGTATTGAGAACCTCCTCCTTTTAGAAGTTGGTTAAATATTATTTGTTTTACCCAAATGGCACAAATCCTGACGACTAAGATCAACCACTACATGCTAGAAATGTCCGGAAAGGTCCAGATTTATACCAACCCTATCTATGAGATACACAAACAAAATCCACGAAAAGAATTTCAGATTCCTAACAATTCAGTTTAGTAACACTTTCAAATACCCTTCGTAATATAAGCAGAATACACATTCCCTAAGGAAACTTCAAAGAGCCAAAATTATTTCGCAAATACAAAAGATTTCTCAGAATCATATATTCTCTTTAAAGCTTCTGTAAAATAAGCTTTTGAATTTCACAAGCTTATATTGAGTTATGATTGTTCAGCGGCACGAGGAATATGAAAAACACACGATGGGTGCAACAATTTTAACGAGAGATGCGCGCCGAATGGAGCGGAAATATTTCACTGGGTGTTAGTTATGAGATTCCCAGAGCGTTGTTACAATACACAATGTTCTGTTGTTGTGTTTCTTGTGCAATATTAGTGAATTCGCAAACGATTGCAAAACGTTTATGTACACACGTCCGTTTGACCGCGTGTTTGCCTTTTTGCATTGTCACGCGTTTCGGAATTTGTAAACGCCTAAGAACTTACCTACCACTAGTTTGTCTTAAAAACATGTACCGTCCCAGGAATGTAGTCAGCAATACACATAATTGCGCAAACGAGTTGTTTCTTGGAAAAATCTAGACCAGATTTTGTGCCGTTTCATTTTTATGAAAGTAAAAAATAAAAATCTCACGGATGTTACATAAAAAATTAAAACACTATGTTGCATGTTAAGTAACTTTAGTACCTGAATAAACTACATTCTTTCAAATAAAAATATTGATATTGTAAAACTCGTATCTCATTCTCTCGTAGGCTTAGTCTTATAGATTTATGTGTTTATCTCTTTTTAGTTTCATCGAAGTTTCAAATCACAACTATTCTAAAGAAGTAGGTATCACTTTAAAAAAAAAAACTTAACTGTAATCATTTTTACCTAGTATTGTATATTTTAGTTTATATTTTGAAAATATAATAAAAATAACTGCCTGTCCGCTTCGAGAGGTTTAAAAATAATGTACGCAAGTGTACTAGGGATAGATGTAGTCTATAGATTATGCAATCAATTTGTGATCAAGTGGAACCATAAGCTCATATTAGACGGTTCATATTTGTCTTACAATTTGGATGAATCAACCAAAGTGATCCATATAAAAATTTGAATCATTCAATGTCATTGCATACTATCGTGTTCTTGCAGTTCCTGCTTTTCAACCAAATTCACTATGGTTGATCCATCTAATATCAGCATAACCGTACACTTCAACCAAATTGACAACGTACAGGCAAATATACACACGAAGCGTGTACAATAAAGGGCAACACGGGTGCCACGTTCTCTTAACAAAGCGAGTCGTAGGGAGCGGTCAGTCGGAGGTAAGCCTACCTTTATTATTTATATAAGCTAAATGGATAATGGACACGCGAAGTACAGCTCATTTAATACATAAAATATTCAATTAATAATTGAATATAAAGTTTTTACACAACTTTCATTATCGTCGGAGATAATAAAGCAATAGGGAGAATTGATGAATAGAACTTCATCAACCACACAGCCGCTTGTAACACACAAACAAATGCCAGACAAGTTTAGATGTATCGTTTCAACTGTTTATAATTCGTCTGCAGCACTCGAGACTTGTATATCTCATTAGTTACTGATGAGCAGTTAATTACCGATTCAAGAAATGAAGATAGAGGTGGGAAGAAAATTGGTTAGTTAGAGCAAATTTCACTGACTATTTAGTTCTCTTCTGTCAAGAAAACGTTATATGGCTACAACGTTAAATTAATAATTGCCGGTTGCGTGTTGCTTTGGAGTATTTCTTATAGGTGACGAACGCCCGGTGTCTTTGAAATTTGGTTACTGAACTCCACTACTTTTTAAATTTAATCAGAACTAGGATATGCGCACGACTTCTTCCACGCTTGACTAGAAATTCCCGCGGGATTACCGGGGCGCAAAGTATCTCGGCTTTAAAACAGAATGTAAGCTATCGTTTAAGTGGAAACTGTGACGGAATAAGTTGAATTTTTATGTATCCAAATTACTTTAAAATGCCCCCGGGAAATTTCCCACGGGATTCCCGGGAAGAAATATAGCACATTTTATTACATATTTTTTAATCTGGCCATTTTACTCGTATATCGCATAAATAAGATAAAAAAAGTAGCTCAAATTTTATGCCTAAGAATTAGCTGTCGATCAGCGAAAACCGCATCGAAATCGGCCCAGTAGTTTTAACGTGAAACCCGAACAAACAGACAAGAAATCTAAAAAAAATGGATCGTGTTTTCCATAGTTAATATAGTCTATTCCAGTTGTTTTTTTTAAATAGCTTCAATGTACAGACACGGCATGTTTAGAATTTTATAATATTATAGATAAATTGTTGTTTTTGTTTATGGCTTGGCAACTAGGCCTTTAAGCCTTCTTAGTTATTGTATACAGTAAAAAGTTCAATTAATTTCATTTTTTTGTTTGTTTCATTTTATATTTTACCAAAAGTCTTTTTGATATATTTGAATAATGGCTTATAACAGTCGTGAACTTTTAAAGTGTCCCCGTAAAGATATATTGTTAATTCCATAGTTCAAAGTGAGGGAGGGGGGCACCTTTTATGACTTTGGAAGCGAATACATCACTATCTATTGTTTAAGGAAAAATTGGGCGTCTGAATAATGAACTCTGCAATGCAAAGAAAAATTATTACTAATATAATAAATAATACTCGATTACACTTCAGGAGTAAAAATACAAGTTAGCTAAAAAATAAAAATTTCCTACCACATCATGAAAGTTCTGTGTAAAACAATAAAAAATATTATAATACATTGCTAGAACGAACAGTGTATTATATTATCCTTCTTTTTTTATTATTTTGCTTTCTTTAGTATACTTATAACTCCGTAGTTAACATCACCATTCTGTTAATTTCATCGATATAGGTTTAGTCGTTAACGAGAAAATGACTGTGAGAAATAGACGGACGTATAAGACGGTTTAATAAGATTTCCATTTTTGCCAATCTGTTTTTTTTTATTTTTTTTATTGCAGGAGTTCAGCAGACAGGCAAACGGCTCACTTGATGGACGGCGGTTACCATCGCCTATGGACATTTGCAACACCAAAGGTGCTACAAATGCGCTGCTGCTCTCTTAATGGAGGTTGGAACCTGTTTACTAATGCCGGAACACAACTCAAGGTTGTTATGGCGACATACTTGAGACCAGGGGTGATAGCCATTCTGTCGAGCAAATGCCGTACCACCTGGCAAAACGGCTGCTACGGTACTCTTAAAAATAACTCACCTTACAACATGACTAATTTCGGCTATCACTTTATAAACACATCTAGAAAAAATATTCTGGGTTTACTTACTGAAAATATCTTGAATATATGCTTACCTGAAATAAGACAAAAATAAAAATGTTAAAATATATAAAACACTTGAAAAATGTTCACGTACAAGACTGAATTCAAGATAAACTTTAGGAGAGGCAGACATCACGCACAAAGACTTTACCAAGAACATTTAATAGGCGAATGCCTTCATTTTTGTGCGAGATCAAAGAATGTCCGTACTATATTGAGTTATAAAACTTTCACGAACATCTTAAATTACGTCCTATAGCGAATGGTTCGTCTGAAGCCCATGTTCGGAGATGACCGTATTTATTCGGAAAACAGACACCGATAGGGAATGAATCCGAAATGAGGCAAATAAGCAATTACGCGTTCATATTAGGTTCGATTACGCGATTTGAGAAATTTTAGATGCGAGGCTGCACACGCATTTCGACTAGAATCTAGTAATGTATAGCCACAGTATAAAAATATAATCAGTGGTTGCATAATGCAAAGAGACTTCTCGTGCGAGGTGAGAGGTTCCGGTGGTGTTCTTCCTCTTGGACATTTGAGGTGGCGAGGAGGTTGGGGCCTCGACGAAAACCTCATTTCCCCTGCTTCAACTCGACGGACCACTACCCGTCGGTGGCGGGGTTTAGAGCCATTGGAGCCTTCCTAATGATGGTCTCTAAACGGCTCTCGTTGGCCAGTCTGACTCAGTAGGTAGGTCAGTAGATGACAGGATACTGAACCGATCTAAAACGCCAATTATGTTTAAATGCTTAATGTCCCCCGCGGTTTTCCTGGCTCTCTACAATACAAATATTTAAACTCAACGAGGTAAACAAAGCATCGTCTCCCGAAGTGTTTCAGAGTCTATTGGCGACAATAACCATTTAACATCAGGCAGGCTACCTAATGGTACTAGTAAATGGTTACCGATGTCATTTACCAGTTCGCCTACAAACAGTATATAAAAAGTAAAGCCTAATTTTTCAGTATTTTGTAAGCTAAACTAAAGAAATCAGACCGCTAAATAAGAGAAGTATGAAATATTATTCGATCTTATACATGAAAATGTTAATTGTCAAATGTCCCTAGCTTAACGTATTTATAATGTATTAAATCACAATGTCAGTAGTACTAATAACCGCCATATAATACGAGCTGTACTTATATTAAATTGATAAATCTGAAGATGCGAGCTTTCGCTCATCACGAAAGAGAGGGTTTTCTGTATTTATTCCCTATACTGTGATGTCAATGATAGCGGTCGGTGTACCGTTGCGTTGAGAGATTGGAACTAATGTTCCCTGAATTTAGGTAAATAATTCGCCGTCCAAAAGGTTAAATTCACCGTTCGTAAAACAAACCGATATGTACACAGATCACAACCTCAAACGGTTATTTGCATTGTTAACACCGACCCCTGTTAATTATAACACTGAACGTATGATATTTACACTTTCTATTTATATATAACATCAATATTACAAAAATTGATAAATGTCAAATCAATAAAGGTTCTAAAATTCCAAGATTGTTACAAAAGCTTTATTCATCAAACGGTAAACTTTTTGAATGGAGTTCTTTTATAGTTTATACTCCAAGCTTGTCTCGAAAATTATAAATAGTCGCTACTACATGGACTTACAGAGCCAATAAGATTGTTGTAGCGATTAAGTCCGTGAGACGCCGACAATTTTATCAACAAAATACATGAGGGATCCAATTTACATAATATGCCTTCGCCCGCATTCACACAACATGCCCTATGTATTCAGATTTTCGTTATTACTTTACCACCAACCATCCAATCCCTGTCGCAAATTATGTTGTAAGGGTTTAAATCAAATACAATGACAACAATGAGCTGAATACAATATTCATTGTTGCGTTTGTAGGTCAATTCACCTTTATTAATTGAAAGTTCGCGTACACGACCGTGCTATAATGATTATTATTAGAGTGCTGTAGGCTGTTTTGGTGAAAATGAATCCCTTATCAAATTGTCCTGTTCGCGTGTCAATCTGTCTGTTTGATTGTGCATACTCACTGTTTTAAATTTGTAGGATGAAATTTATTAAAAAGGTTTATTCTATATGACGCTGTACAATGATGAATTAAAGTCGCAAAAATTTCATTTTTGAGGATAACTGACTGCCATACGCGTAAACAGGGTTAGTATTTTTACGTGTGCATAAACTTGTCGAAACTTTTAGTTTTCAATGTAGTCAAAATGGAGTGTAAACTATGATATGAAAAATAATAAAAAAACAGGGCGGTAGCATTTTATTTTTAAAGTTCGACCTCGTTTTTAAGACGTTTTAATGAAAAATGATTTAAATCAAATCCGTTTATGATATATGGAGTATATCGGATTGCTGCATTTTTAGTATTCCGTAATTAAATGACAAAAGTAGTGAACGTTATCGTTTGTTTGTGATTACTAGCTTTTGCGAAATTTTAGTATTATTATCCTTTTTGAAGTTAGTTAAAAAGTTATGCAACTTTTTAACTAACTTCAAAAAGGAGGAGGTTCTCAACTTGATTGTTTTTTTTATGTATGTACACTGATTACGCTCAGATTTATGATCCGAGCTACGTGTTTCTTCTTTAGTTTGATGTGGAATAATTGCCATTTGGTCCAGTAGTTTTCATTTTATGAACATTTATTTATGAAAATATTCAGTTCTCGTTTTTTGGGACCTATATTTTTTAAGGCGCAAGATATCTTTCGTAGGCCTGCCTACCCATAGCTAGACACTAAAAAGTAAAAATAAAAAAGACTTGGTTTAAAAAAACCGACTTTAAAAACTAAAAAGTATAAAATAACTTAATAAAGATTTTTGACTAAGAATTTATTTAGTTTTTTAAGTGACAAAATAATATAAAATTTTCTACATCTTAAAGTCGGTGCCGAGTCAAAAATCTTTATTAAGTTATTTTATACTTTTTAGTTTTTTTTTATGTCAGATATTACTGATGCACAATTTTATATCAATTTAAATTGTAGGTCTATGCCTATCACGACGACGAACGGAACTATACAAGACTAGAATAAAGTGCCAAGAAAATTGTTATGAGAATAATAACGTTTCATTATCAAATTATGTTTAACGGGCGATAGCGAGTGTAACAGTGTGCTCGTTGTAGCGAATTAAGTCGTTCCTTAGCTCTAACAATTTTCCCCCCAGTAAAGGTCCTGATGAGAGCATAAAATAAAACCCAATGGTCAGTGGGAAGCAACGACACAGTGTTGGTCCCGAGCCAACTGTCGTGGTCCGTCGCTCCGTAAAACATTTGTCTAATCGAACTTCGGATCAATTTATAATTGCATTGCGGTATGCACTAACTGACATTTAACTCATAGAAATTCTACCACGGTCTATATAATATATGTCACTTGAGAATATCTATATTTCTTTATCGATTAAGACTTTTAAACGGTTAATTCGTAATCATAACTGTTTGATTATGAAGTGTTGACACTTCTTTCAGCTGTTAGCACACATCAAACAAGGCGTCTGTGGTATTTCGGTGTTAACTCAATCTTGCTAATGTGGACTAATTATATCTTTGCAAAGGATTATTTTTTCACCCAAATAAAATAACAAGATATGAGCTGAAGCATTCCAAATGGCTTCGTTAAAGTTAGCTCAGATAAATCTTATTCGAGATAAAAGTATCCCTTAGTATACCCATAAGTTAAATTTAATTCTACGTTATTGCAAGTACATACTTCATATCAATTGCTCCATTTCCAATAATGGAGTTGGTTCTCCTCATGTTATAGAGGAACGGATACTATGCCCACTATACTTATCCCGGGCGGCTTAACAAGTTAGACGCCTCAGTAATCTTAACGTGCATATTTCCTTACAAAATTTGCTTTCACTGGTCAGCACGTGTTAATTGTAGAAATATACACATTAAGTCAGAACACTGTCTAAACACTTAAGCAATGCATACTTTGTTATCAAAATTCCATTCTACGTCATTGGAATGAAATGCGAGTGCAAGTGGTACCACAACGTACATAGAGACAGACTAACCAACACCCTGTTGTATAGATCATCATAATAAAGTAAAAAACTCTTTAGATGATTCCTTGTGTCATATGCAGGATTTATGCGTAAATCAGATAATTTTGCAATGAAACTATCACTTTTGCAATATATAAAAAAAACACAAATCGAAATCTATATGGCTCGTATTCCAAAATTACTATTGTAATTTGAACTTATCTTTCATATATAAAAAACGCATTCACTATGACATACAGAACGAAGGACTACGGGTCTAAAAACATACTTAAAGTAATCGTGAAAAAATATGTTTAATTCCAAACTTCGATTAGTTCTCCTGTGATTGATATTTTGATCTGTGAACCCCTTATATTGAAACAGCGATATCAGGATTTGAGTCCAATAATATAGCTCATCTATCACGCCCATTTTCCTCACAGTATGAGGCATCTAAACGCACTTGCCGGTTCGCGTTACGAATATTAATGCCCGTGCCCTTTACATCTACGACTCGTACGACTATATATGCTATCTATGCTCTATAAATCACAATTCCTTTTGTGACTGACCGTTCGTGTCCAAAATGGGCGAACGGAATAATTTAGGACACTGATATTATCCCAATTATGCTGGATGGTCAGCACGTCATTGCTTTACTAATATGGTTCGCAAGACATTTGCTGCCGGTGGCATTATACTTTTTAATGCTTATTAAAACAGCGATAACGAGATTTGAGTCCACTAATATACCTCATCTATCACGTCCATTTTCCTCACAGTATGAAGCATCTAAAACGCACTTTCCGGTTCGCGGTAAGAATTGTGAAGAATTGAATAAGTAAATACCTTTGCCCTTTACATCTACGACTCGTACGACTGTAGCAGAACCAAAACCGAATACCTGTTTTGCGATTTCGTCGGAACCTCTAGTGCCTCTTAAACTACAAGACAACCGACCACACTACCGTGTAACCCCGAATTTAGGTACCTTGGTTCGCTATTGTAGAGTAATTGTGAAATAGAGAAGGCTGTAAGGAGACGAATAAATGTACTTTAGCTAAAATGGCGACAGGTAACCGGTATGACATGCGACAAACTAATGCCAATAAAAATAAAACATCAGATATATAAATCTCTCCTACGACGGGTCATGTTATACGGGTCCAAATATTTGGTCACTAAAGTGATAGACCACAAAAGAATCTACTCAGCTGAGATGATAATGTTGCGATGGATTGGTGGTGTTACAAGAATGGATAAGGTAAGAAATAAGTACATAAGGGGATCTTTGAAAGTTGCACCTGTTACTGAAAAATTGAGAGGCAGAAGACTGAAGTCGTATGGGCATGTAATGAGGAGGGATGAAGAATGGAGGGAAGTCACGTGACAAAAAGAATGTTAAACTACAAGATTGATGGATATGAATGCAAAGGTAGAACAAAAAGAGTATAATGGATTGTGTGAAGGATGATATGATGATTTGTGGTGTGACAGATTACTTATGTCAAAATGGAGGACTATGGAAGAAAAGAAAATATTATGCCGACTCCAAATAATTGGAGAATGTGAAAGAGAAGAGAAAGATGATGATATATAATGACGGACGTTGATAAATATCAACAGTCTTGAAACTTTCTTAATACTCACTTACGTTTTCGTTATTCCAGTACATTATTATAACTTATGTGCTATATATACACATAGTTATGCGTATATAAAAGATAATTACGTTTAATGACATTCTTATACTATAATCATGTAGAAGTGTAAGGAGTAACGACAATGACTATTTTTTATCAGATAGGCGGTGACCTATCTCCCTGTTTTTGGCTCTAAAATGTACAAATCGCTTCTTTACAAGAGTATTTATGTTCACAAGCTCTACGTGTATATATGTATCATATTGTTGTCTTTGACTGTAACTCGTTAGCAGTCCTATTTACAGAAGCGTAACAAAAGCTAATTGTTACTGTGTAAGAGAAAAATATAAGAAGAATAGGATGAAAACATTTTCAGTCAAATACATCATGCTGTGAAGGCGAACAAAAATCATAATTGTATGAAACAATAGGTCGAAACTTTCCTCGGTCCGTATACAATTGACATATAGATTAAAAAAACCAGTAACATTTCTTATCGAACTCACGGTTGCCTTATAAACAGTTGCTGCTATTGATTTGGGTAACGATGTATTGCGGATAAAACAATTTCCCTTCTGGAGATTACTCCATCAATATTTATTTGCCTTGTTCTCTATATGCTTCACAGGATATTGGAACTTTTTCATCGTTTTGTGTTGCTGGAAATATGTGTCGAACGTTTTTGATGCTCTGCTTGTATTCAGAAAGGAGAAACGAATTTGCTTGAAAGTATTTCGATTTCGGGTATATTTTTATTCAAAACATTATTTAATATTTTAATTTATTTAATAAAAGAAATCCAAAAATGTAAAAACATAAAAGAGAACTCCAAGTGAATGAGGTGTCTCAGAAAGTTTACTATACTAAAGTACATACTAGCTTTCTGGTCATGGGTAGTAACGAATAATTTCTTGCATGCCCGTCTTAACACAGAGATACACTTTACCCCAAACGACAGAAACGTACACAGATAAACACTGGTTACGGTGGGTATTTTTAATATTTCATAAGTAAATCACAATATACACAGGTATTGGTCTAATAATGAAATAATATGTGATGTAACAAAGTAAGTGAGATCAATACTATTAATCCCGGTCTCGTCCAGCAATTAGCACCTGCCAACTACTTTGACATTAGGAATGACGTATCGCATACCGGTTGGTGTTCCAGCGGTGTATAATACATTACCTCAGGTCGTAGCTAATATTACTCAGCGCTAATGTTACATGCAACGTGATATTCCAGTTGGAACAAGTATCCGGTACGTGAGGTGAACGCAATCGGGAGGATTGTACAACTCCCCCATTGAAGTCGGGTCGTTCCCAAATCACAATAGATTAGAATTATTAATAACATTATCAATTGTTGCGAAGGGCTTGACAATATCGGATTATAGATTAAATTTATATTAGGAATTCTATTAATTGCCACTAAAATTACTATTCTTAGCAGTTGTTAAACATTTTGGTACATTCATAATTGATAAGATCGTATACTGGTCGTACATTAATACCACAACAATTTTAACGTCTTATTAAAAATGATAGTATGGACCAAATAAAGAGAACAACAATAAACTTAAACATATAGCATGTCTATAAAAATGATAAATAATTTTTTAAGATGTATTTTACACCTGCAGTCAGTTGAATGTTACGTACAAATGACTTTAGGCCTGACATGTGGCCTACCTTAATACAATTTCATATGGAAATTACATCGATCAATTATTGATCGATGGGAAATTAGTAATATTAGTATAGAAAGTAACGAAGAAACATAAGTACAATATAAATGAAAAAGAGTTTGTAACCTGAATAAGCCTTGAATAAGAATCAGTTGCAATAAATATTGGTATTTAAGGAGATACTTATTACAGTAGGGTTGAATATGAACATTTTATTCGCCGATAAATCGAAATGTATTGTATCGTGAAATATGGTTCTGCAGTTTACATAAGAAATGCAGCGTGGAAAATCCTATATGTTATTTTCAAAACAGAATAGAATTAATGTTTTATTGATATTTGAATAATAGAAGCATTTATTATATTTAATTACATTATAACCAATCAACTTGTATTTCAAGTGAGGTGTGTAAGAATAAGCCCGAATGGCACTCTGCTGTTCGTGCCTACCCCGCAAGGGACCTGGCGTGAAGTTATGTATGTATGTATGTAACCTGTATTTCACAAATAAATGTTTGTAATACACCTAGAGACTATCTATAAGAAATTATTTTAAGCGATAAAACTACCTGTTTATATTTTACAACAAAATTTACGCAAAAAACATTTGTCTGCCTAATATGTACAAAATATTATATGCAGATGAGCAGATATTATGACCTATAGTAGAATTATTTTCTCCGTGCAGTTTGGCTCATAAATAATCGGAGCGGTGAAGCGAGTATTTCGCTCTCTCTTCCACTCACGGGCCTTATGGGCAGGCGTAGTGATACGCATTATTGTTGTCGATAAGCGTTAGCGACAGTGTATTTAGTTTTGTCATTTTGTGGGTTAGTGTGTAAAATAATATAATAATGATTGAAAATAAATTATTAATTAGGCATCTATGTATTAAAAAACTATAAGTACAAAAGTATAGAATGTAACAAGTTATATTAAAAATAAATATAAATACTTATATCTAAGTTTAAAATTAACAGCAAAAAAGATAATAATGATTTTTATAAGAATGATAATCTTTCTTTGATAAGAATGAGTTTTTATCGATAATGGCGTTGCGCTCGCGCAACATGCTCACCGCCCTAGCCAGGCTGAGGCCGAGTTTGATTTATGACCCTAACTGCACGGACAAAATAATTCTACTATAGTAGCATCCAATAAAACCTATTACTACGATGATTACGAATTGATATTTATAATGTTTTGCAATCTAAACAATAAATAATAACAATAGGATGCATGACCTCATTCCAAGCATCGCAAGTTGATCAAATGTGACGCATCTAGCATTTTAATTGCAACACGTTGCGTCAATATGATTACGGCTTGAATGTTACAAATGAAGAAACCGTAAGTTATGATTTCTTGATTGAATAATACAACAAATTACATGATACATTTTATTACGCTAATTACAATATCGTTATTACTATAGATAAGTCTTAGTCCTTTGAGAGGCAATATGGCGATAGCTCGCGATGGCTCAATAGTTATAACATACGCGTATTACTCTAATGATGTGAATTTGTCCTAAGAAAAGACTGTGAGATTTGATTTACCTAATAGTCAAAATACTATATTTTAAATTAAGAGTATTAAGAAAAAATTGTATGCTAGAAAATGGCGACACATATTCTCACTATCATATAAAACCTCGTAACCATGTTTCATACTAATAAAGAATTCATTTCAAAAAATAAATTACTATTACCTTAACTGACCTTAAATATCTAAACCTTGTTGTAATTTGCCTGACAAATTCTAGTTACAACACGAAATATCGTAAATTAATTAAATGTAAAATTTCTAAGCATCCTGCTGTTAAAATAAAATCTTATGTTAACTTACTAACTTCTTTGCGATACCATCCAATAGACAATATAATACAATTGCGTAGATTTATTTCATCATTAGATCAAAAGGATCAACAATTTGTAAATTTTCTTTTTACATATTTTTACAACGTATGGTAGGGAATGAATAATAGTACATCACATTTTTTTCTGTGAAGTAAAATTATCAGATACACATTTTACGTGACATGTATGTCAATTTCAAATACGATCAAGGCTGGCATTATTATTCCCTAAGTGCATTTCCATCGTTTTTTATATTGTACTTCACTGATAGTGATTTGCCGGGATTTATTCGTAAAAGCGCCACGTTGATCTCACTTCCAGGGTTAAATCTACATCAACTATTCAACATACGACAAATGAAATCGTGCGTCGCGTCCATGTGATGCCAGTTATTATTGGTGCAGGACACAATATGCATGACCCACTGTCGGTTGGTTTAATATTCAAGTGTCGCGCGTCCGCGGCGCACGCTCCACTCTAATAAAAGCACGCTCCGACGCTTAACGAGCCCGCCGACCGATGAGCTCCTTCGTATTTCAAACAAGGCGACCCGGTACGTGACCGCAACGGCCCAAGAACTTAATTTGTGCAGTAACAAGGAGATTGAGAATTATTGGTTCGGTTAATTTCTCGTTAGGGGTAGCGTACCCGTTACCACCATGTTACCTATATAGACAAGAGTCTAGAGGTAATATGGGGTGAATTCCATGAACGAGCTTTCGTAATTTTACCTACCACTAGAGCATTTATCCTATATGACTTCGGATCCGAATTCCGTGAATGGTAGTCCAATTTCTTATATTAAAAATATCCTATGTTCATCCCGGTAATCAGAACACGTGTACCAAATTTTATGATACGTAGTTCATTTAACATCATTTGAACAAACTCTGAATCCGTACCCCGCGAAAAACATGCCTATTTTAGGACAAGAGTATCTCTCGTATGGTTATCGTTTATGCAATTTACATGAATAGATGCCAAAATTTATAACAATGAAAACATCTAAACAGAAACATCTTCATATTTATCATTGGTAAGGATCATTAATGACAATTATGACATTTCTATTGGACCACAAATTAATTAATTAGTTTACATCCCCAGAATTAAAACGGTTAAGAAAAAAGTTTTTCAACTCGCTAAAATTTTCATTTTCCGTTTTAAGCTGACAATAGAATACAAAGTTTTCGATCCCAAACGTGACAAAAATTTAAACGGTAACTTTTTCCTCTCTCAATCTGACTAACAAAGATTAACTTTATTTAATAATTCGAAAACTATTTGCTACAATACAGACTTGAAGTTTAAAGGTTTAAATAGACACTTCGGCAGCTTAACCGAATCCAAGGTTCTATGGTATCAAAGGAAGTTATCAGGCATCGAGGGTCCATTGATTGCGGAACAAAGAGGCTTTCGTCTTGCGACATTTCGAGTTCAGTTCGTTTTCCGCTCACAATGCGGGCGACGATTTTCGTCTTGCATTCCGGATTATACTTCCACGGTTCATTCAGTTTCCCTCGTCATTGTTCAGCGTTTCCCATGAAGCTGGAGGCCTTACGTCTAGACTATGGTAGCAATTTTATATACACTGCCGACGCAATTTATCAAGCTCAGTATAACAACAGCAAATTAATACATTGCTAGGATTCATAAAGCCTTAGGGCTCGTCCGTTTTGGCTAAAAGCCAACATGCTTACATAATGCGCGTAAATACCTGCTGCCATGACCATTCTTAATTACTTTACTAGCATTTGTAAGTGGGTTTTTATGGTAAGTAGTAGATGGAGCTATGCGGCTTTTACTACAAGACAAAGTTCTAGAAGGTACAAGGATCTTTGTACGTATTCCAGCTGAACATCATAGTTTTGATCCAAACGATTGAGAATGAGTGGACTTAATACTAAAATCAAAAATTATTTCAAAAATAACTTTTTAAAACGAATTTATCAACTATGCAACCGGGATGTCAAAACCAACACGATAAATAAATTCCAAGTAAACTCCAATATATCATTTTAATATAACCTAAATTAACAAAAAATAAAAAACATCGTTTAAAAAAACCGACTTCAAAAACTAAAAAGTCTAAAATAACTTATTTCTAAAGCTATTATTATTAATATATATTATCTTAAACATCTTAAAGTCGGTGCTTAGTAATTTTCAAAATATAGTAAGTAATTTTTATGTTTTACTTTGCACCGACTTCAAGATGTTTTAGATAATATAAACTGACGGACTCATAAACTGCATCAAAGTTCAGGATTACTTTGAAATGATTTTTTTAAATAAGTATGCAAACTTTTTAGATTAAATTATATAAATATGGAGAGACTGGCTCTTAATCTCAAAAAAAAGGAAAATTTAAAAATAGAACTGCAGTAAAACAATTGAATATAGCCGGGAAAAGAAAATTTACTCGTAGTATCAGATTTGCGTGTTATTTATAGCAAAGTTTTAAATTGATTCTCATTGATTTTTTATTCTTTTGTCAATTGAATTATTGTTACCAGCAGAGTTGTTGGGTTAGTTTTTTAACTCATCGAGAGTTTTTGAACCATAATATGGATACTTCGTCCGAACAAGCGGCTCAAATTGTAGCATTGATGCGGGAGGGCTTGGATCAACGAACGATTGGTAGAAGTTTAAATTTAAACCAGTCTACGGTTTCTAGAATATACAGAAGGTTTGTGGAGACAGGTTCTTACAGAAGGAGACGTGGTACAGGCAGGACTCGAGCAACCACCGGTCCGTGATGACCGATTTATTGTTACAACTTCCCTGTGAAATCGTTTCCTCACGTCTGTTAACATCAAAACAGAGCTTAATGAAGTGCGTGGAGTAAACGTGAGTGCACGAACAATAAGAAGAAGGTTAAAGGAAGCGGATATCACTCCTTTTAGACCAGCAAATGGTCCAAAGTTGTCTGTAGCTCACAGACAAGCTCGCTTAAGATTTGCGCGTGAACACCTGAATTGGACAAAAGAGCAATGGACCTCCGTATTGTTCACGGACGAGTGTAGGACATGTTTATATGGTGCAGATGGTCGCAGAAGAGTCTATCGTCGACGTGGGGAGCGATATGCTCAAAGTTGCATTGGGGAGCGTGTTCCTTTTGGAGGCGGTTCGTGTATGGTCTGGGGTGGCATATCGATGAACGGGCGAACAGAACTTGTGTTCATAGACATGGTCCGTCAAAACGGTAATACAGGGGGTTTGACTGCACATCGCTACATAACAGAGATCTTAGAAGATCACGTGGTGCCTTACATGGGATTCATAGGCGAAAATTTTACTTTAATGCAGGATAATGCCCGGCCGCACGCTGCTGCACAAGTTCGACAACATTGCGAAGAGGTTGGGATACGTACAATGAATTGGCCAGCACGCAGCCCGGATCTTAATCCCATTGAGCATGTTTGGGACAATTTAAAAAGAGCTGTATATGAGAGAAGCCCACGACAGTGGCAGCACTAAGAACAGCACTTTCAGAAGAATGGGACAATATTCCGCAAGATCTTTTCATAACCCTAATAAAATCTATGCGGAACCGATTAGAATCCATAATAAGGGCACGTGGAGGTAATACACCTTATTAAAACATAAATAAACCCTTGCATAAAGTTTGTGTCTATTGTTAAAACCAATTTTTTAATTAAACCAATTTTCCTTAAATTTCTGTTTTTTCTTCAAAAAAAGTCTTAAGGTCCTTTCCAGTACACAAACTTAAACTTATATGATGATGATATGACCCTACGCTGTTTTAAAGTTCATGAACCAATCTAGAGGTTTCAATTTAAATCTGTATAGAAAGTTTGCATACTTGGTTAAAATATTTATTTCAAAGTCGTCTATTACTTTGATGCAGTTTATGAGTCCGTCAGTGTATATTACAAATAAGATATTATAATTAAAAATAGCTTTAGAAATAAGTTTATACTCTTTAGTTTTTGAAGTCGGTTTTTTTATCATCGTACAAAACGCCAAAGCAGCCTAGATTTTGTACGAGAGCAGCAAGTTATTATGTCATATCTTTAACCAATCATATAGCGCCTTTTATTATTAAAACAGTAATTAAAATTATTTCTACCATCATTATTTACAAGTATGATGATAACAACATATAATAAACATGTCTACTTTTTACGTAAACATTGTTTAAGAAATTATTGCTGAATTTGCCACCTACCCATTAAAATGAATGAATGAATGAAAAATTTATTCTTCACCATAAAAGGTTACCATGGAAAAGACAAATAGCTAAAAACTAGCAAATAATAATTGTTCAAGTAACCATTAAAAATGAAACTTTTTGAACTACATGTGTGAATTAAGAGAGAGAGAGAGAGAGAGAGAGAGAGAGAGAGAGAGAGAGAGATAACACTGTAATGTACACTATTACAGAAAACAAACTTACAGCCTAAAAACATTCTAAATGTGGCGGTCTTATCGCTAAGCAACGACGCTCTTCCAGACAACTTTTTCGTTTAAATTTTCTGTTTCGAATTTAAAACATCAAATATGAACTATTTATTACCTTTTTAGTTGAGTGAACGATCCATGGTAAGCCGAGGGGTAAAGCGATAGAAGGCAGGCGTACTGAACGCATTGGAAACTGTTATTAGTGGTCCACAACGTCTCTGTTTAAGTATCCAGTACGCTGTGTACCGTTCAATGCTATGTTTGTGGAACGTGCAATGTTCGAACCCTAGGACTTGGCGTTCTGCGGGTATAATAACAAATATGTACTACATTGCATATAGATTAGTTAATACTTTGTTGCATACCAAATTAAATCACAATAAAATTGTCTGGCGACATCTAGCGATTAGGTGAGGCAGAAAATGAGATAGAACCTAAAAATTATATAATTAGAATATACACAATTTATGTAGTTTAAATGTCTTAATAATGATTTTAAATGTTCATAGTAAAACATTTTAATAAATTAGATCAAATTCTAATTAAATACTAACCAGCAAACAAAGATTATACATTTTTAACCTCAGCACACTACGATTATATTACGGGTTAAATATCTATACTAATCTATACCAATATTATAAAAAGGAAAGATTTGTAATTTTTAATGTTTGTACCGAATAAAATCAAAACTTCTAGTCCGATTTCAAACTTCTTTCACTATTAGAATGCTACATTATCTGAGTGAGTAACATAGAAACAAATAGAGATATCTACTAAAACTTCAATACTGTAACCGAGGTGAGAATTTTTTTTGCTATATAATCATAAAAAAATCTTTCGTCGCATGCGCGGGGAAACTATTGCTGATAGAACAAAAAATGTTGTATAATATTAAATAACATACCATATGTGCAACTAATGCAGTTATGTCACTATAACTACTTTTTTACATTTTAAAAGTTGATAGAAATGCCAACCAAAATCAGACCATGTTATCCATACCTTTGTAATTAATCCTTATCCAAATAAATCATTTCTTATTCAAGACTGTTTCAATACCTAGAGATTACTTTTTAAATTATTTAAATCGAACATCCTATTTAAAATATATTACGATTTTAAAAATGTCAATCTAAACATAACACTTAGCGCTGGAATCGGGTTCTAGGATTTGATGAAATTTTATGTGTGTTTGAGTGGTGTTTTTCTAGACCACTCGACTGCCAAATCGTAACATGTAATAAATTATAAAACTAAGATTCTACTTGATAACACTTAATGATGTTTACAATTTTCGCTGAATTGCAACTGTCGCCGGCCGCCACACCAATATTGAAACACTTTACAAATAACACCTTAAGTTAGGTTTTAATGTCTGAGATTTGAAGTTTTATCAAAAAATAATAAACGTGGCGGCGAAACTTTGGCGTCAAATTCTTTGACGAAACCTTTAGTTCATCGTTTGAAATTCTGAAGAAAGTTTGACGTGTTTCTAGAGTTACACAACCAGGTACAATTTTCAGACGAAACTTTACTGAAGCATTACCTAAAAATTGTTTTAAAGCCGTAACACGCTCCAGTCAAAAAGCCAAAAACGGCGGACCAAAATTTAATTAAAACTTTGCAGCGATTAACTCAAACCTACGAAACTTAGATAAAGCCCGATTAATTATTACACTGTTCATAGACAAAATATCTCAAACTGTCCTAACGAGACAAAAGACTGGAATGTAAACACCAATCACCCATTAAGACGTCTCATAAATGCAAAGCTGGAAAAAGTATTCGTTTTTCCCCTTTTAGTACTTACAGACCCGTCTTTATCGGAAGGGAAATGCGGGAGCAGCTATTTGTTTTTACAGCCGAACGCCATTGAACAAATTAGGTGGACAAACTGTTGAAACGATCGAGGTGTCTATATTCCACTCTGAGGAAATTCTTCTCTAAAAATCGTTTGAGAGGGAACGTCTCCGCAATTGAACTCGAGCGAGGTGATCATTTTCTCTTTCCGATAGAAATATTGGAACGATTTGCGTATTATTGGCAGATACTTAAAGGACTCATGTATAATAGAAATTTCTACTATTGACAACACAGGTAAGTAACTATTGATATTCTTTTTTCATAAAATTGCAGTAATTTACTAATTGTCACCTTAGTCACACCGTTTAAAACGTAAATAGAAGTTTTCTATAAATAATGCAACAGATATAAAAAGACAATACAGAAATATCGAAATTGTAATAAATTCAAATTAGTTATATTATGGCTGATTTTTTAATTATCAAACTTACGTTATGCATTAACTTAATAATCATCTGAATAAACATGACAGATGGGTAGGCCGACAAATGTGCCGATTTCGTAAGGGTTCCATTTTTGACTAAAACTCTACGAAACTCTAATATAAAGTTCTCATTTGCAATAAAATTCTTATACCTTAAAGAAACATATTAATTATGGTAAAGAACTTCTAATACTTTTGCTTAAAAAATCATAACGACAATCATACTGTTTGGCAATGTTAACTATACTCAAATGTAGTCCACAAGCATCTGCTACTTTATCTAAACCAACACATTCAATACTTTTACGAGTAGTAGTGTTCTAAACACAAGTATCTACTTATATTTAAATTCTCAACAACTCAATAACAGCCAAATTCTTTAAACATAATAAAGATGTGAATTTTATATGATTGAACGTGCTCAAAACTCCTAGCCAGTCCCAGAAATTCGAGAAACCTTTTTGTGTTAGACAGCCTATAATACACATTGAGGGAATTTATAAGCTATATAGTCACATATAAATCTTATCTTCTATGTATACAAATATTCCCTGTCACAGAGTTTGGACCTAAACTCCGAAACTACTTAACCGATTTTGATATTTTTTCATTTTGCTGGATTTGTTCCAACTTAGGACATAGGATAGGTTTCATTTTAATTTATAACATTTTTTTAAACGAGAAGTATGAGTTCTGCTGTCAACTAAGTTCCATAAGCATTAAATAGATATCGCCATACTTTAAGACCCACCCTTTCTTTAAGTATTAGGAAGCTAACCTTGATCAATATAATCATATATATAAATAAAAATTAAATTTATGTACGCGCATAACTTGGGAACGAACTTTACCGATTTTGGTAACCTTTTTTTGTGTATATTTGGGTCCCCGGATGGTTTAGATTCATAATTGGATCTGGGAGGTGGAATTAGAATCGGGTCCTAGATTTTTATTTTTTAGGTCAGGGGAACTTCTGCCGGGACCCCTAGTTTTATATATAGTTGACTAGAAATAGCATTTGATCTAACATTAGAAAACCTCAAATACACAAAAAGTTTATATTCAAATTGTTATATACATTTCAGGGTTTCGTAGCCAAGTATTACATAATCCTTCACAGTCAGGCCAGCATTTGTCTGTTTTACATACCTATATCCCATGACTAAAAATATGAAGGAATATCGTCTCTATGTTTAAAATGTTCCGTTCACTATATAATCTTAATAAGTACTAAAATATCCAATAACCACCTTCAAATTAAGCAAATATTAAGACCATTTAAAACTTGCTAAAAATAGATTTAAACTTTGTAGACAAATAGACTAATTTTAGACAGCAATATCTGCAAAAACGAGGCCATTTGAATCAGATGTTACGCTAAAAATTGCTTCGCTAAAGTTGTTTCTTAAAATTTTGCAGACAAAATGTGAACGAACTCTAGAGCAAAAGCAGTAACGGGTTTCAGGAAGCCATAGAGGTGTTTACTGTCTGTCATAAAGGCGAGTTGCCTGATCCGTAGGTTCGAATGCGATCTGGTGACGGCTCGTCTAATCCATTTCAATCTTTTAGTGCAAAGTGCACGATAAAGATTCAATAGATTCATAAGAATTAAAGATAATTTTAGCGAAAACTTGAAGATTGACGTTATGTTGCGCATTTTTTATTTTTCCTGTTACAACCAAAAATGTGCAAAAAACCCACTTTATTGCTAAAATAAACAAATACAGAAACAAAATGCATAATTACAATACTTCTTGGCAAAACAACAGGCTGCCTTATCGCTAAAAGCGATACAGTCATGCATTTAGAAAATGAACACTTCAATTTCTCTATAAATTTTATAATTTAAGTCAGTATTTAAGACTTGTTTGAGTAAGATATCTTGTGAATAAATATTTGCTGTCTTAACCAACACACTTTGTCAGGATAAGTCCTATAAATTGATAAAAGACTGCCAAAACTTAAGAGATTAAATATTTTTCATACTAAAAAAATAACAATTTTCTTAAAATCTTGACGTAACATAACATAACAAAACGAGTAGTGAACTTTTAATCAGCAGGAACAAATTTTTAAAAAGGTTAACAATATTTTTCACATCGAAAATCATGTTGACCTGCAATTTTTTTTGCGTACTGTATCGACGTGTGTGAGTAAAGACAGGATTAACGAGCGAGTCAGAGGGAATGATTAGTGCCGCTATTTATGATTCGTTTCTTTATTGACGAAGTTTTATAACTGTAAGAAAACCCATGTAAAGATACAATAAACTTGCGATTTTTTGTATACTGGAGCATATTCTATGAACTTCTATGCAAGTCATACATAAAAGTCGGACAAGTGCGTTCTTTTGTGTCTTAGTTTCGTGGATAAACATAGATTTGATGTTCCGTAGTAAGCTGTATGGTATGAAAAGCAGTGAAGCGATTGTCAAACTAAAATAGATGTTCATGAAGTGGACGAGTCGGCGGCAGACTCGACGGCGCCCGGTACCGCGCCCTAGCGCCATGATGGCGGCCCCATGAGACACGCCCGTTACTTTACTAGTACGTCTGTTGTTACCATAATCAATGTTGCTTTCCTATATGCCTGACAATTATAAATCCTGACTATTGCGAGGTTCTGCCTTTCTATCTCCTCTATCTATCAGTCTACTGGATTTCATATTATGATTTTATAGATACGTATTCTACGTATAGATATCGTTTTTTGGGTATATTAGTAAATAACGATGTTAAACGATTACGTAAATTACTAAAATCAAGTAGGAGAAATATACTTACGGCTCTACAATAATGTCTTAAAACTTGTGAATTTCTTAAAAAAAATTCTTTTCCCTCCTTCCAAGCATTCGGAGCGGACACGGCGTCTTTTTTTCCTCTAGTCTGGCATACGTCCTCTATCATACCACAAACCATCATGTCTTCCTTCACACTCAGTTTTGAACTATGTGGCAGTAAATTCTAAAGACGAGACACACTGTATTTTGAAATATAGTTTGTTCTCTATTATATGCTTTTTGAGATCGTGTAATGACAAACAAATTTACTGTTTGCCAAGATTTATGGTGAACGTTTCTGTTATTTTATGATTACTTATTACCGGATGACACTTAAACACATTTTAAACCAATTATGAATTTTTGAAAGCGTATCATTAAACCTCAGCAGATCCGTTAGCATTTCATGAAAAACTAATCTTGAATCAAATAAAACCAGAGAGAATCAGAATCGATATTTTAGATGTGCCTTGGATCCAGAGTGAGAGCCAAAGAAATTTCCCGTGGGTGTCGCAAAACGACCCGCGTACTGGTTACAGGGATTGAAAATGTGAAGTAAAATCGAGATTATCTAATATAATTATTATGAGACAGCCTTTTCGGTTGCATGTGAAGTATTATATTTATAAGTAAGTATTCCAGAGAAACATCGTTCGTGTTGCCATGACGACATTAGGTAGGGAATTCCACAATTCCAACGACATCCTGTAAGATATCGAATTGAAATATGTACGATTTAAGATAAAGTTCTTGTATGAATCCGTTAAATTTTTATTAAAATCTGTTGAGACCTTTCAATAATTTGAAACAAACCTTAGAGGTAAAAATGCTAATTTAAGATTAACCTGTTTTCACTTGAATATTATTGCTATAGAATAGGTAGATTTACACGTTCCAGGAACATTATACACATATTTTACATGTTAAAAATTAGGGCGTTATTGTCTAAATAATAACATGTCTTCGATGTTGATAATCTGATAGTTTATTTATTACTTTTGTTATGTTAATGTTCTGTTTGAAACAAAATCTTGAGCTAACCTGCACTTAACTTATATATTAATGCCGTAGAAATCAACATTTCATTTTCTTATCCTTCTAAAAATACTAAATCTCACTAAACTTAATAACATTCCGAGAACATATCCCCATATGAAAGGCTAATGACATAAAATGTAAGACTTAGCAAAAGAAATGAAACAAGTGTCCCTTAACGGCATTCGTTGGAACTTTGCGCAATACATTCCGAAGTACAGCTGGCTGTCCTAACAGAATAACTTATAGCAACGTTGCACTCTCTTGGGGCTATTGTATCATTGTTAGTCCTTGTTTCTTCATCGTAATGAATGTGTGTTTGTTGTGTAATGCTTTCATAAGAGACTTATGGAATCTTCAATTTTAAAACTATATCAAATATAAATATTATAATTACATACAATCATGTCTTCAAATATTTTGTCTTAAAATACTTTGACATAATGAAGGTATAGAACCATTATCATAAAATTGTGTAGTTTTGGTAGTTTCAACGGGGATTAAAATAAAATACATTGCATTCCTAAACTGGATAGGTTTAGCGAGATACGCATCCGTAAGGTGCAAGAGCAAATCTGCATGGAGAATAGATTTGACGACAAAAACAAATATAAATAAATATCTTTAGAAACGTTACAAGTAGGTACTTGAGTTTGGTTAGTAAATTCTGTAGTAATAATCATAACAAACTTCGTTGATGTTTCAAGCTCAAACTACGGAGCCAGTCGACGCATAGAAAAGGATATGTTTGTCAATTCACTGTGTAAATAAACACCATGTGTAATTGAGACAAAAAACAGACGGCCGGATGAAGTTGTTTATTAAAGTGACGCATATGTTAAGTGTTATTTACACTATGATAGGTGGGAGGAGGACAGGAACTAATGAAAGTAATAATTTTGAGTATTTAATTTCAATTATCTTATTTATGTTTACATTAAAGAATTATGGACAATATGACAGTTTATTTTATATTGTTACATACCGACAAAGAAATGCGCACACTTGCCCGTCGTAAAACGCAGTTTATTGCCTTCTTTGATTTAGGAATTCTTTTGTTTACTTTGTGTTTAGAATTTATAATTCAGAAAAGCATGCTTTGTTATTGAACTTGTTTTATGGCCGTCATTAGTGTCGAACTAATCCTTGTTGTTATTTATTGCATTGCGTTGAAGCTTGCCAAGTGTGCGGATTAACTCGGTGACCGCGGTCCTTTGTTATACAGTTTAGTATAAAACAATGCCCGAACAGAGGGTTGCGGCAGTCAAGCGACGATTACGATACTAGCAAAACGTGTGTAGTACTTTCGATTAGCGATATAGTGACGGACTTTGCGCGTGTTATTTAATAGTGCAGTTTATACAGTGTCTAGTTATATTTGTACCTGTTTTATACGTGTTTGGACAGTCCTAATAAACTCTATAGTAATTCCAAGGGCATTTTAATTCGAGTCCTGTGTAGCTCATAACAATATTAAAGCAGAAAACCAACAGAATGATAACAGATGGGAAACAAGATAAAATATTGTAGTAGATACTTGTCTATTGTTTTGACTAAAAATGTTATGGTGTATTGAAGATGTGAGGTGTAGTAAAAACATTTGATTGGGTTACTAGTAGATAGCATGCTTACACTGTGACATAAGGTCATTACATTACATGACATTATATCATTGTTGAAGAAACAATTCTTTACAAAACCTATGAGTCGAAATTATCTTTAAGTACAACCTATCAGCCCTCTTAGAAAGTGAGAGCTAACAATTTGTTTGTTTAAAATAGTAAAGTTCAACCCCCGTAGTGGGCTACGGGATACCCAGTATTCATATACTGTATAGGCTGATATAGACAGCAACATGAACATATTGGATTATAGAAAGTAAATAATGCAATAATAGGGAAGTATCACGTACCAATGAAGAACGGATTTGCCAACAGGACCGTACAAAGAAGTTTACCCGTGCAGGAATAGAAAAAGAACACAATTTCCTGCAGCCGGGCGGCCCGTCGTAAGAGGCGAAAAAACACACCACAGCCAAGTGGTAGAGTATTTGCGCGTCTGGATAGCTACCACTCCTGGTCTAGGGTATGCTGCCATAACAACCTTAAGTTGTGTTTCGGCATTAATTGCCAGGTTTCAGTATCCTTTAAGAGAGCAACAGCGCACTTGCTATTGCAAATGTCCATAGACGATGGTAACCACTTTCTTTAGGTGGGCCGTCTGCCTGTTTGTTAAACTCATGCAATAAAATAATGTATGTGCGTGTAGCTTACACGCAGTAGAAGTGAAACTTCAGAGAATATACAGGTGAACATATTTATATTTACAACACTTAGCAACCAAGAGTGAGGAGGCTACAAAAACTACTATACTATAAAAACTACCAAACTTACCAACACTAGTAAAACTGCCAAAATGACGAAAATAGCAAATCACAAAAAAATACCAAGGAATTTAGTGTCGCTTTTTCATTTCGCTTTTTTGTTTCATCGAGTTCAAATTATAACGATTCTAAAGTTTCACTTCAAAAATTAACTACTATGTTGTTTCTAATCTATACTATAAACAAGACACACTTATCCCGATAAACATTTTGTCACTGAGACGTTTTAATCCAGCAAATAAGCGATAGTCACTCGCATGGCTGCATCACAACCGTGCGAGAATGCCTGCCTTTAAGAGGTACCTCTGTCCCAGCTTGCATGAGTTCACATCAAAGTTAACTGAGAAATAGACATTATCAAACCCTGATCACAACACCCTACTTCATAAAACTATTCTTAATAGAAACTTTAATCCAAATTTTTAAACACTAATAATAAAGCTGTCTTCAGAATAATGAAAGTTATTTTTAAATAATATTTCCTGAAACTTCTATACCTAGGTGTTAGACAATTAAAACGGAAACGGTATACAGCGCGATTATAGGACGATTTTTCTTTTTAATCTGACTTTTCGGCCACATGACAGTATATGAATATATGTTAAGTGTCCTATTTTGTATGTGTTTTGAATCACGTTTATTGAAAAATAAATAAAATATTAGATTAGCGCTACGCAGACGCGCACGCTACGCGCGCGTTTTTGCTGGGTGTGATTTAAAAAAAACTGATTGCAACATGATTTCTCACCGATGTATACAAATTTTATCCTGCGATACTTTGCGTACCGGGAATCCCGCAGGAATTTCAAGTCTAGCGTGAACGAAGTCGCCGGCATATCCTAGCAATCTATAATATTATAAAATTCTAAACATGCCGTGTCTGTACATTGAAGCTATTAAAAATACAACTGGAATAGACTATATAAACGATAGAGAACTTGATGCAATTTTTTTTTTAGATTTCTTATCTGTCTGTACGTTTGTTCGGGATTCATGTAAAAACTAATGGTCTGATTTCTTTGCGGTTCTCGCTGATCGACAGCTAATTCTTAGACTTAAAATCTGTTCTGCTTTTTATCCCCGGAATTTTAAATTTATGTATTCATAACAAATTACGTTAGATTTTCGTCTTTTAAATCAATAACATAAATATATTGTGGAACAGTAAAGAAATCAGTTTAATTGAATTAAATAATTTTCAAATAATATTGAAGGTTTAAATATTTTCAAATAAAAAATAAACTAAACTTTAAAACCATGTGTTACAAAATATAACTGTCTAAAAATTGGTACGTAAAACTGAATGAATCACATGTAGTAAGTACTACCCGTGCGCAGAAGGTTTGCCGATCGCCTCATGACGTCACACGTCGATGGTCAGTAGGGTTGACAAAAAAGGATACAGAATTACACTGACGGACTCATAAACTGCATCAAAGTAATAGACGACTTTGAAATAAATATTTTAAACATGTATGCAAACTTTCTATACAGATTTAAATTGAAACCTCTAGATTGGTTCGTGAACTTTAAAACAGCGTAGGGTCATATCCTTAAGTTTAAGTTTGTGTACTGGACCTTAAGTTTATGTTTGTGACTGACCTTAAGACTTTTTTGAAGAAAAAACTGAAATTTAAGGAAAATTGGTTTAATTTAAAAATTGGTTTTAACAATAGACACAAACTTTATGCAAGGGTTTATTTATGTTTTAATAAGGTGTATTACCTCCACGTGCCCTTATTACGGATTCTAATCGGTTCCGCATAGATTTTATTAGGGTTATTAAACGATCTTGCGGCATATTGTCCCATTCTTCTGAAAGTGCTGTTCTTAGTGCTGCCACTGTCGTGGGCAGTTTCTCGCATATACAGCTCTTTTTAAATTGTCCCAAACATGCTCAATGGGATGAAGATCCGGGCTGCGTGCTGGCCAATTCATTGTACGTATCCCAACCTCTTCGCAATATTGTCGAACTTGTGCAGCAGCGTGCACCCGGGCATTATCCTGCATTAAAGTAAAATTTTCGCCTATGAATCCCATGTAAGGCACCACGTGATCTTCTAAGATCTCTGTTATGTAGCGATGTGCAGTCAAACCCCCTCTATTACTGTTTTGACGGACCATGTCTATGAACACAAGTTCTGTTCGCCCGTTCATCGATATGCCACCCCAGACCATACACGAACCGCCTCCAAAAGTAACACGCTCAATCACAATGCAACTTTGAGCATATCGCTCCCCACGTCGACGATAGACTCTTCTGCGACCATCTGCACCATATAAACATGTCCTACACTCGTCCGTGAACAATACGGAGGTCCATTGCTCTTCTGTCCAATTCAGGTGATCACGCGCAAATCTTAAGCGAGCTTGTCTGTGAGCTACAGACAACTTTGGACCATTTGCTGGTCTAAAAGGGGTGATATCCGCTTCCTTTAACCGTTAACCTTCTTCTTATTGTTCGTGCACTCACGTTTACTCCACGCACTTCATTAAGCTCTGTTTTGATGTTAACAGACGTGAGGAAACGATTTCGCAGGGAAGTTGTAACAATAAATCGGTCATCACGACCGGTGGTTGCTCGAGTCCTGCCTGTACCACGTCTCCTTCTGTAAGAACCGGTCTCCAGAAACCTTCTGTATATTTTAGAAACCGTAGACTGGTTTAAATTTAAATTTCTACCAATCGTTCGTTGATCCAAGCCCTCCCGCACCAATGCTACAATTTGAGCCGCTTGTTCGGACGAAGTATCCATATTATGGTTCAAAAACTCTCGATGAGTTAAAAAACTAACCCAATAATTCTGCTGGTAACAATAATTCAATTGACAAAAGAATAAAAAATCAATGAGAATCACTTTAAAACTTTGCTATAAATAACACGCAAATCTGATACTACGAGTAAATTTTCTTTTCCCAGCTATATTCATTTGTTTTACTGCAGTTCTATTTTTAAATTTTCCTGTTTTTTGAGATTAAGAGCCAGTCTCTCCATATTTATATAATTTAATCTAAAAAGTTTGCATACTTATTTAAAATAATCATTTCAAAGTAATCCTGAACTTTGATGCAGTTTATGAGTCCGTCAGTTTAGTTGTTGCAATAAATTTATTATTTTTAACCGACTTCGAAAAAAGGAGGAGGTTCTCAATTCGTCGGGATCTTTTTTTTTTTTTTTTGCTTTTTTTTATGTATGTTCGCCGATAACTCCGTGATTTATAATCCGATTTACGTTATTCTTTTTTTGTTCGACGCGGAATAGCTGCCATGTGGTCCCCTAAAAATTTGACATAGTTTGGCCCAGTAGTTTTCATTTTACGAACATTTTTTTGTTCCCGCTTCTTGGGACCTATATTTTTTAAGAAGCGCGGCACCATTCGTGGGTCCACCCATACATAGCTAGACACTAAAAAGTAACAAATAAAATTTAAAAACTTCGTTTAAAAAACCGACTTCAAAAACTAAAAAACTGTATAAAATAACTTATTTCTAAAGCTATGATTTTTAATATATATTATCTAAAACATCTTAAAGTCGGTGCTTAGTAATTTTCAAAATACAGTAATTTTTATGTTTTACTTTGCACCGACTTCAAGATGTTTTAGATAATATATATTAATAATAATAGCTTTAGAAATAAGTTATTTTATACATTTTAGTTTTTTCGTTTTTGAAGTCGGTTTTTTTAAACGAAGTTTTTAAATTTTATTTGTTACTTTTTAGTGTCTAGCTATGTATGGGTGGACCTATGAATGGTGCCGCGCTTCTTAAAAAATATAGGTCCCAAGAAACGGGAACAAAAAAATGTTCGTAAAATGAAAACTACTGGGCCAAACTATATCAAATTTTTAGAGGACCACATGGCAGTTATTCTGCGTCGAACAAAAAAGAATTACGTAAATCGAATCATAAATCTCAGAGTAATCGGTGTACATATGGAACGAAAAGGAAATTTTCTTCATAAAAAATGTTCATAAAATGAAAACTACTGGGCCAAACTATGTAAAATTTTTAGGGGACCAGTTGGAAGCTATTCAGCGTCCAAAAAAAAAGAATCACGTAAATCGGATCATAAATGACGGAGTAATCGGCGAACATACATAAAAAATGGCAAAAAAAAAAAAAAAAAGATCCCGACGAATTGAGAACCTCCTCCTTTTTTCGAAGTCGGTTAAAAACGAAATTCAGTTAGTCGACTACTCACACAAACAAGTATTTGAGATGTTATTTTTATCAAGATATCCAGGCGACTACTGCATCATCAACTACATAAAATGTCAATTTAAGAACGTCCCACGGGCTATAAACTATCTTGATGTTTCTGGTACATTATAATGAATTAAGTATTCATACAAACCACATAAAATATCAAAGCAACATCTCAATAATAAACAAAAAAATATTTTAAAAACTTACAGCAAAGGATTTTAAAATTGTTTATAGTAAACATGTACCTATTTCATTAAATTCACAGTTCATTAAAATCTATGAAATATTGTCAGAATTTTTCAAGATATTTATGGGATCGTAATATGCCTATTTTTTCCAGACAAAGTAAACGTCATATTAATAACCGGAGATCTGAAAGAGTCAATTACAGCTCATTTACGATAAAATTTTAAAAAAAACTTTAATTTACAATAAAAATTGCATTTTAGGCAGTTAGCATAATATTTTATTCATATGACATCTTCGTTATTAAATATCCTACATAATCAAATTTCACACCAATCGATTGATTCCCAAGACCATGAGAATATATTTAGTTGTATTTATGGCTTCACTCTTTTAAATGGTACCGTAATAGTATAAAGCTTATTCACTTCCTCATAAAGTTAGATATCTAACACAAGAAAACCCAACTATTCCGTTTAATTGCCTAATGGTACATATTGATACATAATAGGAATCTAACAGAATACTTATTGAAACTCATGAGTTTACCACCGCTTGCAAAGCGATTGTTGTTACTGTTATAGGAGAGAAAGCGACACAATATGCAATTAGTATATAATTGTTTAAAAAGCAATTGTTTAACGAATAGAGTTTTGCCTGAGAAAAAGTCAAGGACCAGATTAATGTTCAAATAAAACAAGCTATTTATAAAGCTGTCCACTGAGGAGAACGTGGCTCAAAGCGCTGAAACAACGTCTACTCTATTTGTCTCAGCTAACACAACCGCTGCCCACTTCTCGGCGCCTCCTAGTCGTTTGCGTTAGGGATTTATCCCCTTTTATTTAGGGTTGTACTTGTTCGCTTATTTTTACTTTGATACTCTTGTTTAGTTTCAATTTAAAGGTAATATCAATTACCAATATCGATAATATTAGTCGCAAGTCGTTTCTTATACCAGCAAAAGTTTACGAAGCGACAGGAAATTTTAAGGTGCCTTAAAACATTAATAAAAAAACTAGTACTGGCACTGCGCCGTACGATTTTCATATAATCATGTTTTTTCCGGTAATAACTGGATCAGTACAAAAATATTTCTACTCATATTAATGAAATTTTCAGGCAAACGAATAAAGATCCAAACAAAATGAACGTTGAGAAAAGCAATATAATCTTTCGAATTGACGCTACCCTCGTCGCGAGGAAAATTTCCTTTTATTGTGTTAGCGAATGCTTATTGTATCCGACCATTGTATCTGGTACAGAAGCCGCGCCTTCTCGGTTTTACTTTACAATTGTGCGATGACAAATAGCTAAAGCGATACATTAGGACCGTCGAAGGGAGAATTCCAATTTCTAGTTTCTATTATTAATTTGTTGCGCAGGAAAGGGTTTTGTGCTCCTTAACGAAACTTAACTGTTGAATCGGTTCTGTTTTGTATTATGACTGGATTTTAATATACATGATACGGGCAATTTGATTAATCGGGCATTATTATAACATAGACCGATCATTATGAATAATGACAAAGATCGTCGGTCAATTTGATAAATTAATTATTATGGCCGGACCATATTAATAATGCCCGTCGGCCCGTGGTTCATTTAAAAATCATAGACATAACTTGAATTTATCACTTGGACCGGGCATTATAAATAATTCCCTACTTCTAGCCGGAAATCTGTTAAATTCGGTTACCTTTCCATAAGAATTATGTATGGTTAATTCATTTAAGGGCGGGGTTAATGAACGTCTCCGAATTTTTTTTAGACTCTAAAGTCTATACTAAAAAAATCGTTTTTTTTTCATCACCCAAAATTCATTTCATATCTTAAATAATAAATAAAAGTACTATATAACTATACTTTAACCTCATTTAACAAACAAACAACTACAATTCAGCTGTGTTTTATTATAAAATATTGCTCAAGATAAAGTTGTTATTATTCATACTGACTAAATGATTACCTACTCATGTAGTCTTATTTATATTACCGAACTGATACGGGCATTATGTTAACGGACCGGTCATTACTCATATTGACCGGATCTATCAAATTGCCCGTAACATATACATAGGCACTAAACCGTCTATATAAATATAATAATATTAATGAGCATAAATTAATTACCTCTTCCTCAGTAGTTGCAGTATTGACGGAATCCATACTTTGACAGAGCGCTAGCTCCATGTTCTTGTGTTGTGGGGATGTAGCCCGTGGCGATGGCTGCTGCGGCGGCACCAGCGCGCTTTGTGTCGCTCCTGTCGCCTGCTGCACACCTGCGCCGCCCGTTGCCGCTGGGCTTTGCGCCGCTTGAAGGCTCTGCGCCGCTTGGAGAGTCTGCGCTGCTTGCAGACTCTGTTGCGCTTGAAGGTTCTGCAGAGATTGGTGGGCCAGATTCAACTGGTGTTGCTGCACGATGCTTTGTTGCACTATGCTCTGCTGCACTTTGATGTGTTGGTGCACGGCGAGCTGATGAATGGGATGGAGGGATGTAGGGGGTGCGGGGTATGGGGGGGATAGCCGCTGACGCTTCACTTGCGCACTCTGAAGCGCTTCGTGCAGCCTCTTCACCGGAAGGGGACTCTGGCCGAGGTTATCCACGGCTGTGGCTGGGCGTGCTGGCCGAGTCGCTTGACTCTGGCGAGCACCGACTGTTGCAGCGACAGGTAAAGAACCGCGCGCGATGCGACGCGGTATCGATATCGGCGTATCGAAAACGGCAACACTGATAGTTGCTACACGCGATCGGAATCGTCGATATAAAACAGTTTAAACAATTATTTGAACACGCCTATGAGCGTGTTTATTCAGTTAAAGTTAGCGCCTTAGCACTATTATCTTTATTCAAACGAGTTGATCCTCTGCTTGTAATCCACTCCTGAAAAGAAAAAATAAACATTAACTACTGATTTTTAAATAAGTAATATAAAGACAAATTTCGAAAGCAGCCTGATACGTGTTGTTTGAATTTTTTATATGAACGTATTGCTTAATTTTTCACGATAAGTATAATTTTTCAATTATAAGATAAAAGTTTTCAGTGCAATAAATTATAACCTGACTGAATTAAAAAGTGAAATTTCAATCACGCAACTCATTTTTAATTTTACCATGTTGGACTTTAATTCTATGAATAACATTTAAACTGGTGGTTGAAAAATCAGCCCTAATTCGAATATTTTCCCAGCTTCAATTAGGGAGAGAATCCTCTTAAGTTCTCGCTCTTCTATATTAAACGATAACAACCCTTGGGGAATATTTTTATGTTGCGATATAATATAACATGTTTATTCGACATTTCAGTTATCGAAAACAAATAACGCTTCTTCATAAAAATATTTGGACGCGAATTCGTCATAATATTCCGTACATCAATCACATTTATGAAAAGTTATTGACTTATTGTTAGTACTGAAATTCTGTTTACGGATTCATGGCAATTCGTTAATTTCTAAGACTGTGGAGAAAATAAGATACAAAGTAATTTTCGCTACCTACATATTTTACGACCATGTCACTTTATTGTGAACATTTCTATTATTATTAGCACAAGTATATAATACAGTAAATACACATTTTTGATATTAATTTTTATTATAGTAGTAGTAACTCTTCTAGATGATAATACCCCTTAGCAACCTTTAATGAAGTATCTTACATCTACGTATTTTTGTTGTTTTGCGCGTAATTTATTTCTACATAGGTACCTAACACTTTAATTAATCCTTTATGGGTTGTGGTCGTGACAGTTATGATGTAAGAGATTTGTACAGGCACGTATTAGATGGTAAAAATGATAAAACATATTTTAGTTGTACAGTAAGTACATTAAAAGTACTTCTAATATAATAAATATTAATTTCTTTCCATGCTATTGGTGTAGTGTGATAATTCTTTCGGGTGTCATTAGCGAAATCACTGCAAAAATGTTAAAATTTCAACGTATTCAAATGACGCCGCAAACAGCCGTAAATCACTGAAAATTCGCCTAGATAAAAGTAACATCACATAATACGTCTAATTGTAATTGCACCTACAACGACTTTTAATTCTAAACAACATTATTAATTGGTTAGATTATGTGTGAAAATGTTAAATAGGAAATACAATTTTAATATAAAAGCAATAAGACATTATTTAGGATGTTGTGAATGAAAATATTTATTTTTGAATGTCAAATAGATTGCACATGTGTGGGACGCGATCTACCGCTTAAGCTGTTAGTCATAGCAGTAAACGTCTAGAATCGTCTAAATTAAGGACTAGACGACTGGTTATATCGTTAACCTATTTTCCTTGAGATTTGAGACGAAGTCTGGATGTAATAAGGAGCACAAGATTTCAACAGCTTTCGGATATAAAAGATCCATTCATAGTACTAAAAATTCCTCAGACGACAGAAAAAAACTGTACGAAACTTTTGTCTACGATTTCGATTAGTTTTAATTATGGCAAGTTATTGCTCAAGATTTTAAGGTTTTGGAATTCCGTGTACATTTTAGCAAAAACGGAATCAATCACCGTGTATATACTGTCTATCTATCTAGCTGTCTATCTATCTATCTAGTGTAACTAGCAGCGTTTTTTCCCAAAAAGTACAAGACTATTTGGATAAATAAAAGACAAGAACTTGTATTTTACATGCCGCTACATAAATAGGTGTAGGCTACCGCGTGGGACATGGTCACATAGATCTTATAAATTTATAACGATTTTTAGGTAGCACATAATTACTCGCCAAAATAAACAATTTAAAAAACACACATTTCTTTTATCCTCAATAGCTATATTACTTAATTAATTAATTTAAGCTAGGAATTTATTCGCTTCCATATTCTTTAAGTGTCCCCCTCTATATTTTAAATTGTGAAGTGGAAAGTACTGAAATATTCAAGGTGATGGAATATAAACAATAATAACAACGAAAATTGATTTCAATAAAAACTGGTGACCAATGGGATATTTAAAAAAATACTTTTTATAGAGATCTATATTCAAATAATGTTTGTAACTTCCACAAATGTTTGTAACGGTAGACCACGACGTACACCATGATCAAATAACAGAAGTGTTAAAACGAGGTCAGGTAAAAAGCATATCAAATAAACGTGCATGTATGAAGAGGTTAATGAAAGTAGATGAAGCGAAAGTTATTTGTCAGGAACGTCGCAAGTGGATATCTATAGTCTCTGCCTACCCCAATGGGAAAAAGGCGTGATGTATGTATGTATGTATGTAACTTCCACGAAATCCTTCCACATACGTGTCCAGACATATACTTAGCCGATTATTATATTTAAGCCACTAAAACGCCTTCTATATTATATGTGGCATGCGGGATTATTATTTAAGTAAAATTCCACAATAAAACATCACTCATCCCCGATATTCACACCATCAGCCCCAAGAAAACTCGAGTAAACCGTTATGAGACACATCGCCAAAGGTAGCAAGCACGTTTGTAGTCAAAAGACTGGAAAAATGGTGAAATTGTGAAACTTATTTACTGTTAAGATTTATGTGATAGATATTTGTCATAAGTAAATTCTGTGAATTTATATCTTCAAAAAAGTGGTAATGCGCGAGCGACAAAACAAACTCCGTTTAGGTAGCCTCTTAAGGCAAAGTCATCTACACTGATGAATGAGATGGTTATGACCCTTAAGGTTTCTGTCTACATTATTACGTGCGAGCGGGGCACGCATAGACCACCTCCTGCTGCTGCGGTGCTGACTTCCGGATTTACCACGCGTAGTTCGTTTCTGGATCTCCTCTTAAGCTACGCTAAACTCCTCCTTCACTCAAATACCCATTAAACTCATCACATAGCTCTTCACTAAACTCTTCACTGTCTTCTACTAAACTCTCCTTCCAACTCTCTAAACTTGTAATTGTCACATCGCTGTCTTCGACTGAACTACTCCGTAAGCGCACTTCACCCTGCTTATATACCCGGAAGAATCTTATGGGATACATTATTTCGATCTTCTTTTCGTTATTACTATCGATTCATTTCTAAACATCTATATATCGCTGTCTTTTCCTTCCTGAACTTTCTATTCTAGAATCATCTATCCCTTTCTAAAATGTACTTGTCCTTTTCATTTCCTTCCAGAACGTTCTACGTTTTTCTAAAAGTTTTGAGACCGGCTTACGCTCCCAGAGTTCTACCCACACCTATCGCCACTCCCCTTCCCCCTACCGCCACAGTATCATACCATGAACGTGCTATGAACGTATCAGGCACGGTAAAAAATACTATACCCTAACTATGCCCACTAGAACCTATCAAGAGCGTATGATACCTGTAGCATTCGGGCGTATGATCCGCGTGTCATACCGGTATGTATGTATAGTAATGAAAATATTATGCCGTAAAAACACACTGAAAAGACTTTTTTTGACAGACTTTTCAATGCCTTTCTCTATTAGACTAGCTTGTATGTACTATGTTTAAATATTATATATATAAGGACAAGCGGCATAAACGGGCTAAGAACGGTCATCATCTGCTGCTAATACCCGTGTGATGACCATTTTGACAACGTCGCGTGCCATGCACGTAGCCTAGCGAAACCAGCAAAATATTCTCGCCGACAATTGTTGTGTTGTTTGGTGACAGAACGGTCTAATGGGAATACTTTTCAATACAAAGAATATTTTTTGGCCGGATACGTTGCTAACACGATCATGGTATGATACGGTGTAGTGGGCAGAGAGCTAATGAGTTTAACTTATATCAGCACGTCGACTATGAGATTATATTAATTATGTTAATGCTTAGCAAGAATTCTCCTCAGGTGCGAGAATTGTTGAATTTACTTCCGAAGTCAAGTTTACCAAATATTACAACAATGAAAACCGTTGGAAAATTCGCTGTGTATTTTTAGAAGCTTGTTAGTACTATGCTAAAATCATGGCAATGGGTAGCTAAAATAACCAAAATGAAGATAAATTTACAATAAACGACGTAGAATTGAATTCTCGAAAGGCTGGTCATTAATGACGAGACGCCTCGTAACCTTACAATCAAGAGACTTCTGTAACCTTATTTGCTTTAACAAATTAGAGTTTAAACTCTTTAATAGGATCTCGTCCGATGTATTCTTGTCTTCAAATTGCTTTTTTTAAAGAAACCATTGTATGATAATTCCCACATAAATAATTACTCCGTCCTCTACTAATGTCATGAATGATAAAACCGGACTCGAAGTCTTAATGTGTAACAATCACGTGTAAGACTATTAGGTGTTTCAAGGCTATTTTGCTTTTTGCTCCATGTCGCCGTGACTAACTTTAGTACCAAACAAAGCATAGAAAAAAATATTAACAGTAATATATATACTGAGCATACAATAAAACCTCAATTAAACGTTTATAAACTGCAATATAGAGTATGTTAAACCGGTCCGAAACATAGTAGATATTATGTATTGAAAGCCATAACACAAGGTTATTGGAGAGTAAGCAAGTTTTTGTTAGGTATTATAATAGAAACGAATTTTGTCAGTAATCAAGAAAAAATGTTTTTAGACCTGGATTCCAGCAGACAGGCAGACGGTCTACCTGATGGAAAGTCGTTACCGTCGCCTATGGACGTTTTCAATACCAGAGATGTCACCAACGCGCTGTCGGCCTCGAAGAAATTTTATGACACCCTTTTTAAAAAACGCCTTATTATGTAGCGCTGTGGGGAAACCAAGGCTGGCAGACCCATACCAAATCCCTAATTTTATTGCAGTAAAAAAAATCTTATTAAGGTTAAATTTTTGATTAAATTTGTGTAAGTAAAACAACACCTAGTTTTGTCGGGACTAAGTAAAATTTACGGCCCTGTGCAAGAAACCCAGATTGAAATTAATTAATTCAATTGTAAGAAGCGAAGTTCGATGTGGAGGTATCAAAAAACCAGATACGTGTATATACAACAAATGGAACATACGAGACTTTTATTTCGGCAAAAGTCAACAGTCTATCACGATTCGCGGCCACTGCGGTGGCAGTGTAATGTGATTTACAGCGTAAGCTTGTAGACTAAAATTTTCAACCAACAGAATCATTCTTTATTTAAGAAAAACTTTTAAAATTTTGCAGCTTGAAGCCAGAAATAAAGCAATGTTTGTATTTAAATCACGAATCCGTGATGATGTGTTGAAGTGGATGGATTGTGTTGCTATTTTGCTTCCACAGCAACAACGGTTTGAGAAATATTGACATCTATACCAGTAAATTATATTTATTTTCGATAAAAAAACAAAGAATCATATCAATAACTCTAGTCTAGACAAATAACATTTTTTGGTCTTAGCTTTTATCGAGACAGATTACGTAACTACAATCTGGCTATATATAATTTCCGTTGCAAACCAGAATACCTACGAGGTCATAGTAACTTTAATTTTTGAGATATATTATTGTTGAATTACTTAATGAAGAATACAATTTAGGAATCCAAAAGACATTTTTTAAATAATTCTGGTTTTTATTTAATAACAAATACTAAAAATAATTTGTGACCTCTTTTAATTTTTTTGGTTAATGTAAATTTTAAAAAGTAAAAATGAATTTTGTAACTGGTCTATGATCCTCAATTCATGGGAAACGTTTTAGCAAGCAGGTACTTTAATCCCGTCGTGTAGTTATGTTGCAGCGGCTATATCTAAATAACTACCGCATTGCATTACACGCACATTTCACAACCAAACCAAGACAGACAAGGAGCCTAAAAATTAAAATCCCAGACACAGAAAATAACAAAAATAACACACATGGCACTAGATAGGATAATATATAAGTATAGACATAAGACCAACACTGCACATGCACTTCTTCACAACACCAGCATGTAACAGATACACTCTACATTAGTATAAATTTAGATCAAAATTATGATAAATTAATATAATAAGTCACTCGTAAGATACATTACACCTCAACACAAATTAATTAATGTCACACACAACTACTAAAATATTAAGCGTGTTAAATTTTAAAAATTAAATCTAGAAATTAAGCTTTAAAAAAGGGTACGGAACTCGAGTCTGTAGAGTAAGTGCTGCGATGATCCGAGTTTCATCTGATTCAGCAGACCTGCAAATGCCTACATAGATCTTATGTTTATGGAAATAAGAAGGCTTTCAAACATTTATATTCGAGAATATTTGTAGTGTTTAAAATACATATAGCTGGTACCTATATAAGATTTGTTTTATGTTAGTGATAGGCGTTGTTAGTGAAGAGTTAAAAAGGCAATTCATAAGTTAGCTTTTTGGTTGTTATATTATATTAAGTTTTGCTTGAGATTGTCTCATGTCGCAAAAGATGTAGCCCCATACCATGTCTATACAAATGTATACAATATACATTGCTCTTCCTTATAAGATCATTTTCGAATATTGCAAACAGGATTCGTCATCATCAGCCATTCGCAGTCTACTGCTGGACATAGGCCTCCCCAAGTCGACGCCACTCATCCCTGTCCTCTGACTTCCTCATCCAGCGCCTACAAGTGACCTTGCACAGGTCGTCGGTATTTTGGTCTCGAGGGCGTCCGACATACGTTTACCAAGACGCAGTCTCCACTCCAGGACTCGTCTGCTCCATCGGCCATCGGCCATCGGCCTTGCGGCAGACGTGACCGGTCCACTGCCACTTCAACTTGCTAATTTTGAAAGCTATGTCGGTTAACTTGATTCTCTTACGGATATTCTCGTTTCTAATGCTATCCATAGCCCTTTGAGCGCCTTGGAACTTGTCGACCAATCCTGCCCTAAGTGTCCATGTCTCGGCCCCGTAGGTCAGGACGGGGAGAACATTCGATCATTGCGTGATGATGATGCGACAAACAGAATTATCGCAATGAATTACACTATTTAATGACGTTTAAATGTCTTAGACAACTTAAGCCACATCTAAAGATAAATATTACACTAGGAAATATTTTATATTAATTATCTAGAGACACAATTAATTAACTAAAATTTATTCCAAAAATCTATCTTGCAAGAAAAAACAAGGTATGGATATAAAGTGGAAAGTTATTGTAGGTTTGTTTATTCGTAAGACCGAAATGAAGGTATTATTATCAAATTTCCTAGGTATATACATACTTTCGACGAAAGTAGTGATTATAATACACTTTTTAATCCTGGAAAGTGGGAAAATTTAAAACAGACCCAAAGTTTACACAGATTATTTTAATATTGATTAATACATTCTGCATTGAACTTTTCGTTCAAAAGCTTGTAAGTAATAAGAAAGGAAGTAAGGTTCATATTGTTACATACCGACTAAGAAATGCGCACCTGGTTTATTACCCTTCCCGCCCTCCCCTTGGAATTATTTTGTTTACTTTGAGTTTAAAATTTGCAATTAGACTGCTATTGCAATTAGAATTAGCCTATTGTTATTGTTTTCGACTTTGTTGGCCGTTCGCAGGAATAATTAACCAGGGGTGCGGATTAACTCAGTGAACGCGGTCCATTGTTGTATTATACAGTTTAGTATAAAACAATGCCCGAACGGAGGGTTGGGGCAGTCAAGCGAGGATTACGATACGGGCAAGACGTAGATTCGTGTTATTGAATTGTGCAGCTTGTACTAGTAGTGTCTAGTTATATCTGTACCTATGTTATACGTGTTTGTACAGTTCCAATAAATTCTATAGTAATTCCAACGGCATTTTAATTCGAGTCTTGCGTAACTCGTAACAATATATTAAGTGCCTACTTTGTTCTATTAATAATTTACATTCACAAAACAATGCTAGTGAGCTTCAAAATACGGAAGCCAATGAATTTCGCAAATATAACGTGATTATGGCCACCACTAAACCGTACAATACGTAGTGCCAACTATTGTTTATTAGATTAACTATAATACGCTTGAGCCAAGTGTCGTTATAATCTTCGTTCTCACTTCATTTTTCTAAAGTATAAAAAATGTTACCAAGATATTTTGGCCGCCGAGTCTCGTTTCAATTCTAACAGGGGTCCTTAATCATTTTAGAAAAACGGAATCCTTATAGAATCATTATGTCCGTCCTTTTGTATATAATAATATATGCCCAATAATAAACAAAATGGATATTCGTAACCTCTTTACGAACCAATCACTAAGTGTACGTATGGGCTTGACACATACTTGGCCGATTTTCATCTGATTTCGTTTTTCACCTTTTTAGATATTTTTTTAATAAATAGGTATGTATCATATACCTTTTTGTTCTATCCCTTGATGATTTATACAAATAATAGTAGAGATGGTTCTAACAGGAAATATCATACCTGGCTAATAATTTCTAGCTCACAAAAATAAACAAACAACAAGAAGAATAAATAGTTACAATATTTTCAGTTAAAACAATAAACGACCTTACCCCTTAAAGAGATGTCTGAGAATATTATTGGGTAATCAGAAGATGTAGGTGTGGCACCAACTTGTGTGTGACAACAACAACAGATGATATTTATTGACATCATGGTTATTGGTATTGCCCAAATAAACAATTTGAAAACTTAAGTGCTTTAATTTAATTTGATAACTATTCGGCCGGGCACAAAGAAATAGTTGAGTAAGTCAGAAGGGGTTTTACAGTCGGTCGGTATTGAAGTCGAAACTTTCGTAAAACAAAAACAACCCTTACGGTTTTAGCCCTTTGAAGGTTAGTTTGGATGTTACACGTGCCCTAACGAATTATACTTTAGCTCATATGATGATAAAGGAAATTGTACGTTAAGATTAATTTAAATACTATGTCATATACGAGTTATTGTATTGTTTTCAGTTTCGAAATTGTAGTTCCTGGAAGGCGTAACATTATTGATTATTTAATATCCAATCTTTATTTACATTTTTCAATCACTCTTGACTTTGATGTACTAAATAAGTCTGAAGCTTTGAAAAGAATCTGATTAATACTAACCCCCAAGCATTCTTCCGTAATTTTTAGTCGATTTACTGACAGTGATGCTAAATACGCTGCAAAACCCATCACATCAAATGTGATATGTGATAGCATTAGTCGCAACATGATCCTACCCATACTGGGTGTCATTAATCTTACCCTTACCCATATACTTAACACTTCCATAACTTCTTGTGTATTTCCAGCTGCCAGGAAGGAAGCCCAGGTTATTCCTCTTCCAGAGAAACCCTATTCCGATTCTTCTTCTCAATTTCGTTCTATTTTCATAATATGTTTCCTTTCCAAAATCTACGAACGCTTAGTTCATTAGCAGCTAACTGTTTTTCTGAATTATAATCGGCTTGTGAACCCTTACTAGTCCGGTTTTCGACCTGGCCACAGCACTAAACCATTGAATGGACAATGGCACTGACTGTGCTATCGCTGCTCAATTTCCGAAATGTCTTTAATAATGTTAACTTTGAAGTATTACTTGGTATCCTAAACTCTACTAACAAATCTCCTGAAGTAATTCACAGGTTTCGTAGTTAAAACTATATGGTCACCGGCAGCGCATTCAAGCTGATAACAACTATTCGTTGTTGAGTAATCTCTCTGCCGGTGTACCACAGGGCGGCGTAATATCTCCTTTATCATTTGCTCTTTTTATAAACTCATTTCATCCTATCACCTCTATGCAGATTATTTACAAATTTACACGCAGTCACCGGTTGCCACACTATATCCAGCCATCGCAACAATAAACTCTGTCTTTGACCACATACTCCAAAGGAGAAGTCACATGGGCTTGACTTGTGAATCCTGAAAAAACTCAAGTAATTATCATCGGTAGCTTGCGGGTGGTGTGTAAAGTTGACTGGACCTGCATATCAAATTTCCTTTTCGATGGGAGAGTTATCCCTATCAGTGATAAGGTCAAAAATCTTGGAGGACAGTTTATAATGAACTGTGCTGGCGACCCTATTGTTTCTCTCCTGTAAATCACTTTGGAGGTTGAAATCTTCCTGGCCATCGGCACCAAAATTAAGCTTGTAGAGTCCCTTCTACTTCCCATTTTTGACTATGCCGACGCTATCTTGATTTAACTCAAGAACAACTTAATGAACTTGAGCGCCTCCAAAACTTTTCTATAAGGTTCATATTTGGGTTACACAGGTTACGTTTCTGAATTTTGTAAAAAAATTAAGTGGTTGCCAATTTGTTTCCGTCGGAATACGTACATTCTTTCACTGCTTTGTAGCATTTCATTTATCCCTACTATACCACAAGACATTTTACACAATTTAGGATCTTCCAGTACAGATAGACTTACTTACACACCTATTCATAATACAACGTTTTTCAATCATTGTTACGGTTAAGGCTGTCCAACTTTGGAATACATTGCCTGTTGCAGTTAGACAAGCAAAATCTCTATTAACATTTAAGAACATAGTCAGAAAATACTATCTCCAATATATTTATATGTAATTATTGCATATAGTCATATATTTGTTATGTTTAAATCGCATTTTATTACTGTCTTGAAGTTATCGAGGCTCCAGGTTCGATTCCTGGTATATTAAATTTCGGAAACGTATTTTCTCCGTTATTTACTATGGTCTGGGATCGGCCCCAGATTAGTTCGTTGTAATTACCCATAACACAAGGGTAACTTGCTTAAGTTGGGAATATACAATATGTATATTTGTCTGCCGATTAATATTATTAAACATTCATGTCCCATATTCCAAAAACAACGGATCTGATTCAAACAAATAAAATATTATATATTTATTATTAAAATGTAAGTATTCATACAACAATTATGTATACCAACATCGCGACTTCTAGTCAGCAATATTTATGCCACGGGTTGTCTGGAAGAGATCGCTTTATAGCAATAAGAGACCACTCTTTGTACACAATTAAACTATTAGTAGTTCGTAAGTTTGCCGTAATGGTGTACAATAAAGTGTTATATATTATCTGTATAAAATACAAAAAGATGAATGAAACAATGACAAATCTTGATAGTTAACAGGAGGTGAATATTAATATTTTTATAAAAACTTGGATATTAAAACATCGGTTTAAATATCACTAATAAAGAAACACGCAATATGTTTAAAGATGGAATTTTTAATATAAACTCATTATTCCGTTAATAAATAATTACATAAATAATGAGATAAGCTGATTTGGTTTGAACACTCGCAATATCCATTGAATATAAATATTAATAAAATTAGATATAGTTACTTTAAATCATGTAAAACTAAGTTTTTTGTAATACGGTTACGGTGATACTAGTCAAATTGTTTACAAACTATTGTCAATACTAATTACTACTACGTTTATTTCTGCATATAAAGATTCATTCTGTCTTGCAATGTCCAGTGGATGGGAATCATAGATTAAACCAATTCTCACTTATATAGCTTCAATAAAAATAAAACTTCCTCACAGGTTGAAATTTCAGTAAGCTTTTCCGCTTTTACTTAAGATCCATGAAAACCAAAATTAATACAAAATATTTTGCTTTTACAAGCTGCAGATTTCACGCACTGCTGGTATGATTTTTTTACTTTCTAAGAAAACTTTCCCTCATTTGAAACTTTAATTAAAGAATATTAAAGGTAAAATAACGGCTTTCTTTTACCGAAATCAGACTAATTTCAAGAGAAACGAACCTTTGTTTTACGCGCACGGATATCCATAGCTCGCGGAACGTCCCGTAAATTGGATCTAATTGCCGCAACGAAGTGTTGAATCAGACCGACGAGTTGGCGTGGTAGTGGCCTAAATTGGACCTATTTACCCACTTAGGATCAGAAATTCAGCACACCCACGGACCACCTGTTTATGAATAAAACTTTGCGCGAGACGCGAAGTATGCAATAAATTCTAGAAAAAATGCCTAAAATGCCTGGATATATCATTTTTTTTTGTAATAATAAGTAGTGAAATATTTATGTATGAAGATAAAATGATTATCAAGTCAAACTGAGTTGCCCAGTTTTATTAATTGTTGACATAAAATTATTCGAAGCCATTATATATAATATCCAGGACAACAAAACCACTGTCGACCAGTGTTATTAACGTGCTATTTTAGAAGCTTTAGAATTATGATAAGTTATTACACTCGTGCAAAATCGAGGGGACTGTAACGTTTTATAAGATGATAGATGACCAATTTCTGTATTATACTATGCATTCACTTGCCCTACCATCAGCTGAAGTTTGACACTACTAGTATGGAGCTTATATCAATTTTTTAACCTATAGTAATGGAAAGGGACGGTCGGTAAGACATAGGAGCCGGCTATAAGAATGTTTCCGTAGATGTAACTGTCACTTATGTTACTGCAAGTACATAAAATTTTGAATATTTTTCGATAGCAAGATTCATCATTTTTAACATTGAAACCTATTTGTGTTCTAACGTTCTTAACATCCGCTTCTGAGCCTTAAGTCCTCTATACTATTTTTTATTTTTGACTTCGCATGGACGTATTAATTTTCCGGGATTTCCTAACTTCGAAACAACGTGATATTAGGACTTAACATGACAGTTTATATATTTATTATAATTCTTTGGTAGAACAGATGTACTTATGTATGTACAGTATACCATTAGTAAATATTATTTATCCCGGGTTTTAGGGGAAATCTTCGGTATTCATTATTCATTCAGTATTTTCATATCAACAAATCCGATGCCCTTCTGAAAATAACCTTTGAATTTAAATACGGAAAAAATAATTGTAATCTACGTTACCTGTCAAGCGTGGACGAAGTCGCAGAGAAATCCTAGTTTTAATTAAAATCCAACATAATTATTTCTAATTTATGGTCTCTTGTGTTTCTACATCAAAAATGCTGTACGCATTTTCAAGCATAAATTTTGTATTGATTCTACTGGTTCTGGTTATATAAATAGATTGTTGGATTTAAATTTAAAAAGCTTTTTTTCGTAAGCAAGATTCATAAGACTGAATATTCTCTGTAACGTATAGCATTAAACACGCTCTAACAAAGAAGCCACTGTTCATAGGCTAACTTTCTATGTAGGTACACGGCTTATTCAATTTACTCTATAGAAACTATGTGGAGCAGTTTTGACTTTCACATGTCATTGTTAAGTAATTGTTAGAAAAACTGAACTTACGTTTGCTGTGCCTACATAAACGTACATGTACATTTATAAACATACATATTCATTAATAGTTTTAAAAATGTATACTTTCAAGCATATTTGGTAGCAAAGTACTTATAGAATTGCAAGGCAAATGTACCTGCACAGTAATTAAACACATTAGTCGGTTTAATCTTACATATTTGCATTTTAAATATCTGACGTATTAACGTTCACCCTAGGATGTTAAAAACAGGTCGTTTTACGAAGAAAGGTAACTTTCTTCATTTACTTAATTACTCATTTTATTCTCTAAGTTGTAAATAACTTAGTCAGTATCAATCAATTCATTTAATTAAAATTAATAAAATCAATTCTTACATTCGAGTGTCCCCATTTTTTATAAGACTGGATTTCGCCCTTTTCGCTTGAAGAATATTTATTTATCCTCAAAACTAAATATTGATGAACACTTGATAATGAATAAATCCACAAGTGTAAAAATGAAATAGAAAATACGGGTGTACCGTTGATCGTGTTTGCACCGAAGCCCATTGCCGCCTTTATTGTGAAGGCAGCCACTGCGGAAAGCATGACAAAGCAATATTTTTTATTACAAATTAATGCCATCCGATCGTTTTTCGGAACAGACAAAACAAATTGCTAGTGGCTGCAAAATCCTATCAATATAAAATATGAGTTAGATGACAAGTGTAAACAAGTGAAAAGTAGGTACCACAATTGGTAGTTGGATAATAGTAGGTGGTTGGATAATAATAGGATCTCAATAGATTCTATTATTATTCTATGACATAAAAGTGAGAACGAGTTTATTTAATTAGGTTTATTTTTGGATTGTTGTTCATTGCCTTGCATATTAACTGAACATCACCAGATTTTATAGATGTATGTATAAGTAATTTCTATAACGGGCTACAATTATTTTCTCTCGAAATACCTCTACTATTCCACACAAAAATTGAGCGCTCTATAGCAACTCATAGCTGCACAACAAAACATCATTTTCATACAAAATTAGAGAGGTGCACACTGCACGACCTTTTACAGCTAATCTACTCGTATAGGTATTATATATATATATATTAACTTAGACGAATGTAACCGTTTACTTCTTTTGCTGATCTTAGTGAAATTAGGCAAGAAAATTGATTATATACTGGGTATGGAGATAGACTGAAACTTATAGACTTTTGTCTTCAAAACTACTATAAAAGGAGTCAGACAGGGAATTAATTTTTGTGAGGGCAAACCCTATTCATGAAATTAGTGATACAAAGATTTGGGCTTCAGTAAGAAATATCGGTATCAACGCTGCAGTTGTTTTTAATCCATTGGGAAAGTAAAAATAAGTGCAGACTACCAGGTTTGAACTCTATACAACTAATGTCCACTTTCTACCAATAATAAGGCAAATGAATGAATCGTAAGATACAGAAATCCCAAAGACACGAGTAACAGCTGGTAAGGTGTTATGTCTTTGTCCATAACTATAGTAATAGCAATTCTTCGTTAATTAAATTAACTGCTCGTTCCTGACGCAATATAGGGAGACTAATAGTCAGACCTCAATTCCAGAGGTCATTTTCATTCATTGAGATCAATTAGATAGGGCAATGTTCTTTAAAGGTATATTATTTTCAATAGACTACAATTTGTAATTCTTTATTAGATTTATCATCCTTTGAAATAACAATAGGAACGCAATAACGATCCAAGTTTAGGGACTACCTACTGACGATGATGGTATCATTAAATATTACCGAATGTTGCGTGCTTGTTAGTGATGTTGGTGACTCACACAACTCGATCATAACGAGTCAGTCTATATCTATCTATATACCTAATATCATAAAATTGTTGCCTATACATTCTAGCTATTTAAAAAAAAACTGTAATATACTACATAAACGATGAATTTTATTTTTGTTGTTTGTCGGTTTGTCTGTTTGTTCAGGCTTCACATAAAAACTACTCGGCCGATTTCGATGCCGTTTTCGGTGGTCAGCTACAAATTCTTAGACTCAAAATATGTGCTGCTTCTCATGCCGGGAATCCCGCGGGAATTTATCTGGGAATGATTTAAAATGGTCAGATTGAAAAAACAAAATTTAACTGATCGCTAACAAATGTTATGTAATAAAATATGTGAGTTTTTTATACCGGGAATCCTACAGGTCTTTTATCGGGAGCGGTTTGAAATTGTTCGGGCGCATAAAAATTAGCTTATTCCGAAAGTTTTCACTAAAACTATGAATTACATTCTTTTTTAAATGCTGCGGTACTTTGTGTCCCGGGAATCCCGCAGGAATTTAAATCAAGCGTGGACGAAGTCGCAGTCATATCCTAGTATTTTATATAAACACTAGCCGTGACAAACAACCGTATTTACCAATTTATCAATATGGGAATGTTAAGAAACATATTTTAATGATTCTTAGATTCTCGAATGTTCATAATACTTATAAATGAGTGGACGTTGAAATATTTTCGTTAAAATCATCCTAATTTGTGTTGAAACCATATTAATCTTTCAAGTTGTTTGACTCTTTCGACCGAAATCAAAGAGACTGTTTTGACTGTCAACTACTGCACCGAGTATCAGTGGTCAGCTTACAGCCACTATTATGTTTAAATTTAGAAATTGTTCCCTTAATAAATTTTGCTTAATTTAGAGCTGATTTTTCAATTACCAGATAAAGGTTAAACAAAGTAATTATATAATCTATAATATTATATTATGCAATTTTTTTGACTTTTGTTTGATTCACGTAAAACTATTTGGCTGATTTCGGTTCGGTTTTCACTGACCGATAGCACATTTTCTGACATAAAGTCTACAGTATTGTATATGCTGGGAATCCCCTGGGATTATTCCCGAGAGTGGTATAAAGTGGTTAGGGTACATAAAAATTTGCTGATTCCAATACGATTTATATATCTAACTTTAGATCCCGGGAATTACAGTGGTTAGGATGCCGTAATATTAGTTAATTCCAATACCATTTCCATTAAAACGATAGCTTAATTTCTATTTAAATGCTCCCTTACATTAATCCCGGGGGAAGGTTCCTAAGTATCGTTTATACTGCTAAAAATAGGATGAAAAATAGCCGTGTTACTCTTATTACAGCATGGTACTCAGAGTATATTTCATATCTGATTATCCCGGGGCTTATTAAAAAACTTTAGGATCCCTAATTTAGGAGTAGCTAAACTGGTTTTGACATCGTTTTCTCAACCGGCTACATGATTTTATGACTTACTTGCTCCGATACTCTCCATTTATTAAAAATCAGTAGTGGACTAGTTGCAGTTGTGTATGTCTTTGGTAATATTAATAGTATCGATTTTGTGGTAATTTCCAGAACTAATGTAGTTTCAAAATAAAAACCCGGCTGGCAATAATATGCTTTGATTTAAAATAATGGCAAGCTTCGATCTTTGCTAGTCGTCCACCGTCGAGGAAATCGCGGGCGAATATAATACTACTGCTACATACAAGAATTTACAAAGACAGTTGAATGAATAATAATTTATAATAGTCCAAATGTTTCACTTTTGTATTCAATCAGGTTATTATTTAGCTGATAGGTAACTAACATCAGATGATTGAAAAATCGTACCTTAGTACTTAAGATGTTTTGAATTATAATATTTTGGACAAAAACAGGTATTGTGTAACTGTGTCATACGTTTAATATCGTAACAGAATGCCTCAATAAAAATAGTTTTATAGAAGAGTTATGTACTAAATGAAAAGTGATATAGCGCTATATAAAATTTCTAGTTCTTTTTATACTTTAATAATTTCAGTATTCACTTTCCAACTCAGTTATATCTTGTTTTTGCCGCTCGTCACGCGATACAGCAATGCAAGTAACAGACAAAATGTTATTTATCCAGTAATAATTGCACAACTGCTCCGCTTTCTCTAACTTGTGAAACTGGTATCAATTACAATTTTATACAGTTTTTATGTCGATCATGGATGTCAATTGTTGCATTCTTTTTTGCGATTTCAACGTTAGCTAGAGAATCTGATCCAACTTTCACTTCGGTATCTTTTTAGATAATGCTTCAACTACCAGTGAAAAACAAACGTTCCAATCTATTGACTATTTTCTGCTTCAGTGTCTTGATTTCACTTAAATCGGATACTCTTTAGCTTTCTGTGAACCGTCACATTTTATCATTTAGCTCTATTTCTTATTACAGTATTTCAACAATTCACAAATGTGTGTGTAAGTACGGAATTATGACCTATTGTTTGAATATGGTTAAAAAGTACACTTTCAATACATGGGAGTAATTTCAAGACGCCATTGTTCTGTTGTGCATTGTAGTTTTCTGTATGGTGGTTTAATATTCAAGTAGATAATGTTATGTATTATATTTTAATGATTTCAATCGGTTATATTCTATGTAATTGATTAAGATTGACCTATGATATCGTACTAAATCTTCCACAGTTTTTTAAATCCTGTAATTTTAGGATAACGTTTGATTCTAATGTAAATCTTATACACGCCTTCGCGTGAATCATTATTTGACTCTAACAGTTTGTAAAGCTTATCTTAACTCTTAACCGGTGCAAACAATTAGCGGGTCATAAAAGCAAATCGTTCGCGGTCTAATAAGAGTTGCTCGCTTTACAAAAAACTTTGATAACCTAAGGTTTTATTGTAGTATTTAAGTACTTAGTTTCGTATTTTTGCCATTGAAAAATGTTAATAAAAAAGATAACCCGCCAAAATTATAACAACTAATATACTGTTGTATCCGGCTGCTTTATCGGCATAATTATTATCTCCTTTATTACCTAGAAAACAATTGCACATCTCACAAGCACAGACACTGGTCTCGTCGGAAAAAGCACATGCACAATTTTCCGAACACCGGTTACGGACACTGCGTCGGTCGCTTTAGAGCAAAGGGCGGCACATACAAGCACTGCCTCTCCGCGCGATAGACTGACGGCTCTTGAACGAATTCACGAGCGAGCGGGACGCGCGGCGGGCGTGCCGTCACGTTGCGCGCGCATTTCCCTACTCTATCTCACGCATCACTCGCATATATAGTGATCTCGTTCTCTCGCAGCCGTGCACACCTTTCGTTCCCGAGACAGGTGTTCTTATCCTTGTGTGCGTCCAGATATGGCAGGTTCGCTTGTATGCGCGCTTCCTGCGGCGGTAGATCGTTTTTTATGCCCGGCAGAAATTATAAAAAAGTAAATGGAGGGAAAATTAAATAAAACGTTTACAATAAAGCGTTTTCCTGTACGCTTTCAATGATTCAGTGTACGCTATTTTTCATGGCGGATATCATCGTGGACCAAACTGAGAGTGATTACTGAGCTTTTAACGGATGTTTGAGTGATGTCGACGGCCGTAATTAGGCATAGGGCGGAAAGGTATATTGATTGCGGTGACGGCGCTTTGTGGAAAAATCGATATTTTTTTATTAAAAGGTGGCACGCGATGTGTCCAGTCCAGCCTGTGGTTCGTGCGTCCGTGGATGAGTAAACCTTCGTATCGATCGTTCCGTCGACAACTTTCGACCCTAGTTTATGGCGCGCACTATAACTTGAACCACGCTTACCTTCGACCGTTATCGGGAACGTTTTAACCGAACGTCTTTCATAAAAGTCCTTACGATGTAAGCTCTATAAAAGCAAAATATTTAGACATTGTGGCGCCACGAGGCGAATCCTTATTATATTAAGGAATTTGTAATATTGTAGATAGGTACCTAACATTTTGAATAAGATTCAGTAAAGCAAACTTGAATGGAATTTTAATCTAAGATGATTTGATGCTGATATATGATTTTATATGAGTGTCTGTTTACTCCTTAGATAAGGTTTACTCATACAAAATCATATATTCCTTTAGCGCAAGAGTCCTGCCCTCCTTTAGCATAAAGGGAACTCCATAGATATTATATATTTGTATTAAAATGTTCACTTTCGGTATTAGACATATAGACATTGTAAATATATTGTGTATTTTTTAAGTCGAAGTTAATTTAATTTTATAATAAATATATCTAAGAATAATATTACCACTTTTTTCTTATGATGATTCTGTAAGTTTTTATTTACATTTCTTTAAATTTAATCATCAAAACCACTGTTAATTTTTTTAAGTGATATTTTCTTTAAAAAAACACGAATAAAGAATACGTCAAAGCTATCTTTCGTTGTTTCAAAGTAGTTTTCTGTCAAGTGTATTTTTTTTAAATGTACGTTTAAAATAGGGGACACATTTCTGTTAACAAGATTCAATAAGTTAAAATAATATTATTAGCGTTATCTGTGGAGTCTAATTAATAGCTTCTCTAAATCTATCTTATTTTTAGTTATTATTAATATATAAATTATTTATAAATAATTTTTTTTATTTATTGCCTGAAGCAGGCAAACAGGCGGACGGCCCACTTGATGAAAGGTTACCTTCGCCTATGGACGTTTGCAACACCAGGGGCGTTGCCAACGCGTTGCCGGCCTCTAAGATATTTTATAATGCCTTTCTTGAACGACCCCATGTCGTAGCGCAGAGGGAAAACCTCGGCGGGAAGTTCTCTCCAGATCATTGTTGTACCCAGAAGTTGTCCGTTGATAATCCGCTCCATCACCTTTGAGAGCAAGGAAGTAATCGCTATAGGCCGGTAGTTGGACGGGTCAGTTCTATCACCTTTTTTTGGGATAGGATGCACAAGGGCAACCTTCCACGAAGACGGGACACAGCTAGTGGTGTAAGAAAGTTTAAAAATACGGGCCAGGACTGGAGACAGCTCTGGAGCACATGTCCGAAGCACAACTGCAGGTATACCGTCAGGCCCGGACGACTTCTTGACGTCAAGGGAGCTAAGAGCTCTACGAACCGCTTTTTGGGTGAAGCGAATCTCTTTCATAGAGCTTCCACACCGCGGTACTGTAGGTGGGGTTGCTCCCCCGTCGTCAAGTGTCGAGTTGGCCGCAAAAATGTTGCCTAGTAGTTCGGCTTTATCTGTTGCGGTATGAGCCTGTTGGTCGTCCGCTGTGCGCAACGATGGAAAGGACGGCCGACAGAAATTGCCCTCGACAGCTTTAGCGAGCGACCAAAATGCTCGCGTACCAGAAGGATAGCGAGCAAGTCGTTCGCCTATTCTGCCGATATGCTCAAACTTTGCTCTCGCCAGCCGCTTTTTGAGGGACCTGGTGGCGGCATTGTACTCCTTTTTCAGATCGGAAGTCTTCGGATCCTGACATTGTTTAGCTGCCTTCCACGTCCGATAAGCTGCCTGTTTTTGGCTAACAGCCTCAGCACACAGCTTATCGAACCATGGCTGGTTTGAGCCCCCGATTGGGATTACAGAGTTAGGAATGTAACATTCCATACCCTGTAACACCACTTCGGCGACTAAGTCTGCACAAGTGTCAGGATCATCCGTGGAGAAACAAAGCCGCCTCCAAGGGTAGGAAGCGTAGAACTCGCGCAATCCATCCCAATCTGCCGACCGATATCGCCACACCTTCCTTTTCCCATTGGGATTAGCCCGTTGGGGAAACGGAATGGGCACTTCAGAGGATATCAAACAGTGGTCAGAGGATCCTAGAGGAGCTCTGACCAAGATTTGGTAGTTCTCCGGGTGTGTGGTCAGCAGAAGGTCCAACAAAGAGGGCTCGTGGTCCACTCGGTCCGGTATACGGGTAAATCCCGTGACCAATTGAGTGAAACCATAGGCAAGAGCAAAGTCGCGGGCAGTAGTACCTGGCAGATCAGTCCTCGGAGAACCCAACCATTCGGTATGGTGGGCGTTAAAGTCTTCAAGGATGATTATTTCTGCGGAAGGGTACTGCCCGAAAACTCTGTCGGTCGCGTCTTGGACATGCCCGAAGAAATGAGCTATCTCAGTCCTGTCGCATTCCCTGCTGTGGGACCTATATAGGCACGAGTAAATTCGGGTGGAACCACCGAAATCGACCCGTACCCACAAGGTAGATAGGTCCCTGTTTTCAAGGCCGTGGAGACGTCGACAACAAATATCCTCACGAACAAACAAACAAACCCCGGCTTTTGGAAGGAATTTGTGTTCCAGACTGTAGCCGGGGTAGTTTAGATATGACGTGTCTGCAGGGGAGGAAATTTGCGTCTCCGTTAGAAATAATAAGGCCGGCTTCGCCGTCTCGAGGTGTTGATGGACGGCGTTAAGATTGGCGTGTATGCCCCTGATGTTGCAGAAGTCCACCCGAAGTGTGGAAGTCAGGTCCGCTGAGTTACTCTTATCATTTCTTTTACGGCTCATTGAAAATAAAGTTCAAGAAGAGAATTGGAAGTGTGACAGTATCAGCGCAAAGAGGATAAAGCGGAAAGTGATTTGGCCACACAAACCTGCAGGTTATGTGATAAGCTGATGCGGGGCACGGAAGGGCCCCCGGTCCTCCCCGGGGAGCATTGCCGGGTCCACGTCCGGTCACCAACCGGCACGACAATGCTCCCCAAGATTATGCGCCAGTTGGTGGGTAGCAGCCTCCACGAGACCGGTCAGTCCGGGTTCGGGACCCCTACTACCTGGCGGGCGGCCAGCGGGCAACCGTTTCACCGGGTCTCCCTGACCCCCGCCCCACCTCATCACGCCTACAAGGTTGAAATGTCCTTAACACGAATCCTGGTCCAAATTACGCTAATACTGACTCACTTCGGGAGAAGGGGAACTGGAGCCTGGCCACCCATACCGGAACACAACTCAAGGTTGTTATGGCGGCATACTCTAGACCAGGGGTGGTAGCCATCCAGTCGGGCAAATGCCCTACCACCTGGCTGCGGGTTGTTTAGTCGCCTCTTACGACAGGCCGCCCGGCCGCAGGAAATTGTATTCTTTCTCCGTTCCTGCACGGATACAAATAATAATATTATTAATATATAAAATAAAATAAAATAAAATAAAAAAATTAAAAGTATCAGTCACAAAACAAGAGTATTTTATTGTATAGACTTTACCAATAAACAAATTAATATTTAAAATGATTCCCACCTAGCATATAGTGATAATCAGCAGTAAATCGAGGAATCACATTAACCCGTTCGCAACACGAGAAACTTTAGTAAACAATTTGATAGTCAGTAAAAGCATGTTTATATGAACCGAAACGTGTACGAAGAGCCTGTATTTTTATGCCAAGACATTCATAGGTCTGTAGCAAAAAAACGCAATAAATTATATCCTTCGCGAATAACGTGACCCGTTACGTAATACGGCCTTTTTCCAGCTAAGGAAAATACAGAAGCAAAGAGGCTTTCGACTCCACTAATGTATTGGAGCAATAAAAACTCTACTAACTGTTCGTCTCTTGTTTTTAATCTACCCGCAATTACTCATGGTATCTAATTATAATAGCAGCTCACAAAGGCCACATACGTTCCAACAGTGGGCTCAGATTTGTCGATTTTAGGTTAGGGTTAAGGCGATATAATCATGGTTATCCGTTATCATAGTCTAAAGCAGATGTTTTACTACTTTTGTTTTACTACACCGTCAGCATACGACAGTTGATTTTTGTTGAAGTGATAACTTCTTATGGGAGGGTAAACCGCTTCGTTACGTAACCCGTTACGGCGCCAGTCTGTCTGGCTTCCCTTTCTCTCTAACCCACAGCGCTAGCCGTATTTCGGTAATTAGATTAAATAATGATACTAATAATGTACATACACAAAATTCTAATTTACATATTCAAGAATGATAAATATGAATAAAATAGACTGTATAATCAATAAAAGATTTTATTAATAAATAACCTTTCCTTACATTATCATATTAATATAAATATTTAAGTAATAACCTAAGCTTTTCTCAAATTAAACAATTTCAATTTTAAATAGTTCAACTCAGATTAGTTTAAGTTATCACTTCTATCGGGCGTCCCGAGACACACACCGTCTGTTTTTTATATAGTGTAGGTTCGCGTTTCACCTTGGTCACGCTCTGTGTAGAGCGGAGATATGGTCTAAGATAGATCACGCTTACCTAGAAGAGAACTATACACACAGACCTTAAAGACACCCAAGTTGTGAGTATCAGGACAGACGGACTTCGGCAATGCGTATGGTACTCTTTTGCAGTACGCACGAACAAGGTATAATATTGGACGCAAATTAGACGGTATTAGATTAAATAGCTCAGTAGTAGACCCTCCAAAGTGTATCCGTTAGAAAACCGATAAGCTGGCAACCCTATGTTTTGCCAACAAAAAGCTGGTCGTTGCAAACCAACGTCCTCGCTCTACACTCAATCGACTCTAGAGCTTCGAATTGATTTGGCTGAGCCATCCAAAAGGTGAAAGCAGTACTCTATACATGCATGTAGTTGTGCATTGTACAGCATCAGCAGCTGTTCCGGTGTGAATTGCCGTCTCACTTTTGAGGGTATGCTCAGTTTCTGTTGCCGTAGTTTGTACAAAGATGGAAAGAAAAACTACCTAAGCGGTGTATACTTTCAGGCTAAGAATCGTCGAACCCATGTCATTAAAATGGGGCGGCATCTGAATAAGTTTCTAAGCTACCATCAATTGGTACATAATAACGCATAGATTTAACGGGTTACATACATAGGGATCCGTAGCTATTTGGCAAAAACGAAACCCTTATGTAATCGCTATGTCCGGCTGTCCAGCTGTCTGTATAAGTTACAGTCGCTTTTCTCAGAAACCACTAAGTAGAAAGAAAGAAAGAAATGACAGATATATTTTATTTAGGACAAATACAACATAGAGTATTATCAAACAGTAAACTAATCGAAACAGCATAAGTCCTAAAATTGGACCCAGTCTCAGCATATGCTGACCAATTAAGATCAGCGCTGTTCTTCCGCCTGGGACCAGCAAGTGAAGTCACGAAGGACAATACAACACATATAATAAAATAATACATAATGTACAATGCAATAAAATAATGATAAAAAACTATAACATATTAAAAGACAACATTATAATAATGATAATATAATAGAAACTACATGTCTACATGGATAAAGTTTAACAGAGAGATGTTGTCAGTATAGTGCAAAATACTTATGTGATAAAACCGTGAATAAAATAAAGCTTGGAGTTGGCCACCATACATGTAACTGGGGATTGAATTTTTGTTTCAATGTACTATATGTATGTTGTATGTAGTATCGTTATTCAGCACTTGAAAATACATAAGAATGTTCACTACTAACTTTTATAATGAAATTAGCAAGTGGCAAAATATTAGCTCATAAAGCCGTAAAAATTATGTTATTAAATAAAAAATAAATTATATTATATATAACTTTTTAAACTATGAGCTTAAAAAATGTTTTCCACGAAAATTGATTTTGAAATGTAGGGTATTAAATGCGTTGTTTTACCAACGTTGTTTGACACTTCTACAGAACCCTTCGTTACGCGCGGACTATCAAGCATCTGGCTAATTTTAAGTATTCTTTTTTTGTCCTTCAAAAAACGATTTTATGTATTTCTATCTAAATGTATAATAAAATTGGGCAACATTTAAATCTTATGATTAAACAAACTAAACTTTACGACAAATATTTATTATTACTTTTAATTTTAGATCGTAAAGTTCATAATATTATTTAATCCCATAGGACGATAATTTCTATTAAAACTCCGAAAGATTAATATAGACCAATATTGAACAATTTAAATAAGCTAACATCATCTAGACAGAGTCTGCTTCTCCGTATAATAAATGTTATAAATTTAATTAAGTTTGGGAATAATCTAATGTTGTCTTTTTCATTAGATATTTGTTCTATGTATATATATAAATATACAGAGTTATTTTTGCGAAGGGCAACAGTTTAGATATTCGTATCCTGAAAGTTTCATAAACAATAAATACGTTGCAAATTATCTACATCGATGCAGTAAATCTGTTTCTGGTAATAACATATTTTCTAAAATTGTCTTGTTCCTAAAATGTATAGTATTTTCTTTAAAATGTCAATTGGTCTCTGTGATCCATGTGTAAAGTTACCACGAATAATTTTTATCGCGGATCTTTATTCTTTTATTGCGGTCGGATGTCTGAATTTTTATTACTAATTTTTAGAACAGATTTCAATGTTTCTCGGAAACCGTAAAAGTTTACGCGTATAGAAAATACGTTTAATATATTCTGATCCTGATTATCGTTTTTACAAAATTTGCTAGTGTTTCGAATCGTTTAGAAACTATTAATCGCTCACAATTTATTATCAGTCACCCTTACGCATTTACGCTTTGGAAATGATGTGTAATGCAAGGGTGAAGATAAACCTTAATGGAAATATGAAGATTAAAAAGCTAGAATCCTTTTGTTGTTGTCTGAACTGTTGGTTTGCCGAAACGTCCTTTTCAGATGCATACTTCTATTCTGATGTACTAACAGAGGTCTCAAAAAAACGGCTTGCCTTTTAAAACTTTATAAAAAAGTTTTAAGCAAAAAGTATAGAAATATGTATAAAAAATCTATGTCTGAAAATAAAAAACATACAATAGGTAAAGGAGATGCAGTGCCGTAAATAGGGCGGTGCCACCGGTGCCCAGGCACAGGGCGTAGACTCTGGGGGGGCGCAAGAATGGCCAGACAAGACAGGACTATTATTTTTTCGATTTTGGGTGCCCGGGTGCAACACATACGTACCTACATGCCAGTATCATCAAAAAGTCTCAGTCAAACATCGCACTCATTTTTTTGGCAGCCCACGAGCGTATTTGTAGTGTTTAGTTCCTTAAAAACTAGATTTTTCTTCCAAAATATTAGATAAATGGTCCACGAACACCAAGGTCCTTGTGCGTTATTTTATCACCCTAAATGAAATAAAGTAGGCCTATACATAAAATTGCTCTAGCTAAGGTACCTATAATAACTTAAAAAAAACAAGGGTGCAGTTATAGAAGCGCGCATAGGGCGCATAAAAGGCTATTTTCGGCACTGAGGAGACGAATACGCTTATCTATATTATTGGGCCCAAATTGAAAAAAGATGAGAGTGATTCTAAGATTTCTTAATTTGTCTTTGAAGGCCACTGGCCATTAAAATGGCCCGGACTTTTGGAAGACTTGCGTGGGGGGGCATGGAAAGGCCAACACGTAGAGGCCCCTTGACAAATTTAATGTAAGATTTATTTTTATTATTGTTGAAATTTAATTAATAAGTGTTTTCTTATTATTAATAGTTAAAATTCATTCACATACATAAATCGACTTTGGTTCAATAACTTATTTTATTTGTGACCTTATTTTTAAGATTCCTCGTGTTCCAGATAGAATTAAGAGCTGATGTTTTGTATTTTGAAATAGAATAATATAGCGCTTTTTAACCGACGTTAAAAACGAGGAGGTTCTTAAATGGTCTGAATGTTTTTTTTGGATGTTTGTTATTCGATTTTTCCATATTTGTGAATCGATATTTAACATTTTTCTTTTAATCAAAACGGTATTCTCCCGATTTGGTCCCATTCTCACCATATCAGGATCCGATGAGTGGATCCCAGAGAAATCGAGAGAAACCCTCGAAAATTGTTAACCGAATTCTTTGTTACACAATATATCCGTCAATTTTGGAACGATTTTTATTTCTTTTTCTTTATTTGCAGTCTATACTCCCGACGTCGTTCCATGGTCACCAAGTCATGATCTGGTGAGTGAATTCCAGGAAAATCGAGATTACCCTTATTAAAGAAGGCCAAGCGCCTACATTCTTCTGATGAATGGATCTCAGGGAAATCGAGAGCAACTCTTGGCGACGAGCGTCTATACCGAAGAGTAACATAGCAACCAAGTGAAATACACGTGCTAGTAGTTCAATTTCTACACTGCACTTTAAATATTATTTCTATTCAATTATTTGCGCAACTAAAAAAAATTTTTTTTTATAACAACAACAAAACCGATTTCAATCTAAAGAGCACGAAATAAATATTTAACTGACTTTTTTCTACCACATCTTGAAGTCGGTGCGAAGCTCTGTTGAGAACTTTTTAGTACGTCACTGAAACTGACTGACTGACATACTTGTCAGTGAAACTGTATTGCAAATAACTAAAAATTAATATATTCTCTCTGTACAAACAAATCGTATCTATTCCATCTTACATCTATACCACCAAAAGGTTAAGGGCCCAGCACGCTTCCACTGCGGGCTAAATGACTACTCTACGTGGAAATTCGCAATAAAAATTATTTTGATACGAGAAAAACTTTTCAAGTATACGTTGGAGTACCCGGATTCCAAAGACACTATTGCCATTGAGAAAGACCAAGAGGCACTGGCGTTGATTTGCCTGCATGTCGAACTCACAATTTACGCGTACGTACAACAAGCAAATTATGCCAAAGAGGCCTGGGATAGCTTGGCTAAAGCATTTGAGGACAAAGGGGTAAATCGCAGGATAACGCTTATGAATGTACTGCTGGACGTAAAGCTAGAACGACATGCGTCCATGCACGACTATGTAGCTGCGGTTATGTCTCATGCTCAAAAGTTGAAGGATATATCCACCGGATTTGACGATGATCTTGTAGCTGTCGAGTTACTGAGGCGACTACCTGAAAAGTACCGGCCTATGCGAATGGCATTGGAGCACTCTGGGATGAAGTTGACTTCAGAAAACGTTCGACAGAAGTTACTACAAGTGGATTCACGTCAAGGTTGCACATCATCCTCAATGGACTTGGCAATGGCAGTGAATAAGAAAATGAATGGAAACAAGGAGATGAATACGACTAAAGTAAAATGCTTTAAGTGTGGAAAGAAAGGACATAAGAAGCCAGACTGTCCAGAACGAAGGAAAACGGAATCGACCTCCAAAACTAACGATGCGGCGGTAGTAAGCCTGCATTCGTTCAGCGCCGGAAATTCATTTGATCCGACGGGCTGGTACATCGACAGCGGAGCATCTTCTCATATGTCTTTTTTCTTCAGACAATCTCTGTCCACTGCTGGACGTAGGCCTCCCCAAGTACGCGCCATATATCTCGGTCTCCCGTCTTCCTCATCCAGCCCCTGCCTTCAACCATGCGCAGGTCGCCAGTCCACTGGTCTACGTTTGCCAAGTCGTTGTGTCCACTCCAGGACTCGTTTGCTCCATTGGCCGTCGGTCCTGCGACAGACGTGACCGGCTCACTGCCACTTCAACCTGCTAATTTTGCGAGCTATGTCGGATACCCTCGTTCTCCTACGGATATTCTCTAACGGACGGCGGTTCGAATATAACATAAAAATCACTATATTTTGCAAATTTGTTGTTGATTTTATGTTTTACTTGGCACCGACTTAAGATTTTGTAGAAGAAGTCGGTCAAATATTTTTTTTTGCCCAATTTAATTTATTTTTGTATGTTTGGCATTTCATTCATGTGAGTGATTTTTTAAAAGTATCCCGTGTGAGAACTTAACATGATCAAAGTTTGATTTTATTTTAAAACTGTTTATTTTTAAGACTTCCGATTAAAATTGAAGAATTAAAAAGTTTTCTAGATAATATCAAAAATATTTATCACGTTTAATATTTAATGTGTATCATTTAATTGACGAAAATATCTGAAATCCCGTCATCTAGAAACTTTCAATAATTTTGTCAACCCCGTTTGCACAACATTATTGTTACAAAACGTAGCGGAGTCAACCACAAAAGGGCACTATTTCACAGACCATTGTCATCTTAATAGTATTTCGTTGCGCTCAGATGTTGAAGTATTTAGCGGCTTGCACCGCTTTTATTATGAATAGCAACGGAACTAGTATTTTGCGGTTTCCCTATGGAGTCCGACGCAAATTAATGCCCCTGCTTTCAGCTAGAAATTAATGTAATGCACCCAAGTTACGTAGCCAAATTGCTGGCGTTCACTAAATTTTCAGTGCTCCGTTTGTGTCGCAAATTTTATAATTGAATTTTTTATATGAATCATGGTTTCTTTTTTCTTTAACAAATTGTACCCTTTTTAAAATTAGTTAAAGTGCTAAAATAGCTTACTTCGTACCTAGAAACTGACCTCAAGGCTCAAACACTAAGATGGCGCACCCGCAGGTCCAGAGCGTTCTATGGTACTTAGTGCTCAGGTGCAAAATTCGAAATTTTCTGTTGAATCTCCGTTCAAATACGGGCGTCCGTTTTCCTTACTGTTTCTCATAACATTTAAGCAAACTTCTTTGTGAGAGACCATTAGAACCCATACCGTCCTTCACGACATCAAGCCAGTATCTCAGGTGCCTGTTACTAAAACCTGCTGGACGCAGTGTAACTAGGTGTTCTTCATAAGCCTTGCCGAATGGATATCATGGTGCTTGTATAGACGAAATACAGAGTCAGTCATTTTGTAGAAACCGTTACACAGCAGTATCATGAAATAACAATAAAATAAAATTCAGTGCACATTAAGTGTGTGGACTATCATTAGATAGATCTTAAAAATGATAGCAACGACTATTGTAATGACGTTCTTTTAAATCAACAGTTAGGAAGATATACGTTTCAAAGACATTAAGACTATTCAACAACAATTAATGGTTTCCCTCAAGTTTTTAACGATAAAAAGTGCACGTATCTTTGTATTATTGACGGCCTCTGTGGTTTTTTTTTTTTTTTTTGTTTGAGGCGAGGAAAAATGCTGACCGATTTACGCACTCTCAGGGCCGTCACTAGGAAACGGCGCGCATCCATCGGGGGCGATAACGCTAGCAATAGTATGCTTTGTTTGCGCTTCGTCCGCGATGGCTTGACACTGAGGAGTGTGGAAGACTCAGAGCGATGCCGCACGGGCGAGCAACCTCAATACCCACTAAAAAACCTCTCCTCCCGTCGACCCTGCGCTTTGTTGTGAAGGAAAGACTGAGATATAGAACATAGTTACGCAACAGTCGATCCAGCACAATAAAGTGCCTGGAGTGTGCCCTGGGAGAACACACCCCACTTCGAAACGGGGGCTGAATCCCTTGCGTTGCCTAGTAGCAAAGGGCCCCTCGTACCGGAACCTAACTCAGGGAGGGAAGTAATGCGCGTACCTGTCTCTCCGGGTGCTAGCTGAAGGCCGGCGACCTCGGGTGGAGACATTAGCACGCGCTGCAGGACTTCGCTCCCTATCCCTTTCTGCGGCCTCTTTTAGAGACATAACCGCCTCACAGAAAGAGACCGCAGACTCCCAGCGGTCGTCGCTGTGCAACATGGCCGTTACCAAGTCGCCAAGCGATCGGACGGCTCCTACGTGTGTCTCGAGCTCGAAACGCTGAGGCGTCCATGCAGCGCACTCAACAAGCGTGTGTAACGCCGTATCGGGTGCGCCGCATTGGCGGCAGTCCGGGGAAGGCAAGCAGCCCACAATGCGAAACAGATACTGGTCGAAACAACCGTGTCCGGTCAGTATCTGAGTCGTCCTGAAGGTCAGGGTTCCGCTGGTGCGGGTCACCCATCTCTCCAGCTGCGGCCTGATTGCATCCACCGTATAGCCGCCGGCCACAGGGTGTTCGAGGTCACGAGACCAGGCGACGAGGCAGGAGGCGGTTTCCCGCTTCCTAACCGTCTCTAATTCGACTTGACAGAAGGTCAGTCCTCTAGCTAGGGCATCCTGCTGGGCGCGACGAACTCTGGACAGGACGTCTGCCTGGAGAGGCCAGGGCAGCTCGCCTGCCAAGAGAGTTGCCGCCAACCACGACACTGTGCGGTACCCCCGTATGGTCCTCACGGCCAGAACCCGCTGCGCGCGGTGCAGCAGGGTTCGGTTGTGGCGGTGAAGCGCATCGGACCAGACGGGCGCACCGTAGAGTGCCATACTCCTCAGGATGCCGGAATAAAGCTTCCGCGTCGCACCCCCCGGCCCCCCCACGTTAGGAAGAAGCCTGGAGAGTGCGCCCGCGGAATTCAGAAGTTTGGGAACTAGCTGCTCAAAGTGCGCTTTGAACAGCCATTTCCCGTCTAGGACTAGCCCAAGATATTTCATCGTGGGCCCTACTCTAATCGCCACCCCCTGAACTGTAACGGACAAGTCCGGGGGAGGATTCCGGAATTTCCTATGGAATATGACGGCCTCCGTTTTCGCGGGGGAGACCTTCAAGCCCAGCCTAGCTATTCGATCTACGACGATCGCCAGCCCGTCGTTGGCGACGTCCACGGATTCCGCAAAAGACGCGGCGCGTGCCGTGAGTAGGGTGTCGTCCGCAAAGCAGATCAGCCCTACTCCGGGCCGGACCGTCACCCGAAGGATCCAGTCATAGCCTACGTTCCAAAGGATAGGCCCGAGGACCGATCCCTGTGGAACGCCGCACGCGACACGTCGCCGACCTAGCACGTGGTTGGCGGACTCACCACCCTCCCAAAGGATGTGCCGATCTCGCAGGTACTCGCCCAACAGCCTCGTGAGGTACGGGGGGACTCCGTGCGCGCGGAGCCCTTCCCTGATCGTCTCATGAGGGAGGCTGTTAAAGGCGTTCGCTATGTCTAGCGACACTGCAAGAACGACGTCCTTTGCTTGGATGGCTTCGTCCGTCAACGTTCGCAGCGTCTCGAAGGCGTCCATCGTGGAGCGCCTCCGCCGAAACCCGAACTGCGTATCTGATAGCCCCGGCTCCACAGTGTCTAGATGCTTCACAAGCCGCTCCGCCAAGATCTTCTCGAAGACCTTGGCGACCTCGTTCAGCAGCACTATGGGCCTGTAGGCGGACGGATCGTTGGGAGGCCGACCTCCCTTTGGAAGTAGGCACAAATGACCCTCTTTCCATTGCGACGGGAACCTACCTGCGCGAATACAGGCTTCGAAAAGGTCCCGCAGCTGGCTGCGTAGGTGTTTTGCAGCCAGGAAGAGGAGTCGACCTGGGACCCCGTCGGGTCCCGGTGCCGTCTTCCTGCCCCGGAGCCGGTCCAGGGCGACGTCTAGCTCCCCCTCGGAGATGGAGTGAGGCTCCTCGTCCGTGGGGGTGTCGGGAATGGGTGGACCCATACTGGGGGGGGTGAAGATCCCCGGCTCCGGGAAGAGCCCATCGATCACCGACCGGAGCACCTCGGGTTCGAGCGTTTCCGTGACCGTGGATGTGCAAGGCCGCAACTTGTTGCGGGCCCCACGGTACGGGCGCCCCCAAGGGTCCCGATCGAGCGTCTCGAGGAGCTCGGCCCGAGCCCGGGCTTTCGATCGCAGTATTGCAATCGAAAGGGCCTTTCTGGCCTCTCTAAACTCGCCCACGAGTCCATTTTCCGCGACGAAGTCCGGCGGACGGCGCGCCCTGCAGCGTTTGAGCCTGTGGCTGATGATGCGAACTGCCTTTCGCATCTCGCCCAGCTCTTCGGTCCACCAGTGGACCGATTGCTTGCACGGAGGCTGCCGCTTGGAGACGCGTGGCATCGCAGCGTCGCAAACCCTCGTCAGGGTCTTGCGCATGTGCTCTGCCTGCGTATCCAGATTCGCGAAGTCGGCTGGGTAGGCCCAGCTTTCCGAGAGTGCCCGCTCCTCGGCCTGCTCCGGCTCGATCTTGGTAAGGGCCCAACGCGGGAGGAGAGGGGGGCGACGGTGAACAGGGCTCGGACCGGAGGAGGGGGTCGTGAGCTCAAATCTGATGTACCGATGATCAGAGAGCGACTCCACCTCCTCCAGCACCCTCCATCCGGTCACTCTGCGGACGGCCGCATGAGTGGCGAATGACAGGTCGATGATCGATCCACCCCGCGCGCGCACGCAGGTCTGGACCGACCCCTGGTTCAGTATGGTCAGGCCGGCTTGAAGAGCCCAATCCTCGACCGCCCGACCCCTAGGGTCCGTGAGTACGTTTCCCCAGGAGAGGTGCTTTGCATTAAAGTCGCCCATCACGAAGATCGTTTTGTGCGACAGTCTGCGTACGGCGGCCCCGACGGCGTCCAAGTGAAGCTCGAACTCCGCCAGGGGGCGGTTGCGCGAAAAGTAAACGCCTATGACGACGATACTCCCGCTCTCCGCCACAGCATAGCCCTTTCCTCTTTCGAGACATGTAAGCGGTGTGCCGGACCCGGCTCTGGCCACCACCGCTACCATGTCATCGAGATCGCCCACCCAGTTCCCTGAAGGAGGGACGTAATAAGGTTCACTTATTACGGCTAAATTCGCTTGCCACTCCGCCATCGCCTGCAGGCACAAGTCCTGAGCGGTGGGGGAGTGGTTTACGTTAGCTTGAAAGAACGTCGTTACGGGTGTACTAGGCATTGGAGGTGTCCATTGTCTGTACTCCCGATTTGCCGGTACGTGGTCTCGCCCGCGAGTGGACGAATTGGCCCCTCACGTAGGGAGGTTGGCAGAACCTCGCCAACGTGTGGTGGGCCGCGTTCAGTCCCCCCGCCGCGCACGCCGCGCAGTGGGGTTTCCGTGCCGTGCAGTCCGGCATCTTGTGTCCGCTTTTACCGCAGCGGAGGCACAAGTTAGTTCGATCCGGGCACGTGTCCGGACAAGTCTGTGTGCCATGACCGACGTTGAAACATCTGTAGCAACGTATCGGTCTGGCTTCCAGTGCCTAGACCTTTGCCGAGGTGAAGCCAACCAGAAGGTAGCCCAGCCCGACGATGGTCTTGGCAGCAGCGACGGGGCACAGCACGTAGGATGCGCCCAAACCGCCCGGTCCTGCACCGATGTGCTTCGTGAGCACGTCGTCGCGCCGGCAGTTGCCTGCGCGCGCGATCGCGTCACGAAGCCCATCGACCGTGACTGATTCGTCCAGCCCTGAGACGTAAAGCTCCCCACGCTTTACGGCCTCTGTGGTTGATCTAACTCACTGCAACGCAGAGGCTCCGGGTTCGATTCCTGGAATAGTAAATTTCGGAAACGTATTTTCTCCGTTATTTACTATGGTCTCGGTGTCTGGGATCGGCTCCAGAGTAGTCCGTTGTATATTACCCATAACACAAGCGTAACTTGCTTAATTTGGGGATAGACAATATGTGTGTTAGCCTGCTGATAAATAAATAAAAAGTATGTAGGTACTATTAATATATGTATATATGATTGTATATATTTTGATTATAATTTTTATTTTATTATTAGAAATGAGAAATTATCTCCAGAAGGCTGCCTGGAAGAAATCGCTGTTAGCGTTAAGACCGCTGATTGTACTAGTTAAATGATTGATAGCTCATGTGTATTAATTTCTAGTGTGCAATAAAGGATATTCTATTCCATTCTACCGTAATAATTTTTATTTATTCCTTTGTTTTAATTTTCATTCAACTAACGAAACGCACATACACGTAACAAAAAAGGCGAATTCATTAACCAAAATACTAACAGTTTACACATATATGTGAATTGAAATAAAGAGTTCAATGACCATACACGTAGTCTCGTAAGTTACGTCGTTTAAAACACTGCAAATCGGTAACTACGAAACTCAAGAGTCACTTAAAAAGATTAAACGATTATCGTGTGAGTTGCTCGCTCGTTTTTCATTCTCTTATTTAAAGGGCTTTTACTTTTCTTTCCGTTTATGTGATGTGCTCTAAGAGATTAAAACTAAAGCTTGTACTGTACAGTGAATTCGCTTGCGATTGCATACTATACAATCAAAGCTCACATGTTAAAGAGTTATTCATAATTAATATGAATTACTCTGTCGTCTAGTGGTCTAAGACTTAAATCACTTTGATCGTTGAATCGCAGAGGACCTGGGTTCAGTTTCTGATAGCGTAAATTTCGTAATCGAACTCTCCTTTGTTTACTATGGGTCTGAGTGCTGATCGGCTCCATAATTTCCCGTTTTATATTGCAACACAAGTATAACTTGCTTAATTTAGGAATATAGGTAAAATGTTTGCGGTTTTTTCATTATATAATTCTTATGTCTTCTTATATTAACTAAAAATCCTTCATATGCCTTATGTTATATTATAGATAGTTAAAATTTATTTTTATATTAAATACAAGATTGAATGCATAGCAAACGATCCACTAGAGGTAAGAGGAAGCTATCGCTGCTCGTTCTTTGCATTTGCAACAACCAGGCTGTAAAATTAATTAAGTCAATTTGGTACACGGGTCTAGTTTTCTGCATTCTAACCATGAGATATAAAAGAAACATTCAGTTTGTATAATTTGTGGAATAAACATTTAGGTTCTTGAAATCTTGATAGAAGCAAATAATATTTTTTCCTTTGATATTCTAAAATTACAAGACCACTGGTTTAGATATTGATCCACTAGTTTCGAGTGCGTCTTCCGTCAAGTTAGCTCCAAAGATCGACCAATTTTGTGTGTGTTCACACTGTCGTTCGTTGCAGGTGCAAGTAAAAAAAACCCTACATATGCAAAACATACAAATAACACAGCGAATCAACATATAAGTACAGCTGCAAGCGCAAGGATGACCTAAAAAACTTGTAAGTGATTAACATACTCTAGGTAAGTCTAAAGCTTTAAGGCAGATATTATCACACACTCGAACAGAACATGCCCCAGTGGTGTTAATAAAATTGTTAAGATATTTCGTCAACGATAATGTGATGGCCGGGTCAGTATCATGTGACCACCATTTAAAATTTTGTATAAAAACTGTTGTTGTTATGAATTTGTTAGGACTTAGGAGAATGTTCTGAATGTAGAGCATGGGTGATACGATTTTCAACAAAATATTATGAAATTCTAAAGTAACTGCAGCTTAGTTTTCACTCGAATCTTTAACACAAAAGATATTTTTTATTAATTTATTCTTGGATGTGAGACTTCATATTTGATTTTTGGGAAATGATAATATTATTTAAAAAATATAAATACTTATATAATATTATTTAATTTAAGCTTAGGTTAGAAACCAACAATCAAGCTCGTGATACTATATAGTCAATAATTTTATACATTCAATAAGTTTCTTTCATTTCAAGATGTTCTTTACAAGTTTTTTCTTTGTCTCTATTTTTATATTGCTATATTACCACAGGCTAACGGCCTACCTGATGGAAAGCAGTCACCGTCTCTTATGGACATTTGCAACACCAGAGGCCAACGCACCGTCGGTCACGAAGAAATTTAGGTAGGTATGATAGTTTTCCAAGGTACCGCACTTCATCAAAATGATCATAATCAAGATTCAATAACCTTTCTACCTCTCTTATGTTAGATTTTTTTCGTATAATGCGATAGACAATAAAAAATATTATTTATATAATAAAATAAAAAAACTTTTAAGTTGAATATTTCATAAATTTTTGCAGAATATTTAACCAGTGGCAAAATTCGGGATTTTACCATTGTCCAACATTAGGTATTCACCCTGAGAGTAGCTAAAACTTTCGCTACACGAATGCTTTTGTCGCCAACATTGCAGGTTCTAAACTAGTGTCAATGAAACTCTCGTCTCATCTTGAGACATTGCGCATAATGCGAAGCCCCAGTACATAAATATAGAGGTTTATTTATACTTCTACTTAATTAGTTAACAACCTGAAAATATCTGAGAAAATCCCTGTAGCATGGTTGGCTACAATACAGATTAACCCAGTGAATTTCACAGTAGCTAATACTCGTACGTTGCAAAACCGACGTCGCTCCACGCCGAGAGTATGGTAACAATTTTAATAAATAATTATCATCCTCATTACTCCAGCTTGTATGATACAAATTACTCTTTACGTACAGTGCATTGCCCTGGAGTATTACAACTTCAAATGCAATACCGAGTTTTCCTTTTCTTTGAAGACAATTTTGATACTTTAATTTTGTATAAATTTTACTCAATCGATCGAGATATCAAAAACTTCTATTCTGGTACCTAAACTAATACAACCCCGTCCTAGTTTTTTCTAACTTGTACGTAGGTTGGCAAAATCACTACAGACATGATCAGTATTAAAATAACTCTAAATTGACTCGAACGATTCATTACGAGAACGGGTAATATAATTGAATATATTACTCCGTTCGCGTCTCAGGTAGCTATTCGAAATTGTGGTTAAAAATAACATTAATTTAGTTAAATTTATTTTCATTACTTATTTTAGATAGATAACTCTTTACTTTACACCAAGACAAAAACTACGTCTAATTGTGCACAAAGACTTACCTCAAAGTCGAAATACGATTCCTTATCAAACTCTGATTGAATATTTAAAGCTATATTAGACGGAACCTCCAAATTTATTTATTTAAATGACACACAAGACAAGAAATAGCTAAAAGTTATATATTTCATATTATGTACCTATTAAAATTAAGTCTAAGCCGTAACTCGTAAACATGTGAGCAAAAAATAAATCAATTTGAATCACACAAATTGAATCAATTTGGTTGCAAGGCACAGAACGAAAAAGACACGACGGCGTTTAATGACATAGAATTCTAGTTTACAAGGATCACCTTGATTCATCCAAACTAGAAGACAGACATGAACCGTCTAATATTTTTTTATTGCATGAGTTCAGCAGACAGGTAGTATATACGAGTAAGTATATAAGTTACAAAAATGTACATTGCCTATTGTAATTTTTATAACAAATTATAATTATTCATTATATGAGACACGATTTTAATCGCTTCTATATGTGTTGTTGTGTTTTTTTTTAATTATTTGCAAAGGAGCTTTATCTTGTGGTGTAGTAGATGCATGTCAGCGGCAAGCATGTACCATATATTCGTATAAGTATAAAAACTGTTTGAGGTTTTTATGTGTATTTGAATTGCACTAATCTCACTACCTATTGGTCTAGTTTAAAAAAATATGTTTAACAGGGTAGATGAATGACACTTAAAGTCTCAGTCGATAGTCTTCTGGACTTGATCAACGCTACTTGACGTATAGTACAGAATTTTTCAAATAATTAGATCTAATTAAGTACCCAATTAGCATTCCAAACCTTTTCTGGATGTCCTGTACTCACACAGAAATATTTTAACAACCCTCAACTGGGCACACCTAAAAGCTGGAGCTAATTGCAGTAAGATAGCCATCCTTTACTAATACGATATGTGTTACACGGGGTGCGGCTTGTACCCTAAACATAGGTCACGAGAGCAGCTACGGTTTTAATTCAAAAGCATTTTAAATTGCTGTGGTTTAGAGTTCATTTTCTACTAACACATTTGTGCTTTCGGACGTTCCTTTTAGGATTCGCCTTAATGGAAATTGTGAGCCGTGCCCGTGTCGTTACGCGCTGCAAATGTACATAATGTGTCGTCAAAAGGGTAAAATATACTTTAGTAGGCTGTGATTTCGTTCAACGTGAGCCTGAGCTTACCGGCTTTTAAAAGTTTCACCCCATGCGATTCCACATTAGTCAAATGAGTGCGCGACGAAAACTCCCGAGTTTGTATGTGTAAATCCTAATTTTGTCGAAACTGACAAATTTTAATACACAGTCATATTTAGTAGGATTTAGTTCGGGAACCTGATTTAGATTTGCATTTGTTAAGAAGCGAATGAACTTGCGAAACTATCGAGTTAAGGCTTAAGATGCATTAACTAACTTACTACTAAATAGTTTGAAATATGTATTAAAACTTACAACTACAAGTACAATGACAGTCACTAATTATTATCAACATTTTAATTGAATTTGTGAATAGAACAAACAAAATATGATACTCAAAATATGGCGCTCTTATTAAATTCTTTCTGCGTTTATTAACTTGGAGTGAAAAAAGCTCCGACTTGCCGTGAAAAAGCTGCGAGCACGAAAAAAGTTTCGCATTTCTTAACTAAGGAATTTTATTAATGTTGGCTACAACAGAGTTGCTTGAAAAACATTATTTTATCACCCATTGCAAGTCTTAGCTTGTTTTTTATAGTAGTAATAGCAAGATGAAGTTTCAAGTTATTTGAACTAGAATGAAATTATAAATTATTTGAATATGCGGCCGGGATCTATGGAATCACGCAGAAGGACTGCGTTGGGAACTCCCGCATCCATGGCATCCATTATGTCCGGAACATGGTAAATGAACTGCAAGGGAGTCGCCTTCGCTTGTACGATGATGTTTCACGGAAACGAGCTAGATTTTTACGGAATAAAGAATAAAGGTGTAGACTTAAGAAAGGCTGACTTCACATTGTGAATTATTACATGTGTGCCAATAGAATAATAATGATGCCAAAGATCATGTGAATAGAAGAAGAGGGAGTAGTAGAAAAGCGGATTACGGACTCCGAAACGAACACACCGAACAGAACCAGATTTCAGCGCTGCGATTATGATGACTCATCAGTCATGGGGGTCATCTACCTTGGTACATCGAAGGGAAAGCGAACAAAGTAGAAAAGATTAAAAAGGAAAGTAAACCGTGAAAAGCAACCCGATAATTAATTACTGCAAAGTAAACCGAATTAGTATATCACAAGTTAATTACAAATATCTAGTCAAGATATCCGTCTTATTTCAATAACTTGGTCAGGACCATTCACGACTTAAACAGTTTTCTCGCCTAATGTGAAAATGAGTACTATATGTAGACATGTGCGAAAAAACGTGAGGAATCTGGTAATAACCAGACTACTGATGGGTGAAATCAGCGAACCCACTTTTTTTGATAACGCAACGGATCGACTTTTCTTATAATACACACTCGGGCCATGGATACGTGGGGAGGCCAAATGTGACCTCTAATACCGCCTGGACGAATGCGTGCGGGGACTATTAGGGCTCCGGATCCCGCTGGCGGTGGAACCGGACCAAACTACCCACTAAAACTAACGTCCTAGCGTCCCAATTCACACATTGTTGGACGTCACGTGATCTAGAACATGATTACTGCACCGTGATTTCCTCGTGCACAGCTCTGTACCTGATTCCTTGGTAGCAGGGTGTACCGCATCATCAAGTAGAGGGAAGATGAATCCGCTGTTACTCCCGTATACAGCGGCCCCCTGCGATGTAGTCGCGGGATAAGGAAACATGCTAAACAGCAAAGTCCGCCAATAAGGCGACGATAAACGTTGGTCGCCTGCACTACCGTCTCCCTTGCACACTTGGTGGCCCCCAAGAAAACTGCCTAACGAAACCGCCTAAGTCATCAATCAGCCTCACATGTTTTTTCGGTCACAATTATTTTTCATGATAACCGGTCTAAAGTTCATATTATGCATCCATATCGTGTATCATTTTGCTTGATCTACCTAATCATCATTGAGTTTCACCGACAAGCTAAACCGAACAAATAATTTAACATGATCTTTTACTATAAATTAAAGACACAACCTGTTTTGTATAATAGGCTAAGTACTCGGAGCGGCAATAATACCAGTGTAAAAAACGCGAATACACATATATAGTATTCTCCGCAGAAAACTGTACTTAATCTGATAATATTCCAAGAAGCTTACTGTGAAAAGTCCAGTAAAGCCACGCCCTTGTATGAAATGATAAATGTTGAAAAATACCAGCTGCAATGCAGACAGAAACTTAACAACAAGCCAAAAACACTATCACGAAGGAAACTTATACATTACACTCACTGCATATTATGCTGAAATTGCACTTAAAAGTCATATATTGGTAATTTAGTGTGTTACCGTTTTTAATATAACAACAACAATACAACAAAGATTTGTTTGCATACATACCACTGTATTAGACATTAAAACAACTCCACTTGAGCATTGTTTAAGAAAAAGTAAACAATGAAAGTTATACACGTATACTTCTACAAGTTACCTACTAGTCCATTACCCACTTTCTCATATCGTCCCCTTCAAACACTCATGTCTTCCATTAGGATAAAGGACAGTGGATTTCAGTTATAACGACTATGAAATGACCACTACAATTCCGTCGTTATATCCAGAAGTCGCTATATAAATAAGTAGAAAGAAATCAATACTTTTGCCAGATAATGTATGGAAAAACCTTACCTGAATATTAATAATAAAAAAGCGTAGGTATTATTACAATTACTGACCATCTGTGGATGTCATTGTAAATACCTAATAGATAAGAAAGCTATTATAAATGATTCTATTATTGAACCTTTGTCTGTTTGTTTATTAAATCGATGCTTGTGCCTCTGATTTCTTGGAACTTGAAGGAAAAAGTTTCTTAAAACTGGTTGCTATATCCGAAATCGGCGTTATATTCGAAGTCACCATAGCTAATTACTTTCCTCTAAAATTGTATTTTAAATTCTAGGAACTAAAGTGTTACGTCGCTATAACGAAAAAGTCTTAATAACCGAGGTCGTTATAAATAATATCCATTGTATAATGAAATGATATATGAATATCCCAAGAGATTATGTTAAAATATTAACCCTAAAGTTCTACACACACTAACGTGTTAAATTGACGAGGACTAAATCCAGCCGCCGAACAAAGTCAATTAAGGTATATTAAAACTTGGCTCATTTGCAAATTGGCCGGTTTGAACCACAAGCACAATAGCCCACCGCATATAATGGAAACTAAAGCAAAATTATCCTTCTGTATACATTAAAAAAATGCTGAACATAAAGCTTTTTTCGTTGAAAACTCCAACAAAATAGCCATGAATAGGTTAGACATATTCGCTATTGGGAAAAATATCTTTGTTTGGAATGACAAATAATACAAGCAGATAATGTCGATAATATTATAAAATTTTAAACATGCCATGTCTGTACATTGAAGCTATTTAAAAAAACAACTGGAAAACTATATGAACGACCGAAAAAAGGATGGATTTTTTAGCTTTCTTGTCTGTTTGTTCGGCATTCACACAAACCTGAAACTGGGCTGATTTCACTGATCAAATAGCTAATTCTTAGACCTAAAATCTCCGCTACTTTTTATCCCGGGAATCTCACGGGAATTTTCTGGGAATGATGTTAAATGACCAAATTGAAAAAAATCGTATTCCAATGAAATTTTTTCAGTTACCGATACCAAATCTTAAGTAATAAAATATGTTTTTATCGCGTGGAAATTTTCTCAGAGGCGGTTCCACGTGGTACGGGTGCATAAAAATGTGCTAATTCCGACAGTTTTCGCTGAAACGATAGCTTACATTCTTTTTTTAAAGCTGCAATACTTTGTGTCCTGGAAATCCCGCGGGAGTTTAAAATCAAGCATGGACAAAATCGCGAGCATATCCTAGTTTATTATATAAAACTTCAATTCACATCGATTCTTACGTCAAATCGTGTAAAATCGTATCGATGTTCTTTAATAAATTCTTATTTAAATCGTGAAAATTGTATCCTTCCCTTGTTCTAACATTTGAACTACAATGTGGAAAATTTTAAAAGTTTCGAAGTGATAAAATCCTATTCAGTATCTTGCCATAACAAAAATATCAAAACACATGTCAGAGTGCTATTGTCCAAAAGTCGCTGTTTTAAAGCCGGTGATGTGGCCAAGGCGAAATAATTTAAAACAGTTTTTGTTATCAAAAAACTGTATATTAATACTGTTCAGCTTACAACAGCCAATTTCACAGTTAAATTATCTAGGTATATCAAACTTCTTGCAGCGTACTAAATAAAGTAAACGATTAAAATAATTATATATACACCCAAAGAAAGATAATTTTACAATCATATAACTGAGAGAACAACATTATTATAGTGATTAACATTTTTATGCCTATTATATTATTATGTTTAAAGTTACCGTAATAAGATAAAATAAAAATTCTTTACTATCAACACATTACACTTTACATTTTAAAAAAAATAACAAAATTAAAATGATAAAGAGTAATAATCTAGTATGGAAATAAAAAAGTTTTTAGACACGCAAATATCTTTAATAAATATAATTGCGGGATAAGTACAAATACATACTTCATGCAACAAAAAAACTTGCATAAAAACGACCAACTAAGCAAATCATTATAACTGCTTTCATCTATATCACGAGTTGTTAACATTTGCTGTAACAAAGTGAAAATTATATGCACTCGAGTTTTCTGTTCATTTTAATACGTAATCTTCTCGTCAGAATATCTTTTAGAAACATTCGTTGCTTTGAATAATATAAAACTATAACGATATCACGATTATAATCACAATATTTATACATGTTTATTCCCGCGTGTCTATTCCTTTTTCCAGAATAAAAATTGTTATTCGTCTTCACAAAAGAACAGTTGTGCCCCAGCGCACCTAGCTGTAGTGCCGGACTACGTAAAAATTATAACGAAGACGAAGCTTTCCGTATACCGCTAAAATATTGCATTTCATTAGTGATTAGATAAACAAAGCCCGTGTAAATCATACTAACGTTAAATCCCATTTGCGTCGGAGGGTCCATTTTTCTAGTTTTTCTTGTAATATTTGCGCCGCACGATTTCAAGACAGCATTTTTTTTATGATAAATAGCTTCGCGATTGACCACGATCACGATAATGTCGGACGATGATGCGGTCGAATATGAAGCACGCTTACCTAGATAGTACCTAGTCACATGAGACTTGAAGATACACGGATTGTACTTTTCGGGAAACACAGACCCTGTTAATGCCTTTAATAACTCAGCCGTACGTAAAAGGAACGGGGCGGCGAAACGTTTCGTTCACACTAGTGGCGTTTCCACTGCGATACGATGACGTAGACCAGAGTGCCTTATGGTCCGAAGATGGAATGGTATAGAGGTAATCAACCGCATACTCTCCGAAATGAATCCTATAAAAAACCGATAGACTAGCAACCAGGCGTCACTGGTGGTGGTCACTACCAATCGACCTCTTGGCTCTTGTCTCAATTTACTCTTCCGCTTCAAGCTGGTATTTAGCTTAGCTGTCCCAAAGGTGAGAGCAGTACTCTATGCAAGATCTTACTTGAGCACAGTAAAGATTAAGCAGTTGCTTTGCAGTGAGTCCTTCACCGCCTCACACTTGAAAGTACACTCAGTTTTTTTGCAGCCAACTGGATAAACTTTCAATATAAGAGCCGAAATTGAGAGTGGATGTTAAAGAAATACCAAGAAGTTGAAGTTGGTCGGTTATCGGAATACACACCACGATACGAGTGATATTACCTCACCCTTTCTACCAACAGCTGACGAAGCAGCATGGCTAAACATTTGTTCCTAGCATACCTAAATATTTTAAGTATGTAATTTATATTCAAGTAAAGAGTCCTGTGGTACATATATTATCACCTGGCATTTAAATCAATGTTATTCTTTTAAAGTTAAAAATGTTAATTTCTGCAAAAAGATACCTACACATTTCTGTGTAAACACGATATCATGTATGTTCTGGTAAATAATGACAACGTAAACAGAAACTCATACACTGGCCAAAAGAGATATCAAAGTACGACAGAACCCAGGCTTTGTTGGGTAAACACTCGACATTTAGGCAGGGTTGACCAGTGTTTGATAAAAAAAACGGCCATGCATTAGAGGGAACTACAATATGAAATATTTATTTTTCGAGACCTTTCTATACAAATAACTAAAAGTAGTCTATAATCTATATCGTTGCAAATAAACTCTAAAATAGAATATGACGGCAGTCGGAAAAACGTATAGTATAAATACAATGGGTTATATTATTATATGGTTATATTTATTTTTAAAATTAAGTTCATAATGTGCCAGTGTAATTTAAGCTTTTGAAATTGTAAATATAAAATACGAATAACCAATATCTAAGTAAATAATTCTATCATAAATATTTTTTAAAATAATGACGTTAATGTAAATATGGTCTTATTGTATCCTACCTAATTTTAGCGTTTAAACATTTAGGTTATTTACGGTTTATTCATATTGAGTTAGAATACGTTTGAACACTTATTTTTGGTTCTTAAAGAGAACTTCTCAAACTTACTCTAACTCAATATGAATAAGACCTATAATAATAAACCTATGGTAAAAATATACTTAATTAAAGAGATATGGACATAGGAGAGTGGTTAACAGTTTTTCCACATTACAGCTAACAAACAAGCGTTTCAGTGAAACACTAGTCAATCCCTACAGCATTGACAGTATAACAAGTCGTCACTAGAGGTCGGCGGGTCAGCTGAAACCTTGGGAGGGCTGGGGGAGGTAAGGCGTTACCATGACAACCGCGCCCCACAACACGCCGCGGCGGCGCCGACCGTGCTCTACACACAACCGTACCTACCTTTTGTTGTGTATATTTCGTGTTTGTTACTTGGATTGCAACATTATACGTATAGCTATATACATACGAATAAACACATACGCGCTTGGGAAATAGAACGCGTTTTAATATTTAAAAAGCATACACAGACAGCGGCATATACCTCGCCCCCGCACGAATACACCGTGTTTTGTCGTACTAACATAATTACGCACTTACTGCTGAAATTTGTGTTTGTCATAATAGAATAAACTAAACATACAGATCAACACTCAACATAAAGTATAATTTCCAAAGTATTTAGTGACGCAATATACATATCTATATCAGGTTATTATTAATAAAAAATATATAGTTGCGTCATAGAGTAATAGATTTTGGAGGTATAGACTTATATAAGTTATGAAGTGACTATATTATACTGCAGGACTTTTAGAGTTTTACTAGCAGAAACCTAAAGTCTCTATAATACATTCGTATCTGTCCTAGGTCATTTGGATCCCTCTAGAAAGTTTATTATTGTATGCACCGAATTTTATTCCATTGACACAAGTTTTTAATTTTAAGTTTTTAATTTTTTGATTTATTTTAAAAAGGTCACTAAAATCCGTTTAAAATAGCAATTAGAAAGGGTCAGAATGTCACAGATAAAAAATTTACATTTTTATTGTGCATTCATATTTACATTTTTCTGTACTTTACTTAATTAAAATATTATAAAAGAGATTCTTATAAAAAAACTTTCAAAATTCTATACTCTCTCATATTTCCCAGTTAAAGACCGTTATATATAACTGTCATTAACTATCATAATATTTGGCGATAGTAAATATTGGTACTGACCAATCCCGGAAGGGTTAAATCAATCAAATTAATCCAGGGTAAGACCCTAGTGAGCCATTACTTTGACATTGTATAAGACACTGAAATCCCAGTGTCGCAAATGTTATCAATGCTGTTTACGAAACATAAAATATTAATTTAAAGAATGAACCTCTTTCCATTGTTTTTTAATGTCTAAAATGGTTGTCAAATTAAGACTAACGTCAAGTATGTATTCCAAAACATTTTTCTGTGGATGAAAGAAGAGACGTGAAAAACACTCCGGCATTCACAGCAGCCTTCATATCTATGATATAGCAGACAAATAGCAAAAAAGTCGCCTACTTTGGTACAGCCACACGTGCAATGGAAACTGACAAATTACGCGAAGAATAAACAACTTGCTGTCACCTTCGTCTAGTGCAAGAAAAGAAGAAGTTGTTTTAAACTTTTAATTTTGTAACAACGAAAATTATTAATAAAAAAATGAAAAATAAACATTTTCTAATTTTTCCAACGGGGTTCTATTCTAAAGCTTTTCAAGAATTGCTCCAAGAAAGGAAAAAAATCTTAAATTTATAGTTTAACAATTATCACACTTGCAATGTTCATGTTCAAGCAAAAAATAAATTATTAATTAACTATTGAATAACTAAATGAAAAATTGTTATAAAAAAAATTTCATGCAGATTATTATTCATTCATCTATTCAGTTAGTGCCTGATTTTTTTCATATTTTATTTTCATATTTAGTATGTTTAAATAATATTTATTCTTAAAGGGCCGATGTGGGTGTAGCTTGCGTAAGCCAGAGTACCCGTTTTCGGCCGTATTTTCATCCCTCTGGGAAAATTATAATTATTGATCTTATAGTTTCGGGAGTTAAGAATTTTTTTAGGAAATTTCCTCCTCTTTTCGAATCTGTTTTCGAATTTGAAAAATCTTTATTACTTTTTGAGATATTTGCAAAAACTAAACCCCCCTTCTTTTTTTTTAGTTAATTGTTAATAACTTTTACAATTTTTGCAAGCGGAACTTAATTTTTTTCAAAAATCATCTAGATGCCATTCCGAATCGAATGACACCTCATTTATAATTTTCGGAGACTGCTGAAAAAAGTTGGTCCAAAAGGCACTTGTTTACTAGTTTACTTATAAGCAATGGAATTATGATGCTATTTCTTCAAATAAACATTATCTTTCTTTATTAATTTGAATAAAAAAAATATTTCGACCACATATTATCTCGAATGGCGAATAGAAACTAAGTAAACGTTGTTCAAACACACGCACATATCAGCGTATTTCAATCTTTTATAATTTAAAAAATCAAAGTAACTTGTGGCATCGATTTGCTTAAGTTTCATTAATTATTATTATTTGATTAACAAAGTAAACATTCAATAGTGACCTGAATACGGGGAAATAAAAATTATAATAATATATTTATTTTAACTACAAACAGGTAAATCAAACATGAAACTATGTTAATGGTTTTTGTGTACATTTACAGTAGAGCTTTGATATTATCAAATATGGCGGTCATGTACAATCAGCAGGTGAAAGTCGGCATTACTTAATATTTGGGTAGTTAATCCATTAGATATCCGATATCTCACAAATTTAATATCTCTGCGAGAACAAGGTGTATTAAAAAAATCACAGACCAGAGTAAGTAAATACATGCAGTACATATGCTATTGAATATTAATATTTCCTTTCGTTTTTACGACTGCCATATTTTGCAAACTACGTTTTGACTAAATAAATCAAGTCTATTATTGTTGGTTTGAGGTTTGTACCAGTTTTCATTAGCGATCATAATAGAAAATACTGTGTGAACTTTTGTCGATATATTGGTATTTTTTTTATATTTTTTTTATTGCAGGAGTTCAGCAGACACGCAGACGGCCCACTTAATGGAAAGCGATTACCATCGCCTATGGACATTTGCAACACCAAAGCTGCTACAAATGTGCTGCTGCTCTTTTAAGGTAGACTGGAACCTGGTCACTTATACCGGTACACAAATCAAGGTTGTTATGGCGGCATACTCTATACCAGGGATGGTAACCATCCAGTCGGGCTAATACACTACCACCTGGCAAATTTCAGAATACATTTAAAAAATTAAGCACAACCTCAATACGTTTTTAGCTAATTTTGCCCCTTGAAATGCCTTCTTTATTACATCTACAGAACGCACATATTAAACAGAACCTGAAGCTAACATATAAGTTAATACCAAACATCTTTAACTCCAATATCAAATGTAAGTAAACGGATCAGTTGTCCATTAATGTACCCAAGAAAACCGTCTAACTGCTACTTAGCAACAAATTCGGTGATTACAGAAAGGTTTGGTTAGTAATAGATGCTATAAAAGGTAGCATTACCCTTGTGGGTGTTATTATAACGAATTCTATGATAGTATAACTACCCACTACACGCAATACAGTACAACATGAATAGCTAATGCTGAATTTTTCATTACCTAAGCGTGTTTAGTTTTTGGACAAAATTATTCGAGTTTCATTTGATACGTTACCAGAGCTTAAGTATTTATACATAATGAAATGTCAGAAAAGCTTATCTATGCGACTATCAAACTCTCCTTATAATGTCATTTCAACTTTATAACTAATGGCCTGGGCATGACTTCTAAAAATCTTACTTCTACCTACTTTGTATCTGGAAACAAAAATGAATAAAAAAATTACATTTTAAAAGATCAGAACTTCAAGGCAAACTGCAGCTAAATTCAAGTTAAAATATATTTTCGACTGACATAATAAATAGTTAAACAGCACCGAGTTTCAGGACACTTTTTGAGCAAGTTTGTGTTTCGGAGTATCCGAGTTGCAACCGGTCCTCACAAACCGACAATCTACTTATATATGTAGGTACACAGTTTGCGAAAGTTACGATCTTATCACCGAGGGACTAAGCAGTAAATTAGGAAGAAAATCACCGGCAACGCGGCGGAAGAGGTACTCAGACCGAGGGGAGAGATCGACCGATGCGGTACGGGTAAGGCGCTACCCGCGGGATTACTTGCTCCCACCAAATGAGAAAATATTATCATGCTGAACCCTAATGACTCGATAGGTTATTGCAACACACGGCTGCTGAACGTTGGGAGGAAGTTTATTCATAGTATGGTATTTCATAGATTATTTGCTTTCGTAGACTGATCCAATAGCAATACGGACACGTGTTGCAATAAATTCTAACATGTTTTACATATATTAAACGAACAATTATTAAAATAACATCTTAATACCCTAATTAAAATATAATAATATGAACAATTTTAATTATTCTTTAAACTTAAATTACTTATTATTATATATTATTTTTTCTTTCCTTTTTTCGAGTGGAAATCCGCATGAGGACAAGCCACCCCAGGGGAAGCAATGCAACCATAACTGGGTAACAAAAATAACAAAAAAAGCAACTAAATATAAGTTGGTCATGCTCTTTTAAAGTATAATGTCAGTCCCTAAACTTAACACGGTTGGGCTTTTCCGTTTTAGAGGAATGGACGGTAACCCACCACCCTTGTACAAAGGGAATAGCTGGATTTCACACGCCGGTTATTTCGATGTCCACGTATAAGTCTTAAAATGTTCCTACACCTTCAGCAAGTGTTAGGTAATTATAAAAATATGCATATTGAATCAGATGAATGAAACTATGTTATTGGAATCAAAAGCCGCTATTAAGCCACTAAGCTACCGTGATTATATTATATTGAATTATTCGACTAGAGCCATAGTCCCAAACAAAGAAGGATAATCTAATTTGAAAAAAAAAATGCCTGAGTTTCATCTTACTATAAATCATGTTGGTAACAATTAAAGCACGTTAACTAGATCGTATCTTTGATAACTTCGGTTTTATAGCCTTCGTAATGATTAAAACAATTTTTGGTACTTTATAACAAGTATATATATAAAAGTTATGGTTGGTAAATTTTAACATTATTTCGCCGAGTCAACGTACAGCTAATGCGTTGCTGCGTGCCACACGCAAAAATTCAAATCTGTCGTTTGGCCCGACCACGCCACAAAAATTATAACCAATTAATAAAATATACATTCTCCTTTATTATAAATACCTAAAAATTGGAATAGCAACAACGGAAAGTTTTGAAATCATCATGAACGATCTGTCTAACGACACAGATTTTTTTTTGATACTTACTGCAAGATCTAGATGAATGAAAGACTTTGAAACTTTTTTTAAGACGATACTCAAAGTACATTTTTAGCTTTTAAGCTGCGTTAAATAAAAATCTGAAAAAATTTAAGAGGGTCACTCAGTCAGGGCATGATCCGGTCGTGTTCTGACTGCGAACGGAGCGTTACCTAGTGTACTTTCAGACCGGTTATCCTATAACAATGGACTTTGCGCGATTTGCGTGGTTACGATTGTCTGCCTTATGGGTTGGTTTTGTTGTATTCGGCTATACTTGGGAGAATTGGAATTACCTGTCACGCACACTTAATTCACAGTTCTAATAGTCTCTGTGATAATTCCAATGGGATTTTCGAATTACAACTAACAAATTCAATATTATTCAATAATGAAGCTTTTATTGCTTATTACATTGTGTTCAAAGGGCTCGGGTTCGAATCCTGACCAGATAGTACGCACCACTTAAGCAGTTATCTGATCTAATTATTGTGAATGTAGTTACATTTGCCACGTGCTATAGGCAAAGGAAAACATTGTGATGCAACCTGCTCTTGCCATTCGACATATGCCTCCTCCAACTATTTCCGTATGTCTAAATTTTTTGTGAGCCTGCTCCTCGCCGCCACTTATAGGTCGTCCACCCATCTTTTTGACCGTCTACCTCTACTTCCTTTCCGTTCTCGTATTCCATTCTGTTACAGTGGCCCGGCCTGTCTATCTCAATTTGAGCTTTTTATCCACCAATAATACTACTCACCATACACCACCATGCTAATCCGTTTTAAACGTGAAATTTGAGGGTGTTTTCCTCAATTTCTGTGAACAATTTAAACTATGCGCAATAACTGTAAAGTGAAATTATAAATATGACCCAAATATAACATCCACATAATTCAATAGGTAGATATTTTGTATAGTGTTACCGGAAATTGGTCCATAGTGCTCGGACAGGCGCGCGCGCTCACAGGAAATGAAATCGCGTCCGACATACCTATTGATCCATTGTACGGTGCGCCTGCGCACAATTTATGTGCTTAACAACGGTTCAAAGTTTTGACATCACAATAAATTGTTATTTTATAGTACTATTTGCTGTATACCATAATAATGAAACTCTTTATATACAATATATTATTACTTACAATGCGGTTTCGTTCGCGTACACTGTCTCATTTCCGGGATAAAAATACTCTATATTCATCCCTATTAGGGAAAGGAAAACACGCTATATTTTTTTGGTGCATATTTTACGGAAAACAATAGACGGTGTTGTTATTCAGAGTAATTTTTTCAATTTAATTTTGTGAAATACGGATAAAAACGTTCACATATTATATTATATAGTATATTATGCCTAACATACTACCAGGTTTCATGACAATAAGTACATACAGCTTCTCTCGACTATCCCACCGGCAGTGAATAAGGCCTGCCTGTCAGAGTATGCGGAGTTAGTATTGTTTCCGATATCTTGTAGCCTTGGCAAAAGAAAAACGCAGGAACACCAAGAGTTTTAGTTGGTATCCTCGCCGCGGGTGGGCATAGATTTCCTCGGAGGAACTATGGCGAATCCCACACGCGCCCACCGCGCTTCCCCCACAGTGGTAAGTCCTCAAGCGGATTTCCCCTCGTTAAAAAAAGCCTCCATCTATTAAAATTGTTTTTTTCCACGGAATCTGTCCTTCCTTTTCTTTATCTTTTCCTTCCATACTCCTCTCTTCTGACATACGTCCTCTGTCACACCAGAAACAAATCATTTTGTTATCCTTCACATAATACGTCCAATATGTTCGTTCAACCGTGTAGAAAGAAATTCAATATTAATTTTGGAATTGAATTTAAAATTTAAATTAGAACAAAAAGGTTTTTTTCCAATTTCGAACCCACGAACAAATAATAAATAAAAATAATCAGTTTTTACTAATCTAATAAATACAAACGACTTTCACAATGAATCATTTTGACATTCACGAGTTCAAAACTTTAGTTGTATAAGTAATTTGTTCAAAGTAAACATAACTCACAACAGAAAGTAAAGAACAGTAACAACAAGCCGTTATGAATAAAATATATATTAGAAACGATTAATTAAAAAAATAACGGTTTGTCCGAAATATTTTTAGTGCAATACCGTAATTGGTTAATTAAACAGTCAAAATGTTAACGAGAGTAATGATTATCATTTTAAAATAATCGTTCGGTCACGGTAATGCGCGCGTGCGCCGGATTTGAAATCGCAACTGGCCAATTATTGCGCTCTTTGATGCGTTTCCAACCAATATGCCGCCACTGTTGTTGCCTAATAGTAAATATTTAATTTTAAACATTTGATTAAACTAAAAGTACTACGAGTAAAGTACATGATAAATGTAACTACTTTGCTGCGTATATTTTATTGTAAATCCCAGAAAATATAAATAAAATCCGTCAAGTGCATGCCACGCCATGTGTCCAATCTCTGGTGAATATATATTTTGTTTTTTCTTAGAAAATTATTATGGTAGAACAGAACACACACGATTTTTAAAATAAATTACAATATTTAATGACGTTTAAATGTCATATGTCAACTTAAGGAACATCTAAAATTAGATATTATAGTGGAAATTGTTTGAAATTAACCATTTAAACTTATAATTTTATTTAAATACTAGCTATACCCGGCAGACGTTGTCCTGCCCTTAAAAAATGAAATTCTAGAACTCGATTCCAGCGCCACCTAATGGGACCAAATGTTAATCTAAATTATTCTTAAATCCACTTGAACAAACAAAAAATTTCATCAAAATCAGGCCCACCGTTAAAGAGGAGTATCGCAGCGTCACCTACTGGGTCCAATCGTTACTTTAAACCATTCCGGGACAAACTTGAACACATACAACAACAAAAAACACCTAAATTCGGATACCCGATTGCAGCGCCATCTACCTGGTTCAAATTTGAACCTAAATCATCCCAGTAGAAAGTTATTAAAATACTAATATCACTATAAAAAAATACTGGTTAGTGGTAGAAGGGTGAAAAATTTGGGTTGTATGTATTTTTAATGACGAATCATAAAAAAATCCAAAAAAATTACAAGAAAATAGTTAGGGGTGGGTCACCCTTATCATTAAGGAGTATGAAAAATTTCTCAGACCTACCCGATATGCACACAAAATATCATACCAATCAGTTCAGCCGTTTCGGAGGAGTTTGGTAAAAAACACCGTGACACGAGAATTTTATACATTAGATTTATCTTGTCAGAAAACCAGGAAAAGTGTAGCAGATAATCATATTTTTTAAGTTATTTAGTGTTTTTAGTTATTTAAGTGTTCGGTGTACAAGTAATTTTGTCTAGTAGTTGTTGCAAATAAAATGTTGTTATCTTTTATTTTGTGTCTAAATTTATACAACATAGTAGAACTCTGCCCAATCTATAAAAGCCGTAATTTCATAAAGGTATCTTTTCAATACCGTTCAATGTATAAATAATTGGGTTACGTGCCCCATAAGCGGCCACGATTCGGTTTTCTTAGAAGCCTGAATATAGGGCAACTTGGACGTCAGCACCAATAATTTAAGTGTGTATTGAAATTATGATTATATTAATATACAATTTTTGTTATTGCATTATACATTTATACAACGAGGGTATTTGTAGTGTAATTTCAACGTTCTCAATTCATAGCTGTGCAATTCTCTCCCTTCTCTTTCTCTTCTTCTCATTTTGCCATGTCTAGCCATCACTTTCTTAGAGACCCTAGAGGTCTTCAGAAGCAGCTATATCAAGGCATCATGAATGTAGTCTTTAGACTAGCGCATAACAACAAACGTTGAATTTTTGAACTTTATATTTTATTTAACGTATAAAAATAATTTTTGTATGACTCTAAGTGTACGTTCACTACAAACCTGTATTAAAATTGCTATTGTGAGTAATATGATACTCTGATATTTTCCCTGAAGATTAAATTGCGTTTTCTTACATAGTATTACTATTTTTAAATGGGCTGAGAGCCCAGGACAGACAGACTTATAGGTATAACAAAAGGTTGAACATTTTTCTCCACATACACATCACCATAGGCAAGAACAATTGGCCACAATGAACCATAAGTCGTAGTGGCTTTGGAAGGAGTAAGTAGCGAAGGTTAATAAAATTTAACTTTTGAACTATATGTGTAGTAGAAAAATCTGAAACAATTCAAGATGGTAGAGTTTAAATAATTCTTTAAAACAGCATTGTCTTGATTAAGCTTGATATTTTTTTGAGATATGGAGTATTTTTCATTAAGTTTTTTCTAAATTACATAGCCAAAGGCATTTAGCAATATGAATATATGATAACATTATATGGATCCAAAGGCTAGGTTTCGCTAGTTTAAATTCTATCCAACCCATCAAATCGGGTCGTGTTTCTTGATCAAAGAATTCGAGAAGCCTTCATTATCGTACAACATGCAAAAGAAACGCTAGCGGCCGTGGACACGCAAACCGCACCCAGCACTTTTCATTCCAGTTCACTTATACATAGAAAATAGTGAGTGCTTTTTCTTGCTAACGGATAGCGAATTTTTTGTATGAGTTACCATTTATGTGGTATTGTATGGTTTCATTTGAATGCATGGTTTTATATAAATAATTAATACTCGTATGCATGTGAAACATTTAATATCTCTGGCCTACTCAATTTTAGAGGAACGGATGATATACCTACTCCGTCACGCTTTGTTTCAGGCGGATTGGCCACTTTCACGCATTGCTAATCTCGGTGAACAGATTGCTTCAAGACATTTCTCTTCGCTTTTAGTCGTCAAGGTTTACGTATATACTAACATAATAAAATCTAACTGAAGAGTTTATATTTTTATTTATTTATATATTTAAACTAACGAATTTCAGAAACTAACAGTCTATTTAGAAATTATTAATTTGCTAATGCTAATTAATGTGATTAAAACGTACTACAATTATTTTTATATATTGTATACAAAGGTTGTTGCAATTAAAAAATGAACCAAATACTAAAATTATGACTAAATATATAATAATAAATAGCTTACATTTTTCGTATTAAGAATTCTAACAAACTAGCTGTACCAGGCAGACGTTGACTTGCTGTTAAAAAATAAAAATATAGAAACCGATTGCAACGCCATCAGGCGGGAACAATAGTTAATCTAAACCATTCTCCAATCTACTTGGAAAAACACAAAAAAAATCGTCAAAATCGGTCCTACCGTTAAAGAGGTGTTCAGCGGCGTCACCGTACCGTACCAGGTCCAATCGTGAATTGAAACCACCCCAGGACTCACTTGAATACATACAAAAATAATTTCACCTAAATCACCCGAGTCCAGCTAACTGGTTCAAATCTAAGTTTTTTAATATTTTTTTATTGAGGTATATCATATTTCAACACTTATTATTATCCTATTCCGGACGAGACAATTCCAAAAACACAAAAATCATAAAAATTGGCCCAGCCGTTCTGAATTATAAATGGTGTAACAGGACTTTGTTTTATATATATAGATGTAAAATATCTTTATCATTTTCAGCTCTTGACTCAAAATTCTTGTTTTCCGACAAAAGTGGTCGTTTTACGTGGAAAAAGCATTTAATTATGCTGTTATCATACAACCAAAAGGAAATGTTTCATTCGGTTATACTGGAATAGTTATCTGTTAGAATATTTAGTTAACTAACCAACCTAATTAGCAAAGCAAGCGAGTAACGGAAATTAGAGAATAGACAACCGTATTATAGCTGACATTAATTTACGAGGTATTCTGTAAATCGAATATAAAACTTTTGAACATGTTATCTAGGCTGGATATTTAGTGCAAATTCTAAATGTTCAAGCTACATTTGTGTGCATTTCGATGTATTTGCAACATGTGGAACCTTAGGTTGTATGTATGTACATTTTACTTTTTTGATTCAGGTATTAATCAGGTAGAAGTATACAGGATTATTGTGGATCGAGAGGATATCTTTGAATAATAAATTATGGCGATTATTAAAGATAACTTTTATTTATATTATACAACATTAAATTACACAGCACTTTTATCGGGCCGAAGAGAGAAGACAAAAAGGGGGACGTAAAACGTCAAAGCCGCTGTCGTCTCGTCGTATGACAGTGATATTTCACTTAACAGGCAAAGGGCGTTGAAGCCAGGACTTTTTTTTTAAGGCGGGGGAAATGCTTTTTACGCACAATACTGGGCCCTTTGCAAGGGATTAGAACATTGTCTCATGCGTTAAGGTTACTGCATGCTTTGTAACCCACTCGCAATCGATCAGCTTGTGTGGAGACTCCGAGATGCTGCACGGGCAGCAACTAATACCCACTAAAACCACCCTCCTCCCATGTGCCCCGCGCTTTTATGTGTAGGAAAGGCTGAGACTTAGAACGTAGTTACGCCCAGCCAGATCCAGCGCAAAAAGTGCCTGAATGTGCCCCGGGAATCAGAACACATCCACTTCGTCATACGGGGGTGATGAATCCTTTGCTCCCTTGATAGCTAAAGGCCCCCCGCAGCGGTATTATTCAGGGTCCCACCCTGAATAAGTCATGCGCATACCTGCGTCTCCGCGTGCCGGCTGAAGGCCGGCGACCTCGTAAAGACGCATTAGCACGCGCAGTAGCACTCCTCTCCCTATCTCGTTCGGCGGCCTCTTTGAGTGACATTACTGTCTCACAAAAAGTAACCGCAGCCCCCCAGATGTCGCTGCTATGCAACATGGTTTGCACCAAATTGCAGAGCGAGTCGACCGCTCCTACGTGCGTCTCAAGTTCAAAACGCTGCGGCGCCCAAGCTGCGCACTCGACTAGCGTGTGAAACGCCGTGTCGGGTGCGCCGCACTGGCGACATTCCGGCGAAGGCAAGCAGCCCACAATGCGACACAGATACTTATCGAGTTGAAGCCTGGACTACTCCAACACAGGTACAGACAGAGGTAAGTTTAACTATCTTTTTCATAGAAATATCCTAAGGCAAATTTTAAACATTCTTTAGTTAAAACGCACATATCGATAAACCTTGTATATTTTATTGAAATTTTATATCATTTTTAAGAAAAATGACATGCAAAGCTAGATGGACAGACGACTACTTGCCATGATTATGGAACTATAAAACTGGAAAAATCTTAAGAGAATTAATCGTTTTTGACGAAGAATGGTGTTTGAGGTGGTTTAATAAGAGCGTTAAAAATTCTCAGAGCTTGGCAGCCCCTCAGGTGTTGCAAACGTCCATAGACGACGATAACCACGACGATGATAATCCAGATTATTCTACTATTAATTAAAAAAATCGATATCGACGTCACAATATGTTTATTTTTAATATATATTATAAATATTATTAAAATCCGCATGTAGGTAATCTACAATTCATTTGGATTGTCACGTTGCAAAACCACGCTTCAGTCGACGCGTGTTAATGCATTATATACTTTATTACGCTGTGGAGCCGGGGCTATCAGATACGCAGTTCGGGTTTCGGCGGAGGCGCTCCACGATGGACGCCTTCGAGACGCTGCGAACGTTGACGGACGAAGCCGTCCAAGCGAAGGACGTCGTTCTTGCAGTGTCGCTAGACATAGCGAACGCCTTTAACAGCCTCCCTCATGAGACGATCAGGGAAGGGCTCCGCGCGCACGGAGTCCCCCCGTACCTCACGAGGCTGTTGGGCGAGTACCTGCGAGATCGGCACATCCTTTGGGAGGGCGGTGAGTCCGCCAACCACGTGTTAGGTCGGCGACGTGTCGCGTGCGGCGTTCCACAGGGATCGGTCCTCGGGCCTATCCTTTGGAACGTAGGCTATGACTGGATCCTTCGGGTGACGGTCCGGCCCGGAGTAGGGCTGATCTGCTTTGCGGACGACACCCTACTCACGGCACGCGCTGCGTCTTTCGCGGAATCCGTGGACGTCGCCAACGACGGGTTGGCGATCTTCGTAGATCGAATAGCTAGGCTGGGCTTGAAGGTCTCCCCCGCGAAAACGGAGGCCGTCATGTTCCATAGGAAATTCCGGAATCCTCCCCCGGACTTGTCCGTTACAGTTCAGGGGGTGGCGATTAGAGTAGGGCCCAAGATGAAATATCTTGGGCTAGTTCTAGACGGGAAATGGCTGTTCAAAGCGCACTTTGAGCAGCTAGTTCCCAAACTCGTGAATTCCGCGGGCGCACTCTCCAGGCTTCTTCCTAACGTGGGGGGGCCGGGGGGTGCGACGCAGAAACTTTATTCCGGCATCCTGAGGAGTATGGCGCTCTACGGTGCGCCCGTCTGGTCCGGTTCGCTTCACCGCCACAACCGAACACTGCTGCACCGCGCGCAGCGGGTTCTGGCCGTGAGGACCATACGGGGGTACCGCACAGTGTCGTGGTCGGCGGCGACTCTCTTGGCAGGCGAGCTGCCCTGGCATCTCCAGGCGGACGTCCTGTCCAGAGTTCGTTGCACCCGGCAGGATGCCCTAGCTAGAGGACTGACCTTCTGTCAAGTCGAATTAGAGACGGTCAGGAAACGGGAAACCGCTTGCTGCCTCGTCGCCTGGTCTCGTGACCTCGAACACCCTGTGGCCGGCGGCTATACGGTGGATGCAATCAGGCCGCAGCTGGAGAGATGGGTGACCCGCACCAGCGGAACCCTGACCTTCAGGACGACTCAGATACTGACCGGACACGGTTGCTTCGACCAGTATCTGTTTCGCATTGTGGGCTGCTTGCCTTCCCCGGACTGCCGCCAATGCGGCGCACCCGATACGGCGTTCCACACGCTTGTTGAGTGCGCTGCATGGACGCCTCAGCGTTTCGAGCTCGAGACAAACGTAGGAGCCGTCCGATCGCTTGGCGACTTGGTAACGGCCATGTTGTACAGCGACGACCGCTGGGAGTCTGCGGTTACTTTCTGTGAGGCAGTAATGTCTCTCAAAGAGGCCGCAGAAAGGGACAGGGAGCGAAGTCCTGCAGCGCGTGCTAATGTCTCCACCCGAGGTCGCCGGCCTTCTGCTAGCACCCGGAGAGGCAGGTACGCGCATTACTTCCCTCCCTGAGTTAGGTTCCGGTACGAGGGGCCCCTTGCTACTAGGCAACGCAAGGGATTCAACTGCCCCCGTTTCGAAGTGGGGTGTGTTCTCCCAGGGCACACTCCAGGCACTTTATTGCGCTGGATCGACTGTTGCGTAACTATGTTCTATATCTCAGTCTTTCCTTCACAACAAAAGCGCAGGGTCGACGGGAGGAGGGGGTTTTTAGTGGGTATTGAGGTTGTTCGCTCGTGTAACATCGCTCGGAGTCGCCACACTCCTCTGTGTAATCCATCGCGGACGGAGCGCAAACAAAGCATACTATTGCTAGCGTTATCGCCCCCGATGGATGCGTGCCGTTTCCTAGTGACGGCCCAGAGAGTGCGTAAATCGGTTAGCATTTTCCCTCGCCTCAAAAAAAAAATAATTAATTATATACTTTATTATTACCAATAAGATTACAAGTCAGGTTTTGTGAGTAAGACAAGTATTTGAGCACAAAATGTTCGCGATAACGAGACTGGTTATGCAGTGTTCTGCCGGTACGTCGCTCACTACCGCACTGTAAGCGCTGTGATTACTACTTGTTCTACGAAAAAAATCATTTAGTAATCAGTTAGTCAGATTTGTGGAAATAGAATTCTTGAATTTTGCACCACGATAATGCGCCTTCTCAAAATTCAAAATTCAATAAATACGATCGAGTAACCACCTTAATTCACCAGATATGGCTCCAGCCGACTTCTTTCTTTTTCCTAAACTCAAATTACCACACTACGTGGCACCCGTTTCCATTCGGTAGAAGACATAAAGGAGAATTCGCGACGAGAATTAAACTCTGTTCCGGAAAAAGCGTTTAAAAAATGTTTTGATGATTGCATTATTCGTTGACGTAAGTGTATCATTTCTGAATGACCCTACTTTGAAGGTGATAAAATTTTGAATGAATAAGTAACATTTTGTGTGTTATTGATCTTTTCCCGGTACCTTTTGACACAGTAGTATATACACATTGAACCCAAAGATGTATAAATACAGTATTAGTAGTAAGTAGTAATCTAGCTAAACCTAATTAAGCATTACTGTATCTTAGTATGTCATTATTAGTAATATAAAAAAAACGCAGGCAAGGTCGCGGGTTATCATCATCATCATCCGAGCGTTAAATCCCGGTTGCGTTCGGAGCGTTCACTCCGACGCCCAGGGTCCGCTTTCCTACTTTTCTACTCCACTTCGCGCGGTCTTCAGCATCCTCCGTTTTGAGACCAAGGTCCAACCAAGGTCGCGGGCGGGTATTATCTTGTAATAAAAATATTGTTTTACTAATATATAACGCTATGAAAATAATCTAGTTAATCCATAAGCACCTTACAACTTTAAGAGCTTATACATACTAATGCAATTTTGAAATAGTCTTAATAGCGAATTTTTTAGCCCTCAGAAATTTTAAACTAATTAAAATAAGAAAATTGTGTCCGTGTTCTCTGTTGTCACAGGAAATGAATAGTAAAAATATCTTAATATCTTTAAGAAAATTGACGATGCTTTACATAACTGAGGGAAATGAAGAAGATACTTATCGTGAGAATTTTAAGTAACGTATGTAACGTATTGTGGCATATGAAAGATTTACTTACCAATTTTCCTTTTGATAGAAGGATGTATGCAGTTCACATAAAGTTCATCTTCAACAAGTGTAAATTGTTTTTCAGGATATGGCCTCTATATATCAATATCAGTAAATCAATCTAAAATTGCTCAAAATATCTAAGGTTCACATATGTAAATATAGAATTATATTTAAACTACAGGCACAATTATGATATGTATTTTCGTTTGATTTATTTGTTAGTTAGATCATTTGGCTGTCGTCGCCGCCTGCATCATTGCAATGCTTATTTGTTGTGATGCGGTTACAGGCAGGCCGTGCATAACATTTCAATGATTTTGAACTTTCTGAAGATATGTTCGAGAAAACTTTGTCCCTTAACCGTCTCAATCATCGAAATTACCGTCCACTTAAAGTTATTTCCACATTATTACACTGATTCATAACAATTCACATCAATCATCTGCGCTGGTTACATGATTAAAAATGTCTTCGAAAAAGCTACCGATACTTTCAAACTGTTTCATAAGGTGTTAAATTTGATAAAAAGACTGTAAAATAGATATTATGTATTGAAATGATCAAATTGCCGAATTATTTAGGATGTTTGCTTCACAGCGATTTTCTAAGCGTGCTTCTAAATGGAAATGTCAAAGTTGGCAGTCTTAGCACATGCGCGTAGGGCTGCTTTGACAAGCTGCGTATAAATGAACGTCGATAAAGTAGCCCTTACACTCCACAGGCTCAGGGAAACACACTGAAAATATTGTGTATTATTGTAATTAGTACTACACATAAAATCAATACCAGAATTAATATATTCTTAAGTTTTAGCGACTAGTACACATAGTAAAACTACGTTTTGGCGGTAGGCTAAACAAAAACTTTAACATTACTCATTACGCCTTAATATCTTCCGTGAACACGGTTACTGAAAAGTGGCCGAAACGTTGGAATAAAAATCAAATAAAATACCGTGCTTAAAGCTGTTAAAACGTAATTATATTAGGGCCAGATTTTCTCCTCTGTGGTTCAACATCAGGTTATTTCAGAAGGGCCTCATAAAATTTCTTCCAAGCTGGCAAGGCGTTAAGTCAATATTAGACGGTTCATTACTATCTTTTAGTTTGGATGAATCAAGCAAAGGAATCCATATAAACATAAATTTGAACCATTTAATGTCATTGAAGACCGTCGTGTCCCTTCGATTCTGTGGGTATCCGTCTAATATAAGCAATAGTTTTGCTACTCGTATTGCAAACTTCCCCAGGGAACAATAATCACTTTCTATCAATTTAGCTGTCGTCTTGTTTCCAGCAATAAAAACCGTCAATTATATGCAACTTGTTTTACCGTGTTATTTTTCACTGTCAGCATTTTATGAATTGTAACAATAGACAGACTGCCAAGAATCCAAAGCATGTGATTCAAACATGATGCGAATATTTTAGCCACTGAACTACCGTGACTTCGTTTTGTTTTGCTTAAATCCTTAAAAAGTAGTTTCCATTAATCGTCTTTAACAAGCGCGAAAAGTTTAGAAAATAAATATTACAGCTTTTGTAATGTTAGCTAAATCCTAATAACTATTATAATGATCTCTACTTATTTTTAATAACTAAGTTCAGAGACATTATTTATATGTACAATAAGGTTGAATAACAAAATTATAGGAACAAATTAAAAAACAAACTTTTCATAATATAATTATAATAAAATATAATAATTAAATACAAAAATATTCGCGATATTGATCAAAGAATAAAATAAAGTAAGGTGACCTCTATTTTATTTGCTTTGACCGTTATTTCTGTATGCATAGCGTGACGGCTACCTACAATTCATATAATTTTTTAATCCTTATATACCTACAAGTCACAAATGAAAAATAACGCAAGCACCCTTGTGTTGCGTGTTTCTAGTAACAATTAAATTCTCGAACTCATTTACATTTATATATTCATTTAAGTCGTAAAAAATCGAGTAGTTATTTATTACATATTCTAATTAAGAGAGAAAGCTATTGAAACCCTAGATCCTGTACAGATAAATAAATAAAGAACTACAAAGAGTTCTCAAAACGCTAAATCGACTCTTTGGGTAATTAAAGGGAACGTTGCCAGTCTTCCGGGCATCTTACCTATAGAAGACGGTGACGCAGGCTTAGTATTCTACAAGTCTTAAGGGATTATAGGTAGAAATACCTAAATAGAAACTAAAATTACTAACATAACGTAAGAATATTAAAATTAGTTAACGTTAAGGTCTCTTCGTCGTATTAATACATAATAAAACAAATCTAGGATATGAATAAACTAAAGTTACCCAGACTTTATTTATATCTACCTGCCTTCTTTCAAGCTAATTCTTGCTAAACATAATCAATAATATTATAAAATTCTAAAATGCCGTGTCTGTAAATTGGAGCCATTTAAAAAAAAACAAGTGGAATGAACTATATAAACGACGGAGAACACGGTGCAATTTTTTTAGGTTTCTTGTCTGTTTGTTCGGGATTCACGTAAAAACTACTGGGTTGATTTCGATGCGGTTTTCGCAAATCGATAGGAAATTCTTAGACTTGAAATCCCGGGGGAATTTCAAGCGATCATATCCTAGTAAGTATATTATATTATACGTGGACTCGAACAATAAAAATAGGTATAATTTCCAGGTGAACAAAATAGATTGTACATTCTAAAGCTAAGCAGGTTTGTTTGTGTTAGGTATGGGTCACAAACAACGAACAAGTGTAGGTCCAACGCTAGTAACACGCGACCATAGAAAATACCTTAAGGGCCAATTCTGATATATTCTTTGTTTTTACGAAGCCGGCACACAGGCAGACGGCCCACCTAACGAAAACTGTGTGCCGGTGCCTAGAGAAGTTTGCCACACCAGGGCCGAAGTCAACGTGTTGCCAGCATTTAGGATAAGGTACAGATGATAGGATAAAAGAATGGAATACGGTGAAGAGATAGGAAAGTTGAAGTGGCAGTAGGCCGGTCGCGTCTGTCACAGGACTGACAGCCGATGGAGCAAGCAAGTCCTGGAGTGGACACAAGGTCTCGGCAAACGTAGGCCGGTGGACTGGTGACCTGCGCATGGTCGCCGGTAGGGGCTGCATGAGGAAGACGGGAGACTGGGATATGTAGCACGTACTTGGGGAGGCGTATGTCTAGCAGTGGACTGAAATTGGCTAAAGAAGAAGAAGATAGGGAAGATGAGATAGGCGCAGGAGGAAGTGGAAGGAATCTGATATATTTATGCTATCGATTTGATTCGAAAAAATCGATTTGACTGATAAGGTTCCTCACATTGCGTCAAAATAAATATTAACTCTTTATTTTGAAACTTCCTTTTCAGTGAACAACTCAGATGAACATAATAGGTAGATAGATCAACCCTTATAATACTTATTCACCCATAGAAAATAAAAATAAGCCGTAGTAAAATGTAATTTTTTCAGAAATAAAAAGATAAAAAAAAAAATGTAATGTGAATCTCTGTCTTGACCAATGACAGATAGGGTCTAATTTAAAAAAAAGGTAGATTGAGCCCTTCTCTTAGAATGAAGCCGGCTAAAGGAAGCCGAACGCACCGCAAAGCGTTACGAGAACTTAGTATTAAATATTCTACAAAGTACGGATAAGGGTGAAATAGTTTCCAGTGTATACATTACTATTACCCTCAAATGTTTATAAAAACGCCTCCGTCAATACTTTCAATCTTCTGATGTGGGGGCAAGAATTTTTTTATCTATTGTTGTTCATATTGCAGTAACATGGATTTCACATTTAATACAACAACTCAATTAAAACATTTCATTTTCTGCCATTGTAGCGGTATCATAACACAATTCTCCACAATGATATTGTTAAGAACGAAGCCTAGCATTATTGATAGCCTACGATTAATTGGAGACCTTCAACACGAATACTAATGGACATTAATAACATAGGTATTTATTGTACTACGCATTGTAGGCACCATGCATTGTTTCAGCGGACGCAATAAACTGTCTTCAAATTAATGGTTTATTGTTCTTTGTAAGCAGCCAATGGATTGGAACGTACAATGCTTTGTTACGGTCATACAGTTATCATAATGATGCCGCGTAACTATATAGGGATGTTGAATTGGGTTACTTTGTATGAAGTAACAGTTTCTTCATCATTCGAAATCATTAATTGTCCTGGTATTATAAGGTTTTGTCATGAATGTATGCTACAACAATAGCCGTGGAAGTGGGCTCACAACTACACTTGCACTGCTGTGTAAAAAAACAAACAAATATTAAGATATTTTTTTGTTATTAAAATCACTTTCTGTTCACAATTCACTGTTCCAATAAAATCCTTAGGCGTTAAAATTGTTGTCCTAATGTGACCCCCACTTTGTCAGTGAGAACAGTTCCAATATCTTACCGACCGTTCATTTGCTTTATCATCAGTTAAAATTTGAGATTAGCTCCATACAAGTAATGACAAAAATTTAACTGATAAGAAAGCAAGCAATGAAGACTGAGATATGGGAAACGGCTATTAATGTACTTACTACTATAATATATACTACAAAGTAACCTGCTACAATAATTAAAATTGGAGATATGAATATGGATAATCGGTTTGACTGGTAATTGAGCCGGATGTAACGTGTATGAGTAATAAATTTATTATATTAGTTTTATTTATTTTGCCTTAGTGCATCTCCTAACTGGATATGTAATAAATAGGGCAGTTTATTGGCAATGAGCGAAATCCCTAGTGGCTAGTTGCGGGATGTACTGCTGGGTATCTATAAAGTTATTTTTGTGCCACTTATTCAATCGATGTCCGCTATCACCCATACTGTTCTGATTAAAATATACAGTAACGATATTGTGACAACAACAATTAGGTACGCTCGCTATACCAACTAACTCCCTGATGAGATAATAAAATAAGCACTTAGAATAGGCGTATGGGGGGTCAATAAACAGGTCTTAGGTATTGTAATGATGGCTTTTAATACATATTTATATTTAAATCTAGAAAATACGTAAGTGGTCGTAGTGGGATCCTATGCTACTTTTGAACTTTGAAACAGACATTAAAAAAGATAGAAACTTAAAACCTATAGAGTATATGGAAAAGCTTAGTAATTTTTTGTCAATTTTATTTTGGACATCTATATACATATAATAAAACTGTAGAGGTCGAATTTCTGTACAATGAAAAAAGAAATGCTAAAAACCGAGTCAGGGGGATGTAAGAAGTGAAATAGAACTAATTTAGATTTTTTTCAAATTTTTTGTTTCTCTGTTTGTACGGGCTCTACTCCGAAACGACGACCGATTTAAATGAAATTTTGAATGGTGGTAGCTTATATCCCTGATCAATATATAGCATACTTTTGATCCCGCAAAATTAAAGAGTTCCCATGGGATATATAAAAAAACTTTCCACTCGGACGAAGTCGAGGGAAAAGCTAGTAAATTATAAATATCTAATTTTTTTATTGATGAATAAACCTTAGTTGACATGTTCCTGAATTAGAATATTAATATAAATTTATTTTTAGTATTTAAATTATTTTGTATACCACTCTATGGTAGAATGTACTGTGCCTCTACGTTTGTATAACATCTGTACAAACTACATTCTTGCAATTGATGGATTGAAACGAAACACATTTTGAAAGAAGACTGTTTTCAACAAGATCCGTTGCATTTTTTTTAAAACGATTAATTTTTGATTACATACTTTTTGGCTTCGGTAGCCAAATAGCAATAACAGGAGACATTCGTTGCTACCATGAAACTCGTTCTCGAACGCATTTCGCCGATTTTTAACTTATCACAGTAAACATTTCTCTTACTAAACAGAACTTAATACTATATAGTAGAATTATTTTGTCCGTGCAGTTTGGGTCATAAATCAAACTCTGCCTCAGCCCGGCTAGGGCGGTGAGCATGTTGCGCGGGCGCAACGCCATTATCGATAAAAACTCATTCTTATCAAAGAAAGATTATCATTCTTATAAAAATCATTATTATCTTTTTGCTGTTAATTTTAAACTTAAGTATTTATATTTATTTTTAATATAACTTGTTACATTCTAAACTTTTGTACTTATAGTTTTTTAATACATACACACCTAATTAATAAATTATTTTAAATCATTATTATTCTTATTCTTATAAATACGTTGTTTTATCTATTTTTTTTTCATTTATATCACTAATCCACAAAATTACAAAACTTAATACACTATCGATAACGCTTATCGACAACAATAATGCGCATCACTATGCCCGCCCATAAGGCCCGTAAGTGGAAGAGAGAGCGAAATACTCGCTTTATTTTATGACCCAAACTGCACGGACAAAATAATTCTACTATAGGTAGGCACATTAACGGTGTGAAACAAAACATACGATGTGTTTTATTTTAGGCGTGGCTCGTCCCAGACAACTGACAAGTATGATGTAAAAGGTCAAAGGCTTGGCACAATTAAAAATAGAGCACGCCATATTTGCCTCATAAAAAGTAACATTATGAAAGTAGTACTTATATGGAATAAGTAGAAAAAGCAAATAAAATTTAACGTCAACGCACCCGAGTACTCTCTGAGGGGCGCGTTATTTTCGTACAGAAAACAAGGCTTTTGAGCTAATGCGTGTAACACAGGCACGCCCCACAGCCCCTGAACAATTTACATTTTATATAAATATTACAGAACAACCGCGGTGGCAATGTTAAAGATAAAACGAACGCCGACCGTCATCGGCTATTATACGCGTAGGTAATCCGATACATTTTTGCTTCGCCCGTTTCCATCAATTTTGCAAATTGCTGCTTGCTAAATTTTCATTTACATTTACTTATTATTTTACGTGGTAAAGCCATGGTGGTATCATTATCTTGATTACAGCTCTTAAGGCCGTTTCGATTGATCTCACACGCTTTCACAGAATATAGGTGTGGAACGGTTAGCCTTGAGTTAGACGTATTATGTTCGATGACTGAGTTTCGATGGCCCACCACCCCAAACCCTATTCCAATCCCCATATCACACATGATATACATTTAATTAATAATCATCCACAAAATGTCAAGACTGAATACTAGCGGGTTGCATTTAATAGGTCATTTTTAAAATAATCAACTCTCTTTTCTTTTTTAATTTCCTCTTTTTAATTTAATAAATAGATTGTAAATTATTTACTAGCAAGCAATGTAGATATCTATATAGAAACAATTAAACGGTTGTAGATATTTTAGTATTATATACTTAACTATAAACAGTTTGTTTACTAAATAAATAAAAAAAATATCGCATCGCTTCCATCCCATTCCTCCTGTTTAATGCTTTTGTCGTATCCCCTTATCCCATCCTAAATGCTGTCAATACGTTGGCTTCGCCATTGCTGTTGCAAGCGGTTATAAGCGACGGTAAGCACTGTACATAAGTTGAGCAGTCTGTATGTATGCCAACTTAGCAATAAAAAAACTTATTTAAATCATGTTAGCTTGGTGACTAAGGTCTCTTATTGCAATGACGTGGATAATAATTCAATCTCGACACAGAATGCACCTGAAACAGCATACATCGCTGAGCGAAATCATTGCTAAATTCAGCATGTCAAATATTAATATATTGACATTCATTCAACGTGAACGAAGTCACAGGCAAAAACTACTTCTCCCCAACTTCATTTCTGTTAATGTTTCCACTGTTGCTAAGAACGAAAGATCGATAACAATAAATTGAATGAATTAGTAATTGAATGTCAATAGACTCGCAGGATGAAGAGCAAATGTACCTACGTTCAACGCTCTAATTGGAACAATAGCTTTGATATCAGATTTTAATGAAGGCTGCTGCAATATTAATACTGATCTGTTATTATCCATTGTTTATTGTAAATAACACCAGCCTTGAGGATCGGAGGCCGCTAAATGAAACAATTAGAAATCTGACTCAAACGCTTTTGCGTGTTGTCGAAAACAATTAGCACAGGCGGCGATCTAGGTCGCTAGGTTGGTAGCCAATTAACAATCTTAATATCTGTTAATTTCAAACAGCAGCTTCTTACGTACCTACTTGGTGTATAAGAAGTGGTAAGAAAACCATTTTTCCACAGTGTTTTAAGAATTTAAAGTGCCTTTTATTCAAATTAAGCTAAATAATGAAGAAAAAACATAATTGTTACAAATATATGAGTCCATTGATTTGGAGATAATTATTTACATAATACTGATAAAATATATCTTAGCCAAAGTAAATACCATTGTTAGCAATGCGTGCGCAACCCAATCTGCACGTTGGATCCAAGATGGCGCGCATAGAGCACAGCGCACACGCCATGTCCGCCACGCTTGGCTGGTCAAGCGCGAACAGTTTTTTCTACATAAACATTGTTCGCAGTAGAGAAATCGACGGGCGTGACTCTGGCTATTGTTGCCGCTGGATAAACGACGAGAATATTAGAGCGTGATACGGCACAATGATGTACACCAATGTAAAAATCTCTGCGCACACGTTTATTCATCACTTTGTATATCCCGTGCCAGTCTAGTTCTGCATGAGAATCCTATAGGTAATTATTTTATGTCAAATTAATTCAATATTTTGTATTAAACCCAAAAGTCGACAGTGGTAAAGACTAAGTATGAGCTGGCAACACTGCTCTGTCAACCAAAGCCCTCAAAAAGCGCAAATATGTTAAGAGTACTTTAGGAATAATACATATATACCTGTGTGCCTTTTGGGATAGAACCATTAAAATCGTAAAGACCTGTATGAGAAATGAAAACAAATAATTGCAATTGTATCGCCATTTAGCGTACCTAACATAACACAACCATGACGTTTGTTGAAATTCATCATAATAAAATCTTGTCTTCAACATGATAATTGACATTATCTGGTTTTAAAAATATGTTCGATCATACCATTAGTAAATTAGAGTTGTAACATGTAAACTTGAATTTCACCTCTACCCTTCACATGCCGCAGGAGCCGCACGTGCTGATGTTATCTTTTCCAACAACTAAAATATTATTCATGTTGTATTTGAAGGTACAAGACGCAACGTTCAAATTCCGAAACAGATGTGTGGACTTATCGCGAGCGGCTAAAGCGCTAATACTTTCATTTCTTAATTACAGTAACAGGTTAAAATTCATTTGAATATTCACTATCTTAAACTATAATTAATTTTAATGTATGTAAGTACAAAACTTATAATCTAATCAAATTAAGCAAACTTAACCTTACTATACTCAATTAACTAATTTTAGTTGTATTGTATTGCAGCTAATCCCTTAAGAATATGCATAAAATACTATGCCTAGGTCTACGTGCTCTCTGATGGAGGTGCTCAGAAGGCTAGATAGGTACGTTACCTTGCTGGATCACCACCATATTCAACCGTGGTTAGATTAGGCACCAGCCCTTTTCACAAGAAAAGTCGATCATGCACAACAACAATAACATTTCATTGTAATTGTATTGTTTTATTTTGTTGTACCTATGTATAATATATTTATGTAGTTTATTTTTGTTTATATGTAGCTAGCTATAGCATAGCTATAGTAGCTACTAAAAAAAACTACATTTTATGCTAATGAGTCTTGCTTTGCAGAAGCTTCGATATATCTACTAGGTATATATATTTTATTAAAATACATATTATATAGTAAATAACTTGCATTGGAAACATTTTTTATTATCACTTCCGCTTTATTATCCTTTTGTTCGTGCTTGTTCAGCCACATCTATTCAAATTATTCCATACCTACGTGCATACCCAATGAACCCACATGTTTTTTGTCATTACCGATAGCTCACCATGTTGTAAGGAGTCACTAAACTTTAAAATAAACATGCTAAGTCATAAAATTATCTATTGTATATATAGTGCTTACATGAGTTGTATTTCGAGGACTGTCTTGAAATTTATTCATAATAATTATTTTAGTAATAATAATTATTTCGCTTATTTAATGTCTACAAAGCCCTTAAATGTGTTATTAATTATATTCATAAAACTCTGTAGTAAAAACATATCGTATCTTACATTATATTATCATTATGTAGGTACATGTCCAAATACACTACAATATATGGCAGTGAAGCCCATGCGCATTGTAAATTCCAACAAATTTTATCTCTGGACACTGGAGTGGAGAGAAACTTAAAGTTAAAAAAATAAAATACGAATCGATCGATAAATGTCATTCGTATTTTATTAAATAACAATACACATATAATACACAAAACATGTGTTTTTCTTCACATGGATAAATTACTTTAATTACCTTATCAAAGCATTAGTAAATTAAAAGCATAAATCCTTTCGCTTCGTAGGATCAAGTTTAATTTTAACCTATCGATTAGCCGTATCTACACCAGGGCAGGTGCTACATGCTTACTGAAGTCGCCACATGACTGTTGTCCACTGTTGGACGTTAGCCTTCCCAAGTCTGCGCCACGGTCCCAAGTTTGGGCCACGTGTACACTAAAATCTTATTTACTAAATTTTTTACAACAAAGGGCCAGTGGACTACCCTAAAAGCTGGTGAAAGCATCAAAACACATTTATAATATATCTATACTAATATAGTAATTTAAATTTCAAAAATCACATAACATCCCTATCTAAAAGAGTCAGAAAAACCATTTACATAATGAAATCCCTTTGTAACTGTGCGACACCAAAAACTTTAAAAATGGTTTATTATGCGCTATGCCAGTCTCTACTTCTATACTGTCTTGCTGCTTGGGGAGGAATCCCAAAAACAAACATTATAGAGGTAGAACGAGCACAGCGAGCAGTACTTAAAGTTATGCATAAAAAACCTTACATATATCCCACCCATACACTATACATAGAAAGTGACGTTTTGACAGTCCGACAACTCTATATTTGCAAGGTAGCCACAGCAATTCATAAAGAAAAAATATGCCTATATAAATGCCCCTAACTTCCAATACCTCACTTCCCGTAGAATTTATAGTATACCCTTACCAAAAATACATACATCCTTTGCCAAGCGCCTTCCCCCATACGTCCATATATCCATTTATAATAAAGTATGCCAAAACACACCCACTGCTAAAGAAATGTCAGCACCAAAGTTTAAACACCAAGTTAGTAAATGGTTGAAAACTTTAAATTACAGCGACACAGAATTTATACTACCAATACGACTATAACACTAGGGGCAACATACAAGGAACACAAACACACACACACACACACACACGCACGCACGCACGCGCACACACACACACACACACACGCGCGCGCGCACGCACGCACGCACGCACGCACACATAGTTTTAGGTTAAGTAATTAATTAATAATTCCATTATAATTAAGTTTTTATATTATAGTAAAATTGTGTTGGGTGCCGCGATACAGACCTCGAGTCTAGTGCCGCCGCCAAAAAAAATTGTAGCCTTAATTTTAATTCAAAATGTGTTATTACTATAAGTTTTAGATATAATTATATAAGGCCTAGAAATAAGTTTATATAAATAAATGAATTTGAATTTGAATATAATGCTGAAGAGTTTGTTTGTTTGCTTGAACGCGCTAACCTCAGGAACTACTGGTCTGATTTAATAAAAATCTTTCAGTGTTAGAGAGCACATTTATCGAGGAAGGCACATTTATCATCACGCTAAGACCAATAGAAGCGGAGCACCAGGGTCGCGCCAACCCCCCCACAGCGCCTGTGTGCGAAACCCTATGAAGCGCCTCTTTTTTTCACGAATCTTCATGTTTCATGTTTTGTTATTTACAAGTTTACAAGGCCTTGTTGCGCCTATTGTACCTATTTACTTATCGATACTCCACTACAAAGAATATGTTGTTGTATAAGTGTAACTAAAATAATTTCGATGGCAGCGCCCCTATTGTCTTGGCGCCTGTGTGCGCCGCACACTTCGCACATAGGGGCGGCGCGGCCCTGCGGAGCACCGATGAAGAATGTTTCAAAATCGGGGTATTTTTCCTTTTAAGAGCTTCCGCTGCGTGCGTTTTACCTTCTACGTAAACAAAGTAGCGGGTTAAAGTTAACGTTAGCCCAAAGTAACTATTATATATCATTGAGTTATAACATGTCTAGAGAGAGCATCGCTAACAAACAACATCGCCAAAAACTGCATCAAAAACGCGAAGCGTTGCTATATTCACTCTCGAAAAACTATCAATATGTGCGTGATTTCGGGATATCAGCAAAAAATGTGACCCCATTTTTTATAATTAATATTTTTTTATTTAAGTGAAAAGTTTAAATGATCGTTATGATTTAATCGCTTTAATTTTTTTAAATAATTAAAGTATTAGCAATAAAAGTTGAAAAAGTAAAAGTTTTGGAACGAACCATAAAAAATATATGCAAAAATGAATTAATAACACATTTTATTAGGTATATGTAGTAATTTTAATTCGCAATAAAATGTCCGTACATATATTAGTACATTTTTATAAGTCTGTAGTAGTAGGAACTACGGGGTATGTACGTACACGGAAAAGTTTAGTGCAGGGACTTAAAAGCAACTAAAGCACTTAAAAAAGGGCTATTATTAAAATAAAAATATTCATTTCCAAAAGTTTTTATTCAAACTAGTTCCGTTTGATTATTTTATAAACTAAAATTTGTTTTTAACATATCAATATATTAAATTATTACTTTATTAGTAATAAATGGAGAAGCAGGTAACAGAATCTTAATTATGACAATAATCTACCAAAAATGTCAAGACACCATATCTCCATAAATTCATAACATGTTTTTTTTACATTTATTGTATAAACTGTCACAATCATAAAATTACAAAGTTGTTCGAGTTTCTTGTTGGAACGACAGTTTGTCCTTTCGGACGTACAATACAGGCGATTGTAATGGTTCCTGACCATAATTACATTATTTAATTAATCAATAAATTATTAAATTAATATAAAACTTTATCTTTATAGAACCATAAATTAATGTCACATTACTATAAATTATATTTCATCGTCAAATAATCAATTTCAAAATTAAACTGTTTTACACTATGTGAGTCGTCATGAATTATAATATAGTTATTTATGTCCTAGATATTCGTTTACTGTATAATATGCTTTTTGTATTAAAAATGTCTTAACCTTGCGTTTAAATATATTAGCAGTTGTAATATTTAGAAGCTCATCTGGTAGACGGTTGTACAGTATTGATGCCATACAAAATATACTTTTATTTAAATAAGCCGTCTTGTTTAGCGGACAACATATTCTATTCTTTTGTCTTATGCTTACAGGGTGTGTGAACAGGTTAAGATTTTCTTTGACAAACTGTATTACTTCAAATATATAAAGACAAGGTACTGTAAGGATGCCTAATTTTATAAAGTATGGCTTACAACTATCAGTTTGCTTTAGTCCACACATAGCCCTTACGCATCTCATTTGTGACTTAAATACAATTTCTTTATTGGTAGAATTCCCCCAGAAAATTATCCCATAGCGGAGAATCGATGATACATTTCCGTGATATGCAGTCATTAGGGTAGACATATGTGCCACTTTAGCAAGCATATACAGGGCATACGAGCATTTATTTATTTTTGAACTAAGGGACTCAATATGTAATTTCCAATCCAATTTATTGTCTATGTTTAAGCCAAGAAATTTTGTGCATTCCACTTCATCCACTTTATGTCCTAAATAATTTACTGAAATGTCATATATCTTTGTTGAACGATTTTTAAATGTCATAAAGTTAGTTTTTGTCAAATTAATTGTTAGATTATTCATTGTCAACCATTTAACTACATAGCTTAGTGTATCATTAAGGTCATTTTCAATCATAGATTTAGTGGCACATTGAAATAGAATTGTGCTATCATCAGCATAAAGAATTGTTTTATGGTTAGTAATTAAGGGTAGATCGTTGATATATAGAATAAACAATAAAGGCCCCAATACGCTGCCTTGTGGTACGCCTACAGTAACATTCTTAGGCTCTGAGATGTATTTGATTTCCTTTTTTTGTTTAGGACATATTTTAGTAATTACTGTAGATTGTTTGCGGTTACTCAAATATGACGATACAAGATCCAAAACATTTCCTCTGATACCATAAATATATAGTTTCTGTAATAGTATGCTATGGTTAACGCAATCAAAAGCCTTAGATAAATCTGTAAAAAGAGCACAACTTATCATGTTAATAATAACATGATAAGTTGTGCTCTTTCATGCCCATGCTCATTTCTTTCATGTGCATTGTCATGAAAAATATAGATAACTATATTTTTCATGACAGTTTCCAAAAAAGAGTAGATAGCCATATTTATGCTTTTATACTTTCTAAATCCAAACTGGTCCTTACTTAATACTTGTTTCGTTTCAAGAAAGGTGTATGTCTTTATACATAACTTTTTCAAACACTTTAGATATAATAGGAATTAGAGCTATAGGTCGGTAGTATGTCATATCTCGTTTATCATTCTTTTTGAACAACGGTTTACGGTTGTTTTTAATTTGTCAGGATATTTACCTTGAATTATACATAAGTTTACAATATGACAAAGTACCGGTGAGATTGATGTGGCAATTACTTTTAAAGTATTAGTTGTTATATCATCATACCCCGTGCTAAAAGTATTCTTTAAATTTAATATTATTTTTTTATGTCATTTGGAGCTTTAGGATTCATAAATAAGGAATTTAACTGTCGGTAATTATTGATTAAGTCTTTACTAATGCTGTCATGATTATTTGTTTGCTCAGATACTTGATTAATGAAAAAATTATTAAATATCTCTGCTATTTGTAGAGGATCTATAATTCTTGTTCCATCTTTATATATTTCTTCAATTTCTGCTTTAGGTAAATTTAGTTTAGACTCTTTTATTACTTTCCACATGGCTTTACTTTTATTTGTAGCATTGGAAATGTGAAAATTATTCTGTGATTTTTTGCTTAACTTAATTATACGTCTTAATCTAGACGCTAGTTTTACAAACTCACTTTTAGTCGATCTAGATTTATTTTTTTCTGTATTTCCATAAAAGTTCTCTTTTGCGTTTGCAACATGTTTGAAGTAACATAAAATAAAGCTACACAAAAAATAAGTTTTGAAATTCTTCTCTCTCTCACTACTTCTTCTCTTTAGCGATAATAAAAATTGCATTAGAAGAAACAGTAAAAATTTATTAAAATTTTATAGCACCGAAAACTTACTCTTTGTTCATTTGTTGTAAATTTTATATCCATCAAAAACAAGCACTACTGCAACAATATATAATAGGTCAACTTTGCTTGCATGATACTTCAAATATCCCGTGTTTTCTGTTTTAAAAAGTATATTATGTTTATTTCCGTTAACGCAAATATATACACATGGCAGTATTAAAATAAGTTTGTATTATCGAGATTCATGGTGATCGGTTCATTTCCAAAACCAATAAGAAGAAAATATTGTTGAAGTGTATGAATCATGATTACTATTAATCTTATAATTGAATTAATTAATATATATAATATAATATATAATATTGCTATTTCAATACACCTTGCTTGACACAGCTCCTTTTTTAATTCTTCTAAAACCTTTTTCCGATACACAAATTTCTTTTTCTTTAAAATAATTAGAAAACACAGGCAACCTTTTGTTTGGATTCCAGTGATGGTCATCTTGCGATTCCCAGATTTCTTTTATCCAACGATTTGCTACAATTGGATCGTAGGAAATTTAAAACGTAATATAAACTGGTTGTGACACACAAACATTACATGTCTGTTTTCTATAGATTTTTCAAATTATTCATATTTTATAAAAAAAAATTGTCGTAACAAAATCCCCAAATCTTGGAAAATAAGTCCACTTCTCACCTGACAACATTAGTCAATTCGATAACCTTGGAAATATCGAAATTAAATTTTCATGTTTTTATTAAGAAATCATGACAAAAGTGTTAAGTTTTTCGATGAAATGACATATTATTCTTATCCTTTCCTCTTTTAAACTAGTTCAGACACATTTTAAAAGCGTAGGACGCCATAATGATATTTTTTTTGCGAGAGCTTTAACCAGTAAAGTAGTCGAAACGACACTAACAGGCGTGAAGAGCGAGTGCACCAAATTTGGTGCACTTTTTTTGGGCCGTTTTGATGCAATTGATGCGTGATCTAGACGTTTATATGATCTAAGCTATATATATATATACTAGAGTTTACCCCGCGGCCCTGCCGCGGGTCAAACCCTAGTGCCTACCTCTTGTTTCAACAGCCGGCGTTAAAACAGATTAAATTGTTTTATATTTTTATATTGGTGCTAATTGCCCTCATAAAATTTACTTTATTTTATATCGCAAACTATCCCATCTCACGGGATGAAAAGTATCTATGTCCATTTTCGGTATTCAGACAGCAGACAGACAGATCGAGTTACTATCGCATTTTTTTCTATAGATTATGAATTTTTATATATATAATCTTGAGAAATGATTGGTCACCCATACAAACCTGTATTTTAACCCGTTCTAGTTTTGTTCATATATCCCACGTCTATCTATCTGTAAACTACATAAATGACCAAATCTACCACAACTACCAAACCTACTAACTATATCTACCACAACTACCAAAACTACCACAACTACCGCAACTACCCCAACCACCAATACTATCAAAACTATCTACCAAATCTACCACAACTACCAAACATACTAAATATATCTACCACAACTACCAAAACTACCACAACTACCAAAACTACCACAACTAAAAAAACTACCACAAATACCAAAACTACCACAACTACCAAAACTACCGCAACTACCACAACCACCATTACTATCAAAACTACCCACCAAATCTACCACAACTACCAAACCTACTAACTATATCTATCACAACTACCAAAACTACCGCAACTACCAAAACTACCACAATTACGAAAACTACCACTTATATCAAAACTACCAACCAAATCAACCACAACTACCAACACTACCAACCAAATCTACCACAACTACCAAAACTACCACTATTACCAAAACTACCACAACTACGAGAACCACCGAAACTACCACAAACACCAATACTATCAAAACTACCAACCAAATCAACCACAACTACCAATACTGCCAACCAAATCTACCACTACTACCAAAACTACCAACCGAAACTACCAAAACTACTACAATTACCATAACTACCACAGCTACCAAACTACCACAATTACCAAAACTACCACAACCACCACAACTGCCAAATTGACCAAAATAAACAAAATGACGAAAATGGCAAATCACAATTAAAAATCTATCATATTTTCTGGGATAACCTTTACATAAATCTATCCCAAAATCTATCCCATTATCCGGGATGAAAAGTATGTCGTGTCCACCCTTGGTATAAAATTTAAATATATACCGAATTTCAGCCAGATCGGTCCATTAGTTGTTCCGTAAAAGCATAACAAACAAAAAAACAAATATATTTTTATCGCGGAAACTGTACCATTTTCGGGATAAAAAGTATCCTATGTTCATTCTCGGCATCGAAAATATATATATATATACTGATTTTCAGCCAAATCGGTCCAGTAGTTTTTACGTGAAAACGGAACAGACAGACAGAGTTACTTTCGCATTTATAATATTAATAGGGATAATAGGGATTATAACCCGAACTAACACTTAGGTTACATTTTATCCCGATAAATGATGTTATTTCCATAAAATAGACAGATTGGCAAAAATATAGTGCTGCAACCGCTATTTTCAATTCACTAACAAATACTTTGTCATAGGAAACAAGTCGCTTCGACTGATCTCTATGTTTTGCTGGGCAGCTGTTTCGGCTATATGGACTTAGTTTCTATGCTATTGTAGTGCATTGAATAAGAAACAGTAGTTTAAGGTCTAACATATATAAAAAGGTTTATATATATAGCTATGAAACAAACCTAATAATTTTTTTATGCAAGCAGTCTCACGCGGCGAATCTACTCGCGGGGAAAACTAGTAATAATGAATAAGTTAAAAAATTTCTTCTTATGTTCAAACCAAACTGTGCTTACTTTATAGCTTTTAATGTCGTTTATATTTCATAAATTTAACTAGCTGTCCCGACAGACGTCGTCGTGCCCGGAAAAGCTTCAATCGATATGCCGACAGCAGCGCCACATACCGGGTCCAATTGTGAACCAACTCAGAAACCTTCTCTGGATTTTGCACAACAACTTTGCTAAAGATCATTACATGATCAAATGTATAGTTTACGATTCTATAAACGACATACACACAAACATTCATTTTTATATATAAGAAGATGACGTTTTAGAATACTGTTCATTCCGCTTAAACAATATTAAGAATATACAAATATTATAAACTTGGAGGCAAACATGATATTTAAAGTTGATATATACCTTTGTTTTTTTAAAGAGGTACATTGAACCAATTACTGATTCGTGCTTTGACATTCATGGCAAGCGTTTTGTTCTACTTTGATAACGGCCCTTACAGTATTTTCCACTTGGTTGCCGCAGTTTTTATTTCAGCTGTGAACACGCAAGAAAATTTCTGTCACGAACGTTTTTCAGGCAATAATCAAATAAAACACACCATAAAAATATTAACATGACATACAGTTAATTATTATTATATAGCATCATAGCAGGTAGCTGTTTATTTTTAAGGTTTAGGTTATTGGAAGTTAGCAAAGTTATCCCTATATTTAAAACTGGAAACATAAACGACCTCTCCAACTCTAGGCCAAATTCTATTTTTATCGTCTGTATAACAATTTCATCTTGCCATTGCCAAACATGTAGGGAATGTTGCAGTATAAGCTTTTAATACGTCTCGGCATTATTACAACCCCACTTATGTATATTCTTTCCTTTTATTGTGTCTTTGTCTTACTGAGTATTTTCTCCGTTTGCTACAACTACATTAATTCTACAAGAAGTAATTCTTTAACATTCTGTATAAAACTTATAAAAAAAGTCGTGGGATATAAATTGAATAAGAAATATAAAGAAAACAATATTTAGCAACACGTTTATTGCTGCGGAGTTTCTTGCCACTTCTTCTCAACACGTTTTAACTTCAATGTATGACCTTCAAAAAGTGTTCTCCAGTCGAACTTATTTTGAATAAAAACTTTAGAGTTTGAATTTGAAATTTGGAACCGTCAGGGTCTCAGTGAGTTGGGAGACCTACGTCCAGCTGTGGATTGAGATTGGCTGAAGAAGAAAAAAGGTCTCTGAGCGATGGTCGTCTGTCCGTCAATTTTTGTATGTCCTGTTTGTAAGTAAGTAGTAGGTACCCACTAGGTTTAGGTCTCTGGTCAACATAGTAAGGTACATCATCTTTACATAGTATAAAACTAAGTCGCTTTCCGTTTAAGCGGTTTTCACGATCAGTTATATAATTTTTGTATAAGGAGGTTTACATATATACTAACTTTTGTCCACGGCCTTCGCTCTCGACATACGAAAGCAAATTATGTTTTTATCTAAGTAAAATAGAGCAACCCACTAGGGTTTTCTCTAGTATATAAACAAAAATAATCCATATTTTGCCCTATTTATCAGGCCACAGGTAAAGCCTCAATGCTGGGCTCGGCTTTTAAATATTTAATTTTAGAGGGGACGGACAGCATACACAGTTCGCTTATCCTAGGCGGCTTGGAGGTCTGACACAATGATTATCTCGATGCGCAGGGATCATCACGACTTTTTCCTTAACCGTCAGCACGTGGCATTAACAATATGCACATTACATCAGAAGACTGCCTGTAAGGTGCATAGGTATGCTTTTCCGACCAGGATTCGAACCCTTGTCATTTGATATGCCGCTAATGTAGACTGCAAAAAATATGATAAATTGGTATGGCCGCCATACCAATAAAAGGTACCGTACATACCGGTAAAAGAAGGTTAAAAAATCCAAAAAATATAGTCACAATTTTTTAGAATTTGTAAATTTGTAAGTTTGCATCGTTTCCTTATTTTAACTTCTGATCGAGTAGATATCACTTAGAAAACTCAAAATTATTGAGGTTCGTTTACCTTACTATCTGTTAAAATTTGAGATAAGCTACATACAATTAATATCAAAATTCAACCGATGGTAAGACAAGTCAATGAATAGTAAGATATAGGAATCGGCTATAAATCGATCAATTATAAATTGTTTTTTTGTTACTTTGATAAATTTAAAAAAATGGTCGTGAATTGCCACGCGTTTACAAGTTGCATCGTAAGCAATCGCGAAATTGTCTAATATTTTTGTATCGGAAACCCAAAAATTGCTTTTATCAAGAATTAACACGTTAATGGCGCGTAAGCATAGAACATTAACTTTTATTTTCTTGTCATCCTTCGTTGGTTTATCTGTTTATGTAGATTTGGTACTTTGATATTACAGAATATTCGAGTACGTGTCATTCCATGCAAAAGTAATCATTTCGTGGTAACATCCACACCTCTGCAGAATCCACCAAACATTTATTTCCATCGGATTCCATTAACGTTACATACATTATTTTTTAAGATATGGAGTATCTCCATTAATCCTTCTGAGGTTTTGTAGCCTACAAAAACATGTACAAACATAGAAGAATCAGTTTTTAAACTATTAGCAGTAATTATAATTTAAGCCAGTTGAGCATAAGACTTCCTCGAGGTATAATTAAACTATTCCAAATGTTTCATCTTGTAACGCATGCCTACTACCACGGGTGTCTCTGTATGAGTAATAAATGGTTTTAATCGCGATTTTATCGTAAGCGACATTTGTACTAAGTATATTTTTGTTGCAAAAGGTATTTTAGACTAATATTTGTTTTAAAACTTTCAGTTTTAGTTATACTAGACTCTACTGAAAAAGTCTTAAACAAAAATAATATTTTTTATAACAAAAAATATACTCAGGTCAAAATGTCGCTCGACAAAATGGCGCTAAATTGACATTACAATATAAAGCATATATGTTATAATGATATTCAATAACGTGAAAGTGGGAAACAATTTATCTTCAAGCCATGCATCATGTAAGAAAACGCCATCAAATTTTATTCCATTTTTTCCCCTTTAACGAGTGTTATAATAAAATTAATGTACCGTTTCTCGCCAACAAGTAGAGCTTCCGCGACAAAATGGCAACGGAACGTCAATAGCTTTGAATGTTTGATACGGTCGACGGCCGGGCGCCGCAGTGAGGAGTGTCACGACTCGAAGAGCGACTGCTTCGTGTGGGCACTGCGACGAATTCAGCCAAAAAGTATGACAAATCGTTCACATTTTGTACTTAAGAGATCGCAGAAGAGTAATTAAAGCTGCATAGTTGTTTTACTGTTTGGACAATGTCGGCCTTTTTAACCGACTCCCAAAAAAAGGTTGTTTTTTTAATAGCACTATATAAATGATGGAAAACACGATGGATTTTTTTTTAGATGTCTTGTCTGTTTGTCGATTTGCTACTTTTTATACCGAGAATTCGGCGGTAATTTTTCTGGGAATGATTTAAAATGGCCAGATCAGATGGCGTGGACTTAAATCAGTCATAATTTAACTTTTTATGGGGGATATACGAGATGTATTAGATGAGGTGTCGTTCGACGCAATATTTTGTTTAGGTTTTATTGTACTATTACTATACACATCAGACAGGATGACGGCCGATTTGATAGAAAATGGTTAACGTCGTCCATATACATTTGAAACACCAGAGTTGTTACCAATACAAAAATACATTACAGAACCATGTAGTAGGTACCTGTTTCTGGCCGGCCTCTCACAAAAGCTCGCCGGCCCGCGGGTCGAGCCCGTATAGCGGCACTAGACCTCTATTGCCCGTGGCAGGCAAACAGGCAGAGAGCCCACTTGCTGAAGAGGTGGTTAGTATTGCCAAGACGTTGCCGTTCTCTTACGAAATTTTATAACAGCCTTTTTATGGCCGGTTTCAAAATCTTCCTATTCATTCAATTGCAATTACTTGTATGAAGCTTATGTCAAGTTTGAGCGGTAGTAAATCAAATGAACGGTCGGTAAGATACAGGAAGCGAGCCTTAAACAATCCGATGTCGTAGGGAAGAGGTAAAACCTCGGCGGAGAGTTCCCCCTAGATCATTGTCGATGTATTAATTTCCGATTCCTCAATATTAACATCTCATCTAATATAAGATGTACACAATAAACGTAAGCTTTTTGTGATTTGCGTGTGTTACTTATTTCCATTTCATCTCATCACAGTGTCTATTTATCATTGGTATAGTTGAGTAAAGCCGATATTAACGGTTCATTTTTGCCTTTCAATTTGGACGTACCTATGCCCATTGATCAAACTTAAACTTGAATCATTCAATGTCATTGATTTCTTTGTGTACGTCAGTTTCTTTGAATCAAATTCATTCAATCTGTTTGATCCAATTATTATCATCCTATCAATACCTAATATTATAAAACCTTTTTTATGACTCAATGCATATTATATCTTTCAGGGGGGAGAACGGGACTTTTTAGAGTGGTTGCACGCTATGAACATTAAATATTTAAGTTCAGCCTAGTTTCAAAGGTATCCCCATCGAATACAATGTTTCATTTCGTGTAATTGTAGGGTTAATACTTAAGTTAATTCTTTACTTCGAAATGAATAAAGGACTATTGAATGGCCTAGTTATAATTGAATCGAGAATAGTTTATTTAGGCAAAGAGAATTGTGTATCAAAATGAATGATGTTGATTCAATATTTTCGAGCTGATATAAATATACAGCTTAGTTTACCTTAGTACCTACACTTATCGCGTTTGGGAACGTATAATTCGACCTAACCTTCTGCAAAACAACGTTACAAGCAGCCTGTGGTCAACGGCCTAAGCCTTTGCCCAACTAACTGAAACGCATATATAACGGGTTTAAGTCCTGGCACGATAATTTCGTAAAAGAATATTTCTATGGCTGTTAACTATGGTCTGGGTATTGGGGATTGGCCCTAGAGTTAGCTGTTGTGCCATAAAACAAGTATAACTTGCTTAGCTTGATACTGTTACGAGTTTAGCGGGACTCGAATTAAAATGTCGTTAGAATTACTATAGTGTTTATTAGAACTATACAAACACGTATAACACAGGTACAAATATGACCGAACACAACAAATCCAAACGTAATGCAGAAGATCGTAATTCAATAAAACGCGCAAAGTCCGTACGCCCGTATCGTAATCGTCGATTGACTGCCCCATCTCACCATCAGGAACATACACGAATTTGCAAGTTATAATTATTTTAACAGAAGATATTATATGGGCCAATGCCAATTACTTTTAACTATGTGAGAATGCTATGTGAATATTCACAACCCACTGCCCAGAACAAGCAATGGGATGTGGGGCCGTGGCAGGGTTCGATTTCGTACTATAATTATATATACTATAAATGTATTTGTACTACAATTTCATGCTTCGTACTATATACTATCCATATCTAACGATATTACGAAAAAATACTATAATTTCAATATCTTGCCTATATGACTAATATAAGTAGTATTTAAATACCATTCGGTGCTAACCTACATTAAAAAAAAGCTCATTGAAATGTAATCACGTTGCCTAATCTGTAGTCGAAGAATACAGATTATAAATCGTCATCCATGAACTATTTACGGGGAGTTCCCGTGAATTATACTTTTTCTTCTGACATTCTGATTGTTCGAACAGTAAGTTTGCATATTTCTCTCTATGAAGTAGGTAATAGAGTTCATAGGCGTCTAGTTATTACTTTTATTTACTATTATTTAATGTTTAGGTATTTTTAATACAAAATAATAAAGTGCACTATAATTTTTTACAAATAATATATTTTTAAATTTTTTATGCTATCGTTTTCAGCTTACCCACATCCAACTCTGGGCCGTGGTGATAGCTACGGTAATAGCGACAGAACCCCTCTCTCCATTCATCCAAAGTGAGCCGATGCTTGGATCCCGCCTGATATTGGTCCGCCTGTCAGTTTATAGCAGGCAAGCCCTTGCACTTACCGGAGGGTCACCCTATATTATACACATAATTATTCATCATCTCTGAAGTCGATAAGGTGAGTAAAACAATGGTTCCTAAACAACTGTCATAGTCACCTACAAACTCATATAGCGCCATCTATCCATTCAGATGTTAATCAATATAACTCTTATCACACACTGAATATGTCTTAAGCAGCAGTCAACCAATCGCCCTAGTTGACTACTAGACGTAGGCCTCTCCAAGTTTCCATCACATTTCCAGAGTCCTTAGTTTTCTTTATCCAGCTCGCGACCTTACGCCGGTCGTAAGTCCATCAGGCTAGAGGACAGACAGGTCTTACACCACATTTTCGGAACATCATTCGAAGAGTTTTAGCCCGGCCTGATATAGAATAAGTTATTTATAAATATAACAAGACAGTTATCTATACTAATATTATAAAGAGGAAAGATTTGTATTTTTGTATATTTATAAGTTGTATAATGAATAAACTGCGCACCGATTTCATAAATCCCTTCACCATTGAAATGCTACATTATCCCTGATAATAAAGGCTATATAAAAATTAGGGATCCCTACTAAAACTTCAATAATATAACTCATCAATTTAAATAAAACACTTGGCGCTGAAACTGGGTTCTACAATTTTGATGAAATTTTGTGTGGGACCCGGGATAGTTTTAGATTCACAATTAGACTCGGTAGATTGCATTGGAATCGGGTTCTGGATTTTCTCTCAATCTCAAAAAAAAACTTTTTAATATAATAGTAGTTTTCAATAACTATTATAAATTACTTATAACAGTTATTAACACCTGCTGTTTTCAATCCGATTATATATTAGTGTATCAATATGAAATTAAAGGTTGTATGTAACACGGAAAAACGATACTAGAAATTATAATAGCTCATGAAAAATGTATCTCTAAAAAGCTCAGAAACTATACACAACTAGATGGCGTCAAAGTTCGTTGCTTCTCTCACCTTTTGACATTTTATCAATCAAAACAGTCAAAATTAAAAGAGATTTAATTACAGTCTGGCTGCTCGCGTTTACGTTTTGTGATATTTTTGTTTACCGTAACAATTTACGGTAGTCTTGTCTTGAATCAATAATAAATACAGAAACCAAAAAATATAATCATAAATTGCTCGTTGAACATTTAATCAATGTTATCCGCCCAAATGTTCACGAAGTCAGAAACGCATTCTAAGAGCGACCGAACTATAATTAGGTGTTATTTTCACTTTTCGACTCACTAGGTTTAAAGATCTTTTATATAAAATTCTTCGTGAAAATTTATAGTCCATAAAGTTACAAGAAAATATTTTATATTCACTATGACACCATTTGATTTCATTAGGTACTGATTATGGGAAAATAATACAACCATAAAAGAATTATTGACTCATTTGTTAAAAAAACAAATCGACTACATCAAATAATCAAACTGATACGCTGTGTATAACTATTACATTCCATATTTCTATCTTTAACCTTGTTCATAATCAATATAGTCAGGGCTTTTTTGTGGGGTTGCGAGGGGGCATGCAGTGCCCTTAAGAGCCATTTCACGTTTTCGCACGAATTTCTAATATTTTGAGCTCCTAAATTACCATAGTCTGTAACAACTAGAAGTTATTGAATATGCGCAAAAAATGGGCCAAGGTTTCGCGTTGACGTTTAATGTTTTTTCACATTTACTCAAAATAACTTGTTTGATCTATAGTAATCAATTTCCCACAACCATTTTATTGAAAAACCGCCGCAGAGTTGTTTTCGGACTCGTATTTCAAACAAAAATACTTATAAATTAAGTTTAAAAAAATATATAACACATTGAACATATATTTTAATCGTCCTTTAATGTAACAGATTATTGAATTGTATTACTATATATAAAATATATAAATGTATTATTTAGTAAAAAAATAAACCAATAGGCCAATTTTTGAGGTTAACATTGCAATTTTATCGTGATTTTTGGTTTAAATTCACAGTAATTACAATAATAAAATTATTCCAAAATAAACTACGTTCATTAGAGAACCGATTTCTACAGTAATATTCGAAATTTTTGCATTTATACTTTGTCAAAATATTGATAAAACTTCAATCGAAATTACAATAAATTACGATACACAAGTGGGTACCGTTTAGTATGGCGCGAGCGCCCATCGAAGAAGGACTTGTGTTATTTTTTTCCGCGTCTCAATACTCGAGCGTTCGTAGAGTGATACCATTATTGTACTGCGACCAAATAGTATTGATTCGCTTTGTATTTTTTTCACAAGGTAAAGTTTGGTTTATTATCAATAATAATGTATGATTTCAATTGTTAGTAGAATAAATATATATTTTTGTTTTATTTTATTATCATTACGGGAATTGGTCTATCAAACCTTAATGAGATCACTGCTTCGATGGATTTGCCAACAATGCCATTTCGTTTATACAGTAAAAAACACGACGCTATTTCTGACTGAAACTATGGTAAATGCTGCTAAACAGGAAATTGAGGCGGCAAAATTACGAGGCGATATTAATAATGCGGGTATAGCCATGATACCGGTACAAGCGGATGCCTGTTGGAGCAAACGCTCCTATAAAAACAATTATTCTGCCCTCTCTGGTGTTGCAGCCATAATCGGAGAGAATAGTGGTTAAAGTGCTACACATTGGGGTTCGAAACAAATATTGTGTGATGTGCGCCCGAGCAAATAAAAAAGCCAGCCAGCAAGACCCCACAAATGTTCTAAAAACCATTCAGGATCCTATTCCTTTGAACGAGCGTAAACTTTTAAATATGGACCATATGAAAAGGCTGCGTACTGCTGTTGGTGCTGCTACTAGACAGAGACAACAGTTCAAGTTTCTGTAAAATTGAAAAACTCCAAAAGGACATTTTAAATAGCCCACATCACATCTTTGGGGACCATTCAAATTGTGATAGTTATTACTGCACAGATGAGAGAAAAAAAAGCCTAATCTAGTCCCACTAATACCTACGCTGTTTTTGAAGATTAAAAATAAAGTATCTCAACTCGCCTATAATTCCCGAATCCTTATAATGCCTACACCAATAACAACCAATAACTCCTACACTACAAGGTGTTATGCCGCAGTGGTATCTTTTAATACCGGCAAGCCACAATACTTATACAATACTATACTTTTTATAAGTTAATTTGTCACACTAGTCCAGGAAAATCTTTAAAATTGTTGGAAACCAGGAGATATGCAAAAAATACTCGCAAAGTAATAGCACGTGCAGGTAGTACTCGCAAAAAATAATTATTATAATCCTGTAGATGCTCATTATGGAGAAGAATGTGAAAGACCGGATATGGAAGTTGCAGATTATGAGCGAGGAAAACAACTGTTTTTGAACAATTTAAAAGAACAAGCGTTAAACCGCCATGAAATTGAGAGAGCTATTGTATTACAGGCTGAAAGCTCTTTGTGGCTCGAACTTAGAAGGTACTATACTTAATGCGTCCTTCTTTGGTAAAATTTGCAAAAGGCGAGCCAACCAAAATTCTGCTCCCCTTGTAAAATCCGTTCTATATTCATATAACCTAGACCACATTACCTCAATAAAACATGGTAGAGACAGTGAACCAAAGGCTTTGGCACAACTCAGTGTCCAAGAAAATACTAATATAGATAAATGTGGTCTTTTTATAGACGAAGAATATTTTTATTTAGGCGCAACACCGGATGGATTGTGCAGTGAAGGGTTAGCGGAAGTGAAATGTCCAAGCTCACTTTTTAGAATAGATCCTGATACCGCTTTGCAAGCAAAAATCTGAAAGGTTTCAAAGTGAACAGCCAATCTGAAATCGAGATGAACAAAAATCACGACTGGTACTACCAGGTTCAGGGCCAGTTGCACATAGCGAAAAAAGAAATATGTGTATTTCTTGTATGGACTGGGCCTGATTTTCCATTGAAAGTAATAAGAGTAAAGAAAGATGACGTTTTTGGCAGGAGAAAATGCTACCCAAATTGACTCGGTTTTACAAAAAATGCGTATTACCGGAAATCATAAACCCAAGAAAGGCAAGATCAAGCATTTACGCCAAATATTCATATAGCGTAAGCATTTACTTGTTAACCGACAATAATATGTGATTGTTTTTATGTTAATTGTTATTATATTATTTTACATATCATAACTTCTTGTTTTTCTATTTAACTAGCTTGAAAATTTCATTAGACTAAATAAAATGTGTAACTTTTTATTAATCTCATATAAAATCACATTACGGCTCAAGATTGTTTCGTCCGTCTCGGCGCTCGCGTTACACTGTTTGTGTTACGTTTGAGTGAGTAGCTACGCACACATAAACAATGATGCAGTATTTTACCTAAACTCGAGCGTAATCATTTTGTGAAATTGCTCTTAAAGGCGATTTGGAAAATGTAGAAAAGTTTGCAAAAAATTGCATAAAAATCCATTTTCTTAACCTTTTTAAAAAAAATGTTTTTCATTTAATAGGTTTTTTGGAGTGGAGCTACAAACAACAAAAAAATTATAGACTTACCACTTTCGAGAATTAGCGTGCCCCCAAGAAAAAAGTGACAAAAAAGCCTGAGTATAGTATTATCTTAAGTAAACGTATCTCAGAACTGAAGATGATGGTCGAGTCATACTTTCAAGTACATCACCCGCTTCTTATATCGTCCCCTATTTTATTAAATTCGGATCTTACACATAATTTAGCAAAACGCGTTTTTTTATATATTTTTATTTTTTAGGGGTGTGATTTTAAAAATGAGTTTACTATGTATGATTTATTTAGGCACGTGACTGTGCTACAGTTAAGCATGAGGTTAAGGAATAAAGTCGATGATATTAAACATTTAAGGCCCTTAGGGCCTTACTTATAATAATCTCGTTAAGAAAGGATTAGCCATCTCTTAAATAAGAAACTCTTAAGCCCCTAATCAATGGCTGTTTCAAATAAAACTTGCCATCTTGCCTCTTAGCAGTCACTTAAACTACCTCTCGATGTTGGTTATTTTTGACAGTTATTTATGAGTTACTTTACCACCACCTCTTATCCTTAAGAGGAGTTTATGGGTAAGATTTTCGTTAATCAGTTGCTGAGCAGTTTCTTAAAATTTAAGAAACGATTATAAGGCCAAAATCACAACGAAGTTCCAATATAAGGTCATGAAGCTTTTAACTATGTAAGAGTGAATAAACATCAATATTAGAATACAATGTAATAAATTCGTTATGATATGCTACCATATAAATTATATTGCAGTTTTTACAGACTAACACAAATATCACAAACATTTCCTATTTATTATTCACATATAATCAAAACTTGAAATAGCATGGGAGAGAACTAGGAATGACAAATTACCTCTGAATAGCCCCTAAATCTACATATCAAGGGCTCCATAATATATAATATATATAATAATAACAAATGGGCATATACACAAAAATGCATTTTTTTTTGTTGTTTATTAAAATCTATTTATGTCACAATTTAGAAAGTCTTACCAGTATGCAAAAGTACCCAAATAGAAGGGTAATCCCAATTTCAACCTTATACAATCAACTAGTTTTGTTATATTCACAATTTTGTCCCTTTTGTAAAACTGCACTTTTGTCTGTACGCCCATTTGTTATGAAACATCGATATCAGGTGTTGATCAGACAACGCCACAAGCTTCAACAGATTGAGTGTTAATTGGATGAATTATGCCAAAAGTTAAATTACATCCAGACCGTCTTCATTATTAGGTATATTTTAGTCATTGGCTTGAGATGACACAGAGACAAAATTTTTAATCCTAAACAAAAATCTTTAGGGATAAATTTCGCTCTGGAAATCCTGCACTTTCGCTTTTTGATATAGAAAAACACTACCAAAATTTATCAATCAATAACTGTAACTTATTTTTTTTAACCAAACTTGGCAACAATTTAGTCTTAGTGAGGTTCGATACTAGTGACGAATAAAAAAAAACAAATCATATGAATATACTGGGACTATCATTCCTAATTTGCTTACAGGGCTATAAACAATACAAATAACAAAAAAACTGAATAAATATATTATACTTTCTACATTTGGTTCTTTTAAGGCTTACATTGGTAAATTATATTTTAAAATTCAGGTTATAACGATAGTACTCGACGATAACAAAAATTGGAACTAAGAAAAAACAATATTACAATGAGGAAATATAACATTTGAAGAAATTGATAGGTGCAGTTATTGTTAACTTTCGATGTTAATAACTAGATTATCCTTTTAGGTTTTCTCCACAAAGAATGAGTAAACATCTACCAAATTAATCTCATTATAACTTCAAAATTCAGATTCGTTTATTGCGAATATAGGTAAGTTACGAAAGTGTTAAAATTAGTCATTGAGTACATTTATATTATGCCGGTAGCGGTGTGCTATATATTATACTTAAATCTAATGTAGCGAACTTGTTACCATCATGGAAGGAGAATACTTACTAAGAAATGAGGGGAGCTGACACTAGATTACAATAAATAATATTTTAATGAATAAAAATACAGATGGTAAAACAACATGTAACTTTTAAAATATCACAATAGAAATAATTTTAGTTACTTTTCAAACAATAATTAATGCACTATTTTGCTCCTTATTATTGTATCTCCTTATGACGTCATACTACTTATGATGTCATAAGTACACTGGTATAAAATCTAAAAGGCTCCGATGATCTGTCATTTTATAAAAAGTATCTCAGTTGATTTGCCAGTCCCTTCCGCCGCTTCCCCATTTTCCCAGTGCAAAAGCATAACTTGTAACACACCCAGAAATCACAATTGGCAACACAAGTCCGTTCTCACTTTTACAGAGAATCTCAAATTTCCAATCAATATTTTATTATTTAAAAGATATTATTTAAACCTAAATCAGTCATATATCCTCCAGACGCCCAGATATTTTGGGGTCCATTCTTGATAACAACCCGAGTGTTTTTCTCAAAACCATAAATGTCAACAGCCCCAGTATCTATTTTTTTTTAATTGTATATAAATGGCCACAGCTGTACCGAAAATCGTTCTGTATTATTTCGTGCTAACATTAAACTAATTGACTTTCAAAACCCGCAAAATTTAAGAAAAATATAAATATTTTTTGGAAATGTCCTATACTGTTTTTAGGTAATTCAGACTTAGGCTGGTTTGCATAGACACTTAATAGACGGTTAAAATAAAATAGTTGCTGTTTAGGCATATATTTTTAGCGATTATTTTGATCATAAATTAAACGCCTATGCACACCAGCCTTAGAGAAAGAAAGTTCTGGACCGTAATTAGTATGACAAATATGGGTTATGAGAAGGCGCCTGGGCACTAGGAGGTTTGAAAGTCTTAATTAGGTCCTTTCCAATCTCATGAAATTCACGAAATTGGATAGAAACTAATGAGGACTCCCATATTTTTCCATTCTAGTTAAGACTGATTGCCTGTAATTGGTAGGAAATAGCGCTGGACAGAAAGGAGTGGCGTATTCTTGTTTCCGAGTTCGAGATTTGTTTTGGGTGGCTAAGCCCCAGTAGTTAGTAATAGTTTTTAGTTAGACTGACTCGGACCCTGTTTGTCTATATTTAATATTTACAATCTCATGAATTTCGAATATATTTTTGACAGTTGGCATTGTACTAACATTGAAAGTTTTCAAGTTCAACTAGATTTCATGTCGTAGTAGGTTTTTGGGTGCTGACACCACATTGGGTATCATCGACTTCTTTGTATCTCATTTAAAAAGGTGACAATAACTTATACAAGAACAAAATCAAAGAATATAAGTGCGTAGACAGTTACATAAGTTTGGCAAAATGACTATGGTGAATTCGTAGTGCTTGAAATAATTCCATTGAGCAGTAACAGAAAACCACCAGCTTATAAACATATGAAAAGACAGTGTTAGAGGATAAATACTACACATCGCTACTAAAGTATTCCAATGAGCTGCTTTTATTATTTAGTATTACAAAATCAGCCAAGGTCGGACCACACACCATAAAGGAGTTTATAAGAGTAACCAATGTCACATTTGGCTAGATAAATCTCAAAAAAACATTTAATTGGAAACATCCGAAATCTCTAAAACTACTCAGTGGTTGTTGTACTTATAACCCAAAATTTGCAAATTATAAATGTTTTTCGACTTTTTATGACTTATTACATGTAAGACGACCACGACTAATTTTTAGTTGTTTCGCGGTTAAACTACACCATCATAACATATTTCATTCTTTTACACCCAGAGTAGGTTTTGAGAAAAATTATTGTAATATACAAAAACAAACAAACAGACAGACTTTTTGCCAAAATATGTATGGAAGTCTAAAAAGAAGATGTCCCTAGGTTTGCTTTAATAATAAAATAAATAATAACAAGTCACACTGGTGTTTCATCAAACTGCAAACCGTAATAAATTTACCACGAAATCCAAGGAGGTTGATTAATTTTGCTTATTGGCACATGTGTCATATTCACTGGCATATTAACAATGGCGTAATTCCGTTGGAATTTTCGTAATGTGCGCAAAATAGTGGAACCACTTCGGCCGAGCAGGAACGCCGCTGGAATGTTTACGTCTACTTCTGTTCTGGAAATTAACAGACAAATATTCTTACTCAAAGTTAACTGTACAAATAATTATTATTTACAAATAAGTACTGTGCAGAAAAATTATCTTCAAAAAGCTTTTAAGTGTTACATGACAGGATGGCACCACTTTTATTGTTTCCTAGCTTTGTATCGTTTTACTGTTTAAAATCTATTTCTTAAACTAAACCCAATAAAAAAATTAAGAAACTTATTAAACTACTAGCAGAGGTTGTCCCTTTCTTCTAAGTTATGACTATGAAATTCATTATTTTGGCGTACAAAAAATTCCTTTGAGATGAGCAACATGTTTATAATACCCCTGGTTGCTGCAAACGACCATAGTCGGCGGTACTCACTTTCCATTAAGTGTCACCTCACACACACACTATCACCTCATTTTTGATTCAGGCAAGAATAAAATCAAACAGACTTTCTATTTCAAATTAATGATAAAATTTTCAAAAATGTGTATTATTTTCTCTTGTCTAAGTATTATTGAGATTGATCCGAAATTGATCTAATAAAATATAATTATTATCTGTTGTGAATATGGTTTTATTGTAATTATTTTTAAAGTTGCTGTTTCTGCTACTTTAAGTGATTAAAGTCACAAAACTCTTCTATGTTCTGTTAAAACATTTTTCAAATTAGGTCGTACAACACAAATGGCTAAGAAAATATTAACCAAGAATGTTCTAGTATAACTGTTCATTATACTACTATAACTATAAGGTTAATTCTTAGCTTAGGGTAGTCATACGGCACATACAGAGTTTGTTGTATTCATTCATTAGTAAGAGGTTGAAATTCTAGAAACATACTTATCATCTACCATTTCTATAAGGTGATCAAGTGATTCATCCCACTTGTCAATGGCTTCTGTAATAATGATTGCTCTTGCACCAGCCTGCTGGGCCTTTGCTGTTTTAAATACAAATGAACACTCCCTGAAAGCATAAACAACTAATTACATTATTAGAACATTTGATGCGGCTCTATTTGTGTAAACTAGAAATTTATATCTATTCTATGGTCAGCCATACCATATTTTTTTTATTGCATGATTTCAGCAGACAGGCAGATGCCCCACTTGATGGAAAGCCATCGCCTATGGACATTTGCAACACCAAAGTTGCTACAAATGCGCTGCTGCTCTCTTAAGGGAGACTGGAACCTGGTCACTAATGCTCGTCCGCAGCTCAAACTTGTTATGGCGGCTTACTCTAGACCAGGGGTGGTAGCCATCCAGTCGGGCAAATATCCTACCACCTGGCTGTGGGTTGTTTTGTCGCCTCTTACAACAGGCCGCCTGGCCGCAGGAAATTATATTATTCTTTCTCCATTCCTGCATGGATATATACAATTTAAATTTCATGACCAGCAACTAATTAAAATACTTATTTGCGTAATGTAGAACACAAATTCTCAAAATTTGTTATTGTTTATTCTATTTCTTCAAATTGTCTTTTTCTTTCTTTCACACTTATCCCACTTTCCAAAATAAAATGTATGTCATCCCCAAAACAAACAAACATCCAAACATTCATTTTCATATTTACCTATCAATATTATTAAAAATGTGCTTACCCTCTCTCAGATAATGCAATATGGCCTAAAACTTCGTCATGATTAACAATATCTGAACAGCTATGTAATGGCACTGTTGGTACTAATTTGGCCCTCTCAAACTGTATACTTTCATTCTGAAAAAGATTTGTTAACAATTTATCAATTAACTTATAGTAATCTTGGTAAGTCTAGTTTAGTTTAATATTGGTCCAAAGACCTTAAATAACTTGAATTAAGAGTGACATAAAAATAAGAAGTTAACATCAACAAAGGGATTCCTCTTTAAGAGGATTATTCTTTAAGCATTCCGAGTGTTGCAATATGTTTAGAAATATGTAGTTGTTATAACATTCCTGTGAAATTCAATGCAGCAAGATTACTACCACAATATTGTTTTTAAACTCTATATCTTAAAAAATATTACTTTTCAGGGGAATGAATACATACAATTTTTGTTTACATTACATATACTATCTATAATATTATAAAATTCTAAACATCCAGTGTCTGTACATTGAAACTATTAAAAAAAATCTAGAATACATGATGAAGGATACAATGCAATTGTTTATATTCCTTTTCTGTTTATTCAGGATTCACGTAAAAACCGTAGTAGACTGATTTCAATGCGGTTTTCGCTGATCGACACCAATTCTTAGATTTATAAATCTGCACTACTTATTATCCTGGGAATTCCGCGAGAATTTTCCCGGAAGTGATTTGTAGTTGTTCGGGGCTTATTCCGACAGTTTTCACTAAAACGACGAACGACGGGCATATCTTAGCACTTCATAATTATGTTAATTTTAATATAAGATAATTCTACACCATCAAAAGTCTTGGTAGCGTAATAGCTAGCCCACGCGCCCCATTCTCAGAGGGCGCGGGTTCGAATCCTGATCGGAACGCATGCACAACTTAGGCAGTTTCCTGACCTAATGTGCAAATTGTTACAATTACTATGTGCTGATGATGGTGAAGGCAAACCTGCCAACCCACCTTAGACAAGCACAGTAGGTATACTGTCCATTCCCCTATAGTGGAAGGTCCCAGCTCAACAGTAGGACGTTTATGGGCTTTTATTATTATTTTAAACTATTTGTATGATGTAAAATACATTAAACCATCCTTTTTATAGGTCCCCAAGTAACATATATAAAATTTAGCTTTTATACTATAACAAAAGTATAATTAATTAAAGTTTAGGGGTGTTTGGCAGGGGGTAGCAACTGTCATAAGTGTCCGGGAATGGATGATGAGATTTCTAAAGTTACCCTGAACAAAATATGAAAAAATTGAGCTTTATACTTAAACAAATAAAATGTGTACTATTTTATACACCTTTTAACTGTTACCTGCCCGAGTAACCACAACTCAAACTCTTATATATATGTCACTGGTCATTCTTATCTGTATAGGGGACGTGCAGAGAAAAACGTTCAGGTTTTATAAAATGACGAAGGTCTGGCAGTCCTGGGCTCTTACAGAAAGGACTCACATTGTCTTGAAGTCTGGCCATTGGTTTTTGCTGAGTTTGAGGTCTTTATTGTTTTGATGATCGGTATAATGACTAGTTGTTTATATTTTTAAGTTTATATTTGAGTTTAAGAATACTAAAATGAATGAGAATTGGTTCATAATCACAGCTGTAAGAAACCAATGTAACCCTTTGACATTTATATTAATAAAGATAAGAATGATACTTTCATAAAATAAAATATTATTATTTTATACTACATCACAAGTAATTTGAAATATATGAAGTGTCACAGGGCCAATTAATACTACAATTAAACTACTTAGTACTTTCTTAAGTCTTGCGACTAGTACGAGTATACATAATAACACTATGTTTTAATGGTTTTAAGCACAATAATTTAGTTGATTTTAATTATACTGATATTTCAGCCATTGTCAATTATACCATTTGCCAGCTTAAGAATTGGTAGCTTATGTATTGTTTAGGGGTGCTGTATAGATACAGGGCACCTTTATTTTAAGTAATAGGAGGTGTGTATAAGTATTCCTCCCTACCATCCCCCTTTACCCTTGTTCTGGTGTATGGGTCTAAAAGCGTGCTAAATCTATAGATGTCTGATGCACAAATTTTAAGTATTGGGATGGTGGAATGGATCTTCACTTTTTTTAAATAAAAATAACCTCTCTTATTTATAGGTTACTCTTGTAGTGTATGTGAATGTGCTCTGTTGCTTTTTCTTCATTATTTGACGATATACACTGTTTTTTGGTTCTTCTCTGTTGATTACTGGCATTTTTTTACTTCAAAAAGATTTTTCAACTTTGTAAGTGCAATATTAGTGAAAAAGTAAGGTTATGTTTAATAAAAAAAAACGAAGATCTCCAGACCATAGGTGTTGTAGTAGGGATAAGTATGCCTGCCCTCTTCTCCAGTCCACCACCCTGCTACTTAAAATTCGTGCAACAAGTAGCTATAGATTTACCAAAGTCTGTGCACCGGAGTGCTAGAGATTTACTGAAAGGGTAAGTATACCTTCCCCCCACCCATTACATGAAATTCGTGCACTGGATATCTGAGTATCAGCCATAACAGTATTAAGTCGAATTTTCTAGACACTTACAAAAGGGGAACCAAAATCCTTAGCAGGCCTAATCCTGTATGAGTATCGGAGTTCAGGAGGATCTAATATTTCAAAAAATATATCTCCAGCAATTACATCTGGTGTGGACGCTCCGTCATAGAAGTGCAAATCATTAGCTGAAAGTATAAAAAAGTTATACATCTGAAACAAGCATGCCTCAAGAAATATAACTTGTAAATTATGATATAGGGTGGAAAATAAACGTAAAGGTCTTCAAATTTTTTTTAAATAATTTAGTAACAATTTGTATGGAAAATCAATATAAATATGCAAAAATACGAACCCCCTGATGAAACTAATGAAACGAACAATAGTGTAAAAAAAAATATATTAACTATATTTGTTATTTGTAGAACGTTTAGGATTTTCATTACTTTATTCATTTTATTATATATTTCTCAAAGTACCACGTAAAATGTATTATTTTAAATAATAAAATTAACAAACAAAATACAAATTAACCGAAATGTCCTGTGTGAATTTCCGAAATTGAATTTAGTTTGACAGTTGACATTGACACATAATGCTTATTACAGGGCGTTCCACTAGGGACTCACAACGACCACGTCCACGACCGCGATTTTTCCCGTTCCACTTGCTTGCGGACGTTATACCGGGCGTTCCATTAGGGACTCACAACGACCACGTTCACGACCGCGATTTTTCCCGTTCCACTTGCTTGCGGACGTTATAATCATAAAAGCTAGTGGAACGGGTTATGGAGCGTTGATGTCATTAATGTCATACGCAAATGTCATTGGTTGATATGAAAATCGCGCCGTTTTTAATGTGTAGGTTTGACTAATTTATGTTAAAAGAAATACAGCTAATTATACAAAATGTCATTACAATACAATACAAAATGTCCTTACTACTTCATCGCGATAATAATTCAGAAGAAAGCAAATTCTTCTAGCTCAGATGAAGAGTGGATGTTAAGTTTATAAAACGTAATACTAAAAAACGTGATCTCAGACTACGTATTACACAATATAAAAATATAGTCGATCGTTATTCAGATGAAGAATTTAAAAGCCTTTCAAGAAATACATTGAATTATCTATTATCTATCTATCTATAATTCTGAATTCTGAGTTATAACTCTTTCGGATAATTCTGCAGCAAAAGCTATTTGTCTACAAACAATGAATTTCTCATTAATTATATAATTATATTCAATTCAACGATAATGAAAACTGATTAGAAATAAATTATGTAAATAATTGCTAATAACAAATAAAGGAAAATGATAGATGGCTGTTCAAAATACATTAAAATAATTTTGCAAAATTAATAAAGAAAGATATTTTTCCATTCGCCATCTTTGTTTCAAAATTCGCGCCTTTGTCAACGTATTGACAAGAGAGAATTAATGCTCTGTGGTCAACGCCCACTTCGACCCACGTTTTGACATGGGTTGTTGGGGGCGTTGTGGGATCGAAAATGATGACGTCATTAGTGACGTTTTCGCTACGACCGCAACGCTCGCGGTCGCCTTGTGGAACGGCTAACTGAGCATTTTGGACGTTGTGCGTTACTAGTGGAACGCGGGGTTAGTAATCTTTATATATTCAATGTACTCTTTGCTTATTGACATCAAATCATAGACAAAATGTGTATGTATAAAACATTATATTTTCCACAGAGTACATTGAATATATGGAGATAGAGACTTCAGTCGGGAGAATCGTACTACTAGCACATCTAGCGAGTATCAATGGCGCTAACTCGTATATGAACGTACCTAATATATGCATGTGTGTGTGTGTGTGTGTTCATGTGTATATGTGTGTATGTGTACGTATAGCGAGTTTGTGTATACACTTTATCTTATTCATAGAGAGAGTAAGTTTGAACGCTTATGGTGCCTAAAGAAGCGTTCAAACTTACTCTGTCTATGAATAAGACCGATATTCTATATATTGTATGCTTAGGTATGGAGATTTCTTCCACCATGAATTCCAACTGTATTTAAAATAAAATTTCATATTATTTATAAATTGTATATAATTTTCATTAATACATATCACTGCACATCAAGTTTTGTGTTGATATAAAAATCCAATAGTGTGTTTGGTCGGTCGAATTAAACAGATTCACAGGTCACATAATATAAATCAGTAACTTCGATATCCAAAAGCAGTTTTCCTTAATAGATTCGCCAGAGTCCAAAACTACATATTATAGATCGTTAATAATAATTCACTTAGTAAAACAAACAGAAAACTATCCCAGAAGTTAAATAAGTTGCAAATATGACGAAAGTCGGCACTTAATTTGAATATGCATGTTTATTTAGAAATATTAAATAATATTATATTCGATTAAATAAAAATGGTTTTCATTTGAGTTTTTTTGATAATGTCATTAATAACAAAATAATGCTAAGCAACGAGCTGCAGTCTATGGCAGGTACAATGAGTTTTTTATCGACCATGTAAATACTGCATAATGTAGAACCCATTTCAGTATCGAATAATCGATAATTAATCCTGTCAGATATTTGTAAATTTTAAGGATGATTCTAGGCATAGGTGTCTTATGACTAACAACAGGTAGATGGAATCTCCCATAATAAAATCTAAAGGAAGGCGATTTTGGAATATTAAGATTTACCATCGCAAGGATGAGATGCAGAAGTCTCCGAAGTAGCGGACCCACGTCCCACGTCCGCTAACAAAACGGCTAATTTCTGCAAAACGGCTGATTAAAAAGTAAAGAGGGATATAAGTCATTCGCTCTAAGGAACTGTACTACTCCTTTAGCTCAGCAGCGACACGTAATAGAAATTGAGCCGACAACTCTCACTATAGCCCAATCAAGAGCCTATAGAGCTAAAGCGAGTCGTGTTGTGAGACGTAGCTACGACAATAGCATTCTAGATCATAATATCACTGGCGTAAACATAATATTTTTGATCTATTTTGAAAGAATGAAAGATGTAATATTTATTAACGTTTTTTTATCAATAAAAAGAATGTCATCATATACAAATATATGCTTAAGTCTAGTCTAGTCTTCTCAGTTGTGAAGTTCGTTTAGGTAATCCACTCTTATCTTTCTAGTGATACTGACTGGTCGCCCCAAGTATGCTTTCTTCACATTCCAATCCTCCTCCATCCGTTCTACGTGACCGAGCCAGCGGAGATACTGAACCTTTCTCTCTTCAATTATTCTAGGCTCGGCCACGAGGTTTTCTATGTCGGAGTTGGTTTGGACCCTTCAACTACTATCTCCTCTGTTTGTTGGACCCAAACAGTAAACTTGCCAATAACTTATTGTTTTAAATTATGTTTTGATATTTGATTAAGTTTTTAGATTTTCTGAGTAATAATTAAAACTAAAATTGGTAAGAATATTTGTGCATTGTGATTTGTTGTTGTTGTTAAAAAAAATCTAATTTATGTCTTAATATAACAAATAGATTATTTTATTAATACATCTTAATCCGTAAAATATAGCACATAAATATGTAACAACGTTGAAATAGTTTATATTGGGAACATTTGTTACCCATGCAGACGCAACCAATGTGTATACTACATAAGTTAACGCACATATCATTGTAAAGACTGCTTTACTCCATTTAATAATTTTATTTACGTAGGGTTTGTCGATACGTTAATCGCGAAGGTATCGATTAACTCAATTTAATAAGATCATAATAAGCCATCCCTAACTACATTAATAAGTATTGACACTGTCGTAATTTGGCACTTATTTTTTCAATGACTCCATTTACTTTGGTTAGTTATAAAGAGTCTTAATTAAATGTATTCAAAAATATATTAAATATATATTAAAAAATATTTATTTATTATAAATATTTATGTTTTTATAAACATTTACATATATATAAATAACTTAGAAAACAAATATATGTGAAGCAAAAACTTAAGGCTGCTAGCAGTGCTATCTGTCATGTAATGTTTTAATCATTCTACGAATAACCTGACTAAATTAAAAGGACCGAAAGATCTAAGCACTAACAGCAAATTGAAAACATTCATAAATCTATAAGTTAATAGCGATTTTTTTAAATTTTTTTTCACACTCATTTGTTCTAAGTTTATACCGCATGATATTTTCATTTCTATAATTTTTCTGACAGAATTAAGTCAATTTCGGATGTCTTATATGTTCCAGACCTAGATACAAATTTACTTTCTGTAAAAAATTTTTTGAGGCGAGGGAAAATGCTACCGATTTACGCACATACTGGGTCGTTACTAGGAAACGGACCACATCGGTCGGGGGCGGCATCACTGCAGCATTAGTATGCTTTTGACAGTAATCCACCCGCGATCGACTCAGCTAGTGTGGAAAGACTCAAAGGAAGCTGCATTCGGGCAGCAACCCCAATACCCACTAAAAACCCCCTCCTCCCTGTCGACCCTGCGCTTTGTTGTGAAGGAAAGGCCGAGATTTAAAACATAGTTACGCCCAGCCGATCCAGCGCAATAAAGTGCCTGGAATGTGCCCTGGGAGAACACACCCCACTTTGTTGTACGGGGGTCGATGGTCCCTTGCTCCCTAGCAAGCTAAGGGCCCCCCGCAACGAAACCTACTTCAGGGAGGGAATTAATGCGCGTACCTGCCTCTCCGGGTGCCAGCTGAAGGCCGGCGACCTCGAGTAGATGCATATGCACGCGCAGTAAGACTTCGCTCCCTGTCCCGCTCTGCGGCCTCCTTGAGAGACATTACTGCCTCACATAAAGTAACCGCAGCTCCCCAGCGGTCGTCTCTCTGCAACATGGCTTTCACCAGGTCACCGAGAGAGTCGACCGCTCTTACGTGAGTCTCGAGTTCGAAACGCTGCGGCGTCCATGCGGCGCACTCGATCAGCGCATGAAGCGCCGTGTCGGGCGCGCCGCATTGGCGACAGTCTGGAGAAGGCAAGCAGCCCACAATGTACCACAGATACTTATCGAAACACAACTTTCTGTACATACATTATCCCCCTCCTCGGCGGTCCTCGAGGGAAAAGAGAGCCCCAGTTTGGTTTAGAGATTATGAAACCTGACGGCTGGGTGAATGTGGTGAACTGTCAACTCTTTGTTACTTTCATAGAGATCTACTTTGATGTGTTTTGAAATTACTTATAAGTAACTCTGACATTGTTATTAATACTGCAAATTTTAATGAAATAAAACCAATAATTCCTGGTTTATCGTTTATTTTATGTCAATGATGTAAATAAAATTTGCGTGCCATGCCATAGCTTGGAGGCCAAAATGTCGAAGAAACCATTTGAGAATTCACAAACAAAGTAGACCTAACTCCAAACTAGAATTGGTACAAACAGACTTCTGCGAAGCGATAAGTACGCATTCGTGGAGTGGAGCACGTTATCTACTAACTTTTACAGATGATTTTACGCGTAAGCCTTTTGGCTACTTGCTAATATCGAAAAGCGAAGTCTTCTGTAAGTTTGTTAAATTTAAAAACCCAATGGAGAATCAAACGGGTGTTAATATAAAAATTTACGCTCCGACAATGGAAAAAATTCGTAAATCATATGTCTCCATATATTCAATATACTCTATGATCATATGAGTCGCTTTCTCAATGACATATGTCATTGCGCTTTCTCACTGAAAATGCTATTGTTCATCAGACGACAGTGCCTACCTCGCAACAGAACGGAATATCAGAGCGAGTTAACAGAACCGCTGCCGAGAAAGCTATAACTATACTCCAAGATTTTGGCTTATCACGAGCATACTGGGGTGAAGTCGTCTTCACAGTGATATATCTTTTTTTTTCTTTTTTTTTTTTGAGGCGAGGGAAAATGCTAACACCGATTTACGCACAAACTGGGCCGTTGCTAGGAAACGGCACGCATCGACCGTGGGCGATAACACTGCAGCAATTGTATGCTCTTGGCAGTGCCCGTCCGCGATCGACGTCACAGAGTAGTGTGGAAAGACTCCGAGCATTGCTACACGAGCGAGCAACCCCAATACCCACTAAAAAACCCCTCCTTCCTGTAGACCCTGCGCTCTTGTTTGTGATGGAAGGACTGAGATATAGAACATAGTTACACAACAGTCGATCCAGCGCAATAAAGTGCCTGGAGTGTGCCCTGGGAGGACACACCCCACTTCGTTGACGGGGGTCGATGGTCCCTTGCTTTCCTAGTAGCTAAGGGCCCCCCGTTAACGGAACCTAACTCAGGGACGGAAGTAATGCGCGCACCTGCCTCTCCGGGTGCCAGCTGAAGGCCAGCGACCTCGAGTAGAGACCGTAGCACGCGCCGAAGGACTTCGCTCCCTATGCCTTTCTGCGGCCTCTTTGAGAGACATTACTGCCTCACAAAAAGTAACCGCAGCTTCCCAGCGGTCGTCGCTCTGCAACATGGCCGTTACCAAGTCACCGAGCGATCCGACGGCTCCTACGTGCGCCTCGAGATCGAAACGCTGCGGCGTCCATGCAGCGCACTCGACAGCGTGTGAAGCGCCGTGTCGGGTGCGCCGCACTGGCGGCAGTCCGGAGAAGGCAAGCAGCCCACAATGTGACACAGATACTGATCGTAATAACCGTGTCCGGTCAGTATCTGCGTCATCCTGAAGGTCAGGGTTCCGCTGGTGCGGGCGACCCATTCCTCCAGCTGTGGCCTGATTGCGTCCACCGTAAAGCCGCCGGCCGCAGGGTGTTCGAGGTCTCGTGACCATTCGACGAGGCAGCAAGCGGTTTCCCGCTTCCTGACCGTCTCGATTTCGACCTGACAGAAGGTCAGGCCTCTAGCTAGGGCATCCTGCCGGGTACGGCGAACTCTGGTCAGGACGTCTGCCTGGAGATGCCAGGGCAGCTCGCCTGCCAGAAGAGTCGCCGCCGTCCACGACACTGTGCGATACCCCCGTATGGTCCTCACGGCCAGAACCCGCTGCGCGCGGTGCAGCAGGGTTCTGTTGTGGCGGTGAAGGGCGTCGGACCAGACGGGCGCACCGTACAGCGCCATACTCCTCAGGATGCTGGAGTAAAGTTTCCGCGTCGCACCCCCCGGGCCCCCCACGTTGGGAAGTAGCCTGGAGAGTGCGCCCGCGGATTTGACGAGTTTGGGAACTAGCTGCTCAAAGTGCGCTTTTAACAGCCATTTCCCATCAAGAACTAGCCCAAGATATTTCATCTTGGGCCCTACTCTGATTGCCACCCCCTGAACTGTAACGGACAAGCCCGGGGGGGGGGGGGTCACGGAACTTCCTATGGAACATGATGGCCTCCGTTTTCGCGGGGGAGACCCTCAAGCCCAGCCTAGCTATTCGATCTACGACAATCGCCAACCCGTCGTTGGCGACGTCCACGGATTCCGCAAAAGACGCAGCGCGTGCCGTGAGTAGGGTGTCGTCCGCAAAGCAGATCAGCCCTACCCCGGGCCGGACCGAAACCCGAAGGATCCAGTCATAACCTACGTTCCAAAGAATCGGCTAAAGGACCGACCCCTGTGGAACGCCGCACGCGACACGTCGCCGACCTAACACGTGATTGGCGGACTCACCGCCCTCCCAAAGGATATGCCGATCCCGTAGGTACTCGCCCAACAGCCTCGTGAGGTACGGGGGGACTCCATGCGCGCGGAGCCCCTCCCTGATCATCTCATGAGGGAGGCTGTTGAAGGCGTTCGTTATGTCTAGCGACACCGCAAGAACGACATCCTTCGCTTGGACGGCTTCGTCTGTCAACGTTCGCAGCGTCTCGAAGGCGTCCTTCGTGGTGCGCCTCCGCCGAAACCCGAACTGCGTATCTGAGAGCCCCGGCTCCATAGCGTCGAGATGCTTCACGAGCCGCTCCGCCAAGATCTTTTCGAAGACCTTAGCGACCTCGTTCAGTAGCACTATGGGCCTGAAGGCGGACGGATCGTTGGGAGGCCGACCTCCCTTGGGAATAAGGCACAAACGCCCCTCTTTCCATTGCGACGGGAACCTACCTGCGCGAATACAGGCTTCGAAAAGGTCCCGCAGCTGGCTGCGTACATGTTTTGCAGCCTGGAAGAGGAATCGGCCTGTAAGCCCGTCGGGTCCCGGTGCCGTCTTCCTACCCCGGAGCCGGTCCAGGGCAACGTCTAGTTCCCCCTCGGAGATGGAGTGAGGCTCCTCGTCCGTGGGGGTGTCGGGAACGGGTGGACCCATACTGGGGGGAGTGAAGTTCCCCGGATCCGGGAAGAGCCCGTCGATAACCGACCGGAGCACCTCGGGTTCGAGCGTTTCCGTGACCGTGGATGTGCAAGGCCGCAACTTGTTGCGGGCCCCACGGTACGGGCAACCCCAAGGGTCCCGATCGAGTGTCTCGAGGAGCTCGGCCCGAGCCCGGGCTTTCGCTTGCAATATTGCAATCGAAAGGGCCTTTCTGGCCTCCCTAAACTCGCCCACGAGTTCATTTTCCGCGACGAAGTCCGGAGGACGGCGCGCCCTGCAGCGTTTGAGCCTGTGGCTGATGATGCGAACTGCCTTTCGCATCTCGCCCAGCTCCTCGGTCCACCAGTGGACCGATTGCTTGCACGGAGGCTGCCGCTTGGAGACGCGAGGCATCGCCGCGTCGCAGACCCTCGTCAGGGTCTTGCGCATGTGCTCTGCCTGCGACTCCAAATTCGCGAATTCGGCTGGGTAGGCCCAACTTTCCGTGAGTGCCCACTCCTCGGCCTGCTCCGGATCGAGCTTGGTAAGGGTCCAACGCGGGAGGAGAGGGGGGCGATGAACAGTGATACATCTTAAAATATCTCTCGCTAACCCTAGCGCTAAACAACACAATCCCTGAAGAGGTTTGGACTGGACAGAATGTAGAATTACGTCACCTGAGAGAAAAGTGCGTTAAATCAGAATCTTGAGGGATTTATATGCAAAATAAACTTCAGATTTTGATTCAACGTATCAAACTACATGAAACACTTACTCAATCCAGATCTATAAAATTTGTTCTATTCAGAGCTACAGTTTTTCGCGATTTCTATCCATTTTAGCGGTTTTCACAATTTACTCGAAATTTTGAGGGTGTACGAGCCAAACGGTCATCAGATTCTGATTCAGCACGTCTAAGGCTAGTGTGCACCGAGTTTTAACCGATGGTTAAAATAAAATAATCGCCAAAAATGTATGGAAAAACAGTGATTATTTTAGGTTAACCGTCGGTTATAAGTCGGTGCACACCGGTCTCAATACATGTAGGTAGGTAGATGGGTTTGACCATTTCATCAAATGTACAGACCTCTATTTTCTTTACGTGTTGTTGCCTTATTCATATTGAGTTAGAGTAAATTCTATAAGAACCTTAAAGAAGCCTACAAACTTAATCTAACTCAATATGAATAATAATTATTAACTTTATTAAATAAAAACTGTTAATAATTATTTTAGTATTCTATGGAAATTGAGACTAGATAAGTAGATACTAGAACCTTCTACCAATTCTACTTGTGATCTCAAATGATATATCGCCACGTCCGCAAAGTAAGTAGTTACTACGGCCACGTCTACGTTAGCAAGTTAACGATGGCGCAGGGAATAACCAAATTGCATCAGAAAAACATTCCGTTATATACAGAATTTTAGAAGAGTATCTTTTAATCTGTAATTTTATCTCTAGTTTTCCTAACGCGAAAATCAATTAAGATTATTAGTACTAATTAATAAAGATATTATTGATTAAAACAAAGGATATATATAACAAAATATATAAAAAAGACACATAAATATCTTATAAATAAGGAAGAGTTTTATTAAAGAATTTCTAATGTCTGGAACGGAATGCCATGAACTACGATGCAGGCTGCCAGCGAAAAATTTTACGTGAAATATCTAAAAATTTGTTAGGACGGAAGAAAAAATTATTACGATTGAGTATGCTTTTAAGTTACTTGCTGCTGTAGTCAAATGTACTTCGCGTTTATTGTTTTATATTTGAATAACACAAACATTAGTTAGATGATATAAAAAAAGAAGTACTTGCGAACATTACTATAATTCTATCTTACAAAATTCCGGGGCTTTTTACGCCCCGTGGTTTGCAGAGACATACTAATAAAACAATTTTTTTTACTTTTATAATTTGTTCCTATTTTTTTTTGTAATAACTTATTTTCAAAATTGTTGTATAGACCAATGGTTAACTAAGAAATTCGATAGTGTGTATCAGTTTACAATATTGAATGTTTAATATTTTATCAGGATTATGTAAAAACATACATTGGTCACCCCAGATGTTTACTTGAAGAAATGTCAAAATAAATAAATATAGAACTGCTTTGGAACTTTGAAAGTAGGGATCGGTTTATTGTTGAGAGAACTTGTGTGAACTTTTGCGTCCGGCTTGCAATTAATAAACAATTCTATGCACGGGTGGATGTCGAGTTTAAAGTTCTGTTGCACTGGAGGCGTTGGTGAGTCTTTGGAAGGGTTTCTCTATTTATAATATTTTAATATTAACAGATACGTAACCAATAGAAATAGGGCACCTTTGTTGTAAGTAATGGGAGGAGTGGAGGTAACTCCCTGCACTACCCTGCCGTCCATCTGGACGGGAAGGTAGTGCAGAATATTTACCCTTTGTGTAACCCCTATGTCAAGAAAATGTATAGTTCTTAAGATAGTAACCCAAAAACTTCATTGCTAACCCAAATAACAGGTTTAGTGGCTGTAGATAAGGCTATGTATACCCCTAAACTCAAGTTACCTTTAATCTCAATCTACTCTGGGTCAAAGCACAGCGGGTGGGGTATAGATACACAGCACATTTATTTATTATGAACAAATCTAAACTTTTTTTATATAGGTTAGAAGGCTAAGGCGTAAGCCTAAGCCTTTGTGGTTATTTTTTTTATAACCACCCAAAATTAACTTTATATCACAAGTAATAAATAAATAAATGTCTTCTATTTAATTAATGGTGTCTTAATAGCCTAACATTACTTTTGTATTAACCATTAATAATTATCTACTCATTAGTACCTAATGAATGTGGTACCGTCTTAGGGATGCTTATATCCAGCAGAGGACTATGATTGGCTGATGACGATATAGTAATGAATTTCAGGTTACTTATTCCTACTTGTAAGAAGATATTATGGTTATGAAAAGATGTTATTAAGTTGAAACCTCTAGTTAAAATAGGAGCATTGTATTATTACAACATTGTTTTTTAAATTTAATATTTATATAAATATCTGTTACTTGTGTGGTTTTTACCCACAAATAATGCTTTTGATTTTGTTATAGGCTGGACAAATAAAATTTATGAAAATGAGTCTTGTTGGAACTGATGGCCAGGAACTCTTGTGTAGGCCATATCAGGCTGAACTTGAAGAAATTGCTATTAAAAAGAACACAATCATCCATTTGCCAACTGGTATGTTTATAATAATTTTTTCAACACATTTGCTCATAAAATGCATTTACGATGCCTGTATACATGTTCAAAGTTACACACCATGCACAGAATGTGCTATAAAATAAGTAGATAAGCTGAATTATCAAACATCCTTGGAAGCACTTTTTATCAATACATTAGTCTGACTTTATTACCATAAAGAAAATGAGATGAAAGGTGTAGTTCTAATTTTAACGCCTGTGTGACACTTTGCATATGTGTGTCATTTTCATATTAGAAATATAAAGATTGTTGCGACTTTCCAACTGATATTTATGTTTGTTTCATTATCTATTGTACTATTTTTTGAAAAGTGTTGAAGAACATCATATTAAATATGTGTGGAAGTTGATTTTTCCAAATTCAGGCCTATATTATGCCCTCGACTTCATTTCTGGTTTACATTCCACACTATTATAAATAAGTATTAAATTCAACTTTAGAATCCCAACCAGCTTTTGCTTTTTGGTTAAAACAGGATCCTTATAAAATTACCATCTCTGTCTCTGTTTGTTCTGCCATTTTTCTCAGTAACTGCTGAGTCTATTTGAATTAAATTTGCCAATGCATATCAATGAAACTGATAATTCTGAAAATTAGGGGTAGTCACCAAACATGTAACTGAGGGATGAAAAAATTTAAGTTTACATAGATGTTGTGCAACATTGTTAATCAGGTATTATGCTCCTTAATGACTTTTATTTCAATCAATGTGTAAGGATATATTGACTTTCAGAGACAAAAAACTGGGACATCAGTTCCCCCTACCTTTTGAACTATAGGTGAAAAATTCTGCAAAATCAAAGCACTAGAACTTTAATTTGGTTAGGAATTCTGTAGTCAAACAACAAAAAGTACTACATTCTTTGTTAACCTCTATGTATATCTTTCATTGTATGTGGACTAAAAATCACTGACACAAATTCACTATGTGAGATGAAAACTCTTTTGACACAGCAAAAAACTGAACTCAAATGTGACATTTATAAATGTTTTAATTAGTTTTGTCTGTATTACTATTAAAAAAGTGTAAGCTTTCTGCTGCCCATGGCACCCTTCAGATTTCCACGAAACCTGATTCCTTAGATTAGACCTTGGAATAGGTAAAACCATTAAGGACAACTATTAGTATATATAATTTTATTCATAGTCTGGACTAATGGAAAATGGCCCCACATCTTGACTTAACTTGATGAAACTAGAGATATAAAAAATTAGCAATAATACTTAAATAAAAAAACTAATAAATAATAAACCGACTTCAAGAGTTGAAAAATTACTATATTTTGTTGTTGTAACAATGTATATGGTAATTATTATGTTTTCTTGGCACCAAGTTCTAGATCTTGTAGAAAATTTTATTTTTTTGCTCTTTAGTTACTTCAAGAGTTGAAGTAAAGAAGAAAAAGTATTTTACACTTTTAATTTACCTAAATCCCTAACAAGGTAGCTTCTCTAAATGCGGAAATAATAGCTGATGAAACGGAAGCGTATTTAGAAAACGTTGAGCACAGCTCGAAGGTAAATTGCATACCACTTAAGAACCTCTAATAAGTGCCGTCAATTTCAAATTCACGAAGTATCGCTAGCACATGCTGATCAGGTAATAAATGTATAATCAGTTTGTCCTGACACTCGATGGCCGCTGTCGCGGCGCGGCTCGTGCACTTTGGTTTATAGAAGACCAACTGCTCGACGCGGCCGAATCGTGACGCTCGGCCGCGTCTCGCAACGCATTCTTATCCGCTGTTTTAAAAGTCCGATTGATGAAGTGCTTGCCAAAAATTGTTTAATAAGATTACAAACACCCATCGTCTGGCCTCACCGGCAGCATTTTCGTTTGAATCTCAACTACGATCGCTGACGTTTTCTAAATACGACTGATCTCATAACTTAATTTAAGCGGTTGTGCTGTTTATCGCTTTCGATTTCCATTGTACACTTTCCTAGTCCTAGTCGAGTCTAGTACAATACATTATTGATCTTAATTAGGTACCTACTGGTTTTAGGATTGTCATAAACCTATAAATATTAACAATATTTTTTCGATAAGTTTTCTATTTGATTTTGATTAATTTCTTACTATATCTTCGGAATCCAAAGTCTGCTACTAATAAAATTTATATGGGACTATTTCGAAGCTTTGCTGAATGGAACACAAAAAAAAGAATCGTCAAAATCGGTTTAGAAACAACAAAGTTATGGCTGAACATACATTGAACGAAAAGAAATATTTACACGACGACTTGAAGACCTCCTCCTTTTTGGAAGTCGGTTAAAAATAAGCTAGATCGAATCTCCTTTTAATTTTACATAACATATTTAAAACTTTTTAAACTATGCGCAATCAGACAACTACTTCACACAGGGCAACACTATCTAGTACTAGCTAAGTAAACATGCAATCTAATTTTTAAGTATAACAGTTGTATGACTTAGCTTAATTAGTCCTCTTCTTTTTCTGTTTCACCTATATCGCCAGATCAGTTAAAAATGTCTTTCAAGCTATGTTGCGTGGAAAATATCGCTTTTAGCGATAAGGCCATCTGTTGTTTTGCCAAGAAGTATTGTAATTATGCATTTTGTTATTGTTTATTTTGGTGAGAAATTAAGTGTTATCTAATATAATATTAATTTTACTACATTATGTCATGAATTGTCGTGAGAATTATATAATATATACATAATTTTTTTATCCTTCAATAGGCTCAGGAAAAACAGTCATTGCTGTACGCCTAATACAAAGACTTAGGCATGAAATTACAAAACCGTGGGGTGAAGGGGGAAAAAGGACATTTTTTTTGGTCAACACTGTACCCCTAGTCATTCAACAGGTAATGTAGAATGTATTGTTATTTATACATCAATTTCAATTTTCATATTCAATATTCACATATTTTATATCATCATATTCGTTTCATATTGTTGTCCTCTAATTTACATTATGAATTCTCCAAGTGGAGAGTTTAGGATCCAGCAGCAGTGCACTGTCTCGGGAGTTTCAATATGGGTTTTACCTTGATTATGAGGCATACTCATATGCCTGGTTTTAGTACTAACAATCGTTATATAGATAATAGAGGATGCAGTATATAGTTCTACTATTCTTTTACATTTTCTGTTTCTAGACATGTTATCATGTGTGCTTCTAATGGACACTGAGTTTTGAAGGGGTACTAGGTATCTTTATTGAAATTATCCATCACATAAACAGTGATCCCTATTCAAGATTTGGAGTATTTTTAACTTTTATTATACCATTATTCTTAAACAACTTTATACTGAACTAGCTGTTTTCATTCCTGCTCCGCTCCTATTGGTCTTAGCCTCTTAGCGTGATGATATATAAGCCTATAGCCTTCCTCGATAAATGAGCTATCCGACACTGAAAGAGTTTTTGAAATCAAACCAGTAGTTCCTGAGATTAGCGCGTTTAAACAAACAAAATGTTCAGCTTTGTATATTAGTATAAGATAAGAAGTAAAAGATTAATACAATAATATTTTTTATATAGGCACAAGGCAAATTTGAATAGAAAATAAGACTAAGTTGTTACTTACTACATTATATACAGATTGGAAATTTTCGGCGGGGCAGTAAAGGGAAGTACCTTAACCGTTGTAGCTACACGAAAATGATCTTAGATTCAAATTAATTTCTTTAATTTAGTCTTTAAATTTTGATCCCCAATCGCGGATTTTAAAAAAATGTACATATATTAAGAAATGGGCAGCTTACACAAAAAAATGATAATCTCTTTATTTTTTTATCCAGTCAATAAAAATATTTGAAAAATAAAAAAAAAGTGTGCGTCTCGGGACGCCCTACAGGTAGTCTAAAAGATGTATTGGAAAAGATTTTTGCCATTTCGTACTCTTAGTACTCCAACGACGGTTGCTCCGATGAAAGTTTATGATCAGTATTAGAAACAGGATCGATTAACATAAACAAATGTGAACATTTTCATATAAAACACCTTCGATCAACAATACTATTGTTGATCGAAGCAAAACACGGAAGAGTTTTTTACAATTTCTGACTTTTTTAGTACTCAAACCTTAGTTGGTCTCATATACATTTTTGATCGATATCAAAAAAAGGGTCGATTAGCATCATTTTTTTGTGTTAAATGGCCATTTTCTTGGTAACTAACTACCTACATTTTTGAATACTGTGAATGGAAATAGAAATTTGGCGATAAATTATGGATCGTCTCCTAAAACTATTTTCATTTAGCTGTAACGATTAAGGTACTTCCTCTTACTGCCCAACTGAAAGTTTCCACTCTGTGTAATCAAATTTTACAGTTCAATAAGAAACTAAATTCTATTGAAGAACATTTTGTCAACCTCATTCAGAACAATTTTTTTTTATATACATATAACATGTAATGTATGTGACAGTAAATTAGAATTGTCAACCGTCATGTTTTCCCAGGACAGGTCCTAGTTTTTTTAGTATCCTGGGATGTCCTGGATTGTTTTTGTGTCTGTTGTATTTGTGAATCCAGTATATCTATAGCCAGTAGAAGTGCGATAGATATTGAGGAGCATCACTAAATAAGCAAGCATAAGAAGAGATTACGATCTCGGACAGGGACTTCTAAAACCTTAGACACTTTTATTAAGAAATCGTCAATTCATGAGAAGACTGTCGCTGCTGAAGGGGCTGCATCTTACCACATGATTCGTCACCATATATCTTTTACTCTATAACTGTGTTTTTAAACTCAATTGTCTTGGTTTTTCCAACATCAAATCCTAATTTTTTTGAACTCGGGTTGGTGGTTATAGTAGCTTATAGTGCAGTGTAAAGTTTTATGTTCTTCTTACACAATTGTTTACGCGTAATACTGATAAACAAAATGCAATTGACGATGTTTTATTTAAAACATGCCCTAACAAGTTTATTCTTGACTACAGATAAAGCACCTATTGTATGTGTGACTCATGCTCATGGTATATACAGTCCTTTGTTTAAATAAACTCTTGCCTGAATGTATAACAATATAACTAATATTCAGCCTGTATTGGATGCCTATATGCTGTTATTTACCCCGGGGCCCAATAATAATTATATAAAATTCAAATTGGCTAAATAGGTCCTCATAAATAATTTTAAATCTCATTAAATAGTAGTTTTCTCGAAATAATTTATTTAATATTTCAGTTCTCCTTGGTTTTTTAGATTTGTTTATATGTAAGTTACAATTTTTTGATGTGGGCCTTGAGGGTCAAATCCTATACGAAATAGCGAAAAATACTCGAAGTAATAATCAAAATCAGCCGATTCGATTCCTGACTAGGGTATTTGATGTTTCAAAAACCTAATGATACCACTTTAGTTTTGATCAAAATCAGCTTCGAGACTGCTTTGAATGTTTGTCGCTATTTGGTATAATTTAGGATTTGGCACTGAAGGCTCACTTGAAAAATTCACCTGTATAATGTAAATATGTATTCAACGAGGTTTTGACAGTGCTATAATATAAGATTCGTAGTCCGTGGGAACATTGGGATATATTCTGTGACTGTTTCTAATGCAGATTGCTCAAAGAATTAATTGTTAAACGGTTTATCTCATCACCCGAATTGATTTTACGTAATTTGGCACTCCAAACATGTAGCTCACTACCTACAAAGTCATAATTTTATCCTAACATCATAAGCTCTTCAACCCCCTTGTGTCTAGTATAATGTCTCTGTTATCTATATTCCGAACCAAATGTCTGATTGATGGCAATAGGCACCAGACTTCTGCAACTAATCTGGTAGCCACTAAAGCTTAGTGCTGGATCTAATTTAGTTATGACCAAATCTTCAGCAAACTTCCATCTTACGGATTGCCTGCCGGTCTCTGTGCTTGGATCTCGGATTTCCTGAGGGATAGATCGATCAAAGTTGTCATTGACGGTTGCACATCCGATCAAGTGGCAATAAATGCTAGAGTCCCTGAGGGATGGGTGCTCTCTTCTGCAACACTTTTCGTGCTACATATAAACGTCTTGCTGAAACCCGGTATTTTGGGCTATGCAGATGACAGCACTGTTGTGGAGAACTACATCCAACGCGCGAACTAGTAGTGCCCAAGTTCAGTCACTAAGGGAGGCAATGATCAATAGGTTGAACTTGACCTTGAAGGCAGATTCATATTGGGCTGAAACCAATTTAGTCAAGTTCAATGCCTCTAAAACCCAGATGTCTCTTCTCTTTCTACGCTAAAAGGAGTCCTAGCAACTTTATTCCTACTTTCCAAGGTATTCATACCAATACCTGACCCTCTTCAGTAGGGTGGGCCAAAAAAAAACAAAAAAGCAATAATGAATTGTGGATCGCTTTTTTGCGAGTAACAAATTTGGGAAGTAAAAATGATAAAAATCACGAACCATATGTTGTTTTATGTCTTTAAGGCATTTTTTTTGTAAAAAAAACTATAAAAGATTGTGAAAGTCATCATGTATTATTTTATGTTGAACTTTAACTGCGAATAACTTTTAACTGAGTTGACTTAGCGAAAAATTATATCAGAACTTTTTTGTAGGCCGTTCAATTTCCTACAAAATTATGTATTTACTTTTACAACAGAATAACTCGTTGAGATACATCAAAATTCGAAAAAAAAACCCGTGTAATTTAAATGGGATATCGAAAATCACGATGTGACACTTCTGAAAATTAATATTAAGAGCTCAAACTTTATCAGAATTTTTTTTCGTCATCTTGGACGATAAAATCGTGGTAGCTATAAAAAATTATTAAAAGTTTTTTTTGGCCCACCCTATCTTCAGTTTTTTGGCACATCCTTGACGCAAACTCTATTGGTTCGTATATTAATTCTGTTGCTCAGCTGGCGGCCAAAAAGCTAGGGGTTCTATCAAAGGTGAGGCAGTACTTCACACCACAACAGTTGCTGAATCTTTATCAAACACAAGTACGGTCCTGCACGGAGTACTGCTCTCATCTTTGGGATGGCTCAGCCAAATACCAGCTCGAAACAGTTAAGTCAATTGAGGAAAGGGCTAGGAAGCTGATAGACAATAACCAACTAGTTGATGAGAGGCTTCAGAGCCTAGATCACCGACGTAAGGTCGTTAGTTTATCGATATTCTGTACGATACACTTCTTCTGTGGCGAGTGTGACACGGAAATTCACGGAATTGCACGAATTAATTCTGCCCTTACCTTTTTACCACCGGAGAACCAGACTTACGAGTTCACGCCACCGATGTATGGTGAAAACACCAAAAAGCGGACGAAACGGTATGCTTTTATTATATGTACCGCTAAAGAGTGGAGTTTACTGTCGTCTGTTTTCATGAAATATACAATCCAATTTTCCAAGTTTCGCGTGAACAGGTATCTTCTAGGTAAGCGTGCTCCATTTGAGGCTGCATTTCCACCTTACACTTCCACATCAGGCGCAATGTCGGCGAACCTATTTAATATATAAAAGAAAATAAAATATATTTTTCATTTTCACAGAAAAAAACTATAGAAAATTATGTACACGCTTCTATCGGCGCGTACAGTAGTGAAGATAGGGTGGATTATTGGGACATAAACAAATGGAACGAGGAGCTTAGCAAACACGAGGTACATTATAGTATTCTAATATTAATAGTGAAAGAACTTAAAAATAAGTGTGCCTTGAGTGAAACATTCAGTGAAAGAAAAAAATGAATGACTTTATTCTATTGTAGTAGACAACTTTTCATTTGAGTGATGACAAAAAAAAAGATTTCTGAATGAAAATCTGTAAATAAATTCAACTATTGTTATTTATACGAAGAAGGTACGAGTAGTTTTAAAATTTATATTCCATAGTTATTAAAATATTGATGTGTTGAACATAACTATTAAAGTTATTTTTCCAAATGTCTTTAAGAACCATTTTGTCTCTGTCTAGGTCTGTAGTGAAACAGCCGAGAAACAGAGTGATGCTTGTAACCTCTAGCGAGAGTTATTTATTTGTGCTGTTGAGATACATGAACTGTAAGGTTCCGGGACTTTAAGCCTTAAATAACTAGCTTTCAAGGTTCTGATTGACAGAGTCGGATCAATGTAGCGATCCAAATGCGATCTAGATATAATTTGATTGTTAGAGAGAACAGTGTGACTATCACTAATGAACATGTTAAATTACATCCAACCAAACTAAAGAATAGAAATTGCAACATTTAAATAGTTTTAGATCATATAATTACCGATTCAAGGGATTCTGGTCGCATTACATAATTGTAAATTTATTAATTATTATTCGCGTACTCATCTGCGAGCTGTAACTATAACCTAGCGGATATAATAAAATGTTATGATGCATAAGTATCCACAGTGGTCCATATGGACTCTTAATAGTCTATATCGAATTGCATGGTGTCCACGTCAGCGAAACAATCTGGCGGTCTGCGAGCTACAAATAGGGGTCTACAATAGTGAATTATATTTAAGCAACTTTCTATAAATATAATAATGAAGTACTGCGTTTGCTCTGACAAGCGTTGAAATTTATATAGGATCAACTAGACACTATAATTAGTCCAACCCAAAAAGAATTGTGAAAATCGGTTCCGTAGGTAACAAATATGTTATGGCTGAACATATATAAAAAAAACATACATTTACACTACGAATTAAATTCTCCTTAAAAAGATAGGGGGTCCACTGAATGCAGTAAAAATTGGTAAGGGGCTTACGAGACAATAGTTTGGGGACCAATGCTCTAATGCTTACGTTAACATTGATCTTTGCTTACAGCAACTGCAACGGTCACGGCTCGTAGGGCGGGGGGGGGGGGGGGGGGGGGGCTGGCTTCATGAAGTTATATAAGTTTTTGATACAATATTTGTTTTAATATCAATTTATAGATATTCGTGATGACTAGCCAAATCTTGGCAGATATGTTCACACACGCATACATCAGAGTGGAAGATATTAATCTCCTAATATTCGACGAATGCCATCACGCTGTCGATGATCATCCAATGCATCAAGTGATGACCCACTTTGAAGGATGTCCATCGTATAAACAGCCCAGGATTTTAGGTATTAGTTTTTTTAGAATTCTGAAGTAATTAGAGCAAATACGTAACCTATATATACATATGTCATTTCCGCCCGTGTGTCTGTCACACTCAGTTATATCGGACATTAATAAATGGCTGGCTCTACGTGAATGTTTTACAGGAAGATGTACTTTATAAAGCACTACAATGTTATATAGTGAATTTGCGAAAAAATACACACGTAACTTTAGGCTGAATTTTGTTTTCATTGTACATTAGTAATTACATTGGCGAGATATTAGCTCCCAAAATCGTAAAACTTGTGTTGCCCACTAAAGATTTAAACTATAAAGTGGAAAATTCTGAAAAAAAAACAAGGTAAAGAAAGAAAGAAAAAGATTTATTGACTAAAAATACGACGCTATACATAAAAGAAAAAAACACAATAAATTGTCAATTTTTACACATAAACACAAAAACATATATATTATAAATAAACAAATAAAGGCTCGTACGTCGAGTTTTTTAGCCAACGAGGTTGACAACTCAGCATTGTGCTGTATCGAAATTTTTTTGAAAATCCCGATGCAGCGCTGATTTTCAGTGCCAACCTCCAAACACAAGGTAGGAAAGCTTCAAAGATACTTTCACAGAAAATTATTTTCCTAGTATTTGTTGAGTCAGTTGTGAGATATGTGGTAATTTTGACTAAGTACTTGTTATGATTTGTTAGCCAAATGAAGGAAAAAAGTGTGTTTTGTCGCATCTACGGGACCATTGGTTATGCGTGGACTGATAACCACTTACCTATTTCTTTTAAGTATGAGTTCGCAAGGTTTGTGGAGCTAACTTGAACTGATCACGAATATCCATGTTTTAAAATGAATATAAACGTCTGACGAAAGCGGTATTCTTATAACCTTAAAGCCAGCCTTAGTCAAATTTAAGGTCTTTGAATGATAATAAACAGCAAAATTCTTGTGAAAATAGTGCGAAAAGTCGTATTTCGTTAAACAGCTGAGAATTTCCTCTCAAACACACAGCTTTTGCTTGTTTGTAATAAATGTTCTATATAATTCTTGTTAATTTTTAACCAGGTTTATATGTTTAAAAAAATAATCAGCACAGTTACACACGCACACTTCCTACAAGTTCTCGCTAAAAATTCTTAGTACCAATCCAATAACTATTATTGAGATTAGTCCATTTTTCTATTTAAATTGGAGTTTGTGACCTGTGTACGGGTACTAGTGAAATAAATATGATATAAAAGATTTTCTTGTATATTTTTCAGGTCTCACGGCGACTCTTCTAAATGCGAACGTCACAGTGAACCAAATAGAGAAGAAATTAAAAACCCTTGAAACTACATTTCACGCGACTATTGCTACTGTCAATGAACTTGGAGAAGTGCTCAAGTAACCGTTTATTATTTATAAATTAACTATTTAACTAACGCCTGTCATGAATTACAATGCGTTGAATCAAATTTTTCGTGATTTGTTTTAGTCGTTTAACACACAGTCGATTTAGAATAGAAGCCTTAATTCCATTGCATGCTTTTCGCAAGTCGCTTTTCGCGTCTGTTTGTATATACGTTGACTCCTAAGCCACGCAACTGAGTTTTAAGCGGTTTTCATCATTAGTTACTTAATTTTTCAAGGCAGGATTATATAGGTCACAGTCAATTTGTAAATACCGTTGTATTATAATCTTTCTCGCGAGATTGTAAACTGTCGAAATATTATGAACGGTAACATACTGCTTACAATTTAACTCATTATTTTTCGGTAGATTATAATCTATCAACGTGAAATCGTTAAATAGTGAAATGACATGTGATGGAACGTACCTCATGCGCTCATTGGTCGTTCTTACGGTAGGTCGTTCTGTGTCCATATAGTTAGAAATAAAACAGATATTAGTCAAATAAATTAAATGCACTTCAAAAATTTGGACTTCAAGTATGTATTTATTATTTATTTAATAATTCTGATATAATCTAGTAAGCAAAATAAAAAATGCACAAGTATTTGCTTTCGCGCGTGCCTTGTCCCGTTTGTACATAATTAATCGAATTTAAAGACAGAGTTGCACCCTAAAATACTGAAAATAATCTAAATGCGTACTTTGTACAGGACAAACGATTATATATAAAGTGTTGCCTGTAGCAAACAGCTATCCATAATATGTGCAACGGACGCCCAGTGTATTAAATGTTAGTATGCATCTCTTTTCAGCTTCTCAACAAACCCACACGAGTTTTTACAAGAATATAGGATTTCACCAACCCCAAACATTGGGAGAATAGTTATCGAGAAGTTAAATGCTTTACAAGATATAGTGATGGCCATTAAAATACCAAAAACAACTGGGAATCATGAAATTAGGTTAAAACCAGGTCAAAGGGACATAACAAGCGACCCCAATAAGGTAAGTGAATATACTGAGTAACTTAAAGCTTATTATTAATTAGTTAGTCAACTATGTTAAAATATTGATGATTGTTGAATTACATTTTTTTATCTCCTCTTATTTAGGTTTCCAAAATGTAAAGGCAAACTTTGTAACTCGCTGTGAATTATCTCAGAAACTCAATGTTTATAAATCATAAATTCCAAATACATATAGGTAGAGACCGCGCCACGAAACAAGTCCCACTTAAAACAAAGAAACTGAAAGTATAATTTTGTTCGTAAAGAAGTCGGGAAATAAATTTACATCTTTAATTAAGGTTGCATCACGATGTTTTCCTTCACCGTTGTTAGGACGTGGTAATTATAACATTATGCACATTAGGTCAGAAAACTGACTAAGTGGTGCATGCGTTCCGGTCAGGATTGAACCCGCGCCCTTTGATTCTGGCACGCGTGCGCTATCCATTACGCTACCACGACCTCTATATTTAATTAAGGAATATTGTGTATTACCTACTCAGAAATTACCTACATCGATTTACAAATTAGCAAACACAGCTCTACATAAAAAAATTGTTGTGTTGCCCTGGATATCTTCGCAAATTTTTAAGTTTTCAAGTGCCCAGATTACGAATATATTCATGAAAGTTCTCAATGTGCTCGTATTTATATAAATGGCATATGCCATGATTTTTGCATATCTTATATTTTGAACAATTATAATACTGCTGGTCTTTGAAAAGAGGTTGTCCTCTGAAAGATTATAAAAGAAAAGCTCATAAAAGGCGTTTTATGGAAATATAAAATATATTTTCGTCATTTTCCTCTTTATTTACTTCGATGTATCCTAATTTCTCAAAATATTACTGACATTACAAATATATCTGTTATTTTATTTCTCGTTTTTTGATTTTTGTAATGTAAAATGAAAATAAAGATAAAAAAAAAACAGAAAATCTAACAAAATCATTGATAGTTTCATGAATTGTGTGCATAAATGGACCCAAAATCATTTTCATATCTAGGGCAACAAAACCACTGTAGACCAGTGAATTATTCTGACAGAATTAAGTATAACGATTGCAGCGCCGCGTCTGTGGGACTTCTTTTGTGGCGCGAACTCTATATGTATTTAGAAATGGAAATTAATGGAAATTATAGATATATATTAGTCTTCAGCTCCTTTGGGTGGATTGGTTTCGATGTTGATCTAAAACTCTTCCCCCGCTTAAACTCGTAGAGTAACAACTCTCCGGCTTCACTACAAAAGGTTCAGCATTGACTAATTGACTGCCACTTTTGGAAATTAATTTTAAAAATTTTACACCATTGAAAATATAATTAATTACTAAAATGTTATTGGATAATTTTACAATATTTTGTATATCTTTTAAAAAAGTTTAGTTTCTTTCAGATTGTGAAAGAAGTGAATAATATGATTGTCTCAATGATAACATTTATAACTGAGTTTGGAATATATGGAGGAACAATTGCTATACTGGCTTATACAATATTACTTGAGATGTTAAAACGAAAAGCACTCACTAAAGAAGAGGAACTCCTTTATAAAATAGTTATTACCAAATGTATTGAGTAAGTATACTTATTGTTTAAAATTTGCTTGACGTACCTCGTTGATCCATACTCCTCAGCCAGGATTCGAACTCACGTCATTCTGATTGAGATGCGGAGTTGTGTTTAAGTTGAATTATAAGAAATGAGTTGAATTTCAGCAGAGTAGCGAGCATTTAGGTTTATACAAACATCTTCTATTGCAAACAGTCATTGTACTTCCAATCCTGCCTTCTGGCCATGAAAGTTAAACTACATTTAATAATTACGTCGTTTGGTGTTTCGCAGAACACGTATGATGCTTCTAAAAGCGATGGAGAAAGATAAAGGCTATGAAAAAATCACAAAACATTCGTCAGAAAAGATTTTGCAGCTGTTGAATATTTTAAAAGAATATAATCCATCCGTTATCAATGCTCCTGGAGGTAAGTTGTACACAATATTAAAGACAGACTCTTATTCATATAGAGTTAGAGTAAGTTTGAAGGCTTCTCTAACCCACCATTTGTGACATACCTGCCTGAGAGACAAAGTACAAAAAAAACAGATCAAAAATTTGGTATATTTCAGTGGTATAAGTTTATTTGTAGATACGAGTATTTGGTTGAAAATCTTTTTTCAAAATATCACTTTTACATTTTGCATCGCATTTTTAGCTGTCCTGTTTTTTATTTAAATTAAATACTCAATAACGGCATATGATCGCTTTTCAGCATTGTTAAAAATGAATCGTAAAAGAAATCCTCTATGTGGTATTATATTCACGAGACAGAGATTCACGGCGAAGATATTATACAATTTATTGAAAGATGTAAAGGAGTGTAATCCAGAGTTTGATTTTTTGAAACACGACTTTATCGTGGGTTTTAATATTAATCCCTTCAAAAATACCCGGGAGCAATATTATGCTAAAAAGAGTAGTCAAAAAGCATTACTAAAGTTTAAAAACCAGTAAGTATTAAGCCTGTTTTTAATTGTACTATTTAAGGGTAATGCTTCCAAATTTTTATGAGAAATTGTTTTAATCTACACCAACATGGAAGATGTCCTATATATAAATTAGAATCGCATAGTGATCGAAATTTTACCGCAATTATATATTTATAATTTGCAATTTTGTAAGCAAGCAAGTACTAAGACTTGCTTGGTTTGCATTACAGACTAAAAACAAAATTATAAAATTCTGTTTATTATTGTTTTTCATATCAGAAAACGAAAGAAGAAAACTTGATATGCCCCTATCTTTTTTCTGCAGCTGTTTTGATGTAAATACCAACATCTTATCTATGGGTTTCTCCATGTTGTTCTGTCTGTTTTTATAAGATGTAATGTAATAAAGCAGGCAGTTCTTAAATAATTTAAAAAACAAAATGAAATTGTATAAATGTGTTTTCAGAGAACTCAACTGCTTGATCTCAACAAGTGTTATAGAGGAAGGGGTGGATATTCCACAATGCTCATTAGTTTTGCAATACGATGCTCCTGCAGAATATCGCTCGTATATTCAGAGTAAAGGTAAATAAATCACAAATCCAATTATGTTATGTATTTCAATTCATACGTATATCACTGGCTTCGGTTCTATGAACGTTTCAAAGATGGCGTTGTTTTCCAGTAAAAAACTTGATTACTGTTATACGTTTTTCTGAAACAATGGACATAAAAGAGAGTGTGCGATTTAATATCTATCGGCTATATATAAGCTGTGAAGTCTGTGTCAGGATAAAAAATGTTTCGCTTGTTTTTATGGCCAGTTTCTATATTGCGAAAACGATTCGATGGTTAGAATATTAGCGCCTGGTAGCTCTAGTGATGACAGTTCGTAGGTTACTTGCACATGAAACTGCCAATTACCGATGAGAGGAATTTTCGAACTGATCAGTAGACTTTCTGTACGGAAACTGAAATGGCATTTAAAAAAATTGCGATTGAAGACCACAAATCACTAAAACTGGCCACAAATTTGTGAAGTGACAACACTGTTTCATCTTTTTTTTACAACAAAAATCCATTTGGAACAATCATTATTTTAAAAAGTTTATATGACATCCCATAAATCTGACGTTTTGTCTTTTGTTTACATTATTGCGTTTTGTTCATGCAACATTAATATAAAATGGCTCTGTAATTGTAAGTATTTTTAAAGCAGACTAATTGAAAGCTTGATTTTGAATGACAATTGTATATCACAAAAGATTTCTTCTTTTGACAATGTATTTATTTTGTAGTTATACCGCAACTCATTGAATTACGTTGCGTATACTACTACTACAACTAGGGAGTTAGTAACTCATAGCCGACAGTATTTACAATTGTCAATGAGCTTGTGAAACGCTCTTTCACACAGCTTCAAAATCAATCAGTTATTATTTAAGACAATCTTCCGAAAGAAATAGGAATCGGGCATAAACTATCAAATAGCCAATTTAGGTATTGGTGACAAACTGACAAACTACAATGATGCAGCGTAATTAAACGTTAACGTGTTATTTATAAACACTATCAATAAGACCTATTTGGACATAACATAAGCATTGACTTTAACTTCTGATATCCAATCTGGTGTCTTCTATCTGGTGTCATAAATGTTGGCAACATGTTGGCCACCCCCCTCGTGTTGCAAACGTCCGTAGGGGAAGGTAACCAGTTTCAATTAGTTGGGCTGTCTGCTTATTTGCTAACTTCGTAATAAAAAAACGAAAATGGAGTAGGAGAGATTCAAACTCATTGACGTACCTTTCAAAATTAGTAGGCCGAAATATTTATTAGAGAGCCGGTCACATCTGTAGAAAGATCGATGAGCGACGTAGCGTAGTAGTCCGGAAGTGGAGACAGCGTCTTGGTATGCGTAGTGTAGGACGGCCTACTTTAGGTCGCCAGAAGAGGCTGGATCAGGAAAGCAGATATCCAGTAGTGGACATCGGTTGACTGATGATATATTACTGTATAATTATACAATACTCATTATTGTAGACCAATATAATAAAAAGTAACAGACTTTTCTGTCTTAAATACTATGAGGTAGTAAAATGGGGGCCTTATTGCTTAATCTCTTCCATACAACCTTTGTTTGGACAAGATCTTATTTAAAAAAATGTGTTAGCGTGCAGTTTAATAAAATAGTAATAAATATAATAAACTTTACTCTTATTGTAATTGAATTTATTAGAGGAATGGTTTGGATCTTTGTATATGTTTTTGTTGATATGTTTGTCTCTTCCTCGACATCCTTCTATGAACATCAATTTTTATTAACAAATTGAATTTAATAACACAAAACTATTCAGTTTGGGAATGAACGTGCAGTTTTTTTTGTCACAGAAAAAGCATGTTTTTATAGGACACAAAACTATCACTATAGTAGAATTTCGTTCTAGGACGAGCGAGGAGTGCGGAGTCTAGTTTCATAATGCTCATAAGCCTTACTGAGAAACCGAAATTTATAAGCAGATATTTGGAATATCAACGCATTGAAAAAAATATACAATCGGTAAGTACATAGACACGACGGAGACTTTTCCCAGCAGCGGTTTGTAGTTGTTCGGACGCATAAAAAACTTCTTTTAATAAACCGACTTATAAAACTAACATACATACATAACTTCACGCCAGGTCCCTTGCGGGGTAGGCACGAATAACAGAGCGCCATACAGGCTTATTCATACACACCTCACTTGCTTCTTTTACATTCATAGCTCTTGTCATGCACGCTCGTCTGTTCTTAAGGCTCCTGACATCACCTTCTGCTAATACATGATCAATTTGATCATGGAAGGTGTGTCGTGGCCTTCCGCGACTTCTGCATCCATCCACTTTTGCATTGTATATCTGTTTAGTCATTCTTTCATCATACATTCTTTCCACGTGCCCGAACCACCGGAGCATTCCTTTCCTTACCTTCACCCCGACACTCTCTTTGAGACCAACTCTATTTCTTACTTCCGTATTACGATCGCGGTCCGCGAGCGTCACTCCGCAGATTTTGCGCAGTGCTCGCATCTCGACTGCGTTTACTCTACTTTCATGCTCTCTGTTCCATACCCAACTCTCGCTTCCATACGTGAGCGTAGGTACCAGCACCGCGTTGTGTATGGCAAGCTGGGTCTTCTGGCTGAGGTTTTTAGCGCCTAGAAGCTTACCTAACGCTCCATTCACACTATTCCCCAAATTCACTCTTCTTTCTATATCAGCGGTGTACCTTCCATCCCTGCTAAAAGCACATCCAAGATATACTAACTCATTTACTTGTTCCAGCATAACATCATCGACCATTATCCTTGCATTCGTTCTGGTTTCTTCTCTTTCAAACACCATAACCTTTGTTTTCTTCGCATTCAAATGTAAGCCTCTCGCCTGACAGTCATCTTTCATCATTGTGACTAGTGTTTGCAGTTCTGATGGCGATTCGGCTAAAAGCACGGCATCATCCGCATAAAGCAAAGTGCTAACAACTAGATCACCCATCCGCACCCCAACATCCATCAATCTTAATCTCTGGAGACAATTGTCCAGATATAGGATGAACAGCAAAGCCGACAGCACGCAGCCCTGCCGGACGCCAATATTGACGTCAAACCAGGGCGACAGGCTGCCGTCCACCCGCACGCATGCCATACAGTCCTCGTAAGTGGACTGCACAGCACGCAGCAATTGGCCATCAATCCCATATCCGGGCAATATGTCCCAGAGGTCGTTCCGCACAACCCTGTCAAATGCTTTCTCTAGATCCACAAAACCGCAGAAAACCTTCCGGCCCATAGCCAGCTGCTTCTCCACGATATTGCGGAGCGAGAAAACTTGATCCATACATCCCCTAAACTAAAAAGTATAAAATAACTAAATAAAGATTTTAAGTCTTTGTGTAGTGAAAATTTATATGTATAAATAATATTTTCTATTGTTAAATTAAAATTACAATTTAATATTCAAAGATGTTAGTAATAACAATAATGCTTTTGTGTGTGTATTAGGATGATCCAAAAGAAAATATTTTTTTTTATCCAAACAAGCTCATAAGTTTCTTTTGGGTGTAAAAAAATTTATGTGAAAAGATGAGCCATTAATATTAAGATTGTCCTCATCGCATTTTTTAAATTCCCATAAGAATAACACAGGGTTTTTTTTTGCTTCTGATTTTTGTACAGTTCAAACAACTGGTTGACTGATAAATCGCTGTTCCAATCTTTATAGAGAATTGAACGCTCTACTAAAAAGGTCTGATAACATTTTTTGATTTCTTCACGCGTTCAAAAGTTATTCAAGATCAAAGTTCAATTATTCAAAAATTTGATCGAATTTTATAAATTACACTGAAACTGTTGGTATCAGTGTCAAAATAAGGATCAATTTTTTTGTCAAATATAATACAGTTCAGAAGGACTTATTTGAAGGCAAGCAGCGAGCGCGAAAACTAGCGTTTGTAAACGGGCACGTATGTCGTGCGTTCGTGTTGAAGGCGTGAGTCGGACTGTAGCCGAAAATCGACAAATCAAAAAATGTTATCAGACCTTTTTTGTAGAGCGTTCAATTCTCTATAAAGATTGGAACAGCGTTTTATCAGTCAATCAGTCGTTTGAACGATACAAAAATCAGAAGAAGCAAAAAAATAATTTTCCTGTGTTATTCTTATGGGAATTTAAAAAATGCGATGAGGACAATCTTACTATTAATATTAAGGGCTCATCTTCTCACAGAATATTTTTTACACCCAAAAGAAACTTTAGAGCCTGTTTGAAAAAAAAAAAATTTTTTTTGGATCATCCTAGTGTGTATGTATGTTTGTCTGTCCATATTCGTGTAGGCATGAAAATGTACGTGTGTAAACTAAAGTAAACTGTCTATTAAGTAATGTATAATAATTATTAATTTGTTAGTTAAAGCTGGATTTATCCTAGTTAAATTTCTTTAACAGATGCTAGTAGGAAATACGGGAGAACGTGCCGCTCCCACTTTGGAAGAAATACAAGAGGAACTTTACGAAAGCGACGATGTCCCGCCTTTTGTAACGCCTTCCGGCTGTGAGTATAATTTTATTTATGGAGCTTAGAGGTTAGAAGTACAATTATATATGGGGATAAAACTGAAAAACTGCTTTATGGTAAAAATGGCTAAATCTCAAAAAGTGTTGAGCGTAAATGGAGACTAACACAAACAATAAATCAAACTGACTTTTTATAAGTTATATTTTGCCTTTATGTATATAATTTTATACATTAATCAGGATTAGATAAAACCATCGTGGTCGGCTGTAATACTTCAAATTGAACATAAATGTCTGTGCAACCATTGCAAGAAACGAGGATATCCACCATTCGAGTCTTTTTAATTTAAATTTCTTCAGGTCGCCTATCGTCATTGTCAGCAGTGCGCCTATTATGTAGATACTGTAATACTTTAAATCAGGATCGATTCACAACTATAACACCCATTTGGCTTCAAGAGAAGGTCCTAATGAGACCGAGTTTACAAGAGCATAATGTTATTACCGTTGTAATGCCATTGGATTGTCCAGTCAAAGAAGAAGTTAAGGTGTGTTTTATTAAATAACTCAATGTCTTGATCCTTCTGTCACTCGGAATTGGATAACGGTTATCTATAAATAGCTACAGTTCAAATGTTTATTTTACTCTTTTATTCACTTTAAATGTATTTTACGTTGCTTATTGATTAAAATTGCGTTTTAAATGTTTTCGAGATAAATAATATTAATAATGATTTAATTTTAATCAAACTTATCTAGTAGTATTACCAAATTAATTGTGCTAGATTTTGTCATGAGGCTAACGCTTCTGGTATTAAATGTAGTAGCTTTTTTGCAACATTGCTGAACGATATTAAATTATATTAATCCTCCTACCTACTTATTTCATTAAAACACCTGTTCCCAAAACTTCTTGTAAACATATCGAGGGCTTCATAACATATAGGCGTATACGCAAAAATGCCATTTTTTTGTTGTTTACTAAAAACTATGCGTGTTACAATTTAGAAAGTCTTATCGGTATGCAAGTTGTGCCTAAAAAGATGGGTATTCCAAATTTTAGCCTTACACAAGCAACTAGTTTTGCTTTGTTCACAATTTTGTCTCTTGTGTAAAACTGCACTTTTGTCTGTACACCCATTTGTTATAACGCCCTCAACATCTTCATGTAGTTTCAAAATCAGATTTTGACATTCGAGTAAATTCATAATGAAACCGTTCAACTGTTTTATTCATACAACTTACATTTTTAATTTTTCCATGCTATATACTTTATTCTATGAATAACTTTTATCTGGTGATTGAAAAATTGGCCCTTAGAATATTAACTTTTCTTTCTCCTTATAGTAAGAAGTTCCGTATTCACCATTTTCTTTTTCGTTTACCAGTGATCCCGAAATTACGTAGTACCATTTGCTAGTGTGGCAAATGTTGTCGGAGCGAAGAGGTGATAAAATGTTTGGCAGTATTTGTTTCGGGACATGACCTGTCACATGTTACTCCATTTGCCCCCTGGTGTGTGTATCTGAGGCTGTTCCCTTTCTGAAAAAATAATAACACTAACTTTACTAACTCTTCAGGGAATTCCATTATTAGATCTAAAGTCTGCAAAACGTTCAGCTGCATTAAATGTCTGCAAAAGATTATTCGAAGAAGGGGAATTACACCCCATCACGTTACTGCCGAATAAATTTGGGTAAGTTTTTATTTTGTACCTATCTGGCTGACGATGTCGGCATAAAGAAAAGTTGATTGATTTAGCCAGAATGGTTGTATTTTCTGGACGGTTTGCTATAGTTTATAGCAGTTATAATAGTATTTTAAAGAGCTTATCCTAATCTAATCCCCGGCGAAAAATAATTGAAATGGTGTCATCCAAAAAACATTATACATATTAAATCAGGTGTTTAACAGTCTCATTTTAATATGCACTCATACCTCGAATGCCCTTCACTCTTTCATCACATCAGTTAGTCATTTTGGATCTGGTATCGAGGGCTATCATGGTATTTAGTTTAAGCGAAATATTGATAAGTTTAATAAATGTGAGAATAATCCTAACTGATATTATGAATGCGAATGTGAGTTGTTTGTTTTTTTATTGATAAAATCTATATTAGCGTGCAAAAGCTATTGAGTATATTATGTCATGTAACTTATTGAGATTCTTATTGTAGTCATGTAGACTTCGAGGAGGGCAATGTTCAAGATTGTTTTCCTAACTGGAAGAATGAATCGGCTGAAAACCTAGATGCACTCAAAGTAGGAACTAAAAAGTGCGTGCGGCGACACAAAATTCAAGTAAGTCATGTATTAATTGAATTCATAACTATCCGCCAACCTGTGGTAAACTTCCCACGTAGATAATTTCGATGATGATGTGCAAATTTCTTCAATATGTTTGTTTATACCTACAACGTACTTGTAATATTCAATATTATAATCTGTTGGCCGTGTCAATTTTATATAGTGAGAAATCAGGTGAGGTTTATCGGACCAGCAGATTTTGATAATGCTTTAGCCATATAAAACACTTATATGTAGCTTATAAATCGAAAGTATATGATTCTTATCAGTTTTTGACTGGTTTAGTTTGAACTTTAATTACCTATATGTTTTAAATAATAAAACATCTAAAAGTCTTCTTCGGACTGACCTGTGGCATCAATGGGTCTTCTAGGATTTAGCAGGTTTCAGGAATTTCTTTCGTGGTTAATAATTATTATTTTTGTGTCATGTTATTACGGATGCAATTTATTTTTTTTCAGTTTCCTTCTTATCTGAAATCAACACCAAGTGGTAATAAGCAAAATTATTACTTGCACTTAATACAAGTGAAACCAGCTTTTCCTGAGCCAAAAGACTCGCGCGATAAAACGTTGTTTGATTTCATAAAGAACAACGAGGGTTATGGATTGCTCACCCCCAAACCCTTGCCAAAACTCTGTAATTTTCCAATTTATGTCAAAGTTGGAGAAGTTACAGTGACTATTAAAATAAACTATGCAACAGTTCCTTTAGATGAAGCATTATTTAACTTGGTGAAAACGTAAGTAACACATTAATTAAATCAATAAATTGTTCATTTGGCAACTACGAATAAATAATAAGTCAGGAAATGTAACTGCGCTCTAAAAATGACCCAACAAAAGTCGTGTCCAAGTAGGCGGTGCTTAAAAGTCGTGTCCACCGCGTCATTAGTCTGACACTGTTCTTGCAAGCGAGAACACGTCATTTTCTATTTATTATTGTGTTGTCAATAATCATGCCAGCGTGTGTTGTGAAGTGGTGCAGGAGCCATACAAGGCTAAAATGCCCAGGGATCACTTTTCACTAGTAAGTAGTAGCAAAATTATAATTATATTTAACAATATTTAATAATTTGCAAATATGTTATCAAACTGAGATGGTTAATACTATGCAACATGAAGTCAGTAAATTTTTGATTCTATTTTTCTTGGTGAAATATTGATAATATAGTTTTATTACAAAATAGGTATATTTATTTAGATATTTTTATAACGATAATGTATTTTGCATAACTTGTTTTCTTTTAGTTTTCCTGCCGATGTAATTCGGCAAAAAAAGTGGATAGCTGCAGTTAAGTTGGAAAGACAGGAATATGACTGGATGCCTGTGAAAACCAGCAGAGTATGCTCTATTCATTTCGATGAAAAAGATTTTTACAAATCATTAAAAGGTTATACTATGTTACACAAAACTGCAGTACCAGTTTGTACAGTAAGTATTTACTGTTTTATTATTAAAATAATTATGTTTATTATCAAATCTGAAATGAAGCTGTTTTTTTACGCAGATGATTCGTTTTGAAGAAACGCCAACATCTTCAAGGGATACTACAGAAAACGAAAACATTACAAATGAAAGATTACAGTCGGTATGTAATGTCGGTTCGGCTTTTTAGACTTGTGAGAATTACAATAGCATTGAAAAAATGAGTTCATTGTTTAATCGAATTAAAGCACGTTTAAATTTTCAGGTTGATGAAAGTTCACTTTCTGCAAATTTTAAAGTCTGTGATTTACCTGACCAGATAATTAAAACAAATACTGCAGAAACTCAAGCGCATAAGGCACAAAAACGTAAATTGGTGAGGGTTGACTGTTATTTTTTACACCTAATATTTGGGTTAGATATTTTTATTTTAGCTGTATATACGTATCTATTTTAAATAGACACCGTCTTTCCCAGATTTGAAACTGATCATCAATGTTCTTTTTCAGGAGAATAATATCATAATTGAATATAACGATGGGGTTGAAGAGGAACCAAGAAAAAAAAAATTCGAACTTAATCTTGTCAATACTTTTGAAGAAAGAGGATCATGCGTTACGCCGATAAATATACCATCATCAGATATTGAATCTGCTCTGAATACACCTAGAACACACATGTTAAAACATAAACTACGAAAAAAATCTATTTTGGCAGTGAAACGACTATCACAGATTAGAAATCTAGAACGCAGAAATAAAAGATTAGTTGTGAAGAATATTTCGCTTAAAAATATTTTATCCCAATTGAAGAAAAATGGATTTGGCAATACTGCAGAAAATACTGCATTGAATGAATTTTCTGATGATATCGTTTTAGCCCTGCAAAGGAAAAAGTCAAAAGATGGACGAAGTATCATAAAGTTTACACCAGCGATCAAAAAGTTCGCTTTAACACTGAACTATTATTCACCAGCAGGATATAAATATGTTAGACGACAGTTGCTTTCATCTCTTCCTCATCCGTCAACCTTATCTAAATGGTATCAAACCATAGATGGAAAGCCAGGCTTTACCGAAGAAGCATTCGCAGCTTTAAAGTTAAAATACTCTAACAGTGACAAAAGGCTTGCCTGTCTGATTGTTGACGAAATGGGTATAAGGCAACAAAAGATATTCAATGGACAAACTGTAGATGGGCTTGTTACATTCGGGCCATCTGATGAAATGGCTACACAGGTTTATGTGCTAATGCTAGTAGCTCTAAATGATGCATTTAAATTGCCACTTGGCTATTTCTTTGTAAATGGTCTTGCCGCCGAACAAAGGGCTAATATTCTAAAAATGTGTCTTGAGAAATGTCATGGCGTGGGAGCCGAGGTAGTAAGTTTAACCTTTGATGGCTGTGCATCTAATATCGCTACGGCTAAGATGATGGGTTGCAATTTTGAAGACACAAATAACTTAAAAACTTTTTTTGACCATCCATCTACCGGAGACCCAGTAGCTGTGATATTAGACCCATGTCATATGGTGAAACTTGTGCGTAACACATTAGAGGCGAAAAAGACATTAGTAGTTGAAAACAACAATAAAATCGAGTGGGCACATTTGCAGAAACTCAAAAATGTCCAAGATAATATTGGATTGCATTTTGGGAATAAGTTATCAAATCGGCATATAGAGTTCCGAAATAATATCATGAATGTGAAACTAGCGACTCAAACCTTAAGTCAAAGTGTAGCTGATGCGATTAAGTTTTGTTCGCAGCAATTAAACATGCCTGATTTTCAAGACACAGATGCAACTGTTACCTTTTTAGAAACGTTTAATAACCTTTTTGATATACTAAATGCAAGATCACTTTCTGGACACGGTTTTAAACACCCTTTTTCGGTTGAACAAAAAGAAAAACTATACGATGTTTTGGATCTAAGCGAAAAATATATTAAAAATCTCCAAATCAATGTGCAGTCCAAAAAAACTAAAACAGTAAATGGACAAAGAGTAACGGAATATACCAACACCTTAAAACCAGTGACCAAAACTCAGTCTAAAACTGGATTTCTAGGTCTCCTTATTTGTATTTCAAGTTTTAAATTACTTTTTGCTCGCTTAGTGGAGGCACAAATATTGAAATTTATTTTACCTTATAAATTTAGCCAAGATCATATTGAATTGTTTTTTGGAGTCATCCGCAACCACGGTCGTTGCAACAATAATCCAAACGCCTGTCAATTTATGGGAATATATAAAAAGACTTTAATGAACTTGAACCTCAGCTCTAAATTCACAGGCAACAGCATACCATTGGAGGATATTCCAATACTAAATTGCTCTTCGGTAATCAATAAGACCACTCCTGGCTTTAGATATAGTACAGACAGCGCCAGTTACTCTACTGCAGCAGGTGAGGGTAAAACAGAAGAAGAAAATTGCATGGTGCTATCAAACATGCTGGACGCTAGCCTTCAATTGCCAGAAACCGTGGGGCAAATTGTAGGCTACATAGCCGGCTTTGTAACCCGAAAACTGCAAGCGAAAATCAACTGTCCAGAATGCATATCATTGCTACCTGCTAATGAAAAACTGTATTTTCACAAGCTGATTAGTTTGAAAGATTTTGGTGGACTCTCGTATCCATCTGTGGTGTTGTATAAAATATGCACACGCACAGAAACACTACTAAGACAAATAATAAAAATACATGATAACGGAAAATCACTTACTCGAGCAAGTAATCTGACAGTAATATCTACACAGTGTTTTTCTAAAATAATTGACAATGAAGATATTCTGCGCTTACTAAAAAACAGTCACCAGACAAATAATGACCATTTCATTTTTTTAATAAAATGTGTAATCGTTGAATATCTCAGAATCCGTCTTCACTACATTGCGAAAAAAGATTCTTTTTTAATGTCTTCTAGGCAAAAACTTAATAAATTAATTATATTTCGAGGGACATAGAGTTTATTACAAAATAAACAAATATATAAATATTATACAATTATACTCTTTTATTATTAACTTTGTCCGTTCCACTTGTTACATAACATCGTCCACGCTGCTATGACTCTGCTGTCATAGCAGACATTGCAGCAAGCGTATGAACCAATCCCTGCTTGCGTTTTTAATTCAAACCAATCACAAACAATGTCTATTTATGATCTCTGTAGTGATTGGTTTTTGATTCATACGTCATTTTGGTTTCAAGTCGGGCCACTTTTTGTGTGAAATTTGTTCCGAGTTAGACTTCCTGACTTATTATTTATTCGTAGTTTGGCAACAATAATTTCTTATCTGATTACAAACCACTTGTAATTACTACTTTATTCTTGTGAAAATGCTATTAATCTATGAAAATGAATATCATATTTATGAAGTAACGAGTAATGTGAGTGAATCGCAAGTTCAGCTTAACTAATACTTCTTGATAAGATATTTTTCTCGTGTTTGTTTACGCTTTTGTGTACATGTGTTTAACAATGTTATTCGTTTTTTAGATTCCATTATTTCATTTTCGACCAAGTACTAGATATTGCAAAAAAGTTTCTTGTCTTTGAAGGATTTGAAAACTGTATGTATGTTGTTCCTGTAATGGTTGACAAGTTTGACCATGACGATTATGATATCAACTGGGATTTAATGCAGACTTACACATTTATAGAGCCTGCTATTAAACCTTCTAATCAGGTAATAGTTATTAATACACCATTTTCATGTTTACTCTTATCCTTACGAGTACACAGTCATTGTTTTTTTAATAATTTTTTTTTGCATAATAATATTTTACTCCTACTATAAAATTCTAAAAGTGCCATGTCTGTACATTTGAGTTATTTGAAAAAAAAAAAACAATAGGCTATAAGAGATGGAGAACACGATGATTTTTTTAAAGATTTCTTGTCTTTGTTTGGGATTCACGTAAAAATTACTGGGACGATTTCGATGCGGTTTTCGCTGTACAACAGCAAATTCCTAAAATCTGCGCTACTTTTTATTCTGAGTAGCCCGCGGGAATTTTTCCGGGAATTATTTAAAATGCCCAGACTTAAAAACAATCGAATTCCAATATGATTTCTTCAGTGTTGGAAAGTAAATTTGATGTAATAAAATGTGTGATTTTTAGCCCGGGTATCCCACGGGAATTTTCCTGGGAGCGGTTTGTAGTTCTTCGGATACATAAAAATTAGCTTATTTCGACGTAGTTTTCACTAAAACGATAGCTTATATTCTTTCTTAATGCTGCGGTACTCTGTGTCTCGCGATACCCGCGGGAATTTCTAGTCTAGTGTTGACTAACTCGCGGGCATATCCTAGTTGATAATATGATTGAAGCTAAGTCGTAGATTCGTATTACGAATATGCCAAGAATCAAATAAAGTGGACGCATACAGATGCTGTCCAGAATATCTAGACATAAATTTCACTAAGCGATCCACCACAAGCGGCCGCTTTAGGCCCCCTGATTTACATTAACCTTATCTGTAGTAGAATTATTTTCTCCGTGCAGTTTGGATTATAAATCAAAGCTCGGCCTCAGCCCGGCTAAGGCGGTGAGCATGTTGCGCGGGCGCAACGCCATTATCGATAAAAGCTCATTCTTATCAAAGAAAGATTATCATTCTTGTAAAAACCATTATTATCTTTTTTGCTGTTAATTTTAAACTTAGATATAAGTTTATATTTATTTTTAATATAACTTGTTACATTCTAAACTTTTGTACTTATAGTTTTTTAATACATGGATACCTAATTAATAATTTATTTTAAATCATAATTATTCTTATTTTAATAAATACGTTGTTTTATCTATTTTTTCTTTCATTTATATCACTAACCCACAAAATGACAAAACTAAATACACTATCGATAACGCTTATCGACAACAATAATGCGTATCACTATGCCTGCCCATAAGGCCCGTGAGTGGAAGAGAGAGCGAAATACTCGCTTCACCGCTCCGTTTATTTATGACCCAAACTGCACGGAGAAAATAATTCTACTATAGTTAAGCGAAATTGGCAACATAAATTCTTATTCATTGATTAATTGCTCGAAAAATTTCCAAATAGAAAAAAATGTTGAAGATGTGTCATTAAAGTAAATAGACGAGAATTATGTATTTCACTGGCCATATATTACCGAAACTATTAACGATATTTATTTATTTCCGAATTTGACGTAACAAATTTCAAGATTATGAAACAGGAAATACAGACAGAAAACATTAAAATACTAAAATGTATTCTTTTAGATACACAAATCTATGTTAGTGACTCAAGAAACATATCAGAATTGTGTTGTAACTCCATGGTATCGAGGTTCCATTCCTCCCGACAGGTATGTTTACCTTTATTATAATTTTATTTCATGTTCTATTCATTTCATTTTTGTTTAATATTGGGTCTTCACCTATTGCCCTGTTTTATGAAATAAGTTGGACAAGGTCTGGTGAGTACGGCGGATGATGGAGAGCTTCCAACTCTAGCTCTTGTTGGAGCTTGAGACGGTCTTGGAGACGGACAGGTTTTCAACTTGAACAAGTACATTAACAATCTGCCCGTAAGACTTCAAGTTAATATTTTGTTGCGATTCGTTTTGCCACTTGTCCGTTGTCATTCGTTTTTCCACTTGTCACATGCACATCATTCCACCAGGCACTAGGGTTTGACCGACGGCGCAACAGCAGCGAGAACCTCTAATTACGTTATATTTTGTCTTTCCAGATATATTGTGTCCAAGGTGTTAGAACACATGACACCCCGGTCTTATCTGGATCCTGTTGTACGTCGATCATTTATTGAATATTATGAAACCAACCACAATTTGCAACTTGTTGATGAGAACCAGCCGCTTCTTGAGGTAAGTTACAGATTTTTTGCCAAGCAAACGAGTGAATGTTCTGGTAGTAAGTGGCAATCCTCACCGTAATGGCGCTTAACTTCCAAGACCCTTCTATCTGACGTTGACCAACTGCTTCTTTTTACTTATTCTCCACATAACCATGCTACCTCACATATAACAAAAATCTTCTATAAGATTTTATACGTTTATATTTATAACTAATGTTTTTAATTTAAAGATATAAACAATTATATAACTATTTCAGTATACTGAATTAGAAATTTTTGATAGTTAACTGTTCATAGTGTAGACTAGGAAAGCATTGCTCCATCAAATGACATTACAACAGAGGTTTGCAACTTTAAGGGATTGCATACATCTAGTCTTACTTATTTAGCAAATATCTATTATACATTCTAATAGGATTATTTCCTAATTTAAATTATGGGAGAATTTTATGATTTATATACATGTTCTTAAATTCTCGCAAAGCATAATTATTAGTATACAGATGAATTTTTTAAATGGGCCTTCAGGGTCTAGTCCTAAATTCACCGAAAATTCACCAATTGTTTAAAAATCCGCTGTGTGGTTTAGGAAGAGTTAGCGAATATAGTATATATATAATACAGACAGACGCGAAAAGTGATTTTTTTATACTATTAAAGATTACACACTTGTAATCCAGATAAAATGACAATAAGTTGTTAACACTGATTGCACTTCATTTTGGCACTGCTATTGTAATGAACAACATTGCCAAATACAAAGCTATTGTCAAACGGTTTTATATATGAAAATATGATTTGGTACAATTATAGATAGATAGATAACACTTTATTGCACACCAAAATATACAATTACAAAAACAGATCATGTTTACAATATTTTCTAGGCAATACAACAGCCGGCTTTATCGCTCAAAGCGATCTCTTCCAGGCAACCTAAGTGACAGAAATTGAATCAGGCGAAATAGGTGGTGCAGCAAAAAAGCAATAGATACACAATACACAAATACTCAAACTATGTGACAATTTGTAATTATTTTTTTAATAATTTAAGCATCGAATCTTTTGGGTTCAATTTAATTTATATTTACTTAAATAGTAATGCTTTTCAATAGTCGATACATTTTCTTAAATCAAAGCAGATAATATGCATTTAGATCGAAAAATAAATATTTCAGGTTGTAAGAATAACATCAGGAATGAATTGTATTTTGCCTCGAGGTGCTACTCTGAAACAACTAACAGACAAGCAAAGGAAACTGATATCCCAGTCGCAAGATGGTGATACATCAAAAGGATTTCAGGAAATATTCATACCAGAGTTATGTGTCAAATATGACTTCCCAGGCCTTTTTTGGTATAAAGCTATGATGTTGCCTACTATTCTACACAGGTAAGATAGAGTTGTTACATAAAAATAATATGCACTTTGTCAAAGTTTAGGTTAACTTATCTTACATACATACATATTAGGTTTTAATATATGCGTGTATCAAATGTTTTGAATTTTACTACACTTGAAATTATAAACATATAAGCGAAAATTTAATTACATGCAAGTTCAAACGCTTAGCATTGTTTTAATTATTTATTTATACTAGTAAAAAAAATACGTCCCAAATGTAACAAAGATAAGGTTTTGTAGATTAATTATTAATTTATCATATACAAAACTTACCAATAGTAATGTTATGTAAAACTATTTACAGAGTGCATATGCTTTTAGTAGCACAAGAACTTCTCACCGAAATAGCAACAAGCACGAAGTATGGTGAAGCGTGTTTACGAAAAGGTAAGTTATTTTTTGTATCAAACCAAATAATTATAATTTCCTTTTAATAGTATTTAACACTGATTCCTTTTACAAAGTATGGTTTTTTTAAGTGGATCTCTTCAGGGCGAAATCCCAAACTAAGAAATAGCGAAAGATTGTAAAAAAGTTAACTGCTCCATGTGAAAAATTGCAGAAATCAAATATTTTGATTAAAAATAAATAGATAAACACATCTTCTGTTGTTATACAATTCGCTAACGTCGTTAGTATCGAGTTTTAGAAAGCAATAACGAACAATTCACTTGCTACTTATGTAGCAAGTAGCTTTTGCTGTATGTAGTAAACAGAAGAAACTATTGTTTAGAAATTTGTTGTTATTTTCACTAATAATTTATAATATTGTTACGAATTGCGGGACTCAAATTAAAATGCCGTTTGATTTATTATAGAGTTTATTAGAACTATACAAACACGTATAACACAGGTACAAAAATCAAGACAATCATAGTCTTACAAATAATTGAAATTCCAAGAACACGTGGATATGATTATTATCGGTTCGCAAGAATACTTTGGCTGCTTCGTCCAGCGTTGCAGCGTAATAAGAAAGGGTATGCCAACCGAAACTTATTTTGTTTCGACACGGCTAGGGTTTTCTGTCTGTACATTCAAATAGTAAATTATGCAAACACTTAGATATTTATAAAGAAAAAGGGCAAAAGTCACTAAGATATTTATTAATAATTTATTGTTTGTAGGTGAAGAATGGCTGCCAGTTGTATCCGATGAAAATATATCATTGAAATCTCTGCTATCGGAAGTAGAAATACCTGCATCCGCAGACTTCGAAGATGGGTATGCAGACAATATTATCTTTTCATTTATTAGTAAATAGCTTTGTACATGTTTTACGAGCATGAAATGTTCTATTTTTATTAGTCACTTTTTAGCCACGTCAGTATTATATGTACAGCCTTTAGAAACTACTGATATAGGATAGGAGTAATAAAAAATCGAAATGTGTGCTGGGACATATATTAAAAGTGAAACTTCAACAGACAAGTGGAAAAACGAATGGCAACGGATAAGTTACCGGGCTATTGGGATGAAATGCTAGTGGAACTAGGGATCTGGTTTATGGCGTCTGCCTGTCGCAATGTTCGGGGAACATGGAAAAATGGGCAGACTGACTTCACCACTCACTGCATTTGCCCCTAAAAATTCCATACAGGATTGGTGAGAGGCAACATGGGTGTATGTGATTAAGGGGTGTCAAGAGGTGGGCTGCAGGTTCACCGAGCTACTTTCGACGTGATGCCATTTATCACTTCCACCCCTGGTGCTTGAGCCTTAGCTCTGGCGATCTCCTTTCCGTGCCGGCTGGCTAAGGCAATCATAGAGGCGAGGGCTTTGCATTGGCCTTATTCTACTTATTATGATTATTTCTATTGCTTGCTTTTATATTTATGATGCATTTTTAATTATTTGACATTTTGCGTAATTTGTCATAACCTAAGTTGTCCCTGCAATAGATTTAAATAGAAAATCTTGCACACCGTTATTGGCAGTATATAGTTGTACTAAACCACTTACTGCACCTTCATATCGATGTTTCATAACGAATGGGCGTACAGACAAAAGTGCAGTTTTACATAAGGGACAAAATTGTGAATATAACAAAACTAGTTGATTGTATGAGGCTGAAATTTGGAATACCCTTCTGTTAGATACAATTGCATACTGGTAAGACTTTATAAATTGTATCATGAATAGATTAAATTGTAAACAACCAAAAAAATGGCATTTTTGCATATACGCCCATTTGTTATGAAGCCCTCGATATCATACGTACCTATATTATTCGCATTATAATTAATTTGATTGTACTATGTTATGTATGTTGATGTGTACTATTTCTTTTTTAATATGGTTTAGATTTTTGTTTTTATTATGTTCGATTAATATATTGACGTCAATATTGGCGTGCGGCAGGGCTGCGTGCTGTCGGATTTGCTATTCATGCTAGACGATTGTCTCCAGAGATTAAGATTGATTGATGTTGGGGTGCGGATGGGTGATCTAGTTGTTAGCACTTTGCTTTATGCGGATGATGCCGTGCTTTTAGCCGAATCGCCATCAGAACTGCAAACACTAGTCACAATGATGAAAGATGACTGTCAGGCGAGAGGCTTACATTTGAATGCGAAGAAAACAAAGGTTATGGTGTTTGAAAGAGAAGAAACCAGAACGAATGCAAGGATAATGGTCGATGATGTTATACTGGAACAAGTGAATGAGTTTGTATATCTCGAATGTGCTTTTAGCAGGGATGGAAGGTACACCGCTGATATAGAAAGAAGAGTGAATTTGGGGAATAGTGTGAATGGAGCGTTAGGTAAACTTCTAGGCGCTAAGAACCTCAGTCAGAAGGCCCAGCTTGCCATAGAAGCGAGAGTTGGGTATGGAACAGAGAGCATGAAAGTAGAGTAAACGCGGTCGAGATGCGAGCACTGCTCAAAATCTACGGAGTGACGCTCGCGGACCGCGTTCGTAATACGGAAGTAAGAAAGAGAGTTGGTCTCAAAGAGAGTGTCGGGGTGAAGGTAAGGAAAGGAATGCTCCGGTGGTACGGGCACGTGGAAAGAATGTATGATGAAAGAATGACTAAACAGATATACAATGCAAAAGTGGATGGATGCAGAAGTCGCGGAAGGCCACGACACACCTTCCATGATCAAATTGATCATGTACTAGCAGAAGGTGATGTCAGGAGCTTTAAGAACAGACGAGCGTGCTTGACAAGAGCTATGAATGTCAAAGAAGCAAGTGAGGTGTGTAAGAATAAGCCTAAATGGCGCTCTGTTGTTCATGCCTACCCCCCAAAGGACCTGGCGTGAAGTTATGTATGTATGTACTCAAATAATTCGAAATTTTGTGTGCTTTATTTCAACATATTGTTAGGTTCAAAAAATTTAAAGATCAAACCTACGCTAGCAAAGTGACAGGCACAGCTAGTTAGTGATGAATGATTATTTACTATATATCTTTACTCTTATTATTGTTATCTGCTACATCGTACGCGTTGTTTTTTTCACCATTTAAAAGATATGAATGTTTCCTTTGAATTTTAATGTCGTTTCATTTTACAGCAATTACAATTACGCAGGAACTTCATCAACGACCCCTAAAATAGTTACCATGAAAGATAGTCTGTATAAATTACAGCAGCAGAACTTAAACAAAGAATATCCATGGGAAGTAAGTAAATTGTTTTTTTTTAAATTCAAGCTTTTACCGGATATTAAGGAACCTGGGGCCCAAGTCTGTAACTTACAAAAAAAAACATGTAAGTGCGACTCAACATTCACTTGACTGAAATAGTCAAACATCCGTAGTCTATAAAATTCATATTAAATCAACCTCAATCAAATTAATGATGGTTCAATATTAAGCCGAGATGGTTTGCAGACTACCGAAATGGTTAACAATTATGAATCCGATTTAATTCAATTGTGAATTTGTGTTACAGACTCGGGGCCCAAGGCCGTCTTAACATTCTTTCTAGAAACAAAAAAATACAATTAATAAAACAATATAGTCAGCTATCAATAGGCGATAGGTAGGTACATTATGCTTTCAGTGATAATTAGTATAGTAATTTTAAAAAGTAGCATAGCATAGCTTATTCTGACAGTAATTAAAATCATTTCTCTAATGAAATTTTCAGAGTAAGATATGAGTAATACTTCAAAATAAGGAAGACATTCTCGATTCGTCGTGTTAATACTTAAATGCAATGTAACCTCTGTGAATGATTGCTCTTTAAATAAACTAGGTCTGACGCGCCTCAAATTCGCCGGGAAAAGCCTGGTCTCTTAAAAGAAATGTTAAAACTAACGTTTCAACTGCGGCACGAATAAATCTATGAAGTGTCTGTGCGCTAGTCTGATATGTTTCATGTATATAAACATAAGCATATTGGAAAATGACGGCCATACTTATAATAATCTCGTTAAGAAACGATTAGGCATCTCTTAAGTAAGAGAATCAGAATCAGTCCCTAATCAATGAATATCTCTTTTTTTCACTTATAAACGTGTACTACCTGTTGTGTACCTATGAGGAGCACAGATAAACGAAATTTGAATGATTAACGTAGGTTGTTCCCAAAATATTCGACTAAAGAGGAGTTTTTGGCTGAGATTTTCATTAAACATATGCTGAGCAGTTTCTTTAAATTTAAGAAACGATTCTAAGTAAGGCCCTAAATGTATAAAAACGGTTTTAAGCGCGGTATTTTGTTTTTTATTTTGATGTGTCATTGGCACTTGACATCTTCATCTTCCGTGGTCACGGCTACAAAGTGGCCGAAACGTTGAAATAAAAATTAAAAAACATGCCACGCTTAAAACCGTTGAAACGTAATTTTAAATATGTGTACTAGTCGCGAAATCTTAAGATAATACTAAAGTAAATATAGATAGATAGAAATCGTCTGTGCAGAAATCGCTATTAAGTGCCAGAATAACCTGGAAAAAATTACACCAGACTCAGAAGCGAAATTCAAACGCGACCGAGATTTAACGCTATGACTGTAAAGCTTTTTGTATTTGCTTAATTGTTAAACGGGTAGACAATCCACCTGATGGTAAGTGGCTACCGTCGCCCATGGCCATTTGCAACAAAAAGGGAGGAAGCTCTTCCCTACCTCGTTGAGATTTTATATGTCGCCCTTTTGATAAGCGCTTTTGATATTGTTGCGCTCTGGGGAAACCGCCAGTTGGAGTTCATTTAACAGTTTGATACGTGGTAGGGCATTTGCCCGACTGGATGGCTACCACCCCTGGTCTGAAGTATGTCGCCATAAGAACCTTGAGCTAAGTTCCGGCATTAGTGACCAGTTTCCAGTCTCCCCTAAGAGAACAGCAGCGCATTTGTAGCACCTCTGGAGTTGCAAATGTCAATAGGCGATGGTGACCGCTTTCCGTCAAGTGGGCCGTCTGCCTGTCTGCTGAACTCCTGCAATAAAAAATAAAAAAAAGTTTGCAAACTCGATTCACAGGAATCAGCAGAGCCAATGGACGTCGAAAGGAACTTGAAGGAGGCTACGATAATGGACATTGCTTGTTACGACGAGTTCATTTCAGCACCGATGACTGTGCCAAAGAGTGTGATCATGTCGCCAAAACGAGTGGCAAATACCGTAGCAGCTATCAAAGCATCTCCAGTTAAGTGAGTATTTTTGGATTAATACAAAAACAAGTGTCGTGTAACAGAAGTAATGGTGGCAGAAAACCACTTATGAGGGAGAGGTGACTGAATCGTTTCGATGTAGGTATTTTGACAGAGCCAGCGTCAAAAAAGGCTAGCTTGTCAGCAAGCTCATTATTTTAATTTAAAATCTATAAGTTAGTGTACGGTTTGGTTTTTGGCAAAAGTTCCAAATATACAAAGTAAAAAACTCATGTAAAAAGGTGGCTTTTAGGTAAGCGTGCTGCATCTTAGAGTGAATTCCCACCTGACATAGGTGCAATGGCGGTCAAACTCGCGAGCCTATACAATATAAAAAAGCTAGGCGCGCAATACAAGTTTTGGCCGCACGACAATAAAGCACTCCATATGGATGCTACATTGTATTATTTTTAACATAATTTCCAATTGAGACTATGGATGTAATTCAAATACGAGTCATTTTTTTCATATAATGTCTTTATTTCTGTAGAATTACATGTCTAACGTTATTTTTATTTAATTCCTTTAATTTAGAGATTTTAAATTAATAAAGTTTAAAAATGCTCGGGGTATTAAAATCACAAAATGCAACGCTATTGATCAAATGGAAACGTGACGTCATTTTTCATGTTTTGATTTTGTTTATCGTAATTTATTAGTGTAGTTTGGAAAAATATTCTTGAATATATATTATCTCTACTCTTTCATTTCATCGTACGTTCGCATATTTTGGAACAGAAAACAACCTTATTAAAAGTTGTTTTGACAGTTTGGCACATAATATCTATCAGATTTGTAACTTTTTCTATATATTACACCTAGTTTAAAATTGAAAATACTGAGAAAGAACTATTACATCATCGAAAGCCCGCGAAAATACTGGCGTTTAATAGGTCAAATTAAATCGTGATTTTAATTTTTTTAAAGAATTTATTAGGACAGTTTTGACAGTAAATGAAAAACTATGTTGTAAACTAAGATCTGGCTTAAAAGCCTAGCTGCGAATTCATAAACCTAAATAAGTTCCAGTATTGGCGTCACCAATCCGTTCTTATTTTAAACCAGACAACAGTCCAAATTGTAAAGTTTGTGTTCGAATTATGAATTTGTGAAAAGTTGTATTTGAAACTTGTATACAAAGTAGAAATATGAAAAAAGCCTGTATTTGAGTGATCACTGTATTAATGATTATTATTGGTGTTTCGTTTCCAACAGCCTTGTTTCAAAGTTGACGGTGTTGAATAAAAAGCCAGTCGGTCGTGGTCCGGAACTTCGCGATGTACTATCTGCCTTAACTACAATAAATTCCAGTGATAATTTTAATTTGGAAAGACTCGAGTCGCTGGGCGATTCGTTTCTTAAATACGCTTCAAGTGTTTACCTGTTTCACAAGTTTCCCAAAATGAATGAAGGACAATTAACAAATATCAAGTGCAGATTGGTTAGCAATAGGTAACGTTTATATGATTTTTCATACGCTTTTTTTTGCTTCTCCTGTACGTATGCATGTGTGTATCGGAATCTTCCAACGTCATTTTCACTCACTTCTAGACATGACATTAATTTGAAATTAAATTGTAAAATAGAAACTCAATATTAGGTTGCTAGCATTCGTGTTATCTGAAAATAATTCAGCTGATGTGTGATTAGTACTGATTTCTTTTATTAACGTTAATAAGTAGGAGTTTCTAAAGTAGTAAGTTTTAAATTGTGAGTTGAAAAATTCTGAAAAATTTATAGAGTTCAAAAATATTTTATAAAATATCTATTGAAAGTATTTGTTCTAAGAATAAAATTCTGTGTAAGTTTACATTGCTAAATGATACTAATGTTCTTCAGAACCTATTATCAACACGTACTTGGCTGTTTTCTCAAATGCGCCGGTACCGTAGTGTGATACTTATCATATTCCCACTTCTACGACAGCAAGCAGGGCAGCGCGAGTATGCCATATTCCCGTAATCAGAGTGATACGCAAAACTTAAATGCGCTTCGAGTGAAATTTGCTCTGTGAGTTTGCGCAGGTCCAGTCAAATGTTAACGTGTGTTGTGTGTTGTGCGAAAGAAATTCGGTAGTTGACAATTTTTGAGAAACAAGTTTATTTTGAGCCTTATGGTCTATTTTAGCCAAAATATTAATATTTCAGCAAAAAAACAACATTAACATATTTAATTTAGCAATTTTATAATTATTTTGACATTTCGTCAAAAAACGCGTCAAGCTGTCATGGCGTCTCGCATGACGTCACAGTGTGCAAAACAAACGTCCGTTTCGTTGAAGTGTTATCTGAGAAGTCATTGATAACTTCTTGTGTTTTGCACACTGTGACGCCAAGCGCTCTGATCGGCGTTCATTGTCACGTGGCTAATGGCTGCAATATAACAATTTTGTTTCTCAAAAATATCAATTAATATTTAATATTTTAGTTAAAACAATTTATTTTTGTCATATTTAGATCGTAATCTACGATATAATTATATTAAAATCAGCCTATATTTTTCATACTGTCAACTACCGAATTGTACTACCTAAGTACTAAATGGATAAAATATATATCATATGATGATATCCTATAAATATGATGAAATTAATCCTCAATTGCTTTCACCATATATATTTCATCTATAATATTAAAAAATTCTAAAAATGTCTGTACATTGAGGCTATTTAAAAAAAAACTGGTATACTCTATAGAAACTATACACTACAAAAACACGATGCTATTTTTTTTAGATCTCTTGTCTGTTTGTTCGGGATTCACGGAAAAACTACTGGCCCGATTTCGATGCGGTTGTCGCTGACCGACAGCAAATTCTGAGACATAAAATATGCGCTACTTTTTATCCCGGGAATCCCGCGGGAGTTTTCCCGGGAACGGTTTGTAGTTTTTCATGAGCTAAATAATTAGCTTATTCTGATGCCGTTTTCACTAAAATTATACCTTACATTCTTTTCTAATGCTGCGGTATTTTGTATCCATCCCGGGAATCCTGCGGGAATTCATAGTTGCGGGCATATCCGAGTAATATATAAGAAAATTGCACCTCAGATCTACACTCTATGAGTGCATAGCTTGATTATAATATTAAACACTCCATAACAAAGTGGTATGTTACCTAGTTTTCAGTCACAGTTGTTGTTTTCCACACCATATCTTCATATTTGATAAAATTGGTTTTTTTTTTAATAGAAACCTCTATTACGCTGGCGAGAGAATAAATCTCCCCGGGCGGATGAAAGTCAAGCCTTTTATACCAAGAGATGAATTCTTAGTACCGGGTTTCATCGTTCCGGCCAAAGTGCAAAATTTAATTGGGGATAAAAAGGTATGTTTATTATTTCTTATTAATTGCAGTAAATAATGCATACAATGTATGCTATTTTCGTTTAAAACCATGAAATAATATTAGGTTGTACGAGCTACGGTGAAATGCTGAAGTAATGATAATGCTAATGGTGACCTAAAATGAATGAATGAAAACACTTTATTGTTCACCAAAATTAAAACTACTTTCTTAAAAACTAGATACAATAAATTTTGAACAAAGGGCGGCCTTATCGCTTAAAGCGATCTCTTCCAGGCAACCCCTTAAATTAAGGAAAATATTAAAACATGAAAGTGGCGGTGTAGACAATAAATAATATAAAATATTCAAAATATATGAAATAAGTAATTTTTTTTATTATATACTATATAAACACAGTACATAATACATATTATACTAGTATATAAAGCTGAACAGTTTGTTTGTTTGTTTAAACGCGCTGATCTCACGAACTACTACTGGTCTGATTTGAAAAATTCTTTCAGTGTTGGATAGCCCATTTATCGAGGAAGGCTATAATAGGCTATATATCATCACGCTAAGACCAATAGGAGCGGAGCAGCAATGAAAAATGTTTCAAAATCGGGGGGCTTTGAAAACAAATTCCACGCGGACGGCGTCGCGGGCACAGCTAGTATAGAATAAAATATGATGATAATTATATAAAATGATAGTGTATATGAGAGCGATTATGCGTGTTCTCTCTGTCGTTGCACATGCCACTGTGTTCTGTTCATTTAAAAAAGTTGCATTTTTTATATCAAACCCATAAATGTAGACGTGGCCCATACATTAGAAATAACGCGGTAGGTACGGTACTATATTGCCTTGTCAAATGAGTTTAAGATTATTTCCACTATGATGTGGTCAGAACACCAACACAACATCTATGGTAACTTATAGATTTAATAACTGAAAATATGAAATGATAATTAGGAATTTTTTCTTCACTGTATTTAGTATTATAGTGTTTCGAATAATAAATTCAAAGTTTTTAGTGGGGTATCAAATAGCGATAAAAATATGACATTTGGCACCTTAAACGCAACAGTAAAATACAGGAATTATCGGCTTTTGCGTGATGTTTTATACGGGTCAAATGTCATTTATGGTAATATGTCCATGTTCAAAATATAACTTTGAAATGAATAATAATTAGATAAAAATATCTTAAGAAAAGAGAGAAGAAAAACAAAAGTATTTATACATAATTATGATTATTATTTTTTCAGTAATTATTATTTATTAAATTTCACTGTGCTAAAAGTTCATGACTAATTATTACAATGTCTAAAATAGTGATACTTATTAACAAAATTTTACATTCACATAACAAATTACACAATACAAATGTTTTTTGATGATTTAAATTATTACAATTATTATGTATATCAACTTAATTATTAGTAATCAATGTAATTTATTATAATAACCCCTGAATGTCTTTAGCTATATTATTTTTTTATAAATGTAAAAAAAGAATTGTATTAAAGATCTGAATTAAAACAATTGTGTTACTACATTTCTAATTTAATAATTAATATAAAGAGTTAATATTAATTTAAAATTTATGTATACCACCATCTATAAATACTGAACCTTACGGTAACAGACTTGATGTATGGAAGCCATTGCAAGTTGACAAACAAAAAATGCAAACGGTGAACTTTATACACGACGTAGTCAATGCTTTGCTTTCAAAATTTCCTTTAAACTTGCATCTGATGGATGAATACTTTTTAAGTACATTTTAATCCCATTGGCTTACTGATTTGCAATGTATGAATGGTATCAGGTTGAGTAAATTATTTCAAACACCATTCCTTTAAAATAATAGAAATAGTAAAATATTGATATAATAATTGTAAAAAAAAATACAGTTTTTACATTAAAATTTAAACTACTAAATTGAGCATCGTGATTATAATAATTCTATTAACGGTATTCATAGGGGAGAAAACGCCCTATTGATTCCTGTTTATTACCCTAAATTTCAGACTTAAACAATCTTTCTAAAGATTTCATTCAATTTTATTATATTCATGAAAATTGAGAAATTCAGCAGCTGCAGCGAATACTTCGTCGGTTAGTTCTTGCGGCGTTTGTAAAGCGGCAAAATGGCCACCGTAATCGTAAACTGTTGATCTCACCAAGTTAGGGAATTTGTCTTTTAATATCCAGTCCGGTTGATACATTATTTCGTAGCGGAAATTTACTACAGCCGTTGGCACTTTAGTGGGGATCCTGAAAAATAAAATTGTACATCCAACACAATTTTTGTTCTTAATCTAAGCACGTTACGCTTGTTTTGTTGATTGATATACAACAAGTCTGGTGCCTGTCCCAGTGATATTCAGACCAGAGTGAATAACGGAACGTTTGTTTACGAAATTGTCCTATATAACATGACATCAGGGTCTGGTTAGGAGGGAAGCGGTTGCTAAAAGTAGGGAAAATAGTGGCATATACCGAACAAGGTGAGAATGTGCCTATGACATTTGATCTCTATCAAGCCAGCTCTGTGGTTAAATATGTTTGTTAAATAATAGGGATGAATAATTGAACATATACATAGATATTATCCCCGAAAATTGCTAATGCGCTGGAACCTTGTCAAATTAACATTCACGTGACGTCATCCGCAACTCGATATGTATGCGTACTCGCCGGCCAGTGATGCTCACAGTACTGAGTGTTCGGCTGGCTACACTTACGTCACCAAAATGGCGGCCAGGCGCAATAGCAATTTGCGGGCGTAATACTAAACTCCAAAAATCCTTTATGGAATTTTATTTATAGTTTACAGATTTAATTTATCTAAATACTAAACACTCTTGAAAATAGGTTTCGTTTATGGAACTTTTTCTGATAAAGGCATGTCCTAGCTTTTTTCCCTATTTTAATTTATTTGAAAATTTGTTACTTCATCGTACGTTCTAAATGACAAGAATGAGTAATCAAGGCTTACAATAATTGTACTGTGTCATCTATCACAACCACTTGCGCTAAATTACATCACCATTTCAAAAGGCATAAGTTATTAAGAAAAGGAAACCGGTATATTATGTGACACATTGTTGAAGTATTTTTTTTAATATTGTAAGTGGCTACGATAAAGCTTTTTTCGGATAGTTCTTTTCAGTAGTTTAAAAAAAATATCGTGTTCGATGAAGGGTGAAGTCGTAATCGCGAAAACCGTTAACTCTTTTGGCATTTGAAACCATAAAAGTAAATATCAGATACAGTTTTAATAAAATAATTTTCATTACACCATGTAGCGATTTATGGAACACATGGTCCTTACAAATTTTCTCTTATAAAATCCTTATATAATAACAATAACAGACTATAAATATCCCACTGCTGGGTTCGGGCCTCCCGTTGTAGGGGAACGGATAGTATTAACACCAACCCCCCCCCCCCCTCCCCACGCTTGTCCAAGACGGCTTGGCAGGTTTGACACATCGGTTATCTCGATGGGGGGCAGGTGGCATCACGCTGTTTTCCTTCACCGTTGTTAGCACGCGGTAATTTTAAAGATATATATGCACATTAGGTCAGAAAACTTTGAGTTTGGGACGCGTGCAATAGACATATCGCTCAAAATCCTTGTATAGGGCTAAATAGTGTCCAAGTAAAATGGCGAAAGTGTAGGGTTCTTGTCATATTATTCCATTTAGCTATATAAAAATCAAACTTACTTTTGCAATATATTTGTACTTGGGTGTGAAAATCCTTCAGCATACAAACGCATCGAGGTGATGGCACAATTGTTCGTCCATATTATTGTGAGAGTATCAAGGACGTCATCAATTTCCAAACCTTCTAGGCCTCCATGGGGAGTGTCAAGTTGATCTCTGTTTGTGCAAACTGCCATTTTTTCTAAGACATATGCTGCTAAACCTGTAGGCGAATCTGATAGCCCGACTCCTAAAAATTGAAACAAAATATCTTTACTTAATCAATTATAGTTAATATTATTTTAATCTAATGTTATACGAGTTTTTTTTATTAATTATAATTTTGATCTGCGTAATGATGCGTATAAACTTTAAGGACGCCTTTATATTTGCTGATACTAATATTGCTTATACTTTTAAAAAAGATTTATTATTATTGTATGTCTCTAGAGGCCATGGGCCATAAAAATGCCCGGGACTTTTGGAGGGCTTGCATGGGGCCATGAGAAAGCCAACACGTAGAGGCCCCTTCGACAAATTTAATTAATCTAAATGGGGCATGACACTGACCGACATTTATCTTTGTCTACACCATATAAAAATGCACCCAAGGACGGTCTGTGTAGGACTATTTTAGGGAATGAGAACAAAACGTACTGGGCTATTGGGATGAACTGCTAATGGAACTAGGGGTCTGGGACTATGGCGTCTGCCCGTCGCAATGTTCGGGGAACATGGAAAAATGGGCAGACGGTGTCTTGCCACTCACTGCATGGGCCCCTAAAAATGCCGTACAAGATTGGTGAGGGGCAACATGGGTGTGAGTGGCTAAGGGGTAACGAGAGGTGTTCACCAAAACTACTTTCGACGTTATGCCATTTATTACTTTCACCCCTGGAGCTTAAGTCTTAGCTCTAGCGATCTCCACTCCGTGCCGGCGGCAAAGCCCCCCTGGTGGGATTATTATTATTATAATCATAGCATACATTACAAAAACAGACCATTGCGTACCAGGCCACTCAGAAAGTATTGCGAAAAAAAGCTTTTATGTACGAGAGACTGGCCAGTTATAATCTATTCTAACAATATGATTATGATTATTTTTAACTAAAAATAGGTACGTTCCAATTTCAAAATTTCCCTCCACATTTTTTGCGAACTAATTCAAATTATCGTGTCTCATTGAAAATTGGATTTGCGCCGGGAACATTTGCGCGCTATGATTTTTTACGATTTCAAGTGTCGCCTGAAACCGGACGAAACGTATGATAGACATCAAATGACATTCACGGATGAAGGCTCTTCTAAGGCAACCGTGTATCGTTGGTACAACAAATTTAAGCGCGGTCGGCTGAAGAAAGAAGTGGTCGCCCTTTGACGGCTGTTACGGAAGAAAACGTGCTAGCAGTGAAAAATTTAATTTAAGACAATAGTCAAGTTACGTATCAAAGATTCAGCACGTACTGGAGATTGGATCGGAAACACTTCACGGGACTCTACACTTGCATCTTCGGGTGAGGAGGATAGTTTCACGCTGGGTGCCGCACAACCTCACCGATGCTCAGACGCAGACCCGGATGGAAGGGTGCCTTGATATGATATAGAAATTTCAAGCATGCTCGTCTCGGAGTGTTTACGACATCAATACAGGTGATGAGACCTGGATTTATCAATATGATATAGAAACGAAGCGCCAATCGATGATTTGGGTGTTTCAAAAGGTGAATCAACGCCTACCAAAGTGAAGCGATCTCGAAGTGGGGGGAAGCTTTTGATTGCGAGTTTTTTCAATTTGACTCGCTACTTGGTGTCAATTCCTTTACGGAACCAAACAAGTATCGACGCCGAATGGTATATGGTAGTATTCTTGGCAGAAATTTTCTCTGTTGTGAGCAACAAGCGACCAAATAGGGCTCCGCGGGCTACTGCTCCACCACGACAACGCGCCCGCCCATACTGCGCTCAAAACGTGGGACTTCCTGGACAGCATGCTGGCCAAACTCCTGGCTCACCCTCATTACAGCCACATACAGCCCTGACCTAGCACCATGTGATTTCTTTTTATTCCCGAAAATGAAAAAATCTGCTGAAAGGGATACAATTTTCGTGGCTGGAAGATGCGCTGTCAGCGTTCGAGCAAGCTGTAAACGAGGTTCAGACGCATGAAACTTCGTATAGAAGAACCTAGTGGAGAGTACTTTGAAAAGATTTCATTAAAAAAATATTTACCTATAGAACATTTTTTTATTTTCACAAAACATTCTGAGTTTCCCACGTATATTAACTGTATAATAAAATGTAATGTTTCATTGATTTACATGACATCAAATGTCGTGACATAGCGGGAGTGGTTGAATGCTTATTACTTCTAACATTTTTTAGTTTCTTTAAATTGGTCTAAGCAGAATTTAAGTATGATTTAGCTTCCAGAAGAATAGGCTCGTCAGTGAGGAGAATCAAGAACAGTCGTTAGCCAAGAACAAAACATGATTAATAAATTTATTAAGGTGCACCTACCTACAGTATCCGGTTTAGTGGCCTGTATATGAAAATATCCGCTTTCTCTTAAAATATAAAAGAATAAATCTTTTAAGGGATAAACTCTGTTTATGTGTTTTTCTTTCATAATTAAACTTGGAAATAGTGATCCTAATAGTAATTTAACGTAACTAATCGGGCTTGAAGATAAAGGCATATTTGTGTGGTATCTGAAAAATAATATTTTTTTTTTATAAAAGCGATTGATTTTTCATATTTTAGAAGAGGTGATACAGTAGTTTAATATTTTTCAAATTAATTACTTTAAAAACCTTCTATACGTTCGTATACATACGTATTTAGTCAGATTTTAGTTGATCATAATCACCTGTCTGAAACAAACTTTTGTAGTGTGTCGACGGCTGAACAAGTAGATAAATTATTATCCTTTATCTCGGTTTCTTTGCTTGATATTCAAAAGGACGTTGTTATGCAAACCGGAACCAAATCTAAAGCATTATATTTTAATACAATCAAACGGTTCATAAAAAGCTGTATAAAACGTCTTAATGCATTCTATTTACTAAAAATATGTTGGACAATAAAATTAAATGAAATTTTTTGACACAAATTTGAAACCGTCGTGTGTACCTACTAAATGTCGCGAAATTTGTGGGTAGTTTCCGATTTGCATAACTACCAATGTTTTAAAATCTTTAATAACATTTTAAAAGTATCATTTTCGACAGCCCGATATCAGTATACATTGTATATTTCCAAGCTAAGCAATTTCTGCTTTTTATGACTAATACCACAGTAAATGGTGAAAATGTATTTTCTGAGATTACCAGGAATCGAACCTGGGATACCTGAGTCCTTAGTGAGCTAAACGTCCCTACAGTATGTACCTACATATCGAGGGCTTCATAACAAATGGGCGTATACGCAAAGGGCCATTTTTTTGTTATTATTTACTAAAATCTATGAAATGTTATAATTTATAAAGTCTTACCAGTATGCAAGTGTACCTAAATAGAAGGATATTCCAAATTTTAGCCTTATACCATCAACTAGTTTTGTTTTATTCACAATTTTGTCCCTTGTGTAAAACTGTACTTTTGTCTGTACGCCCATTTGTTATGATGCCCTCAATATTATTAAAGTAAGTTAGCGAAAACATAACATAAGCTAATACGATATAGTTAAAATGTTTTTACACATCATGTAAATGACAGACTGTGTAGATCGATATATGTATTTAACATTATTGTATTACATGTCCTTTCTATTACATTCTGGCTAAATAAAGATAACGATTATAACATTCGTACAGATTTGCACACGGATGCTGCCAGAAAATATCGCTCTGAGCACCATAATTACTTATGGAAACATTTAATATAAAAATCTCTATGGTCATGCACACAGTTCATAAATATTATAATCAAGTTTTTATCGTGATCTGTTACACGTGTATTAGTCACGTCAAACCAGGAATTATCAAAGCTAAAAAAACGATTATTCTTTGTAGGTACCTCGATTGTCAGTTGCCATTCACGACTAATGCTGGTGTGCACCGTCATTTAACCGGCGGTTAAAATAAAATAATCACTGTTTATGCATACTTTTTTAGCGATTAATTTAGTTTAACCATCGGTTAAAAGTCGGTGCACACCAGCCTAAATCCCCACGACCCTATTATTGTATAAGATAAAAATAGAAGAAACACCCGACTAGTTTCAGCCGCCGCGAGTTCCATTACTACTTAAGTACTGTTTGTCTCAGAGCTTTGGGATACGCATGTACAAATCCCGCCCCGCATAAAAAAAAAATATTTCGTGGATTTCATATCCCATAATCTCATATCTCTATCTAAAGGTATTTTTTTTATTGCGATTATGATCGAGTTTGCATGGCTGTATAATATTTGATATAATAATTATTACTAGTGTGTACGTCTAGATACATAGCATAAACAATAATTCGGAACAGATAGTTGTAAAGTCATAAAAACTCTATTTGGACATTCCGACACACACGAAATATCGACGCTTAGTTCTATTTGATTTAGAATTAGCTTAACGTTAATCATAATAAATATTAAGTGCGATATTTATTTCACTTTAAAGGGGCCGAAATATCAGACTTAAATGAAAAAAAACATCATAAAATACAGGGTGGCGCAATAGAACGTGCATATTGCATCATCTTTTTTCGCGGGGTAGAAAGTGCGCGGGCGGGGGGAGCCTGCATCGTTGCGTAGGCGGGCTCATGGAGTTTTAGTCACTATGAGTCACTTCGACGGGAAGCGTCGCGCATTTTGCGTGCGCGCATTTTACGAGAACTCTCGTTCATACATCGTTACTAGGCGTTTATATTGTTCTGAATATGGACTACGGCAAATTAGTGAAGCTCCGAGTGCTAATTTAATTAAAATATGGGTACAGCGTTTTGAAGAGACTGGTTCAACGTTTAAACCACAAGCAAAAGGTCGTCCAAGAACATCTAGGACCGACGACAATATTGAGAGAGTTATGCAGTCTGTACGAGGAGATCCACAAATGTCTACTCGCAAGAGATCGTCTGTCTTACACTTATCGCGACGAAGTTTGCAACGAATTTTAAACTTGGATCTTAAACTGCATCCTTACAAGCTGCAGTTAACACAAGAATTGAAAGAGTCTGACTTCGGAGCAAGGCTCGCATTTGCTAATGAAATGCTTAATCGATTTTCCAATTTTGACAATATCCTTTTCTCAGATGAGGCCCACTTCCATATCAATGGGTTCGTAAACCGTCAAAGTTGTCGTTACTGGAACAGTGAGAATCCCAAACTCAAGCACCAGAAACCACTGCATAGTCCTAAAGTGACAGTATGGGCAGCAATCTCTGGTAGAGGAATAATTGGACCGTTTTTCTTTGAAAATGCGCTGGGGCAAAACGTCACTGTTAATACCGAACGCTATGTTGCGATGTTGGAAGGTTTTTTGGCTCCAGAGCTTGAAAATTCAAGAATAGTGAATTCTAGGACTTGGTTTCAACAAGACGGAGCTACCTGTCACACATCAAATGACTCCATGGCGGTTGTGAAACAGATGTTCCCTGACAGACTGATTTCGAAAAGAGGTGATATCCCATGGCCCCCACGTAGTCCAGACGTGACGCCTCCTGACTTTTTTTTGTGGGGATACCTCAAGAACAAAGTCTACAGCAATAATCCGAAAAACATCGATCAGCTCAAGGAGAATATCCGTGGTGAAATGGCAGCAATTACACCAGCATTACTGAAGAAAGTTTTCAATAACTTCCGTTTGCGATTAGAGGAGTGTCGTCGTAGAGAGGGTCATCATTTAGACGATGTTATTTTTAAAAAATAAACTTCAGTTGTTTCTTAATAATACCTCAGTTTTATTTTAACTATACCTTTTGTATTTATTTTTTAATCAATATTTTAAATATGCACGTTCTATTGCGCCACCCTGTAATAACGGTTAGAATGTTGTTTTCATCATGAACTAATCGTTATTCACCACAATTCTAAGATTCATCAAACCCAAAGTAATTGTAATTTGAGGGAAGCGCCCGACATTTCCCGCAAATTAGAATTAGCAATAAAAAGTTTGATATAATACAGTTTGTAATATGGCAAAAAATAATATAAGTGAATAAATTACCCCAATATTTGGTCTTGAAACAGTGTTGCCATGTGTGTACCGCATTGTGAGCCCCAATCTCCGGCTTGAACATAAAATTTCTCGAAGCCAAGTCGCATCATTAAATTCCTCATGATGATGCCAATTTCCACTGGATTTAAAAGCGGTTTGTTTGTGCCCTTAAACATACAATTAAGAAGTCAAATATTTAGAGAAGAATAGAATTAGATTATTTAGAAAAATATCTTTATTATAGAAAAATGCTACATAAAAGAAATAAAATAAATATCCAAGTACAATCAACGATCTTATTATCCATTGTGATTTCTTCCAACAACCTTGGATAAAGTATAAAAACGATTAGAAAAAGTGGGTAGTTGCTATGCGAGCACTTGTACATAAAATTGTATTTGGTATTTTGGAAAACAGATTTTGTGTTAGTAGTAGCTCTATTTCGTGCAGGAACGGAGAAAGACGCAAGCTTGAGTTGTGTTCCGGCATTAGTGACCACGTTCCAGTCTCCCGTAAGAGGGCTGCTCTCTTAAGGAAGACGCATTTATTGGTGTTGCAAATGTCCATAGGCAATGGTAACCGCTTTCCATCATGTGGGCCATCTGCCTGTCTGCTGAACTCATGCATTAAAAAAAATAGTTACTTGAAAGCTCTGATGTAATTGTTTTTAATGTCGTAAAATAATCATGTACACACAGTACATCAGTTACATCAGTTTATAATTATGAATAGCTGGGGTTCTCCATTATTAGGGGAACGGTTGATATACCCCCGTCGCATCGCATCCAAGTCATCTAGATGTGTATATTTCATCACAGTGTTTTCCATTACATGTAGCACTGGATAATTGATATCGACATGTATTTTTGGTCAGTAAAACTGTCTAAGCAATGTTTGCTCCCCAGTCAGGACTCTAATCCAAGTAATTTGAATGTTGCGTGGTTGCATTAGCCAATATGCTACAACAGCTACATGTAAAAAGGTATATATACCCATTAGGTTTCTATGCCACAATCGAATATGTTTTTGTGTCTATGATATTGGAAAATAAACAAATAATGTGTAATATATTATATGTACCGTAAAATGGGGGGAATAGAGTCTAGGGGGTGAATTGGGACAAACCTCAAGCTTTATTTGCGACCTTATATACATTATGTTGTTACATTATGTTTATATACATTTATGTTACGTGTTACACTTTGTGATAGGATTTAAATTTGAAGCTTGCAATATTTTTTCTATAATCCTGCAACATTCAGTCATCCTGTCATAAGTATTTTAAAAAAATGTACTTCAAAACATTGGGTCAAAGTTGTGTGAAATTTGTATTGTAGGTACCTGCCTATAGTATGAAAGTGTCAGCCCTAGCGAAAAACTCTATTAACCCCTTAAGCGACCCAATTCACTCCAACGCCTGGGTGAATAGGGACAAGTGAGTTTTTGTAACTTTTTATGATTATTCTTTAATAAACAATATCTTAATGCATTAGAAATGAAAATTTAAACTACCGGAACCATTATTACTTTTTTCTTTCCGTTTTATTACTTTAACTACAAAAAAACGATAAAAATCAATGTCGAAGCGCTTTTTAAGATATTACAGTAATATCTTAAAAAGCGCTTTGAATCAGAAACCCAATTTATTAAATTTTATTTTCTGTTTTTTAGTTGGATTTTTTATGAAAGCGTGTTTTTTTTAAGTTTTTTTGTTAAAATTATTTTTTCATTTTTTAGTTGATTTTTTAAAATGTTTTTAAATACAAGCTTTTGAGATCCTGCATATCATGTAGCAGCAGAGTGCTAGCCAAGACAAGTAAAACGAGCCCAAACACGACGGGTCTATCTTGTTCAGTACAGGAGTTCCTATGGCCACCTTCTGACTCCATCAATAGATCAGCTCCATGGTACCATATTATTGCACTGTCACGCGATATAAACATACGAGCCCAAACACGACGGGTCTATCTTGTTTAGTACAGGAGTTTCTATGGCCACCTTCCGACTCCATCATCAGATCAGCTCCATGGTACCATATTATTGAATTTTCACGCGATATAAACATACGAGCCCAAACACGACGGGTCTATCTTGTTTAGTACAGGAGTTCCTATGGCCACCTTCCGACTCCTTCATCAGATCAGCTCCATGGTACCATATTATTGCATTGTCATCGACCTTTGACAGGTGTGCAAAGTTTGATTTAAATCTGATCGTTCAAAGTAGGACAAAATTGAGCTCAAAGGGGTCGGTTACAAACATACATACATACATACAGGTGAAGCTAATAAAAGCAAAGAAAGAAAGAAATAATATATTTTATTTAGAACAACAAAAAAACTAAGTTAACATAAATAGAGAAAGAAACAAAATAAGTCCTAAATTGGACCCAGCCTCAGCATAATGCTAGCCAACAAGGACTAGCGCTGTTAAAAAGTGTCCCGATTCCCCCCATTTTACGGTACACGTAAACATAATTTTGTTATTTAATACATAATAATGAAAATGGTTTATACATTATTAAATTCATCATTTTATATTCTCCCTAGAAGTTTAATTATATTTTTAAATGTTAGCGTTATTATCGGTCACATCTAGAAAATTTATATATGAAGAATATGCCAAGTGAGTTTGGAATAAAAACATTAATATTCATGTACTTACTGTACATTAACATTGTATGAACGGTTTAGTTTAATTATTTTAGCCGAATCGCCATCAGAACTGCAAACACTAGTCACAATGATGAAAGGTGACTGTCAGACGAGAGGCTTACATTTGAATGCGAAGAAAAAGAAAAAGAAAGAATATGGTGTTTGAAAGAGAAGAAACCAGAACGAATGCAAGGATAATGGTCGATGATGTTATGCTGGAACAAGTGAATGAGTTTGTATATCTTGGATGTGCTTTTAGCATGGATGGAAGGTACACCGCTGACATAGAAAGAAGAGTAAATTTGGGGAATAGTGTGAATGAAGCGTTAGGTAAACTGCTAGGCGCTAAGAACCTCAGCCAGAAAGCCCAGCTTGCCATACATAACGCGGTGCTGGTACCTACGCTCACGTATGGAAGCGAAAGTTGGGTATGGAACAGAGAGCATGAAAGTAGGGTAAACGCAGTCGAGATGCGAGCACTGCGCAGTATTACGCTCGCGGACCGCGTTCGTAATACTGAAGTAAGAAAGAGAGTTGGTCTGAAAGAGAGTGTCGGGGTGAAGGTAAGGAAAGGAATGCTCCGGTGGTTCTGGCATGTGGAAAGAATGTATGATGAAAGAATGACTAAAGAGATATACAATGCAAAAGTGGATGGATGTAGAAGTCGCGGAAGGCCACGACACACCTTCCATGATCAAATTGATCATGTATTAGCAGAAGGTGATGTCAGGAGCCTTAAGAACAGACGAGCGTGCATGACAAGAGCTATGAATGTCAAAGAAGCAAGTGAGGTGTGTAAGAATAAGCCTGTATGGCGCTCTGTTGTTCGTGCCTACCCCGCAAGGGGCCTGGCGTGAAGTTATGTATGTATGTATGTACGTATTTTCTTGTATGCGATATGCTTCACACGTACGTTTGTGTACGTATGCATAAGATTTCACCAAGTGAATTAGTTTTAATGGACTCATATCACACTACACGTGTAAGATAAAACAGCTACCTACTGTCGGAACGAAATAAGAGTTCAACGATATTTAAAAATATGCAAATAATTTAAATTAATTATGAAAACATTAGAATTTGACTGAGGTTTCGCCAAGTTGAAGATTGTTTTTGTTGATGTGATCATTTTGTATAAACTTGAGTAATTAATTATGTGTTCAAAACCAGCAGGTATCTGTTAGTTATCGTTTATTAACATTTTACACTGTTTCGTAGACGACATTCGTATACCGCAGAACTTTTTTCCAGAATAAAGGTATCCTATATTTTGCCTTTATCGAAAGTATACATATATCAATTCCTGAAGTCATGAAAACTGAGGAATCGAACGTAAACAATGTAACCAAGACACATTCATATTTTTATAATATAACCAATTTAGACAGTTCAGTGTTTCTTAATTTGGATGAATCAATCAAAGTAATCCATATAAACTTTTAATTATTCCATGACATTTAGCACCGTCGTGTTCTTTCAATTCTGTGCCTGTCAGCCAAATTTGTTTCTATATGGTTGATAAGTAGTAGTATATTATTAGCATTAGTTGAAAACGAAAAAAATATGTTCTTACATAGAATGAATAACGTAAGCGACGTATGTTTTCCCAATATAAATTTTCTTCTATGAATTGTTAACTGTATTATTTTAAGCGGAAATTTTAAATGAAATCTTAAAATGCAAACAGCGCGTATAAGATGATTATGATGTTTTCAAATGGAAACCAAACGTTGTAAATATTTTCAAGGTTTATAGATAAATTGCTTTCGTAAGCTACATTTTATTTAATGAAAATTATCGCGATTATTTTCAACAGTCGGCTTTGTCCAAAAAAATACCCCTGCCCCCAATTTTTAGAAAAGCCAATTAAAAAAGGTCAACTCCAACTGAGTATATGGTATCTCTGAACCAAAACAATAAATAGTAATATCTATGAACTCAAAATAAATGCCAATAGTTAAATTGAAAACCCTGTCTTTACGGCTCATCGGGTTTTAATAAAAAATTTAAGGATTAATTATAGGAATGTTGTATTACGATATCTTACAAGATTCAGAAGATACGAAGTCTAAGTCTCACGCGAACGGTGGCGGGCAAAGTAGGCTTTATAAAAATTCTAAAACAATCATCGTATAAAGAAGCTAGCGTTAAAACACATTAATATAAATTTGCTTTTGAAATATGATTATGACTTGTATAATTTTTATTACTATTAAAACATTATTGAAAATAATTGACTCGTTAGAATTTTGAGAGTCTCGCTATACTCATCCATAATCATGACCGCTGTATGTAACGCTTTGATATTATCAGCAAATTCCTTTTTTTTTACTTAAAACGAATAATAAAATATTTTACATAATCAAGTAACAATACAAGATTTCCAGTACAATTAATTACCTGAGAGAATCCAAAACCGGGCAAATCAGCAGCAATAACTTCGAAAACAAAGTCGTATCCCTTACTAGGTGCTGTTAGTAACGGTATTACTTTGGTGTACTCTTGCGAAGACGTCGGCCACCCATGCAACATTAGCAGTGGGAGGACACGAACGTCCTTCTTGACTTGTGGTTTCGCTCTAATAAAATGTATGTCCAAGCCTTGAATTTTTGTTTTGAATCTTGGAAATTTATTCAAGCGCTCCTCTCGTTTCTTAAAATCGTATTCATCTGACCAGTATTTCAATATTTTTTCTAAATAAAGTGTATTCATGCCGTATTCAGATTGTATGCCTTCTAATGGTCTTGTGAGGGATCTTCGATTCCGTATCCTTTGTTTTAAATCTTCGATAATCTACAAGGAATAAGGTGTTCGTTTATACGTAGTTACGAATTAGTAATTTCACTGCTGTGGTTGAAGGAATATATTTTATTCTATACATATTTTATTTAAATTTGTGTTTTATTGTGTACATAAAAACCTGAAACGATATTTCGTAGACTTTGGCTTCTGTGAGATTATTAAAATGTGTGTTATAAAGTTATAAAAGTAACCAAAAGTCAAATTAAATATCTAATTAAAACGTGTTAGAACCTAATTTGTAATTAAACCAAAAGGGTGGTCGTTGAATTAAGCATAAAGAAATAATGTAACTTATATTCTATTTGAGACTATTAGTAACTTATGACATATCAGCCGAAATTACGCCGAGCTCTGAATGGCGCCTATCTATAAGTCGCCAAACTATCCGTGCGGTACGATTTGCAGGTGTGTCGTTAGACTTAGACTTTGCCAGGTGGTAGGGCATTTGCCCGACTGGATGGCTACCACCCCTGGTCTAAAGTATGTCGCCATAATAACCTTGAGTTGTGTTCCAGCATTAGTGACCAGGTTCCAGTCTCCCTTAAGAGAGCAGCAGCGCATTTGTAGCACCTTTGGTGTTGCAAATGTCCATAGGCGATGGTAACCGCTTTCCATCTAGTGGGCCGTCTGCCTGTCTGCTGAACTCCTGCAATAAAAAAGACTCAAACGTGTAATTATTTTTGTCCGACATGCTGTTCGCACATAACGCGCTAATTCCGTCGAACTCAAGATAGTGACAACAAATATCCCATTGTAAGATGCATGATACCTTTTATCGAGTTATATGAAAGTTTCAATGTTATAATAAAAATATGCAAAGTAACATGAGAAAAAAACAAAGTTACAAGAAGTGAAAACTCGAAGAAAAATATAAATAATAGCTAAGTATATTAAAAATAGAGAGTATAAATGTTACTTCGTGGATTTCTAGTTGTCATTTATGTAATTTTCAGATAGATAGACAGGGGATAGATAAATAAAACTAGAATGGATTGAAATAGAGGATGAAAGTTTGTATGGGAGACCAATTATTTCTCAAGTTTGTAGATATAAAAATTCATCATCTATAAAAAATGCTACAGTAACTCGACCTGTCTATCTGATAAGCTTTAACGGAAAAACTACTTGAGTATTGGATCGGTTTTGCTGTAAATTTGTTTAAATATAGTTATAATACCGAAAATGGACGTAAATACTTCTCATGCCGGGAGATGGGATAGTTTGCGATTAAAATGAAGTGAATCTTCCAGAAGGAAAAAGCACTAACATAAAAATGTAGTACATTGAAACCTGTATTAGCGTTTGCTTTATAAACAAGAGGCACGCACTAGAGGTAAACTTTTTTCAATAATATATGTAAAGTCAACAGCGAGACTAAAAATATTTATGTTTAGAAACAGTGAAAATGCTTGTTAGTTATTATTTTAATTAATAGTTTATTTCATTTACCGTATTGTTAAAGCTGATCTTAAAAGGCCTAATAGACGTATCCTCTTCTTTCGGTCTAGGGCCAGATCCCCACCATTTCTGTAGATCCAATTCAGGAATGTCTGGCACATGGTTGAGCTTATTGTGTATTATCAGACTAAATAATACAACGCCGGCTGCTGCCACTAAAGACATTAATTTATACATCTGGAAATTAAAATATTTTTTGTATTTTATTGCAATATTTTCTTAGGTTTCTCGATTACTGGTAATGTATAACGGTTTTTTAAAAACGAATTCAATTTTCCTTCAGAAACCGTTGATAGCGTAGTTTTAATTTATTTAAGTACTAGCTTCTGCCCGCGACTTCGTTCGCGAGGAATAGTTCAAAAAAAGTAAGTTAAAAACCCCGCGATTTTGAAACATTCTTCATTGGTGCTCCGCTCCTATTGCTTTTAGCGTGATGGTGATAGGCTATAGCCTATAACCTTCCTCGATAAGTGGGCTATCTAACACGGAATAAAAATTCAAATCAGACCAGTAGTTCCTGAGATTAGCGCGTTCAAGCAAACAAACAAAGAAACAAACTTATCAGCTTTATATATTATATATATAAGATAAAACTCTCTCACCGACATAACACCCTGTCAAAATATCCGCTTCTATTATGTTACGTTGCAGAGAAATTACTTGTAGTCTGTTGTTATAAGGTGTTTAAGTAATTAAAGCTTTTTGAATATCACACGGGAACTCTTTAATTTTTCGGGATCAAAAGTATCCTATATGTTGACCAGGGATATAAGCTATAATCGTGCAAAATTTCATGTAAATCGGTCCAGTCGTTTCGGAAATTAGCCGGTACAAACAGACAGACAAACAGAGAAACAAAAATTCGAAAAAAATCTAAATCACTTCTATTTCACTTCTTACATCCCCCTGACTCGGTTTTTAGCACATTTTTTTTTCAAATTCGACCTCTACAATTTTGTTATATGTATATATAGATTTTAGGTGTTACTTTACTAATAATAAAAATAAATCTGTCTCAATGAAGACTCTTACTACGAGACGTTCACCGGTATGTCGTTTGGGTACATACGCTCTAAAAAGGCGTTTAATCGAAAATACCCCCATTTTAAAAACTATTCAAATAATCCTGTCTAAAACTTTATTTTTGCCGATTTTTTCATTTCATTGATCAATAGAAACTTAGAAAGGGGATATAACCTTTACATATTTCGAAGCAAATATTAGCCACCAATTTACTGAATTGAAAAATAACTGAGCGACATATTTAAAATTATTATTTAAGGCCTACCTATTTAAGGTTTGACTAGCGCTACTCACAGGACTATAAAAATATGTTCATAGAAAAAATTCAGCTTATAGTTACGTGTACATGATACCTACCTACTTAGATATTTTATTTGTACATCAACTGGTTAAAGTATTTACGACTGTTATTATTCTCTCTTGTGATATTTCGCTTTTTCGAAAGCCCGATAAATCATTGCTTGTGATTAAATTATGCACTCACTGGATTGATTTTGAGCGAGACCCAAACAATTGGAATACTCTTAACTTATTTTACTACTAGCTATCTTTTTTTAATACTTTATGAGGTAGTTAAATGGAATTACAATTCTGGATTAAGGAGAAAAATGATGTATTTCGTTTAAATGTCTACTTTTAGGCTTAGTGTTAGATCTTAAAAAATACTTTCCATGAAAATTATTCTGACTAATCCGTTGAGAAGTTTAAGTATTTTTAATTAAATGATTAATTTATTAATTTAATTTAATTCGTTCCGTAACCAAATAACGAAAACAATCGTCATTTGTCACTTTTGCGAAACCCTTACTTGTGCGCGGAATGCTAATTTAATATGAAATGTAAATATCTAACTAATTAAACTTTTGAAACAAGCTGTACTTACTTTAGATTCATAGAATAATATCCAATAATGCCAAAATATCGTTAATGCCAAAAGTCAATAGCAACTTAGAAATTCCATTAGGTCTGCACACAGCGTATACTAAATGCGAGGTGTTATATGTATGTATGTTATAATCAGTTCTTGGTGTCGATAGATAAGATAAATCAGGTTATTATTCTTTTACCCACCGTCATACCTAAAATATGTAATCCGAATAATATAAAGTTGTCTTTAATATTTACCTAGTCATCTGCAAAGTAGTTTAAAATACTTGGGCAAAATTAATAGTAACATGAAACATAACACTATGTATATATTTTCTTAAGTTTTCGCGACTTGTATATGTAATAAAACTTTATTTGATATTCATCATTAATTTATTTATATAAATATATCAAAATAAAACTAACCTTTAGTAGCCGCTCTAAGTGAAAAGACATACACCCAACAATAATTGTTAACAAGTTTACAACTATATTTGATGCTAGTTAAAAATGTTATAAACAGATTCAATTATTTTATTACAACAACAAATAAGTTATGAAATTATTATATTTTATTAAAATAATTTTTACTTTTTCTGAACTATCTTCGAATTGTCGGTAAGATGAATAGAAAGGTAAGACGTTCGCGCGTATGCAGACAGACAGCTGACAACAGTCGCGCTGCCGGTATAATTATGATATGTCGCGTGTTCAACGCAGCTTTGTTATAAAACCACGGCCTCGACCTTGTAAAGGAAGTAACACATTTCTGTCTAATTTACATGATTATAAGAGGAGTTAAACCGGTGCGGTGGTAAATATTATGAAATATCTCATCTCTATAAATATTATAAACGCGAAAGTTTGTAAGAATGTATGTATGTTTGTTACTCTTTCACGCAGAAACTACTGAATGAATTTTGATGAAACTTTACAATTATATAGCTTACACATCAGAATGACACATAGGCTATAAATTATAAAGGTATAGTGTGTGTGGGTGAAACCGCGTGCGCAGATAGTCTCTTATATGCTGGACTAACTAGTAACTGTCCTTCAAAAGCAGTTATCAATTTGAGAAAATTGAGGAATTGTGGTAAGCGAACCCACCGGTAGTCTTTAGTGGGTAGGACGTTTGAAATGCGTCTTGAGATTACACGCAATGCTGAGTTCCACAGTGCTTAAGCACTTGAGCAGTGCACAGGCCATAACATCATCATGATGAATTCCACCTGGACAAAAAAAAGACAGGAGTGACTAAACAATATTACAAAATGCCAATTTATATACAGTTGCAGAAGCTGTAAAATCGTTCAGACTATAATAGTCTTAAGATAATAACATTGTATTGAAAATCCGCTCGAAGTTAAACATTGTGCATCTAAATGGTGTTAACACGACACCACAAACAAGCATATACAACATAAGTCTAAAATCATTAAGAAAAAATGTACTTTGCACTCCCGTTTTAAGTACAATGATTACAAGAATTGAAATATAACCTGAACTCCAATATCAATTAGCACGTGTCTAAAAATGTGAAGATTCTTTATGGAAGGTTATCTACAAAAACCTTGGGGTTATTTGGTATCTAGTAGATGAAATTCAAATAAATTTAAACAGTTTAGTAAATGTCAGACGTTTTATGTCTTTTTAAATTTAAATTTCAGTTACTTTATTGTATGACTGTATAATAAAGAATAACATATAGATCAGTTGTTACAAGACTCATATTGCAAGATTTAAGATTTAAGTAATACCTATGACAGGACGACATGGCAGGCCTTCCTTACAGACTTGCGTTTCCTTCCGTTTTAACACTAATGATCTCACTCTCTGTATTTTCTTAGTGGTTATTGTAGTGACATTTTTTTTCAATATTCACCTCATTTTAAATACACATTTTATGTAACTTTCGTATTTTCTTGTAATTAATTATTTAAGGCAACTTTTATTATATAAATTATTTTTTGGTGGAACCTTGATTGTATTAATTTTGTGTTTTATATTTAAGAATATTAATCATATTAAATAAATAATTGATCTTTTATTTCGAGTAGTAATTTCTATATGGAAATTCGGGTAGCGACTCGGGAGTAAGGCAGTGTGGCACCGCCAGGTTTTCAAATTGGACAAGTACATTAACAATCTGCCCGTAAAACTTCAAGTTAAAATTTTGTTGCGATTCATTTTATCACTTGTCAGTTGAAGATTTTCCACTTGTCCGTTGCGATTCGTTTTCCACTTGTACGTTGCGATTCGTTTTTCCACTTGTCCGTTGCGATTCGTTTTTCCACTTATCCGTTGCCATTCGTTTTTCCACTTGTCCGTTGCGATTCGTTTTGCCACTTATCCGTTGAAGTTTCCCTTCTAATATGTGTCCCAGCACACATTTCGATTTTTCGCAGGTTTACTGCAAATTATGATTTGGTTAAGTTAAGTACATTTTAATGGTGTATGTAATACGCTACCCAGGCACCGACCATTTTTTACGTCAACACTTTTGTCGTTCGTTGTCGTTCACTTTTGTTATGACTTTCGAAAAACTGAACAGTTGGCAAAGTTTTCTTGTTGTTATTTTTGTTTCCTCAACCAACTCTATTTATTTATTTATATTTTTTTACATATACCACAAATAGAGGCAGTGATGCCTTGTCACGTGGAGAGCAGAGCTATAGTTCGATGCAAACTTAAGTTTGCCTCCATTAATAGCGGCTCGGAACATCGCACTTTCCGATGCGCAGAACGCAATTTTAGGTATTAGAGGGATGAGGCAGTCTGAGGACGCGGTATATCCTCGCTCGCTCTCTCGCTAGCTTTCTCGTTTACGAGACTTCCCCGGCGCTCGGCTCACCAGAGCTGCCAATTTAGCGCTTTAGGAGCTAGATATAGCGCTTTTTAGGGCAATCCAGCTCCCAATTTTATTAAACAACTTCCAGCGCAAAATCTTGCGCTTTTTATAATATGCAAATATCTAATTAATTTTATAATAAATATATATGAATATCTATACTAATATTATAAAGAGAAAAGATCAAATTCTTTGTTTGCATTGAAGAGGCTCCAAAACTACTTAACCGATTTAAAAAATTCTTTCACTGTTGGCAAGCTACACAATCCCCGGGTGACATAGGCTATATTATGTTTACAAAAAAAATTAGGGATCCTTACTAAAACTCCAATAACGTAACCCAAGGTGTAAAAAATACCTAAAATCGCGAGCACTGCGAAAACTATTGATGATAGAATGAAATAATGTACTACAACTTTGCAGAACACATCATTATCTACAAAAAGTGTCGCGACAGCATGTCTAACTATTATAGTTATGCCACAATAAGTGTTCTTTTATTTTAAATTTTAATTAAAATGCCGCCGCTAGAAAAGGCGCTTTATTTGTATCTTGGTATTAATCCTTATCAAAATTAATTACTTCATATTCAAGACTGCTTCAATACCTTTATATAACTTTTTGAATTATTCAATTCGGACATTCCATTCGAAAGATATCACGAGTTTAAAAATGTAAGAATTAGTGACGGTGACCACGTGACTGTGACATCTTTTCGTGAGCCAAAAATCCGTAAGACCCCCTCTATATAGAAGTTTCACTTTAAAATTACACAATGCATGAGTATCTTTCTGACCCAAATACTGATACAGGAGTCTGATTTTGTGACATGAGCAATCATAATTATTATTAAGCATTATTACTATAAATTGTATATTAATCTAGACATTATTAGTTTTAAATTATATTATTTTGTAAGCTACATACGTGGCAGGATACAGTGATACCTAATTTGTTATCATTATGGGCATCATATTCAAACCTTAATACACAAAATAAATTACTTTGACTTGAATGTCACTAAATTTTATTTTATGTACCTTACAAAATCAATATAACATTTTGTTAGAATTTGTGCAGACATATTGTATCATGAATTTTCAATTTATTGAATACGTTAGCTGTAGTTGCTAGTTTCATAGCTGCATATATAATAATTTAAAGAATATAAATCGTGAGGTTAATTGGGCTATACCCTAATTTTAGGCATTTTGTGCTATATTTTTTCAAAATTGTGTCAAACTTTTATTTTGAAAAACAAAGCTTCAATTCTCAAGCCCATATGATGGTACGTTTATGGTATTATTTTATTCTTTCCTTTATTTTTCGAAAATTGTACGTTTTGTGTGTTTGGCATCAGTGGCTGGTTCCAATTTTCCTTTCGAGGCCGGCCGCACATTGGCACTGACACTCCTGGTGTTGCTAATGTTTATAGGCGACGGTAACGACTTTTCAACACAGTTGGGCCGTCAGCCTCTTTGGTGTGCTTTAGCAATTAAAAAATATATAAATAATAGCATCTATCCTTTGCAGCTACGCCCCACGTTTCTTATTGGTGTGCAGTTTCCGCAAAAAGAAATACTAAGTGGTCAATTGTCTAAAGCCAGCTTTGATTCGGTGCAACGGAAGTTTACAGATTGCAACAGTACTGCAGAAATTGAGTTTGAAGGTCAAGCACAAAACGTTATGCAGGGCTACATACACGCACAGGCCGTATCGGATAAGGTAATTTAATAGTTAACGTTATTAACACTGGTAGTATGTATATAAGTATGTAAGACTATCTGTCAAAGAAGTAAATTAAATGATACTTCACTACTTTTAATTTATTAGATTACGTAACGATTTCCAATTTTGGATGATTAGTCCAGGGAGGCTACGAAGTAGAGCGCAGCGTAACGATGTTATTGATAACGTATTACATAATGTCACAAGTAATTTTATAAGATATAAAGCTAGATTTACAGTTGAATTAGCTAGGAAGCGAGTTAACTTGGGAAGATGGCCGGTTAGGTTAGTTGAGTTTTATCCTTGGGTCAGTTTGCCAGTTAATTAGTAAGTAGAAAATATAGAAACTCGTTAAAAAATTTCCCCGATTTAATATCAAACGCACTCCAACAACTAAACAACCCGGGTATAAGGATAGTAGAGTCGATTACTGTGTTAAAGTTTTAGTTACTTAAGTTAATTAATTAAGTTTTAGTGACTTGTTATATTGAAATAAAGCAATAAAAAAGCGATACTTACAGGTAGATCTTTACTCTGTAGTACTCTCGAACATAACTTGCAAAAAATTAAAAGAAACCGATCTTGGAATACGAAGCCGATCGTGTCGCAATATTAAATAATCGAGTTAGTGATTGTGGAATAGTTTCCCATGAATACATTACTATTACCCACACAAACGCTAACCACGTTTATAATATAGAAAGAAAAACTTTATTTGAGAAAAATAGCGACGTAGTTACATTCTATACACATTAATACACACAAAACATTATTTGAGAATTTGTAAGCCGCATTTTCAGCAAACAAGGTTTGCACTCTTATACTCTCACTATATAACGGTCTTATTGTTTTTTAGCTAGAGGAAGTTTGAAAGCTTTTGTATGAATCATAATTTCATAAAGAATCCTTGAAACTTGCTCTAACTCAATATCAATAAGACCGCATACAAGTTTTTTAGTAATGCCACATAAACTTCATTTGACGCTTTTGTTTATGTCTGTATTAAATTTTCGTTCGTTCGTCTCAGAACCTAAGTAAATAACACTTTGCTCCACGCTGTTATTCGTTTGGAATATATATCAATCCTTCACTTTAATTTTCAATGGAGGGGAGCGGAAATGAGATGTAGATTTAAATTTATCTGGACGCATGTAATGTGTGCGCTTGCTCGGCTTTGTGGTGCCATTGTAATGCAAATGTATACTAACATATTGGACGTCATTTTTATTATTATCGGTGACCTCTGTGGTTTACTGATCTACACCTATGTCCGCCTATATTGATGTTCTGGGTTCGATTCCTGATATGGTAAATTTTGTAAACTAATTATTTCTTTTGTTTAATATGGTCTGAGAATATACTGATATAATTTGATGTCAGTATACCATATTATAGTTTCACGTTTATATTTCAGCAGGCATAGTATGGCTACTAATAGCATCATACCCCATATTAGCGGTTATAGATTATAATCTACATTTTCGGACAGTGAAATCAGCAAAACATTGTTAGTAAACGTTCACACAAGAATAGTGATAAGTGAAACTCATATATCCATCAAATACGAGCGCGGGTATATTCTCCGTTCTCCCGAAATAAGCCGTAGGTGGCAGTACCTATAATGTTTCTAAGCATCTATTATATTGTAAAGAATATACTTTAAAAATAAACACACGAAATGTTATGTTAAGCTGAGATTAAACAGTTCATTTATGTCTTTTAATTTGGATGAAAGGGATGTGGACCAATGTTTATTTACAAACTTGAATCATCAAATGCTGAATACCGTAGTGTTCATTGTGTTTTATAACAAAACCGCTTTAATTCGGTTGACTAGTTTAATATCAGCATTACCATATTTCAGACTGTTGCTGATTGTGTAGAGGCCATTATCGGAACATATCTTTTGAACGGCGGTCCTTTGGCAGCTGTGAAAGTACTGGAATGGTTTAAGATTATTCCAGCCAAGGTAAGTTTATATAAAAACAACAACAAATACTCTTTATTGTACTCCAACATAAAAATATTATCTCATTTTCTAGTCTTAAGATTAGAAGTAGTACAATAGGCGGTCTTATTGCTTAGAGCAATCTCTTCCAGCAACCTTTGGACTGAGAAGGATCTTGTTCAAAATAATTTGTTGGCGTGCAGCTAGATAGTATTATACAGTTACATAGAATAGTTAGTTAGAGCGCACATTTGCGTTCCGAAGATTCACGACACGGACACAGAACGATCGTGCGTAAATCTCCGTAGTGTGTAGTGTTCTTAGCCGAAATTTCTCTAACAATCTCAGGGACATCAGGGAATAACTTATAGGATATAATTACTATATATTTCTCTAGTATGTAACTATATAGGTACCGTCCATAAAATACTTTGTCTCATACACAGGGTTAGTGTTATGGCGGGGTATGACAAAATGTTAATAGAAGCGGCGGAGATTTGCATGATTTCTAAGGAAACGTGGTGAAAAATTTTCTAGTTTCTGTTGTGTGAAATTTATAGGGGGGTTCCAGAAAATGTGATGCAACATGACTAGGAGGGGGGAGCAATCCAAAAAGGCAATAAACATGACGTATTTTATGGACTGCTCTATGGACTAGAAGCAAATATATTACTGACAATTTTAACATTTTCAGGATAATCTGGCCGAACTTCTGTATAAACGCGCGGATACACCTATTGCAGCCAAAAAAGCTACTGAAGAGGAAATAAATTTGATATTAAATTACGGCAGAAATGATATTGAGCGTATTCTCAATTATAAATTTAAGGATATCTCTCTTTTACTTGAGGTAGGATGCCAGGATCAAACATTCTGACACTATTGTAATAGCAAATTTGGACCTCAGGTCATCAAGTCTGAAATACTTCTCACATTACATTTGCCAAGACGCGGTGGGTCCCTCTGGGTGGCTACCATACCAGGTTTAGGATATGTCGCAATAGCAACCTTGAGTTGTCATCATCCCAGTGTTAAATCTCGATTGGAACGTTCACTCGTAACGCCAAGGGTCCGCTTTCCTACATCTCAAATTTACGCGGTCTTCGGCATCCCCCGTTTTGAAACCATTAGTACGCATGTCATCCTTCACAACGTCAACCCTTGGGCCTTCCTCTTCGACTGGAGCCTTGCGCCAGGCCACAGGCGCAGGCAACATGTCTACACATTTATTCCCCATATAGTGAGCCGGTTTCCATAAAACTTGGCCGTACCATCTTAAGCGACTTTCACTCTCACTTGCAGTTTATCTGCTATGTCACGGATATGAACACTGCCGTGGATGCGGGAGTTGTTTTTCGGCATTAGTAGCTAGGTCCCAGTCTCCCTTAGGAATTCAGCAGCACATGGGCTGCACCTCTGGTGTTGTTAATTACTATAGGAGACAGTAACCAATTTCCATCAGGCGGACCGTCTACCTGTGTGCTGTGTGTGTGTTGCTCCAGCAATTAAAAAGACACTTAACAGGATTTTTATTCATTTTCAGGCTATGTCGCATCCGTCGTACTCTCGTAACCGAATAACACGTTCGTATGAACGTCTCGAGTTCGTCGGCGACGCAATTTTAGATTTTTTGATAACAACACATATATTCGAGAATAATCCCAACTTAAAACCTGGAGAAATAACTGATTTACGGTCAGCGTTGGTCAACAATACCACGTTCGCTGCTTACACTGTTAAATTAGGACTACACAAGTAAGTCACAACCGATTTTGATTGAGTAATGCTGTGTCCCTACATACGCTTGATAGGAATATCAGGCGTATGGAGTATCCCTATTAATAAATATTATACATGCGTAAGTAACTCTTCCTATCTGTTACGCTTTCACAGAAAAACTATAGACTGATTTGGCTGAAACTCAGTAAATATATATTTTTGATGTCGAGGATGAACATACTTTTTATCCCGGAACGTTTTTTGGGATAAAAGGTATCCTATGTTTAGTTTCCGGGATGAACATATATTTGTCTCTGTTATGCTTTTACGGAAAAACTATTGGACCGATTTGGCTAAAATTCGGTATATATGTAATTTTAATACCGAGGGTGGACAACAGATACTTTTCATCCCGGATAATGTGATATATTTATGTAAAAGTTATCCCAGAAATTAGAATAGGTTTTGGTTTTTTTGTGAATTGCCATTTTGGTTGTTTTAGTAATTTTGGTTATTTTTGCGATTTATGTAGTTTACAGATAGATAGATAAACGGGGAATAGATAAATTCAACTAGAACGAGTTGAATTAGTGGATGAAAGTTAGCAAAGGGAGACCGACCATTTCTCAAGTTTATAGATATAAATTTTTTCATCTATAAAAAGTGCCATAGTAACTCGATCTGTCTGTCTGTTAAGCTTTCACGGAAAAACTACTTAGAGTACCTACTGTATCACTTTTACTGTAATTACGTTTAAATATAATTTTAATACCAAAAATAGACAAAATGTTTTCGGTATAAAATGAAGTTAATCTTCTGGGGGCAAATAGAACTGACATAAAAATTAAGTATTAACGCCTGCTCTTCAAATAAGAGGTACGCACTAAAGTTAGTTATAACATGTCTAGAGAGAGCATTGCTAACAAACAACACCGCCAAAAACGGCATCAAAAACGCGAAGCGTTGCTATATTCACTCTCGAAAAACTATCAATGTGTGCGTGATTTCGGGATATCAGCTAAAAAATATTACCCCATTTTTTATAATTAAATATTTTTTTATTTAAGTGAAAAGTTTAAATGGTCGTTATGATTTAATCGCTTTATGTGTTATAATTTAATATTACTCAGAGGTTTTAGTTTTTTTTTAATAATTAAAATATTAGCAATAAAAGTTGTGTTTTAGTTGTTGTTATTTTAGTATATGTAGTAATTTTAATTGGCAATAAAATGTCCGTACAGATATTAGTACACTTTTATAAGTCTGTAGTAGTAGAAACTAAGGGGTATGTACACGGAAAAGTTTAGTGCAGGGACTTAAGAGCAACTAAACCACTAAAAGAGGGCTATTATTAAAATAAAAATATTAAACTAGTTCGGTTTGATTATTTTATAAACTATTTTTTTTTAACATATCAATATATTAAATTATTACTTTATTAGTAATTAATGGAGAAGCAGGTAACAGAATATAGACAAAATTAATATCTTAATTATGACAATAATCTACTAAAAAATTCAATACACCATATCTCCATAAATTCATAACATGTTTTTAGGTAACATAAAATAAAGCTACACAAAAAATAAGTTTTGAAATTCTTCTCTCTCTCACTACTTCTTCTCTTTAGCGATTACTAAAATTGCATTAGAAGAAACTAAACAGTAAAAATTAATTAAAATTTTATAGCACCGAAAACTTACTCTGTTCATTTGTTGTAAATTTTCTATCCATCAAAAACAAGCACTACAACAACAATATAAAATTGGTTATTTCAACTTTGCTTGCATGCTACTTCAAATATCCCGTGTTTTCTGTTTTAAAAAGTATATTATGTTTATTTCCGTTACCGCAAGTATATACATATGACAGTATTAAAATAAGTTTGTATTGTCGAGATTCATGGAAAAAACCAATAAGAAAAAAATATTAAAGTGTATGAATCATGATTACTATTAATCTTATAATTGAATTAATAATGCTATTTCAATACACCTTGCTTGACACAGCTCCTTTTTTAATTCTTCTAAAACCTTTTATCCAACGATTTGCTACAATTGGATTCGTAGGAAATTTAAAACGTAACATAAACTGGTTTAAGAAAATCGGACGGACACACAAACATTACATGTCTGTTTTCTATAGATTTTTCAAATTATTCGTATTTTATAAAAAAAAACGCAAAAACTCCCCAAATTTGGGAAAATAAGTTCCACTTCTCACTTGACAACATTTGTCAATTCGATAACCTTGGAAATATCGAAATTAAATTTCATGTTTTTATTAAGAAATCATGACAAAAGTTTTAAGTTTTTCGATGAAATTACATCTTATCCTTTCCTCTTTTAAACTAGTACCGACACATTTTAATAGCGTAGGACAGCATAATTACTTTTTTTGCGAGAGCTCTAACCAGTAAAGTAGTCGAAACGACACTAATAGGCGTGAGGAGCGAGTGCACAAGATTTGGTGCACTTTTTTTGGGCCGTTTTTGTGCAATTGATGCGTGATCTAGACGTTTATATGATCTAAGGGTAAACTCTAGTGATAAAATATATGCGTGAATGCTAGTTTCTGCGTGTATACTGTACACATGCATTTCCATAAATCTATTTAAATAAAAAGGCAGTACTGTTTTATGTAATGGTGACGTGTAAAACTTTCAGATTAATGTGTTCTAATTTCGATCGGCCGTTATACGACGCCATTGGTAAATTTGTCGTACATCAAAGTGAAAGAAACCATGAAATTCTTGAAGATATTGTTTATTTGGTCGACCAAAGGGAATGCCAAATATCTGAATACATAGACGTGCCAAAGGTAAACTATAATTAGTTTTGCTTGATTGTAAGCAACATAAAATTTAAAAAAATGGAGTGGGTGTTTTTTTTACTCAGTGTATCCGTAACCTTAGTCCAGTTTACTTAATTTGTGTTCGGGATGTTGATTCTGATTCGCTGATTTTAGTTTTTAATATTTTTTTCAGTCGTTATTGTTTTTGATTCTCCTTGTACGTACATTGTTGACTAATATGGGATTGAGTACCACGCAGAGTCCCAGTTTAATAAGCTGTACCGTAAAATGGGGGAATAGGGTCTAGGGGGTGAATTGGGACACCTCAAGTTTTATTTGCGACCTTATATACACATTTATGTTACGTGTTACACTTTGTGGTATGATTTAAATTTGAAGCTTGCAAAAAAAATTCTATAATCCGGCAACACTCAGTCATCCTGTTATAAGTATTTTAAAAAAAACCTACTTCAAAACATTGGGTCAATGTTGTGTGAAATTTGTATTGTAGGTACCTGCCTATAGTATGAAAGTGTCAGCCCTAGCGAAAAACTGTATTAACCCCTTAAGCGACCCGATTCACCCCAAACGCTTGGGTGAATAGGGACAAGTGAGTTTTTGTAACGTTTTAAGATTATTCTTTAATAAACTATATCTTAATGCATTAGAAATGAAAATTTAAACTAGCGGAACCATTATGATCTCCGTTTTATTACTATAACTACAAAAAAACGATAAAAATCAATGTCGAACTTAAAAAGTGTCCCGATTCCCCCCCGTTTTACGGTACTAATATTTGAGGGAAAATAATAGATTAGGCTTTATCCGTGCAGGAACGGAGAAAGAATATAATTTCCTGCGGCCGGGCGGCCTGGTGTAAGAGGCGACAAAACAACCCACAGCCAGGTGGTAGGGCATTTGCCCGACTGGATGGCTACCACCCCTGATCTAAAGTATGTCGCCATAGTAACCTTGAGTTGTGTTTCGGCATTAGTGACCAGGTTCCAGTCTCCCTTAAGAGTGCAGCAGCGCATTTGTAGCACCTTTAGTGTTGCAAATGTTTATAGGTGATGGTAATCGCTTTCCATCAAGTGGGCCATCTGCCTGTCTGCTGAACTCCTGCAATAAAAAATAAAATAAAAAAAAGGCTGAGCCAGATGATATTCATATATTTGCTGACACAATCACAGAACGAATGAAAAAATAGTATAGAAAAGTCAAAAGAATATTTAAAAATACTTTTCTAAAAATCACCAGTGCTTTAATAATATAAAACAGGTTTTAACAACTATTGTTTGTTATTTCGTTTTTGTTGACATTTATATCACTGTTTTGATTCTTTTCTACACATTACGTTTTATTTTAGCTATGTAAGCTAGCGTAATGTTTCGCTATTGATACTATGCATGCCAACAGTACAAGCGCGATGAGCTTTAAAATTAATAATCCCATTCTTTATCCTTACTTGTTATAATGCATGTGTCCATTAGGTATGTCAAGTGACATTTTGTAACAGACTTCTTAAGTATAGTACGTACGTAACTTCTTTTCAACCGACGATATGTATGTAATATATTTCAGGTTTTGAGCGATATATTCGAATCGCTCGTCGGTGCTATGTATATGGATTGTGGTGGCAAGTTGGACGTCGTGTGGAATGTGGTTTACGCAATAATGCGCGAGGAGATATTCGCGTTCTCGGCGCGCATCCCGCGGCAGCCGGTGGCCGTCCTCCACGAGGACATACACGCGAGTCCATCCTTTGGGTATGTCCTATCAAAGAACAATACTACAGAAAACAACGCCCAGTGAACCTACATAACGTGTAAAAAGTCCCTAGATATAATAGGTTACTTTATTTTATCTTACGACATGCCGAAGCCAACTAGGTTTTGTGCGACAGTTGCAAGTTCTGACGTCATCTCTTTACGGAGTCAAATGGCGCTTTTTTGTGCTTATATTATGTACTATCTATACTTATTATGCACTACGGTCAGCATTAAAAATCTATCAATGTCTACTAAAGTGACCTGGAAGAGATCGCTTTTTAGCGATAAAGTCGCCCGTTGTATCTTTGTGTTTTTATACTTCCGATTCTATATCTATGCTTTGATTACAATAAAGAGTGATATATCTATGTATAGCACGTTAATTAATGTTTTCATTATATTAATATTAAAAAAATTCCGCCCATGGCAATACAGTGATTATCACATCCGTATGCCAAACTCAAAGAGCGTGGATCCGAATCCTGCCCGGCTTAGGCAGTTTACTGACGCTAAGGTGCATATTGTTACAATTAACACATGATAACAATGAGGGAAAATATCGTGATGAAAGCTACGTCGAGATGACTGATGTGCCAATCCCGCCAATTCGCCTTGGACAAGCCTGGCGGTTATCCTTTCCCCCATAAATTGGAGGCACAAGCCCAGTGGGTCGTTTGGGAGGTGTTATTATAATTTGATCATGATACTAGGCGCCCGATATATGCCCGCGACTTCTCTACGCTCGAGTTAAAATTCCCCGGAATTCTGGGTTATACCAAGTACTGCAGTATTTAAAAAAATGTAGGCTGTGGTATGGTTTTAGTGAAAACTGTGTCGCAATAAGCTCATTTTTATTCACCCGAATAACCACAAATCGCTTCCGGGAAAGTGCCCGAAGGATTCCCGGGGAAAAAACTTCTCACGATTTATTATATAAAATTTGCTATCGATCAGTGAAAAAAATCGCATTGGAATTTGGAAAAATGTCAATCTGGCGATTTTAAATAGTTTCTAAAAAAACCCGCGAGACAACAGCGACAACCCCATCGAAAGTGACGCAGCCTCACAACGCGCACATTATGTAAATATGTTATGTGCATTCCGCGGATTTGCGCGGCTTTATATTGCCTGATGAACTTGCCTTCATGAATGTTTATAAAAAAGCGTATTATTGCAACTGCTACCATCTGTGCATGTCAACAAAAGATAAGAAAGTTTTATCATTCTATGAATAAACCTTTGTATGTTTCTTTGCTGATTCGGTCGCAATATTTGCAAGAAATTTCTAGGAAGCTGTTGTTTGAAATGTTTCATTAAAACTAGTTACCCGAGGGCGCTGTACCTAATTATTTTCCACAAACGGTGTGCTCTAAATTCTAGGGACATAGTGTTACGTCGCTATAACCAAAAAGTCGTTACAACTGAGGTTGTTACAACTAAAATCAACTGTAATTGTGTTGTACGAACTTCAGGAATGCATTTAAGTTTTGCGCGTACAGTACTGTATTTATTAAGCTGAATATACGATCAACTCAAAATTAATGCTCTAATAACGTTTCTTTACAGCACCCCAAAAGAGATGGAGAACGAGTTAAATAAAGTCCTAATGCCCGTTACATTCACGAAAGACGGCCAGAGAACGACAGTTTACGGAGTTGGCCGAAACAAATCGCAGGCGAAACGCGCCGCTGCCAAGCTGGCCCTTAAGATATTGGCCATTTAAGTAATAATATTTATGTCGTAAAGAAGCAATTCATTGCGATATATGTATCCATGTCATCCATTTTGTATGCCAGATATTCATAATACAAGTAGGATATGTCCGCGACTTCGTATCTATTGTATTATAAAATTTTGTTTCTGTTAACCGTATCTTTAACACACAATAAAGCATATTCATTCATTCATTCATGCACTGAGTTGTATTTCTGTTGTCGTTCATAACTGATCATGAATATATTAATATTTTCTTAAGTTTTCACGACTTGTATACATAATAAAACTACGGTTTAACGGTTTTAAGCGCGGTAATTAATTTGATTTTGGTTTATCCGACGTTTCGGCCGCTTTTCAGTGGCCGTGGTCACGGACGACAAAGATGACATTTGTCCAACGTGTATTGTTAAAGTTTTATTTAGCCTACCACCAACTTGATCATTTTAATTATTTAGTTTTAATTTTGTTTATGGTTATTATTTACTCTATGGGAGCCTAATCTAATTTACCACCGCTTCACAACATGTTGTGGCTTGAAGAGAAGAAGCGGCGCAAGAAACCCTTCAGCAAACATGCCTAGTTATTATGAATATATTATTTATTTCAGCTCGAATTTTTGACGAATAGTTTATTATCGTAATTCATATTAATATTATAAATGTGAAAGTAACTGTCTGTCTGTTCCGTTTTCACGGAAAAACTACTGGACCGATTTGGCTGAAACTGGTTTTTATCTTATAATTTTGCCATTTTCGTCATTTTGGTAATCCAGTATATTTAGGCAGTCATATATTCGCGGTCGTATATTTTTTTATTGTATTAGAATCGTAATTTGCAATGTTATATTATTATAAAAACGGATGAGGTCAAAAATAACATGTAAAGTATAGAAGATGTATGTTTTTTATACTCGACAGAATCTGCTCTCGTGATAATTTTGAACCGAGTTTTTCTACACTGGTGTTTTTTTGTTGTTATAATTTGGAAATTTATTTAATTAATATTAAAAAAAATAGTTTCGATATTATTATTTTATAAGAATCAAATAAAATTTTATTAAATTTATATTTAATAGAATAAAATTTTATTAAATGTATATTTAATAAAATGTTATTATATATTTACATTTTTCTATTTTAACAGGGAGAGAGAGAGAGATATATATATATATTGATGGCGATGATGACGAACGGATGAATTATTATGTAATTGAAAAAGAATTTAATAAACATAACTTTCTATTAAACATGTTTTATTTTAGGCTAAATTGAATAGTAAAATAAACCCCATTATATTTTCTAAATGGAGCTTTCATAAATGCATATACGGATCACTGTAATAAATAATAAAGGTCGCAACTTCGCAAAACCTGTACCATGGAAGAACACTAATATAATAATTATTAATATTATGATGAATACTAGTATCTTAGTCCACGATCTGTGTAGATTGTAGTATATTTAAAACTAGAGCTTTTCCCTGCAGATCAAACCCTGGTGTACCTATATATAGTTCTTATTTGTTAATTTACGGAGCAAGCAGTCGATACTGGTTACATTGTATTAATTTTGTATCAAGACTATTTCTCTCTCAAAGACTTACTTAATTTTATCTTCCATTTCATTCATTGAATGACTATTGAACTATAACTGAATAATTTATTTGGTTAAAGCAGGTTACATTATGTATAAATTTTTTAGATTTAAAACTACTTTCGTGTTCAATTTACTACAATAGCTAAGACACGAGTCAATAAAAATATAGTCTATTGTCTAGGTTCTAGGCCATCGACTCCCTGGCCTGGGGGTCGTAGACTTTATACAAGTACAAATGTGTCAATCAACATATAAGTAAAGTATTATAGTGCTCGCAAGATAACTCTGCGCGCGGCTGAAATCGGAACTAATCCATGTGCCGCGGCCGCCATCTTGTCGTTTACTTCAGGTGATATGAGAGTGTGTTGTGTTCCGTGTTTTTATTAATTTTCAAAGTTAATACTCGCTGTCACCATGCCGAAAGTGATTAAAAGTGATGGCCGTGATATTATCTTAAAGGTGAAAAGTGCTTGTGAAGAAGAACGTGACAATAACGGGCCTACAACTGCGTTTAACAAAGTCAGAGCCCGCGTTGCATATTTGACAGGTTAGTTTTAGGGTTGCCATAACATCAAAACTATCTTTATTTTCTGGTTTTGCTATTAGCTTTTTACGACATGTGTACAATACAGTGTAAACTACATAATTCTATTTAATGAAAAACTTTGTAAAATGTAAATATTGTTACGGTTTGTTTGATTAACATTCTTTTCTATATATTGAAACAACATAACGTAAAGTGTATTGTGATTATCTAGCACGTGTTTACTTACTGTATTTTCCTATTATCGTCCTATTCTATAAAAAAAATGCACTATTGTATTCCAACAGACAGAAGTGCCCTCAAGAGAATTCTAAATTTTAACTGATTACCTGTAACACTGTTTATATTATTATTCTTACTTTGTTATAGGTGTTTTCGAACGTACTGTCATCCAAATAACTCAAGAGGGTATTACTGCAGCAACTTCATCTTCAAAAATTGTGACACCCGGAAAAAAAGGAACCGAAAAAAAGCAATTGATGATTTAGAACGATTTTGATAAGTGCGTTATAAGGCATCAAATTCAATCCTTTTACTGAAAGCTAATATTGATTTCAAATATGGCAGAAGCTCTTCAAGGAGTATTTTAAAAACTATGGGCTATAAATACAAAGTGCTAGGTATTGATCGAACGCAGTGATATAGCACCTTGGAGAGCAAGATATATCCTGAGGCTACGCAAGAATCGCCAGAGGATAATCGGTCATTTATCTTGATGAAACATATATACATGCTTTATACCATTTACAAAAATGTTGGCAATCCAAGGAACAGCCTGGCATTCTTGCTTCTGATAGTGTTGGAGGCAAAACTCGTTTCATTGAAAACGGACTGCTGCTATTCAGGTCCAGATCCAAATCAAGTGATTATCACGACGACATGAATTCCGCGAATTTCATGCGATGGATGACAGAAAAGATAGTGCCAAATCTACCATCGAACTGCATTGTAGTGATGGATAATTAATGCATCATACCACTGTACACAGGTAAACAAGGCGCCTACGATGAGGAATGTAAAAGCAGAGCTTAGAAAAGAATCCAATAGAAAACATTTGCAATTTGAATTTGGCAATTGTGAAGAGGCGCATTGCAGAAAAAAATTTCGCTCAAGCTCCTAGTAACATAGAAGCATTTACAGAGGCAGCTTTCCAAACAATACAATATTCCACAGAAGAGTGGCTCAATGTATGTCTACATGTAGAAAAAAATGAGGATAAATTTTTTGAATCAGACAGACTAATGGATATGGAAATAATTAATGTCACAGACGACACATCCGACTCTTCTGATGAAGAACCTAGCCTGTGTTCTGATGAAGATGTTCAAATGGAAGGTATTAACCCATTACAAGACCATTCTTACTCCAAATTTAAAATATCTACTATATATTCAATAAAAGACTTAGAAGGTTGTAGACTTTTAATTTTTCCTTTTTTTTGTTTATTTAAGATTGAATAATAAAGGATATAATAAATAAATTTTAATTATATAATATAAAATAATATAATTTATGTTTATGTAATTTAATTTATCATAACTGTTTTAAGTATTTAAACTGTTTAAAATAGAAATAATGATTTATGAAAGTAAGTTTTAGTTTAAAAATATTCACTCTTAGCATTTTCCGCTACATGTGGTCTTTGGAAGCGTGAGGGGTCAAACTGGCAATATTAAATACGCCACCCGTCGCGCGGTTATCTTGCGCGCACTCTAGTCACCTGAGGTAGGGGGGGGGGGGGGGGGGGGGGGGGTTAGACGGGGAGGGCGCGATTGACAGACGCACACGATATGTACTTAATTAAAATCTACAATATTATAAAATTCTAAACATGCCTTGTCTGTACATTGACGCTATTAGAAAAGAACAAATGAAATAGACGATATAAACGATGGAGAACACGATGCAATTTATTTTAGATTTCTTGTCTGTTCGGGATTCACGTAAAAACTACAGCTTACATCCTTTTTTTAAATGCTGTGATACTTTGTGTCCCGGGTACATATATCGCGTTTTATTATAATTGTCTAGTAAAGGGGTCGACGCAGGTCTTTATAACTTTTTGTTTTTATCGTGGGCCACGACATAAAATCGTCGAGAAACAATGGTCTAGAGTTAGACAGTTAACACTTAGGATACATTTAATCCCAATAAAGGACGTAGTTTCCTTAAAATAAACGGTATAGCAAAATAGATGGCGCTGCAATCGCGTTTTTTCAATTCCCAACCAATAACTAGGTACGTCGCATAAACATGTCATGCATCGTAGACAGAGAATAGGTTTCTCTTTCTACGTCATGCAATTACTTCTTATTAGGTTGGCTTCGACTCGCCTGTATGTTTTGCTGGGTAGTTACGTAAACTATATGGATTTAGTTTTTTTTATTATTATAGAGAATTTAACAAGAAACAGTAAATTAAGTTTATAAGCAAGTTACATAGAGCTACCAATAAGGGACTTTCATACGGCGCAGCCGCGGGGAAAACTAGATAAAAATAAATCAAAATTTTACCATATCAAATGGATTTTATTATTTAAACTGCGTACATAATAACTTAGAGGAAATATGTGCTGGGCCTCTTGTAGGCGAACTTGTTGAGGCGCTTGTGGTGGTGCACGCGCTTAGGCAGCGGGAAGCGGATGCTGCTGTTGTGGAACTGCTTCACCTGTGGCCGACGGCATAAGGCCGCCTTGATCACCTCCACTTTGATGATCTGCAAACAGATTGCAAATGTTAATTATGCGCTAATCAGCTGTATTTAAACTAAGATGAGGGTGAGTAAAGCGTCATCCATAAATTATTTCACACGCCCGCCCGCTCACTTCTAGCACATATGTGTCCGCGAGTCCGCGATGAGAGTGCAGGTCGCGTTTGTGCACGTGATCGTTGTGTTGTTGTCTCACTCTGTTTATATAGGAGTTGTGAGATAGTATATATATATATATATATATACATACGAGATAGTGTTAGTCTTGCGGCTTTTTGGTATATCGATAATTGTCTCAAAGGAGCGTACGTGTTAATTGGGGGAGGAGGTCGACGAAATGTGAAGGGTGGGAGGCGATTTCGTGACGTCACATTACGAAATCTAATATATAAGCTAATTATGGAACTGCAGTTTAAATTTAATCATTTCTTGATGTAAAATGGAAAAATATGTGATGTCACAATAGGGAGGAATGTCAGGAATGTGACCAGCTGTGACAAGGACAGGGGAAGGAGTCAAAAATCATGAAATTCATGTGACATAATTTCATCCACAATTAAAGGTAAAAAGGAACTGTAATCATATTATCGCTTTCCGGTGTCTGCGTCCAGAAATGATCTCAGCAATTTTTAAAATAAGGCACATACAACCACAGTCAATATCCAGGAACATTATTCCAGATGAAGCTCAACTTTAAGAGTGTATTCATTAACACTTTCTGTATAAGGTTATGTGCTTTTACTAATAGCTAGTGCAGCACTACTTCAGTTCAAAAAGTTTTGTGTTTTTGAACCTTTTTTATATAATTGATGTGGAGATATAATTATAATCTCAATATACGCATATGGTGAAGCAGATGATCATGAGCTTCAGTGTATTTTCTAATTATGCTAGTGTTAAGTGTGTAAATAACAGAAATAGGGAAATGACATATTTTAAAGTGGTTGACATAAGCAGGGAATTAATTGCCTACATTTCTTACTAATATATTTCTTTCATAAAATGTACTTTAGCAGTACTCAGTTTAAATAAAAACTTATGAATTTACAATATGTTTCTACAATCCATTATTTTTGAAGTCTCATGTTTTATTTCAATCTATCAACTACAGATTGTAGTAGATTAGCTTGAGATCAATTTAGAAAAGAATGTATCTAATTAAAATTGTATGAACTCATATGACATGTGTATATTTATGTTATAGGATAATGGAAAGTAGTTACATTATTATCTATGGACATTTGCGACACCAACATACAACTACCAAGCAGGCCACCCCCACAAAAGCAGTGGGATGTTGGTTCAGTATATCGGAGTTAAATTATAAACTTTTTTGTAAAATTTTCATAATACTAACCAGTCTAGATTTTGACCAAAAAAACTGGATTTTCTCAGGTTTAAATGACATTAAGTTGTAATTATGTTTTCTTTCAGTTCTTGACCAAAAGTCTAGACTATTGATTAAACACCTTATTTTATTATAAACCTAGCACACATGTCCAATTGTCCATGTAATCTGTAGAGATTACTCCAAACTTTATGGCATGTCTATATTAGCTGAATAAGGCAGTGTTATACCCAGTTTTGTATGAAAAAGAATAAATGAAAATGTATTTAACAACCACCAGCCATGTGTGCCTTTCAGGTGGACTATTGCACTAAACAGAGACAAAAATATAAAATTGACATATTAATAACATTCATGTTATTTGTGATGAAACTTGAAGATTGATGACCATACCATGATTTAAAATATACTCAAATTTGTTATTTACATGTATTGAGTGAGCGCGTGCCCTATGTCTCGCTCCCATATCCCTGTAGCATTGGGTGACAGCGCCACCAACGCTGAGGTCGCGGTACTCGCGGTACATGTTGTGGATACCAGAACGGGACTCGTAACGCAGCCAAATGCCAAAGTTCTTTATCTTGATGGGGCTCTTCTCTGGGATTTCCTGTAAAGTACATTTATACTTGTATAAAATTGTGATATTAACAATAATTTTATATTTGTTTGTCCTTTATTTATAGTATAGGAAATGAATTAATTATCATATCCTATTGTAGTAATGGAATGAACATACAATACTTATTATCCCATATAAGGAAAAAGTTTAGCAGTGAAAGTGAATTGATTAATTTTTATTTGAGATTACAATATATGTACTCGTAATACAGTCGTGAACTATAATGTGAAAATCTTTTAACATACAGTTAATTCCATTTGGTTGCTTTACTTCAACATTCATGCATTAATATTCCTTTCATAGTGTACTAGAGGTTTTCCCGCGGCTATACTGCATAAAAACCTTAGGTAGTAGCTCTATTTTACATATATACAAATTTACTTTGGTGTTATGTATACAAATATAAACCTTCAATACTTAAGTTTCTTGTTTAATTCAAAACATATACAAAGAAACTGTAATGCATGTAATGAAAATGCAATAAATGATGATTTGATTTGAACTAAGTCCATATAGTTTAGACAACTGCACAGCAAAACATAAAGAAAATTCGCGGCCAACCTGAATGACATGTGGCCAACTTGACAATTTTGTTGTTGAAATACAGCAATATTGAAATACATCACAATTGCAGTCTCATCTCTTTTTTAAGAATTCAGCAAATATTTAGAGCAATTTTTATGTGTATTTGTTTTTATAACCAGCTTACAAAAGGTTAGCCTTATAAATATATGAGGTATCATAATTTCTAAGAAATTACTGTTGGTTTTTATTATCCCTAAGGAACTATAGTCTCAGTTTGTAAATTCAATAAACACCAATACATACTGAGTAATAAACCAAGTTATAAATATATAGTTTCAAGGTAAATGGTGGAATTGTATAGACAGATGTATTGTCTATGATAATGGTTTTGTTTTTGCCCAAATGAATTAAATCCTTTAAAATTATATTTGGCAGATTGAATAGCAACTTTTGTTAAATCACCAACTTCCAGTCTTGGATTTTTTCATGTTTTTGTCATTTAGATTTACCTTAGGGGAAACATGAAAATACTGCCCTATTAGATAATAAGGCAGTATTTTTTGTTTTACATTTTGAAGTTTGGTTACAGTGCATATGATATGCACAACTTCAAAATATAAATATTCAATGAGAATTCGAGTTAAAGATTTGGTGTGAATGAAAATAATAACTTCCCAATTTTTGAAGAAAATCATTGATTTTCATAGCAGAAAGTTGATTTTTTTTCTGACATTCCAAATTTGACACCCTGGGCACTAGCGCCTAGTGCCCCCACTGTAAATACACTGTTAAAAGTTACCAATTACTTTGTATATATTATTTAAAAGTTTATCTTTTGAAATAACTACAATTGTAATGTGGACACAACAGATATGTATAAACAATGGTAATTATGCATTAACCCAGAATGGAAAAATAAGCATTATTATATATTACAATTCTATTAATATGGTTTGCTATGGTATAAAAACGATTTTAAAATCGTCGGAAAGCCGTCATTTAGATTAAAATCAAAGAAATAATCAAATTAATACGATTTTACACAGACTGCCTAATAAACTAATATTATTAATAAAAAATAATAGCACAATTTACCAAAACGTTGTGATTTTGAGCACAAACACATAACTTAAAACCAATCAATATTTTACAACGTTAGTCAATAAAGCAGTTCATATTTTTTGCTTAGAAAACTACAAAACATTTTCTTCCCAGTTCCCGTTAGAAACGCCATATTATTACTATAGTTATTAGTTCACCACAATGGCAAGGCAAAGGAATCTAGTCCATACAGACAGGTCTGTTGTGTAAGTATTCTTGTAGCTCGATTCTTGTAGCTCGGCGCACATACTCAAAATATAGAAAGGTTGTGGCGTGACATAAAAGCAAATGTTCCACAATATGGTCGTCGAGAACAACATTTTACTAGTTATTTAGCTGAAGCTAGATTTCGCCAAACTTTTACTTCCGCTGGTAACAGATTTCACGAGTTCTGGAAGGCAGCTGGTATATTATATCCTCCCAGCAATTAGGTAAGTTTGAATATTAAGATATAATATCACATCAAATACAGTGAGTTGGGTTCGGTTAGCTTTAGACCGAAGCCCACGAGCCGAGCGAGCGGAGCGAGCGTGCCGCGACAGCGGCCGGCGAGTGGCAGAACCGACTGTAACCATTTATTCATTGGTAACTATTTAAACAATGGTTACAGTCGGTTCTGCCACTCGCCGGCCGCTGCCGCGGCACGCTCGCTCGGCTCGTGCGCTTTGGTCTAAAGCTAACCGAACCCAACTCACTGTTATGGTTATTGGTTGCGACCTTTGACTGCCCCTCATAACCTATACTTACTTGATTTTGCTAACATTGACATTCATTACATGTTGTTGGAAATGACATAAGTACAAACTACAAAAGTATAATAATTATCTTATTTACAATAATGTGAAAAATCTAATATTCCATATTTTCATATCATCCAGAAATCTTCCATTTTATTAAATAATTAAATTCTATAATTAAATATAAAATTTTTGCTGTATATATTTAATTCCTTAGCCTGGTGTGTAGTAAAATCTAAAAAAAAACGTTTACTTAATTTGCTAAATTATTTATTTAAATCAAACTTTAAAAAATATATTTGGGAGGCTGTATGGTCTAGGATCTTTGCCTGTTCTTCAAATAGTGAAGAACACAAAACTACTACTACACATGTTTAATCAAATGTGGCTTTTTCAGTTGTCACAAGAACTTCGTTGAATGGCGTCAATTTCACCTGCAATGAACTGAAGCTATACGAACACTTCATATATCAGAATTGGCTGTATGGACTAGATTCCTTTGCCTGATTCATGGTTATTAGCAAATAAATAGTAGTTTGTGATTGTGGCAAATAACAATAGCGTAATGTGATACAATACTTATAATTTTAAATTGGTTTTATCAGTTAATTATTACATATACTAATATTATAAATTTGCAATATAATCTTGAAATTAAATATGCTGTGCTTTTTTCATAATTAGGTAAGTTTTCACGCTAAAATTGAACATTATTTCTATCGCAAATATGACGCACATATTTAACGTAATTAATTCTATTGTTTATTAATTTTTTGCCTATATGATAACTTGCCGACGATTTTAATATCGTTTTTGTATCATAGCAAACCATATTAATTATCTTTGTAATATAAAATAATGCTTATTTTTCCATTCCGGGTTAATGCATAATTACCTAAACAATATTTACCTTAATAGAAACAATTTCACCAGTAGTCTTCTTAAACTTCTTCAACTGCCTCAAGAAATACCAGAAACGAGATTTAGCCACAATTGGGTCTGGAGAGAAGATTCTCATCTTGTATAGGGGTGGCTTTGGCTCGCTCTCCGAAGGGAGCTTGCGCCCGATGACCTCATATTCCTTCAACTGTAAAACAAAACAATTCTAGAATCAAAGAGAAGCAGGAATCGGCATCACAACAGGACATAACCTCAAAATTATACATATTGTTGCGAATGCACTCGGTTATAGGATCTATTAGATTGCATATATTATAAGAATAAAGCTTGAACCTGAACTCTAACAATCAACAGAAACACTGTTTAAATTGTTGTCGAACTACATACAAGGTATGGTCGTGACGACAACGTGTATATCACATATTATTTTGCCATTATCTTTTATTTACACTTGGAGTTTATTAAGAACTACAATTCATTTTCCTTGTATAAAACAGACAAATTTCACCTTTTTTTCACTTAAAAACACAAAACTTACCTCTCCTTTAGCCTTCATTTTCAGAGTTTTTGTACAAAAAGAATCTGTCAACGGAAACGGAACAATAACGCAAGTCACAAAAGAAGGAATCCTGAACTTCCTGAAGATGGCGTTTCAATTTAGTGTTACCTACTACTTTTATAAAGTAATTACAACTTTGGATTTTTAAGGTGCCTACACATTACCGGACACATTGATGAGCCGCGGCTGACGCCAACTCATTTTCTTCCTACTCAAGCGCGGGCAAATGGGACACAGGTTCAAGTTTGGTGGAGGAGTGGAGGGTTGAGCACGTCTGTATAAGAGACCCACACAAGCCGTGCGGTGCTTAGTCATTCCGTATAATGTTTAACCCCCACAAAGGACCCGGTATTGTATACGAAATCTATTCCCCCTGCGTCGTCAAAAAACTACAATCCACGCAATCCCGGCGCTAACAGCTCAAATACATTATTTATGTTCATTGGTCCTGCATTGCAGCACGCCGCGTAATAGCAGAATCGTGAATGTCGTTGCAGCCTGCATTGCGTCTGGCAGCACCGAATGACTTTTGAGTCCTGCAAAGTCCGCCTACTGTAGGTCTGAATTGCAATATCGTGTATGGGCCCCTTAAGGTTAGTTTCAGTGACCTTGGGAGAGTTTCTGGCGGGAACTGAAAGGATATATTGTGCTGTGCTATATTTTCTAAAGATGTGAAAAATTACTGTAAAATGAACAATAGTTGATTATTGATAGGTTTTGAGTAGTAATTATGTGTTTTGTGAGAAATGTGAACCGTATAGTCGAATGTGGCCTTTTGAGTTGTCACAAGAACTCCGTTGAATGGCATCAGCTGATAACCTACAGTTCAGCTGTGCTACACATAGATTTAAGCTGCCATAAGAACTTTCCTTCTTTGCGTAAATAAAAATAAAACATTGTAATTTTTTGCTTTTAACAACTGAAATTTATAAGAAACTAGAGGTTGCCCGAACAGACGTCCTCCCTTAAAAATCAAAAATCTGGGACTCGATTCCAGCATACTGGTTCCAATTGTGAATCTAAATATTCTGGGGACCGTCCACTCAAACAGTAAAAAACTTCATCATAATTTGTAAAGTCGGTCGCAAGTTATGTGAGTACATACATTTCTAAGATTTTTTTATATATAGAAGATAGATTTAGACCAAACTGGGTTTAAAGGTCTTGTAGCCAGAACTGTAAATAATTTTTCAAATTATTCAGTCTTAAGTTTTTTACAGCAATTTGACATTTACTTCTTTTAATTGCCATTTGCCAAATAATCAAACAACTGACATTGACATAGTGAACTTTGCTTAAGTGCTTCCATTTTTTTTCTAGTTTTAAAATTGTTTGCTTGTTGTTCATACGTTTCGTGGTGTGTGTTTAAAAAATAAATTAAAATGTCTTGACCTTTGGAAGTAATATGTGATATTTAAGTAATATCATCTCAATATTAAAACATGTTTTCAAGGAAGATAACACGTGTAGTCAAGTATGGCTTGTACGGGAGCGTGGCCATCGGAGGCAGTGTAGCAGCTTTGAAACTTCACGATGACTACGGTTCTCTGGCAGTCGTCAGGCTTACCAGGACTGCTGTGACTGCGGTGGAGATTGGGAGTACCTACAAAGCTATGTTGTATAGTAAAGAATGGGACAAAACATCACAAGAATATTTTGAGGCGAAGAGTCAGGCGCATCAAATTGGGGCAGAGAAACTACTTGAACTATGCAAAGCTAACAAAGGTGTGTACATTAAAGTTGGACAACATGTTGGTGCTTTAGATTACTTGTTGCCTAACGAATATGTCACCACAATGCGGATATTGCATAAGGATGCTCCCAAGAATACTGTTGAGGAACTTTTTAATGTAATTAGAGAAGATTTAAAAAAAGACGTGAGTATTATGCTTCCACTGAAAAATGAATTGAATTTATATGGATACTTACAGATTACTTAACTGCTTCCTTATTAATTTTGTTCCATTTTCCCTATAAAGAAATTTAAGAAAGGGCTCAACTTTACAATAATGGACACTGAATTTTACGAAAATCAAGTTTAGGGGTATACATACGCCTTATATATAGACACTAGACCTCTTATTTGGGCTAGGAAACAAGTTTTTAGGGTCCACCAACAAGTTTTGAATGAATAATGGGAGAAACAAAAATACGTTTGATAAACAAGGTTATGTCACTTTTGTTGAAAAAAACTTTGATTTGTCTTTAGGAATACACTTATACATGATATATAAACACTAAAACCGCTTTTTAGTTTAGTAAACAAGTTTTGAATTAGTTTATAATTTTAAAGTACATAATAATAAATCACAGTACTGTCACTTTTTCACTTTACGTTGATAAATAAATTTTACCAAATCAGTATGTCAATAATATCGATTTTTTAATTCGAATATCATTCGATATTCCAATAATATCCATTTTGAAATATGAAAATTATTGTTATTGCTTATATATTACGAGTTTGAATGAGTAGTATTTGTAATTGATTTATTTTTATTACAAATATCGATGCATTAGGCGGCACTATGAATATTTTGCTGCCTTTTTATTTTTTAATAATGAGCGACTACGAACTGGTGCAAGGACAGTGTTTCTCGCGACCAGTAACTTAAACAGTGAGTTGGTTGGGTTGGGTTAGTGTTTATACCAAAGCGCCAGAACCGACTGTTACTTTATTTATTGATAACTATTTAAATGGTGGTTACAAATCGGTTGTGACATTTGTTGACCGCTGTCCTGGCACACTTGCTTTGATCGATAGGCTTGTGGGCTTTAGTCCGCATTTTTAGACTGTATTAAATGTTTTTCACATTGACCAATAACTTTTCTTCTGCATTTCTCGTCTTTAGACACAAGAAATAATACACTATTTTGAAACAAATTAGTAAAGTTATGTTTACTAAAATCATATCTCAAAAACTACATGTCTCCTAGACATGGGGGTTGCAGGAGGGAGAAGTACTCTTCCCCCTTCCCCCTCCCCCCTCCACTACTTAAAATTCAGTGTCCATTATTGTAAAGTTGAACCCTCAGCTGTGACAGGATAAGTCCAGCATTGACAATCACAGTATGTGATTATCCTTAGAGGCATAAACATCACAAGCAAAATTTACAGGTGTAAATGACCGAGCATAGGCTTTATGAAAATTATTTTTTTGCACTTTTAGATCATTGTATATTTTCTGTTTTACTTATATTTTTAATTTTGATTACATAACTTGTTTTAATTTGATTTTTATAGCCTAAAGAACTATTTGATGATTTTGAATTGGAGCCACTTGGTACAGCATCACTGGCGCAAGTACACAGAGCAAAGTTAAAAGATGGCACAGATGTTGCAGTAAAAGTTCAACATCATTTTGTCAGAAAAAATATTGGTATAGATATACAATGGATGGAGTTTATCATAAATGCAATGTCAAAAGTGTTCCCTGATTTTGAAATGCAATGGTTAATAGATGAGACAAAGAAGAATATTGCAAAGGAACTAGACTTTTTACAAGAAGGAAAAAATGCAGAAAGAGTGTCAAATATGTTCAGTCATTATAAATGGTTGAAAGTGCCAAAGATTTTTTGGGATTATAGTTCAGAAAGAGTATTAGTTATGGAATATGTTGAGGGGGGCCTAGTAAATGATACAAAATACATTGAAGTAAGTATTTATTTTGTTTTTTTTCAGTGATATATGTAAACTGTATGCTTTTTATGTTTATCATTGAGTCAATGTTAATTATACAAAAAAGAAATAATGCTAACAATAACCACTACACATAAAAAATTGTCTTAAACCACTGTCACTTGATGGGAACATTCAAAAGGCTGGCACTGTTACCACATTAATTATATTCAACTTCATTTTGAATCTGGCGTATAGATAGTAAGTAGATTAATATATGTGAAATGGTTATTATTAGGTAAAATCAGTATTCCAGTAAAGTAACTGCCTCTTAATGATTTCAGACATTTTCAAATTATTTAAAAAATATGTATATTTCATTATGTTTTTACTTTTACTGCTGCATTCATAGATCTTAAAGGACAATCAACTTACACTATAGACTTACATCCACAATTTAATCAACATACTTATGTGTGAGATAATAAGTTAAAAAGATTCTGATATTTTCTTTCATTAATTTTTTTTATTTGTATTCCAATATTTATGATAAATTATTGTTAAAGCTAAATTATCCAAAAATCTTTAGTTAAAAATAAAATTACCAGACTATGTTATGAAAATTTTTGTGAACTTTAGAAGCCAGATTTCAAGTTTTGGGATCCTTGACCTTATGACAACTGTATGTCGTGTCACACTTACATAATTCTTTTCCATTTGTTCATGAGCTTTTCATTCACTGGTTTACCATACTGCAATGTGGTAAATTAATGTAATTCCCAATGGAAGTCCATTTCTTCTTTTTGCCACTGGTTGTTATAAAAGATTGACATCCAGTGAATAAAACATTAATGTTATTCAATTTACTTTGCTAATCTCAGAGTGCTGCATATAAGATTTTTTAACTTTGTGCCATATACCCCAGTCCTCTGCTTTGCTCATCTAGTCTACAGACAATGACCTTGCATAGCTCATTGTTTCACTAGGTTGGAGAATATTTTACACTGCTTACTATAGGACATTAGGACATAGGGTCTTTACTATAGGACTATCTGCTTCTTCAGTCCAGTGAGAGATGAGACCACCATACATCAATCATAATGCAAATATAAATTTGTTTTTAATATATCAAGACTTGTGTTCACAATTATCATAAGGGACATACCACCATTTTTAGAATAAGTAATAAAACGGATTTTTTTTCTTATTATAAACATTGTAACAACATCAAATAAAACTATTTAAAAAGTAGTTTTACTTGCTGTTCTGAAAAAGTGATGATGTTTCTCTTAGAACAATTGGTGGCTATGCATATTGATATGTACAGTTTAAACATGACTTAAAATATATTTTTAGAAACACAAAATAGACAAGGTTGATTTATGCACAAAACTTGGAGACTTGTACTCTCATATGATCTTCATAAGTGGTTTTGTGCACAGTGACCCACACCCTGGTAATATTCTCATTAAGCAAGATCCAAAAGACAAAGAAGTCACAGTCTACTTGCTGGACCATGGTTTGTATGCTGTAAGTTGTAGATGAGTATAATGAAATAATTTTGTTTAATTAGTTTAAGTTAACTATTTTAAATGTAATTAGTTTAAATAAAAGGCTACTTAACTTTAGTATTTTAGATACACAGTTGCATATAGAAAATATTTACTTCATTCAAAATTTCTTACATTTAGTCAATCAAATTCAAATTTATTTATAAGCTATGATATGCCCGTGACTTCGTCCACGCTTGACTTGAAAATCCCGCGGGATTCCCGAGACACAAAATGCCGTAACATTAAAAAAAAAGAATTAAGCTATTGTTTTAGTGAAAACTTTGAATAAGCCAATTTTTTGCAGACCCGAACAACTATAAACCGCCCCCGGGCGAATATCCGCGGGATTCCCGGGATAAAATAATCACATTGGATTACGTATTTGCGTACATATCAATCAGTGAAAATATTACATTGATTGATTCTATTTTTTGGCTATTTTAAACCATTCCCAAAAGAATTCCCGCGGTATTCCCAGGATAAAAAGCAGTGTAGATTTTAAGTCTAAAAATGTCTTGTCGATCAGCGAAATCAGCTCAGAATCCCGAACAAACAGACAAGAAATCTAAAAAAATGTATTATGCTTTCTATTGTTTATATAGTCTATTCCAATTTCTTTTTAAATTGCTTTAATGTACAGCCACAGCCTGTTTAGAATTTTATAATATTACACAAAGATTATGCAATAATAAATTTCACAGACAAGGGTTCTTTTTGAAAAAATATTTAATGATTAATATAGTGTATAGTAATGTTCATATTTTATTTTAACTCAAAAATGAAAGTTCAAAAGAAAAATTAAAATAATTTTACATCACATGATAATATTACTACTCAATCGTAAAATTGACATAACTATGTATAATTATTGGTATGATTGTCAGATTATATAAACTATTATAAACTAGCCAAAATAGTTTCTGAAATACAGTTGTGAAAGACGGACACACTGTAGAGTGAGATCATGAGTCTCACTCTCATGAGTATAATATTTTTAAAAGTAATGTTGACAGTCCATAGGCACCTATATTTTATGTGATTCAAATTATTGAATAAGAATTGGTTTTGTTCTTTTTATTTACTATAAAAATTATGTTCTTGTACAAAAAGCTAATAAAATAGAAAGGGTTTAATTAAAATATTTTATATATGTCTACCTGTTATCTGAATCTATTTTATTACAATCCATAAAGCCAATTAGACCAAAATGATAAATAGGTATCATATATTTTTTGATGTTTTGTTATTACAGCAATTAACTGATAAATTCAGATACCACTATTCAAATTTATGGTTGTCAATTATTGACCGAAATCGCGAATCCATGAAGACGCATGCGGAAGCGTTGGGAATTCGCAAAGAATTATATGGTTTATTTGCATGTATGGTGACTGGAAGGCCATGGGACTCCATCATGAAAGGAATTGGTAAAACTAAACCATCATCAGAAGAGGTATAATATTTTATTTTATTTATGTTCAAAAATTTATTGAGGGGCAGAATTATTTTTGATGTAACCAGAATAGCAGCTATATCTGAACCAAAACTTTATAAAACGGAATAGACCCCTAAACTTTGCTAATCCAGAATTAAACAGAAGATGAAAATGTTGTAAAAGTTTAAATGAATTGTAATAAAATGAAATCTAGTGGTTGATTACTATATAAAAGCTGTGATGTGTCACAGAATTAAATCGCCTTTTAATTTACACAAAGTATGTTTTTGGCATACCATTTGTCGATAATATACATATTTGTTTGCTTTCAGAAATCGACATTCCAAAACGAGTTACCCCACCTTTTGCACTATGTGACGGAATGTTTGGAACATGTAGACAGGCAAGCACTTTTAGTGCTCAAGACAAATGACCTTATACGAAGTATAGAATACGCGCTGGGGCTTCAATGGCGCATGTGCGGTTTCGTTATTATGAGCAAGTGTTGCTATCAAAGTGTCTATGAGGCTGAATATAGAGTAAGTATAACTTCAAATTAATATTTTTTAAACATTTTATGTACATGCACTCGTAAACAAAGAACCTTTTCTGTTGACTTTGTCATCAATTTTGGTCTTCATATGCAAGAATACAAACATGCGGTTAAGGACACATCAAAATAAATAATTAATTGAACTGTTAATAAGTGTTCAACTTTAATTCAATTATAACCTTATTTAAATATTTTTTATTTTGTTTCAGAATACTAACTCCATCATACAAAAACAATATCTCAATGCGAAATATGGATGGTGGATGTTGATGTTATATTTCTACAGTTTTTATCTTAATATATTACACAGAGTGTCTTTCAATAGTTAATTTGGACAAACAGTTTTAAGAATCTTAATGCAGGTTAGGTTATGGGAATGAAAAAAATACGCCAGTGTTGTAACTTTTGGATTTACTAAGCTTTAATCATTTATTGCTTGAATAAATTGACTGGAAAAAGTAATTATTTCTTAGTCAAACACTAGTCCAAAGAATACCTCTAAGGGTAGAAGAATAATTTATGAAGAATTTGTATATATAAGAATCAAAACTAGATTATTTATAACGTGTATTTATTAAAAGTATTATTCAGTGTTATTGTTAAGATATATTTTTAAATACAATTATTTATTTTCTGTTTAGAACTTTTATTTTTTGCCTTTACTAATATTTTTTTAACCGACTTCGAAAAAAGGAGGAGGTTCTCAATTCGTCGGGATCTTTTTTTTTTTTGCTTTTTTTATGTATGTTCGCCGATAACTCCGTGATTTATGATCCGATTTACGTGATTCTTTTTTTGTTCGACGCGGAATAGCTTCCAATTGGTCCCCTAAAATTTTTACATAGTTTGGCCCAGTAGTTTTCATTTTATGAACATTTTTCATGGAAATAATTATCACTCCGTTCCATATGTACACCGATTACTCTGAGATTTATGATTCGATTTACGTGTTTCTTTTTTTATTTGACGCGGAATAGCTGCCATGTGGTCCCCTAAAAATTTTATATAGTTTGGCCCAGTAGTTTTCATTTTATGAACATTTTTCATGGAAATAATTTTCACTCCGTTCCATATGTACACCGATTACTCTGAGATTTATGATTCGATTTACGTGTTTCTTTTTTGTTCGACGCGGAATAGCTGCCATGTGGTCCCCTAAAAATTTTACATAGTTTGGCCCAGTAGTTTTCATTTTACGAACATTTTTTTGTTCCCGGTTCTTGGGACCTATATTTTTTAAGAAGCGCGGCACCATTCGTAGGTCCACCCATACATAGCTAGACACTAAAAAGTAACAAATAAAATTTAAAAACTTCGTTTAAAAAAACCGACTTCAAAAACGAAAAAACTAAAATGTATAAAATAACTTATTTCTAAAGCTATTATTATTAATATATATTATCTAAAACATCTATAAGTCGGTGCAAAGTAAAACATAAAAAAACTATATTTTAAAAATTACTAAGCACCGACTTTAAGATGTTTTAGATAATATATATTAATAATAATAGCTTTAGAAATAAGTTATTTTATACATTTTAGTTTTTTCGTTTTTGAAGTCGGTTTTTTTAAACGAAGTTTTAAAATTTTGATACTATGCACATAGGACTAAGGTAGAATTTAAAGATTGACAAAGTGTAAAATAGTATCATTAAATTAGTTAGCGATTAGCAAAATCTGTATTATAAAATTCTAAACATATCGTGTCTGTGTACATTGAAGATATAAAAAAACTGAAATAAATTATATAAACGATAGACAACACGATGCAATATTTTAGATTGTCTGTTCGGGATTCACGTAAAACTACTGGGCCGATTTCGATGCAGTTTTCGCTGATCGACAACAAATTCTTAAACTTAAAATCTGTTCTACTTTTTATCCTGGGAATGTCGCGGGAATTTTTCTGGGAATTATTTAAAATTCCAGGGATACAATGGCTAAACACATGCAACGTTTTCCAGAACCAAGAGTGTCCAATAATTTGAACTTTGCAGATTATAAGAAATCAGATTTAACTTGTAGGATATCCACCTCCTCTATTTTTCGATTACACCGCAGGAAAAGTCAGGATAACTTTACAAATATTTTATTAAAGATACAAAGTGATCTCTCCACTTTAAGTAATAAATTGTCTTATTTGGAAACGAGAATACATACCTAAAAATCATATATGTGGTTTTCTCTTTTTTATTAACTACACTGTAGTAAAGAATGTACTGGGTTATTGGTAAGGGAACGTACCCATACTACGTGACCCATTTTGTTTTCAATATTTTACCCCCGGGATCACACGCCAAGTCGTCAGGAAAGCAATCAGTTAGGTACATAAAATTTTCTAGCCAAGTCACAAGTCACAGTATCCAATAACACGAGCCGGGTCGAGGTTTCATAGCAACGGAAGGTAAAACTTGGAGAAAACTTGTAATTAGTAACAATCGCACGAGTAGACCAGTAGGTCTATAAAAGTACTCTGTGGAGTAGACTAAACATTCCAGTGTATAAAAGTAGTCTGTGACAGAATTTATTATTCTACAACGTAAGCGAGAGCGAGTCTCACATAAATGTGATGTGATGTGATGCATAAATGCATACAAAAATTCTCATTTATTTTTTATGATGCAGCCTGTTCTTTATGTATGCATATAGATTATTATGATTTTATATTTTTTTAATAAGCACCGGAACATAAACTCTTTAAATCTGCAAAGAAAATTAGAATCTGAGCAATTAGTTATTTTTTGTGAGTTTTTTAAAGAATGAAACTGGTGTTTCTAGAAAAACTCATAAGAATTCAATTATCACTATTCTATTCTATTTTTTGGCGATTTGGCTCCAACGCTACTGGCGCTGATTCGGCCAATGTCACAGTAACAATTATCACTAATATCATTGACTTTTGGATAATACAATATGCGTCAAAATTGTTGCCAAGTTGCTCCCCTATGACCTTTTAAAAGGATCCGGTCTAATTACCAATAACCCTGTATAACCAGTCTTAATAACTTCACTTATTCGCCAACAGTTTAACCAACTTTATGATATATTTTTTTATATAACCCATGGAAAAAGAATAATATTTTCAATTATGTAACTTGTAAGCATACATTCGTTATACCATGGAAAAAACGAACAGTATTCTTATTCTATGCTTAAACCAGTAACCATTTTGATTAAAATCAGAAATTGACGTGTATTTTTATAATTAAGAATGTCGTAAATGATCTAAAATCGTAATAAGTAATAAAGTATTTCCCAACACAATTTCAAATAATTATCAAGTACCTATATACGAAGAAACATTTTCCGTTGAGGAAACTATACTGCGTATGCATCTGGTAGTTTGCGCATTGTTTGAAATATTTTTAGCAGTGATTCCCAAAGTGTGCATAATTGACCCCATGGGATCGTTTCTTGCCTAATTTTAATCCATAACATTGAAACAGTATATTACCTGAGAAGTTAATTATATGAAAAAATTATACTCCGACGTCTCGTACCTACATTTGAAGTTATTTTATTATTTTCAAATACTCTAGAATACGGGCACATATGATGGAACCCCCTTGAAGCGAAATAAATTCAAAAATACACACTTGGTCGGACTAATTATCATTAATGATATGTAGTATGGTCTAACGGTCTTATTCGTATTGAATTAGAGTAAGTTTGTAGGCTTCTTTTAGAATCTTAAAGAAGCCTAGAAACTCAATATGAATAAGACCGTATGACTCTTACTACTTTAAGGAACTGTTATATAATCCAACTAGGATATAACCTCGACTTCAACCACGCTTGACTAAAAATCCCGCGGAATTCCCGAGACACAAAGTGCCGCAGCACTTAAAAAATAATGTAGCTTACATTATTTTTTAAGTGCTAATTTTGTAAGAATAAACAATTTTTATGCACCCCGACAACTACAAACCGCTCCCGGAAAAATTCCCGCCGCATTCCCCGGATAATAAAAATATCACACGTTTTATTACCTACATAAAACCTGCTATCGATCAGTGAAAAAACCACTTTTTAATTTAGCCATTTTAAATAATTCCCAGAAAAATTCCCGCGACATTCCCAGGATAAAAAGTAGAACAGATTTTAAGTTTAAGAATTTGTTGTCGATCAGCGAAAACTGCATCGAAATCGGCCCAGTAGTTTTACGTGAATCCCGAACAGACAATCTAAAATATTGCATCGTGTTGTCTATCGTTTATATAATTTATTTCAGTTTTTTTATATCTTCAATGTACACAGACACGATATGTTTAGAATTTTATAATACAGATTTTGCTAATCGCTAACTAATTTAATGATACTATTTTACACTTTGTCAATCTTTAAATTCTACCTTAGTCCTATGTGCATAGTATCAAAATTTTAAAACTTCGTTTAAAAAAACCGACTTCAAAAACGAAAAAACTAAAATGTATAAAATAACTTATTTCTAAAGCTATTATTATTAATATATATTATCTAAAACATCTATAAGTCGGTGCAAAGTAAAACATAAAAAAACTATATTTTAAAAATTACTAAGCACCGACTTTAAGATGTTTTAGATAATATATATTAATAATAATAGCTTTAGAAATAAGTTATTTTATACATTTTAGTTTTTTCGTTTTTGAAGTCGGTTTTTTTAAACGAAGTTTTAAAATTTTGATACTATGCACATAGGACTAAGGTAGAATTTAAAGATTGACAAAGTGTAAAATAGTATCATTAAATTAGTTAGCGATTAGCAAAATCTGTATTATAAAATTCTAAACATATCGTGTCTGTGTACATTGAAGATATAAAAAAACTGAAATAAATTATATAAACGATAGACAACACGATGCAATATTTTAGATTGTCTGTTCGGGATTCACGTAAAACTACTGGGCCGATTTCGATGCAGTTTTCGCTGATCGACAACAAATTCTTAAACTTAAAATCTGTTCTACTTTTTATCCTGGGAATGTCGCGGGAATTTTTCTGGGAATTATTTAAAATGGCTAAATTAAAAAGTGGTTTTTTCACTGATCGATAGCAGGTTTTATGTAGGTAATAAAACGTGTGATATTTTTATTATCCGGGGAATGCGGCGGGAATTTTTCCGGGAGCGGTTTGTAGTTGTCGGGGTGCATAAAAATTGTTTATTCTTACAAAATTAGCACTTAAAAAATAATGTAAGCTACATTATTTTTTAAGTGCTGCGGCACTTTGTGTCTCGGGAATTCCGCGGGATTTTTAGTCAAGCGTGGTTGAAGTCGAGGTTATATCCTAGTTGGATTATATAACAGTTCCTTAAAGTAGTAAGAGTCATACGGTCTTATTCATATTGAGTTTCTAGGCTTCTTTAAGATTCTAAAAGAAGCCTACAAACTTACTCTAATTCAATACGAATAAGACCGTTAGACCATACTACATATCATTAATGATAATTAGTCCGACCAAGTGTGTATTTTTGAATTTATTTCGCTTCAAGGGGGTTCCATCATATGTGCCCGTATTCTAGAGTATTTGAAAATAATAAAATAACTTCAAATGTAGGTACGAGACGTCGGAGTATAATTTTTTCATATAATTAACTTCTCAGGTAATATACTGTTTCAATGTTATGGATTAAAATTAGGCAAGAAACGATCCCATGGGGTCAATTATGCACACTTTGGGAATCACTGCTAAAAATATTTCAAACAATGCGCAAACTACCAGATGCATACGCAGTATAGTTTCCTCAACGGAAAATGTTTCTTCGTATATAGGTACTTGATAATTATTTGAAATTGTGTTGGGAAATACTTTATTACTTATTACGATTTTAGATCATTTACGACATTCTTAATTATAAAAATACACGTCAATTTCTGATTTTAATCAAAATGGTTACTGGTTTAAGCATAGAATAAGAATACTGTTCGTTTTTTCCATGGTATAACGAATGTATGCTTACAAGTTACATAATTGAAAATATTATTCTTTTTCCATGGGTTATATAAAAAAATATATCATAAAGTTGGTTAAACTGTTGGCGAATAAGTGAAGTTATTAAGACTGGTTATACAGGGTTATTGGTAATTAGACCGGATCCTTTTAAAAGGTCATAGGGGAGCAACTTGGCAACAATTTTGACGCATATTGTATTATCCAAAAGTCAATGATATTAGTGATAATTGTTACTGTGACATTGGCCGAATCAGCGCCAGTAGCGTTGGAGCCAAATCGCCAAAAAATAGAATAGAATAGTGATAATTGAATTCTTATGAGTTTTTCTAGAAACACCAGTTTCATTCTTTAAAAAACTCACAAAAAATAACTAATTGCTCAGATTCTAATTTTCTTTGCAGATTTAAAGAGTTTATGTTCCGGTGCTTATTAAAAAAATATAAAATCATAATAATCTATATGCATACATAAAGAACAGGCTGCATCATAAAAAATAAATGAGAATTTTTGTATGCATTTATGCATCACATCACATCACATTTATGTGAGACTCGCTCTCGCTTACGTTGTAGAATAATAAATTCTGTCACAGACTACTTTTATACACTGGAATGTTTAGTCTACTCCACAGAGTACTTTTATAGACCTACTGGTCTACTCGTGCGATTGTTACTAATTACAAGTTTTCTCCAAGTTTTACCTTCCGTTGCTATGAAACCTCGACCCGGCTCGTGTTATTGGATACTGTGACTTGTGACTTGGCTAGAAAATTTTATGTACCTAACTGATTGCTTTCCTGACGACTTGGCGTGTGATCCCGGGGGTAAAATATTGAAAACAAAATGGGTCACGTAGTATGGGTACGTTCCCTTACCAATAACCCAGTACATTCTTTACTACAGTGTAGTTAATAAAAAAGAGAAAACCACATATATGATTTTTAGGTATGTATTCTCGTTTCCAAATAAGACAATTTATTACTTAAAGTGGAGAGATCACTTTGTATCTTTAATAAAATATTTGTAAAGTTATCCTGACTTTTCCTGCGGTGTAATCGAAAAATAGAGGAGGTGGATATCCTACAAGTTAAATCTGATTTCTTATAATCTGCAAAGTTCAAATTATTGGACACTCTTGGTTCTGGAAAACGTTGCATGTGTTTAGCCATTGTATCCCTGGAATTTGCGGATTGGGCTGCGAAATTAAATAAATTTAATTAGAAGTAGATCAGGATACAATTTCCGTGAAAACGAAAGTACCTAAATTATTCGCTGCGCTGCGTGCCACTATATGGCTGTTATAGAATTGGTTTTCCAGCAATGGGAAACAACTTGGAAGCAGAATATACACGAAACAGAAACTCTTTCCTGCCCATTGCCTTTGAAGAAAGATCTTGCTTATTTAGTGTCATCACAGAGCTAAGCAAAATTTGTTGCATTTCTTCAAGGCCGAGTAATCTAAAACTTGCGGGACCAGCTAGTTATGTATTAGAAAGGCATTAAAACTATCTAAAGGTTTTTGTCCATTTACGATACACAAATGTCATTTGGTCGATTTGAAGATCGCACTTTTTTCTATGTCGATCAATAGAGAGAATTTATGCCTACGTCGCCTACTTTGATCCACCTCTTGACATGGGTCGTTGTGAGCGCTGTGATTGAAATTAATGACGTCATTAGTAACGTTTTTGTCACGACTACAACGACCGTGATTGCTATGTGGTTCCGGAGCATGCATTTTGGGCGTTGTGAACTACTAGAGGAATGCGCCCTATGTATTCTGGGAATGAATTTATGACGTAAATCTATTAGGAATTTAAATACGGAAGGCGACGGGTATGCGCTACAAATACAATCGCGTACGTGAATTGAATACATATCGGCTTTTGTTCAGACAATACATCATTGCCTCTAAGATGACTATCTCATCTCAAGCTAATTTAGATTCACTAAACATATATTTCTCCTAATATAGCTTTATAATTCAGTACTTAAAGAATAAAGACTAGCTTGCGAACGAACGGATGTCGCCATTCGAATATGACGAGGTGTTACTCTTTTATGCCAATACCTCTTGTTGTAAAATTGAAAATATACTCTTTCGATGCTCTAATAAGCAAATTCGTAGTTTGGTTAAACATTTTCACTTTAGCATTATTCCCAATAACGTAATATGTTACGCTGTAATGGATTAAAGGAAACAATTTATATTTAAAACAATAAATGTCGACAAAACGATCATATTTAAAATATACACAAATTAAAAAATATATATTTTTCTAGTGAGGTTGGACCAATTATTTAAAAAACGGACACTAAGTTTTTGTCAAAATATGCACGGAGATTGTAAAAGTTCCTTTTTGGGAGTTAATGCTATCAATATAGGTCTTTGTCTATGAATAAACTATGAAACTTACGGTTATGGTATTCAGCACATTCCTTATTATTTTGCTCATACATTTTCTCGTCATTTGCCGTGACGTCGCTCGTGGTTCTATTTTCTTCATTGCCAATAGTCAACATGTTTTTATAAACGGTAGTTGAAGCTGGACAATATAATGAATCAGTAATTTTTTTATGAAATTCTTAAGCTAGGTATAAATTTACAGATGAAAAATCCCGTGGCTAATTATATATCCTTATTTATGGCTGAGAAGTGTGGCTTGTGCTTTAGCGAAGCTCAAAGAGAAGCTGCGTATGGTGACCAAGTTGAATTGAACTAAGTAACGCAGAGATAAGGAAGACAATTTCTACGTTTAAGGGAATGTCCGTACAAAGAATCATTAGATTGGGACCATTACTGTAGCAGATTTGTAAACAACTCAGCACACTTCACTACCTCTACGAGCTCCTAGGTGTTAGACGAATTGAAGTTTACAGATATAGGTATACTGAAACTGAAAGCGCCAATCTAGTAGATTTTTAAACTACTAGATATTTATGCTCACCACTGGATACTTTTAGGTTAAGGGTCATATAAGCCTGTTCTACTACAGTCTTATAGTTCGTAGTCTTTATCTTCCACAAAATTGAGACTATTATTTAAAGAAAAAACCAAAACATGCCAATAACTAGAAACAAAATGAAGCCATCTCTGCATCCTCTTAGCAACACCTTACTTCGCGTCTTGAATTCTTAGCATAAATGTTTTAGATATGTATTTGCGTTCTATTAGATTTCAGACTGAAAGTTAAAACACACCCCATAATAATATGAAAACTTACACATCATCCGTTTACCAGGTAACCAAACTTCCAACAAAAAGGGATGTTGAGGGTCGTTGCCTTTCCTTAGGTCAATTAAAGGTATTTCGACATCTTTGTACTTTAGAATTATTACTTCTTCGCAATAGTCCGGCAAGTCGAGAAGGTACCAGATCTTCCGGCGTAACATACACACTGAAGCCGTTGGTTTCACGGCAATGTAACGGAGCTTTTCTTCCAGTACTTTTAAAATTACACATGAATACGGATAAAAGATGGGAACATCAGGAAGGGTGTGCTAAATTAAACTAAGTATGCATCAACAAATACGTATTCAAAACGCCCTGGGGTGCTGCGCAGCCTTAGGTACATAAGGTAATGTTGTCCAGGCTTCTAAACAGGAAAACTAAAATTAATATTTACAAAACCGTCATACGGCCCATCCTGATGTACGGTTGCGAAGCCTGGATGCTTACCCGAACGGAAAAGAACCAGCTGTTAGTGGCTGAACGAAAGGCTCTCCGCAAGATTTTGGGTCCAACGAGGAGAGACGATGGCAGCTGGAGGGTGCGAACCAACGTCAAATTGAAATCCTCGTGGCCGAGCCCAACATACTAGAAATAAAATCTCATCGCCTCCGCTGGTTCGGTCACGTGGAACGGATCGAAGCGTGAAGAGGGCCGATTTGGGACGATCGGATTGGCGACGTCCGATCGGTCGCCCCAAGTACCCGAGAGTGAAGGCTCTCTATATATATAGTGTATCATCTATGGTGAAGGCTGACCTGTGGGAGCTTAAAGCATTTAACTGGCAAGAAATGGCACAGGTGGCGTGTTCTCGCTTCAGAAGCCAAGACGCATTTTGGGTCGCTGAGCCAAGGGATGTAGTTAGTTATGCATCAACAAAACCACTGAGCAGGCCCTTCTCCTCAATTGTGATTTGTATTATACAAAGTTTAAACTAACATTGGTGAGTATGTGAGAAGACTCCAGACTATGAGGGTTTATAGGTAAGGAGGATCATCTGAAATAGTTTGAATCCTGACCGGAATTCCCCTATTGTAGGCAAATTGTCTGTAACTGCTAAATATGAAGTACTTTCTTTAAAGAGTTACCCGCTAGCTACTGCAGCACCACTCATTTCTTATAGTTATCTTATATCCGTCTTAAATCAATAAGAATCCCTTTTAAGAAATATTAAATTCAATAAAAAGGATTTACAGTTCTAAACAATTTTCTTAGACAAGATAGAAAATCAAACAACTTTGATCTAAGTAATTCGAAACTTTATTGTCAAACAGTTAAAAATAATTTTCTATGGAAGAGCCCGTTTTGTGACTTAGTTTGAAAAGGTAACATGTGAACGCGTAATTTGGAAACTGGCGAACTTTTTAATCCGCTACCGTACATACGTTATCTGTCAATATTTAACATTAACAATGTCGCATCTCAAATAGCGCATTAAACCTATCGCTGTCTCTGCGAGAAACTACCTAAATCTTTCACTAACGTAGATGAAGCCACAGCATTAGAACGCAAAATTAAAACTTACTTCCAAGGTCATACCGATGAATAACTAGGAATGTGATGACCTCTTTCTTGAAAAGTTTGATGGGTGCCTTTAAGAGCTTCGTCAGGGACATGGTTACATACAATTAATTTACATAATCCCTTGCTCTATAAAAGGCGAGGCAAGAATCACTTTATCGCATAATTTTATTTGCAGCCGACAAAATCTTATTAATTTAACAAGTTTTAATTCTGAGAATTTGACAAACTACATGAATAACAATACTTGTCATTTTGACAAAAAAAATCAAAGAAGTTTTATCTCCGGAAGTGAAAAGAAGATCGTAATCAAAGAGTACATTGAATATATAAAGAATCGTAATGTTTAAGCAGGCGTCTTTATGATTAAAGATAGTAAGAGAGTGGAAACATTACTATAGGAATAACAAATAAACTGCACTGATATATTCAATGCCTTTGAATGCATCGTGCGTGTTGCTTTGATGGTTAAAACTGTATTAGATGGTTCATTTCCGTTATTCAATTTGGATGAATCATCCATCCGATTCATGTAGAAATTGTATTGTTTAATGTCATTGCATACCGTCATGTCCTTTCAACCAAATTGATTCGATTTCGTTATTAGACTACCTTGGTTTAGTTCTGTTTACACGCAACATTCAGAAAACCTTATCAGCTATGAATTTTTGAATGATTTTTTCTAAAAATATGTTTTAAGTAATAAAACATTAGTTAATAACGACTTGTAGTGCCATCAACGGTTGTAAAATTTAGACTTTCACAATTACTTTTATTGTTATTCTTAGTATTCTTCTACTTGCGGCACACATATCGCTCTGTCACAGCAGTGAAAAAATTTTTAAAGATAAAAAACCAATAAATTAAAATACTATTTAACTTAAAACTAGACAAAAGCATAAGTGAGAACAACAGTCTTAAATATTTTACATTAATTAACAATTTTTATTTAAGTTTTACTGCCTGTAACGCGTACATGAGATGCTGTGGTCCGATAAACTGCCACGTGTTCGTTATAAAATGATAAAACAAGCCATAGATCGCTTCAACATGACAGTCATCTGAAAGCAAAAAGTGGTTTATTGGTTTGGATGATGTGGAAGAGCTACAATTATGTGGAAATATTTTACTTGACTTGACTCAGTGTAAGTCGTGGCTCGCCCGAAGCATCTAGACACTGTGGAGCCGGGGCTATCAGATACGCAGTTCGGGTTTCGGCGGAGGCGCTCCACGATGGACGCCTTCGAGACGCTGCGAACGTTGACGGACGAAGCCGTCCAAGCGAAGGACGTCGTTCTTGCAGTGTCGCTAGACATAGCGAACGCCTTTAACAGCCTCCCTCATGAGACGATCAGGGAGGGGCTCCGCGCGCACGGAGTCCCCCCGTACCTCACGAGGCTGTTGGGCGAGTACTTGCGAGATCGACACATCCTTTGGGAGGGCGGTGAGTCCGCCAACCACGTGTTAGGTCGGCGACGTGTCGCGTGCGGCGTTCCACAGGGATCGGTCCTCGGGCCTATCCTTTGGAACGTAGGCTATGACTGGATCCTTCGGGTGACGGTCCGGCCCGGAGTAGGGCTGATCTGCTTTGCGGACGACACCCTACTCACGGCACGCGCCGCGTCTTTTGCGGAATCCGTGGACGTCGCCAACGACGGGTTGGCGATCGTCGTAGATCGAATAGCTAGGCTGGGCTTGAAGGTCTCCCCCGCGAAAACGGAGGCCGTCATGTTCCATAGGAAATTCCGGAATCCTCCCCCGGACTTGTCCGTTACAGTTCAGGGGGTGGCGATTAGAGTAGGGCCCACGATGAAATATCTTGGGCTAGTCCTTGACGGGAAATGGCTGTTCAAAGCGCACTTTGAGCAGCTAGTTCCCAAACTTCTGAATTCCGCGGGCGCACTCTCCAGGCTTCTTCCTAACGTGGGGGGGCCGGGGGGTGCGACGCGGAAGCTTTATTCCGGCATCCTGAGGAGTATGGCACTCTACGGTGCGCCCGTCTGGTCCGATGCGCTTCACCGCCACAACCGAACCCTGCTGCACCGCGCGCAGCGGGTTCTGGCCGTGAGGACCATACGGGGGTACCGCACAGTGTCGTGGTCGGCGGCGACTCTCTTGGCAGGCGAGCTGCCCTGGCCTCTCCAGGCAGACGTCCTGTCCAGAGTTCGTCGCACCCAGCAGGATGCCCTAGCTAGAGGACTGACCTTCTGTCAAGTCGAATTAGAGACGGTCAGGAAGCGGGAAACCGCCTCCTGCCTCGTCGCCTGGTCTCGTGACCTCGAACACCCTGTGGCCGGCGGCTATACGGTGGATGCAATCAGGCCGCAGCTGGAGAGATGGGTGACCCGCACCAGCGGAACCTTGACCTTCAGGACGACTCAGATACTGACCGGACACGGTTGTTTCGACCAGTATCTGTTTCGCATTGTGGGCTGCTTGCCTTCCCCGGACTGCCGCCAATGCGGCGCACCCGATACGGCGTTACACACGCTTGTTGAGTGCGCTGCATGGACGCCTCAGCGTTTCGAGCTCGAGACACACGTAGGAGCCGTCCGATCGCTTGGCGACTTGGTAACGGCCATGTTGCACAGCGACGACCGCTGGGAGTCTGCGGTCTCTTTCTGTGAGGCGGTAATGTCTCTAAAAGAGGCCGCAGAAAGGGATAGGGAGCGAAGTCCTGCAGCGCGTGCTAATGTCTCCACCCGAGGTCGCCGGCCTTCAGCTAGCACCCGGAGAGGCAGGTACGCGCATTACTTCCCTCCCTGAGTTAGGTTCCGGTACGAGGGGCCCCTTGCTACTAGGCAACGCAAGGGATTCAGCCCCCGTTTCGAAGTGGGGTGTGTTCTCCCAGGGCACACTCCAGGCACTTTATTGCGCTGGATCGACTGTTGCGTAACTATGTTCTATATCTCAGTCTTTCCTTCACAACAAAGCGCAGTGTCGACGGGAGGAGAGGTTTTTTAGTGGGTATTGAGGTTGCTCGCCCGTGCGGCATCGCTCTGAGTCTTCCACACTCCTCAGTGTCAAGCCACCGCGGACGAAGCGCAAACAAAGCATACTATTGCTAGCGTTATCGCCCCCGGTGGATGCGTGCCGTTTCCTAGTGACGGCCCAGAGAGTGCGTAAATCGGTCAGCATTTTTCCTCGCCTCAAACAAAAAAAAACAAAAAAAAGTCGTGGCTCGCCCGTGCGGCATCGCTCTGAGTCTTCCACACTCCTCTGTGTCACGCCATCGCGGACGGAGCGCAAACAAAGCATACTATTGCTAGCGTTATCGCCCCCGATGGATGCGTGCCGTTTCCTAGTGACGGCCCAGAGAGTGCGTAAATCGGTCAGCATTTTCCTTCGCCTCAAAAAAAAAAATTGTCGTGGTAGCGTAATGATTAGCGCACGCGCCCCTATATCGAAGGGCGTGGGTTCGATCCTGACCGGAACGCATGCACCTCTTAGTCAGTTTTCTGACCTAATGAGCATATTGTTACAATTACCACGAGCTAACAACGGTGAAGGAAAACATCGTGATGCAACCTGCACATTGAGATAGCCGATGTGTCAAACCTGCCAAGCCGCCTTGGACAAGCGTGGCGGGTATACTGTCCGTTTCCCCTATAATGGGAGGCCCGAGCCCAGCAGTGGGACATTTAAGAGCGGATATTATTATTTTTATTATAAGGACTCAGACTTCCTTCCATTTCTTTGGGAAACGGACAGTATACCCAAGGCGCGTTGCGAAGTTTGACACATTGTGATTTCGATGTGAAAGTTTGATCACGATGTCTTCCTTCACGGTTACCATGTGGTGGTTGGAACATGCACATTAGGTCAGAAAATTGTCTTAAGTGATGCTTACTTTCCGTCCGAGATTCAAGCCCACTCTTTTGAAATGCGGCATAAATTTAGACTAGACGTGGTGAGAGGCGGCATAATTTCAGAATAGACTATGGATGCGTTTTTTGGTTCCAGATCGAATTCAGTTTTTCTATTTAATAAAATATGTTGAAATAAAAAATGCATTGATTAAAATGTACCTTACCTAACCAAAACATAATTTGCAGCACACCTGCGAAAAATCGATATCCAAGTGAAACTTCAATGGACAACTGGAAAAACTTGTCCTTTGCGATTCGTTTTTCCAGTTGTCCGTTGAAGTTTCACTTCTACTATATGTCCCAGTATAGCTGGCTAACTTTTTTACTATGTTAGTAGTTTAAATAATTATTTTATTCACGCGACACGCGTATGATAACGCCAAAAAGATTTTTTTAATGATCTACTAATATTGCTATTTTCGGAGATACAAGTTCCTTATTCATATATGTTCTGTCATATTAAATAGAGTAAAAAACTAGAAATGCCACGAATATTCGGTTTTCATTCGCTATTCGGCCACTATTTTCACTATTCGGTATTCGACCATATTACTGTGTAGAATTCGGCCGAATACCGAAGACCAAAGCGTGATAAAACCGCACATATTACTCAAAAAAGTATATTTTTCAATCAAAAATTTATTGATAGTTAAACTACGTTTTAACTACAGTTGCCACAAATATTCGTGACACCTGTAAACAAAAACTATTCTAAATAAATAAATCGAGACACTTACTTCGTTCCAATAAAAACGTGAGTTCATTAGGCGTTATAAACTTCTCATACTGATGTGTACCCCTCGGTACAATCCTTAAGATATTTTCAGCCAAAAATATTGCACCTAGTTGCGATAAACGTGTTCTGTTAGGTGTTGTAAAGAATATTCTGCCACCAGGCTTAAGGGTCGTTACACACGACTTGACAAACAACTCTTTATTGTTAACATGCTCTATAACCTCTGATGCAACAACACCATCATAGTAATTTTTGAAATTATTTACATGATCCTGGGAAAGCAACACAAAATGGTCTTAATTGTTGATTTCCAATAATTATATGGAATAGAAGCAGCACGACTGGAGTTTACTCCTTAAGTACGATTGTCTTTGAATATGTACTGATAGATATTATTTTATTGCATTAAAGTTCAAAATTGTATTATAAAAAACTTTCACTCGTCACTCCTCCTCAGATTTCACCTCATAAAATTTTCACACCAGGGGACCTATATGAAAATCAATTCTTAAGGAGTAGTCTCCTAAAAAATACTATATGTTAACAGTGAACGAAACCATCGCGATGAAACCTGCACATCAAATACGCCTTTGAGAAACAGCAGGCTTGGAAGAATTGATGTCCGTTGCCTTAAAATGGATCTAAAACCTATTATTTATTGTTATATGGAATATTGATGTAAAACATAAAATACTGAAAAAATAGGATTATACAAATTCAGAAATAAGTTTAATGTTGGCCGACATTAACGTCTAATGGTAATAATCATCGCATTAAACGTGACTGCATAAGTGTAGCCACGATTTCACATTACATTAGGCGACAGCTCAGGTGGGGATCTCTTCTCAAATGAAATAAATTTAATAGCAGCTACTCTAATATGTATCGTTTTACCGTAACCAGAAATGGTTATAAATGTAAAAATACTAAAAATGTAATTAGAAATAGTAATAATAAACAATAGGCATAAAAATGTAAATAGCCTTAAATAACTAATGTAATAGATATAAGTATTTGTAAAGAAAGAAATAAAACAACCCCATCTCCTTCCTGGTGTACTTAGAATGAGAGAAAAGAATAAAAAGACCTCTGTGTTAAACCACGACGGAGGAGAAGGCGCAAAAAAAATAATGTATCGTACAAGTCTTCTCTTTCATATTCAAGGTAAGATCATAATTACCTCAACTGTTGCATGGATATAAGTTGGTTTATTTTCAGCTATTCTTGGATCCAAATCTTTATGGACATTTGCTAAATCTATAAGTTCTTTACTGGCATCGATACCTGTTACAACTGCACCTATTCTTGCTAAACCCTGGAAATAAAATACTATTAACCTTTACACCATATGTTACGTCCACCGTTACATGCATGGAATAATTTATTACTACAGAATTAGCAAGGCTAAAAGTGAGTAGTCCAAGTCTGTGCCAAAATCTGTCAATACAGAAAACAGACAAACCTTCATACGACCATGTTTAAGCTTACATGTTTTCACTATATATATATGGTTATAAGTTTAATGTTAAACGAATAAAAAGAGTAAATAAATCTAGTGTACAAATACTCATCTAGTGTTTGTCTTATTCATAGAGATAGAGTAAGTTTGAACACTTGTTTATGGTTCATAAAAAAACATTCAACCTTACTTTATCTCTCTATGAATAAGACCTCATGTATTTGTCGATTAATTCATTTAACATTAAACTTAAGACTTTATAAGAGAATAAAATATATAGAATGACAAAAAAATCATTTTGGATGTCTCTCATTCAAAAAATTAACTTTTTGCTTATATTACAATTATGGCAAATTCCCTTTAATTTTCATGTAGTTTAATTATGATATTAGTAAATATGGTTTTAAATTATTTTTTGGAAACAAAGATAAAAAAAAATAATTTGGCTCATTAGCCATTTAAAAAAAGCACTAAACACTACGCGCAATATTTGAATATAGCTCGAAAAAGCGCAAAATTTCTCTAGAGGACATTGAATACGTGACGAAAACCCTCAAAGTCAAAGTCCCTCCCACCCGTGTGACCAAGCGTGGTATTTTGAAGACCTCCCTCCCCCGTGAATGGGAACGGTAACGTTGTATGGGTACGTTCCCTAAGACAGAATCTTGATAATAATGGTTATGTTTACCATGATGTTATTTAAATCCAAAGGTGGTGAAATATTCACTTCCAAAGTGTGTATACAAATATACACTACTTGAACAAGAAATAAAAAGTAGTTTATGAGATGGTGAGGCAGCAGAAGTGTTATTGTTCAAATGTACTTTTAGGACTATTGGTAGCTAAGCACTAAGAGACACCCTTTTTTCAAAAGCCATTTATAAAATACCAATAATCTCTAATGGTCGGTTAATATATCTTACTATTTATTCATTCACTTGCCCTACCATTGGTTGAATTTTCACACTACTTGTATGGAGCTATGTCAAATTTTGACTGATAAGGTTTGACCAACCGTAAGGCAAATGAACGGTCAGTAACATACAGGAACCAGTGGTCAGTGCGAACGTTTGTTACAACTTTACAAGTAGATTGAAATGATCAAATATTAAGGGATTAATTTTTACCAATTGGACAATGAAACTCTAAAAATGATTATGTACTTTTTGGAAAATAATCAACTGTACTTTGAGGCACTATTATTATATTGTAATATTAGGATATGCCCGTGATTTCATTTTTACTTAACTTGAAATTCCCCCAGGATTCCTGAGCCACAAAGTATCTCTTCATTTAAAAAGAATGTAAGCCATCCTTTTAGATAGATAGATAGATAACACTTTATTGCTCACCAAATATACAATTTCAAAATATACAATAACAATATTGTCAAGGTAGAAACAAAAGGCGGCCTTATCGCTGAAAGCAATCTCTTCCAGGCAACCTAACTTAAGGAATAACTTAATCTAATCTGGCGATGTAGGTGGTGTAAATCATTAAATATCAAATATCATAAATAAACATACTTAAACTACTTTATAAATTAAATACATACATACGTATACATACATATATATTAAATAGTCTATAATACAAGAATTAGGCATAATTATTTAAGGAAAAGTAGTGTTTTCTGAGTGCGTTCTTAAATGTATGCGGTGTTTTGGCCTCTCTGACAGTAAGAGGCAGCGCATTCCAAAGTTTGACAACCTGCACTGTAAAAGAGTTATCATAAAAGGATGAAGTGTGTGCAGGTGTAGTGAGTTTACGATACGTATGAGTGCGCAAATTGTGGGAAGTAGAAAGGCGAAGGAAATCAAAACGTTACTTAAGGTAGGGAGGACTACTAGGAATAAATAGTATGTTATAAAGTAATAGTAGTGAAAACTGAAAACCTTTTAGTGAAAACTGTGTTGAAAAAACTTAATTTTTATGCACCAAACAACAAAAACTGTTCCCGGGAAAACTCCCGCGGGATTTATGGCATGAAAATTAATGTATATTTTATTTTATTTTAAATTTGGCAGTTTTAAATCATTCCCAGAAAAAATCCCGTGGCAATCCAAGAATAAAAAGTAGTGTACATTTTAAGTCTAAGGATTTGCTGTTGTTTAGTGAAAACCGTATCAAAATCGGCCAAGTAGTTTTTACATGAATCTCAAACAAACAGAACAGAAATTTAAAAAAATTGCATCATGTTCTCCATCATTTATAGTTATAGTGTATTCAAATTGTTTTTTTTTTAAATAGCTTCAATGTACAAACATAACATTTTTTTATAATATTATAGACGTTTCATCAACCTACTTACTAATTGTCTAAAAATGAGTTATTAACACAAAATTGATCACAATATGAAAAGAAAATACTCAACAAAACAGCTAATAAAATACATTTTGGTTTAACTGGTTTTAATTATTTTGATTTTTCTAGTTTTATGGATTTTTATGTTTTCCTTACCTCTGACAAGATACCACCACCACATCCCACATCTAAAATCTTTTTGTCTTTCAAGGGCTTGATGTTCCTTTCGGTTAAAGAACACTGTACAAGACCATCCCTAATCAATGGTATTCTAAAAAGCAGAGAAATTTAATAATTCACGAATTATTTCTTATTAAGTTTATTTTAAATTACCTTTACCTGATGTTAATAATTATTTCTGATCTCGTTTTTCATGAGGAATAAAGCATCAATTTTTAGACAGGTGCAAAAAATTACTTTTTTCTTTTTCTCTTCTTTCTTCTTCTTTTTTCTTTATAATATAAAGTGTCAAAGATAACCTTTTTGAAATTCTATTACAAATGCATAAAAGTTACAACAATTATGAGAAGAAAACTAGTATTATTTGCTTTTGTGAAAAATAATGGATCATCCTTAATGGCGATTGAGATTACAGGGATTGATTGAACGTAAATTTGTTGAAATATTTATCTTCATCAGAATCTTCATTACCTTACTAAGTTCATGCTATGTAAAGACTTTAGTTGTCCATTAGGTTGCCACCATTCCTTCATGAGTTTAGAAAATCCCTCCACATCAGCTGGGTCTACTGTAGTGTGTGTGTTACGCTCATCTTTCAACATGTTACTTGAAGATGTCAGTAGTTGGCGTTCTAAGCTGATGAAAAAGGAACATTAAGATTCATGTATTTATTACTAAAAAATTAAGTTATAAATTCAAAGCTATTTAGGAAAGAACAGCAGACATGATGAGTTTGTAATTATTAGTATAAGTCTTTTAATCAAATCATTCTGTTTCACTAATTATCACAAGGTAAGGCTCTTGCTTAAAAAAGTCTACTCATTATTATTAAAGTAAATGTCATATGTTATGTTGACAAAATGTGTATGTTGTAAGTAAATAAAGCAACTCGATACTTAAGCACAATGTTTGACATAGTACTAAAATTACTAGTAAGTATAGAAATTACTCTTGACCTAATATTGGAGTCGCTAGAGTTGATAAATTTGTGAAAGTGACCCTATTATTTTCGAGATTGTTTTGCCACCCTGCAGTCATACAATTTATTAGATATAACACCATCATCATTAATAATAATAAATTCCTAGGATTGTGTGTAAGAGATCAATTTTTAGCAATAAGAACACCTTTGTATGCACAATACATACAATTACTTTACAAACTAAACAAACACACACATTAATTTACAAACTAAAACTATATCTAATTATGCAATTAGATATAGCTAGTTTTAGTTTGTAAATTAATGTTTGTATTGGTATACAATACAGAGTTATCTATCTAAAATTTATTATAATACAGATAACAGACAATTAAATGATAATAATCTTCTTCAAGGCTAATGACACGGACAACACCCCTGGGTCATATGCATAAGTAGCAGAGACCAATTTCCATCAGATGGGCTATTTGTCTGTTTTGGCCAAACATGAAACTATTCACGAAGGCTAAAAAGCCCCTTAGCCTTCTAACCTATATAAAAAGCGTTCAGATATTTCATAATAAATAAAAGTGCCACATAACTACACCACCCTATATTTTCAATATTGTTTTATTTGAATTATCTTAGTAATCCTTAGTAAAGAAGATTAATAAGAATTAGAACAAAGATGAATTAGAATAATGAAGATTAAACAAGATTCATAAGAACTGCCAATGTTATAGTGATTAAATTTGTTTTGTTTCCCTTAGGGGTATGCAGATAGTATGACTGGTATTATCATGGCAAAAACCTTTTGCTTTACGCATTTTATAATGACATCTTCATATATTGAGTCTAACAGATTTCGGATATAAACATATTATACGGCAGATACTTGTTCAAACTTCGTGAAAACATTTTCTGGATACATTGTGCCAAATGATAATTGAATAAGGTTCTCAATATATTCTCCTTATTTTAATTAGTTATACCTATGTAAAGTAAAGGAAGACTTACAAGTTATTTTTCAAAACAGCTTTGATTGCTCTACATGATTTCCGTAATATTGTTGCAGTCATATTATATAACATCGATATAAATGTAGCGATCAATGCCTGGAAGAAGAAAAGAATCAAACACTCTCTATGAATTATTTTCAAGATTTTTTTGGAATAAACTAATTATAATACAAGAAGAATAAAAGATGCTAATGCTAACCCAGACCGGCATTCGACATTAAAAATAAACCACAGAGTAAAGTAAAGAATACATTAATTTTATAACTGTTATTGTTTTTCAAATTTGGCACAAAAGGTAGGCAAAAGACTTGGCCCATACAGCGTTGTCAGTTGTATTTTAATTATATTTATACGATTTGTTACATTCACATAATAGGCACAGAGTAGTGAGTTAAGTTACGAGGGCAACTGATAGTTTTTAGAACTGGCCACTTTTAAAGAATATAATAAAAAAATTGGACAAGTACATTAACAATCTACCCGTAAAACTTCGAGTTAAAATTTTGTTGCGATTCATTTTGTCATTTGTCAGTTGAAGTTTTTCCACTTGTACGTTGCGATTCGTTTTTCCACTTGTACGTTGCGATTCGTTTTTCAACTTGTCCGTTGAAGTTTCACTTCTAATATGTGTCCCAGCACAAATTTCGATTTTTCGCAGGTTTACTGCAAATTATGATTTGGTTCATAGTCTACTCTAAAATTATACACATACAACGGAACATTAACAAATACGCATCTTTCGTCATCAACTTCATTCGGACATCAAATTATGTTAACAGAAAAATATTTCCAAAAAAATAACTCAATAAAATTTCGTTTGCTCATGTTTTGATGAAGAGGCTCCGAAACTACTGAACCGATTTGAAACATTCTTTCACTGTTGGCAAGCTACACTATTCCCGGGTGACATAGGGTATATTATATTTACAAATAAATTAGGGGTGCTTACTAAAACTCCAATAATGTAACCCAAGGTGTAAAAAAATACCTAATATCGCGTGCGCTGCGAAAACTATTGATGATAGAATAAAATAATGTACTACGATTTTGCAGAACACATCATTATATACAAAAAGTGTCGCGACACTTTGTATCTAACTATTATAGTTATGCCACAATAAGTGTTCTTTTATTTTAAAATTTTAATTAAAACGCCGCGGCTAGAAAAGGCTCTTTATTTGTATCTTGGTATTAATCCTTATCAAAATAAATTACATTATATTCAAGACTTCTTCAATACCTTTATGTAACTTTTTGAATTATTCAATTCGGATATTCCATTCTAAAGATATCACGAGTTTAAAAATGTAAGAATTAGACCACGTGACCGTGACGCTTTTTCGTGAGCGAAAATTCGTAAGACCCCGTCTATATAGAAGTTTCACTTCAAAAATAAGTTTAAATTTTGAAAATAGAACTCTTTGTTAATATTGAGTACTAATTTCATATTAATTTGTCATTTGTTTTACGATTTGGCGGCGAATTGAAATTTGTCTGTGCCAGTATGAATTTAACGCGAGAAAATTATCGTACAATGATTTTTTATGACTTTCGGTGTAATTTAAGTCAACAAGAATGTTATGACCAAAGAGTACCTACATTGAATATATGTTATGACAGACTTCGATTATAGGTAGTATCCATAGTAGTTTGTGCTTCGATTGGCCTTTCACGATGAAGCCCGTTCTCGGGCCACTGTTTATAACTGGTTTAATGAGTTTAAACGTGGTCGCACCAATCTCAACGATGCTCTGCGTGAGGGACGGCCTTCTACGGCGACGACTGAAGATACCATCAGTGTTGTGCGGTGTATGATAGAGACTGATCCAAGAGTATCAGCAGATTTGGACAAGCTTATTACATCGGTATGAGTCAAGTGCACTAAATCCTTCACAAACATTTAGCCGTTAGGAAGCTTTGTGCCCGGTGGATACCTCATTATTTGACCGAGGCCCAAAAACTCCGTCGTGTTGATTGGTGCCATGAAATGATACAAAGATTTAACGGAGGTGACTCAAAAGTTGTGTTCGACATACTTTCGGGTGGCGAAAGCTGGATTTATTGCTATGATCCGGAAACCAAAAGACAATCTGCTCTGTGGGTGTTTCCTTCCGAGGAGTTGCCAACTAAATTGAAGAGAGGTAAATGTAGGAAAAAAGATGGTGGCCTCATTCTTCGGAAGGACCGGTCATTATGCGACAATTGTTTTAGAAGATCAAAAGTCAGTTACTGCAGAGTGGTATACTAACAAATGTTTGCCACTTGTCTTGGAAAAAGTTCGAGAGAAACGACCTCGCAGTAGGATCCTCCTTCACCATGACAACACTTCCTCGCACACCGCCGGGCGAACGATCAACTATTTGGCGTCATCAGACGTGGAATTGCTGGGTCACCCGCCATATAGCCCCGACCTCGCACCTTGCGATTTTTATTTATTCCCGAAAATAAAAGAAAAACTTTAAGGAAAACATTTTATGGACGCCAAGGAAGCAGTGGCTGCGTTCCAGAAGGCCATCGAAGAGACCTAAGGACGAGTGGGCAATGTGCTTTTCTCGGTGGTTCTATCGAATGCAGCGATGTATTGATGTGAATGAAAACTATTTTGAAAAGATATAATAAAGATAATAACTTGCTAGTTTGCTCAGTTTTCTAAGAACTTTCAGTGTCACCCTCGTACAAGTTACAGTAAAGAGTAGTTTTTACCACCACATATACAATAAAAACCCATATAATAAAATTGCCTAGATTTAAAAAAAAATAGTGGATAACAAATAAATATAATGTAGGTACGTACATTAATAGAGGTACCAGAGATTTTATCTTATCATGGTATAGGTTTAAGTTTTATAGTTAGCTAACCTGCCCCACGAGAAAAGTGGCATTAGCGCTAAACAAATAGAATGATAATTTATGGGAAAGACATATCGTTATGCTAAGTATTATGTCATTCCTATACATATTTATCCTATTCATTTAGCGTTAATGCTTAGAGAGTTTAGAGGTATAGTTGGCTAAGTGACGATGCGATCTAGGATGGAGCAGGTAACTACTAAACGTATATAAATGAAAATCGACATAGTGCTGGCAACCTGAGTAACACTTAGGATACATTTTTTTACTTGTTTATTGTATGAATTCTCCAGACTGGCAGAAAACCTACTAGTGGAAAGCGGTTACCATCGTATAAGAACATTCGCAACACCAAACGTGCTACAAATGCGCTGCTGCTCTCTCACGGGAGACTGGAACTTAGTCACTAATGCCGGAACACAACTCAAAGTTGTTATGGCGGCATACTCTAGCCAGGGGTGGTAGCTATCCGGACGGGCAGGAACCATTTCACCTGGCAATTTAATTTATCTCGATAAAAATGACGTCGTTTCCTTAGAATAGACGGATTAACAAAATAGATGTGGTTGCAATCGCGTTTTTTCAATTCACTAAAAAATACCTACGCTGTCATAAGAACATGTCATTCATTCATTGTCAATAAGAAAAGTGCTAATGGACACTTTTTTAGTAAAATACTTTTAGTCAATTTACGTTATATTTAAATTGCTTATCCCTTATTGCCTAGTATCTTTAGATTGGATTATAATATTAATGTGGTATTTTTAAATACAACATTTATGAAAAAAAAACATTCATTGTATTACTTTAAATCAGGTTGGCTTTGACTCACCTCTTTGTTGTGCTGGGCATTTGTGTAGACTATAAAATAAACCTACTGCTTAGGAATTGACATGCGGCGCAGCCAGGGGCAAAATCTAGTAGCTACATATTTGTGGCTTTTGGGGTTCAGCACCTGGGACCATGAGCCTGAGGTGCACAACCTTTATCGAGACATAGCCAAACGTCTGGTGGTGGGTCTCACGTGACCAAATTATTGGTTTGTACCTCGGGGAACGCAATGGCGTTGCCATTCAATAAGTAATGTGGCCAGACTTTTGGCCACGTTTCCAACTTACAGCGATCTGGTAGTAGATTTTATAGGTTAATTATACAATAATAAGTAATGAATATATTATCAATCACAAATACTTAGTTTATTTATACGTTTGATTTGTATATAGATCTTAGTTTTTTAATAGATTGCGACCCCTTTTCATAACAAACATGACCTTAGGTGGATTAACCATATTGTAGTACGATCGGCACAACTGATTTATGACCCACTTTGCTAATAATTCCTTTAAAACCGTCAAAATAGTAAGGTTTATTGTGTGTGTTGCACTTAGGACGTTATAAACATTAATAAAAATGCGTCACTAGCCTCTGAAATACGCAATTTTAAACTTTGTTATCATTGTACTAGATATGTTTTAGATAAAACAGTAATGATTTGAAATAATTTGAATCTCGAACTGAAATCTGCCTTATAATTCAAACTCTTTTCATTATAGAAAAATTATTATAATTTTAAAAATAAAATGTCATTCTGAAAGTATATCAGAAGTCAAGTAAAGTCAATGAGAAAAAAATTAGAACTCAATATCTAAAAATTAAATTGTATAATGGGTAGTCTCGCAGAACAAAGAGCTCGGATTGTGGTGCTCAGTGAGGAAGGCTATGGCATTCGAGAAATATCACGAGTGTTAAATATAAGTCGGAACACAGTGAGAACATGGATCAGACGGCACGCTGAAGAGGGCATTCTTGAAGATAGACGAAAACATAATCATGGCGTTCTTCGAATAACAAAACAACAAAGTACAGATATGCAGCACCATTATGAAGAACATCCTTTTTCTCGTACCCAAGATTTCGCGGCACGTTACGACGTTTGTTTACAAACCATAAGAAATCATTTACACCGTATTGGACTGCATTACGCTAAGAAAGTACACTTAACGAATGCACACAAAACTGCAAGATTAAATTTTGCACGTAATTATTTAGACTTTGACTGGACTAATACCATATTTTCAGATGAAAAATCATTAAGATCTTCTCAACATGGTCGCTTAACTTTGTGGCGTTATAACAATACGCGATACACAGAGGATCACGTAGTACCCAATCAATTATCTGGTCGAATTTCAGCTAACATGTGGGCCTGGATGGGTACCGGGGGTATAGGTGAACTTGTCCAAATTTCTCCTCGTTAAAACGCATTAAACTATGTCGATTTGTTGGAAGAATCAATGTTACCGACAGTGCGAATAGTGTACCCACTTGAAGAAGTCCCTGTATTCTCCTACGTTCACGACAATTGTCGAGTACATACAGCCAGAATTGTCTCGAACTGGTTTACCCAAGGCTTCATTTATAAAGATCAATTTACCTATTCGTCTCAATATGTAATACTAGAACCTTGACTTATTATTAGGATTATTGTAATTAAAATTTTCAATATACCGAGGAACGATAAATAAACCATTAACGTTATCAATATATATGTTATTATTATTAATATATGAACATTTGAATTCGAACATATTCATTAGTTTGTAACCGTTCGCATCGTAAAGAACAATGTTCGGGTCGGTATTAATTTTTGTTTCTGCTATATTATTTCTAGTTATCTTAATTTATAATATTATTAAGAAACAATCGAATTACTGGGAGAAGAAAAATGTGCCTCATTTAAGGCCGTTACCGTTTTTTGGAAACTATAAAGATTATATTTTATTGAAATTACCCATCGGAGATGTGCTCCAAGATCTATGTGAATTTTTTTCTAATAAACCTTATTTTGGAACTTATTATGGAACTGAACCAGCCCTAGTAATACAGGATCCTAATCTTCTAAAATTAATTTTAACAAAGGATTACTATTATTTTAACGGCAGAGATGTATCGGATTATTGTGACATCGAACCGACGACCAAAAGCCTTTTCTTTACTTATGGCGACCAGTGGAAGATTCTGAGACAAAATTTGTCCCCAATTTTCACATCAGCAAAAATGAAAAACATGTTTCCATTAATCGAACATTGTACACAGACATTTGAAAAGTTACTCGACGAACAAACCTGCAACATTAAAGTGGTTAAATTGAATAGGCTTATGGAAGCATTCACTCTGGATTGTGTTGGTTCCTGTAGTTTCGGAATAGATATGGGGGCTATGAGAAATTCAAAAGATAATCCATTCGTAAGAGCCGCTGAAAAGGTGTTCGAACGAACGTATTTTCGAGGAATCAAGAACGTTGTACGAAATATTTGGCCGGCATTATTTTATTTGCTAAATTTACGGTTTTTCCCTGATGATTTGAGTGATTTTTTCATTAAATTGTTGACTGATGTTTTTCAAGTACGTCAGTACAAGCCCACAAATAGACAAGATTTCGTTGATATGATGTTAACTCTAAAAAACAATAATGCTTACATTACTGGCGACAGCATTCATAATCTGGTTACCGGTGAAAGGAAGAAGGTAAGCATGGAAGTTACAAAGGAAGTATTAATAGGCCAATGTTTGTCATTTTTTGGAGCTGGATTTGAGACATCAGCCACTACATTAACTTTGACTGTTTACGAATTAGCCAAAAATGTAAAAGCCCAAAAACGAGCTGTGGAAGAAGTTGATGCTTATCTGCTTAAGCATGGTAACAAGTTGTATTATGACATTTTAACAGAATTTCCGTACTTAGATGCTTGTCTTGATGAAGCTTTACGTTTATACCCTGTGCTTGGTAACCTTACACGAGAAGTGATGAGAGATTATACGTTTCCTGATGGTTTGATGGTTGAAAAAGGGATGCGTATCCACATTCCTTTAAATTATATACAAAGATGCTCAATTTTTTTCCCTGAACCGGAAAATTTTCACCCGGAAAGATTTCTTCCTGAAGAGAGGCATAATATTAAACCGTACACTTACATGCCGTTTGGAGAGGGACCTAGAATTTGTATAGGTAAGGACTTATATTCAAGATTAAATATTGTTTAGTTAGTGACTGTGTCATGCAGATGTAGTCTACGGTTTTATGCGTTATTTGAAATGCGACATTGATAATAACGTTAAACATTGACAGATAACTAATGTATATAAATTAATGTAGCTTACAATTAAGGGCGTTATTTTGTAACGCGATAAATAAGACTCATTCTATCACAGTCATTAACAATAACGCAGTTGGAGTAGGGATAAAAAACTAAATAAGCACATTTGAAAGTTGGTACTGCTTGCTAGTGAAGGGTAGTTTAAGGTAAGAGCATTAAAAAAACCGGGTACGCATACGGTAAGATTGCCTATTTGGTGAGAACCCTAAAAATATTTATATGACAGATTCCGAACAAGAAGTAGTCATCGTAAATAGGTATTTATATTTTTAATATATTTTAGAATCTTAAAGAAAACCTGAAACTTACTGTAACTCAATGTGAATATCGTTATTCTTTAAAACATTTTTTAACGTAATCAATAATTATACTTCTGCTTCATGTTCATAGCTTGGTAATGATCGTTTCACACAGATAACGCAGATGTAGCGATAGGCATAATCCCTAATGCATTATTTATATTGCTATATTGTTATTTATGTTAATGACGTTAAATATTGACATATAACGCATATGATCGTACAAATATACAGTAATGTAGCTACGATGTTACTTTTAACGCTATAAATAAAACATATTTGGTCACAGTAATTAGCTTTAACATTATCCCAGATAAAATCCGAGCGTTATAAATTGATTCTTTATTTAACAATAAAGAAACAAAACTCCACTGAATCCGATTTCCAGACCTCAGTTATACGGATTCGCGATTTGGGAATCGCGATCAAATAACTTTGTCCATCCATGAGTGGATTGACATACCGCAAATGGCACTATCCTTTCGCGCCATTTGCAATCTTTGCTCCATGCGTCTTGTTATTGTCTGAAGACAGTTGTAACAATTATTATGCTGCGTCATGTCATGCTCGTACTAAGATTGAAATATGTACAAAAATAGCTTTTCTTCATGTATTTATTTTCATACGGATTTTCGATTCTTCGAATAACTTACGACAATAATGTTACGAAAGGTATCTAAATTTACTAAAGATATCTAATAAACATAGACTGTGTCAGTTAAGAAATCTCGGGGAATATAAAAAGTCCCGGATTATATTGTTTTAGTATCAATCGGATCGGAATCAGCTATAATTTATATATAATACCCACTTTCAAATATTCCCGGGAAAAAATCCGAGGGACTTTCGGAATATAAAGTATCGCATCACTTGAAAAAGGCCTTAAGCTATCAGTCTAACTACACAGTCTAACTAATTTGTATCATACCCGGGAAAATTCCCACGAGAAACTTGCTATCGACAAGTGAAAAATATCCTAAAGGAATTCGATTTTAAATCAATTCCATAAAAAATCAGATTTTAACTCAGAAGAAAACTCAGAGAAAATCGCATTGAAATCAGTCCAGTAGTTTTTACATGAATCCCGAATAAACAGACAAGCAATCTAAAATTGCATCGTGGTCTCCGTGATTTACATAGTTGTTTTTTTCAAATAGCTTCGATGTACCGATACGGTCTGTTAAGAATTTTAAAATAATATTATGGATTCCATAATAATATTATGGAAAAAGAATACCTATTCTTTAGTTTAATTGTGGGCGATTATCAATTCTGTCACGGCACGATTTACCAAAAGAAGGTACACACTGGTCCAGCCGAGTATGAAATCAGTACGCACGCGCGCGCGCGCGTGTGTGTACACACAATATCAAAATTGACTCTGACTAACGCTCAATTATCTACGGCCAACCGCCAATATTCGAAAATTCACGACGGAACGCAGACGAACGATTGTACGTACAACAAAAATAATTTAAAATCGCAAAATATTGAAATACACGCATTATTCAAGCAAAGGGTTGCTTCATTGAAAACTTCCTGTGCTTCACATTCTAAAGTATTTTTCTTCTTTGTGTGAAGTAAAGATAGCGAAGCTGCGTGGATAGTATAATACATATTTTAATGCAACTTTAAACTTTGTCTTTTGCAGGTTTACGATTCGCCAAAATGCAAATGTTGGCTGGCCTTATTACTCTATTAAAAAACTATACAGTTGAAATGGACGAAACAACTCCAACTAAAATAATGTTTGACACTAGATCCATAGTGAATCATCCATCATGTGATATTAATATGAAACTGGTTCCAAGGATAAAATAATTCATTTAGGTTATTTTTATTAAAACAAGACATATTTATATTAAATATAATTGTCACGGTTCCATTAATCATTTTCTTGTTAATTTGAAAGACTAGAATAAAAAATAATAAATTATACAATCATTTTGTTTTTTTACCCTAGTGTTGCACGAATAACATAAAATGGCATGGCATGGGAATATACTTACAATATATTGCAAGTGCATTCCCATACAAAGCAATACGTATTAATAGATGTTTGTTTAAGGATTCTGGTATAATATTACAGCTCCAGGCCGTTTCACGCAGATGTAGCCATGGGTTTAATGTGTTATTTGCGATGCTATATTGTTATTATTGACAATGATGTTAAAAATTGAGAGATAATGAATGTGTATACACTCATGTTGGCTATTGGTTAACGGCATTATTTAAATTGCAATCTATCAATAAGATTTGGCCACATTAAATAACTTTATCATTATCAAACGTGCGGTTCCAGCATAACGATTATTTATTTACATGTGAAAAGTAGTAACTAACAGTAAGTAGCAAATCACAAATAACGCATTAGATATATCGCAACAATGCGTGAAACTGTCGCTAACACTAATATTGTCCCAGATATAGCAGTCACATTCTATATATCGATACCTCGGGGCTCAAAGGGCGTAAGCACCAAAACTCGACTTTTCAGGAGAGCCGAAAAACAAAAATTAAAATATTATTTCGGATATAACTTTTTTGATTCTTGGCCTAAATAAACCATTCTAAGACCAAAAGTCTTAAAATTCTATGATGCAAAACACTGTTATATTATATTTCAAATATATTTAAAAGTAACAAAAACAGCTTTCCTATACGCCCCGGAAAATTAAATATTTGGGGCGTTTACATCCTAAAATTCTATGGATGTGTGATCAGAGATGGGCGTAACTGACAATTATTTGCCTACTAATTCTACCAGTTTGTAGACTGTTGCTTTGTTTTCTTCAGTTAATTAAATATCAAGTAAAGAGAGAAAACAAGAAACTCTTTCTTTATTTGCCTATTTAATTTCAATTATTAACCGACTTCCAAAAAGGAGGATGTTCTCAATTTGATCGGTATGTTTTTTTTGTTTTTTAGGTATGTACATCGATTACTCCGAGATTTATTATCCGATTTCCGTGATTCTTTTTTTGTTCGACGCAGAATAGCTGCCATTTGGTCCCCTAAAAATTTAATATACTTTGTACTAGTAGTTTTCATTTTATGAACATTTTTTATGTAAAAAAATTTCACTACGTTCCATATGTACACCGATTACGCTGAGATTTATGATCTGATTTACGTGATTCTTTTTTAGTTCGATGCGGAATAGTTGCCATTTAGTCTCCTAAAAATATAATATACTTTGACCTAGTAGTTTATATTTTATGAAGATTTTTATGAAAAAAAATTTCATTCCGTTCTATATGTACACCAATTACTCTGAGATTTATGATCCGATTTACATGATAATTTTTTAGTTTTATGTAGAATAGCTGCCATTTAGTCCCCTAAAAATGTAACATAATTTGGCCCAGTATTTTTCATTTTACGAACATTTTTTTGTTCCCATTTCTTGGACCTATATTTTTTAAGGAGCGTAGGTTTACCCATACACAGTTAGACACTAAAAAGTAACAAAAAAAAACTTCGTTTAAAAACCGACTTCAAAAACTAAAGCACTAAAAAACTAAAAAGTATAAAATAACTTATTTGTAAAGCTATTATTATTAATATATATTATCTAAAACATCTTGAGTCTCAACTTGACTGTACCTGCGCACGCCTTTGCTTGCAGCTAATATCGTAGCCGTCATAAAATTCGCATCGAATCATACGTATGTTGAATACTAAAAGGGCGCATAGAAACTAGAGTTAATTGTTGGACGTATGTGTCATTATTATATATTCTTTTCTTAAGCCTATGTATAGCTCAGCTAAACTGCAGGTTATCAACTAAAGCCATTCAACAGAGTTCTTGTGACAACTCAAAAGGTCACATTTGACTATACAGTTCACATTTCTCACAAAAACACATAATTACTACTGAAAAACTATCAATATCCTACAAATATTGTTCATTTTAGAGTAATTTTACACATTTTTAGTAAATAAAACTGAACAGCACATCATCTCCTTTCAGTTCCTGCTAAAACTTCACGACGTATGTGTCATTTTATTTTAAAGTACATAAATAATTAAGGGCGTATCGGGCAAGTTGATTCTTTAAAAATGAATATATTCGGGCGTAAGCACCATTATGTTTCTAGGTATGTCGTTTACTACCCTCACATTTATTGATCAATATGAGTGGTTGCTCATACGACCCAAAACTAAAACTATTTGGACGTAAAATATTAGGCGTAAAAACATTTGTATCATGTACGGTGTCGCTTACTACCCTCGCGTTTATGATCATTAACATTGGTTGCTGTTATGACACAAAATCTAAAAATATATTTCTACAAAAAATGGGGTCGTAAACGCCATTTTTTGGCGAATTGGAAGACTACATATACCGATAGATAGAGGAGAAAAAGTTAAGTAGGACTGCATTAAAAAGTAAATTTCGCCGAAATGGCGGTTACGCCCTTTGAGCCCTGAGGTATCGATATGAATAACATTACCGACTACGCCCAACAATAAATTATGCATATAGTTTCTATTCAACATTGTTCAATATATGTCAAAATATTATTGTTCATGTCATTTTTCAATGTATGTCAAAATATATAGGAGGATATAATTTTATTGAGATTGGATAATACTAAAAAAAATAATGAAAATGAGTAAAGGGACACCAAGTAAAGCGGTGGATCTGTCAAAGTTTCGTAAAAGTTCGTTCACGTTAACTTTTACTGTTGAAGTATTAGGTTTAGATGTATGGCACGACTGTAATGAAGGGTGGTTGGATTTAGGCCCATGTATCCAAGGCGTGAAGTTGCAGTACCAGTTGTATCCAGGAAATAATTATGATGTGGATATTATGATATGGCCACATGTGGCAAAGGTAATTTAGGATATTCTTTAGTTTAAAACCGTGTTGATACTTGATATGATTAGAATACACTCGGATCGAACGTATTTGGACGCTCGTATCTTAGCAACTGACAATTCGAACAATGGTGTTCGATTCCAGTAGACTCAGACCATGTTCATCTTATATGTACGTACCTACGTGTCTAAAAAAATAATTGCGTTAAATGGTCTGACATTTTTAATTGTAAAAACCTACTTGAAATTGAATAGATTGCTAGGAGTAAGCTTGGATGAGTGTAAATCGCTATCCCTGTAGAGTTATAATTGCGTACAAGAAAACTTGGTCCGAGTGTAGTCTGATCATGGCAACGTGGCTTTTTATAGTTGTTTGAGTTCGGCTTAATATTGCTTGGAATTTTTTTACAAAATCCAATTCAAGTTTATTGAGTTTTTTTGTTTGTTGAAATACTTATCCTACGTACTATACGAAATACGTGTCTTATAAAGATGTTGGAAGACCGTTCGTCCTTTAAGTTTAAGGTGGCTAGTTTCGTAATAAAAATAAAGCACGAAGTTTATAGGCTCTTTAAAATAGTAGATTGTTAGATGCGTACAGAGTGTTGAAAGTGAGAGCGTAGCGAGAGCGCTTATAATTTGAGTGCTTAAATAGATTTTTCATCCGATGTCACAACTCTGCTTGACATTTCGAATATGAGGAAAGTAAATAAACAATTACTTCCCTAATGAAATTCGACGTCAAATCCATTTCTAAATCTGATGGACTCATTTAATACGTTACGTATGAAACGTCAAGTAAAGTTCTTTTTCTGGTACATTCTATTAGCCCATAGTTTTTTTGTCACTGATAGTAATTTTGCTCAAATTTATAGAAATTAAATAATAATTGAGTAAAAATTATTTATAAGAGATGTAAAAAAAATGATACATATTTTTTACTACAATTTAAGTATGCCGCAATTTAACAGTGGCTATAAAAAAGTTGGGACATGAATCGCATGTATAACCTGACCATAACGAAGCAAGCAACTTGATACTTGCACGATGTTTGACCTAATATTGGTGTTGCTAGAGTTTAGATTTCGTCCCTATTATTTTCTACTTTATTTTGCCACTTTCTATTACCTATGGTTCGCACAGTTTTTGAGACCGCTGCTGTCAAAAAATTTGGAGAAAAAAAAGGCACAAGATGATTTCGCATACGAGCGTAGCGAGAACACAAATAATTCGAGTGTCTAATTAGGTCTTTCCCCGAGCTTAACACTCTGCTTTTCATTTCTAATATGAGGAAAGTAAATAAAAAACTGATTAATTAAACAAACAACTACTTCTTTTATAAAATCAGGCGTTAAATCCATATATATCTGATGAAATATCATCACGTACGTCACATATTAAATATCAAGTATTCTTTTTCTGTGACATTATTAAGATTATGATTATATTATTACAATTAAAATATATTTATGAATGTCAAGTTGAAAACAGATAAGTATAAATGACAAATGCACTAATCATCACCTCGTACAACTATTATAAATAAACGAGCTACATCATATGTATAGACTATTAATAATATTAATAAAAATAGTGCATATATCTGTAAGGATATGAAGTATGTATTATTGTATTTTTCATATATTTATTTCTTTCCCGAAAAGAAAATGTGTGGGTATAGATTATAAATTAACTGATTAACCCATCCAAACATGGACGAACATATAATATTAATTAAAATTATAAGTTTGAACATTATTAAGGTACTGTTGTCAAAGAGGATAGGTACTTCTATAATCAGAGATTTCGCCAAGGGTACACAGTTAATTCGACTTTAATAATAAACAAAAAAGTATAATATACACTGACGGACTCATAAACTGCATCAAAGTAATAGACGACTTTGAAATAAATATTTTAACCAAGTATGCAAACTTTCTATACAGATTTAAATTGAAACCTCTAGATTGGTTTGTGAACTTTAAAACAGCGTAGGGTCATATCCTTAAGTTTAAGTTTGTGTACTGGAAAGGATTTTTTTTGAAGAAAAAACAGAAATTTAAGGAAGGTTTAATTAAAAAATTGGTTTTAACAATAGACACAAACTTTATGCAAGGGTTTATTTATGTTTTAATAAGGTGTATTACCTCCACGTGCCCTTATTACGGATTCTAATCGGTTCCGCATAGATTTTATTAGGGTTATTAAAAGATCTTGCGGAATATTGTCCCATTCTTCTGAAAGTGCTGTTCTTAGTGCTGCCACTGTCGTGGGCAAAGAGTTTCTCGCATATACAGCTCTTTTTAAATTGTCCCAAACATGCTCAATGGGATTAAGATCCGGGCTGCGTGCTGGCCAATTCATTGTACGTATCTCAACCTCTTCGCAATATTGTCGAACTTGTGCAGCAGCGTGCGGCCGGGCATTATCCTGCATTAAAGTAAAATTTTCGCCTCTGAATCCCATGTAAGGCACCACGTGATCTTGTAAGATCTCTGTTATGTAGCGATGTGCAGTCAAACCCCCTCTATTACCGTTTTGACGGACCATGTCTATGAACACAAGTTCTGTTCGCCCGTTCATCGATATGCCACCCCAGACCATACACGAACCGCCTCCAAAAGGAACACGCTCCTCAATGCAACTTTGAGCATATCGCGCCCCACGTCGACGAGAGATCTTCTGCGACCATCTGCACCATATAAACATGTCCTACACTTAGGGATGCAACATCGCTCATAAAAAACATCGATGTTAGGATATCGATGTTTTCAAAAGTGAAACATCGATGTTAAAAATATCGACGTTTATGAACGATATATCGATGTTTATGAACGATGTTTTTTTATCACCGTTTAGATAAAATTTTGACGCTTGTTCCTGCGATGCAAATGAATCATCGTTTTTTTTAACATCGATGCATCGCCCAAACCACTTTAGCAAACCTTTCTTAAATCTTGCTTTCACTAACATATTCCTTTTGCACCACTATCAGTCCATCTTTCAAAGAAATACCACACTCATTTCTCAATGCTCTAATTCCTACTAAATAACATGTTTATTCTATTTATATGTCTTTTGCCGTACCCAACATTCACTACCGTACTTATTATTCAACAGCGAGGGCACACACTAACACATCCTTACCTTATCACCATTTCAATTAAATGTACTACATCTGAGAAAAATGGTCATTTTTAATAGAAATGAAAGAAATAGATATAATATTCAACTTTTACATTATTATTAAATTTTTTTATATTATGGCTGCAATGTCTTTTATGCATTGATTTTGCCAATGTCGTGTGAACAGAAAAGCTAGGTGATGATTTTTCAACTTTTATATTATAAGTTATTATTGGCAATAAGAAATATTTTGAAAAAATTATATAATGGAAATCTATGTAGATCACAGATAGAGCGCAAGACGGCGCGTTATGACTACGTAAGATAAAACATCGTTCATAAAATATCGTTCTGAAACAACGATGTATCGTCGATGTTTTGGTTTCAACATCGATGTTAAAACATCGTCTTTTATGAACGATACATCGATGTTTGGAAAAATCGATGTTTTATTTGCATCCCTACCTACACTCGTCCGTGAACAATACGGAGGTCCATTGCTCTTCTGTCCAATTCAGGTGATCACGCGCAAATCTTAAGCGAGCTTGTCTGTGAGCTACAGACAACTTTGGACCATTTGCTGGTCTAAAAGGGGTGATATCCGCTTCTTTTAACCTTATTCTTATTGTTCGTGCACTCACGTTTAATCCACGCACTTCATTAAGCTCTGTTTTGATGTTAACAGACGTGAGGAAACGATTTCTCAGGGAAGTTGTACAATAAATTCGTCATCACGACCGGTGGTTGCTCGAGTCCTGCCTGTACCACGTCTCCTTCTGTAAGAACCTGTCTCCACAAACCTTCTGTATATTCTAGAAACCGTAGACTGGTTTAAATTTAAATTTCTACGAATCGTTCGTTGATCCAAGCCCTCCCGCACCAATGCTACAATTTGAGCCGCTTGTTCGGACGAAGTATCCATATTATGGTTTAAAAACTCTTGATGAGTTAAAAAACTAACCCAACAATTCTGCTGGTAACAATAATTCAATTGACAAAAGAATAAAAAATCAATGAGAATCAATTTAAAACTTTGCTATAAATAACACGCAAATCTAATACTACGAGTAAATTTTCTTTTCCCGGCTATATTCATTTGTTTTACTGCAGTTCTATTTTTAAATTTTCCTTTTTTTTGAGATTAAGAGCCAGTCTCTCCATATTTATATAATTTAGTCTAAAAAGTTTGCATACTTATTAAAAAAAAACATTTCAAAGTAATCCTGAACCTTGATGCAGTTTATGAGTCCGTCAGTTTATATATGCGTATGTTTGTCAAATACATGGTAGTGTGTAATGGTTTTTTTATCGATTTATTAATATATTTTTTATGAATAATTATAACAAAAATAGCATTTTGCACTCCTTCTCTATATCGTATAAAGTAAAAGTGTGCGAAATTTCATACTCCTCCGTCCACGCAATTTTCGCAAAAAGTGGTACAAAGCTTTTGATTCACGTATTAATATAATGTTTATATGATATTGCGTCGTGATCAAATTACGTAAATTACTGTAACAATGAACTTCTTGATATCTCTTGTTTACTATTTTAGTTCCGAATTAAATTATATATTGTATTTCGCTAGATAGAATGGTCTTGACATAATTAGTAGATAACATAGAGAAACAAGTTACATAAGCAATATAGGATGTTTAACTTATATAACTGGAGAGAAATAAATTATTTAATTCTTTAATCTATTCTATTGTTGATTTATAATGCTACGGCGTAATCACGAGAAACTAACAATAAGGAACATAGCATAATCAATATTATATGTATTATGCATAAAAGTAAAAAATATCTATATGATCTAAGGTTTTGTCTTAATGTTTTCAATAGGAGTGTGCGCATATCGTTCGAAAGGAGTCGAATAATTCGAAAAATTTCGAATAATTCGAGAGATTCGCCAATTTAGTATCTATTAATAATATTTAATTAATTCGAAATATCACTTGATTTTTTATTATTCCAATTTGAATTCCATTACATCGTGTATTAAAATATTCTACTTACGAATAATATACTTTTTGATTAAACATCAATTACGCGGTGAAAGCAATTGCTCAATTTCAATATTTGTTCATTTCTGACAGTAACATGAAAAATCTAGATACTTATTTATAATAACAAGAGTACTTTTTTTTTCATTTTGGTTTTTATATATATTAATTTCCATTTGAAAAAAATCTATAAGGAAAAGGTTACACATGTAATATTTTAAAATACTTGAAATTTTGCGAATTCGGGAAAAAACTAATTATTCGGGAGCTTCCGAATAATTCCAATTTTCGAATTATTCGACTCGAGTTTCGAATCGAACACTAATATTACATTCGGAACGAATAATTCGTAAGTTCGAATTATTTGCACACTCCTAGTTTTTAACCGACTTCGAAAAAAGGAGGAGGTTCCCAATTCATCGGGATCGGGATCTTTTTTTTGTTGTTGCTTTTTTTATGTATGTTTGCCGATTACTCCGTGATTTATGATCCGATTTACGTGATTCTTTTTTGTTCGACGCGGAATAGCTTCCAATTGGTCCCCTAAAAATTTTACATAGTTTGGCCCAGAAGTTTTCATTTTATGAACATTTTTTATGAAAAAAATTCCCTTTTCGTTCCATATGTGCACCGATTACTCTGAGATTTATGATTCGATTTACGTGATTCTTTTTTTGTTCGACGCGCAATAGCTGCCACGTGGTCCCCTAAAAATTGGACATAGTTTGGCTCAGTAGTTTTCATTTTACGATCATTTTTTTGTTCTCGTTTCTTGGGACCTATATTTTTTAAGAAGCGCAGCACCATTCGTAGTCCACACATACATAGCTACACACTAAAAAGTAACAAATAAAAAATAAAAACTTCGTTTAAAAAAAACGACTTCAAAAACTAAAAAACTAAAATGTATAAAATAACTTATTTCTAAAGCTATTATTATTAATATATATTATCTAAAACATCTTGAAGTCGGTGCAAAGTAAAACATATAAATTACTATATTTTGAAAATTACTAAGCACCGACTTTAAGATGTTTTAGATAATATATATTAATAATAATAGCTTTAGAAATACGTTATTTTATACATTTTAGTTTTTTAGTTTTTGAAGCCGGTTTTTTTAAACGAAGTTTGTATTTTTTTAATAAATGACCTTGTAAAATAGGTGTTAAAATATAATGTGCCAAACGTGGTATGTATGAAGAGATCAATGAAAGAAGATGAATCAAAACGCGTATGTCATGCCAAGATGAAGATGAAGTAAGTAGAGATGCAATGTCTCTGCTTGACACTGTGGGAGTGAGGTGTGATAATTTGTGTGTATTTTTTAGATATGGTGTGGCACGCAATACGGCTGGGTGAGAACCTTTCTGCTCTTGGAAAGAAGATGGCTCAGTTTCTCTATATGCCACATGTTTCCCGTAAGAGTTGCCGAGTTAGTTAAACATATAGCTACTGTTACTCCTACAGTTGGATTTGGAGTTCTGGGCACAACGTAAATACATATATATAGAGTGAAAACTTTCAGCGGGGCAGTAAGGGGAAGTACCTTAATGATAGCCGCTACGCGAAAATGGTCTTAGGTTTATTATTATGCATAATTTCTACGTTAGCGTGAAAATGGCCATTATACAATTAAAAAAAAGTTTGATGCCAGTCGTTTCTGTTTTCTGTTAAGGTACTTACTCTTACTGCCCTGCTAAAACTTTCTACCTTCTCTCTTTCTACTGTGTTTAGTTTTATTCCACTCGTATACATTACACTGTTAAGAATATTGATTTGTATTCACGTTTGTCACGCACAGTTTATAGACATAGCACATTATTATTAAGACAATTTAGGGGAACAAATGAATTTAATAGTAAATTAAAATTATAATAAATAATTAATTATTTATTACTAGCGGGCTTGGTAGTCGTTCTCCTGACCTAAAAAAATTAAATCCCGATTTCAACACCATCTACCGGATCCAGTTGTGAATCTAAACCATCAACCACATGCACAACCAAAGCATGTCGCCATAACAACCTTGAGTTGAGTTCCGGCATTAGTGACCAGGCTCCAGTCTCCCTCTCTTAAGAGAGCAGCAGCGCATTTGTAGCAAGCACCTTTCGTGTTGCAAACGTCCATAGGCGATGGTAACCGCTTTCCATAAAGTGGGCCGTCTGCCTGTCTGCTGATCTCATGCAATAAAAAAAAAACCGATTCATGGACGCACAAAAAGAATATTCAAACCGGTCAAGCCGTTTTTGGGTTTTAATCAGATTAACGAACAGCGTATAGGTAATGTCGAGTAGACAGAGTAGTCAAAATAAGATGCATTTTCGTGCTTTGTTTCTTCATGACTTAATACTTTTTTTTGTAACTTGTACGTGGAATCTCAATAGTTCTTTAAGTTATAAGCCACAGGCCCACTAAATAAAATAAATTAATTTAAAACTGGCAATAAAAAAAAAAAAAACAATATTAAATTATATTATTCCGCGAATAAAAGATCGCCCTATTGGTAAGTACCTAAGTGCTGCCACTCGTAGGTATGCATAATGTTACATCAAAGGAATAATCCGTTAACGATTCTTAGAAAAAGTTATCGCCCTATTGGGGTTTAGAAGAAATTGGGAAAGCATATACATTTACTGAAGCTATCCACGCGACCTCGTTCGTTTAAACTTCGAATCAGTATAGATAGTTCAATCCACGAAGACGCGCCCCACTTTTTTCCCGTATCACTGATAGCGCAAGTGTGCGAAGCAATTATCAATGTGTTTGTTCTATCATTATGCACTTATTAGCGATGTAGTCTCACGCACACAAAAATAAAATTAGCACATAAATCAGCTGTCAAGCTGATCATCTGGAAAGATGCTCTACTTAAATATTTTAGAAAGAAACAAAAGTATTTATTTAGAACAAGGAAAATGATACTAAACAGTAAAAGTAGTAAGAAACAAATTAATGTGTATACACATTAATTAAAACATTACAATTGAATTATTTAAAATTGTATATGTATAAACAAAAAAAAGTTGGTGTTAAAGTTTTTAGTTCGATCCATTAGCAGTCTTAATAGCCCAGTCCTTTTTGTTTCCATTTTCTTTTCAAAAGTCCTACACTCACAAATATTTAAAAAGGAAGTAATTATAAATAAAAATCGATCTCTTCAAATATAAAAGTAGATATTTATTCAAGATTATTCAGTATCTTCACTTATTTCAGAGTCCGAAGTATCACCGATATTTATAACAAAATTAAAGTCTAAATCAAAGTATTTTAGATATTCGTTTTCTATATCTTCTACATGCCGACATGTATTTGCCCAAACATCATTAGTTATTTGTTGAAAAGCTTCATTTAAAATAGGCATTAGTGTGGTATAATTTTGATCGACATTGCGGCTAGCAACGTAATTTTTTGCTATGCCCCAAATATTTTCTATTGGATTAAGTTCTGGGTGATATGGTGGGAGACGTAATACTGTAAAATTATGTTCTTTTAATAAATCATCGACTTTATACTTGCGAAAATTTTCTTTATTTTTTAATATTAAATCGTATAATTCTACTTTTTTAAATGTCGGTTCAAATGTGATATTTTTTGCGGTGAGCCAACTTTGCATTTCAGATTTGTTAGAGTTAGACGTCGGTATTTTTTCCGAAGTAGAGTTGTGATAGGCTGCGTTATCCAAAACTACCACAGCATCCTTCGGAAGATTAGGTATTAATTTTTCTTTTAACCATTTTAAATAATTCTCTGTATTCATGTTATCGTGGTAGTCGCCTGTTTTAATCTCTGCCCTGTACGTTAGCAACGCATTTGGTATAAATCCTGCAACACTTCCGGCGTGTATCATAATTATACGCACTCCTTTAGACAGTTTTCGTTTTATTCCCATATTTGAATCTTTTCTAGACCATGATTTATTTTGCACATAGTCGGAATGTACATATGATTCATCAGTATAAACAATAGGCTTACCTTCATTGCGCAAAGATTTCACCTGTTTTAGGTATTTTAGTCGTAATAATTGAATTTCATGTCTTTCTGTTAGCGTCTTTCTGTTATTCTCAGTTTTGCACCATTTATATCCTAGTTTAATTAACAAAGTTCTTAAGGTTGTTTTACATTCATTGAATTGTATACGATCTCTTAAAATACTTTGTAATCGCAATAATGTTGGAAACTGATGGTGCTCTCTATGAAAGTCTTCTATGCTTTTTCTGACTACTCCTATATCAAAATCATCTAAATTTATTTTTCTTGGTTGTATCTTTCTTTTTTTCATAGGTGACGTAAACACTACCGTACTTGTTTTCGCAAAGTTTGAGTGTGACGTAGTTGCCTCATTTGCAACACATTCAACATTTTCCTCATCCAAAGAAGCTGCGACCTCCCCTTGAGCCTTTTTTTCTCTTAAAATTCTAGTCACTGTGCTTTCAGAAACACCAACAGCCTGCGCTGTTCGCCAACGTGCATCGGTTATTCTTTCTGCTTTGTTATTATTCGCTTCTTTTTTCATAAATTCATATACTTTTGAGATTATATCTCTTGCCTGAAAAAAAAATTGATTCGTGTATAAGGAAGGTAGTTTTATATTCTAATACTGTGCGATAAAATATTATTCATACCTGGCTCTTCAGTACAGGCCGCTGCGTTTTTTTAGACATTTTAAATATAATGTACGTAGAGCAACTTGCAATTCAAGTCTGAGAGAGAGAGCGATATAATTCAGAGATAGTCGTGTACACCGAACGGGAGTTGGCTCGAGACTGCTGTCCGGGCTTAAAGCCCCTCACCCCGCGCCTTCCCTTTACAGAATGTAGTGGGGCGCGTCTTCGTGGATTGAACTATCTATACTCGCGGGAATTAATCATTTTCCGGTATAAAAGGTATCCTATGTTTATTCAGTTTTTCTTCTCGAAAGTAAGTACATATTATATACATAACTTACAGGTACGGTTTATTTCGAAGATCATGAAGAATGATATACCTATATACAAACTCAGTTTTACTTTTCAGTTTCTTTGTTCTTCTTAGTTCTTTAACTTAAGAGAACTTAGTGTACGGATAAAGGTGGAATAGTTTCCAGTGGATATATTACAGACGCAAACCACGTGTACCTACTACATAAGTTTATGTACACAAGTTTTAAAACAATGCTTCACTTACATTTGACGTTTTTGTTCACGCAGGTTCCTCTATGCTTCTATTCGTTCTTCTGAGAATGCTATACTAGAAAACTATAACGCCTATCTGTAATGTACAAAAAGAGCTTTTATGGAATATTATTGTGATATTTTTTCCGACGATATTATTTAAAAATCTTCTATTATGGTCTCTTTTTAATTTGTGATGATAATAATAATGTCAAGAAAAATTCGCCCATTTATAGTTAAATACATAAAAGATTTCTATAAGTGTGCTAAATTTTATATCTATTAATTAGTTAGGTAACCAGTTTTTGCACAAGTCATCGGAGTAAGTCTAAAAACCCCAAAAACCTTGTCAAATTGTAGGTATTTGAATTATATAGGTAGTTAATTTATTTACACAAAAATAAATAATCTATTCTTTTTATATATAACCTTATTGAAAATAAAACTGTCTAATGGCCATTAAGATATAATTACACATCATATTCATGTTCCTGCAAAAAGTTCTGTAAACAGTAGATAAAGTGCTGTTTACAGAACTTTTATGATTATTTGCTGTTTGTTATTTCGTTATCATCAATTAAGCCAATGTTTGTAGGAAGAATAAAATGTTGTTAACAGATCATTTATTCATCATGTTTTTAGCGCAAAAAACGATAAGAACCCAGAAGTTTATCTTCCGCCGCTAAAGTTCATGGAGCGACGGTACTTCGCCCCTATCATAGAAGGAGAAGTAAGCCTTGGGGCCTTCATTTATGAATTGATATGGCAAGCTGTTTCAGAGTATATACCGAAATCTTATCTGGACAGAGTGTTTGATGTTCCGTATCCTGTCAAAGGTCATTAAAATGCAATTAAGCGTTATGCTTTTCAGATAATACAAACGTGTCGTGAATGTTATCGCTTGGCTCTAGATTTGAGTAATCACTGAAGAATAGGTACAATGCACGCAATACCAAAACGATGTTGATGTTAATCAACTATATATAATACATTGTATAATACATTCTAAAAATGTCTGTATATGAAAGCTATTAAAAAAACAATTGGAAATAAGTAGACTATATAAACGATGGAGAACACGATGCATTTATTAAGTTTTTGTCTGTCTGTTTGTCGGTTTGTCTGTTTGTCCGGGATTCTCGTAAAATTACTGAGCCGTTTTCGTTAATCGAAAACAAATTCTTACACTTGAAATCTACGATACTTTTTATCCTGGGGACCCCGCGGTAATTTTTCTGCGAATGATTTAAAGTGACCGGATTAAAGAAACAATAGAATTCCAATGTGATTTTTTCATTGATCGACAACAAATTTTATGTAATAAAATGTGTTGTACTCTGTGTTCCGGGAATTTCAAGTAAAGCGTGGAGTTTTTGGCGGGAACTGAAAGGAAATGTTATGTTGTGCAGTTTTGTTTTCTAAAAATGTGTAAAATTACTCTAAAATGAACAATAGTTGTAGGATATTGATAGTTTTTGAGTAGTAATTATGTGTTTTGTGAGAAATATGAACTGTATAGTCAAATGTGGCCTTTTGAGTTGTCACAAGAACTCCGTTGAATGGCACTAGCTGATTACCTACAGTTCAGCTATGCTACACATAGGCTTAAGAAAATGAAGAAACTATATTGTAAACTAATTCCTGGCTTAAAGGCCTAGCTACCAAGTCATAAACTTAAAACAAATCGGTTGTCTGTAAAGTCGGTTTACTGACGATAGTTGAACGTGACATCGTTCAACACTCAAGTAGGAGAGAGACAGATGTCGTACGCTGCCGAACGCGGAGGCCGATTGTGCCTCTTTGTCGCTCGTTCCGCGCTCTCGCTTGCACTTCAAGCCTTAAATGGAACGCCTCAGAGCGAGGTAACGCCGCATGAGTCATGTTTTTTCGTGCGTGCAGCCGGCTCCATCGAATTATAAGACGTTGTCACGTCAAAAGTAAGGCGTGGACGAAGTCGCGGGCATGTCCTAGTTAATGTCATATTTTTGTATAGTTTATGGTTATAGGTACGGTTATGAAATTATTTTAATTTTATCTTATAGAGTAAATTATAAAAAGTAAAATAAGCTAGATTTCTATTTGTTGTTGAGAAACTGGCAAACGGGCAGGCTACCCAGCTCATGAAAAATGGTCATCGTCACATATGGACGTTTGCAACACCAGAGGCCTATTCAGCGTGTTGCTAGCCTTTAGAATGGGATAAAGAACATGGAATTGGGAGTTGAATAAGAGGGATCGGACAGACAATCAGTAATATAATTAGAACAAGACTAATCGTTTGACTCCGACATTCTGTGAGACCGTGGGATAGTCTCGTGATATATACCTGATAAAAAATATTTTCTTTCGAACATTAGTTAGACTGAATAGTTCGATAACATCTATGTTAATTGACAATTTTATTACAAAACATTCAGGGATTGAAACCACAAAATCGTTAACTAAGATGATCGATTATCACGAGAAATATTTTAACAATTGTGTGACTTCCACCGATTGTGTTATTTTAGGTTAATTATTCTTTTATGTTATGATGAAATTCGAAATGCGTGCGTAAGCCTCACGTGTCACCTCTTGCGTATATTATTTCATAATAATAAACACGATTCTATAAAAGTTATTTTAAGTGACAGTCATCCACAATACATTATAATATCAGCCCACAAATGTCCCATTGCAGGGTGCGGGCCTCCCATTATAGGGGAAACGGACAGTATACCCGCCATGTCTGTCCGAGGCGGCTTGGCAGGTTTGATACATCGTTCATCTTGATGTGTAGGTAGCATAAAGATGTTTTCCTTTACCGTTGTTAACACGTGGTAATTGGAATAATACATTAAAATGCCTTAATACAAATCTTATGTTTTATATTGAATTAAATTACATATTTGTTCTATGAAAAATAATTGAATTTAATATAAATAATAAGTGTAATATGTCTATAGTCAAAAAGTAGCTTGTTATTTAATTTAAGCTATTTTTATAATTGGTCTCTTCTTACTCTGAGGTTCCTCTAAATAAAAATATTTTCAGAATTTTTGGCCCGAAAAGCCTGTAATAAAGAGGAGAGCAATGATGTTTCATATTCTCAACTCATAAATGTAAATGAATAAAAAGACGGCGTGCATCTCAGAACGCCCGATAGAAGTGATAACTAAAACTAATCTAATGTGAGAGAAAGGGAATCCGGACAGCCTGGCGCCATAACGCGTTACTAACGGTTTACCCACCCATGAGAAGTTATCACATCAAAAATGTTTTTCAAAAGGAGCGGTTTTATTTCTTTTGGTTTATTTTTTAATTTTAATACCATGATTTAGGCGACATTTTGGTTTTTTAAATATAATATTTTCCAAATATGTTGCTCTATATTAATAGAGACAAGAGGTTTTTATATCTATACCCTTCATATATTTGACTATAATACTTCTTAAGATAATTAGATGTGACACTCATAAACGCTAATATGCTGATAGAGAGACGCTAAAATAAGACCGTTTACCTTTTAAACCTTTAGGTATAGAAATCATAAAAACAAAGAATACACAACCCAAGACGATGAATGACTGACTACTTGGCGGACGCTACCTGTCCTTTAATCAATAGTGCCAAATCAAAAGTCGATTATTACAATTATCCTTAGAAATAAACACCGGGATAGACCCCATGTAAATTTCAAGCTTCTGCTGTGATTGTAACACCTTTGAACTGGAACTTGGAATATTTTTATACGTATCAATTTTCTCTTTTGTACATTTCATATAACAGAAACTGAAATCAATTTTTAAAAACCAGATTCTGATGGATTTTTAATTAACTTTGCACAGATCAGATGCCTAATTTTTGAATTAAGGGTCCCATATAAATAGACTTTCTTGACAAAACATCATGATGATATTTGCTTTTCAAAGCTTTATGTGTCCTGTTTATAATCCCGTTTCAAATTTGAAAATGGCTTCTTTAAAATAAGATATATTTTTTAATCAAATGATTTCACCGTTTAGCTATTTATTACTATATTACTTATTTAAATCAATATTTTATTAATTAAACCTCGATAACTTTGCTCCTAAGTATTCCCTTCAGCATGAATAAAAGCAAAAATAACTTATAAGGCAGATTAAAGCTTTCAGAAAGATTTTGAGAACAAAAACCCATGGGGTGAATACTTACCCCGGTTTGTAGTTTAAAGGTAAAAAAATGTGTTTGTAGTTCTAAGATTATTATAATTTAAGTGTTTTCCTGACTTTTAAAAATTTTACATTGCAATAGATTAATGCGAAATAAATAAAATTTGCACATTATTTTGAGGTTTGAACGAAAATAATAGTTGAATACGTTCTGGAACATGTTCAAAAATAAATATAGCTTAAAAATGGAGCCCAATTTTAAATCTTTTGTAAATCACAGATGTACGACATCAAGACGCGGTTCTCTATCACCTCAAGGAATCAATCTTGAATCGCAACATACCTACTGAACCTGATAGTCCTAAAGAAGAAATAGAAGAGCCTAAACCTAGAGATAGAAGAGAATCAAGAATGCCAAAAGATAAAGAGAAAAAGAAAGTAGCTGAGGCGCCTAAAATGAAATATGAAATTAAACTCTCTGGAGATGCTATACTTGCGGGTAATTAGCTAGAATATATTAAGGGAGAGGGGCAACTTTGGACACTTTTCTGGAAACCGTGTAGTTTTTTATTTTTGTATAGTATTGTAAACCGTCTTTGTGTATTTGTCCAATTATTTAAAGTATACTTTAAATGAACTAAATAAATATAATAAGTAGTTAAATTAGAATAAAATTAGCTTTTGAAATCCTCATCCCTAAAACATCCTTCGGTCTAGGTAGTATTTATGACTATATGATATATAGAAAGATACTCAAAGTTGTGACTTTGAATATCTGACCACCAATTTGTGAATTGGTCTAGCTAAATTAATGTACCTCACTATCAGACCTGTATTGATAGTGAGGTAATTTTATTTAGCTAGACCTTTTTGTTTTTGAATTTTTAGTCTTTTTTAAATGTAATGTACAGTCGCGGGATTAAATGGTTCGTCACCTCAGAGTAGACTTTTAGTTGCACCAGTACAAAAAACTGTACCGCTAACATTTTAGTAAATTTTACGTTTATATAGAAACGTGAAAAATGAAAATTGCAATATTGACAATGATAGGCACTGAGATTAGCAATAGTTTTAATAATAATAATAATCGGCAGACAAATACACATACACTCTACACACCTTAGCCACTCATACCCATGTTGCCCCTGCCTTTTATGGCATTTCTTGGGGCCCATGCAGGGAGTGGCGAGTCACCGTCTGCCCATTTTTCCATGTTCCCCGAACATTGCACCGGGCAGACGCCATAGTCCCCATATTCCCAAACCCCCAGTACCACTAGCAGTTCACCCCAATAGCCCGGTACTTTTTGTCCTCATTTACCACAATAGTCCTACACTGGCCGGGGCTTGTCCTTGGCTGCATTATTATATGGTGTAGACAGGGATAATCGCCGGTCAGTGTCACGCCACATTTACATTAAATTTGTCAAAGGGCCTCTACGTGTTGGTCTTTCTATGGCCCCGCGCAAGCCCTCCAAAAGTCCGGACCATTTTTATGGCCCGTGGTCGTCAAAGAAATACATTAATAATAATTTTAATCAACCCGCGGGGGGGCTTTGTGGCGAAGCCTTAGGTGAGTAGCGACACCTCGTACCCGACTCCGGGGGCCAAGGCAAGGCCCTCGCCTCCGTGTTTGCCTTAGCCAGCTGGCACGGAGTGGAGATCGCTAGACCTAAGACTCAAGCTCCAGGGGTGGAAGTGATAAATGGCATCAGGTCAGAAGTAGCTTCGGTGAACCTACAGCCCACCTCTCTACACCCCTTAACTACTCATACCCATGTTGCCCCTGTCTTCTAAGGCATTTTTTGGGGCCCAGGCAGGGAGTGGCGAGTCACCTTCTGCCCATTTTTCCATTTTTTCCGAACATTGCGACGGGCAGACGCCATAGTCCCCATATCCCCAGACCCCTAGTACCATTAGCATTTCACCCCAATAGCCCGGTACTTTATTTTCTCATTTCTCACAATAGTCCTACACTGGCCGGGGCTTGTCCTTGGGTGCATTATTGTATGGTGTAGACAGGGATAGTCGCCGGTCAGTGTCACGCCAAATTTACATTAAATTTGTCAAGGGGGCTCTACGTGTTGGCCTTCGCATTGCCCCAGGCAAGCCCTCCAAAAGTCCATTTTTATGGCCCGTGGTCTTCAAAGACATACATGTATAATTTTAATTACTTTCGAACAATAAAATTTTACTTATTTTAGTGTTGCCTACTTATTACGTCATAAGTAAGTATACTGGAACAAAATCTATGAGACTTTAACATTCTGTAAGATTATAAAAAGTGTCTCAGTTTATTTGATTGTCCGCTAACTTCAATTGTCAGGTCAAAATTTGGCCGAGAGTAATATAGCATCGTATAATAAGAATATTAGAGAGTAGGTTTATAAATGTATAAGTAACCTATAATATTGGAGTAAGTTATTCAAACAAACTCGCACTTAAGAACAGAAACTCTTTAACGATGTATCGTAATTGGAATACTCGAGCTCTGACCACACTCCATGAGGTTGATACTTATATAGGCGCAACGGTAGACCACTCGTTATAACAGCTCTGGTAAGTGGTTGCTCAAATATGTATCAACAAATTAGGAAACTCGTCCAAGAGTGTTCATGTTGAAGTTGAGGATTATGTACAAAAGTTATACGGATGATTCAAACTTAAATATTTTTATGTAACTATTTGGTTACCTGGATGAATATTTAATTATTAACCGACTTCCAACAGAAGGCGGTTCTCAATTGGATTGTATATTTTTTGTATGTTTGTTACGCGATTTGTCCGTCAATTGTAGACCGATTTCAAATTATTTTCTTCTGTCATTGATGAACTCGAATTATTAGCGCCTCCGTTACGCTCGTGCGCCAAACCATCTCATGCCTAAATATGTCCCTTACCTCTTGTGTAACAATCCACTATTAGCGCACTTTACAGAGGCCTATGGATGTTGTTGGACGGGTCTTTACAAATAGCACAGTTGCGTCTTTATAAGTTTGAAATGATTTAAATGGAGCACTTGATAATCAAATCGACTAAGATACTTTTTATCATCATACTAAATGTCCCGGCTTCCTTGATTTTGTAAGGGCATACTGCATTATGACGTTACAATTGGGTATTTGACATATATTACACTAAATTCTAAAATAGTATTCATATGTAAGAGCAGGCGTCAAAATATCTTGATATCATCTTACGTTAAATATTTCATTATAGAAATAATTTTAATTCTAATTTAAACATAAATTAATACGCTATTTGACTCGTTAAAATGTCGTCATAAATCAGTATTCTCATACAAAAAAATCAAGAAGGTTGTTTTTTGTCATGATAAAATTCCTCTCAGTTGAAACTAATTAATTTTATTGTTTCAACACTTTTGTTTTGAACTATGAAGTGGAAAATTATGAAAAGAAGTTCAGATCGGTATCATTGATTTATAAGATAAAACTTATTTTGTTTCTGTGTTTCAAGGAATAGGACGAATCATTCCATTTGAGGCATCAGGCAACCTGTCACCCGATATTGGTGAAATATTAGTGCTGATAAGCAGTGATAATTTACCTGCTCAAGATGACCAGCCTGTTGTGTTTGTAAATATTGATAAACTGTGTCAAATACCAGTAGCTGAGTTTAAGAAAGTAAGGTAGGAAATATAAGCGTCTCTGTAGCCTTGTAACTTTAAACTTTCTGCTATCGATAATATAATAAACTTTTAATATTATAAAACAAAGACGCTTTCGGCGTCTGTCTGTCTGTATGTCCCCTAATTCTTTCTAAGCTACGCAACGGATTTTTCAGCGGATTTCACCATCAGTTAGATAATTTTTCAAGGAAGGTTTATAAGTATATAAATCTATTAGCTTTGGTTCGCAGCTTCGTTCGCAATATTTGAAAACCTAATTACGTATTTATGTAAGTAAATCAGCTACCCTCTACGGTTTAACCCGCGGCATAGCAGCGGGGTCTCTACTAAAGTCTAGTGTAGTAGTATGTATTAGTATAAAAGTAAAATTGTTTGGATGCTTACTTATTTGTTTATTTTTTCTTCATGGTGTTAGACATGAGCCAATTTACGTAAAAAATGGAGTGTAATCTTTAAATTGAAAGTATAACATTTATTTAAATATTAAAAAAAATCCACAAGTTAACGGATAAAATGTAAGGAAGTGGATTATGAGTCAAAGAAAAATTAAGCACACATTGATGTTACGCATATAATATTAATTGACATTTAGCGTACGTAGTAGAACTAACTATCAAAGATTTCAATTGTCATTCTTAGTAATCTTCTTCTGTTGTATTAGCCACGTATGATAAAAATATTATTAACAATATGGAAAATAGTATTCTTTTGCATGTTAACACTTAAATAATGTACGCGAAGTACAACCTGATCGAAAACAAGAGTTTCTTGCTGCTTATTCCCTTTAAAACACCAATAACACTTTGCATAACGGTATAGATGAACTATGAATCTACTTCTACAGTTTGCATAAAATATTCTTCAGTGAGACTTAGATTAAATAAAATCTTTTATAATTGAAATATATTTCGTTATGTATTTAATTCTATCCTAACTCCTGCGTCACGTACCTCCAGATTACGTAAGAATATTCTTTAAGTTACATATATATTATTTTGGCAAGAAAATGTTGTAATTATTGTGTTTGACAATGAAATTTTATCTACATATTTTCCAGAATTGCTCAACTTTACACTCGATGGATCTTAGGTGATGATGATCACAAGTCATTACCACAAAACGTAAGGTCCCATAGAGATTTTATATACTTTAATGACCACCATGCGCTACCGTTGCCATCGGATAAAGTATCAGAGATTATTTCAACATTTTTGGATAATACTTATGAAGTACAGGTTAGTTCTTCAATCATGTATTATTTATGACCTAAAACATTTTCATGTTTTTTTTAAATAATAAGAATTGGAAAAAAATGTTCAATTGGCATCGTTCGATCAGCCTTAAAACTGTAACGATGTTGTCTTTATGACTTATGGTACCGCCATGTAAACTTTCTTTCGGCCTATTCAAACTTTTCTTCTAACATAGTATGTTGTAAATTCTCTCATTAAATCAAATTTTATGTTAGTTTAATATAAGCTATAATAAATAGAAAAGGTACGATGGGGATGATTTAAAAAAGAAAAGGATCAAAGCCTCTTTAAAAAACGGAAAAGTGGAAAAACGAATAGCAACGGATAAGTGGCAAAACGAATCGCAACGGACAAGTGGAAAAAAGAATGGCAACGGATAAGTGGAAAAACGAATCGCAACGGACAAGTGGAAAAACGAATCGCAACGTACAAGTGGAAAACGAATCGCAACGGACAAGTGGAAAATCTTCAACTGACAAGTGATAAAATGAATCGCAACAAAATTTTAACTTGAAGTTTTACGGGCAGATTGTTAATGTACTTGTCTAATTTGAAAACCTGCCCGTAAAACTTCAAGTCAAAATTTTGTGGCGATTCATTTTATCACTTGTCAGTTGAAGATTTTCCACTTGTCCGTTGCGATTCGTTTTCCACTTGTGCGTTGCGATTCGTTTTTCCACTTGTCCGTTGCGATTCGTTTTTCCACTTATCCGTTGCCATTCTTTTTTCCACTTGTCCGTTGCGATTCGTTTTGCCACTTATCCGTTGCTATTCGTTTTTCCACTTTTCCGTTGCGATTCGTTTTTCCACTTGTCCGTTGAAGTTTCACTTTTAATATGTGTCCCAGCACACATTTCGATTTTTCGCAGGTTTACTGCAAATTATGATTTGGTTAGGTTAAGTACATTTTAATGGTGTATGTAATACGCTACCCACGCACCGACCATTTTTTACGTCAACACTTTTGTCGTTCGTTGTCGTTCACTTTTGTTATGACTTTCGAAAAACTGAACAGTTGGCAAAGTTTTCTCGTTGTTATTTTTGTTTCCTCTACAAACTCTACTTATTTATTTATATTTTTTATACATACCACAAATAGAGGCAGTGATGCCTTGTCATGTGGAGAGCAGAGCTATAGTTCGATGCAAACTTAAGTTTGCCTCCATTAATAGCGGCTCGGAGCATCGCACTTTCCGATGCGCAGAACGCAATTTTAGGTATTAGAGGGATGAGGTAGTCTGAGGACGCGGTATATCCTCGCTCGCTCTCTGGCTAGCTTTCTCGTTTACGAGACTTCCCCGGCGCTCGGCTCACCAGAGCTGCCAATTTAGCGCTTTAGGAGCTAGATATAGTGCTTTTTAGGGCAATCCAGCTCCCAATTTTACTAAACAACTTCCAGCGCAAAATCTTGCGCTTTTTATAATATGCAAATATGTAATTAATTTTATAATAAATATATATGAATATCTATACTAATATTATAAAGAGAAAAGATTAAATTCTTTGTTTGCATTGAAGAGGCTCCAAAACTACTTAACCGATTTGAAAAATTCTTTCACTGTTGGCAAGCTTCACAATCCCCGGGTTTTTTTACTTGTTAATTTGTTTCCTTATTGGAACATCCCACTTTCCGATGCGCAGAATGCGATTTTAGGTATTAGAGGGACTAGGTCGTCGGAGAACGAGGTATATCCTCGCTCGCTCGCTCTCTCGCTCGCTTTCTCGTTTGCGGGACTTCCCCGGCGCTTGGCTCGGCTCACCAAGTCTGCCACTTTAGCGCTTTCGAAGCTAGATATAGCGCTTTTTAGGGCAACCCAGCTCGCAATTTTATTAAGCAACTTCCAGCGCAAAATCTTACGCTTTTTATAATATGCAGATATCTAATTAATTTTATAATAAATATATTTATGAATATCTAGACTAATATTATAAAGAGGAAAGATAAGATTGGTTTTTGCTTGCATGAAGAGGCTCCGAAATTACAGAACCGATTTGAAAAATTCTTTTACTGTTGGCAAGCTACGCTATCCCCGGGTGACATAGGGTATATTATATTTGCAAAAAAATTAGGGATCATTACTAAAACTCCAATAATCTAGTGTCCAAGGTATAAAAAAATACCTAAAATCGCGTGCGCTGCGAAAACTATTGATGATAAAATAACAAATAAAATAAATTACTGAACCGATTTGAAAAATTCTTTCACTGTTGGCAAGCTACGCTATCCCCGGGTGACATAGGGTATATTATATTTACAAAAAATTAGGGATCATTACTAAAACTCCAATAATTTAATCCAAGGTATAAAAAAAATACCTAAAATCGCGTGCGCTGAGAAAACTATTGATGATAAAATAAAATAATGTACTACGACTTTGTAGAACACATCATTATTTACAAAAAGTATCGCGACAACATATATCTAACTATTATTGTTATGCCACAATAAGCGTTTTTTTATTATAAACAATTAATTAAAATGCCGCCGCTAGAAAAGGCTTTTTATTTGTATCTTGATATTAATCCTTATCAAAATAAATTACTTCATATTCAAGACTGCTTCAATACCTTTATATAACTTTTTGAATTATTCAATTCGGACATTCCATTCGAAAGATATCACGAGTTTAAAAATGTAAGAATTAGTGACGGTGATCACGTGACTGTGACATCTTTTCGTGAGTCAAAACCCCATAAGACCCCCTCTATATAGAAGTTTCACTTCAAAAAAGTAAAAAAATCTGACGGTGCGTCATGGAGTACATAAATATAATAGGAGATGGCGCGTGCCCCTTTCACACGCACGTCAATCATTCATGTATATTATAATTTTTAAAATAAATAATACCACGACCGCACTGCATGTAAGTTTAAATAAATAATATACAATATATAGAATAATATAAATACTATAAATAATTTAAGCCACTTCGCCGCAATAATTAGTAATTAAAGACATTGTAAAAATAAACTATATATCAAGTAAATAATTATAATAGTGACCAGTGAAGTGCACTGGGAAGCAGAGGAGCCGCTATTTATACATTGCTACCATGTAAACATTTTTTTTAAGAATATACGTTGTAGTAGATATAACAAAATATGATTATTTATTGAATTTTTACATATAGATTAATCTTAAGGCTCAGGCAAATCGAATTGTTTTAAAACAAGTTTTTCTATTTACAAGGAAAACTTGATGATTTATGAGTTAACGTAACCATGTTTATTTATGATTATTATGATCTATCTATTATTGGGAGTTTCATAACGCTAAGCCGTTATTAATATTTTAGATTAGAGGTATCTGCCAATTAACTCCCCCTGACAATCAACCTAGACTATTTGGATACGAAAAAGGTGATCGAGATTTTGGAAAAACTTCACCATCAGACCTTGTCAAAAACCATAATGATTTCCTGATAGCTACAACGAAAATAGATGCTAGAACTTTATCTAAAGGTAACAACGGGTTTATTAGAGGAGAATATCCTTTATATCCGCCAAGAGTAAGTGTTGTTGATCTAAATCGTGAACCGAATTGCACCAATGATATTAATGGAGTAAGAGCTATATTGAAACCAGATTTGATTGTAGAGCCATACTTGATACTACAGGCTCAAATGACTTTAGAAGTATCAATTGGATTGGTAGGATGTAAACCAAGACCATATCCTTGTTTCTCCAGAATGTATGGTTTAGTATCTGATACTATTACAACAACGGAACTTTTGCGTTGCGTTATGAAAATCAATGAAGACATCAGTGAATCAGGAAACAAAGATGATTTGCTAACTGGATTTGCTTTAGATACTGGGGATGTCGTTATATTATTTGTAGAAGGACCAAGGGATGGTAAAATATTACAGATCTGGGATATGACTGAAAATTATTATCCAATGATAAAACCTATTTTTTCCAGTTCTGCACACTTTTCAACTAGGATTTATCCTGGTAAGCTAGAGTACTATTTGATTTTAAAATAATGAACAACCAAAAATTAGAGATTTCATTCTTTCGTGACCAACCTTTCATCCAGTCAGATATTTATATTTTCTTCGCAGATATTAGTTGTTTATGCGTTATTGCAATCCAATTATTACAATATCAGCTCACTATACATATATCCCAGCATTGAGTTACGGTCACGACCCCTTTTAGTGAAAAAGATGGTATACTCGCCGTTTGCCCAAGGTGTCTTTTATATATTGGTAATTTTCAATCTATTGTATACTCGCGATATATTCCATCACCATCTATCTACACATGAGCATAAGAACAATAAAGAAATTACATCAAACAACTGTTCAAACGGAATATGCTCTCCGGCCACATATCATTTAAGTAAGAAAAATGTGAAGACACCATTAAGCTACCATACTACGCTTGCAACAATTATGGCTATTATTGGAACGAAGTTCCTTATCGCGCGTTGCGAAAGGGGGCTAGACGGAAAAAATTAAGACCAAAAGTTGTAACGACACTTTTTGATATAGTTGTAACTAACTTATTTTTTTTTATTACAATTCCTTCATTAATTAATCGAAAGGAACTTCGTTCCATCCGGGTGTCCCTTGACACATCTCAAGTTTTTTGTAACATTGTCTGGGTTGGTATAAACTATATTATATAGTATATTCTTTAATTTAAAAAATTGGTTTGAAATTAAATTTAAATATTTATAATAGATAGTAGTTATATGACTCCATATCAACCAAATAATGTATATAGATTTTATTATATACCTACTTTGGTACTACAGCCATAATTATAAATTGTATGTAACTATGAAATTGAGTTTTGGTTTCTCCAAGATAATAAACATAAAACTTTAGAATATGGAGAAGCTCATAGGATGTGGATTCATGCACGAGCGACCACCAAGCACCACCACCATTTTAAAAAATACTCATTTTTTGCGGTAGTATACTACGATAACCTTATGTTAATTTTGGCAGAACTACTTCTGGCTGCAATGCCATTTAATATTTTGAAGATGTACGTGCCTTTAGGTGCTTTACTAGCCTGCCCACCATTGTACGCACGTCCCGCGCTACCTTTGCCAACCAGATCAGTAAGTACATCCTGTTAATAGTTTGCGTGAAAACTATCTATCCTTAAATAGCCTTATAATACATATAAGATATCTCACTTTTTTTAAATTTAAAATTGCCAAAAAGATGAAATTAATAGCTACCACACTTTTAGCAGAGGGATGAAAGAACTAAATTTAATTTCGGAGTAGTATATAGAAATATGGGGTATAGTTAGCTGGTATATCTTAAATCGAAAATCGAATCGAAAAGTTATAAAAAGCGTCATCGCCCACCTTTTGAACAGTAGGGTTGAAAATGCAAGTCTCAAAGGTTTTTTTTAAACGTTTAAGTAAATTAAATAGTATCAAAGAATATTAGTTTTTTACACGATCTATGAAGTAGTTTTAGCGATACCTATATCGCAGTTAAATATTTATTAATACGAAATACCCTATTGTATTTTGTATTAATTGTAATTTGTGTGGATTGACTAGGATGCTGACCAGCTGGCATGTCGATAAATCGGCCAATCAAAGTCATGATTCTCAGCAATGAGGGAACGACTGAGAAGAGTAATTTGGGTTATGTAAATAAATAACAGAATTACAGGTTCGTGATAGATTTTTATGTTAAAATGTATTTCTTCCACCTTAGGCTGTCTTGAAACTGGGACGTTTAATAGCAAGCAAGCTGCTTTTGACTCCTTGCCGTTCTGATATGCCGACGGGCGCCGAGCTAAAAAGTTTTAGATTGGAATTGTGCGTTGCACCAAGACCGATGCCTGTTCCTTTGCCACAGATTCCTTTGGCAAAATTAAGTAAGTTTATGGTTTAATACCTACCATAGATTGTCATATATAATATAAAAGTATACATACTTGTAGGTACACTTTCCTTGTCGAGTCGACAAAGTAACTTTAGAAATATTTTTCTTTTAAGATTTGATTTGTTGAAAACTAGTAATCATTTAAAAAATAGTAGCTTTTAAATTGGTAATTTAGAGCTAACATGGTGATATTTGTATGATAGAATGAGCACATTCAAAAAAATATTTTTTAATTCTAACATCTTATTGAAGTTATATTTCTTTATTTTATTATAGAAATAATACATACGTGTTGTTTCTCTATTCAAGACGTCAATTTAATCTCGTGATCGGAATATTTGCAAATTAAAGATCTCTTGAGTTCAGTACGAATTTCTTAATTTATTTCAGCTCTCATTCTTAATTCAGAGGTAAATATTCACAATGTTTGAGTAGAATCACAGAAGCAAGATAGCTGGTATAAGGAAAATGTGTTTTCTTAAATTTCTTAACGTATAATTCTATCAAATTTTCCAAAAAGTTTTCGTTGCCGACCATATTTAGGTTCGAACGTGGGAAGTGGTGAAGCTTTTGATATCTATATTTATGATATTAACTATTCATCTTGCTTGTCGGGATTGATCCTCAAATAGAAAGTAACTCAACGGGCTATTGAACTATGTTAGACGTTTTTCTTATGTACAGAATGAGAAATGTCACAAATAAATTGTACTGGCAGTGGACCAGTCACGTCTGTTGACGGCTCAATGGCCTATGGAATAAATGAGTGTGCCTTCCAGTCCAGAGGGCTGATGACCTTGCGCAAAGTCGCCGGTGGCTAATAGAGAAAGGCGGAGTATGGGGATAAATTGTGCAAACTTAGGGACGCCTATGTCCAGCAATAAACTTTGATTGGTGAAGTAGAAGAAGGAAATTATCTTGTATTTTTCTCTTTGCGGCGTTGACAGATCAGCCAAGACTAATGATGCTGAGTGCTGCACATATAAATTGGGACAAATAATTCGTTGTTTTTGAGATATTTTATGATTTTTATAAATTATCATACCACGCATTTAAATAGAAGCAATAAAATTCATGTTTTTTTCTCCTTGCAGCGTTGACAGATCAGCCAAGACCAACGATGCTGAGTGCTGCACATATAAATTGGGACAAATGATTCGTTGTTTTTGAGATATTTTATGATTTTTAATCATTTTATGATTTATGATAAAATTCAAGATAAACACACGCTTACTGTATCATTTTTTAAATATTTATTTCCTATTATCCTTTCATAAAAAAACGAATATCTTAGCTATAAGTGGAAAAGCTTATAACTAGGAACAACAAACAAACAGACAGTTTACCAGTTGAAAAGCCCAAACTAGGGAAATCTGTTTTTATGATAATTAGGAATTGCTTAAATAACTAAATCTTTCTTCAGAAAAGCTTATAGATTCTAACAGACCTATGCTATTTTCAAGTCATTCCACACATTATTTACGGTACACTGTTTTTTAAAAAAAAGGCTGTGCATAAAAATGCACTAGAACATGTTTTTAATCTAATAATAACAGAACAAATTAAACCTTCAAAAGTTTTTCACAAACTAATCAACCACTATGTTTTGTATTTTTCCTCTTTTGCTCAACATGCCAAACATAGGAAACTTTAATTTCGTAGGAAAAATAACTTTATCCCCTATTTTAATTAGAAGTTTAGCGTATGTGGATCCCAAAAGTTTAAGATAAATATCCGTGTTGTCGGGATACGGTACAGGAGGTGGGGATTTAAGATGTAAGATAATCAGCTTGTCACAGATGTTTACATCAGGATCACAACAGATACAGTGGGTTTACCGTCCGTTTTCTAGGGAAGCCCTAGTCCATCAGTTATATTTTTATAGGCTGATGTTATTTATTTTTTAATATGCGTATGTACGTTTTTGAATATAAAGATAATTGCATAATTAATTTTAACTAAGTCGTGGTAGTTAATTGATAAACGGACGCGCATCTCATTTCAGTGAAGTAGGTTCAAATCTGAGCAGCATGCACAGTTTATACATTGTTTCTGACTCAATGTGAATATTATTACTGATGACGTTAAAGGAAAACATTGTGATGAAACCTGCACCGGGAGTAATGGACGTGCACAACGCGCTAACCTATTTTTGATAAGATTGGGATATAATAATAATAAATAAATAAAGTCACCGTATGCCCATTTTTCCATGTTCCCCGAACATTGCGGGTAGACGCCATTGTCCCCATATTCCCAGACCCCAGTACCACTAGCAGTTCATCCCAATAGCCAGGTGCTTTTTGTTCTTATTTCCCATAATAGTCCTATACTGGCCGGGGCTTGTCCTTGGGTGCATATGGTGTAGACAGGGATAATCGCCGATCAGTGTCATGCCACATTTAGATTTTTTACGATCAAATTTATGTAATGATCAGATGATAGCGTGTATCAAGTAAATCTTTTAAATTAGGACCTATCTAACATAAATAAGTGGCCATTTGCTGACCTATAAATTTTCTTGTCATAAAAACGAAAACGGCAAAGCAATAAAATCTGTCATCTTAAGTAATGCCGTCGTGTTTTAGGCTTATCTGTTAAAGGCCGACAGAAATCTTTGCCGTTGTGAAATTGGTAAGACGATTCCACGAAAATTGAGAAACTAGAATATGCCCGCGACTTCGTCCACGCTTGACTTGAAATTCCCGCGGGATTCCCGGGACAGAAAGTACCGTAGCATTTAAAGAGAGTGTAAGCTATAGTTTTAGTGAAAACTGTGTAGGAATAAGCTAGTTTTTATGCACCCTAAGGACTTTAACGCCAATAAATAGTATAAATATTTACTATCGATTAGTGAAAAAATAGTTTCTTTAATCAGGCGATTTTAAATCATTCCCAGAAAAATAAAAAGTAGCGCAGAATTCAAGTCTAAGAATTACAATACTACAATATAATACACAACAGAAAATCAGACAAGAAATCTAAAATTGCCTCGAGTTCTAATCTATTCCAGATATGTACAGACACGGCATGTACAGAATGTTATAATATTATAGATAGTTAATTTTAAAATCACTTTGTTAGGATGTTTCGATTTTTGTTTTTTCCTTTTTCTGTGGTTGGGAATGAATCAACCCAAGGCTACAAAGATAGGATAGGACTTTTTGTATCGATAAATGGACTTAAATGTGCCCGGTACCGATGTAACATTTGCATAAAAGCAGAATTAACTAATCTCTGACAAAGGTTGTAAATGTGTACCATCCATAATAGGATTAACATGCGATAATTTTTATTATGTACAACGGGATTTTCATAATAATAACTATCGTATAAAATTTTGCGCGAGATATGGATTTGAGTTTATGAAAGCTAATCCGCGTGAAGTGTTCTAAAATTTTAATTTGTTCTATATCCGATTGAGGGTTTGTATGGACTGATAAAATAAAAACCAAAAGTATTAAAACATTTTTATACTAGCTTCTGCCCGCGACTTCGTTCGCGTGGAATAGTTAAATAAAAGTAAATTAACAAAAAACCCCGCGATTTTGAAACATTCTTCATTGGTGCTCCGCCCCTATTGCTCTTAGTGTGATGATAGCCTGTAACCTTCCTCGATAAATGGGCTATCTAACACTGAATTTTTTTTCAAAATCAGACCAGTAGTTCCTGAGATTAGCGCTTTCAAACAAACAAAAAAAGACACAAACGTATCAGATTTTTATATCCCTATCCCTATTAATATTATAAATGCGAAAGTAACTCTGTCTGTCTGTCTGTCTGTTCCGTTTTCACGTAAAAAACTACTGGACCGATTTGGCTGAAACTCAGTATATATATGTTTTCGATACCGAGAATGAACCTAGGATACTATTTATCCCGAAAAATGGGATAGTTTCCGGGATAAAAATATATTTGTCTTTCTGTTTGTTATGCTTTTACGGAAGAACTAAGGGGCCGATTTGGCTGCAATTCCGTACGTATGTAAATTAAATACTGAGTGTGGATAAGGGATAATTTTGATTTTGGCCTTTTTGGTAATTTTGGCCTTTTTGGTAATTTTGGCCTTTTTGGTCATCTTGGCCTATTTGCTCATTTTAGCCTATTTGGTCATTTTGGCCTATTCGGTCATTTTGGCCTTTTTGGTCATTTTGGCCTATTTGGTCATTTTGGCCTTTTTGGCCATTTTGGCCTTTTTTGCCTATTAGGTCATTTTGGCCTGTTTGGTCATTTTGGCCTGTTTGGTCATTTTGGCCTATTTGGTAATTTTGGCCTTTTTGGTAATTTTGGCCTATTTGTTCATTTTGGCCTTTTTGGTCATTTTGGCCTTTTTGGTCATTTCGGCCTTTTTGATCATTTTGGCCTATTTGCTCATTTTGGCCTTTTTGGTCTTTTTGGTCATTTTGGCCTATTTGGTCATTTTGGCCTTTTTGGTCGTTTTTGCCTATTCAGTCATTTTGGCCTGTTTGGTCATTTTGTCCTTTTTGGTCATTGTGGCCTATTTGGCCTTTTTGGTCATTTTGGCAATGTCGGTCATTTTGGCCTCTTTGGTAATTTTGACCATTTTAATTATTTTGTCTTTTTGGTCGTTTTTGCTTATTCCGTCATTTTGGCCATGTCGGTCACTGTGGTCTTTTGGTCATTTAGACCATTTTGGCCTTTTTGGTCAAGTTTTGTAATTTATTTTGTTCACAGATAGACGGGGGATGGTATAATTAGCGTTATGAAATGAAGTGAATCTTCCGTGGGCAAATACATAAAAATTTAATATAATAACCTGTAACGCTTGCTCTATAAACAAGAGACACGCACTAGAGTAGTTATATATATAAGATAAAACTCTCTCACCGACACCACACCCTGTCAAAATCTCCGCTTCTATTATGTTACGTTGCAGAGAAGTTACATTCAGTCTGTTATAAGCTGTTTAAGTAATTAAAGGTTTTTAACTATCCCACGGGAACTCTTTAATTTTTCGGGATCAAAAGTATCCTATATGTTGACCAGGGATATAAGTAATCACCGTACAAAATTTCATGTAAATCCGTCCAGTCGTTTCGGAGATTAGCCGGTACAAACAGAAAAAATCTAAATTTATTCTATTTCACTTCTTACATTGGTTATTGGCATTTTTTTTCATTGTACAGAAATTCGATCTCTACAATTTTATTATATGTATAGATAATATTTGTCCGATTTCCTTTCAACAATATGTTTTTTAATAATGAAATATCCTACAAATTGACCTCCGGTGCTATCTCACCCATGGTAGCTGGAGAATAAGTACTGCGCAAGATTTGTTCTTACTTAATGTGCATGTTGTTACAATTAAACAAAAAAACAATACTTTCATATCGAGATTGCCAACTAGTGGAACCTCTTAATATGGTTAAAGTGAAATATCATCCGTTACCCTAAAATGCGGTGACTCGACTCCAGCATATTTATAGCCTATAAAAAAATATGAGTACCTTATCGTGGTAAGAAATTATTACAGTGCAAATAAAAACAATAATAAAGTAAAAACAATAATAAAGTTGTTTCCCAAAAGTTAGTACGTAGGTAAAGTTTAATGTTAAGCAACATGTTGCTCAGTAAGTTACTAATTATATTATAATATACTGTGCTAATTATTTATAATAACACGCCTCTTCTTAGTTGCTAACGATGATCGTCGCTTTACCAACAAAGTGAAAACATTAAAACTTGTACGTGCGTTATAACTTAGTATAACATTTTGCACACCTAAGAGAATGAAGTTAGTAATTATACATAATTTAATTATAGAACTTTGTAAGAGTTTACGGAAAGCCTACTGGTAAAATATACGACGAGAGTAGGGTCCCAATTTTACTCACGTCATAACTTATATGGTTTGTTTTGGCACAGAGGAATCTTAGTACGTTTTCAAATATCACGACATACTTTGTGATTGAAGATTTCATTGTTTATAAAATTATGTCTTACTATGCATTATCTTACCTTGTGATTGGTAGTGATACTTTAGAACTAAATAGATAGAATATTCTTTATTGTAGAATAAAAATTATGAGACTATACACAAAAACTACTTAGAATTAAGTACAAATGGCAATCTCTTTCTGGCAACCTTAGGATGGAGAGAGAAAAATAAAACAAAAGCTAGAGCAGGCTTTTGTTGCATATTACAAAATAAAATTATATATATATATATATATATATATATATATATATATATATGTACGGGTTGTCTGGAAGAGATCGCTTTTTAGCGATAAGACCGCCCTTTGTACCCAATTAAATTATTACTAGTACGTAAGTTTTCTGTAATGATGTACAATAAAGTGTTATCTATCTATCTATATATAGATATATTTAAGAATACATGTATATATATACAATATTATTATTTATATACATGAATAAAGCATAGCAATATAGCATGCGGCCAGCATTTTGGGGATTTTGGGTATTTTTTACTTATAGATCTATGTTATTTTTTAAGTATAGCTTTATTTATAGTATAGTTTAGTTTATTTATTTTTAAAATTAACTTTTAGTTTAATTAATTTAATTTTAATTTTGTATCCATAATCATGATCTTCCTAATTAAAACACGATAATTATATACGTATTAAGTTATCGTATTTATTAATGTGTATAATGAAACGTTAATATAATCTAGTAAATGCTTAAATTAGCTCTCACTGTATATAGCATTATCATACGTACATAAATATACATTATACTTTAAGGTAGTAATATTTAAAAAGTTTATTGAAGGGAGATACTGATTTGGCTTGTCTCACTTGTATTAAGCGGTGTTTCTAGTTTCATGTTCACTGGTGACCCGAGGAATTTCTCCTGATTCCCACTGAAAAATTGGAAATGTTCCTTAAGATAAGGAGGACATTTGGGACTAAACAATGCATTGTACAGAAGTGACAGGCTATGCGTATTCCGGCGAAGGTGGACAGATAGCCACTTAGTATAAAGTGGTTAGAGTGCATAAATCTTAGCTGATTCTAATACGATTTCACAAGAACGATAGTTTAAGTTTCAAAAGCTCCATAATTTTTTTTCGGGGAAAATCTCGGGAAGTTTTTTTGAGAATCAATATTACAGCTGAAAATAATAAAGAAATTGGCCATGTTACTTTTAGTAGGGCATGATTTGATACTATATGATATTTTTCATACTTGGATAACCCCGAGATTTTTAAAATTTGTCGGGATTTCCTAACTTTAAACTTACTTTAAGGTTTCTCGAGTTACATTATTTTTAACCTGGTTTTTTGTGTGTCTTTTCACACTAATAATAATTTCATTGCCGTGTTAGAAATAGCTTTGGATTCTAAATAATAAAGTAAACAAATTTGATCTTTGTTACCTAATATGGGGAACGTCGCAGGCAAATACCAGTACGTGTGATCGTAACTAAAACAACATAAAAGCTCGTGTTGAAATGATATATATTAAGATATTAACAACATTTTGTTTACCCAATCTACACGTAATGAATAACAAAAAACCCAGTGCACACAAGTGGTATCTCGCCAAACGTATTTTGTAATCCCAGAAAAATTGCGGAATAAATGTTCTATTTCAATTTGTAATTTCCTACTACTTGAAATTTTTTATACAAAGAGTCTTCAGTTTTCTTACAGCTTACAAAATTTATAATAATTGTAGTATTACTTCATATATGAAGTAATACTACAATTAATTATTATAATTTTTTTTTATTGTCGAGTGAACCAAAAACGCAATTGAATGTTGAAACAGGTATTTTATTATTTCTTATCACAAGTCTAGACATGAATTTTTATATCTCTTACAGAACTCTCATAGAAATTTTCATTTCTTACTTAACTCCTTCAAATTCCTCCTGATTTATTTGAACAAAAGGTAGTATACAGCCCTTCCTAGGATACAATCTATGTACCTAACTATCTTTGTACCTACTCCTATCCAAATTTCATTAAGATCTGACCAGCTATTCAGTCGTGAAAAGGTAATAGCACTTTTGCACGTTTAGGTTTTTGATACAAATTGAAGAAATACCTATTACACTTAAATTTCTACTCCATTTAAGATGAAACATAAATACGGACGAAGTCACGGGTTTGAGCTAATTCTGTGTATTTATACACCGCTATAATTGAGAGTAGTTAATGCCAAGCCCAAACCTTGTAAGTATTAACTAAAATCTAGTGTGATAGCTAAACATCCCTAAGAATATTAATTTGAGTTTTTCGAAGTAGATTTATGCAAGGGGTTTGTAGCAGCGATCGCACGGACGCGCGCGACCTTCTATCAATTCGGACGACCATTTGTCAGAGCCCTTGCCTTATCTGATCAGGAAACTGAATGAAATTCGGTTGATGTCCCAAATTGTAGTCTACACAACAATTTCGAAATGGTCAGCGCAGGGACTTATTAGTGTTATTTATTATAGTTTTTAATAATCCAACTAAACATTTTGAGTTAAATTGTGACTAATTTTTAATTGAAAATATCCTATATTTCTTAAACTAATTAAAGGTTCTCAAGCAAACCCTGATTTTCTATTACGAAAACTACAATAGGGATAATAATATAGCTTTCGACTTACTGTTGAAAATGTAGATAAACGATATAAAAATATCTTAGCTATCGTTTTTTATATTGAACTATATTGAACATAAAATTATTAATATATCTATAATGAGCTTTATAGACAATCTTGTGATGTTAGATCGAAAAGGGCTGGATTTCAGGTCAAAAAAAGGCCGGGAAGGTTGGAGGTTTTTTGATTGCCACCACACCAGACGAAAGTTATTGATTATTCAATCTTCAGTGATCGTGTTAACGAAATAAAAACACATGCGCTAAAAACAGCCATGTAAACAGTTTCTGTGCTTTAACTTATACACTTTTAAATTAAATTAAATTTAGAAAGAGGCAAACAAAACAACATATCTCTGAAAGAGCTAGGATATTACAGAGGGAACCCTTCTCAAGCTCTACGTGACATGCGTTACGACTATCTGATTGTTACCGCAATTAATATTGCTTTACTGCTGAAATATTCTCTTAAATGTACAACTTACGCACGTTTAATCAAAACCCAACTTTTTTTTTATTGCAGGAGTTCAGCAGACAGGCAGACGGCCCACTTGATGGAAAGCGGTTACCATCGCCTATGGACTTTTGCAACACCAAAGGTGCTACAAATGCGCTGCTGCCCTCTTACGGGAGACTGGAACCTGGTCACTAAAGCCGGAACACAACTGAAGGTTGTTATGGCGACATACTTTAGACCAGGGGTGGTAGCCATCCAGTCGGGCAAATGTCCTACCACCTGGCTGTGGGTTGATTTGTCGCCTCTTACGACAGGCCGCCCGGCCGCAGGAAATTGTATTCTTTCTCCGTTCCTGCACGGATATTTTATTTGAGATTCGAAGTGCAACAAGAGTATACGTATCTATTACACTTTGCTTGAAAAAAGAAAATTCTTCAAGTTTGTTGCATTACAAAGTATTTAATGTAAAGGTGTTTGTTTCTTAAAATGGACAAAAATTCATTTATTGCGAATATAGGTAAGTTATGGTGTTACAATTAATCATTAATTACTACATGTAGATCCTGCGGGTAGCGGTGTTCAATGCATACTTATACTTAAATCTAGTGTAGGGAAAATTTGATCAATTTTACATGTCAAAATAAAAATATAACGTCAAACAAAGCAATTTACTTATTAACTAAATAAAAGAAATCATAATAGAAAATTGAAAAATAATACTCTGTGAAAACATCAATGCCAAAATAATTGAAAATATTATTATTTAAAATTTATAATAAAATAAATTATTTTTGAAGGCAGTCAAGCTTGGACTCTCTAATATAGATTTTGGAAGGTCATTCTTTCTTTCTTTTAGTCTTTCATATCACTAGTTTTGAGTTATATATATATATATATATATACATATATATATATACATATATATATATATATATATATATATATATATATATATATATATATTTTGAATAGTTTTCTGTCATATTAAACTTAAACATTCTTAATTCATTTCAATCTTTCAATCTAAAAAAAATAGTGTTTAAAAATGTTTTAATATTATTTATGTTAATCCAATTTTTAGTACCGTGTATTCAAGAACATCGTTAATAAACATAACTCAATAATTAAGTCTGCAGCTTTAAGAGTCTATCACTAAAGAAATATTTGGAAATTAGGTTAATGACACAGGTTACAATTAATTGTAAAACAATGCTCATATGCTGGTATCTAAGCGGCTTTTAAAATACCATGATAGAAATAATATTAATCACTGTTTAAACAATCTTTAATATGCTGTTCACCAAGTCAAAGATATGACGCCATAACGTACTATTGTTGAGGTCGTACTTCTTATTCGTCCTTGATTTGACCACCAGTCATCGTATTAGTGGAGCGAATCGAGTTTTTGACATGATTTGATTTTCATAGAATTTTGCATATTCATATTCGAGAACTGGAATGAACATAGAATATTCCATAAAAAAATTAACCTGTGAAAAGGAAACGGATTAGAAATTTAAGTGTGTAATCCCGCGGGAAAAATCCTACCATTACATAAGAAACCACGATATTTTATGATGATATAAGTCAGGCCTAATAGAAAGGTCGAATTGCGCCCTTACCGTTAAATATGCAATAAAGGCAGTTCATCAAAACAGGAATAGTACACGTGTAACACATGTTCCCGTAATGGGATGATATAATAAACTTGGGTAATAAGTTTTGTACAAATACGTTGTTTCTTCTTTATCACTTTATTTGGGATATAAAAAGTGTTAATTGAAAATAAATCGCGTTTCATATTCAACATTTATAAATGGGTTCTAAATTAGAAGAGGACTATAACAGACATGTTTTCAATTGAAAGTATTTGTGAAAATCAACCAGCGCGTATTAGTTCATGTAAGTGAAGGGTCTAGCTATGAAACCCTATAAAAACATTAAAAATCCATTAACTCGTGAATTACGGTCTTCTTCAAGCCAATCATTTATAATTATTGTTTCAAAGAATGTACATTTAAAAGTTATGTTACGTTAAGCTGTAGCGATTTAAGATTTAAAAACTGGATGTGGATATATTTTTAAGTATTACATTTATAGATATAGGTCTGCTTATTCTCTGCCAAGAAAACCCTATTTGTACATGCGCTTCAATTCCAAGGTACACCCTTTACCACCTCTAAGAATATTGGGATCCTTGGTGTCGACATTGCAAATGATGTACAGTTTGGAGGCCACCTTAAATTGAAGGCAAGACAACGCTTGCCTCCAAGAAGCTGGGAGTGATAAACCAGTCCAAGCAGTTCTTCATTTTAAGAAAACACGTTATGCTTTATAAAGCGTAGGTGAGGCCGCATATGGAGCACTGCACACATTTATGGGCCGGGGCACCCGCCTAGCAGCCAAATCCCCTAGACAATATTTAACGTCGAGCCGTTTGCATTGTCGACGATTTTATACTCACAGACGGTTTAGATACGCTTGTCGTTCGAAGAGTTTGCGTCTCTCTGCGTATTTTACCGACTGCACAATGAGGAAAGTTCCGAGGAACTGTTCAGAGTGGTGCTTTTGTGTTCTTTTCATCACCGCACCACATGCCATCAGTTGGGCTTTCATCCCCATTTCTTTGAGCCGCTTCGGTCTTGTACGCAACGGTTCTCTACAACGTTTCTTTAGCTCGCCGCAGAAATTTGGACGCACTCAGCTGTGGTTTTCCCACAGCGCTAATATATGGTTTTTTTTAAAAGGGTCTCATAACACTTCTTCGATGACGGCAGCGCGTTGGTGACATGTCTGATGTTGCAGACGCCTTTAGGCAACGGTAACCGCTTTCCAGTTATATAAAAATAAATAAGAGTCTGTAAGAAATATCGTTATGATTTTTAAGCCCTCTCTATACAAACATTGCTATTCCTTCATACAAGTAGGTACATCAGTTATCTATGGCTATCGCCATTTTTTTTTCGATTATACTATCAGTATTAGTATATTAATATATACGTTAAGGTAGTTTGGACATATAAAAATAATGGATGAAAAGAAAATGATAAAACGACTGTATGACAACAGTGTGGGTGATAGAGCTGATGATGGCAGCTGGCGACGTAATTACCAGACAGATATCTGAAAGGAAGGTTCCAGTCTCCTTTAAGAGAGCAGCAGCGCAATTGTAGCACCTATGGTGTTGCAAATGTCCATAGCCGATGGTAACCGCTTTCCATCAAGTGGGCCGTCTACCTGTCTGCTGAACTCCTGCAATAAAAAAAGGAAGGCCAGTTAAAAAACACCTCTAATAAAGGTGTATGTTTAAAGAATGAAGGTAGACGAAGCAAAATATGAATCTCAAGATCGTAGCAAGTGGAAATTCATCTGCCTACCCCTATGGGAAAACTGGTGTGATAACATGTGAACCCATAACAAAATGGTCAGGACCTAGTTATATAGATGGATGGACATCCGGACGGACAGACGGACATGACGATTACTATGCTTTCGGAAACCTGAAATTGAGCAATTTGGTGATTGATTGAATTATGTTTATGCGAAAAGTAACGTTTGAAATGAAAGTCTTGGAAGAGAAAGAATCAAAACCGGGATGCAAAACTATAAACCAGGTCGCTGGTTTACTAGTATGCCTTCAAAGCGCTTTTAAAATAAAACGTTCATATATTATTTTACAAATACAAATTAACGCGACGAAGCCACGCGTTCTTAATTAGAACCTGGACGCAGTATAATTTGAATTAAATTGCTGCACATGCACGCTTTTAAGTTTAGCAACGAAATAAACTAGTAGTCATAATTCGTTTCATGTCAGCATTAAAAGCGAATCCATTTTCAGAGTTTCGCTTTATGAATGAAAATTCTGACTGTTTTTGACTTTGTTTAATGTTTTTACGTGAGCATTGCTTCTTAGGGTATTATTATATATAATACCTAGTTAGATATTTTGGCAAAAATGAAGCCTTATGAAATCGTTATGTCCGTCCGTCTGTGTACCTGTATATGCATGTGATAGTCATTTTTCTCGGAAACTACTAGGTCTAAAATTTACAGCAAGATCTAGTCTGTATAGCTTTACAAGTTATAGTAGTGAAATCGCTAAAAAGATTAAGGGCTACCCATAATCCACCGTACATGTAACAAGGGGTTGAAATATTTAAGTGTTACTACATTGTGGTATGGAGTATCGTTAATTAAGAAAATGGATCAAAAACACAGGAGCCCATAGACGATACCATAAATAATCTAATATAATAAAAGAAAACTTATTTATATTGTATTCTACCTATAGTCCCCTCAAGACTAATAATCGTAAATTAGATGAAAAACAAACATAAGAATATTTTTTAATTGTTTGATTACTTTATAATAAGTCCAAAGATGGCGAGCAAAGATATTAGCTCCAGAACTCGTGAAAGTGGTGTCCCTTCCCCCTTTCTAACTTTAAAACTGTTAAGAAATACAGAAAAATCAAGCTTAATTTGAACAAAAATTGCCCTGAAATCTGCTTTGCACAATATCCTTTCAGTTGTTTTTGAGATATGGGAGGTATTCAATTGAATGCTTTTTATGGTTTCGTGGTCAAATCATGAAACCAGGCGACGTTTGTCAACTCAACGCAACTCTTCGCTATATGTGACCAGCCACTCACTTACTTAATTTATCAGGATTCCAATAAGTGAAGAAAAAATTGAATTCTTGGGTTTTACTACCAGATTTGTCTGTCTGTGTTGCATATAGTCTAAGATCTATTTCAGAATGAATTTCACCCATGTATTTAGTTGATGATTTTTTTGTTATCAAATTAAGTACGTTAGAAAATACATGATTAATTAAAACTGGAAAAATTACTTTTTAAAAAATATATCAATATTCACTTTTTAAAATTCGACAATTGTCATTCAAACCAGCTTTTTGCTGACAACCTTATATCATCATGTTCACAATGAAATAGCGCTTATTTTCATATAAGATTTATTTAATAAACGAATTAGTGAAAATAGCTAGTATCAACATACTTGTTTATACCTGCCAACCCAGTAGTTACGCTAGGAAAAAAATAGACAGCCCAACGTTTGCATATTCTATAGGCTTCATACTTTAAAATTGGTATTAAATTTATTCGTTAAACTCATGTGTGCAATATTAAATAAAAAGTCTTTTTTCAATTTTTTATCAATCATAGCCTAGCCAGGATTTTTTTAGCCAACCCACTCGCAATCTATTTTTTAATATACTAAATTTGATAATAAAAAAGTTTTCATCGACTAAATAGATTGGTGAAGGTCGTTCTTAATTTAATCCTCTATTAATAACTGATTATTATCTTAGCATCTATTAGGGATAAATACACATATACAATACATATAAAATTTGACGTCTTAATTGTTTGTAAGCATTAATAGAATTTGTATTTTTTTTATATTGAAGAGTCTCGAGCAAGAAAGTTAAAATTAAAAATTAAATCAATTTTGTTTTTTTTTGAAATTTTTACTTAAGCGTAAAAATTTAGAAAAAAAATATCGTGTTACACTAGACAAATTGACAGGTTCTGTGTTTAACAAAATGGTTACGGAACCTAAAAACTTACAAACTCAAGATTTCTTTCATTAAGTACCAAATTAGCAGACATCGGAGGGTAATGAATATGAAAGTGCACTTCAAAACGAGTAAGAGATAAGAACACGTATTTTATACCTTATTTTCTAATTTATAGGGACGACTCTTTTTCAGCAAATTATAATAAGTTGTTTCTCAGGCAAAATACCGCGACTCTGAATAACGGGAGGGTTGTGTGCGATATATGCTCGACGAAATCTGTTATTCGGACCGGGAATAATAGCTACTACGTTATTATTTAAGAGGGGTTTCGAATTGAATATATTACTTACATCTCAAGCTTATTTCATGTAACATATTCGGAATTGTAGCTTTCTAAGTAAAATTGTACCTACTATGTAATTACGAAATGATGATGAAAATGATTTATATGTTCAGTCCCATACTGAAACAGACACCGATACGTAACTGGTGTTTTTAAGGCTAGTAGTGACGCCAATGTCCTTGAGAATTTGGGACAAACTAAATACACGCTCCTCGTGCCACTGAATCCATAGTCGCGATCATTATTCAGATGTATTATGATTTTATTGTAAGTAAAATAAACTAGTATGACAAAATGATTTAACCAAATTCTTTCTGTTTTTTAAGGATGAAGATGTTTTTGTATCCGGTTTTGATAGAAATTAAAGAAGCAAAATTATTTAATGTCAATAATTTGGAGGCGATTTGGTGCATTGTTTCTTAACATGAGGTAGGCTATACAAAAATTAGGAAACAACATTTTTGACTAGTAATTACCAACGAAAAGTTGTTGCGGTTGCAACCTATTTATGACATTTTGTTGAACGTGGCATGTGCCCAGGGTATAAAATTGCAATTTTAGCCACTGAGAGTAACAAGATGCTAACCAGCAGCCAATCAGCGCGCGGTATTTAAATTGCACATTTATTTAATATGTTTCTAGCAAAAAGCAATTGAATTCGCATGTTGCAAAAGCCGTAATAGGTTGTAGTATCAATTTATTTATTTGCTAGTATTTCCCGTGGCTGCGCCCCGTGAAAAAATCTAGGTAGTAGCTCTATGGTGCTTACATGAAAATGTATAAAAAACGAAAAACGAATGATAGTGAAAATTGCTTCTAAATCTAAAGTCACAATATCACATCCCAAACAATGCAATAAACTCATGGCTACATTTGTGTAAACTGGTTAATAACTATAACATTATACCAGATGAAACAATGGCACATACTTATAGCCCATGAACTAAACTGATAGAGTGTATAATAACAGGTAAAAGGAACTAAATACCTATGGATGGTAAACTAAATTACATTACACACTTACATTCTGTAATTTTGTTAGACCTAGGACTCTACAGTTTCTTTTTAAATTCACTATAATAACGAAAAAACTAAGTATTTAGTTTATACAACTGCCCAGCAAACCATAAATGACAAGTTTATGACAACGTAGGTATTTGTTATTGACTTGATAAAACTCGATTGCAGTAATATCTATTTTGTTAATCCGTCCATTTTAAGAAAACAACATTATTTATTGGGATAAAATGTATCCTAAATGCTAACTCGGGCTATAAGCCAGTAATTTGTCGAGTTTCATACATACACGTTCAGTAGTTTCTTACTTTTCGCCTACTTATGTAATTTTCTCTTAGAGCTTGTAATTTATCCTGGGTACTACGTAAACATTGTATGCAAAAGGAATAGGGAAACAACCCGAGGCATCGTTAATGCGGCGTGACTGGTAACCTAGGGAGTCTCGCTTCGAGTTGCACGAGAGCCCGAAAGTGATAAAAGAATTTTAGGATCCTGTTCAAATAGTTCTCTCATACATTTCTGTTTGATAATCTAAATGTACATATATTTATACATTATAACAACAAATGTATTTATTATTAACAAACTAACTCTGTTGGCTCAGCCACCCGAAATGTGTCTTGGCCTCCGAAACGAGAACACGCCACCTGTTCCTGTCCCGTGCGATTTCTTGCCAGTTATACAGGTATTTCTTATTAAATGTTCAAAATTGGAAAAGAGATAGTCACAGACTTAATATAGTAAAATACCGATGCCGACTCATTTTACAATAGATTCTAATATTTTTAGATGTTAGAGAACAGGCGTTAAAATAACAAAATAGAAATGATTTGAATTACTTTTCAAACAACAGTTAATGCGTTATTTGACTCATTTTACTTCTGCCTACTTATGAAATCACAAGTAGGCACGATCGTACAAAATCTATGAGGCTACGACGTAACAAAATTCATCTTAGTTGATTTGACTGTGCGCTGCCCAGTTGATGAAGGTAAGTTAGCCTGCAATGTTGCTTAAGGAACTTATCGTTCCACTTGCTGTTGAAGCACTTTGTGGTGGTCCTGACCCCACGAGAGTTTTAAAAACGCGTTATATCTTCAGGTGATCAGAACGCTGATGCTTACCTCGGACAACGGATTGATATAGCAATCCTAATAAGTAGTATAATTATAGTTTTACGGTCATATTCATTGAGAGATAAAGTAAGTTTGAACACTTCTTTATGGTTCTTAAGAAGCGTTGAAACTTAATCTAATTCCCTATGAATAAGACTATGAATAGGCAGAAAACATATTTTTTTCTTCTACCCGTTAAGTTTAACTAAGAATAGATATTCTATAACTTACTCGTAGGTTGCTTGGAATCGTAAGGCTGCTATTGTTTTTCCTATAAATATTTTAATTAGTTTATAGTGTGTGTTATTTTGGCGAGTATTGCAGTATTATTTATCTATCTAATTTTTGTTATTTCAATAAATACAAATGATATTTAAGAATTAAAATCTATCTAAACTTTTTAACCAAAATGTCCGATATCCGATAATGTACTCGTAATTTGATCTGCACTTAAAACTTATCAAAAACTTAAACTTATAAATATCTTAAACAAGTTATAAATTTAGATATTTATTACATCATAATTATCTCTAGACTGCTAGAATGTAGCCGTAGACTTGTCTTGTACTTTAAAATAATTATAACACTATATTTTCCTTGTACAAGGAAAAAAATTGTATATGTGCAGTTCACACGCAGAAGAAGTGAAACTTCAGAGAATATACTAACAAATAATTCTGCTCTAACTTTTATTAATATAAATATAATTCCTTCAGTCAAAAAATTATAATTCAAAATTAACTTCTTAAGTATTAGTTTCAATTTTTCACTGTTTAAGTGTAAAAAATATTCAAATCAATAACGAGTATAATAAATATAAATATAAATTATAAATGATAATAAAGAGTAGTCAAGAACACGTTTAGTTGTAATCAATCTTAAATTCATCCAGCACTGAATGTTGTCCAAGCCAGTTTCAGTAGAGACTGGATATTGGGAACACTGAAGCTTCCCCACACATAAATTTGACAACGAACGTGGAACCGTTCTATTAGGGACCCGTTCATAAATTCCGACTGCTGGTGCCACAGCACGCTCTCGGAATCTCAACTAAGACTAGATTAGTACCTACTAGCACTGTTCTCGATTCATGTAAACTCAATTAAACAATAATATCAGTCAGCAAAATTCGCTTGATAGGATTTGTATATGAATTATCAAGTTTTGAAAGACCTTTAAGGGACCGGGGAAAAGTCAGCAATAAACGTACGCCATAAAGTTGAAATATAAATCTACTCCGGCTGTATCTATCTACATTGTACGTTTTGCGTTTAGTGAACAAAGTTTTTGACACATTTCACTAGTCTGTTGCAGTCATGATATTTGTACGAGTATTGCCTGTATTTAGGAAAAAAGTAAAGGTTTTATAAAAATAAAACTGCACAGCAAACGACCACTCGCCAAGTTCACGCCAATAAATAATTATAATGTTTAAGTTTAAATTAAAGCTGTTTGAGACTAAGAATAAAAATTATGGTCATTTTTCGATGGTCCAATAGATATGAGCGTTTAAAATGGTACGAAACAACGTTTGAATTTTTCTATTGGCTTTTTGTAAGAAATAAATATTTCAACGTCTTAGTGGGCGTTTCTATCATTTAAAATGTAAAAAAAGGAGCGTAATTGCAGGTAATTTATTATTTATCCTTATTAGCGACTGCATGTAAATAACACCCGGGTCCAATATTAGTCAAGGTAATGAAAGTTTGATACTCGTATCGAGGTACGCGTTGATTGTTGCGAAACGAAGGCTTTGAACACGAGGTTAAAACATGATATGGCTGTTATGATTACATTGATCAGACTTTACTCTGTGTGATATGAGTTGGGTTTAAGTACTATTTTATAATGTACTAAGTTTTGTACGCGGCTTCGCTCGTGTGGGTATGGGGCATGCATGTCATAAACAAACATCTTGTATATCCCCAGATTATGCAAGGTTACGTTTGTGTTACGAGTAATATACATCGAACTTCTGTGGGGCTGATCGCAGACACCCAGATCAGAGTAAATAACGCAGAAAATTCGTTTCCGAAATTTACCATGCCAGGAATCGAATTCGAAGCTCCTGAGTTACAGTGAGGTAGGTCGGCAAAGGCTTAGCCCGCTCAACCACAGAGGCCGTCGAGTATTCAAAGTACCTAATGATAAATACCCGTAATGCCATTTAGCGAAGGTACAACTAACATGACAGCAACACATTAAAATTGTTACTTTCAGTCTTGCTTACGATCTATTTGTTAGTGACTTGTAACGGTGGCACTAATAAAATGCGGTCGGAGCGACATCTCGTCGACTATATTGGTTTTGAAATATACCCTATGTCCTATTCCTTACTCCTGACCACGTGAATGCAAAACTTTGTGACGATCTGTAACGTAGTTAAGGTTTGAAAACGTCACGAACAAGTAAACAATCATATTCGATTTATAATAGGATTATGATTAAATATAATTAAAGATGTCATAAGATAATTTAAAGAGCACATTCGTAAAGTGGATCAGGTCTATATTAAATAAAATTGCATGAGTGTTCAATAGACAATTAAATAGAAAGCAACATTTTCTGGTCATTATTCTTAAAATACTGAATAATTTAAATTATTTTTAAATTTAAAATTACAATAAAATAAATTAAAACCAAAAGGATATGTTATTTAAAGAGCAAATAAAATAAATTAATAAAAATATTTAATAAAGAAATTGTTAACTTGAATTTTGATATTAACTAATAAGAATTACATACCTACAATAGCTTTATTAAAATACATTGGTAAAATAAGAAATTGTATAATATATAATAATATTCACGATACAATTTCTTCTATAATATTTAACCATTATCGTACTCTAAATGCGTTAAAATGCACTAAGAAACAACTAGTAGTCTGTAGTCAATTTTCATTCGCTCTTATTTATATCGAGTTAGAGTAAGTTCGAATGCTTTTTTACGAACTATAAAGACTTATTCAAACTTAATGTAACTTAATATGAATAAGACCGTAAGAATTTTACTTCATTCATGTTTCCCCATATAGTACTTACTTCTAATATTTTATTAAAGGTAGGTTTTTGATTAAATTAAAGTACAAATTACACTAAACCGCGAAACATAATACTTAATGTCACCGTCAGTACTAAAATTAAACTCTAACTTTGCTCTTCAGGCACGCGTTATTGTTATGACAACGAAAAATTTTAATGCTTGTGTGTTATTCAAACTGTTTATAGAAGCCTTTTAGTGGAAATAAGGAGAAACTGAAACCACTAAATGGAAAATAACGTGTGTGTAGTGCTTCCTATTTATAGAAGAATAATGTATTAAATTTAGTTATACTCGTTTCTACGGTTTCAAACGTTGGTACAGTATTTCAGGTCAACTTTTGCATTAACTTTCATAATAAATCTATTTATATACTAAACATCAAAATCGATTTGTATGTAAGGTAACGAAGAGAGCAAAAGTAAAGAATTTCGCATAAGAGCAAGAATGTTATATGTTACAATTTTTCCCAGTGGTATGCTTGTCTTGACTTGATGGGTCTTTTTGCTTAACCGATTATAATAAAATAAAACATGGTACCACAATATTTTGTTATTATTATTAGGTACTGTCTGTCTGTCTGTCTGAATGTTTGATAAAGATTACTTTTACTTGTTACGTTAGACTATAAGGTGGGTCTAATCTTTTAACAAAAATTCACTAGCTAGACAGTTTATTTGAGTTTATGTCATATAAAACTGCCAAGTTTTTTTTCAAGCACTCATATAGGCATAAAGGCAATATGGCCGACGTGAAGGTCCATCCTACGTGTTTATTTGTCGGCTTTTGGACCGTTTATAAGGCTGTGGGATCTCTATGGGTGTTTATGACTCGTGTACCCGAAAATACTTATCGCAGTGGGGAGCATTATGGGAGGAACTAGGGATATAGACATTCTTTACAAATTAATGGATGACTAGCGCTTTTCCAGTGTTTTAATCTTTTTAAGAAAAAGATAAATAACTCGTAAGTCTGCTTTGAGATATTTTGGCTAACTTCGATCTAATAGCTAGGACAGTGTAATGGTTTTAGAGACTTTTTAAACTCTTACAAATTCTTTACTCTACTCTCTCCCTACTCACTAAATTGATTTTGTATCAATGTAGTGAGTTGTGACATCATGATTCTAAGAATTTAAGTAACTTGTATTGGGTTTTTGGTTTAAACTTCGGTGTGGCTAAGGTTCTTAGTATTCCACTTCCAAATTTTGAAACCACAAAAATCCCCGGTTTTAAATATAACTAGAATTAATTCGACAAGGCATTACATTGTATTCACTCCTGTTAATAATTATACGCGTGATGAAGTTTTGCAGTTTTATTTACTCTAAATCTTTTGTAAGCTTTAGGTTGTTGGGCGAAAAGGGACACTTTTAAACTGGAAAATGGTGCTATATTCAACCATTCAGTGGAAAATTATACACGTAAATTTCTTTGAGCTTTTGTTACTTTGGAAGTGTGAACTTTTTATTGGCTTTTTATAATTTTATGGAATATAAAAAAGAGCTTTGAAACTGTATGTATGTACATACATACAAGATATAAATTAACCTAATTTGACGTGAACGAACAGACGTGAACATATTTATAGTAATAAAATAGTTATAAGAAATTATGCATGCTAACATTTTAAACCACTCCTGGGAATATTTCCGTGGTATTCCCGAGATAAAAATAATCACAAATTTTATTATATGAAATTTGCTATCGATGGGTGAAAAATCGCATTCGAATTTGTCAAAAAAATCCCATGGGTTTCTCAGAACAAAAGGTAGTGCTGTAAATTTTAAGTCTATGAAATTTCTATCGATTAGGAATAACCGCATTGAAATCGGCCCAATAGTTTTTACGTAAATCCTGAACAAACAAGAAAAAAAATAGTTTTCTCCGCATTATTTTATCTATTCTTATTTTTAAATAGCTTCAATGTACAGATACGGCATTTTTAGATTTTTATGAAATTATAGATATAATACAAAAATATATTTTCTAATCATCAATACAGTAAGTACCTACTAGTTCAGTATAGTATCTACTTAAATGAAGTAACAGTATATTTTTGATTTTTTCTTGAAGGGTCTCGGTCTCATTCATATTTTTGGTTATGATATGACTCAGTGGCATTGTCATTACTATCTAATCACCTGGTCTCGAATCTTAGCTAAGAGCACGGAGCACTTTTAGGTGGTTTATAACCTAACATGCATATTAATACAATTACCTCCAATACGAGCTCACGGTGACGACATTGTGAGGAACATTGAAACAAGTAACCGATGTGTAAAACCTACTAATCCAGCTTAGACTAGTCTGGCGGGTAAACCTCAAATTCTTCAGAAATAGGAAGGCGCGAGCGTAACAATGTGAGATTTTGCACTGATGTTTTTAGATAGATAGATAGATAACACTTTATTGTACACCATTACAGAAAACACAAATGAACTTATAGCCTAAAAATATTCTATATGTGCACAATAGGCGGTCTTATCGCTAAGAAGCGATCTCTTCCAGATAACCACAGTTTTTTATTAAGTATGTAAATAATGTTCTGCAGTTATGAAAATATTTTTTTCGGTTCCTACGATATAAAATCATTAAGAAATAAAACATGCTACGCACTTAATTATGTGTGTATTAAAATGTGCGGTTCATTTAATTTCAAATATTATCACAGTTAAATTGGTTACCCGTTACTACAATCTTCAAACTTACCTGGTAACTTATCTACTATAGCAGAAAGCATTATTATAACAATTAAGAACAGGAACAAGCTTATAACATAACAGAATACCGTAATTAAAATATCTTGATATTTATGTTCTAATACAAACACATGGCCCTTCCCAAATTACTCGAAGAACAAAATGAAACTAATAATCGTTTCCTTTATAGAGAAACTTGTAGGCACACCAACGATATTGTTACTGCTTATTGGGTCCTTATCTTGCATTGTTTCGCTTCATGTTTGTAACAAGTTGCTATCTGATACTTAGTACGCGACCTTTACTGCACTGAAATATAGTGGAGTCCGAATTTTTTAAACATGTTATCATCATAACTGTAAGTTCCACTACAACCGTAATGGTATAGATGGGAAATGTATTGTAAATTGTTGAAATTTCGTTACTAAACATAAATAGCAGTTTATTTTTTTCATATTAAAAGGTTCATCTAAGGATCTTGTACGTCTGTGAGTTTAACTTAAATATCTATATTATTATAAAATTCTAAAAAATGCAGCCTCTACATTGAAACTATCTAAAAAAAACTGGAATACACTATATAAACGATGGATAGATAACACGATGATTTTTTTTTAGATTTCTTGTCTGTTTATTAGGTATTCACGTAAAAACGACTAGGACGATTTCGATGCGGTTTTCGTTGATTGACAGTAAATTCTTAGACTCAAAATGTGCCCTAATTTTTATCATGGGAATCCCGCGGTAATTTATCTGAAAATGATTTAGAATGGTTAGTTTTAAAAAATACAATGTGATTTTTCACTGATCGATAGCAAACTTTATGTATTAAAATGTGTGATATTTTGTGAATTTTCCCGGGAGCGGTTGTTATATTTTTTTATAATTTTAATATCGAGGGTGGACAAGGGATACTCTTCATCCCGGGTAATGGGATAAGTTGCGGGATAGATTTAAGTAAAGGTTATCCCTGAAAGTAGGGTAGGTTTTTTGTGATTTATCATTTTTGTTAATTTGGCCATTTTCGTCATTTTGGTCTATTAAGTCATTTTGGTCAATTTGGTCATTTTAGTAATTTTTATCATTTTGTTATTTATGTAGTTTACAGATGGATAGACAGAGGATAGATAAATAAAACTAGAACGGGTTGAAATGTGGATGAAAGTTTGTATGGGGGACTAATCATTTCTCAAGTTTATAGATATATCTATTATTATCACTTATTTATTATTTTATATATAAAAAAAATATTTATAAAAAAATGCGATAACAAACTGATCTGTCTGACTTAAGCCTCCACGGAAAAACTTCTAGGAATACTGGATCGGTTTTACTGTAGTTTTATTTAAATGTAGTTTTAATACCGAAAATATGCTTTTCGTCCCGGGAGATGGGATAGTTTGCGATATAAAAGGACATGAAATTTCCGAGGGTAAATAGCACTAATATAACCCTAGTAAGAAATAAATAAGAAAATAACAGATTCATTTTATTGAAAGAATTTGATTAAAATGTCATATTTTATATTAAAATAAAAGTGAACTAAATAAATTCAATCAAACGAGCAGATTACTTTTAAAAAGTATGTATGTCTTCAGAAAAAATCCTTTTAGACTTGCATAGAAGCAATTTTACACCGATGTCTAGTTTAATATTCTAGCAATAAAAAATCAATCTTTGTCTTAATTTGCAGTCTATACTAATAAATTCAATCAAAATTTTCCGTGATGGGGTATCATTAATATAAAATTAGTTTCTTACGATACCATTACAGTTCTCTACTCTAGACCGCATTGTTAAATATCACTGTGATAGCGATCATAACAAATCTATATACATTTGTATAAGACTCTCCATTCCCGCTTTCTTACTTATCATTTTTATGTGTATGTAAAAAATAATTATCCTTTAGAGATATTATTTATTGACATACTTACGAACTAAATAAGATCGCACTATGACCTACAGGAGCACCGCAACACGGATATAATTACGAGAGGAATCTAATATCTATTTAATACATATAAAACTAAAATCAAAAAGCTAACAAACTTTAGATTAGACAAGTAGATATTATATAAATACAAATAATGTTCTTTGATACAATTTAATTTTATACACGTACTAGAGGGAACGCACGGGACTTCGTCCACGCTTAACTTGAAATTCCCATGGGGTTCCCTGAACACAAAGTACCGCAGCATTTGAAAAGGAATGTAAGCTATCGTTTTACGAAAACTGTATTAGAATAAGCTAACTTTTAATAGCGAACAATATAGTGATAATTATGTAATAAAATGTGTGATTTTTATTCCAGGTATCCCGAGATATATATATCTATACATATAATAAAACTGTAGAGGTCGAATTTCTGTACAATAAAAAAAAATGCTAAAAGCCGAGTCAGGGGGATGTAAGAAGTGAAATAGAACTAATTTAAATTTTTTTCAAATTTTTTGTTTCTCTGTTTGTCTGTCTGTTTGTATCTCGGAAACGACTGGACCGATTTAAATGAAATTTTGTATGATGGTAGCTTATATCCCTGGTCAACATATAGGATAATTTTGATCCCGAAAAATTAGAGAGTTCCCGTGGGATAGTTAAAAAACCGCATCACACGGACGAAGTCGCGGGCAGAAGCTAGTATACACACACACACACACACACACACACACACACACACATTATTGTATATTAGTATCCAGTCTTAATTTTAAGGCATAAATTGTTATATTTTTGGTGTCAATAAAAATTCTTTTATTTTATTTATTTATTTAATTTAATGAAAGTTTTCCTGCGCATATGGATCCCCTTCAGCCTGGTGGGCAGAGCAGAACAAATTACCTGCATAACGTCGCCGGTAGGAGAGATTGGGATATGTGGCTCAGACACCTACGTCCTACAGCGATAGGCATTGATTGACTGAAGATGAGCCTTTAGGATGAACTGTCATATCTGATCAATACTTCTACAAACTCATTTGGAATATCTTGTGAATGTTATTTCGATGTCCTATGGAATAAATTTGATTTAGTTATCCAACTTCCGATCAGGTTTACTAAGGACGTGATCTGCATTCATTTGATCGATGTAGTATCAATCCAATATGATTTTTAGTGCGTAGTACTGGAAGACAAATTCGTATATTGTAATATGTAAGGGACAGATTTATATTTATGCCCCTATAGATCTAAAATTAGGCTAATTTTTTATTCTTTATTGTTCTATAAACAGTTACAATTAAAACTATAAAATAGTGGTTAAGTTTAAGGCGAGCTAACTCTAAAAGAGTTATTTTCCCCCAAACTTATATGGGTCTACCGGTGGGAAGTAACAAAAGTCAAGGTTTTGTACACTATTTTTAAAATTTGTACAATATATCTCATCGTGAAATATTAAATAAAAGAAATCTTGTGCGCAGAAATAAAACAATATAGAAAACCTTACTTCTACATAATATTGAAGATAAATATAGTTCGAGACAGTGCTCAAAGCACTCCGATATGTTGAATTAATTCGAAATCAGGGGCCGAGTTAGTGATGTTTTCGAGGTGGTTGATTGCGAAATGTGTGAAGAAATGGGTCATGAAACCCTAAGGGAAATCATCACAAGTTTACAATTCACGCGATTAATCGGTTTGTATTTTTACAATACTCCGTAAAATGTATATATTCATGAGTACCTTTCGAAGGGAATAGTTAATTGCACACTTGATTAATCATAGGGTTACTTTACGAGTGGAAAATTAAGTTTACACTCATAATCAATCATAGATTATTATTCTTTTTGATGTAATACTAAGTTGACTGCTACAACTACTGTACAGCCAGCGCAGAAATGTGACAAATAATTTATTTACATTTATCATTTTGTTTTATTTAGCAGCAATCGCGTGGAAGAGTCATGTTGGATTAACTATTTTAATAACAACTCTTAGAGCGGATCGTTCGGTGTGATATCACATGCTCATAGAATATCAACGTGAAACGGTTGGCCTTGATCTAATCGTGTTTCGTGCGCCGCGTGAGAGTTGGCCTATGTTCCCCTCCCCCTATCCAACCTATTTCATTCCCCTCCCCCTATCCAACCTATTTCATTCCCCTATTTCAATCATATATCCTATATCTTCTATCCCACTCCACCTGTCTGATCATTTTATTTCATCCCCATACCCTACCTATACTTTTGGTACGGGTATCTTACGTTGGCTTACTATGTCGTGTTACAAACGCCTATAAGTGTCGGGTAATCATTTTCTATGAGCTTAGCCGTCTGCCAGTTTGCTAGTATCGCAATATTTTTTTTGTTCTTGCCTATTTAAGGATTTTTTCAAATGAATCATGTACAAGTTATATCTATTTTTAAAGGTTATCCCATGCATTAACCAAGGATATCTCCAATCACGTAGTGCAAACTATGTTTTGGGTTAAGTAGATTTTGATTTACTATTTAGACAGCTGTTTCATGAATCATAACACTTCGGCGCAAGAGGGTCATAAGTTTCTCAGCTTCAGACTCCACTTCCCTTATGTGGAATGTTGAGCAACGTGCTAAAGATTTACCTTCAGCGAGAGTCGACTGTTCATATTATTATCGTTATTCCAATGTTAAATCCTGTTTAGGTCGGTTTACCTATTTTTCTTATCCAATGGAGAATGCTTTTCTTTACAATCTTATAATAATAAAATAAAGTTTTATTTGAGTCTGTGCTACTTTGTAATGTCTGCGTGGTATGTAGTAGAGACAGACCGATAGAGTCTTGAGAGAAGATTAATTATAATCAAAGTCTGGATAAGTTTTATATATAGTTATAATATCCCTGCTTCATATCGTAAAAAGATGATCGGTAGAAATTGCCTAGGCGCAGTATTCTAACCGCTAAGATTACCGCCCAATGCAAAATTTAGATTCTTCACCATTCCACCTCCTTAAACTATATGTAATTTTGTAAGCGTATTTATTACATCTACCTGTTACTCCAGCGACCAATTCCTATTCAAAATACTGGCTATGTCTAAAATAACTTACGACTGGTCGTAGTATTAATGGTGGTGGTGGTAGCCGTAGTATAGTAGCCGTAGTCTGCGACTTGGTAACTCCCTTCTCAGATGGTTTATGTAAAAAGGTTCATTATACTGACCTAATATCTTGGAATTGATACATAAATTAAGTTAACCCTGTCATAGACTAGATCAAAATCCCATCGTCCCCAGGGAACTGTCAGTGTTAGCTTAGTCACAAAATAATTAAACTATGTTACACTTGATGTCACTTCAGAAGATTAATAGACGGCTCTGATGATTAAGTTCAACATAATTTTATTTAGTAGATTTGTAATTTGACCCGCTATTCAACTATTCCTCACAATTTACACTTAAGTCCCTGGACCTTGGGAAGGCGGCTTGTGTGGGTCGTTACCTATGTGGACACACTGGCGCCCTCTCATCTCCAGGAGTCCAAAGATGGGGCGAGGCTGGTCGCACTGCTACTTCTGCCGAAAATCTCAAACGGCTCAAATATGGAAACCTTGGAACAGGTTAGATATTTGAGCCGTTTGGGGTAGAGACTTTGGGCCCATGGGGGCCAAGTGCCCACAAATTATTTAAAAATATTAAAAAAACGTCTGGTCGATACAACAAGAGACCGGAAGCCTGGAGCTTACCTCGCTCAAAGGATTAGCCTCTGTATCCAGCGAGGTAATGCTGCCAGCCTTCTAGGTACAATGCCCAGCGACAGTGGTCTGGTGGGGCTGGACATATATACATATAGGTTTTTATTTTTAAGCTAGGTTTATCTATAGGATTGTCTTACTATTTATTACTTAGTTTATTTTTGTATTTAATCTTATTTTTAAGTTAGTTTAGCTTTTTTCCGTATCTGTTCAATTGTTATTGTTATTAATAAATAATTTCTTAATTTACACTTGCCAAGTAAATTATTCAACAATAAATTCTTATATTTATTACTAACTTGTAGAAAGTGGTAACCGTCATCTGTAGACGTTTGCAAGATCAAGGGTGTTAGGGGTATCCAATCTTCAAGGGCCAACCTTGAAGATTGGATAGAGGAAATGTTATAAGAGTCTTTTACATATAAAATAACAGGTGTTTGGTTTAATTATTTGATAGCTAAATTATGCGATTGTATAATATTTGTGGACTAGGTTGTGCTGCGAAATTGTCTACACGGATGCGTATTCAAGACCAAGAAGACTTTATTGGTGTTGCCACACATATATTACAATTTTCGTAACCTGTTTGTGTTACCAGGTTAACAAACCCAATTTGCTCAACCTCTAGTGTTGCCACTTACATATTGGTATTATGCCATCACACCTTGTCGTAGACGCAGGCTTTAAAATCCTTATTATTAATATTATAAATGCGAAAGTAACTCTGTCTGTCTGTTCCGTTTTAACGGAAAAACTACTAGACCGATTTAGCTGAAACTCAGTATATATATATATTTTCGATGCCGAGAATGAACATAGGATACTTTTTATCCCGGTAAATGGGATAGTTTCCGGGATGAAAATATATTTGTCTTTTTGTTAGTTATGCTTTTACGGAAGAACTAATGGACCGGCTGAAATTCGGTATATTTGTAAATTTTATACCGATGGTGGACACGGGATACTTTTCATCCCGGATAATGGGATACATTTTAGGATAGATTTATGTAAAAGTTATCCCAGAAAATATGATAGGTTTTTTATTTTTGATTTGCCATCTTCGTCATTTTGTTTATTTTGGTCAATTTGGTAGTTGTGGTGGTTGTGATAGTTTGGTAATAGTGGTAGTTTAGTAGCTGTGGCAGTTTTGGTAATTGCGGTATTTTTGGTAGTTTCGGTTGGTAGTTTTGGTAGTATTAGTAGTTTTGATAGTTTTAATAATTTTGGTAGTTGTGGTAGTAGTGGTAGTTTTGGTAGTTGTGGTAGATTTGGTTGGTAATTGTGGTAGTTTTGATAGTATTGGTAGTTGTGGTCGTTTTGGTAGATGTGGTAGTTTTGGTAGTTGTGGTAGTTTTGGTAGATGTGGTAGTTTTGGTAGTTGTGGTAGTTTTGGTAGTTGCGGTAGTTTTGGGCGTTGTGGTAGTTTTGGTAGTTGCGGTAGTTTGGGGCGATGTGGTAGATATGGTTAGTAGTTTTGGTAGTTGTGGTAGTTTTGGTAGTATCGGTAGTTTAGGTAGTTTGAGTAGTTGTGGTAGATGTAGTAGTTTTGGTCGTTTATGTTGTTTACAGATAGATAGACGGGGGATATATAAATAAAACTAGAACGGGTTAAAATACAGGTTTGTATGGGAGACCAATCATTTCTCAAAATAGTCTGCGATATAAAATAAAGTAAATCTTATGAGGGCAATTAGCACCAATATAAAAATATAAAACAATGTAACCTGTTTTAACGCCGGCTGTTTAAACAAGAGGTACGCACTAGAGTTTGACCCGCGCCAGGGCCGCGGGGTATAAACTCTAGTAACATATAATTATCTAACTTTTAAAATATTATGATAAACATAATTTTGCTTACTTTCAAACAATAATAAATGCGCTAATTGACTCATTTTACTAGTACCTACATACGACCTCACATGTACACTCGTAAAAAATCTACGAGTGCGACGTTCTGTAATTTTATATAAAAGTAAGTTAATTTAATTGTCCATTACAATTGTATTTTTTCTCTGTTCCTGCACGGAGATTTTTTTATTGCTTTAATATATTAACTGCGTTAACCACATATGCATCTATTTTAAAAATATTTCATTAATATTCTGTCGCTTCGTTTCTGTTGATGTGCACATTATTTAATAAGATACGAATTTGAGAATGTAAGACGACGTTTACTATATACAGCGCGTTCCATTAGTAGTTCACAACGCCTAAAATGCTCCGTTAGCCGTTCCACAAGGCGACCGCGGCCGTTGTGGTCGTCGTCACTGATAACGCCATCAATTTCGATCGCTCACAACGACCCATGTCAAGAGGTGGGCCGAATAACCGTTCTACTTGGGTTTACGATTATAATGCCGGTAAGCAAGTGGAACGGGAAAAATAGCGGTCGTGAACGTGGTCGTTGTGAGTCTCTAATGGAACGTAGTCATAGTGGCCGACAATGAAGCACGAACATTATAATCAAAATTAAGAACGTGCTGCAAAACTGATCGTTTTACTTGGCTTTTACGTAGCACCGTTAAAAATATTTTTCAGTTGAGTGTTTGCATTTGTTTAAAGCTTTCAATGCAGCTTCATGATTTTAGCCTTCGGGTTAAAGAACTTTGTTTCTATTACAATTGTTTTTTATAATACATTATAACGGCAGTAAATGTTGCGTTGCTTCTTTTCTTCAAGCCACAACACGTTGCGAAGCGGTGGTAAATTAGATTAGGCCCCCATAGAGTAAATAATTACCATAAACAAAATTAAAAATAAAATAAATAAAACTTTAATTGGCACTTGATATCCTTGCCTTCGAATTTTCGAAATTTCGAAATTCGAAACGTTGGAATAATAATAAAAATCAAATGAATTACTGCGCTTAAAAACTGTAAGAACGTAGTTTTATTAAGTATACGCTAAATCTGCCAATTCGATTCTTCACAAGGTTAATTCATTTATAAAAAATCTAATGATACCGCTTTAGATTTCATCAAAATGGCCTCGAGACTAAATTGTGTGTCTTTCGATACCTAGCATAGTTTAAGATTTGGCCCCGAAAACCTTAAGATTTGGCCCCGAAAACCTACTTGAAAAATTAAACCTGTACATGAACCTTCAATGAGCATGTAGATCTAACTGATGGCGAAAATCACTTAAAATCATAGGTACATTATTATACACACAACATTATCTCTCAATATTTTTAACAATTAATAAGGGTATGACATCCAAATAATGTATATAAAATTAAACTCATCGCAACATCTGTGTGAAACGGTCAATAACTAGAACGATATCCCAGATGAAAAAGTGGCATAAGCTAAATTCCCATGAAATAAACTGACATTTGTATGTTTTAAAGAATGTATAACAACAGGCAAAAGAACTATACTTATGTATAGAACCTATGAATGGTAAACTCAAAAATTTAAAAACTTCGTTTAAAAAAACCGACTTCAAAAACGAAAAAACTAAAATGTATAAAATAACTTATTTCTAAAGCTATTATTATTAATATATATTATCTAAAACATCTTAAAGTCGGTGCTTAGTAATTTTTATGTTTTACTTTGCACCGACTTCAAGATGTTTTAGATAATATATATTAATAATAATAGCTTTAGAAATAAGTTGTTTTATACATTTTAGTTTTTTCGTTTTTGAAGTCGGTTTTTTTAAACGAAGTTTTTAAATTTTATTTGTTACTTTTTAGTGTCTAGCTATGTATGGGTGGACCTACGAATGGTGCCGCGCTTCTTAAAAAATATAGGTCCCAAGAACCGGGAACAAAAAGTTTTTCGTAAAATGAAAACTACTGGGCCAAACTATGTCAAATTTTTAGGGGACCACATGGCAGCTATTCCGCGTCGAACAAAAAAAGAATCATAAATCTCAGAGTAATCGGTGTACATATGGAACGGAGTGAAAATTATTTCCATGAAAAATGTTCATAAAATAAAAACTACTGAGCCAAACTATGTAAAATTTTTAGGGGACCAATTGGAAGCTATTCCGCGTCGAACAAAAAAAGAATCACGTAAATCGAATCATAAATCTCAGAGTAATCGGTGTACATATGGAACGGAGTGAAAATTATTTACATGAAAAATGTTCATAAAATGAAAACTACTGGGCCAAACTATGTAAAATTTTTAGGGGACCAATTGGAAGCTATTCCGCGTCGAACAAAAAAGAATCAAGTAAATCGGATCATAAATCACGGAGTTATCGGCGAACATACATAAAAAAAGCAAAAAAAAAAAGATCCCGACGAATTGAGAACCTCCTCCTTTTTTCGAAGTCGGTTAAAAAAACTTATGAAATATGAATGATGATTCCTAATGATATGTTATTACTATATATAACATATTTGGTTAAAGAAAGTTATATTCTGTAGTTTTTTAGACCTAAAACTTTAAGGTTTCTGGTTAAATTTACTACAGTAAAAAATAAACTAAGTCCGTATAGTTTACACGACTGCCTAGCAAAACATAGAGGCGAAGCGAAGCCAGTCTCATTTGAAGTAATACAATGAAATACATGTTTATGACAACGTAGGTATTTGCTAGTGAATTGAAAAAACGCAATTGCAACGTCATCCATTAAGCTAATCCGTCTTTTCTATTGAATCGTTTCGTCTTTAATCGGGATTAAGGTATGCTAATTGTTAATTCGGTCTATAAGCCAGCGATATGTGAGGTTTCATTAATATACGTTCAGTATTTTCCAAAAAAAACGTGATCACAGCGCCATCTTTTTTGTTATTTTTGTCTATTCCACGAAAACGACGTCATTTGTCGGAGTGAAAGTGTCCTAAGTTACGCCTTGAGATATAAGCTAGATACATGTCGAGTTTAATTTAAGTCCGTTTAGTAGTTTTAGCCTCATACTCTGACAGGCCACAACACAGAAAGTCAGACTGATAAAAATTCTAAAAATTGTATTTTTGGAATCTGCTGGTCCGAATTAGTCCCATTGATTTTTTTTTCTCTAAAAATCTCAAAAAAACAAAAACTATCTTTCACGTTCATTATTAGTATTCTGGAGTCTACTTTTATACTTATCAAGAGTTATATCACAGACAGAACATTTCATTTTTTAAGTGTATCTATTGTTTGTTACTGCGGGACTTATATACCAAAACACGTAAAACTTTGAGAACTCTTTTATTTGAATTCATAACGAAGAATGCCCCATTCACAGCAGGTTTACAGTATTTATACTACGTAGACAGTCCAATAATATAGTATGTTAATGTTAATAGTAGTACTAAAACACGTTGGATTCATACAATGTAGGTTAAATTATGTCAAAACATTAATAATAATTTAAACTAAATCTAATATTTCATACTTAATTTCTAATTACTTCGACAAGAATTCCATTAATTACTGTAAAGCACATGACATTCGTTCAAATAGTTGCTGCTAGGCGGCGCCACTAGACAGACTCAAAATATAAATAATGGCTTTACAATTTATTCTGATTAGTTAAGACACAAAGTATCAATGCTCATAAATCAAATACACTACGAGTACAACACTATATATAAGTCTTTTTACGAACTCATCCATTACTTAAATTATATTAATCTTTTACTTATTACATTAAAAAAAATTAAGGAGTATCTCAAAATAATAACGCTTAACAAACTTGTTATCTTTTACTAAGGAATCGCGTAATTGAAATCAAGATCGTATTTATATCTTAAAAGCAGGATAGCGAGAAGAAAAATGATGTGCCTGTGTCCCATTACAAAATTCATTATCCTCGTGAATTAGCGACCTTAATTCTCCTATCCGGGTCTGGCCAGATATTAAGGAAATTAAACGGACTGCTGGAGAATTTTCAGCGATTATAATCTTAATATCATAATGCGAATTGTTGTGTTTTGCTTTACATAGTGATACTGTTAGTCCCAAAATACCCAAGAGCCATTGTGACTGGTCCGGAGTTGAGTCTGTCCCTTTTATTTGTTGGCTATAAACCAAATACGAACCGGATTATAGCGCATTCTATTTCATGTTCGGTGCGCTAATTGAATCTTATAGGGGGTATTCGTAAATCAGGAACGATGATATCGGGCTTATACACACTTCAATCATCATCATTATTTCTATTAAGATCGGAATTTATGTGTGGATGAATTTGCATGTCTTCTTTTTAGGGCCCTGCAGTAATTTTGGCTAAAACGGAGCTCTCCTGTTTTATCAGTCTTCGTACGTTATATTAATTTTTCTCATAAGTTTGTGGGGTCCATATGTAAATAATTTCACAGTAAGGGACAGTCTACACTGTGCTACACAGTAGTGTAGTAAATAGTGAATTAACTAAATATTAGGGCTGGTTGAAAGAACATTTTAATATAAAAATATTACAATGTTCTTCAATAACATTTTTATTTAAGGCAATAGTTACGGAGATATTAGCTTCCAAAATCATAAAAAAATATACTCTGTGATTTTGTAATCTGTGAAGAGTTTAAAAAAATGAGATTAAGTATAGAGCTGGAAATACTTTCAAAGAAAATTGTTTTGAATATAAACAGTTGATTTTTGAGAGTTGGGTTATTTTCAATTATTTTTTTATGGTTCTGTAGCTAATATTTTATTTTTATTGCAGGAGTTCAGGTGACAGGTAGAAGGCCCACCTGATAGAAAGTGGTTACCATCGCCTATGGACATTTGCTACACAAAAGGTGCTACAAATGCACTGCTGCTCTCTTAATGGAGACTGGAACCTGGTCACTAATGCCGGAACACAATTCAAGGTTGTTATGCCGACATACTTTATACCAGGGATGGTAGCTATCCAATCGGTCAAATGCCCTACTTACTACCCTAGCTAATAACGAAAACAGTGGCCATTTTTTACCTTTACAAAACCCTTCAACCTAACGCATGTACACAAAGTGTCAAGCACTTACCCAATTTATTATAGCTACTGTCGGTGTGGGCTGGGAATCGAACCAACGTGATAAGAACGCGATGCAAGTATCTTAGCCAATGGTAAGTCTCTGCGATATCCCAAAACAATAATTTACTTTCAGCCAAAATTAAAAAAGTGAATAATTCTGAAATGAACGTAAGAAACGTGTTATTTGTGTTTATGTAGGGATATATTTTTGCCCCAATCAAGAAAAGCAAAGTCGTTTTTGTTTACGCTCCGAAAACACAGAGGACTTGAGGCATTTCATCGGCTCTGTTTCGCTTTTCGGAAAGAATTAGGCTAATCCCAAAGACTGAACGATTCCATTTCATATGCACTATATCCTTCATGGGTTAAATGTATTGTCGTTTTTTGTTCTTACATATCTTTTACGGAATGTATCCCTAAATTCCCTAACCCATATTCATTATAAAAACTTTCACGTGGACATTCCTATTATGGAAAGCACACTATACCAAATTGCATCTGTATATTAATAGGTGAAGCAAAAACATTGTACTTCTTTTTACATAATTACGCGAACAGAGGAGTATGAAATTTCGCACACTTATAGTTCATATAGAGAAGAAGCGACCAATTGTAATATATTTTAAATTATGCATAAAAAATACAGTCAGTTCCTTTTTACAGCTGGATGGGTTAATCAATTGATCAATCACTCTGATGGAATGTGGTCCCCGTCGCGTTTCTAAGACCAGAGGTGCTACCACCATGCTGCCGGGTTGGATGGAGCTTTATACCAACTTTTTTTAAAATACCCTACATCTTAGTGCTTCGGGAAAACAAGCTGCTCATTGTAAATCCCAATAGCGCGCACGAAAAACTTTTTAATAGATCGATAAGAAAAAAAGCTTTATAAAATGTACAGAAGCTCAAAAGTGACTTTTAAACCATTTAATGACTTAGAAGCTATTAAGTTAGAAGCAAATTTTATGATTGGGTTTATGTGAGTGTTGATTTACTTTTATAGCTTTTTTTTAAATTGCTGCTGAGGAGGAATCGTATAAAATGTTACAGTCGACTATATACAACGTTACGATAAAATATATTTTTTCTTACACATGTACGGTCTTATATATGTTGAGTTAGAGTAAGTTAAGTTTGTAGGCTTCTTTAAGGTGCTTAAAGAAGCCTACAAACTTACTCTAACTCAATATTAATAAGACTGATAGTGTATAAGATAATGATAGATTATTAGGTTATGGAGTTACCTATTGATGTTTTCGCTTACTATGAATTTCTAAGGTAATCTATGTAGCCCCATTGACTTGCGTGTTCACCTACTAGGGCAGTATATATAAGTGAAATTCGTTTTTAAAATTTAAAAATCAGTCAAACATTCACAATTCAGAATGCGGAAGCCAACTAGCTTAAATTGCGTCACCTAGCACCCCTGACCGCTAAATATGACCCTACAATAGCATAAAATAAGGAAACTCCACAATCCATCTTTAATCCATATTAATGTATAATTGCACCAAGAAAATACTGAGACGTATACGTACCCGACGTACGTACGTATTTCGAATTAAAACCTTTATGTTTAGTGATAGATAACACTTTATTGCTCACCAAAACAACAGACACAATAAATTAGTTATAATTTGTTTAGGTAAAACAATAGACGGATTTATCGCTTAGAGTGATCTCTTCTAGGAAATCTAACATATAGGATATTCTTACCTAATCTAGCGATGTAGGTAGTGCATACATTAAATGATTATAAACGCCTGAAACTATTGTGAAGCATTTTATTACCATAGCGACCGTAAAAAACTGTAGAATACCAAACCAGAATATACCTGTAATAAAAATAATCGATATGAGAAAGAATTAGACATATTGTATAAGACAGATAGTACGTAATATACGAAGTAAGACATCATAAAGAAACGATTTTATAAAAAGAAACAATATCCCAAGAAAAAATATTATTATTTTTCTTTACTAAATAGTTTCTTTGTTGTTAGAAAGAATAGAGAAGTACAATATTAAAAACGATCTATAAAAGTTCGACAAGACTGGAAAAGTTGTAGAGTCTAAAAAGATAAATAAATACACAAACAAACCATAACTTGGTTTACGGTTTTATTATATAGATCTGAAAAATATCCCTCTACTACGAGATTTAGTCAGCATTTTATTCTCGGTGTTAAAAAGACAAAATAACAAATTTACATTCTTTTGACAGACTCTTCTACTTCAAATGTGTAAAGTTTAACGAAGGTTGCTTCCATTCTGTAATACGTGCAATAAACTGTAAATATCAAATAACACGTGCTGATATATTATTCGTTTCAGAAGTATCTTGAAAATTTCGCTACAACATTATTTAATCTGTTTACTCAAAAGCGATTCCTTCAAGAACAAACGAAGCGTTGTATTGATATTACAATACTTGTATATAATACATCACTAAACTCGCATATATTTTGGATACTTAAACAGCGGAAATAAATATCTTAAGAAATATATATAGATTATTGGCCTTACTTATAATCGTCTCTTAATTTTAAGCAATTGCCCAGCAACTGAATAGTGAAAATCTTATCAATAAACTCCTCTTAAGGATAAGAGGTGGTAAAGTAACTCTTACATAACTGTCAAAAATAACCAAGGTCGAAAGCTAGTTTAAAAGACTGCTAAGAGTCAAGATGGCAATTCGTAATACTGACCATATTTCGTTCTCTTCTGGTCTAATCGATTATTTTAGTTACAACCTACGTATGTCATTCAAATTTCATTTATCTGTACCTTGTAACCTTAAAGGGTAAGGTTAACAACAGCTAATACAGGTTTATAAGTGAAAAAAAAGATACTATACTCATTGATTATTCACTTAGGAGTCTCTTACTTAAGAAATGGCTAATCGTTTCTTAACGAGATTATTATAAGTAAGGCAAATTATGTTTATCCCTGTTTTATAAAGTAGGAACACATAAAATACTAATTTTAAAATTCGTACCAATCATAATAAATATTTTGGCAAATGTGATATGTATATTTTTGTGTCTGTGCATTTATATACATGTTTCCACTGTAAAGGCAAATCCTGGGAGTAGCTCTCTGACATTAAAAAATAACTAAATGCCAGGAAACACGATTTATGTTTTATTCTAGAATACACAGCTCAACACTTAAACTTGTACCGATACACATATAGATAGATACCTTAAAGGATGACTTCATTAAAGCTGTAATAACTTTTTTGATAAATTCGTAGTAGATCTATCATAAAATAATAAAGTAATTAAGAATCAATACTTATTCTTATAGTCACTTGCGTACAATAAAAATAAGTACCTTTGAAATGAGGACGTATAACGTATGACCCATGGTTCTAATTACAAACGTTCTTATATATTTTTAATGAACAGTAATGAAAATAATTAAGATTATTTAAGGATAATTGTAATTATGAAAATTATGCCTAATTCCTATGTTATAGACTATTTAATATACATGTATGTATTTAATTTATAAAGTAGTTTAAGTATATGTATTTAATTTATAAAATATGTAGTTTAAGTATGTTTATTTATGATATACTTAAAGATCTGAACCACCTACATCGCCAGATTAGGTTAAATTATTCCTTAAGTCAGGTTGCCTGGAAGAGATTACTTTAAGTGATAAGGCCGCCTATTGTTTCTACCATGACAATATTGTAATTGTGTATTTTTGAAATTGTATATTTGGTGAGCAATAAAGTGTTATCTATCTATGAATGTATTTATTTCTTTCTTATTTATGGAATCTTACAGCTTACTTATTGAAAGTCATGAATCTACCGCTATTCCATTAATAATAAAAGAAATAACGAGTTGTAAGGAAACTTCTGCAGGTTTATAAGTTGGTCGCCACTAAACAGTTTAGACAACCAATTTAGTAGCAGTTGGCACTCAGGAAATTTTCGTTGGCGGTAGGTTGTTTCTGTTCAGATATTGTGCGAATACAGTCCGCCAAGGAAAACAATGAGATTTGCCTTTCGATGACGATATAGCATCATCATTATGAATTTCGAAGTGATAATCTAATTAAAACAATATTTAATGGTTTCGAGTTTGGCTTTAGGAAGTGCTGTTAACAAAGTTCGTGAGATTTTACAACGACATTTCATTGAACCCCATAATCTTCTTCAGCCAATCTCAGTCCACTGGTGGACATAGGCCTCCCCAAGTACGCGCCATATATCTCGGTCTCCCGTCTTCCTCATCCAGCCTCTCCGGCGATCTTGCGCAGGTCGTCAGTCCACCGGGATGGCGGGCGTCTTACGCTACGTTTGCCGAGACATGGTCTCCACTGCAGGACTCGTTTGCTTCATCTGCCGTCGGTCCTGCGACAGACGTGACCGGCCCACTACCAGTTCTACTAGCTAATTTTGCGAGCTATGTCGGTTACCTTCGTTATCTTATGGATGTCCTCATTTCTGATTTTATCCATAAGAGAAACACTTAACATAGCTCGCTCCATAGCCCGTTGAGTGACTTTGAATTTGTTGACCAGTCCCGCTGTCAGTGTCCATGTCTTGGCACCGTATGTCATGATGGGTAGGACACCCCATAATAAATAACATTATTCTTAATTAGCTTTCCTACTATGATATTTATTGACGAAACAGAATTAAAATTAGATAAAAGAATAGAATAAGAAATGTAATTACCACTTTTTAAGAGCAAAAGATTAATATCTATCTACTAATATTTGAGAGTGATAGTGAGTCTGATGGACTTCATGTAAATCACATTTAAAACCAATTAATAACATGTCTGTGAGTAATGTACTTCATCTATACCAGGATGTTAAATTACTAACGACCAATATTCCACTTACCAAATTGGTGTAAATTACATCCATTACCTAAATGTCACCGCAGTCTGGCCAACCAGGTTTTTTGTTGGTACCTACAAATTGCCTACAAAAGGCTGTTACGAACATCTGTAAGAGATTTACGCCAAGCAATTTAGTATTGCGGATTTTAAAGGTTAAAAGGTTTATATTTTAAAAACTTAAATTGCTTACAAATTTTGTGTCTGTTTAATCACAAGACTAGTTATTTAAACAGAGATATTTTCCACTATATAATATTGATTAACAGTTGAAACTTATGATTACATTGAATATAAAAGTAATTATTAATAAAATATGGGTCTCTCGAAAAAGGGTGTCTTAATATTTCTTCGAGTGTTGCAAATGTGTATAGGCGACGGTAACCGATTTCCATCAGGTGGGCCCGTCACTCTGGTTGTTGTAGTTTCGCAAGAAAATAATTATTCTCCTGCTATTTACATACCAATTTATTAATTTGAGAAAAACAGTTCTAAAAGTAGACACGTACAATTTTTTTTTTAAGTACTTAGTACTTAGTCGTGGTAAAGCCATGATGGAATAATTATTTTAATATCACGACTACAACAATTGGAGTCGGCACGATTGATGTGACACCACGCTCTCACGGAATATCGGCGTGAAACGATTAACCTTGAGCTAGTCGTATTTCGTACAAATGAGTGAGAGTTGCGATGGCCCACTTCCCCCTACCCTATTATATTCCTTGTATTCCTCCCGTCTGATCTCTCTATTCCATAGGTTCCAAACCGGGGTGGTATTGCCCCCTAGAGGGCACCGGAGCTTTTCGTTGGGGCAGTATCGGGTCCAAAGGCAAATTGGTGGGCGTTATGACAGTCAAGGCGGTCGCAGCGTACCAACGTAATTAGCAATTTCATATAAATAAATACTTCGAAAGTACAGCTACTTTCAGATAAATCATTTGTTTTTATTGCAGGAGTTCAGCAGACAGGCAGACGGCCCACTTGATGGAAAGCGGTTACCATCGTCTATGGATATTTGCAACATTAAATGTGCTACAAATGCACTGCTGTACTCTTAAGGGAGGATGGTCACTACTAATGCCGGAACACAACTCAACGTTGTTATGGCGACATACTTTAGACCAGGGGTGTTAGCCATCCAGTCGGGTAAATGCCCTACCACCTGGCTGTGGGTTGTTTAGTCGCTTCTTATGAGAGGCCGCCTGGCCGCAGGAAATTGTATTCTCCGTTCTTGTACGGATAAACACACATTTTATCTCTGCGTAGTTTATCTTATTATAATGGAGTAAAATTTACGCCTATATTTTACGCCAATATTTATTTACGGCTAGCCCATCCCTACTCCATCCTAAAAGCTGGCAAAGCGTTGGTTTCGCCACTAGTGTTCCAAAAGTCAATAGGCAGTGGTAACAACTTTGCGTTACATGGGGGGCCGTTTGCTTCTTGTTTGCCAGCTTTGTAATATAAATAAAGTAATAAAACATTACTTCATAAAACACTACAATCTTGCCTTTAGAAGTTAAAAGTAGTACAATTTTAATTGAATGTTCTAAAATATCTAAATCGGATAATAAAACACAAAAATCAGGCACTAGTCCGGAAAGTCCTTTATCCTGCCTGGCATTAAACCCGAGATATCTGAAATCCAGTGAACTAAGCGAGCCAACACTTAAGCCGTCGAACATTACTAATAGATTTTGTGAAGGATGACATGATTTGTGGTATGACAAAAGACGTATGAAAGAATACATGATTATGTAAGGAATAAAGATATACTATACTGTGACTGGGAAAAACTGAAAGGAAATACATCGATAAAATCCGTCTTTTCATCAAACAAACTGCAAAAATAATGCATGTAAAACAAGCGTAGTCAAATCTAACTTCTATTTTCGGAAATCGACAAATTCATTCGACCGTAGACACTGAGGCGAAAAGGTTGCCCCAAACCATAAGTGATTGGTGGGGCTTTAAACGGAAAAAGAAATATTTCGAGTTCCATGAAGCGTTCTGGTATAATATTATTATCATCTATCTTTGATAAAAAGAATGATTTAAATAACTATTCTTGAGTTTTGACCACCACATTCCTGAAGAAAATATCGAGTTTTGTGCATTTACTCTGTATTCTGTAACTTAGAACATTTAATCATATATAATTTTTGGTAGTATTTCAATTTGGTAATAGAATGGTTTTCTAAAGTAATTAATAACATTTGTCTACGATCTACGATCAAAAAATGAAGTTTTGTTCCTAGTTTAATAATTTATATAATCTGTATATTGATTTGAATAAATATGCAATTGAATTTCTTGTATTTTCAGAAACACATTGAATATTTTGAATTATTACGGTGGCGTAATAGCTTCAGCAGTTATTGAACACGTGTAGAGGCAATCCAGAGTTTTTTGCGAAATCTTCCAGATAAGCATTGAAGCCTGATGAAAAGTTATTCATGACTACTCCTAACAGAACTTGGTGTGGTTTTTCCGGAATATTTTTGGATGAACATGTTTCTGGACTGATAGTAAAAAGTACACATTAGTTTGAGAATTTTATTACGCCCAAACAAATTAGTGTTATTGTGGAAAAATGTAAGCTTAACTTTATCAGTTATTGACCAAGTCTTACGCACGACTTGCTGGCGGAGGTGCGGTCGCGGGTGCTTCGTGCTAGTGCAAACTGCTTATATGGTGCCAGGCGTTTCACATGATTTATACCATGTTTCTATATCTTACTATCCGTTTTCAAACATAAATTCAAAAGTTTTTATTCGAATAAGTTCCACTGGAGAACTATTTTGAAAAGATAACATGAGACGCTACTGAGAACCTAAGGTTTCATCTATGTGAAAATAAGCTATGTCTGATCGCTCTGGGATCTTAATCTATTAATTAAGTGATTTCAATGGCATATGCGTTATACATCTGATTTTACGCCACTAGGTAGCACTATCTTTATTGTGCACTTTCCTTTTAATATAGGTACTTATTATTTATTACCTCAACAGAAAATTAAACTTTATTTACAATACAAATGTCATTTTTATTTATACAATTAAAAAGCCGTCTATTTTGAAAAAAACATTACAATTTATGTTTTTTTTTTTTTATTGATTTTTGTATTTATTTCGGATTAAGTTTTACTATCTGAATGAAGTTAAAACCAAAGTATAATGCTAACACACTTATTTGTTTCTTTTCAGAAATATAGCATGAGGAATCATGGATTAACCAAAAAAATGTTTATCCCATTTCACTCCCTTCAAAACTTTTTTGAGGCAAAATATAGAGACATTCTATAATCTAAATGCAATATTTCTTCTAACCTTTCAGTCAAATCTGTTCAGCCGTTTAGTCCTGAAAAGGAGACAAATAAAGAGATTTTTTTTCACTTTTATATGTATAATATTATAAAATTCTAAACATTCCGTGTCTGAACATTGAAGCTATTTAACAAAAAACCACAAAAATGTAGACTATAATAAACGGCGCAGAACACGATGCATATTTTCAATGTGTGTTTGTTCGGGATTTACGTAGAAACTGTTGGACGTATTTCGATGCGGTTTTCGTTGTACCACAGCTAATTCTTAGACTTAAAGTCTGCGCTACTTTTTATCCCGTGAAGCCCGCGGGAATATTGGAAATAATTTGAAATGGTCAGATTGAGAAAAATCTAAATTCCAATGTGATTTTTTCAGGGATCGATAGCAAATTATATGTAATAAAATGTGTGATACTTTCTATCTCGGGAATCTCCCGAGGTATTTTCCTGGGAGCGGTGTGAAGTTTTTCGGATGCATTAAAGTTAGCTTATTCCGACACAGTTTCCACTAAAACGATAGCTTACATTCTTTTTTTTAAATGCTGCGATACTTTGTGTCCCGGAATTATGGGAGAATTTCAAGTCAAACATGGACGAAGTCACGGGCATATACTAGTATATGGATAAACGAGTGTGCGTGAATAAAGCCTTTTTGCTTAATCTCCTCTCTGTTGTGAGATACGATTTCACCAGACCATTTTCATCTCCACGCGTGAAATAGGAACGCAGTGATTGATGGTTTTCCGCGTTACACGTAGTACCGCAAGGTCATCTGAATTAATACGGTAAAATACTTTCCTGGAACAATTTGTTTATATTAATAAAAATTTATACGTTTCAATATTATCATTGCAGTGCTTATGGTATGGTATTTATTTATTGAAAATATTTGTTTTTGTTGTTATTAAAAAGGCCCTAGATAGATAAGTAGTAAGTTTTCTAGTAAAACCTTAAAGGTATCGACTGCTTTCTTTATAGTAGATATCCGAGATACCTGATTAGGTAATAGAGCGAACCCGCAGGAACGCTTTGTATATATAATAAAAAATAGTTCATTTGTTCTTCTTAATATTAAGAATCGGAATAGCATGCTTTTTCCTTCCACGTTTTTCCTTTCAAATTCAAATTCAAATACCTGAAGTTCACACAGCATGATTTTGATCTAAAATAGCTCGGCTCCTATGTAACTTAGGACCAAGTTTTTTTTAATACTCTTGTATCTCAAGTATAGAACTATTAAATAGCAATAACTAAAAAAGTGGCCGCTCATAAAAAATCATGCCAACCTCCGAACAAACCCCTTTATATTTTGTCAATTTATTTCTAAATGCATGAGTAAAACCAATGAAAATATTATAAAATGATAAAACTAACAATAAGACTCATTTGAAAATGATGTAAGCGTTTATTCAGACATAAAAATAATTAAAGATAATCGAATCCAAAATTACGAAACGTGCGTATCGACCCCGTTTTACGGTATCAGTTTTATGCAAGGTTACTTGTTGCAAGATTCATGTTTTTGTGCATGGCTTTTGAAATAATATAACATATTTATTTAAATTGAACTATTACCCTAATACTACTAAGGAATAAACTGCAGATTAAAAGGTTTTGTGCGTGAAAACCCAAAATCTATTAACAAATAATGTATTTTTTAATTGCTTCAATTTATTCACATATTTCGTCTCCGATGTTTGTTAGACAAAAACGTTAAAACAAAAAGTGTTTTTATTACTGTATACTATCTACTGTATAAAGGTAATCGCTGGCCGCAAACTTAAAAAATCAAACCACTTTTACCCAAACCCCTTTGCGAGCCATTTCCTGAAATTATTAAAATTTTGTGTATGTATAGAATTCAAAAACATTCTATATGAGATGGAAGTATTTCATTCAATTCAAAGGTGACACGAAGGTTAAACGAAATTTTGGTATTATCGATATGAGAATTTACAAATTGAGAGAAAATATCTCCTGGGGACGGATTGCTCTGTGCTCATATAGTCACATATCTCTGGAGATGCCTTTTACGACATGTGGCACGTGTGATATGAATATGTGTTACATATTTTTTTGTTTTCTAACGGGATATCTAATGTCTGTTCTTTAATTTTTCTTACGAAATGTTGTGAATAAAATTTTGAATAAATTGTGTGTTTGTTTGTGTTTTTAATTTTGAACGTTTTGTAAATTTAATATTTAACTCTAGATGTACTTTATAGTTGACTAAGACACTGAAATATTAGGAATACGACTAGAGTAATAATTGTCGCGGTGTTTGATGTACCAAAAAGATATGTAGCATATCGTACGCTTCTCTATGTGTTATTTTTATGCAGACGGCGCAAATTCTATTCTCGGCAGGGTAAATATTGTAAACGAATAACTAAAACAATGAGAAACGATTAGTGTAGGTTAGAAACGGAAACATTTAATTGTATTTAATCCGAGTCAAATTTTAATACATTAAAATCAATGTTTGTATATTATATTTAAATATATTTGTATTTTTTATGTATATGGAGTCTACGAATTAGTATGATATAGTGAAAACATAACTCTGAAAACCTTCCAGATTGTGTTTAATAGTGATAAAGATGACGTTCCAAGTCCTAAAAAAATAAACGTTTTAAAAAATTAAATTTTTGACATATTACGTATTATGTTAAATTTTAAATAAAAAATCAGAAAGCGAAAGAACAACCCGTGGCACCATTTTTCACTCAAAGTTATGTTTTAATAGACTATAATCAATACAAAAGTCCTATTTGCTGAAATATATTCAAAAACCTACGTAATAATTGTTTGAATTGTCTTTACTTTTATTACATTAATTTATTTATGTTGAATTTTTTATTTATTTCTTCTTATTTCTTTTGAAAACATAAAATCGTATGTTTTCAAATAAATAAATAAAATACTACTGATTAGTAGTATTCGCATAATTGAAAGTTGTTTCTGTTAAAGAATATTATATTTGAATAAACATTGGTTTTATAAAATTACAAGAAAACTAGTGAATACGTTACAAGAAAAAGTATTTGATCACAATAGAACATACAAGATACTATGTAAAGAAATCCCTTGCAAAACGGATCGTATGGTCACATTATGTATGAAATAAGAATATTATCACCCAGCTATGTGAGGAATACGAACCCTGTTTGTTATCCTTCAGCTGTGCATTTGCATTTTTCGTTGTGTATTCAGTTCAGTATGGAATAGCGTTATAAGAATTTTATGAACGTAGTTTTCAAGTCAATCAACTCAGTTAGGTAATATGCAGACTAGAAGCTTATTACTTATAATAACTGGTTTATATTTGGAATGAATATTTTTGAGTACAATAACTTTTCGCTTACATTATGTTAACATACGATTCAATACTTCGTCATTCCATTCGTTGTGTTTCACTTGTATACATTATATTATTAGAGTACTGTTACAACCTAGGCCCCGACAAAGACAAATTTCACGTACAGATCTATAGAAGCACATTTTATTACCTGTCGGTATTTGAACTAATTGTAATGCTTTTATGATTGTCTTCTTTTGTTCACTTATTTATTAGCATACGTTTCTAGCTTTTGTAGAGAACAGCCTATTGTTCTATTGTACTAGATTACGGCCGCTTACGGCTGCATTAATAGCCAGGTGTTGCTGATTACGATTACAAGCTGATTGTGTGGACATTGTTGGGCGGGCACATTTGCATTTATTAAGTACTAGCTGACTCGGCGAACTTCGTACCGCCTTATTCAAATAAATTAATAAACAAACAAATTGAGAAAACATGGGAATATATATATATATATATATATATATATATATATATATATATATATATAGATATATATAGATAAATAGCCATAAACCATCTAGGAAAAATTTCGCATCGAATGGTGGTAGTTTCATGTCGATACGATCAGTGGTTTAAGCGTGATTGAGCCTCAAACGAACACCATTTTCATTATATATATATAATAAGAATAGAAGATGGTTTAAGCGTGATTGAGCCTCAAACGAACACCATTTTCATTATATATATATATAGATAAAACGACGGCCTGATGGAGAGAGGGAAACAGTTGAGCTACGACTACGATACGGGTGTGACGTGTGTACATTCAAGAATCTAATAGTGACGGACTTTGCGCGTTTTATTGAATTACGACCTTCTGCATTACGTTTGGATTTGTTGTGTTCGGTTATATTTGTACCTGTGTAATAAACTCTATAATAATTCTAACGACATTTTGATTCGAGTCTCGCTAACTCGTAACAGAGCTATTAGAGTATTACTTTTGGCTGCCTAATGTATTTCCAATAAATACTATTGAAATATCAGTCAGTGGCTTCAATAAATCTCTAGATATAATTATAAATTGCTATTTATTTCAATGCCTATTTACCAATGACTCACAGAACACAACCATTACGTCACCCACAATAATAAAGTACGAAAATTTTATCAATTGATATTGTAATTCTAGTGTAATAAACTTTGATACTATTTCAGATTTGTAGTGTTCTCGCCGACAAGTATGTCTGAAGGATTCTCTTCGTTTTCCTATGTTGCGAACGGCTCATCAGTTTTGGTTAACATTTTAGAGATAAAATTAAAAATTAAGACAGTTGCTTTACTTAAAATTATCGCGTTTGTTTCAGTTCGCTATCTTGCAGACTTATGAAGATATAGATATAAAGTCAGTCCCTTGAAAACAAAGTACCGGGCACAGCTAGTTAGAAAATATGAACCATATTGAATAATTATGCGGTTAGAACGTACTTTATTTATATCGCCAAAACAAACGTTAATATAATTATTAAAATTTCGATCAAGCCAATTTTACCCGTTTTGACTTAAAAGCAATTAAAATTCATTTTCCCAGTTGACCACTATACTCGTAGCTTCGGTAAAGTTGGTGATTAAATAACTAGTCTGGCCATAAATACTGTTACATAAAATTTTTCTTTATTTAAAACTTTTTAATTATTTGGAATTTGAAATACGTATATCATTTTAAAAATTTCTTTTGATTTTGCGCCATTTCACATATTTTTTCGTGTTCATTATCAAATTACAATATGGAATGGGGTGTTAAAGAAAACAGGAATGCAGTGATCGCCTTGCACAAAGTGGGTATGGAGCCGTCGGTCATATTCCAGACACTTCAAACTTGGTATCGGCCGTATGTTCGTATATCGTAATATCAACAGATACAACAACACTTCGTCTGTCGAAGACCAGAAAAGAATGGGGCGGCCGCGTGCTGTTAGAACTATAAAGGCTGTTAATGCTGTTAACGCCAGAATTCGTCGAAACCCCATTAGGAAGCAAAAAATCTTATCGCGAGAAATGAAGATTCCCGCTAGGACTCTGTCGCGTATTATAAAACAAGACCTGAAGCCAATGATATTATATAAAAAAAAACTGAAGCTCGGTGCTTATCGTCGATATACAGGATATGCCCTTAATCACTCTTTACAATTAAAGAGAGTGGATCGATCAAAACGCCTTTTGTCGCAATACGCAGGTGAAAGGCACAGAAATATCCTCTTTACCGATGAAAATTTTTTCACGATTAAAGAACACAATGCAACAGCAAAATGATAAAGTGTACGCTCACAGTTCTAAAGAAGCTGCTCAAGTGGTCGGAAGGTACAACGTGGTCATCACCCTGCGTAAGTGATGGTTTGGTGGGGCGTGTCTTATCAAGGAGTCACAAAACTACATTTTTGTGAAAAAGGAGTGAAAACTTCAGCCAAAGTGTTTCAAGATACAGTCTTGGATCATGTTGTGAAACCTCTCAGTAATACACTTTTTAAAAATATACCGTGGACTTTCCAACAGGACTCTGCACCTGGTCACAAGGCATGAACTACCCAAGCCTGGCTTGAACCCAACGTTCCGGACTTTATAAGAGCTAAAGACTGGCCCTCATCTAGCCCAGACCTCAACCCTTTAGACTTCAAATTATGGTCAGTTTTAGAGGTCATAGCCTGCCCTAAACGACACGGCGACATTGAGTCTCTTGAAAAATCTTTGGAGCAAGCAGTGGCGAAATTTCCCTTGGAAACAGTGCGTAAGTCCATAGATTCGTGGCCAAACAGATTAAAGGCCTGTATAAAAGCCAAAGGTGGCCATTTTGAATAGAATTCTTTTTTACTTTTTGTTAAGACTTTAATAAATATGTAGGTATAAATTTTAATAATATTACATAACTTCATTTAAAAAAATGCATTTTCATTTGTAACAGAACTTATGGCTGGACTAGGTATATATAACTATACATAAATTTCACAAACAAACTGGGATGAATTTAGTGATGCTAAAAACTTTCTTAAAGTTTCTATGCATATAAATATTAAAAAAAGAGTTATTTTGTTAAGGGTCTAATTAGACTGTTCAATTTAACAATTTGCGTTGTTACTCCTATTTAACTTTCCATAAAGCTGATATTACAAGAATCACTTCTGTGTTTCAATTTGGACGAAGCAAACAAATTGATTCACGTGAACATAAAACTGAATGATTCAATTTAATTGAAAGTTATAGATTCATTTAATTTATGCGACTTTCCACCGATTTGTTTCTATTTAATTGAGCCATATAATATCAGCTTTAGATGCATTATTTGTAGTTTCAACTAGCTACAGCCTGCTGTTTCACCCGCGTGGATAGAAAATCGTTATATTTTGGATAATTCACACTATGTCTTTATAAATTATAGCCTATATGTAATTGTAATGTGTAAGCTATATTATTGTATAGTTTCATCAAAATCCATTCAGTAGTTTTTGCGTGAAAAAGTATCAAACATTCTTACAAACTTTCGCGTTTATAATTCAAGTAGGAAGGATTTTAGATATCGGCACATTAAGACAAAGCGAAAGGTGTGTTCTAAAACCGCAGTAAGAGCTGAAGTATTGCCTCAGTGTGCCTTAATAGGAAACAAAACGAAGGGAAGCGTGATAGTATATATGTATAAATGTTGATATATTAATATCTATTAACGCCAAAAAATTCTTTCGTCTGAAAACTACTGTGAACAGCTCTGAATAAAACAATGGCAGTAATTACGAAATATCACCGATGCTACAGTAACGAGCTGTAGACAAAACCGCGCACAAAATGCCGCATAATGCGGTGTAATACGAAGCCCTCGGGCTGATTTACGGCACGCAGTGTGACGACTTTAATTTATTGGCGCGATTCTCTGAATACGATGAAAATACTGATTATCTGTAGTTGCAATTTTTCGAATGAATAATTGCTTTTTTTACGTTGGTAATAGGGTCGTGTTTGAACACTGTCTCATTTGATGTTGAGCGAGGACGCGGTGTTGGATGAAGCACGCTTACCTAGAAGTTACATACCTATTCATACGTGACTTAAAGACTCCCAGATTGTATTTATGAGAAATAACAGACTGGCAAGTTATTATATTCTTCAATTTATGCGAAGCGGTTCGTTCTAAATAGCTGTGTTTACACCATGCAACCAACCAACTAAAAAGTAAAGATATCTTTATGTAAAAATACATTATATTTGCAGTCATAATAAATTATGTTACAAGTGTTTGCAAAATAAGGTAAAATAATAATGTGTTCAACCTTTATGTAAACAAGAAAAAAAGAAATTAAAACGGTCTCCTACTTTATTTTATACAATATTTAACATTGATTTGACTATACTTTTATATCTTATATAATATTTGACATATTTTTCGATTTTGTACTGACCCTCTGCCCGGCAATGGTAGACATTATAATATTCTGTAATTACGCTCGAGGGCAAGCCCCTTTCCATATCTTACGGAATCAATGTATGGATTTTTTTTGCAATTCCATAAACCGAGACATATTTTGTTAAAAGCTAATATAAATAATAAAATATTGCATAAAAGTAATATAATATGCTAGCTAAGAATTTGACTTGCTTAGAACGGTATATAAATGTTAAACGTATTACTGCAATTTGTTTCTAATAATTTTAATAATTTAAGTAAGGTATCTAAATTAAAAACACTAAAATTGATTGTTAACTCACTTTCGCATTTCTAATATTAAAATAGTTTGACTTTATATATATTATTTTCGCGAGATGTCTGTAGTACATTCGATAAGCGATATAGTGACGGACTTTGCGCGTGTATTTTGTACTTGTGTTAAACGTTCTTGTATAGTTTTAATAAATTTTATAGTAATTCCAACGGCATTTTAATTCGAGTCCTGTAGCTCGTAACAATATATATAAGAATCTGAACTTTATTTGTATATTTGATCTACCTACCTACATCTACTTGTAATATTTAGATTTATTTTGGCGATATTGCCTTACAAATTTAATAACATCTTGAATAAAAAATGTAAAAGATACTATTCGTGTAGGTATTTATTGTTGAAAGCTTTGTTGTTAGGCACATGTAATGTACTTAGTCAGACAGACAAGACTCTTTGATTGATAACAACTTGTTGAGTTTGTTTTTTTCTTCAAAATGTGATTTTGTTCTTTGAGAATTTCAAATTTGTTTTATGTGAATGGTAACTTGTATAGTGAAATAAGTGCGCCTTTCAACATATTTATGAGTAATAATCCTAAGTAACATCTAGTAAAATATACCTACATACAATTCTTTGTCTATTCTTTGGCACTCGTACCATGGTTGTTGAGAAGTTTGTTCTGTTCAAGCTACAGTTGTATCAAAGCTGCGATTTGGGTATCTGTGTTTAGGCTGCGGCTAGCCCTAGCGGCTCGTCAACCCTAAAGAAGAAATAGGTATGGAAAAATCCTAAGCCTACCAGGGACGCAGCGTTGGCTATGTTGTATACCCGTAATTTAGTAGACAAAAATTTAAAAACTTCGTTTTCAAAAACCGACTTCAAAAACTAAAAAACTAAAATGTATAAAATAACTTATTTCTAAAGCTATTATTATTAATATATATTATCTAAAACATCTTGAAGTCGGTGCAAAGCAAAACATAAAAAATTACTATATTTTGAAAATTACTTTAAGATGTTTTAGATAATATACTATATTAATAATAATAGCTTTAGAAATAAGTTATTTTATACATTTTAGTTTTTGAAGTCGGTTTTTTTAAACGAAGTTTTTAAATTTTATTTGTTACTTTTTAGTGTCTAGGTATGTATAGGTGGACCTACGAATGAAGCCGCGCTTCTTAAAAATATAGGTCCCAAGAAACGGGAACAAAAACATGTTCGTAAAATATAAACTACTGGGCCAAACTATGTCAAATTTTTAGGGGACCACATGGCAGCTATTCCGCGTCGAACAAAAAAAGAATCACGTAAATCGAATCATAAATCTCAGAGTTATCGGCGAACATACATAAAAAAAGCAACAAAAAAAAAAAGATCCCGACGAATTGAGAACCTCCTCCTTTTTTCGAAGTCGGTTAAAAAGAAGTAATATCAATGTTAATTTATGAATCGAGACAGTCCCGCAAATCTCATAATACTCTATGCGATCAGGTCTATTGAAATATTTGCACCTCGAAAAATAACTTACGTTACTTGGTAATATAGAATACAGCTCTAGTATACATGTCCAAAGAACATTTTCTATCGCAGAGGCGTTAAATGATTCTAAAGGACTGTCAATTTTGTTTACATCAGGGGTGGCCAGCTTGATTAAAACCAAGGTCTACTGTTTGCTGACGAAACTCTGCGATCTACCAATGACATTTCTTTAAACTTAATGAAACAATATAGTTCAGTATATAAATAAGCAGTATATGTTATTGACGATACAAGATGAGGACGATGCGCGCAGCAGTTGGTGATTACGTTGCGCAATCTGTTCTATGTACACATTATATTTTTTGCCTTGCCACCATCGACTGAACTAATAGCCGCGATCGACCTGGTTTACATAGTAATGAAACATTTAAATTAGTGGCTGATTTTACTGTAATGTTTTTTATTGCATGAGTTCAAGCAGACAGGCGGATGGCCCACTTCATTGCAACCAGTTATCGTTGCCTATGAACATTTATAACACCAAAGGGTCCCAACAATGTGCTGCCGCTCTTTAAGTCTTGTAACGCTAACAAGGTCCTTAAGGATTTTTTTGGCGATAGCGGGGATTCCATAAACGCAGTCGTTTTTCAGATGCATTATTGTTTTATTGTGAATATAATAAAATAGTATCAAAAAAAAATATTTATGTCTCTTTTGTAAAGATATTTTTTGTCTGCGTGTCTACTGCAATAAAAAAAAAGTATCGATGTGAGCGTTGCTGGATGAACTGATTGTCTTTAAGTTTTGTGATTTGTAAGTTTGATGACAGAGATAAATTATAATAGGATATTTTTTATTCCGATTGTTTGAGGGTACATGTTTGCTGAACCGAGTGGAAAATAGGGGTATTCCTACTTTTTCCATTTACGTTCCGACATATATTTGTTATAGCCTAAACCTAAGTGTAACGATTCTGGCGACGTATTAGGGTGACAGGTGAAGAAGAGGATGATGGATGAGTCCGAAATTGGCATAACGGGAACAACTGGTTTTGAATTTATCAAGTTAATAAATGCAAGAATGAATAGTATCCAAACAAAATGTTAATTCCGCAAACAATATTCATCAAGATTATTAATGAATTGCTTATAATGCATATTTAATGGAATTTTAAGGTTTCTAAATCAAGTTTAATTTTAAGTCTGTTGTTATAAATGAATTGACGGCAGTAAATAATAATTCCCTTTATTTATAAGAACTGCACTCAACTGTTCAAGTATATTATTGTTTAAGATGATGATTAAAATATTTAAAATTTGCTTTTGGTCAGTAAGACACATCTTGTATTAACTGCATATTATGTTTTTTTATATATCTGAAGTACAGAAAACAGACTGACGGCCCACCTGATGGAAAGCGGTTACCGTCGCAACGTTTGCAACACCAGAGAGAGAGAGAGAGAGAGAAAGAACGCGCTCCCGGTCTTGAAGAAATTTGTGACAGCCTGTTTGAAAAACTCCATATCGTAGCAATGTGGGAAAATCTCGGCTAGGAGCTCTATCCAAATCCCCATGGTACGCAAGAGAAACGTTCTACAGAACCGTTGCGTACATGAGCGAAGCGGCTCAAGGAAGTAGGGGTGAACTCCCAACCGATGGCGAGCGGTGCGGTGGTAGAAAGAGGACGAAGGCACCATTCTAAACAGTTCTTCGGAACACTCCCCGTTATACAGTCGGTAGAACACACAGAGAGAAGCGAAGTCTCTCCTAAGGCCAAGCGCATCTAGACTGTCTGTGAGTACGGGATCATCAACATATATCTGCATATTAGATAGGTTTGAGGGTTAGAAAATTTAACTTTGTGCTTATTTCATTCAAATAGTCTTATACAAAATATGTAATATTGTATCTTTATGTACGTATAATGTGTATCATATATGAAAATACGCCTGAAATCAAAGTATGCCTGTTATAAGTATTTATATTTTTCAGGTCCCAAAAAGATAATTAATCTGATCTGTATGTACACTTTTATTAGAAATAAATAAATTCAAACGCTATCATATACGTCATACGTATAAACACGCCAGTAAAATATCTAGGGGCAATTAATTCATTCTGAAACATTTAAGAGCAAACCGTACAGCAAAAAAAAATATAAAGAGGAAGAAATATGTTATATTTGGTCGCCTATTCTAAAGCAAAAGCGGCACATTTATATAACAGTCTGGCACTGGGCAGTGGCCGGAGGTTCTTTTAAAAACACGACCTGCACGCATTTTAATTAAGGCGACACAACTACGTGCTGTACATTTATTAAAAAAGTGGGATTAAGCAAATTTTTAAATTTGAAAACAAGAAGTGAATTTTACGAGGCAGTCTAGGTAGATGGTACTTTGGCCAAAATAATTGAATTACCGTAATCCCATAATAAAATCTTATTCATCCATTATTTTGTCCCGTAATGTAACCTATATAGCTGAATTATAAACAAAGTACTATATTAATAAATTAGTTTACAATTTTAGGTATTGGAACCCTAAAAGTATATGCAGGGCGAATTTTTGAAGTGGGCTACTTCAGGGCCATAATTACAGGTAGTGTTAATTTTTTCAAAATCAGTGGATTCGATCCCTGACAACGGTAATTGATTTAAAATCTAATGACACCACTTAGTTTTCGTCAAAATCGGCCTCGAGACTCCTGTGGGTGTTTTTAGATATTTCGTATAGTTAAGGATTTAGCCCTGAAGGCCCACTTAAAAGTTCACTCTGTATAATTTCAAAATTCTAATAAAGATTATATTTGACATATACCGCAAGTTTCTACCAATTTAAAATAATAGTTCTTAAATTCTTGATGAATACTTGACCTTAACACGTCTGACAATGTGTGAACAAACGGATTTTACCCACAAAAGCGTTATACAGGTTGTCCGCGAGATTTTTGTTCTACAATGCATTTTTTAAACTAGGCTCGCAACACTCAATCAAATGTACATATCCATACACAATTATATAATTATTTAGTTATAATAACGACTCTCCTATAAAGTAGGCCCTGTGCTGCATTTACAAATAATAATTATTTTTCCTCATATGTAGATATTATATTATTTACAATAGCATACTTTTGTCTTATAATCCCTTAAAACTATACCTATATACTCCTATAATAAATAGAATACCTACTGTCTTCAATCTTTCATAGTCCTTTACGAGCGAAAGGCCTAGAAAGTTGGCTAGGTACCTCTTTGGATCGTCATATCAATCTATAGTCCGACTGAGCTCTAGCTCTATGATGACCTGAAGAGTCGATTAGGTGTTTTAAGATAGTCACTTCATGGAGCCTGATGGCCTCAGAATTCTACGCTTTAACCGTGCTAGTTTAAAAAAAAATTGGAATGAAAGAAAATATTCATTATCGACAATTAATGCACGTACAACTATAAATACTAGTGGTCGCCTAGTGGTCGAAATTCGACCATAATTAATTTAAATTATATCTTTGAACATTATTATGGTTCTGTTGCCAAAGACTGCTACTACTTCTATAATCACAGATATCGCCAAATCTACACTGTTAATTTAACTTTAACAATAAACAAAAGAGTGTATATGTGTGTCAAATACATGGTAGTGTGTGTAATGTTTTTGTTATTGATTTAATGTATTTTTAAGCATATAAAAAAATCCATTCTGCACTCCTTCTCTATATAAAATATAAGTGTGCCAAATTTCATACTCAAGGGGTACAAAGTTTTTGCTTCACGTATTAGTATTATGATACTAAATGACAGACAGAACATAGTCATAAAAACATCAGTATTTTATAAAACAAGAAAACTATTTAAAAAAGAAATGCACACAATCACGGCAATGAGGCTGGCAATTCAGCATTATGCTGTGTCAAGGAACAGACATAGCGCTGATTTTCAGTACCAGCCTGTTGTAATACTGGTTTGTAATATTTGTTCTTTTATATTTAAATATTTTTCATAGTATCTAAGCAACCATTGTTACCTGTCTTTACAAAATAACTCTTCAATAAAACATACATGAAGAAGACTATTTTTTAATTTCAACACAGCCCCCATCAAGTCCCAAGTGACGCAAACAAATAACTTCTTATGAGCCATCATAAAGTAAATTGAAATCAATTTTATATAAATACTTATAACTCAAATTCAAAGAGATTCAAAGAAATATACCAGACAAAATAATTATATGACGACTATATCCATATTCTACAGTGGCAACTCTTCCATAAGATATAATGAAGTATTGAATAAACCAATCATTATCTATAGAAGTAATTCTTCTTTGTTATCTTAAAGCTTAAATTGCGGCAAGGCCAGGTTTTATAAGCCTAATAAAGATTTTTATGGCTAATAATTTTGATGAATAGGGAACAAAATTAGCTTTCGTAGCAACAGTTGTTATATAAAGTTTAAGGCTAAAGACCTTTACTTCAGAAAATCTATATGCTAGAATTACTTCAGCTGTATCTTAAAAGTCCTTTTACTTATCGTATACAGCATAAACTTTATTGCACTTTTTTTCGAATTATTTAATATTTGAAATATATACGTTTGATTTTGTTTATATATTTAATTTTTCTTTCACGCTTTCCTTCACTTGTTTGGACTCGGTGTAATCTATCATTGCTTATCGTACTTTACGCATTCGTTATATCGTTTCATTGCCATTTTTTATTTCACTGTGAATTTTGGCAAAGAACTTATGAGTTTATCTTAACGGAAATATACGTATACAATATATGTACACATACTTATTTTGTTGTTTAAAAGTATGTCAAGATAAAAATAAATTAAAAATACAATTGGAATATAGCTAATTGAGTATACATGCCACAACAACAACCGGTAACAAATTGACTTTAAATTAATTTAATTTTAAATTTAGGCCTACTAGAATAGTTACTGAATTAAAAGTGCAAGCTAATTACAGACTACGTACCACGTCGCCACTAGAAGGAAGCTTTTCCAGAAGGCTGAGTGCATTACTACAGGCAGGAGCGTCTTAACCATTTTGTTCCAGTAAAAAAATAAAATTATTAAAATAATACAATCAATACATTTCAAAAGGTTTGCAATTAAGTAACTTTACAGTGATCGAGTTGAGATGATAAATAATTAAAAAAAACTAGCAGATACCCAATTTTGTAAAATATTGTGTAGGTATAAGGTTGTCGGCTTGTGCCCTCTAGGTCTCTGCGCCCTAGGGGTCACCTGGGTGGCAGGCGCACCTAGCAGCCCCAGGTGACAGACGGGTCTGCCTACAGCCCTACTACCCAACGAATCTGTAGCAATATACAGATTTTAAATCCGGTACGACATTAATTGAAGGCTCCAAACGTAAAGGGGATTGAACGCTCGGATAATGACGAATACGCCTTGCGCAGGCCCACTCATTTTTATGTGTACACACACACACTTATAAGTTTTGTAGCTTTCACAATAATGAAAACACGTATTCACGTTCAAACGCATTCTAATAAACATTCCCTATTGAAAAACAGCACTCACGCGAGTCAGTGAACGGTTTGATTTTCAATCATACTGTAAGCCCAATATTTTTCGATTACATAGCGTGAAAAATAAAAGGCAGCGATACAATAGAGATATAGAGCATGGGACGGGATATGACACGTAAAATATGTCTTAATACTGACTAGCTCTGATGAAGTTCTATATCTGACCAATTTGGGAAGCGTCAATATTAAATATGAAAATCGAATGTAAAAAAGTCGAATAGTTATCTAATACCCGAGCTTCATCTGGGATAATGTTATAGTTCTTGATTGTGGCCAAATGCGTCTTGCTAAAGCTTTAACAATGAATAGCTACATTAGTGTATAATAATAGTAATAGGCCATAAATATCCCGCTGCTGGGCTTGGACCTCCCATTGTGATAGGGGAAACGGACAGTATACTCGCCACGCTTTTCCAAGACAAGTTTGACACATCGGTTATGTCCATGTGCAAGTTTCATCACGATGTTTTCCTTCACCGTTGTTAGCACATACATGTACACGGGTACATGAACTACTCAGTTCTAACCTTGCTGATTATGTAGCAACAAATTATTCCATATACGTGACGTAACACTTTCCTTCACTGTGGAAATTAAGAAATTTCAATATGTACATTACGTCAGAAAATTGACTAAGTGGTGCATGCTTTCTGGCCAAGCCCTGTAGACAAGTCGCATAAGCGCTAAACGAATAAAATATAAAATGTATGGGCATGCTATATTGTTACACTATACATTTTCATTCTATTTGTTTAGCGCTTATATTACTTGCATACAGGGCTACGATTCGAAACCGCGCCATTAGGGCACTGGTGTTTGTTTGTTATTTAAATATTTGTCAATATTTAACGTCATTAACAATTAATAACAATATCAAATTACATTAATAACGCATAAAACGCATTCGCTACATCTGCGTGAAACGGTCAATAACTATAATATTATTCTAGATGAAGCGGTTTCGTGAAGTGTTTCCGATAAAATACCATTTGACTGGTAACCCTTTTTTTGACGCGGAGAAATCCACTTACGGACATCTCACAGTCTGGGTTTCACGGGGAGGGCGTGTAGAGACTCGCTGGCCTGTTGTCAAAATGCCCAGTAAAACTCCCCGTATTCCATCCACTCGCCTATATCCAGGGCCGGGGGAGCTGGCTATCGCTTGCCTACATGAGCCCTGGCACCGGCCAAGATGGCTTCGTCCATAGTCATCGTAGGGCACAAAGCACCTCGCAGCGATATAATGGGGTACACGGAACAACTCCTCTCCCTTATCCAGCAGCCTTAAATGCGGGCGGACCCTGCCTTTGGTTTTCCCCGCGGCCTTTTGCTTGCGGCGCTGGAGGTCAACCCAGCACCGGAGTCTTCGTCTGCGTGGCTTCTAATCCTGCGTTGATGCTTTGTCGCACAAAAACTGTCCCGAATTCGAAACAAGAAACAAAGCGAAAGCCGCCGAGAAAACAACTACGCCGAAAAAACCACTACGCCAGAAACCACTACGCCAACAGCGCCACGTATTATATATGGTTACATTTTGTGAAAAAAGTATCGGGAATGGATGATTTGTTTATGGTTTCAAATTCATTTTTTTTGTTAGATTGGCACAACTGTTTTTCATTTTGGCGCGGAGTTTGAGTGGCATCGGTCATTTAGATTAATTACAGTGCTGTTTTTACCCGACTTTCAAAAGGAGGAGGTTCTCAATTTACACCGATTACTCTGAGATTTATGATCCGATTTACGTGATTCTTTTTTAGTTAAATTGCGACTTCGTGGCACCCGTTTTCATCCTGCAGAAGATATAAGATTTTTATCCGTGCAGGAACGGAGAAAGAATACAATTTCCTGCGGCCGGGCGGCCTGTCGTAAGAGGCGACAAAACAACCCACAGCTAGGTGGTAGGGTATTTGCTCGACTGGATGGCGACCACCCCTGGTCTAGAGTATGCCGCCATAACAACCTTGTGTTGTGTTCCGGCATAAGGGATCAGGTTCCAGTATCCGTTAAGAGAGCAGCAGCGCATTTGTAGCACCTTTGATGTTGCAAATGTCTATAGGCGATGGTAACCGCTTTCCATCAAGTGGGCCGTCTGCCTGTCTGCTGATCTCCTGCCATAAAAAATAAATAAAAAAAAATAAGGAGAATTCGCGACGAGAACAAAACTCAATTCTGGAAAAAGCGTTTAAAAACTGTTTTGATAATTGGATTATTCGTTGGCGTCAGTGTATCGTTATTGAACGAGCACACTTTGAAGCTGACAAAGTAAATTTGAATAAGTAACTAACATTTTGTGTATTATTGACCTTCTCCCGGTACTTTTTTGAGACAGTAGATAGATAGATAACACTTTATTGCTCACCAAAATAAACACATACAAAAACAAAATGCATAAATAAAATACTTCTTGGCAATACAAAAGTCGGCTTTATCGCTAAAAGCGACCTCTTCCAGGCAAGCTAGCCTAAAAGAAATTCTTAACTAATCTGGCGATGCAGGTGCATCAGAAAAAAGATAGGACTCAGTAGTATTCGATAGAGTAGTATTACGAACAAACAAAAATCTCTTTGTTGTTCAAATTTGTTTGTTTTCTCTATTTGTAAAGTCTTCTTTATCTAGCAGTGTGCGAGAAAGTAAACATATTTGTGTGTTCGTTCAGTCCGACAGTGTTGACGACAAATAGCCTAAATAAATCTCTCAGTTGTTAACTTATGAGTAAAGTATCGCTATTCTCACGGCTTTAATCGCATAATTATCGAACCCATAACTGGTGGAGCTTATCCTTTTTTTTGGCATAAAAAGCATTTTATGTTTATCTCCTATATCGAACGCACAAATTCAAGACTTTATAATTTGATTGAATTGATTAATTCTCATTAAATTATGTGAAAAGAAAACAACAAAATCTCTCGTTTAATTTTATGTGTGACATGTAAACTTACTTTCGCTTTACAATATTATTAATATGGATTAATACTAGTTCTGATATAGTTTTTATATATATTTAAAACCTGGAATGTCGGCGATACAACCGTCCGTGTCGTGTACCTAGCTACCTTTATGTTGCGTGCCCACTGTTGGGCAATGGTAAAATCCCAAATTTTGCTTCTGGTTACGTTTCCTGTGAAATATAATAAAGAACTCAAGTCTCCTAATACATTAATGTACTCTGTGAATTCAATTAAAATGTTTTTTTATTTTTATAAGTAATATTTTTCATTGTTTCATTGTTCACATTCCGTTCCACACTTTTGTTGCAACAAAACAACTGTGTGTAGATAGGATTAAACGTCGGGTAAGATTGACGATGTCTCACATAGAGTAGTAAAAGTTCTTTTCGCACCAACGTTCAAGGCACCGGTGATTGATTATATTGGGCTCTTACCCTGACTGATGGGATGATACTTGACCCTTACTGAAACTGCGCTGTCTACGTTATGTTGATAATATATATCATTACGATGGTACTAGTGTATTTGTAATTTTATACGCGTACGTATCATTTACTCACTTAGCAATATATATTTGAAATGAAATAAAAGGAAAGCCATTCCATTATCTAGGATTTTTTGTGTTTATTCTTATTAATTGGTCTATATTAGAGCGACCTAATCAGGAGTTGGGTGTCACGGAGATAAATATGCTTCGGTGAAATGAAATGAAATAAAATATTTATTCTTGCATAAATGTAGTTTTATACAGATGTTATTCTTAGAAATACATGGTTCAGTACATTTTACCAGTTTCACTGGTGTGCAAGTAGGCAGTATCTTAATCGTCATTATTTAAGTGGTTTGTTATTTATTTCGGTGATTATGACGGGTCACTCAGAATTTGGTATTAAACACGTATTAGAATAACTTCTATAATCTATATATATAAAAGAATGTCGTGTTAGTTACACTATTTATAACTCAAGAAAGGCTGTACCGATTTGGCTACAAATTGGTGGGGAGGAAGCTTAGAATCAGGAAACGGACATAGGATACCTTTTATTCCGTAGGAACCAGTAGGTAGCGCTGAGATCGGGTTCTAGAATCCTGGTCTTCACCTGGACCGATTTTGGTGATTTTGTTTTTGTGTGTTTGAGTGGGTTCCTGGATGGTTTAAATCGACAATTGGAACCGGTAGGTGGCGCTGGGATCAGGTCCTAGATTTTTATATTTTCAGAGCAGGACAACGTCTGCCGGAACCGCTAGTATTCATATAAAAAGGCATGCCTCAAAGTATCTAATTATCATCTTACTTTCAAAAGCTCATTATAGACATAATTTTAATTAGAGTCCAACAATAAAATCAATAAGCCAAGTAATAAAATAAATATTTTGACTCATTAAAATTGTGACTGTTACGGATATAACGTCCAATTGTGCGAAGGAGAAAATAAATACAAGGTTTTAAGGGTTTGAATAGTTAGCCGTTGATTTTCTAGAGAATGAAATGCAGAGCACGTATGTATCGGTCGGTAGTCGCGGGCAACTGCCTCGGTTCAATCCCGAGTGAAATTCGTGCATTCCATTACTCTCTAAGCAATCAATTAGCTATTATTTATTTAAAAAGAACATAGGTAATAACAAATATTTACATTTTATATATTTGCTATTTTAATATATGTATGTAAGTATATTTATTATTATTTATATATAGTAATTTATTTATCTATGTTATTCTACGGGTAACACCGAGCGGGCCGTTCATATAACGAATTCTATCGTTAACATTCTCCCCCTCAGTGTCGTCATGACGACACTCATAAACAAATGGTAAATCTACCGGTGATGCTGGATGCGGCATAACCCGTTCGTCGACCGTCGTTCCAGGGACTACACCCCTTGGCAACACATTCCGTGGGGGGCGTGAGTTTACAAGAACAAGCGGAACTCCGGTCTTCAACTGAGCATCGTTACGATACCACTTGCAACTAGAGACTCCAGGAAGTGAGAAATATCTAGAGACGACGCGCGGTTCTAGTTTAATAAATTCTATTCTATTTTTAATTTTTATACCAAAATTAAAATTATGCGAATATGAAATATAATATTTTATTTTCCTATATTTATATTTGCACGATTTTCTCAAAACATTAGAACTCTTGAATACATAATTATTCTTTGCAAAAATGCGAGACTTCAAGTAAATACTGATGATCCGTTTTTTCTGTAAGAGTTGTTTCTTTGACTCATCTACATTTTTCATAATATTCAATTTATTAATACTTTCGCGCGGCTTGAAACAACTAGTAAATGAATTTAAAAACAAACGAGTTAATTTCTGATACCTTAAACTATTGTAATCGTTGTGTTTTCCTAAACTAAATGAGTCACTGTTGCAACTATCTGTACATATAGCTTTGCCGGGCGCTGGCGGACGGGTTGAATCACGTGTATTAAAAATCATCGACAACAGATTATGCTGTGAAATGCCCGTGCGCACGCTGTTACCATTTGCACAAGCGTGCGTGCGCTTGCGTCGCTCAGCCGACTGAGAGACTACTGCATTCGACAGTTTATCTACTTCGATAACGTTATCTGCACGATGTAAGGCTCCGTGCACACACGAACCCAACAATGTTTGAGTGATGAAAGGCCCACCCGGCTCACACTTTTTACATGAAATTGGTGCAATTAAATCATAATTATCTTGACCAATTAATAATTTAGGACGAACACTTATATTATTTAGTGCATTATTATATTCAGAAAAACATTTAAATTCATTGAAACAATTGAAATTGGGAACATGTTGCATTGATAAATTGAGTTCTTTTATTTTTCTAGCATTTAAATTAAATTGTTTGCCTTCACTGTTGCTAATGTTAAAGTTAATGTTTTGTGTGGTACATACCAACTCCCCGGAGTCCCAAGCGCTTGTCGCACGCATAGGGACAGTCTCACCGTGTAGCCCGGCTTTATCCGCGACGTCATTGGCTATTTGACTCACTGTTGCACCGTCATCTAACAGCGCATGCGTGTAAACACTTTGTTTAGGTCCGTGGATTACCACTGGCACTATTTTTAACATAACTTTGGGCTTATTTAACATTGCACTATTATTAGGGCTATTTACAACGGACACTTCAGAACACTGTAACGTAGATACATGCGCAATAAATTCGTTGTCTTCCTGTACGTCGTTGTGTGTCGCCGGCGCATCTGCGCGTGACGCCGCCGGGTGCGTCCAATGTAGGAGGCGATGGTGAGGTCCACCGCAGGAGTCGACATCGCAATCGTCCGCGTTGCATGTAGCTTCGTCTTTGTGTCGTGCTTCAAGGCATTTGAAACACAACTTCTTTGAACGGACATATCGCCAGCGGTCCTTACGTAAAGCTCGTCTAAAATTATTGCACTCTGTTAGCTTGTGATCAGCCCTTCTACAGAATGTACATTTTGCAAGGACGATGACGTCATCGGTGCGCATTATTGTGCCACTGTTCTGCGTGTTAGATTTTTTTTTGTAGTCTTTCTGACTATGAATATAGCTCACACCCGAGGTCGCTATCATCTGTGCCTGTTTATATAGAAATTTGGAGAGTAATTCCAATCTTGGAGTATCATCTTCATTGTCATATAAGTACTCAGCCCACTTATTAATCAAGGCAGTGGGTAACTTAGTTATGACTATGGTAACTAGCTCCGGACTTCTTAAATAGTCAGTTTGTCTAATAGTTTTTATTGCTGTCACATAATTCTTTATTTTAATTGCAAAATTAACTATTTCGGTGTGGTACGCTTCTGGTAACGGCTGTAGTTTCTTCAACTGAGAAGTTACAACTCTCATAATGTTCTCCGGTCTGCCAAATCGAAGCTCCAAAGTTTCTATGACGTCCTGTGGTGAAGTGGCACTGATCAGCAAAGAAGATGTCGCTTCCTTTGCATCGCCACGAAGACACTTACGTAATCGCCATAAGTTCTCCGTGTCACTATAGTTGCAAAGGTGCGTGGATTCATAAAACGCTTCTTTGAATTGTAACCACTCCATTGGATCACCAAAGTACAGGGGCAAGTCCTTGGAGGTGGCTATTCTTGATAGCAGTTCCTGGTGGTTATGGGCCTTGGAGGTTGAAGCGGTGATGGCACCCTGTATAGCGCTAGCCAGCGCCTCAATGGCTTGCTTGGTATTCATTGGCTGTGATGAATCCATGCGTGCCTGTTCATGCACGTCCGCTGTAGTGGTTATTGGTACATTTTCTCTGTTATGATTTCCACTATCAACAGATGGATCAGGCGACGTAACAGACTTCTCCAACCAATCGTTTACTTTACTTTTGTAAGATGTGGAGGAGCCTTGTTTGGAGCATTGAGAGTTTTCCTCCAGATCAGCCAAGTCAGCAGCTAATTTTTTCTCGAGCAACTCTTTTTCTATACGAGCTTTGGCCATTACCATTCGAGCCTGGGCTTCCTCGAGTTCAATTCTCGCTTTAGCTTGAGCTGCCTCGTATTCAAGCAACTTTTGTCGCGCGGCGCACGATGAACCGCGGTTGGTACTTTTTTTCGATCCACCGTCATTTTTCGTACGTGCGGACGGCAAAATTATATCCGATTTTATTTCTCTAGCTTCTTTTACGGCACAATTAGGATTAAACTGCACATCAGACTTCACTGCTAACATTTCAACTTTCGCCGTTATTTCGTGTTGCAGCTGTGCTCGCGTTTTAACAGTACGCGCCGGTGTTTTAAATAACGACATCCTTGCACTTTTAACAATTTGTTCCTCCTTCACTTCCACAGATCTGGCTCGAAGACCACTTTGTTACGGATATAACGTCCAATTGTGCGAAGGAGAAAATAAATACAAGGTTTTAAGGGTTTGAATAGTTAGCCGTTGATTTTCTAGAGAATGAAATGCAGAGCACGTATGTATCGGTCGGTAGTCGCGGGCAACTGCCTCGGTTCAATCCCGAGTGAAATTCGTGCATTCCATTACTCTCTAAGCAATCAATTAGCTATTATTTATTTAAAAAGAACATAGGTAATAACAAATATTTACATTTTATATATTTGCTATTTTAATATATGTATGTAAGTATATTTATTATTATTTATGTATAGTAATTTATTTATCTATGTTATTCTACGGGTAACACCGAGCGGGCCGTTCATATAACGAATTCTATCGTTAACAGTGACATTATAAGGCAGTATTTTCATACAAAATCAAGGAGGCTGTGTCTTTTTGTGCGATGATAAAACAGTGTCTCAGTTGTTTGAGTATCAAATACCCCATTATTGCATACAAGTTACATACTCACGGGCAGAAGGAATTATCTATCCTAATATTATAAAGAGGTATGGTTTGTGATTTTGGATGTTCGGATGAATATCCGGTAATACTGATCTGACAATTATTTTGCCAGTAGAAATCAACCTTATTCCCGAGTGACATAGGCTATATTTGATTGTGATTAATAAATCAAAAAAGCAAAAATGTTTTACATCCAGCGAAGTGGGCACGGGAACGCCAGTCAAGTATGTTAAAGCAATAACAATAACGTTCCACATAAGAACTGCGCACATCCTCGTACGAGACACTGTGAGTGCCCTCTGCGTTTATGTATTAATTAAAGGTTACAAAGCTTAATTAAAGGTTACAAAGCTTAATTAAACCTTGATATGCGTGTGTGCGTGCATATGATTTTAATGAAACCCAGCGAAGTGGGCTCGGGTCAGTTAGTAAGAATTTTATTTTTGTCATTTGGCTACTGGTATCTTTAAAATCTGTTTAGGATGTTATCTTAAGCATTGGTAGATATGTATATCTTCCGATACTAAAAATAATATCCAAATATATATACATATATGAAAGAAACCACATATAGTTTATTCCATAACAACAGTTAGGCATAATCGTATTTTCCCTGAATATTTACAATAGGCCTTGTATTATTGCTTAGGGCGTAACAAAATTATCTTCACATGCTATGTAATAACCCTTTGTATAAGGCTTAAATACAGAGTCATATACATTTTTGCCTAAATAGGTAACTGTGGCTTTAAAAGAATTTAGGCCTCGTAAATCTCTATTCAAAAAACACTTTATCCCTTAGATGTTATGTGTGTAGTGTAGCTTTGACCTTTGCTTTTTCATAATAAAAATACCTTCCAACATGATATAGATATTTTGGCTCTAAGAAAATATGAATTTATGTACTAAGGAAACACATAGTCTTAGAGTAGTCAACAATTTAAACGTTATATGATGTTTAGCATTATTATCTAAAAAATGATAATCGACAGACAAACATAATTGTATTTATATAATCGGGGTAGGATATTTGCCCGTCTGGATGGTTACCACCCCTGGTGTAAAGTATGCCACCATAAGAACCTTGAATTGCGTTCTGGCATGAGTGGTCAGGTTTCAGTATCCCTTAAGAGAGCAGCAGCGCATTTGTAGTTTGCAAATGTCCATATGCGATGGTAATTACTTTCGATAAGGTAGGCCATCTGCTGAAGACATGCCATAAAAAAAATATACGTATTGTAATTATGTTTATGTAGGTAGAAAATATCTAATTTGGTTTGCCTATAATCAGAACTACGTTTTAACAGCTTTCAGAGCTGCTGTGTATTAGAAGTTTTTTGATAATTAATTTTGAAGTATATATAATTTTCAGTTTTACCAATATTTGGAATCAAAAGCTATTTCTAGCAGTATATTCTCAAGTTAAGCAAAATACATTTGTTTTTTACAAGTGGACAACTTTAAGGTCGTCACAGGTGCCCAAAGTAGATAAAAAAAACGAAAATTTTACTTATGAAATTTACGAGGAATCGACCCTGAAACTTGTGCGTGAATCTACAAGGTTACTGAGACCATGAAGAAGCAAAAATGACATAAAAACTAAACGTTCATACAATCTTTTGGCTGCTACGAACTTCAAAGTCTGTTTTTATTCAAAATGACATTAGAGAAATATTTGTACCTACGTACGTACGACTGGATTAATGATCTTTACTTAAAAAGAGTCTCCAATAAAACTCCTTGCGACCTGTTCATTAATTACAAGTAGGGATCACTAATCCGCTTTCAAATAACCCAACTTTGTTCAGTGCTATCGAGCGGTGGAAACTTTATTAATCCTTTCAACATTAAAACCAAAGTCAATATAAGCTTAGTTGAGCCACATCGAAACCAGTTTTTGACTAACTAAAGTCCATTGGGTAAGTTTGAAAAGAATGCTACAATATATTTTATGTCTACTGGTAGTCTGCAATACGATCTGTTTCTTCGATTTAATTGGTGTGACTCTATGGAAGAATTAGAAATGAGAAAATAGAGTATTCTTTTTCCATGCCCACAATTGTAAGGCAAATACAATATTTAATATAAAACAAAACTTTGGATTGATTATCCAACATTTATTTTAAATTTACACGTAAAAAGTTCCAATATAGATATATATGATAACACTAAACTTATATTCTCCTAAAGTCAATTTAACGTCGGTTTACACAGCAAAAACTACTTAGTCTATGTTACGTCTAAGCTGTTAAAGCTCGAGTGACTCCGGACGTGGCAGCAGCATCCTTTTATGCTGCCATTGCTATCCACCACTAATTTCATGTCGCCGTTGGAAATAGTGGGGGATTCGTCTAGTAGTTTATGTAATACAGCGACAAGCATGCAGTCAGTGTTCCCAGACAAAAACGAAAACTTGAAGTATTCCAATACTTTAACGATAATCTATATTATTTACTACATGAGATCTTAATATCTGTTTTAAAATAGTTACTGGTGCTTAACCCATACCAAGGCAAATGAACGGTCTTTAAGATACAGGAACCGAACGTTAATCTTGCTTCGTGATTCCTAAAACAATCAATCACACATCGCCATTGCGTATTAGAAATAAAGAAGAGAGAAAAATATTTATTTATATCATCTCAGATTCATCATCATGTTCTGCTTTTAACCCACGTAAGGACTGCAAGCCCTAGCAAATATATCCTAATTAAAGCCTTTCACCCTCCGTTCATATTCACTTTAAAAAGGGATGAAAGAATAGAATCCTTTTTTAATTCTTGGATTATCCAGATTATTACAATTAAAATTCTAAAATTCAATAACCTCATTGTTCCACAAACAAGATTACCTTTTTAATTAATTACCGTAAAAAACTAGCCCTAAGATAATTGGGAAGGGCGTACGCTTCGCTTGACAATGAGTTGGAATGAAATGTTTACGGTGCAGCGAATTATACGTTCAATTAACTCCTTTTAAAACGAACCTTCGAGGGACGTATCTTCTAACTAATGAGAGTTGGGTATTTTGTTGAACAAATTTTGGCTTCTGACTTTTTAATGTCTTTGAACATATTTTAATTAGTAAGGTTCTGTTTAAGGTTCTGTTCTGTGTACTTTTTTTTTACGAGGGTTGTTCCTATGTATCCATGTAATCCTTCACGAACACCCTACCGTTCGGGGACTAAAGTAACGGTAGTACTGGGCTCCCGATGGCATGCTTGGACCTACCAAATAAACCATCTCTTTATTCCATCTTGAGGTCGTATGTCGGGATCTCGGAATCAAAGACACATTAGATGTCCCCGACGGCGGTGGTCCCTCCTACATACCAGTAGACAGGGATGTTGACCCTCCAGCATAAACAATTACACTCACGTGCGGGAATCTCACGCAGCGCCATCTCTAGACTGGTATTTAAACAATACGTACCCCGAATCTTATAGTTCATGGTCACCATTTGTAATGTCCTTTTTTATTTAGCCAGGGTAAATCCGTTTTAGGACCTTAGCCGCCACGAGGGCAGAACCTTGGGGGGGATATTTCGCGACCCGTTTGTTGGATTCGCCAGATCGGGGGTGGCACTAGCATGCCCAGTCAAAACTGGTGCCATGCTATTGACACTTCCCAGTTAGGGATACCCACTAAAACCCCTAGGTGTTACGTCCTGCGCCTTATGCTAGGACTACGGATATATGACCTAGCCTCTCCGTACCCCTGGCAGGCGTGGGCCTCGCAAGGGCACTTCCACTGCCGGGTGACTTTCTATCATCCCCCGGCATCTTCAAGCTCTTTGTGCGTGGGGTGGTTTGTAACTCGCCCCACGGGAGGAGAGGTGAGCGCGCGCGGAACACTTGCGCTCTCATCTCGACGGCATGTGCAGGTGAGTGAGAACCCCTATACCCCAAGGGGCCCCACCCGCGCTACCCGCGCTACCCGCTTACGGCAGCCGAAGGTCTGTGCTGGCCCTCTGGCGCCGGCGCGTCTTCCTTTGGCGGGAGCAGAGCCGTGATGTGCGCTCACGCTCCCGCTCCGCCTCGTTCTTTGCAAGTTACGTAAGTTACATCACAAGTAACGCATCAAACCCACCGTTACATCTGCGTGAAAAGATCACAATTTCTAACATTTTTCAAGGACATAAAAACATGTTAAGGTACATTAGATGATAATGGAACAACGTGATGGTATGCTACCACTATGTTTAGTAAATTGAATAATACATGGTCTATATTGAAATGTCACGCTATGATACTCAGTGTATTACAATACTGTTTTCTTTGAAAGGATTATCATTGAAAACAACATCCTTAGAACTGGCTATATTTGCTTTTATTTAATACCAAATTACACGTTAAATATAAAAATATAACGTAGTGTTTATTATTTAATGTTAAACTATGGTTTTCAAGACGTGGCACCACCATCTCTTGTTCAAACCACAATACACATTTTTGATACATACATTTTCTTTCTCTTTTTGTATAATAGTATGTATGTATAATTATCTATCTCTGTCCTCCCAATTATACCTTGGTACATGGAAGTCGTCGAATTTTGTCGCCAGATTCGTTTGCGGTATTATGCGGCAAGTACAGTGAGTTATTGAAACAAACTAAAGGCGACCGCCCTGAAAAGTGGTAAATGTTTCAGGTTCCGTGTATGTGTGATGTCTGCGTCTGAAGCTAAGGTGAAAATTCTTAGTCAGCGAGGGTTTGCGTGAGTCTATCTAATTAGTGTATTTATTCATTATTATTCGAGAAACATTTACACAACAACTGAAGGCAACAAAATTATACTATTATCTTGTCTACGTGTGTACGGAATATGCGGGAGATTTTTTTAACTTCGGATTCCGCACACACATGTAGTGAGATTTACAATATATAATACTTTCAGAAAAAGGTCTTTCTGCGAAATCATTATATTTTATAGTCTTATGAATTACCTGAGCACATACCTCCTTGTTACAAATGTTTTCGTACAAAACAAAGGCTTTGTATATAAACCTCAAAGAACCCCGTAAGCGAATAATTACCGGTTGAACTAAATTTACAAGGGTACGTTCAAAAGTGTATAAACACAAAAGACTTAGAAATAGGAAAAAATGCAATCGTGCTTGTTTTTTATAAAAAAAGCAAAGAATGAGAACAAAGTCAACGATGCGAAAAAATTAAAGCACCGATAATTAAGAAGATGTCTCTACGCGATACCATTATTGCCTCTCTCTTATCAACTGAGGTTTCTTTTTCTTTTTAAAGTAAAAAATAAAGAAAATGAGATTTTTCAAAAGAAACGGACTTACTCTAATTTGTAATTTGTATGGTTAGATTTTATTTTGTAATATTAGTAGTATTTTTAGAGTCCTGTTTGAGAAAACTAAGCTTAGGGACTAATGTATTCTAATTTAGAGAAAATCATCATTTTTTCTAGGATATATTCTAAGTACATACAAATGCGTATCTAAGATATAATAATAACCATAATAATTAACAGTGTTTATTGCATGCATTGAAAGTATATTTAAATTCAGGATTATTATATACAAAACTGGTCAATTGCTAACATTTTCTACAATATCTGTCTAATGAAACCTCACTTTAGTGTTTTGGTTGTTTAGTGAGTATTTGATAACGACACAACTAAGAGCCTTATACTATAATATTAATTATATGTTGTGCTAATGAATCTACAGTGATACATGGGCTAGCAGATGTTGTGGATTAGTTATTCATTTAAATCCCTGGTAAAATATCTTCTATCTATCTATATATATATAATGAAAATGGTGTTCGTTTGAGGCTCAATCACGCTTAAACCACTGATCGTATCGACATGAAACTACCACCATTCGATGCGAATTTTTTCCTAGATGGTTTATGGCTATCTATCTTCTATCTATATATATATAAGCAAAGTTTGTTTTCTTTGTCCGAGGTAAACTCGAAAACTACTGGACCGATCAGCATGAAACCACAACCATTCGACGTGGAATTAATCGTAGATGGTTATAGGCTATATATATTTTTCAAATTCTATGAGCCCTTTGCCATGTTTTCTTCTTCTATATATATATAATGAAAATGGTGTTCGTTTGAGGCTCAATCACGCTTAAACCACTGATCGTATCGACATGAAACTACCACCATTCGATGCGAAATTTTTCCTAGATGGTTTATGGCTATCTATCTATCTATATATATATAAGCAAAGTTTGTTTTCTTTGTCCGAGGTAAACTCGAAAACTACTGGACCGATCAGCATGAAACCACAACCATTCGACGTGGAATTAATCGTAGATGGTTATAGGCTATATATATTTTTCAAATTCTATGAGCCCTTTGCCATGTTTTTTTCTATATTATATATATATAATGAAAATGGTGTTCGTTTGAGGCTCAATCACGCTTAAACCACTGATCGTATCGACATGAAACTACCACCATTCGATGCGAAATTTTTCCTAGATGGTTTATGGCTATCTATCTATCTATATATATATATAAGCAAAGTTTGTTTTCTTTGTCCGAGGTAAACTCGAAAACTACTGGACCGATCAGCATGAAACCACAACCATTCGACGTGGAATTAATTGTAGATGGTTATAGGCTATATATATTTTTCAAATTCTATGAGCCCTTTGCCATGTTTTCTCGATTTGTTTGTTTATTAATTTATTTGAATAAGGCGGTACGAAGTTCGCCGAGTCAGCTAGTAAACATATAAATCGATGCACCTTGCTGAGTTCACTGCCTGTTTTATTGGTTTGATTTGGCACAATTGCGTAAATCATTAAAATACCTACATTTAAAGTAATATTTAAATTAAAGTTTTGTTACGTTCCATTAAAGTAATAAAATATCGATTATATCGCGTTGTAGTGCGCAATATATAGGTATGTTACCGGTATATATATCGATATTATTAAAAATATGCTATGTTGCTGTTGTTTTGCTTGTTATAAAATGTTTTAGGCGGTGGTCTGTTACAAACTCCGTAGGCTGCGTGAGCCATGACGCTTTACGCGACCGACATATGCTTAGGGCCGCTTGCATAAGGTTGCTTAAATTTATTTAAGAAACACAAAACGCATTAACCCTTAATTACAATTAGTGTCTTGCACAACGCAAAATTTGCCGCTAAATATGTTTAAAGAACTGTCAATACGTTTTGTGTAAAACGTATTTAGACAGTTTAATATGATTAACTAATTTTTAATTAAAGGCGATCGTTATGCAAGCGGCCCTTAATATATAAATGTATCTCTCAGTTTATCTTAAAATTAGACTTCAGGATAAACTGCCATAAAACATTACTAAAAATAGTTATTTACAGTTAAGTATCATATCAGTTTTATCTTAAATTTCGGCATTTATTTTAAAGTATGATATAGGTTTATACAGCCCAGCATTATATACCACTTGGCTTCCCTTAAAATTAAAACATTCTAGTAAATACCGATTTTCTGTCCTAACATACGGTGATGTATAGATATGTAAACTAGTATCGCTACCGTAAAACATTGAGGGCGTCAACCGGAATCACGAACTCCGGAAATGTTCCGGCATACATATGGCGCATCCATCGTGTATTTACGGTTGCAACATGCAGTTCTAAATGAAATCCATCGTTGTATCAACCGTTGATTCCTATATTAGAAATAAATTCGAAGTTCAAATTACTTTTTTGATTACATTACTACTTATATAAGCCCACACATAAACCTTTAAGGGTCGCTTGCATAACGATCGCCTTTAAATTAAATTAGTTAATCACATTAAACTGCCTAAATACGTTTTACACAAAATGTATTGACTGTTCTTTAAACATATTTAGCGATAAATTTTTCGTTGTGCAAGACGCTAATCGTATTTAAGGGTGTTAAATGCGTTTAGTGTTTCTTAAATAAATTTAACGAACGTTATGAAAGCGGCCCTAAGTTTAAGGATCATACATACTATGACTCTCAATTTTGGACTCATCCTTTCACAGCTGAGTCCAGTATTGATAAACCGTAGTGCGCTTTTAGCCTAACGCGAGCAAAACTTACGGTGGTCAATTAATTCAACTGATGGAATGTGTTCGGAACGAAGACTTACGAAAAGAATTACTTCGAGAGCGAAATTTATCTGCCGTGGGAGAATGCAATAGCATTTTGGCATTTCCGTTATCGAGAGATGCCAAGATGTTTTGCAAACTATATGACTCTGTCTGCGATGAACAGAACCTCCTCATTCATTACAACCTCATTTCATTATTTCATAATATTGTTAAAAATCACTCATGTCACTCGCCCTACATACGTCTAACCATCAACAACAAATATTAATTGTATAAAATCTAAAACCAAATAAAACTTGTAAAACCACAAATATATATATAAATTCGAAGCAGACATTTCAATTAAATATATCATCACAACAGACTCTATTTTTAGTACAAATTAATTAGACATTATATTAGAAATGTTATTTAGGATATGGATACTTTACGGGGTGACATGGCCGCTAAGCGGCAAAGCCCTTTCTAAATAAAGATTAAAAAAAATAATTCAATAACATTTGAAAGTTATATGAATATGTTTTCTTATATTAAGGGCTGCAACATTTTTTGCAATTTATATGACGTCAATATACTTATTTAGAATTAAAAAAAAAAACTTTTTTATTTGCTATTTCCAACATCTCCCATTTTAGTAAAGTTGAAATTGCTTAACATAGTTAAAAGATATTTATATTGATTACTATAACATATATTTTTACCTCGTGGCTCCTATGTATCTAAACATATGTGGAATCTATTCATTTACACCTGTACAACAGCGTACCAAATATCATATATATTAATTCCATGAATTTCAATATATTTTTATCATATGACACTATCATACTTGAATATTAACATCTCAAAATACGTGAGTATATCACGAATACACGTAAACATTGATGGAGGCTCATACGTTGTATACCAAATTCTTATTTTACGAAGTAGGTGGCGCAATATTCAAGCCGCGCCCTGCCATAGTTGCGTGGTGGCGATATTATTTCGCACTACGAGTTACAGAGCTACGAAAATGTTTGCGATGTTCGCAAATTTTACAGTTTAATTAATACCGAAAATAATAAAACTACGTTTTAACGGTTTTAAGCGCGGTAATTTATTTGATTTAGGTTTATCCGAGGTTTCGGCCGCTTTTCAGTGGCCGTGGTCACGGAAGACAAAGATGACATTTGTCAAACGTGTATTGTCAAAGTTTTTATTCAGCCTACCGCCAACTTGTTCATTTTAATTATTTAGTTTTAAATTTTGTTTATGGATATTATTTACTCTATGGGAGCCTAATCTAATTTACCACCGCTTCACAACATGTTGTGGTTTGAAGAGAAGACTTCTTCCGCGCTTAAAACCGTTAAAACGTAGTTTTATTATGTGTACAAGTCGCGAAAACTTAAGAAAATATTAATACCGAAAATGTTTAATATAGGCTCAATATTCTACATATAGTCTTAACAGATTATAAGTAGGATACAATATATGTAGGTCAAGTTTACAGTTCAATATCGGTTAAAGGTAGGTTAAGTTTATTGACCAGTGCCCCTTGTTGTAAGAATATGTTAGACCGAATTGGGTATATGCCACATCTTATAATTCATTCTAAAATTATTTACATATGAAATAGGAGGCGTTAAAACGCTTGTTCCCAAAGTACTTACAATTTAAAAAAAAAACATAAAGTTTAATAGATTAATTTTTAAACAATTTCAAGAAATATTTATTATTTATTGTTTTGATGTCCCAAAGTACTTAATGTAAAAATATTATTAAATCGGTAAAGTTTTATGCTCCTCCATGGAATATTATTTAAGTTTTTATATTATGTTAATATACTCTGTGTATGCAGTCACTTAGACAATTATTACGTTTTGTAAGTAAAAAGAGCTCTGGTAGATTATTTTGCGTATAAAATGAATCAAAAATGAAATGGAATATGTTCAGCTTATTATGTATCTCAAATGTTGTGAAATGTTGTAATGGATTTCTGTCACAAAAATAAATGACAAAAGGCTTTTACCACACAATTTAAACAGAGGTCGTGTGTTGTTGCTAAAATAATAGGTTCTTTGTGATTCGAAGTAAGTTAAAATATAAATATTATAATAACACGTCAATCACAGATGTTTCCTAAGGTAGGCCACATAACGCCCACACACCTGCGCCACAATACATCAGTGTGTGACACATTTTATTAATGAACGAATAAAAATAAAACCGCATCGCAACATGTTGTGGATTGAAGAGAAGAAGCACCACAATAATCTCTTCAGCAGCATAGTCAAGCTCCAATAATTTTAATTAATATCAAAGAGGTAGAAACGTCGGAATATAAATTAAATAAAATACCGCGCCTAAAATCGTTAAAACGTAGTTTTATTACAATAAGGTAACTTGCTTATAATTTTATGGTGGTTGTGAGTTGCGTTTCTGTGTTTGTTTTGTCAATTATCATTCTAAAATCTTACGTGTATGCTGCCTTGGTTTCCAATCAGCCTTAAGTAGATAGCAAATATGATCAGACTATTTTAATAAATATTTGTTATGAGAGCGGAGACACAAACATTTCGACAAAACAAACATTAAAATTTATAAAACTATTTTTTATGGTGCGTCGCTTAACGTCGAAAGCGGCACCTGAATATGTTTCTTGATTTTTGTTTATGAGAACCATTGGATATTATCAAAGTCACGACTAACAGCATTGAAAGAATGTTTAAGAAGAAAAGAGAATTCTGTTATATTTTTCAATAGAGAAGCGTCTTGTTGAAAAAATCTTTTTCTTAGGTTCATGTTGGTATCCAAGCAACTTCACTTAAGATCGACTTTTTGACGTGCCAGGACGGAAATTACTGATATTCCTCCTCTGACATACACGTGGATATTCAAACTATATACATACTTAGTTTAGGTTTAATAATGGATATATTCTAAGTTATATAGATGATTTTTTAATACATGGGTTCAGAACACAGGCAGACGGCGATCCTGATGGAAAGGGATCTATTGCCTATGGACATTTTTAATACCAGTGTGCTGTCGCTCTCTAAAAGGAGGGACTGGGGCCTGGTCACTAATGACGGAACACAACTAGAGATTGTTATGGCGGCATACTATAGACTTGGGGTAGCCTTCTAGACGGGCAAGTACAGGTTTTATCGTCTCTTACGAAAGTCACTCAACTGGTCGGCTGCAGGAAATTATATTATTTCTCCGTTCATGCACAGATAAAGGAATTATTAATTCCTGAAATTATTCAATTACAAACGCTACTTCTAAGGTAATTTATGTATAACCTAACGACTACCGAGTATATAAGGCTTCATTGCTATAGTAAAACCCATCTTAAAATATTCCAAGAAAATATTTGTAGTATTCAAACACTCCTCAAACTTTATACGGGAGAGTTCCAACTACAATATCTGTTGAATTTTCTTTCTACTTAAGCACAACAGACTTGAATAGAGAATTTTGAAATTTCTTTCACGTATGTCTGCACTTTAGTTAAACGGGCTATAATATTTGAATATATTTGAGATATACACGTGAATTAAATTTCTATTGAGATATATTATAAATGTAATATTATTTATTACCTTAGCCGTTTCTAATATTCAAAATTATTATCTCTTATAATGACATTATGACACATTTTTACACAAGATTTTTACATATTATGTATTAAACTTTACATCTCTAGCTCTAAGTCTAATTACTACAGAACATCCTGATATGTGCAATCAGTTGTGATACAGATTTAGATGTGTATATCGATCTGAGACTACATACTCAAAAACATAAAGGTATGTTGCTGGGGAGTTTTTTGCGCCGGTTTTTCTTTTTTAAAAGTAACTTAAATTGCTTTGTACTCGATGGCTTATGACTTTCAATAATGTTATGAGTTACGCAGGATTAGAATTAAAATGCCGTTGAAATTACTATAGAGTTTATTAGAACTGTACAAACACGTATTAAACAGGTACAAATATAACTGGATACAACCAGTACAAACTGCATGATTCAATAAGGGCGCGTTCTCACTTTGTCGTGACGACAGATAATCGTGTAGTTTTAAGTGTCGGGGCTTATATGTTTAAATGGAGGTGTTCACATATAGAACGACACGATTTACTGTCGTCTACGACATTTTTTGCAGTGACGACAGACTGTCATGAGAGTGGGAACGCCTAGCATGACAGTCGTAAAACGATGAAAAATCGTTACGACTAAATCGTGACGGCAAATCTATTGTAGCTACAATTAAAATATCCTCTCGTCGTTTACACGTGTTTTCCCTTTCCTCTCGCTAATGATGTGTAAAAGCACAAAGCGACTGCCGTAAAACGACAAAATGTCGTCACGATTCAATGGGAACAGCTAGATACGATAGTCGCTAAACGATAAAAAATTTTGACGACAAACAATCGTTATAATGAGAACAGCTAGAGACGACAGTAGTCCAACGATAAATTAATCGTTACGACATAGTGGGAACGCGCCCTAACACACGCAATGTCCGTCACTATATAGCTCATCAAATGTACGTCTTACTCGTATCGTAATCCTCGCTTGACTGCCTTACCCCTCCGTTTGGGCATTGTTTTATACTAACTATACAATATACAAAAAGGACCACATGAACTGAGGTTCCCGAGAAGCCGTAATCTGCACACCTGGTTAATTATTCCTGTGAACGGCCAATAAAGTCGAAAACAATAACAATAGGCTGTTGAAATTTTTAAATTCGAAGTAAACAAAAGAACTCCGAATGCGGGACGGGTAATAAACCAGGTGCGCATTTCCTTGTCAGTATGTAACAATAATTAATTAACAATAATTCCTTTTTGAAATAAATACATTCATTTTTATATCTCTATTTTAACTTTCTCGTGCCCGAATCTGAAATATAAATTCGGATATCTGGCGTAGATTTGGGGAGGCCTATGTCCAGTAGTAGACATTAAATGGCTGAAGTAGAAATGTTAAACATAGATATAAAACCTAATAAATTCACTGACAAAACGTTGCGCTCAAGGTACCGCCTATTATTGCACATTTAACCTGCACTTTGACTAAATTACTAAGATAACTACTTGCTGTTAAATATATGGCGGTAACACGGTGAAAATTAAACGTTAAAACTCTAGCACTTGGTGTAATAAACGACTATTAAGGAGAAAGTTTCCGTATTTTAAATAAGTGAGTTGAGTTTCTGTTAACGTGATATTTTAATTTTTCTTAATGAAGCGTCTCAAATCTTTTACAATAGTATCTGTTAAGGAAGGTAACATGGTTGCAACAACATGTATGTTTCGATCAGCAGCGATTAAATCAATAATAGTAATAATCTTTTAAAGTCAAGATATTTAAAAAAAAATAGGAGAAGGAAAGACGTAAAAACGATTTTTAAGGGTTCATAGCTATTCTGGTCAAACGTTACTCGGTGTGTATATTTTTCACTCCAGTAATATTTTTTACAGCTTAGTAGAATATTAAAATGTTGAGCAACGCACACATTTTCATAAAGTAACATAAATTATGGCGGAAGTTGTAGAAAAGATGCAATAAAAAATTCTGTTGCCGTGAAAAAGAACACTCAAGTATTTATTGAGGTTTCATGAATAAAGGTTGTTTAAGATTTTCCAGCAGTTATGGTCGATTTATCTCGGGATTCGGTATGGATTAAAACAAAGGGACGGGGAGCAAGGCGGATGACTTAATCTTGTGAAATACGGTTTTGAGAAGGGGGTTTATCTTAAGTGAAAACGGGTACCTAAATACCGGCATTGGTTTACGCTTTTTTGCGGTTCGCGCTTAAGATAAAATAATGTAAGATGCTTTCCGTGTGAAACCCGGTTAATCGCTACAATTTATGACTTTTCATAATGTTTTCCTTGTCTAATTTTTTCGCTTTTGTATACCACAAAGTTTTACATGGAATCGTAATGTTATGTTTATCTCTGAGATTTGTGTTTACCTTTTGGGTTTTTGGTATTATATAATTCAACATTTATTTTAGATAGCTTTTAACATTTAGCTATTAATAATTGAAACACATGAAAATCTATTTCTTGTCTCTTTGTTCGTGATTTGCGTAAAAACTACTGAGCTGATTTCGATGCAGTTTTCGCCAAAAATTAAAATGTACTTTTTATCCTGGGAATCCTGCGGCCATTTTTCTGGGTATGATTCAAAATGGCCTAATGTGAGTTTCTTATTGATCGATAGCAAAATTGATGTATTAATGTGTGATATTTTTATGTCAGGAAGCCCGCGGGGGTTTCCCCGGGGGCGGTTCGTAGTTATTCAGGTGCATAAAAATTAGTTTATTGCAACAAAATTTTCACTAACACGATAATTTACATTCTTTTTAAAAGTCTACGGTGCTTTGTGTTCTTGGAATCCCGCGGAAATTTCAAGTCAAGCGTTTTAGCGTGTAGCGTTCACACGGCGTATGCATTGGAATGAAATACTTGTGCGTTAGTTACTATGCTAATACTAAGTTAGATAAGTTTTCTTATAAATCATATGACTAACTCTGCCTACTAGCTTGCCTGAGACTTGGACTTTATATTTATACTACGATATGCACGCGATTTCTTCCACGCTTGACTTGAAATTACCGCGGGATTTCAGCGACACAAAGATTGCACCATTTAAAAAAAGAATGCAAGCTATTGTTTTAGTGGAAACTGTGTCGAAATTAGTTAATTTGTATGCATCTGAACTACTTCTTACCGCTTACGGTAAATTCCCATGAGATTCCTAAAATAAAAGTAGCGCAAAGTTTAAGTCTAAAAATTATCTGTCGATCAGCGAAAACAACATCGAAATCGGCCACTCGTAGTGTATTGTAGTCATTATTTTATTAATTTCAATGTAGACACGACATATTTAGAATATATATATATATATATGTCGCAGAACGGCCTCGTTCTCACGACATCTTTAGTTATTTCAGGTTTAGTGGGCGTCATCAGGATGAAATGCGAGCATAAAACACAATAGCCACGGTTTAAACACTTTTAATTTAGATTTGATCAACATTATGACATAGTTTAGACCGAGCAGCGGGTTCAGGGCACCCGCTCATACTTCTAACTTAAAACACTTTCTTTAAAATACTCTAAGGTCCAACTCGACCTGCTGCCATCAACTCAATGCGCCACAAAAACTCCTCAGTCTACCGAAGTAGATACTACTCAAAGTATAGAGGGCGCTGACCCCCGCTCCGCCATATTGCTCTGCTCTGATTGGTCGTTTATTAAATTACAATATTCATAACATTTATTAGGTTAGAACGATCTGTAAGTTATGGAAACATTAACAAATCTAATTAAATTACATTAAGAATTTTAGAAGTGATTATAATGTAAACAAATGATATTGTGCGTTATACATCCAGTCAACAATACATCGTCATATCGTTATAGTCATAGCTTCCCTCCGACATATATATATATATAAATATATATATATATATATATATATATATATATATATATGTGTGTGTGTGTGTGTGTATACACAAAATTGAAGCTTAAATTTTCACTGAAATCCGATAGATATGCTCGGAGCGAGATCAACTTTTGAATAGAGTTCAGGGAAAATATCTAATAATAGTCATTGTATATTCCCTTAAATGTTAGTATTTTCTTTTTTATTTCTTGGTATAATCCATAATCCGACATAATAAATAGAAGAGAAAGCCTGAATTCTGAATGGATAGACTCGAGTGGTTTCATGTCTGGGGTGTATAACCCGTAATATAAATTGACCCTCACTGAGCTAATGACCCGTTGAATGACTAACATCTGGTTGTGGTCGATTCGACGCGTTTCTATCATTCAGACATTAGGCATGGTGACTCAGATATTTGAGGCCCCTTCAACAATGTTCATTCACATTTTAACCGACTTCAATAAGATGGTCCTCAATTCGTCTGTATGTTCTTTTTTGTATATTGATTGACACTTGATTTCTCCGTGAACTGTGAACCAATTTGCAATATTTTTTTAACGGGTAGGTTTTATTCCCGAATTGGTTCCACTATAACCATGTTAGGACCTGATGAGTAGATTCTAAGGAATTAGAGAAACCCACGAAAATTCATAACTGACTTCTGCGTAACACGATATCTCCGCCAATTATAACTTGGCATTGACATCAAGATGTAGAAAGAAGGCAGTTAAATATTTATTTTTTGATTTTTAGTTTGAAGTCGGTTTTGTATTTGTTAAAAAAATTATATAAAGCATGAATTAAGTTTAGTTTTACTCTTGGCATCACCCACGTAAACTTCGGATCCGTATCCTCTAAAAATTGCTGTAGTTTTTAAAATAAAAATCTACGGCTGGCACTTCGTTCGTGCGAAATTTGGGATTTATATTCATACAATGAATCCTGTAACACGTTGAAATGAACGTACATGAAATTCTAAAAATAATCTGAGACTATTCGAGACGAATGTTCAAATCGACACACAAAGAAACTTTGTAAAGAAGGTCTTTTATAATTACGCTTCGTAAGAATTACCATTTTCATTTAAATTTTACCAATTATTTTGAGATTACAGACAGTCACTTTAGTTTTATTTATTGGCATAACAAACACACGAGTACTTGCATTATATATCAAACATAAGTCACTCTTAAGTATTGTGCTCATTGTTCAGCTACCGTACAGAAGATAAAATACCAAAGCAGTAAAGTAGCACAGTTTACTGGGTTATGAAATATACCAAAGTTATAGACTACTCAGAGCTCACCCTACCCTACGTATAAACTACAGAGCCGGCTGCTGCGGATAATGTATTGATAAATTATTACAACGAAATTGGATGCTCTATGTAATGATACAAGAGGCTACCCTTGTGATGCAACCATGATTAACTAAGCATTTCGTCAACGGCAGCACTTTGCTCATGTTTTCGCCATGCAATTACTCAGGATCAGTGTTTATATATGAGCTTTGAAATTCCCAATCCTTAGGTTATCACCTAAGGCTAAGGCGTTTAAAGCGAGTTAAGGAAGCGTTTTTATTTTTTTGTTCAGAGCAATTGTATTAGTAGTATATTCTACGCTCAATTACAAAACAATGTACATATAAAAGAGAGGGCGTTGAAATAACTTGTTATCATGTTTTAAAATATCATGATGATAATAATAATAATTTTAGTTACTGATTAAACAATACTTAATGCGCAATTTGTTTCATTATGCTATGATGTCATAACTTGTTGCGTTTGCATCAATTCTAGCCACCTTTTGCATTTCGTAAAATAATAAAAAGTAACACTCTTAAATTTATAATTTGACATGCGCATATTTAAAGTTTAGTATTCAAATACCTAATAAAGTTTATAAATAAAGTCTGAAACAGCATAGAGCCCTGGTACACGAGATGTTTCTTATTTTAGTTTTTAACGTTAATAGTTCGTTCGCCATTTGTCAGTCTGACGATTGACTGACGATTTTTAATTATACATATGTTCGTATATTCTATATTGTGATAGCTCAGTTACTAATCACCTGTATGACGTTTCAATAATGTGGATTGGAATCCAACTGAGAAGCAGCCACCGCTAAGGCAGTTTTTGACTCAATCAAGACATTGTTATCGGTAATTAATACAAGCTGAAGGTGAGAGAAAACATTACGATGAAAATTATAAATTGAGAGGACGGATATGTTACTCCCCTATGTTGCCTTGGACAAGCGCGGCGGCGATACTTTCAGATATCCGAAAAAAAATTTTGAACTGATACCTACGTCCACTTTTTCATAGCCGTGATGTGATTATTTATAAAATGACTCAAACATATAATGAACGATTACTACAAAAAAAATATGATTTAAATCGCGGTTAAAACCGCTGAATGCGTTGTCTTTGTTGTGTGGCAACCGCGCAAAATCTACCCTTTTTATATGTACCTGATTCGATAATTTAAGTTATTAATTGTCATTCATAGAATGTCAAAGGAAAGGAGAAAACACAAAAAAACTGAGTCGATAATTTTCAGTACAGTTTTGCAAAGTTACTGATATACCTAACTGATATGAAACAAAGGTATTAGAAATCAAGGTACATATATTACGATCCGAGATACTTAAGACTCAATGTCGTTATCAAAGCTCGACGACAACTATTAAACCATTGATCTCTTCTGTGAGTATCTTATGGCCAATTAAAGTGACGTTTATTGGCAATGTGGCTTCTCCGTACTTTCTACGTCACACGCATACATTGTTACCGAGGCTCGATTGGAAATCAATCCCCTCTGAAAAATTACGTTCGTAAGGCGCCAATTTGTCTATACTTGTGATATTTGTGAATTAGTTCAGGCTTTTTAAAACTCTAATCGTGTCGATCTTATTGTTTGGTAGATTCTATTAAAATTGTTATATAATTGATACTTCGATATTAAATTAAATCTAAATACTAAAATATTTTATTTTAAAAATAGATCTACATGCATAAATAATTTTATTGATAACATTGTTTTAAACGTAGGTATCTTAAACTCATTATACCTGTAAAAGGTGCGCTCGACTCACTGCCTTCTGTGCCATAATTTAAACAAATTTGCAGGTAGTTATTTTTATAGATTACATTATATTATGAGTCCCATGACATGTATCAATCTACCTGACTTCCCAATATTGCACTTTTTATTTCTTAATATTCATTCCTATGCCGAGTGAACTGTGAATCCACGGCTAATTTCAAACTATGTTCCTAGCACATCGTTGTGGGAAGTGTCCCATAGGCTGGGCTAACTCACTGGATAATAATAACAGCCCCTAACGTCCTATTGCTAAGCTTGGGCCTTTCATTTATAGGAGAATGGGCCGTATATAAATCACACTTTTCCAAGGCGGATTGGCGGGTTTGATACATCGGTTATTTCGATAGCTTTTATCACGTTTTCCATCACTATCCGCACGTGGAAGTTGTAATAATATACACGTTCAGGTCAGAAAACTTCCTTAGTTGTACAGGCTTACCGACCAGGATTGAAATCCGCGCCCTTTGAGTTTAGGCTGCAATTGCGCTAACCACTAACCTACTACAGCTTAGTGGTTAATTTAGTATAGGCACGGAGAATACCAATACTAATTAGCTGTATGGCTATTTGTTTTACTGCGCGAAGTATGTATGAACCAGCCTACTGGTCACAGTATTGTGCGAAAATGCCTTAAAGAAACTCTGTGAATGGATCTCAAGGTAATGTCTCAACTCCGACCAGTACAAATACGTAACCTTTTTCAAATGCTCTGTATTGCCTGTCTGTATTTGCGCCGCTCGAGAGCTGATCAGGCAGCGTTGGCAACCCCTGACTCAATGGATACACATTAATAATACCACATAATACTATCTAAACAGATATCGCTTCCAGCGACTTATGTGCTATGAACGTTCGAGCTCTGGTTTGCAAGCCAGTCATTTGTGGCTTTTATAGCCCACTAGTTGGTACCCGTGATTTTGTCTGCATTTATTTTTTACACTGTTACATACACTGTACCAAATTTCTTCATTGTTTGAGTTAAAAGTACCGTTATATTGTTACATGCCGACAAAAGTAAATGCACACCTGCCTGCCAGAAAGCACAGTTTATTACCTTCCTGTATTTGGACTTCTTTTGTTTACTTAGAAAACATCCTATTGTTATTGTGCTCGTTAATGGTCGCAGGTGTGCGGATTACGTTTTCTTGGAAAATTCAGTCGACGCGGTCGAGTGTTGTATTGTATAGTTAGTGTTTTTTTTTAATCGGCAGTATAAAACAATGCCCGAACGGAGGGGTGAGGCAGTCAAGCGACGATTACGATACGGGCAAGACGTGTACATAAAATAAGCTATATAGTGACGGACGTTGCGCCTGTTATTGAATTGTGCAGTTTGTACTGGTTGTGTCCAGTTATATTTGTACCTGTGATATACGTGTGTGTATAGTTCTAATAAATTCTATAGTAATTCTAACGCCATTTTGATTCGTTTAATTTAATAATCAAACTTCTGTGAAAGATATATAGCTATTCAATTTCTAGATAATATTTAGATCCAATTCCAGATCAGCGAAAAAGAACCAAATTTATAAATATTCAAACAATATTACTTTTACGTTTATATCTTTGTATGGATTACTTTTCTTCATTTTATAGACAACATTGAACAGCATATTTATTTATACATAAACATGGCAAAATATATCTTCATAATATAAATCTCACGCTCTAAGACTTCCTGAACACAAAAATTCCATTTCCAAAATTCGATCATAAAAGAAAAGTGTTATTTTCTCAAGCGATAAGTATCTATCAACTCCTAAAAACCACGGCAAAGCTGTTGAGAATAACCGTTCAAACATTTTGAGGTAGAACACAAACAAATTTTCTAACAAACTTTCCAGGGTCTACTTGTTCGATATTCCTTTCTCCGTTTATCTTTGCGCTTTTAGTGTGTGTATGATTCCACTTGTTTAATGTTACTAAAATGAAGTTTTAGGGGCTAATAAATTTATTCTTTGTAAAATTACGTTTCTTACTTAACCATAAAAAGTTAAATTATATAAATAAACCATAAAAAATAAACTAATATATTCATTACCTAAAGTACAGTTGCTATTATTGGTTACGGTAATGTCTGTACCTAAATATGCGAAATAATTTACTTTCTGTAGTACTCTTTATACGTAGTGTTTATAAATGTAAGTTTTCTAAGTTTAGGGCATAACAACATTATAACCCTCCTCACTTTTGTCTAATCAAATCCAATCAAATATCCAATGTGGATTGCAGCGATTGCGATGACCTACGAGTATATTATTATATCAAAATTTTAAAGTAATAAAAAATAAACTATGATGGTGTACAAACGGACTAAACAAATATTATATCTTTATATGCAGTTGTGGTCATATAATTAAGAACGATTTGAAGCTCTAGAAGTTTTTTTTTTATTTAAATCGTGTCATACACAGAGATGTGTACCTTCTGAGAAGTAACTAGTTATGTTATAAAATAGCCACATTAGTAGAGTAACGTGGCTTAGGAATAAAGAATAAAATCGCTAACTATTTTTTTCACATTTTATTTATATTACCAAAGTAACACATTCAAATAGTACTGAAGCTGGACAAATAATTATTTATTAAGAACGATTTATTAAACTGCTCGGGAATCGTTTTGTATGACACTCACATTAAAAAAAACACAATAATATGTAGCGCGAGAAATTTAAAAAGCAATTTAATACATTTTTAACTAAAATTAATAGTTAATAGCATATCCACGGCTTTTAATTACTGCTTGCCACCGGCGAGGCATTGACTCTATTAATTTTTGACATTTCGCAAGATAAATAGAGTTCCATTCTTCTAAAAAAACGTCGTACAGCTCTCTTAAATTCCCACACTGTGTATTTGAAACCTTTATCTTTACTTCGAACCACAGATTCTCTATTGCATTTAGATCTGGGCTGTTAGCTGGCCAGTTTAAGACAGAAACTGATTGCGCTCTAAGAAATTCCTTTACGGTGCGTGCAGTGTGCTTTGGATCATTGTGAAGCTGGAATGTCCAAATAACCGGTAGAACCGTCTTTAGCATAAGGTAACATTGTTTCTTCCAGTATATTTTTATATTGGAACTGATCCATGTTACCTTCTATCAAAAACGATTCCCAAGCAGTTTAATAAATCATTTTTAATTATTTGTCCAGGTTCAGTACTATTTGAATGTGTTACTTTGGTAATATAAATAAAATGTGAAAATAAATAAATTTAGCGATTTTATTCTTTATTCCTAAGCCACGTTGCTCTACTAATGTGGCTAGTTTATAACATAACTAGTTACTTCTCAGAAGGTACACATCTCTGTGTATGACACGATTTAAATAAAAAAAACTTCTAGAGCTTCAAATCGTTCTTAATTATATGACCACAACTGTATATAATTCTTCTGTACGTGTGTTGACAGTGAACTCCTAAACGGCTGGACCGATTTGAATGATTTTTTTTGTGTGTGTTCCACTTAGGATTCGAGTATGGTTTAGATTCACAATTGGACCCGGTAGGTGGCATTGCAATCATTTTCTAATTTTTTTTCAAGGCAGGACGTCGTCTGCTGGGACCGCTAGTTAGCTGTTATAAATTACTTATAAAATAAACTTCTACGTAAATAAATAAATTTTATTACAAATTTAAAAAAAGTTTAATAATATTTATTTTTACCATGGATATTAAATTGAATGAGACGAAAATTAACGATTATCTAAGGACATGCAATTTCATAGCAGAAATACTATATGACGGCCGATTTCAAACGGCCAAAGTACTTATTATTGTGACATGACAGTTATAGGTTCCATAAAATCACTTTTATTCAAAATGATGAGCAAATTACAAAGTACTTTAATGAGTACTGATGAAATTGTACAGCTGCATAATCGCTACAAATTTCATGGCTCCATTAAAGGTAAGTAGGCACTGAATGTTGTAATTTAATTTTGATATTCTGTATCAATGGCTCAATACAATTGGAAAGGTGTTTTAGAAGGACTTCTCCGTGAAAGACAATTTCCGCATTGGTATGAGAGAAATTTTAATCAAAAATAAGGGCTGATTTGGTTTTATATTGTTACATGCCGACAAAAGAAAACGCACACCTGCCTGCCATAAATAACAGTTTATTACCTTCCCGCATTTGGACATTTTTTGTTTACTTTTTGTTTAAAATTTGTAATTAAGAAAAACAGTCTATTGTGTATTGTAATCTTTTATGACAGTCACTAGACAGGTGTGCCGAACTAATTCTTGGAAATTATTGTTATGCGTCGAGACTTATTGTATTTGTACAGGATAAAAGGAATGCCCGAACGGAGGGGTGAGGCAGTCAAGCGACGATTACGATACGAGCAAGACGTGTATAGTACATTCGATAAGCGATATAGTGGCGTCACTAACACACGCAAAGTCCGTCTTTTGCGCGTGTTAGTGACGGAACTAACAAGCATTAATCCTTATCCAAATTAATGCGTTATTCATCACAAGTATTTAAATAAAATTGCCATTTGCATCATCCGATTTCGATGAATATTTTTGGAGATATCGCAGTATTAAATAACATCGCAGCAAAATAATGATCAAGTACTGTCGCGCATTTATGACGTGCAGGGCCGGCAGGCAGCCATTAAGGTTTAAAATATTTTCACCTTCTACGTCAATACAGTCGCGGGTTAAAGTTAGCGTTAGCCCAAAGTAACTATTCCACGCAGACGAAGTCCCGGGCAGAATCTAGTACATACATATACACATATGCCTGATCACATCGTATAGGCAGATAACATATACACAGTTAAGAACGCTCATACACACAGGCTCTCATTGCAATTTTTCTAGATAATAGTTTTTTGGTTTCTGTTTTTAACCGACTTCGAAAAAAGGAGGAGGTTCTCAATTCGTCGGGATTTTTTTGTTGTTGCTTTTTTTATGTATGTTCGCCGATTACTCCGTCATTTATGATCCGATTTACGTGATTCTTTTTTTGTTCGACGCAGAATAGCTTCCAATAGGTCCCCTAAATATTTTACATAGTTTGGCCCAGTAGTTTTCATTTTATGAACATTTTTTATGAAAAAAATTTCCTTTTCGTTTCATATGTACACCGATTACTCTGAGATTTATGATTCGATTTACGTGATTCTTTTTTTTGTTCGACGCGGAATAGCTGGCATGTGGTCCCCTAAAAAATTGACATAGTTTGGCCCAGTAGTTTTCATTTTACGAACATTTTTTTTGTTCCCGTTTCTTGGGACCGATATTTTTTAAGAAGCGCGGCACCATTCGTAGGTCCACCCCCATACATAGCTAGACACTAAAAAGTAACAAATAAAAAATAAAAACTTCGTTTAAAAAAAACGACTTCAAAAACTAAAATGTATAAAATAACTTATTTCTAAAGTTATTATTAATATCTAAAACATCTTGAAGTCGGTGCAAAATAAAACATAAAAATTACTATATTTTGAAAATTACTAAGCACCGAAATCGAAGATTCCCTTAGTGTAGTAGGCGATTTCTTCATTACTTTTGGTAGTATGTAATTAGTAGTATACCTGCCATAGTGGTTATTGTGGGGAGGGATGGTTAATGTCTGTTTTAAAATTGATCTTGTGTGTTTTATGTTGTATTTAATTGTAATTCTTGGTTTTTAAAGCAGTTTTCTATAAGTAACATTATTCCGTTTTCGTTTGTATTGGTAGGACCCCACAGTGTCGGAAAAGTAAACTCTCTTGGTTCCGGTATCGAACTTTGATATTATGCGGCACGATGACTTTTAGTATTCGGAGTTGAAGAGCGTAAATATTATTTATGTATGTTTTGAATGTCCTTCCGTAACTGCTTAGCCCGTATGATACTATGGAGTCTAGCATTACGTTTATATAGTAGAAGTCTCATTTTGAATGGAATTTTATTTTTGAGTAGTGTGTAGTGTAGTTTGTGTAGTAATCTATATGTGTATTCCATGTGAGTTTATTGTCGAAAGTTAATCCTAGATATATATGAAATTGTACTATTTCTGTGAGTTTACAGTTACATGTGTGGCGTTGCGTTTTGTGCAGGGAACTATGGTCGTATCCTTAAGGTTTGGTTGGTTCTAAACGAGAATGTGGTGAAAACTTGAAGAGGCCTAAATGTAACAAGGTATAAAGATTGGCCGACGACTGGTAGGATATTTCCGTGTAATACGTAATCGATAGTTATGAGAGTGAAGTGGCGTGAAATGCTTCAGTTGTATATAAAAGTAGGTATAAATTATCTTTACGTGTTATTTGATATAATGAATTGCTTGATTCAATCAGCGGAAACTTTTAAATAAGTTTATTCGCTGTGATTGGAAATTCTATCGACTGAAAGCGATAGGGGTTTTCGTAAAGTTCCGACCTAATTTTATCGCCGTTAGCTGGATAAAAAATGCCAACCTTTTAGGATCCTTTTAGGATAAAGCGTTCCAAAAATACTTTTGTTATAAGCATACTCCTATGAATATGTAATTTTATTGTTAAAGCGTCGTTAAAAAACATTATCAAAGGTTTCTATTATACTTACAAAGTATGCTCTGGTGGAAAATGAATGAACAAGAATGCCGCTATTTTGAAGTAGAAATTAGTTCGAAAACTACCCCTATATTCAGTCTTGTTAACCGATGCTATCTTAATGGTGTATTTCAAACTTGACTTCTTATCGACTGTAGCAAACTACTTCAATTTTCTAACTTTGAACATTCGAATTGCAGGCATCTAAGTTGGAATTCAAAAAACCCCAGTCTGATGTTTATTCTCAATATTTCAAACTATATATATATATATATATATATATATATATATATATATATATATATATATATATATATATATTGTTACGTATAAAATACACACCCTATAGCGTTTTGAAAACAGGTACTGCCATCTGTTGCGTGTTGGCGTATTACTAGCCACCTCTCGTTCGATAGTCATATCGTCGTATAAGAAATGCAACTACCATCTGCATTCGTGTGTCGTCAGATGTCGTTGTTTTTAAGCTTTTGAAACTCCAATATTAAATTCTATCTCCAACGAATAAATACTTCAATGGTATCCAATTTGCAGACGTGTGTAGAGGTTCCAGGTTGGATACCTTAGAAAAATGCAAGTACGGTCTATGGAGAAAAGGAAGTACAGCCACGACATCTGACGTTCACAAGTCGTTAGAATTGTTCGCCATTTTAGAACATCTAGAATGCAAAACGCGGAGGATGTGACGACACAAATGGCTGCTACTCAATGTGAACGGCAAATGACTACGCAGGAGAATTCGATCGGCGTCGTGTCATTCCTACTCTAGAGTTCTCAATAGACGGTCGAACATAACTTGGTTTTTTTTTTTTTGTGGTGCATAGTAGCATCGTTTTCAATTCAGTGCATCTTATCTTAAGGTATGTAGCCTTAGTTCTTTCTTTCCAAGATCTTAGCATCGAATACATCCTTCCAATAGTTTAGATCTGCATTCTTTGCAGAATGGTGTACCATCGCAGAAACGCGTGGTTCGCGTGCAGGGCACTCTTCGGAAACCTAGGCGATCCTCACGCCTTCGTTTAAGTTCCCCATAGGTTAGTAAAGTTGTAGTTATATTAGTTTCCAATATTCAATTAGTAAAGTTAGATTGTCCAATGTATCACGCCAGTTGCACGTGACACGAGCACTAGGCTCGTGGATGACAAACCAGGGCGACTGGGAAAGCGGACCCTGGTTTGTACTCTTCCATCAGGTCACCTGGAGACGAGCTTTGACTTGCCTTGGCATCGCCACCCGTCACCGACCGTCCCGTATTTTAGTACGCGTTAATTATAACGCTATTTATCGCACACATTCCAGTGGGAGCAACGTACGGGGCCCAAAGGTTACGCTGGTCTTCCGAACAGTAGGCGACCTCTCTACGAGTCTCCAGATCAGACGAGTTATACCTTGGCTGGACTGGTTGCCGGCCTATCTTTCTACAACCAGTGGCGCTCAAACATCTAATTACCAACCATATAATTAAAAGCAGTTCTGAAGGTATTGTCTCTTAAAGTTATCACAAGCGAATCCATACGTTGATGGTCTTAGACGGACTCCATCCCTGAGATCCTCATTATTTATTATTATTATTAAGAAAAGTTTTGGAACGTCATCCGGGAGTTGTTATTTAAGTTATACTATTGTAACTATTTAATTTGTAATCTTTTTAACGGAGATATTATACTCCAGAGATTGGGGGGTTGTGCCATAAGGAGATCAAAATAAAGGAAACGTAACTGGCTCTTTGAATGGTTTTATTTCTTATCTTCCAATAGTATAAATACACCAGTTTAACAAACTAACTTCCAAAGCTTTACATACTACACCACCTTCAATATTTAACTACAACAGATATCAAATTTAAATACAACAGCCTCCAAATATTAAATACAACAATATAAACAATAATATTACCCCATAAATGTCCCACTGTTGGGATCGGGCCTACCATTATAGGGGAAGGATGGAATGGACAGTGTACCTGCCACGCTTGTCTAAGGCTATCTCGATGTACACGTTGCATCACAATGTTTTCCTTCACTTGTTACTGTTTTCTTGTATAATTTTTACACAAAAATATAAATATATAAAAGTAGCCTGTGCGACTCGAACTCGAAGTATATTAGCAATAGTAATCAATAGCAATAATTCAATTTTATTTTATGAATAACTTTATAATATTAAGCATCAATAATTACCCTTAGAATAAGCCTAAATGGCGCTCTGTTGTTCGTGTCTACCCCGCAAGGGACCTGGCATAAAGTTATGTATGTATGTATGTAATAATTACCCGATTAATATCTGGGATATTAGCCGGATGCTGTTGCAGCATACCCGCATCTGGATTTTAATTTTTCCAAGTGCTTACCGGTATATTTTGACTATATGTATTCAAAAGTCCATAACTACTTAATAATAACTAAAAACATAAAATTTCCTGCCTAAAGTGCTGAGGTATAAACATAAATTTTACATGATTTTCTGAAAAAAATAAGTGTATGTTGTATAAAATGTAATAGTAAATAGTTTTGTTTTTAAATGTACTAAAGATGAATGAACATATATTTCGTAGTTTTTTTTTAAATTTACTCGGATGAAAATAGCTTTTGTTATCATGGTCATTTCTCCTTAATAAAATATAATAGTAATAAGTAATAATTAGGGAACTATTACATTAATATAATTTAAGTTTATTCTCCTTTATTATTATGGGTCATTAAAACATTATAGAGCAATTTCCTATTGGACGTAATTATACTTTCATTGCATGACGAACCGACTTGAGTTCCGCAGCATAATTATGAAATTATTAGGGGTTATTTCCACTATAAACTAATGCTATAATAAGGTCTTTTTAAGAAATCGATATCTATATTAATATAAAATTTTAAACATTTCGTGTCTGTACATTGAAGCTATTTAAAACAAACAAATGGAATACATACACTATATAAACGATGAAAATACAATACGATTTCTTTTAGATTTCTTGTCTGTTTTTACTTTTTTTGCGCTAATTTTTATCCTGGCAATTCCGCAGAAAATTTTCTGGGAATGATTTAAAATGGCCAGATAAAGAAAATCGAATTTCAGTGTGATATTTTCACGGATCGATAGTAAATTTAATTTAATAAAATGTGTGATATTTTTTATTCCGGGAAGCCTTCGGGAAATTTCCCGGGGGCGGTTTGTAGTTCGGGTGCATATAAATTAGCTTATCCTACACAGTTTTAACTATGACGATAACTTACGTTCATTAAATGCTGCGGTGCTTCGAGTCCCGGGAATCCCGCGGGAATCTCAAGTTAAGCGCGGACGAAGTCATAAGCATATCCTAGTGATAAATAACTTTCATAGCAAACCGTTATATTTCTTAATACCGTGAATTTCAACAACGTCATACACAGCTGACTGCCATTAAAAAAAAATTGCTAAGCCTGTCAATTCGTAAGCGATCGCCTGTAAGCGATCAATTATTGCAACGTGTAGGGTGCCTTAAGGATGCTGAACGTCCAGTATTTCCTAGAAAAACTGTTAGTCAAATATACCCCATGTTTTTAAAAACTACATAATAGATACTTGTTTAAACCATTTTCATTGAAAGTATTTATGTTGAATTATTCGTTTATTTAAATAAAAAAAACACTATTGGATAATATTTTAGATTATATGTTATTGCACTAAAGTTCGAAATTATATAATAGTAAGCGCGATTACAAAACCATCTAATTTGAAAGTACCGTATCTTACACGGGTCAATATTATTTTAGAACTTATCAATCATTGCATTAAAGTTAAAATTTGTGTAGCAAAAAACGTAACGCTTTTGGGTTAAGACATGTATTTTTGTATTTCTTATAAAATTTCTATGCCGAGGTCCTTATATAAAAATCGATTCTTAAGGAGTAAACTCCAAAAACCAAACCAACCAAAAATGAAGACTCTCGTGATATATGATTAAAGTTTTTAGACCGGTCTATTGACATCCCCATATTCCTATATATACACAAAAAAAAAACAAGTTTTATGTAAGGTTATTATTATTGCGATTTTATTACAAAACTTTATCGCATCTGCCTGTCAAATCTAAGAAATAAAACACACCCATAGACAGAAACACGGAAAATGAATGAAAATGACGATTTATGACTTCCTTTCTTGGTGAAATGCCTACACAACACTTATAAGGCTTGATCACACTATGACGCCGTTCATGGTTCAATCTCGCTCCGACATAGGTCCGTTCCCGATCCGGTTAAATATTCGTAAACAAGAAAGACTCGGATTATTCTTACTATCATGTCACTCTAGTTTTGATCCGATATCGCGCCGGTACCGGTTATTCGAAAAAATATTATACGGAAGCAACACAGACTAACAGCAAACTAGTAGAGGAGTGTACACATTCACACAGCAATAATTGATCGCACCGAGATCGAATCGTGAATACCATCATAGTGTGAATCGATCCTAAACCTGGAGATGGAAGGGGAATAATTATAAAAAAAGTATTTTAAGATTTATACAAAAATTATGTCATTTAAAGCTAAGGTTTCAGTTTATTAATGGATGCGAAATGAGCCTAATGTTTTTTTTAATAGCATTACATTAACGTCCTAATCGCGACACAGTCTTTTATACTTCTGGAAGCACGAGTAATTAACTAATCCTTCTGGGCCTTTTCGGTCAGGCCAGTATCCGTACATGTACGTATAAACATGTTTATTTATTAATAAGTATGAGCGAATAAAAGCCGTACTTTTTATTCCTGAATTTGTTCCATTTTGTTTTATTCGATTAATATACAATGCTTTGTAATCCTGTAGGAATATAACTCATGATAAATTTAAGAAAAAAATATATGGTGAAATTTATTTAATCACAAAAAATTTCACATTGCCTCACGTCAGCGTAAACTTCGCGCGTTGCTGACTCGAAACTCTTAAGGATTTTGTACCTCGGTCTTTTTTTTTTTTTTGTTTTTTTTGTTTGAGGCGAGGAAAAATGCTGACCGATTTACGCACTCTCAGGGCCGTCACTAGGAAACGGCGCGCATCCATCGGGGGCGATAACGCTAGCAATAGTATGCTTTGTTTGCGCTTCGTCCGCGATGGCTTGACACTGAGGAGTGTGGAAGACTCAGAGCGATGCCGCACGGGCGAGCAACCTCAATACCCACTAAAAAACCTCTCCTCCCGTCGACCCTGCGCTTTGTTGTGAAGGAAAGACTGAGATATAGAACATAGTTACGCAACAGTCGATCCAGCGCAATAAAGTGCCTGGAGTGTGCCCTGGGAGAACACACCCCACTTCGAAACGGGGGCTGAATCCCTTGCGTTGCCTAGTAGCAAGGGGCCCCTCGTACCGGAACCTAACTCAGGGAGGGAAGTAATGCGCGTACCTGCCTCTCCGGGTGCTAGCTGAAGGCCGGCGACCTCGGGTGGAGACATTAGCACGCGCTGCAGGACTTCGCTCCCTATCCCTTTCTGCGGCCTCTTTTAGAGACATTACCGCCTCACAGAAAGAGACCGCAGACTCCCAGCGGTCGTCGCTGTGCAACATGGCCGTTACCAAGTCGCCAAGCGATCGGACGGCTCCTACGTGTGTCTCGAGCTCGAAACGCTGAGGCGTCCATGCAGCGCACTCAACAAGCGTGTGTAACGCCGTATCGGGTGCGCCGCATTGGCGGCAGTCCGGGGAAGGCAAGCAGCCCACAATGCGAAACAGATACTGGTCGAAACAACCGTGTCCGGTCAGTATCTGAGTCGTCCTGAAGGTCAGGGTTCCGCTGGTGCGGGTCACCCATCTCTCCAGCTGCGGCCTGATTGCATCCACCGTATAGCCGCCGGCCACAGGGTGTTCGAGGTCACGAGACCAGGCGACGAGGCAGGAGGCGGTTTCCCGCTTCCTGACCGTCTCTAATTCGACTTGACAGAAGGTCAGTCCTCTAGCTAGGGCATCCTGCTAGGCGCGACGAACTCTGGACAGGACGTCTGCCTGGAGAGGCCAGGGCAGCTCGCCTGCCAAGAGAGTCGCCGCCGACCACGACACTGTGCGGTACCCCCGTATGGTCCTCACGGCCAGAACCCGCTGCGCGCGGTGCAGCAGGGTTCGGTTGTGGCGGTGAAGCGAATCGAACCAGACGGGCGCACCGTAGAGCGCCATACTCCTCAGGATGCCGGAATAAAGCTTCCGCGTCGCACCCCCCGGCCCCCCCACGTTAGGAAGAAGCCTGGAGAGTGCGCCCGCGGAATTCAGAAGTTTGGGAACTAGCTGCTCAAAGTGCGCTTTGAACAGCCATTTCCCGTCCAGAACTAGCCCAAGATATTTCATCGTGGGCCCTACTCTGATCGCCACCCCCTGAACTGTAACGGACAAGTCCGGGGGAGGATTCCGGAATTTCCTATGGAACATGACGGCCTCCGTTTTCGCGGGGGAGACCCTCAAGCCCAGCCTAGCTATTCGATCTATGACGATCGCCAACCCGTCGTTGGCGACGTCCACGGATTCCGCAAAAGACGCAGCGCGTGCCGTGAGTAGGGTGTCGTCCGCAAAGCAGATCAGCCCTACTCCGGGCCGGACCGTCACCCGAAGGATCCAGTCATAGCCTACGTTCCAAAGGATAGGCCCGAGGACCGATCCCTGTGGAACGCCGCACGCGACACGTCGCCGACCTAACACGTGGTTGGCGGACTCACCGCCCTCCCAAAGGATGTGTCGATCTCGCAGGTACTCGCCCAACAGCCTCGTGAGGTACGGGGGGACTCCGTGCGCGCGGAGCCCCTCCCTGATCGTCTCATGAGGGAGGCTGTTAAAGGCGTTCGCTATGTCTAGCGACACTGCAAGAACGACGTCCTTCGCTTGGACGGCTTCGTCCGTCAACGTTCGCAGCGTCTCGAAGGCGTCCATCGTGGAGCGCCTCCGCCGAAACCCGAACTGCGTATCTGATAGCCCCGGCTCCACAGTGTCTAAATGCTTCACAAGCCGCTCCGCCAAGATCTTCTCGAAGACCTTGGCGACCTCGTTCAGCAACACTATGGGCCTGTAGGCGGACGGATCGTTGGGAGGCCGACCTCCCTTTGGAAGTAGGCACAAACGACCCTCTTTCCATTGCGACGGGAACCTACCTGCGCGAATACAGGCTTCGAAAAGGTCCCGCAGCTGGCTGCGTAGGTGTTTTGCAGCCAGGAAGAGGAGTCGACCTGGGACCCCGTCGGGTCCCGGTGCCGTCTTCCTGCCCCGGAGCCGGTCCAGGGCGACGTCTAGCTCCCCCTCGGAGATGGAGTGAGGCTCCTCGTCCGTGGGGGTGTCGGGAATGGGTGGACCCATACTGGGGGGAGTGAAGATCCCCGGCTCCGGGAAGAGCCCATCGATCACCGACCGGAGCACCTCGGGTTCGAGCGTTTCCGTGACCGTGGATGTGCAAGGCCGCAACTTGTTGCGGGCCCCACGGTACGGGCGCCCCCAAGGGTCCCGATCGAGCGTCTCGAGGAGCTCGGCCCGGGCACGGGCTTTCGATCGCAATATTGCAATCGAAAGGGCCTTTCTGGCCTCTCTAAACTCGCCCACGAGTCCATTTTCCGCGACGAAGTCCGGAGGACGGCGCGCCCTGCAGCGTTTGAGCCTGTGACTGATGATGCGAACTGCCTTTCGCATCTCGCCCAGCTCCTCGGTCCACCAGTGGACCGATTGCTTGCACGGAGGCTGCCGCTTGGAGACGCGTGGCATCGCAGCGTCGCAAACCCTCGTCAGGGTCTTGCGCATGTGCTCTGCCTGCGTATCCAGATTCGCGAAGTCGGCTGGGTAGGCCCAGCTTTCCGAGAGTGCCCGCTCCTCGGCCTGCTCCGGATCGAGCTTGGTAAGGGCCCAACGCGGGAGGAGAGGGGGGCGACGGTGAACAGGGCTCGGACCGGAGGAGGGGGTCGTGAGCTCAAATCTGATGTACCGATGATCAGAGAGCGACTCCACCTCCTCCAGAACCCTCCATCCGGTCACTCTGCGGGCGGCCGCATGAGTGGCGAATGACAGGTCGATGACCGATCCACCCCGCGCGCGCACGCAGGTCTGGACCGACCCCTGGTTCAGTATGGTCAGGCCGGCTTGAAGAGCCCAATCCTCGACCGCCCGACCCCTAGAGTCCGTGAGTACGTTTCCCCAGGAGAGGTGCTTTGCATTAAAGTCGCCCATCACGAAGATCGTTTTGGGCGACAGTCTGCGTACGGCAGCCCCGACGGCGTCCAAGTGAAGCTCGAACTCCGCCAGGGGGCGGTTGCGCGAAAAGTAAACGCCTATGACGACGATACTCCCGCTCTCCGCCACAGCATAGCCCTTTCCTCTTTCGAGACATGTAAGCGGTGTGCCGGACCCGGCTCTGGCCACCACCGCTACCATGTCATCGAGATCGCCCACCCAGTTCCCAGAAGGAGGGACGTAATAAGGTTCACTTATTACGGCTAAATTCGCTTGCCACTCCGCCATCGCCTGCAGGCACAAGTCCTGAGCGGTGGGGGAGTGGTTTACGTTAGCTTGGAAGAACGTTGTTACGGGCGTACTAGGCATTGGAGGTGTCCATTGTCTGTACTCCCGGTTTGCCGGTACGTGGTCTCGCCCGCGAGTGGACGAATTGGCCCCTCACGTAGGGAGGTTTTGTACCTCGGTCTATGCCAGTCCTTGTTAACGTATTGTATAAATACCTGGGGTAGCGCAGAAGGAATCATCTGCTTGTACTGGAAGGCACTCCAAGGGCGTTATTAAAAGTTAGTTATACGCACTTCACTCGGCATAGGAATGACATGAGTAATATAAAACACAGACTTGAGAAATCGGGGAGATTGACGTATGTCATGGGACCGCCAATATACAATAAACTACCGAGTAGAATAACGGAGTCACCATCCGTCGGTTTATTTAAAACACGGCTCAGGAAATGGTTAGTCGAGCACACCTTCTATAATTATGAGGAGTTTATATCCCATAATATGACATAATTTTACTATATTTATGACCTGTGAATTGGTGTAGAAATTGACGTGTAACTTTGTTATGAATAAATGATTTCTGATTTCTTAGTCAGTTCAAATCGTTATATAATTAATATATAACTGACACTGAAATAACTCCGCATTTGTAATATATCATAAAGAATAAATGTGAAAATAATTGCTTATAAATAAAACAGTGCTTATTTAATTGTAGATGTGCTACATAAACAACATTGTTCCGGCTCAAAATATATTTTATAAATTAAAAGTTATTTTCTGTGATATATTTGGTGTTAAAAATTAATACATTTATTAATTATTCAACACCACGTAATTATTATATATACTTATTATTTAATTGACGGCCTCTGTGGTAGAGTGGGCTAAGCCTTTGCCGGTTTATTTTACTGCAACACAGAGCAGAGGCTCCGGGATCGATTCCTAGTAAGATAAATTTCGAAAACGAATTTTCTCCGTTATTTATTATGGTCTGGGTGTCTGGGATCGGCCCCAGAGTGGTCCATTGTATGTTACCCTATAACACAAGCGTATCTTGCTTAATTTAGGGATATACAGTGTGTGTGTTTGTCTGCCGATGTATTTATTTATTTAATTGATTTCTTAGAATAATTTATAATACGACCAATTGTTTCATGCTATGTAACATTTCATGTAAAAAAATCCTATAATATTATCAAATTCTAAACATGCCGTGTCTGTACATTGAAGCTATTAAAAAACAACAAAACAACTGGAATAGACTATATAAACGATGGAGATTTTTTTTTAGATTTCTTGTCTGTTTGTTCGGGATTCACGTAAAAACTACAACGCCGATTTTGATGAGGTTTGGCTGGTCGATAGCGAATTCTTAGAATTAAAATCTGCCCTACTTTTGATCCCGGGAATCTGGTGGATATTAATCTGGGAGTGATTTAAAATGGCCAAATTGAAAAAATAAACGAATTCCAATGCGATTTTTTGACTGCTTGTTGCTTGATTGAACTTTGTGTTATTACATGAAATTTACTTTTACTTTTATTACTCATGTTTTATGTTATTTTTTGCCACGAGCACTTCCCCGGAAGCGAATTATGAATTTTCGGGTGCATAAACATTTACTTATTCCGACATAGCTTATCAAAACGATAGCTAACATCCATTCTTAAAGCTTGCGGTACTTTGTGTCTCAGAAATCCCGCGGGAATTTCAATTTAATCGTGAATGAAGTAGCGGGCATAACCTAGTGCATAAATAACGAAGCACAATTATGGCGATGAAAAGTCGGTATATAAGTGAAAGGAGTTATAACAAGCAGTACGTAAAACCAACTTTAACATACATAATACGTACATACATACGACGTTGTTTACTTTCGTAAATGATATCAGGCATTTTCCCAGTCACTGCCGGATATGATCATTATCGGAGCAATAAAATAACAGTGATAAAGGAAAATAGTGTACTAAGTGTAAGGTAGAATTCAACTTAAGGATTCCGTAGGTATTTCTATGCAAAATTTCTAGAACGCAATATTACAAGGCATAGTGGACAGACCTGTTAAATCAAAAGGTATGTTAGAAGTTATGCAATTTTATTATTTTCCAAATCATGTAAATGTGGTAAATATATAATATAATGTAAGATATTGGTAGTGGAAGCAAGAATCGTTTATACAGAAAATCTTAATCTATTTATATAAATAAAAATGAATTGTAGAAATATATGTACGCGTATAACTTGAGCACGAGTTTACCGATTATGATAAAAGTGTTTGTGTATATTTGAGTCGAACCCCCAAATGCTTTAGATTCACAATTGGGACCGGTAGGAGGCGCTGGGATGGTGTCCTGGATTTTTATTATTTTTAGGCAGAACAACGTGTGTCGAGACTTCTAGTATATAATTATAGTGTTTATTATTATTTTTTATTACAGGAGTTCAGCAGACAGGCAGACGGCCCACTTGATGGAAAGCGGTTACCATCGCCTATGAACATTTGCAACACCAAAGGTGCAAATGCGCAGCTGCTCTCTTAAGGGAGACTGGATCCTGGTTACTAACGCCCGAACACAACTCAAGGTTGTTATGGCGGCATACTCTAGACCAGGGGTAGTAGACATCCAGTCGGGAAAATGCCCTACTACCTGGCAAAGTTGGATGTCATTTATCTGTCATACTGTCACAAAAGCTTCTTATTTGATACCAGACAATAACCTAAAATTTGGTTGACGTTGGTGCTGGTACAATATTTAAATAAAACATTACCTACTTAAAAATATGACAAAGGTGGTAGTGTTTGATTCAAGATCTCAATGTTTATATTCTTCTTACTTCATGGTATCATTAATTAAAAAGTAATTTCCTTGGGCCACCACTTCACTCATGTAGGTACACAACGGTTCACTAGAACGTTGCTTATGCGCACAGTGGACGAGGATATATGGAATTCGCATCTAGCTGAGGTTTTTTTTTTAATAACAATACTACGGACTCGAGGTCCGTACCCTTTTTACAACTTGATTACTGATATGGATTTTTTGAGTTTATACACGCTTATTATTATCTTTTGTTATAGTGTTGTGACATTGATTTTGTGGTTTTTATGTGGTGTTGTGTATCTTAAGAATAACTTTTTTTTTCTAATTTTAATATTAAACTTATACTTATGTAGAGTGTATCTGTTACAAGCTGGTGTTGTGAGAGAGTGCATGTGCAGTGTGTGCCTTATGTCTATACCTATATATATATATTATCTTAACTAGTGCCATGTATGTTGCTTTTTCTTTGCCTAGGTTATTAATTTTTAGGCTCTTTGTGTGTCTTGGTTTGTTTGAAAACTGTGCGTGTAATGCAATGCAGTGGTAGTGCGCGTTGGTAGCTAGTTGGTAGCGTTGTCTAGCTGAGGTTTTTTCCACACCTCTACGACATGCAGTTTTTCTTCAAAAAAGGTAGCATAAAATGTTTTCCAGGCCAGCAGTGCATTAGTAACATGCAAACTTCTGATGATGCAAAAGTCCATAGGCGATGGTAACCGCTTTCCATCAGGTGAGCTGTCAGTATGTCTGCTGTACCTACTTTCGCAATAAAAGCGATGTTTTACAGATCAGGAATAATATATATCGGGAAAGTAATGAGTATAAGCTGGGTACTAAAACAGAGAAACGAAATCATTGGTGAAATTAATTTTAATATAATTTTTTTCCACAATTTTATTCCGCAAGAATTTTTTCCACAAAATGTAATGAAATTATTGTTAATTAGCAAAAATTACAAGATTCCCTTAAGCAATCGTGATATTGATCAACTTATTTTTCTTTTTGTGTTCCAAAACAATAATAGTCATAATTTCAATTATCGCCTCGGATTTAGGTGATCATAAACTATTATAAATAATAATAAACTTGTAGTTTCTCTTAAGGAACCTTGAGGGCTAACAGTCATTCGGATGTCATAACAGATAATGAGAATTTGTTGAGACAAAAATATTAAGTTACCTTGAAGGCCACCGATCGTCCGTAATCGTATTGGTTCACTAAATAAATAATAATATCTTGTATAAGGTTTCTGTTTATTCTAGTAGCAGTATGAGCTTTCACCAAAAGTCTATTTTGATTAGACACGGCGAATAATAATGCTCTGATTCTATTACAAAGTAGAATTAGAGATTAGTAGAATAATAAAAGAGCAGGTATAAAATACACTTAGTATCAATAATAAATTAAATTGCTATTTTATTAATGACCTGACTTGGGGAGAGAAAGATGGAATGCTTCTACGTCTTAAAGAAAGATCTACCGCCGAATGTATTGTTATGCCTCACAGGACGAGGCCCCAGCAGGAAACAGCTGGACAGCCACAGATAGCTGTTTCAGCGATATCGAGCTTGATGGGCTTCTCGACTCCGTGGGGGCGGATTAACGGAGACTTTAAGCCTAGTGGCAGAGCAGCAGCCCAGAAGCACCTCCCGTGAGGTTCAACTTCGGATCGATCGCTGCGGGGGCAGATGACTCTATCGGATTAAGCGGCCCTGGCAGTATATACAAACTGTTAAAATTATATCTCATTTAAAAACGCACAATAGAAACATATTAATTCGATTCAAAGTTATGTGGGACGGCTAAAGGTAAATAGTAATATTGCGAGTGTTTCAAGTACGTACAACTGATATACTTAACAAAATCCTTTTACCTTTTACAACTACATTCTTTAATGTCCTATTGCACACTGTTATGGCTTTGCTCCATTTGGAATAATCTCGGGGTTAGTGACTGCGATAATGATAAGCTGCATTAGTGTATATAATAACATACGTTATCTGTTAATGTTTAACGCCATTAACAATTTATAACAATATCTCATCACAAATGACGCATTAAACCCTTAGCTACAGCTGCTTGACAGAGTCACTAACACTAGTAGTCTATATCGATACTAGTCGGCCTTTGATAATATCACTTACTATCCATTGGATGACTGCATTCACAGAAGAGTGGATACTCACAACATGACAGTGCTTTTACCGCAATGAGAATTATTGAGTTTATCTGTCTCCTTCTAACAGTACGAAGAAAGACAAAGACGAAACACTCTGCTCTAGTTTGCTGGCGTGGATTAGTTCAGCACTGGGATTGTTCCTGGTTAAATTTATAGCTTGGGCTAACGTTAATACCATTGTTACAGCCGATTTGATGTCTACGCTGTGAAATAGCGCAATGTAACCTAAAATATGTTGTTAGTGTATTCCAATTTTTTCTTACTATTATAGTCTTTAGAAATGTTACAGATTTTGTTAAATATCACGAAACAATAGCTATTTTAAAGCAGATGTTTATTGATATGTTGTAGTGGATAACAAGGTTATTTAGTAAATATGATAAATACTGTTATATTTACTAAACGTTTTGGCGGCATTTGTAAAAGGCATTAACAAGTTGCTGGACATCTTAAATTGCGAACATTTAATTGACGGTAGCTTCAAGAAATTTACAGTATTTAAGAGGTGCGTGATGCATGGCAGACAAAGTTGCTGCCTGGAGATACGATCTTCAGAAAACTGAGTAAGTGTTACATTTGTTTTTTTTATTTTAAAATGTAATGTGTTTTTAAATATCTATAATGTTGAGATGTTATGAAGACTTTGAAATAGTGAGTTGTTGAAGATGTGAGGAACGGCGTGACTATAAGGGGATTGGAGGTCACCGGGCGAGGTTGGACCCATTCTTTATGTCATCTTGGTAATATATCTAAAAATATTGCTATGAAATGATTGAATAAAGTTATTTTTTCTTAATTTAAAATGCGAAGTTTCGATGATGCTTACAATACTTAACTGCGCTTGGACATAACTTAACTCACTAAAATAGATAAATTTCAGCAGTCCGTAGATATCTAAATATTAGAAGTTTGTAAAAAAACTTTTATAAGTTAATACTTCTTATCAAACGCTAGTATTTAAGTTATACTATTTTTAAACAAAACAATTGGGGTGGATATTCAATTCAGTATAAGTTTAAATTGTAATATTTCATTTGTTTTCAGTCCTATATCATTTCTTGAACAACATACCTACAACCGCCAGATTAGCGCTAATTCTATCCTTAAAAGTTAGATTTCCTGGATATCATGTGATTTGTCAGTTTGTTTTTGCAAACAAAACATATTGAATAAATGAATGAAAGCTCTTTATTGTTACCATAAACTTAAATCTAGTCGGTAAATATGGGTATTTCCTTGAAACAATGGGCGGCCCTATCGCTTATCTATAGCAATCTCTTCCAGCCAACCCGGTGTCGATGGAGATATTGGGCGTAAAATAATCGTAAGTACAAAATAGAATAGAATAGAATAGAATATACTTTATTGTACAAAAATGCTACATAAAATCAAGAACATTAAATACAAGTACAATCGGCGGTTTTATCGCCCATGGCGATTTCTTCCAGACAACCTTTGGATGGAGTATAGGAAGGACAACAAAAGTCGGTAGTTGCTAAACCAGCACTCGTACAATAATTTCGTTTATTAATAAAAAAAATAATAGTTATATATATGATAATATATATACTAAAATAAATACACATATTATATTATATTCATACAAAAGTAAACAATAACACTATAGCTTGAGGTAGTAATCTTTAACTAATCTGTTAAAAGAAGGTAATGATCGTGTCTGCTTGATGTTTAGAGGTAATGCATTCCATAGTTGAATGGCCTGGATGGTAAAACACTTGTTGTAAAAACTTGTTCTGTTTACAGGCGTTTTCAGTTTCAAATTCTCTGACAATCTTAAGAATCTTGAATCACTGTAATTAAGGAACTGAAAGCGTCCCTTGAGATAAGCTGGGGACTTAGGATTAAACAAAATGTTGTGAAGAAGAGATAGGATATGTGCATTCCGGCGAAGGCGGATGGGAATCCACTTGAGTTTAATGCGAAATTTAGATATATGATCTAATTTGCGTAGCCCAAATATGAAACGTATGCAAAAGTTTTGAAGCCGCTCAAGTTTATCAAGTTGATATTCTGCGAGATCAAGATAGCTGACATCAGCGTAGTCGAGGATAGGAAGGAGAAGAGACTGAGGAAGTGAGATCTTGGTGGTACACGGTAAAAAGTTCCGTAAGCGCCGCAAGCTAGCAGCCGACGCAAACACTTTCCGACTGACCTCTTGCACCTGTGGTCCCCACGATAAGAATTTATGATTCGGATACAAGTGACGAGTCGTTGTGAATAATAAATACCCGTTCATTTATAAAATATGTAGTTTCGTACATAATATTCACAAAGCCGAAAGAAGTAACATCAAATAAATAGTAAGATTAAAAGGGATTAAAATATCTACATTTCGTAATGACCTTTTCTCTGTGTCTCTCATGTCACATCACAATTGACAATCCATCCTTTAAAAATCTCGCCTGCCAGGCAGTGGGCGAAAAGGTTTGTTTCGCCACACCAGTATAGCATGAATGTTCATGCAATTGAATGTTGCCAGCATATCTGTGAAATGAGCCGGAATACTTTGGGTATTTATATAAACAGCATTGAAATTCCTCGTCTTGTCAGAGAATTGTGAGGTTAAAACATCGTTGAGTGATGGAATGCTACTGAAGCTGTCATCATCGCTACATGCAGATTGAAAATCGTCATTACTACTACTACTCAAGCTGGACATATAATAACAAATTTGAAAATATAAGCAGAAATAAAAAGCTAAAAAATTGGTATGAATGTATAAAATATATAAGTAGGTGTAAAATAAATATATAAATAAATATGATATATATTATAGACAAAAGCAAAAATATTTATAATATATGAAAATAATCTCCACCTGCCAGTTGAATGTATTTACATATTATGACATCTTAATAGGTTTTACAAAATACAAAAACAATTAAAGCAACTAAAATAAAAACTACAACAATAATTAAGAAAAAAAAACAGAGTTAAGGATATAATTATATATTATATTTTGCAATACCTAGAATAACACAACCCGGTACATGTTACCTAATTTAAATACCTCTCATTGCTTAAGTACAACGCTAATAACTAATTCATATTAAAAATTACGCCTAACAATTGTATTTTAAGGCAATGTGTACAAGACTTGATCATAGATAATACTTTATATATAAATTGTGTTCATATCCTCTACACTTCTATACATAAACAAATTATATAAATTTAAATAACTAAATACATACTAGTCAATGTCAAACAAGAAAAAGGGAAACATAAAAATAGATTAAGAATACTTTATAAGTAAAATAATGAGTGGTAAAATGGCTTAAGAAATGTTATATTTTTTATTACAAAATGAAAAACATAGACCTTTCCAAGGGTGATGAAAGTGTATCCGTCTCCTTTATTAACCCACTACTTTTAACTAAATATGGTGTAAGCCACTGCTGTACTTAATGCAATACACTTACAATAACAATATTTCAGTATGCTCAGTTACTTACTACAATTTAACATCAAAAAATGATAACCTGAACATAATACAATTAAACAGCATATCATTTAATACCAATGTCGACCCGGGTTGCATAACAATGAATAAATTAATAATAATAAAAAAAGAGATTTAATATTTTCTTTTTCACTTTCTAACAACACGTTTAACTTTGGTGACTGTAGCTTTGACAGGAGCCTCCTTTGAATTTACGTCTACGGAGATCTTATTCAGGTCACTTAAAGATAAAACTCGATGACGAACATCACCAGCGTCCTTGACAAATATTTGACCTTCCCAGGTCCAGCATCTTGAAAGACCAAACTTCTTTCGGGCTGCCATGAATATATCGTGGCGAGTTTTTGTGAGAAATTCGGACATTGTAATGCCTGATCCTTTTAGTTTAGTTTTAAGTTGCCAAATCTTATCACGAATACTGATATCATAGAATTTAATAGCTATGGGTCTGCTTTTTTGGTTTTCATCAGGTCTTCCAAGTCTATGACAACGTTTAATATATTCTACTGAAAAGTCGATGAGGACAAGTCGGGTTTTCATAGTTTCTGTAATACTTTCCGCTAATTTCCTTTAGCCCATGAATTAACAGCATCTTTCTACATAAATACAGTCTTTAGAAACTACAAAAAAAATAAAAAATATTTATACTACTACGTACATGCGAACTATACTATAATTCTATTTAATGGAACATTTTTAATTAATAGACAAATAATGGTATATATTGAATATTACATCGCATATTTTTGATTTGCTATATTTTAATGGACATCAATAGAGACCCTCAAATAGAATATGTACAAGATGTTCACCAATTATAGTGCAAATAGCGTGACCGTATATAACGTTCTTAGCAGGCCGAGTGTGAAACCGGCTTGCACGGATTCTGACAATGGTCGCCGAGGCATTGTGCGGCGCAGGCTGTGTGTAGCCCGGAAAATTGGATGTCGCCACGAAACTTACGATTCCACACCTACTTACCACACTTACGCTAGCTTTCTCTCTAATGCAATAAATGTTCTTAGAACACCGTATTTTATTAGTTCGCAAAGGATAGCTTGGCTATAAATAAATAATTATATTTATTAGTAGATACATCTATCTATTTAAGCTTAATCTATAATATAGTTAGTATTATTATCTAAAACAACACATAAAAAACCAAAAAATAAAACTACTATATACATCTTTACAAAGAAAATATGGAATCGAGGTAACTGTCGATGGAGAGCACTTCCCAAAATTCTGGCCGCGTATATATAGCAAAGCTTAATGTGTTGCCCACAATGGAGTATTTGGTCACACGAGACTTCTTTCAGTCGTATTGAAAGTTCTCGATAAAATTTATAAGCCTTGCGTCGTCACGCCTCCATACTTTCAACACCGAAAGCCACGAATGCATATTTGTTGGATTTTAGTATATGGTTCTAGACAGCCGATGGGACTTTTCGGCTCACTTCCAGCAGATGGCCCCCAGACTCAAAAGGGCGGCGGGCGCACTCTCGCGCTTGCTGCCCAACGTCGGGGGGCCAAATGTGACGTGCCGAAAACTCTTCGAGGGAGTCATGCGCTCTATGGCCCTTTACGGGGCCCCGGTGTGGGCGGGCGCCCTGTTGGCTCGCAACGTCGCAACGCTGCGACAGACACAGCGTATGCTGGCCGTCAGAGCCGTCCGAGGATATCGCGCGATATCCTTCGAAGCGGCCTCCCTTCTAGCCGGTGCTCTGCCGTGGGATCTGGAGGCCAGAACACTGGCCTCCTTGTACGTGTGGCGCAAGGAAAAGGAGGCCAGTGTTGGCCGACCTGCCCCCCGCGAGATAGAGGGGCGCAGAGACGAGTTGCGCCAGTTCCAGGTGGCAGAGTGGGCGGACCGCCTTCTGAAACCCAGCGCAGGCCTCGCCGTTATCCAAGCGGTGAGGCCAATCATGCCAGAATGGCTGCAGAGGCGTCATGGCACCCTGACGTTTCGCCTGACGCAGGTCCTCTCGGGGCATGGTTGCTTCGGGAGGTACCTGTGTCAAATAAGGCGCGAACAGATTTTTTTCTAGATTTTCATTTCCTATTTCACCCTATTCAAAGTTGCTTTACAATATATATGTGCAGCTGAGCTCTTTGATCTGATCCTGCCATCTCGCTTCCATCATCGAACAACCAGACGCACCGGAATGCGGCATCGATATATGGTGGATATTCCACCTATAAGAACGAAGCGCTTTGTATCCAGCTTCAGTTGCAAAGTTGTTGCTTCAGTTGCAGTTGCTTCAGTTCAGGAATGGAACTCATTGCCGGAGTCTGTCTTCCCCGATACGTATAACCCGGGTGTCTTAAGTCCCGTGTGAATAGGTACCTTCTAGTTAACCGTGCTACATCCTAGATCACATCTTTGCGCCACATAGGGCAAGATTGTGGTCAAACGCGAACCTATACTACAATTGAAAAAAATATATATATATTTCTTTGATAAATTTCATTATGATCCGTTTAGCAGTTTAGTTTGCTGAAAGTAAAAAAATATAATTTTATGGAAGAACTATACAATTAAAATTTATACAAACGGTTAAAAAGTTTTTTAATTTAAATACAATGATTAAAAAATTGGTGTTATAAAATACTCCTATATTAATGTATTTACGATCACAAGTTTTTATGTTGTTTTAAAGGAGTCCGCAGTCACAATAAGGATTGAAAGTTTATATGAAAAATGTATTACCTCGTAAAAATACTCGTAGAATAAAGAGTCACTGATGTTCGTAATATCTGGAAAGAGAGCTTATAAAATAATCATAGGCTGCCGATGCTTATACTATATTGAAACTTCTCTTGCTGGTGGAGCCTCCTAATCTTCTCTATTATGGGTTAGCTGTTTTACTTCTTTGTTCCACTTGTACTCGCCTTGGCCTTCCATTCCCTCTCCTTGCTTTTTAACCGACTTCGAAAAAAGGAGGAGGTTCTCAATTCGTCGGGATCATTTTTTTTTGTTCGGCGCGGAATAGCTTCCAATTGGTCCCCTAAAAATTTTACATAGTTTGGCCCAGTAGTTTTCATTTTATGGACATTTTTCATGGAAATAATTTTCACTCCGTTCCATATGTTCGCCGATTACTCCGTCATTTATGATCCGATTTACGTGATTCTTTTTTTTGTTCGACGCGGAATAGCTGCCATGTGGTCCCCTAAAAATTTGACATAGTTTGGCCCAGTAGTTTTCATTTTACGAACATTTTTTTGTTCCCGGTTCTTGGGACCTATATTTTTTAAGAAGCGCGGCACCATTCGTAGGTCCACCCATACATAGCTAGACACTAAAAATTAACAAATAAAATTTAAAAACTTCGTTTAAAAAAACCGACTTCAAAAACTAAAAAAACTAAAATGTATAAAATAACTTATTTCTAAAGCTATTATTATTAATATATATTATCTAAAACATCTTGAAGTCTTATGTACTTCTTATGTTTTTCATAATTCACGTAAAAAGTACTGGGCTGATTTCCATGCGTTTTCCGGTGATCGACAGCAAATTTGTAACTTTATAATTTGCGCTACTTGCTGTATAATGAATCCTGTGAGGATTTTCATGGGAGCGGTTTGTAGATTTTTGCGCGCAAAAAATCAGCTTATTAAACATTATGTTAAATTATAGAGAACTACTGTTACAGTTATTTAGTAGCATAGTTGTTCTTTTCATGTTTCTTTTTAAAGTTTTTAATTTATTTTGTTATGAACCCGCTTATTTCTAAACGATGCCATCGACTATTTCCTTAATTGAATAATAATGTTATATATTTTTTTATGTTTTGTATAGAGTAAGTAGTTCTTTATAATTTAACATAACTTTATGTAATAATATTTATCTCAATATGTGATTATCGTGTGCAGATTATAATTCAAAATCTCTCAATTGTATATAGACGGTATTCACTACATTTTATTTTCATGTTGGCAGACGCGACAGATTTATACTGTGTAATAATAAATTTAATTTTATCACATCTAAAACTTTAAGTATAATATTTAATATGCCTTATATAAAATATTATCAAAAATTACCACCACCATTCATAACCCTTCAATTAAAATAGTTTATCAATGACTTCAATCCCCTATCGGTTGTGCCAATATGCTAAGTTTCTTATACCGTAAAATTGTTGGAGGGATGGCGAGATGTTTTAAAATGCTTGTCGAGTGTGAAGAGTCAGTGTATAAAATGTCAAAACAGTAATTTTCTGATTATAAATGTAATGACCAGCTGCTGTTCTGTTATTACCATAAATCCTTCTTCGTTGTTACAAATATTACACTAGGCTATATACAATAGGGGGTTAATAGCTCCTTTTTCTTGAAGGGTATATTAATTTCATCAACCTGAAGTTTCATTGTTTTATTTTTATTTTCTTTTTTATTGCAGGAGTTCAGCAGACAGGCAGACGGCCCACTTGATGGAAAGCGGTTACCATCGCCTATGGACATTTGCAACACCAAATGTGCTACAAATGCGCTGCTGCTCTCTTAAGGGATTATTTCCTAAATACCTACATATATTTAGTAAGTAAATGTTCATTCTACTTACAGCGGGGTTCGAACTCTATGTTCAACGACATTGTTTCTATTAACCGTTTATGTAAATACAACTACCAACTGTATAACTATCTTAAAGAACTTTTTCCTCGATAAGTAAAGATTACGTGGGTTGGTTGCGGAAAGAAATGGTAATGCTTCTGCAAAAGTAGCGACGTAAGACTTAAAGGGCAAAAGGAAACAGTTATGAAAGAAGTTAAGTGTGAACAGCTTGCTCTATTGTAATGGAGGATTGGGTAAATGAAAAGTTTTCGGATAATTCTTTCCGTGTAGTGTTTCCTTTCAACTTACAGACGTTCCGTTTACTTCAGTGTGAGTTCAAGATAAGTAAGTCTTTGAAAAAATAATAGCGGCAATCATTTGTTTTCTTTTGTAGTATTTAATGGAAATATTGTGATGTTCTTATTTTGTATTGGGTTTTAGATGATAGTAATTACCTACGTCCGCCATTTTGTTCCGTGTGTGACTTGGGGAATTAAAACATAATTACATCTTAATTCAAGATAAATTATTGTTTTAATAGGGCTTAATGAAATGCATATAATATTAGTGTATTTATTATATGAATTTCTTTGATCCCTTTCCCGCCTATTCAAGATAACTTGTCGATAGACAAAGAAGAAACAATCTATTATATTTTATACTTGAAATAGTAGTTTGCACTTAAATTTTAGTATTTGTTTAAATCACACACATAGATAGACTGCAATATTATTTATTGTATTGATTTTCTCACTGACATTATTAATACAAATTCAATTGCACATCGCACAAAAACCTGCACATCGAGATAACCGATGTGTCATACCTGCCAAGCCGCATTGGACAAGCGTGGTAGGTATACTGTCCGTTCCCCTATAGCGGGAGGCCCGAGCCCAGCACTGGGACGCTTGTGGGCTGTCATTATTTTATTATAGTTGAGCCTAAGTTTCGCCGAATATTGCAAAATATGCTTCCACTAGATACTTTATGTTGTCACTGATATCTTTGTGTGAATAATCCGGACAAAGACAGTTATATTAATTAAATGAACATTTATGTAAAATAGAGGGTATGTTGTTGATCTCAAGCAATGTGCCTATTTCATTTACACATAATTACATATTTCAACGTTGTTACAAGAAAATTAATATACGACAATGAATACTATATATTAAGTAAAGATAATTTTAATTAGTTTGAGTAAGGGAACAAAATTTAAGTTACGGGAAAAGGAAATTCTCACAATACTCAAATGATGATTTCTAATTATCATCTTAATTATTATTTATTATTTTATTAACCAAATTGGGTCGTTTTTCGTCTTACGTCAAAGGGAGGGTTTGCACTGAAAATCAGCGTTGTGTAGGCTATAGCTCCGGCGCAGCAATATGCTGAGTGCAAACCTTGTTTGCTGAAGATGCGGCGTACAGATTTTCAAAATATGCTCTGTATAAAAATGTATAAGAAATGTAATTGAGTCGCTATTTTTGCAAATAAAGTTTCTTTCTTTCTTTCAAGTCGATATAAACTCGTAACTTCTGTCTTTCAATATAGACGAATCAACGAAAGTGATATCAATGTCATTGATTACCGTCGTCTCCTTTCAGTTTTGTGCCTTCGGACGGATCAACCAAATTCTATCAGTTTGGTTGATCCGTCTAATGTTAGCATTAACAATTTTTATTTTTAGAAGTTATTGAATTTTAAATTTTATATTAAACAGAAACCATTTTAACAATTTGTTTCTGATGTAAAACAAAGTAAGCCGTGTTAATTTAGTAGACACTAAGAAAATACTAACTTCTTATTTAATTAATAATTGGCATTTTAATTTTAATTTAGCTTTTTAATATAATATCTTTTGTGCAGCCTTGCAGAGATTTGGGTAAGAAAGTACCATATTATTATATTAACTATTTGGGCAGGGTTTCCCTTTTATTATTGTTCAGCCTTTGATGTGACTACTCACACCGCACAGTAAGCAATGAACACCGTTTTTTTATATATTTGACTTGACTTTATGTTGTTGGTCCGAAGACCTCACAACTTTACCGGGGTCTTTGGGGCGAGCGCCTTCGCCAGGCGAAGGCGCTCGAGCCCGGGGGCAACTTGCTTGAGGGAGCTCCCTAGGGAGTTTTACCTCGGCTGGACTGTTGCCATGAGAGGGGGATGAATCTGATGATGCCCGCCAATGGGCGACACAATGAAATAATTGAGAACGGGCGTCGGGTAATATAAAGCCCGAGAAGAAGGATCCCGGCAGAGCGGGATCGGCGGTTCGCGGCGGCCTACGCTATCTTACTGCCGTTTCGCAACGTGTTATGGCTGGGAAAGAAGAAACGGCGAAAGAAACTTCCCAGCAACACGCCTAGTCTATCCTGTGGGGGGGCTATGTCTCCTGGCGTCCCTCTCGAGGACATGGAGAGATCGTGATTGGCGTTGTCTGAGACGCCGCCGTCTATGTCTGTCTGTCGGTGCCTGCCACCCTGCCGTCCTAACCGCGGGCGGGCTGATCCGGGCCAGCCGTTTTGTAATAGCGTCGACCTTGTCCGTAAGGACATTACGCGGTCGTCGCACGAGAGCCTTTCACCGAGGCTTGTAATCGGACGCGGATGAACACCGTCTACACGCCACTCTGCCTTATATACGAAAATGCTACCCTACAAAAAGATTAACAATAAGATTGCATCATTGCTAAAAATAGCAATTACATCATAGTGTTGCCAGGATCATAAAAACAGCACTAAAACATCTAGACGATAATTTAGCGGGCTTATAAAATTAACTAACCGGTAGAAATAGTAATTTCATTATAAATTTAATTATCTGATGAATCGACTAAAAATATTATTATCTATGACTATTGTCTATGTGATATTAATATACCCTATGGTTCTCATGACTACCGTGGTGGACATCGTGTAACACTTTATAAATAACTATAGTAGTCTCTATTGACAAAGATTCAAGACATAACAAAAATAAAAATAGACGTTCGGACATATGGACATGACGATTTTATAATGGTCCCCTTTTTGTTAACACCGCTGTGGAAACCCTAAAAGCCAAAGAATATCTAAGCTTGTTAAAAGATTGTTTGCCGAGTTATTTATAATGCAAGGCCGCACTTCTATTCGGGGACTTATTCTATTTTACGTGGCCATCAAAGAGGTTAGTCAGATGAACTGTAAACTGTCCCTAAAATGCTCTCGGAATTGATTCATGGCTATAAAAGCGCGGTTGAAAAGAAAATCTTTTGAGTAAAAATATTCTATGATCCTATATCCGGGAAAGGGTGCTTCAGATTCAATAGGGTAGTTAGCTATAAGATTATGCATAGTATTATGGTATGGGAAATTTTAGTACTATATGTAATGTTGACGCGGAAATGGTTTTGCATATGTTTACTCTTCCGTGATAAAGTCATAATTGTAATATTTGTCGTGTGATAATTATATAACAAAATATGTATAATAATAATTTATTATTTATTTCAAAAACATAACAATTGCAATCAAAATTAAAGTCATGAAGTAGGTACAAAGATTAATAGAACAAACAGTAGAGCATTTTCCTGCGTAAAGGGACATATACTAAAAAATCTTAAAATTATAACATATTACATAACTCTTTCAACCAATAATGCTTTCAGTTATAGCTAGCATTAAACTTTAAATATAATCTTTACTCATTTGCTTAATTAAATCACATTTTAAAATACCTGATCTCGTTATCAAAGGCGTTACGTTTAGGGATTGTATAAGTTTAAACAGATGACTAAAAGCCATTATAAAAGGTCAAGTTATTTAAATATAAAGCTATTTAGTTCTCATCTCAAAGGAACTAGTTGTAACGAGATATTACTACGGGGAGTTGCTTTATGACATTGCTAAAGTTGGGAGATAGCTAGACATTCTAGATAATGTATTGTGACTGCACGTCTTTGCCGTCTATCTAGAAGTATGAACATTATCAAAATGTTACAAATAATTGCGCTATATCCTAATAAGCGATAAGCTAAAATTTATCTATCTGTACATTATACATTTGAAGAGTGGAGTTTCTAAAATTAACTTAATATAGAGAAAAATATCAAGGCACTTATAGGATCAGCAGATTCTGAAAATAATATTTTTAGAGTTTTTGTCTGTTAGAGCATCATATTGAAACCTCTAAAGGAATTCAGGTCAACTTAACTTAGGATACTTTTTATCCCGATAAACGACATCATTTCCGTGAGATGCATAAATATATGTAAAAAAATGGTAACTAGTGCATATAGTACAACAATACTTGCACTATTTTTTGTTCTAACTATACCTTTTTATCCGTGCAGGAACGGAGAAAGAATATAGTTTCCTGCTGCCGGGTGGCCTTTTTTATATATTTTTTAATGCAGGAGTCCAGTAGACAGGCAGACGGCCCACTTGATGGAATGCGGTTACAATCGCCTATGGACATTTGCAACATCAAAGGTGCTGCAAATGCGCTGCTGCTCTCTTAAGGGAGACTGGAACCTGGTCACTAATGCCGGAACACAACTCAAGGTTGTTGTGACGACATACTGTAGACCAGGGGTGGTAGCCATCCAATCGGGCAAATGCCCTACCACCTGGCTGTGGGTTGTTTAGTCGCCTCTTACGACAGGCCGCCCGGCCGCCGAAAATTGTATTCTTTCTCCGTTCCTGCATAGATGGCCTGTCGTAAGAGGCGACAAAACAGGTAGTTGGGTATTTGCTCGAATGGGTGGCGACCACCCCTGGTCTAGAGTATGCCGCCATAACAACCTTGTGTTGTGTTCTGGAATTAGTGACTAGGTTCCAGTCTGCTTTAAGAAAACAGCAGGGCATTTGTAGCACCTTTGGTGTTGCAAATGTCCATAGGCGATGGTTACCGCTTTCCATCAAGTGGGCCGTCTGCCTGTCTGCTGAACTCCTGCAATAAAAAATAGAAACCTCTGTCTAACTGCGTTTATGGCACACTTTCTTGTCAAATATAGTTTATATAAACCCATTGTAAAATACAACTGCATCTCTCAAAATAAGCATTTACGCGATCATGTTTTGCTTTACTGCGCGAAAATAAAACAACTTAGGTGAGTGAGATATAACGCCGAACTCACGAGGAGCGAATAAATAAAACAGATTCCGTCAGATCTGAGCCACGTCATAAAACAACACAGGGGTCTCTGAAATATTTATAGGGAGATACTGATTTTGCGAAGGTGCAGGTGCTGCCAGTATATGGGGGGTGTACACCTTCCTGAATTTACAAATAGACGTTTTTGGAGAAAATCATACACGAAAAGTTTTGTTGATACATATTGTTAGCACGTTTCGCATGTACGTGATGTTTGTTGCTTTCGGCATTTTAGTTCGGTAGAATGCGATGTTTCTTTGTGTGAGTTTTGACATGTGATTGGATGTTTGATAATATTGAAAAAGCGCTTTTAAATTAATCAGATACGACTCATTGATAGCTCGTTGCAGATTTTTGATTTGAAGAGAATGAATTCAGTATTATATTGGACGGTGGCACCACTTGGCATATTCAAATGACGATTTGATTGCCATTCATGATTTTACAGTCTTATTGTTATGAGCATTTGCGAATTGCGGGAATTTGAATACAAGCGATTTAGTAAAACCCAAAAAGTTGCATACTGAACGATTATCAGTTTGTGATTGTCTTTTTAATAGTACCCATTACACCTTTGCTGTCACGTCCCGGTAGAAAGAGTATGGTTAAGAATCGCAGAAGAACGTGAAAGGTATGGACGCACTCGTCTGACAAATAGGAAAGTTGAAGACTATGCGAAGTTAAAGAAAATACTAGGAAAGCAGGATTAAACATGTGTTTCTCGAATACAGGTGCAGTGAGCATCTAATATTAATCGGTCAACGGTATTTTACAGCCATAAGCTAATTAAGTTGGTGAAATTATATATGCGGAGTTCACTTGCCACAAGTGCTATTAGTGCAATTACACAATAACAGATCTAATTTATTTCTCAACAATTTAGAAAAACCTATTCAAATTATTTTAGTCACGATTATCAACTTCCACAGTTACAAAATAAACTAACAACCCCAGTAGAGCTCCTTCCATGCAATCTCAGCATCACGATAAAACCAAGTGAATTTGTAAGTGAACTGCACTTATATTGTAATTTGATAGCACATACGCACGTACACGAGCATTAAGCGACTACAAAATCGGTTTTCTTTAATGAATCTGCACTCGCTTGCGTCTTCTAATCCGATTCCGCAAAGGAAACACATTTTTAAATCCAGTTCTTTAGGAATGTTATACAATTTTATTTTTCAGCTAAGTCACAAATTGGCATACAAAGAAGGTCATTCAGAGAAGGTCGGTCATACGGTCTAGAACCATTAGCCTTTAAAATAGACGTATGTTATTAAAGTGTTTTCTACTGCCAACATATGCGGACAGCTCTGTAGATTAGTGATTTGTTTGAATGCGGTACATTCAATTTGACAGTGAAAGTAATAGAGATAGTTTTAATTGTCATTTAAAACTTATTCTCCTTCATTTAGTACATATGTATTGCGCTTAAACGTCATAATTTTCATGAGTAAAACTGATTATTAAACTATTTCTTAAAGAGTAATTAAAACTATTTCTATTTTAAAAGTAAAATATACACATTGTATTGTTTCATAGAGTTCACTCTTCCATGTAGATTATACCCACCAAAAGAAGGTGTTAATAAAAAAGTATTGTTACGTACGAGCGGGGGTACGCACTTGTGGATTGGAAGAAAACACCAGTTTTTAATTTAAAAGCTTTTATTGACTTACAAAGCCGCGCACAGTACCTCCCTGTAGAGTTGCTGTCCTTAAACACACGACCAACGATGCACAATTCCGACGATAAGTTGTCACACCCTCAATACCGTCGCCGATATTGCGTAGACCACCTCCGAAATTATCGCGTGTAGCTCGCCTCTGGTTCCTCTCTCGAACTACGCTACACACTTCCTTCACGTATCTATCCACCAAACTTGCCACTAAATTCACCACTTGATTCGTCTCTGTACTCTATTAATCTTCTCTAACAACTCTTTAGTATCGCACTTGTTGCTTCACCGTCTTAGACTGACTCAACTTTTAACTCTTAAACTTTCAACTCTAAACTGCCCGGTAGGTGCGCCTTACGCTGTTTATATACCTGGAAGAATTTTCTAGAACCCATCTATCTATCTCTGTCTTTTCTTTCCCGAACATTCTGTTCGGGAACTTTCGTTTATACATCTATCTTTTTCTAACATCTATCTATCTCTTTCCTTCTTTCGTCGTCTATCTCTGTCTAATATCTATTTATCTCTTTCTTTCATTTATCTTCTATCCTTTTCTAAATATATCCGTCCTTGTCTTTTTGTTCTAGATTTTTCCAGACTTTTCCAAAAGTTCTAAAACTAACTAGATGGTTCCACCATCATTCGCCACAGTATTTACCATCAGGTGGAATGCTAGTATACTTTCCTGTATAAAAAAATACATTATATTGCACACAATTAAGATAATATTATACTGTGTTGAACTTGCTTTGTTTTCAATATTCTAGTGAGCTTTATTTTTAACCGACTTCGAAAAAAGGAGGAGGTTCTCAATTCGTCGGAATCTTTTTTTTTTTTTTTTTTTGTTCCTTTTTTTTTATGTATGTTCGCCGATTACTCCGTCATTTATGATCCGATTTACGTGATTCTTTTTTTGTTCGACGCGGAATAGCTTCCAATTGGTCCCCTAAAAATTTTACATAGTTTGGCCCCGTAGTTTTCATTTTATGGACATTTTTCATGGAAATAATTTTCACTCCGTTCCATATATTCGCCGATTACTCCGTCATTTATGATCCGATTTACGTGATTCTTTTTTTGTTCGACGCGGAATAGCTTCCAATTGGTCCCCTAAAAATTTTACATAGTTTGGACCAGTAGTTTTCATTTTATGGACATTTTTCATGGAAATAATTTTCACTCCGTTCCATATGTTCGCCGATTACTCCGTTATTTATGATCCGATTTACGTGATTCTTTTTTTGTTCGACGCGGAATAGCTGCCCTGTGGTCCCCTAAAAATTTGACATAGTTTGGCCCAGTAGTTTTCATTTTACGAACATTTTTTTGTTCCCGGTTCTTGGGACCTATATTTTTTAAGAAGCGCGGCACCATTCGTAGGTCCACCCATACATAGCTAGACACTAAAAAGTAACAAATAAAATTTAAAAACTTCGTTTAAAAAAACCGACTTCAAAAACTAAAAAACTAAAATGTATAAAATAACTTATTTCTAAAGCTATATTATTAATATATATTATCTAAAACATCTTGAAGTCGGTGCAAAGCAAAACATAAAAATTACTATATTTTGAAAATTACTAAGCACCGACTTTAAGATGTTTTAGATAATATATATTAATAATATAGCTTTAGAAATAAGTTATTTTATACATTTTAGTTTTTTAGTTTTTGAAGTCGGTTTTTTTAAACGAAGTTTTTATTAATACTTCAAAACGGGTATGTTGTTGATAGCAAAGTTATCGATAAGCTTGAAAAGGAAGGAAAAGTGTAATACAGGATTAATTGTTAATTATTATTTTCTCTTCGAAAGTATTATAATATTGTTGATAGACTAGACAATAATTTTAGTGTTTTAGCATATTGTTTATCAATTTTCATGTGGTTCCCACGATGTTATTTCTGTTCCTTTTCACTTTCTAGATAAGTTAAGATTAACGACTCTATTATTTTTTTACCTCTAAATATACGGAAATATTTTGAATATTAGGTAATTGGTAAATAATAAATAAATAAACTTACCTCTATATCTTCTTTCGTAAGGCTAAATAAGGCGAACAGAAAGACCTATGTTTAAATTTAAAATAGTCTTTGGACATTAAAGCCGGCCTTTTCCGAAATGTCTTTGGTATAAAATATTAACCAAAAGGGTCTATCTGCCGTATAAACACTGAATGTAAGCGTATTTCGAGAATGCTCCCCGAGGACGTGGTCGTGACTGGGACAAAGAGCCAGAAATCTGGAGCACAACAATTTTTAAAGTTCCGCCGCAAATATCTTCTTTGTGTGCGATATCATCGTAAAATACATAGTGGCCGCTTAAAATTCATTCTGAAAAATGGAGTAATATATTTTTGAGATAATATTTATTTTATGCATGAAATAAATCGCATTTCCACGGCAGGGTTACTTAAATGGTTACAATAGTTTATATGCGTTGGTTTGTGATTGCATACAAGTGCTTTTTTGGTCTCGGTGTACCTCATCTGTGCGTTAATTTATAATATCATACAACGAAAGAGGGTTACTACTCGTCCCAAATAGGTATATACTTGTGTATAATAAAGCCTACGATTGATAAATATGACGTAAAATAATGTTTAGCTGGATGTGTTGCTGAGAAGTTTCTTGACGCTTCTTCTCCTTAAACAGCGATAACACATTGCGAAGTGGTGTACTGTTACAGCCAGCAGTTTCTGAGCTGAGCGGGATCTTTATCATAGAATAAAAGACTGGTTTAGAGCATAAGTCTTTGCGTTCTGCTCGCGGGCCGAAACAATAATGTTTAATGTCTTTTGTTTTGGGAGGCATTCTTTGATTAAATTTAAATAAATTATGTTAATAAATAATGTTGGAGGTTATGCCTACCTATAACCTATCCTGTATGTGTTATGTCGTGTGTTTTTTTTAACATTGCTTCTTTTAAACTTTTTTCTGTTCTAACTATCTCAAACTATATAAATAATATGTATTTAATCTTTTTACAATTGTTGTGGACTTTTTTCTTTTTTTTCCTTCTCTTTTTTATTTCACTTTGTATTTTAATTTCTTCAGTGTCTGTGTATGTCACTTAAATGGCCCTAGCGGAAGATCAGCGCTGGTTAAGTTAACCAGCAACATGCTGACCTAGGACCAATTTCGAGCTACACTTTCTTTATTTTTTTCTATTGCATTGTTTTACATTGTACATTTATTTATTTATGCTTGTATATTGCATTTTAATTTGTGTTGTAGTTCTAAATAAACGTTTTTTCTTTCTTTCTTTCATGTTTCTTAATATATCATAACAACTAAGGAGGTTAGTCGTTACAGTACATAGACTTAAATTTTAATTAATACTTTATTCACTCTTCAGGTGATCGGAAGGCTCGTGCCTACCTCGGACGACGGATCAGTATGGCGATGCAACGAGGCACCTTAACCATAGAAGACGGTGACCTAGGCTCGGTATTCTAATTAAAGTCTTGGTGAACTATGGCTGGAATACTATATAAGTTAAGTTTTCTTTTCATTAGTTTTTTAAATTCATTGTTATTATTTATACTTCTAAAAATCTTCTCCCGTGGAACATAGTTTAAATAAAAACTTTTAATTCTGTCAAAAAATTTGGAACAGAAAAATCTGTTTGTATTATTTATATTTATTTAAAGCTTTATAAATATGCGTGTTAGCCACTGCATCGTTGGGGTTAAGTAGCGATTTTCGCTAAAATAGAACAATTAGGTGTAAAATGAAAAGCCATGTTCGTATGTCCTTCTGTCTATGTACGAGTACTATACAACAATCTTTATGTAGATAAGCACTCGATGTAAGTCGGACCCATGTCAGAGACGTCTCAGCCTGACGCTAAGCAAATGAGTTCGTTTACTTAGATATAATGTGCTTACCTTTAACTGTTTCTTGTTTTGTATGTGAAATGAATTTTTAACCGACTTCGATAAAGGAGGAGGTTCTCAATTCGTCGGGAACTTTTTTTTAAATGTATTTTCACCGATTACTCCGTGATTTATGATCCGATTTACGTGATTCTTTTTTTGTTCGACGCGAAATAGCTTCTAATTGGTCCCCTAAAAATTTTACATAGTTTGGCCCAGTAGATGTTTTAGATAACATATATTAATAATAATAGCTTTAGAAATAAGTTATTTTATACATTTTAGTTTTTTAGTCTTTGAAGTCGGTTTTTTTAAACGAAGTTTTTATTTTTTATCTTGTAACAGATCGAAAAAGCACATTACTTTCATGAAACAGTTGTGATCTTTAGAACAAACATAATTATATTTTGCTTAAAATTAATTCCACAATTTATTAAAAAATAAGTAACCTATGAAGTTCTCACCAAATCTTTACATGGTATAAAACCAAATCGCTTTTCGCGTCTGTCCGTGTAAGTGTATAGCCGCTAATTCCTGCTAAACCACACAACGGTTTTTACCATCAGTTAATTTATTTTAATTTTCCATCCAAACCTAGAAAAAAACCATATTTTGCAACCGAGTCACCAAAGCGCCTGTATGTAATTTTGCTGGCTAAATAAAGAAGGATTACATACCAGTGTTTAAACGATGAAGCTGCGAGGAAAACTATAGTAAGATAATATTTTATGCTCTCTTGAAAAATGTTTATTAATTAGTTCTCTTTAGAAAAAGATTTTGAAGGTACAACATAATTGGGGCGATGAACGTTAAGCCGTCATCTGCCGCTAACGAGTCAATTAATAATTCATTAATGAGGGTCGGTCTCGAATGATACTATTGTTATATTTCAGGGTATACCTGCGAACTGGCGATGACTACCGATTAATAGCCCCGCCTTTTAATGGCATTCGTTGCATTATGCATTAAAAAGAATGTTAATTTGTCCCTGTTAATGGCACTTTTGTGTTTAAATGTGTTCTTGAAGTGTGAAATGGTTACGGTTAATGCTGTATTCTTGAAATTAGTAGCCACTTACAAAAGCAGTTTGCTAATGGTAATTGTTATTAGGCTATATAAAGTCAATCTTTATCTTGAGGGTTTTATTCGTTTCAGATTTAGTATCGTATGCTATTTAAATTCAATTAACATTCTACTAGCCTTATCTTGTTTATTTTTTTATTAGTATTTTTAGTGTGGCTTAATTTCTCCTAATATGATCACATTTCTAGTTAAAATAGATTTATAAACCACATATGAGCATAGAACTGGCTCAAACATTTAACAATGAATATCCACATTTATAGCGGTCGAACAGTATTTAGTTTCATTATTAGTTCTTTCCACGTTGTTTCTAGTTTCTGAAAAGATCTTAACAGTTGACAATTTCGTTGTTATAGCATGGATTTTGTTATTGTTAGGAAGTTCGTTGTAGTTAATATGATTTTCTGCATATTCTTCTATATTTATGCCATTTATGCTAATACTAATATTATAAGGAAGTAAAGTTTGTGAGTTTGTTTGTTGGAAGCAATCTCTTGACCTATTTAACCGATTTAGAAAAATCCTTCGCCAGTGGAAAGCTACATCATTTATGAGTGCCATGGCTATATTTGATTGTCATTAATAATAGACACGAGTCAGCTAGTATAATATAAATGTGATTTACTTAGTATTGTGTAATAATATTGCATGGTATATAATAATAATAAACATAGCTAAGCAATTTATGCTTGATATACATTGTGTGGTAGCGTAGCAAGTCGTGGTATCGTAATGGCGCAGATCCGATCCGATCCTGGCTGGAACGCATGCACGCACCACTTAGGCAGTTATCTGACTTAATGTGCATATTGTTACAAATTACTACGTGCTAACAACCGTGAAGGAAAACATCGTGATGCAACCTGCATATCGAGATAATCGATGTGTCAAACCTGCCAAGCCACCTTGGACAAACGTGAGCATATACTGTCTGTGCCCCTATAATGGGAGGCCCGGGCCCAGCATTGAAACATTTATGGGCTGTTATTATATATATTATTTATATATTGTGTGTGTTATTTATTTATCATAAAAAGTTTTGAAATAAATAATTGAAAGTTATAATTATGACATCTAGACTAAGTTGCTACAACTTTTGTTAATTATATGTATCTCAGCCAATTTGATTTCACTATCCAATTGTTAAAGTTTTATTGAACGAATTTCGCTTTACGCTAATATTTAAACTTTAGTATAGTTATACTTAAGCACGTGGTGTTTTATTATACTAGGTACTAGCTGATGGTTTTTCATACTAATCTCTTTTTTAGCCCCTTAGGAGTTGTATTTCTTAGTAAAATAAAAATACTTTTTTAGTGCGCACCTAAAGTCTAGAAAAAACCACCATGCAAATTTTCATGGTACTAGCCCCAGTAGTTTGGGTTGTGCAATGATATGTCAGTCAATCAGTCAGTCAGTCAGTGAGGCCAAGCAATTATATACCTATGTATAATTTCTAAATTTCGACCTTATAAAGGCGGAAGAACATAAGCAGATCAGCGTTTTATTTATTGTCTTACTACGGCTTCTCTCCTTGTACTGTTAGTATAAATTTCGATTCCTTATTTCGCAAGAATTCGCCTTTTCCGGGAGTATATGTTACATACATATTAAATTATTTCCGCTACTTTAGGTTCTTATACCTACCAAATTTTATGTAATCGTTGATACCAAATAAAATACAAATATGCGAACATGGATACAAACCCTTTTGTACATTTATGGACTTTCCTCGCGAAAACTGTTATGTATTCTCCAGAATGATAAGTGCTCTTTATTTATCATTGTATTGTAGCCAAAAAAATATACGATCTTTTAAAACATTGAACGTCCAGAAGGCGCGGCTGACAAATATTTGACAAGAGGGTCGAGCCCGAGGCCTTGAGCTGGTACCGGTTATACCCTTATATACCGGTTATACTTTAATAGTGCTGGCCTTGAACTCTTTCCACTGCGACCTTTTTTATACTTATTCTTCCTCCCGCTTAACTTTTTCTCATCTGGGCAAGGTGTCTATTTGGGACTTTAACACCACGACACGGTAAGTAGGGCAGAGTCGTGGCAATCTTAGTAGGTTAACACACTTGTGTTTTACTAATATATGCGGTTGTAAATCTTAGAAGACACATACATTGGCTAGTATGTTTTTTGACCTAATGTGCATTTTGTTACGATTACCACGTACTGACTGACTTATTGACAGTGAAGAGAAGGGAAAAACAATATCATGATGAAACCTGTATACCGATACAACCGATGTGTGAAACTTGCCAATCTGCTCCGATTAATCGTGGCGAGTATACCGTGCCCCTTAAAATGAGAAGGTCACATACACATCGATATTTTGATGAACACAATATAGATTTTTAACAAATAAATATATATTTGGTAGAAATAATATAGTGTTCATTTTATATAATTTTCGACAACTACGTCACAAAAGATTTTAAATTTGGAACGATGGTGTAAATATCTGAGTAGCTACGTGGCGTATCCGGTACGTAGTCTCTTACATAAATTATTCGAGGACAGTACCAGTATAGAACCTTTTAAAAATTACATGTCACGAGGCTTCAAATAAGGGCAGGTAGGTAAGCGTCTAATAGGGATTCAGCTAGTTAATTATTTACGAAAGGACTTTCAGTTTCGAAGTAAAGTTTAGCCTACCCTTGATGAGTTTTATACGGTTGAACATTAGATACAAACGTGTGTCGTTTGTAACCAAGTTATTATGGTTAGTTTAATAAGTAGTACTAGAGAACTAGATGGTTTCTAGTTTGTCTGTAGCTTTTGTGCAACGCTTAAAAATTGGAACTCTCTGCTGGAATCTATAATTTCTGGTTCTTATAATTATAGTGAAATGAAAATAAAATAATTATAGTCTTTAATTTCCTTTACAATAAATACTGATAAGGTTCAATAAGTATTCTATGAAATAAACGCGAACTTATATAAATAAGTTTGAAAAAATAATCAGCCTACAGAAGTTGTGACAGACAGCTTGAAGAAGCATTCTTCAAGACAAACACAAAAGTAACCGAAAAAGAGAAAAGTGCATACTAATCTAATCGTGAATACTCGATACCGGCTAGACGCATTAACCGTGCTCAGACATATTAAAAAAATATCTGTGTTAATTGAGCGAGAGTAAATTAGGCACATTGAAAATCTGTAATAAACAAATTTTAATAAAACGTTGACAATGAAAATCAGAATCAATATTCATAAATGTCTATCAGGTCAAAAATTGAAAACCGTAAAACCCTAAAGTTGGGTGTTTGGCCAAACTTCGAAGTTCGAAAGGCAGGTTAAGAATATAATAATTTATCAAACTGTTTTGACGTTGAGGTCTTGACGAAATTACCTATTATACCACAAGCATTTATCTCTGTCGGTCGACGTTTATCAGGAAATTCTATTTTTAATCTTAGTTACACTTTATACATATGAGCACACTCAGCGAGATAAAGACGTTTAAGATGGTGATTTTGGCACGATATTCTACATCAGTACTTGGGATACTTAGAAAGTTTAGCGAAAAAAGAAAATGTATTTGTTCTGTATGTAAATATTTTTTTTATTAAATCTTTTTAAAATACCTACTCTCCACCAGCCTCTATACAAAGTTTCATGCGTCTGAACCAGTTTCCAAAACACTTTTTCCTGTCCGCTGCAGACACCTTGTTTACAGCTTGCTCAAACGCTGATAGCGCATCTTCCGGTGACGAAAATTGTATCCCTTTGAGCTGATTTTTTATTTTCGGGAATAACGTGCTGTTGTCGTGGTGGAGCAGTAGCCCGCGGAGCCGTGTGTTTGGTGCTTGTTGCTCTCTACAGAGAAAACTTCTGCCAAGCATTTGCTAGTATCCCATTCGGCATTGATGCTTCTTTGTTTCTGTAAAGATATTGACACGAAGTAGCCAGTCAAATCGAAAAAACTCGCGATCCAAATCTTCCCCTGCTTTTAGATCGCTTCATCTAGTAGGCGTTGATTCGTTTTGAGACACCCAAACCGTCGAGTGGCGCTTCCTTTCTAGATCGTATTGATAAATCCAGGACTCATTGCCTGTAATGATGTCGTAAACACGCCGAGACGAGCTTGCTTCAAATTTTTTTATCATATCACGGCACTATTCCACCTGAGCCTGCTTCTGAGCATCGCTGAGGTCTTGCGGCATTCATCGTAAAACTATTCTTCTCATGCGAAGATGCACGTGTAGAATCTCGTGAAGGCTTTCCGATCCAACTTGTAGTATGTGCTGAATCTCTTGATACGTATCTTGCCTATTGTATTGTAATACAATTTTCACTGCTAGCACATTTTCTTCCGTAACAGCCGTCAAAGGGCGACCACTCCTTTCTTCATCCCCCAAAGTTAGTCCACCGCGCTTGTATACGTTGTTCCAACGATACACGGTTGCATTAGAAGGGCCTTCATCCATGAATGCCATTTGAAGTCTATCGTAGAATTCGTCAGGTTTCAGGCGACACTTGAAATCGTAAAAAATCATATCGGGAAAATGTTCCCAGCGCAGATTAAAATTTTAATGAGGCACGACAATTTAAATTAGCTCGCAAACAATGTGTAGGGAAATTTTGAAATTGGAACTTACCTTTTTTTAATTATAAATAATCATGTTTTCAAAATAGTTTATAACTGGCCAGCCCTACATAAAAACTTTTTTCGCAATACTTTCTGAGTGGCCTGGTATTAGGGGTTATAGGTAACATAGATAATTTTGTGGAAACTTTAGTTAATGGACAAAACGAATAGAGATCAGTTGACAAACATGTCAACAAAATTATAAAACAGAGAGAAGATGAGATTAAGAAATCGACAAACTTTTATCTGATAGGCCAACATCAGGGAAACAGATAAACAAGGTGTCAGGAACGGGTTTAGTCGGTTGTAGTCCGACTCGTAGTCCATGAGGATTTCCCCCTGAGAAGTAAAGAAGGGATTACAGTTGGAATATAATATAATTATTCGGAATTAATTAATAAGATAGATATAATTATATTGGTTGAGTGTATTAATTTATATATATTTTGAAATAACATAAAATTATTAAGAATTTCGACAGACTGGGTTACATGTATGTTGGCCACACCTTTTTATTTTTTTAGATTATAATACGATGTATATAGAATATACATCTTTCTACCAAATTGCATCCATAGAAACCCAGTCATTTTGAGAGAATTGTTTGCCATACATAAACAGACATAAAAACGGGCAGACGGATACGACAATTTTGGGGTTTCAAAATCGCTACATAAGTCTCAAAAGAGAAATAATAACATGTCACACCCTTATAGATTTTGAAATAAGATCTTTTTGACAGCTAGGTTTTCTTACGTGTTCATCTATATATATTGTTTTCCCATGATATGGTCCTAATTTAGTGGTCTCTTAATAATATCGATACTGAAATTGCAAGAACTGAGACTTAGCTGCAGGGACGGAAGTTTTAAAGGCATAAAGTCGAAAGTAGTTTTGATAAATCTGTAGTACACTTCCCCACACCCCACAGCTGCTCACATCCATGTTATCCTCGTTGTTATTTTACGGCACTTTGGGGTTCGCAGTGAGTAGTGAATCGCCGTCTGATCGTTTTATCTCTACTCTTCGGATATTGCGACGGGCAGGGTCCCATAGTCTTTCAGTAGCCCCAGATCTCCAACTCCGTTGGCAGTTCATCTCAATAGCCCAGTCCTTTTTTCTCATAATGGTCCAACACCGACCGGATTTTTCGTGTATACCGGGTTAATCGCAGGTCTATGTTACGCCATATTATAATTTTCAAGGGTGCCTTTAATTCTCAACCGTCCCTTACGCGAGCCCTTGTTCTGAAGTGACATACAAATAATAATATTCACACAATGCAATAGCATAATACATTCAACTATTTAGTATCCCACAAACGTGCTTTTCAAATCCAAATTGAATTTCCTAAGCTCTTTCACACGGAAAGGTGACTCCTGCGAATGTTCCGTACGAAAATGTCGTTTACTTGAGGCAGACGATTTGTAGTATTCGATTTAAATATTTCTAAAGATTCACTTTATTTTGAAGAATTTTTAGAAGAAGTTTTCTCGTTTACAGAGTTTGTCAAAATAGAATATTTATTTAATTTGCAATCGAAAGCTATTTCTCTACAAATAAATACTTAAAATCTATGACAACAAAATTGATGTATCTGTCGGAGATTTCGAAATAAAAATTAAATGATAAGAATTTAATACGTGTTTATCACTGTTAAGATGGATGGATCTATAATCTATTTCACGAAATGTTAATTCGTGATTAGAAATTGAATTAAGTAATTGTTTAAAAAAAACAGGAAATTTTTTCATTTGTAAAATATCTAAACATATGACCGTTTTCATAACTTTGTGTGTATAGCAGTATTTCAAATTTCAAATTCAAATTCAAATTCAAATTCAAATTCAAAAGTTTTTATTCAAAATAAGTTCCACTGGAGAACACTTTTTGAAGGTCATACATATAGGTTAAAATTTAATTTTACATCCTAGTCTATGTACACCGCTTCGCAACGTGTTATTGCTGTTAAGGAGAAGAAGCGGCAAGAAACTCCCCAGCAACACGTCTAGCTAAAAAAAATTTTTCTTTATATTTCTTGTTCTATTTTTTATATTTAAGTACTTTTTTTAAAAAAGATTTTATACAGAATTATGTTACAGAATAACTTTTGAAGAATTAATGGAGTTGTAGCAAACAGTGCATATTCAATAAGACAAAAACGCAATAAAAGGATAGAAAATAATTATAGTTATTATAAATATAAAGACGTAACGTATTATTTTTTTTGCAACATATCTCCATATATTCCTTACAAGTACGGCAAGATAAAAACGTTATACTCGTACAAAACACAGTATAAGAGGTTGGAGCGAGCTGTTATGTAAATGAAGTTTTGTCATTTAAATATTCTTCAATAGTGTAGTATCCCTTTTTAAGCAAGATACTTTTTATTTTAAATTTGAATTTAGTGAAGGGCAGATCTAACATTTCACTCGGAATCTTATTGAAGAAGCGTATACCAACCCCCAAGAAAGAAGACAATACTTTTTGTAATCTAAAAGATGGCAATATCAGTTTATTACAATGCCTGGTGTTGAAATCGTGAACATCCTTATACCGCTTGTAGGCACTCAAATTATTACGAATATAAATTATATTATTGAAAATATATTGGCAGGCGACCGTCATAATACCGATTTCCTTAAAGCGTTCCCTAAGAGACACCCGAGGGCCGAGGTTGTAAATTGACCTTACGGCTCTTTTTTGTAAAACAAATATAGTCTCCAAGTCAGCAGCGTTGCCCCAAAGTAAAATACCATAGGACATGACACTATGAAAATAACTAAAATAAACTAGTCTAGCAGTCTCTTCGTCAGTGAACTGCCTAACTCTTCTGACCGCATATGCAGCAGAACTAAGCTTTCCTGAGAGACTAGATATATGAGCGCCCCACTGGAGTTTCTGATCTAGGTTAATGCCTAAGAATACAGTTGAATCTACTAGGTTAAGTCTAGTGTCGTTAAGGGAAATATTAACATCGTATTCTTTTACATTGGGCATAACAAACTTAACACATTTAGTTTTATTCGGATTGAGTGATAAGTTATTTACGGAAAACCACTTAGATATTTGGGTTAAGGCGTTGTTTACGTCGTCAAAGTTCTGTTTATTTCTGTCTACTTTAAATATAAGTGACGTGTCATCAGCAAACAACACTACCTCACACATATCATTAATAAAATATGGCAAATCATTAATATATATCAAAAACAAGAAGGGACCTAGAATAGAGCCCTGGGGCACACCCATAGATATGCCAGTCTCACGAGATTTGATATTGTTAATTTCAACGCTTTGGGATCTATTGTTTAAGTAAGACGACAGAAGATTGAGAGAATCGCCATAAATACCGTAATAATTGAGCTTTTTCAGGAGGGTCACGTGTTCAACGCAATCGAATGCCTTGGACAGGTCACAGAATACACCAATGGCATTCTGTGACCCTTCCCAAGCACCATAAATGTGTTTTAGAAGCTCAACACCTGCATCGGTAGTGGAACGACCTTTGGTGAACCCGAACTGTTTAGTATGAATTAATTTATTAATATTAAAATGTGAGAGCAGTTGATTTAAAATTATTTTTTCGAAAACCTTGCTTAAGGTTGGTAAAATAGAAATTGGCCTAAAGTTGGAGGGGTCGTTTTTGTTTCCACTTTTAAATATAGGAATAACTTTGCTAACTTTCATTAAGTCAGGAAATACTCCTTTATCTACACATCGATTAAATATTTGTACTAGTGGTAGCGCAATAGTGCATATTAAGTCACTTAATACTTTTAAGGATATACCCCAAAAGTCAGCTGTGTTTTTAATATTTAACGATTTAAACGTTTTTACAATATCATCTGTATCTATATGATTAAATTTGAATGTGATATTACATCGATCAACGCACTGTGTCATCAGCAGCTCAGCTTCCAGTGGTGATGATGACAAAGAGCTAGTTATTAAAGTTGGTATATCCCTAAAGTATTCATTAAATGTTTGTGCAATTTCAAAGTTATTACTAATGGTGTTATTGTTGATTACAAGTTTAATTGCATCATCTCGACGTGAACTCTTGCCGGAAGCATCATTTATAACACTCCAAGTTGTCTTAATGATATTTGATGATTTTTTAATTCTGTTACTATAATATAGAGATTTGGCAGCGATGCACACTCTTTTAAAGGTCTTAGAGTACTTTTTAATATATTGAAGGAAGTCTGGATTTTGATTAAATTGTTTTTCACTGTATAATTCATACAGTTTCATTCGACTTTTATATATACCTTTCGTAGCCCAATCACTAAACTTAAGTTTATTACTTTTGTTGATTATTTTGGTTTTAAATGTGTTTTCAAATTCAGCTTGTATAATGTCGAAGAAATTACTATACAAGTTGTTTGGATCTTCGCTGCTGAGATCCAAAGTAGGAATTGTTTTGGATAAATTATCTTTAAAGGTTCTTAAGCGATAATTATTTACTGGCCTACAGGTTAATTTGGAATTGATTTTAATACTATCAAAAGGTATTGATATAAACTGGCCACAGTGATCCGACCGTAGTACATCTAAGACTGATTTGTCGATTATTTCGCAACTACAAAATATATTGTCCAAACAGGTTGCTGAATTAGCAGTTATACGCGTAGGTTCATTAAAGACATGTATAAGATTGAACGATTTGAAAAGATTAATGATCTTGGAACGAGTTGATGACGTTTCCAACAAATTAACATTAAAATCCCCACAAACTATAGGCAATTTATTAGTTTTATTTAATTTTATTAATAAGTCCTCCATTGTGCTTTCAAATACATTATAATCTCCTGTGGGGGGTCGGTAGACGCAGACAATTACATAGCGCTCAAGCTCAATACAAGAAACCTCCACAGTCCGTTCAACAGAAAGGGACATAATGTCTCTACGCTCTTTACATTTTACATCATTTGCTACAAAGATAAGTGATCCGCCATGTATAGCGGACTTCCTTACAAATGCACTTATCACTGTATAATTCTCTATGAAGTTTATGACTTGAAAAGTTTTAAGCCAATGTTCTGTAATACATAGGACATGAACCTTATGTTCTTTTAAAAAGAGTTCAATTTCTAAATCTTTACCTGCTAAACCCTGTATATTTTGGTGAACTATATTTAAATTAGAAGTAGGTTTAGCGTTGGTCATATCTAGCAGTTTAAAGTGCTAGGACTTGCAGTAGAGTTAATATTAAAAACATTAATGTTATTATTAAAATTTATGTCATATATATCAGTTATATCATACATAACTTTGTCATGATTTTGTATATTAAATGCTAACAAAGTAGCTATACGTCTTCGTAACTTAAAAGGCAGATACATAGTATCTTTGTTTAGCCTAAATTTACTATTAGTAAATTTATTTAGGTCAAAATAAAAAATAATGTCACTATGACGATGGGTCAAATTATAAATTAATAAATTCAAGTCATATATGTGCCTGTTTTGTTCATTTGTTAGATTACATGCATAAGGCAGGGCACATAGGATGAATTTACATCCATATTTACTGTTTAACTGCAATAACTTATTTATGCTGTTCACAATGTCTTTCTTTTTGACAGATAAGCTATCCCCATAATGAATTACAATTGTTGATTTTTTGTCTAGATTAGATGTGCTTAAATTGTCAATTAAATAGTTATAACTGGCCCCGGGTGAACATAAGTTGGACACCTGATGATTTGGCAAGTCATATCCCAGCAATGAACCAAGTCCTTGTCCAATTTTATCAGAGTAAATAAGAACTGAATTATTTACTAACTTATTTAAAGAAGAATGACATGGTTGACATGTTTTGCTGTTAGTCAAATTGTCTGACATGACAGATTTGACTAATTTGCATTTAATATTATCCAGAGGTGGTGAAGTTAGTGTATTTTTAGTCATATTTAACTGTTTGCACATTTCATCATATTTTAGATTAATTGAATTTAATTGAAACTGAAGATTCGATATTTCAGTTTCTAATTTTTTTGTTTCTTTTTCATATGTGCAGAGATTGTCAGATAATTGTGAATTTAATCCATCAATTACTGAATGGTATTTATCTTTTTTCAAAGAATAGAATTTTTTCTTTAATACTTGTGCTTTTAAGAGTTTTCTGGATTTTTTAATTATACTATTTAATTTTAAATACTTTTTAATCTGTTTATGACTATTCATTTTCTTACAGTTTCCTATAGATTCAGGGTCCATCACCGAAGAGATCCTTGCATCCTCATCAGGACTAACAGTTAATAATTCAGAATAAAGACTTTGGGTCGCATTCATCTCCCGAGAAACTTTACTCTCTTCCAGGCTATTAATGGATTTGTGAGCCTCACAGAGACTCATCTCGAGTTCTGAAATGCGACTCAACGCCCTCTCATGTGTAAAACTACATTCATTGAAACTGGTGACAATATTTTGAAGATTGTCACGCTGGTCGACTAAGTCCATGAATTCACTATGAAGATTTGATAATTCACTTTTTAAACTTGTATTTTTATAAATGATTTTCTTTATTTCCTCTTCACTCTCATCTCTTTCCTTGAGGAGTTGAGTACAGGTTTCCTTAGAGGTCTTAAGCTCTTGAAGGGCATGCTTCAATTGAATCTCCATGTCCTTAGCTTGAGTCTTGCGAGTTTGCATCATATTAGGCAACAAGTAGAAACTGGAATGTGAATAAAAAAAAACAAAGGCAGAATCAAAAGTTCCTAGGCAACCAAGGTTACAACTACTCTTGACTTAATAATTATATGTTGCCGTACATATAGTTCTGATGTGGGTAGGCAAAAGGTGTAATGCTTTCTATTACAAATTTATTATATTATTACTTAAGGGATAGTACTATTTCGGTATATAGTGAAAATCAAATAAAACAGTGTGTAATAGACTAGTGTAAACGTAATATCTGTATGTGGCTATGTTGATTTATCTTATACCTTGCTTCCAAATAATCAAGCAAAGAAAGATGACAACGGCACCAAATATGTATTTGGAGGGACGTTATTCACAAGCGTGAACAGTGAATAGTGTATTGTAATGTGTATAATGTATGTTTGTTCATTAATTTGAAACGTTATACTATAACAAAAAGACTCGCCTTGACTACTGCTGCAACGATGACGTTGGCCGGTAGAATATAAGACCGAAATCACAGACAATCCGTGGACTAATTACTTATTTTATACAATATATAGATCAGTTGTAGTTATTAACACGTAATTATATGAATTTAAACTACAGAAATTATTTAAAATCAATAAATTTGAATAAATAAAAGGAACATATGATTTTGACGTTTCACCCGGGCCGAGTTCCAATTTTTTATTTGTCTGAAAGTTACCTTAATACCTTAACAGATTTTCATAACAAAATTAGCTATATAGTAATAGATTGATACACGAGAGGTAAAAGTAACCTATTTAGGCACGAGATGGTTTGGCGTACTAGCGTAGCAAGGGCGTTAATAGTTTGAGTACCTAAATAGGTCATTCACAATCTGCTTTTCATTTCGAATATGAGGAAAGTAAATAAAAACTAATTGGTTAAACAAACAACTACTTCTCTAATAAAATCAAGCGTTAAATCCATATCTAAATCTGATGAACTCATTTATACTGTTTTCAAGCGTTTATTTTACATTTGACGTTTGTACGTCTATCAAGCTGTATTTTTCTTGACAGTAAAGCCCACATGAAATACGTACGACGTAATAATGATGTTCTGTGAGTCATGTAACGCACAGACTATTAAACTGTCGACACTACGTAAGTAAATAAATCAAAAGAAATCGATTTGAAAACAAAAATGTTCTACTTTAAAGAATACCATAATAAAATAATACCGCAATTATTATAAGTGCCGTTTTATTTTACTTATTTAATATATGTAAAATATGTTCATTGAAATGTTAAATACTTATTACACGGTATAGTATTTTCATCAAAAATATATACATAAGTTATAGTTAGTTAGTTAAATATTTCATTTCATTTCATAAAATTAATTAAAACTTATTTATAAATGAAGTCGATGTTTATAAATCGAGTCGGTAACGCAATAGGACATTACTAATTGATCCGTCATCGAGCTGTCAAAAGTAAAATAAATGCTTGGAATAGGTTTCTTTTTCTGTGGAATTTTGCCAATCAGTCTTTTTGTCACTGATGATAGTTAATATTTAGATCAGATTTATGTAAATTAAATAATAATTTAGTGAAGATTATAATTATACAATGATGTTACAGAATTGTAGACATTTTTAAAATATAATTTATGCCGCGATTTAACAGTGGCTGTCTAAAAAGTTTCCACATAAGTCGCATGTATTATTTATTTATGGTTTGCACAGTTCTTTAAATGTTTTGACCGCAGGGAAAATCGTTTCTCAGGGACTAAAAGTTCTGTTTTCATCCCTGTGATCAGGCAACTCCAACTTTACTTTCAGAATACGTATGAGAAATGAAAAAATATTTTTTCGTGTATGTTTTATTTTGAATGAAATGAAATTTACATGGTTCAGGACAAATGAATATAAATGTTACTTCTCCATGAACAACGTCGCTGCTACAACAAATTTAAAATAAACAGATATAGAGCTTTACTTTAACACAACATTTAACACGATAGAAATTGATTCCTGTTTGGACATAATTATTTCTTTGGCTTCCAATGATGACAATCTATTGATGACATGTCATTAACTTTTCCATTAATCACGAACGATGTGTCAACTGGGTTATAGGCTCAATAAAAACTACCATTAAACCAGATAACAGTCAAAAACTCCAAATGGATACCTACTTATCAGCAACATGTCATATTGGAGGCGACAACTTTGATCGTTAGTCATCGGTATTTTAGGCGTGGCGTCAGTTAGGTATTGCAAAACTTTCATATGAAATTATTGCCTAAATAAATGTTGATACTTAACTCTGGGTTTCGGATAACGACAGAAAAATAAATAAATCTACATAGGTATAACGTTCAAACAGTCAACCGCCGATTATGATCCTTTTCGTTAGTTTATTTCAGTTTTATTTTCATGTTGTGTACACTGAATTATATTTATATCTAAAACGTATCTCGTAAGAAAAAAACATTCTAACGAGATACATTTTTGATTTATATTTTTGATAAATTGTGTGTTTAAATGGTTAATTTAAAATGTTTTCTAATTTAATATTTAACTTCAGTTGTACCGTAACTTGACGTAGACATTTTACATCACTAAACATTGCAATTGATTGCGAAATCGTGTATGTCTTGTACTAGAATGATCTTCCAGAGATAAAAAAAAATGTGTGTGTGCAATTGACACATGGCAGAAGCGAAACTTCAGAAAAGTAGCGTACGAAAGTATGAGATAAATATAGAGTATCAGGAATATTAATACAATTATATGATTTATTATTTTTATAAGATTTTAACCTTAAAATAATTTATTTTATACTTTAATGCAAAATATTACATTTCATATATTACGTATTTAAGATATAACATAACACATATCATCCAGATTCCATATTTTTCTGTTCACTTTGAACAAATTACACGACAGGCCTATGATAATTAAAATAGGAAAAAATAATAATTGAGAAACCTTCAAAATATTTCCAAGTATCTTTCTGAGTATAGTACAGTGTATATGTATATGTTTAAATTATTAAATATCTCTTTTTATTAATTAATGTATTAACCACAGCAATTCTAATTCATTTTAACTAAATAGAGATAAACATAAAATAAAATAAGGTTTATTATTTTATTCGAAATAAAACACTTTTCTCTTCACCCGTTACTAATAATTTTCAATTTAAATAAAACTTAAAAGATTTCAAATGAATTTTAGATCTATCTGTATATATTTAAAGCAGATAGTCTTTTATACGTAGATCAAAAGAAATTGTGAGTAACATTGCATTGAATTTTGAACTGTAGTGATTTAAAGTGTAATTTAGATTGAATTTTTTAAATTATAATGTTGACAGATGTAGGCTACTTACGTAGTTATACTTATATTAGGTAATAAAACTTAGAGAAGAATTATCTGTGAGTATATCCTCTAAAGTTTGACTTCTACTGCGTGTGAACTGCACACATACACAATTTTTCATTTCAGGCTATTTTAGCAAAAGCGGAAGTATCCATCTGTCTATGTATATCTGAAAGAGTCAGTAAAAGTATTGACAATTAAGATTATTTTAAATGAGATCCGTTGAAAACTATGTACGAGCGAGGCGAGGAAACGTAGCCTTCCGGGAACCTTATCCATTGACTTCGATGACCTAGACTCATGTATAAACTATGAAAGGTTGGGTGGAAGAGATTGTTTTAAGCAATAAGGCCGCTCTTTACTACCTTATAGTCTTAATATAATAAAATGGGCTACTTTTATTATGTTGGTGTACAATAAAGACAGTTCTTCTTAGTCACTTCTACGTATTTTTTTATTATGCGTGTGCAAAGATTCCGGCTTTGATTCTTGAGTCTAAATCTCCATAAACGAAAATTCCGTTATCTGATCTAGGCGTTTGTGGGCGACTTAAAAGGTTTATGTCGTGTGTTACCTATAACATCAATATTACCTAGAATGCCTTGTGAATATATTATATAATACGATGTGTGCATATGTAGCGATTAATAAACAATTTATACAAAAAACTTACCTCAAAGTAAAATTAGGTTAATTTTGGATTGTACATTTTTTACATGGTTTTATTTAACTTGCAATGGATGTACCTATATATGTAAATTCGGGTGGACACTTGCAAGTTAAATTTGACTAACTTCCCGGTTTCCGAATGAGCTGAAATTTTGCACGTATATGTATATCGCGTGACAATGCAATAATATGGTAGCATGGAGCTTATCTGATGATGGAGTCGGAAGGTGGCCATAGGAACTCCTGTACTAAACAAGATCTTGTCTTGGCTAGCACTCTGCTGCTAGATGATATCCAGGATCTCAAAAGCTTGTATTTAAAAACCTTTTTAAAAAATAAGTTATTTTAAGAAGTGAAACTTCCTAGTATCGTTGTGATTTGAAACTCAATGAAATGAAAAGGTGACACTAAAAAGAGATATACACATATCTACAGGACTAAGCCTGCGATTTAATGAGATAGAATACATTGTATTTAATAATTTAAACACTATGCTCACACAGATAGAATTGGAAAGGTTTTGAAGTTTTTATTTAATTAATGCTTCAAATTTCGTGTTTTAAAGCTTAAATGTATTATAACGATATAATATATGAAATGTGACGTCACAAAATTTAGAATCCCACCATTTGTTACACTTCGTTGTACTTCTACTGTGTGAATTACACACTCACACAATTTTTTTAGGAATTATTTAGGTGCATTAAATGTTGACTATTATTTTCAGTATTCTACATATTAAATAAAATGTAGGTGCAGGGAAGTAGAGAAGATATATTAGTGTCCATATCACATAGCGCCACGTGCTCAGGACATATGACAGATATATTGCTTACATTACTTATCGCAACTTTGGGATCTCCACATTCGTATTAAAGAGATTGAATAATCCGTTAGAATTTTGTTCACACTCAAAAAGGTATTTGTGTTCATTGACAAATATTAGTTGTTAGCCGCAAGTACGTCCACAATTGTTTTTTGTTACTTTGTGGATGAAGTAAAAACGCATATGTAATGCTCAAACTTGAACTTCTTCATTACTTACAAAAAGCCTTAATAGAATTAAAACATCATTAACTTAAGGAGATGGTTTTTGAGACAAAGTATAGCCTATGTCCTTACTTAGGATCTACAATACAATCTATCTATAAAGTCCTTTCGGCTGTTTAATAATGAAGAGCTAGTTAAAAACCAGTTGCTTTCGCATTTATTCTTTGTATGGATATGGATGATATAACAAATAAACGGATATTTACTATTGTCGAGGTGTGGGAATATACATACTTTACTATAATAATACAAGTGTAAAATGCTTATTTTTGAAATATTTAAAACATTTTTGATTTTTTTATTTATTACAAATTGCTACGTTAATACGGTGCATTCACATCCCCTGTAAGTATATAAATTATATAAATTAAAACAGAGCTAAGCATTTCTTGTCATGAATACATGTTACTAACTTGATAAAGAAAACACTTTCTAAGAAAGTTAGTCTTGCTAATTTCGAATTTTACTGTTTAGAGTTAGAGAGGCAAGCAGGTATACAATAGTAGATTGTCAAACAAGGGATGAAAGTGAGCTATTTAGGTACGAGATGGTTTGGCTCATGAGCGTAGCTTGGGCAAGTACCTAAATAGGTCTGAGCTAATACTATGATTTTCATTTCGAATATGAGGACAGTAAATAAAAATTGATTAGTTAACAAGCAATTACTTTTCTAATAAAATGAGTCTCAAATATATCCGTAATTAAATCTGATGGATTTATTTAATACGTGACGTATACCTCAAGTAAAGACCACCAATGTACGGAACTTGATACCGGCACTAATCGCAATGCATGATATATTATAGGAAAGATATTTTTTGTAGAATAAGGAAAACTGTGGCGCTCATTCCGGTTCACTGTCCGATCGGAATAATCCTGCCTTGAAAGTTATTTCTTTTGATGAGTTTCTATTAAACTGTCACTTTTTATTAAATTATTACATGGCTTTCTCCATTTTGGAATAGTATTATAGAGTGTAGTATAATAGTGTTATAGTTTTCCTAACTCTAAAACTCACTTAAAATTTAATTAGATGTTTTACCAATACCTTTGCTGTTTATTGTTACTAAGTTCACTACAATAACAAAGAAACTAAGTCCACATAGTCTCTACAGCTGCGCAGCGAAACATAGAGGCGAGTCGCAGCCAACCTGACCTGAAGTAATACCACGAATGATATGTTGTTTCTTTTAGACATAAGGTATTTGTGAGTGAATGTAAAAACCGTGATTGCAGTGCCATCTATTCTGCTAATCCAATTACTCCATGGAAACGACATTATGTATCGGGATAAAAGGTATCCTTAGTGTTAACGCGTGTTATAAGCTAGCATTATGTCGAGTTATATTCATAGACGTTCAGTAGTTTCCAAAAAAGATGCGATGGCAGCACCATCTTTTTCACTATTTCCGTCTATCCCACGGAAACCACGTTATTTATCGGGCGATAAAAATTATCCTAAGTTACGACCCAGGATATAAAGCTAGCTCTGTATCGAATTTCATTGAAATCCGTTCAATTATCATGTGATGCACTAACGTCAAACAGACAGACAAACATTGCAGTTTCAGAATCTCCCGGTCCGAATTATTCCCACTGACTTTTTCACACTTTTGAACTTAATGTACAAGTTGGAGGCATTTACAGATTTATTATATAACTAGCTGTCCCGGCAGACGTCGTCCTGCCCGAAAAAATAGGGGTTGATCGTAGAGGGTTGAAAATTTAGGGTTGTATGTATTTTTTAACGCTGTATCATAAAAAAAAATGTGTGCGTGTACTAGTATCTACTGTACACATGTAAGAAGTGAAACTTCTTTCTGACCTTATTTTTCGAAAAATGATCTACTATATGCAACTTTACAGAAATTGGTTAAATAAATAAAGCCCCTACCACGGTCGAATCGACCGTGGAAGGGGCAAGAAAAAGATGGCGCGTAACCGAAAAAAGTGACGGTAATTTTTTTTCCAACGCCGATAAGGAAGTTACACTTCAAAAAATAAAATTTATTTACATACAAAAGCGCTAAAAATAACTATAATATAAATTACATACTATTGAATACAATGTAAGAAAACTTAACTTATTTGTATTGTATTCTACCCATAGTCCCTCAAGACTATAAGTAGAATACTGAGCCCAGATCACCGTCTTCTATGGGTAAGGTGCCCAGAAGGCTGGCTACGTTTCCTCGCTGGATCGCCATACTGATCCGTTGGCCGAGGTAGGCACCAGCCCTCTGATCACCTGAAGAGTCGATGAGTCGTTTTGATAAATTTTGGTAGAGGCTCATGGCCTCAGGACCCCACGGTCCAAGCGTCTCGACAGCAAACGGCACAAACATATAACTCTCACTGAGGGTTGCATATTTCCGCCGCTTGAGCGATTCCGCTGTTTCCGCCGCCGAACCGGCCGATCTAGAAGTGTTTGGTAAATGGGATGCGGCCAACGTGTCTACGCAAGTCGCATCCCACACCAAAGGCTTGCCACGCTGCCAGGGAATTAGAGTCATTCCGTCAGGGCGCCTGCCATCATCACGTGCAATACCGTTCGGCTCCAATAGAGCCGGCACGTTAGCGGTGGCAAGCGCCCTCCGTAAGACATCATTCAGGGCGGCGTGGCGTGACCATCTGCCGGCACTGCGGCGGCAAGAAAGACCGTGGTATCCCGGGTCGATTACCTCTATACCACAGACACATGTGTGTGGTGCACATATGCGAGAACCTAAGCGCAGGTTTATAGCCAAAGAAAAAGAAGTATTATCCAATAATGTACCTATGTTTGGGGAGGGGATAGCTTGGAGCCAAAAACCAGACTCTTTGCGAGAAACGGCAAGGATGCGGGCACGTCCTGTAGAGTTAGTTAAATTTAGAAGTTCTGTGTTTAATCCTCTACATATAGGTTCATCCCAGCATCGTTGCGAGTTCATGATCGTGGGAATGTCTTCACTAGGGCAGACCATTTTCCAGGCGTTTAGTGCTTCATTTAAAAAGGATGTATTGACATTATCCCAGTGTTGCATAATTTTTTTAAATAATGAGCCAGTGCTGTAGGCGGATGAAAGAAAAGCCGGTAGAGCAACGCTAGAGATTTTGCGGATGCCTAAACCTCCAAACCTAATGGGTAGGGAAGCTTGGATCCAGTTGTTGTCTGAGAGTTCTGAATTTAATATAATTTATAATTTAATATAATAAAAAATAAAATAAAAGGAATATCTAAAAATTAAAAAAAATTAGGGGTGGACTACCCTTAACATTTAGGGGGATGAAAATAGATAATGTCCGATTCTCAGACCTACCCGATATGCACACAAAAATTAGAATCGGTTAAGCCGGAGTAATATGGTAACTAACATTGTGACACTCGCGCTACTCGCCGCGTTGCTTCAGTGAGTGGGGGAGGGAATTTACCTGTTCCTGCATTACTAGTCACCTACTTACTTACACTCAGGGTTAAAGGTAATAATAATAAAATCTTGCTTGAATATGACGCATCAATATAAATTCGTATATTTGTACTTTATATTATTAGATATATGAAACCTAACTTTAAAAGTAATGAATGATTTTGCTGTGACTTTTACCGATAAATAGTTTTTTAGCTTAAATTCTATGCAAATATTACCAACATCGTTCAAATTGAACTGGATATATGATTTTTTAAAATTCTATTTTGAGCTAAAAATCCAGTAATTTTTGAAAGGTATTTTTCCAAACGGACAATATATACGGGTTTGTCGTCATAGTATATTTTTGTTCACATGAAAAAGCTATCCAACGACGTATGACTCATCTTGATTGGACATGAGTACCAAAAACACATCACCTTTTCTTTTTCTGTGGCATTCTACCAGCTACTTTTTATCACTGATAATAAAAGTAAATGATTAACTCAAATTTATGTAAGTTAAATAATATGTTAGTGAAAAGTAATTTAGAAGTATAAAATCATGTTACAGAATTGTTGATATTTTTTAATTACAATTTTATGCCACGATTTAACAGTGGCTATATAAAAAGTTCGAAGATGGATCGCAATGTTTAAATTTTATTGACAGCAGGAATAATCCCACAGACCAAAATACTGTTTTCATCCATGTGATGAGTAACTTCAAGCGTACTTTCCGAGCATGATAAATGAAAACACTATTTTCACATTAAATGGTTACAACTTAACATGTGCCAATTATACTTAACTGTAACCTTAAGCGGGTACTAATTTCTGCTACGTCCTGAAACAGTTTACTGCAAAGAATACATCTCTCCCTAACGATGAGGTTTCATCTGGGATAATGTCATTGTTACATACAGGCCGATTCACGCAGAATGTGGCAATGGGTGTAATACATTATACGTGATGCGTTATTGTTTTTAATTGTTAATGACGTTACATATTGATATATTATGCGCCAATGTGGCAATTCGTTATTGGCGTTATTTTTAACGCTTTAAATAAGACAATATATTTAACATTATCGCAGGTGTAGCTATAGCAAAAGGAATACTTTATTAATATTAATTTAGAAACCGTATCATTAAGTAATTGGTTCGTTTCGAAGTGTTCCTCTATAAGTTATCATTAGCAGTACTAATGGATTCTCTCGATTCTGTCTCGAGTGAGTTAATCCGTAAGTCGGAAGTCTTTTTTCCGAATACATTTAAGTGATATGATTCTTATTAAATTACTTGTTTATATTCTATATCCAAAGTTCGAATATTATCATAAAAATGGGTATTAATTCATTTTTAGAGTGCCGTAGCCATTTTGGCAAGAAAGACATCAATCTAAATAAATATCGTAATGTTGTATTACAATTATGTCCGTCTGTTTGTCGTCCGCCATTGTATATCACTGACATTGATCTTAAAAATGTAAATAAATAATTAATTATTTTATATTTTATTTGCAGATGTCCATTGGCGCACTCAATCTGAACAAAACTAAAAATGAAAGTTGTGATTTTTTTCCATCTACGTATGTATGGGATACAGTTTGAGTTGTTGCAAACAATTATGATAAATATACTTTTGAGGTAATATTCAATAGGTAGAGAAATAAAATAGTTCTTCAAAATTTACAAAAAAGTATCCCCATTTCAACTATTCAAAATGTAAGGTGAATATTATGAAAAAAATTAATGTGCGTAGACCTTAAAATATTTTCAACAAAAGTTATTATGGCTGGCTATGAAATTTTTATTACTTGTTTATGCAGTTCACGGAAAGTGGAATAAATTCTACCACGTACTTCCTATATACACGGTACTTTATTTTTGCAGTTGCCAAACTGTCATAAATTTAGAAAACGTTCGCTTAACTGCAGATGCATTTATCTCAGAAATTTTCACAAACATGCTGCATGGAAATGAATAATTCTAACCCAACCGACAACTATGTCGTTTTAAACTAACATGAAAATTAATTATTTCGTACCTAAAATATGTTAGGTACGAAATAATTAATTTTCGTTTTGAATTGAATATTGAATATATTAAACGCATGCATTTGATTTTCTCTTTACTCAACATTAGCAACTTTTCAAAAAAGGACTCATAAGATTCCCTCAAGGTCGGCAGCGCGCGTCACCTTAGGTCCCCGAGACAAACTGGCAATCGAATCAAATTGGAATCATTACTTTTAACGGTTTTGGAAGTCTGTTAGCTAGTTTGGCTCAATATTGAATTTATCATGGTTTTGGCCGAGATTGATTTAATATAATTAGAGATAATGGATTTAAGACCACGTTCAGTCGAACGGATCTTGACTTGTACGAGAACGACTTTTTTTGTGTAAATTATAGACGTGGGGCCCAAGTATGTAAATATTTACATGCGTCTGTATCCGCTTTCATCAGAGGTGTATGCAGTATTTAGGTTATAAAAACATTCATATTATTTGAAAATTAATTTTAAAATGTAAGATTGTCAATGATTTTGGCTAAATTTCATGTGTATGTTATGTATAATATGGTCTGTGCCTAACATCATGGCGGCTCTTAGTTAGCAATACATGGCTACGAAATAGAATGTTTTTCGAACAAGATCATACTGTTACATGCCGACAAAAAGTGAATGCACACCTGCCTGCCATAAATCGAAGTTTTTTACCTTCCCGCATTTTGACTTCTTTTGTTTACTTTGTGTTTGTAAAATTCGTAATTAGAAAAAAAGTCCATTGTGTATTCGCATGTTTTATGGCAGTCATTAGGCAGGTGTTCGACACACTGATTCTAAGAAATCCGATCTATGCGGGCTGGCAGCCATATTGTATCGTTGCAGCAATGGCCCAATGGAGAGATCGGCAGTCAAGCGACACAGCGTGTAGTACATTCGATAAGCAATATAGTGACGGACTTTGCGCGTGTTATTGGATCGTGCAGTTTATACTGGCTGTGTCCAGTTATATTTCTACCTGTGTTGTACGTGTTTGTATAGTTCTAATAAATTCTATAGTAATTCCAACGGCATTTTAATTCGTGTCCTGTAGCTCGTAACAATACAATGCGCCACCTTTCGCAAACTGTCTTGAGAAGACATTTGGTATGGAACAAACATTTCGTAACACAAAAAACGTGTAATTGCGATATTTTGCCCGTTTTCGCTTAGAAACTTAGAAATAAAAATATATTTGGAGGGATATTTTTTATTTCTACTAAGAAATACTTCAAGTTCTAGTTTCAGTCCAAAGAATAATAATATACATTTACCAAATAACGGACGATTTATCTCGTGTTCTGTCTTGTATGTTTACCCAACTTTTCGGGCATACCTACATGTACATACCTAATTGTATTTTTCGATACTAATCCATTAGACATTTGTCAGTGTTTTTATTGCTTTTATCTATACAGACATAGAAAATTATTTATTTGATAACTTAAGGAACATCTCTAGTTAGATATTAAAGTTAAAAAAAAAAACATTATCCATTGTATGTATGAATGAATTTGACTTAAAGCCTATCTGTTGGATTTTAGGGAAACTTTTTTGAAATATGTCTTGTTACAAAATTCCAAAAATAGTCTGTTATTTACAACTTTATAAACAAGTTTTTGAGTTTTTTATAGCATCTGATGGAAAGCGGTTACTGTCGCCTATGGACGTTTGCAAAATAAAAATGTTACCAACACGCTGACGACCTCAACGAAACAACTGTAAATACAATTTTCATGGGCTATTTGACATATTTCGAATATTTTTTTATGAGTGCAGTGCAGACATCAGTACGGCTCACCTGATGGAAACTGGTTACAATTGACTACAAATGCGATGTAGCTCTCTAAAGGGAGATTGGTGCCTGGCCACTTATGTCGGAACCAAACTCAAGGTTGTTATAGCGGCATATCCTAGATCAGAGGTGATAGCCATCCAGACGGGCAAATACCCTACCAGCTGGCTGTCAGTTGTTTATTGCCCCTTACGTCAGGCCGCCTGGCCGCAGAAAATGTATCCTTCGTTCCTGCACGGATAAAATAAATAAAAAGCCCTTTAATTCTTACTTTTTACAATACGTATTGATTCTTAGTATATTATTTATAGTAAATTTAAATTAATGGTTAGTACTGTTGTTGCTAGTTTTGTTAGTTGACTTATTTTATGTAAGAATCCCAGATTAGGTCTTTTACTTACCTCCTCCAAAGACGCCCACCTGTCTCCTGGGCTACTTGATGCAAGTTCCTGTACAGATAAAACTATTTATTTCAAATCAATATCCCTTGAAAACTCAATATTTTCAGGATATAAATCGGTTCGTTTCGCTTCACTTCATGGCAGGGTGTACAGACATACATACCAAATTTAACGACATTCTGTAAATTGATAAATAATAAACTGTTATTTTCCAAACTTTAAGATACAAATAAACACAAACATGATAATTATGCTATGGTATGGATAATTGGAAATAACAATTGCTCTTGTTATTAAACTATTAAATGCACATAAATTAATTACGAGTAAGATATATAGGTACGTAGCATATCACTATAGAAACAAAAACAAACCGGTTAATGAGACGTAAACATACTTCAATGATAGTTGATCTTTTTACAATAGCAATAACCAAACAATCCATATATGATTTTCTATATTATAAAATTTTAAATGGAATGGACTATATAAACGCGGAGAGCACGATGCAATTTATTTAGATGTCTTGTCTGTTTGATTGTTTGTTCGGGATTGACGTAAAAACTGCTTGGCCGTTTTCGATGCGCTATTTGCTGATCAACAGCAAATCTTTAGACTTAAAATCTGCGCTATTTTTCTTCCTGGAAGTTCCGCGACAAATTTTCTGGGAATTATTTAAAATGAATGAATAAAAAAACGATTTGGATTTCTAATGTGATTCTGTCACTGATTTTATGTGATTTTTTATCCCGTGAATCCTGTGGGAATTTTCCCGAGAGCGGTTTGTAGTTGTTTGGGTGCATAATCATTAGCTTACTCCAACACACTACTCATTAAAACGATGGCTTAAATTCTCTTATAAATGCTGCGGTACTCTGTGTCCCGAGAATCCCGCGTGAATTTCGATTCAAGCGTGGATGTATTCGCGGCCATATATACTATGGGGCTTAATATAATATAATAAGTTTGAAGTCATTGATTACCCACTTTAAACTTGAAAAATAGCGCATAAATCATATAATTTTTATCTAACATTTGAGCAGAGTGTGGACGAAAGAAGGATTGATGCCAGACTCGTGGCTTTTATGACATATTTGAAAACGTCGCGACCCTTCCAGCCCTGCTCCTTACTGTATAAATGGATTACTGTAAAGCAACCCGCGCCGGTACCGTGAAGGTTCAAATCCTCCGCGAGAAGCCTTTCGTCATGCATAATGCACAGTCACGTACCACAGTTTCCTGTATGATTTATACGATGTTACGTTGTTATTTCGGATTGTTACTCCTTTGAAATTACGTTATCTGAAACATGAAGGTAGCATGACCTTTGTTACCTTTTTATTACTGGCTATAATTTTCTTTTTGTTTGAAATTCGGAAGAGCTCTTTTTCGGAACTCATCGCTGAAGTTGTAAACTTTGTTTGAAATTTTATTGTCAGACGTAGTAGCTATTAAGTTGTGATTTGTATTCAAGACAAATGAATTTTACCCAACATTGGTAGCTTAGTAACGTAATGAACTTAATTATATTTATTTTGACAAGATTGTTTTGATATTTATTATATTGTTTGCGTACGCTACGTATAATTAATTATATGCCCGTCGATTATGGCAAAATATTGCAGCTAATTTAATAATAATTTTGTCTTTCTTAACCGCCATTAATGGTGAAAATTAACAACGCTTAATATAGATGGAAAAATTTGCTATATTTTAACGACTTAATTTTTTAAGTCGACAAGCGAGGGATGTTAGCTTCGAGAGTCGTAAAAATTATGTACCCCCTTCTATGTATTGAACTGTGAAGGGAAATAACTGCAAACTTTGGTAGTTTTAAACCACTCCGCTGAGTAGGTACTTTTAGAAATATGGAGTTTTATATCGCGTTTTTATGGAATTGTAGCGAAATGATTTAAACAGCGTTTTAATTGTTTTGAGTGCAATATTTATTTTTATTTCGGCTACTTTTCTCCTCCACCCTTTTAAGACCAATATAAAATTATTAGGGTTAAGCATGTTGCAAAAGAGTTTTCTGCACCGCTTCTCCTAACCATCATATAATCATAACATGTTACGAAGTGGTGGTAAATTAGATTAGGCTCCCATAGTGTAAATGACAACTATAAACAAAAATTCAGTAATTAAAATAAACAAGTTGGAGGTAGGCTAAATAATAACTAACATTATTAAGTGACACTTGACTGACATATTTGGCGTCCGTGATCAAGGCTACTAAAAAGTAACCGAAACGTCGAAGTGAAGATCCAATAAAATGCCGGGTTTAAAACTGTTAAAAGTAGTATCAATTGTGTACACTAGTTCCGAAAATTTTAGAAAATTAAAGAAAAGGAAGCAAAACATTCGTTTCCTTTTCGCCCGTTTTGTCATTTCCGTAACGAAATGATGAAAACAGTGGCCGGTTGAAACTTCTACGGAATCCTTCATAGTTCGTGGCATTACCACGCAATTGCCCGAAATCATCATTATATGCATGCGTGAAGCAAAAACTTTGTACCTCTTTTTACGAAAATTGCGCGGACGAAGGAGTATGAAATTTCGCTAACTTATAGTTAATACAGAGAAAGAGTGCAGAATGCTAATATTAAAAAAAAATATGGATAAGAGATACATTAAATCAATAAAAAAACATTACACACACTACCATGTATTTGACACACACGCGCATTAATCTTTTGTTTATTGTTTAAGTTAAATTAATAGTGTAGCCTTGGCTAAATCTGTGATTATAGAGTATATTCTTTGACAACAGAACCTTAATGATGTATAATTTAAATAACTTTTGGTCGAATTTCGCCCGCTGAGCGATCACTAGTTTATAATGATTAAATATTGACACTGGAAAAATAATTGATTGCAATAATAGTAACATATCGTATTCTTTCCTCCTTTAGCTGATTCGCATAGCAATACGTTTGCCCCATACTTAATGGAAAATGGAGCGGATAGATTACTTTTTCTATCTCATTAATTTCCTTCCGCTTTCTTCCGAGTAAGCTGAGATTAATATCTTTTCGGGCCCTTTTGACATTTTATTGTATCAAGTGGACAGTTTGAGGACAAATTTCCAGAAAACAATATTCATCACCTTTATGAAAATATACCGTTGCTTTCATTTAGAAAAGTGCTTTTGGGAAGATCTTTTGAAACAGGATAATTTAATGGTAGAATTTAATCAGGTACTATTTGATGATAATTAAATTAATTTTGAAATAGCATAAATAATGAATTGATAGGATAATGAAAATTTGTCTAAATATTTAATTAAAGTCAATGTATTGCATCTATAGGTATATATAAAAATTCCCTGTGCTTAACCGCGACGGACTCCGAAACTACTCTCCGGATTTTGATGTTTTTTTTCCAACTTAAGACATAGAATTAGTTTCATTTTAATTTATAACCATTTTTGAAGTGATAACTTCTTATGGGAGGGTAAACTGATTCGTTACGTAACGCGTTACGGCGCCAGTCTGTCTGGCTTCCCTTTCTCTCACTTTAGATTAGTTTAAGTTATCACTTCTGTAGGGCGTTCCGACGCACACCGTCTTTTTTTTTAACCAAGAGGTCGGTAAGTATGAGTTCTGCTGTCAACTAAGTAACGTAAGCATCAAATAGATGGTGTCATAATTTAAGTCCCTTTGTTAACAGGGGACATCCGTTTGAGGACCGTAGGCCGCGCGAGAGGGAAAGGTCGCGGCCCGTATGTGGGATTCGCCAGGTCGGGGTGGCACTAGCACCCCACGTTGAGATGTGGGGAACTATTGCCACGCCGCGGTTAGGAATACCCACTAAAACCCCTGTGCGATCACCAGTGTCCTTTAAGTCCCTTTTTTTTAACAGGGAACATCCGTTTGAGGACCGTAGGCCGCGCGAGAGGGAAAGGTCGCGGCCCGTGTGTGGGATTCGCCAGGTCGGGGTGGCACTAGCACCCCACGTTGAGATGTGGGGAACTATTGCCACGCCGCGGTTAGGAATACCCACTAAAACCCCTGTGCGATCACCAGTGTGCTTTGTCCAGGCTGTGGGCTCGCTCGCGCATTCACCACCAGCCCGGACGGACGGTGGCCGGCCCCTTGCGGGCTGGTCTCTCCATTTGGTAGCCGAAGATTTGGGTCTCTCCGGCTTCTCTACCTCACCGCGAGGTGAGAGAGGGCGCGCGGGTCGGCGCACGTCCCTCACCCTTTCTTTGATTAATAGTATGTAAACCTTAATCAATATAAGTCTAAAAAAATGAATCGCAGGAATGTATGTACGCGCATAACTTAAGAAGGACTTTACCGATTTTGATAATTTTTTGTGTGTTTGATTGGGTCCCCGGATGGTCTAGATTCATAATTAATACAGGTAGGCACTAGAGTCAGGTCCTAGATTTTATTTTTTCAGGGTAGGACAACGTCTGCCGGGACCGCTAGTGTATTTATAGAACTTATTCTATTATGTATTAAAAATTAAATGGGATTTAAAATTTGTAAAGAAGTAGAGTAACGTACGTATAAAAGACGAGTCCCGAATCGCCGACTCTTGGGAATGCTCTTGAAACGCTGGCCGTATTTCCACGCTAATTGATGATTATATTTTAAAAATGATTAAAATAATAAAATATTCAAAAACATTTTTTTTTGTATTTTACGAAATAAGAATTCCTCAAATGAGCCCTCGTCACCTAAGTGGACAAGTTGGCTAAAACGCTGGCAACGTTACCTAATCGCGACGACTATACAAGTAGGCACGAGCATTATGAACACAAACATTTAAAAATATATATTTGGAAACATGATTAAAAAGAGCTATGTATAAATAAACCTTTATATAGTTACATACATGTTCAGAGGTTTAGAACTCCTCAGTGCGATTGCTTCAATATCACGCTTAATTAAAATTTACAAACATTATTTGAATAATCTTTAAGATTTAGATAGGCTACTTATATAACAATATGTACGTGGGGAAAAAAAGACACACTAGTTGAGAGAACATCTTTATTCTTCGTTTAATATAAAAATATTGTTTTATTCAGCTTATTCCAATTGTCCTCTTTTTGAATTATGTATTTTTAGACCTCTTCACTCATTATTCTAATTTTAGTTTCCTTTCTTATCATTCGCGTCTGTTGAAAATATTGAAAAATAAAAATATACGAATTACGTATCAATAATAATATAATGTGTACGTATTTTCATAAAAAGTTATGTAAAGACATACATATTATATTAAAAACTGGTATAACAACTTTCTCAGAACAATAAATAGCTTTATTATTGTTCTGAGCTATCTGTCTATCTATCCTCTTTCAGATACGGATATGGAAACGATGAAACGAATAACTATTTTTACGTTGAGATACTCTATATCATAAAACAAGATAAACTCGTCTCATGTAAGAGCAGTTTGCTTCGTCTTATTCTAATAGAACTCGGATCAGTTGCATACGTAATAAAGCTTTAAAGTTTAAATGTTTGAATTACTTATCTAACACCGTATTTGTTTGACGCAGCATTCTACATCCATGGGTTTTGAACATTGGCCCTGAGCCAGCCGTCTGCTCCGTGACCTGAGGCATGTTGCAGCGCCTCGCTTCATACAAATCTGGAATTTAATTTCAATGATAAATGGATTAAAAATCTCTCTTCAGCATTCGTTGTGGAACGCGGTTTCTCGTTAAACCTGGACATTATTAAGTTAACAATATAATTATTGCTATGACTAGATATTAATTTAATCGCCGCTGCGATGGCAGCAACAATTATATGGAAATGTTAGTTGAATTTCTAGTCAATGAATTTTGATTTATTAACACTGGTGCAACTGAAGTTTAATCTCGTTTATGAAAATTTTATATTGTTTATGTAATTATTTTTACTAGAGGCCGATTAATGGTTGAAATTCGATCATAATGCTAATATTAGACAGATCAACCAAATTGAATCGGTTTGGCTGAAAAGCACATTATTGAAGGGATACGATAGTACCTATTCAGTGACATTGGATGATTCAAGTATTTTTTGTTTTTATGTTTTTCTGTTGGATGTGTGTCAATGTTTTTATGGATCAATTTAATTGATTCATTCAAATTGAAAGATAAATATGAGACTTCAAATATCGGTTGAAGTAATTTTTTTAGTTTAAAGCCATAAGTGATTAATTTATGCGACTGTTTGACAACAGATTCTTGAGTGCCAATTTTATTGACAGTATAAAAAAATGAACGTTGCATTTATTATTCTAATGGATTTTAACCACATTTAAAAATAGCTTTCTACGCTTATCCTCATATAAACTATACCAAAGGAGCTCGAAGATTCCTTTTGCATATTAATTTATTATGTGATAACGTTTTCTTTTATTTATTTAATTAGAACTTCCATACGTCTAGATTAAGCTTAAAATCTTCTTGCTGTAGATTTTATCACAGTTTTCAGGATTCTGTGCTTTTATTTGGTATCGAATGTACGTATGTTACGAAGTAATGCACCGAAATTATAACAACAATCTGAAATATTTACTCATTTTTAAATACAATTTCAAAAAATAAATATGCCTTTGATACGTACAAAAAGTGTTTTTAGGTTTGATATTTCACTCAGTGATATTGCTCAACTTTTAATATTCAAACATTTGTTAAGTAATGCAATCAATACTTGCGACAACTCAGAAGGGTTTTTGGTAATAAAAGAACAGTAACTGGTCACAATAGTTATACTCAGAGACCGCTTACGGCTTACATATATTTCATACACTGAACACACACACAGACACCTCGCCGTCCCTTCAACAATTTTACATTATAAGAAACTTAGCAAATTGGGACAACCGATAGCGGATTGAAGTCATTGATAAACTTTTAATTGTGTGTGTCTTCCTAACCGATTTCGGCTACGGCGATCGCTTCAGCTATTGGCTGTTCGACGTTCATGCGCACGGAGGTGACTTGCGTAGCCAACCTTATTTACGAAAACGCGCTTGCATCTTGAACACGTCAGAACACCATTTACAAAATTATAAGTAATAGCCGCAGGTGGTCGGGCCTTAAGTTTGTCGCGCTTATTATCTAAATCGATGCGTCGACGGCATTCAAATTCTTGCACTCTTGACTTAACCTGGAATCTCCAGTCACAACGATTCTTAGCTAATATTTCCCATTGATTGGGATCAATATTGCACTTCACCATTTGACGCTTAAGTACATCTTTGTATCGTAGCAATTACCCACCTTGCTTGCGTTTGCCATTTGCAAGTTCTGAATAAAAGATTCGTTTTGCTACTCTTACGTCCGCCATCCGAGTAACGTGACCAGACCATCGAAGTTGTCGTCTCGTGAGATATGCCTCTATGCCACAGACATTAGCTCTACGTAGCACTTCGGTATTCCTCACGTAATCGGACCATCGGATATTCATAATTTTTCGCAAGCATCTTAGGTGAAAGCGATCTAATGCCCGAATATAGCGACAATAAAGAGTCCATGTTTCGCTAGCGTACAATAAACTTGGCAATACAACGGCCATGTAAACTGAAATTTTGGTGCTTAATTTTAAATCATGTGAGCGAAAAACCTTTGCATCTAGCTTACCAAATGCTGCAGCTGCGGTAGATATTCTGCTGTTAATCTCAGGTTCGAGGTCACATTTGGATGTAATGTTACTTCCCAGGTAACGGAATTTATGGACTTGCTTCAACTGGTCCTCGCCAAGATTTATATTCAAGTCTTCATGATTAGAAGTATCTAAAGACATAACTTCGGTCTTTTTTATACTGATTTTCAACCCAAACAAACGGCAACTCTCGTAAAATCTGGACATGAGCTGTTGTAGGCTATTTGAAGATTCCGCTATGAAGCACAAGTCATCCGCATACATGATTTCTGTAATCAAGTTGTACGAAACTTTAGTTTCCGATTTAAACCGGGCTAGCTTGAAAAAATTACCATCAGTACGGAAACGAATTCGAATACCTTCAGTGCAGTTTTGGGTTGCCTCACAAACAACGACTGAAAAGTATAACGCAAACAGGGTTGGCGCCAATACACATCCTTGCTTCACCCCACAAGTAACTGTAAAGAAGTCTGACTGTTCCCCATTCACATCAACACAACATTTCATGTCATCATGTAGGAGTCTTAGGAGTCTTAGAAACTTATCCGTACATCCCAGTTTACCCAAAACTGTCCAAAGAGCAGAACGTGGCACACTGTCAAAAGCCTTCTCCAAGTCAACAAAGCATAGATACAAAAACTGGCCTTGTTCTCTGCATTTTTCTTGCAGTTGCCGCACGGAAAAAATTGCTTCGCAGGTGCCTCGATCAGGACGGAAACCATACTGTGTTTCTGGCAGAATTTTTTCTGAAAGTTTTTGAAGTCGGTTTAAAAGTATTCTGGCAAAGATTTTTCCAGGGACTGATAAAAGCGATATGCCGCGATACGAATCACAGTCAGACCGGTCACCTTTATTTTTATAGAGAGGTTTAATGCGTGAAAGCTTGAAGCTAGAAGGCACACATTCGTCCTCCCACATTTTGACAAAAGCTTTCAAGATAGTTTGATGTAGTTTTTCTCCTCCATATTTTAGCAGTTCTCCCGGTATAGAATCAATGCCAACAGCTCGCTTATTTTTCTGAAGCTTTAAAGCTAAAAGGAGCTCGTCATAGGAAGGTGGTATATCCAGTTTAGGATCTATTGGAAGCTGGGGCATCTCACATATATGTTGACTATGTGGAAATCGATCCACGTTAAGCAAACTGTTAAAGTGTTCAGCCCATCTTCTCAGAATTTCATCTTTGTTTTTCAAAAGGAGGTTATTACCCTTATTTTTTAGAGGAACTTTTGCGTGGTTGGTAGTGCCGACAAGTTTTCGGACCTCGTCGTGAAATTCGCCTTGCTGATTTGAGTCGGAAAGCCACTGAATATATCGAGCCTTTTCTTGCCACCATTTGTCTTTAGTTTCTCTAACTAATTTTCGCAGGTCATGCTCACTTTGCTTTAGCTCGACATCACTTTGCGGTCTTTCTTCACGAATTCTCTTTTGTAGAAGAGCACGATGCTTGTCGATTGCCTCTGTAAGGGCTCCGGCATTCTCATCGAACCAATCTTCATTTTTACGTACTTTTTGACCCAGAGTGTCATTCGCTGCAAGTACCATACAAGAAGATAAAGTCTCCCAGTCAACTTCGAGATCATCGGTCACATTGCACAAAGCCAGTGCATTGGTCACTGCTTCAGAATATTTTGCCCTCTCATCGGCATTATTCAGTTTTTCCAAGTTTAAATGTGTAGACTTGGGTTTTTCACATCTACGAGGACGATGTAGGAGGAGTTTTAACTTAGCAACCAGTAACCTGTGATCAGTCCAGCAGTGAGCGCCTCGCATAACGCGAGTAACTTGGACTTGGGAAACATCCCTTTGCCGAACGATAGCATAGTCAATCAGATGCCAATGCTTCGACCTAGGATGCATCCAGGTTGTTTTGTATTTTGCAGGGAGTCTGAACATCGTATTGGTAATCACCAAGTCAAACTGAGCACATAAACTAAGAAGCAATAAACCATTACTATTCATATTTCCAACACCATGTCTCCCTAAGATTTTTGGCCAGGCGTCATAGTCACGCCCAACCCGAGCGTTAAAGTCGCCTAAAAGCAAGATCTGTTCTCTGACAGGTATCCTTTCAAGACAATGTGTCAGTTCAGCATAAAACTTTTCCTTAATATCATCTGCCTTGTCTAAAGTTGGCGCATAAATACTTAAGATGTTTAAGTAGTTATTGTTGTCCAGAAAAAGGCGCAGTGTGGAGACGCGATCCGAGATATGTTTGGGATATTCCTGAAGATGTTTGGTCAGGCTGTTTTTAATTGCAAAGCCCACACCTGACCTCCGCGGTTCAGTAGAAGCTGTTCCTTTCCAGAAGAAGGTGTATCCGCCACCATTTTCCACCAACTCTCCTTCGTCAGCTAAGTGTGTTTCGCTCAGTGCAGCCACATCAATGTTGTAGCGACGAAGTTCTCGAGCTACAATGGCAGTCTTACGTTCTGGACAGGCACTACCTTCGCGGTCCAGTAGTGTGCGAACGTTCCACGCGCCAAATGTCATTTTTGATTCTTTTTTATAATTATTCTTTTTGTGACTTTGACCACGACTTGAAAGATGCGGAGGCAGCCGTGGTTACTACCATCCTTTAAGAGGGATGGGGAGACTTTTTTTAGGGCACCTTTTCTAGCCCCTTCCCTGGCTGAGCAAGGAGAGCAGTGCATCCCTGAATAGGGCTGCTCTGACTCTCTGGGTGCTGCCGAATACACTCTGTCCCCCAAGCGCAGAGCAAAGCGACCACGATGTTCTTACCACATCCCCAGAGCCGCCTATGTGCAGGTATTAGACAAAGCCCGGTTTGCATCAGCCCGAACCTCTCTACCTCTACCCATCGCCATAGGGCTTTTCAGCATCAAAATCCAGTAAAACGGAAGCGGTCAAGTACGCAGGATATATTTAGGTGCACAAGCATTTGCGCGAATACAGGTGCACACACTCGTCCTCCCCCTCCTGGGCCCAATGGAGCGGGAACCGCTACGACTGGAGGAGGGTTTGGATGGGAAAGGAGGGATACTTGGGGCGTGAAGGGGATGTGATAAGGAGAATGGGAAGGAAGGGAATAAAGAGGAAAGGAAACTGGAAACAAGGAGAGGTGGGACACCACTGCCACGGAACAAAGGTGGAGTGACAGTGGGGCTGGGGCCCCGGGTTCGCTTACCCGAATGCACTGCTAGACGGACAACTGTCTAGCAGGAGGCACCCCCTGGGGGTACAATAAACATTTAATTAAATAAGTTACGAATGACAAGAATTTATTTAATTATTGTTAGGAAATTTTAGATAATATTTTATGTAAGATATTATATAAAATATTATATTTGAAGTTTTACATGTTACGAAATAAATTGAACACAGTAAAAAGAATCTATCACGTCTGCCAACATAAAAATAAAATGTACTGAATACCGTCTATATGCAATTGAGAGATTTTGAATTATCATCTAAACAATTACCAGATCAATATTGTTCCATAAAATTATGGTAAATTATAGAGAACTACACTATACAAAACAGGCGCTAATCACAGAATAAATAAAAAAATATAACATTATTATTCGATAAAGGAAATGACCGATTGTATCATTTAGAAATAAGAGGGTACATAACAAAATTAATTACTAACCTTAAAAATAGACATGACAAGAACAACTAAATAAATGTAACTTTAAAATGTATTAATAAAATATTTACGCTTTGTCTTTGCACGTAGGCAAACACACATCTACTCTGTATGTGCCACATTTTATATAATAATTATAATCTAGTATGTTCCTGGAATAATTAGCTGTAAAACACAGATAGATATGTAGACTGTAGGGTGCCTTTTTAACTTACGGTATGAGGATCCTAAAACAGCTTCATTCCCAAAAAGGTTTAATACCTTTTAGTCCTTCTAATAATTAAGGCTCTCCTTTATTAAAGGGTTGCTCAAAATAAGACTTCTAAACCCTTCATTTTTATTGATGGAAAACGTCCCTAATTTTACGCAGCCTCGGTTTAATGTCAGGGCCTATTCTTATTGAGAATATTTTAATAGCTACTAAGTTTCATTAACGACGTCGGGAAATTAAGTTTACCTCGCCTTTATAATCAAATTGCTGACAAAATATTTATGATTAGATTTTGGTTACGAAATATTGTGCGTGCTGAACAAGAGATTGTTCAAAGAGCAGACGTTAATAAAGGTTACATTGTACAAATTTTTTATGTTAGTGCTATTTTCACCCGGAAAATTCACTTCATCTCCCGGCATGAAAAGTATTTATGTCCATTTTCGGTATTAAAACTACATTTAAATAAAATGACAGCAAAACTGATCCAGTATTCGTAGTAGTTTTTCCTTGAAAGCTTAACATATAGGCATATCGAGTCACTATCGCATTTTTTATAGATGATGAATTTAAATATCTTTATAGATAGTTGAGAAATGATTGATAATGACCATAATGACAAACTACAAAAAAACCTATTCTACTTTCTGGGATTACCTTTACATAAATCTATCCCATTATTCAGGATGAAAAGTATCCCTTCTTTGGTATATGTGTAATTTTAATACCGAGGGTGTACTCGGTATTAAAATTTAATATATACCAAATTTCAGCCAAATAAAATAGCATAACAAAAAGGACAAAAATAAATATCTTTTCGGCCTTGAAACTATCCCATTTTTCAGGATTTTTTGATTTAAGAAACGGCCTATGATTGGTGTGGATAGATAAAATCTACAGTTAACATAAGCAAAAATTTTAACTACAAAAATAAGGTCGACTTTAGCACAAGGGCGTGATTAAGAAACTTTTGGAGTTTTAATACTGATAAAAAGCATTTTTCTGATTGTACATACACAATACACAGCAAATAATTTTTTCTTCTGTATAGACATAAAACCTGTTATCTGCGTCCATTTTAATATGACCTTTAACAAAATCATACTCTTCCTGATAAATAGGTTTTAACCCTTTTCTAAGAAACATTGGGTATTTTCAGAATTTGAATCGAGCGTCTGGGTATGTTACTTATTTAATATTACGCCGTACATTTTACCTTTGGGAGTATCGAAGAAAATATTTTTCTCAAACGTACGTCAGATTCTAATTTCAATATAAGCTTTTATAATGATCAAAAGGTTGTGAAGAGATGTAAAAAGCCGTCTTCTCATATATTGACGGATAATATTTATTTTGTACTCGAAAATAAATTATATCATATATTTCAGACATATTCAACGAAGCGAATTACCCTATGAATTATTTATACTAAGTAATAAAACTACGTTTTAACGGTCTTTAACGTGGTAATTTATTTAATTTTTATTATTCCGAATAATAAAAATCAAATAAATTACTGCGCTTAAAACCGTTAAAACGTAGTTTTCTTGTATATACCAGTCGCGAAATCTTAAGAAAATATTATAGTTAGTTAAATTACTTTAAGGTAAGCTTATACCCTATTTCAAACACATCGTTTTTTATTTCTTTATTCTACAGTCATCATTATCCATTTTTTTAACAGCATCTGTCTCATTTAGGGAAATTAATAATAATAAACAGTAAAAAAAATTGGGCATTCCGCGGCGCAATTTTATGTTCAGTTAATGTAATGTAAGGAAAATAGACCATCAGAATCAATTATTTCCCTATATTCTTTCACATAAATTAAACCTTACAAGCTACATAATTAATATTTGGAATAATAATTATACAGCTTGGGTTTTTTTTTCAAAACGTTGCGATTCGTTTTCTGAGAAGGGTCATTTATTTTTCTGCAATCTAATTGGCCCCATGGCACCTTTAAGTGTTTTTCGCTCTTTCGTATAGTTTATAACTTGGCCCTAAAGGCTTACTTATAAATTCATTCCGTGTAAAGATTTGTATGGAATGAGAATGGCATCCGTTTATTTCATACAGGTCTCTCTTCGGGAATCGGTGCCTACGTGCACCTTCAGTACCTAACCGAAGATCATCAAGCGACCTTTAGCGTATCAAGTTGTCTACACACTGCTCTTTGCAATAAAATACAGTTCAGTAAAATGAAACACATTGCCACTCCCTTCCGCTGAATCCCGAAAACACTACTTCGTAGCTGGAAAAAATATGTTATTTCCCCCCTATGAGGTGTTCAAAGAAAGTACATATTTTTACTTCTGGAATTTCACAAAGCAGCCTGAACTCGAAATTAATATGTACAAAAATAATTACCTTGGAATTTCTCAAACTTGTAGCGATAAAATAAATAGAGAATTAAGACGAATTCAAATTTAATCATAAAACAGCTCTAAAGCTATACCTAGAAATTATACTTTTCCAAGTCGAAATCTTACTAATGAAATAGGTACCTGGTGTGTGAAAATTTATCAACTTAATTTATTTAGCATTTACATAGAAATTAAAGGTAATAAGATTCCACTGTATGTGATGTGTAATATCGGCAACTAACTATTTTTTGTGCTAACTTGACTCCTTTTTAACACGCTTTTATTAGCTTCACCTGTATGTATGTTTGTAACCGACCCCTTTGAGCTCGATTTTGTCCTACTTTGAACGATCAGATTTAATTCAAACTTTGCACACCTGTCAAAGGTCGATGACAATGCAATAATATAGTACCATGGAGCTGATCTGATGATGGAGTGGGAAGGTGGCCATTGGAACTCCTGTACTAAACAACATAGACCCGTCGTGATTGGGCTCGTATGTTTATATAGCGTGACAGTGCAATAATATGGTACCATGGAGCTGATCTGATGATGGAGTGGGAAGGTGGCCATGGGAACTCCTGTACTAAACAACATAGACCCGTCGTGTTTGGGCTCGTATGTTTATATAGCGTGACAGTGCAATAATATGGTACCATGGAGCTGATCTGATGATGGAGTGGGAAGGTGGCCATAGGAACTCCTGTACTAAACAAGATAGACCCTTCGTGTTTGGGCTCGTATGTTTATATCGCGTGACAGTGCAATAATATGGTACCATGGAGCTGATCTGATGATGGAGTCGGAAGGTGGCCATAGGAACTCCTGTACTAAACAAGATAGACCCGTCGTGTTTGGGCTCGTATGTTTATATCGCGTGACAGTGCAATAATATGGTACCATGGAGCTGATCTGATGATGGATTCGGAAGGTGGCCATAGGAACTCCTGTACTAAACAAGATAGACCCGTCGTGTTTGGGCTCGTTTTACTTGTCTTGGCTAGGACTCTGCTGCTACATGATATATAGGATCTCAAAAGCTTGTATTTAAAAACATTTAAAAAAATTCAACAAAAAAAAATGAAAAATAAATAATAGTTGAAAAAAACAAAAAAAAACACGCTTTCATAAAAATCCAACTAAAAAACAGAAAATAATATTTAATAAATTTGGTTTCTGATGAATGGGGTCTTACCGTGGAGTGCAAAAGAGAAATAATTTTTTTCCATTTTTTTTTACACTGTACTTAATCAAATTGATTAATTATTTCTCTTTTGCACTCCACGGTAAGACCCCATTCATCAGAAACCAAATTTATTAAATATTATTTTCTGTTTTTTAGTTGGATTTTTATGAAAGCGTGTTTTTTTTTTTGTTAAACTACTATTTTTAAAGTTTCAGACAAAATAATATTATGAAGATATTAGCTAGATAATAATTTATTGTTACCATGCAGGGGCCGAAAAAAACAAAATCCACTTGCAAATCTGAAACAAAGCATATTTATTACCCGTCGGCATTTGAACTAATAACATTGAAATTCTTTTATGGTCGTCTTCTTTTGTTTACTTATTGGCATACGGCCTATTGTTGTATTGTATTCTTTTGTGGCAGTCATTAGCCAGGTGTGTCGGATTAACTTGACTTAGATACCGGTACATTGCAATTGCGCAGTACAAATCGATGACCTGATAGAGGGGAGAGGTCAGTCGAGCGATAACCACGAGCGAAGCGAGACGTGTACTACAATCGGGAATCTAATAAGTGACGGACTTTGCGCGTTTTATTGAATTACGACCTTCTGCATTACGTTTGGACTTGTTGTGTTCGGTTACATTTGTACCTATGTCATACGTGTTTGTATAGTTCTAATAAACTCTATAGTAATTCTAACGGCTTTTTTAATTTGAGTCTCGCACTCATAACAATATAGTAAAACTATTTACAAACGTGACTAAAATCTTTGTTCAATTTTGATAGAATGTTAAAGCATGTTTGAGTAAAACCTAAAACATAGAACAGGCAGAGTATCGAATATGTAAAGCTAATAAATGATGCACGGCAATCTACTTGCTTACATTTTTCGCTCCTTCAGGACTACATGTTACATGTACTATTTATGTTATCCAAAACCTGGTTTACGGAAACGTTGTGCTTGACGACTAAGTAACAAATCGGATATTTTAGACAGTGGATGTGCGTAGCTTACGAATCCGAAATAAGTTTCCAGTCAAGATGTTTTCTATAGCACTAACAACACGAGTAATTTAAAAAGTTCTTCAATACATTTCTACGAGGCCTATAAAAATGGCAACATTTTTATAATGCCTTAGTATTGCAGATGTATGTAAACCATAGTAGGCAATATATGTCTTCTGTTATTCAGCAATATCAAAACGCCTTTAATAATAATAATAATAATAAAATGATTTATTTGCCTCAAAATAAGCTAAGTTACAATCTTAAATACAAAATGAAGACATTACAATTAGCAGACTTAGAAACTAAATTATTGCTTGTGCTTCTACTAGCTCCAAAACTAGTATTAACTGTATCTTTGGAGCTAGTAGTGTTCTGTGCTGCAATCTCTACTTATACAATAACAATAAAAAATACTCTAATAGATAGTGTGTATGTTTGTTCGTGTAAATGTGTGTGTATGTATGTGGTGTATTTTCAGAGCGTTTTTAAATTTACCTGTCACTTTTAGATTGACCTGAGCAAGATTGTTTCAGAATAATCACAAGCACGTCACACTCAACATACGACGTCCATGTCGCTTCAATATATTCAAGGTGCCGCAAGCTTTGACCTGCACATTTGTTGGAAATTTTGTCCATATAAACTCAGTACTCTGTGAGAAAAATGATCGTTATATACCAAGACACAAGGATAAATAGATAGAATAATGGACGGACATGAAAATTATGTACGAGTTCTGTTTTCACCAAAATATCTAGGGCGTAATTTTAAGTTATTATTGAATTTTTGAGGCGACACTTCTTTAGAATAGTTGTGATTTGAGACTCGATGAAACGAAAAAGCGACACTAAAAAGAGATAAACATATAGATGGAGACGAACTGGCTAGGCAGCAGCACCAATAAAGGAGGATAGGGGTACAAGCGGTTCAGTATGGAATACAAGATACATCGAAGGAACCACCGCATACATACGCACGCACACACACACCCACATGCATGCGCACGCATGAATGTGGGTGTGTGTGTGCATGTGTACGTATATACGCCGGCTTCCAAAGCCCATGTATTATAAAAAAAACACAAATGTATAGGACTAAGCCTGCGAGAGAATGAGATAGAACATCATATTTAATAATTTAAACATTATGCTCATACAGATAGAGTTGGAAATATAGATGAATGATGAGTTTTTCGTTAATTCTTCAAATTTCGTGTTTTAAAGCTTAAATATGTTATAACGATATCATACATGAAATGTGACGTCACAAAATTTAGAATCCCTTCCACCCCTTAACTTTGTTTTACTTCTACTGCGTGTGAACTCCATATACACAGATTTTTTATATCTTTTTTAAACTTGGCAGACACTCGCACATTGTACATCTTCAAACTAAGCAAGTTACGCTTGAGTTATGGGTAGTATACAACGGACCACTCTAGGGCTGATCCCACACACCCAGACTATAGTAAAAAACAGAAAGTTCGTTTACGAAGTTTACCATATCAGGAATCGAACTCGGACTGAACTTAGCCTGCTCAACTACAGAGGTCGTGAAATTTTCATCATTACATAATTTTTCTAGACAGATTCGTCGATTGCGATTATTATGGTTTTCTGCCATGAGCACAAGAATGGCTGGCAAAACCGAGCATAATTTTTGAAAGTTCGGCTTTAAGAGAAGCGATGTAACTGTCCACTAGTGTTACTTATGTATATGACTATATGTGTAGTATATGTATAGAGTTGAGTTTTGTGTATCTAGTTTCTGGCGTCACGGTCTTTGGTATGAATTCCGGTCTCTGAAGCACAAATTCCTCCCTCGTTATCACTAGATAGGGAACGTACCCATACTATATGACCCGTTCAGGAGGGGACCGGGGACCCGGTCTTAAAAGAACACGCTTGGTCATATGGGTTTAGGTTTCCGTCACGCCGTCAATATCCTCTAGGAAAATGTCGCGCTTTTTAGAGCTGTATCCAAATATGTTGCAAACCGTTTTGCGATAAACTTGAGCCAATTTTTTTTAAACTTTCTGTTTGCAAAAAATGAATTAATTTCACCACATTTATGAATTACTACGAGAAATATAGAGAAGAGGGGAGGAATCTTGGCATATAATACGGGTTTTCAGGGAGGGAGAGTGAGAAATTATACAAAATGTGTCACTTAATATGGGTACGTTCCCATATGCCATATGCCTATAAGGTGACGTATTAGAACGTAACGGTAACGTAACCGTGACGATGTTGATATTTCAGGTAGGCAAAGCTTCGGTCCTTATAGTACATTCCCTCCAAATATAATAAAATAAACGCCTAAAGCAAAAATGCTGCCCACGTAACTTCGTAAAATACATGACTTAATTAATAGCAATTAGTAGTAAAAAGGTGACGCCATTTTCCGACTCTTCTAACATGAAACCCTTGAAAAATTCAATTTCACGTAGCGTTCCAAGATGTTTTTGCCGCTAAAATAAAGTAATATTTCATTTGACAGTTAGAAACTTGGATAATTGCGAGTCAAATTGTTTTATAAACTGGCTGAGGTTTCAAGAAGTGATTTATATACGCAGTGTTTATAATATAAATGGAAAGACGATAAGAAAATGGAAGAATTGGTATTTAGTGGCAAGTAGGCATTGCTTTGTTAACTATGAATTTACCTGTTACGAATAAACGAAAAAATGTTAACTAAATTTGAATTTTGTAATTTAGAAAAATAATTTTATTTCAAGACTTATAAGTAAAAGTATCTTACACTGTATACTAAATATTACAGGTAGCCATTACATAACTATGTATAAGTTTTTTTAATACGTAAAAGTAACTTGTGATTACTTTAATATACATTATAATCTAGCTTTTGGAGGCTAACAAAAAACAATCAGGAGGGTTGTTGAAAATCGGCTATTTCGGATCAGCAGATTCCGGAAATGTAATTTTTATAACACAGCTCAACAAAAAAAGTTTTGTTTTGTTGCCCTGGATATCATCGCAAATTTTTACTTTTTCAAGTGGCCAGATTACGAATATATTCATGAAAGTTCTCAATGTGCTCGTATTTTCATGATTTTTGCATATCTTATATTTTGAATACTTTAGGAGCAAATATGAGTATTAAATTACACTATCTCCGCAATCATCTAGATAAATTTCCGGATAATTTAGGAAATTATAGTGAGGAACAGGGAGAGCGGTTTTACCAAGATCTAAAAGTGATGGAGGAAAGATATCAGGGTCGATGGGATTGTCACATGATGGCAGATTACTGCTGGTCTTTGAAAAGAGATTGTCCTCTGAAAGATTATAAAAGAAAAGCTCATAAAAGGCGTTTTATGGAAATATAAAATATATTTTCGACATTTTCCTCTTTATTTACTTCGATGTATCCTAATTTCTCAAAATATTACTTACATTACAAATATATCTGTTATTTTATTTCTCGTTTTTTGATTTTTGTTATGTAAAATAAAAATAAAGATTTAAAAAAAAATCTGAGCAAATCTAACAAAATCATTGATAGTTTCCTAAATTGTATGCATAAATGGACCCAAAATCATTTTTATATCTAGGGCAACAAAACGACTGTAGACCAGTGTAATTTTTGTGTCTGTTGAGGGATCACGTGAAAAGTACTAAAATAATAATAGCCCATAAACATCCCACTGCTGGGCTAGGATCTCCCACTATAGGCGGACAGCATACCCGCCACGCTTTCCAAGGCGGCTTGGCAGGTTTGACACATCGGTTATCTCGATGTGCAGGTGTCATCGCGATGTTTTCCTTCACCATTGTTAACACTTGGTCATTGTAACAATGTGCATGTTAGGTCAGAAAAGTGCCTAAGTGGTATGTTCCGGCTAGGATTCGAGCCTGCGCCCTTTGAGGTCGGGACATGTGCGCTAGCCATTACGCTACCATGACTTTTTTGAAAACTACTGAACGGATTTAAATGAAAGTCGACACTTCGGATACTTCTTATCCCGAAAAATGACGTTGTTTTAGTGTGGTAGGTAAATATAGCGACGAATATGGCGTTGTGCTTGCGTTTTTTTGGTGTCATAGTTCCAATTCACTAAGGCTTAGGCCCCACCACAACTTTAGGTTAGCTGATTGCTTACATGACTTATCCTAGTGAACCAATACATTGCATGTAAAGCGCGCGGCCTCGCCGCTCGCTTAGTGTGACGCTTGGCGCCTCAATGAAACCTATCCTTTAACCACGTCAATGGACGTAGCGGTGGTTTGCTTGGATTACTTGGATACATTGTATTGGATTGATAATATCCTCTGTATATAAAAGCCAATATAGAATACCTCCCATAGGTTACATATTAATATCATGTACATAATATGTTCGATAATTTTGCTTCAGTGAAGGCAATTGAGGTTACTGCTTTCTGTAAGAAGCAATTTTCTAGACAAGTTTTAGAGAGACATTTTACCATAACAAAATAAACATTTACAGACACACTAGATCACTAGGTATGATAGCATGGCAACTATCAGTGTGGCCACTATGTATCGAAGAATTTCGACCGTTCGTTCACCTTACCTCCTAGCTAAGCTTCAAGCGTGCCACTTGCGGTGAGGCCGAAACCTAACAAGTAAGTCGTCGTCATGGCAACGTGAACATTGATGTATTGAAAAATTATAACGATATTAAAAATTTTAAGACTTTTTATTTAAGTCTATTAGGTTATTACATTCAGATTCCAGTCATCCCAGACATACGTGATTTTAGGAAAGATGATTTTTTTAGGATCCGTAGTTTAACATAAACTTAGAAAGGAATGGATACTCCCAAAGCTGAAAGCGGGACCGTTTAACAGGTACCAGGTATAAGAAGGTGGAAAAAAACCACGCTTACTTATGTCAATGTAGCAAGGCTAGTTTTTACATATGTTATTTATGATATTGTTATAAACCAAGATATAAAGTTGCCAGACACTTCCTATGGGCCATAACTTTTGACACACACTTTAAAAAAAGTGGGACCTTACGTCATTTTAGGAAAGCTGAATTTTATATATATTATCAAGTATAATATTTTAAAATATTTTCCAATGAGCCAGACATATCTTACGGGCCAAACATCTTACCAGACTTGTTAAGAGTTCCGCTGTGTGAGGAAGCGCTGAGCATCCTCCGGCATTAGTAGTCAGGTTTTAATGCCTCTTTAGAGAGCGGCATATTGGCAGTACGTTTGCTGTTACGAATGTCCATAGGCGATGGTAACCTTATTCCATTAGTTAGGCCATTTGCCTGTCTGTTGAACTCATGCAATAAAAAAAAATATCAACGTCGAATGATTTCTATTTGATACCATAATATTTTACTAAAAAAACGTCCTTTGGACTTTTCTTAGTGAATACGAAACGAACAAAACATTTTATTCTTAATTTAATGTTCTTTAATCTCATCCACTTATTTGTGTACTTCAAAAGCTGTTGTCTATTCAAAATACAGATTTAATGAGAGTACTTTTGTAATAGTATAGGTACACAGTGGCTTGTACTTTTCAATGAACTAATGATCTATCTATCTTAATACGAGTATGCAGGTTCTATTATATGTATTCACCATAGACAATATAGAATTAGGTGAACAGGAGCAAAAGAAAGAAGGAACAAAAAATAATTACGGGCTGGGATATATACACCGAAGCAAGGCAAAGAAGTGTGCTGGCTAAAGGACTTTTCGCCTCCACTACTACTCTTAGAGAAACATAGCTTACATCTCAACAAGCTTCGAATATACTTTAAGTAAGGTTGCCTGGCTGAGTCGCTTTTAACGATAGAGCCGCCTTATGTTTTACTAAGAAATAATGGGAGGTTGCATACTCTTCGACACCGCAGATCTAATGTCTGACATAGTTAAAAGACTGCTAATTGATTAACTACTCATCAGTCACAAGCAATTTATGGCAGCTCCAAGACAGTGGGGGGAATTCGGAGCAGTTTGTTTTTGTAGCTCAAACCACTTTTTGACGTACATATGACTCTACTAACACGTCAAAAATATGAGACAGTATGTCCTTGCCTCTGGAATCAGGCATATTTGTGGGAGCTACATTGTAATATAATAAAATAACTAGTTAAAAAATTAAAACTGTCGCTCTTAATATTGTTGCGGTTCTTTTAAATATAATATTCATAATTGGTAGGAAGAGCACATGGATTTCCACTTGCTGCGTTCTTGACATACATCATTTGCTTCATCTACATTTAATAATCTCATCATTTTAACACGTTTACTATAGTTACTATTTACATAGCCGTTTTATTAAAGATATCTGCGATTACCATTCCTTTCTCAACTCTCAAAACCCATATGTACAACATTAGTGAGGATTCATATTATATTGACCGCAAAAAACCCAGTATATAATATATAATTGTTTCTAATGTTACAATTTATTTCGTTTTTTTTCATTGCATGTGACTGACTACTCGGGAGGCGATCTTGCAACGTACAAACGTCTGACCGTATAGAAAAACTGGTTATATATATTTTATTATCTGGATTATTATGAAAAGGCATTTGCAATTTTACGAGTTCGTCCCAACCGCGGCGGAGCTAACAAACAGCGTACCTGCCCCCTCATAACAGGAAGTAATGTTTGACCTTTGTCGTATCCTCATGAAGTTCTGTGTTGGAATACTGCGGTCACACGTGAATCACCTTTATAGCTTAAATTGTAAACAATGCAAAATTAAATGTTAAACAACATAGGTTGTTATCACAGCTAAAGTAGAATTCGTTTAGTTTGTGATAAGAGATAATGTAAACTAGAAAATATAATGTATTATACTAAAGTGAAAGTATAACTATATCCCGCAGAAATTACCTATCTCTGTTTTCTATTTTGATACCTTATAACGTTCAGAATATATATATAAATTAGCGAACACAGCTAGTATATCATAAAAAAAAAATTAGTATCGCATGTTATATGTAGAAAAATACATATATATGTATAATAAGTATGTTTACGACAGCTATATCGCTTAGGGGCCACTCAGTCATTAGATCAACGCTACTCTGTCAAATAATTTCCTATTTCATAAATCAAGCTCCATGTCACATTTTACTCCCATAAAAGCCGACCGAGCACCGTGGATAATATAAGAGTCGCAGATGGAAAACACTCTCGTAATGTCACTAATGACGTCATTCGTTAACCCCGACCGTATCCCGCGTGATAACTGATAAGAAATGAGCTTATCATGTTGATACATTGGGCTAATATACAGATGCATCAACGTAACAGCCCTTCATCAAAAACAGCAATCATTGATCCTACTTATATATATTACTGTGTATATATTTAGTACGTTGTAGAGATATTCTGGAATCATTATCTTTATTACAGCTCGTAAGGTTCGGCTCGATCGGTGTTATCACATACGACATAGCTCACAAAATTAGAAAGTTGAAGTGGCAGTGGGGTCACGTCTGTCGCATGACCGATGGCCGATGGAGCAAACGAGTCCTGGAGTGGAGACCACGACTCGGCAAACGTAGCGTAGGACGTCCGCCAGCGCTATGAACTGACGACCTGCGCAAGATCGTCGGCAGGGGCTGGATGACGAAGACAGGAGACCGGAATATGTAGGGCGTACTTGAGGAGGCCTACGTTCAGCAGTGGAATGAGATTGGCTGAAGAAGAAGAAGAAGAAGGTGTTATCACACGCTCTCACAGAATCGGCGTGAGACAGTTATCCTTATGTTAATAGTGTTTCGTGCGATAAGCGAGAGTTCTGATAGCCCACTTCCCCTCCTAGCTCATCCCTCTATTCCAATGCCATATACCATCCTTTCGATCCCATTCCTTCTGTCTGATCCCCTATGTCATCCTCTTTATCGCATACTGAAGGCTGCCAAGGCGTTGGCTTCGCCTCCAGTGTTTTTTTAATCGCCTCGCCATCCTCCGCCATGTGTCAGGGCAGAGATCTTTCTTGTTCTTTTATTTTCTTTCATTATATTCTATTTCTGAGGGGTGAATAAATGTGGACTTCAATTCTTTATTATAATATGTTTTTCTTTTTGTCCTTTTTCCGTTTTTTTTATCTTATTTCTAATACAATTTCTTATAAACTTATAACCTCTAGTGTTGCGAATATCTACCTACTTGATGATCCTGTTTGCTAGCATCGTAATTAAAAAAAAATAGTAAGGAAGAAGCGTACTGTAACTTATGGACAATAACTCTCAAAAGTTCCTACATCCTTCCTACAAGACGTGACTAGTTAGTGTAAGATTTAGGAGCTTATTAGTCACATTTTTAATTTGGTGTTTATTCGTTCCAAGGACTTTTTTCATGATATTAACATAAATTCAAATTCATTTATTTATATAAACTTATTTCTAGGCCTTATATAATTATACCTAAAACTTATAGTAATAACATATTTTAATATAAAATTAAGGCTACATTTTTTTTTTGGCGGCGGTTGCTGCACTAGACTCGCGGCACCCAACAGAATTTTATTATAATATAGAAACTTAAATATAATGGAATTATTAATTAATTACTTAACCTAAAACTATGAGTGCGTGCGTGTGTGTTTGTGTGCGTGCGCGCGTGTGTGTGAGTGTGTGTGTGTGTGTGTGTGTGTTTGTGTTCGTTGTATGTGCCCCTAGTGTTATAGTCGTATTGGTAGTATACATTCTGTGTCGCTGTAATTTAAAGTTTTCAACCATTTACTAATATAAGTACATACTAGTATAGGCCTTCGAGGAATAGTACACGATTGGTAGGTATATGTCAAAGAATGTAAAATATAAAAATCAAATGAGAAAAGAAATAAAAAGTTGTAAAATAAAAACCTAAAAGTTATTTTAAAATTAGAAACAAACGATGAATGAGTCATTCGTGTCATAGTATTTATTATCTATGATTCGTGTTCTGCTGTGCAGTTTAATTTTTTTACAATAGCGTTTGTTTTGCCTAAAAAATAACAACCGGTCTAGATTATTATCTGTTTTTATGCAAAATGTATAATTATTGTGAAGAAACTCAACTACGTAGTCTGTTGTAACTTTTGAGTGTGACTTTGATTTGAGCTTCGTTGGCGATAATCAAAATCCCACAATTTGACTGAGGTTAGGTTCATACCTAACCTCAGTCAAATTTTTAGTTAGTTTATATGAATCTGGCTTAAGCATAGTCCCTATGCCTAGCTTGAAGGTTATTTTTAAAATTTTATGTATATTTGATAAATTTACAAACAATGTGAAATTACCTATATGTAAGAAATTAATAAAAATAAACTATGTCAAACAAAATCTCATATATCATGGGAGGGGAACAGACATGGAAGTCTCCTGTTATATTACTCTGTGCATGCAGGCAATATAACACTTTTTATTCGGTTCAGTGCAAAAGTTAGAACGTTATTACGAGCAATTTGACGCGTTGTTCTCGCAGGAAAAAATAATGGTGCATTTTATTATATTCATGATTATTAGTGACTCCATTTGAATGGGGCTCGGTGCCAGTATGACACGGCTGTTACAGTTTTCTAATTTGGCTGGATATTATGGTTATGGAATGAATATAGATTTAACCTTTGTTATTTTTTATTGCAGAAGTTCAGCAGACAGGCAGACGGCCCACTTGCTGGAAAGCGGTTACCATCGCCTATGGACATTTGCAACACCAAATGTGCTACAAATGTGCTGCTGCTCTCTTAAGGGAGACTGGAACTTGGTCAATAATGCCGGAACACAACTCAAGGTTGTTATGGCGACATACTTTAGACCAGGGGTAGTAGCCATCTAGTTGGGCAAACACCCTACCACCTGGCTGTGGGCTCTTTTGTCGCCTCTTACGACAGGCCGCCCGGCCGCAGAAAATTGTATTCTTTCTCCGTTCCTCCACGGATAAAAAAATATATTGCCTGATGATAAAGGTAAACAGGTGGACGGATCACTGGATGGAAGGTGGTTAGCATTGCCTATGGACGTTGCTGGCCTCTATTTTGCATTGCCTTCTTCAAGTGGACTTGGAATTTTTGTTTTTTGCGCCATATAATTGGAAAGTTTGAAAGAGCAAGAATATTCTTTACTTTAAAAACACACATTATTAATTAAAACAAATAAGTCTCTAGGAAACTTCGTTATGATTTTCTAAGATCAGAGGGCCTAAAGCGACTGCTTTAGGTTCTCCGTATAGCGTTAAAAAAATGTATGCAAACTAGAAAAAAATATTCATATCTTAGTTAGGATAAACTATACCATTGCTGGCACCTTGTCTGACTGATTGTCAATTTATTCAAAAGTAGAGTTTGCCCCGCGGCTAGCCGCCTGTCAAACCCTAGGTAGTAGTGTCAACCCCTTTATTGTACTTATATAAAAACTTAATTCGGTCTTTTACATCTTATATCTTATACTAATTTATAAAGCTGAACAGTTTGTTTATTTGTTTAAACGCGCTAATCTCAGGAACTACTGGTCGGATTTAAATATTCTTTCAGTGTTGGATAGCCCATTTATCGAGGAAGGCTATAGGCTATATATCATCACGCTAAGACCAATAGGAGCGGAGCAGCAATGAAAAATGTTTCAAAATCGGGGGGGCTTTGAAAACAAATTCCACGCGAATGGCGTCGCGGGCACATCTAGTATAAAATAAAAACATATAATAATAACAAAGAAATTAAGTCCATATAATCTAAACAACTACCTAGCAAAACATAGAGGTGAGTCGAAGCCAACCTGATTTAAAGTAATATAATGAATAACATTCCCGGGAAAATCTTCGCGCTACTCCCGAAATATAAAACATCGGATCACTTAAAAAGAACTTAAGCTATTATTACTTTCTCTTTAGTGAAATTACATCAAAATCAGCGAATATTTATTTATGCAATTTAACTAATTTGTACCATGCCCGGGAAAACATTCGCGGGATTCCCGGGGACACAAAATATCGTAGCAATTTAAAAAGACTGTAAGCTAACGTATTCGTGAAAACTGTGTCGACATAAGCAAATTCTTATGAACCTGAAAAACTTCAAATCGCTCCCGGGAACATCCCCGAGTATTCGTATTATGTAGTAGGACGATAAATACTGATTTCATCCCTGTGATCAGACAACTCCAAACGTATTTTTAGAATATGAGAAACGAAAAGGAATTTTGGGTCGTTGTCGTGCTCCTGGGCATATATGAGTTAATATTTATATGGCTATACAAAATATATATTTCTTAGTAAAAATAATAATAATAGGGTACAGGAGTGTCTACAATAGTACAGATATTTGGCGACCATCTTTAATTTGTTTTGTGTGACCATTTTAAATTTTGTTATTCATTCGCGATATAATTGTATAGCGAGAAATAAAATATACCTTTTTGCTAAATTTTATCCACATAGAGCCAATATTATATGAAATAAAAATGTCTGTGTCATGTTAAACAGACAGAAATGACGACATTTTTGTTAACTTTCTAAGTAATGGTCCTAAAAAGGGCAAATGTATAACTGACATTTTCTTCTAAAACCCAATTAATCTCGTTCGTTGGCAATCAAGACATATTTGTAGTTTCTGTGCCGGCGCGCGGCCTTCTCGAATTCTTCTTATAATATACTCATAAAATGTGTCTGTCTGTTAATTGAATTTAGAACTGCTCTTTATGCGATGCTTAAACATAAATTAAAGTTTTTAGAATTTTGTCTCTCAGTCTATCTGAAAGTTTGTCTAAAATCGGCCCCAAAACAACTTAAATTATTTCAATAAAAAGTTACGCAATTAAAAGATGATATCTTTAAATTTTTTTATTTTATGGTGAAAATGATTCTATGGTAGCTTCGTGGTTAACGCTATCGTATCTTAAACTCGTGTTTCAAATGAACAGATTTCGAATACTGCACGGAAAGCATGTATATTTAATGTTACCTTTTTTTTTGTAAGATCCTTTTTAAGTAACCAATTACTTAATGTATGAATTTAAAAGGTTACCGTGTTCTGAAGGTGAAGGAAAACATCGTGATGAAGCCTCTACATTGAGGTAACAGATGTATTAACTCCGCCAATTCGTCTTAGACAAGCAGTGGAAAATTTCTGGGCTGATATTATCTGGGCTGAGATAATTTCGATATTTTGCAGAATTCAGAAGAGATGGATATAAAGTCCAAATTCGACGCGAACAAAGTCATGGTCACATCTAGTATTTAGTAAGCTTAGAGTTTTGGTTGTGTTCCGGCTGTCTGGGTCGACCTTGCGTTTATTTTTCATTACGTCGGGAATCTCATTTCGTTCTTAATTAAACATGGCAAAGTTACGACCTGGTTATACGACACATATCTTTTAATATTTCGTATTCTGCTATATACATATGACTATAATATTTCGGGCTCGGGTCTGCTCTTCATTCGTTTTGAGAATAGAATAATAAAAACGGACTATAAACGCCCTACTGCTGGGCTCCGCATCCCCATTTTAAAGAAGCTAACGGCGAATATCGCCACGCTTGATAAAAGGAGATATCACATAACCGTAGCCTTAATATGTAGTTTACTATTTTATCTTTAGCGCCAACACTTGGTAATTGTATAATCTCACTGGTCATTTCTCATGACACTTTCTTGGTTGCTGCCGTAGGAGTGGGCATAATACAATTGAGGCATAAGAAACACTTGAATGTTAGCTCAAGATAATCAATCGTCATCGTCAGCCATTCGCAGTTCACTGCTGGACGTAGGCCTCCCCAAGACAGCGCCACTCATCCTGTCCTCCGATTTCCTTATCCAGCGCCTACCGGCAACCTTGCATAGGTCGTCGGTCCATGGGGCTGGAGGGCGTCCGATACTACGTTCACCGAGACGCGGTTTCCACTCCAGGACTCGTCTGATCCATCGGCCATCGGTCCTGCAACAGACGTGACCACTCACTACCACTTGAACTTGCTAATTTTGCAAGCTATGTCGGTTATCTTGGTTCTCTTACGGATATCGTCATTTCTGATTTTATCCATACGAGAAACACCCAACATAGCTCGCTCCATAGCCCGTTGTGCGACTTGGAATTAGTGGACCATTCCTGCCGTCAGTGTCCATGTTTCAGACCCCTAAAGATAATCAATACAACATGGATATATCCATCTAAAATCATTCATTCAACCTGTAAATTAGCTTGAATAAGAAAACCGAACAAAGATCAGGCTAAGATTTTACTATACGGATAAATATAAAATGGAGGTTAAAGTAAAGAATTTGGACGCATCTAAAAATACTTAAATCTTTTATTAAGAAGTTTTATGAGTTGTTTTAGTGAAGTTTTATTATTAAAGATAGTTCCTTAGCATTAAATCTCTTTGCAGCATAATAAATGGCCATAGGTATTTTTGTGGCAAACTGTAAACACGGCGATCAATTATGGGATTCCACTTCATCATCCAATTACTGCCTGGGGTGCTACGTGCGCAAGTCATCCTGTTGACAGACATATTTTTAGCATTTTGAACTATCATTCATTAAGAATGGTAAATTCTCATTATGGCTGTAATCTTATTGTTTAAAATCCGATTCAATTACTAGATAAAATTTAGTCATGGGATAAAGCAGAACATGACGAAATTTAAAAACCCAATACTGCGAGAATAAACAGTTGAATTGTTTCAATTCTACGTTGCAGATTATAATTTAGTTGATGAATATTTTTTACGTCTACTAAGTGGATTTTTATTCAAGATATTTTTAACTAGAAAATCGGACTTAACGCTTCTGTTTCATCAGATTCGTTTCTCAATTCACTGTGTACTCTTTTTTCTGAGTTCAGCAGACAAGGAGACGTTCCGCCTGGCGGAAAGCACCCATGGACATTTGCAATACCAAAGGAGTTGTATCTTTTATGATACTATACGAAAGTAAAAGTGACTTTAATTGGATGCTTGTTTCGTCTTCATTCTTTTGGGAATTATCCGTTTAACGTGATTTTTTTATATCTACTTTGAATAACAGGGATCTAAATAGAACACTTGTTGTCCATGAGAACTGGATATTTCCTGCAGTATCCAGTTTTGAAATTTATGCAGCCGAATAAACCTTACTTAGTACCTATATGACGGATATTGGCGTGGAGTTCTTTTATCGCAAAAATGAAATGAATAGTTTCCGTATGTTTCAAGTTTACGTTATCGTAGAAGCATAAAAGTATACTATTAAATATAAAAAATAAAATGTTTCAAGCATTACGATATTTATGGTAACAAAAGCAGCAATAAAACATTTAAGGTAAACCTATACTAAGCCCTCATTGCGTATCAACGAGTTATTCATCCGACTGGGTTTATTACTTAATCAATATTCGAGTGTTTTTGGCCATTGGTCCGCCGTGAAAATTTATGGACTTGCTGCTTTAACTGAGCTATAATGTAGGGGAGTTGATAAAAAAAGGTCTTTCGCTGAATCGTTAAATGTTTGAAATTTTTTGGCCGAATAAGTTTAAACATATATTGATTCTACTGTTCTATAAACACAATAATTGTTTTTAATGTTAATATGTACTGTTAATAACATTTGTTACTAGTAGCGCCACCTACTCAGTGGTATTAGTGGCTCCACCTGTTAATGATTTAGACTATTATTTGCTTTATGTATATTATACGAATAACTAATCAAAATATATTATAGTTATTATTATTTTAAAATAATGAAGGTAGTTTTGTATTATAACATGTCGTGAATCGGGCATTATTTGTCCGAAAGTCGAATAAAATCTTGCACTAAAATATAAACGTAGAAATAAATTTGGTTTTGTTTGTTTCACAGCAATATATTTTCGGAATAAATATCTCGAAAACACAGGATTTTCAAAAAGTCATGAAGCCGAAAATTACGTAGATGAGGCCATTTGGACAATACTTGTAAATTGCTTTGTTCTAATAACATGGATTCCATCATACACGGGAAGTGTCCATCGCTAAACCTTTTAATACGCTTTTTTTGTCTTGATCTGTACGTAAGGTATCGAAATTTCCCAATCTCATTTTGACCGAGTTCTAGACATAGTGATTAGTTGTTTAAAATGGTTTAGATTCATAATAGGTGGCACTGCAATCGGGTTCCAGATGTTTATTTTTTCAGGACAGCACACGTGTGCCCAACCCGATAGTTTATTTACATTTTTTAAATCGACATAATTATTTTGAGAAGAATTAAAATTGCGTTCGTTAGATAAATCCCAAGAGAGAATTTCTTATTTTATTCAGTGGATAAAAGTGTTAATTTTTTTCATCCTTATCCCATGGGAGTCGTAAAAGTATCATTCTCGGCGACAGCCATTCACGAAATATTTAATGCAGGAAAAATAATGTTTTTAAAGTAACGTTCACAAAAGGATTTTTGAAAATTTTGAATCTACAATGTAACATATTTTCTAGTCCAAAGATAAATAAATAATGTTTGTTGTTTGTTTGTTGATTTTCAGAGTTACGTATCTCACTTGGTGATTGTCGTTTAATTTTCTAATATCCTTCTACCATGTTCATAATAGAACCGTAACTTATGTGGCTTAAGGATATACAAAGTGTGTCTTTGTTTACAGATTTATTATCTTGATTCCTCTTTCCGATTCCGATCCCATCACCATCTCACAGTTTCACAACATATATACTAGGATAGGCCGCGATTTCGTCCACGCTTGACTTGAAATTCCCTTGGGTCGCAAGCACATAAAGTATCGCAGCACTTAAAAAATAATGCAAGTTATATATAGTATTCGCGAAAACTGTGTCCAAATTAGCAATAATACAAGCTAATTTTTATGTACCTGAACAACTTTAAACCGCTCCCGGTAAAATTCCCCGGGATAAAAATTGTCACACATTTTACTATATTTCTAGCAGTAAAAATCACATTGGAATTTGGTTTTTTAATCTGGTCATTATAATAATTTGCAGAAAAATTCTCGTGGAATTCCCAGGATAAAAAGTAGCGCAGATTTTTAAGAATTTATCAGTGAAAACCGCATCGAAATCGCCTACTAGTTTTTACATTAATCCCGAACTAACAGACAAACAGACAAGAAATATAAAAAAAAATGCATCGTGTTTTCCATCGTTTATTATATAGTTTGTTCGAGTTTTTTGTTTAAATAGCTTCAATGTACAGGCACGACATGTTTAAAATTTTACAATATTGTTACACGCCGACAAAAGTGGATGCACACCTGCAGTTGTATTGTAATCCTTTATGGTAAGCATAAACCAGGTGTGTATTCTTGGAAATAATTGTTACGCGGTCGAGTATTGTGTCGAGACATATTGTATAGCTTAGTATAAAGGAATGCCCGAACGGAGGGGCGAGGCAGTTTAGCGATAGGCATAAGCTATAATGACGGACTTTGCACGTGTTATTGAATCGTGCATTACGTTTGTACTAGTTGCGTCCATTAATATTTGTACCTGTGTTATACGTGTTTGTATAGTTCTAATAAATTCTATAGTATTTCTAACGGCATTTTAATTCGAGTCGCGTAACTCGTAACAATATTATAGATTTGTATAGGAAATCCCCCATGTGGAATTAGGCCAGTAGGTACATTGTAGCGTTAACTATATTGCTAGTCATTACGAACATGATTAAGTATGACTAATAGAGTACATTTAGTATGAGATATACGAAAAACATAGTAAATTCACAGCATGAACAGAGTAATAAAACAACAGACAAATATTGGTTCTTTACATAATAAATTGCGGAGCAAGTCAGCGGGTCAGAGGCGTTCTGGCGTGTTTCCAAAAAACTTGATATGTAGCGTTTTCTTTACGTGTAAGTTAAAGTTCACATGAACAAGAAAATTATTTTTGTTTCATTACTATTTCTTTTGGGTATGATGAATTTCTTTATTGCACATGTTATGAAAGAAATATAACGTATAAATATATAATTAAAAAATAAAATAAAATTGTAATATGTACTGTGTTTATATAGTATATAATAAAGATTTTTATTTACTTATTTCATATATTTTGAATATTTTATATTATTTATTGTCTACACCGCCACTGTCATGATATAAAATTTTCCTTAGTTTAAGAGGTTGCCTGGAAGAGATCACTTTAACCGATAAGGCCACCCTTTGTTCAACATTTATTGTATATAGTTTTTAAGAACGTAGTTTTAATTTTGGTGAACAATAAAGTGTTTTCATTCATTCATTCATTCAAAATTGCTAAGAATAGCAGAATGGATAATGTAGTAGAAACGAGTAACCCTCTATTGCTAGAGGGATAGGATATTAGAGAAAACTCAGCGAATTGTTCGTTCTTGATGCGAATGACGTAGCTAGGAGGCAAAACACAGTTTCAATTTTGATAATTTGTACAGCACTTGTTAAGGGCGCGCATACATGCGCGCGCCGTAATAGAACGACATCTGGGCTGTCCGCTAGGTGGCGCGGAATTTTCAATTAGATAATGAATGAATGAACACTTTATTGTTCACTAAAAATTAAAACTACGTTCTTAAAACTAAGTACAGTACATGTTGAACAAACGGCGAATTATTTGATAAGGACAGGGTTATTACGAAATATAAAGGTGTGAAGGAAAATATAGGTAGAAATAACTCGTATTACGTGACCCATTTGCTTAATATACGGCCAATACATATTCTATTGTAACTAGTCTAAATTAGGATTTATACCAAAAATAAACAACACGTTTTACTGTCTCACGCCTTGCTTTACCGAATAAATTCTTATTTCTCTCCTCGATTACTGTACGAATGATAACCATATGGTTCAGGTATGTTTACGAAACTTACTAGGCCAGGATTCAAATCCGGGATCTATGCATTCCAGTGAGCTAGACAGTCGAGCACAGAGGCCGTGAAGATTAGATCTCTTTACCATGAGCGATATAAAATGAATAGAAAATATTTACTTAAAAAAACGCATTTACTATTTTATCTATTGTTAGGATATTTAAAAAAGTATCTATACCAGAAGATTTTGCTTTCTCATAACTTTAAAATTATATTAAATTTTGTACAACAAAGGTGAAAAAGTTGTGTTTTATTTATTTCATTTTTTAAATTTAAAAATCTAATATTTAAAATTCTCGTGTCGTGGTGTTTGTAGTTAAACTCCTCCGAAACGGCTTGACCAATTCTCATGAAATTTTGTGTCCATATTGGGTAGGTCTGAGAATCGGACAACATCTATTTTTCATCTCCCTAAATGTTAAATGTTGGTAGTCCACACCGATTTTTTTTTTAGATTTTTTTTATGATACAGCATTAAAAATACTTACAACCCTAAATTTTCAACTCTCTACGATCAACCCCTATTTTTTCGGACAGGACGACGTCTGCCGGGACAACTAGTAGTTTATAAATATTTTCATTAAGGACGGGACGTTTATGTCATTAATAAAAATGTTGAATTTTATATAAAATTATCCAAGTTACCAAAATCACATGAAAATAAAAATCATGTAAATCTGTTCTTCGCTAAGGCCATGTACAAGAAAAAGTTATAAGTATGTAAAAATGCAGCTGTGGCTTTTTAAAGCATGAAGAATCATTCGAGATAGAATAAGAAGAAAAAGAAAGGATCTTAAATTTGGTTAAAATTCCTATTTTCATGGTATGATGTTACAAACTTGACAAACAGTCATAACTTAGGATCAGAATAATTATATTCTGGTTATGTATCAACCCAAGGTATAATACACGGGCTGTGAATCGCCCTCCGCAGCCGCAAGCTAGGAAGATACTGTTATTACAGTACTCCAGACGTAATTGACTGGTCTTAAATGTCTGAACCCCACTTCAGTGTAACTGAGATTTGGGAACTTTAGCGGTTAGTTATACTGGGGAGTAGATACTTAGTGTATGCTTATATAAACAAGTAGGGTTCTTCTTTGGAGACCCTAGTTTATTTTGAGAGCAAGTTAGTAACACAGGTTACATTCCATAAATAAGTAAGCGGTTTTGGCTCCTGGAAAATTATCCTATTTTCCGGGATAAAAAGTATCCTATTTAAATTTTCGTTATTGAGACTTATATAGCTAACAAATTTGACTAAAGTAATAGACAGATAAAATGATTTATATTATGTATTAAGTATTGATTATAAACATTTTATATCTTGCTCTTCAATGACATATATATATATATATATATATATATATATATATATATATATATATATATATATAATATGTTCTTTGCTATAATATACGAGTATATTTATGACTTACCCATATTTTAGTATATACCAACGAAATGGGCATTCTAACCATCCCCGTTGTTACATGGATGCGAAACGAGTATAATAAAAAAATATAGAAAACCAAAAACAAAAATTACAAAATTGTATAATGTTTGAGGACTTCAAGTTGAATAGAAATTCCAATCATACAAATAAATAAAAGCAAGTTCTCATATAACTATATACAACCAGAATATATTTTAAACATTTTCAGTGGATCAAATCCCCGAAAATTTTACTTCAAACGAAACTTGAGACTCCGAAAAATATTGAATATCAAGTATGCAAATATCTTGGAAATATCAACGACCTCATTCTAAAGAGTACGCGTTTTAAAAACTCGAAATATAAAATTTCCGTATCAAAAGCCGCGTATAAAGACTCTTCAGCGGTAAAACATTTTTATCGGTAACACTTGGCATAGATTTATTGCTAACCAAATATATACTCTATTTCATGGTTATTTAAGCATAGAATTGAAATATACGCTTGATTAGATCGATCGGAAGCAACTAGAGCGCTGGATACGTGTATTGTGGATTGATGAAAGTGATATTGTTACTTCTGTATGATAAGTTAATCCTTAAAGGTGCTCCTAAATTTGCGCTGTTATCTTAATTTAAATTTATCGTGTAGGAGGCATTATACAAACAACGACTGTTGCTGCCCTACTTTAATCCCTTAAAAGTTGACCTATAAAAATCAGTGTTACAAGTTTTTTACAAAAACTAAAAGATAGGCCGCATACTTAATTGATTATTTCCCGGTAGACATAGAAATGTATTATTTTTGTATTTAAACAGTAATCAAAATTTAGTTCACCATTGATAAAGTGATATTTTCTTTACCTAAAATCATTAAATACTTTGCAGTTGGTTGAAGTGAATAGTAGACCTAAATAAAAAGTAAAAAACTCAGTCGTCACTATTTAATAATAAGGTTTATGAGCTATTGTAATACGTAAACAAACCAACGTATTTTGTTAAAATAAGTTAACTTCCTTACAGCATACTTCATTATAAATAACTGCCTCTTAATGATAAATGTGATCAGCGATTATAATACACGCAATGGGGTTAATGTACATTGAAAGGGAGAGGCCCAACTCTGCGTGAGGTAGCTTATGAAGTTAATTATGGAGGTTAATTGTTTAATTATTTTATGATGACTTTAGTATTTAAACAACTTGTAGCATCGGGAGGTAGATATTAAATTATACTTCAGATGGCAGAGAGTAGTATTCACTATCGGATATGCTAATGTGAACTAATTTATTTTAGAAACGGTAAGCTCAAGTACAAATACGAACAAGTCGTACAGCTTCTACAATATATAGCACAATGTGTGAGCGGGACGGATGATGTGCGAGCGAGATAGAACAACTATTAATATGTGCGCCCCCGCGTTACGCTTGCCAGTAAGTAGTTCGTTGTCCACTGCGATGATTACACGTATGCAGCTCTCATACACTAAAGCTTATTGAGAGAAATCAAATAAGAAAACGCTTCACATTCTGCAGAATTATTTAGACTACGGATTTAAAATTCATCGCATAATAGGGTAGTTGACAATCAGATCAACTGTGACAGGGTTTCGATGCCTTTCATCGCGAGAATTCTGTCCCTTTCCTATTTTTTTTTAACTATACGGTAAAAAAACTGAAAAATATCAAAAAATGATAATACTAGAGAAATACTTTCAAATGAAAATGGATTTGAATAAGAAGTTCAACAGTTTTTGAAATAATTTTGTGACGTTTTAATGACGAATACAGTGGACGTGTGTCACTAGTATGTAACTCTTTATTGTGCCGTAGACTGACACGAACTTATAAAAAAAAAAGTTTTAACGATTTGAAACGTCATATTTTATTTGATTTTCATTCTGACGTTTTTGTTTTAAGAAAATGCTATAACACATATTACTTAAATTTTATTATCATCTTATTACAAAACGTGGCATTCTGAACTTTGTATTAACGTATTGAGTTTTAATCTAATAAGAGTTTGTTTGAGTTGTTGCAATTATAAATATATAAAATTCAAAATTCAAAAGTTTTTATTCATAATAAGTTCCACTGGAGAATACTTTTTGAAGGTCATACATATAGGTTAAAATTTTATTTTACTTCCTAGTCTATGTACACCGCTTCGCAACGTGTTATTGCTGTTAAGGAGAAGAAGCGGCAAGAAACTCCCCAGCAACACGTCTAGCTAAAAATTGTTTTTCTTTATATTAGTTGTTCTATTTATATTTAAGTTTTATACAGAATTATGTTACAGAATGACTTTTGAAGAATTAATGGAGTTGTAGCAAACAGTGCATATTCAATAAGACTGAACGCAATAAAAGGATAGAAAATATTATTATAGTTATAAATATAAAGACATACCGTACTAATTGTTTTTTGCAACGTACCTCCATATATTCCTTACAAATACGGCAAGACAAAAACGTTACACTCGTACAAAACACAGTATAAACGGTTGGAACGAGCTGCTATGTAAATGAAGTTTTGTCATTTAAATATTCTTCAATAGTGTAGTATCCCTTTTTAAGCAAGATACTTTTTAATTTGGTTTTGAATATAGTGAAGGGCAGATCTAACATTTCACTCGGAATCTTATCGAAGAAGCGTATACCAACCCCCAAGAAAGAAGACAATACTTTTTGTAACCTAAAAGATGGCAATATCAGTTTATTACAATGCCTGGTGTTGAAATTGTGAACATCCTTATACTGCTTGTAGGCACTCAAATTATTACGAATATAAATTATATTATTGAAAATATATTGGCAGGCGACCGTCATAATACCGATTTCCTTAAAGCGTTCCCTAAGAGACACCCGAGGGCCGAGGTTGTAAATTGACCTTACGGCTCTTTTTTGTAAAACAAATATAGTCTCTAAGTCAACAGCGTTACCCCAAAGTAAAATACCATAGGACATGACACTATGAAAATAACTAAAATAAACTAGTCTAGCAGTCTCTTCATCAGTGAACTGCCTAACTCTTCTGACCGCATATGCAGCAGAACTAAGCTTTCCTGAGAGACTAGATACATAAGCGTCCCACTGGAGTTTCTGATCTAGGTTAATGCCTAAGAATACAGTTGAATCTAATAGGTTAAGTCTAATGTCGTTAAGATAAATATTAACATCGTATTCTTTTACATTGGGCATAACAAACTTAACACATTTAGATTTATTCGGATTGAGTGATAAGTTATTTACGGTAAACCACTTGGATATTTGGTTTAAGGCGTTGTTTACGTCGTCAAAGTTCTGTTTATTTCTGTCAACTTTAATTATAAGTGACGTGTCATCAGCAAACAACACTACCTCACACATATCATTAATAAAATATGGCAAATAATTAATATATATCAAAAACAAGAAGGGACCTAGAATAGAGCCCTGGGGCACACCCATAGATATGCCAAACTCACGAGATTTGATATTGTTAATTTCAACGCTTTGGGATCTATTATTTAAGTAAGACGACAGAAGATTGAGAGAATCGCCATAAATACCGTAATAATTGAGCTTTTTTAGGAGGGTCACGTGTTCAACGCAATCGAATGCCTTGGACAGGTCACAGAATACACCAATGGCATTCTGTGACCCTTCCCAAGCACCATAAATGTGTTTTAGAAGCTCAACACATGCATCGGTAGTGGAACGACCTTTGGTGAACCCGAACTGTTTAGCATGAATTAATTTATTAATATTAAAATGTGAGAGCAGTTGATTTAAAATTATTTTTTCAAAAACCTTGCTTAAGGTTGGTAAAATAGAAATTGGCCTAAAGTTGGATGGGTCGTTTTTGTTTCCACTTTTAAATATAGGAATAACTTTGCTAACTTTCATTAAGTCAGGAAATACTCCTTTATCTACACATCGATTAAATATTTGTACTAGTGGTAGAGCAATTGTGCATATTAAGTCATTTAATACTTTTAAGGATATACCCCAAAAGTCAGCAGTGTTTTTAATATTTAGTGATTTAACGTTTTTACAATATCATCTGTATATATATATGATTAAATGAGATATTACATCGATCAACGCACTGTGTCATCAGCAGCTCAGCTTCCAGTGGTGATGATGACAAAGAGAGAGATTATTAAAGTTGGTATATCCCTAAAGTATTCATTAAATTTTTCTGCGATTTCAAAGATATTAGTAATGGTGTTATTGTTGATTACAAGTTTAATTGCATCATCTCGACGGGAACTCTTCCCGGAAGCATCATTTATGACACTCCAAGTTGTCTTAATGATATTTAATGATTTTTTAATTCTGTTACTATAATATAGAGATTTGGCAACGATGCACACTCTTTTAAAGGTCTTAGAGTACTTTTTAATATAGTGTACAAAGTCTGGATTTTGATTAAATTGATAAATATAATTGATAAAAATAATTGGTTAAAAGATTATACAAACATCTCAAATAGTAAGTACCTATATTCAAATCAAAAGTAATTATTAATAACTGTTTGAATATTTACGGTCTTATTCATATGTAGTTACTTCTTTAAGAACTTTAAAGACACCTATAAAGTTATTCAGTATGAAGAAGACTTTTTATCAGGGTATTTATAAGTAATACAATAAGAAAATATTTATTTAATATCCGTTTTTAATTTGACCATTGTTTTAGAATTTCATTTAATGCATCGTCTAAATATCGTTAGAAATCTCAATTTTCTTATTCTGACTGAACACTGAATGTAAAAAGGTATTACATAAAATACACTCCTCAAAAATGCACTTTATGGGAAATAGATGCACCGACAGAACGCCCAGCTGTGTTTTATTTTTGGACTGAATAATTTAGAGACGTCTCGTTGAGGTAACATGGTTTCTTCTCAAGAAATGATTTTATATTATTTTTAGGAAAAAATATTTTGACTGTTGCTAGAGTGGTTTTAAGAAAGTATATGACAGAATTGCAATATTAGAAATGATTTATTTAGTAATAAAACAAGGCATGTCGTTTAAAAAAAATTAAGCACGATACTAGTAGTAAATTTATCAGTGTATTCTTTACTTAAAATATTAAGACTTAATAAAGTCTTGCTAACATTTTGTCTTGTTAGTAAAGACTATTGGCAAATATATCTTCTGTCACGACGTAAAACCAGTATTTTGCTCGGTATGTCCCTCTATTTGAACCTGGCGAACGCGCCGTGACTGGACATTAAATGGTTCTGTATATAACTAGCCAGTATTTGTAAAACGTGGTCAGAAGAATTTAGGAGTCTTACTAGTAGTAACATGAGAAAGAATTACTCTATTCAATCTATTAACAACTACGCCATCAGATATATTACAAATATGATATAAAGAATGGGCTCAACTTGGCCCGGTGACATCCAAGCTCCCCTTACAGTCACCCCGTTTCCCACAACTTTAACAATTCACTATTTCTTCTTTTCATTACTTAAACAATTAAATAAACATTATCAATTTCACCAAACAAATGCAATCAAAACGTTTAGTAAATATAACAGTATCGTGTTCACTAATTAGCCTTGTTTTCCACTGCAACATATCAATAAACATCTGTCTGTAAAATAGCTACAGTCTTGCGACATCTACCAAAACATATTAAATTATGACATCATTACACGAGATCACTACAACTTTAGCTTTATAATATCTCCTATAAATATATATTAGCTGGCAAATATTAACGTTCAAAAATAAAGGTTCCATAGTGTATGGATCCGAACTGTACGCGAACGAAATCTTGTACAAATCAAGGAGAACTTCTCCTACAAACATCCTATTCAACGCAATATTTTTTTTGCATTTCGTGAACAAATACATTGACCCAAATATCACAACAAAAGGAACGCACTATACTAAATTTGATTCAAGCCACTCAAATCTGGTAAATAATAAAAGCCTTTTGTTTCTTGCAACACTGACTGGTTTTGGGATTAACAATGATACAGCGTATTTCGGAACATTAACAGGAACCTTGCGAATACCTATTGAAAGGTGGGATGAAATACGAAACAATCGTGCCTCCTGTCATTTATTAGAAGATTTCTTTTGTTCCCTTACCTTTATCAACCTTAGTTTCTAAGCTTGACATTAATAAACAGTTTAACTTGTTTTATTTACTCAACCCAGGAATAATTCGTTGATAAATATAATGTACTAGCCAAGTACAATTTGGTCCACGTGCAGAGAAGGTTTAGTGGTAATTAGCATAATCTTTGCATGGCTACAAAAATCTAAAAAAACCTCAAGAATTATTTAACAATTTCATTCAAACCAATTAAAAATAATTTGAAGTTTTGCAGTTTTAATACCATTCGTTCGAGATGCCGACATTCAAGGAGTTAAGACTTGAAGACGCTAACGTAATTATTTCAAAATGGAATCTTACAGATTATTTATTGAAAGTCATGAATCTACGACCACTTCGAAAGCAACATTAGTTACTATATTTCGTCATAGATTTGAATAACGGTATATTATTAAATATATAGACAAACAAAAAATAAAAAAGCGTATTCCTGCAGAACAACGAAAGACCATCAAGAAATTATTTAATTTCCATTTTTGTTATTTGGCTATGAAATCCTAAAAAGAGAACATTGTATTCAATTGAACTAGCCCGGAAACAGAGTAGTAGTAAAGGAAGTAGTAGACATCTGACAAAAGTAATGATAATTTTTGTTAAATATAAAAGCGTTTCTACGATATAATCTCAATAACCTTAGCAATCAAGTCTTAACTGCACCCCCTTTAGAGTTAGCCGTTAATTTCGAGTCGAGCTGTTATGAGGCGTTGCCTAGGCTCAAAGTGCCGTGCTAATTCTATAATAGCCTGGTAAGTAAACGTAGAAAGTTAAATTACTAGCACGCTATTAAAAGTTGAAAATTTCAAGCCCCGTTTTAATACATTACAGAAAGTACATGTGCTTTCTAAATATTTTGAATCGTGTTACCTGTTAATGGTTATTTATTTACTATATGCCACAAGACATTACTAGTTAATTGATGCACATTTAATATCATCTGATATTTTAGTGTCTCGTGCAACAAACTTAATGCCTTACATTGTGTATACTTCAAGCAGCAGGAAAGTGGCGAGCGAAGAACATACTTGAACTTGGCATACTAATAATCTTTAATCTTTATTGACAGAAAGTCAAATTTACATTATTTATAGTTACCCACTGGTGTCAAAATAGGCGAAGCCTGTATTTTGAAGTCCAAAGCATCGGCTTTGGTCTTCAAAATACAGGCTTCGCCTATACCCATCGGTTACAAACATCGGTGACTATAAACATCGGTTTATAGCCACAACGGGCAGACGTGTGAGTGTGTGTGTTAACGTATTTTCGTATCACACTATTCAGACGGTGATTTTTTGGATACATTCAGTATTGTCTTAAGTTTAATTGCTTAGCCAAGCCTGAATCAGTTTTTTAGCCTCTTTTACAGACTTATTTTGATGTCAGAGAATTTAACCACCACGTTATAGAAGAAAATGCCGCCGCTAGAAAAGGCTCTTTATTTGTATCTTGGTATTAATCCTTATCAAAATAAATTACTTCATATTCAAGACTGCTTCAATTACATAACTTTTTGAATTATTCAATTCTGACATTCCATTCGAAAGATATCACGAGTTTAAAAATGTAAGAATTAGTGACGGTGACCACGTGACCGTGACATCTTTTCGTGAGCCAAAAATTCGTAAGACTCCCTCTATATAGAAGTTTCACTTCAAAGTAACGAAGAGTCCAGTATGGTGGGAAAATGAACTTTTCACTAAGATACTCAGCAGTCGGTATCTTTAGTAAGGTACTCTTCGTGTTGCCAACTTGATATAGTCGACTGACTACATCAAGTTCCATTGTTCATTCCACTCACCAGTTACTTGGTCGATGGAAGTGGACATAATGTTGACGAAGAGAAAGAAACGCTTATCACCTAATTTTTAGTACCTATTTTATCGAAAAAATTGGTAGACCAAGCTAAGAAACGTACACTCAGTGGCCGATCCCAGACCATAATGGGAAAGTTTGTTCACAAAATTTACAATCCCAGCAGCCAAAAAACAAACCAAAGAAAAATGTATATATATTACATTTTCTTTGGTTATATAAAAAATACCTAATATATATATATATATATATATTTATTAGGTACATGCTCCCTTTCTCCTTTCTGTATAACGTTTCTTTGAAGAGAAACTTCTTTAGAATCGTTGTGTTTTGAAACACGATGAATCGAAAAAGCGACACTTAAAAGAGATAAACATAAATCTATAGGACTCAGCCTGTTAGAGAATCAGCTACGAGTTTTACATTGTGTAGGTCAGATTAGAGAGTTAATACGACCGATTATTAAACATAGGTCTTATTTGGACCGAAATAATACTGATAATAATATTTTTTAGAATAAAATAGTAATCATATAAGAGTGATAGTTAAGAAGTTTATTTTGAAATATAATATTATGTTGACGGATTAGGCTAAATAAATTATATTTATATTAATAAAAGTTGAGAAGAATTATCTGGGAGAATATTCTCTAAAGTTTTACTTCTACTGCGTGCGAACTGCCCACACACATTTTTTATTTTTTTGTTTAAGCACAAAACATATTACAATCACTAAAATTATACAATAATAATGTATAATATACGGGGCCAGATTATAATCTAAACTATGAGCTAATTATAAAAACGACAAAATGAATATTTTGAAGAAAGTTCAACATAATTTATTTTACAAATAATATAACAAACTTGAAAATGAACTTATAATTGAACGATTATTCGTTCAATTATAAGTTCATTTTACCTTTTATACTTAATTACTCTTTACTTTTATACTTATTTACATATTTATATATGTAAATATGTTTTTAGGTTAGGTTGAATGATAAATATAAATAGCTTAGATCTTTCTAGCAGGAATAAAACAGGTGATTTGCAACTTGCAACCGTGGAGCGTGGAGTCACGCGAAAGGTTCGCGTCAGGAACTCCCGCATCCGCGGCAGCCTTCACGTCCTTGACATAGCAGACACACTGCAGGAGAGTCGCTTACGCTGGTACGGCCACGTTTTACGGAAACCAGCTAGTTACGTGGGGAACAAATGTCTAGCCATGGTGCCTCCGTCAGGTCCCGGTCGAAGGGGTAGGCCCAAGAAGTGCTGGCTTGACGTTGTGAGGGATGACATGCGTGCCAATGATCTTAATACAAGGGATGCCGAAGATAGCGCGAAGTGGAGAAGAAAAAGTAGGAAAGCGGACCCTGGGCGTCGTAGTAATCGCTTCGAACGCAGCCGGGATTTAACGCTCGGATGATGATGATTTGTAACTTGCAACCGCTCTGTATACTTAACTCAATTTTACCGAAGTTTGTTTGCATAACTGCATTAAATTTTCACAATTATACATTATAAAAAATTTACCTTTGCTCAGATACAACTCGTTTGATGTACAACTAGTTTAAACACAAATTTTGTCTACGGAGTCGATTCAGTGAACGTACCCTAAACATCTACATAGTTACTTTTATATAATACACTTATGTATCTATGACTATAAAAGTAGTCGTATTACTGTATTGTAATATTATAATTTATTCCTTTATTTTATGAGAGATTCTTCTTCAGCGATAACACTCCCCATTGTATATAAAATTAATAATAAAACATTGTATACTATAATACTTTGTAAGTTTATTTTGTTTGGTGTGCTTATATGTATATTTATTACTAAAATGTAAGCCAATAGTTATGTACCACCATCATTATCTAATCTAATTTATTCCTGCCACGGGTTGCCTGTTAGAGATCACTTTTTAGCCCTTTATACACAGTGAGCATAGTAAGTAATATCATGGAAGAATATTTTTTTCCATTGTACTACATAAGTGTTTCTGTAATGGTGTACAATAAAGAGTCATCTATCTGTCTACAAAGCGAATTATCGATATATTACCTGATTGATAAAAGTTAGTGTTTAAATCTAATGGAATACCTAAGTCCATTACTAAATGGTCCAATAGTTATAGTATGTGATGATAGCGTGCTCTGACCGCTAATTAGCCTTTGTATCGACCACAAAGAACCGCAATGCACAAAGCGTTTTCCTATTACGGCCCCCACGCGCGCTGTTCATTCTGAAAACAGCAACTGAGTAAAAGTCTAATCGTCGATGTAAAAGGAGGGATAAGCTAAATATAATGATGATTATTGTTTGATATCTAGCTAAGTTAAATATTAAATATATGTATCTTTTTTTCTAGAATACTCTTTTTGCTTTTCTATTTAGGTAAATATAGAATTAAAATTTAAATTGAAATTTAATAATGAAATTTAAATTTGATAGGTTTTTTAACGCACTATATTCCACCATTTACTGATTAAAAATAAAATAGATTCAAATAAATAATTGAAAACGACGAAAAAATAATTAATTAATTTTTAAAACTGGTCTACTGTTCACAGATCACATCCAGTCACCCACAGGCATATTCAGTCGGGCCAATGCCCTACCGCCCGGCTAAATATGATTTTAGTGGGCCAACCCTGGCGGCACTACAATGGCGGGCCCACCCGTGACGGGAGCGGAGCGAGCTCCGAAATTCCGTCGATTTACAAAAACCCGTTTTAACCGCGTCATTATTGATTAAAATTTAGTTCCACGAATTTCCTCTTTTCATTTTGGGAACAAGTGAAAATCACTTGGGGCTAGGTCAAGGAGATTGATTGAAGCCAGCACAGTGGATTGGCAACCACCGATAACCGACACCGACCAACCAAAGTTTCCAAGACGCTTTTCTTTGATCGCTTCACGCACTTTCGGATTTAAATTGCATAATAGGGTCCATGGTAATAGTCTGGCTTTTGGCATGTAATCAATAAAACGTGTTCCTTCACTATCCCAAAACACTGAGGACATAACTTTGCCAACGGTAAGAGCAACTCAAAATTTCTTAATGAATGGAGAGGATGGTCGTTTCCAAGAGATGTTTTGTCTCTTAGTTTCAGGGTCGAAATGGTGGGCCCACGTTTCATCCATAGTGATAAAGCGACGGTAAAAGTTATCCGAATCACGCTGGAACATTTCGAGATTACGCTTAGAAATTTCCAATCGTAGATTTTTGTTTTCGTCGGTTAACATTCGATTCGTGACACTCATTTTGCGGACACTTTTTTGAACCCCAGTGAATCAATTAAAATATATTGAACGCTACCAAAAGATATGTGTACGATCTCAGCTATATGTTTTATAGTTATTCTTCTGTCTTCTTAAACCAGTTTCTCAACCTTTTTCACAATTTCTTCCGTAACGGAGGTTGAAAGCCGCCCAGAACGCAGGTCATCTTTAGAGCTTGATCTACCTCTTTTGAATTCAGCTACCTAGTATGCGACCGTAGAAGGAGTTTATCCGATCATATTCGATAAGATGAATCGATACACGTTTTTATGTGCAATATACATACAAGCACGTTACAATATAGACAAGCATAAGTTATATTTTTTAATTTAAATCATAAAGTTAAAAAAATGTGTATACTGTTTATTCTATGTAATATAGATATTATTATTTACAAATTAAATAGTTTTTAAATTAAATTCATACAATATTCAGGTCGATTTAGTACTACGCCAAAAGCATGGTTTGCACTGAAAATCAGCGTTATGTAGGATATTATGTCGGCACACCAATAAGCTGAGAGCAAATCTTGTTTGCTGAAAATGCAATGTACAAATTCTAAAAATATGTTTTATTTTTAAGATACATGTCAGAAATGTAAGTATGTCGTTATTTTTTCAAATATTTTCTTTTTTTCTTTCTTTAGAATAGGGTACAGTATCATCCTCTAATGTTAGCTGAATGACCGAAAACCATTCTTTCGTAGAATAGTAGTGCTTTATAATCTCCGAGTATATAATGCTTTCATAGTTTCCGAGTAAAATTACTTTTCATGTGTAAGATGGACGGGGAAGCGGATGGAAATGACATAAAAAATAAAACTTCGTTTAGAAAAACCGACTTCAAAAACTAAAAAACTAAAATGTATAAAATAACTTATTTCTAAAGCTATACTTAATATATAATATCTAAAACATCTTACAGTCGGTGCTTAGTAATTTTCAAAATATAGTAATTTTTATGTTTTACTTTGCACCGACTTCAAGATGTTTTAGATAATATATATTAATAATAATAGCTTTAGAAATAAGTTATTTTATACATTTTAGTTTTTTAGTTTTTGAAGTCGGTTTTTTTAAACGAAGTTTTATTTTTTATTTGTTACTTTTTAGTGTCTAGCTATGTATGGGAGGACATACGAATGGTGCCGCGCTTCTTAAAAAATATAGGTTCCAAGAACTGGGAACAAAAAAATGTACGTAAAATGAAAACTACTGGGCCAAACTATGTCAAATTTTTAGGGGACCACATGGCAGCTATTCCGCGTCGAACAAAAAAATAATGACGTAAATCGAATCATAAATATCAGAGTAATCGGTGTACATATGGAACGGAGTGAAAATTATTTTCATGAAAAATGTTCATAAAATGAAAACTACTGGGCCAAACTATGTAAAATTTTTAGGGGACCAATTGGAAGCTATTCCGCGTCGAACAAAAAAGAATCACGTAAATCGGATCATAAATCACGGAGTAATCGGCGCACATACATAAAAAAAAACAAAAAAAAAAAAGATCCCGACGAATTGAGAACCTCCTCCTTTTTTCAAAGTCGGTTAATAATAACACAGTTTGCGTTTTTACATAAACCTTAATAAACCTATGACCTTAATAATTAGATATTTGAAAATCAACCTGTAGCTTAAGTGCTTCGTACATAATTTAGAACAACAGTTTATTAGTTAAAGTAATAATTAAATTTTCATATCACTTAATAAATTGAAACGCGCATACTAATCTTCTAGGTTCAAACGGTGAAGTTGTTTAATTAAATCAAACTAAGTTAAGATATTCCTCTTATTAAAGTCACGTTTCACGCAAACTTACTTGACCTGAACACTTTAATTATTTAGTAATAAATGTCAAGAAATGGGAAGTAGGTCAAAGGTGGTCGGTCATAATGCCCGTATTATGGTGGTGTAGAGTAAGCAATTGCTGTAATTGGATTAAGTTTTCATTATATATGGCTACGATAAGGAATAATAAGTTTAGCATTAAATTAACTGCCTCTCAGAGTGTAATAATGGTTTATTAAATTAAATAATGATTATTGAAATTCGCTCTTAGCTCTATGTCTATCTGTTGATTATCAAGCTACCTATATACTAATTGTGCTTTGTAAAAATTGATTTAGGTGCATCGTTATATCACTGTTGAAAAAGAGCATTCAACCATACTCCTCCATTTGTTCCTTTCACTTTGAAATTTATTTAATGAAGTGTCGTTTTTTACTTTTAAATTATGGCTTTGCGTGGTTTGAGTATTTATTATATACAGCGTTGACAACACTTGAGTCTTTGTGAATGTAAATATTTCACTTTTAGAATAATCATTGAATCAAAATACAATTGCCAGGTGAAAACTGAACCGGTATAATGTACACCACAGCCTCAGCTAATCTGTAAGTTCTTAACTGAGATCAACAGAGTTCTTGTGACAACTCAAAAAATCATATTTTTTTTTCACAGACCCAATTTTATTCACGAATAAACATGCAATACCTGTTTCTCATTTATAGGGAACTAAAGTTTAACCCGCGGCTAGGCCGCGGGTCAATCTCTAGTCCGTGCTTCTTGTTTAAAGAGCAGGCGTTAATACAGGTTACATTGTACCACATTTTTATGTTAGTGCTATTTGCACTCGGAAGATTAATTTCATTTTATATCGCAAACTATCCCAGCTTCAGGCATTAAAAGTGTTTATGTCCATTTTCCGTATTAAAACTACATTTAAACAAAATTACAGCAAAACCGATCCAGTATTCCTAGTAGTTTTCCGTGAAAGCTTAACGGAAAGACATATCGAGTTACTATCGCATTTTTTATAGACTACGAATTATTATATCTATAAACTGAGAAATGATTGGTCTCATCCAAACTTTCATTCTTTATTTCAAACCGTCCTAGTTATACTTATCTATCCCCGTTTATGTAAACCACATAATAGACAAACATGACAATAATGACTAATAGGACAAAAAAGACGAAAAGGGCAAAAAGAAAAAAAAAGAACACAAAGGGAAAAAAAAGACAAAAGGGGCAAAAAGGACAAAAAAGGACAAAATCATATGATACGGCTAATGCTTATAGTTTTTACCATCAAGGTTGTAACGAACCCCCCCCTTGAGTCTAAAGACTATGGAATGACATACTCAAACCGAAGCATAGAGCGAGAAATAAAATTTAAGGATTTATATAGTGAAAATTATTAAGACTTATTCATTGAATAAATCATGTAATATTGGCCATAAATCGTGATCATCTAGTAAAAGAAACCCTTCATTGCAAGACCGTTAACCCTATGTTCACAAGGTAGGTTATATAAGAGCGTTGATCAAAGGACAGAAAGACTCTCAAAGGTTGATGTATAATATATATATATATATATATATATATATATATATATATATATATATATATATATATATATATAATAACAATAATTTTGTAGAAATATGTTATAAGTGTAAAATGATATGCATTTTATGAATTATGACAAATGTATCACTCATGATATAAGCTCATCACCTGAGTACGCCCGTGCCTTTATTTAGCCAAAAGGAATTTTAATGTAGTTTCATAACAAATTATATAATTTTGTGTAGGCACCCCTCCTAACCGCCTCTCTGATATTATGCCACCGCAATCGCTATCAGTAAAAGAGCTCATATCAAGATAAAGGAAGAACCTCCAATTTTTTAATTAGAATTTATTGAATCTATTATAAACATTGTCTAAAACTAGCGTCGGTTCACAACGTACTATCGCTGGCGAGAAGAGCCGACAAGAAACTCTCCAGCAGTACGTCCTAACAAATTTAGAAAACCCTTTTGGAGTGCCTTATGTGTAAAATGTATTGAGAAAGCCATAAGACTTGAGTGAACGTATCACATCAGAGTCACCCTTCCAAAATGCCAAATAAATTTGTAAATATGAGGAATAATACCTCAGCGACCTCCCCTGATGCAAGATAAGAATATCACAGTAAATTAAAGATAAAGATTAATTGAAGTTTAAATAGTGATACTCTCTACATCTCATAAAATTCCCATCAAGTTATTAGTGTAAGAGTTTCAGGATGTTCCTCCGTGAATATGAAGTAAAGATAAAGATAAAATTGAGTGGAGGACACCTTCACTCATATTATTTGTTACTCTATGTCAAAGACAGATTTCAGTGTAAGAGTTTCAGGGAAAGTTCTCCGTAAAGTAAAAGTGAAATTAAATTGTTATTGAACTGGAGTATTCCCTTACGCTCGTATTGTTTGTTACCTATTTGTCAAAGACAGGTTTCAGGTTCGCCGTGAAAGTTAAAATGAAAGTTAAAGTTAAAGTGAATTGGCAAAACCCTACATCCATCTAACGACCCTAAAAACAAGAGATGAGAGCATAGCACCGTAAAGTAAAGTTTAAAGTTGAATTTAACATAAAATAGTGATACTCTACATCAAGGGCGTCAACATCAGTAACACTGCTCATATGTAGTTTCTTTTTAATCATCCTTCCAGTCCAGTCAGATTTGCCTGGCCTAACTACATCAAAGACTCTCATGAAATCACATATCACGGAAAGAAAATAAATTTTGATACGGAAGATCCTCCTACAACACGGTAGCTTATTCCCTGCCAAGGTGCCCACGTGCCTCTAGGCTGATCCGCGGCTTAACAGCTCCAAACTCTCAGTTACCAAGTCAGTTAAAACTCAATATGTGAAATCATCTTAGCCTCATGAACGCACATATTATAATAGACAAGCTAAGTTTACTTAAAAGCTGCGCGCGTGAAAAGCCTGGATAATTGTCGAATAACCATCCTAGGTTTGTCGGTCCCGATAAGCGTTGAGTCGTGAATTCAACGCCCAAAGTTCCGAGGTTCTAGAAGATCCGGACCTAACCTGACCTATTATGAAAACATCCAATATGTGCTTTCACATCTAACTAGTTGTTGTTTCGTTACAGTTATACTACTATTAAGCATATATTCAGCGTCAACAGAGTCAAAAAACAATGGAAAACAATAATATAAAATAAGTAACCGAATTGCAAATTTGTCCAAACAAATAATTTCAAAGTAAACCTCATTAACAAAATTAAAATGATCCACTCTATTGCACTAAACCATGCCAAATGCCGAAGGCAAACCTTCTTAAACAAGAAAGTATTTAAATCGTTAAAATCAGTAAAACCAAAAATCAAACTTTAAATTTCTTAAAGTCCGTCAAGCTTTCCCAAACAAGTCGCATGATTGTTGTAGAGTGTGGTGTAATAATGTAGTGTTATAAAATATATCTAAATATATACACATATATGAATATACTAAATAATAGGTAATAAACCAAGACTATGCTATCACAGACCCAGGTCAATAATAAACCTATCTATGTTCAAAACAATCAAACTCGTTACGACATCTGACTTCAAGTTCACTGCGACAGGAGCAAGATAGACATTAACAATCAACACCCCATCAAGTAAGTGACCGCAGTCAGGTACAACAACATGTATGCAACAACAAGACAAGAACTCCTATAAGTAAGTCTCCATTGACATATAATTAATCTCCCTTAACAAATAAATAAATAATTATTGTCTTGTAATGTTGCCTAAAAGAATCATCATAAACCCTTAGTAGCTAGCCGGGAGCTGAAGTAGTCATGTCATTTAATTAAGTTTCTAAAACCAAAGATATTTCAGAACCCCTTAAATCAAATTAAATAAATTAGTATTTTCATCCGCAAGAGACTATATGTCATACCTCCCAAGTATTGTATTAACACACTCAGGCTTTACAATTAACCCTTAATAATTTAATTAACTATGAAACTATAACAATGTATAAACAATTCTTATCTCTTAATAACGCACAAGTCAATCAAGACTTACATCAAATTAATTTAATTATGCATAGCTCATTCTCCATATAATTTACAAATTAAGGACAGTAATTCGTTAAGTACTAAAACAGGAAGGTCAGTAATATATAGTAAACAAGTCTTTCTATCATTACATATAGTTGTGTAAGTCTTCACAATAAATACTTATATATGTTAGCATATATGCCCATATAAGTCAAAGGAACGTTCCTATTGAATTAAAAGTCCGAAGAGATGAACCCACCGGCCCCTACATATCTAAAGACTAACAACAAGATTTACCATACTCAATAATAACTAATTAATATATGCTGCTGTAGTTAGCTACAGATTATTAGTTAAGTTTTAAGGAAAATTCCAGGTTTATACATACAGACACTCATTAAATGCAAATATTTCATAAATTCTGAAATTTAAATTATTAACACAATATTATTAGTAACATCTCTGTAAAGAAGACATTAGAATTGCCTGCAAAATAATGTAATTAGAGCACAAGGAAAATATAAACAATCACACATATGATTAATTATAAAATACATATTCAATAAACAGATTAGTGTAAAACACATAATGAGATATATCATTAGTAACAATCAAACATAAAACAGCCTCTGGATCATCTGAAAACAGAAATAAAAGCAACAAACACAGAATAGATTAATGTTAGTAAATTATTAGTATATAGTTATTAGTAGTTATATATTACAACAGTCCAGGAGAACATCTGAAAACATAGATAAACACAGCAAGTAAGATATTAGACAAATCTACATGATTAGTAAAATTATTAATGTATTAATTGTTGACTTGAAGTCGTGGACTAGCCCTTTGGTGAAATCCATAGCACCGAAGTTCGTATCGAAGATATAGTTATTCATTACTAGTATTGATCATTTTGTCCACAAATAGTTTTTCTCCATCTGAAATAATATAAAACACAAATTTTGCCGAGAATAATTTTTTCATTCTCTTCTTCTGTCAAACACCCATATTGAAGTCCCTTATTTTCTCTGTCAAATTTTTGAACAAAGAAAAATTCGATTATATTATACAAAGAGATTAGTAGTAAATACATATATTATGCGAAATAAAGGAGGGAATACATTATATGGAGAACAGCCATTCCTTTATAAATAAATAAAAATTAATAGGTGAGAAAATAATAAATACATGATGATGCGTACCGTCACAAGGTGCATTATTTTTACCTTGAAGCCTCTGCGATCGCCTTATCCATTGTGAACGTCAGGTCGAGTACAATGCTAGAATATTGTATTTATTCTTTCCTAGTTAAAATATCTTTACTGGATCCAATTTCTTAACTTTATTACTCTGCTACCATGTTACTTTGTACGAATAATGAGTATTTAGAATTGAGATAAATAAAAAAAGCGACTTCAAAAACTAAAATGTATAAAATAACTTATTTCTAAAGCTATTATTATTAATATATATTATCTAAAAGATCTTAAAGTCGGTGCTTAGTAATTTAAAAAAAATAGTAATTTTTATGTTTTACTTCGCACCGACTTCAAGATGTTTTAGATAATATATATTAATAATAATAGCTTTAGAAATAAGTTATTTTATACATTTTAGTTTTTGAAGTCGGTTTTTTTAAACGAAGTTTTTATTTTTTATTTGTTACTTTTTAGTGTCTAGCTATGTATGGGTGGACTTACGAATGGTGCAATGCTTCTTAAAAAATATAGGTCCCAAGAAACGAGAACAAAAAAATGATCGTAAAATGAAAACTACTGGGCCAAACTATGTCAAATTTTTAGGGGACCACATGGCAGCTATTCCGCGTCGAACAAAAAAGAATCACGTAAATCGGATCATAAATCACGGAGTAATCGGCGAACATACATTTAAAAAAAAAGATCCCGACGAATTGAGAACCCCCTCCTTTTTTCGAAGTCGGTTAATAATTAAAGCAAATAATATACGAGTGACAATCTGTAATTAACTTTTTATAAGTGTCAATTTCATAAAGACATGCGAATGACAATATTTAAACGCGTTTAAGGCAGTTAAATACCCATTTTTGGATGATTAACTTTGGTAGTTCTGTAAACGTATTTACCGGCAAATTTAGCGTTGTGCAAGACGCTTATCGTATTTAAGGGTGTTAAACGCGTTTTGTGTTTCTTAAACGAATTTAAGGAACGTCATGCAAGCCTCCCTAAGTCTTCAAGACCGTATCTAGAAACCATTCGTGAATAACCTGCTGAGATCATAAATTATCCATTTGAAAAATTATTTGGGACATATAAGTAAGGTCACAAGGTTGCGTTATATCTACATTTTACCGGTTGACATTTTAATTAATAATAATAATATTTTTTTATTGAACTGAAAAATATTACAAATTATACTTGCAGTTATAATGATACTTAAATTATGCTAAACCTTAGAAACATAAATAACTACATTATAATAACAATATCATAATTAAAGTACATATTTAAATCAACATTAACAATTTTGAACCTGTTCTTTATATTGCCCGAGTTGTTGAAAGTAGCGCTGTCTTCCTAGCTAGGTTATAGAATAACCTGTATTAAGGAGAAACAGCATACTAGACTCAGATAGGATGATACTAAACGGGGGGACGGCTAGTCAAAATGTTAAAGTCCAAGTTTTATGTTATGTATGTATGTGATGTGATAAGTAAGTTATGTATTTATATTATGCAAGTATTGGTTTGTGTATATTCTATAGTATGTTGATTTGTGTATATTCTGTGGTATGTTGGTTTATGTATATTCTGTGGTATGTTGTGTGTATGGTATATTATATTATTTTACTAGTGTTATTCTAATAATTTTTCTGTGTCGTCATAACTACTGTTTTGGAGAAATGTTCGTAGTGATTTTTTGCATTTTTCATAGATTAGGTCATAGATTGGACATTTAGCATTAATTAGATTCTAAAGTGCTGGACCAAGATAAAAATAGAACTTTTTAACGAATGAGAAGTTTATATTAGGTAATACACAAATTATGTCTTTGCGACGCTTGTAGATAATTTTAAAAGGTGTTTGTTGATGTTGCAATAGGACCGTATGAAGAATAAATAACTGGCGTACGTTCAAAACATTACAAACTTCATATAGTTCGGTAGTTGGAAACAAAATTGAACGAAAAGTAGCCACTTTTAGAATAGCTCTGTGAGCTATTTCAAGAGGTTTCATATACGTTTTGGAAGCTCCACCCCAACAGGATATACAGTAAATTATGATCGATTGACATAAAGCATAATAAACATTGCGAATTATATGAGGATTAGCAACATGTCTAAGAGTTTTAAAAATATATATAAGTTAGCGAACTCTACTATTAAGGGACTCAATATGTAGTTTGAAATTTAAATTTTTATCCAAAAGAATGCCTAAGTACTTAATATGGTCCACAGAGGTTAAATTAGGGCATTTGCAGACAGAAGATAAGGAAGAGGAACAGTTGTGCGCTTTCAAGATAATTGGTATTATAGGTTGTGAAACAGAGCTTATTGAAAAAGTAATAAATTTTGTTTTAGACGTATTAAGGTCAGAAAATTTGAAGATAACCAATTCTGTGTTATATTAAAACCATATTGTGCAACATTTTCAAGATCATGCCATGAATCAGCAATAAATGTTAACGCAGTATCGTCTGCGTATGATACTATAGTAGCGTTGGGAATGGAATGATCACATAATTCATTGATAAAGACAAGAAACAGGGTAGGACCTAATATACTACCTTGTGGGACGCCATATTCTACAGGGAGCTCATGGCTAGTGAATTCGTTAATCTTAACGATTTGGGTGCGGTTTGTAAGATAGCTTCGGAAAAGATCCAGTTGATCACCTCTGACACCAACTTTTTCAAGTTTAAGTAGAAGAGTAGAGACAGTTATAGTATCAAAAGCTTTAGCTAAATCAAGAAATATAGTTAAAACCTTTTTCTTCTGGTTTAAATTTTGAACTATGTGATTAGTCAGTTCTAATACTGCGTCATTCGTTGATTTATTTTTACGAAATCCAAATTGGCGCGCAGATAATAAGTTAAAATGTTCAAGATAATATGTAATCTTCTTGTTTAGCAGTCGCTCAAATACTTTGGACAGAGCTGTGTGTACAGCTATTGGTCGGTAATTATTAGGTAAATTTCTGTCTCCACCCTTGAAAATACGATGTATAATAGCCTTTTTAAAAGCAGAGAGAAATACCGAAGTCTGAATACAGAGATTGAAGATATGGCTTAAAGAAGGTGCCAAAGCTGATGCATATCTTTTTAAAATTATGGGAGAAATACCATCCCAACCGGTCGCAGCATTTGAGCGTAACGATTGAATAGTTGTAATGATTTCATCTCGATCCGTATTTTCTAATACAAATGAAGAAGATATTTTGGTGTAAGCTGAACTGTGAGGAGTAGTTGAATGAAATGAAGTTTGATTTTGTATAATATTGTAAAAAAACTTGTTCACGTTATTACAGAACTCAGTCGGCGTATTAGAAAGTGAGAGCAATTGTGACGAAATAGTTTTCTTTTTTGTGATATTTGTTATATTCCTAATAGCTTCCCAAAGTATATTTGGATTTTTAATAGCGTGATGATGTGAGATGATTTTTATTAAGTGTCTCGGTATCATGCTGTCGTTTATCTTTTTTCAAGACACTTGTGCAATGATTTCTATATCGTTTGTATGTTATGGTAAAAATCTAATTATCAGGCGATTGTTTTACTTTTTTATGTAATTGGTCTCTATGTCGCATGTATCTTAATAACCCAGGTGTGATCCATGGCTTAATGGTTTTATTTCGTGAAGATATTTTAATATATTTTGTGTGTTTTGTTATAGCTGCTTTTATTAATTCAATGAAAGTATCTACTGCTAAATTAACATCTAATATAGAAGCAATTTGCTCAAAATTAATACTATTCATAGAGCTATCAAGCATATCATAGTCTATTTTAGTGATATAGTGTTCAGCAGGTGATTTAGTGTACTTGCGTTGAAGACAAAATAAAGTTGAATTGTGATCGGTTATAGTAGTGTCATATAATAGTGTAATAGTTGGTAATTGTGTTTTTAAAATAATGTGGTCTAGACAATTATTTCCTCTGGTTGGTAATGTATGTGCAGGAATAAGGCCATAAAAAGCTAGAGAATTTAAGTATTCAGGTGAGCGTGAGTCACTGTTGTACGTTTTGATGTCTATATTTATATCACCCGCTATTATGACTGATTTAAAACTATCCAAGGATGCAAGAGTTGCCTCAAGAGCAGTAAGAAATTGTTGTATGTTCTCATTACTTGGAGAGCGGTAGATACAGACTAGGGCAATATCTGTAGACAGTTTAATAACGATAATACGAAGCTGACAGGTCAAAGTTTGGTTCAAGACATACAGACAACAGACTAGATTTTATGTAAGCCACCACTCCATCACTTTGGTTGATATACTTGGTAGTACTGTAGGATGTGTAATTTTTCAAAATTGGTATATTAGTATTATTATTACACATCAACCAGCACTCTGTTAAATACCAATATGTCACAGTCAAAGTGAATACGGGCTAGGAGTGTTTCAAAATTTGAGAAATTGCAACATATTGATCTTATGTTTTGACAAAGAATTTTCAAGTAATTACTAGAAGTTTTTATTATTGAAAGTGAGGATTCAGGAGTACAATTATAAATCTCAGATAAAGAAAGTTGATCAATCTCTTCAGCTAGAGATATTGTTGAATTGGCCATTTAGATATCAATTGTTTAATATGCATAAGAGGTTAAATGCATTCATAAGTCGACGGTAAAATTCATATCTCAATGATAATTGTACAATAGTGTTTCTTATTACAACTCCTAGAAATAAGCAGAATAAATAGACAGTATGCGTTCGTACTCAACACGATGAATAAATAACTTTTTCATAAGTAGCGTAAAATTTTGTGATAAATGACGACAAAATAATTATTACAAATGTATTGTATAAATAGTAATGTGTGACGTATTGAAGATAAACTATTTCTATAAAATAGTAGTGATGTAAATTGCGTATGAGTGAAAACAAAATATAAGTTGTTACAAGTTCAAAGTTTACTACACGAAGAATTTTAGTTTGTTTACAACAATTTTCATGAGTAATAAATCTTAATTTTAGTATCTTAAAACTAGAATATATTAAAGTAAGTTCTCTATTTTTATCAGTGCTGAACAAGTATAAGATAGTAAATAATTATCATTTATTATATGAGGATGAATTTAGTTGGTGCAGTTGCCCTTCATTTTTAATAACTGTGTATTGTTCACCAGGTTCCTTCTTTAGCAAAACTCTACCATTTGAGGTCCAACAGAATTTGTAGTTATTTAATTTAGCGAAATTTCTTGCAAGATAAAATAATCTTTTCGTATGGGATGTTAATTGTTCTGCAATATATATAGGAACTTTCGGGATGGTTTCAAGTTCTAGCAAGGTAGAGTTTAATTTTTCTTCAGGGTGAAGTTGATTGTATTGCTTGACAGCAACTAAAAAGTTGCTCTTTATTAAAGTATTTGTGAATATTCGAAGTTTGTTTTTCCTTTCTAATTGGGTGTCTAACAAATTCACGTATATTAAAATCAGATATATTCATAGCGAGTTGTTTAGATAAATTTAAAATCATGTCGTATAGCATGTTCTTTGATTCGTTTGTTCTTTTTGGCACATTTCTTATTTCTATAGAGGTTTTAATTAGATTGTAATCAAATGTGTTGACTCGTTCTTGTATCGCAGCAACATTCCTTGCCAAGCTCTCTCTATCTTTTTCCAGACCAGATATCTTCGTCTCGAGAGAAGTTAGTTGTTCTGAGATAAATGTCATGGATTTTTCTATTTCGTGATTAGTGTTCTCAATTTTTACATTTTGATTCTTTATTTCCATAATGTGGCTTTCTAACTTATCCATACGAGAATTTTGAGCACAAATAAGTTCTTGAATCATATCTTTAATGTAATTTTTAAAGGTATCCATTTCATTACCTGAAGCTCCTTTAATAGGTGCTGTGCGCCGGGTCTTTGGTTTACCATTTACCTGTTTGTTTTTAAGCGAAGCATTTTCCTCTTCTGCGGGTAAAATTTGAATATGCGTATCAGAGCGCGATAATATTATCTTATTTGGTTGTGTTTCAAGCATATTTACAGGCTGGCAAGTGTTGTAGCTGGATTTAGTTTTGATTAAGATTTGATTACTACTGCTCTCTCTATCGAAACGGGTTCACCAATATAAATATTATAAATATAAGCGATGTCAAATTTTCAAATGTGTCTTCATAAAGTAATGTAGTAAACAGCAGTTTTAAAAGCGAGTCAATGTGGGACTGAAACCTGCGCCTTTGATTGGACGGTTTTGAAAGTTAAGTTCTCACCGTAAGTGTTACCGAGACACTCATCAACACGATAAGATTATAAAATAGACTCGTGCCGATATTGCTGTGTATGTGATTATATATGTATAAATTGTCACAAGCGGGTATTACGGTGTTACTCACTGCATTTAAAACATATTGCTGAATAAGAAAGTTATTTGCCTGGTCCCACTTTATATTAAGCACTTATAAGTTGATTAATATAAACAAACGCAACTTTTATCATTTAAGTAACTATTGATCAGGTTTTAAGGCATCGGAAAAAAAACTATTTAACACCTTTTCGTAATTAAATATCACACAGTAACTATTAACACGTCCACTTTTTACGACTACCGTCCGAATGATGTAATAACTGTTGGTTTATTATGTGATTGTTTGCCATCAAAACTTTATATAAACCACAGATATGGAAAGACTGTATATATATGCCGTATGGGCTTTATAGAATATAACGTAAGTATAGGTATGAACATTTATGAAAAATAGAAAATTTTAATTGTCTGAAAGTCTTTAATTAATATGAGATGGATAAATTATGTCTTTCAATTTGGATGCATCGTAAATCGTTCATTGTCATTGAAGACCAACGTGTTCTTTCAATCAAATTGTTTCAATTTCGCGATGCATCTAATATTATTAACATTACAAATATCATACAAACATTGATGTCAATTGATTTAATGTCAATTTTGAATTGTAAGCGTTTGTGCTAAATTACAACTCAATAAATAAAACTTCTTCAAGATAATTATTTAAAATCAGTTCATTACTAAATACAAAGTTTGCTGGCACGTTAAACATAATTAAAAGTTGAAGAACACAGAATAAGGGAAATATAATATACGATACAAGTTTTTGTTATACGACAGAAGTTTTCAAAGTTGCTTTCTAAAGAAATAAAACAGTAATTATTACGAGAAATTTGCTTCTACAAGTAGTTTCAGTGGTTTTATTTTATTCCTCAGTTTATTCTTTCTACAGAGTGAAAGACTTGAAGAATAAGTGTACAAACTTATATCAGACAGACATTTTATAACTATCCAATTGTCATTATATATATTATATTAACGTGTACAGATAGATAACAATATATCGTCCAGCTCAAAAAGTGTAATATTAGGAAAAAATAATTGGCGGTCCTTCGCCCGCAGATAAAAACATTTTAATCTCGTATATCAGGTTATTTATAAAAGGGTAGGTAGTTTGCGATCAAATCAAACTCTTGTTATTTTATTCTCCAAAATAACAGACAAAAGAAACGTCACATCGTCACACAGCGTAGATATCGTCTATTATCTATAGCTATACTATTAAAATCTGTAAATGTAAAATGCAATTTTTAAATTTTTTGTCTGTCTTTCTGTCTGCCTGTCTGTTGGAGAATCACGTGAAAACTATTTAACGGATTTAAATGAAACTCGACATAAAGCTAGCTTATATCCCGGGGCGGAATTTAGGATATTTTATACCCCGACAAATGATGTGGTTTCCGTGGGTTAGACGAAAATAGTGAAAAAGGTGGGGCACGAAGATGTGATCGCACTTTTTTTTAGAAACTACTAAACGTATTGGAATGACACTTGACATAGTGCTGGCTTATAACCCAATTAAACACCTAGCATACATTTTATCCCAATGAATTAAGTCGTTTCCTTAGAATAGACAGATTAGCAAAATAGATGGCGCTGTAATCGTGTTTTTTCAATTCACTAACAAAGTCATAAACAACAGTCATTCATTGTATTATTTCAAATCAAGTTTGCTTCAACTCGCCTCTAGGTTTTGCTGGGCAGTTGTGTAGACTATATAATATATGGACATAGTTAGTTTGTTATTATTATATGTAAAAAAAACCGGATTAAGTTTTTGTGTAAGTGAAATAAAAGCTACTGCCCGACGTGTGACACACGGCGCAACCGCGGGGCAAAGTCTAGTAAGTAATAAAACGTCAAGAAGCGAGAGAATCATGACTAGTGGCACCATGTAACTAACAATTTTGAGTACGGAGCTAATCAAAGCTATTATTAAACTTACTGGGCAATATTTTTCAATATAAAAGTGAGTTTGTTTAATATTTAAATTTACGTATGTTTATACGTTTGATCCTTATTCATTCATATGAAGTGATTTTGATATAAGGATAGATAAAATATAATGTAATATTATAAACAGGTAAAGTTTGTTAGTTTATGACTTCGTTTGTAGGAAGTAGTTTCTTGTAGTATTTTCTGAACCGATTTTAAAAATTCTTTTACCAGCAGAAGACTACATTACTCTTGAGTGACATAGGCATAGAGACATTGTGATAAATTATATGTTTTAATTGGGAAAATCGTGTTGTTGCGTTGATTTATCGGCGTGCACTGACTTAACGATAAATAATTCCCACGGTCAAATAATCTCTCTAGTGGGAGACTTAACTTGAGAAAGTAGTGTTTTTCCCATGGGCAATTCTATGTTGGCTTATCTCAATTAGCCCCCTGCGAAGTGCGCACGGGTCAGCTCGTTACATATTACCTACTGTATCTTACGGTACCTTTTCCATAGCAGCACGAGCACTGCGAAGTTACTTCCGTATCGGGATTAAATCCTATAGATTCCTACTCATATCGAGTCTGTTATGGAAGGACATCGTAAGCGAGAAATATAAGATGTTACAGGAGAGCTATTTAGCCAATTACTAATTAAATATATCGCTCGTAGATCTCCGATTTTAATTTATTCATGATCTTACTATTGACGTAGTCACAGGCCTACCTTTCTTTGTATTAACAACTAAATTATTTTACCGGTATGTTATGTAATAAAAACTGAAATACCTAAATTCAGTTACTTACGATGCTTGCTCATAACGACTCGATATGATGTGGGCTTTATGTGAGTAAAACCAAATGTAAAATTATGTTTTTGTCATCATTTATATATATAAATGATGACAAATATATGATTATACATAAAGCAAACTGCTACTAAATTCCCGAACATTGTAAGATATGTTAACATAAAATCAATTTTTTTGCAAACTTGAGGACACAAATTCGAGAATATCAACGTTTAACAGGCAAGAAACTTTATGAAAGTTACGTGGAAATGTTTTATTGCCGTCGCTATCACGTAAATTGTGATTCCTGATTTAAAGCCAATTTAAGTTCTTTTAAGACTTACAATTTCAAGATTTTCAATAGGACTAACTGCATCTTCTATTCATTCTACAATGGCGGAGCTGTAAGATGAAAGTAAATTCAATTTAAAATTGAATTTTTAATCGGTTTAAAGATTTATAGGACTTTAATAGAAAGGAATTCCTTTCGCGGTATAGAACCAACCATGAATTTAATTATGAATCACTAGAATTGCCACGCGTCCTTTCTCGGGTAAACTTCGGTGTTGTATTTCGCAGAAACCAGAAATGAATTCCTTCTTTCTTTCTAATAAGGAAAATTTTGAAAAAGTGGTTTAAGTGGTAGAACTTGAAAAAGATTTAAATTATTGCGATTACACCATTAGTGAGCGTTTGTTGCTACTAGTAGATTTTGAGATATTTGAATTTGGAATATTTGGTCAAATGCTTTATCATGGTGACATAGCCAAACAACGAAAACAATGAAAGTTTGTCACTTCTAATGACATCTTAATTGTCCATGGAATGACGCATCCTTTTCCAACAATTTTGTTATATTAATAACTAGGATATACCAGCGACTTCGTCCACGCTTGACTTTTAATTCCGACGGAATTTAGGTAGCATTTAAAAATAATGTAAGCTAACGTTTTAGAGAAAACTGTGTCGGAATAAGCTATTTTTAATGCAACCGACAACTAAACCATTCCCGGGTAAATACCCGCGGAGTTCTTGGGATAAAAAAAGTTTTTTTCGATTTGGTTTAAAATCATTCTCAGATAAATTCCCGCTGGAATTCCGGGATAAAAAGTAGCACAGATTTTAAGTCTAAGAATTTGCTGTCGATCAGCGAAAACCACATCGAAATTGGCCCAGTATTTTTTATGTGAATCCAAACCAAACAAACAAACTGACAAACGGACAAACCGGCAAACAGACCAACAGACAATGAATCTAAAAAAAACGCATCGTGTTCTCTATCGTTTATATAGTATATTCCAGTTTTTTTTATAGCTTCATTGTACAGACACGGCATGTTTAGAATTTTATAATATTATAGATTAGCCTTCGTGTGTTAGTGTTGCTAGTCTAATTAAAGTTACAGTTAATTATATATTAACCTTGTTTGAGCGACACCAAGTGGAGAGAGAGAGCTTCAATTGCAGTCATATTCCAAAATTTACATTTTCTCTGTATTTTTTTAATTACAAAACACTTGAAAACAGTTCGTTGTATCTTCTATTTTCTTCTGTACATTTATTTTCATGTGTTTGGGGATCCGCCAAGTGGAGTTTCGAAAGTCGCCACTGACTTGATGTATGTTTTTGTCCCATATTTGCGACGCGTCGTCCAATCTTGTTAGGCCTAGTTAGAAATGTTATTTATTTCTAGTATGTTGGCATACTTAGAAACTTAAGTCGGGCAGTTCGGTAATGTTTTTTTTATTGATAAAATATAGTAAACAGGCTAATGGCTTACTTAATGGTAAGTGATTGCCATCGCTTATAGACATTTGCCACTCCAGAGGTGCTTCCAATGTGCTGCTGGCGTCGAGTGGATACCGGAATCTGGTCAACAGTGCCGGAACACACTTTTTTATGGCGGTATACTTTAGATCAGGGTCCCGATTCTGCTATATGATCGACCACTGGTGTTATAATGGCTGTTTTTTATACAACAACAACAATTATAATGCCAATAAACGACCATTTTGACGATATTAAATAAATAATCGACAGACAAAAACATATTGCATATCCCCAACATAAGCAAATTACGCTTTTAATATGGGTAATATACAATGGACAACTCTGAGACATAGTAAATAACGGAGAAAATTCATTACCGAAATTTACCACACCGGGAATCGAGCGTTGGAGTGAGGCAAGCCGTCACAGGCTTAGCCCGCTCAACCACAGAGGCTGTCAATATTGTAATAGCAGTATTGGGATCTAGGGATGGTAGCCGATAACAGATACCGACGAGCAAATGCTCTACCACCAGGCTGTGGTTCAATCGCTTCTTAAGATAGCCCCGGGCGCAGGAATTAGTATTCTTTCTCCGTTTTTGCACGGATTAACAAAAAATATAAGTTAAAGATTGAAATTCCACTGAAAATGTAGGAAGAATAGTAATATCGCATGCATATTACTACTCATCTTTTCATGTAAAGGTTCGTTTTATAATAATATAATTGTTTAACTGTCTTCTTTTGCCAGTTTTATAATAAAAACCGACGTTCGTTGAAGAACATTTTTTCTTTCTTTCCATTTTTACCTAAGTGCAAACAAAATAGTTATTTTCTCAGTAAATTTATTATAATATGTTTTGTTTATTTCACTATTTAAATTAAGATCAGATGAGCCCCAGTGAAAGTCGGTAGGATTTATCTAACTACGTATAGATGATTATTGTAGTGGCATTTTGACTTATCCAACCGTACAAGCAACCGAAACTGGTTTAGAAAATAATATGATGAGTATTGAGTTCTATACACACTGCTCTTTTTTGCATTAGAGCAGTTTTAGAGCGTTGTGCGTATAGCTTATCAGTTCATTGCGCTGCTTCTTTCATACTTCAGACATGCTCTAAAATAATAAGTGTAATTTTTTAAAAAAAAAAACAAACATTTCTATTAGTTGAACATTGATTTACCTCCAAATCTGTCGATATGAACCATTTTCTTGAAAATCGTGTCTATACTCATAATATTATATGGAGGAAAGATTTGTATTTTTGTATGTTTTTAAAGAATAAGCTCAATAATTATGGGACCGATTTCAAAAATTATTTCATCATTCAAATGCTACATTATCTCTGATTATATAGGTTATATAAAAATTAGGGATCCCTACTAAAACTTCAGTAACGTAACTCATAAATCGAAATAAAATACTTGGCGCTGGAATCGATTTTGATGAAATTTTATATGTTTGAATGGGGCCCGGGCTAGTTTAGATTCTCAATTAGACCCAGTAGGTAGCGCTGGAATCTTTGAAATATTCACTTTTTCAGGAGAGGACAACGTTTGCCGAGACCGCTAGGTATTAAAAAAATAAGGACATATTAACATTCTACTATAGTACCAATCTTAACAGAACTCTACACATCAAAAGGCATTCGTTAGAAATAAATAAACTTGTAACTTCGAACGTTGCTTCGACGTCTCGGGCACATTGCCCTGGGACTTATACGTTCCACATATTGACTTGGGGCTTGTGTTGTTGGCAAGATTCCCTGGTTGCTGAATTGTATGTACAAATTGTTTGCGACACAAAACTGTGTAATGTTCGCAACAAATATTGTATCAATGTTCTGATAAAGATATACGAAATCGATGTATTTAGTAGTAGGTACTTATTAGATTCAAGCTTAGAATTCCGTAGTATCTTTGACGAAAATGGATAATTTACAAACCTCATGTCCATCCTTGTCCATGTATGAAAATGAATATATTTATTTCAAAGTCAGATCTTACAGAATACTTATTCAAAGTTACATTCTACCATTGTTATCAAATCTATATATTTTCTACTATTATAAAAAACATTAAAGGTAAAATTTGACAACATGAAATATGTTGATATACAATGTGAAAAAGCTAAAAATAGGCGTAGCCCTCATACATGTCACTCAGGTATGGAAAAGAAAATAGTTTTTATATGTAATAATCCTATGTAAGGGTTTTTGGATACCGTTAGACACATCTTAAAATAATAATGATGGTCTAAAGATTACAATAACAAGTTAAAAAATAAAATCTCGTTAAGATTTTTAATATTTCATTGATTTGGTTAAAAATATATGTTCCTTTAAAAATAACGCCAAAAAGCGTGATAAATATGACATATCTTGCCATCTAGTCATGTAGAATTTAGAAATTTTTCAAAGCTACATCTTTAAACGGTAATTATGTTGCCTTATCTAGTAATCTTCTTCAACGCTCTCGCTCAACAAATGTTCAAAATAAAGGTCTTCTTTAAGTTGACGCCTTTTACTTTATGGAAACTTGGAAACGAACAGAATTATATTGGGACAGACATAATTTCTTTAATAATGTCATAAAGAAAATCTTCCAATTCGTCTCAATGTGACGCAGTGAGCTCATTCAATTTGCGCTGTAAATTCTGTTTGAGCAGAGCTACGTACGATTCATCGCTTATAACGCTGGAATCCCTCGTGTCTGCAGTTTACTTCTCAACTTTAAACTTAATGTTACACGTCTTAAGAGCTATTTAGATTTATTCAAACCCTGGGTTCTTGTGCAATGTGTTATTTGTGCTGTGAATAACAACTATTATCCAGACAGCCCTCATTCGGAGCAATCTCCCGACGTTATATTGCGTTGTTTTAAATTCTCAAACGAATGTGATTCAATTAAGTGTATGAACATTTATATATATTCATATGGGGATTAGATATTCTTTAGAATAAGAAACGTCTTTCTATTAAACTATTGAAATTATTATAACTATAAAAATACATTGTTTTTACTTTCAAAATCTAAATTATCGCGAATATTTGTCTAACTTTTCTATTTGAAATTAAAAACAACATCCAGTTTTATTGCAAACACCTGTAGGCGGCAATAACTATTTTGGATTGCGGGTGTATTACTCCAGGATATTTACTAGTTTTGATGCCCAAAGCTCTATAAAGCATGTTACGTAATACATGCTTTATAGAGCTTTCAAGTCAAAAGTGTTTGATATTCTGATTGATTGGTTATCTGCCACCTGGAATTGATACTCCGATTAAAAAAAGAGATAGGGAATATATATATATATATATATATATATATATATATATATATATATATATATATATAAGTCTTTATTGATAACCACATAATTACATTGACCGATATACTACAGTAAACATTCGAACAATGGCTTATCTTCCAAACAACCCAAGTTGCATATTAAATGAAATTAAATTGTGTACATAGTTAATAGTGTTTCTTATTCATTCTTCTTATTCATTTCTCATTTCTGTCGCCTTGTCCCAATTATTTGGTTCGGCACAATATGTCTTATCCTTCCATACTCTTTTTCTGCCATACCGTCCCTCACACAATCCATCCATCTCTTTTATGATTTACCTTTACATGTGCCCGTCAATCTTCCACTTTGACATTTTTTTGTCACGTAACTTTCATATCTCCTCACAACACAAACCACCTTCCTTCTTCCTCCCTCTTAATTTTTCAGTCATGGGTGCTGTTGCGGTGGCGCTGGAATTGGGATCAGCAAAGTTGGTAAATTTTATAGACAAGGAAATCTGGGATAATTTGTATGGGAATGTGAGAATGAGCACGCAGGTACTTGATTAAGGGTATGAAATGCAGCTGCTCCTCACTTTCACTTCCTTTTCACAAATACACTTGTATGTTATAAGCTTAGCAGTATTGTTTATTTTATGTATTTATTTGTATGGCAATGCGTATATTATATGTTATTTTTTAAGTTACGTTATTTTGATATTGTCCATGAAGTAATTATTTAATTGAAGATATTATATTTACAAGATAATGTATTTGTTATATTATATGTATTTATTATATTTAAAATTTGCGAAGTGACGTAATTTATTTTATTTTATTGGTGTTAAGACGTGGATGACTAACGTAGGTGCGAAAAAAGGAAGACGCCGTCAGATTTAACGAAACAATTTAAATTAATAGAAGAAAAGTTTCCACAGGCCGAAAGAGGGTTACTTGGTGGTACCAAGTGCAATTTCCGAAGGTACTAATTTACTACCCCTTATGTACTAATTTCTCATCATATCCATTCTTATAACACCAAATCTATCTCAATATTCTCATCTCAGCTGTTAATACTGTTTCTATACGGTTATACCTAAATCTCGTAATATCACGTTCTACCCATATTCAGTTACATATCCTCTGCAAAAAAGGGCACGCGGAAATTAAATTGTGCTCCCACGATATCCTTTGTCAGGGTATAGGTCAGTAAGTTATCGAAATGTCAAATACAATGGTCAATAAAATATAAAACGTATCTCTAGGGGTGTTTTGGGAATTCTAACCAATTGGTTGCGAATGTGTGTTGTTTTCTAATACTTTAATACAGAATTTTAACTGACTCAGACTGTTATGCGTGTAAACTTCAGTCTCGCATCTTATAGGAACGTCCGGGTTCGTATGTATGTATATTGTAATAAAAATGGGACAAATCTGTGTAGTCTCGTAGAAGTGACAACGATAATTGAAAAATGAAAGCATATATAGGTACAATGAATCAAAACAACTTGTGTCTCAAAAGTTACTGAGCCGGTTATGTTGAAACGCATTTTCTTTGATAAATTTCAAGGTACTTTTTTTATTTGTTTCGGAATTTTTCCTCACATTATTCAAAAGTTAGAGAGGGAGTGAGGAGGGTACAGTTTTAATGACTTCGAAAGCGAAAACTTGTCCATTTATTGACGTAACAAATAATGATGTTTAAATAGTTGTCTGACGATATCCTATGTGTGTCCATAATATTTTTCTCAGCAAGACCATAGCAGTATAGCGGCCAGCACGGACGATTTAGTGAGAGAAAAATTAGGTACGATTTCCATTAGGTTAGTGATCAGCAGAACGAAGTGAGAAGCTAGGCTTTAAAACGTTTGGATGCAATTCATTTATTTTCTTCATTACATCCATATTTTCAGATACACATAGTACATACTTTTGGGTATAACGTTTGGTATTTATGCGCTTTTGATATTGGGACTGCAAATAACATAGTTTTCATTTCTCATGATATCCCGTATAATTCGAAATTTGTGCATGTGAATCCAGGTTACAGACCTATTGTAATACACCTTACTACTATAGATACCTAGATATAATATTATTGCAAACAACAGATTTTTCTAAGATTTTTCAAGTACTAGAATTTCAAAAACTCACAATTTATAAAATGGATGTCGTTACGTCAAGAACAATAGCTATTCAATCTAAACTTCGACAAGAGATTTATCATGAAAGATATTTTACCGAAACGATTTCTTATTATCAAAAACTAAACCTGCCTGGTGAATAGTTAATTTGTCATAAAAGCATTCCAGACCAAAAGTAAGTCTGATTAAGCGAATTTGGTTTCGTCGTAGATTAAAATCATTAATTTCACATGACAAGCATAGCGACACTTCATATTATAACAAGTTATAAAACAATCATTACTAAAGGTGAGAACTTTTGCCATGTGCCAGTGCCATAAGGCACTTGCCAGTCTCAAAGGCTATCTAGATCCCTGATCTAGAGTATACTGCCATAACAACATTGAGTTGCGTTCAGCGTTAATGGCCTTTCCACTAACGCTTCCAGACTCCCTGTAGAGAGCGACAGCATATTGGTACCACATTTGCTGTTGCAAATATCCATAGGCGAAGGTTATCGTTTCGTATCAAGTAACTTGTGACTAAGATGTGCAATTTATGGATCCTAAGATTCCAGAATAGATACTAACCTTTTGGAACAACTACGTGACAAGTACGTAGGATACTGAGAAAGTTTTGCGAAAATTAAAATATGTTCTACAGGTAAATATTTTTTATTAAAACTTTTCAAAGTACTCTCCACCAGCCTCTATATAAAGTTTCATGCTTCTGAACCAGTTATTGAAACACTTTTTCCAGTCCGCCGCAGACAATAGTTTACATCTTGCTCAAACGCTGACAGCGCATTTTCCGCCAACAAAAATTGTTTCCCATTGAGCTGATTTTTTATTTTCAGGAATAAAACAAGTCACACGGTGCTAGACAGGGCTATAAGGAGGATAACCCAGGAGTTTGGCGGACGTGCTGTCCAGGAAGTCCCTCGTTTTGAGCGTGGTATGGGTGGGCGCATTGTCTTGGTGGAGTAGTAGCCTGCGGAGCCCTGTGTTTGGTCGCTTGTTGCCCACAACAGAGAAAGCCTCTGCTAAGCATTTGGTAGTATACCATTCGGCATTAATGCTTCTTTGGTTCCGTAAAGGAATTGACACCAAGTAGTCAGTCAAACTGAAAAAACTCACGCTCAAAATCTTCCCCCTGCTACAAGATAGCTTCACTTTGGTAGGCGTTGATTCGTTTTGAAACACCAAAACGATCGACTGGTGCTTCGTTTCTGGATCATATTGATTAATCTAGGACTCATCACCTGTAATGATGTCGTTAACACGCCAAGACGAGCCTGCTTCAAATTTGTTTATCATATCACGGCACCATTCCACCCGAACCTGCTTCTGAGCGTCGGTGAGATTGTGACCCAGCATCCGGCGTACAGCGTGAGACTATCCTCTTCACGCGAAGATGCACATGTAGAATCTCGTTAAGGCTTCCCGATCCAATCTGCAGTACGCGCTGAATCTCTTGATACGTAGCTCGCCTATTGCCTTGGATAATTTTTTTTACTGGTAGCACGTTTTCTGTCATGACAACCGTCAAAGGGCGACCACTTCTTTCTTCATCCCCCGAAGTTAGTCGCCCGCGCTTGAATTCGTTCTACCAACGATCCACGGTTGCCTTACTAGGGCCATCATCCATGATTGTCATTTGAAGTCTATCGTACGATTCGTTCGGTTTCAGGCGACACTTGAAATCGTAAAAAACCATATCGCGAAAATGTTCCCGGCGCAGATCCATTTTTCAAAGAGAGACGATAATTTAAATTAGCTCGCAATGTGCAGGGAAATCTTGAAATTGGAATGTACCTATTTTTAGTTAGTTAGTTAGTCTCTCATACATAAAAAACTTTTTTCGCAATATTTTCTGAGTAACCGGTATTGAGAAACTATGAATATATCACCTTTATCACACAAACTTTTACGGCCTAGATTTAGATCAAACGTGATATGAACATCAATATAGAACGTGATTGGTTATATCATAGGAGCATCATTCCGTATAATATATTGATTACAGATACTACATCATAACAGTGACAAGAAAAGTAAAAATACAGTACAAAAATATATTGGTGCATATTATGTGATTATAAGATTTGTCATTTAGTGTATCTAGTTTTTGATTAAAATGTATGTTTGGTTTACTTTGAAGTACCGCATATACCTTTATCCGTGCAGGAACAGAGAAAGAATACAATTTCATGCGGCCGGGCGGCCTGTCGTAAGAGGCGACAAAACTACCCACAGCCAGGTGGCATTTGCCCGACTGGATGGCTACCACGACTGGTCTAAAGTATGTCGCCATAACAACCTTGAGTTGTGTTCCGGCATTAGTGACCAGGTTCCAGTCTTCTTAAGAGAGCAGCAGCGCATTTGTAGCACCTTTGATGTTGCAAATGTCAATAGGCGATGGTAACCGCTTTCCATCTAGTGGGTCGTCTGCCTGTCTGCTGAAATCCTGCAATAAAAAATAAATAAAAAAACCTGTACAAATTAAGTTTCGTGGATAATTCTAGTACATATAATTTTTTTATTGCGAAACAGGCAGACGGCCTAACTCATGGAAGGTGGTAACCGTCGCCTATAAATGTTTTGCAACACTAATAGCGGAGCCAACGAGTCGCCAGGATGGCTCAAAGAAGATAGGGGAATGAGTTAGAGGGATTAGAAAGAAGTAATAGGATAGAGGAGATGGGACATGGGTTTGGAATACCGGGATGAGATAGCGAAGATTAGATAGGGGAAGGGAGAGGAAGTAGGCCATCCGAACTCTTACTCATACCACGAGGCACGATTAGTTTCAGGGTAACCTTTTGACGTTGTTCTTCTGTGAGAGAGTGGTATTACGTCGACCGAGCCAGTCCTAACAGCTGTAATCTAGATGATTCTAGCATGGCTCTACCACGTACAAAGTAAACATATAAATAAGTTTTAATAACTTTTACTTCTTTATTATATTCACATTTGTACTCTAATAGTACCTACTCGGTCCCCTTATACTAAATAATAAGCCTTCTGTGACGTCGCGTGCCTCATATTATTGGAAAACTGTCGTGACTTTTTGTCATATAATTGCTTTATTTCGCTATAACAACCCTTAAATCAATTTTGTTGTTCGTATATCTATATCCTTATATAATATTTTTATACATGAAACTTAGTCTGAATGAAAATGCTTTTATTGTGAAACATTCGTAATTTTTTTAATGAGTTTTATGTAATACGCATTTATCGTATATAAATTCTATGAATATTAATTATATCTTTAAATATGTAGTAATACGTAAGCGAGATGCGAACTCCATTTAGGTAAATCCTTAAGTTAGCATAAAGTGCCATAGGTAAAAAAAAACTGCAAACAATATATTCAACAATGAACAGGTTAGAAAATGAAAATAAATATAATATAAAACTACATATCAGGGTGGCGCAAAAAACCGCAAATTTTTATTTTGAGTGTCGAGCGAAAAATGTTAGATTTTGATATTTTAAGAACTCTCTTTTTTTTAAATCTTGGTACGACCTCTTATAAAAATTTTTTGAGCTGTCCTTCGGAGGGAATTCTTAAAACATCAAAAAAATTTTTTTTCACTCGAGACTCAAAAAAATAATTAACGGTTTTTTGCGGCACCCTACTACATATACTAAAAATAAAGCGATAAGCAAATTAAAACTATGATATAATGTACATCAACGTCGTTGTCAGAGGAAAGCGTGCCCAGACTGCTGGCTGGATTGGCATGCTGGATGGTAATGCTAATTGGCTGTGTGTAGCATAAAACAGCCTTCTATGTAACGTTAAAATTACCTAAACGTTAAATAAAATATTTGCTGACACACTGAAAGTAAAACTAGTCGTGTCTAGAGAGACGGATAAATGTCAGTCCTACTTTAAGTTAAATAAATATATTTGCTTAAATGTGTTTTTAGAGTTAGAGTGAACATCCATTACACCACTACTGCTACAATTATACTCTTGCTTGGGGCACAAAACAGAATAAGGGCCCTTATATAAAACTGCTGTTGACGACCTATGATGTTACATATTTTATAGGCTGTTATAGTCTCTGTGTTTCAGTAGTTTAAATGCTTTTTGGAACACAGAGGACCTACTTTTAAGTCTTAGAATATAAATTAACTCTCCGATACTTGCTTTGCACATCTGCATTGCACTGTGTTAGCTTAATGGTTTCATTTGTTTCGAAATGGAAATGTTTAATGCCCGTCCTTTCCAAGGACGTTTACTGGCTAATATTTTTGTTTATAATTATGTTCTTCACTAGGATATACACTGTCTGCTTGTCAAATGTTTATGATCCGTTTACAAATTTTCACTTTCGCGTTTATGTATAATTATATTAGCATAGCTCGATTAAAAGACCTTGTGTGGTAGATAAAGAAAATTTACAATTATGACAAGTTGCATTTATAATATATGTATAAAATATAAGTACAAAGTGGTTCAAGTTACTGTTAGCTATATTTCAAAATCTTCATAAGTTTATGCCTAATCTTAAAGCGGGTGTGTTTATTTGGGACAGAAGTACAACAAACAGATTTGAATTTTTAAGCACACATTAGTCCCGTGAATGTGAACCTTTTTGGGAATTTACAAAAAAAGTTTGATACTATGTTCAATAGTCCATTAAAAACTTCTTATACTTAAGATTTATTTCTAAACTACAAAAAGTGTAGCGGACATTGATATATATTAAATAGTATCATGGTAAGCAAATTATGTTTATGTTATGGGTATTATACATCGGATTACTTTGGGGCTAATGTCAGATAGCCAAAGTACGGTGAATTTGATATTTAATCCTGCTTTATGAATTTTATACCCGGGTATTCCACGTTCTAATATACACTGCTTGTTTACTAGATCACTAAACCATAGAAGCTGTTTAATCAGAATCGTCTCTTCATCCTCGTTCTCCTAAATACATATTGCTTAATTTGAGTGTTAGTTTTGCAGTTTTTTAGTTTTTCTTTTTTCATACCTTAATTAGCAGATCTTGTCTATTTCAGACATCTTTTTCGTTATTAATTTATTATTTTAGAATAGAATAGAATAGAAAACACTTTATTGTTCACCAGATAAACGATTTATTTTATTATTATTTAAAGCAAGGAATCAATCGTTAAACGGATATAATTAGATATGGCGATATTTTAGCGATTAGAATTATTAATTAAAATAATTTATTTAAAATGAAATTGAATGTATGTTTTTTAAAAAGGAATCTTATAGATTACCTATTAAAAGTCACGAATCAACCACGACTTCCGAAGTAATTCTAGTTACTGATAAATGAAAAGATACGGCGCAACAAACTCCCCAGAAACTTATCTTTACTTTATTTTTATTATGTCGGCAAATAAAAGTGTATTCGTGGTCCTTTTTTAATTTATCCACAGTGGAAACTCGGTTAACCGCACTGATTGTTGTTGTAAGGCATCCGGTTATATATATATGTATAATTAACTCTAGAAAGACAAGTTATGTTGTTCGCGTACACGTGTTTATTCGAAATGACAAATAAAACTTGACAACCAACTTAGACAAATATTAGAGATGTATTGTATCAGTGGCGCGAGAAGGAAATTTGACTAGAGTAAGCCGGCTGAAAAAACATACCAATGATGATAATGAAACAAGCGCTGGTTACACCACAGTTGTAGTAATTAAGGGCCCCCTAAAGGCATAAAACACAGGATTTGATGACAATGACTTTGATGTATGATAAAAGTGTCTTGGAAAAGAGTCTTTTTAGACGTGCACAGAATCCATTTTGGCAAATGAAACTCACATTGCAATGAATAAAGAACTGGTTCAAATCCGTAAACAACAACACAATAAACAAGTAAACAATAAAAACTATGATAATTTAATTATTTATGGTGTGAAAAAACTTACACTTATAAAAAAAGACGTCTAAGTCGTGTTATATTTTCTTGTTACAATTTGTATTGTTTAATTGTGTAATCTTACCGCATATTTTGAAACAAAAGCCGGTGCCTAATCGGGTTATGAGTTGCTATTTCATCCAATATGGAAAGCCACCAAGCGTTAGAGATAGTACAGTAAGAATATATACACGAATAAAAACGTAAACGCTAATTAAATAAATTCATTTAATATAATTTTTTTTTACTGAAGGAGTTCAGCAGACAGGCAGACGGCGCACTTGATAGACAGCGGTTACCATCGCCTATAAACATTTTCGACACCAAAGGTGCTACAAATGTGCTGCTGCTCTCTTAAGGGAGACTGGAACCTGGCCACTAATGCCGGAACACAACTCAAGGTTGTTATGGCGACATACTTTGGACCAGGTGTGGTAGCCATCCAGTCGGGCAAATGCCCTACCACCTGGCTCTGGGTTGTTTTGTCGCCTCTTACGACAGGCCGCCCGGCCGCAGGAAATTGTATTCTTTCTCCGTTCCTGTACGGATAAGAATAGTTTCTTAGAGGTAGGCTATAGGGAATCAAGTTTTGCAATCTTAATCCGGATAATGAGAGTCTCTACTGAATTTTGAACTAAAGCTAGGGTTACCAAAGATATTTTTCATGTTTCATATTCTTGAAATTGCCTGATCACTGAGATGAAAACATTACTTACTTTTCTTCCCTGGTAAACGATTTTCCCTACTTTTTTCCCAATTTCGGGCGTAAAATTTGCAATTAATTTAAAAAAAATATTCAGTTTTATATTTAAGTACCTTTATTATATTTGAAATGAAAAGCAGAGTGTTTACCTTGGGCGAAAAACCTATCTAGGCATTTTAACTATTAGCGCCTTCGCTACGCTCGTGCACCAAACCATTTCGTACTTAATTTCGTACTTACTTCTGTAACAATTTATTATTTATGAATAACTACTAAAAGAGATTGGTAGCCGTGGCATTATTCCCATTCGGTGCGGTCGTCTAGAAAACCTTTGATCGTATATAGGTCTTCTCACACAGTCGTTGCTTTACTATTTTTTTAAACTTATTCACTGAAAGCTCTAAAACGTGTATTGGGATTTTACAACAATAACCCGTTCCGATGCAGTGCACATAGAATATGGAGTAATTTAAGTTTTAACTTATATGTACCTATGTACGACATTTAAAATGAGCTCTACTAGAACTTACTTTGAATAAATGAAAAGAAATTAAATGGCATGGGTTCAAAGTTAGCTAAGCAACGGAATACTATACTTCTATACATCTATAGCGCAGGTAATTCAGAAGACGGCGAAATTAAGAAGCACAGACGTACTGTAATAGTCCCTTAGAGTCAGTTTGCACCTCGTATGCAAGCTATGAACGAGTCACTTGTCGCAACTATATTAATTAATTTATAAAGTCTAGTCTTAATGCCTTTAATTCTAACAGACAGGTTCATTGGCTTGTATTACTCTAAAGGTTACAATATTATTTATCGAGTTGTTGTCTCAATGATTTTGAATAAAAGGATTGTCTTTAAAATTGATACTCTAATTATCAAGAGCATTTACTTATTTTGTTTATCTCATTTAAATAATTATTTTAAAAAGAATATTGGAAGTAGCACCAGTTTCTTAAATTAAATGATTTTATTAACTTACACAGCCGAAGGTGATTCTTTTCCGCAGGGTTGCCCCTACACGCACAACTAACGCCGCACTGTCACGACGATTAACTATCTCACTCACAATACCGTCGCCGATATTGCGTAGACTACCTCCTGTTACTGCGGTGCTCACCCCCGAATATACCGCGCGTAGCTTGGTTCTGGATCTCGTTTTAAACTACACTTAACTCCTCCTTCACTGAACTGCCTACTAAATTTTTCACTAAGCTCTCCACTAAACCGGTCACTGTCTTCTACTAAACTTCTCTTCTAACTCTCTAAGCTCGTCACTATTAAAGTTCTCTTCCAGCTGTTTTGTATCGCACTTGACGCTTTCCTGTCTTGAACTGAACTTCCGGGTAGGCGCGCCTTACGCTGCTTTTATAAGCAAATATATATGGGTTCTAGAAGATTCTTCCGGGTATATACCCGGAAGAATCTTCTTATGTATCTTCTTTTTAGCGTTAAGATGGCCCTTTGTGCATTATTTTTATTCAGCCAGTTTATTTTGTATTGAAGTGTATACTATTACTTTCATCTTAGTAGCGATGTTATTAAGGTTCTTATTAAATATTTGGCAAGGTCTTCTTTTATATTATGGAACATTATTGGCACTTATCACGATTCTATCAGATCTGTGGCACCAATGCGCGAGGCAGTCGTTAGCCCTTTTGTAAGAATAACAAAACGAGGAAAACGTTTGAGATTAATGTATTTGTTGATTTTATCTGATGAAGAAACGTAAAAGTCGACGAAGCGTCCAGTATTGTTCTTATAAGAACCAAAACTTTTATTGTGGCCACCAAAACAATATATTCTTCTAAAAGTATTCTTTAGAATTTGTGTTAAGTTTTGGATAAATCTTTAAAAACATCTATCGCAGGCTACGGTCTTTAAAATACTGTATATTTGTCGTGGAAGATTTTATAAATATTTTAAAATTGTTCAATAAATAAGTGATTTTTGAGGTCGTTCTTTGACTAAGACATTAAAGTTGCACGAGTTTGAACTTTTTTTACATACTAGATCATAAGCAAAAGTTTAAAAACTTGAGTTGGCGATTAATCACAGCGATGTAACCATAACTGTGTATTCTGAAACTTATGGTTTGATGGGTATATGGGTGCCATTATTCATGTATCTAGTCTTATTAGTTTTTGAAATAATCTGTTGTACTCATAGACAGACCAAGACATCGGAGTGAGACCACTGGGGTTTCTTAATCCTGTATCTGTAGCAACCCTAATAATGGATGTACATTTATGAACTACAACGATATAATTACATAAAACAGATGCAGGTGAGATTCTTTTACGAGCCAAACCTACCTAGTATAATTCGTACCCTGAGCGGTCGGTAATTAGGTAGCAATGTTACAATTTATCGATATAAATCTATTGATTTATATCGATAAATTGTTATTATATTAGATGTTGTCCTTTTACTCGAGATGGGATAATATCTCATACTTCGAAAAAGAACCAAAAATTTCACAATGCGTAGGCCAAGGCGACCACCTAAAAATCGTGTCAGTGACTATAATACCTATTATGGGTCTTTTATTAAGGGGTAATTGCACAGATTTCAATAGAGCTTTTTTTGGCACACAAAAAAATATATTCGAGCAATAGTAGGCATTCTAACGTATGAGTCATGTATGTATATTTTCGAGATATGTATGTTTGTAAAAAAAACGCTGATTTATTTAAAAAAGCTAAAGATATATATCCTCGCTCTACAAGAAATAGGGATAGATTAGCATTTGATTTTGTCCCAAGAATAACCCTATTTATGAAAAACTGTTACGCGATGTGCATAAGAATATTTAATAAATTACCTCCATCGATTAAAGAATTTGCCGTTGAAACTATAGCTCCATTCGTAGAAAAAGGACGCAAGTGAAAAACATGAACTTTACAGGAACGTAAAAAAACTGTTTTGTGGAGAAATGGTAAATCATAGATAAATGTGTTCTAAGGAGACTTCATAGACAAAATTATATACCTGTCTATTTGATTTAAAATAATATTGAGTAGCTTTCGAGATAATTTAAAATTAATGCGTTACGTCTTTAATCCCCGTCATGGTATTATGGCTTTTAAGAATAAGTAAAGTAACCACTTTGTTGCTACGGTATTCACACGGATCACAGCATCGTAATTTTACTCACGTATTCTTGCCGACCAGATTAATTAATTAAGTAAACACATAATTGTGTTTACTTAAAAAAATAAAGATATAAACTTAGTGGAAGAAATACGTAACTAGACTTGCGCGTTTATCTATTTAACAAATATCGTGACAAAAGTATGTGAAGTTAGTTTATGCACGTATATTTCAATTCTATGGCGTATAAGTAAGTAAGTAAGTAATAATAAGCTTTTATTGATAGCGAAAATTTCATAAATGACCTAGTATAAACAAAACCTACGTAATTTATACAGTGAATATTTAAAAAAAAACTTGGCATTTCGCTAAATTTGCGATATCTCCTAGTATATCTATTGGGATATTTTTTTCTAACTTGTTGAGCATATGTGTGATAATGTCCTTTATCGAATAGTGGAATAAAAAAAATTGAAGTAATTTCACTTGCGACTTTCTTCTACCAACGCTGCGCTATGTAAAATAAAGCTAAAATATGGTTACTGGAAAAAATGATATACTCTATTAATGATTTCTTTAAATATGACAAAGAGATGCTATTTTATTCAATACTATTTTACATTTTATTTATATTTTTGGCTTTTGACATTTAATTTATTTTGTTTTCTTGGCATTGTTTTATTTCTGTTTTTTTAACATAACGAATCAATTTATTTTATACTATTAGAATTGTTGTGAATTTCTGTTTTTAGATTAACATACAGTTAAATATTTATATGACCATGTGTAGGTCAAATACAGTGAGAACATCTGACTTTGCTACCATCCTAGTTATAACTATTACCTGTATTTTTACAAATAAAGATTTATTCATTCATTCATTCATATTAAATTAACTATCCTTGTTACATTCCGTTTATTGCCAAAGAAATACAATACATTTAGATTTAGTTACTTAACTAAACCACTACATTAAGCGCGTACTCCATCCAGAAATCGAAGGACATAATCCTGTCACGTTCTCAAAGGAACACTTTATTAGACAGTAGGGTCTTCTACTGATTAATTCACAGCACTTAAGAGAAATTCTTACTCGACGAGAGGTTATTATGCAAAGTTCGTTTGGACAAACTGGCGAAGTTTGTGTCAGATGAGAGTTTCATTATGCACACGCTATATGAATCTCGAACAGAAATCTGAAGTATCATACGGGCGCCGCTGTGCCTATATTTGCGTGTACATTGTTTTTGATTATTTTGTCTCTTATCTGAATAAAGCAAAAGAGATTTTAGATTATTAGAATAATACATTCCTAACAAATATTTGATGTGGTGACTAGCTTTAAATGTTTGTGTTGTTTACTTTTTTCAAAGTCATGAATGTGAAATCTGACAATAATACATACAACATAAAATATTCTAATATTATTATTATGTCTTCTGTTTTGTTTACGTGAATATTTTTCACGTTCATTCTACTGTACACATAAGTTTTTCCTTATTATTTTGTGTCTGCAGACCACAGGCCATAAAAATGGCCCGGACTTTTGGAGGGCTTGTATGGGGACCATGGAAAGGGCAACGTGTAGAGACCACTTTAACAAATTTAATGTAAATGTGGCGTGACACTTACGGGCAATTATCCTTGCCTACACCGTATAAAAATGCGTCCAAGCATAAGCCTCGGTCAGTGTACTATGGGACTATTTTAGAAAATTAGAACAAACGTCACCGGGCTATTGGTATGAATTGGTAATGGAATTAGGGATCTGGGAATATAGAGATTATGGCATTTTCCCGTCGCACTGTTCGGCGAATATGGCAATCAGTGACTCGCCGCTCCTTGCATGGGCCCCAAAAAAATGCTGTAATATAGTATTATATAATAATATTGGCGAGGGGCAACATGGGGTGTGGAGAGATGGGCTGCAGATTCATGGAGGCTACTTCCGACGTTAAACCATTTATAACTTACACTCCTGGAGCTTGAGTCTTAGCTGTAGCGATCTCCACTCCTTGCCGGGTGGTCATATCATTGTCACAGCACGTAACTGTTGGTCGTGTATGCCCAGCTTCCACTCTATGGATACACGAAAAGGGACGACTGCGGTAAGTTTTTAAGAAGCAACATAATTAATAAACAACTGTGATTAGAAGATGAAATTTAATAATCCACCCCCAAGAAATTATAAAATGTATCATAAGTATACCAAATTTACACAATGCTGACGCCAAATTTTAAATTAACTGGGCGACTCTAAGCTCTTTTGATTACAATGTCAATTTAAGTAATTACTCTTAAGAGTTTGTGACCTTAGTAACTTCAGTTAATTAAAACTGATTTGTTTGACAACAGTAGACAAATATCTTAATGCTTTATTAGCAAAGTTCTGTTACAAATTGTATTGAATTTGAATGAGATTATTGTTCGTTGTTTTCTTTGTTTCTTTGTGAATTTAAGCCATTTTTATGTGTAGTAGCAAATTACATAAAAAATTGTAGAGTAGTCATAAGAAATATCTTTTAACTTTGATATATTTGCAATAACGATCTAAAAACGCTAAAATAAAAATCCTCAATTGCGGCAATACTCTACAACTTACGTGATCCCTAAACACTTTTGATGTGTGTAGTTGTATTGGGTCAATTAGACGGCATATGATTCCCGTTAAAGATTCCTAGCACGTCCTTGGAATGAGATTTAGATGCCAAAGCTAGTAAGTTATGACTATAATCCTTAATTGAATGGATTTCCAAATGAAAAAAACACTATCCGACAAGACAACCAGAATAAAGTTATGAGGACTTGGACGTGATTAGAATAATGTCATCTTTATACTTAAACAGACTGAGATTAAAGCGACCGAATTACTTGATTAAGTCTTTGAAATCTTTAATCAACAAGTTAACAACGGAGACAGAATAAAATTATAAGATTAGGTTACCAGCATTGAGAAACTTTACGTTGTAAGTTAACTTAAAAGCTCTTTCGCACCTGAATTCACTCTCGTAAACTACGGTTCCGTATCTCATCAAAACTAAATCATTTTTTAGGATAGAAAGCATCTTTTGTTCATCCCTGTTGTTCATATTTTAAAAATAAGTGTTTATTAAAGAGAAAACAAACAAGGCCACTTTCATTTCCATATTTATATATATACTAAGATATGCGCGCGACTACGTTCACGCTTGACTTGAATTTATTTTTTATTGCATGAGTTCAGCAGACAAGCTGATCCACTTGATGGAAAGCAGTTACCATCGCCTATGGAACGTAAAAAAATAATTGGCTCATTAGCTGTTTCAAAAGCAGTAAACGTTGCGCGTCATATTTGAGCTAGAAAAAGCTTGAGCTTTCCCTAGAAGATTTTGAATACATGACGAAAACCTAACACTTGGTAATTGTAACAATATACCTTCACAATATCAATTAGGCCTACGTTTCTCTATGACATAGTTACATATATCCTCATTGGGTTCTTTAACACAACAAACTTAATAACGCAAAGCTACTTAGCGTTTAACATTTGAAATCAGTATTACTAACATTTTAATGATTCGGTTCATACGAAGATCTGATATGTAAATCGTTTAGAATATAATAGAATAAACATTTATTGTATAAACTGTCACAATCAAAACATTACAAAGGTGTTGGAGATTTTTGTTAAAACGACAGTTTGTCTTTTCGGACGTACAATACAGGCGATTGTAATGGTGCCTGGCCATACATTATTTAATCAGTAAACAAATTATTAAATTAATATAACATTTTATCTTTATACAAGCATAAAATAATGTCACATTACTGTAAATTATATTTTATCGTCAGTTAATCAATTTAAAAGTAATACTGTTATACATTCTGTAAGTCGTCATTAATTTTAATATAGCTATTTATGTCCTAGATATTCGTTTACTATATAATCTGCTTTTTGTATTAAAAATGTCTTAACCTTACGTTTAAATATATTAACAGTTGTTATTCTCAAAAGCTCATCTGGTAGATTGTGGTACAGTTTTGATGCCATACAAAATATACTTTTATTTAAATAAGCCGTCTTGTTTAGCGGACAACATATTCTATTATTTTGTCTTAAGCTTACAGGATGTGTAAACAGGTTGAGATTTTCTTTGACACACTGTATTACTTCAAATATATAAAGGCAAGGAACTGTAAGGATGCCCAATTTTATAAAGTATGGCTTACAATTATCAATTTGCTTTAGTTTCTGTAATGAATATGAAATATACACACCAGGTCAGAAAACCGCCCAAGTTGTGCATTTTTCCCAGTTAGGATTGGAACCCACATTTCTTTTAAAACCCAAGTTTATGACTTGAAAGGGCTACCCGCTATGTAACTATTTTTTTGTATTGCCAAAAGCTGGCAAACAGGCAGACGGCCCACCTGATGGAAAGTAGCCACCGGCGCCTATGGACGTTTGCAACGCCAGGAGTGTTTATAACGCGGCCTCGAAGAAATTTTATAAAGCCCGTTTTAAATAACCCCATGGTCCATGGCTGCATTGTATTGCATACTGTGAAAGTAAGTGTAAGAAATTATCTTCTATTTTATGAATACAATGTAACACTACTCATCATTAAAGTAATTTGCTTTACAACGTGATTTACGTTGTAAAGCAAGAGGCGAAATTATTTTATAGAAAATACTTTTCTTGACTTTTACGCAACGGTTATTTTAGATGAGGGATAACAAGCTCGTTAAAATTATTAAACTTGCGATGGTAATACTTCAATTAAAATTATTAGTTACTTAACGTGGTACATTCGACCAGGTTTCGATACTTTTAAAGGTCAAAGTTAAATATAAAGAGATGATATTTTACCAGTGAATAATGCTTATAAGTCACGTAAATTCCATCACTCTGTTTTATTAATAGCTCAGAATCGGTATTTTAGACTTGTTCAAAAAGGGCATTAAAAAGTTTCATATAACAATAAACAACTTTTTTACGACACAAAAAAAACGCTCACAGATGTGTTTTTTTTAGTATAGTAGAATTTCGCGTCTAACTATTATCTCTCCCGATATCGAGTGGAGAATTTAAAATAGAAGACGCATGAAACCACACAAACCCTAAAATATGAGTAAAGCCTGAACATAATGCAACTTCGGTAGTATTAAAAATAGGTCTTGAATGAATGCTGCGAATTCGAATTTCTCTTTACAAATTTTATTGTAGATCTAAATCCCATTTGAGCTAACCAAAATCCGCAACATTGGTTAAAAAAATAAATAAAATAGCCACTTTATTGTTACCTCGATCCCAAAATGGTGCTTTGTGCGAGTAATTTGGGCTCAATTAATTGTGGGAACGCGGAAGGCGGATTAAAATATGTTTACAAATTACTCCATAGACGCCTAGGTAGTTAAACTAATTTATAACCGAGACGGGTCCAATTAGGATCATCAGATTGAGATAATACTTTTATTGAAATAATAATTGTTTTACACACATGTTTACATAAATTATATCCCGTCTCTTTCTTATAAGGTAGGCAGAGACGATAGATTTTCTCTTGCTGCGATCCTGACAAACATCCTTCTTTTCTATTACTGTGATTAATCTCTTGTTATATGTACGTTTATTTACAGTGCTTTTACCTCACCTTTTATCAAAATGTCTATTTGATCATGGCGAGTACGTAGCGGTCTGCCGACATCAACTCTGCCATTCATTCCTACTGCTGTTATAAACTTGTTTTGTGAAAATATTTCATTAATTCTCTCTACATGCCCCATTCCTTTGTCAAATCTTGTCACTGCATCTTGTTTAAAGCCACAAATTTCCCTTATTACACTGTTCCTTGTTATATGGCTTCACTTAACCTCACATATATATTTCATAAAGTTCTCATTTGCATCAACTGCATTTATCCTTCTTTTTCATGTATCTTATGCCACACTCAACTTTCTTTCTTCTCATTAGTATAATTTTGGTCGATCGAAACACCGATGCATTGAAGCGAAAAATAAAAAATGTACTTGGTTATTTGCATCCACATAAAGACGAGATCCGTTTAGTCTGTAATTTAATTGCCACATTAATATTACTTATACATATGGCTATCATGTGCCACTCCAACTATTTTGTGCTTACTTGAAAAGTCACATTTCACTAACCACTTGAGACTTCGATCAATCACACAACTCTTGCTTTAAAAATCACCTTTAACCTTAAATTATAGATGATAGACGTTTTTAAGAACTAAAAGTATCTTCGCAGCGAAACATGAAATCTTGCAAGCGAAAGATTTGATCGATGTGAATGACCAGGTAAGTTTTTATTGTAATCTTAAATTATCAAACACTTGAAGCAAGGTAACGATGATACACAGAAAAAAAGTTTTCTTCCCGTCTCTCACTTTAGGAGACTGAAACAGGTCGAACTTTTTAGGTTAGACTATTAATACACCGGCTACAATTCTTCGGCCTGACACTTACCTTACCTGACATTTTTCTGGCCTATCTGCAGTATTCTGTGCCTTTCAAGCTTTTGGTTTAGTGGGCCTTCAATGGCGTCTGGCAATCGTGGCTTTCGACAGATTCTGTTGGCCGAACAATGATGTTCGGATTAACAAAAATGATACGCGGTACGGGCGTAGATGCCATTATTTACTAAATAGAGCCTACAGGAGTAAATAAATAATAATGTGGCATAACTTTTGGCAAAAAGCATGACGCATCACAATAAAAACATGTAAACATGTTTGATTTATACGCATATCTTATATTTATCATTATTATAATAATAATTATTTTTATGGACTGTGGTTTTCAAAGACGTACAATTATTATAATAATAATCCTCATTCCCGATAATAGTCCTACACTTACCGGGGCTTGTCCTTGGGTGCATTTTATATGGTGTAGATGGACAATCGCCGGTCAGTGTTACGCCACATTTAGATTAAAGTGAGGGGCCTGTACGTGTTGGCCTTCCCATGGCTTCATGGAAGGGCCCCAAAAGTCTGGGCCATTTTTATGGCCCGTGGTCTGCGGAGACATACATGATGTTAAAAATAATAATTATTATTATTTTGGCAGACAAACACACACATTGTATAACCCCAAGCTAAGCAAGTTACGCTTGTGTTATAGGTAACAATGGACCACTCTAGGGCCGATCCCAGACACCGAGACCATAGTAAATAACAGAAAGTTCGTTTCCGAAATTTACCGTGCCAGGAATTGAACCCGGAGCCGTTTCCAGCGAGTTCGGCCGGCTAAGACTTGCCCGCTCAACCACAGAGGCCGTCAAATTTATTGTTTAAACTATATTAAATAGAGTGACAGACTATAAACGAATAAATACAAAAAAATGACAATTGTACAGTAAAAATGTAAGTCTGAAAAGTTTCTAAATGACTAGATTCATCCACACGTCATTCTTTTCTAACTTTTTGATGTTATATATTATTGTATTATATAATATCACTCCATAAATGACTCACTGCTGGGCTCGGGCCTCCCATTATAGGGGCGGCAGTATACCCGCCACGCTTGTCCAAGGCGGCTTGGCAGGTTCGACACATCGGTTTTCTCGATTTGCAGGTTGCATCACGATGTTTTCCTTCACCGTTGTGAGCACGTGGTAATTGTAACAATATGCACATTAGATCAGAAAACTGACTAAGTGGTGCATACGTTCCGGCCAGAACCGAAACCGCGCCCTCTGAGTATGGGACGTGTGCGCTAACCTTTACGCTACCACGACTTCTAGTACTTCTGGACTTCTTATTGATATTATATTACTTACAATTATTTAAAAATTCAAAAGAAACATTGAGACTTTTTAATTGGTTTCCCCTTAAAAATGTTTCAAATAATAAAAAAGTCAGAGAAGAATAATCTGTGGTGTGTCCAGCCTTAGCGCCATTCAGAGTTAGGGGCCATTCATTAATAATTAAGTAAAGATGATTTTGTCGATTTTTGACCCTCCCCCCCCCCTGACCCCCATGTAAGGATACATAAGAGTTTTCGAAACTCTCCCTCTTCTTACGGACGATTCAATTTCGTTCTTCCGAATAATAAAACGTTAGAAAAGGATCAGTTACACTAAAACTCACAGTTAACGTGAGTCAATTTTTTTTATTCTTAAGTAAATAATTTCTTCTAAAATATTACATAAGAATGAGTTTTAAGATAAGAGCATTTATAGATTTTTATAACGCCCCCCCCACCCCTTCCCTTCGAGACCCTTACGTAATCAATGAATGGCCCTTATATGTTCAACTACGCGATTATCATTTCTAGTATTGTTATAGTATATTTAGTTATTTTAAAAAGCTGACGGGTGTTGTTAAAACTGAAACATCATTAGCGACGTTATCATTATTTTCATATGCACGTAAAATACGAGACACGAAGCAATTAGTTTAAAAGTTTGAACGTAAAGGGAAATTAGATAGTCAAGTTTCCAGCGATTTATTCGAAGAATGTTCAAGGAGAATTTATTATGTGTATAGGCTCTAAACTCAGCAATGCCAATAAAATGGTGCTTACTTTGTTCATTCATTTTATTTGTACTCTCTACATATAATAAACAATTTTGAGATCTTCAAATAACATCTAGTTATAGAAATAACTATAAAATATTTCTGTGAACAGGGTAGTACACAGTCAAATCAACGGAAATAGTTTTTATCACTTTACAAAACGCCCAAATTTTATACGATCATAGCGAATTATGACCTCATAATTTTTCAATCAACAATGTTTATATGATGATATTTTAAAAGTATGATCATAAACCGGTATTTTAAAGCCCGTTTCTTTATATTGTTACGAGCTACATGACTCGAATTAAACGTTCGTTCGAATTACTATAGAATTAATTAGAACTATACAAACACGTATAACACAGGTACAAATATAACTGGATACAACCAGTACAAACTGCTCAATCCAATAACATGCGCAAAGTCCGTCACTATAACGCTTATCGAATGTACTACACACATCTTGCTCGTATCGTAATCGTCGCTTGACTACCTCACCACACACCCCCCCCCCCCCCCCCGTAAGTCCAAATATATACACCCTCCCTTAAAATGCAGATACCTAATTCGAGCAGTGGGGCGTTTATGGGCAGTAATATTTTTATAAACTTTAGGAAGACCTGATGCATTAAACAATGGACAGCGATACGTAACTCTGAAAATTTCTAAAACCCTAGATGACTAGGTAACGCTATATTCTCTCGCTTTTTGACGTCTCATAGCTATTTAACAAGGCAATACAGTCAGCCTTTGAGAACCTTTTCTCCTAACAACGGTCTGGACCTTACTCTTCAATAACTTTTTGCTGTATTTTCGTAACTCTTGATATTTTATGTAGAAAAATCCTTTCATGGGTCTCAATGCCGCAAGTGGGTGAATCCAATGTTCATGACATCTTTTGATACGTCTGTTACGCCGCCTTAGCATTAGATAAATTAAAATCGGTTGTCCATTTTACACGTGCGTCTCAGCCGAGAACTAAATTAAACTGTCAAAAATAGTACGAAATTTTATTCGCAGTGCGTACTAGGTGTAATTATGGTTCCGGAATTTAATACGAGAGAATAAAAATCTCGCGGTGAAATATCGCTGTGCGGACAAGGCCTTATACTAAAATATACAATATGTCTCGACATAATACTCGACCGCATGGACTGAATTTCCAAGAATCACACCTGGCAAGTGACTATTACACAATAATAGGAACTAAGAGATTACAATACACAATGGGCTATTTCTAATTACAAATTTTAAATACAAAGTAAACAAAATAATTCCAAATGCCGAAAGGCAATAAACTGCAGGTGTGAATTGGTCTTTGTCGGTCGTAACAATATTATGTTTCATATAATTAATTATACAAATATTTAAGTTTGTTTGAGAAAAAATAAACCAAAGAAAGAAAGCTATAATGTTGGAAGCACTTGTAGAGTCTGTGATATCGGTGACGCAAACTTGAAGAACCTCTTGAGTACCAGCCGTGTTATTCTAGGCATCGTTATAAACGTAACTGATTGGAGACACGAAACGGGAGGTTAAACAACTTTGGACATGATAATTTCTGAAGATGTTTCATTCAAAAAGTATAAACTCATTTAAAATCTCTTGCGTAACAATCTATTAAAAATATCTGTACTAATACTTACTTATCTTCCTTTACTTATATTATAAAAACGCAAATCACTTACCTTTTCACCACTAAACTATTGATCTTAATGAATTTTGACAAGTAGATAGGTTGTATCCTGAATAAATATATAGGTTAGCTTTTGTGTTACAAATATTTAATTGGTGGCATAGGGGATGAAAATTTGTATAGGCAACCTTTAATTTCTTAAGGGGTTTAGGTTTCAAAATTTAATAAAATTGATTTTCATTTTTTATTATTATTAATTAGTACAACATATGTAGAATATTCTCACAATCGGAGTAAAATTCTAAGAGAAAGCGCCTTTGGAAGTTCTGCCCATCAAGACTCAGGATGAGGATCGCATACCTACTCATAGCCGAAAAAAAGTGACGCTGGGACTCGAGAAACAAGATTTCATCACAGGTAAAAGAGCAAAAGGATACCCTAGACATTGACGCTGCAGCAGGTTCTTTGCTTTATGGTGCGGGAATCGACGATTCTATGTAAGCATTTTTTTCAGTCTTAAACTTTAATCGCGTTTTTCTTAAAAATCTATTTTTGAAGTTGGTTATCATGATTTCTCGTCAAGTTGTAAACCAAATTATTCAAATTTTACACACTTCTGTAAAATAATATTATCTCGTACTTGAACAAATGATTTATTTAATTACAATAAATCTTACCAGAAAATGAGACATTTCGCTCACAACTACGCCAAAAATCCAAATTTCAATTGGTTTGTCTTCGTTCTAGAACGAGATATTATTTATTCACCGAAAATGTTTGGTTATTTAATTTCAGATGAGTCTGTCATGAGTTATCCTGACAACGGCAAGAACTCAGGGGTCAAAAGAAACGAGGTCCCAGGTGCTGAATTTTCAACATTTTTAAATTAATATTTCACAACGTACCTGCTAAATATGTATCTTTAATATGCTTAACAGTTTTAATTAACATATCTTTTTTGATATATGCGAAAAAAATAATAGTTCAAACATGCCTTTTTGAGGCTAGGAAACACCCCTTAAATTAGATACATATATGAATATTTCATAAGTAATACTTTTGGTAAGAAATTGAATCATATTTCTACATTATAGTTGAATTTGTTGTTTATTAAGAAGGTCTAACATTGTAAAAATATATAATAACAGCTCATAAATCTCCCACTGCTGAGCTCGCCCATTATAGGGGAACGGACAGTATACCTGCTACGCTTGTCCAAGGCGGCTTGACAGGTTTGACACATCGGTTATATCGATGTGCAGGTTGCATCACGATGTTTTCCTTCAGCGTTCTTAGCACGTGATAATTGTAATAATACGCAAATTAGGTCAGGAAACTGCGTAAGTGGTGCATGCATTTCGGCCAGGATCGAACCCGCACCCTTCTAGTTTGGGGCGCGTGCGCTAGCCATTACGCTCCCACGAATTGTCTAAACATCGAAGTGGACAAAATCACGGGTAAAATAAAATAAAAAAAGTTTAAAAGGCCTGCGGAAGAACTGCGGTGTTAGTTAATCAAAATTAGGTGTACATAAAATATATACCTACCCATTCCATCCATTATCACTTTAGGCGTTTCATTTGAATCCTTATTTCAGTATTTACTAAACCAATTAACAACGTTGGGGCTGTAATAGGATTTCAATTAAATTTTGCTTTAAAATTAATTGAAATGGACAGAATTTCAAAAGAGATTTATTACATAGTTCATTCGGATCTATATTAAACACTTTGAAGGAAATCATATCATTACTGAACACTTTAAAATATGTCATTATTTAGAAATTTACATTTTCATTTATATTAACGAGTTTATATTATAACAATCAGTATTCTGTAGGCAGGATTTGTTTGTACTCTTGAATATAAAATTAGCTCGATTACGACATTTATGATAAAAAAAACTTTTAATGTCCTTCATAATAAATTTACAGAATATAATAAGTTGCAATTTGAATAACATACACGACTTGGTTTTTTAGACCTATTTATTATAGCTGAATCCAATTTAAAAAAATGGGGAAAAAATCTAAGGCATCCATTTCAAGCTCAATAATTTTGTCACAACTCTTAACGATACTTGATTGCTAAATTATACGATGAATTTTTTCATATGATTTTAATAAATATATTTATTTTCTTAAAATCATGTATTTATTGTATTAAAATCATGATTGTAATTCCCTGCCAGCGTGGCAAACCTTTGATATGGGATGCCACCTGCGTGGATACGTAGGCTGCATCCCATTTACCAAACACGTCTAGATCGGCCGGTTCAGCGATGGGAACAGCTGAGTCATTCATGCGGCGCAAATATGCAACCCTCGGTGAGAGTTATATGTTTGTGCCGTTTGCTGTTGAAACGCTTGGACCGTGAGGTCCTGAGGCCATGAAGCTCTACAAAGATATTTCAAAACAACTTAGTGACTCTTCGGGGTATCAGAGGGCTGGTTCCTACCTTGGACAACGGATCAACGGAGTATGGCGATCCAGCGAGGTTAACGTAGCCAGCCTATTAGGAATCTTACCCAGTGATTTAGATGAAATGGGCTCAGTATTCTATTTATAGTCTTAGGGATTATAGGTAGAATACAGTATAAGTTAAGTTTCCTTCACTGTACTAGTTTTTAGTTAAATTACGTTAATTTATGGATTTGAATACAAAATAATAATATATTATATATAAGAGTGTTATTATACTTTTTTTCTAAAGAAACGCTAACGTATTATTGAATCAAATAAGTGTTCGGTAAAATTAATCTTCAAGCTCCTCTTTTTTAAAAAATTTCCATGACTTTTGAAACTAATAGGTCACTAAAATCAAAAGGTCGTTTGAGTACCTACATTATTGTTTAAGACAACTGTTACTAGTAGCGCCACCTAACCAGTTTGGTTTTAGTGGCTCCATCAATTATTAAATATTTAGACAAGTTTGCTCTATTAACATTTAATTATTTGTGTATTAACTAATCCGAATAAATTGTAAAGCTATTATTTATATTTTGAAATAATAAAAGTACTTTTGTAACCATCTGTTCAGCTTGTCTATGTAATATTTGAAGTAATGTCATGTGCTTTACAATAATTTATGGAATTCTTGTCGAAGTATGAATGAATGAATGAATAACCAAAATTCACATTCACCAAAATTAAAACTACGTTCTTAAAAACTAGAAACAATAAAGTTGAACAAAGGGCGGCCTTATCGGTTAAAGCGATCTCTTCCAGGCAACCCCTTAAACTAAGGAAAATATTCAAACATGGCAGTGGCGGTGTAGACAATAAATAATATAAAATATTCAAAATATATATAATAAACAAAAATCTTTATTGTATACTATATAAACACAGTACATACATACAGCACTATTATACCTGAGAGGACCAAAAATAATTAAAAACCATGATTTAAAAAAAGGATACTGACTTAGCGTGTCTGATGTTGAGTGGCAGTGAGTTCCATAAACGGACAGCCTGTACTGTGAAGGAGTTGTTGACGAATAAAGTAATTATAAATTTAAAAAAATAATGTTCTGACATAATTGAACATCAACATTGTAGGATTCAAATGTGTTTCAGTAAATAACATAATATTTATTGGACTGTCAACACCGTATAAATATTGTAAACCTACTGTGAATCGGGTATTCTTCGTTCTGAATTCAAATAAAACAGTTCTCAAAGTTCTACGCATTTGTTATATAAATCCCGCACTAGCACTATATTTAGACCATAACCTCATAAGCGGGTACACAATCTGTCTAATCTGTATTATAAATCTAATCTGTACCCAAAAAATCGGACTCTCAGTTAGAAAGTATATATTCCTAATTTTATATGATTCCATTGCAGCAATACATATAAGCATAAATAATACACCTCTTTGTTCAATTTCACTTATATAGATAATTCCAGTCATTTTTAAGTAAAATTACCCTACAAAGGTAAAATTTGGACGAACATGATGATTCCTTGAGCCTTAAGAACAGACGAGCGTGCATGACAAGAACTATGAATGTCAAAGAAGCAAGTGAGGTGTGTAAGAATAAGCCTAAATGGCGCTCTGTTGTTCGTGCCTACCCCGCAAGGGACCTGGCGTGAAGTTATGTATGTATGTATGATGATTCCATTTTGGTCCAAATTACTGTAGAACCTTAAAAATAACATTGTTTTGTTCAGAAACTGGCAACTGTTTCATTAGATGACGAAGAAGTCCCCTGAGTTTAATGGCCAAACCAGATGATTCATATTTTTACGACGCAAAAATATACAAACAAGCTGAGGATACTGCTCAACGGACCGTTGCTACTTTTATTTGTGGCAAATAAATTCATTGTCCCATATCTTTTAAATATTGTGCGTTTATTTCATAATGTATAGGATCGATACTTTGGCGTGTTGAACATCTTTATAAAACCTGTTAGAATTAATAGCTTTAGATATAATAGATTAAGCGCCTGTAGAAATTTTTCTTTTACCATCTCACTCTTCAGTGTAGACGCTCTTTAACGAGGCTTGCTCCCAATTTCTCTGGGATCCATTCATCAGGTCCTGACTTGGTGACAATGACACTATCTCATGAGAATAGTATAGTATACTCTTGTATACGTAGGTACAGTTGAATTGAAAACTTCCTTTTTCAAGTCGGTTAAAAAATGAGAAACCCCAAGAAGGGTTTGATTAGAATTGAAATTTTCATTTAGCTTAGATCGTTCCTTGTGCGATTTAAACAAATTCTAGTTCCGTTCAGATTGTTTCCTAGTGACGGCCTACGAACGAAAGTACAAAACACATTCCGGGCGGAAAACCACTTAAGTTCTCAGCAGCAGGGTTCGAGAAAAGTTTACGCCTACCTTTTCTGAAGAAAACCAACACGTAATCCTTTTGGGATGTAAGAGGTTCCCTTGAGTTTTTTTAAAGGATTAAATAGGAGCAAGACGTGTTCGTATTCCTTTAAGAGGGCTTAAACTGCGTTGATGGTCCTCTTTATGCGTTCTATGGTTATAGAAACTGGATAATGTACACTCCATACATTCATTCATATAATATAGAAAATCTTAAGGCTGTTGTGTAGCTAAACCATTTGTTTTTATATTATACTAGCTGACCCGGCGAACTTAGTACCGCCTATTTTCTGAATTCCTAAAGCACTTTGTTCCATGACACAAAAACAAAATCACCAAAATCGGTCCAGGTGATTAGGAGGATTCTAGGACCCGATCTCAGCGCCACCTACCGGTTCCAATTGTTTCTGTAAACCATCGCGGGACCCACTCAAACACACACACACAAAATTTCATCAAAATCGGATGTGTAGTTTACGATTCTATAAAGGACATACAGACATTCATTTTTATATATCACAAGAAGATTGTCTGATTTAGGCAAATAATATCTTATTTACGACTTGTATTTTTATACATATGCTATACGCGATTCTTATATTATTAATTAATATTTCAGAAGGAAATTACAGCACAGCTTTGTGCCGGGGTACTAACTTTATTTGAAACTTAGAAATGTGGTGTAAAACCTGCATAGAAATATTTGAATTTTTTTTATGTCCTTGTAGTGTCGCTTACCAATTAAATTATTTATTTCTTTATGATTTACTAGTATTGGTGGCAGTTGCTTCTTTATTTTGGAAATCAAACTCGATTTTATTGGACTGTATAATTATTGTTGAATTAAAATAATACATCAAATAAGTACAGAGCGTAATTATTTACAACATACATAAGAGCGATGCTGAGAGGTGAAGTGTAGAGTAGCAGAGAGATTTTCGCCTACCAGGGTCGCTCCTTAAGTCCCGCATCCCGCCCGATGCCTAAGTGCTAATCGTGCCCTCTGAGGGCGCCGGCGGTATGCGGGGCGCGGAGAGTAGGTGTGCTCCGGCGGGCGGGTCAGGGGGGTGCTCTCTGTCCGCAACATCCTCCCCCCGGCGCAGATCCTCGGAGCCATCTCTTCTCGTCAGGACGATGAGCCTCCTTAATGGTCTCCTGAAAATGCCTCCCCGCGTTCGCACGTCCGCGCTCCGTATTACGTTGTCCTGTCCGCGATAAGTGCGCTCGATTTGACCCCGGGGCCATACGTTACGTGGCAACAGACCGTCCGCGATGATAACGACGTCTCCAACGCGTATGTTTTCTTCATCACATCGTCGTACGTCGTCCCTCGGTGTCAATGTCGGTAAATACTCGCGTAGCCAATGAGTCCAGAACATGTCCGCTAAAGCTTGGGTTGCGATCCATGTCTTCTTGTTTGCTAGCTCGTTCGTTCCCGTGATTGGCAAGCCTACCGCCGACCCGATTAGAAAGTGGTTCGGGGTAAGCGCGTCGTCGTCTTCAGGGCTCACCGACACGTGAGTCAGCGGGCGCGAGTTTACAGTGTGTTCTATTTCCATGATGACAGTCGTAAGTGTTTCTTCCCGGGGAGCTTGTTCCGCCAACGTTGCGTGGAGTGCCGTCTTCACCGACTGAATTAACCGCTCCCAAGCTCCCCCTGGTTTGGTGCGCCGGGATCGATGAAACGCCACTCTAGTTGTCTCCCTCTCACGTGATCTGGCATCTCTTTCTTCTACTTTGCGTACGCCGTTAGTAATTCTGCATCCGCTCCATGGAAATTCGTTGCATTATCAGACCATATCACTTGTGGCCAGCCGCGTCGTGCTCCCATCCTTCTTAGGGCTATGATAGCCGAGTCTGTGCTAAGGCTCGCTATAATTTCCATATGGATGGCACGAGTCACCATACATGTAAACAGCATTCCCCATCGTTTTTCTCTCCGGCGTCCAATGGTCACCCACATCGGGCTAAAACAGTCGATTACGCATTTGTAAAGGGCCGTGCGTAGGCAGCTAGACGATCCTTTGGCAGGTTTCCTTTCACCGGTACGGTCGGCGCGGTTTTCTTCAACCGACAGACTGTACACTGCCGCAAGATGTTTCGCACAGTAGGCCGCACTCGTAACACCCAGTACTTTTGCCGCACGTTGTTTACGACGTGTTCTCTTCCTATATGATGATGCTGTTCATGTTCACCCCTTATGATCAGCCGGGTGAGGTGATGCGACCCGTCTAAGATCGGTGGGTTTCCAGTAAGCTCACGCAGGGTGGCCGCATTGATCCTGCCGTTTAACCTTATTACCCCGTCCCCCCCGTATTCGGGGTCGAGCTTATAAAGCCGGCTGTCACGTGACACGCGTTCCCCTTTCTTCAAACGCTCGTAATCCTTCGGGAAGCTTTCCTGTTGCGCTTGACGAATGAGTAAACGTTTAGTTTGATCTATGTGTCGCGTTTCCATAGTGCGAGTCCTCCGTCGGCACTTGTCGATAAAGGCGAGTGCGTAGGCGGTCGCTCGTAATAATTTTCCGTATGACGAAAATCTTGTGACGTCAACAAGTGGCTTTTCTTTAGTCGTGTAATTTACCACGACTTCGTCATCTTCGGTTTCCGTCGGCTCTTCTTTCGGCCATTTCATCGGGGGCCCACGACGAAATTCCGGGCCTTTAAACCAGCGGTCGTCCGTTTTCATACTCGAGACGTTAATCCTGGTTGTGTCGTCGGCGACGTTGTAACTTGTCGGCACCCACCGCCATTGCTCAGACTCGGTTATTTCGCCGATTTCGCTCAGTCTGTGCGCAACGTATGGGGTATATCGCGCCGAGTCGTTTCTTATCCAGTGGAGAACGGTCTTCGAGTCGCTCCAAAAGATGACGTCATATGGCTTGAAACTATGTTCCTTTTTTATTTCCGCCGCTAACCTGGCTCCTATTAGCGCAGCCTGGAGCTCCATACGTGGGATACTCTGCGCCTTCATCGGGGCCACTTTCGCTTTTCCTGTGATTAAAATGACGCCGACGCTCCCGTTACGCCACTCAAAGCGCCAGTAAGCCGCTGCTGCGTACGCCTGCTCGCTGGCGTCCGTGAAGACGTGTAATTGTACGTTTACGACGTCTTTATCCCATCCATAGCACCGTGGTAATCTTAACTCTTTTATAGAGTTCAAGTCACGGATCCATTCTTCAAATTCCCTTGCCTCTTCCGTTGGCAAGGGGTCATCCCAGCCCAGTTTGAGCCTCCAGAGCCTTTGTAGCACGATTTTCGCCCTTATAGTGTACGGGCTGAGCAGGCCGAGTGGGTCGAAAAGTGACATGACCATGCCCAGGGCCTCCCTTTTCGTGGGTGTTTGCGTGCCTTGTTTTATGCTTTCTGGAACTCTTGGCATGGCGGTGTTAAACGCGAGTTCATCCGCTTCCGGCATCCATAACACACCCAATGTCTTCCCGTAGGGATGCGCGCTAGCACCCAGCTCTTTGGGCTGTCTGGCTCTCTCTTCATCCGGGATGTCTTCCATAAGGCGCGCGCGATTCGTATCCCATCCCGCGAGCTCGAAGCCGGTCTTCCTGTGCACTTCTCGCACTTCCGCTATCGCCTCGGCCGCTTCCGTTTCCGTTTCGAAGCTTTGTACCCAGTCGTCCATGTAGTGGTTTTCCGTGATCGAGTGATACGCCCGTGGGTGGGTTTCCTTATGATCACTCGCATTCCTGTCTCTTACGCTATGTGCGAGGAATGGCGAGCTTCGTGCTCCGAATATCATAGACGTCATAACGTAGCGCTGAGGCGGGTTATGGTGGTCGTCACCGCGCCATAAAAACAGCTGCGCCGCTCTGTCTTCTTTCCTTATCTTCACTTGTAGGAACATGTCACGTATGTTGGCTGTCACGGCGATCTTCCCCTCTCGGAATCTGAACAGGATTCCGTATAAGGCCCGTAGCAAGTATGGCCCATCCAGTAACGCATCGTTCATGCACACCCCGTTTGAACGGGCGGCGGCGTCGAATACCAGTCCACTTTGTCAGGCTTATTCGGGTTCGTAACGGCGAAGTGAGGCATGTACCACATGCGTTGGTTTCCTTCGTGGCTTCGTTCGCAAGGCTCGGCGTATCCTTTTGCTAATAGCCTGTCGACCTGGGCTATGTAAGCTTGTTTAAACTGCGGCGATTTGTTCATTTTGCGCTCGATCCCGCGTAGGCGACGCACCGCCATGTCATAGCTCGGTAGCATGGTGACGTCATCGTTTCGCCAGGGCAGTCAGACTTCGAAATGGCCGTTGATTTTTTTAACGGTTTCTGAAAATATCTTCAGCGCCCGTTGTTCTTCAGCTACAGGTTTCACTCTGTTTGATATGCCGAGTGCGTCGATATCGAAATGAGATTTCACTATTTCGAATAATTCGTCCTTTTCCCGCGGCTCTTTATCTTGCCACGTTCGAACGTGTAATACGGTGTCGTTCCCCTGCGTTACTAGGCTTCGGTGTGCGCTCCCGTGTATGGTCCACCCCAAGAGGGCCAGGGAAGCGGCTGGTTGGCTCTTCTTTCCTGCCAACAGTTTTTTAGTGACGATCAGATGCCAGTTGTCAGCTCCAATTAGTACGCGCGGCTTGGCGTTTGTAAAACACACGTCGTCTACATGGAGCGTCTTCAAATGACATAACTGTCGTACCACTTCAGACTTAACGGAGTGAGTTCCCAGTGTGAGTTTCTTCACAGTGCGCGCCTTGATAGGATGGTAGTGCGGTTGCGCTCTTCCGCGCACCGCGACTCTCAACACCCTACTCTCTGCTTCCCGCTGGCTCGACGTGATACCGTGGATGTTCAGTGGCCGCCTCGGGCCATCTGCCCCCAGCATCCCGGCTATCTCCTCATCGACGAGTGTGATCGTGGACCCCTCATCCAGCAGCGCGTATGTACTCACTTCCTCTCCGTTAAGCCCCTTGACGGTAATCAGACACACTTTCAATAACACTCTGCTCTCGGTGTTAGAATTGTGCGCCGACGCCGTCTTGACCGACTCCTCTCTGTCGGCCGGTTGATTTACCGACTCCACTCGGTCGATCGGTCCACTGACGGCTTCGGTTTCCCTCCGCTGGTGTAGAAGTGCGTGATGCGGCTCGCGGCATTCGTTCACACCGCACTTTCTCGCCTTGCAACGGAACCGTCTGTGTTTACTTAGTAGGCACAAAAAACATATTCTCGTTTCCTTGGCCCTCTCCCATCTGGCTGGCAACGACATCGAAGCCAGCTTGCCGCACTGCGTTGTCTGGTGGTCAGCTCCACAACAGTAGCACACGATCTTGGCTTCCGTTGTAGTGTATACGCGACGACGCTCGTTCATCCTCGGCGGCTTCACTTTATTTTCTTTCGTGACGTTTGCACTCGTCGTAGGCAGTGATGACGTCATGAAAGAATACTTCATTGCTCTGTCTGCTTCGCCCGTTAGAAACTTCGATAGTGTCATAATCTCCGGCTCGTCTCGGCTCGAGAATTCATCTGCAAAGTCGCACCATTTCGTTCGTAGATGCGGGCTGAGCTTCTCGACGACCTGTCGTGTCAACATAGGGTTAAGTAGATACCCCTTGTTGTCGACGCACGAGATAACCGTCACTATATTCTGCAGTTTGGTGGCTAGGCTGTTGAGTTCGCTGGCAGATGAACCCGATCGTGGCAACTTCTTGATATCTTCCAATGCACGACTGATTATGATCTCTGGACGTCCGTAGCAGCGCTCCAGTGTCTTCATGATGATCGCAGGATCCACGGCGGTATACAGCAGGGCTTTCACGCACTCTCTTGCTTCGCCTTTAAGGCAAGTGCGTAGGCGGTCTAAGTTCTCCGCAGGTGAGAATCCGTGTACGCTCGTCGACTTCCGCATGGCAGCTTTGAACGGCAGCCACTCTCCCGGGGCCCCGCTAAAAGTAGGCAGCTCCTGGCACTGTCGCGGTGTCGGCCTGTTGCGAGTCATGCGTTCCAGCACGTCGCCTAGGCGGTCGATTCCACGATCCCTGGATCTGGTCGGCGTAGGTGATCTTGCGTTGCGCGGCGTTCTGAACTTCACGCGAGCGGTCTGGTCGTTCGTTTCCGCAGACCGGTCGCGCCCCATCGGATACACTTCCCTCGCTCTTCCCGCAACGTTTCGGTGGTCGCGGTCCGGCTTCTCTCGTTCCAAGCTCGGCCCGGTCGCCTGCGCTCGGCGACTCCCCCCGTATGCGGGTGTTCTTCAACCACTCTGTGATATTTCTATCTGTTTCCACCCCATCGTCTTCGCACACGCTGTTTCCCTCTGTCTGCTCCTTGAGGGCGGCTATATTCGCAGCGACCGTCTTATTGATCAGTGCCACTTGTAACTGGAGCTCTTCTCGTCGGATAGCGGCGATTTGTTCTTCTGCTTCCAGTTCCACTTGCCTCACCAAAGTGGCGGCGCTTAGCTGCGAGCGGTGTGATCGGACGGACGGTGATCGCGATCGGCGTCCTGTACGAGTCGCGGCGTGTATTTGCGCGGTCGTAGTCTGTTGCACTCCGGGCGACGCGGGTCGCGATACGTTCGGCGCGGATGCGGACGCGGACGCGGGTATATGTACGGACGGCGACGCGGGGGGCTCTTGATACGCTCTCTGCACCCTGTCTTCGGCGGTCTTGCTCCTAGTATTCGGCATCTTCGGTCCTTGCCTTAGCCTAACACGCATGACCGATTACCCTGACCTGTGTGTGTATATGTGTGTGTATTACCGATCCTAATTCACTACAATAAACACTGAGACCTTAGACCGACCTAACTGGAAACAGCGCACCGTCTACGACCTTGTGAACTGACCGTTTGGCACCGTTAGGTGGACAGTCACTTGGTCACGGTTCGAAGTAACGTTATTCTTTCTTCCGGTCTTGATCCTGCAGACGCGTAGCCTCGGCGTCCGGGGCAGGAACTCTTGGTCCCCTGGCACGTAGTCCGGCAGGAACTCTTGGTCTCCTGGTACGTAGTCCGGCAGGAACTCTTGGTCTCCTGGTACGTAGTCCGGGCTGCCCACGATGATCTTCTATAATGATCTTCTTTCTTCTTTAGGGTACCGCTACGAGACCGTATAGAGTTGGTCTTTCTTCTTTCTTGAGGTTTCGATGGAGCAAAAGACACTGCTCGTTTCTTCTTTGCGATTCTTCTATCCGGCGGCGAAGTACCAAAAAACTATTGTTGGCAGTTGCTTCTTTATTAATTTAGAAATCAAACTCGATTTTATTGGACTGTATAATTATTAATGAGATAAAAGAATACATAAAGTAAGTACAGAGCGTAATTATTTACAAGATACATTAGAGCGATGCTGATAGGTGAAGTGTAGACTAGCAGAGAGATTTTCGCCTGCCAGGGTCGCTCCTTAAGTCTCGCATCCCGCCCGACGCCTAAGTGCTAATCGTGCCCTCTGAGGGCGCCGGCGGTATGCGGGGCGCGGAGAGTAGGTGTGCTCCGGCGGGTGGGTCAGGGGGGTGCTCTCTGTCCGCAACAACTAGAGTTTACCCTGCGGCCCTGCCGCGGGTCAAACTCTAGTCCGTACCTCTTGTTTAAACAGCCGGCGTTAAAACAGGTTACATTGTTTTATATTTTTATATTGGTGCTAATTGCCCTCATAAGATTTACTTTATTGTATATCCCATATCCCGGGATGAAAAGTATCTATGTCCTTTTTCGGTATTCAGACAGACAGATCGGGTTACTATCGCACTTTTTTCTATAGATTAAGAATTTTTATATCTATAAACTTGAGAAATGATTGGTCTCCCATACAAACCTGTATTTCAACCCGTTCTAGTTTTATTTATATATCCCCCGTCTATCTATCTGTAAACAATATAAACGACCAAAACTACTACAACTACTACAACTACCACAACTACTCAAACTACCTAAACTACCGATATTACCAAAACCACCACAACTACCAACAGTACCACTACTACCAACAGTACCACAACTACCAAAATTATCAAAACTAACAACCGAAACTACCAAAACTACCACAATTACCAAAACTACCACAGCTACCAAACTACCACAATTACCAAATCTACCACAACCACCACAACTACCAAATTGACCAAAATAAACAAAATGACGAAGAAGGCAAATCACAAATAAAAAACCTATCATATTTTCTGGGATAACCTTTACATAAATCTATCCCAAAATCTATCCCATTATCCGGGATAAAAAGTATCCCTTGGCCACCCACGGTATTAAAATTATATATATACCGAGTTTCAGCCAAATCGGTCCAATGGTCTTTTTTACGTGAAAACGGAACAGACAGACAGACAGAGTTACTTTCGCATTTACAGTATTAATAAGGATTCAATAGAAAAATCCTTCAAATGAATTTTGACTTTTAAAATATATTTGTAATATACTACAAACTATAAATACAATACAAGTGCATTGACATAACTATGTAGTTTTGCGCTATCGAACATACCCGACTATAGACTATAGACACTGTAGAGTCAAATTTATTTATCTTAGAACGAAGTTGTAAGTTTCATGACGTCTCATAAAGGCTATCAATGCGTGCAATTGTCCGGCGAACCGGAAAAAACATCGCTAGATCGGCCGAAATTGTCAAAGGAAGCAATTTTACTTGCCGTTTCAACCATTAGGTACATGTTTGGTTTAACAGTTTCGATTGTTTAGATGCAAGGTTTTTTGTAAACAACTTTAATTCTGCTAATCGTAATAATTATAAGTATACTAGCTGTCCCGGCTGACGTCGTCCTACCCGGAAAAGCTTCAATCGATATGCCGACAGCAGCACCACCTACCGGGTCCAATTGTGAACCAACTCAGAAACCTTCTTTGGCTCATGCACAACAACTTTGCTAAAGATCATCACATGATCAACTGTATAGTTTACGATTATATAAGGGACATATAGACAAACATTCATTTTTATATATGAAGATTTGTTTCTATTATTAACTTTTCTACTAACTCCTCTGAAATACAAGGCTGTCTAGAAACTGGAAAAACTGCTTATTTCAGCGTTTTTCTTTCTCTGGCAACAGATTAATGTTTGTAATGTTCAATACCCTACACCTCAAAAACTTTTTCCGACGACAACGTTACCAGCCTTTTGGGAACGTTCCTTCCTACCAGAGCAGTCTGGGACTAAGTTTTCTACTTTTACATCAACTTTGTTTGCATAGGTATAGTTTATTATTATGTGATATATTTGGACTTTTTGTTTGAAATTTTATGATGCCTTAAATAGCTAAAGCTAACTTGATGTTGATCAATATTCAAGTCTTAACACAAGTCCCATTTGGGACCCTGAACTGAATTTCAAATAGCTACAGTAACTGGTAAATTAATACCGCGTTTAATATTGATGGTGTGACTTTATGTATACGCTAGATAAGTTGTAAATGGAACATAATTACCAATATCATGAGTTCTTTAGCTTCAACATTTATTATCTACTTATTATCAAAACGAAGTGAAGAACAATAAAAATCACAAAGACGAATTTAGAACCTCCTCCTTTTGGAAGTCGGTTAAAAAATAAAAACTAACTACAAAGTAGAGAGCAAAAAATTCTATTATATTTAACCGACTTCTTTCTAAATTATCTTGAAGTCAGTGCGAAGTAAAACATAAAAATTTCTATATTTTGCAAATTTGTTGTTGTTTTTTTTAAGTTTTACTTGACACCGACATCAAGATATTACAGAAAGAAGTCCGTAAAGTAATTATTTTTTGCTTTTTAGGTTAAAATCGGTTTTGTTTTTGTTAAAAAATTAATTTATTATTCTTTTTTTTTAGATGAAGAAAAAAGTCCAGTATTGGGAAGCTTTTGAGCTGACTTAAAAGATAGCTGGAATTAATCATATTTATTTTCTAGATACAAAATTAATACTGAGTTAATGATGCGTGATGATAAAATGTTCATATCGATTGTTCAAATATGTTGATCCCATCTTAGTCGCTAGTGAGGTGTTTTGATTGTTGACTCGATTGTAATTTTGGGCCAATTTTCGGTTCTTTCAAGCAGGGCCTTCTTTACCCTGATATTTAAGGGGCGCAAGCCGATCAACTTCAATAAAAAAGTCATTAAAGAACATCATAATTTTTCAAGAACTGACTAACGACGTTTAACCATTGTGTAGCGCTATATAAACAAGGTATTCTCGTCAAAATTTATCTACATAAGCCCAGTACCTAGTTTATAATAACATGACTGAAATACAAAAACAGAAGTATGAAAGGACGTGACAAATAGATTAATAGTGTTCCGTTTAAGTAATTAGAGAGTAGTTGCGGGGGGACAGACTGATTTAATTGCACCCCGGCGCCCAATATCCTTCACATGGCCCTGCTTTTAATTGTTGAAGCATCTCGGAATTTCCCATCGCTAGACATGTACTAATACAAGCACGGAAGTTCTTAACAGGCTAATTTTCTAAAGAAACCAAACAACATAATAGTTATATATTCAAATCACGTACCTCTAAGTTGTGAAGTATGAACAGGCAGGGGAGGTTGTCAAACAGTCAACAACGACTGAGTATCGTATACGAACAAAATTGCTCTAAAGTCAAGCGAGCTTGAATAACGAGACTGCGAGACCGGTAGTGAATGTTCATATGCGTGTCACGTTTCAAGCATTCTTAGGTTATACCGCGACACAATAAACAGGCTTACAGGAATTTGTTTTGAATCCATCTCATGCATACATAATAAGGGCTTTTAATTAAATCTGTATGGCTGCGAGGCTTTACTTGCAAATGAAAAGGCATTCTTTCTATTCCTCAGTACTAAGGTTCAGTCCGCTGCTATGAAAAAAATAATTATGTATTATGTTGACATTCGCCGTTCTGACGATACGTGTGTGTGTGTGTGATATATTAAATGGTAATTTGGCAGCCTAACTGTTCGTTTTACTTTAAGATCTGAGGTGTATTTCATATAATTTAGTACCAAAGCAAAGAAAAGCATGTTGGTGATTTCTGTAGCTATAAAAAAATCATATAAAATGTATTTTTAATTGCTGCTTAAGTATAGTTCTTTAAGCATTCTGAGTCAGTTCATGCCAAACGCTGTAGAAAAGTTTGATAACACATTTAAAAAATAAAAGTATTTCAAATTTAGATCAAGTAAATTAACAAACTTATTAAAAATTCTTTCCCAAATGTGACTTATTAATATTCTAGGTCTCGTATTATATTAATGTACTCTGTGAACCAAGGTAACCTCATAAGACGAATGGCGCTATAACAATAAAAATATGTGTAATTTTCTATACAAAGTTGTGGTAATCTTCTGGTTTCCCTTTATAATCGTGCAAATGAGGGTATTTGTACGGAAAACGGTTGTATTATCTTCCTGTAGAGACGCGCCTTAATAGAATCGCTGGTTTACGCAGTTTAGAGCTTCAGGCACGTAACCGTATGAAGTTTTGGCAACATTATTTTTTATGTTAAGTGACACATGTGGTTACCAAAATTCCTATCGGGTTGCATGATATAAAGGTATTAAGACGTTCTATCCGCGGCAGTGTAATGGGATTTTTATGGAGTTATTTTGTATGTTGTTTTAGAACTATAATAAAGCAGTATTAAGGCCATAAGTATAAATTATGATCGGGGAACATACGGTAATAGCGGTGTCGTGGTCTCTTGAAGCGTATTATTTTGTCATTTCCGAGACATTTTCGTAACTTCTTTTTTACGACATTACCCTCAATGGAATCTTATCACGTCATATATTCTGGTAAAAAGAATTTAGATTCATTCCTGGATTTATGTATATTTTATGGACATGATTTGCAAACAGACGTTTAAATCCCGTCTAAAGAACTTTTTTTGACTTTTTATTGCAGTTATTGCAGTTCAGTTTGCATTGCAGTTGAGTTCAGCAGACAGGCAGATGGGTCACTTGATGGTAAGCGTACCTTCGCCTATGGATATTTGCAACAACACCAAATGTGCTACAAATGCCGATAATATAATCAATAAATGATATCAGTCTGTAAATGTACTACTGCTGGGCTCGATTCTTCTCATTTCAAAGGAACATAATATGGTAAATCAAATACATTACTCCAAAGGTTTTAAACAGTCGTAATCTCGGTGTGAATGTTTCTCGAAACTTTTACTTTCAAGTTCAACACGTAGTAGGTGAAACAGAACAAATTATTCGTGTATTTTTATATTTTGCTCATGATTCGTTTACTCCAACTACTATTATGAGTGTTAATTAATTATTATTATTTGATTCTTAGATTTTTCAACATTCAGATAAGAGTTGACTAAATACAACCTTGACTGAGTACTTATAAAAATCAAAGAAGTAAACATTTATACCACTGTAATTTCTATTTATTATGTTCTATCACATAAATAACTTTTAATTGGTGGAATAATGAAACTCAAATAAACTACCGCGCTTAATAGGTGATGCAACCAAACGTTATGCATACATTTTATGTATTTTTAATTTATCTTTATCTATGTATATTAAAAAAAATTAATCGCAGAAATGTATATACTCGCATAACTTGAGAACTTTACGGATTTTATGAAACTTTTTGTGTATGTTTGACTGGGTCCCCGGATGGTTTAGAATGTTTAGATACACTACTGGAACCGGTAAGTTGCGCTGGGATCGAGTTCTAGGATCTTTCTAATTTCCTAGACCGATTTTAATATTTTTGAAGTGATAACTTCTTATGGGTAAACCGCTTCGTTACGTAACGCGGTACGGCGCCAGTCTGTCTGGCTACCCTTTCTCTCAGACATACGGCAGCGCTAGGCAGGCTACTCCTCTCTCACTCTAACCCACAGCGCTGGCCGTATTTCGGTAATTAGATTTAACAATGATACTAATAATGTACATACATAATATTCTATAATAATCAATAAAAGATTTTATTAATAAATAACCTTTCCTTACATAATCATATTAATATACATAAAAAAATTAAATAATAACCTAAGCTTTTCTCAAGTTAAACAATTTCAATGCTTGAGTTATCACTTCTGTCGGGCGTCCCGACACACGTTTTTTTTTTAATGTGTGTTCGAGTGGGTCCCCGGATGGTTTAGATTCACAATTGGAATCGGTAGGTGGCGCTGGGATCAGGTCCTAGTCCTAGTCTACCAGTTTATAATAATAATAATCAAATAACTGCAGTTGCCATTTGATATCGCGCGGACTTTGGACTTTATATTCACATCTGAACCCTGCAAAATATGAAATTCTAATTGATATACCTACACGAATATTTGTATCTATAATATACTGAAATTCTAAATGTGGCCGTGTCTGTACGTTGAGGCTATATAAAAAAAACTGGAATAGGCTACATAAAGAATAGAAAACACGATGCATTTTTTTACATTTCTTGTCTGTGTGTTCGGGATTCACGTAAAAACTACTAGGCCAATTTTGAGGCAGTTTTCGCGGATCGACAGCTAATTCTTATATTTAAAAACTATGCTACTTTCTATACCGAAACCCGCGCGGGAATATTTCTGGGAATCATTTGAAATGGCCCGATTGAAACATATAGTAGTATTTCTTTACTGTAGAAAAAAATATGTAATAAAATATGTGATACATTTTACCCCGAGAATCCTCCGGGAATTTTCCGGGTAGTGGTTTAAAGTTGTTTAGATGCGTAATAATTATTTTATTCAGACACAGTTTCCACGAAAAAGATAGGTTAAATTATTTTTTAAATGCTGCGATATTTTGCGTCCCGGGAATCCCTTGGGAATTTTCCCAGGTGTGGCACAAATTAGCTAGACTGCATAAATATTAACTGATTTAGATACGATTACACTAGAACTATAACTTAAGTCTTTTTTCAAGTGATTCGATTCTTTATATTTGGGAAAATCCACATAAAAATTACCTGATTTTCATTAGATTGATACAAAAATAATATTTTATTTGCTAAAATGTTTAATGATGTTAGTTTACCAGTTTCCGAATCTATTCGATTTAAACCTCCACTCAGACATAGAAATAAAAAAAATGTGCGTCTCGGCACGCCCGATAGAGGTGATAACTTGCGTGGGAGAAAGGGAAGCCAGACAGACTGGCGCCGTAACGCGTTATGTAACGAAGTGGTTTACCCTCCCATAAGAAGGTATTACTTTAAAATGATCATTTATGATTTGGTAGTATGATATTTTGGTAGTATAACAGTAACATTTTGATTTAGGTCTACATACATACTTACAATTCAAACTTGAAACATATCTTGAAGTTTTAACAACGGCTATAGTTATGCGTTTATATAAAGCGCAATATCACATCATTCAGTAGAGGTATACCGTATTTGGAACCGACTGTTAATATAGGGTAATGGATAATATATTATTTATCCAGCGTAATATTTGTACGTTGCGTTCTCCCGTAAATAATATATAGGGTAGATCAGAGAGTTCCTTTTGATTTAAGATCCTTATGCCGTAAGATCATCCTTATGATATGCGTGATATTTTAAGTATTTTGAAATTCCCAAAACGAGCTACAAATAATCTTAATTTATTTTTAAGACAGACAGCTTTCAAGTAATCTTATTTAAGTTGTTAGGGTTCCGTCGCTATTCTGGAATAAGGAAAATTTTAAATTGTTTACTAGAAAAATAAATCACTGTTTGAATATCAATTTTTATAATACAAAATATAGCAGCATTTAAAAAAAATGTAATCTATCGTTTTAGTGGAAGCTGTGTCGGAATAAGTTTATTTTTATGCTTAACTTCAAACCGCTCCCGGGAAAATTTCCGGATTCCCGGGATTAAAAAAATCACATATTTTATTACTGTTACGAATTTGTAGGATGTAAATTCTAAAATGCCGTTGGTATTATCACAAAATTTACTAGAAGTATACACAAGTAATTCACAGTTCTTACAAGTATAGCCGAATACAATAAAACCAAACCGTAGGGCAGAAAATCGTAATTACCTAAATCTCGCAAAGTTTGTCGTTATAACATACTCGTTCCGAAAGTGCACTAGCGTCTTCGAATTCGATTGTTTTTAATCTGGCCATTTTAAATAATTTCCAGATAAATTCCCACGGGATTCCCAGAATAAAAGAGTAGCGCAGAGTTTAATTTTAAGAATTAGCTGTCGATTAGCGAAAACCGCATTGAAATTGGCCCAGTAGTTTTTACGTGAATCCCGAACAAACAGACAAAACGACAAACAGACAAGAAAAAAATACATCGTGTTCTCCATCTTTTATATAGTCCATACCAGTTTTTTTTAATAGCTTCAATGTACAGATATAGCATGTTTAGAATTTTATAATATTACTAGCTGTCCCGGCAGCCGTCGTTCTGCCCGGAAAAGCTTCAGTCGATATGCCGACAGCATTAAAGTTTATAATTAACAAATAAAAAATAGGGGTTGATCGTAAAGGGTTGAAAATTTAGGGTTGTATGTATTTTTTAATGCTGTATCATAAAAAAATAAATAAATATCTAAAAATAAAAAAATAGGGGTGGACTACCTTCAATATTCAGGGGGATGAAAAATAGATGTTGTCCGATTCTCAGACCTACCCAATATGCACAAAAAAATTCATGAGAATCGGTCAAGCCGTTTCGGAGGAGTTTAACTACAAACACCGCGACACGAGAATTTTATATATAAGATAGATTTAAAGACCGCACTGTTTCACATTTCATTTTCTATTCTAGTCGCAAAAACTTAATCGAATTCTAATATATGACTTTAAATCAGGAATTCCTAAACTTTTGGGCAAGAGACCCCTTTTCAAAAATAACAAATACTTCAGATCCAAATTACTTTAAAAATCCTAACTGTAGTTTTATTCGTATTGGTATAGAGTACTTACTAATTTAAAAACTGCGGTAGGTTAAGTGAGTAAACTTGACATCTTTTTCCCATCAAAATTTAACAAAATAAATGGACATAAAATTCAGGAAATATTAAGTGTAATTAATAATTATTAATACAAATTATGTAAAAATTACTTAAGTAGGTATTTTTTTTAAAACAAGAATTTTTAGACGTAACTATATAGTATCTTGAAAGTTTCAAATAAGAGTTTATGTCAATTAATACGGGTCGATTTTTAGATTTCAATCCCAGGGGGTTGATATCGTCCACTTTAGAAAGCTCTGAAAGACTTTTAGAACTATTACAAGAACTCCGTTGCTTGGTAGATTATTTTATAAATTTAATATATATAAGTACCTACCTAGTACCTATTTTATGTGGACTTTAAACCACAATCCGTACAAACCTGAATTTAATAAAGAAGAAGAAATTATTAACGACATTTCGTTAATAATTTACGGTCCATTGGCCGTAACTTTGTTATAAATTGCAGAGATTTTTTATCCAAACTAGCACATCACACATCAGCACAACACAATGTGAAATAATCGGATCGAGTGGTACAGATGTGGATGCTCAATTAGTTAATGCTTCCACGAATATCGACACGTCATACTTAATGCAAATGAATATAAGTAGTGGATATTTCCAGTGCGCATATCTGTTTTTTATATCACTACCTGTTTACATTTAAATATCACTTATTTTGCAATTGAAATGTACTTTAATTTATAACAGAAATCAAGTAATAATACGGATATGAAACCAGTGACAAACTATTAACAATTACAAGGTTATTTGAATTTGAATATTAAAAAATATTTTAATAAATTGGCAAATAAGTGCACTTCCTAAACGATGCGTGCTCCGTAGATATAATGATGAGATGATAAGATTTAGTATTTGTGATTTAACAACAGAACCCCATCTTTAAATAACTACTGAAGGGGACAATAAATCCAAAAGGAAAAAAGGTGTTACCATTTTTTATTTAAATTTCCTATTCAATAATTCATAAATAATATTACGTGTGAGCACTTAGCACTTAAGATTGGTAGAAAACAGAAGTTTTCAATTAAATGCTTTTATTGACTTACACAGTCGTACGTGATTCCTCTCGCAGGGTTGCCCCTACACGCACCACTAACGACGCACTGTCCCGATCATAAGATGTCTCACTCACAATACCGTCATCGATATTGCGTAGACCACCACTTGCTGCTGCGGTATTCACCTCCGAATTTACCGCACTTAGCTCGCTTTTGGACCTCCTTTTAAATTTTATAACTCTACTTTCACTGAACTACCCACTTAACTTTTCACTAAATTCACCACTAAATTCGTCACTGTCTTCTTTTGAACTTCTCTTCCAACTCTTTAGTATCGCATTTATCGCTTCGCTGTCTTGAACTGAACTCAAACTCTAAACTAAAACTTTCGTTCTGTCTATACCTTTCTAAAATGGATCTGTCCTTGTCTTTTCCTTCCAGAATCTTTTACCCTTTTCTAAAACTTCTAAAGCCAACTAAATTGTTCCACCATCACTCGCCACAGAAATTATCTCCCCTCCCATTTTTTAACAAACACACACACCCTTGTCAAATCTTCTCCTTTACATGAAAGTATGTCAGAACCATCTCTCAAAAACTTCTAAAAAAGTTTAACAGAAAGGTATGTTATATAAGCCGCTACACATTGTTGTAGTGAATCCTGAAAAACATGTAAATTAGGTGTAACTTTCAGACATGTTACTGAGGGATAGATATTTTCAGTGTAGGTACATAGTACTGTGTGATATTGTTGATAGGATTAAGAAAATCTATCCGTGCAGAAACGGAGAAAGAATACAATTTCCTGCGGCCGGGTGCCCTGTCATAAGAGGCGACAAAACAACCCACAGCCAGGCGGTAGGGCTTTTTCCCGACTGGATGGCTACCACCCCTGGTCTAAAGTATGTCACCATAACTACCTTGAGTTGTGTTCCGGCATTAGTGACCAGGTTCCAGTCTCCCTTAAGAGAGCAGCAGCGCATTTGTAGCACCTTTGGTGTTGCAAATGTCCATTGGCGATGTTAACCGCTTTCCATCAAGTAAGCCGTCGGCGTGTCTGCTGAGCTCCTACAATAAAAAAATCTTCACACTGTTTCTTAATAACTTTATATTTTAGGTTAATAAGTGTTATAATAATTTATAAGTTTCCATAGTCGTACGAACTGAGACCTACGTTTAATTATTGAACTCAGAAGTAGATAATTATGTAAAAATATAACTATAAAAATACTTAATATTATTTGAACAAGATCCACTCTTTATGTTTTGTGTTAGTTAATTATAAATTAATAAGCGTTTATCGGACCGTAACTTAAAAAAGAAATCAATGGACGTTCGTCAACTTTTCGGAACCCCTCGTTGTGCGTACAAGACTCATTTTAATTTATGTTTAACAATATGATGTTTTCAAACCTTTGTTATTCATGCCAATATTGACAATTGAAATATACAACACAAAGAGCTTTCTATAACTGTAAATATAATTTCTGAAATTGACTACTGACCTTAACAGTAAAGTGAAACAAAAATATTTGACGCCAGCAATCCTATGCATAAAATTATTATTGAAGAACATCACATGGGCGGATGTACGCATGCACCTTTGTTTAACACAGATTGAAGTCAGTCGGTTGGCATATTTATGAATTAAAAGCGAATTCTATTAATCTAATAATTTAGTTTAAATAATAGCTGACCCGGCGAACTTCGTACAGCCTATTTTCTGAATTCTTAAAAGACTGTTCCATGACACAAAAACAAGATCACCATAATCGGTCTAGGTGATCAGGAGGATTCTAGAACCCGATATCAGCGCCATCTACCAGTTTAATTGCGAATCTAAACCATCCGGGAACTCACTCAAACACATAAAAACAAAATTACCAAAATCGCTCGCGGTGATTAGAATTCTAGAACCCGATCTCAGCGCCACCTACCGGTTCTAATTGCGAATCTAAACCATCCGGGAACCCACTCAAACATACAAAAACAAAATCACCAAATCGCTCCCGATGATTAGGAGGATTCTAGAACCCGATCTCAGCGCCACCTACCGGTTCTAATTATGGCTGTAAACCATCCCGGGACCCACTCAAACACACACACAATTTCATCAAAATCGAATGTATAGTTTACGAATCTATAAACGACATACAGACAGACATTCATTTTTATATATCAAGAAGAAGAACATAATAAAGCGAACTGAATAAAACTTATTGTATGTGAAATTATATAAATATTTTTTAGGTTTTTTTTTTGATTGCAGGAGTTTAGCAGACAGGCAGACGGCCCACTTGATGGAAAGCAGTTACCATCGCCTATAGACATTTGCAACACCAAAGGTGCCAAATGCGCTGCTGTTTTCTTAAGGGAGACCGGAACCTGGTCACTAATGCCGGACCACAATTCAAGGTTGTTATGGCGACATACTTTAGACCAGGGGTGACAGCCATCCAGTCGGGCAAATGCCCAACCACCTGGTTGTGAGCTGTTTTGTCACCTCTTACGGCAGGCCGCCCGGCCGCAGGAAATTGTATTCTTTCTCCGTTCATGCACGGCTAAAATATTTTTTATGCAGAAATATTATGTAGGTATTTCTGTTTATGTATATGTGAAATATATTAGAATATCTTTACTAGAATGCTAGCGATATGTGAAGGTAAAGAAAGGTGTTGTTAGTTAAAATGAACCTATAGGTTTTTTTTTTGTTAATATTTTAAAAACATTTCTAAATGTTAAATAATTTATCGGGTAGATTATAAATGAATCAAAAAATATACCCTTAGCCACTCATATCTACGTTACGCCTCACCAAACTTGTACGGAATTTTTTTGGGGTCCATGCAGGGAGTGGCGAGTCACCGATTGCCCATTTTATCCATATTCGCCGAACAGTGCGACGGGCAAACGTCATAATCTCCATAGTCACAGATGCCTAGTTCCATTATCAATTCATACCAATAACCCGGCACCGTTTGTTCTAGTTTCTTAAAATAGTCCTATAGTACACTTCCCGAGGCTCGTACTTGGGTGCATTTTTATATGGTGTAAGGATAATCGCCGGTTATTGTCACGCCACATTTACCTTAAATATGTCAAAGTGGCCTCTACATGTAGGCCTTCCCGTGGGAACCCCACGCAAGCCCTCCAAAAGTCCGGGCCATTTTCATAGTCCGTGATCTTAAAGGACGTACAAGTATAATTTATAGGTATCTAGCTATAAAAAATATGCCTACATAAAAAATGTTACAAATAATAAATACGTTAGATATTGTTCCCTCAAAAATCTGTTGAAGCAATGGATAGTTTTAGCAGACTGCCGTGAGTTCCAAAAATGCGCGGCCTAAGGTGTCCTGGACTCCAAATTTTCTGACAATCACCTTAGCTCCCTACACTTCACGCTAACGGTGAGGATTATTATTCTTATTAAATTAATTGTAGATTATTGAAGTTCGTCATTATAACTATATCTAAGCATGCGTACTAACATTGTACAAGCCATCACATATACAGAAATAATAAAGTCAAATCCTTTCCACGCTTATTAAAGTCATGCACAAAATGAACAAGTAGATAGGATCTGCCAAATTGGTGCTGCCATTTACAGGCACTGTTGGAACGAAATTTCGAGATCACGCTACAGTGACGTCACTTTGTCTACTTTTCGCTTATCTATAAGAACGAAGACATTTCCAAATGTTTTTGTGCAAAGTTGAATTCAATTATATTAAAACTTAAAGTATCTCTTACTTCTTACAAGAAAACATAACAACAAAATAAATTAGACGATTTCAATATAAAACAAAATAACAGCAAAAAATACAAGTACCTAATACAGTGGTACCTCGACATACGAGTGCCCCAACATACGAGTTTTTCGAGATACGAGCCGACGAGCAAGTGATTTTTTGCTTTAAGTTACGAGCGAAATTCGAGATACGAGTTCGGTTCGGTTCGGTAGTAACACGCAGTCGCGCCATCACGATCAGTTAGCAGCGTGCTTCCGCTGTGATAAGTTGTGTAGTTGTGTTGGTTGTTGGTTGGTTTTGAGGAGTCAGAGGAGGAGGTTATTTCTACAAGTGAGATAAAGGAGATCTTAGGAATGTGGAATAGAGTTTCACAGTTCGTGGAAAAAAAACACCCAGAAAAAGTTGCAACTGGTCGTGCATCTGACCTTTTTAATGACACTTGCCTAACTCATTTCCGGAACATTCTGAGAGGGAGGAAGAAACAAACCTCCTAGGACATGTTTTTTTCTAAACGGCCTACAGGTGAAAGCGAGAAAAATGTAGCGAAAAAAGCAAAGACCAGTGAGGATATTTAATTTATTTCTTTACATTCTCTTTTTTGTTTTTGTGCAATAAATATTTGATATTTATAAATACGTTTTTATTATTCAAAACCACGTAACAAAATAACTGGGGTGACATTTTGGAGGTTAGAACGGATTAATGGTAGTTCAATTGTTTTGTATGGGGAAATTTGCTTCGAGATACGAGTAATTTAAGATACGAGCAAGGTTGCGGAACGAATTAAATTCGTATGTCGAGGTAACACTGTAATTATTTAAGTAGGTAGTAGTTTTTTTGCGCAGTCAATATGGGAAATCTAAAACGTCAAAATAAATAATAATACTTAAAGAATAGTTTATATTATTTAAGTTAGCTTACCTGGAAGAATAGGCGGCCTTATCGCTTAAAGCTTAAAATTGTGTATTTTAAAAAAATGTATATTTGGTAAACAATAAAGTGTTATCTATCAATCTATCTAATAAATAAATAGCAAAACTGTATAAGACGTTCCTCTGTTGCTGTTTATTGATAATTTAGTGTTTTAATATTGTACGCTTATTGGATATTGCATATCTAATGCACGAACTGAAATTTCTTTATGACATATATCACTTTTACTTTATACTAAATAAAAACTTAGCCGATTTTTATCTACTCCACTAAAGCCGTTATACTTAACTGTGTATCTACCAATTTCATTTGATGCTGCCTTGATGAAAAAAATTGGAAGAAAACGTGTCTTTGTATTTTTATACTGTACTAAATATCTTGACGGATTAAGAAGGTGCACTTTAATATGATAGACGCGCTACTATAAAAAATATACGATACTATTACAAAAATAATAAAAATACAAACGTAATTTTAAAAATTAGCAAGTTAAAAGTAGACATCGGCAGGTAAAAAAAGTATCGACCACTATGGAAAACACAAACATTTCACTTGTTAATTAGGTTTTACAAATATTTCCAACATTTGATTCCAATTCCGTGCAGGAACGGAGACAGAATACAATTTCCCGCGGCCGGGCGGCCTGTCGTAAGAGGCGACAAAACAACCCAGAGCCAGGTGGTAGGGCGTTTGCCCGACTGGATGGCTACCACACCTGGTCCAAAGTATGTCGCCATAACAACCTTGAGTTGTGTTCCGGCATTAGTGGCCAAGTTCCAGTATGCCTCAAGAGAGCAGCATAATGTTGAGTGAAAGGTTGCTAGCAACACAACTCAGTAGAATATACCTTGGGAGAAGGTTAAAACAATTCACTTTACTAACTAAGATTAACAAAACAATAATAGAATTGGATTTGAAAAAGGATTACAGCAATCAAATAAGCTTTGCTGTGATAAGAGAACCCAAGTGCGATTGACCTTCACTCGATTTTGTCTGGTATTTGACCTCGGAAATAAGTATTCCAAGTTAGAATCTAGTTTAATCATTTTGGCATCGAACACCGCAGATTAATTCCGTCTGAAGGAATCCTTTCAGAGATTGAAGCAAATAGGTTTCCTTGTGTTTGGTAAGATTGAGATTAATCGTCTCGTTGGTTGTTGGTATAACAGATTGTGAAATTTATTTTCAAATTTGTTGCAGAAATAAAATGTGCTTTTATTTAATCTTAGGATTGTATACATACAAGATGCAAAGGAAAGGAAAACAATATTAATAAAAGTAAGTGACCGTGTGCCACTGGACCAACCACTTATATACGAATGAGGTTTCCAGTATAGTACACCTATTGTAAGGCTTGCAACACCTCGCCATCCCTTCAACAATTTTACAGTATAAGAAACTTAGTAAATGGGCACAACCGATAGCGGATTGAAGTAATTGATAAACAACTTTAATTGAATAGGTTACGAATGACAAGAATTTATTATATTATTATTTGGAAATTTTAGATAATATTTTATATAAGACATACATAATATAAAATAAAATCGAAAAAATCTGTAAAAAATCTGCCAACATGAAAGTAAAATGTAGTGAATACCGTCTATATACTATTAAGAGATTTTGAATTATAATCTACACAATTACCACATCATATTAGAGATAAATATTGTTACATAAAATAATGGTAAACTATAGAGAACTACTCTATGCAAAACAGGCGCTAATCACAGAAAAAATATATAATATTATTATTCAATTAAGGAAATGGCCGATTGTATCGTTTAGAAATAAGAGGAACATAGCAAAATTAATTGTTAACCTTAAAAAAACATGACAAGAACAACTATACAACTAAAGAAATGTAACACTTTATTAAGTAGGAAAATTTCTATCAATTTTTGGATGTTCTGTTTCGGACGTAAGTGACTTCATTTTTTATTTCATATTTTTTGTTGTAACTCAAAAAATACGTTTGAAAAATGCTAAACGATCTGTTTTAATTGATAATAATAACTTTAAAGCGGCAACTTTAAGTTTTCATTTATTAGTGATTACTGATTAGCTACTATTAACGGCCCGTTCTATATCTTACCAACCGTTCATTTGCCTTACTATCGGTTAAAATTTGACATAAGCTCCCTACAAGGAATGTCAAAATTCAACCGATGATAAGTGACTGAATAGTAACATGTAGGAAGCGGGCATAAGAGTTAAGAAATGGAAACGATGGAATGGAAACGGAAACTATTGTGTCAATCGTTATTTGCCTGAATTTGGTAATCTGTTAATTCCACTTTATCTTTTATAAATATTTATAAGCGAAAACTCGCGAAATAAATGTTTAAAATGTTTGGTAGTCTTTCATATTCATTTAGGCTAACGCCAATGCTAATGGTAATGGTTTTTTTTTCTATTATCATTCTGCCGCAACGATATTCAAAAGACATTGTGGATTTAGTAGAATACATTTTTTTTAATTATCGCAATGGAATTGTACTTTGGATATCTTCGCAACGCCAAGATATTGGAACAGCAGAATTGGCTGAAAGTGTGCCCCCACAAGTTTGCATTTTTTTGAAGATAAAATATTTTATATATTTGCATTGTATTTTATTTCTCAGCTTTCTCAACTAGCTCTTAATAGTAACCTTGCAAAGGTCATTGGCCCATCGGGCTGAAGGTCGTCGCATATTACATTTACCAAGGCGTGGACTGTTATTTATGGTTTTTGCACTAGCGTTTATGGTTTACTGGTAGCAAGCTAAGCCGGCTCAGCTTGCTAATTGTGCGAGTGATGTTGGTTGCGTTAGTACACTCTTACGAATACACTTATTTCGGATTTTGTATTGCTGCGGCTATACCTGGATTAATATTAGTGTTAGTGACTGTGACCAAATGCAACTAATAGTGTTATAAAATAACGCCGTTAATGATGAGCCACATTAGTGAATATCGCATCTCAAATAACGAATTACGTCTTTGGCTATCTGAGCGCTATTCTAACATTATCCCAGGTGTAGCAGGGCCATAATACGAACACTAAACATACAACTAACTAGTTCTTTGACATTGCTTACAACATTAACTTCAATTTAAACTCAGTTCAGAATCCTTGTGCTCTATTCTGCTTCGATATTTCATTAAGAAGTCATGTAACACCAAATTTGAATTCAATTATGAAAATGCTCCACCGTCGCAAGCTACACCCAGTGTATCATCTCTTCGGAGCCATTAAGCACAAAACCACACGTTATTTATATGAGAAGCTCTTCTGGGTATCAAGTCTTAGAATGGTTAGTTCTAGGACATGTGCGATACAACTTGCTTCGCAACACCATTTTGCAGCCGGCTTTCGCGGGAGCTCACGTTACGCAGCATCAAGGTGCTGGAATAATATTTTACCACCCATTAGAAACCTGCAATATCTAAATGAGCTAAATTATATATATTTTTAAAAGACCACCAGCGTTTACAACACGACCTAAAATATTATACAAGTGGTATTTAATTTAATTGTAATGTCGATTCTATTATTTAATTTTTGAAACACTCGTATTTATGACACCAATATATTTATTCATGATTATTAATTAATTATTTAAGTTTCTATGTACTTCATGATTTGCAATGATGTCATGTCTGCTGTGACACTACCTACCTTAAGAGCTCAGTGGAAGATCAGCGCTGGTTTTAAAAGACCAGGATTATGCTGAAAGTAATGCTCCTTTCAGGACAAGATTATGTTTAGTTCGTTTTAAATTTGTGAACAATTATACCTACACTATCCAATGTAATTTGTCCGGAATAAAATGTTTTTCTTTCTTTCTTTCAGTTCAGATAGTCTTTTGTATGTTGATTTTAATTGTATTATGAATCTTCCAAGTTCTGAAGAATCGTAAGTACGAAAAACCGGAATAAAATTGCGCATGAATAAACAATCTTCTTTTATTTAGAGAATTAAGGGGAAGAATTTATCGCTAAATGATGGATCCAAGACTTCAATACATTTAAGTGAAGCTTAGTGCGAAGTGGTTTTAGTCGCTTTTCGCGTTGATGAATATTCACTAAGCATTGTATTTTTGATTAATCTTGGAATGCTGGATGTCCAAAAATCATCAATTCATTGAAAGAGTGACATTGTTTGGATGTTTAATTTAAAATATTTGGAACGGATCAATTCACTTCCAAAATATACATTTCTGCTGAAGAGTTTGTCGCCGACTTTTGTAACTGCCCGTATTCTTTAAATTTTCTACCATTCTTTTCAATACGAACCGAGTTGGTTGGTGGCCGTCGGTCTCGATATCTCTCTCCATACCAACGCGATCTTTGAGTAAAAGTGCTTTAGCTTGACCCATTGAATTTATAAGTACAGATTTCTTGGTTTTCCTTTCATTAAATTTACCAAGTATGTTAGAGAGATTTTATCCTTGTGCTTGACCCTAACGATCGATGCCATTAAATTACAGGGTGTAATATATATATATATATATATATATATATATATATATATATATATATATATATGTATATATACGTCCCCACGCATTGCTACGACACGACACCTTATGCACGTTAGTCGAAGGCAAAGTTGAAGCAAGGCGAGGGAAAGGAAGGCCAAGGCGAGCATTCTTGGATCAAATGAAAGAAAAAGTGGCTGTCGTATCGTACAAAGAAGTAAAATAACTGCCCATAATAGATAAGATTGGAGGAGGCTCCACCGACATGCATTTTGCCAATTAAGTATTTTTTTTTCTGTCAGTAGATTTCCATTAGTAATGTTTTCCATTAGTAGTGTAGTATGTATACATAATTGACCTTTATGAATTTAATTTGTATTGGAACTCACGAATAATTTTGACGCTATTCGTCTTGATACCTGTTATTAGTAATTAAGTGACCATAACTGCGGGGGAATTAACCGCACTCAATCACCGTTTCAAGAGGAAACAAAAACTTTCCGTTTACATTTTTGGTTGTAACTGTTAAATTATGAAAATATGTATTTGTCTTTATTACTTATTATTTATGTTGCGGGCGCGATGCGATGGCCGGGAGAAGGCAAAGGGACGTGTAAGAAGAAGCAAGGGAAGAGTGACTAACCTTGCCACCAGTCGACCGCCACACAGTAATCGTCCCCAGGTGGTTCATGCACACACTCACTAGGATTTGCTTATGAGTATTTAATTAAATTATAGTGATTTATTTTCTATTTGTGTTCCAACAATTTCACTATATATATATTGCGGTGACAGCACAGACACTAAGTTGAATGTGTCTTGTTTTGCGTATTCTTCATTTAAAAGTTTATTCTTTTCTTGATGGCGTGGATTAATAGAAGAAGAAGAATTTATAAGGAGTAACCAACCAACCTCGGCGCAAATGCCTTTCAGAAGGTAATCATATAGGTTTGCTTAAAATAGAACGCTATAAGAGAAATGACGTAAATATAGCGACTCTAAGTATAATAATAATAATTTATTTATTTAAGACAAAAAGATCCCTAATAACTGTTTGAACAATTAAATTAAATATTAGAAATTAAAACTTAAATAAATGTCAGTCAGCCAGTCAGTTCTTAAATTGAAGCATTTCATTTAAAGTATGTAAACGTAAGATTATAAAAATACTAGGATGTGACCGCGACTTCGTCCACGCTTGACTTGAAATTCCCGCGGGATTCCCGGGACACGAAGAACCACAGCTATCGTTTTAATGAAAACTGTGTCTGAATAAGTTCATTTTTATGCACCCGAACAACATTCCGCTTCCGTGAAAATTCCTGCGGGATTCCCGAGAAAAAAATATCACACATTTTGTTACATAAAATTTTCTATTGGTCAGTAAAACAATGGCAATGGAATTCGAATTTAATTTTAATTTGGCCGTTTTAAATGATGCCCAGAAATAAATCCACGGAATTCTCAGAATAAAAACTAGGGCAGATTTAAGTCTAAGAATTTGCTGTCGATGAGTAAAAACCGCATTGAAATCGGCCCAGTAGTTTTTACTTGAATCCTGAACAAACAGACAAACCGACAAATGGATATAAAAATTGTGTGTGTGTTCAGTTCACACGCAGTAGAAGTGAAGTTTCAGAGATTATACTCACAGATAATTCTTCTCTAAATTATTTTATTTAAATTAACACAATTCCTTTAGCCTACATTCGTTAACATATTATATAATTCAAAATAAACTTCTTAAGTATTACTTTCAATTTTGCGCTGTTTTAGTTTAAGAAATATTGTTATCAGTTTTATTTCGGTCCAAATTGGACCTATGTATAATCATTGGTCTTGATGACTCTCTAATCTGTGCTGCACGATGTAAAACTCGTATCTCATTGTCTCGCAGGCTTTATTCTATTGATTTATGTTTATTTATGTGTTTATCTATATTTAGTGTCGCTTTTTCGTTTCATCGAGCCTCAAATCACAACGATTCTAAAGAAGGTTCACTTCAATATAAAAACAAGCTCCGTCAGAAGTCTAAAACAAAATATAATGATTGCTTATAACTCACGAACAATTTATATGGACAGTTAATAGTTACACAAATTTTAAATATTCGTCCCACAGGCATGTACCTCAATAAATCAAATACGACCTGACTTATTATAGCGATACATATACCACCAACAGCTCCCATCAGCCCTTGAGTAGGCTAAACAGCGCGAGGAGCTAACTTCATCCGTTACAAAGATATAGAGAATTTTTGAAAACTAGTACGGTACGCCTTGCAGACGTAGATAAAGCTACGAGGTTTAATTACTATTTGCACCTTTATTACTGGTTCCTTCAATTTGAAGGTACATTTATATTTAAAATTTCAATATTTAATTGCTTTCGCAATGTTTACAGATCTTATACCATCAAGATCAAAGTCTAAAAATACTCACGACATTTACGCAAGGAGCTTGTTTTATATTAACAAATTTATTTACATTATCCATTGATATTAAAGCTATCTGGATTCCGTATACGATGTGTTGTGGTTTATAATATATTAACACGAGTAAAATCTTTGTATCTATAATAACACTCAGTATTGACGTCAAAGTTACAATAAAACAACATGAATATTAATTGAGTTGGGTTGTTGTATTCTGTAAATAAATTTAGTATAGGGTTTTTTTAAAGTCTTTAAATAAATGCAATACAACAGTAATATAATATGAACATTCAATATTTAAATTTTAATTAGATTTTATAGTTTAATTTTAGTTTAATTTATTGTATAGTTTAATTTATTTGTAATTTAGTTAATTTTGAAATAAAATTAAATGTTATTTAGAAGTTATAAGTATTCCTATTTAAATAAATATTTTGAGCTACATAAACTGTATTATTATAATTTTTAATCATGCTAACTTTGTTCGCCTTTGTTGCTATGTAATTTCTTCTATTTCAACTTCATCTAAATAGAACTCGGCTAAGTACGTCACTCAATCGATATTTCCACTTCACTAAATCAATAATAAATGAAAGAAAGAAAGAAAGAATGAATTTATTTGAAGAAATAGCGAAGTACTTACATTGCTAACATGTATTAAAAATAACATATATTGAGAATTTGTACCCCGCATCTTCCACAAACAAGGTTTGCACTCAGCTTGTTGCTGTGCCGGCATAATATCCGACACAACGCTGATTTTCAGTGCAAACCTTCTTTTGGCTTAATACTAATAATAATAATACGACCCGAATAATTTAAATTAACTTAAAAACTATTTACTTTGTAAATTATAATATATATACATACATAAAAAATAGTATAAATATTTGTTAATTTTATGATTTAAATAATAAAAAAACAAATATATATATATATATACATATACATATACATATACATATACATATACATATACATATGTATAACTGATACTTGTCTATGTTTTAACATGTATATTTCCCATAAAAAAAACGTATATCGATTTACGCTACATTGCTCTGTACTCAGTTTTCAGTACAAGGACTTGTATCATATCTAAGTAAGTTGTTAAATCAAATATATTTCTAAAATACTTTAGTTATTCAAAGGCTTATCAATGAATATGCTGGATCTTCTTTTTGTAAAGTAAGTAAATGTCTTTTATAATGGAACTTAAACGAATTTATCGATTTCAGGTTTCTGATGGGTGGAGTAATATCGTTCCAGCAATGAGTGGCAGCATACTTGAAACAGCCTCTTAAAGCAGCTGTTTTGTGCTTCGCTGTTATTAGTGGTTTTGTAACAGCTCGCAGGGTACCGTATTGTGACTTATCTCTCCTCCAGTCTATTTTATTGTAGAGATATTTAGGGTATTGCGAAGTGATCACACCAAATAGCATACAAGATAAATGTAACTTTCTCCTAGCTGTCATCTTCAGTATGTTATTTTTGTTTAAATATGGAGTAATATGGCTTCTTCTAGGTATATCAAATATTAAATCGAACTTTTACATTACTTAATTAATATTGTAATGCGCATAATTAATATTATATTTTTAATTTCCTTCGCGGAATCTATTAATCACTGTTCTTTGAAATTGCTTAATTGTCAATACTTATAAGTTTGGGAATCCCGATATAAAATTAATAAAGAAGTGAAGAAATCGCCGATTTATGTTATCTTACAAAATATTCCACTGACCACAATCACACTGATTACTAACACAGTCGTAGCTGTGCATTTGATAAGGTGCTTGCGTCTCAGTTCAATGAACTGGGTTTATATTCTCGCCAAGGAGCATACGCAGCTAAGTTTCCTAATGTAATGTGCATATTGTTACAACCAATACAATTATTACTTTATTGTTGTTGTCGTTAAAAACATCGTGATAACACCTGCAAATCAAATTCAAATTCAAAATTCAAAATAAATTCCACTGGAGAACACTTTTTGAAGGTTACATGTAGGTTAAAATTTAATTTTACTTCCTAGTCTATGTACACCGCCTCGCAACGTTTCTAATTGCTGTTAAGGAGAAGAAGCGGCTAGAAACTCCCCAGCAACACGTCTAGCTAAAAAAATGCTTTATAGTCTCTTATTCTTTTTATATCTCAAGTTCTTTTTTATATAAGTTTTATACAGAAGTATGTTACAGAAAGACATTTGAAGAATTAGTGGAGTTGTAGCAAACAGTGCATATTCAATAAGACAGAGACACAATAAAAGTAAAGAAAAATATTACTATAGTTATAACAAAGACATCAATCTAGATAACTGATGTAATGTAACGAGTATACTGTTCAAGTCACTGAAATCTAGCGGCCCGAGCCCAATAGTGGGACTTTTATGAGTTGATAAATTACATACGCATTTCGTAGACTTTGAGTCGAAATGTGTATCAGCTTTGGGCATTCGCTCGAATAAGCATTAAGAGATATTTATCTATCATATACAACGTTTTTCTTATCAAAAGCGTCTCCGTTTTTAAGACCTTTTTAAGACCTTTGAAATAAATACTTAAAAAGCCAGGACAAGATCATGTGACGACATAACACTATGTACACGTTTTAGTAGAATGTAATTCAAGTAAAAGCTCTAATGCTCTGTACCTTCTTCGATCATTGATACCCTCTGCTAAATTTTATGTTACACATTTATTCGAGAACGAATATCGGTGTGATTAAGGCCATTCTACCAACCGGTATGTCGTGACGCTGGTTGTATGAACGTTGATGAGGAGAATGGCATGGCCATAATATGAATAGTCATAGGTAGTTCTGTTTCTAAAGCCTTCATCGTCGCACGCAATTCTGTTGCAGAAATTGCGCAACATTTGCCGGTTACGTTTAAATTTTGAACTGTTTGGTTTTAATCTGTGATTAGGGACTTGGGTTTTGTTAAGTATTTTACTATTATACTCTGGTAAGTTTAAAATAATATATATTATGTATATGCATAGAATATATAACTTTCGCAAAGACGAAATGGACATTATTTTATTAATTTCTAACTTTAGTTAATCTATCTATACTAATACTAGCGGCTCCGGCAGACGTCGCCCTGCTCTGAAAAAATTAAACTCTAGGTCCCGATCCCAACTCCACCTACCGGTTCCAATTGTGGATTTAAACCATCCGGAAACCCACTCAAACACACAAAAACAAAATCACCACAATCGATCCAGCTGATTAGGTGGATTCTAGAACCCGATCTCAGCGCCACCTACCGGTTCCAACGGGATAAAAAGTAGTATCTCCTGGTTCTAAGCTTCCTCCTCACCAATTTTCAGCCAAATCGGTACAGCCGTTCTTGAGTTATAAAAAGTGTAAATAACACGACTTTCTTATATAAATATATATTACAAAGAGGTAGTTTGTGAATTTTTGATTTTGTTTGTAGGAAGTTATTTCTTTAACTACTCAACTGATTTTAAAAATCCTTCTCCGGTAGAAAGCTACTTTATTCTTGACTGACATAAATAGGCTATATTTTTGATTGTGAGTAATAATATTTTTGATTTCTATAATGACGCCCATTGAAGTGGGCATGGATCAGCTAGTGCCTTATATACTTAATTATATTGGACTAGAGTTAATCATTTGTTATATTATGAAGTATTTTCTTATAAAATAAACCCAATGTATAACATTATAGTAGTTTTTGCTTTAAAACTTTAAAGGGTTATAAAGCCAGTGTGTGTTATGTATACGGATATATGTGCATAAATGCTTACAAAGACAAACAAACAGTATTCTTTAACTCATATTAGAATAACGTTACGTTTTACTATCATTTAACGAAATTTCTATTGCTGTAGTCGGTTGATAGGTATGTAGTGATTAAAATAAAAAATTACAGAATAATTTATGCTGCTGTGAACGAAGCTATTTAAACACGCTACCCATTGTCCTAAGGATTATTAAAATTATTATTCATAGTTAATACAACAATAGTAGTCTTAAGTAACATACTTTTTGCTGAGAACTTTGTTATTCATTCTAAAGAAGTTTTACTTCAAAATAAAGGAAAGGGGGGAGATAAAAGGGATCAGACAGGCGCAATAGGGTGGACCACCATTACCTCCACATTAACGGTTTTACGCCGATGTTCTTTGAGAGTGTGGTATTACATCGATCGTGCGGGCTCTGAATTAAATGCAGGCGTTTTGTGTGTAACTATATGATGCAACATATATAATATATATATATATATATATATATATATATATATATATATATATATATATATATATATATATATGCCTTTGTTTCTAAACAATACGACTATTTTTAGCTACTAGTGGTCGCCCAGTGGTCGAAATTCGATCATAATTAATTTAAATTAAAGGTTTGAACATTATTCTGTTGTCAGAGACTATACTTCTATAATCACAGATTACGCCAAGTCTACACTGTTAATTTGACTTTAACAATAAACAAAAGAGTAGGTATATATGCGTGCGTGTGTGTGTCAAATATATGGTAGTATGTGTAATGGTTCTTTTTATTGATTTAATGTATTTTTATACACAATTTAAAAAAAAATATAGCATTCTGCACTCCTTCTCCATATAAACTATAGGTGTGTGATATTTCATACTCCTCCGTCCGCTCAAGTTTCATAAAAAGGGGTAGAATGATTTTACATCACGTATTAATATAATGATTACTGTGTAATCAATGGGGGATAAGGGGGTTGGGGTGCATAGACATGTAACCGACGATTTGAATAAAATAAAAAAACGCTATTTAGGCGCATAATTTTAGAATTATTTTCTTAAAACCATCGATTTTTATACACATAGGTCTAAGTATATATATAAAGACCCCATTTGTCCCTGCGCCACAGTTCCAAGGAACATCCCTTACCATCTCCAACAGTATCGGGATTCTAGGCGTTGACATAACGAACGACGTGCAGTTTCGGGGTCACCTGGAAGGCAAGGCTAAACTTGCCTCAAAAAAGCTTGGTGTGCTAAGCCGGTCTAAGCAGTATTTCACGCCGCGGCAAAGACTTATGCTTTACAAAGCACAAGTTAGGCCGCATATGGAATACTGCTCACACCTATGGGCTGGAGCATCTGCTTACCAGAACGACCCTCTTGACTCCATCCACCGTCTTGCCGTTCGTATAGTCGACGATCCCATACTAACAGGCGGCTTAGAATCGCTTAGCCTTCGGAGAGACTTTGCGTTCCTCTGCGTATTCTACCGCCTGTACAACAGATAGTGTTCCAAGGAACTGTTTGATCTGGTGCCAACACCTAATTTTTACAACCGCACCGCTCGCCATCGACGGGATGTTCACCCTCATTTCCTGGAGCTCCCACGCTCAACTACGCAACGGTTCTCTAGAACGTTTAAACCGCGTAGGTACACCAATGATCTGGAGAGAACTTCCCGCCGAGGTTTTCCCTCTGCGCTACGACATGGGGTCGTTTAAGAAGGGGCGTTTAATTTCTTAGAGGCCAGCAACGCGTTGGCAACGCCCCTGGTGTTGCAAACGTCCATAGGCGACGGTAACCACCTTCCATCAAGTGGGCCGTTCGCCTGTTTGCCTGCCTGCAAACGCCTGCACTCATAGCAACGTAACTCAAATTGTTAATTTTAATAATATTTTTAAATCCACAGACAATCACACATACACAGACGTATGTAACATAAACTAAACAAACTACACTCGTGTTAATACGTAATATACAAGAGAAGCCGTAATTGATCCTAGATAACGCTGTAAATTTATTTATTAGAACTTAGTAATTAGTATTTGCATAACTTAAAACAAACGCATATATTGTTTATTATATTTTGCTTAGGTACTTTTGTTATTTACTTAAATATACGAATAACAATACTAAAAAACCGTGCCCTAGCCTCAGTACTCTATTTATACTCTTAAAGGATTGTAGGTAGAATACAATTCACTAATTAGGTTCACGTAGTATTTTCTTAAATTTTTGTAACCCTGTACATATAATATAACACCACGTTTTTAAGGTTTTAAACAATATTTTGTACAAATAAAATACCTCGCTTAAAACCGTATTTTATTATGATTAGGTTTAGTTAAGTTTTCTTCTTTGTATGAGTTAATAATATTGGCAAAGAGTTTTTAAAGATTAAAAGGTCATAGTGATTCATGTCCAACCACGTTAATGATATTTGATTATACTGAACATAGAGCAACGTCTAACATTCGTATTATGACTACAGAGTCATTTATAAGACAGAACAATAGACTCATCGTGTATTCTGGCCTACAAAGTAATTGCAAACAATAGATACCCGATAAAGCTGTACAGCTGAGTTTTAGGGTTGGCCACCGGAATGCTAAAAGTTTACATATATACTGTACTAAACGTATGCAAAAAAATGTAGAATCGGAGATTATACCATGTACTATAGAAATAATTTATGTACGTTGCGTCTAGCAATATATTATTCAACATTGTGGTATTGTAAGTAATATGTGATACTCTTAACAACAACACACAGAGTAAATATAAATGTTTTTTATCGTGGTGTCCATTATATAAGAACTGATTTGCAGTAATATGTTAAAACGTAGAAAAGATAATTTTTCTTAAGTTTTCGCGACTTGTATACATAATAAAAATACGTTTTAAAGGTTTTAAGCGCGCAAAATCAAATAAATTACCGCGCTTAAAACCGTTAAAACGTAGTTTTGTTACGTAGAAAAGATTTTAAACATAAATAAATAAATCGGCAAACAAAGACACATATTGTATATCGCCAAATTAAGCAAGTTACGCTTTTGTTATGGGTAATATACAACGTACTACTCGACTCTGGGGCTGATCCCAAATACCCAGACCATAGTAAATAACGGAGAAAATACGTTTCCCAAAATTACTATACTAGGAATCGAACCCGCAGCCTCTGCGTTGCAGCGAGGCAGGCCGGCAAAGGCTTAGTCCGCTCAACCACAGAGGCCAAAACATTTTATAATAATGTTTTGCAAGCAAATTATTAAAAGTTTGAGACCGTGCAAAGTATTAAAAAAAAACAGAAAGAAACTCGTCCTAGAGTACGATGCGTATACTTCGCACCAAGGCGAGATTTAACTCTAGGACGATGATGCATTGTAATACTAAAAACCGGTATCAGTCTATTATTTAAATTTGTTAGGAAATTTCTGGTACATTAGTTATAACATGATATTAAGTTTACTTAGATGTTTCTTTGTCCCATTTTCATATCTATATGATCTGTTATTTTTTTTCAATTTGTTTAAAAAGTAACCTCTAATATCAGAAATTCAAACTATACTGTTTATATCGAACCAGAAGCTTTGTGTGAGTCAGATGCACGTATTGATTTTTCCAATTTTTTTATACTTAGGTTGACATGCAAAAGTTCTACACGTGTATTATTTTCCTCATAATAGCTCCTTGTCTGTGACTCACAAACTGATACTGATGGAAGTTGTTCATAAATATTTATTTTAAAGTAATCACATCTTGCAACGTGTTGTGAATAATTAAGTTTTTATTATTTGACATTAAAATTTGTTGTACTTCTTTTGTTTTATCTTCTTCCTTAATAAGAAGATTCATGTATTATATCATATTAACGTCTAACTATATGTAACTAGTGGTCGCCTAGTGGTCGAAATTCGACCATAATTAATTTAAATTATAAGTTTGAACATTATTAAGGTTCTGTTGTTAAAGACTATACTTCTATAATCACAGATTACGCCAATGCGAAACTGGTAATTTGACTTTAACAATAAACAAAAGAGTATATATATGCGTGCGTGTGTGTGTCAAATACATGGTAGTGTGTGTTCTTTTTCATTGATTTGATGTATATTTTTGCATAATTAAAAAAGAAAATAGCTTTCTGCACTTTCACTTTCTGTATATAAATTATAAGTGTGGCGTCATATTCCTCCGTCCACGCAATTTGTGTAAAAAGGGGTACAAAATTTTTGCTTCGTGTATTAATACAATGACGACTAGTTATATTATATATACAGTCAATGTGTTCTTCACACATTGGTCCGTTGAGCCGGATATGAACCAGCCACCTAAGGCTAAAAGGTTTTCCAATTCAAATTCCCCACAAATTAAGAGACTTAAACAATAAGCAATTAACACTTTAGTTCAAATAAAAAGAATATACTACGTTCAGATTAGATGTATTATCCAAAATAATTAATGTTTATTATAATAATAACATTTGTAAACATCTATTATTTGTAAACAGTCGCTGTTTCGAACCACAAAAGCGACGTCCCGTGAAATCAAAGGGTGTTAAACAACCCTTACACGCAAAGCTGGAGGTAATGAAATAGCGTACATCGTCGTAATTAATAGATATTAATATTGAACGTCTTTGTTTGTTTGTTACTTACAACTATTGTCCAGTCAAACAGAAGTAGAGCTTTCGAATTTACTTTGAAATTAATAGTGGTTTTAAAGCATAATTACTTTGTACCTGAAAAGCATTTTACTGTAACTCCAAAATACGCATATTATAGAAGAGCCGATTAACGATTGAGCGCAAAAGCGCCTTGTCCACGATAGATTTAAATAACGGAGAGCGACTCTCATAGGGCATTCTAGAAAGTGTACACAGCGAGACTACCCTAGCTAGAGTATCACTATAGTCTACGTAGGCACGCTCGGCTACTCTCGGAAGGCGTCGTGAACGCAGGTACGAGAGCGAGACAAGCCATACGAATAGAGAGCTCTCGAATTATCTACATGCCTTATTCAGTCTAGCTAGGGCAAGGTCAATCTTTCTTCAGCAGTTATCGCTTTTCGCATCACAGTATCTCGTTTTTCAATTTTTGGCTTGATAAGTTCTAGAAGAAACTGAAAATCTGACGGCGCTACGCGAAGGAAATTTCTATAAAATATTACATCTTTTGCTTTCAATTCTTGTATTAAATTACCATATGCTCCTTGTTTTGATCGATCTAGTATCTATTGTTTAACCTAGCAGCTTCGTTTAACCTTTTTCTTATTCTTCTTTTTTAATAACAAAGATACCACAATCGCAGCAGTTAAGCGTGCCCGCGACATGCTTTCAACTTAGAGCTACGACTGAGAGTCTATATCGTGACTGAATATCTAGTCTACGGCTAGTGTAGTGTACGCAGGCCAAAATGTCACTATGAAAGAGCTACGCTACGATAGGGCAAAAAACTGCAATAGGGCACTCTAATGATCTCTACATGTACGTAGAAATTAGAGTATAGATTAGATTAGTCTCCAAGCTGTCTAGCTCTATTCTCGCTCCGTGGACGAGGCGCTTTACGCAAGGTTTCTAGACTGACGGTCTTCTGTCGAATACATTTCGAAAAGTGTTCCACAGCATGAACATAACTGCATGGACTTGTTCTCCCATCCCGTTTTACTATTGGAAAACTGGTACCGTTTACGCCACTGTTATATCGCGGAAAGACCGCGAGTCAGGACTAAGCGTTTCGCGTTATATATTCTAGTGCGCACTGCCGAAGAATGGAATATTTCGCCAAAGTCTGCCTTGTTAACAAATATAATCTAGGAGATTTCAAGGCACGAATGAATAGATATATTTTAATATATAAGCGCGCTGCATCTTAGATCGCTTCATAACATTAGGTGAGCGGTCAAATGCTGACCTATGTGAACATATAAATGTCTAGCAACCTATGAATTTCTACTGTTGTGAAATCAAACTAAAAGTAGTTTTATAACTTTATATTTTCATTTTACACCTTGAATGATGATAATGATTTAATACCTTGATTTTATAAGTTGCTATAATCTGCTCTCCTATAAAATGCACATTTTACATATATTGTAAATTTCATAAAACTACGTTTTAACGATTTTAAGCGCGGTAATTTATTTAATTTTGGTTATTCCGACGTTTCGGCCGCTTTTGACTTGCCATGGTCACGGAAGACAAAGATTGTGTGTAATTGTGTGTGTGTGTGAAGACAATTGTCCAACGAGTATTGTTAGAGTTTTATTTAGCCTACAGCCAACTTGTTCATTTTAATTATTTAGTTTTAATTTTGTTTAAGGTTATTATTTACATTACATTAAATTTCTTTGACACTTGATATGTGATCAACTAAACTCTTACTCCTTTGCCCCATCGCCTCAATTTCTCTGTTGTGTTCTGAAACGAAGTGTGAAACTGAAATTGTGATAAATTTATTTATTTAGTGGCTAAGGCGTTTGCTTTCATTCCAATGGCGTAAGTTAGAAGCCTGACCGAAAAAGAATATACTATGTAGACAGTTGTTTTACCTATAATAATAACAGCCCAAAAATGTCCCACTGCTGGACTCGGGCTTGCTATTATAAGGGAATGGACAGCATACCCACCAGCCAAGCCGCTTTGGCTAACAAGGTGGCTTAGCAGTTTTGACACATCGGTTATCTCGTTGTGGAAGTTGCATCACACTGTTTTTCTTCACTATTGTTAGGACGTGGTAATTGTAAAAAAAACTTGGTTTAGGAGTTTTTTGCTAGTATCTTCTTCCTAGGCCGTACTATTTTACTATTAAAACAAATTGGGGACTCTGGACGCAATATAGGACCTTACAAAGCCTGACGACAATAAATCTTAGGGTTGGTAATGAAAGCTATAAATCCAGGATAAGGTCAAATTCAAAATAACTTACCGATCTGCAGGGAATAATATTTTATAAGAAAACATTTCGTTCGTTTAAATCCATGAATTCCCGTGTAAATGTTCAGGAAACGTAAGAGTACAGTAAAATTAAGTGTTCTCACATAACCACACACGCGCAGAGGTGCTCAATATCAAATAACGTAGCGGGTAATGCTTAGCATACGTAATGGGTTTAGTCGTTTTTATTATTCCCCTTGAGCTTTAATATTGTCTTGGTCATGACTACTAGTAATATATGTATAGGTTATGTGCAATGTTATTATCGTAAAATGAGTTTGTTGGGCAATTTTTATGCTTGTTGCTTCTTCACAGTCTCTCAAACCACTTATCATGAAATCATTAAATTACATATTTTTATTTTTAATATAGCACACAATTGAACACTTTTAAATTAAGTGGTTTATGCTTGTGTAACGACAATGGGCAACTGGTCGATTCAGTAACACCGAGACTAAAATAAATACTATTAAAATTTAATTTAAGTAATAGAAATTCCGATTTTTGTGAACCAAATAGGCTATAGCACAAAATCCATTGTTAGAAAAATATCTTTCGTTTATGAAGAATAGTGATAGAAACTGGCAAAATGAATAAAACAAGAAAAAGCGCTCGGCCCTGATTGACATAACTGGGAATTTAAAACAGTGAAATAATAAATTTATGTAATATGATAATGCACTCTCACGTATACCATGGATTTCTGTTTGCAACACTGTAATAATTAAGCAAATAATTCAGAATAATTATACAGTTTTACTACTGAATATATTTATCTTTCATTCATGAGATTAATACATGTTGCCGGTTATTGGTGCGTACAATTAGGAGGATGTTAAAGGCAATTTTGTATAGGTGTATTATTATATACATTTACTGTGATGGATCTATTATCTCATAACAGTGAAGTCAGAAGTGTGTGAAGTATAAATAAGAGAATTAAGAAATTAGGAAACAAATTGTGTTTGTGTTCAGTTCACACGCAGTAGAAGTGAAACGTCAGAGTATATACGCACAGATAATACTTCTACTTTTATAAAATACTAGCTGTCCCGGCAGACATCGTCCTGCCAGGAAAAGCTTCAATTGATATGCCGACAGCAGCGCCACCTACCAGGTCCGATTGTGAACCAACTCAGAAACCTTCTTTGGCTCATGCACAACAACTTTGCTAAAGATCATCACATAATCAGATGTATAGTTTACGATTCTATAAAGGACATACAGACAAACATTCATTTTTATATATATAAAATATAAATATAATGCGTTTAGCCTACATTCGCCAACATAGTAAAATTCAAAATAAATTTCACTGTTTTAATCTAAAAAAAAATTATTATCAGTTTTATTTCGGTCCAAATTGGACCTAAGTTCAATCATCGGTCTTATTGACTATCTACTCTGTGCTGCACAATGTAAACTCGTATCTCATTCTCTCGCATGCTTAGTTCCATAGATTTCTGTGTTTGTATATTTTTAGGGTCGCTTTTACGTTTCATCGAATTTTAAATCACGTTTCTAAAGAAATTTCACCTCAAAAAAATCCTAGGACTTCAAAGCCGATGTTCCGGATGCAGATTGTTATCGATTGTAACCAGCCGTCGTTGCTTCTCTATTAATTAATTAGTAAGGGAGTGTCTCTACGGCACTCGTCGCAAAAAATTTCGACAAATCACAAAGTTCGCACGAGAGATCAATCTTAATCTTTATCTTTACAAACATTAAGTTAGTAGTAGCATAAGCGTGCTGAGATGATAATGTTGAGATGAATTTGTGATGTTGCAAGAATGGATAGGATAAGAAATGAGTACATAACCATTGAAAGTTGCTGACTGAAACTGACTCGTGACTGAAAAATTGAGAGGAAGAAAGCTAAGGTGTTATGGGCATGTGATGAAAAAGGAAAGTCACGTGACACAAATAAGGTTAAGTATATTACAGTAACCCACGGGCTCTGGTATCAGGTGAACAATCTCATGGCTTGTGTGCATATATGCAAACATACATACATACATAACTTCACGCCAGGTCCCTTGCGGGGTAGGCACGAACAACAGAGCGCCATAGAGGCTTATTCCTACACACCTTACTTTTTTCTGTGACATTCATTGCTCTTGTCATGCACGCTCGTCTTAAGGCTCCTGACATCACCTTCTGCTTATACACGGTCAATTTGATCATAGAAGGTGTGTCGTGACCTTTCGCGACTTCTGCATCCATCCACTTTTGCATTGTATATCTGTTTAGTCATTCTTCCATCATTCATTCTTTTCACATGCCCAAACCACCGGAGCATTCCTTTCCTTACCTTCACCCCGACACTCTCTTTCAGACCAACTCTCTTTCTTACTTCGGTATTACGAACGCGGTCCGCGAGCGTCACTCCGCAGATTTTGCGCAGTGCTCGCATCTCGACCGCGTTTACTCTACTTTCATGCTCTCTCTTTCATACCCAACTCTCGCTTCCATACGTGAGCGTAGGTACCAGCACCGCGTTGTGTATGGCAAGCTGGGCCTTCTGGCTGAGGTTCTTAGCGCCTAGAAGTTTACCTAACGCTCCAATCACACTATTCCCCAAATATGCAAACATAAGATACAATATTTAAAATGGGCGATAAAATAGTTCGTGTAGATTCGTAAAGTAAGAACGTATGCGGCTTAATCTCCCAGCATGGATTAACTGATAACGCGTAGGTTGCAGAATTTGGTGAAGGCTTCATATTGGATGTTTACTACACATTTATGAGTGATTAATTAATTACAATTATAGATTTGGATGATTGATTGTGATTACGTTATGTATTCCCAATCTAAGGAAAATATGCGTGGGTAATATAGAGCGGACAATTTAAGCAGATGCAAAACACCTAGACCAAAATAAATAACGTAAATTTCATATGACATTTATGCTGCTTCCAGAATCTATTCATCTATCCTAGCGATCTAGTGAACTTGGCTTTACCAAATCTACAAATAAAATTTACAAAATATTTACCGAATCTAGTCTTTCAGACTGGCTTTTAACTTTAATACCTATGTTTAACTTAGCAAATTATTCCTGTATTTTGTAAAATTTAAGAAAAATTGCAATTTTTGCAAATTGTAGGAAACTAACCCAAGTAAATGTCGTGAATTAAACGGTAAATTTTGCCATATTAGGATTTTTTAACTTTAATTGTAAAGATAAAAAATAATAATGTATGTTTCCACTATTTATGCGAATCACAGCGATTTGGCGTGCGTAAAATCAGGTTCTTTCTGGCAATTCAAAAGGCTATGGGGTATGCATGGCATTCAACTCGGTAGAGCTCTTCTTTGGAGCATATCTCATGCGTGCTCAATTGGGTTGAGATCTGGCGATTGAGCAGGCCAGAACGTAGATGCGAGTATCAGCAAGAGTGCGTGTTATTACTCTAGCCGTGTATGGACATGCATTGTCGTGCATTAGTCGAAACAAATCACCCAACTGGCTTCCCGAAGGGATATTCACGTCTGAGTCCAGTCAGTCCTCTCCGCATAAATCTGAGCATTAAGGTTGCCCCTAATTCAAATGAGATTGGTTCTTCTACCGATCCCAATATCAGCCTAAACCATTATTGTTTCACCTCCATATGAGTGAACTTCCTTACAAAATTTCAAACGTTTTTGATGTCCAGACGTCCTCCAAACTCGATTAAGTCTTGTATTCGGCCTCACACCGAAACGAGCTTCATGAGAAAAGCAAAGACAACGCCATTCTTCTTCCTCCTAATTTCTGTGTTGGCGAACCTATTATAAACGACGTGGTGCTATAGGTGAAACTCTCAGCGACCATCGGGAACGCAGACCCACTACATGTAAACAATTTCAGATGATTTGATCGCTTATCGGTAATGCTGAAGAGCTGTGGAGCCTCGTAGCCAACATCATGGCACGATTCCGTCGAGGAATATTTTGAATGTACCGGTCATGTCTGCGAGTGGTGATGCGAGATCGTCCTCCATGTCGCTCGGCCACGCTGCTCGTGATACGATAGCGTGTTTAGAGCCAGCTTATGACGCTCTGTCTAGTACCGAGAGCGACAGCCACAGTACGTTGCCTGGAACCAGCTTGCAACATTCCGTACGTGCGTGTATATTTGCATATGTGTGTGTGTGTGTGTTTTTGTGACTGTGTATGGATGTGTGTGTGCGAAGGATAAGGATGTTCTATGTTCCTGCCTTTTCTGTTAATGTGTCTACCATAAATTGTTCATTTAATATGTATGTGGTGAACAAAAACCATTTTCTTTTCTCTGTCTTCTTATATCACTATTTTCTTTCACGCTACCAGAGCCCCAAGTCTGTTATTAGAATAGCATCAGAATAGTGAGTTACTTGCATTCTAGCGTTACTAGAGTGGTTAATATTGTATGTAAAAGCAACCATTGTGCGCCAGTGATTAAGCATTCTCACAGTGTTTCAATAGCAGGTTTGAGGTCGAATTAGATATAAATAAATGCCTAATAATTTTTATCCAATTACAAAACAATTTCATATATATTATACCAGATAATGGAACGGTTACTACGGGTTTCAACAAGGGTACCGCGAACTAATTACCGCATTATCCACTCCATAATCTCATTTGTAACACACGTCATCAATGCCTTAAGGTTTATGGGTGCCGGCTATACATTAACACCTGCAGATATTACGTTACATTAATCAAGTTATGCTAACGATGGATATCGGAAGTTAGGTAGTGACAGACCACAACCCGCTTGCACAGATTGTTATCCGATATACATATAACATACATATATCATCATCCGATATAACAGCTTTGTATATGTAACACATATATTGAGATATTATTTACGTTATGAATTATACGATTTATGATTCAGTGGTTCTACTAACTTAACTACAATTACCTTACAGTGATTGATTGTTGTATGTATTTATAACGTAGATTATACTAATCCTATTGTTAACATCTAACGCAAATTTCTTTGAGTTTTTGAATTAAATATATAATCTTATAATTATTTATTTAAATAAACCAATTAAAAACGTAAAGGTTAAATGTGAACGTTGTTTGTAGAAGTTCTTCGAGGTATTGATAATGAATAGATTTATCTTGAAAATTTCGGATATTTGTACTGTTGACAACTGGGATAAATATACGATAATAAAAAAAAATCTGCAAAATTCTACGGGATACAAAAGAGAGACGGATGGATTGATATGGGCATTTTGTAAGAGTTAGTTTTGCGCCTAAACGGCTATAGCACATTAAAGCAAAGTCCATTAAATCAAGTGAAAAGTAAAGAACAATCAGTGATAAAGCACTATTCCAATATTCCGCATTGCCGCACTAATGCTCTTTAATACACCATAGTGTGCATTTGGATGCTCGGGATGCTGGTCCGAATGGCTTTTGCTGCATAAGGCCATCCGAGCGTTTTGTAGTCAACAGATATGACTAATGGGTCTCACTCTTGCATGAAATTGCTATTTTCGTAATAGCTAATGACTTTTCAAATGATATATAAATATATGTATGAACGTTTACAATTATTTAAGTGAAAGCTTATTTAGGCACCTTGGGCTCTTTTGGAATGGGGAAATAAGCACTGGAGTCGAATGACCGTCACACTCAGATAAAAAGTTTTTACTTCTGACTGCACGTCAGAAGTAAAAACTTTCTGACAGATTTTTTTATAGCGTTTCGTATTTTTTGGGCTGAAACAGAACCCTTATCGTTAAGTCCGACCATCTGTTTACCATCTGTCTAGTTGTTTATGTGCACCACAGTAATTTTTTTCATAAATGATTGGGATCTCTAGGTATATAGTTATTATAGTATTGTATTCTATAATAAAAAATGAGTATTGCAAAAAAGTAAAATTAGTGGTGACCAACGTAAATCAACAAACGTAACTAAAGACTGAGAAAACATTAGATACTGGGTACTGTTGAATAAATCTTAAAAATTTTAACAACGATGTTTCTTAATGATTTCACTATTTAAGTCAATAGGTGGCGCTTTTCGATTCGCTTTCAAAGTCTTAAATAGTGTTTCCTCTCCCTGTAACTTTTGAACTTTACAGAATAAAAAGTTATAGAAAAATTCAGTGCTAGGAATTTTAAAACACTTAAGAAAAATATTTTTGATAAGACCTATTTAATACTTTTTGATCTATGGGGTATTTTTAGTAATATTTTTTTAGGAATTCTTTAGCCAAATGACAAAAGTAATGGATATTCGTATTCTCTACCTAATTCTTTACTGTACATTAACTGAGACACAGTACAAACAGTTTTGTATTTCTAAGTTTTGCTGTGTAAAGGTTGAGGATTGTGTTAAGCAATAATGCCATTGTGTCATAGCGACGTTAAATTACATTTTACATCATATACTCGAGTATTTTGTAACAAAGTTAATCGTTCTTTGATTACACATCTTTTGTGTTTTTACTTAGTTGGTTGAATTATTTTTTCGAGGTGAAGACCAGTTTATACACATTGCATTGTTTGGGGATTTGCAGTAGGGTAATTTTAGACCTTCCCACCTATGCTAGAATTCTCACTAAAGCAATCAGGTTGTCCTTATTTCGTCATGGGCTGAAAGTTGGGGAGTTAGATGCTTTGCCAACTCCGTGACGTCTTTCGTCGAATCAATTATAGTGATTGCTTAGTAAGATTTATGACTGTGGTTTAATATATTGTTATATTCATGTTTGTATATCTCCTTAGTAGATCACAAACCATATAAATGGCCCAGATTTTTAGAGGGCTTACGTGGGGCTATGGGCAGGCCAACGCGTAGACACCCCTAACAAGTTTGACCTAAATGTGGCGTGACACTCACCGGCGAGTATTCTTCTCTGCACCATATAAAACTCAAGGACAAGCCCCGGGCAGTGCAAGACTATCATAGGAAATGAGAATAAAAGATACTAGGCTATAATGAACTGCTAGTGGAACTAGAGATCTGGAGCCATGGGGAATATAGCATCTGCCTGTCGCAATATTCAGGAAACATGGCAAACTGAGCAGGGAGTGAATCGCCACTCTCGGCATGGGTTTCAAAAAATGCCGTATTACATTGATGACAGGCGACATGGGTGTGTGCGACTAAGAGGTGTGGAGAGGTGGGCTGCCGGTTCACCAAAGCTATTTCCAACGTTATTCCATTTATCACTTCCACCCCTGGAGCATGATTCTTAGCTCTAACGATCTCTACTCCGTGCTGGCTGGCTAAGGCAAGCACGAAGGCGGAAGCCTTGTCGTGGCTCCCTAGAGTCAAGTCCCAGGTTTCGCTACTCACCTAAGGCTTTGCAACAGCCCTTTGTGTGTAATATTCATTTTATTATTTTTCACAGCCTAAGTGGAGTATAGGTTTTAGAAAAAAATTATATATGTAACTTACATTGTAGATGGGATTCATATCCCATCTACAATGTAAGTTACATACATGTTCATACATGGGACACTTTTTATCCTGGAAAATGCCAGAGTTATCTTATCGTGAAGTAAAGTTTACAAAGGTGTAGTTACAGGACAAACGGTAGTGATACAAAATCATTCTTTTTATAGTTAGTAATAAAAAATATGATTTGAGTCGTGAGTTTTATATTATTTGGAATAACATTAAAATCACGGATCTTGCAATGTCTGCGATTAAAATAACTACTTCATTAAAGTCCATACACATACATATGCATAAGCACTTTAATAAAGACGAATAAAGTTACCTGCTGTCTGGAATAAATAATATTAGTTATACCAGATTTCAATTAGCACTTTTGGTCTTTTATTTTTAAGCAACAAAACACAATATAATTACATTTATAAACTTGAATCACCAGTTGTAATTTTTTATAATTTCTATATTTATTTTCCTTATTATACAATAATAATATCTGTATAATAGGTGCGATGACGTAAAGAGGCCAATGGTGAAAGTATCACTTAAGATTAACGAACGCAGAACTGGCCTGATGCAATAGTTGGAGTAGCGTTTTGCTAATATCTTGTGAGTAATACCTTTATTAGGGTTTATAGGGTTTAGTATTCTGGCAAAAGCGAAATCCTTTTATACTGTTATGTCCATTCGGTTATACGTGTTATGTTACGGATGGCATTGAGGTAATCGTGTTTCGTAAGATTACTTAAGGGTTTCGATAGCCCTTTTCCTCCTCCCTTTATTTCATCATCTCTATCCCATCCTCCTATTACAATCCCATATCGGATCCTCTATATCCCATTCATCCCTATTCCCATCCTTTTTAGTCTATCCGGCTGGCCACGCGTTGGTTTCGATCCTGGTGTTGCAAACGTCTCTAGGCAACGATAACCATTACTCTGAGCTGGGCCGTAGGCATCTTTGCCAGCTTCGTTTAAAAAAAATGTCACAGTCATTTTTCTCGAATTAGTGAGTCTGTATGATGAGCCGTTTCGAAGGAGTGCAATCACAAAAACCGTGACTTGAGATTTTTAAATATTAGATATGCCGCTATCCAATGCTGTAGTGAGCTGTTAGACAGCGTAAAAAATTAATATTGCGGCAAAGTTGCCAAAAACGTAATCGAGGGTAAATTTTTGTTTTTCAATAATCTATCTAAATATCTCCTTTACATTATGCTTCCTTACACGGTAGTGAGCAGGATAGTGATGAGATTTGAAGGTTTGGTAATCGCGCTACCCTCTTCTTTCACCAATTTCTTGTTTGTTAATAAGGAAGAGAGTCTTTATGTTTACTTCCGCGGTAAACGAGGGGTAACCTTTTATCTTACTTTATTTTATTTTTAACTAGCTGTCCCGGCAGACGTCTTCCTGCCTGGAAAAGCTTCAATCGATATGCCGACAGCAGCGCCACCTACCGGGTCCAATTGTGAATCAACTCAGAAACCTTCTTTGGCTCATGCACAACAACTTTGCTAAAGATCATCAAATGTATAGTTTACGATTCTATAAAGGACATACAGACAAACATTCATTTTTATTTATAAGAAGAAGAAGATGTGTATAGATGCGGAATTTTACACTCTTCGGTGCATCCAATTCGCTTCAAACGGGGTCTAAAAGATTTCCCATTGCGTATAGATTATAAAATATTATGGAAATCAGCAAAGCTATCCAGTGATTTCCTATTCGAGACCGGTTCAAAGTGAATGGTACGAAAGAATTTTCCTAATTTTCCATGTGTGACCCCGATCATGGCTCATTGAAATTCGGACAAAGACTAATTTCCATGGGTCGGCCCACGTTCCGAAATTATTCTCTGATCTCATGAATAAAGGGCTCGGATGTCTTCGAGGCCATTACGATTTCTACTTGTAGATGCTATGAGAACGGGATAACTATTTGAACTGGATTTTTTTACAATAAAATTACGTTATTATGATTTTAAGCGCGGTATATTATTTGATTATTATTCAGAAGTTTCGGCCTCTTATCAGTAGCCGTGATCACGAAAACAAAAATGCCAAATGTCACTGAATATTTTGTTGAAGTTATTCTTAAGTCTATCCCTAACATGTTCATTTTACTTACTTACGTTTTAATTATGATTATATTTTACTCTATGGAAGCTTAATTTACCACCGCTTTGCAACATGTTGTAGCTTGAGGAGAAGAATCGGCGCAAGGAACTTTTCAGAAACATGCCTTGCTTTAATAATTTTAATGAACAAGTTGGTGGGTAGGCTGAATGATATCTTTAACATTACTTATTCACACTTGAGATGCTTCTCTTCCGCTATGCGTTGAAATAAAAATAAAATTAAGTACCGTTCGTAGTTTTATTATGTTTACTAGTCGCGAAAACTTAAGACAATATGGATGGATTTTTTGAGATAATATTGACAAACTGATTAACCTGCTAGTCTAGTGTCTACTGCAACCTGCTAGTCTGCTATTGCTAGTAACGATACACGTCTATGTCCGTGTATTATTCTTTTATTAATCTGGAATTTAATGTAGATGAGAAGGTATGTAATAACTTCGACACATGTTCTGTTTCAATAATATTCTTTCTGCTTTTTATTAAAATAACATAAATATTATAAACTTTTGTTGAATGAATTGTGTTGTTGGGTTAAATTTTCTTCATTGTAGAAGAAATTTTAACCCAACAACACAATTCATTTATTAATGTACATTATGTATTAACTTTATAATTCCTAAAGATTATAAGTGGTATAATGAACCTAGGTCTACCGTTTTCTATGAATGAGGTGTTTGTCAGATCCATAGTGCGAGGTAGACCAATTCTTTAATCATGTGAAGAGTCAATGAATTATTTTATACAATTACGAGTATTGCCTAAAAACGGACTATGCAATATTCCGTTTTTAGACACTAATCCTCTGAGTCTTAATTATAATGGTGTCATTAAATACTCATCAGCTAAAATTGCAATAGTTAATATTAACAACATTAATTACAGGTAAACCAATTATGAGTGCTTACATAAATTCAACGAAGCAAAATTGAGCAATGACTAAGGGTCACACAGAACATTCAACTCGCTTTAGGTCTTAAGATATTTTAAGGCAGAGGTATAATTAAGTAGGGTTTGTATAAAATATTGGCTTAGGACGATTTGAGCTCATGATATAATTAAGATAATAAATATTTAAACACCACCTAACAAAACAATGAGAGGTACTACATTAATTTTAAATATGGTTCAAATAGATTTAACAATTCAAATCGTCATGATCCAAGAGCCTCTATTTGCCTTATAGCCCAGGTTCTGCCCTTAAAATACTTTTTTACACTTCGAATTGTGTTTGGCATTCTTCATTCTGAAATCATTACACTAGCATAATTTTAATCCCTGATGCAGTAAATTTAGCACTTTTGTTGGATCTATCTTCTTTACAGATTTATGTTATGTCATTACTATACATTTATTCTACACCATGACTAGTCTGTATTGACCAGTATAGACAACTCTCTTACAATTTTTTTATTCTATCACGGATATAGAAAACTACTGTGAATGCTAGAATTTTTAGAGTGGTCTCTCCGGGTGGTTCCACATCTCCGTGATACTCAGTTCTGCTTGTGTTGCCCAAGAACAAACCACACTTAATAGTGTACAAAACCCTTTTGTTTCCCCTCTTCTCGCTAGACACATAGGTTTGCTGCAGGAAAATTCTTTTAGGATTAAGCTTGCCTTTGCACATTGCCACTATTTCATAAGTTTATATCAAAGTTTTTGTGTACAATAAAGAATAAAGAATCTCTACTCATGTATTAACTAGATGGAATTAAAATAGCTCTCTAGTTAAATTTCGTATATTGCTTTTAATTTTATTAGTTCTCTTTAATATTCTCAATTGTTCCTAATTTAATAGTAATAATCTTCAGTCTTAATAAGAAAATATTTTCTGAATATTTAAAAGACTCGACATACTTTATAAAAGAAAAATGAATTTGATTTAAGTTGAAAATTTCTATTACAGTACGGGCTTTGTTCACCGCAAGCTATGAAAGGCATCACACCTATTTCATTTTAAAATGAAAATTTGACTTTAATCTAATAGTAGATAATAACTCAACAATCTTCTGTTTTCCCAACTGTTGATTTATAAACTGTCACTTTCTTCATACCTTTTCTCAATCCTTTGGGGTAGGCACAGTTGGTCTTTTCCGTCTATAATTTTCTTTTATGGCAAACATTTTCTTTCAAACCATATACTTTCATCTCAATGTTAGAAATCAAATTCAAATCTTTTATATGAAGTAAGTTCGATTGGAAAACATTCTTCATGATTATACTGTTACATATATCAATCCATCTCTTTTGTGGGCTGTCATAATTTTATAATTTTTAGCTAACATAGCTCGTTCCATAGCCTACCGTGCTCTGAGCTTTATAAGAGGTATTTTAAGAAAGGTGTCATAACATTTTGTCGAGGCGGAACGCGATGGTAACCACTTTTCAACATGTGCATTTTTTATCCATGCAGGAACGGAGAAAGAATACAATTTCTTGCGGCCGGGTGGCCTGTCGTAAGAGGCGACAAAACAACCCACAGCCAAGTGGTAGGGTATTTGCCCGACTGGATGGCTACCACCCCTGATCTAAAGTATGTCGTCATAACACTTAACCTTGAGTTGTGTCCCGGCATTAGTGACCAGATTCCAGTCTCCCTTAAGAGAGCAGCAGCGCATTTGTAGCACCTTTGGTGTTTAAGTGTCCATAGGCGACGGTAACCGCTTTCCATCAAGTGGGCCGTCTGCCTGTCTTCTGAGCTCCTGCAATAAAAAATAAATAAAAAAATGTGCGCCGTTAGACTATCTGCTGTTCAACAGTAAAAAAGTAATAAAAAGAAGCACACTTATTACAAATTTAAATCTGTGTGGCCTATATTCTATTGACCTTATTTAAAAATGAGTCTTTAAGATTTTTTAAATCTAGCTATTTTCGACACGGCATTTATTTTTCTAGTACTCGTTTAGATATACATATGTATTGTCACTTATACATTTTTTTTAAATACGAATGTGAATACGTGTTACAATAAATCCTAATATTTTTACATATAACACACACACAGAACATGCGTTAAATGGCATCTTATCATTTAACTTTTAAAATTACATAACATAAATAATTTTAATTACTTTTCAATCAATAAAATTAATGCGCAATTTGACTTCTTATATTATTAATTTGTATCTAGGTATTTATAATGTCATAATTAGTTGTGTTCGTAAAAAAATACGTGATTGCGACTTTTTGTAATTTTATATAAAGTAATGTAGTTGATTTGACTGTCCACTTCCCTATTTAACATTTTGTATAAAAGACAATGTCTACTATATTTTATCCATAAATTGAACTCCATATAGTGAATCATATCATCATTTAATTTTTTGCTTTATTTTCTTTTGTCAAGTCTAGATTACACTTTTTATATCTAATTGCTTACAGTTTTTGTTTTAATTTTAACAACGAATTAATAATCTACTATTTATTATTTTCAGGTAAAATGAGGACAATAAGTATATCAGTATTTGTGGTGCTTGTGGCGAATGTTTATTCGGTAAGTTATAAGTATACCTCATATTAAAAGTTAAGTTTAATATCTATTATACTTTTTTCTTTGGGTAATCGATATTCACTGTTAGATGTAAGCATTCCTAAGTCTGTACCACATATCCTTGTGAAACGCTTTGCACAGCAGCAACATCCAGTAGCAATCTTTGACGATCCTGTGCAGATTGTTAATGCACGACGACTTCCTACTCTCTCTTCTCTCTAATCTATATTATGAAAGAAACATAAAAAATGATTAGAGCCTACATTTTTATAAATTATTCATACTTGCTAAAATTTAATAATATATAATTGTAGTATTTTAAATAATGGACTGTTCATAGTTAAATGAGCTATTAAGTAGATTATATCATTAATTATTCAAGTATACATGCCATTAAATGCACTTCATTTTGTAAAAGTCTTGGTAGTTGAATGCAAAATGTTTTACTGTTCGCGTCATAGGAATACGAGTTGGTATCGAATTCGAAGAGTGTTCATTGTTTATGCAGTTTTTTTATCTAATGCGCCTAAAAAGGGTGCAGTCTAAGCCCAGTGTTGGGACTTTTAATAGCTGATATTATACTTGTTATAAGGTCTAATATTTGTTTAATTAGAATCGGTAAAGAATTAAAAATATATAAAAATAATATTGTAAAAGTAGCGAATATTCGCTTCAAAAGTTTGGTTTGGTTCAAAAGTTGCCCACTTGCAGCCACGTGTCACTCAAATTGGCAATACAATCAAACTGGAATCATAACTTTTGACGGTTTTGATAGTCTGTAAACCGTCTTGGCTTAATATTGAATCAATCTTGAATTGACTGAGACTGATTAAATGTGAATTTGAGATACTACGGATATTATTTTTTTAATCCTCTCTCCGGACGAACGGGATTGTCCGGGCTTTTTGCTGTTTTCGGGGTTTTTATATTTTAGTTTTTATTCTCTTTTTTCTTAATGTTATTTTTTGCTCTTTAATTTTTTATTGCTGTTTTTCGCTCTTTTGTTTTCTCTTTGTTGTCTCCAAATTTTTTTACAAAGACTACGGATATTTGACACAGACGAGACGCAGCATTTTTAAAATTTTATAATATTATAGATATATATTTTTATTGCATGAGTTCAGTAGACAGGCAGATAGCCCACCTGATGGCAAGCGATTACCAACGCCTACGGACATTTATAACAAACTACCGTGTGCTGCCGCAATCTAAAAGGATGACAATGACGAACATTATTCAAAGTGCTAATTTTAAAGTGTAGTCGGCAATATTTCTTCTTTCTTTCTTCTAATAAGTACCACATGTACGCTCTTATTTTTTTTTAAGTTTGAGTTTTCTCATATTGTAACATTTAAATTGTGTCACTATAGAATTCAATTAGCGATAGGTATATTCCCAACTAAGTATGTGTTATTTATCATAATACAACAGATAAGTCTCGTGTCGGTGCCAGACACAAAGACCTGAGCAAATACCGGAAAATTCCTCTACGAAATTTAAACATTAATGGGAATTAAACCTTAAATGAGTAGGTACTTATTTAAGGTTCGATATACATACATACTACAGCAACAAAATCCCTTTTATTTAATATTATAAATGCGAAAGTAACTCTGTCTCTCTGTCTGTCTGTCCGTCTGTCCATCTGTCCACCTGCCTGTTCCGTTTTCACGGAAAAACTACTGGACCGATTTGGCTGAAACTCTACTACTCTCTCTCTCTCTCTCTCTCTCTCTATATATATATATATATATATATATATATATATATATATATCCGATGCCGAGGATGAATATAGTATGCTTTTAATCCCAAAAATGGGATAGTTTTCGGGATAAAAATATATTTGTCTCTGTGTTTGTTGTTATGCTTTGGCGAAAAAATGTACTGGACCAATTCGGTTGAAATGAGGTGCGAAACGATTTATCTCTGCCAGGAAATTCACCACAAAGCGCTTTGTGGACTTGTAAAACATTAAATGATCACACAATATGACGCGAGGGAAGCTCCTCGAGGAATATTTATAAATGTAATGCTTTTTGAAATGTTGAAGATAATGAAATAATTACCGTTTGTGATTAGCAACTCAAAATTTTCTCAGGTATTTTTATTATTCCATCAATTTACGTAAGTTACACTAATTGTGTTCTTTTAACATAATGGTGTAATTAATTATCATATTATTATCACAGAATACAAACATTAGAATAAAATCATTTTTGTCTAAATATTCATTGGGGTAATTTTAATTCGATTAACTGTAATTAGTAGATTTATTTTAGCTGTTTACGTAATCTAAATCAATACATTTTAAAGGTCTTAAATAGAAATTGCTACTCATTCGATAACTAATAAAAATTACCGCTTTTAGAATTTGCACCACTCAGTCTATCTGAAAGTTTGTCTTGGAGAAGCTCTGAATGTGTATTTTTCATTTAATTTCATTTCAATATCTTGTACGGTTCAAAAACGTGAATATAGTGACAGAGATAGACGGACGGATAAGATATACAAGTGCCAGATATAGAATATGAGCTATATTCATTGATGTTAGGGCACTTAAATTACATCTAGGTACCAAAGTTTTAAGCACTTCATTGAGAAAACAAATTGATAAAACCATTAACCATCAACCAGTCACTTGAACGGCCCTAACGGAAGACCAGCGCTGGTTGAGCCAACCAGCATCATGCTCAGTTAGGACCGATTTAGAACTTCATTTAAATTGTATTATCTTATTTATAAGTACGTATTGGTGTGTATGTAGTTCTGAATAAATATTTTTCTTTCTTTCTTTCATTAATTCTTTTAGGAAATTTCAAAAATATTTATAGAAGTACTTTCTTTACATTTTTTCAATTTAAATCGTATTAAATAGACCAACTAATAAAGTATTTGGAACCAACTTCATCTCGAAAGGAAAATATTGCAGTTTAAAATTATATATTAGTTACTAGGATTTGCCCACGACTTTGTCCACGCTTGACTTGAAATTACCGGGACAAAAAGTATCGCAGCATTTAAAAGAGTATAAGCCGTAGTTTTAGTGAAAACTGTTTCGAGATAAGCAAATTTTTACGTATCCGAACAACTACATACCACATCCCGGGATAATTTCCGCGGGATTCCCGGGATAAAAAATATCACACGTTTTATTACATTAAATTTATGTGGGTTTCCCATGATAAAAAGTAGCGCGGATTTTAAGTCTAAGAATTAGCTATCGATCAGCGAAAACACCTTCGAAATCGGCCTAGTAGTTGTTACATGAATCCCGAACAAACAGAAAAACCGATAGACAGACAAGAAATCTAAAAAAATTGCATCGTCTATGCCAGTTGTTTAGAATTTTATAATACTGTAGGTTTTGTTCTAATATTTACACTGACAATGATTACAAATAGTTTACATCTTTTTAACTATTTACAGATATTAACTTTAAGCAAGTATTAATTAATCCATGCATAAGGAAGGATTCTATAGAGGTAATGAACGTTAGCTGTTTAGATTTGTCAGAAGGGCGGACATGACTGTTGCATAGGATACAGTTCTTACCAAAATTCCTATGAAGCTAAAGTAAGCTAAAGCGTTAGTTTTTTGAATTTGGAAAATAATGTTTTGTTTTATTACAATTTGGGCAAGCTGGTTTCTTAGTGTTCGGCCTTCCACAGCCGTAACATAGTATTTTTCTACAATTATAGTTATTATGACCTATTTCATTACAACGGGAGCAAACTAATCTATTCTGTCTATTATTGTTAGCTATATATATATATATATATATATATATATATATATATATATATATATATTATATATATAATATATATATATATATACATATATATATATATATATATATATATATATATATATATTATATGTAAATATATGAATATAGCTTCCAACACTTCCCCCACCAACCCTATCCAATTACTCCATCCCTACATTATCCATTTTCCACACCCCATGTATCCATTAAGTTACATTAATACCCTGATTAAAATACCCTAGTAGGAAAATTTATTTACCTAATACAAGTAGTAAAAAATATGAAAAAAAAGTAGTAGTTAAAACTGAGTTTAGTTAGCATAGAAACAAAATAAAGGCTAAAAATAAATAAAGAAAAGAAAACCTCTGTCTTGGACCATGACGGAGAGGCCCATGAGTACACCATATTTATCTCCACTACATATTAACAACCTGGTGAAATCCAAATTGGTAGCAATCACATCTCTGCCCCACAACTTGCTACGCTTGTGCAAAACTTAGGAAGCTTGGGTATTTCCTATGATAAAAAATCAAATCAGTTGATTGGACTGCCGATAACCTACTCTGCAACTAAAAATGAAAATAGCAAACTGTCATACTTAGTTAGTAACGAAAGTGTTAAACATGAATGGCCAATAAATCTCCCTTGTTTTAACCTCGGCTTGTACTGACAAATGGATGTATTTTCGAGCGCTTTGTCCAAGGAAGGGACCGCGCAAATTGGTGCCGAAAGCCTAAATGATTCAATCCCCAAAATCGAATATTTCATTCTGATGTTACTCAAAGGGTATCGACATTGATTATATAGTTAAGGAGATGTATTACGTTTAAAACAATAATAAGCGTTTTGTGTTACACAAAAAGTTTTTTGCTTATTACCAGTTATTACACTTCCTTTTGACATTAAAGCCCATTATAATGGTAGTTATGTAGCTAATGGACTCGCGGTTCATTTAAAATGAGTAGATTTGAATCCTCGCTGGAAAGAATTTTAGATAGTTTTTTATACCTAAGGTGCATATTTTGTTACAATTATTACTTAAAGAACACAAAAATCTACTAGCTATTGGATCCAGTTAATGTATTTGAATACGTTTTTGAACAATTAACCCGACGCCATTTACTGTGAATTGGCTCTGACATATTAACTAAAGCGAATTTATACGACAGTTTGAAGACAGGTTGTATAATCGCGATAATCCTGTCAAGAAATTTGCAGTTTTTAAGCATATTGTATGAAAATGTATTAAAATACTATTTGCAATAATGTAGTTTTAAGGTGTTTATTGAGAAAATTGACATTGTCTACCGCTGTACCGTCTCCTCCGACAAATTAATCAACGGCACAAAGAAATATTCTTTAATAGACTCTCTAATTGGATTTGTCGAATCAAATTTGTAAGATCCAGATCAATGTCACTTGGCCTCGAATTTTGATCAATTTTGTAATTCGCCATCCATAAATCGGCCAATATATTTTTATTGATGCCTTTTATTAGGTAAGGAGTTGTTTTTATTTATTCATATTTTTCTGAACTATAATAATAATTGAAATTAAGGACTAGCGTTGACAATGCAATCAATCGAGACACTTTTAATTAGCTCAAAAAAACAAAGTTATAAGCTCCCTGATTTTGTATGAATGTAGCGATCTGTGACGTCATATTAACTCTTTCTGGTTAAACGATTTATAAATTCTCGTTTAAATAGTAATCACATTTATTTATAATACCTACAACATTTTAAAAGTTGTTTTTAAAAATAATTATAGATAGATAAAACTTTATTTTGCACCAAAGCTCAGACAAACAAAAAGAAAATCACATAAATAGTTTCTTGGGTGGTCCTGTCGCTATATAAGCGATCTCATCTAGGTAGCCCTAAGCTATGATTGATAGATCTTTAATAGGTGTAGTGGTGTGTAGTGCAGTTTAGAAATAATGATAAATATACACAGTACGTCTAAGTATAATTATGTTATGTAAAAACGATATCAGTATGCACATAGATATGTTACGAGTGCGAGACTTGAATTAAAATGCCGTTAGACTTTACTATAGAGTTTATTAGAACTATACAAACATAACACAGGTACAAATATAACCGAACACAACAAGTTCAAACGTAATGCAGAAAGTCGTAAGTCAAATAAAATGCGCAAAGTCCGTCACTTATTAGATTCCCGATTGTAGTACACACATCTCGCTCGTGGTTCTCGCTTAACTGCCTCCCCCTCCATCAGGTCATTGTTTTATACTGCAAAAATGCAATGTCCTCGTATGTAAGTCGACTTAATCCACACCTGGCTAATGTCTGCCATAAAAGAGTACAATACAACAATAGGCTGTTTTCTAATCACAAATTTTACACACAAAGTAAACAAAAGAAGTCTATCATAATGTGTTTTGTGTCAGATATGCCAGTGGATTTTGTTTTTGTCGGGACTTGAGTTAATAAATAACAATATGTGGATATCTAATTTTAGTTTCCCATTTTGATATGATTTATATCTTACCTTCATTAGTAATAGTAATAAAGATTTAAACCTAATAATTTATATTGATTGTTTGTTTTACTAAATCATGGCTAGCTTTGGATAAGACGACGACATCCGCAACTAAAATTCATAAGAAATTAATAACACATTGTAATGAATTTTGGCATAGAGGCTTTTATAGAATATATACCAGTTATTACCATTAAATTTATCTTAAAACAGATTAATTTCAAGCAAGCAACGTCGTAACAATTAGCAGGTATTTTCATAGGAAGTAATATTTAATTCATAAAGAATGATTTATTTGATCTCTGAACTTTATTAGAAACCCGTTTTACTGGCGTAGTAAAGACGGAAACATTAATGACAAATCCATTTTCGACACCTGGAAATCCGCAGACAATGAACAACATTCAATAAAACGGAAATGCTAAGCGGTTAGGTTCGAGTCATATTAAAAGCTGTTGGAATAAATTATAGCAAAACCGCTAGAGATTTTTAAGTCAATACTTCTGCGATATGGGATTAAAACATATTGCAAACAAGTATTTAGAGCAATGTTTTCTGTAGCATATTATGAGAATTAAGTAGATAATTTGAGTTATAAATGACTACTACTACCATTATTTACTTACTCTAGCGGGTACTCTAGTACATAAAAGGAGGATAATTTTTGAAATTAATTTTAAGTTACTTGGGCATAGGTTGCATAATTTCCGCGCAGTGTGGATTTTGGGGTTAGCGAAATTAAATTAATTGCTTATCATGAAATTTCGTATTCGTATTTATAACCCTTTTTTACTGCTAGACATAGCAGAGGCTAGTGCCTCCTGTTAACTGACCAAACCTTACTGTTGTCTCCACGTTTATAAGATCAAAGGTGATATCTAATTACTGCTAATTTCTAGGGATTTAATGAGTTGCATCTACCATAATATTATATCTACATGTATTTAATTTAATTTAATAACAAGAATGAAGAGGGGTATTAATAGAATATGTTTTTTACTATTTCATGATTTTATACGTTATTTCGTAAAATTGGATAGTGCCCGACGGATAAGGTTCCGAAGTTCATTTGATCGAACCCGCATGGAAAGTTGTGGAATAGTACAGCAACAAAAATATTTTAGTGTTATTTGTAAACCCGAGGCTTATAGTGGACCGCAACCCTTACGGGGCGGGCTACTTACTTATATGTTAACAGATCTCAGTTTACGACGGATTTTATATCCTGTTACGTCATCGACAATCTACATAAACCTTTGTTTTGGTTCTTGGTTCAATAAGAAGATCCTTTTATATTATTGTAATAAATCCTGGGTAACACGAATATACAACCTTGGATTTCAGCACTCTGATATTTGACTACATGGATTGGATATTTGCAGGTTATTTAGAAATTAAAACCTGCCATTTACATTATATCGTAACAGTAACAATGTTGGCAAGTTATTCTTGTATATCAATCTCATTAACTGTTATTTTATATCCACTATAGTGTTATGTTCTTAACTTTGCACTTATTTCATTGTACGTAGTGGTCCCGGATAATTGCCAATATATTAAATTCCGTGAACAAACTTTTTGTCTCTATTCTAGTGGTCCTTTATCTTGTCTGTAATACAAACATTTTAAATAAAATTATTCTACTTATATTACAATTACATGTATCCCTATTGTTCACGTTATTGGACAAGCTTCACCAAATCTTAACCAGTTTGTCGGTTTGCTTTATCACGAGCATGAAGGCTGCCATGGATATAGTTTATAGTATGGTATAAGAATTCCTGACAGGTTATTCACGTCAGTCCATACATTCAGTATAACACGTACGTTTCTATGAGCTGCCTCCTGCGTAATTAATTATCTATTCATCGATTACAAGCGATTAGTTTAATTTGAGTTTAATATGTATTAATTTGGATTGCATAATTTCTAAGGTTGTATAATAATAACGCATGTATCTCGACACTGTAATATTGCATAATGGAGGCAAGAGAACAATTAAAACGTCTAATTGCATGTGAAGAAAAAACATGGAATTGTTCTGCGTTAAACTGTGCATGATATTGTGGTAATAATAACTGAATTATTTAAAAATCTATCTTTAACACGAATTCAAATAATTTAATATATTATATTTACTTCAGTAAGTGGCCATCTTAAACCGAACCCTTGGCTTCAAATCCAGTCACACAGGCGGGTGTTCACTCGCTGAGGACAAGCTGAGATAATGAGGTCAACTTTAAGGTCTGAAGTCAACGGGGCTTAAGACCTTGAAGTTAAACAATCAATCGAAGTTAATCGACCTGATGTAACGAAAAAAGAAAGACCTCAAAAGTTTCTGTTGATTAGACAAATAAAATTGACATACGACATGAGATAGCTGATGCTGGTGATAGACCAGCATCAGCTATCACTCACACCAAGTTGCCTAGACGGCGAAGCGCAAGTGTTTCGCTAGCATTTTTTACATTCTAGTGAGGACAAATATAGTTGGAATCCTCCCGACAATGTTGAAGAGGCCTGCTTGCTATAATAAGTTGCAGACTGGCCAGCATATGTCAGATTGCTGTGTAGATAAATCCTACAATCCTGGTTTAGAGTCATAGCTCGTATGCGCACCCGATAGCTAACAAGTATCGCAGTCCTAATGTCAACGCTGCGTTGTCTAATATCAACGAATAAACATCGCGCGATCCATGAATTGCTCAGTAGCATGTCAGCGAGCATTACGTCTATACGGGAATCATTCCGGGTTGTCATCGAGTAGTTCACACGCCGTCTACGTAAGGACTGCTTACGAGCGAGGTGATCTGGTACTGGTAATACTGGGTGGCTTTACTGAGCACCTTAGGGTGGATATCTGACTGGCATCGTGAATCCCACACTACCTCACTTTTTATTTCCGAGCAGTAGAATGTGTGATAGCATAAAAAGCTTTTTGCCTAGCCAGAAAATACGTGGAAGTTATGACACAAACACAGACATTGATGGTGGAAGTTAACTTTCACAGGAGCATTAATGAACTTAATACAAAATAATATAATAACTATTGTCTTTAGTAAAATAAAAATTGAATTAAAGGTTACTAATTGTAATTAATCAAGGTACTTATATAACTAAGAATCCTTACCTATTCAAAGATTATGTGGTTTCCCCGAATACTTGTCAACAATTAATTAAATAAGTAACAATTAAATGATATTTATTGTTTTAGTCTAGCTCGCGCTTTAGTAAGATAATTCCCAGAGAAATAATAACCAATGAACTCGGAATCATCCAACTTTCAAAGAATGCTGCTTCATAATCCAATATAGAATACGGAAAAGGGGCCACTAGAGAGACTAAAGTGGTTTATTCCTATTTAATTGGTTTAGGTATTGCTGTTCGAGGAATAGAAGTTTCATCATTATTTGATTCCACCATGTTTCCTATTAAACTGTTAGTTTGATATATTTTTATTTATTTTGTTAAACCAAATAAGTTGAAAATTTAAGAGAACTTATTAAGATTTTCAACGTTTTCTGAAGTTGGTCTTGTAAATTTTGTTTTAAATAATGAAACGCCAAAAGCCGAGATGAAAACCATTTTTAGGCACCATCTTATCAAAAAGGTTTAGGAGCGTTTCATATTTACAGTTTAATAAGCAATTGCCATTCCTAGTACTCTTGAAATATTCTGATAACTTAAATTATGGGTTCCATGAATGTTGTGAAATATATGCCTACTCGTATATGTTTGATTCCTTCATGTCAAAGTGTTTACTAACCACACTACTGTATATGTTACGAGTAACCGGTTAACGTAATTTCACATTGTGTTATTAGCTAATGTTGACCAAACATTCGCCGGATATCCGATTGCACACTATAGTGTTCATAGAGTATGAAATGATAATTGTTTCGACATTCCTGTATGACGTTCATTCAGCAAAGTATTAAACCTTGGTCCTATATTCCATAAAATCATGTTTATGCTAGTTGAATTTTAAAGCCGCATTAACAACAACAAAATTGTGTGTCAGCTCTGACACACGATTGGTAAGATTGTCTTTCTACGTGCAATAAGAAAATTGAGTAAATAAACGCATCTCTTATAATACTGGATGCATGTATGTAGTCCGTCCGTTCGTCTATCCGTCTTTGTTTGTCACATATTTTGCTTTGATCTCTCTGTACATGTCGGCTTCGGTTATAAAACTCTCTAATTTTAAAACACAGTATCTTACACTGATGGATATTATATTAGGTCTTACTTAATTACATTAAAGATCGAAATTGTATAATAGAAACGGAATGCTTTTAAGTTAACGTTTCTATTATTTCGCTCCTCATAAAATTTCCATATGGCCCCCGGGCCTTATATGTAAATCTATTCTTAAGATGTAAGTTCCAGAAACCAGTTGGATGCTAAATATTAAGAGCTCCAGGAACTCATCGAACTTTACCCTGCCTTTTCATTTATAATTTAGCTTTATGTAATTGGCAAATAAAGAAATAAAAAATGTAGAAATTAAAATACAATGTTAAAACAAGTTTGTTATCTAACAGATACTCTACTTTTTCGCCAAGAGCGTTATACTTATAGCAGTTTTTTTTTTAAATATTAGTTGGTACTCATATTAGTAGCCAAACCCTCAAAAATAAATGAGATAAATTTTTAAAAGATTATACGATTTGATTAGTGGATGCCAGTTAAGATAGATCTATCAATCTGTTCTCCTAAGAAAGCCTATGTTCATTATCTATCTATACATAGTCAAACGTGTGAATGACAAGTTCAATTGAAGAGTTCTCTTTGATGTTAGAATCCTTAGTTTTCGATGCATTCCAGAGCTCATTGTTCGGAAACACCATTCACATAGAACCGGTGAAGTTTACGAGATGGACGAATTTCCTTCCAGAACAAAAATAATTCAGACAGAAAAAAGATAATAGACCAAGTTATCATTTCCGAGCTCACAAGAGCACTCGACCAGAAAAACGTTTACGCAACGTTCCTTTTTTATTAACATTTAGTTCTGCGGAGCAAGTTAATTTGCATTTAGGGCAGGAGTTTGGAAGCAAAGTAAGTTGAGTATAATTAAATGACTAACTACGTTTCCAATACAATACAATATTTTATGGTACGCCAACATTTTAAAAATAAAGTACTTAATAATATTATTATAACTAATACAGCTATAAAATGTATAAATTATAAACACCTTACAGTTACATTATATTCCTTCACTAGTCTGTTGAAATAGTAAATACATTTAGCAGGCTGAATATCTGTGAACAGTGTATTCCAGGGATACACGGCCTGAACCGAAAACAATTGGGTGTAAAACTGGTTCTGCGTCGTAACTTCTCTGACGATCTTATAGGGTTTTATTCACTGTGAAAGAACTGGAAACGTTTCTAGTGGTAGAGGTGTTTAAGATTGAAACCGCCACTAACTATATTTCATACTTTATATCAATAGCGTGTTATACGAGGTAACAATATAAACACCTAAGTGTTATTGTGCCTTAAGGCACAATGGGTGGTTTGGCGCTACATCGATAGACTAAAAATTATCTTGTGTAGCCTGGCCCCCCGCCGGATCGTGGAGTCGATCGAGATCGCGAGTCGCTTTTAAGGGCAATTGCGCCCACATGTTCTTCAACATAAGACAGAGTCGGAAATCCGATCAGTACGTTATAAAGAAGAGACCGAAACTGAGCATTAAGTAAGGTTATAGGACAGATATATGATATTTATTATATAATATGTGATATTTACGTAAAGCATGATATATCGATTACATAGATGTATATACCTTAAACTCGATCTTCATTAGAATTTAGTTTGAATAAAACTGTTGAATTTGAATGTGAAACGTCGCGGTAGCTTAGATAAGCAAAACCGTGTCCCATTATATCGACGTGGGTTCGAATCCTAGCCAGAGATCGTGCACAATTAAGATTGGTTTTGTGGCCTAATGCGTATATTGTGAGTTTCGTAGCGGCTATACCTAAAGCCGCCTACTCACCTGCGAACCGCAACCGTAACCGGTGCAGTTACTGTTACCAAAAATTATAGTGTGTACGTGACTCGCGAGTTCGAAGCGGGCGGCGCGCTCGGAACGAGCCAATAAAGCGGAGATCAATGTCGGCGTACACCTTCTAGTTTCAGTCTGCCTTTAGAGAGGGGCAGCACATTGGCAGCGCCTTCGGTGTTACAGATGTTCATAGATGACAGCTACGGCTTACCATCAGGTGGACCATCATCTGCTCAATGTATGCAAAAAAATACATTCGAGCACGTTACTGTATCCACTCGGTTATAAATAGTTTGCAAATGAATACGCGTCTTTATATGCCTTGAAACGTGGAAGCCCATGCCCGGCAGTGGGAAGTACATTAGTCGATATTATTGTATAACTACATGTATCTAAAATTAACCATTGAAAATGTTTCAAAGACAATAGTTTTTTAATCTCACAAAGAAAATTGCAGGTATAATTACATACTAGCAGCCATTAGTGTTCCTTACGCAATGCATAATTTATTAGTAAAGTAATGAATTACAAGAAGAATTTGATTAATGCATAAATATCTGCTTTATGTATTGTAGTGGTTAAAAACAATCATTGTTAAGGTATTTTACATATTTTATTGATAAAATAGATAAAGTTCTTCATTATGTTTTCGTCACATGCCAGAAATCTTTTGGAAGCATACAAAAAATATAAGAATTCATATATACACAGGTACATAACATAGTATAGGTAGGCATATATGTATGAACTTCGAAAACCTTTGATAAAATGACAAACAACTAATATACTTTGACAAAGATAAAAATACCTCGACAATTATCAATATACGTCTCTTACAAAAGTGTAATTAATTAATGAAATTGAGGACAATAAATAAACCACTGATAAAATGAGAAAATAAAAAAAGAACACCGCTCTTAGGTTTCGCAATACATATAATATCGTTATTGATTGTTTATAGTAGGTATGCCATTTAAGTTATCCTATATTACAGTACTAAACTATTATAGTTTTCATCGACCATTACACAATGCTTGAAGATGAAATTTGAGACATCATCGAGAAATGAGTGACTTTATGACATACGGTGCCGAGACTTGAACACTGATTTAAAGTCGTTCAGCGGGCTACGGACTGTAGGGTGTTTCCCTTATAAATACTATGAGAAATGAGGATATTTGTAACTGAATCAAGGTAGCCGACAAAGCTCACAAAATGAACCAGTTGAAATGGCAGTGGGCCAGTCACGTCAGGACAGGACTGGCGGCAAATGGAGAAACGTCTCCTGGAGGGGCCGATTGTCTCGGTAAAGATAGTGTAGAACGCCTTTTAACCCAGTGTGGTAAATCGACGACCTGCGTAAGGTCGCCGATAGTGGTTGGACTTAGGAAGGTCTACAAAGCAAACAATCCATACAAAATTCCAAAAACTCTGTTAGTACATAAGTATACAGTAAAATATTATCTTGTTCTGAAAGTATAGAAACTGATTTATCGAACTGAGTCGCAATGAAGAAGTGAAGTCCCATGGAAAATCATAGTATAGCGTATATATTAAAATGACTTACGTTATTAAACTACGTACAATTTATTACCCCAATCGGCTAAAATTTTAGCATTTATTAGCATAGTGTTTGTTCGGTAACAATTGTTTACACGCCTTAAATAAATTTTAAGGCAAAGTATTAATTAAAATCACTGCTGGGTTCCAACACAAACACATTATGAGGAAGGTCATATTCTGGCTTTGGCTATAAAACTTCAAGATTAAATGGAAAATTCCTGGCGGTAATTATATTCTGTGTTTGCACAAAGAATTAAAATAAACTAGCGAATGTAATGTGTACCGTCTACGAGCTTTGTCTGTAAATTAATATTTCGGGTCAATTTATTAACTATATGGGTACAAAGATATTCTTAATATACGCAATTTAAGCGAGTGGTAGATGTGCGAGCGAGTACGTATACCTACGTGTATGTAGGTATATGTACTCGCGCATGCGAATTATGTCCCAAACTTTTTTTACAACCACTAAAATCGCAGCATAAATTGTTTTAAAAAAATATCAACAATTTTGTAACATAATTTTATACTTATAAATTACTTTCACATTAGAATTGTTTAATTTACATAAATTTGAGCCAAATATTTACTAACATCAGTGACAAAAAATTCCAGCTGGTAGAATGTCACATAAAAAAAAATAACGTACTACGTACGTGACGACGATCCATTAGATTTAGATATGGATTTTGTAACTAATCAGTTTTTATTTCCTTTCCGCATGTTCGAAATGAAAAGCAGAGTGTTCTTCACACTTCACTTCAGGTGAAAAGCCTATTTAAGCAGTCGTATTATTAACGTCCTCGATACGCGCATGCACCAAACCATCTCGTGCCTGAATAGGTCACCTTCACGTATCACGGCGATAATAACCGCTTTCCATCAACTGGGCCGTCTGCTTGTCTGCTGAATTCAGGCAATAAAAAAAAACGAAAAAATCTTATATAGTTAATAATTTCCTCTTCTTTTGTTTACTATTATTATTGCCAACTAACTAACTAACTGCTGCGGATCACCGACCCAAAATGAGTGTTGGCCTCCGAAATGACAATACTCCACTCCTTCCTGTTCAGCGCTGTCTCCTGCTAGTCATCGGCATGAAGCTCGCGCAGATCAGCCTCCACTACGTCCCTCCAGCGATGTCTGAGCCTACCAACTGGTCGCCGTCCCGTTGGTTTGCCCAGATAGGCTATTTGCACCGCGCGATTCCCCCCCATTCTGTGTAGGTGGCCAAGCCAGCGCAAGCGATGTGCCTTGCTCTTGATTTTTCGATTATTATTGCCAATAAAGTTTATTTTATTATTTTTATTAAGTACGCACTCTTAACTCCGAATTAACTAGGTTATATAGATATACATATATAGTTTTTCTTTAGCTTACGAATATATTGTAATATTAATGTGAATTAAATATAAATCTTTTTAAATTTCACTTATAAAAATATATATAGACAGAAGGACGGACAGCCATGACGGTTTTACAAGGATTCCATTTTTGCTAAAATGGTTGAGAAGCCTTAATAAGGAAGAAATTACCTCCTATAAACTTGTAAAAGAACTTGGTTGAGTAAAATGTCCTTTTATTCTTATTTTTGTTTCAGGAACCGCAGTTCATTATTGCGAAAGACGGCAAGTTGGGAGTAAATTTCGGAGGATACCAAGCGGCCGTTGGTCTTGGCGGTTTACTAGGTAGGAAAACCCCTTGATTAATTAAAATTTTGCTAGTCCTACTTGAAAGAAAGCAGAGTAAAGCCGTGGTTTTATATTTAAAGATTTAAAATTTCTTCTAGGCAAATGTGCAGACGATCTACGTAATGGTAAGTGGTTACCATCGCCTATGGACATCTGATACATAAGACAGCAAAATTGGATGTGTTACCTAGTTGAACTTTTAAATATATCTTTTTGTAAAATGAGTACGGACTTCTAAAAAGGAAATACTGTGCTAACATATTGACAAAAGCAAATAGTTAATGTGCAATGTACCTATTTCACTTTATCACGGTTATTATATTGACAAAATCAATGCTGGAGTCATAATCTTAAATAAGGAAGAAAATCAAATTGTATTAATAGGGCAAATAACACATGTTACAATCTATATATATGTAGGAGATCCCGTTTCTGAACTCACTGATCACGATATCTCTGAAGCTATAAGGCCGATTGACTTGAAATTTGATATGAATATTTCTTTTGCCAAGTAGAGATCAGCTAAGAACGGGTTTTACGGAATTCCACTCCCAAAGGGGATTTCGGGGGCGTAAACAATTTTGTAGGAATATCTCTATATGAATAAAAAACACATTTTATAAAACTTTACTTCCAATGGCGACTGCGGGCGGGGAGGGGGGGTCGTAATCTATAATATAAAGATGAATTGCAAATGTGTTGGTAAGCGCATAACTTGAGAACGACTTTACCGATTTTGATGAAATTTTGTGTGTATATTTGAGTGGGTCCCGGGATGTTTTATAATTGTAACCACAATTGGAACCGGTAGGTTGCGCTGAGATCGGATTCTATAATCCTCCTAATCACCTGGAGCGATTTTGGTGATTTTGTTTTTGTGTGTTTGAGTGAGTTCCCGGGTGGTTTAGATTCGCAATTAGAACCGGTAGGTGGCGCTGAGATCGGGTTCTAAAATCCTCGTAATCACCGGGAGCGATTTTGGTGATTTTGATTTTGTGTGTTTGAGTGGGTTCCCGGATGGTTTAGATTTGCAATTAGAACCGGTAGGTGGCGCTGAGATCGGGTTCTAAAATCCTCGTAATCACCGGGAGCGATTTTGGTGATTTTGTTTTTGTGTGTTTAAGTGGGTTCCTGGATGGTTTAGTTTCGCAATTAGAACCGGTAGGTGGCGCTGAGATCGGGTTCTAGAATCCTCCTAATCACCTGGACCGATTATGGTGATTTTGTTTTTGTGTCATGAAACAAAGTCTTGGGAATTCAGAAAATATAGCGGTACGAAGTTCGTCGGGTCAGCTAGTAAATTATAAAATTATTTACATTTAAAATAATGCTAAAAAAACCATACTGACGTCTCACAATTATCATAACATCACGATATAATTATCTTTACTGTATAAACAAGAATGAATATGCTATTTTACTTCCTTTAGTTTTATAAAGATATAACGCCATAATTTTATACAGTTGGGAATAATCTAGAAGGCTGCAAGGTTTTGTTATAGCCCTGCCACACCTGGGACAACATTTAGTTAGTGGCTGTGACATACAGATGTAGCCAAGGGTTTAATGGTTAATGACGTTAAACATTAACATATTTCGTATGTATATATACTAATGTAGTTTTTCGATTGAGCTAAAATTTGCACACATATGTACATCGTCTGCCAATGCAATAATATGGTACCATGGAGCTGATCTGATTATGGAGGCGGAAGGTGGCCATATATAACTCCTGTACTAAACAAGATAGACCCGTCGTGTTCGGGGTTTTACTCGCTTTACTTGTCTTGGCTAGCACTTTGCTGCTGCATGATATCCAGGATCTCAAAACCTTGTATTTAAAAACCTTTAAAAAAAATTAACGCTCCAAACTAGACGCATTTCGCCAGTGAGTGTGGCCAAATGAGTCTTTTTTGGTCTCTTTTCTTTCACCTTCTCCCATGTATTTAGAGTCGACACAATAGATACGTCGTTTCCTTCCATATACACTGCTCTACTCTGACTTACGTCCGCTGCACATCACAAATCAACATGTAATATTTTACACAATCCAATCATTTCTTTTTTGGTCTACGTTTACATTTGTACCCGTCAATCTTTCAGTTTTTTTGTCACGTGACATTCATCCCTCATTACATGCACATACCACCTCAGTCTTCTTCTTCTCCGTTTTTCAGTCAAGGATGTAACTTTTAATGATCCCCTTATGAACTCATTTCTGACACTATATATTCTTTTCAATTTAGGTGGTGGTGCTGGTGGAGGACTTTTTGCTGAAGCAGGCACTCCGACTGGACAGTCAGCGAGAGCTGGACTTGGTGGCGCTGTCGGCGCAGATGGTAGATCAACAGGTAAAATAAATATATTAATGATTTTTTTAACCGACTTCGAAAAAAGGAGGAGGTTCTCAATTCGTCGGGATCTTTTTTTTTTTTTGCTTTTTTTTATGTATGTTCGCCGATTACTCCGTGATTTATGATCCGATTTACGTGATTCTTTTTTGTTCGACGCGGAATAGCTTCTAATTGGTCCCCTAAAAATTTTACATAGTTTGGCCCAGTAGTTTTCATTTTATGAACATTTTTCATGAAAATAATTTTCACTCCGTTCCATATGTACACCGATTACTCTGAGATTTATGATTCGATTTACGTGATTCTTTTTTTGTTCGACGCGGAATAGCTGCCATGTGGTCCTCTAACAATTTGACATAGTTGGGCCCAGTAGTTTTCATTTTACGAACATTTTTTGTTCCCGGTTCTTGGGACCTATAGTTTTTAAGAAGCGCGGCACCATTCGTAGGTCCACCCATACATAGCTAGACACTAAAAAGTAACAAATAAAAAATAAAAACTTCGTTTAAAAAAACCGACTTCAAAAACTAAAAAACTAAAATGTATAAAATAACTTATTTCTAAAGCTATTATTATTAATATATATTATCTAAAACATCTTGAAGTCGGTGCAAAGCAAAACATAAAAATTACTATATTTTGAAAATTACTAAGCACCGAATTTAAGATGTTTTAGATAATATATATTAATAAAAATAGCTTTAGAAATAAGTTATTATATACATTTTAGTTTTTTAGTTTTTGAAGTCGGTTTTTTTAAACGAAGTTTTTATTTTTTATTTATGTTATTGCTCATAGTAACCTACATAGTTTTAGTTTACTGTTGCTTAATAGGATTGATATGTCTATGTGAAAAAAAAAGTGTCAGCTCCGACGCGCGACTAGAGTTTACTCCTTAAGTACAATTGTCTTGGAATGTGTACTGATTTTATATCGTATTTCATTACATCTAAGTTCAAAATTGAATATTCGAAATGTAAGACTTTCTAATTTCAAAACACAGTATCTTATACTGATGGATATTGTATATCTTACGAGTATATACTTATATATTATTTCATTGAATTAAAGTTCAGAATCGTATACTATAAAAAAATGTGCGTATGTGCAATTCACGGGTTCACACGCAGTAGAAGTGAAACTTCAGAGAATATACTCACAGATAATTTCCTAACTTTCATTACTATAAATATAATTCTTTTAGCCAACATACGAATACTATAACTTGAAATTTTCACTGTTTTACTCTAAAAAATATTATTATCAGTTTTATTTAGATTCAAGTAGGACCTTTGTTTCATCATCGGTCTTATTGACTCTCTAATCCATAGCCGCACAATGCGCAACTCGTATCTCATTCTCTCGCAAGCTTATTCCTATATATTGTCTCTTTTTAATGTCCCTTTTTTTGTTTCATCGAGTTTCAAATCACAGCGATTCTAAAGAAGTTTCACTGAAACACAGAAGGCTTTTGAGTCACCGGTTATATTATTTTACTCCTCATAAAATTTCCATACCAAGTTACTTAAATAAATATCGATTCTTAAGGAATCAACTTCAAAAATTTCGAAGAAAATCAAGAGAAAAAATTATATATTCATGTTTTATAAAACCTGCCTCTATGTTTTCAAACGGTAAAAATATACAATATACACACACGTCTATTCCTATTAAGAGCCCTCAGATGCGATGAAGGTACTAGAACATTTCACATCGTCATAAAATATAACGGTAGTCAGTTTAATCTACCACACATGATTAATATGCGATAATATGCATATTTTTTCGTCAAATCAATATAGTATTGCTTTCCGTGTTAGTGCCTACAAAATCTTTACTATTTAATTATGATTCAGGTTTTAAAATCGGCATATTATATGTTTACCTGTTTTAACGTAAATCATAGGTATCGTCATCTTAACCTATAATATTATAAAAAATTTAAATATGGCGTGTCTGTATATTGAAGCTATTTAAAAAAAACTGTAAAAGACTATATGGTACTTAGATCAAAAACTCAAATTTTTAAAATTTTGCCTGTCTGTATGGATATTCTAGCTAATATTTGTAACGGCTGGATCGATTTTGAAGCGATTTTTGCTGGCAGATAGGCGATGTTATAAGGAATGACTTAAGTTACTTTTTTTAGGGTAGTTGTAAAAAAAATATATGCAGACGAAATCGCGAGCACAAATAGTCAGTAATAAAATATAATAACGAATAATACGATTTTAATCTGGTAGTTAATCACAAATGTAATTTATATTATAATAATAATAATATTACAGCATCCATAAAATATGTCATAAACAAATCTATATTTTTTTCAATATCAACTCCGGTTATTATTCCATCTTAATATTCACAAAAGAACAGACTATTTCTCTGTTTAATTAAAGTATGCAAGTAATTGAATATTGATGATTATTACAGAGAATCATTAATAACTGGATGCCCGCCCGTCTGGATGGCTACCTCCCCTGGTCTAGAGTATGCCGCCATAACAACCTTGGGTTGTGTTTCGGCATTATTGGGCAGGTTCCAGTTTCCCTTGAGAGAGCCGCAGTGCATTTGTAGCACCTTTAGTGTTGCGAATGTCCATAGGCGATGGTAGCTGCTTACCATTAAGTGGATCTTCTGCCTGTCTGTTGAAATCATGGAGTAAAAAATTAAAAAAAGTGTGCGTCGCGGGACGCCTGACGGAAGTGATAATTTAACCTGCCTCCCGCTGCCGTATGCGTTAAAGAAAGGGAAGCGAGACAGACTGGGGCCAAAACGTGTTACGTAACGAAGCGGTTTACCCTCTCATAAGAAGTTATCATTTCAAAAACTTTTATTTTTGATATATGTTTATTTAATATTGGCATCGAATGTTAACGTGGATGCTGTAAAATAACAACTCTTATTTTGTTTCAGAAAGTATATTCTTTCGAGGCAATCCAAACGAATTTATAAACACTCCATTCTAAGAATTTTTCTCTGTGTCGGTCTGAACTTTCGTCTTGAATAGGATTTCAATTATTATAATAATTTTCCATGAAAATTTTTAAGATAAACACGGAAATCTGAAATTTTTAAGTATAATATTTTCTTAAGTTTTCGCGACTTGTTCACATAATAAAACTACGTTTTAACGGTTTTAAGCGCGGTAATTTATGTAATGCGGCCGAAACGTCGGATAAACCTAAATCAAATAAATTACCGCGCTTAAAACCGTTAAAACGTAGTTTTATTATTTTTAAGTATTTTAATATTTAGTAGAATTTAGAATAAATTAATACAAAATCCAAATAAACTAAGTGGTACCCATAGCGAGTTTTAAATGATTTTACTTTTGAGTATTTTGTAACCGCTAAAAAGGTTAACCGTTACAAAACACACGAATTCAAGTACATCCAAACTCACTATGGCACACTTCAAAAATATTAAAAGTAAAGCTTAAATTGAAAACAATATTAAAAAAACCTAGAACAATTTTCAAGTTATCAAGACAGACGCAATTTAATCAAACGTTAGCAGTTACGTATTAATTAAGCATTTACCTCTGCTGTAATAACGAATTCAGAGAGTGCCACTAATTAAAACTGGTAGCGTTGTGTTCCGAGGAAAATTAGGTGCCTACAAAAAAAGTAACACCAGCTGCCAATGACTACTATAAGAAAACAGTTTACAAGATTCAGATTAACTTATTTGAAACCTCAATGACGAGATTAAGAAAATCAAAGTACTATTTCTTCAATGTAGGTTTGCATGTTAACTGATTTGTTTAAATTTGACGTACAATGAACTTTACATAACGTAAATACATAGGGTACATACAATATATGACCATATACACATTGTACCCGTTTTTGATATATATAATTTCTGGCGAGTACCTATTGGCGAAATTTGCATAAGCAACGCCGCTTTGAATAGCTCGCGTTAAAGAAACGCTTTGTTAATTAGGTACTAACTAATTATACTGAAACAAATGTTACTTCAAGATTTGACAAAAAGTTTAAAAAGATTTATGATGATTAATTTGATTTATGATTTTTCAGGTGAATTGTATGCTGGTGCCACAGCTGGGGGCAATGTGAAAGCTGAAGCAGGTCTTGCTGGCGGGGTCGCTGTTGATAAAACAGCTGGAATTGGATATGCCACAGCACAAAGTGGTGGCCACGATGCGTCAGCTGGTCTGGTAGGTCATAAAAAAGAGTTAGCCAGGAAAAAGAAAGAAGAACGACGCAAATTAAAAGAAATTGAAAAGGCATTGAAAGCCATGCAGCATCAGTAATTGGTGGCGGACATATTCTCTCATAATAGTTTTTAGAATATATTTTTTTCATTATAGTCATAATTAAAACTACGAATAAAATATGTTAAGAATAAAATTCTAGAAATAAAATAATATTATCATTAGGTAACACTTGACTATCATTATACTTACATATCATATTACCATAGTAATATTTCTACTCTTTAACAGAATAAGATAGGTGCAAGTAACGTGTACTAAGAAGAACAATAAGGTAAAAGAAACCTATTATCTACGGGCATTCATTCACAATGCGCAATCATTTTGCAATGCAATCGTTTTTGTCTATTGTCATTATATTTATAACTACTGGGCTTGATTAAGAGAAAACTTTACACATACCGCATGTGCTCGCTCATGCATGCAGCTATTGACAATTTTAAAAATATAGCATGAGCCATTTTTAAAAGCATATATTCTTGTAACTAAATATTTTTCTAATTTACTAGGATATAACAAAATTATTTATATTTATTAATGAAATGTTAATGAATGGTGCAATTTTCTTAAAATTAATATTAGAAAGAGTAGTAATTAATATAACTAAAAATTTTAACAGGGAGGTGAAACTTCGGTCACCGGAGCAACTGGATTTACTTACTCTAAGACAAAATCTTTTGAAGTACCAACAACAGTAGTTAAGGAAACTAAAGTATCCATAGTCCCTGAAGAGACTATTAAGTACAACAATATAAATAAAGAAGTTGCCATTGACGCTGTCAATGAAATAAACCCTGGAGTACCACTTTCAAACTCTGCAGGTTTTGAAGCAAATGCAGGTTTCAACGTACAAACTAGAGTTCAACCTCCTGTTATTGTGAAAGAAGTGAGTAAATGGAGGCCAAAAGAGGTATATTACGTCCCTAGATTTCCAAATGTTAATTTGCAAGAAATAATGAGTTCTTTGTATAGAGTCCCACAGCAAGGACACAGACAGCAATTTTGGTGGATGATACCTAAAAAATCTGTTAGAGTTAGTCAGGTTTGTTTTATAGCATTTGCAGGAACAGTTACACCAGAGACTTGATGACAGTCGAATAATGAGCACTTTATGTATTGTATAAAGTTTCTTAATGTACATAATCCTTAACTTTACCACCAAAAATATAAATTAATGTATCACTAGTGCTAACACCTAATAATTTTAAATGAAAAAACCAATGTTTATGTGAATAAAATTCATTCTTAATTCCTGCTACAATGGTTATTAACAGGACAGTGGGTCGTATAAAATTCATAAAATCGACCATTATTATTGGTAATAGTTATCAAATTATCCATTCTTTATAATTTTAACTTAATTTACTTAGCTGTACTGCTGTTTGTATAGATTTAGTAGTCGTCTACATCATAAGAATTTTTGGTTTCGCTAAGTTAGTCTTACGCGTGACAACAGCGGTCATTTTTAAATATTTACAACATAAAAGTAATGTATTTTCTCTGTTCTATTTTATTTGTAAAATAATACTAATATACAAATTATAAACATTATAAGAACATTTGTAATGAAAACAGACACAGAGGTCACCTTGTATTTTACAAAAACCATAATATGTATTATTTTACAGGTGTACGTACAACCTGAAACAAAGGTCATCGAGAAGCATATAATTCGTTCGAAGCCACATCGTCATCATGTTCATAAAACAGCATTTATTGGTGGTTATATTGGGGCAGATACTGGCGTTTCCGCTTCCCCAGAAACTGTTGTCTATAAAACTGTTCAACCAGTTATTGAGAAAAGAGTAGATGTCGGTACACAAGCAACAGCCAATGCTGGGGCTTCTGTAGAAGCTGGTGCACATGGCAGTGGAGGAGGACAAGTAACCTATACCAAAGAAGTTACAGTTGGTAGAAATTCAAATTTCTTTCACGATATATTTAATGTAAGTATTATTTTTTATACATCTGGTCGATTCAAAAGTTTTTGGATATTTTTTGGACTGGAGTATAGCAGACAGGTTGACGACCCAACTGTGATGGAAAGTGGTTACCGTGGCCTATAAACATTTATAACGCCTGGAACCTGAGCATGAATGCCGGAACACAACTCAAGGTTGTTATGGCGGCACTCTAGATCAGGGCTGGCAGCCATTCAAATATCCTACTATCCTATCCTGTCTGTAAGTTGGTTTATCGCCTCTTACCACAGGGCGCCTGGCAGGCAAAACTTGGTATTCTTTCTCCGTAGCTACACGTTACCAAAATTTCCAGAAAATAAAACTATAAACCAGCATCTTTAATATTAAATGCTAAAAGGCTCTACAAGAAACTTGTAATTCAATGTTTTAAATTAAAGGGCATATTTTACTCAACTCTTTACCATGTCTCAAAGAGAACAAAATGAGAAATAAAACTTCGCAAAACTTCCTGGTTCCGGAATGAGGAAGCCCTTTTTCTACTTTAGGGTCTGAATTAAGGTAATTTACATTGATTAAATATTTTAAAACTGAATAAAATCTTTATTTTACTGTTACTTTAGTTTTGAACTTGTAATAACTGGCATATATATACAAGGTTATGTTTAATATATTTCACAATGGCGTTATTAAAATTACTGGGCTAGGTTCCGGAATAATTAATTTTCCCTTCTGTAAAAAAAACTTTGGATTACGACGTTACGGAGAAATAAATATGAATTGTTTTCTATATTGATCACTTACTTAATTGTTAACAATTTCAGAATAGAATCTAATGTTATCCCATTTTTTTTATTTTACAGATACCAATTGCAACATTAAAGGCAGTCGGTAATCTTCTATCTAATACAGCAAATAATGTATCTATACAGAAAACAGCAACAGTTCAAGCAGGTGCTCACTTCTAAATTAATTTAAGCGTCATTATAATATTTTAAAGTTTAGAGTCATACTTTTTTTACTTAGATGTAAATATTTTTAACAATAAAAGGGAGGTATTTTGTTGTTTGTTCTTTAATTAAACTCCTTTTATAATTGAGCTTCAATGTATTATATAAAATAATATATTCAAACAAACAGTGCAACGTCAAATGATCAGAATAATATATATAAATTTAAATTCCAGCTAAAAATGAAAATGTAACCCAAGTAACACAATATATAGAATAAACACATAATTTTAATATAGGTCCAGATATTTTTATATAAAGTCTTTATTACCGAATAATTACATCTATTATTACACGCTTTTTTTGCTATTTAGTTATGGGTTTCAATTAGGTATAATACGTGGGTTTAAAATTGCAAAACGCATAGATATAGTTAGCAAAGATGTGTTTATTAGGCGTTGTTGTAGTTTACAAAATAAAAATTACTAAACAAAAGCTTATAACTGGCAATAAATCGCACAGGACAGAAACAGGTGGCCTGTTCTCGTCTCGGAGGCCAAGACATATTTTAATTCGCTGAGCCAACGGAGTTAGTTAGTTAGTTGTAGTTTACAAAATGCTAGTTTTATTGTCCTTTTGCTTAAGCTCGCCAAAATCTAGGTATTTAAATAGGTTGAATCCGATTGCATATTTAAAAATATATATTTTGGAGTTAAAGTTTTTATTAAAGATGTATTTATTTTGGCTATTTGTTAATGTAAATAATACATGCGTAATCCCTATTATATACTAGTACGAATGCACAGTAAACAATCATCCTATAGAAATATAATGCTTTAAACTTTGTTGCTCGTAAGTTTGTAATTGAACGGACATATTTAGTGATCTTTTTACTATCTTTGATTTCAAATTCAATATGTGTGTATTTATAATTAGTAGTTGTTTTACATTTTTCATAAGGTCACTAAATGGCATATGAAAGGCTGGTGAAAGAAAAGAAGGAATAATCTTGGCGCTTACTTTACCCTCGTAATCTCGATGATATTTTTTATCTCTAGCTTTTATTACGTTTTTATTTTTTACGAGCACCTTCCGTTGACGCAAACGCTTCGGGCGTTCTTGTTAAACGAATAAATAAATTTACACAATATAACATCTGCATGTTGTCGTAAAAGTGTTACCTTATTGTCACTTAATTTTATCTCATCTTTTCTTTATTTCTTTTTTAATGCCTATAAAAATTAAGAATTTAGATTTATTCGGAAGAAAAACACATTGAAAACTGTATTATTATACATATTATGATATGTATGTCTTGATATATTTTAGGGTTCTTTAGAATATGTAGTACAAACAGAAGTCTTATAAAAAAATGTGATAGCCGTTTGTTAGTCTGTTTGTGGATATTTGACTCAATATTTCCTCTTAAAGAGTATTGACTTTACATGTTTATTTAGAATTTTGTAAAAAGGTGTCTTCTGTAACTCGTTATGTAATACTGTAAAAAGATGGAACAATATTAAGACATTCGTATCACAAGGGTGACTTGAATTAAGTAAAGAAACATATTATAAGCATATGTAGGCATAAAAATATCTGGATTCAAATAAATACATTCAGTAAATAAGTTAACAATATTCCATTTTCCAGCACTCATCAATCACATGTCGTAATTTTGTAACTTTCATTTATCAACATTCTTGCTTGTAAATGTCAATTTTGAGTACAGAAATTCATGCATACTATCATTAATCTTCAAATAAATCTGTCGCAGAAACAGACTCGATATCACCGAAACATGCATCATCATCATACTTAACCGGAGGCCAAATATCGGTACAGACACCGAGTGCTTCCCAAATAATCGATGATATATTCACAGTAAGTTCATACTTCATATATCATTATAATTTGCTTAGAAAGTAACTTGGTTGCTGGGTAATATTATAATAACAATATTTGCTTTAAAACAACTGAACATGAACATCAAAGTTATTGTGCAACTATGTATAAAAGTCTCTGATTGGTATTTTACGCACTTTCCGTGTTGGACACACAGCTGTGACGTCAGTAAGCCGCAGTTCACAGCTCTATCTCGTGGGTAGTATGTATACAAGATGTATATCACTAATAGCGGGTTACTACTATACATTACATTAATTTGCCTTACTCTTAATACGAGTAATTTTAACCTTCTCAAAATAGTAAGATACATAAATGGATATTAAAATATAGAAACGTTAGAAAACAAATAAGCAGCAAACGTGTGTCAACAGAAACTACTCCTGCGAATCAAAAAAAATACAGGCAGGTTAATTCAACTAGCTGAAATTGATGTAATTTTTTTGGATTCCAAAACTATTTTGATAATAAAACTAGAATCCTTACACAATCGAGGTCTCCGTTTATTAACCTTCAGTAAACACTACTTGATCTGCCCTCGCCATATACCTATATGACGGATTCTGGCCTTTGCCGGCCGACCTCAATGCAACGCATAGGCTCTGGGTTCGATTCCTGGTTTGTTAAATTTTGGAAACGAAATTTCTCCTTTATAGTCTGTCTGATGTCTGAAATCGGCCCCAGAGGTGTTCGTTGTACATTACCCATAACACAAGCGTAACTTGCTTAATTTGAGGAATACAACATTTGTGTTTGTCAGTCGATTATATAAAAACTTTATATGAAGTCAATAAACTTCAAGTCTAGTCGTATTTTTAGTTATATTTTAAGCATGTAAAGGCTTTATTTCATGCGATTGTTGCTTGCTCGTTTTCAATGTATCGTTTTTCACTACTCGCTTAACTCAGAGTCTACATACTACCCTGACTTGGCCAAATTAAGAGCATTTAACAATTTCCTACTTAAAATATTGTTTTTACTTCACGCTTCAAAGACCTATTCTAATGGCACTAGCAGCAACACTTGAGCACGTTTTACAAGTAGTTACCACTTAACGAAGTAAGAATTAGCTAAGTATTTTATGCCGGAACTGTGTAAGTATATGTAACTTTTCCAAGTTTGCTTGATAACTTGCTGAGTAGAGAATTTTGAAGTAATTTACATAATTAAATTTTTGCATTGTAGTTTGTGTACAAGCTGTTATAGATACGTTAATAACAAGACACAGTAAAACTTTAATAAGGAAGCTATACATAAAAAACTACGTTTTATCAGTTACAAGCGCGGTAATTTATTTGATTTTGGTAATCCCGACGTTTCTGCCACTTTTCAGTGGCCGTGATCACGGAAGACATATTAAAACTAAATATTTAAAATGAAGTAATTGGCGGTAGGCTAAATAAAAATTTTACAGTACACGTTGACATTTGTCACCTTTGTCTTCCGTGAACCGCCACTGGATAGTGGCCGAAACGTCGGAATAACCGAAATCAAATGAATTACCGCGCTTGGGACCGTTAAACCGTAGTTTTATTATGTAAACAAGTCGCGAAAACTTAAAAAAATATTATAGGAAGCTTACACATATTAAATTTAAGAGATCATAACCGAATCTAATGCTAGACCGTGACGAGAGAATAAATAGAGCAAACGTTTAAAATTTTATACTCCTCCGTCCGAGCAATTTTCGTAAAAAGGGGTACAAATTTTTTGTTTCTCGTATTAATATAATGAATGATTACATTGTAGTAATAAATATATCTATAGCGTTTATCATATATCAAGAGGAAAATCTTTTTGTCATATCTGTGGAGGCGTTGTGTGTTAGGTGCGGGAATGGTTTCATCAGTCTCCTGTAGCGTGATGGAGGAAACACATTCTGTGGGGATAGTGATCCAATTTACTATTTGTCAGCTACCTTTCGCATTCGTAGCACAAAATAGTTTTTCCTTGTAGTTTTGTTACTTTTAGTCCTGTATTATTTATTTGATATACCACAGTTTTACATTTATTCTTTCAGTTACTTATTAAAATCAGACTCTAATTATTCATAGTTAAGTTTCTATTTAAACCTCTGACTCTAAAAATTATATAAATGAACTGAAATTTATCATAAATAATAAGTGGGCAATTAATATCTATCAAAGTTGTTGTAAATTCATACTCGGAACAATTAAAAAAAACACCGATTTCGAAACCGATTCGTAAAATTGAGTGAACTTAAAATATATTAATTACTTAACAATTTAACAAAAAATCCTGTAGTAATTTGTCAATAATTAACATCAGTCGGTCATCAGTCAATCAACATTAGTATACTGGATATTACGGATTTGTACATTACTCGCTTAGTGTTTTTAGTGTAATTTTGACATTTCATATTGGAAAAGAACATACAGTAGAAATAGTGGTGCCTGTTTAAAATACGAATTTAGAGCAATAAGTATAAAAGACAATGGGCTGTACTATTTGGACAACGCCGATACATGAGCGCCAGCGTAGTATAATTTAGGAGGTATATTATTTAGCCTTAGGAATATTTACAATACATGAGGTAAGTAGGTACTGCATATTACTAAACACTTATTAATTCTATACATAATGTTTTTTCTTTATTAACGATCATATGGGAATGTAAAGTGAGCTTTGAGACCAAATTAATGCCACAGTGTTAATAATAGCTGACACTCATACATAATTCTTGTTTCTGATTTTACCAGCATATCTGTGGTGAGTATATCTAGGTTGAAATATTTTATATCGAGATTAAGGCTCTCCTCGCAGCTTTTTCAAATCAATCAATCTCCTTATTCTGATGCAGGTTATGAATTTTTCTTTTCTGGAACAAAGTATCTATAGTTATCGTTGGACATATAATATTTTAAGAATCAATTTATATCCAGACAATATATGGAAAAACAAACCAAAATACATTCATATTTATATAATAAGGTTATGTTAATATTAATACGAGCACATGTTGTCTGAAGAAAATAGGTTTCCGTTTAATTTCAATGTTTGTGTTTTACGATACATTGAAAAACATGAGATATTGAGCGTAGACTATGTAGGTAGAAAATAAACATTATTTAAGGATGTGATTGTACAAATATTATAGAATTAACAAAAACAGTCTGGCAATGATGTTCGAAGAATTTAATATAACTAATGTTTTTTTTCTTCTTGATTTGCCGACAATATCGTTGTCTTTGCAGAGACTTTGGAGGAACTTACCGAAATGCTGGGCAGCTTAAATGAATCTTTCTGACGAGTCGGTCTCGGCATGAATTTGGACAAGATGATAGTCATGTTCAATGAACACGTCATGCCTCGACCGGTAAACGTCGATGACGTCCCTTTTTTTTTAAATTTTTTTTATTGCCGGAGTTCAGAAGACAGGCAGACGGCCCACTTGATGAAAAGCGGTTACCATCGCCTATGGACATTTGCAACACCAAAGGTGCTACAAATGCGCTGCTGCGCTCTTAAGGGAGACTGGAACCTGGTTAGCAATGCCGTAACACAACTTAAGGTTATTATGGCGACATACTTACGACCAGGGATGGTAACCATCCAGTCGGGCAAATGCCCTACTACCTGGCTGCTGGTGGTTTTGTCGCCTCTTACGACAGGCCGCCTGGCCGCAGGAAATTGTATTCTTTCTCCGTTCCTGCACGGATATTAACGTCCCTCTGGGGAGGCAAGTACTCTTTGGTGTTTGGACGTTATTCTAAATAATAAATCATATGACATTCTAGATCCCGATTAATACCCTTGGAGCCGTGAACAAGTTTTTAGAAAATAATGTTCCCGTGAGAAAACGGATCCAGGTAAGAACAACACTTTTTACAGTTTTTCAAGAGGTTTTTAACTAATATTGTTTATCAACAAGGAGATAGATAAATAATTAGATAATACACACTATATGTTCTACATTATACTCTATCTAGATGATTTATATTAGACTTATAATCATTTTATTATGAACAACGTGGACTTCTAATGAATAATCACAAAATCTACATAATTGTAACTGTTATCATAATGCTCAGAAAATCCAGTGTTTTTACTTTTTTTTTTATTAATCTAGTGGCTAGTTTTGTGATAAAGGGGAATTGTAAGTTAATTATCTGCAAGTGGTAAAGGAGGTTTTGGAATATTTTTGTTGAGCCAGAACTTCTGTAACGTGCCATTTTTTTGTTTCTTTAGGTTCACTTTCATATGTATAAAATACTGGTTCATTCGTCCGGACTAATATGCAAAAAATGAACAGTCAAAAATTAAATAAATATGCCATGTAAAATTGACGTATGTTTCATAACAGGAACTTTTTAATACTTTTTATGGAATTATCAAATCAGGTATCACAAACGGAGAACGAAGAAGCAACAAGAACAAGGCTAGGACCACGCGGAAGAAGGCGAGCGAACAAACAAATACTATATGTACAAGAAAGTCCAGAAAATATCGAGAAATCTGTAGAATAAAATGGCATGTCATTTAGTTTCATAATTACTTTGTAGTATTAAGAAATTTAGGAATAATAAATGAATATCTTATAGAGAGTTTATCTCTTCATACCCTCAATATTTCAGAAACATTTTAATTTTTTTTTATCGCTAGGTGGAAATGTTTTATGCCTATCCCATAGCTCAGAAAAGCAGTGAGTAATCTGGAACTCATGGCGGTAGTTGTGTATCCGCCAATACCATCCCGGTGTTTCTTCTATCAGTATTAGTCAGAGTTGTGGGACATCGGAAAACAGTTAAGCCAGTGCCACGACGCTGGTAGTTGCAGGCCAGCTCTTATATAACTAACATTCCAACAGGCCAGCCTCTCCCATTTTACCTTATTGGTCCCCATATTACCTCTCATTTATAGAATTAGAAAGGTAAGCGTAGAACACAGGAGCGCCCTTTGTTTCAGTCTTGGTGCGAATGACGGCTGATCTTGTTTCTCGATAGCCATCACCCGTAGCTAACCGAACTTATTTTATAACGATTATGATAAAGATACTACAGTGATATTATCATGCTTCTGATTGATCATGGATGAACATATGATGACATAGATGAAAATAGACGATGATAAAAGTGCTAAGAGCATTGCAAATGGATGTTTATTGCTGCACTATCTTAGCGTACCTATATGATAATATTTAGGATAATCTGTACGTATGTTGTTAGGAGAATGTTATAATCATAATTAATCTTTATTTGTTGAAAACACAAAGGATTCAGAATAAAGATGAGTTCAATATTAGCATACGTGTCCCATTGTAAGGCTTAGGACTCCACCTCTCATTCCGAACATCTCTCATTCCTTAGGAGTGTATGACAAATAAAAGAGATTTAAAGGAATAATTTTATTGAAACTAAATATCCTTGTAGAAGACATGAATACCAAAACAGGCAGCCATTCATCGCAAACCATGAATACCTATAAATACAAAACTATCCCCCAATTCTCATAATGGAAAATAAGCCGTACTCTTATCAACTTTCTCCACATCAATTTCAAAATTATATTTTTCTTTAAATATATTATAGTTACTCACATAATATTTTATTTTAGCTGTAGTTATCGAAGCCTTAGAATTAAACTCTTACATGTTAGTTTCTTGAAGTCTGTTAAGATCTTGATACATTTTTTATCTTTATTCCTTCTTTTATTCTCCATAGGTAATTCTTCATAACTTCTTTAATACTTAGCCTCCTTGCCATAAACTTCTATATCAGCAATGCTATCTTTTGGGTAAGGTAGATCTGGGTCTACCTGGTCTGGATTTATATATTTGCCAATCTTTTTAATATTTATATTTGGATAAAGTAGGATTGTACTGGATATGAATATGATAACCAGATAATATAATATGAATACATATTGAAACACAATCACAAGAACAGTATTACATTGTTTTTTTAAAGCAACTGGAATGTTCAAGCGAAGCTGTGGTTTAATGGTAAAAGGTCGTACAAAGTGTAAGAAAGCGACGACGCGAAGAGCAACAAACCCATAGAATCCAATTACTCAAAGCTCAAAAGGAGCAGGGGTGCCAGAATTATCAAATTCAACTGTTTAAGTACCGCAAGCCATTGTTTTACCTCCCTTATTCTCTTTATTAAATTAGTTGCAAGCTATGCCAGAGTTCTACGAGTAATCTTCAAAAATATTTTTGCCTTGTACGAGTATTTTTTTCTAAATTATTTAAGATTATGAGACAATTCTTTAGTGCCTAAGCCACTCGTGTTTCAGTCAAATGATCTGGGTCTTAATTCTGGTTGGGAATCAATGAGCTGTAACATAAGAGCTAGACCTTTTATGGGCTAATTAAATTATTGATTAATTATATTGTTACACTGGAAAGATAAGACTCATCACGAGTTTACCTGCATCACCGGACTATTAACCGTTTTTTAGTACGCTTTTATTAGCTTCATACGTATGGTAGTATGTATGTATGTAACGGAATCTTTCAAGTTAAACTTGATCAACTTCCCGGTTTCTGATTGAGCTGAAATTTTGCAGTTATGTGTATATCGCGTGACAATGCAATAATATGGTACCATGGAGCTGATCTGATGATGGAGTCGGAAGGTGGCCATAGGAACTCCTGTACTAAACAAGATAGACCCGTCGTGTTTGGACTCGTTTTACTTGTCTTGGCTAGCACTCTGCTGCTACATGATATGCGGGATCTCAAAAGCTTGTATTTAAAAAAAAACTACTAAAAGATGAAAAATAAATAATAGTTTAAAAAAACTAAAAAAATACGCTTTTATAGAAAATCTAACTAAAAAATAGAAAATGCATTTTAATAAATTCGAATTAAAAATAGTGTAAGAAAAAATGTTTGTATTGTAAAAAAAGCGTGGGGTGCTTTTCAGGATATTATCAAAATAACCCTTCTACTCATATCTGTTCATAAAATATTTATAACTATTGATACCATGCACCCCACCCTTTTTAACAATAAAATCATTTTTTCTTACACTATTTTTAAATCAAATTTATTAAAATTTATTTTCTATTTTTTAGTTGGATTTTCTATAAAAGCATATTTTTTTAAGTTTTTTTCTATTTCTTGTAAGAGTTCAGCAGACAGGCAGACGGCCCACTTGATGGAAAGCGGTTACCATCACCTATGGACATTTGCAACATCAAAGGAGCTACAAATGCGCTGCTGCTTTCTCAAGGGATAGATCTTTAAATATTTTCAAACCTATTATAAATATCCAGAATTTGCAGTAATGGAAGACTGGAACTTGACCACATTTTTTTCTAACGTTACCGGGGGAATGCATTTACACATCCCCTTGGACCCCGAGGGATGTCTATAAGAGAAATGTGGGGCTTCCGGGGGATGGTTCTGCAAGACACTTTATGTTTACTGCCCACTAAACCTACCAGCGTCCCTCGACGTCTTTGTGAGGTGTCACGGTATCTGCCTTAGATAGTCCTCCGGGACATTTGGACGCAACCCGTTAACCCGAGACCACAGCACTCTGCGTCCCATTGGCGTGATTCACCGGGGAGGTCACCCGACTACCCCCGCTTCCACTATGTCATTGAAAGGAGGTGAGCGTAGCTGCTCCTATTTACAGTCTGCGACTGAGGTTTGCTCGCTTAGCCTCCTTTCTCTGCCTTACTGGAATATATCTGAAGGTTATTATGGTGGCATAGTTTGGACAAAGATGGTAATTGTACAGAGAGGTAAATGCCCCACCGCCCGACTGTGGGTTACATTGTCACCACGTATAAAAGGATATCATGAGGTCGCAGGATCTAATGTCCTTTCTCCGTTCCTCGAGGGATAAAATTTAGCGACTAGCGAAGGAAAACATAACGAAATCTGAAATTCGACATAACCGGCATATAAAACATGCAAACTTACCTTAAACAAATTTAGCGTATAAATTGTTCTTTCCCCTAAGAAAATTGTGGGGCGAAAGCCCACTATCGGGATGTTTATAGGCTGATATTATTACTTAAAACTGTCACAATCAAATTTGACATTTAGAACATTATTTAAATATAATAGTGTTGTAGCACACTAAGGGCCGCTTGCATATCGATTGCCTTTAAATGAAATTAGTTAATCATATTAAACTGCCTAAATACGTTTACACAAAATGTATTGACAGTTCTTTAAACATATTTAGCGACAAGTTTTGCGTTCTGCAAGACGCTAATTGTATTTAAAGGTGTTAAATACGTTTTGTGTTTCTTAAATAAATTTAAAAAACCTTATGCAAGCGGCCCTTACACAATAATAGCGTATTTATCAACACTTGTAATTATCGTATAATACCTATATATTTAATTAATTATAATATTTTAGTTATACAGTAATATTAATTAACCAAATCAACTTATTAATAGATAATAACGCCCCTAATATGCAATAAGAAATTTATCTAATAAAAACATCCTCGTATATATTATTTACGTATTTATATTTCGATAAACCTTTTCCTTTAATAATATTACATAAACAATATTTATTTATTATTTGCTGCCGTATTTCATTGTCACGTAGAATAACACGAACTATATATCTTTGCCGGCTTGAACTAATAGTAATCTGATGAAAATTAATATCCAAGTGCACATTTTGTTTATATGCTTTAGGACTGTTTTGTAAATATTTAGATAGATTCGGAATAATTAGTATTATTATTCTGTGATTCTTTTCTATTCTTAGGATAAATTCGATTCTAGAATACTTCTTAAAGTACATATAACTATTATCAGCCTAATTTAACCCGGCGACCATGAGCCAGGGTATCTCATACCCTGGTAAAATTTAAAAGTTGTGTATTTTTTTAATCTTTTTCTGAGTACACTAGCTCGCTCAGTACCTGGCGGCAGGGGCGTGCGGGAGAGGGATAGTGGCGTGAACACAGTCTGGCATGGGACACCGTTCGGGATATTCCTGTGCAAACCTGCTTCGGGTATGGTATACCCTGCCTCATTTTTGATGCATTATTTTTACGTAATTTTCGAATTGTGATTTTTTACTGTTCTATCAGTTTTTTTTTTACATTATCCATTGTTCTTTTTTATAATTTACTACATTGGTTGTCTTTCATTCCTTTAGTTGAGTTTATTTTGTTATTTTCAGTTTTTGATCAGAATGGATCAGATTGATCAATACGACAAAAACAGCGAATTTGTGCCATTTTAGAGGAAGAACTAAGTGATTATTCTGATAAATCCAGTTCAGAAAGTGAAACTGGTACTTAGCTGGTCTTATCAAATCTAATCGACAGAGTTTGAAAGATCTTTGGCGAACTGATGGAACTGGGGTTGATATTTCGCACCAACATGTCACTCCAGAGATCTCAATTTCTACAGAGTAATTTTGGCTTTTTCGATTGGTGATTGTTCATATAAGAAGGATAGAACAACTAAACATCCCTATAATGCTTGTGCCAAGCCCATATGTATGGAGCACGCAAACTTTATATGCGAAAATTGTGCTCATCTTGATAGTAATTAAAAATTTAAATAATTCAATCATATTTTCCGCAAAAAAATACTTTTCAGTTTTATAAGGAAGGAAAACTCATTACCTTTCAGTTTTAATTTGATTTAAATTCAAAAGGATAATATTTTTGTAAAGTTGCTGATTTTTGTAAACCATTGAATTTTTGTTCCTATAATTACGATGTATAAGATAAACTTTAATAAATAATGATTATTTCATAATTAAAAACTTCTTTCATTTAATTCCATTAAATAATTCATTATTTAACAAAATAAGATCAACACAATTAAGAAAATAATAATAAGAACTACATTATGGTACATGAAATTATGGGTATGTGATACCCGGCCACATTCTTGATGTAACTTTTTTTCACCTCATGCTCGCCGGGTTAAGTTAACAGACTGTATACGCCCAACGTTCCTTTAAATAGGATTGATTGGTTTCATACAACAGTATGAACGCAAAATGAACGCCCCATATAAAAATCAGTAACATTTATAAAGTCTAAAAGAAGAATATTAATCATTATAATTGCTTAATAAGAAAAAATATAAACAGAAGGGCCTCTAATTCCAAAATATTTTCATGAAACAAAATTTAGAATTTGAAAGCAATATTGTTTTTTAGTTAATATTGTTCACAATTTTCTTGGAGCGAAATTAAATCAACAATCTCACGCTCAGTTGACTTTTACTTTATGATGTTAACAGAATTGAATGATACCAAAAACACCATGAAATCCTTGAGCTCTTTATTCTCTTCATGGGCTTTATAATTTTAATGCAAAAGTACCTACATAAAAACAACAGACATTTTGCTAAACATTTTTCAACAACAACAAACACGGCTTCTCATGCATCGAATCTATAATTTAAATGAAAACTATGCATATGATATCTAACTGCTATGAATATCACCTATACACAATGTAAAGATAATTTCAGTCGATAGACATCCTAAATCGATACAGATTCTTCAAATAGTTCAAAAGAGTAAGGAAACAAAGCAAATTCTCTATTATAAGGCGTATATTATCAATATTACTACTACATGTGAAAAAAACAAGAAAAAAAATATATCAAATATTGATTCCTGTGATTAAGTCACTTTATACATCGCTAGGCCACAGAGAAAATATTGCTGACTTTATTTCGTTCACAAATATGTTTTTATTATAATACACTGTTATAAAAACTATAAATTATAAACAATAAATTTGAAGAATTTTTTTTATTAGGTAAAAATATTGGCCCAAGGATGGCCAATAGTTCATTGAAATCTTACAATTTAAGGACCGAATATTGCATTTTTTAGAGGACGCAATTTTATTTTTGGGACATGTAGGGGGGGTCAATAGAAGCTTAACCTCAAGTTTGTGGGGTCGCCACCCTTCTCCCCCGGCCGCCATCTTGCAAAAAGGGGTGAAAACACTTTTGCCGCGATATAAAAAAATTGTAAAGTCATAATTTGTAGCAAATTGTTTTTCCTACAAATATGTTCATATAACTTTTTGCCCTAAATTAAAAATTAAAGAAGTTATAAGCAAAAAAGTGATATTTTTTTCATTCGGGGACAAGGGTGGCGACCCCACAAACTTGAGGTTAAGCTTCTATTGACCCCCCCCCCCCACACATGTACCAAAAATAAAATTGCGTCCTCTAAGAAATGCAAAGCTCATGTAAAATTTCAATGGACTAAAAGGATGTTTTCAAACAAGCTAAAGTGTAGGTAATTATGAACAACGCACATTTTAAATAAAACCGCCAAGGCAGCTCGCCATTTGGGCCCGGTCTCAACAAGCAACGAGCTAAGGGATTTATCTGTGCAAGAACGGAGAAAGAATAAAATTACTCTCAAATGGGTCTTGTCTTCTTTTCAAGCGAGAATCCTCTCGACCAAAACAAATGAAGAAGACCGTTCAAGAATACTGGTCTATATTAGGTTGGTCATAAGGGGGTCTATCGTCGTATAGAATAAAAATTATATTTTTAAATTAATTTTTGTGTAAGAGAATTTCGAAATAAGTCCTATAAGAACCACTTTCGACACATAACCCGTTACACGCTTATGCGCGTTTCTTTTCAGTACAATAAAAACATGATATAAAGCTCGCAATAAAATCTTCGAAATGTATGTTGTTGGTTTATTTCTAACGCATTAAAACAATTGAAGGGTTTTTTGAAAATATTTTTACTAAACCTGTTTATTTTATTTAATGCTGAACAATGGTTTTTGAGGCACGGTAACACCCCATCTCATGTTGGAACTTCTTTTCCTTCTATTCCTTCTATTCCTTGTCTTTTTGGAACGAAGTTCCTTATCGCGCGTTGCGAAAGGGGGCTAGACGGAAAAAATTAAGACCATAATGACACTTTTTGAATTAAGACCAAATGTTGTAACGACACTTTTTGCAGTTCGCATTGAACAGTGTGGTGTCACGACGATTATTTTTGTTGAGTGTATACAGGTTTAAATATATATATATATATATATATATATATTAGGGCGGGTTAATTTTTTTTTATAAAGCGTATAGCAAAAACGTAATCTATAGGTGATTCTGAGAAATTTTGCTCAAGAGACCCATAGCTCTAAGTCGGATTTGGAGCCACCCAAAATTTCAAAATAGATATTTTTCCATATATACCTAGAATAATTTAATTAAATTCGTCATAAAATCGGATAGAATTATAGTAGATTTCTCAACATGGGCTTGTTTGAAAGGTATTTTTATTACCTTTCAGAATCTGTATTATCCATCCATCTTTGTCATTTTGTTTATTTTGGTCAATTTGGTAGTTGTGGTTGTGGTAGTTTTCGTAGTATTAGCAGTTTTGATAATTTTGGTAGTTGTGGTAGTTTTGGTAGTAGTGGTAGTTTTGGTTGTTGTGGTAGATTTGGGTGGTAATTGTAGTAGTTTTGGTAGATTTGGTTGGCAGTTGTGTTAGTTTTAGTAGATGTGGTAGTTTTGGTAGTTGTGGTAGATTTGGTAGTTGCGGTAGTTTTGGGCGTTGTGGTAGATATAGTTAGTAGTTTTAGTAGTTGTGGTAGATTTGGTTGGTAGTTTTGGTAATTGTGGCAGTTGTGGTAGTTTTGGTAGTTGCGGTAGTTTTGGTAGTTGTGGTAGATTTGGTTGGTAGTTGTGGTAGTTTTGGTAGATGCGGTAGTTTTGGTACTAGTGGTAGTTTTGGTAGTTGCAGTAGTTTTGGTCATTGTGGTAGTTTTGGTAGTTGCGGTAGTTTTGGGCGTTATGGTAGATACGGTTAGTAGTTTTGGTAGTTGTGGTAGATTCATTTTCGTGTTAAATAGATAGATAGATAGATAGACATGTAAGAAATAATAAGATTTTTGGCAAGTGCAGTGAATTGATGAACTTATAAAATGGGGGCCGCCCTGGAAACTACTGAATTTCGTGAGAGTGATTGATTAAGCTGGTTTCCATATATGGGCCAGATATATACTTCTGAAGCCAAAAGCGAACATAGTGTTTGGATATAAGTTTACTAACTCATTTGTACTTATTTATAGTTATGTGACAAACATTGACACAACAATTGAAAGCAAAAAATATATACTATTATCTTCAGCTGTTTCGTGTGTACGGAATATCCGGGGTTTTTTTAATTTCGTATCTGCGCACACCAAACCATTATTTTTAGAATGAGCTAACCTATAGGATAAAAAATAAGGAATTAAAAATCTAGTTCACTTCATGTGTAAGTCTCTTACTTACACACACGTCACTCTTTTAAAATCAAAAGTGGATGGTAATTAGTTAGTTAGTAGCCATAAATCATATTAAGTACTTGCACGACCCTAATTCTGATTCAAGAACCAACCCTTGTTACGTTCATACACTTCTAATTATATTCAAACAACTGTATTCTTTGGTGGTAACCACTCGAAGCCGTCCCAAATCTTCTTGGTTGGTTTGCCAACTACTTATACTGCTCTCTAATAGGATAATTGGCTTCTAAAGTACGCCTCACTGATACCGAATCGAGGATCCTTTGTAAATGTCAAGTACAAGAGAAGTTTTATTTGAAATATTTTCTGAAATCCATATTTTAACACAAGTCATTATTGTGAGACTTAGGTACATATTTCTTGGCGTAAAACCAATATTTCTTGAATCTACTCCTTGGGACCTTGTGCTTATGACTCGGCCACAAATTTATTCCTACATAGCTAACAGGCTTGCATAAAATGAAACAGAAACTGTAAAGCAGCCATCGTTACTATGAAATCAATCAATGTATAAGTAGGTAACTTCACATTAATATTATAAAAGCCCCTTTTCATGGAAAAATGGTACCTGTTTGTTCTGTTGTACGACGCAAAAACTTTGAGAAAGCTAATTATGAATTTTCATTAATTAATAAAGAATAAATAAATATGAGTAATCTCGTCATTTAGGCCGAGACTTGTCAAGCTACACTACTTGAAATAACAGTGATTTCATTAAAAAAATCCTACTTATAAGACTACGAGTATCTTAATAAAATTATACATACGACCGTACACGGTCTCTGTAGAGCACAATCCGAATATAATAAAACATACTGTCCATACGTTTTTTACCTATACTTGGTAATCGAATCACTTAAACATATAATAATATCAGGACGGAGAAAGAATACAATTTCCTCCGGCCGGACGGCCTATCGTAAGAGGTGACAAAAATCCACAGCTAGGTGGTAGGGTATCTGCTCGTCTGGATGGCTACCACCCCTGGTCTAAAGTATGTCCCCATAACAACCTTAAGTTGTGTTTCGGCATTAGTGACCACGTTCCAGACTCCCTCGAGAGAGTAGCAGCGCATTTGTAGCGCCTTTGGTGTTGCAAATGTCCATAGGCGATGGTAACCGCTTACCATTAGGTGGAAAGTCTGCCAGTATGCTGAATTCATGCAAAAAAAAATCTACATTAATTTTATTTGACCATTCATAATTAAGCATAAATAAATTGTAATATTACATTGTTACATTTTATCTTCCCTCCAGGCCATATAATAGCGTTCAGATTGTTGAGTAAATTTTGGGTTTTGGTTCTATTTATTTCATTTTTTAGTTCTTTATTTTTTTACATTAGACGCGACTACCCCAGTAAATTACTATTTTAGTGGAGATTTTCTTGCTAACATGTGATATTTTTGGAGAGTTCCCAGTTGATGGCTATTTAAATTATACATACATACATACATAACTTCACGCCAGGTCCCTTGCGGGGTAGGCACGAACAACAGAGCGCCATACAGGCTTATTCTTACACACCTCACTTGCTTCTTTTTAAATTATAATTTACATTTATTACTTCGAGCCATCACCGTGTATTCGTTGTGTCAACAAACATGTGTTGCACTGTTTCACTCATCAAAAAACATATTTGATGAGGAAAACTGACGCATCCAACACTTGCTAATGGAATCTGTAAGAAACAATGATGGAAGGTAAGGTCAGGCAAGAGAAACTTTAAATTGTTTGGATGCCTTTACCCACCCTAGTACAAACTTTTACAAACAATTCTAACTGATTCCACTTGTTAGACATTCCAACCATTGGGTGGTTTGATTGTAGTCTTCTCAGTGACCTTCCTTTAGAGTAATAGTAATAGTTAGTAGTTTAAGGCTTGCTAAGGTTGACGTACCCTTGCAAATGATTGGCTGGGCGTAACTACGTTCTAAGTCTCAGCCTTTCCTACACAAAAAAGCGCGGGGCACATGGGAGGAGGCTGGTTTTAGTGGGTATTGGTCGGTGCCCGTGCAGCTTCTCGGAGTCTCCACAGAAGCTGATCGATTGCGAGCGGGTAACGACGAGAAATCGAGTTACCCCATCGCATGAGATAACGGTCTAATCCCTTGCAAAGGACCCAGTATTGTGCGCAAAGAGCATTTCCCCCGGTTTAAAAAAAAACCCTTGCAAATGATCAGAACGAGAAAGGGAGAGAGCTGCGCATGCGTCTCGCGGGTACCGACGTTAGTCGGGGTCCCGGAGGCGCAGATATGCGCAAGATCTTCTCCTGTAATACCGCTGCAGGAGCCCTCTAGCATCTAGGGAGCAGAAGAGTTTTCACCCCTGTTGACGAAGTGAGTTTGCCTTTCCCGGGGCATTCTCAAGCAATGATGCGCTAGGATCAGCGTGGGCGTAACTACGTTCTAAGTCTCACGCTTTTCCTGCCATAAGCGCAGGGCGCATGGGAGGAGGGTTATAAGGGGAGGTTTTAGTGGAGTATTGAGTTTTCGAGTCTCCACACAAACCGGCGATTTGACTCTCGTGCCTATTCGTGATGTCAGGTGACTCGTCGCTTTCGTCTAATTCCTAGTAAAGGACCCGGTAGTGTGCGAATGCATTTCCCCCGCCTTAAAAAAACCCTTGCAAATGAAAAATAAAAAAAATTAACAGTACATAATGTATAATTGGGAGTAAAAAATCGTTACACAGATAGCTGTTCAGAAATTGAGAGATGATAATAATTAATAGGGTCTTGTTATTTCGTTGAATCCTTTCATCTAACCTTTTTTTATCGCAAAAATGGATATCAAAAAAGAAGTACAGGTTAGTCTAAACCTTTAATTAACAAAAAATGTTAAAGTTTTAATTAAAATCAAACCGGTCCTAGTAAATTTCGTTGTTTTTTATTGTAATAAATCATGAAAGTTTTAGAGTAGTATATTAATTTACTATCTACAAGCATTATAATATTGTAATTAAATTAAACTAATTTATAAAATTAAGTTTTTTATACATGACAAGTAAGTGTAAGTAAGTAATGTCTTGGCAGAATGGATTTTTCGTCCACTGTAATTCAGAATGAATTTAATGATAATGAATGTAAAAATATTTTATTCATTAAAAAAAAACTAGGTAAAAACCTGTATTATATTAGGTGTCGGTGCTCTTCCAATGCTCAATTATTATTATTTTTAACATTAATACAACACATTATATTTACCTTGCATGCATATGTGTGCGTGTGCGCGTGCGTGCGTGCGTGTGTGTGTGTGTGTGTGTGTGTGTGTGTGTGTGTGTGTGTGTGCGTGTGCGTGTGCGTGTGCGTGTGCGTGTGCGTGTGTGTGTGTGCGCGTGTGTGCGTGAGTGCGTGTGTCTGTGTGAAAAATAATTTTTATACCCGCCACATTTATCTCATGAAGGCTACCTGGTGAGTTAAAAAAAAAAAAAAAAAATGCATTTGTTCAGCAGACAGGCAGACGGCCCACTTGATGGATAGCGGTTACCATCGCCTATGGACCTTTGCAACACCAAAGGTGTTACAAATGCGCTGCTGCTCTCTTAAGGGAGACTGGAACCTGGTCACTAATGCCGAAACACAACTCAAGGTTGCTATGGCGACATACTTTATACCAGGGGTGGTAGCCAACCAGTGGGGCGAATGCCTTACCACCTGGCTGTGGGTTGTTTTGTCGCCTCTTACGACAGGCCACCCGGCCGCAGGAATTAATATTCTTTCTCCGTTCCTGCACAGATAGAGTTGCCCAGGTAAGTAAGTATTTTTCACTATTGTTACGCGATGCCCATCACAGCAGTTATGAGAACCATAGAGTATATTAATATCACATAGATAATCTTCATAGATAATAATATGATCCTGGCAACACTATGATGTAATTGCTATTTTTAGCAATGATGCAATATTATTATTTTGTAGGGTAGTTTTCGTAGTATTTTCGTATAAAAAGGCGGTGTGGCGTGTAGACGGGGTTCATTGCTTACTGTGTAGTAAAGGGGAAACTCTGCCCAAATAGTTAATATTAGGTATATTTGGTACTTTCTTGCCCAAATCTCTGCAAGGCTGTTTACACTGTTTTCTTTATCGTAAGAGTATGGTAATTGTGACAATACACATAATGCACATTAGGTCACTAATAACTGATGGGGGACTTGCCTTCTGCTAGAATTTGAACCCAAGTGAAACAACTGAACTGAAACTGAACAAGGACTACCGTGCAGGAACGGAGAAAGAACACAATTTCCTGCGGCTGGGCGGCCTGTCATAAGAGGCGACAAAACAACCCACAGCCAGGTGGTAGGGTATTTGCTCCACTGAATCCGACTACCTCTAGGCTATGCTGCCAGAACAACCTTGTGTTGTGTTCCGACATTAGTTACTAGGTTCCAGTCTCCCTTAAGAGAGCAGCAGTGTATTTTTAACACATTTTTAGGTGTTGCATCAGTCCAAAGGCGACAGTAACAACTTTCCATCAAGTGGGCCGTCTGCCTTTCTGCTGAACTCCTGCTCCTCCTACTGCATAGGTTATACGAGTACAGACAGCTTAATTAAATGAAATGACAACATGAAAATCTCTTCAATTGTACACTTTTAAAATAATATGCCAGTCCTAAAGCATTTTGTAGAACACGATAGTTGGAGACACCTCTCAAGTTCGGTTATATTCATGCTACCTTAATATGAAGTTAGCATTAATCGCGATTTCCGGCGATTAGCTGGGGCAACTAAACAACGATTTTGGCATTTTATTTAATTCTGCTAATGTTCCCATGCCAGCTTGGCGGAGCTTTAAACAAGATCAGCAAAAAGATTATCAATTACTAATCTACTAACATCATAGTCAAACTTCCGGCAACAAAGTTCGATGGGCACCAAACTTCTGCAACGAACCAATATACTAGGGGATTTCAATCACGGCATCAAAACTATAAGATTATGACTGTAAGCGATATGGCTTATGTGCCGGCATAGAATCACGGCGAACAACCAACATTTCCAAGCCACTTGATAACTGCCCCGAAATTAGATCAGGTCGTCCCACGGGGGAATTAATTTTGGACCCTAATCAAACTTCAGCCATGTTTAGCAAAGTCAGTTAAAGGAAGGGTTACTAGGCGACAAAAAAAAATGGATCTTTGACGATATATTTTTGTAAAACATACAGAACATATGTTTGAGGGAATTATAAAGACATACCTATATTGTTGGACATACTTCTATAGATTAAAAAAAGTTCGCTGTCTTATCAGCAAGGTATCTATCTATAGGAGCATGACATACTATGTGTTTTACATTAAAAGTATACAATTACCTACTTCATCATATTTTTTATGTTACCATTTCACATGTAGCACTACTTGTACAAGCATGTACTTGCTTATATTTTCAATTTTTTTTAAATGTAGGTGTATAAAACATTTAAACATATATTAAAAAATATATGAAAATACGATATCCGCCAACAACGAGGCCAAAAATCCAAGCTTCTAGTGGCTAGGGTTCCAGGGATAAGAACCATGCTTATTGTATTAAAATTATGTTTTAACGGTTTTAAGCGAGGTATTTTACTTGATTTTTATTACTTCAAAGTTTCGGACACTTTTCAGTAGTCGTGATCACGAAAGATAAAGATGTCAAGTGTAGAGTATTAATACATTTTTTTTTATTCTATCGACAACTTTTTCATTTTATTTATTTCGTTTTTTTTTGTTTACGGTTATTATTTACCCTATGGGAGCCTAATCTAATATACCACTGTTATTAACCATATTGTTCTTTCTTACTTTATTCTTATCTCGAATTGTCTGGTAAAGATCTGTTTAATTCAAACTGCTCATCGTCTACAACTAAGCGAATATATTTAGTCTGCATTTTTTTCATAAAAATGAACAATTGACGACGTTTTAATTTTCATCGTAGGTTTTCAAATCTGTAATTACAGCTTATGGAAATTAAAATTAAAATCATACTTATAACACCATGCTAACACCATGCTATTACATACGGTGGAGAAATGTATTAAAACACTCGGTAAAATTATTTAAGTAAAATTACACACATTAAAATCGATTTGAGAATAAATTAAATGAATTTTTTATTTTTCACTTAAATTGTAAACTTATCGGGCGGTACAGAAATTTCATAGAATTCTGGCAAAAAAATGTAGGTATGTATGGCGACACTAGCAAATTCGTCGAACGACAGTTATGTGAGACGCGAGGTGCCTTCTCCCTTACCTGGTCATACGTGTTTTCAGCAAATAGTATTGTACTTGTTGTTTGATAAATTTCATTACAGATTTTGAACAGTTTTGGGGAATATATTGAAAAGCTTTTTTCTTAACATTAAAGTTCTGATGTTTGAGCCGGTTGTGTACTCTCATATGTCTTGTATAGCCCATCTTAGTCAAGAATGGGCGATCACATTTCGGACAGTTTAATATATATTATATATTTAATATATAAGATTATAGGCCATATTTTTCGCATCTGGTATCGAGTTCCATTATTTGGTTCTCCTGCAAACTGACTCTACATTTCTTCATTCTTTTATGAGGCGTCTCCACTCTTAGCTATTAGAGGCCTATGAGTATACATTCTGTGGTTCAAGGACACAAAACAAAAAATGCGGGTACATAATAAGCAAGGCTTATACTATGGAGCTATTACTTTATTTTTCACCTACACTTTTCAGGAAAACTGGCATTTTCCAAGATAGCCATGAAATATTAATATATGTATATTAAAAAAAACCATTAGCAAATTTCATGACAATAAGGTCACGTGTATAAGTGTCATCGAAACTTTGCATAATAATTCACTAAATATGTATATCGTAGCAAAAGAAACAATAGAAATAATAACTATTAAAAACATTTCATAGCAACATATTTGAATATATAACCAAGATGACATAAATATATAATGGGCCCAACCTGGCCCGGTGACCTCCAACCTCCCCTTGTAATCACCCCAAGCCCCGCAATTAAAGTCTTTATATCATCTCAATTCTAACCGTTCAAACACATTTATCAAGTCATACAAGTACATTTCCATAAATAAATATTTCTCTTACTCTGTTTACCGAAGAGCGCAGTGCCTGGCGAATGGTAGGACAACTGTTTCTGCCTGGGCTCACGCACCACTTAAATAATATAAATTACTTGAACGTACCATCAATTCAATGTTCGCAATTCAAAATATCCAGCATCTTGTTAATACTTGTTACAAATGCCACCAAAACTAAATATAATGGTATCGTATTTACTAAGTAATCCTTTATTCACTGGAACAGGTCAATAAACATCTGCCTTAAAATAGCTATACTTTCGTGATACCTAACCAAATTCATTAAATGGTGACATCATTATACAAGTAGCAACTACGACTGTAGCTTCATAATATATCTTATAAACATATATTACCTGCTATAAATTCAGGTTACCAATACGTGTAGGTATTGTTGAAAAAAGAGGATCAAATAATTACCAACTTTCACATGTATACTCGAACAATATTCCTACATAACATATAATTAGTTCAGAAAAAGTAAAAAGGTCGTAGTAGCTTAGCCGATATGGCATCCGCGTCTTTTTCTAATTAAGTCGGTTAGCACAGAGTACTTTATATTATATACTGGTATCGGTTAGGATACTAGTCGGGAGTATGTACCGCTTAGGCAGACTTTTCCTGACCTAAATTTATGTTGTTATAATGAATGAATGAAAACACTTTATTGTTCACCAAAATTAAAACTAGATACAACAAATGTTGAACAAAGGGCGGCCTTGTCGCTTAAAGCGATCTCTTTCAGGCAAGCCCTTAAACTAAGGAAAATAATAAAACATGACAGTGACGGTGTAGACAATACATAACACAAAATATTCAAATATCTAAAATAAATAAATAAAAGTCCTAATTATATACTATATAAACACAGTAAATATCATAATACGTACAGAATAATACATACACTTATAATTAATTAAGACGGAGGAAAAAAACAGGAGCTTGCACGTCGAGTATATTGTTTACATTAAATCCACAAATCTACTTTCGATAGGTGTAATAGCAATGATCTTATATGTAAGCTCACTATGTAATAGTCATAATGTCTGCTACCCTGAAATAATCTGCAATATTGTAAATTTTTAAACATGCCGTTTATGTACATTGAAGCTATTAATAAAATTTAAAAACTTCGTTTAAAAAAACAGACTTCAAAAACTAAAAAACTAAAATGTATAAAATAACTTATTTCTTAAGCTATTATTATTAATAAATATTATCTAAAACATCTTAAAGTCGGTGCTTAGTAATTTTCAAAATATAGTAATTTTTATGTTTTACTTTGCACCGACTTTAAGATGTTTTAGATAATATATATTAATAATAATAGCTTAAGAAATAAGTTATTTTATACATTTTAGTTTTTTAGTTTTTGAAGTCGGTTTTTTTAAACGAAGTTTTTAAATTTTATTTGTTACTTTTTAGTGTCTAGCTATGTATGGGTGGACCCACGAATGGTGCCGCGCTTCTTAAAAAATATAGGTCCCAAGAAGCGGGAACAAAAAAATGTTCGTAAAATGAAAACTACTGAGCCAAACTATGTCAAATTTTTAGAGGACCACATGGCAGCTATTCCGCGTCGAACAAAAAAAGAATCACGTAAATCGGATCATAAATAACGGAGTTATCGGCGAACATATGGAACGGAGTGAAAATTATTTGCATGAAAAATGTTCATAAAATGAAAACTACTAGGCCAAACTATGTAAAATTTTTAGGGGACCAATTGGAAGCTATTCCGCGTCGAACAAAAAAAAAGATCCCGACGAATTGAGAACCTCCTCCTTTTTTCGAAGTCGGTTAAAAATACCCAACTAGAATAGACTATGGAAATGGATGGAAAACACGATACAATATTTTTAGATGACTTATACTTTTATGTAATAAATTGTGTGGTACTTTTATTCCAGAAATCCCGCAGGGACTTTCCTAGGAGTGGTTTGAAGTTGTGTGGTTGCTTAAAAATTAGCTTAGTCCGACACACATTAAAACGATAGCTTACATTCCTTTTTTTAATGTTGCGATCATTTGTGTCCTGGGAATCCCCCGGGAATTTGTAGTCAAGCGTGGACGAAATCGCAGGCATATCTTAGTATGTACAGAGATTCTAAACTATTACAATAGGGATGTGGATAAACGTTTTAATATTGTTACGAGTTGCGGGACTCGAATTAAAATTCTGTTAAAATTATTATAGAATTTATTAGAACTATACAAACACGTATAACACAGGTAACAATATATAACGTATGTAATATAAACGTATAACACAAACAACAAATATAACCGAACACAACAAATCCAAACGTAATGCAGAAAGTCGTAATTCAATAAAACGCGCAAAGTCCGTCACTAATAGATGACGTCCCGAATGTACAAACGTCTCGCCTTGATCGTGGTTCTCGGTCCACTGCCCCCTCTCCCAATTGGGCCGTCGCTTACCTCATAAATACAAATGTGCCCGTATCGTAGTCGACGTCATCCGTAACACCTGGCTTATGATTCGGCCGCCAGCGGCCATAAACGAGTACAATAAAACAAGGGGATGTTCTGTAGAAACGTATGCCAATTAATAAGTAAACAAAAGAAGACGATCATAAAAGAATTACAATTAGTTCAAATGCTGACTGACAGGTAATAAAATGTGTTTTTACAGATATGCAGGTGGAAATTGTTTTTTGTCGGAACCTAAGTTGTAACAATATAATCTAATCTATACATTAATACGTGAAGCAAAAACTTTGTAGGTACTCCTTTTTACACTTTTCGTACACTTATAATTTATATAGAGAAGCAGCTTGGATGCTGATTTTTTCAAAATTATGCATAAAAATAAATTAAAAGAACATTACACACACTACCATGTATTTGACACACACACGCTGTAGCCTTGGCTAAATCTGTGATTATAGAAGTACAGTCTGACCTTAATTATTATAGTTAAATTTCGACCATGGGCGATCACTAGTGTTTTTAAATACAAAAACAGACGTTAAAATAATATCTCATCATTTATTGTTTAAAATATCTTGATATACATGACTTTAATTACTTTTCAAGCTATAATATTAATTATTGTTAGAAAAGTAATTATACAAATATAACAAATCAAATATGCACTAGCGCTTGTACAAAATCTATATAAGCCTGCGATGTTCTGGAAGTTTATAAAATGAATCTCAGTTCATTTGTCTGTCTGATCCCTTAATCAAATTATTTTACTATATTACATAAACTGATGCTCTTATAGTTCTTAAGTATTAGTTTGACAATTACACATAAAAAAGGCGATTCAGTAAATCTTCCATAACTAGACGGCGCAACGGGTCAGTCTTCTCTTTTACTAACGTTTGAAAAAAATTAAACATATTTCTTATATAAATCAAAAGTTTGAAGTGCTTTCTTTTCGAAAATCTTGTTTCGCGTATATAATCGTCTTCAAAGTTTACCTTGTCAATTCAATTTCTTCATTAATTTTCAAATCATGTTAAATTTTAATCGAAAATCATTAAATTAAAGGTTCCGGCACAAATTGTGGTGTTTGGCAAGGGTCTTATTCAATTATGGTCGGGATAAATCTGGTCCCGTTCCCAGCTGCGCTTTAAATAAACAGTAGCGATTTGGTCTCACGGTCTTCGAGTGTTTAGGAGACAGAAATGCTAATAAATTTTGGACTCTCTTTGAAGAAATGGACAAGCGCGTGTCAGCTCAGATACAATCAAGGGTTCAGTAGAAGTTATCAACATTCACTGCATTTATAATTTGGCTACAGAACCGTAATAATATATTCAATCAAAAATATGCCATATATCAGTATCTGCCTCACGAATAGTATTTTCTTTAGTTTTCGCAATTTCACCGCATAATTATGCATGTATATAGAATTAACCTTCTTGTCCAAGAGTAGTTTCTGACTAAAACTGAGACAACAAAATCTGCGATTTCATTTAATTCAATATTTTCTTAAGTTTTCGCGACTTGTATACATAATAAATCTACGTTTCAGCGGTTTTAAACGCGGTAATTTATTTGTTTTTTTTATTCCGATGTTTCAGCCACTTTTCAATGACCGTGATCACGGAAGACAAAGATGTCAAGGAGTATTGTTAAAGTTTTATTTAGCCTACCGCCAACTTGTTCATTTTAATTATTTAGTTTTAATTTTGTTTATTGTTATTATTTACTCTATGGGAGCCTAATCATCAAAAATATATACAACCCTAAATTTTCAACCCTCTACGATCAACCCCTATTTTTTAATAGCGATATGAGTATTTTTATAATTTTCTACTGGGATGATTTAGATTTAAATTTGAACCAGGTAGTAGGCGCTGCAATCCGGTACCAGAATTTAGGTGTTCTTTTTGTTGTTGTTGTATGTGTTGAAATTGTCTCGGAATGGTTTAAATTAACGATTGGACCCAGTAGGTGGCGCCGCGATACTCCTCCTAAACGGTGGGCCTGATTTTGATGACATTTTTTGTTTGTTCAAGTGGAATTGAGAATAGTTTAGATTAACATTTGGTCCCGGTAGATGACGCTGGAATCGTGTTCTAGATTTTTATTTTTTAAAGGCAGGACAACGTCTGCCGGGTACAGCTAGTAACTTTATATAATACTAGAGTTTACCCCGCGGCTGCGCCGCGGGTTAACCTCTAGTGCGTGTCTCTTGTTTATAGAGCAAGTGCTACAGGTTATATTATATTACATTTTTATGTATTTGCCCACGGAAGATTCACTTCATTTTATATCGCTAATTATACCATCCCTCGTCTATCTGTCAACAAAATAAATTACAAAACTTGACCAAAAAGGCCAAAATGGTCTAAATGACCAAAAGACCACAGTGACCGACATTGCTAAAATGACGGAATAGGCAAAAACGACCAAAAAGGCCAAAATAATCAAAATGTTCAAAATTACCAAAGAGGCCAAAATGACCAAAAAGGCCAAAATGACCAAATTGGCCAAAATGACCAAATAGGCCAAAATGACCAAATAGGCCAAAATGACCAAATAGGTCAAAATGACCAAAAAGGCCAAAATGACCAAATAGGCTAAAATGACCAAATAGGCCAAAATGACCAAAAAGGTCAAAATGATCATAAAGGCCAAAATGACCAAATAGGCCAAAATTAGCAAATAGGCCAAAATGACCAAGTAGGCCAAAATGACCAAAAAGGAAAAATTACCAAATAGGCCAAAATGACCAAATAAGCCAAAATGACCAAATAGGCCAAAATGACCAAATAGGCCAAAATGACCAAAAAGGTCAAAATGATCAAAAAGGCCAAAATGACCAAATAGGCCAAAATGACCAAAAAGGCCAAAATGATCAAATAGGCCAAAATGACCAAATAGGCCAAACTGACCAAAAAGGAAAAATGACCAAAAAGGCCAAAATGACCAAAAAGGCCAAAATGACCAAATAGGCCAAAATTACCAAAAAGGCCAAAATGAAAATTATCCTTTGTCCATCCTCAGTATTTAATTTTCATACGTACCGAATTTCAGCCAAATCGGTCCAGTAGTTTTTCCGTAAAAGCATAACAAACAAATATCATGTTATCCCGGAAACTATCCCATTTTTCGGGATAAAAAGTATCCTATGTTCATCCTCGGTATCGAAAATATATATATATACTGAGTTTCAGCCAAATCGGTCCAGTAGTTTTTACGTGAAAACGGAACAGACAGACAGACAGACAGAGTTACTTTCGCATTTATAATATTAATAGGGATTGAAATGAGTGGAAGGAAAAATAAAAGAAATTATCAGTGAAGTTGGTTTGTGTTCCGGTGCACGCAGAAAGAGTTCAGAGTATCTTGAGGTCTGGCAGTTGGTTTTTGCTGGGTTTGGGTCTTAATAGTTTTGATGGTCGAATCTCACACAGGTGATACTTGCCAACCCTCTTCTCTATTGAAATTTGGGTGTTTTTTTTATCGAATCAGATTTGGTGGTTGGGTTTATCCAGCGTGTGTTCACTGATCCCAGACTTTGTAGACCTTGTGTGTTTCATGTCAGCAATGTGTTCTTTTACCCGTGTTTTTATGATCCTCTTTGTTTTCCTAATAAATGATAATCCACACTCACAACCGAGCTTGTAGACATCTGCATCCTGGAGTGGTTATTTCACAAGTCTCAAAAATTGGCTAATCTTTTTATGAGGCTTGGAATATGTTTTGATTGAAGTTCGCCTGAGGATTTGACCAATTCTGTCTGTGACCCCTTGATGTAGGGTAGGGTAGCAGGGCACCGCTCAACTGAAGGTGGTTTGGGGCCTTTGTGATGTTGGTGTGGAGTCTTCAGCTGATTGCGTTGTAGGACTACTCAAACGGCTACGTGTTTCAAAAACTGTAGTTTGTCAAAGTAAAAGTTTGTCAAAAAGTAGTTATAATAATGCATGTTCTCTTTTTTATTTAAAGTACGTAATAATGCGACTGACTTTAGCTATATTACGTTAGTGCACACGGGGACTTTTTACGAATCTGTATACGCCGTATCCAATAAAAAAATACGACATTTTATTAGTTACAAAATCTTTCTCAAAATAAAAAGTATATTGACGGTCTCCGTAATCTACGAGTTTAAGCGTTGACCCTCCTACTTAATTAAAATGCAGAGAAAATTGAATCTCAACAGGTTCTATTGATGGAAGTGTAAATTTCGTATCGAACTTTCCCCTGTTTAATCTGGTCTAAAGTTAACATGTGATAATTAATATTGTTACGACCTGAATGCCGACAAAAGCATTTTATTACCTTTTCGGCATTTGCACTTCTTTTGTTTGCTTTGTGTTTAAAATATGTAATTAGAAAAACTGCCCATTGTATATTGTAATCTTTTATGGTAGTCATTAGCCAGGTGTGATTCTAAGAAATTCAGTCCACGCGGTCCAGCAGACTTATTGTATTTGTACAGTATAAAGCAATGCCCCAATAGAGGGATGAGCAGTCTAGCGATAGCCACAAGCGAAGAAGTTAGTGACGGACTTTGCGCGTGTATTTGAATTACGATCTTCTGAATTACGTTTGGACTTATTGCGTTCGGTTATATTTGTACCTGTGTTATATGTGTTTGTGTATAGTTCTAATAAATCCCAGAATAATTCCAACGGCATTTTAATTCGAGTCCTGCAACTCGTAAAAATATTAATACAAGAGTGTACACAATGTGTATAGACCAGTACAATAAATTTAACGTTATGCTACAACATTACTACTCGTAATGTAATAGTTGATTGTTACAAGAGGGATGAAAGCGACCATTATAGGCACTAGATGGTTTGGCGCACGAGCGTGGCAAGGGCGCTTATTGTTCCAGCGGCTTAATAGACCTTTCACCCGAGGTTAACACTCTGCTTTTTGTTTCGCATATCAGAAAAGTAAATTGAAACTGATATATTAAGCAAACAACCACTTCTCTAATGAAATTAGGCATTAATCCATATCTATGATAAACTCCTTTAATACTTCATATGATACGTCAAGTAATTTTCTTTTTCTGTGGCATTCTACCAGCCAATATTTTTTTGTCACTGATGATACTAAATACTAATACTGTAAATTAAATAAAAATTTGATGGATTTTAATTACAACTCTAAAAAAATAATTGTTTTGACATGGCTCGCATAGTTTTAAATTTTTTGATAGCAGGAAAAATCTTTACCTAGGGATGAAAAGTACTGTTTCCATCCATGGGATCAGGTCAATTCAAGCATACTTGCCGAGTGTTAGAAACGAAATGTGACTTATAGATTTCTTAAATAATAAAAAGCAAATTTTTTATATTCATTTTTGCTTCATCTTCAGTGCATGAGTAAAACTAGCAATAAAATTCAGAAATTGCTTATGGACCTACATATAATTTGATATCAACTTCACTGGTTTAAATACTTCACGTGACCCGTAAATATATGTACCGACACTAAAAGATATTGAACATCTCGCGATTATTTATATAAACTTTATTCTACATAATACGTAGATATTGCATTTCATATGAATCCCAACGTCACTTAGTATTCATGTGATATGAGAAAAATTTCAAAATATAATTAATGTACAATATGGGCGTCGTTTTGTGTACGAATGTATTTGTCCTCTTTAATTTTAAGTCTGTACTTTTCGTTATCGGACTTTCACTTCTTAAATCTACTATTTATTTTTACTTTGAACTCTCAAATTGATCATCCAACTCATGAATTTCTTTTACCCCCCATGTTTTCGGGGGGTAATATAATAAAATTCGATGTTATTGTCTAGGAGTCTACATTGCTTCGATATTTATGATTATGAGGCACAAAGTACGTTTTTGATGTGTTGAAGACTAGTTCAATGGATTTTACTAGTGACATTTTTACTTGAATAACCACCCAGCAACAAAAGTTTTCTTTAAGTACTAAAGAACATTTAGTAACATAATATCTAATTCATTATTTTAATAATATAAGGTATAAACTGTTTTACTTTCGTAAAATTTAAACATGATATTAACATTAATGGTACCAGTTTAAACATTTTTTTTTTAATAAGCCTTTCTACAACTCGTTAATTAAGACCGTTCAAAATTCAAGACAGGATGCAAAATTTACAATTAATGTTATATTTTACAAATACAAAATATCGTTATTAAGTCTTGTAAGAAAACAAAGTACGTAAACGCTTTTTAACCGACTTCGAAAAAAGGAGGAGGTTCTCAACTCGTCGGGATATATTTTTTTTGTTGCTTTTTTATGTATGTTCGCCGATTACTTATATTATGATCCGATTTACGTGATTCTTTTTTTGTTCGACGCGGTATAGCTTCCAATTGGTCCCCTAAAAATTTGACATAGTTTGGCCCAGTAGTTTTCATTTTACGAACATTTTTTTGTTCCCGGTTCTTGGGACCTATATTTTTTAAGAAGCGCGGCACCATTCGTACGTTCACCCATACATAGCTAGACACTAAAAAGTAACAAATAAAAAATAAAAACTTCGTTTAAAAAAACCGACTTCAAAAACTAAAAAACTATAATGTATAAAATAACTTATTTCTAAAGCTATTATTATTAATATATATTATCTAAAACATCTTGAAGTCGGTGCAAAGGAAAACATAAAAATTACTATAGCTTTACAATTACAACGAAAATTATTAATAAAAAAATGAATAATAAACATTTTCCAACGGGGTTCTATTCTAAAGCCTTTCAAGAATTCATCCAAGAAAGGAAAAAATCTTAAATTTATAGTTTAACAATTATCACACTTGCAATGTTCATGTTCAAGCAAAAAAAAAAAATATTATTATTATTGAATAACTAAATGAAAAATTGTTATAAAAAAAAATTTCATTCAGATTATTGTTCATTCATCTATTCAGTTAGTGCCTGAATTTTTTCAATTTTTTATTTTCATATTTAGTATGTTTAAATAATATTTATTCATTAAAGGGCCGATGTGGGTGTGGCTTGCGTAAGCCAGAGTACCCGTTTTCGGCCGTATTTTCATCCCTCTGGGAAAATTATAAATATTGATCTTACAGTTTCGGGAGTCGAGACTTTTTTTAGGAAATTCCTCCTCTTTTCGAATTTGAAAAATTTGAAAAATCTTTATTACTTTTTGAGATATTTGCAAAAAACTAAACCCCCCTTCTTTTTTTTAGTTAATCCCTATTAATATTATAAATGCGAAAGTAACTCTGTCTGTCTGTCTGTCTGTTCCGTTTTCACGTAAAAACTACTGGACCGATTTGGCTGAAACTCAGTATATATATATTTTCGATACCGAGGATGAACATAGGATACTTTTTATCCCGAAAAATGGGATAGTTTCCGGGATAACATGATATTTGTCTGTTTGTTTGTTATGCTTTTACGGAAAAACTACTGGACCGATTTGGCTGAAATTCAGTACGTATGTAAATTAAATACTGAGGATGGACAAGGGATAATTTTCATTTTGGCCTTTTTGGTAATTTTGGCCTTTTTGGTCATTTTGGCCTTTTTGGTCATTTTGGCCTTTTTGTTCATTTTGACCTATTTGGTAATTTTTCCTTTTTGGTCATTTTGGCCTATTTGGTCATTTTGGCCTTTTTGCTCATTTTGGCCTATTTGGTCATTTTGGCCTTTTTGGTCATTTTGACCTTTTTGGTCATTTTGGCCTTATTTGGTAATTTTTCATGTTTGGTCATTTTGACCTATTTGGTCATTTTGGCCTATTTGGTCATTTTGGCCTTTTTGATCATTTTGACCTTTTTGGTCATTTTGGCCTATTTGGTCATTTTGGCCTATTTGGTCATTTTGGCCTATTTGGTCATTTTGGCCTTTTTGGTCATTTTGGCCTCTTTGGTCATTTTGACCATTTTGATTATTTTGGCCTTTTTGGTCGTTTTTGCCTATTCCGTCATTTTAGCCATGTCGGTCACTGTGGTCTTTTGGTTATTTAGACCATTTTGGCCTTTTTGGTCAAGTTTTGTAATTTATTTTGTTGACAGATAGACGGGGGATGGTATATATAATTAGCGATATAAAATGAAGTGTATCTTCTGTGCGCAAATACATAAAAATGTAATATAAACCTGTAGCACTTGCTCTATAAACAAGAGACGCGCACTAGAGGTTAACCCGCGGCACAGCCGCGGGGTAAACTCTAGTTGTTAATAACTTTTACAATTATTGCAAGCGGAACTTCATTTTTTTTAAATCATCTAGATGCCATTCCGAATCGAATGACACCTCATTTATAATTTTCGGAGACTGCTGAAAAAAGTTGGTCCAAAAGGCACTTGTTTACTAGTCCATAAACTTTTCAGTGAGTTGTGATAGATACAAAATGAGAAGCCTGTTAGCTTGAAACATTTATTTGTTGATGTTAAATATAATATACTTTTTGAATTTATTGTATTTATTCTGATATAAGAGTTATATAATAAAACAGTGAAAGTAAAAAAAAAGTTATATTAAGAAATCTTTACGGACAGTTTAACATTATGATATATAAGTTTCCTACAAGACAAAAATAGAAAAAAATATTAGTACCTACATCATATATCACACGCAATATTCAGTCTTAAAATACATGAAACTATATCTTCCAATCTATAATGCTGTACGGATTTGAAATCAGCAAATCGTGCAGAGCAGATTCCTCTTTGTTTATCCAGTTGATTGCTCTGTGTGGAATAGTGGCAATGATGATTTCGATTCGGTGAGAGCAACCATTTCGGTAGTACCGTTTTAATTAGATGGTTAAGTTTAATGCTGATCAATCAACATATAGTATGAAAGGTCGTTTAATCGCGTGTGGAAATTGAGTTTGATTCTACTGTTTTGTTTTAATTAAATCTATTATGAGAACAATCACTGTACCTCTGGTAGATAATAATCTTATAGATTTAGAAACCATTAAAACGTAGTTTTATTATATTACTTACAGATTTTTTTATTATTAGAGTATAACACTGATGCCTGAACTCAAATCAAGATTGTTATGGCGACACACTCTAGACCAGGGGTGCTGATTACGCAGACGTTCTACGCAAATGTTCTACCACCGGGCTGTGGATTGTTTTGTTGCCTCTTACGACAGGTCGCCCAGCTGTAGTAAATAGTATTCATTCTCCATCCCCGGATTAATATCTGAAGGTGTCCTCTGAGTAGTGGTTATGCTCTCCAATTTAAAGTTTCTGGTTTTTCAAATGGAAACCGTGATTACTATAGGTGGTTTTACCGTTGTCTACCTAAGAAAATGTTTTTTCTTGATCTTTTTCTAAATTCTTGTAATTTAACATTATAATGATAATCGTCAACGCACACATTGTATTGTATATCCCCAAGCAAAGTTACGCTTGCGTTATGGGTGATTTACAAGGGCTCACTCTGGGGCCGATCCCAGACACCCAGGCCATTGTAAATAACAGAAAGTTCGTTTCCAAAATTCACAATGCCAGGAATCTAACCTGGAGCCTCTGTGTTCCAATCCGTTCGGCTGAATAAGACTTAGGCCGCTCAACCACACTCATTCATTCGTTAAAATCTAAATATGTTCAATTCCAATAATCGAGACAGTTTAGTCTTAACATATTGTAAATGGTCATGGGCGACTATGTCATTGACTATTTGGGTCTTTCAAACATGTTGCTTTCCTATGTGGCCTACGTTTGAAAAGCAGAAGAAGATTAATTATTCGTAATATATGGAATTATAAAATTTAATTATTCCTAATATATGGGACTTGAAAATGAAACCTTAGGAACGTGATAAATCCCAAAAATAATCTATTTAGTTACAATCTACTTTTTTACTCCACAATCATCTCCGAAATTATTTTAAAACTAAATATAACATTCAAAAATAAACTCCAATGGGAAAACGGTTAAAAACTTAAAGTTCCGATATTTTACTTGAAACAGAAGATTATAAACAATTATACGACACAAATTTTTAATACTGTATTTTTTGAAACACATCTCACACTGCTGATACTGATAAAGCTCAACCAGTACTGATAATATTTGTGACTTGGGGTTTGATGATCACAGGAGAAACACGTAAACTTTATTAGGTGATAACCAAAGAAAAGTTAATGGGCATCTAACTGGCATAACTTCTAACGGAGTGTATGACGCCATCCATCATTAAGTAATTTAGTAAAGGTAGCATGACCCTGCTAATGGAGAAATGAAGTTCCACGAGACGGCTATAATTTATGTTTTCCTTGTACGTCGCGGAATACTTGGTTGTCATGAAGATCTTATTAGTCCAACAAAATAATAAATCTATTGTATGTACTCAACTCTCAAGTTACTGCACAGCTAAGATGGGAATAATTGTGAAATTTAAAAATATTTTACATTTGAACAGCTTATAACATTATTAAGATGATCCACGTAACTTAGCTTGCGTTAATATCGAATACGTATTGTGTGAAAAATAAGAATTTAATTAAAATTAAAATTATAATATAGAATAGAATATTTTTTATTGCACACAAAAACTTAATACACATGAGTTAACAATCATATAACTAGTACAATCGGCGGTCTTATCACTAACAGATTTTTTTTTCTAGACAACCTTCTGGAGATTATTTTACGTTTCTAATAATGGGTCGGTATTTAGTGCACATAGTTTAAAATATATATAATCATATATACATTATAATAATAGCAGATAAAAATATATATACTTAAACATATTTATATATTGGGGTTGTCTGGAAGAGATCGCTTTTTAGCGATATGACCGCCCTTTGTACATAACTAAACAAAATTTTAGTCTTAAGTTAATGTTTGTATTGGTGTACAATAGTTATCTATCTATACAAATATATGTATATAGAATGACATACTCATAAATACTAGTAAACTACTGTTTACAAATTTAAATAGAGATCTTTGAGGAGTTTATTAAAAGAAGTTTATTATAAATATTATCTTATCATCACTATTATATATTTAGCCGTAAAGAAAGAAAAAAGAATCTGAGAGTTAATGTGTAATTCGATACACCTAATTCCTATTCGGCTAAATTACACCCGGTAATAGTGATTATCATATTTATTTCACCGTAATACTACAAATGGTCAAAACAAGGGCACGTTCAAATATTTTACTAAATAAGCGTCTAAAGATGGATAAAACAACAACCGATCTCAATATCCTTCATATTTTTAGTTCCTTCTTTATTTTTAGAGAAGATCAAAAAATTGTCTACAATAAATATCGAAAAAATTGCTACAAGAGATGATCAATAAAACCCTTTCTCTGTGGTGTTTTTATTGGATGATAGGAAAGTCATTGTTATTCCGTTGGGGGACACGAAGGTATTTGTGCCCTCATCCAGGAGCCGAGTTTTTTGTGTTGTCGACAAAACTAAATAAAACTGGGAAATGTTACGGTACAAACGTGAAAGGGAATCTTTACTTTAAAGATATTTTGTAGTGAATACCTATTTTGGAAATTACTTTTGTTTCAGTTATTTTAATACTCTGTTTGGTGGTTTAAACACTAGGGGTTTTTGTTATAGTATCCAATTTATAAACTGTGAGATTTGTAACAAGAAACTCGACGTAACAATACTAAAAGGAATTGAGAGGTTTATACATGAATATCATATTCTAATTTAAGTTTTATAAATTTTACCTGCAATAATTATATTGTTATAATGTCTGTCTTTCACGACCACGGGCCATAAAAATGGCCCGGGCTTTTGGAAGGCTTGCGTGGGGCTATGGGAAGGCCAACACGTAGAAGCCCCTTGACAATTTTAATGTAAATGTGGCGTGAAACTGACCGGCGATTATGCTTGTCTACACTATATACTAATACCTCCAAGGACAAGCCCTGGCCAGTGTAGGACTATTGTAGGAAATGGGAACAAAAAGTACCGGGCTATTGGGGTGAACTGCTAGTGGTACTAGCGGTATGGGAATATGGGGACTATGGCGTCTGCCCGTCGCAATGTTCTGCATGGGCCCCAAAAAATTCCATAGAAGACAGGGGCAACGTGGGTGTGAGTGGCTAAGGGGTGTAGAGAGGTGGGCTGCAGGTTCATCGAAGCTACTTCTGACGTGATGCCATTTATCACTTCCGCCCCTGGAGCTTGAGTCTTAGCTCTAGTGATCTGCACTCCGTGCCGGCTGGTTAAGGCAAGGCCTTGCTGTTGTATTGTTTATTGTGTTTACTAAAAACTTCATAATAAAATATTTTTAAGACAGCTTAGCATCAATAGCCAATTGCAAATCGAACATCATAGTACATATTGGGTCAGAAAACTATCTAAAGTTTTAGACGATGCGTGTTTCTTGGTCAGAACTCAAACCCATGCTATCGGAATTAGAAGCGGGTGTCTTACCCATTCAGGTGTTACAATTTAGTTATGAGACAGTAGATACGCATTTGACAAATACGATGCCAAGTGTAATAGTTGAAGCGGAAGAGCGACTATATAGCTTCGGCGGCTCACTCTACGCTTGGTTGCACACGCGAATTATCGTATTATCTTGGTATTTTGACAGTGAATTCCGTCTGGAGTGATGAAATCAAAGCTCTTAGCAAATTAGGTATTCCGGTCAGTGTTTGTAGTCAAAAGCTATTGGACGTGAAGCAAACTGAAGCATACAAATACGGCTATTTCTAAGAAATTGGTCCAGATTATAGGAGACATGGTACTGTAAAGGCTGATATTATTATGCTCTTTTATTGTTACAACTCAGATCCCGACAAAAACAAAATCCACAAAACACATTTTAATACCTGTCGGCATTTGAACTAATTGGAATTCTTTTATGATCGTCTTCTTTTGTTTACTTATTTATTGACATACGTTTCTAGAGAACAGCCCATTGTTTAATACTTGTATTTATAATCAAGTAAAAGTAATTACTCGAGTAAAAGTACTTAATTACTTAAGCAGGAACTTTTGTTTTATAGTGAAGTATTTACTTGAAACTAGAGCTGTCAAAAGATGGAATTCTTAGCCAAGTAATAGTCACCATTTTCTTTACTTAAGCAATGATAATTTGCTGGACTATTTTGTTGCTTTGTCATTTTTGTGTTATTGTTAAATTATCTGCCATAAAAATTGCCGGAAATTCAAGTCTAGAAATCCTACGGTTTACTTTCGAGATGTAGACCCAATTTACGATTATTTGGAAGTTTTCCTTAAAAAGAAATTTCGCTTCTCCAAAAGTGTTGTGATGTATAATATTTTGCCAAGAATTATAAACTCTTTGCAAACAGAGATTCAGAGAGGACTTCCTCTGAGCCTTCTGTGCCAGTTACTGACAGCCTTAAGTTTTTATGCCAAAGGTAGTTTTCAAATTGTATGTGGCGACATCATGCATATATCGCAAGCAACCGTGTGCTAAGTAGTCAAGAGAGTCATTCGTGCATTAGCATTGTTAATGCAAGATTTAATTAAGTTTCCAAATAACTTAAGAAAAGTGAAAGATGACTTTGAAAACCTTGGATGCAGGGACATCACCCGGACATAAAAAAATATCGCAGGTGTAATAGATTACTATAGTAAAGAGTACACTTCAAAACTTCAAATACTTGATTGATAAGATAACAAGTTTAAGATAACATATATACAGCAACTAATTTAGACAAAATGTTATATCTAACTTTAGTAAGGTTATACCATGTCAAACGTTTTGTTTTTCCAAACAACTTTTATTTTGTTCCTAGAAAAATAAATTTGTATTTAAAATAAATAATTGAAAATGGTATTTATAAATACAATTTTATAAGCTCTAATATATAAAATAATACTGACATCTTTTTATTTATGTTAAAGTACAATAATTTAAACTTTACGTATACCTCTCGTGTAACAAAACGCTGCAAGTAAGTGTTGCCAGAAGAGAACGACCGTCAAGCATTGACTTACACTTTAGCAATTACTTTACTAAGTAATGAATTTTACTTGACTATGGAATAAGAATTTTCAATCAGGATTTCTATCAACCAAGTAATGGCTTAACTAAGAAATTACTTAGTAATGAGTAATTACTTCTTTATAAATACAAGTATTATTGAACTCATTTATTGCCGCTTGCGACTGACTCATTAGCCAGGTGTTTCGGATTATGTCGACTACGATACGGGCACATTGCTTTTGTGTAGTATAAAACGATGGCCTGATTGAGGGAGGGGACAGTCGAGCGAGAACCACAATCAAACCGAGACGTGTGTACTACAATCGAAAATCTAATAGTGACGAACTTTGCGCGTTTTATTGAATTACGAACTTTTGCATTACGTTAGGACTTGTTGTGTTCGGTTATATTTGTATCTGTGTTATACGTGATTGTAGAGTCTCGCAACTCGTAACAATATTCATTTGTGGGGCTGACAGCATGTTGATAAGCCTCTGCTATTGTACGTATTCTTTAGCGATTATAACCACTTTTCATCAGGGTGGTCATCAGCTTGTTTACTGTACTCCAGCTCTTTATTTTCAATCACCTTCTCCCAGACATTTTTGGGTCGGCACAATATGTCTTTTCTTTCCATATTCTGACATATTTACGTCCTCTGTCACATGTCATCTTTCACACTCTGCTATCTCGTTTTTGGTTTACCTTTACATTTGTATATCTGCTGTACTCCAGCTGTAAACAGAATATTATTACAAATATTTAAACAACTTGATCGGCTTCACAAGTGAAACCTCCAGCATTTGTTAACAAGCAAATGCTTATTGATGATTTCAAAATTGTTTGTCTGCCACATTCTGAGACAAATAATGCTCCATAAATCCAATCTCTACGATTTATATTATCGTTTTTAATTCGTTTTGAGTCATGCAATTCAAATCAAAGAGTGTTTTGGGAACATCAGGTACTTTATCCTTATATATATCCTTTTCAATCCCTGTACTCCCCCATATTTAAAGGAACTTTTTAGTTTCCTCTATCAATCTCATTCCTGTAATTTGCGCTCAAATGAAAATCTTCTGCTAACGATACCTAAACACACTTCTTCCTTTGTAGGAAACTCCTTTGCCATACAGGCTGTTCGCCTGTGGAACTCCCTTCCCTTGAAAATCAGACAAGCTACATCCATTGGTACATTCAAACACTTGATCACTGACTATTATTTGTCCATTAAATAAAATTTGTTGCCGTAAATGGAATTCTATTATTATTCGCATGTAAGTATATGTAATTTATATTATATTAATCTTTTTTTTTAAATTATGTATTTCTTTATTAGTTTATTATTGTAATAATCTTGTTTAAGGGAGTTGCTCACGCGCGTCTATAGCGCGTTTCTTGTGAGTTTACAGTAATGAAATTGCAAGTAATGTGCCTTTTTCGAGTTTAGCGGCGTTGAGAACTTGCGAAATCGAAATGCACGTCGACGGAACCTTAAAAAAACGTGGTGTGTAAAAGCCCTTAGTGCTCAAAGTTTATTTGCCAAATGCGATACAGACAAATTATAGAATACACGAAATAAAACGCTTTTCAAGTCAATTTTTTTTATTTCTTCGAAAGAGTCGTGCTAGCATAATGGCTAGAACACGCGTCCCAACTTCAAAAAAACGCGGGTTCGAATCCCGGTCGGAACGCATAGACCACTTAGACAGTTTTTTAACCTAATGTGCATATTTTTACAATTACCACGTTCTAAAAACGGTGAAGGAAAACATCGCGATGAAACCTGAACATCGAGATAAATAATGTTTCAAACCTGCCAAGCTGCTTTGGACAAGCGTAGCGGGTATAATGCCCGTTCCCAAATGGTGAGAGTCCCGAGACCAACCGTGGGACGTTTCTGGGCTGTTATTTATTTATATTTTTAGAGTAGTATGTCGCAATTTTACAAATCAGGTCACAGCAATATACCGAGCGCCACTCGGTATATTGGTATATACTTGATATTTTTCTTGTGTTTGATTTTTTTCTTCAATTACGATTGAATTTAGTTAAACCACCAAATATTATTTAATTTTCTTGTAATATCTCCTTGGACACCGGGTTGTCTGGAAGAGATCGCTATAAGCGATAAGGCCGCCCATTGTTCTAATTATAATATATTTATATTAAATATCTAGGTTTAAGTTATGGTGAACAATAAAGAGTTTTCATTCATTCATTCATTTATCATTCAGACCTAAATACTCTTAGGCTATCGTTCTATTTATTTATTTTATTTATGGCGATGTAGTTTAATGTTTTTAGTTGAAGACATATTACATCGCATAAGCTCATGACATGGATTGCTAACAAGTAGCTTAACTACTACTCTACGCCAAATGTCAGCGGTTTAGCCCGCTTGAGCCCCTTTGGCTGTGCAGTGATGTCAGTTTACATAAACTACATAATTATCTATATTGATAACATAAATTTGGAGCAGTGTATACTGTAATTACACAGCAAGAATACTCGAAATTTATAATATAATAAAAGTTAAAATTTCAGACTAATTTATGTTATAAAATCTAATACTTTAATTTTTTAGATTTTCAATAACAATTTTATGAAAGATAAAGAAGACGTAGATACATACTAGTAAAATTTTATATTTAAAAATATAAGAATCAGTCAATTTTATAGTATCTCATTATAACCTGCATTGTATGGAAATATTTACCCGCATGCCAGTTAAAAAGCTAAATAAACCACCTTTATATTCTTTAATGTTTTGAGGGAGTTTATTGAAGTGAAGCTTCTTTAGAATCGGTGTGATTTGAAACTCGATGAAACGAAAAACCGACTCTAAAAAAGATAAACACATAAATCTACAGAACTAAATCTGGGAGAGAGTGAGACACGAGTTTTACATTGTACAGTACAGATGAGAGAGATAAGAGGACCGATGATAAAACATAGGTCCAATTTGGACCGAAATAAAATTGTCAATAATATTTTTTTTAGACTACAAGAGTGAAAAATTGAAAGTGATACTTAAGAAGTTTATTTTGAATTATAGTATGTTAACGAATGTAGGCTAAAATTTATATTTATATTAATAAAAGTCAAGGAAGAATTATTTTAACTTAACAGATAATTATTCTTATATTCTCTGAAGCTTCACTTCTACTGCGTGTGAACAGGAGGAGTGTAGCTATTGCTAGACGCCCTGCTCTCATCCCAATATCTTAGGCAACTTATCTAAAGTAAACCAGATTTAAACATAAATTTGAATTATAATTACAGTTTTAAGGGGAAAAATATATAAGTAGTTAGGTACTTTACCCCTATAACATTTTTTTTATTGGGTTATGTATCTTATGGGTTATTTTTTTTTTCTTTTAATGCAGTAAATAATCGCAATAACAGTGAATTTACCACAAATTTCCCTTTCAACGATATAGGGGTCAATCAAAATTAAACCTTTACTTCTATTTCGCTAGTACTTTGAAAATCAGGACTTGGCAATTAATAAATTATGATCATGAATAGCTTCCAATTTTGGATTGAGCAAATATTATGTGAAATCAGGGCAAAGAGGCTGGAAAATCCATTGTGTTTTGAAGTCCTTTACATAATTTGGGCTATGTAAATAGGCGGCTTTCAAAGTTGTGAAATTAATGTTTAACATAAAATTCTCTTCATGGAACTAAGTTATGGTTTGAGGTTAAATGGTTATAAGTTAGAAATTTAAGAGGAGTTGTGCACAAAAATATACTACAGCTAATGTTATTTACTGATTGCCTGAAGCAGGCCAACAAGCACATGACTCACTGACGTTTGCAACATGGGGGGCGTTGCCAACGCATTGCCGGCCTCTAAGAAATTTTATAACGCCCTTAAAGGACCCCATTTCGTAGCGCAGATAGAAAATCTCAGTGGGAAGTTCCCTCCAAATCCAGTGATTTGGAGGGAACTTTCTAGGAAACTTATTCCGCGTAGTACTACAAATTTCACGCGGAACAAACGCTCTAGAGAATCGTCGCGTAGTCGAGCCTAGGAATTCAGGAAATGAGAGTGAATTATCTACATACGAGCGTACTCTAATCAACAGTGATATGACGTTCTAAAATTTAGGTCTTTAAATGTATAAAAGCTATACTGCAAATTAATTATAGTTAACCCGTTTCCGTTTTCAAAAAAACATTTTATTCTTTTTTACTTCTTAAAAATCTTGAATTACTATACTATTCGCCACACTTGTCTATATGAATATGAATATTAGGTCAAAAAACTGTGTAAATGGTGCACACTTTAAAATCAGCTTTCGAACCGACGCCCTTTGAGTTAGGGGCCTAAGTGCGCTAATCGCTAAGCTAACAAACAACACTTCATGAATTATCATAATCAAACTCGAAAACCGCCGCCCCCACCGAAGCTTAAGAAAACTAAAATAAGTCTTCTATCTAGCTTTGTCCTCCCAGAACCTTGTCTATTCGTGTTGTTATTATTTTCTAGACTCCAGTGAACGAATTAAAATATATTTTAATAACAAATATATAACTGTACTATTATATCATGCTCATGTACTCAACGGTTCTGTAGAACGTTTCTCTTGCGTACCGTAGGGATTTGGAATGAGCTCCCGGCCGAGGTTTCCCACAGCGCTACGATATGGAGTTTTTCAAAAAGGGTGTCATAAAATTTCTTCGAGGCCGGTAGCGCGTTGGTAACATCTCTGATGTTGCAAACGTCCATAGGCGACGGTGACGGTACTCCAGCTAATATATATATATATATATATATATATATATATATATATAAAATATAATATAATATATAATATATATATATACGAATTATCGCGTCGATTTGTATATTTTGCGAACCTGAAGGGTATTGGATGCTTTAATTCAAAGAAATGCATAGATGAAAACCTATAATAACTAAAGGTTCAAAACCTAATCCACTCTACAAAAAATAATAAATTATTTAAAGGGAACTATATTTCTTGTCACCAAAACTTATATTTGTCATCAAGTTGTATCACCTAATAAATAGATCTATCGCCACGAAATATTTTCGTTCTCAGATAAAAAAAAGTGTTCCCAGGTATCAATTATCAAATTAATGTTAATATATGTGTAAAATAAGAGATGGATTACCAATAAAATTGTAGTGAATTAGATGAATATAAACTTCGTTCTTATAATAATAGTTTTATTACTTAAATAATAGCTTTGTGCTCAGAATGGTAGATCTGTCACCAAATAAATTGATTATCGATCCCTGACTGCAACTCCTTTTTATTTGTTATTTTGTCACCAATACAGTAGTTACATTTTATTTCGTTCAGTTATTAAAATAATAGTTTTCGTTACCAATTTAATACATTAATTTATAATTTTAATGAAAATAGGTTCAAAGAGGCGGAGACAAATTGGCGCGCTTTCCGCCCTCAACGATGGGTCGTAGGTAACTAGGCACAAATCACGATCAAGCAAAGGGTTGGGTTTACGTATATATCCCCGGATGATTTCCTGGATGATTTTAATGGTTAATGTGTTTAGGAATATATTTAAGACTTATTTATAACAACTGAAATAGGTTTTGAGTCGAAAAAATACATATTCAATTAATTATCGAAGTTTAAAATTCACGACAGTGATCTGGTAATTTTGACAATAATAAATGTGTATTAACTTTAGAAATATACTCACGTATGGTATGACACTACTAAAACTGTTTTTAAACGTCAAAAATAATCACTTAAACTGATTTTAAGTCTAAAAATATATATTTTAACTTTTAATTCTACTTCTGCGGCGACTGATGTCGCGGTGGCGGGATCATCTACTGATGCCGCCGAGACGTTTTTTTTTGTGCACCGGAGAGTGTACATTTTGAAGAGGACGGGATTTATTTAAATAGGAGACTGTATGTATCCGAAAATTTAAATATGTGGAGTTTTAAACAGTCGGTTAGGTTAGGTTTTGTGTAGACCAAAGCGCACGAGCCGAGCGAGCGAAGCGAGCGTTCCGCGGCAGCGGCCAGCGAGTGCCAGAACCGACTGGTAACCGTGAGGTTAGATTGACAAAAACATTAATAACTCAGGAACTATACATTTCCGCCACATAGGAGTTGCAGAAGGGGTAAGTTTTCCTCTTCTTCTTCCTTATTATTTTTAACAATAAATATTGGTTATTTTGACTTTAATTAAGTGTTTCATTTACTATTCTGCTAAATTTTTTATTTAAATGTATTTATACTACTTGGTCAAATTAAGATCCTTGGGGGAGGTATATGTCCAGTTAAGTAGTAACTCTTTTGGTTGAAACGCTGATGACGAAAACCCTAATTTTTTTGGAATTTTATGAAATTTTCTAGTGACATAATATATGATTTATTGGTGATCCTTTTAAATTAGTTTGCTTAAATACTTATTAGGAAAAACCTATTATAATACATACAAAAACATTTATTTAGTATTTGACCCTATATCTCCATGATTTTAGGTGATTTATTGTGGAATTGACTTTATATTGTTTGGTGACTACATTTTGGTGACAAATCTACTATTTTGCGGGCAAACTCTATTATTTAAGAAACACAAAACTAATTAAATTGGTGATAGCTTAAATGATACCCTTATTTAAAATGCATTAAAGTTGAATATTTTACTTGTACTTAAAATTATATAGGTATTTAAAATTTTAGATTTACAATTTTAGTTAAAGTTATAAATATCAAAGGTTCTCTTACTTTCTGTTTGTCTTTTGAATTTCTCGAAACTTTATTCGATTCATAGAAATCCTTTTAAGAATTGTTATCATGCTTCAGAGCAACTTCAAAATTTTTTGTTCAAAAATAACTATCAAACATATAATAAAGTTTCGTTATTCTAGAATTCGAAAATCTTTTTTCATAAGAATAACAATAAAATGTCTCACAAAATTAAAAAAAAATCTTCAAAATTTTTGCCCTTTGCGTTTAGCATTAGCATAGATCAAAATAAAGATAGTTAGTTTTATGGCAAAAAGGCAACCCATAAACAACGGTCCTCTCCTCGTCTGACTGCGAATCTGTCCATCGGTTTGTGTGTCCATGTAAATATGTAAAGCACTTTTCTCCATATGGAAAAAATTTAAGAGTTTTGAGAAAGGGTCTAGCGTACATACCCTAGCGTACAATTTCATTCAAGACTTTTATTAGCTACGATCTGTTTAGCAGTGTATTCTTTAAATCTATAATTATATCAAAATAAATAAAATACAAATGTATGTACGCGCAAAACTTGAGAATGGCTTTAATGATTTTGATGATATTTTTGTGGGTTATTGATTCAGTCCCCAGATGGTTTAGATTTATAATTGAAAGCGGTAGGTGGCGCTATCCTAGATTTTTATTTTTGCAGGGCAGGATAACGTTTGCCTAGTAGAATATAAAATTAATATAACTACTTTCAGGTTTATATATAACAATAATTATTATTTTAAAACGGAATTAGCAATACCAAATTGCTACAACTGCTACTACTTTCTAAAATACAAGATGTTGTAAAGGAGACGTTGACTTTTGGGCCAAAGAAATGTAATGAGTTGAAATATGGCTTTAAAAGCGTTATACGTTTTTCCTATAACAAAATGGAAAACATCAGGCCTAAATTCTACCTGGAAGACGAGAAATTTTAAAAATAATGTTACAAATAAAATAAGTTATCAATTACTGTATTCTATGTATGTGAATGAATTTCAACAATTAATAATATGAAAACACATACACCATAAATTAATAACCGATAAATTCATTGAAAATAACTAAACCCACTACAAATATGAAAATAACAAAGAGAAATATTAAAATCACTCACATATTTTTATAATCTAGGCTCAAGAATATTGTTTGGTGTTAAGTTACCTATTTTCATTACTGTCGCAAAGTTAGTTAGCAATAAAATAAACCTTATCGGATAATTATTATTAGGCATCTCTTAAGTAAGAGAATCAGAATTAGACCCTAATCAATGAATATCTTTTTTTTCACTTATAAAATGTGTATTACCTGTTTTTACCTAAGAGGAGCACAGATAAACGAAATTTGAATGATGGTTAATCTAGCTTGTACCCAAAATATTCGACTAAAGAGGAGTTTATGAGTAAGATTTTCGCTAATCAGTTGCTGAGAAGTTTTCTTTAAATTTTAGAAACGATTATAAATAAGGCTATATGTAGTTAACACGTATTTCATTCATTCAAATGCATCAGTGTTCAAGTAAAAACAGACCTTTATAATCACATCAAATGTATTTATTATATTAAGGATTATCTGACTCTACGTTTTACAAAAGTTAATCTAAAGCAAATGAACACCATAAACGCAAAAAATAATTAGTTTGACATTGCACTGCCCCGTAATTCATTTCACAGAGCTAACATTCGCATGTACGTAACCGCGTACACGTCGCTTAGTTGACCAGGGGCTCCGAACGACAAATTGGTCCCACGTACCGGGATTACTTCGAAATCCGGATATAGTGGAACATATTGCCCGGATATTTCTCACCGTGCGACGTGGTGATTGATATACTTCAATGTTTCGGATTTCGGATTTAATTAAATATGTTTTTTATCTTTATACAAGGCATATTGTATATATATAATATTACTATGTTTATTCTCTTTTTTTAATAATTGTAGGTATATGTATTGTGTGATGATTATATATCCTATTATATGTGTATTTTATTAGCACACCACCGTCATACACTTACGAATTTCCTGTTCATAAAATCCATAGGCCGGGTTGTCTGAAAGAGATCACTCTAAAGCGATAAGGCCGCTCATTGCTCCTACTTTTACTGTTTAATGTTACTACTGTAAATTGTTTATTTTATGTGTATGTGGTGAACAATAAAGTGTTTTCTATTCTATTCTATTCTATTCATATATCATTCATTTGTCTTGTTTTTTATGTTTAAAATGTTGATGTTATATTATATGGATCAACGAAATTGAATCAATATCATTGAAAAGCAAAGAACTGAAAGGACACATTATTCTTCGACATGATTTTATAATTTTCAAGTAATTGGCGTACAAGACTAAAAGATCATGAGAAATGGAAAATATGTGAAAATGAATCAAATTTAATTTAAAAATATTAAATTAATAAAAATATGTAGATACACAAATTAAATGAAAATTAAAAAAAATATTTTATACACCATTGTATTGGTATTATAAACAGAGCTGCGCGACTATGGATTATCACACGAACATTAGTCTGTTACCACATAAGGCTGGTTCTTATATCATACTGACCATGTATATTCCTTGTTATTGGTTAAAATTTTACATAAGCTATGGATAAATTTCAACCGATGGTAAGGTAAGCGAAAGAATAAAAAGATATAAAAACCGGCAGTTAATAGTTATTTTGGTTACTTCTCGAAAAATAACGCGTATTTTTTAAGATAAAAATGTTTCTACCGTTACGTGCAATCATAATTATTATTATCATCTTCAAATTGAGAAAAATTTCTGTTGTAAATTGAGTTTAACTATTTATATCACTGGATAGATATGGCAATTAGTTCCACTGAATACCTATTTTTTAGAAGAATGGTTTAAAAGTTTAGATAGATAAATAGACGTATAACACTTTTTAGTTCTTCAAAATAACATACAATATAATTACAACATGGTTTTATGGTTTAATTTTAGTTTGTATATATAGTTTATTTTTAGTTTAATTTATTTATAATTTAGTTTAGTTTTATTTAAAATAATTATTAAATTATTTTCTACAATATCTCGAATTCCGTGCCAAATAAAACATTACAACATTTTAATAATAGGCGGAATTATCGCTTAGAGCGATCTCTTCCAGGCAACATAACTTAAATATTTTTAGCTAATCTGGCGATATAGGCGGTGCATAAATTTAGATATTCCTAATTTTTTTAATAAATAAATACCTAATGTACATACAAACATATTATAGTTTTACTCGGTAAATAGTGATCACATAATAAATATAACATAAATAATATCGTATAGTTAATTTAGGCGCCGTTGTTGATAGGTTCTAAAATAAACTATGCACATCATACAATGCCATACTTCTACGGGGCCTACCAATTTAATTTAGCTGCCTTGTCTTTCGCCGACAAATTGGTCGCGTGTACAGAGATTACTTCGGATATGCCGCAAGCATATTGCTAGCATATACGACTTATATATTGTAGATATTTTACCGTGCTGTATTTTAGTTGTAATGCCACAACGTTTTGGGTTTGCGGGTAAATTTACAAACCACATCACTTATTTTAGTGATGATCGAACGTTTTCCATTTCTGCTTTTTATCCAAGGTATATATGGTATATTGCTCTATTCTCAGCAGTTATTAATGTCATTTTATGGACAGTTTTAAATGACGTATTAAATAATAAGTAAATTAAAAACTATTTCACTTTTCGGTCACAGTAGCTCATGACAGGTATTTTCAACCGAAGACAATGTTTTTCAGATATGTGCATATTGAAAGATTTAATTAATAGCAGGAGATGCATAGCAGATGAATATGCTGCGATGAATCTGTGGAAATACACCAAAAAATATCACGTAAGGCACTCTGGCATCTATTTCAGTCTTCACGTCCGTAACGTATCAGAAAAATTACAAGAGATCAATCTACGTTGGTACGGCCACGTTTTGCGGAAAACGGTAAGCTAGTAGTGTGACGGGCAAATGTCTAAGCCATGTTGTGGTAGAAAGGATTGGTTCAAGAAATTCTGGCTAGGTATCGTGATCTAATAGGAATGCTAAAGACTACTCCAGCTAGGGAGAAAGAAAAGTCTGACCACAACCAAGATTTAATGTTAGAATGACAATGTTGAACACAATAAACACGCGCTGATGGCGAAGGAAAACATTGTTAAGAAAATCTTCACATTGAGTTTACAGTAATGTTAACCCTGAATATACGCCTAATATAAACGTACTATGTATGTACATATCGTCTTCACTTATGCCGGGAGCGGATGCCACTCGGATTATAATACAATAATAATCTGAAATGTTATAATCAAAGTTTAGTACACTAGAATTATTACAATTACAATATTAAATACAGCACAATAATACATAGAAATATAAGGACAACTCCAAGAGTTGTCTCCACGTTTGTCAGGTGTCGAGCAGCAATCTGCCCTCAAAGAATACTGCGATTATCGAACAGTAATTATCGACCACAATATACTATGCGCCTCTTGCCCAACAGATCTTCCGCTCTGTTCAACCAACGAACGCAGAATGACGGTTCGAGACTCGTAGACTGTCGGTTTAAGACTGCCCCTCCTGTGCCCGAACACCGCGTATTTAAAAGGTCCTCGTAGCACGCTACAGTGACAATATCCGTTAGTGTTGTGACGCCATTTCAGTTACACTTCCTTCATAAAACCAACTTCCGCCAAACGTATAATTTCTAACTTCCGATTACTCCATTTCCGATATCCGTTAGCACGATAATAAATGTTTCTACTTTGACATCCGGTTATACAACTTCCGATTACTACATTTGACTACTTCTGTCATATGGTTACTTTATAATAGCAAATATGATTCCTACATACATATCGTCCGTTTCAAATGGGAAAGAAAAAAAACTCTCACTGAAATATTATTTTCGAACATTTAAAACACTCGTACACGCCTAAGAAGCAAAGATATTCGCATTTTTGTAAAGACTTTCTTTATTTTACGGACCATTGTTAAAATAACATTTAAAGGATCGGGTCTACTGAATAAAGTATTTGTTTTTGAATTAAACAAACCCTTTTTCAACAGATTAGAATTTACATCAGTGGAGCGAAAACTCGGTGCGATTACAATCGTCTTCAATTCTTTTCTTGTAATTAAAATGGTTTGCACGGACTATTTCATGTTTGTTCTACCCTTTATTTGTTGACTAGGATTATCGTGCTGAGTTGCTCGCGCTAATTTTGGATCGGTTCCCCTCGAAAACTGTCCAATCTTCGGCGATAAAAATGTCATATATTCAACCCTCTTATTGAAAATAAATAATTCAACCTCGCGTTTAAAGAGGTTACACATGTTACATTGTATTAAATTTTTATGTTACTGCTGTTTGCCCCGGAAGATTTGGGGGAAGTCGGAAGATTCAAATCGACCCAATGTCGGGTACTATGTATAGGTACTACAAACGCGCACTAATCCACACGGACACACACATTATACCTGTACATAACAGAAGTATTTGTGAAGGCGCAAATGCCACTTGAATTGTTCTTTAATACGTTAAATCCTATAGATACTTCATTATTTCTATAAATCAGTTTCTGCGGTGGGCGTTTTCACTGCAGCAGTTTTAATTGTAACTAATGCAAAGTATTTTTTGTTATCATGTAAAAATGTGTGTTGCTAATCAATAAACGATAAGTTTATATTAATTGATTCATGAAATTTCTTTGTTGTAGTGTGATAGAAGTGGGATAGTAAATTTTAAGTTTAAATAAAAAGTGTGCTATATTTACCTGCATTTTTCCTGATACATAATTATCAATTGGTAAATAATACAAAACGTCTTAGTAGTCGGTTAATTCTTAAAATTGTCATGAAAAATCAAAAAACATTCAAACAAAAGCTTTTAAAATTTATATTTATCATGGACGAATATTAAACATTTTAGTTTATTTTAGGATTGTTGTCCCCATTTTATCTTGGGATGAGTACTTTGAATTACCTACACTTCGCTAATTTTGTACCGAGGGCGGATGAAAATTGTTAAATGAATGAAATAAACTGTCTCCATTTGATCTTCGAGATGTTAAAGCCAGATATAATAGCAAAGCAGATAAATATACAACATATTTTATCACACAAAATTTGCTATCGATCAGTGAAGAAATCGTATTGGAATTCGATTTTTATTTACAATCTGGCATTTAAATAATTCCTAGAAAAAATTCCCTAGGAATCCCAGTATAACGTAAGGGAGATTTTAAGTCTAAGAATTAGCTGTCGATCAACGAAAACCGCATCGAAATCGGTCCTAGTAGCTTTTACGTGAATCCCGAGCTAAAAGACAAAGAGACAAGAAATCTATAAAAATGTATTATGTTCTCCATGTTTATATTGTGTATTGCAGTTTTTTTTAATAGCTCCAATGTCATACGGCTTTTTTTTTAAATTTTCAGTATTATCAATGTCAGATTTAAAATTACGAAAATTTTGTTTAGGTATTTTTGTATCTCCGAAAATATGTTTTGGTCTCCGAATATTCTCTATATATAGACCCGAATATATAGCTCGCTGCTTTTCTCTATTCTACTGGTTCTTATTTCCAATTAGCAAAAAACTGCCTTTCATCCGTGGATTGATTCGTGCTTTCATCCTACCAGCTATACTGACGATGGCCAATCGAATGCCGACCAACTGACTGCCCTGTGTCTGAAAGGGCGAGTTAAAATTTAAATTAATAGCAATAATCATCAAATAGAGAATTAAATAAAACGTCTCTTTTTGCACAAGTATACGTTATATAATTAATTAATCATTGTTTTTCTTGAGAGTTACAATAAAAACATACATACAAAATAAGAAAAAATACGATGTGTTCGGTTTTAATGAAAAAATTTTTTTTTTCACTATTTTTGTAGGATAAACACGTAATTAGTAGACAAAGATGTCAAATGTCAATGAGTAATATTAAAGTTGTTATTTAGCCTACCCCCAACTTGTTCATTTTAATTTTTGTTTATGGTTATTATTTGCTCTATAGGAGCCGAACCTATTTTTTTTTTCGCTGGAGTACAGCAGACAGGCAATTTAGCCTGCTCAAAACCAAGTTTTAATTTTGTATTGAAATTAAACATATTTTTTGTGTTATGGGTGACGCCGGGCGTGGTAGCAAAGCAAGGCGCGCCACGAGCACCTACTGTAGTGGTCTATACAATAACTTTTGCTTCGAGGTGAAATCAGCTTTAAAACAGATAGTTAAATATAATATTGGTGTAGTGTCGCATTATTCTTGTAAGCCCGTTCTTCCTAGAAACTACTTTTTGCTTGTGTACCCTCAGAACAAGAACTCTCATAGATAGAAATAAGGAAAAAGGACTGCTTCATTAACATATCTTTGTCTTAGTTATCAGTATAGGCCAACTCACACTCACTCCCAGTGAGTGAAACAAAATATTTTAGATCTCCGTTGTTTCGCCATCGTTTTAAACATACCTACCAACACTGTATATATCTTATACTATACTAATATATAAAGCTGAAGAGTTTGTTTGTTTGTTTGATTGAATGCGATAATCTCTGGAACTACTGATCTGATTTGAAAAATTATTTCAGTGTTATATAGCCCATGTATCGAGGAAGGCTATTGGCTATATATCATCACGCTAAGACCAATAGGAGCGGAGCATCAATGAAGAATGTTTCAAAATCGGAGGGGGTTTTGAAAACAAATTCCACGCGGACGACGTCGCGGGCACAGCTAGTTTGTTTATAAAAATATCAACATTTCTCAATTTTTACCATAATATAATAGAATATGATTGCCCACCACTAGTAATTTTTGAACTATGAACATTTGACTGATAGCCATTGCATTTTTGTAACGTGAATTGTATATAACCTGGCCATAACGTTTAAAAATATGAAATATTTTTTCTACCTTCTGGCAAAATTCTATCTCATGTCAATGCATTATAAACAAAGTTCAATTTGATCATGTTATTTTAATTTTAACGTTGATTATGGTCTATAATCCGGTAATAATAACTAAATACGCATATAAAAATGTTTATTGGAACGTAGTTCCTTATCGCGCGGTACGAATGAGGGCTAGACGGAAAAAATTCTTACGAAAAAAGTTGTCACGACACTTTTTGAACTTGCCAAGATAAAATGCAGCTTTATGCCCACGCAGTTAGAGTTTAATTTGGAGTACATTATTATTTAAATATCATGGGTTGCTGACGTACAGATAGCATTTGCGGACATATAGAGTCTTAATGTCATTAAAATAAGGAGCAATATCGCGAATCTGGTTTAAAGTTAAATTTGTTTCAAGAGTCGAATTGCAGGATGTGATTCGATTTTTAAATTTTTAAATTTAAATTGTTTCTTATATTGAAGTAAATAGGATTCAAACTTACTCATTTACTATTTTGTTGAGTGTATACAGGTTTTTTGTAAATAATAAAAATGGAACTTCGTTCCATCCGGGTGTCCTTTGACACCTCTCAAGTTTTTGTAAATTAAAATTTTTAGAAATCTAATTATGACTATGTATTTTTATATTTCAGACACAAATGTAAAATAAATTTAAATAAATAAAAAAATACAAATAAAATATCAATACAAAGCTACACTAAACAGTCATTTAAAAAAATTACCAAGGACATCTCGCAGATTTTGAAGCAAAAATATTTTTGTTATAATATAACGATATTTATCAAAGAACCGCCGACATAACCGGTTTGTAATAGCGTTTAGCTTCATTTAAAATAGTTGTCCTGTTAATCAATTAGAAGGTATTATTTCAGCTAACAAAAATAATAGCTATTATTTTTAAAGTAAACATCATACAGATTACGTTGACAACAATAAAACAACGTAAATAATACGTATATATAAAACAACTTGATACTTACACTAAGTTTGTCGTAATACTAAAAGTTACAAAATAGTATGTAACAATATTAGTCTAGTAATTACTTTTGTAATAATTTTGGGGTTGCTCAAAGAAATCGGCGATAGTGGCACCCTTATTGTTTTCTACTCTTCTTAGCCAACCTGTATTTCCTATTTTTTCTACATACCAAAATCTGTCATAAAAGATAATAAAACAACAGTATCGATATAGCTGCTATTTTAGCACGGTTTATATGAGAGTTCTTCTCCTGAACGTGTACCTATTGCTTCCCAACATCATTGAAGTTTGCACAAAATATAACTGTAATTATTTCATTTGGATCGCGCGCCTACTAAAGGGCACCAGTGTATTGATTGCACAGGAGCGATACATGAGGTAGAGCCGCCTCTGGACACTATACATTTTTAATACGCATAAAATGTCTATATTATCGTTTTGCACACGTGTCAAATTATTTTACGGTATTCTTCCATTTTGTCACTTCGCAAAAAAGCTTTTGGTAATTACTTTCATCACAAAGAGTATGACGTTTCTAATTACTGCAATTACTTGAGCACACCAAAATCTTGAGATTTTCACTTTAAAACATAATACGGGCGTAGGAAGTGTTTTCGTAAGTTCCCTTTTCCGTTTATGTTTTAATAACGAGGATTAAATTCAAGAAACGATTTGTATTTATTTTACTGAATATTTTTCATTTCCTTTACACTTGTGTATTAGAAATGAGGGTATCCGTAAAAGACCCGAGGTAACCGACATACTCGTAACTCGAAAAATTAGCAAGTTGAAGTGGCAGAGGACCGGTCACGTCAGTCGTAGGACCGACGGCCGATGGAGTAGAGACCGCGTCTCGGTAAACATAGCGTCGGACGCCCTCCAGCCCGATGGACTGACGACTTGCGTATAAGTTCGCCAGCAGGCGCCGGATGAGAAAGTCGGAGAATGGGTATGAGTGTCGTCAACTTGGGGATGCCTACGTCCAGCAGTGGACTACGATTGGTTGACGACTTGCGTATACCATGGAAGAATAATAAGAAGGATAATATTTTTAACCTACTAGACTAAGGCTGGTGTACACCGACTTTTAACCGATGATTAAAATAAAATAATCGCTAAAAATTTATGCATAAACAATGATTATTTTATTTTAACCGTTGGTTAAATGTCGGTGCACACCAGCATAAATCATTTTTTTTTTCATAAATATTTAAACATCGTATTTAAAGTAAATAATTTTCCACAGACGTTACGTACCTACATACATAAAATTGTAAAGAATCGACATTAGTAATATCAAGAAGTTCGCTTGATAGTTAATACAGTAGAAATGACTATCAAGGCAATACGTTAAAGTGTTGGGACTGCTGTTCCCAATATTTGTCTTTCATACATATGCTTTGTAAGCGTAGAGTGAAAACTAGTGCATTTTCGGGATAAAAATATGTTGTTCCCTGTTATCAAAACAATTTTTTTACTCTGTTATTATGTACTCTTCAAATTACCTACAGAAAATTTCTGTACTCTTTAGTCAACTGTTGCTAAGAGCTAAATTGGAAGTCGACGACAGCCTACGCGCTTTAGATTAGGGTGGTTATTGTACGTGGTTTTTTTCTGTTACAATATATAATTCAACTTGGGGATTTATAATTAGGCAGGAATAAATGTAATGAATGCCTCTTTCCCAGAAAAACATGAAAAAACGAAGGAAAAAAGTGCATAAGGAACTTTGTAAAATACAATTTCGAAGAATTTCTTTCAGAGTAAAAATAGTCTTATTCTTAATTCATAAAAAGGTTAATATATACTTTAAATAACGTAAATACTAATCAACTGCTATGATGTGGCAAAACTAGACTAAAATTTGTGAGATTTTAACTGTTTAAAAACCATTTCACTTCTCGAAATAATAGTAACAGGCTACATTTTCACACTCGGTGTTCAAAACTTACTACAACGATTTACACAATTGAGTTGCAGCAGATAAACCAAACAATACAACTTCCAATACATCACAGCTACATAATGGAAAGCACTCCAGGGACCCTTGCACTTATGCGAACAATGCATGTTATTGAACGGAGACGCTTTAATGAAGTCCCGCGGCATGCCGCATGGCTAATGCCTTTATGTCAAGTAAATGTTTGACAGGTACCAACGCGAGATCTAAATAATAGCGAAAGACGGAGCAGATAGCGCTACGGCAAGCGATGGTGTTTTCAAAGTGCACTATCCTATATTGTATCACTTTTATTAGAGCTCCGTAGACAGGTGCAAAAACCAAACTTCTATAATTGTAGTACTATTGTTTTTAAAGACTATGAACACTTATATAATTAAATCTGGAAAATGGTGTCCTTTAGATACATACAGATCAGTACCGACCTAAATACCGGTATGCAATAAAAAAGGGTAATGGAGAAAAAAACTAAAAACAAGGTGGCCGTGTGCAAATGAAATTAGTGAATGAATGGTTTCTTTACTTTATTAATACAATACGAATATGAAATCTTATATATTCAATACAAAAAATAAATTTAATCACAATATTAACCAGTCATCATATAGCCGCGTGATATATGCCTTGCCTGATAGATTTCTAATTCTGTAATATTATCCAAATCACCTAAATAAGTGGATGTATTCTTTAAAATTTTGATAATAATGTAACATATATATTGTTACGTGCGAGCGGGGTACGCTCTTATGGATTAGAAGAAAACACCAGTTTTTAACTAAACGCTTTTATTGACTTACACAGCCGCACGTAATACCTCTCTGCAGGGTTGCACCTATACGCACGACTAACGATGTACAGGCCCGACAATAAGGTATCTCGCTCACAAAACCGTCGCTGAGATTACGTAGACCACCTCCTGCTACTGCAGTGCTTACCTCCGATATTACCGCGTGTAGCTACCGCTAAACTTGTCACTAAATTCACCACCTAACTCGTCACTGTCTTCTATTAACCTTCTCTTCCATCTCTTTAGTATCGCACTTGTCGCTTCACCGTCTTGAACTCAACTCAACTCTAAACTGCCCGGTAGGCCCCGCGCCTTACGCTGTTTATATACCCGGAAGAATTTTCTGGAACCCATAATTTCGTTATTCTTTTATTTACTATCTGTCCCTTTCTAAACATCTATCTATCTCTGTATTTTCCTTCCCGAACCTTCTCTTCGGGAACTTTCGTTTATACATCTATCCCTTTCTAGCATCTATCTATCTCTGTCTTTCGTTCATCGTCTATCCCTTTCTAACATCTATCTATCTCTGTCTTTCGTTCATCGTCTATCCTTTTCTAAAATATATCCGTCCTTGTCTTTTCCTTCCAGAATCTTCTACCTTTTTCCAAAAGTCTTGCAACCGGTTTGAGCTGCCGGAAAGTTCTACCCTTGGTCGCCACAACATATAGGAAAGTATAAAGGAAATTGGCCTAATTAAAACTGTAAACATTTGTCGAATTTCTGCGATTTTGCCTCAAATTATTTGAAATATCCGTAGGTACGTTTTCGTCCACACTTCTTCTTTTTTATATTCTCACTAAGTAAGTTACTTCATATATACTAAAGAATAGACATTTATTTCAAAATTTTATTATTATATAATCCAAATAAATAAATAAATTAAAATATTTTCGAAATGGGCTCATTCAGTAGGTATCAAATAAAAGGTTTCCTTTTATTTGATACCTACTGAATACCTAAAAATAATTTGAGACTAGACTGTCATTACTATTAATTATTGTTAAGTGTCATATGTTTAGAAATAAATATGTTCTTTCTTTTTTCTTTAATAGATTTTCCAAAACATAATATACATGTGTTTAAATTTTATATATCTAGACTGAGTAGTTTTCGAGTTAATCGACTAATTAATGAATAAAATTGTATTAATAATTAGATGATAATAACACTTAGAATTTACTATTAAACCATACCTTAAGTGCACTTAAAATATATAAACGGTTTAAGAAATAATTTGAACTCGTTATAAAATCAAACTTTGGTCTATTCATAAAGCTCAGATCGTTTTAGTTCATTTTACCAATTGAATCTTAATCTCACATCACGTCTCAACTATTGAAATCTATGAAGGCAATTAAAATCTATCCAAAGTTAACTTGAAGTACAAATTTAAGGGTTTAATAAACCAATTTAAGCCGCTATACATTTATGAAAGTTTGTCCAGAATAGAGAGTTCAGATGATTTTGTAAATTGAATCTCAGGTCACGTCTCAAGCATCGAAGTGTATAAAGCCAGTTTAACTAAGTTTCAGTCGAATTGTGTTAGAATAGTCGTAGAATTGCTTCATGCTGGACCAGTGAAAAATCTGTAATAATGGTAAATAAAAAGCTATAAACTAAATTCAGTACTGCATAAAGAAGTTTCAAAAGGAAATCCTTGTTAAAAAGCTGTGGAATCCCAAAAACGAAACTCTTCTTAAAACCTTAATCTTTAGTCTACGAATTTAGCAAGCGTAACTTAATCCATAACCACGTAAGCGATGGATTAAACACAGGCGACAATGGCTGAATTGATTGGACGGTAACTGGCATGAGCGCAGACTTCATTAATTGCTCCACTGGGCCTGCCGACAATTGCTCTGTCCGGTCGATTGTCATAATTCGCCATAATATCTCCATAATGTTTGTATATAGTAGGCCCAAGCATAAAAGATTATATATTAAGTATATGTTACCTAATCAAATACTGCATATTTATAATAGTTATTTTCAACCATTTACTCAAAAAAATGCATTTTCGAAGCCGGTATACATTGCTCGAAAGTTGAAAATGACGCACCATACAACAGAACGTGCAGCATAATAGGTACACTATAAAAAATAGTGCAGATTTTAATTCTAAGAGTTTTTGTCGATCAGTGAAAACCGCATCGAAACTGGCCTATTGGTTTTTAAGTGAATCCCGAACAAACAGACAAGAAATCTAAAAAAATGCATCGTAGTCTCCATCGTTTACATAGTGTAATCCAGTTTTTTTTAATAGATTTAATGAAAGGACACAGCATTTCTAGAATTTTATAATAATAGGTCCTTACATATGAAGTTGGCGTTTTGTCGTACTGGCCACTTTGATCTCAAATATCTCCTCTTTGGTTAGGAATTCCAATTTCAAATTTATACAGCTATTTACTTATGCTTTTGTGTTTTGAAAACCGTGATTCATTTGTTTTTTCCTCTTTTGGTTTTTTCTTTGCGTCACTCAGTTTACAAAATGGAAAACATGAAATATCGCATTATTTACGAGTACGAGTTCCATCGTGGCACCAGTGCTGCCGAAACGGCTCGAAGGATTCATGATGTGTATGGCGGCGGTGTCGTAAAAGAAAACACAGTGCGTTTTTGTTCCAACGTTTTCGTTCTGGAAATTTCGACCTGCAGAACAAGCCCCGTGGACGGCCGAAGACCAAAGTTGATAATGCAGAATTGAAGGCTATTGTGGAAGCGGATCCATCGCAAACCACGTCCGAGATACCTGCAGGCTGCGGTGTTAGCGATAAAACTGTTTTAATCCACTTGAAGCAAATTGGGAAGGTGAAAAAGCTTGAAAGGTGGGTACCTCATGAATTGACTGCAGCAAACCGACAAACGCGCGTCGACTGCTGTGTTACATTACTCAACCGGCACAATAATGAAGGAATTTTAAATCGAATCATTACCTGTGATGAAAAATGGATCCTGTATGATCGAAAACGCTCATCGCAATGGCTGAACCCTGGCGAACCAGCCGAATCCTGCCCAAGCGAAATGTACTCAAAACAATTTACTTGTGTTCACTACAGCTTTCTTAAATCTGGCCAGACGATTACGGCGGATGTCTATTGTCCGCAACTGCGAACCATGATGGAAAAGCTAGCTGCTAAACAACTGAGGCTGGTCAATCGCTCTAGGGCTGCTTCAGGACAACGCTAGACCACACACTGCACAACAGACGGCTACGAAGGGAAAAAATTCAACTCCGATGGGGCAGGCCAAATCACCTTCAAAGATTTTTTAGTAAAGGGATCAATGAACTACCTATAACATGGCAGAAGTGCATAGATAGCAATGGTACATACTTTGTTTAAATAAATATATTATATTAAAAAAATGACTTTATGTTCCTCCACTACAAAACGCCAATTTCATACGTAAAGACCTAATATTATTGATAGATTTATTTGATTTGGAACTACTGTGTCACAGACAGACACACAGATCCATATAGCGGTCAAACTTATAACTTTATTTTGATGTTTATTAATAACCTATTTAATTCAATATATACATGAGATGATATTCGCTTCGAAATCTTAAAAAGAACTTTCTCTCTAACCTTCACCTATATTTTTCAAAAATCTCAAAGAAATCAATATGGTAGAGCTTAAAAAATACTTTGAATTAAATATAAATAAGGATCCAGTCAAATGACAAAAGCACACTTTGTTCACCTCTACAGAACCCTTACGGTACTTAAACGTCTTTGGTACTTATTTCATAATATTGTAAAAAATCTCTCCTTAATTATACAAGTAATACAATTAATGAAGACTAATAAAAGCAAATCTTATTACGCAGAAGAAAATTAATTCAACTTTCAAGCTGTTATAATTCATAATTACCGAAAACTTTGCTCAAGCACATATTACGATAACACTTTAAATTAATGACACCTAGACAAGTTATAAGATATAATTTTCTATATGAGTGATAATAAAATAAAAACTTTGGAAATTAAACTTTCATTTGGAATGTATTTAATGTTACGACCAAGTGGTTCTCGGCTTGTTTCGCGTAACGAGAAGCGAGGAATATTAATATGTTAAGCTAAATGTTAAGTATCGCTCTTAATATACCCCTGTTATCTTTTTTAAATATAAAAAGTAACCCGCAAAAGTACCTAAAAACCGTTATATAGATACATTATAATTAAATGGTACACCCAATAACAAAAATAATGTAAGATAGTTGATTATTTAATAAGACTACACAGGCTATGAAGAACATAGGGAGACTAGCCATTTAGAAAGAAAGAAATAATAAAATATTTTAAAAAACAGCGAAGTACTTACGATGCTTACATGTGCCTTAAAAGTAAAAATATGGATTGAGAATGTGTACGCCGCATATCAGCAAACAAGATTTGCATTTTGCACTCGGCTTATTGCTGGGACGGAGTTATATCCGATACAATGTTGATTTTCACTGCAAACCTGCCTTTTGGAGTGATATTACCCAATTTTTTGTTAATATGATGTCAAAACTATAAAATTAGTAAATTATAAAATATACTTAAATAAAATGTTATGAATATGTTTGTTAACTTTATGATTTAAATAATAAAAGACGTAATGCTTGCCCATATTATCACATGCTTGTGTGTATGTATATGCCGCAAAAAACATTTCATAATAATAATAAAAAATAAAAACTTCGTTTAAAAAAACCGACTTCAAAAACTAAAAAACTAAAATGTATAAAATAACTTATTTCTAAAGCTATTATTATTAATATATATTATCTAAAACATCTTAAAGTCGGTGCTTAGTAATTTTCAAAATATAGTAATATTTATGTTTTGCTTTGCACCGACTTCAAGATGTTTTAGATAATATATATTAATAATAATAGCTTTAGAAATAAGTTATTTTATACATTTTAGTTTTTTAGTTTTTGAAGGCGGTTTTTTTAAACGAAGTTTTTATTTTTTATTTGTTACTTTTTAGTGTCTAACTATGTATGGGTGGAACTACGAATGGTGCCGCGCTTCTTAAAAAATATAGGTCCCAAGAACCGGGAACAACAAAATGTTCGTAAAATGAAAACTACTGGGCCAAACTATGTCAAATTTTTAGGGGACTACATGACAGCTATTCCGCGTCGAACAAAAAAAGAATCACGTAAATCGAATCATAAATCTCAGAGTAATCGGTGTACATATGGAACGGAGTGAAAAATATTTTCATGAAAAATGTTCATAAAATTAAAACTACGGGTCCAAACTATGTAAAATTTTTAGGGGACCAATTGGAAGCTATTCCGCGTTGAACAAAAAAAGAATCACGTAAATCGGATCATAAATGACGGAGTAATCGGCGAACATACATAAAAAAGCAACAAAAAAAAAAGATCCCGACGAATTGAGAACCTCCTTTTTTCGAAGTCGGTTAAAAAAATCCTCTACCCGCAGGCGGGCTTTGTGGCGAAGCCTTAGGTGAGTAGTGACACCTCGTCCCCGACTCCGGGGGCCAAGGCAAGCCCCCACCCCCTCCCGCCTCCATACTTGCCTTAACCAGCCGGCACGGAGTGGAGATTGCCAGAGCTAAGACGCAAGCTGCAGGGTTGAGTGATAAATGGCATCACGTCAGTAGTAAATTCGGTGAACCTGCAGCCCACCTCTCTACACCCTTTAGCTCCTCATACCCATGTTGCCTTTTATGGCAATTTTTGAGGCCCAGACAGGGAGTGGCGAGTCACCGTCTGCCCATTTTCCACGTTCCCCGAACATTGCAACGGGCAGACGCCATAGTCCCCATATTCCCAGACCCCTAGTACCACTAGCAGTTCACCCACATAGCCCGGTACTTTTTGTTCTCATTTCCCACAATAATCCTACACTGGCTGGGGCTTGTCCTAGGGTGCATTATTATATGGTGTAGACAGGGATAAACGCCGGTCAGTGTCACGCCACATCTAGGTTAAATTTGTCAAGGGGCCTCTACGTGTTGGCCGTCCCATGGCCCCACGCAAACCCTCCAAAAGACCGGGCCATTTTTATGGCCAGTGGTCTTGAAAAAAATTCCTCTAAAATATGTATAACTACTCTTCACGTAAACTGTTTTTAGAATTATGGAAACATCATGTCCATCTGTCTTGTTTATAGCCGGAGATAGGGCAAATAGCCTGCCAGCCCACCTCATATAAAGTAGTTATCGGTGCCTAAAGACAATCCGACTGAGAACCATAAGCCGTGACAAGCACAGAAGCTTGGGGGGATAGTTCGCGACCCGTGAGTGGGATTCCTCAGGTTGGGCTGGCACTAGCATGCCCAGTCAGAACTGGTGCGATGCCATTACCATTCACCATTTACGGATACCCACTAAAACCCATTGGTGTTCCGTCCTGAGTCTTATGTCAGGGCCACGGAAAACGGGAGTCCCAAGTCCGCCTGCCCTGGTTGGCGGGTGCCTCGCACACAGGCGTCTTCTACTTCCGGGGGACTACATCGGCATCTTCCAGGTCTAATCCGGGACGTGAGGTGGTTTCTAATTCGCCCCATGGGAGAAGTGAGCGCGTGCGGAGTGAGAAACCCTGTACCCCAAGGGGCCCTATACCCGCCCGCGTCGTCCGCTTACGATGGCTGAAAAGTTTAGTCCCACCCTCCGTCGACGCGTCCTCCTTTGGTAGGAGCGAAGCAAAGACGCCCACTTATGCTCCCGCTCCGCCACCTCCTTCGCAAACATGACGCGCTCGCAGAAGGAGGACGATTGTAACACCAGGGCCAAAATCAACAAATGCCAACTAATCGGCGTAGTTATATATACCACAGTAAATTTTCTCAAAGACTGCTGAGCTTTTAAAAATAACATTTGAAGGAAAATAAATGAATGAATCTATGTGGCGCTACGTAATGACATAGTAAAATTGCGAAACAACAGATATCTTATTGATGTTTCGTCTTGACTGGTTTTTTTAGTCAATAGGTTTTAGTTTTCATTAGTTTTACCATCGAAGTAGAATACATACTAGAAATTACACACAACGCCCAAAAGCAATGTTACGCTCGTACAAAATCTATGAGACGGTGACGCTGCCCTACTATGATTGTTGTGATGAAAACGTGCTATTTAATAACCGTTTTCAGATTTATTGTCTCTCTATTTGAAAATTTATCTCGAATAGATTTTAAAATGAATTACAATTAAGTTTTTTCGTTTTTTTTATTTCAATCTAGAGTTCGGAAGGTACAAACGATGGTGAACGTTCTGTGAGTACGGTGTAGCGGGCATAGCTAATTTATGTTTCTAGTTGAATTTTATCACCCTATAAATAGATCAAATACTTAGTTGTTTAGCAAACTGTATTATCAAGTATGCACTGTAATCTTAACTCCGACGGGAATAAACTTTGATCAAATATTCAAGTTCTCAGGTAGTAAATTTGTTACCTCCATCGTGTCTCGGAGGTAATCATATTTGAATTTATGGGATTCCTAAATTTGAATATAAAATTGATTAATTTAATTACTTTTTTTACATTTACTTTGTCTTTAAATTTTAATTAAATAAGTATTGATGAAATTAGTCGTATATTTATAACATGAAATTTAGTTTTGCTAAAAAAATATGATTTAAATAAATATGAGCCCTGGCCAGTATTAGGGGCAGCGCATTAGCGTTGCCATACAGCGCGGAAATGCGGCCACCATTTTGGGAACGTTCTCAACTGCTGGCGATTTGGACTCATATATTTTTTGTAATTTATTTATAAATAAGTGTATTTTTAATATTCAATTGTTTTCTTTTTAAGTTAGCAAAATATGATTTAGATAAACGTAAAACAAAGATTTTTTTTATAAATGGTTCCTGTATCTATTGTATTCTTCTGATCAGACTAACGATAACGCATAACTATACCTATATATTTGCATAGAATAGAGTTTCAACCTTCAGTTAGGCACATGTATGACGTCCATCCCTAAATTTTAGTTATTAGTATACCCATAAATCCCATAATACTGTGAAGCGACCTTTATGTCAAAGATCAACAATACAACGTACAAAGTATAGTATAGTGAAATAAGTAAATAAAGTGACATATAAAGAAAATAAAAAGAAATGGAGACAGCCATGATGAAAACATAAAACGAGGTCTCGTTCTACTATTGTCTATTTTATATTTGTTTATTTGATCGAAAGTTTTGTATAAATAAAACATGTTTGCCCTTTGGGGCAAGTTTAGTAAGTAGTTAGTTTAATGTATGTTTATGCAGTGACATTTTATGACCTTCGAAAAAAGTAGTATATGTATAAAATATCTACATATATTTTGCATCTTTTTGAGGGTTTTGCAGCCTTTTCAGTAAAAACATACCAGTACATAGGAATTGCCCGTTCTGGACTACCAGAGACCCAGTATAACTAGAGCTCTGATTAGTATATGTAGGGTATAGCGCGTAGAGTGGAAATTAATGCAAAAAGCAATATTTGAGCTGGCTTTGCGTGGTTTAACCTACTCAGAACTCTAATGAAATCTTTATGTCCATTAGTTTGTCTATCTATATATCAGTATTTGTATGTCACAGTAATTTATGTCAAAAATTACTAGATACTAGAGTTTATATTGATTAATTTTCTAGGAAGGATTTGTTCATACGGCGCAACACATTAGTGTACTCAAACCGAAAATAACTACAGTTGGCCACCATATATTATATAATTAAGGGTTCTAATTTTTTTTTCAGTACATAGTCTATAGTCAATTATTGAAAAATCAAGACTATTTAATTAATATTTTGTCCTCGAAGTCATAATAATCGTGTTTACTTCTCAACATTGTATAAACCGAACTCTTTCATTTCGCGAACTAATATTATTCATATCCTTTTTAAGAAAATATTTGGTGAGATTACTGTTTTACACTTTTTACATGTGTCTTTCAAAGTTTCGAATAATGAGAGAGTATATTTTGAAAATAATCCTTATCATATAGTAAACATCAAAAAAAATGCCAACCAAAATTGGTTTGAACAAAGATCCAACTTTCGGCTACACGGACTTTTTTTGTGTAGAATCTAGGTTAATAAATGCAAATGGCTATTTCAGCAACACCGTGCTGGGTGGGCTTCTCGACACCATAGGAGCGGAGGCGTTCAGCCTGTAGCAGCACAAAAAAAACAATACATAACATGGCACAAATAGCTATTCGCAGCCCTTTGACCGTAGACTTCGCCAAGTTTGTCCCACGTATCTTATACGAGTACGACTCTATTTTAATACTGCTTTTCAAGACTAGAAACCTACACGCGGTTCCCGCCTGCTATAAAGGCCCAGGAGTCCTGAATACAAAATCGACTATACAAACATACACTCCTACAATGCGCAGTCATTTAACACAAATTACCCTTAAAATACAACAACTTTGAAATTATATATTTCCTCCTCAGAAATAAGAAATCAAAAGGATTATACCCACCGAGGCCTAATTCAATGACGTTCAGGTAATGGAGCAATATAATTTCAGGCTTTCAATTAACGGCAGAGAACAATAGCACTGTATTCATTGGGAATGGTTTTAGTCAATGTCACATATGCGAGTCACGTGGTTTAGGTAAGCCTTAATTAAGCCTAAGTAGTATGATGGTTAAATTATTTCCATGATATTCCTGCTCCATCTAGGTTAACGTTGCTAGTGACTGTAACCAAATGTGTCATGTTTATAGCGTTAACGCCGTTAATGATTAGCTACATTAGTGTAATTATCTGTCACAACACACTACACTATTGTCATTACTAGTAAATTTTTTCCATAATTTTTACTAAATGGTTTTTAATAATCTTAAGTAAGTGTTTTATAAGAGATGTTTGTAAAGAAAATATCGAGATAGATATCTCAGTAACATCCCCAATTAAAGCGTTTATTACCTGCCCCTCAATTAATTACATAATTAAGTAAACCGTTAAAATGTAATTTTAACCGACTTTGAAAAAAGGAGGAGGTTCTCAATTCGTGGTTTTTTTTTTTTTTTGCTTTTTTTTATGTATGTTCGCCGATTACTCCGTGATTTATGATCCAATTTACGTGATTCTTTTTTGTTCGACGCGGAATATCTTCCAATTGGTCCCCTAAAAATTTTACGTAGTTTGGCCCAGTGGTTTTCATTTTATGAACATTTTTCATGGAAATAATTTTCACTCCGTTCCATATGGACACCGATTACTCTGAGATTTATGATTCGATTTACGTGATTCTTTTTTTTGATCGACGCGGAATAGCTGCCATGTGGTCCCCTAAAAAATTGACATAGTTTGGCCCAGTAGTTTTCATTTTACGATCATTTTTTTGTTCCCGGTTCTTAGGACCTATATTTTTTAAGAAGCGCGGCACCATTCGTAGGTCCACCCATACATAGCTAGACACTAAAAAGTAACAAATAAAATTTAAAAACTTCGTTTAAAAAAACCGACTTCAAAAACGAAAAAACCAAAATGTATAAAATAACTTATTTCTAAAGCTATTATTATTAATATATAGGTATTATCTAAAACATCTTGAAGTCGGTGCAAAGTAAAACATAAAAATTACTATATTTTGAAAATTACTAAGCACCGACTTTAAGATGTTTTAGATAATATATATTAATAATAATAGCTTTAGAAATAAGTTATTTTATACATTTTAGTTTTTCGTTTTTGAAGTCGGTTTTTATAAACGAAGTTTTTAAATTTTTAATCTATCTATCTGTACTATAGTACTTCTGTAAATTTTCGGGTTAGTACATGCGTTTAAAAATGTGAAAAAAATCACGGGGTATATATAATTTGGACCAGGATATACCGTAAATACAATTTTTAGAATTTTTGTCTGTTTGTCTTTCTGTCTGTTTATCTGTAAGAGTATCATGTGATAACTACTGAACGGATTTAAATTAAATTCGAAACAGAGCTTAACTTAGGATACTTTTCATCCCGTAAATGTCGTCGTTTCCGGGATAAAGAAAATTGTTAAAAAGATGGCGCAGCGGTCGCACTAATCAACATATGTATATTTTATATGAATAATATTCGCCAAAAAGCGAACTTATAACCCGAATCAACACGCAATACGTTTTATCTCGAAAAAATCGTCGTTTACTTCGAATAGACGGATTAGAAAAATAGATGACGTTGCAATTGCGATGCAGACAAGTGTTGCTGTAATTCAAATAACAAATACGCTGTCAGGTTGCCCACATATCATTCACTAGCTGTGCCCGCGACGCCGTCCGCCAGGAATTTGTTTTCAAAGCCCCTCCGATTCTGAAACATTTTTCATTGCTGCTCCGTTCCTATTGGCCTTAGCGTGATTATATATAGCCTATAACCTTCCTCGATAAATGGGCTATCCAACAATGAAAGAATTTTTCAAATTAGACCAGTAGTTCCTGAGATTAGCGCGTTTAAACAAACAAACAAACTGTTCAGCTTTATATATTAGTATAAGTAGTATAAGATATAAGATTACGTATTAGGTACTACAAATCAGGTTTTCTTATGCCCGGTTTCTGAGGTACTTTTAACTAAAGTTTATCTGATAGCGCTATAGCTTCAATATCTTATAAAATTGCGTTTTTGAACACACCATCGTACGATAGTTAAACATGATTTAACTAACCAATATTAGGCATTTATTTATTCCATATCTATTGTTTCACGTTTTGTTGTTGACGTTTTTGTTTGATGTAAATAAATATTAGATATTCTTCTTACATAGAACGAGCGGAATCTAGCGGCGAGTTTTGGTACTAATTATAGGTTAACATTTAACCTAAGTTTTTCTATAACATCAACCTTATGGAATCAGCGAATAGCGGACTCTGGGCGTCGGAGTGAGCGCTCTGAACGCAATCGGGATTTAACGGTCGGATGATGACAATGAACTTTATGGAATCAATTGTTATTGAACTCATAACTAGTAACCTCAGACAGCGGGCATAAAATGTTTTACTGTGCAGTTATCTACATTATATTGACTTAGTTTCTTTGTAATTATAGTGAATTGAACAAGAAACTAAAGTATTGAACGCTTATATACATAAAAGAAACCTAATTAAATTTGTATGTACGTAACATACAGCCACTACCTAGGAATTTTCACGCGATGTTTCCGCGGGGAAAACTCTAGCCATATGTAATTTACCGTTTATTTGTATCTTCGTCTCGTAAGATATATTCACTTTATTACATAAGAATTTTTTATTAAAATCAAAATTTATTTAGGTAATTCAATATTCATTCAATATGGGAGAAAACAACTTTATTCCTTTATATTTATTAGTTATATTCTTTTCTACTTATTTTTATTGCTAGTAAAGTGAACAGACTAATAGTCCACTTGATGGAAAGCAGTTACCGTCGCCTGTGGACATTTCCATCATCAGAGTGGTTATCAATGTGCTACTGGCTCGAAGCAATTTTATGACACCTATTATTCCTTTAGACTAAGTAGAATACTGAGCAAAGGTCTAAGTTATAACACTAAATTTAGTTACTAAAAAAATAATCTCGATTTTTCATCTTACTCCAACAAGATTAAGAATATAAGAAAAAATAATAGTAACAGGTACTCTTCGAAATAAAAAATGGTCACTGCAGAAACTGCGCTTGGGAAAAAATAAAGCAAAATAATGCAAGCATAGCGTAACTATGTTGTATTACGTCACAACGGTTCCGTATAACTACTAAATAATGTTAGAGTATTTTCAAATAGAACTTGAGCGAAAGAAATTTTGTAAATGAATTGTGAAGGTGGCATAAAAATCACGCAGCAGCCCGATTTTTTATTATTATATTCGTCTACTCACGGTAACTACGATATTTATCACGATAAAAAGTATTGTGTTTTGACCTGGGATATAAGCTAGCTCTGTGCTGAGTTTCATTTAAATCCGTTCAGTAGTTTCCACGTAATACTTTGTCTATTTGTTAGGCAGACAAGCAGATAGTTTAAAAAGTTGCATCTTCGGTATCTACTAGCCCGAGTTAACCACCTGATATTTTTCTCATTTTTAAATTCCTTGTACAAACTCAACACTCCCAACCGATTACTTGTATAGGTTAAATTGTAATGTACATAATTACCAGCCAGCCAGTTTTTAAAGTCTTGTGAACTTTCCCACGCAGTTGAACTAGATATAAGCCCCTTAATTGATTAACCCTCCACTCTATGGTAGACTTTTTAAATCAATGATAAACTTTGAGATTCTCTAGATGTTAGTAATTTAAAAACGAAGTTTTTTTTAATATTTTTATTGCAGGAGTTCAGCAGACAGGCAGACGGCTCACTTGATGGGAAGCGATTACCATCGCCTATGGACATTTGCAACACCAAAGGTGCTACAAATGCGCTGCTGCTCTCTTAAGGGAGACTGGAACCTGGTCACAAATTCCGGAACACAACTCAAAGTTGTTATGGCAACATACTTTAGACCAGGGGTACATATTTCAGTGACACAATAAAAATATAGAATACTAAATAATTACAATCTCCCTTTTCATTAAATCTAATTTTTGGATGAGGAATCTGCAAGCATACTGAATTTTCAACTTGTAGAACCCTAAAAGCACGGCTCGTTTAAATATTCGTTACAATTTGCTCTGCTTACCTCATTCTTTCGGAGATAACTTCATGCCAAGTCACTTTTCTTCAGGCAAAGTTTTTTCTTTCTTTGCTTCATTTAATACCTGTGTAGCATACCGTAAAGTTTTTTTGCAATTGGTTCTGAAATTTTTGGATAAATTTTCTGCGAAGATGATCTTTTGTATACATACATACATAGTAAGATTCTTGACTGTTATTTTATACACTGTAAAGAGCATAAAAGGTGCTGCGGGATTCAACAAAGTTACAGTTTAGCTCAATATATTGCAACTTAGTAGAGACTCTTCACTTATGAACAACTCGGAGTAAATAGTTTTATTACTTACCAACCTTCCGCTTTTGATAATAAATACTTGCAAATGCAGTTGGTTAATAGTTTATCTATACGCAGTAATTAAATTAAAGCTTTTATCTTTCAAAGAGTTCAACTTGCAACGAAGTTTGAAATGGAAAACATTTTAACAATTTTATTGCTATAAAAGCATTATCTTTGTTTATGTATTAGTCCATTGAAATGTTACAATTTAAGGACCGAATATTGCATTTTTAGAGGACACAATTTTTTTTGGGACATTCGTCAATAGAAGCTTAACCTCAAGTTTGTGGGGTCGCCACCATTGTCCCCCGGCCGCCATCTTGGAAAAAGGGGTGAAAACACTTTTTTCGCGATATCTCGGAAACTATGCGTTGTAAGACGCATGAAAAATCGCCAGACCTGTTTAACATTCGATAAGGTAAATTTGGTAAGTTCTATGGTATCGAAAAGAGTTAGGAATGAATATACTTATTATTTTGTTAAATACGAATTTAACAAAAATTTTATAAGACTATATTTACAATAAAAAATCAAAAATAAGTTAAACATTTCGTTTCGACCGGATTCTCATGAGCATTGACGAACCCGGTCAACTTTTGGAGCGCTGTAACAGCGTTTTAAATGAATGAAATTAAAAAAAAGTTGTAGGGAAAAAAATTCCTCAAAAGATCATCTGCAAGATTGGTTTAAGGTATTTTTTTTTAAAAAAGTATAAAAAAAGGTATAGAGCAAAAAAAACTTTATAAAAAATTTCTCACTTTTTTGCTTATAACTTCTTTAATTTTTAAAAAGGCAAAAAGTTTCTTAAACATATTTGTAGGCAAAACAATTTGCTACAAATTATGACTACAATTTTTTGTAAGACGTATAGTTTCCGAGATATCGCGAAAAAAGTGTTTTCACCCCTTTTTCCAAGATGGCGGCTGGGGGACAACCTAGGCGACCCCACAAACTTGAGGTTAAGCTTCTATTGACCCCCTACACATGTCCCAAAAATAAAATTGCGTCCTCTAAAAAAGGCAAAGCTCATGTAACATTTCAATGGACTATATGCTCAAATAATAGTTTAATTTCAGCAACACTGCTGACTGACTCATTTCCCGGGTAAAATTTTACCACATTTTTGTTTTAACTCTTCTCTCATGTTTTTCAATCGAGATCCATTACCATAATCATGAACCATAAAATTCTCTAACCGATTCTCTTTCATTTCACAATATTTGGCATTACCACACCACTTATGTCTTTTTCTTCCGTACATTTCAGTTTAAATCTAGCGTTAGAATAATAAAAAAGCTAAATTGTTTTGAGGTCTTGCACACGTATTATCTGACACCATAAATCTTCATGTCTTGTCATCCTCCACACAATCCATCAATTTTTGTTTTGTTCACGTTAGTATAATCTTATGGCCATCAATCTGACTTTTTCTCTTTATCAGTATTAGGTTTATCAGTATTTTCATAACTTTAAAAAATATTTATATATCTCGGAAAGGGACTTTTTCACGTGTACTTGATGAAAGCTATTAATTAATCTTGATTTTAAATATTTGATCCTTCAAATAAGTTTAATTAAAAACACATTGAACTAATAACAGATTCTAGGAATTCTTCGAGACACTTTTCATTCTAACAATTTTGCGAGAAACGTTGCTACGCCCTACCTAGAATATAATACATTCCAAAACGTTTACTTCGTTTGTTCCGTTTATTAAATAACGAGGATGGGCGATCGATATTACAACATCATCGGGTAGAAGAGTGCTACAGCCATCTGGACTATATAGCATCAGAGTAAACTCTATAATATTATAAAACTCTAAACGATTCATTTTTAGGTTTCTTGTCTGTTTGTATGTTTATTCAGGATTCACGTAAAAACTAGTGGGCTGATTTCGATGCGGTTTTCATTGGTCAAATTCTTAGAGTTATTATAAAATCTGCGCTACTTTTTATCCTGGGATTTTTTCTGGGAATGATTTGAACTGATCGACAGCACATTTTATGTAACGAAATGTGTGATATTTTATCTCGGAAATCTCGCGGGAATTTAAAATCGAGATTAGACGAAGTCGGGGGCATATCCCAGTAATAAAATATTTGTATTTATAAATGAGAAAATATGTACCCCACATACTGAAATCTAAGAAATATCATTACTTTTGAGGAACTTAATTAAAAAAAACAAAGACATTAAAGTATTTGTGCATTTGCGCTATCTGCTTAATATTGTGGTGAATGATGGTGGAACCATCTAGTTAGTCTTAGCACTTTTAGAAAAAACTAGAACATTCTGTCTGGAAAAGACAAGGACGGATATATTTTAAAAGGGGATAGACGATGAACGAAATACAGAGATAGATAGATGTTAGAAAGGGATAGACGATGAACGAAAGACAGAGATAGATAGATGTTAGAAAAGGATAGATGTATAAACGAAAGTTCCCGAACAGAAGGTTCGGGAAGGAAGAGACAGAGATAGATATATGGATTCCAGAAAATTCTTCCGGGTATATAAACAGCGTAAGGCGCGGCGCCTACCGGGCAGTTTAGAGTTGAGTTGAGTTCAAGACGGCAAAGCGACAAGTGCGATACTAAAGAGTTGGAATAGAAGGTTAATAGAAGATAGTGATGATATTAAGTAGAGAATTTAGTGACAAGTTTAGTGGACAGTTAAGTGAAGGAGGTGTGTAGCGTAGTTCGAGGGAAGAACCAGAAGCGAGCTACACGCGGTAATATCGGAGGTGAGCACTGCAGTAGCAGGAGGTGGTCTACGCAATATCGGTGACAGTATTGTGAGCGAGACACCTTATCGTCGGGACTGTGCATCGTTAGTCGTGCGTATAGGGGCAACCCTGCAGAGAGGTATTGCGTGCGGCTGAGTAAGTCAATAAAAGCGTTTAGTTATAAACTGGTGTTTTCTTCCAATTCATAACAATATGTAGATACTGCAAATCGACGAACATTTTTATTGACAGTATTTCTTTTATATTTTCGCTTTCAGCTCGGTATTTTATATGAATATTACGCATCCACACTTAACATCTTTGTCTTCCGTGATCACGGCTACTGAAAATTGGCCGAAACTTAGGAATAATAAAAATCAAATAAAATACCACGCCTAAAACCGATAAAACGTAATTTTAGTATGTGTACTAGTCCAAAAAAACTTAAGAAAATACTATGTCAATGAGTAATGTTAATGTTATTATTTATTTTACCCCCAACTTGTTCATTACAATTATATAATTATTAAATGGTTAGGAATGGATATTCTGATTTCTGGTATTGGTATTACTTTTATTAATGTTGTCGAATAAAGACAAAAACTGGTTGTGTATCTATTACAGGAAAAATAAATTTTAATTAAATTAAATTCCTGTTTAAAATTTTAATAAATTTTAAACAGGAAATAAATTTTATAAGAGTTCTATTAATCAAATAAAAACATTAAACAGGTCCTCAAATATTTAAACATAAATAATTTGGTTACAAATTTCTTGCTCAGTTTCTAATTCTGACTTATGTCGTTGTAGTAATTTAATAGCCTACTTTTATAAAAAGTTTTATGGGCTATTAGTGCCGTATAAAAAAGCATCTTAATTTCCTGCAATAAATAAGCCAACCAAATAACATTCGTAAGCCTAATTGAGCTAAATGCGACACCAATTACGCAACGTACCAATATGAGAGCATTATCATTCAACACGTAATAACTGAACGCTCATTACGTGGTGTATGAGATAGGGTCAGAAGGTCCAAATGACCCAAACCTAATGACATGCCCATTAACACTCATAAGCTTCTTGAAATGAGTTTTTGCGGAACACGCACGTATAGTTTGTTCAGAGTATTCGGTAGGAAAATTGTGCAACTTCGTCTTCTATATAATTCCCGTCGAAACTACTATCGGGTGCCACCATGGTAATCCAAAAATATTATCCATAGTCCTGGAGTAAAAAAATAACCTATCTTTACATAGTATAAAACAAAGTCGCATTCTGCATCGGTCTATCTGTCGGTATATCCGCTAACTAAACCCCACGCAACGGATTTTTAAGCGGTTTTCACTACCAGTTTCGCGACTTTGTCTACGCTTTACTTTAAATTACCGCGGGATCCCCGGGACACAAAGCATCGCAGCATTTGAAGTAGAAAGCTATTGTTTTAGTGGAAATAGTGTCGGAACAAGCTAATTTTTATGCTTCAGAATAACTTCAAACAACTGCGAAAATTCCCGCGGAGTTCCCAGGATAAAAAGTGGCCACAGTTTAAGTCTAAAAATTTGCTGTCAATCAGCGAAATCGGTCGCATACTTTTTACAACATACATAAACTGAAATCAGTAGGAAACTTTTCGCGTCATCCGCTTCGCTCAGAAGGTTGAAGAATTTCCTACCTACTGCTACTAAGGTTATGCTTGCACAATCCTTGCTTCTTCCCCTACTTGATTATGCAGATGCCTGCTATCTCGACATAACCCAGGAACAACTAGATAAGCTAGAACGCCTTCAAAATGTTTGTATCCGGTTCATATTTGGTTTGCGTAAATATGACCATGTCTCCGAATTTCGTGATAAGCTTAAATGGTTACCAATTCGCTTTCGCCGGAATGTTCACCTACTCTCACTTTTACACAATATCCTTTACAATCCCTGTTCTCCCCAATATTTAAAGGAACTTTTTAGTTTTCTCTACCAATCTCATTCCTGCAATTTGCGCTCAAATGAAAATCTTTTATTAAAAATACCTGCACACACTTCTTCCTTCATAGGAAATTCTTTTGCCGTACAGGCTGTTCGCCTGTGGAACTCCCTCCCTTTACCAATCAGACAAGCTAAATCAATTTCTACATTTAAAAGTATGGTCACTGACCATTATTGGTCCATTAAATAAAAATCGTTGCATTAAATTAATGTATCTATTGTTTGAATGTATATATATTTATAATATCATCATATATCTAATTATATATGTATATATGATTATCTATATATATATATATATATATATATATACAAGTAGTATAAGTATATATAGTACTTTTTTTTTTTTTTTTTTTATAATACACCACCAAAATTCTTATATTTAAATTTCGTTTAAAATCTCCTGACACCGGGTTGCCTGGAAGAGATCGCTATAAGCGATAAGGCCGCCCATTGTTCTAATACAAATGTATCCGTATCAATTGTCTAGATTTAAGTTTATGGTGAACAATAAAGAGTTTTCATTCATTCATTCATTTCATTCAATGTCTGTCGGTTTGTCTGTTTGAAAAACAAACAAACCGACAGACAGACAAGAAATCTAAAAAATGCTGCGTGTTCTCCATCGTTTATATAGTATTTTTCAGTTGTCTTTTTTAACAGATTCAATGTACTGACACGGCATGTTTAGGACTTTATATTACTAAAGATAATAGCCAGTAAATGTCCTACTGTTGGGCTCGAGCCCCCAGTTGACGACCACTGTGGTTGAGCGGGCTAAGGTTTAGCCGGCCGCACTAACTCAGGTGTAACTTGCCTAGCTTGGGGGATATACAATGTGTGTGTTTGTCTCCCGTATAAATATATGTATATGTGTATATATATAGATAGAGGAGAACGGACAATATACCTATCCGCCACGCGTGTCCAAGGCGGCTTGGCAAGTTTGACATATGTGTTATCTCGATGTGCAGATGTGCAGGTTTCATCATGATGTTTTACTTCACCGCTAATACGTGCTAGCTATTGCACTACCATGACTAAACGTTATGAGTAACATACATCTAACGTACTATTTTGGATCCGATTCTAAGCCCCCAGATCATAGTAAAAAGCCAAATTGAATCCAGAGCCTTTGCGTTACATTGAGGTAGGCTGACAAAGGCCAACAAAGGCCGTCAAATGAAATTAAATGGGACTACGTTTGATACATACTGCGCTAAACGCAAAAAAATACATTAAAGTTAGTTCATAAACAATAAAAATATCGGCGAAGACGCATAATAAATATATTCCGAAGTACTAAGAACTATTGCGTTTTCTGAATTTGATTAAAAATATAAACAATGTGATAATGATAATAATGAGTAAACTAAATAATTTTTATTTTAGCATTAGCTTGGATTAACGTCTGAATTTTCTTATAGTGAATACTTCAATAAATAATAAGCTTTCTAATGTACCAAGCGATACCTAATTTCCGTAGAATACCAGTTATCATAATTCAATAGTATTACCGTACGAAGGCATAACACGGAAATGTCGTATATAAAAACGCTATGATCTGTAAGGTCACGTTCAAGAAATAAAAATGTCTAGGAATGGCGTAACAATAATTTATATTTATCGCAGGTAATTTATAGTTTTCGTTAGTCTCAAAAACCAACTGAAACAAAGATTAATCGATATTACCCGTATTGAGCAACTATAACTCACTTTTGCTGTCTATAAATCATCACAATTTATAGGTATTTAAATAAATGGTGAGCAGACAAACACATACATTGTACATCCCTTAGCTAAGAAAAAGAAGCGACAAAAAACTCCCCAGCAACACGTCTATCTAAAAGTTGTTTGTCTTTATATTTTTATTCTATTATATCTCAGGTTCTTTTTTATAAGCTTTATACAGAAGTATGTTACGGAATTAGTTTTCGAAGAATTAATGGAGTTGTAGCAAACAGTACATACTGAGTAAGATATTTGTATCAATCAATTGTAATATAGTTACATGTTGGATGTCAAATAAAAAGATATAAACGAAATATAATATGTCAATTACCCCAATCTATGAAGTTCCACGCATCAGACAAATAAAAGTACATGATACATTTTCGACGACGGAGATTAAGACACTTTTATCCAATAAAAGCAAACATTCCGCGGGAACTTCTAGTACCTAATAAATTCAACAATACACCTTAGGCGAACAAAATAGATAGACTGAGCCCGTAGCTCTCAGAGTGAAGTCGGCTAAACGAAGCCGATTTTGGAATAGGAAGCAGATCGCGACATACTGCGTTGACAAGCTATTATTAAATAATCGAATTAGTACGGATAAAAGTGGAATAGTTTCCAATGGATAGATTACTATTATTAGCACGTACATAAATGACTTTTACACGCACAATAAAAAAAAATGCTTCTACTCGTTTGACGCTTTTGTTCACGTAGGATCTATCTATAATAAAAGTATAGAAACTGCACTTGCAAAGTAGTAAAATAAAAATAATAAACATCAAAATTTTTACTCTACTTTGTTGGCATATTTTATAGTATACTTCATAAATAATGCAAGCAAGGAATGCTCGCAACATTTAACCCTTTAGCATCCAGCCCCTAATTAGCTCCCGTCCACACTACCACAGAAACATTAAGAATTCATGAGTGCTATCCATTTCTACAACATTCAAAGTAGAGCCCTTGATTTAAAGTAGATCTACAACACTTAAAAGTTTATAGTCGTGATATTAATACCATACTACTGTGAGAGTGAACGTTTTTAGTAGTACTTAATTAGGAATATTAAATTTTATTTAAAAAATTTAGTTTAATTTTTACTACAAAATAGAAACCTGAAAATTAAATACTAAAACTAAATAAAAAAAGTAGATAAAATATTGGTCCTAAACCACTGTCACTTAACGGGAACGTTCCCAAAAGGCTGGCGGCGTTACCACGCTGAATAGCAATGCTAACCCTTTGAGCTAAATAGAAGCCAGCCTTTTGGGCGCGTGAGAGGTCTACTAGGTACTTAATTAAATTATTTAGTAAAACTAAATTTTAATTAAGATAATTTGTGAAAAACAGTTTAGTAAAGTTACTTAGAATAATTAAATTATAATATCTGTTATAATAGTTAGTAATAGTGGTGATGTAAAGAATAGTTAGGGACCATCCAAAAATTGCGTCACATTTTGTTGAATTTCATGATTTTGTTTGCCCATTCCTTGTCACTGGTGGTCACATTCATATGACTCTTCCCTCCCAAGTGTGACATCAATTATTTTGCAATTTTGTGACGTCACTAAGTTTAGGGCACCTCTCACCCCTTGTCATATAATGTCACACTTTGTCGACCCCCTCCTCCCCCTTAACATGTGACGTAATTTATGGAAGACACCTTAATATAAAAACGTAAATATCATAAATGGAAATACCTTTTGAACTTATTGCCGGAGTCTGTTTTTCCCGATACTTATAACCTGGGTGTCTTCAAGTCTCGTGTGAGTAGGTACCTTTTACGTAAGCGTTCTATATCCTAGACCACATCTTCGCGTCACATAGGGCAAGATTGTGGTCTAACGCGAACCTATACTACAATAAAAAAAAGAAACCTAACATACTTTTAACTGTAAATCTTATTATGAATATCCCAAACAAATAATCTTAAAAATAATCACAATGTGTTTATAAACCTAATACAGTAAAAGAAAAACCTAACTTAGTTTGATTGTATTCTACCCATAGTCCATTAAGACTATGGGTAGAATAAAAGTAGAATATTGAGCCTAGGTCTCCACCACTGAACATGTTTTAATTCTACAATGTAATAAACTGGAAGTTGTACCACTTAGTGACGCTTCGTGCGTATATTATATATTTTTCTTTAGCTAAATATAAAGGTACAAACAATGAATATAAAATCTATATAATATAAAAGAAAGTTGTGTTAGTTACACTATTTATAACTCAAGAACGGCTGTACCGATATGGCTGAAAACTGGTGGGGAGTTTTGTATTTTGTATGTTTGAGTGGGTTCCCGGATGGTTTAGTTTAGCAATTAGAACCGGTAGGTGGCGCTGAGATCGGCTTCTAGAATATTCCTAATCACCTGGACCGATTTTGGTGATTTTGTTTTTGTGTGTGGGTCCCCGGATGGTTTAAACCCACAATTGGAACAGGTAGGTGGCGCTGGGATCGGATGCTAGATTTTTATTTTTTCAGAGCAGGACAACGTCTGCTGGGGCCGCTAGTAGTAGATATAATAAAGTAACGTTTGGAAAAATACAGCCGATTATTTGAAAATTTTGAGATACTAGGTTAAAACTCAATAGATACGATGACATTAAACTCTACGGGCTGTGTCTAATCTCTTCTTATTACAATAAAGTGTCCTACTCGTTCAATTTTCTTTTGCTTCATCGGTCAAAAGGAATTTGTAGATGGCAAACGGCAATTCTACTCATAGAAAATAATACTTTGACGAGTGAAATATTTTTTTGTAATTTGGTAGACGTCGTTTTCTTTACTTTTTACGAAACACCTTATTTTTATGAGGTTATAATTATTTAATGGTGTTAAATGCATTTTTATACATGTTTACATAGGTAATTATTATTATATCTTTATATAGTTAGAATTATAGGTATGTAGAATAGAAAACGCTTTATTTATAATAAAAATAGAAAATATAAAACAGACTTCAAAAGTAACTAAACAGCAAAAAAACAATATATTTTTAACCGACTTCGAAAAAAGGAGGAGGTTCTCAATTCGTCGGGATCTTTTTTTTTTTTTGTTGCTTTTTTTTTATGTATGTTCGCCGATTACTCTGTCATTTATGATCCGATTTACGTGATTCTTTTTTTGTTCGACGCGGAATAGCTTCCGATTGGTCCCCTAAAAATTTTACATAGTTTGGCCCAGTAGTTTTCATTTTATGGACATTTTTCATGGAAATAATTTTCACTCCGTTCCATATGTTCGCCGATTACTCCGTCATTTACGATCCGATTTACGTGATTCTTTTTTTGTTCGACGCAGAATAGCTGCCATGTGGTCCCCTAAAAAATGACATAGCTTGGCCCAGTAGTTTTCATTTTATGAACATTTTTCATGAAAATAATTTTCACTCCGTTCCATATGTACACCGATTACTCTGAGATTTATGATTCGATTTACGTGATTCTTTTTTTGTTCGACGCGGAATAGCTGCCATGTGGTCCCCTAAAAATTTGACATAGTTTGGCCCAGTAGTTTTCATTTTACGAACATTTTTTGTTCCCGGTTCTTGGGGACCTATATTTTTTAAGAAGCGCGGCACCATTCGTAGGTCCACCCATACATAGCTAGACACTAAAAAGTAACAAATAAAAAAAAACCGACTTCAAAAACTAAAAAACTAAAATGTATAAAATAACTTATTTCTTAAGCTATTATTATTAATATATATTATCTAAAACATCTTGAAGTCGGTGCAAAGCAAAACATAAAAAAAATTACTAAACATAAAAAATTACTAAGCACCGACTTTAAGATGTTTTAGATAATATATATTAATAATAATAGATTAAGAAATAAGTTATTTTATACATTTTAGTTTTTTAGTTTTTGAAGTCGGTTTTACAACTTGAAGTCGGTTCGAGGGAAAACATTTAATTACTATATCGTTATTCCTTTTTATGTTTTACCTACCTGGCACCGACTTCAAGATGTTGTTGAACATATCATTTTTTTGAAAATTTTGGTTACATTTGAAGTTGATTTTGTTTTTTAGTAAAAAAAATATTTTCTACTTTTTAGTTATGCAATTACTTGAAATAGCCTTAGAAAATTATATATATGAAAGGTTTTGTACGTGTCTATAATTTTCGAGAGTTGCTCTCGTGTTTTCTGGGATCCACTCATCAGACTTGGTGACAATGGACATGAACTCACTTCGGGAGTATACTGTTTGAACAAAAATCTGTCCAAAATTGACACGGAAAACGTGTAATAAACAAAAAACCTCTTCCGTTTTAAAGGCAGTTAAAATTCATAAGTATAAAAGATATTATTGGTGGTAGTTGCTTCTTTATTAATTTGGAAATCAAACTGGATTTTATTGGACTGTATAATTATTAATGAGGTAAAAGAATACATAAAGTAAGTACAGAGCGTAATTATTTACAAGATACATAAGAGCGATGCTGAGAGGTGAAGTGTAAAGTAGCAGAGAGTGTTTCGCCTGCCAGGGTCGCTCCTTAAGTCCCGCATCCCGCCCGACGCCTATGTGCTAATCGTGCCCTCTGAGGGCGCCGGCGGTATGCGGGGCGCGGAGAGTAGGTGTGCTCCGGCGGGCGGGTCAGGGGGGTGCTCTCTGTCCGCAACATCCTCCCCCCGGCGCAGATCCTCGGAGCCATCTCTTCTCGTCAGGACGATGAGCCTCCTTACTGGTCTCCTGAAAATGCCTCCCCGCGTTCGCACGTCCGCGCTCCGTATTACGTTGTCCTGACCGCGATAAGTGCGCTCGATTTGACCCCGGGGCCATACGTTACGTGGCAACAGACCGTCCGCGATGATAACGACGTCTCCAACGCGTATGTTTTCTTCATCACATCGTCGTACGTCGTCCCTCGGTGTCAATGTCGGTAAATACTCGCGTAGCCAACGAGTCCAGAACATGTCCGCTAAAGCTTGGGTTGCGATCCATGTCTTCTTGTTTGCTAGCTCGTTCGTTCCCGTGATTGGCAAGCCTACCGCCGACCCGATTAGGAAGTGGTTCGGGGTAAGCGCGTCGTCGTCTTCAGGGCTCACCGACACGTGAGTCAGCGGGCGCGAGTTTATAGTGTGTTCTATTTCTGTGATGACAGTCGTAAGTGTTTCTTCCCGGGGAGCTTGTTCCGCCAACGTTGCGTGGAGTGCCGTCTTCACCGACCGAATTAACCGCTCCCAAGCTCCCCCCTGGTTTGGTGCGCCGGGATCGATGAAACGCCACGCTAGTTGTCTCCCTCTCACGTGATCTGGCATCTCTTTCTTCCACTTTGCGTACGCCGTTAGCAATTCTGCATCCGCTCCATGGAAATTCGTTGCATTATCAGACCATATCACTTGTGGCCAGCCGCGTCGTGCTCCCATCCTTCTTAGGGCCATGATAGCCGAGTCTGTGCTAAGGCTCGCTATAAGTTCCATATGGATGGCACGAGTCACCATACATGTAAACAGCATTCCCCATCGTTTTTCTCTCCGGCGTCCAATGGTCACCCACATCGGGCCAAAACAGTCGATTCCGCAATTTGTAAAGGGCCGTGCGTAGGCAGCTAGACGATCCTTTGGCAGGTTTCCTTTCACCGGTACGGTCGGCGCGGTTTTCTTCAACCGACAGATTGTACACTGCCGCAAGATGTTTCGCACAGTAGGCCACACTCGTAACACCCAGTACTTTTGCCGCACGTTGTTTACGACGTGTTCTCTTCCTATATGATGATGCTGTTCATGTTCGCCCCTGATGATCAGCCGGGTGAGGTGATGCGACCCGTCTAAGATCGGTGGGTTTCCAGTAAGCTCGCGCAGGGTGGCCGCATTGATCGTGCCGTTTAACCTTATTACCCCGTCCCCCCCGTATTCGGGGTCGAGCTTATAAAGCCGGCTGTCACGTGACACGCGTTCTCCCTTCTTCAAACGCTCGTAATCCTTCGGGAAGCTTTCCTGTTGCGCTTGACGAATGAGTAAACGTTCAGCTTGCTCTATGTGTCGCGTTTCCATAGTGCGGGTCTTCCGTCGGCACTTGTCGATAAAGGCGAGTGCGTAGGCGGTCGCTCGTAATAATTTTCCGTATGACGAAAATCTTGTGACGTCAACAAGTGGCTTTTCATTTGTCGTGTAATTCACCACGACTTCGTCATCTTCGGTTTCCGTCGGCTCTTCCTGCGGCCATTTCGTCGGGGGCCCACGAAGAAATTCCGGGCCTTTAAACCAGCGGTCGTCCGTTTTCATACTCGAGACGTTAATCCTGGTTGCGTCGTCGGCGACGTTGTAACTTGTCGGCACCCACCGCCATTGTTCAGACTCGGTTATTTCGCCGATTTCGCTCAGTCTGTGCGCAACGTATGGGGTATATCGCGCCGAGTCGTTTCTTATCCAGTGGAGAACGGTCTTCGAGTCGCTCCAAAAGATGACGTCATACGGCTTGAAACTATGTTCCTTTTTTATTTCCGCCGCTAACCTGGCTCCTATTAGCGCGGCCTGTAGCTCCATTCGTGGGATGCTCTGCGCCTTCATAGGGGCCACTTTCGCTTTTCCTGCGATTAAAATGACGCCGACGCTCCCGTTACGCCACTCAAAGCGCCAGTAAGCCGCTGCTGCGTAGGCCTGCTCGCTGGCCTCCGTGAAGACGTGTAATTGTATGTTTACGACGTCTTTATCCCATCCATAGCACCGTGGTAATGTTAACTCTTTTATAGAGTTCAAGTCACGGATCCATTCTTCAAATTCCCTTGCCTCTTCCGTTGGCAAGGGGTCATCCCAGCCCAGCTTGAGCCTCCAGAGCTTTTGTAGTACGATTTTCGCCCTTATAGTGTACGGACTGAGCAGGCCGAGTGGGTCGAAAAGTGACATGACCATGCCCAGGGCCTCCCTTTTCGTGGGTGTTTGCGTGCCTTGTTTTATGCTTTCTGGAACTCTTGGCATGGCGGTGTTAAACGCGAGTTCATCCGCTTCCGGCATCCATAACACACCCAATGTCTTCCCGTAGGGATGCGCGCTAGCACCCAGCTCTTTGGGCTGTCTGGCTCTCTCTTCATCCGGGATGTCTTCCATAAGGCGATCGCGATTCGTATCCCATCCCGCGAGCTCGAAGCCGGCCTTCCTGTGCACTTCTCGCACTTCCGCTATCGCCTCGGCCGCTTCCGTTTCCGTTTCGAAGCTTTGTACCCAGTCGTCCATGTAGTGGTTTTCCGTGATCGAGTGATACGCCCGTGGGTGGGTTTCCTTATGATCACTCGCATTCCTGTCTCTTACGCTATGTGCGAGGAATGGCGAGCTTCGTGCTCCGAATATCATAGACGTCATAACGTAGCGCCGAGGCGGGTTATGGCGGTCGTCACCGCGCCATAAAAAGTGCTGCGCCGCTCTGTCTTCTTTCCTTATCTTCACTTGTAGAAACATGTCACGTATGTCAGCTGTCACGGCGATCTTCCCCTCTCGGAATCTGAACAGGATTCCGTATAAGGCCCGTAGCAAGTCTGGCCCATCCAGTAACGCATCGTTCATGCACACCCCGTTTGAACGGGCGGCGGCTTCGAATACCAGTCTCACTTTGTCAGGCTTATTCGGGTTCGTAACGGCGAAGTGAGGCATGTACCACATGCGTTGGTTTCCTTCGTGGCTTCGTTCGCAAGGCTCGGCGTATCCTTTTGCTAATAGCCTGTCGACCTGGGCTGTGTAAGCTTGTTTAAACTGCGGCGATTTGTCCATTTTGCGCTCGATCCCGCGCAGGCGACGCACCGCCATGTCATAGCTCGGTGGCATGGTGACGTCATCGTTTCGCCAGGGCAGTCCGACTTCGAAACGGCCGTTGATTTTCTTAACGGTTTCTGAAAATATCTTCAGCGCCCGTTGTTCTTCAGCTACAGGTTTCACTCTGTTTGATATGCCGAGTGCGTCGATATCGAAATGAGACTTCACTATTTCGAACAATTCGTCCTTTTCCCGCGGCTCTTTATCTTGCCGCGTTCGAACGTGTAATACGGTGTCGTTCCCCTGCGTTACTAGGCCTCGGGGTGCGCTCCCGTGTATGGTCCACCCCAAGAGGGTCAGGGAAGCGGCTGGTTGGCTCTTCTTTCCTGCCAACAGTTTTCTAGTGACGATCAGATGCCAGTTGTCAGCTCCAATTAGTACGCGTGGCTTGGCGTTCGTAAAACACACGTCGTCTACATGGAGCGTCTTCAAATGACGTAACTGTCGTACCACTTCAGACTTAACGGAGTGAGTTCCCAGTGCGAGTTTCTTCACAGTGCGCGCCTTGATAGGATGGTAGTGCGGTTGCGCTCTTCCGCGCACCGCGACGCTCACCACCCTACTCTCTGCTTCCCGCTGGCTCGACGTGATACCGTGGATGTTCAGTGGCCGCCTCGGGCCATCTGCCCCCAGCATCCCGGCTATCTCCTCGTCGATGAGCGTGATCGTGGACCCCTCATCCAGCAGCGCGTATGTACTCACTTCCTCTCCGTTAAGCCCCTTGACGGTAATCGGACACACTTTCAATAACACTCTGCTCTCGGTGTTAGAATTGTGCGCCGACGCCGTCATGACCGACTCCTCTCTGTCGGCCGGTTGATTTACCGACTCCACTCGGTCGATCGGTCCACTGACGGCTTCGGTTTCCCTCCGCTGGTGTAGAAGTGCGTGATGCGGCTCGCGGCATTCGTTCACACCGCACTTTCTCGCCTTGCAACGGAACCGTCTGTGTTTACTTAGTAGGCACAAAAAACATATTCTCGTTTCCTTGGCCCACTCCCATCTGGCTGGCAACGACATCGAAGCCAGCTTACCGCACTGCGTTGTCTGGTGGTCAGCTCCACAACAGTAGCACACGATCTTGGCTTCCGTTGTAGTGTACACGCGACGACGCTCGTTTATCCTCGGCGGCTTCACTTTATTTTCTTTCGTGACGTTTACACTCGTCGTAGGCAGTGATGACGTCATGAAAGAATACTTCATTGCTCTGTCTGCTTCGCCCGTTAGAAACTTCGATAGTGTCATAATCTCCGGCTCGTCTCGGCTCGAGAATTCATCTGCAAAGTCACACCATTTCGTTCGTAGATGCGGGCTGAGCTTCTCGACGACCTGTCGTGTCAACATAGGGTTAAGTAGATACCCCTTGTTGTCGACGCACGAGATAACCGTCACTATATTCTGCAACTTGGTGGCTAGGCTGTTGAGTTCGCTGGCAGACGAACCCGATCGTGGCAACTTCTTGATATCTTCTAATGCACGACTGATTATGATCTCTGGACGTCCGTAGCAGCGCTCCAGTGTCTTCATGATGATCGCAGGATCCACGGCGGTATACAGCAGGGCTGTCACGCACTCTCTTGCTTCGCCTTTAAGGCAAGTGCGTAGGCGGCCTAAGTTCTCCGCAGGTGAGAATCCGTGTACGCTCGTCGACTCCCGCATGGCAGCTTTAAACGGCAGCCACTCTCCCGGGGCCCCGCTAAAGGTAGGCAGCTCCTGGCACTGTCGCGGTGTCGGCCTGTTGCGAGTCATGCGTTCCAACACGTCGGCTAGGCGGTCGATTCCACGATCCCTGGATCTGGTCGGCGTCGATCTTGTGTTGCGCGGCGTTCTGAACGTCACGCGAGCGGTCTGGTCGTTCGTTTCCGCAGACCGGTCGCGCCCCATTGGATACACTTCCCTCGCTCTTCCCGCAACGTTTAACGGTGGTCGCGGACCGGCTTCTCTCGTTCCAAGCTCGGCCCCGTCACCTGCGCTCGGCGACTCCCCCCGTATGCGGGTGTTCTTCAACCACTCTGTGATATTTCTATCTGTTTCCACCCCATCGTCTTCGCACACGCTGTTTCCCTCTGTCTGCTCCTTGAGGGCGGCTATATTCGCAGCGACCCTCTTCTTGATCAGTGCCACTTGTAACTGGAGCTCTTCTCGTCGGATAGCGGCGATTTGTTCTTCTGCTTCCAGTTCCACTTGCCTCACCAAAGTGGCGGCGCTTAGCTGCGAGCGGTGTGATCGGACGGACGGCGATCGCGATCGGCGTCCTGTACGAGTCGCGGCGTGTATTTGCGCGGTCGTAGTCTGTTGCACTCCGGGCGACGCGGGTCGCGATACGTTCGGCGCGGATGCGGACGCGGATATATGCACGGACGGCGACGCGGGGGTCTCTTGATACGCTCTCTGCACTCTGTCTTCGGCGGTCTTGCTCCTAGTGTTCGGCATCTTCGGTCCTTGCCTTAGCCTAACACGTATGACCGATTACCCTGACCTGTGTGTGTATATGTGTGTGTGTATAACCGATCCTAATTCACTACACTAAACACTGAGACCTTAGACCGACCTAACTGGAAACAGCGCACCGTCTACGACCTTGTGAACTGACCATTTGGCACCGTTAGGTGGACAGTCACTTGGTCACGGTACGAAGTAACGTTATTCTTTCTTCCGGTCTTGATCCTGCAGACGCGTAGCCTCGGCGTCCGGGGCAGGAACTCTTGGTCTCCTGGCACGTGGTCCGGCAGGAACTCTTGGTCTCCTGGTACGTAGTCCGGCAGGAACTCTTGGTCTCCTGGTACGTAGTCCGGGCTGCCCACGATGATCTTCTATAATGATCTTCTTTCTTCTTTGGGGTACCGCTACGAGACCGTATAGAGTTGGTCTTTCTTCTTTCTTGAGGTTTCGATGGAGCAAAAGACACTGCTCGTTTCTTCTTTGCGATTCTTCTATCCGGCGGCGAAGTACCAAAAAACTATTGGTGGTAGTTGCTTCTTTATTAATTTGGAAATCAAACTCGATTTTATTGGACTGTATAATTATTGATGAGGTAAAAGAATACATAAAGTAAGTACAGAGCGTAATTATTTACAAGATACATAAGAGCGATGCTGAGAGGTGAAGTGTAAAGTAGCAGAGAGTGTTTCGCCTGCCAGGGTCGCTCCTTAAGTCCCGCATCCCGCCCGACGCCTATGTGCTAATCGTGCCCTCTGAGGGCGCCGGCGGTATGCGGGGCGCGGAGAGTAGGTGTGCTCCGGCGGGCGGGTCAGGGGGGTGCTCTCTGTCCGCAACACTGTGGGTATCTTCCATATTCATTTCATTACATATACTGTAGTCTAATGGCCTTACTTATATCCGTCTCTTAAATTTTAAGTAATTGCTCAGCAACTGAATAGTGATAATCTTACCCATAAACTCCTGTTAAGAGTAAGAGGTGGTAAAGTGACTTTTAAATAACTGTTAAAAATTAACCAACGTTGAAAGGTGGTTTAAGAGACTGCTAAGAGGCAAGATGGCGATTCGTAATACTGACCAAATTTCGTTATCTTCTGGTCTTCAATCGATTATTTTGGTTACAATCTACGTTTATCATTCAAATTTTATTTATCTGTACCTTTCTTAGGTTAACAACATCTAATACACGTTTATAAGTGAAAAAAAGATACTATACTCATTGATTAGGGACTTAAGAGTTTCTTACTTAAGAGATGGCTAAACGTTTCTTAACGAGATTATTATAAGTAAGACTATTATAATAGTCTAAGCTTAGGTCGGTCTACTTTACTGGAATGTAATGTGCTCGTCGATTCCCGACGGGTAGTAGGTATATTAACCGTAGCATATGCATAATTTGCTTAGCTTCAGAATACGCTGCGTTACGTGTTTATGTAATGTGGCTAATCGTTCACGGCGTTGTTTTTTACTCTAAAAATAATACGCATTTAGCCACAGTCTAAAACTTTAACACTATCCCATATGTGGACCCATCTTAAAAGTACTTTCTCAAGTATTCTACTGTACTGTAATAATTTTCTGAGTGATTCCGAGCATTGAAAAGCGCAATATCCATTAGCAAAATATAGAAACGCGAACGTTTCCCTTAATTGGCCAGAAACGTACATACACTCTTTATGGCGGTGTGTTTTATGTTAATGAAGTGGATGTTTAATTTAGGACTCAAGTTGTCTAAAATATGGGATACTTTATGAATACATCTCACATAATATAGTAGTAAAATAAATATTAAATTACGTTAAATGAAATTTAACTCCATTTTTATATCACAATTTGATATTTTTTTCCTATTTCACACAATGTGTTGGCGATACAGTGGACTGTTGGTGGTTGCTGGTTTGGTCGCTGGTTCGGGTGCCGAAATAAAACGATGAAATATGTGCTATGGGCGGCTTCAACTTCGTTGGCGTGGTCGGCGGGAAGGAGCTTCTTTGTTGGTTGCTTAGCGCGAACTACTGCTTGTCACGAACTACGATTGGGCCTTGCAAGGCGCCCCATATTTATACAATGCCGCCTCCGCCGACCCCCCACTTCGTTGTAACACCCCCTTTCGTTTATTTGTTTAATTTCACTTTACATAAGCCTTATTTTACCTTATCGTTATTACAATATTTACAACACCATAGATCCTAGCCTATCCTGTGGGTTCTTACATTCATATGACCCATAGTTACAAAACGCGGGACATTCTTACGGGCACATTCTTCGCCCCCCGCTTCATGAGTATAAATATAAAGCGCCGAGCGCGCGGACGATTACCATGGGCTCGAGCACCTTCGCCTGGCGAAGGCGCTCGCCCCAAAGACCCCGGTAAAGTTGTGAGGTCTTCGGACCAACAACATAAAGTCAATTCAAATTAAAAAAAAGGACGATTACCTCAATGCATAACCATGCGCCGTTGCGCGCGGACCTCTGCCTGCACTAACATTATGGCCTACTCGCTATGGAGTAGGCGGTAGTGCAGGCATACCTCACGGACCCCGGGCTCCGGTTGCGTTCTGCATTCCCGAAGCCCGGTTTCTGCTACCCTTTTGGGTCCCGGGTTCCAGGTGGTGTTCTGCACGCCTGTAACCCGGTTCCCTTTTTCATTTCGAGTCCCGGGCTCCAGGCGGCGTTTCGCACGCCCGTAGCCCGGTCTCATTTACCAGGATCTATTTGGGTCCTACTTTAATGAAACGCAAAACACTAAAACATTTATTTTCCAGCAAGCTTAAGGCTATTATGACAATACATATATATTTATGCTCTAAAACTAATTAATTAAATTAAATTAAAGAACAAACATTATACGAAATATTATACGACTATTTACATCTCTGTCCGACCCGTCTCTTTCTCGCGTTCAACGGTCGCATACATGTTATCTACGAGGCTTAGCAATTTACACCTATGCTATACAATGCTGTCGTCGTTAACACAATTGTTCATTTAGTTCTGTAAACTAATAAATATCCCATAAGAATGGATTATCTGGCAGATATAACTTTAAGCGATAAGACCGCCTATTGCTTACGTGTTTTAATAATAAGTTGAATTTTCCCAGGAGAACAATGAAGTTATATACAGTAATCCCCCCCCCCCCCCTTTAACACGATAGATTGGTTCATTGGTTTATTGGTTGTAGAAAGGAGTATTCCCGTATAACGCGTTTTTACGACCCCGTATAACGCATTACGTATAAATTATTCATGCTTAACTTTTCTCCCTAAAAGGGAAAACTGTATTTTTCACTTAGGATTGGAAGATAACACCAGTTTTTAGCTAAAAGCTTTTATTGACTTACACAGCCGCACGTAATACCTCTCTGCATGGTTGCCCCTATACGCACAACCAACGATGCACAGTCCCGATGATAAGGTGTCTCGCTCACAATACCGTCACTGATATTGCGTAGACCACCTCCTGCTACTGCAGTGCTCACCTCCGATATTACCGCGTGTAGCTACCGCTAAACTTGTCACTAAATTCACCACCTAACTCGTCACTGTCTTCTATTAACCTTCTCTTCCAACTCTTTAGTATCGCACTTGTCGCTTCGCCGTCTTGAACTCAACTCAACTCTAAACTGCCCGGTAGGCGCCGCGCCTTACGCTATTTATATACCCGGAATAATTTTCTGGAACCCATAATTTCGTTATTCTTTTATTTACTATCTGTCCCTTTCTAAATCTATCTATCTCTGTGTTTTCCTTCCCGAACCTTCTGTTCCAGAACAGTCGTTTATCATCTATCCCTTTCTAACATCTATCTATCTCTGTCTTTTCCTTCCCGAACTTTCTATTCTAGAACTTACGTTCATCGTCTATCCCTTTCTAAAATGTATCCGTCCTTGTCTTTTCCATCCAGACTTTTCTATGTTTTTCTAAGTCTTAAACCGACTAGATTGTTCCACCATCACTCGCCACAATATTATAAAGGAAATATGTACGTTACATTAAAATCAGACTAAACTAAGAACGTTTTAAATAAAAAACTTATGCATATTAACTAAAAAAACGAAAACTAAATGTTTTATCTAAAATAAAATTTATGGAAATAAAATTTCTACACCTTTTAAGTGGGCCTATAATACACAAATTTAATAGAATAATTTAATTTAATTTTAGAACAACACAATTGACACACTCCAAACGCAGTAATGAGGGAGAACAAACAAAATCATTTTCAATTTTATGTATTCGTATGATTTTTTCCCGACATGTCTGTTTGTAATACTATTGCCTGGTCTTTTGCAAACTATTTGATGGAAACTGGAAACACTTGATGGAAAGCGGTTACCATCGCCTATGGCCATTTGCAACATCAAAGGTGCTAAAAATACGCTGCTGCTCTCTTAAGGGAAACTGGAACCTGGTCACAAATGCCGGAATACAACTCAAGGTTCTTATAGCGGCATACTTTAGACCAGGGGTAGTAGCCATCCAGTCGGGCAAATGCCCTACCACCTGGCTGTGGGTTGTTTTGTCGCCTCTTACGACAGGCCGCCCGGCCACAGGAAATTGCATTCTTTCTCCGTTCCTGCACGGATAAAGTTGATGATGATCTTGTCACAATACCTTTTACTTTATTCATTCACAACATTTATTAAAAATTATATATCCAACAGTCTTTCAGAGTAACATTATCTTTATAAAACAAATTTAATTTTTGTCTGCATAACATACCCGTGCTTGGCTGACCCTCTTCTCAACTTAACAAAAACAGGTACTACATAACATAATAGTCCAAATTAGAACATCCTTTCTTTGTGATATTGATGTGTATGTAATCCAAATGCCCCGTTATACACCTCCAAAATTATTTTCTCATACACCCCTTTGTCCATAATAATGCTCAGTCATGTGCGTATGAACTACAATATTTTATCAAAAGAGAGTGTTCCATTTAAATCAAAGTATACATCCGCACAATTTATCATTTTCCACTGACTTGCCCCCAGGGATGGGTCGCTTTTATCTGCCACCCCTGCCACGGAACCTAAAGAATATTTTAACCCAATCTGAATAAGGTTGATAAGAAAATTTTGAAGGGTATATGAATCGTGTGGTATATAGAATTGGCAAGTTATTGATATTATTAAGTACTATATAAAGTACATAGTCGTATGGAATATAGTAAGTTAGATCTTGAAAAACTTAAAAATTATAATTAAAAACTTTTTAATTAAGTCAATAGACAGCCAGATAGCTCCCGAATTCGTGAAAATTGTCTCTTCCTCCAATTTGTAAGCTATATGGTAGAAAAATCGGAAAAAATCAAGATTGTGGCACTTCAAAAATATTTCAACGGAAACTGGTTTAAATAAGCTCTGTTAAGTTCTTTTTTTCAAGGGGGCGGGTTCGATCCTGACCGGAACGCATGCACCACTTAGTCAGTCATCTGATCTAATGTGCATATTGTTACAATTACCACGTGCTAACAACGGTGAAGGAAAATATCGTGACAACCTCCATATCGAGATAACCGATATGTCATACCTGCTAAGCCTCCTTGGACAAGCGTGGTGGGTATACTGTCCGTTCCCCGTATAATGGGAGGCCCGAGCCCAGCAGTAGGACATTTAATTTTATGGGATGATATTATTTATATAAGTAATTTTTGGACATAATGCAATCAAATTAAATAGACTTTGTTATAAATAGGGTATAAAAGATGTAAAAATTATTTAGTGTTCATGGAGGTAATTTCGACGAAATGCTTTTTTTAAAGTTCCGTAGCACAATTATGAAAAGACGCTTGTTACTTTTATGGAACCGTTCGTTGTTTGTAAACGGACAAACATTTACCCAATTTATTTTTATATCTATATATAGATTTACCAATTGAAAGACTGGTGCGAATTCGTTGATTGTTAATTGGAGCGAATGGAAATAAAAGATATAACAACGTTGCCTGCAGCGCTGATTGAACGTTTCCCTCACACATACTACAAGTCGTACTTATAACTACGTGATACTTGGAAATATTTGTATGGGTTGATTGGGTACACAATTTATGGTTGCACTCATAGGGTGTTCGTTCAACGTTTTATTATTTGATTAGAGGTGCATGCAGCTTCGGTCGAGGAAACTTGGACTCTGTATCCCACAGAAACTATCATATTCTAATATAAAAAGTACTTTATATTTATCCTCATTATCCAAAGTACTCATATACTAAATTATAAGATGATCAGTTTAATCCTGGGACTGCCAAGAAGAATTAATAAATATATCTATATTCAAAAAATCAATTTGTAGCGTTTAACATTTCAAAATAAATGCCTAAATTTTATATGAAACGTCTTATTTGCACTATGCGTAATAATAAATTACTTCTGCATTTTCTTTGTGTGTCAACCTAAAATTATCTCGGAAAGGTTCCAAAATGCCTAACTACTACTATATACTTCCACAACTACTAATTAGGTATGTTATACTGAACAAAGAAGATGATGAAAGAAGGCCACTGATTAAATTTGCTTTGGGCGAAATATATTTTCTGATGCCTGTATTTGTAATTTGTAATGCAATTCAATAATGACCGACAATTATAAAATTCTACAAATGCCATGTCTTATATTGCCTTATAATTGTCATTAATGTTCACCCACGCTTGATTTGAAACTCCCGCGGAATTCCCGGGACACTAAGTATCGCAGCATTTAAAAAATAATGTAAGCTATCGTTTTAGTGAAGTGTGTCGGAATAATCTATTTATTATGCACCTGAATAACTACAATCCACTCCCGGGAACATTCCCGCGCGATACACGGTATAAAATATCACACATTTTATTACATAAAATTTGCTATCGATCATTAAAAAATGACACTGGAATTCGTTATTTTTTAATCTGGCCATTTTAAATGATTGCCAAAACAATTCCCGCGGGGTTCCCAGGATAGAAAGTAGAGCAGATTGTATCTAAGAATTTGCTGTCGATTAGTGAAAATCATATCGAAATCGGATCAGTAGTTTTTAAGTGAATCCCGAACAAACAGACAAACAGATAATATATCGAAAAAATATCGGCCCACCTAATGGAATGCGGTTACCGCCGCCTATGGACGTTTGCAACACCAGATTGCATCGTTTTCTCCATCGTTTATATAGTGTATTCCAGTTGTTTTTTTCTTAAACAGCTGCAATGTACGTACATATGCGGCATGTTTAGGATTTTATAATATTACTAGCGGTTCCGGCAGACGCTGTCCTTCCCTGAAGGAATAAAAATCTAGAACCCAATTCCAGCACCGCCTACCGGGTTAAATTGTGAATCTAAACCATCCTCGGATCCACTTGGGATACATTATTGAAGTTTTAGTACAGGTCTTTCATTTTTTTCTAGTTAAATATAGCCCATTTTCATCTAGGATAATGTAGCAATGGAAGAATTTTTGAAATTGGTTCAGTAGTGTTTGACTTTTTCGTTACAAATCTCTTAAGAGAGACCGGAGCCGGCCACTGATACCGGAATACAACTCAAGGTTGTTATGGGAGCATAATCTAGACCAGGGGTTATGGCTACTACGCCATCCAGACGGAAAAATACTCTAGCACCTGGCTTTCGGTTGTTTTGTCACCTGTTACGACAAGCCGCCCGGCCGCAGGAAATTGTATGCTCTCTCCGTTCTTGCTATAAAAAAATAATATCCTTGAATAAAAATAATATAACATATTTTCTCCAGCCCCGTGATAAATGTAGCTTACATTATGACGTATAATCTAATTTAAACGTTACTGCCCGAATTCGAACAAAAAACAAAGAGGAAAAATGAATTGACGCAAATTCATTTTTAATATTTCCCCTCCTTCGTCATAATTAAATGAATTGTCTAGGCACTGGTAATTTCGACATAATTTTTTCATCATTCACTTTTTCAAATGTCCTTATTTTAATCAAAACGACAAAATAATATAAGCAATTTTAATAAAGAATGTTTATTTTTTTAAGAGTATAACAGAAGCTCATTTCAAACGACCAAATAAGGGCCGGTGTTCAGTATTAACTTTAATTCAAAAAATAACATATACGGCCGTTATATAGTCGCACTCAAAGTCATATACATAAGCTCCGTTAAACAGTGATGAAAGACAAAGTTAATTCGTGAGTTTGTTTTTATTATGATTAGTCCAGGGTATTGTCTCAAAAAAGCCAAATTGTCATCATATTGATCCGCAGTTTTCTCAGTATGTTTTCTTTTTTTATTTGGTTTTCTTTTATCTTTCTATTTTACAAACTTATAATTAATAATTTATTACATAATTATACGACTACTTTAATTATTGTAACAAGTCTAAAAAATCATTTCACTATGTGAAAATTTTCATACAAAGCCGCAATTCTTGCTTTAAAACTATTTTATTTTACACCGACTGTCTATCTATACAGATAAATAAAGTTAAAGTGTCTGTTTGTAATTTCAAAATTAAATCTTTTTACTAAACTTACTTACGTAAAATATCAAAAAATATTTATTTAACATTTTTGTTTATCTGTCTGGATCTTCCGGCCTATCTTTGAAGTGGATGAACCGATTTTGGCAAAATTTTTAGCCACAGATAGCTGATGTCATAAGTAGTTAGGCTACTTTTTTTAAGGCTCCGCGAAAAAAATCCACCCTTTCGAAATTAGGGGCACAAGTTCTTTTAAATATCACCTGAGTTCCCGCTAAAAACGAATAATTGTATTTCAAAACATCACCTTTGTAGAATAAAGGTGATGCTTTTTTTGTTTTGAAATACGCTAATTAATATCTTTTTTCTTATTAATATATTGTTACTTTTACATGATTGGATAGTAATTATAAATACAATAATTATTATAGTGCTGCTGGCGGCCTCTAAGATTATTAGAACACTGATTCCGGAGAACAGCAAGAGGTTATTATTGGAGTATGTTTTAAACCAGCGGTGGTAGCTATTCAGACGGACCAATGGTCTAACATCTAGTTGTGGGCCGTATTGTAGGAATTAGCATTCTTTCTCGGTTCCTGCACGGATAAATAAATACGATTAAATGCTACTCTGAAACAGTAACGTAGCATTTCAGGGCGTTATGACCCTTAGCAAGTAACAAGGACAAAGAAAATTGTATAAAACGTTTTGTGAAGAATTTCCGGTGCAGACGTTTGTAGCGACAACGGCATTTAAGCGAACTTAATTTGCGGGAATTTGCGATGTAAATAAGGAATTGTTTAATGAGCTGTTCGTTCGTTGGACATTTAAAAAGGGAAACCCTTGCTTCATCTTCATTATAACCTCGACACTTATTAATGCGCCTTTCTATCAACTGGTTTATTTCAGATGTAAATTTCCAGATTTGGACATCTTAAATTTTCTCATTAAAATGAAATATGTACATTCTTTTTATAGTTATATACTGGTTTTGAACCGACTTCTCAGGTATTTGGTGTTTAGGGCTGGTCAATGAGATGACTTTACAAGGTATATATAATTATTTACAGATAAAATTGAAACCATAAAGGGACGTTTATATGATCTAAGATTGAAACTCAGATTGCTGGTGATGGGAAAGATTCTTAAAATATTGACCGCATTGCCACGTTGGATTGTGTAGGTAGATATAGGTCAGCTTTTTAGTTACGTGAGATTTCCAATTCATACACTATACATACACTGAAAGTAATATTCTCAGATAACCTAATAATAAAAGTATAGGTAAAAACTACATGAACAAGAGCGGAAAATGAATTCAGGTTTTTTTTTAAATGTGTGCGTATACTTATGTATTATACACTTGGTTTGCATTTGTGTACGTAATATATGCGTGGACACTATTCCACCTTTATTCGTACTAATTTGATTATTTAATACTAGCCGATGCCGGCAAACTTCATCCGCGTTGTGCGGTTTTTTACCTATCCCACGGGAACTCTTTAATTTTTGGTCCGGGATCAAAAGTATCTTATATGTTGACCAGGGATAAAAGCTATTACCATAGAAAATTTCATTTAAATCGGTCCAGTCGTTTCAGATATTAGCCCGTACAAACAGACAGACAAACAAGGAAACAAAAATTTGAAAAAATCCTAATTGGTTCTATTTCATTTCTTACATCCCCTTGACTCAGTTTTTAGTTTTTTTTTTCATTGTACAGAAATTCAACCCCTACAGTTTTATTATATGTATAGATTAAGTTCTGGTGACACACTGCGGCGCGACTGGCTTTCTTTACCCGACTTCACTCTGAGAGCACGGGGGTTCGGTCTACTTATTTTGTTCTTCTAAGGTATTAATTAATCTAATTCTAAATCTAATACAGTCATGCTAATACATTTATTACAATAACTTATGTATTTTAAAATATATTATTGTATACGTGTATATTTATGACTATTTATATATGTATGTATTTGTATTTTTGCATTGCCCTTTTTCCTGCACCACCTAAATCGCCTAATTCAAAGCAGGATTTCTAAGTAAAAACTGCCCCCGGGCCGATTTCTGTTTTTGATATAGGGATCGTTTTGTTATCAAATAAAAACAATTCACCGAAATTTTCAGCTTTTGATCTTAAATATTTTTAGAGTTCTTTTGAAAAACCTATTTTTCCGTTTTAATTTTTTTTTCAATAGTAAAATTAAAAATTAACTCATGGCCATTTTTTCACCAATACTTAGGAGCAAAAGGCATGAAACAATATTTTGTGGTGATTCCCGGCTGAAAAGCCGATATTTTAAAAATAAAATACAACAACAATATTTTTTATCCCAAGTTTTTGAAATTTATTTATCACCATTTTTTTTCAGAGTATGTGTTTTACAATTCTTTCTACTTATGAAGTGGTGAAACAGTGTCAAAAAAATAAAAACTGTTTTTTTTTATAACCTTATGTTCTATTGAACTAATATTCTTTTGATTTTTAACTCAACACACATACCGCTTTGAAACGACTTTAAAATAACAGCTTTCTTTACTTTTGTTCAAAAATAATACATTATAAATTATAAAAAAAACATATATATTTGGTGTTAGATAGAATAGAATAGAAATTACTGATTCTAAAATCAATTCCCAATTCTGTAAGCACTGTGTAGTGCCTCAATATGAATTTACTACCAGTAAAACGTCTAATTAACTAACGTTGCGATTCAGCGACCCAAAATGAGTCCGGCCGGCCTTCGAAACGAGAATAGTCCACTCCTTTCTGTTCAGCGCTGTCTCCTGCCAGTCATAGGCTTGAAACTCGCTCAGATCAGCCTCCACTACGTCACTCCAGCGATATCTGGGCGCCGTCTCGTTGGTCTGCCCAGATAGGCTCTTTACACCGCGTGATCCTCCTCCATTATATGTAGGTGGCCAAGCCCGCGGAATCGATGTGCCCTAGTCTCTCTTTGATATCTTAATCTTTACGGATGCGCCAGTTGCCATTCTTTCTTAGGACCTTTCTTTCAGCCAACACCAGCTTATATTCCTTCTTAAGTGTTAGGGTCTTTTCCCTTTGTTTTTGATTTAGGTTGCCTGGAAGAGATTGCTTTGAGCTATCACTCAATCTATCCTAAGCTAAGCTATCGCATCCGTAAAAAATATTATTAATTAATATATTAATAAAGACCGCCTATTGTATCGCCTAGAAAATATTGTAAATATGGTCTGTTCTTGTAATTGTATGTGTTGGTGTGCAATAAAGTGTTATCTCTTTCTCCCTCTATACTAGTATATGTATTTAAATCACTAAAATAAATCACAATCAGTTTGAAGCAGACATGTGATTGTAGTTAATTATGTTAAGCCCGCAGTAATAACAATAGCGTTCAAGATTGTTACACAAATTCTGGGTAGTCTTCAAACAAACGTGTACTAAGAAAACTTTATGTCTATTTCGCAAATTGGGAGTTTAAGTCTCTAACTTTTGATTACTAACCTGAAAACAATGTCAATTTACATTTGATACAATGTAATCGGTAATTTAAATAACGATTATTTATTTCAAGATATGATAGAAAAAAGTCGGTTAAATATCTATTTTATGGTTTTTAGTGTGAAGTCGGTTTTGTTTTTGTTAAAAATAAACTTATTTGTATACATTGATGTAGCAATAATAGAAGTCTTCTATTATTGCTACATCAATGTTTGTATATATAATTTTTTTTGTAATTAACCTAATTTATTAATCAATTTAAGGAACACTTGAAGGAGCTTGACGGGTCACAATGAAGTTCGCTTCGGTAATGTTCAAATTCTTTTCACTCTTAAGTACAAAGTTCATTAGATTGGCAGATTTTTCTTTTTAATTTGCCGGCCAAATTGCTAATTATTATCCTATTTTTATCACCTAGCTTTTCTGTTCACACGACATTGGCAAAATCAATGCATAAATGGCATTGCAGCCATAATCTAAAAAAAAAGACCAAAGTTAAGTTACCTACTATTTACTAACTACGTGTAAATATGTCTATGTGTGTACATATTGTTACGAATTGCGGAACTCGAATTAAAATGCCGTTGGAATTATTATAGAGTTTATTAGAACTATACAAACACGTATAACAAATCCAAACGTAATGCAGAAGTCCGTCACTTATAGATTACCGAATGTACACACGCCTTGATCGTGGTTCTCGCTCGACTGCCTTCTCTCTCCATCGGACCCTGGTTTTTTACCTCACATATATAAATGTGTGCGTACTGTAGTCGACTTAATCCGCCACATCTGGCTAATGATTACAGCTGCAGGTGGTTGTAAACGATTACAATACAACAATAGGGCGTATGCCAATAAATAAGTAAACAAAAGAAGACGATCATAAAATAATTACAATAGTTTCAATGTTATTAGTTCAAATGCCAACGGGTAATAAATGTGCTTCTACAAATCTGTACGTGGAATTTGTCTTTGTCGGCGCCTAGGTTGTAACAATATGTATATGAGCGCGTTCACCTGTGTGTGCACATCCTACGTATCCGTGTGACCCTGCGTGAATATGAGGACGCTCGAAAATAAGTATTGATATTTAGTGAAAAGTGAATGAATGAATGAAAACTCTTTATTGTTCACCATAAACTTAAATCTAGACAATTGATATGGATACATTTGCATTAGAACAATGGGTCGCTTATAGCGATCCCTTCCAGGCAACCCAGTGTCTAAGGAGATTTTAAAGAAAATTTCAATAAACGATTTTTGGTGCTGCACTAAACTAAAATATAAATAAACTATTATATATAGGTACATATATAATTAAATATACGGTGATATTATACATTAGATATATATACATTCGAACAAAGATGCATCATAATATATGAATATATCATGTAATGCAACAATTTTATTTAATAGACCAATAATGGTCAGTGATCATACGTTTAAATTGATTAAAAGTGATTTATTGTGACAATGTAAAAGTTCTATAACGTCGATAAATGTAATACATTATTTATCTACGGGTTTTCTTATATTATAGTGTCATGTTGACTAAATATTTAATTTCCCACTTATACTATTGTTTAATAGTGAATCGAGTTTCACGGATTCAGTACCGAAGGTTGCACGACATATAAGATGGTTTGATTGTCCATTTAATCCTAAAATTGCTCTAAGTTGTAATAAACTGAATATTAACGAGAAGATCTGTTGGAACGAGTCTTAGGGAAATTAAAGTAAACAACCCAAAAGCAGTTTGAGCGTAGAGTAGAACTTTTATTGAAGTTTACGAGGGTCGATTTAATCTAGCGTTATGAGAGGGACCCAGTGAAAAGGGCACACGAAAACGTTTTCATATTTACATACATATCTACAATAGACTTATTATTTTAGTTCTAATAACTAATACAAATTAATGTATGTAGCCTCTTTAATTTACGGGCAATCGATGACAACTATGTCTATGAAGACACTGGCCGATAGAGCAAACGAGTCCTCGAGTGGAGACTACGTCTGCGCAAGATCGCCGGCAGGGGCTGCATGAGGAAGACGGGAGACTCGGATATGTGGTGCGTACTTGGGGAGGCTTACATCCAGCAGCGGACTGATTGATTGGCTGAAGAAAAAGAAGCAGACACTGATTTTTGTAGGAGTTGTGGAGGGAGTGTTGTGTAAAGAGAAATATCGACCAACGTCGTTATATGTCTGCTCCTTTCAAAATATGCGTGATTTTATTAAATATAGACGCGGTATGAAAAAGATTTCCAGTTTTTAAATTGATTCATTTAATGTTCCGCGAGCACATGCTACCTTTTAAAACTAAGTCGCAATATCGATAATTCCAAAAAATATATGTTTAACTGTTTGATCATAAATTTTATAATTACTTAGATCAAAGTTGTTTGATTTTCTATCTCGTCTAAAATTTTTTATTTATTACTTAGACATTTAAAACCTTTTTATTGGTTTTAATATTTATGATAAGCGTAGTGATTACATTCTCTTTGTTTCTGATGAGTAAAACTATTGTTTATCTCAGTTTCTGTCATTGTCAACATTGCAATTATCTTTTTTCACCTTTCTATATTTTGTAAACGTAACGTTTATTAAAATCTTGGAGATACTGTTTCTTGTACTCGTGCAAACAAAATTTGATTTTAGGTGGCGAACCTCTTCATACCGTGACTGTACAATCATCCCAGAAAATATATACCTACTAACCATACATAAGAAATTAGTTTAACTATTATTTATGGTAAAGTACAATGAGTATTATTAAATAATATGCTATTCATTAATTGTGTACAATATTCAAAAATTATAGTAGAAAATACAGGCCTCCATTCGTAGCAATAAAACAAGTAATCTTGTAATATTTTAAAGTCTTATCTCAAAACGCTTTCAGTAATAAATATTGTTATGTATTACGTGTTGTGTTGTTTTGCTGAATAATATTTCAACTAAAGAAAAGTAATAGTATATTTTCCATTGTCTGAAAGAATATTTGTTTACGGGGAAAAAAATATACCTACATAAAAACAGTTGACACAATAGTTACCTCATCCATACTGCATTATATAGGTATAATAATAACAGGCTGTAACGTCCCAATGTTGGGCTCGCACCCCTAAAATTTTTGTGGGGCAACGAATAGTATACCCATCAGTCGTGTCCAATGTGGATGTCAGCTTTGATGCATTGGTTTTATCAATATACAGGTGTTTTTCTTCACGCACGTGAAAAAACAGAAAAAGTGGTGCATTATTAGCATTACCTATGGTTAAATTACATCGCTATCCTATTTGGCTGCTTGTACTCGATATAGGCCTCCTGGAAAGATTCCCATCTTGTCGTGTCTTGGGCTTTCCAAATTTACATTTTTTTATTATCATCTTCCCATCTGTGAAGTTGACGAACCCTGCACATTTTATCATCCCTTAAGCTGTATTCTAGCATATTATTAATTCATTATTTCCCCTTCCCCTATCTGCCTTATAAGTGTTTCTTTAATAATAACTAGTAATATTTTAATGTAACTATAATATACTATGCTTTAATATAACTATCTTAAAAGTAGTTCTACCTATCTTATAACTATCATATAAGTACTCTTTATGTTGTTTAAATGCTATTCAACATTCGTGGTCTTAACCGACACTTACGTCCCTGTGGCGTATTATAGCCTGCTTTTGAAAGTTAAATGAAACGTTACTTTGTTTGAAACTAGTATTTTCTTTCAATCCTTGTTGATACTCTTACTTAACTGTAAAAGATAAGTTTTTTCCGAAAATAGGGCAGTTATCGACGGTTTCAAAGTTTCGCAAAGTAAGTCGCATGGAAAATCCTGACAATCATTAGAAAAACAAAATCTAGTTGTAGACGAATTCTTCGATATAATATTTAAATAATGTATTTAATAATATTTTTAATAAGCTATTCAGTAAACATATCTATTTATTTTATTATTAGTTTTAGAATGATATAATACGGTTTTGGGAGTATAAAAATAAAGTAAATAAAATTATCTCCTAATATCACATAATTAATGTACATCAACATAACGTAGGCTAATCCCAAAAACAAAGGCAGCTTTGATATAATGTTATAAGCGTACATCCCAAACCACAGTAAGCGCGCATAATATAAGGGGTCGAATTGCACCAACCGTGAAAATACTCAACATCACAACACTCATGATTTTTTAAGGTATAAAAGGATAATATGAGTATTAACTACAAAGGGAATTGAATAAGAGTACGAAGAAAATCTAAGGGAAAGTATTAATCACAGAGCTTTTAGATGTGATATTTTTTGTAGCGTATTTTTTTATAGCATTTTTTTAAGAAAATTGTTTTCATCTTGTTACTTAACTCTATAATATTAAATAAAATTGAATTGTCTTTCTGTGATTTCGAAATACATGCCAACATTTAAGTGAAAATGCAAACCTCAGTGAGAGTTATATGCTTGTGCCGTTTGCTGTCGAGACGCTTGGACCGTGGGGTCCTGAGGCCATGAGTCTCTACCAAAATTTATCGAAACGACTCATTGCCTCTTCAGGTGATCAGAGGACTGGTGCTTACCTCGGCCAACCGATCAGTAAGGCGATCCAGTGAGGAAACGTAGCCAGCCTTCTAAGCACCTTACCCATAGAAGACAGTGATCTGGGCTCAGTATTCTACTTATGGTCTTGAGGGACTATGGGTAGAATACAATACAAATAAGTTTTCTTGCATTGTATTCGATTCGATTGATTGATTCGATTATATGTAATTTTATAATTGTTCTGTAAAAACTCCTTGTGGCACTCGGGGACTGCCGCGGTAAAGCTATTGCATAGCATTTTTTATCAACTTATGCATTTATAATTATTTGTTTATTTTTTATTTATGCAGTATTTTTTTTCTTTGATATTAATTCAAGTTACACTTTTTGAGCGTGGTGACCGATAAGAAAAAACACCTCCCATCTCAGAATCGGACTGTCTAGTAAAAATACCAAATCCTCGTCCATAATTTGCAATACCTGACATATCTCGAACCGCTACGAGAGCTCGCGGCTCACTGTGGCCACCGCACGCCTCCGCTCGCCGCGCCCGCCTCAGGCCCCCGTCACCGCGCATTCAGTGTGGACGCACACATACACGTTAAGCGAACGCTCGGCCGAGCTACATGGTAGGCGGAGTGGGAGATGTTAGGTTTTATTTTCGTTGTGGAATTTCTTGATCCGGTCGCCGTGCTCAAAGCCCGCGCTAAAAGCTATGCAATAGCTTAAATATATTGTTATTATAGTGGAAATTGTTATTAAAACAATGTTGAATAAATGAATTGTCTGTGTCGGTCTGAAAGTTTATCCCGAATCCATATCCGAATCCAAACGAGCCTAAAGAATTTTAATAAAAATATTTGAAATTCAATTTTATATGAAACTTTTGTGTAGATTTAATTGACTATTTTACTGTGAAATCAACTGTGACGCTTTTTATTATATTACAAACCATCATAGCCTCCTTGATTTTACTTTAAATTATGACGTCACCATTTTTATGAGGAAATTAGCTCATTTGTTATTATTTAAACTACATTCAAAACCGGATATAACGACATTGAAGGGACCGTATACTTCGGACGTTATGTCCGATAGTTGCTATAAGCAATTTACACAAGTACACAGTCATATTAATAGTCATATTATATCTGTTTGTAGTATGGGGTTAGGTTATATAGGTATAGTTTTAAAATCAACGTGTAATTCACGCGGTCAACTATCGCACTGAATAAGTCGTAAAACATCCAAGGTCAAATGGCAAAGAGCGGGAAAGAGGTTCGGATAAGGTAGGAGAATAATAATCCTTCCTAGGCTTAATAATAAGCCTATAGAAAAATATTCCTTCATGTTATTAGTATAAAAGTGAAAATTGTTCGTAATGTTTTGTTTTGCTGGAATAGGTAAGTGGTTGGTCGTTATAGCCGATGAATATCGATAAGTTTCGTCGTTTTAAGCTATATGTCGCTGTATCCGATATTGTTATAGGCGGTATGTGTACTAATTAGTTTATATAGAGATTCGGCCGGGACCTTGCCATTCGGTTGTTATAACCGTTCTGTCGTATATAGTTATACTGTATATTTAAAATTATTTCTGTAATGTTAAGGCTCCACTGGCTTGGTCATGTAAAGTGTATGGAGGAGGATCGGGGGGTGAAGAAAGCATACCTGGCTACTCGGAAAGTATTGCGAAAAAAAGTTTTTACGTATGAGGGATTGACCAGTTATAATGTAATTTGAAAATAAGATTATTTATAGCTAAAAATAAGTAGGTTCCAATTTCAAAATTTCCATCCAATTGTTTGCGGGCTAATTTAAATTATTGTAACTCATGAAAAATGGATCTACGCCGGAACATTTTCGCGCTATGATTTTTTACGATTTCAAGTGTCGCCTGAAACCGGATGAATCGTACGATAGACTTCAAATGGCATTCATGAATGAAGGAGGGCCTTCATTGAGTCAAGAATTTACTGTAATTTGTGACAAATACCCAACTTCGATATCTTGCAGAGTTACAAAGATGTGAAAAATAGGTCCAAGTCCCGTGCGAACGAAGTGGCGAGCACAGATAGTTAAGAATGTCCAATGCTGGTATTAAATGGATCAACTAAATTGAATCAGTTCAATTGAAAGGACACCACGCTATTCAATGGCATTGAATGATTTAAGTTATCTTTATATGGATCCCTGTTTTCAAAATTCAAAAAATTCAAAATTCAAAAGTTTCTATTCAAAATAAGTTCCACTGGAGAACACTTTTTGAAGGTCATACATATAGGTTAAAATTTTATTTTACTTCCTAGTCTATGTACACCGCTTCGCAACGTGTTAATGCTGTTAAGGAGAAGAAGCGGTAAGAAACTCCCAAGCAACACGTGTAGCTAAAAATTGTTTTTCTTTATATTAGTTGTTCTATTTATATTTAAGTTCTTTTTTTTAAGTTTTATACAGAATTATGTTACAGAATGACTTTTGAGGAATTAATGGAGTTGTAGCAAACAGTGCATATTCAATAAGACTGAACGCAATAAAAGGATAGAAAATATTACTATAGTTATAAATATAAAGACATACCGTACTAATTGTTTTTTGCAACGTACCTCCATATATTCCTTACAAATACGGCAGGACAAAAACGTTACACTCGTATAAAACACAGTATAAGAGGTTGGAGCGAGCTGCTATGTAAATGAAGTTTTGTCATTTAAATATTCTTCAATAGTGTAGTATCCTTTTTTTTTGTTGATTTATCCAATTTAAAAGACAAAAATGAACCGTCTAACACAGGCTTCAGATTATTTAACATTAATCCTATTATATTTATTTCAAAATCTTATTTAATCCATAAATCAAAGTGAAAGTAGGTACTGTCTTTAATTTTCATACATTCAAAAGCTTGTTTATTTTGGTTAAATAATAAATCAAATAGAACTCAATACCACATAAAGCTGCTTAACAATACTGTTACGAGCTACACAGGACTCGAATTAAAATGCCGTTGGCATTATTATAGAGTTTATTACAGCTGTACAAACATGTATAAAGCAGGTTCAAATATAACTAGACACTATATAAACTGCATGATTCAATTGCACGCACAAAGTCCGTCACTATATCGCTAATCTAAAGTACTACACACATCTTGCTAGTATCGTAATCGTCGCTTGACTGCCCCACCTCTCCGTTCGGTCATTGTATTATACTAAACTGTATAATACTGACCAAGGGGCCCCGTTCACTGAGTCAATCCTCAGATCTGGCAAGCTTCGACGCAATGCAATAAAAACAAGGATTAGTTCGACACTAATGACGGCCATAAAATAAGTACGATAACAATAGGATATTTTAAAATTTTAAACACGAAGTAAACAAAAGAACTCCGAATGCAGGAAAGGCAATAAACTGCGTTTTACGACAGCCAGGTGTGCGTTCTTTGTCGGTATGTAACAATACTAAAAAAATGTATAAGTTATATTCCGTTTATAAAAAGATTAAACTTGTTAAGATTTCATCTTTTCTTTAATGTTTTGAGAGATCCGTAAAGTGATGTAACAGCTTTGTGCTAAAGATGATACTTTCATCGCTGTTATGTAGCTGGGTAAGGGTAAAATGTAATTATCAAACAATTATCGTTCAAAAGAATAATACAGAAAGGAAAGAATATTACACTTTACAGATACTGCATTCTCCCCGGAGAAATTTGTAATGAAGAAGAATGCTGGACTTTTCGATGTTTTACTGTGCAACATCGATTTCAAGTTGGAAGTTTTACGTTAGAAAGTGTTAAAGAAAGTTTATTTTTGTCCCGAAGTGTCTCTAGATAATCCACAGCGGGCATATGCATATCTGTTTCTTTGTATGAGTATTGTCTAGACTTGGACTTACCAACAAAAACTACTTATTCAATGGTAAATGAATTAAATTGCTACTTCTCTACCTACTTGCATAACTCACTACACATTGCAATGTCTTGAAATTTAATCTCTTTAAACTGAGGAAAGGAATGACGTGATATCATTAATACGCGCTGTTCCAATTACTTATAAATACTCGTATATTACGAAAATGGCTAAAATAATGATAACTATAAATGTTAAGAAGAAACGCAACAGTTATGATTCATGTTATGGTGTCCAACGGCACGAAGTAAAAATAAGGCGCGGGGCGATGGGAATAACACACTTCATCGCCGGATATATAACCCGAAAGCGAACAAACGCGTGCGCGTTGTGTCCATATTGCTTTCCAGGACAAATGCAGCCGAAATCATGGATGGCTGTCAGTCCGTTATACGTTGATCTCTATTCCAGCATGAACCATAAACAAGTGATAAAACTACGTTTAAACGGTTTTAAGCCCGGTATTTTATTCTTATTTTATTTATTCCGGAATAAAAATCAAATAAAATACCTCGCTTAAAACCCTTTAAAACCTAGTGTAGGTACTATGCGCAGATACTTAATAAAATACTTAGTAGACATGTTTATGTACTCGTAGTAACTATTTTACAAAATGTCACCTGACAGACGCCACGCGATGCCGTTCACGGTTCAATCTCTTTCCATTATCGATCCGTTGCTGGTCCGGTCTAATATTCCTAAACAAGAAGTAATCAGAGAATTTTCACAATCGTATCGCTCTATTTCCGACCTGATATCGCGCCGGTACCGGTCGTTGAAAAGAATATTTCAATGATGACATCGGACTTGTCATGACTTATACTGAGATTGTAAATACGCTTTTGTTTCCATTCTAGACTACTAGTGTAGACACAGCAAAACTTGGACGGACAGAGACTAGTAGTGTAAAAACAACAACATTTGATTGGACCAAGACCGGATCGAAATTTAAGCGTGAACGGGATCTTAGTGTGTATCGAGCCTAAACAGTCAAACATTAATGTTTATATACGAGATTTTTATAGAACTTCACGTTCATATTTACATAACATTCCCAAAAACGAAAACCTTTAATTATTTATGACACAATATGCACCAATGACACTAAACTGTTTGGTGCACATGGTGCAGTTAACAAGCCACGGTTACAGCCGTAACGACTGCAATTACATCACTTCATAGCAATAAAGGGTATACGCTATCGGAAAATTGGAAAGCAGTCTCCATTGCAATGTAATTGATATCAAATAAAGCGTTCCCTGTTCATGCAAATCATGCATCGATAATCTCTATTCAATTGCTTATGTGAATCTCGAATATATCCTTTGGTAATTACTTAAATCTATTTTGATAAGATCAATGTTTTATTGATTTTGTCTGCAAAATATGTTCTATATATTAAAACGAAGTTCAAAGTAGAATGACCTGTAGTATGAGTTACTATTAAACAGTGCTACGATACCGAGATATTCGGGTTTTAGAGCAAAAAGTTACCTAAATTAAGTTCGGTATTTCGCTCGCGCGTTACAACATGTTTAAGACATCGATTAAATAGATAGAATAATAATGAGGGTAGATTGTATGCATTACTCCATTACTCGGCTTGGTGGTCATTGGTGCAACATAAAAGCGTGCAGACGGAACAACGCGAGAATATTTCCAATCCGAATTTAGGCGGGTGCAGTTTCTCTCTACGGTTGGTCCGACGCAGATGTCGTAGTAGCGCTCCAGGTTAGCTAATTATTGTGCGAGAAGTGAGCCTTAAAATCGGGTATTATCTGTATTACACGTATCTCAAAAAAATAATATTTCGAACGTTTCACAAAAATCTTTATCGACATAGACATATTTAATATTTCTTTAAATAGACTTAAAATTAAACTAAATGAAATATTGCAGTAATTAACCTTCAAAATGTTTCTTTTTTTCTCAATTTTCGAAACTTAAAGTTGTGTACGTACGTAACGTACATTTTCACTGTTTTTCAGTCTCACTTGTAGTTTTTTCTTATTTTTAGGCACTGTTAGATTATAGAAACAAATTTAATGTAACTGTTAATTTAAGTTGAAATGTATATACAGATATAATATATCTGTTTGATGCCAAAAAAATTGAAAAAAAATTAATCAATCAACAATTTTATATTTATATAGAAATCTTTCAAACTGTGTGCGATAATTCATAACTTTATTGTTAAGAAGATTTGTGGGATGCTTATTTACCGTAAGTAAATTCTGACAGTTTATATCTCCAAAAATGAGTTAATGATGCGATTCGTTTTTCCACTTGTCCGTTGCGATTAGTTTTTCCACTTATCCGTTGCCATTCGTTTTTCCACTTGTCCGTTGCGATTCGTTTTTCCACTTGTCCGTTGAAGTTTCACTTCTAATATGTGTCCCAGCACACATTTCGATTTTTCGCAGGTTTACTGCAAATTATGATTTGGCCTAACCAAATAGGAACATTTTAATGGTGTAATACGGCACACACACACCGACCATTTTTTTACGTCAACACCTGCCGTTCGTTGTCGTTCACCTTTGTTGTGACTTTCGAAAAACTGAACCGTGGGCAAAGTTTTCTTGTTGTTAATTTGTTTCCTTAACAAACTCTTTATATTAATAATATTATTTATATTTTTTTACATAAACCACAAATAGAAGCAGTGATGCCCAGTCACGTGGAGAGCAGAAGTATATATAATAAAACTACGTTTTAACGATTTTAAGCGCGGTAATAAACGTAGTTGTTACTATGTATACAAGGCGCGAAAACTTAAGAAAATATTAGCAGAGGTATAGTTCGATCCAAACTTAAGTTTGCCTCCATAAATGGTGGCTCGTAACATCGCACTTTTCGATGCGCTGTACGCGATTTTAGGTATTAGAGGGACGAATTCGTCGGAGGACGAGGTATATCCTCGCTCGCTCTCTCGCTCGCTTTCTCGTTTACGGGTCTTCCCCGGCGCTTGGCTCACCAGGGCTTCTAATTTAGCTCTTTCGGAGCTAGATATAGCGCTTTTTAGAGCAACCCAGCTCCCAATTTTATTAAACGACTTCCGGCGCAAAATCTTGCGCGTTTTATAATATGCAAGTATCTAATTAATTTTATAATAAATATCCGTACTAAAACTCCAATAATGTAACCCAACCTGTAAAAAATACCTAAAATCGCGTGCGTTGCGAAAACTATTGATGATAGAATAAAATAATGTACTACGACTTTGTAGAAAACATCATTATTTACAAAAAGTGTCGTGACAGTATATGTCTAACTATTATACTTATGCCACAATAAGTGTTCTTTTATTTTAATAAAATTAGTTAAAATGCCGCCGCTAGTAAAAGCTCTTTATTTGTATCTTGGTATTCATCCTTATCAAAATAAATTACATCATATCCAATACTATCCAATACCTTTATACAACTTTTTGAATTATTCAATTCGGACATTCCATTCGAAAGTTATCACGAGTTTAAAAATGTAAGTATTAGACACGTGGCCGTGACGCTTTTTCGTGAGCGAAAAATCGCAAGACCCCGTCTATATAGAAGTTTCACTTCAAAAATAATGCTGCGTAGGATAATGGATTATTTACGGATTGTGAAAATTTAAGAACAATGCTGTAAAACCGAGTCCAGTATATTGTAAGCTCGAATAAAACAATAAGAGTTTCCACACTTGCAAACAATAGCACAAGTCCTTTTGTGCATGACTGTACGGCCAAGCGTATGGATTAGGTAATACAATGCATTATACTCTATACAGTAAATAACAGTGACTTACTATACAAACCATTTCACTGATTAGCTCTGTACGAATCCCTATTATAAAGTACTCGGTTCGTTTGGCTTTCTTATCCGGAGATTTACCATTGACGTTAATTGGAAAATCGGGTCGAATTGTTTTGCAATTGCAGAAATATACTGTTAAATTGGTTGTGTAGGGTGCCTGAATCCGGAATTAAGGGACTGCAAAATACAATTTATTCTAATGTCAATTATTTTTAAACGAATCTTCATTTCTATATTTAATTCTCTAATAGATAGAAACCTTACAATGTTCCTGCACAAAAAGTGTTCTATATTCATCTATAAACTAATGAACCAACATTTTCATGACATTTTCTATAATTGCTAATTAGTACTTAACTTTCTTTAAATTACATATAAGGGATAGATGATCATAATAAGGGATGCCAGAGACGGCGTGAAGTGCAGAAGAAAAAGCAGAAAACTACCTCTTTGAATATTACGGACATCTACCTGACAATGCATCTTAACCTTAGTCCACTTGACAATGCAACTTTTACTCACAGGCTCTCAATACACTCTAGGACCTAATACTTTTCCCAAACTTACAGCTCACGTTCGAATTTACTGTCAAATTTATTTGATGCCATCTCCTATCGTGTAAGACCGTACGCGCCGTCGTCACGGCACTATTCTAAAAACAATGGCCGCCTCGGCCCCTCCAAACCACTTTCCACGTTTTTCTACTCAATGTTTCAACAAGGGCGTCCTTTAACACGTTCACGTCGCGTCAGCCTCGTAACTTGTTCGAGTGTGTCGTTACGAAGCGTATCTTCTTTGGACAATGGCTCAACATTAAATTAGACGCTACACCCACTAAAATGGGTATGACAGGATGAAACAGTTTTTTATTCAATTATATTCGCTATCGCCTGGACGTGATGGGAAAGGGTCGCTGGCGAGATTTTTGTGATTTCATATAATAAAGTTTAGATATTTTGTATAAACATTATTTTGCGCACAAATGTTTTACGTTAAAACGTTTGTATGTAAAATAACAAGAAAATCGTTGAAAAGATTACATTAAGATGCAATTGCAAGATGCAAGAAGTTTAAGTACAGAAGACAATATGCGGTCTTATCACTAAAAGCAATTTCTTCCAGACTGCCTTAAGATGGATTAAAGAAAAATCGTGTAAAAAAAATCCAATTTCCACGTGGTTTGGATTATCTTTGTTTGGTAAAGGAAAACTGAAAAAAGAAGTGCAGGTTCATTGATTAGATAGAATATTGACCTAATTTTGCATTGAAAATTGCTAGTTTGCAATTTAGAGGCAGAATGTATTGTAATAATTTTAAGCATAATATGCTATTTTATTGTATTCGGACGACCGGGACATGTGGCACAAACTTGGGAGCTTCTACCTACGGCTAGCAATGGATATTATCGACATCATTCCTAAAACATGCATAAAATTAAAAAAGAAACATATTTTTAAATGGCATTTATTTGCAGGAATTTATACGGCTATCTTACCTGCTTTTATAAATAATAATTAATAAAGCTTTACGAATTTCAATCTAATTGTTGTCTACAGTATAAGTGGTCGGTTAAGCCTACAAAGGTTAAAATGAGATGTTTATTTTGGCAAATTTCCGTCTACTAGATTACGTCTTAATCTCTATTTCCACTTCCAGCAAATGTCTTCCTTATAAAGGGTCGCTAATCCGAATAGAAGGTTCAGAATATCGTTCGGAAAGGTCTGAAATTAGATAAGTACCGACGAAGCGGGGCTCAAATTAGGCCCTCGTCGGACCAATGTTTGACGGGCTAACGGCCTCAAAGGATAATGCGAGTTTTAAACTTAAAATAACGAAGCCAGCGTTTTTGTTGTAAGTCTAATAGAATATTACATTATGTTGCCATTTTAATAGTTTAGATTTATTCTATTAATTAGTAATAATGTTCGTTAATGCGTAGCTAAGTGTAATGTCGGGTAAATTCTTGCTGCTTCTTCTACTTAAAACAGTTTTAACACGTTACTACCCTGTATACACGTATATGGAGTACAGAGTAGTTTTGTTTATTGGAATGTAGAACTAGAAGCTAAACCGCTTGAGATTGAAAAAACCCGAAACTACGAGTATAATGCAATAATAATAATAATAATAAGGGGGGCTTTGTGGCGAAGCCTTAGGTGAGTGGCGACACCTCGTACCTGACTCCGGGGGTCAAGACAAGGCCCCCGCCTCCGTGCTTGCCTTAACCAGCCGGCACGGAGTGGAGATCGCTAGAGCTAAGATTCAAGCTCCAGGGGTGGAAGTGATAAATGGCCTAACGTCGGAAGTAGCTTCGGTGAACCTGCAGCCCACCTCTCTACACCCCTTAGCCACTCATACCCATGTTGCCCCTGCCTTTTATGGCATTTTTTGGGGCCCATACAGGGAGTGGCGAGTCACCGTCTGCCCATTTTTCCATGTTCCCCGAACATTGCGACGGGCAGACGCCATAGTCCCCATATTCCCAGACCTCCAGTACCACTAGCAGTTCACCCCAATAGCCCGGTACTTTTTGTCCTCATTTCCCACAATAGTCCTACACTGGCCGGGGCTTGTCCTTGGGTGCATTATTATATGGTGTAGACAGGGATAATCGCCGGTCAGTGTCACGCCACATTTACATTAAATTTGTCAAAGGGCCTCTACGTGTTGGTCTTTCCATGACCCCGCGCAAGCCCCAAAAGTCCGGGCCATTTTCATGGCCCGTGGTCTTCCAAGACATACATAGTAATAATAATAATACAATTTCAATATAATTTTTGAATAACATTCAGTGATGATCTACAACAAATCTTAATAATAATATGTTTCTTTTGAATTGTTGTTGAAAAAATTAATTAAAACAAATAAAATAACAACGATATGGGTAGTTGTCTTGTCACTGTTTGACTCGAACCTCCCAGCTTTTAAGGGGGAACGCAGTGCAAGGCGTCTTAGCAGTTTTGTGGCGAGTGTGGTTTTTAAAAATGAAATCTTATAGAAGTTTTACAACATACGCTACAAATTACGATAAATAAAATTTACGAAACGGATATCCGTTCCAGGAAACGATTTAAACCATTTGTTTTTCGAATGTGTTTTTAAATGAATAATGGCTTGCAATGGGGCCGCAGCTTGAAAATTAGCATACTCGTAACAGACAGTTCTTTTTTTCTTATGTATACCATTAGTTCCCTTCGAAATGTTGGTCGTAATTATATTGCTAAATGTTGGTATGCGTCATTGTATTTTCGTTTTTTCCATAACATCTATTACAAAGAATATCATTTTTTTTGTTGCGGAGCTAGTAAACATGGCTTACGCAATGAAAAGTCATGAGCGTCGCCTACAAACGTTTGCAGTACCAGGGGCGATAGCGAAGAGTTGTCTGCTTTTAGGATGGGATAAAGAGGATAGGATACAAACCTCCATATCCTTTTTTTAACTTCTGTCAATTTTCTGATTGTGATGTTAAGAAGAGCTTAATGTCTATCAGCTCTAATACAGTTGTCAGCGACAGTATTAGCCGCAATATGATCATTCCTATATTAGACGATATCATTAATGTGATCACCCACATCCTTAATGCTTCCATATCTTCTGGTACATTTCCTGATTCCTGGAAGCAAGCCCAATTAATCCCTTTACCTAAAAAACTCAATCCCTCTTCCTTTTCTGAATATCGTCCCATTTCCATTCTACCTTTCCTCTCTAAGGTTCTGGAGCGCCTTGTGCATAAGCAACTCAGCGTCTTCCTTAACACCAATTCCTTTATCAATCCTTTCCAATCTGGTTTCCGTCCAGGCTATAGTACCACTACTGCGCTAGTTAAAATCACAGACGATATCCGTCATGGTATGGGAAATAGTCTATTAACTATACTGTCGCTGTTTGACTTCAGTAGTGCTTTATATAATAATGTTAATTTTGATGTCCTTCTTGGAATCTTGAGTTCCCTTAACATATCTCCAACAGCTATTGACTGGTTTCATAGTTACCTGTTTGGACGCTGGCAACGCATTCGCATTGATGATGTTTATTCATCATAGTGTGATTTCTCTGCTGGTGTCCCTCAGGGCGGCGTTTTATCACCTCTCTTATTTGCCATCTTCATTAACTCGATTTCCAATAACCTTTCTTCTCTTACCGCCTTTATGCAGATGATTTACAAATCTACACTCAATGTAATTTTAACCGACTTTCAGAAGCAATTCAAACTACAAATAGGGACTTTACAAAAATTGTAAACTGGAGTCAGGCCTATGGTCTGAGCGTTAATCCAAAAAAGACTAAGGTTATTGTTGTAGGCAGTTTTAGGCTTGTCTCCAAGATTGACTGGTCTTCGCTTCCCCCTGTTGTGTTTGATGGTGTGCACATTGGAATTAGTGAAACTGTTAAAAATTAAGGAATTATCATTGACAGAGAACTGTCTTGGCGGCCTCACCTGACTGAAATCAGTCAGAAACTTTTCGCGTCATCTGCTTCACTAAGAAGACTGAAGAATTTCCTACCTACTGCTACTAAGATTATGCTTGCTCAATCCTTGCTTCTCCCCCTGCTTGATTATACTGATGCTTGCTATCTAGACATCACCCAAGAACAATTAGATAAGCTTGAACGCCTTCAAAATGTTTGTATCCGGTTCATATTTGGGTTGCGTAAATGACCATATCTCCGAATTTCGTAATAAGCTTAAATGGTTGCCAATTCGCCTTCACCGGAATGTTCAATTACTCTCACTTCTGTAGAATATCCTTTTCAATCCCTGTACTCCCCCATATTTAAAGAAACTTTTTAGTTTCCTCTATCAATCTCATTCCCGTAATTTGCGCTCAAATGATAATCTTCTACTAACAATACCTAAACACACTTCGTCCTTTGTAGGAAACTCTTTTGCCGTACAGGCTGTTCGCCTGTGGAACTTCCTCCCCTTGAAAATCAGACAAGCTACAGCCATTTGTACATTCAAACACTTGATCGATGCGATCGTTGCGATTCGTTTTTCCACTTGTCCGTTGCGATTCGTTTTTTTATTTTTTATTACGATTGCATTAGTTTAAGAGTTAAACCACCAAAAAAATTTCTAAAAATTATAATGTCTGTTTAGACACCGGAAGAGATCGCTACAAGCGATAAGGCCGCCCATTGTTCTAATGGAAATGTATTTAAGTATATTAAATTATAACATTACATACTATTGAATACAATGTAAGAAAACTTAACTTATTTATATTGTATTCTACCCATAGTCCCTCAACACTATAAGTAGAATACTGAATATATACTGAATACTGAGTATATTAAATGTCTAGGTTTAAGTTATAATGAACAATAAAGAGTTTTCATTCATTCATTCATTCATTCAAACCTGTCCCAGATCCTCTCGGAGTACGGATGCTTCGGGAGGTACCTGTGTTGAATAGGGCGTAAGCAGACGTCAGGTTGCCACCACTGCATCACACGGCGCTGCACACTCCTAGGTTGAGTAGCGCCGTGATCTCGGCGCGGCTATTGTGGTGGATCTATCTCTTTCGGCTGTAGTGGGGCCATGTTCGGAAGCGCCGAGGCGTGGGACGTCGCCCCTCTTTCTTCGGGAAGGAGGCAGCAGAGCGAGAGAGGGAGCAGGCCACCACACTCCCCTCCAGCCTGAGCCGGCGGCGGTAACGGAGGGTTGTCTTTATGGCTGTGCGGTCGACCAGCGCGGAAACCGGATCCACCCGCACATAAAGGCCGAAGAAAAGGGACGTGCAGCCTCCAGGCTGAAGGTAAATGCTCAAGCGAGCCTACAGCCCGGGCAAGGGACGTTCGAGGATTGGCCAGGGGTTTTAGTGGGTCTCCCTAACTGCTATGTGGCAATAGCTCTTTATACGTGAAGTACTAAAGCCACCCCGACCTAACGAATCCCACACACTCGCCGCGACTTTTCCCCTCACGTTGCTGTTAGGATTAATAGTATTTCGATGTCTTTAAAAAAAATTGTCTTACTAGGTTGAAAGATATGAATATAAATTCCAAGTTCCACACGATCGAAATGCCAGGCACAAAAGATAGTCATTGAATAAACAGGCTTAGCCATGAAAGAGCCAAGTTATAGCCAATGTTATAGGCGATAGTCAAGTAAATGGTGGTTCAAGGACGAGCAATAAATTTGGACGGCCTTCTAGTATTCTAATTGGATACATATACTCTAATGATGAACATAAATTGTATAAAATATTAGTGACTAATATATTACCATAAATAGAATATAATATTTTTTTTAATTATTATATAGACTTAAATGAATCACGAGAATTTTTCATTATTTACAACGGCTACAAGTTACTCGGATAATGTATTTCTATAATCTTGATAAATAATTAATTTCTCTCAATAAAAAGTTAAAAAGTAGCTAAATAAACTCGGGCCTTAAAAGGCTATATTTCGAAAATAATTTAGTAAAATAATAACAGCACATGTATCTAGATATACTGGTACGTACAAAACATCGCATAGGCTTTTCTATGTTACCCTGACAGTTGTCATATTCGTAAAATAAAAGGTTTCATACGTAAAATGAATCGCAAAATGTGTTGATAAGCGCATAACTTGAGAACGACTTTACCGATTTTGATGAAATTTTGTGTATTTGAGTGGGTCCCGGGATGGTTTATTTTTACAGTTGGAGCCGGTAGGTGGCGCTGAGATCGGGTTCTAGAATTCTCCTAATCACCGGGAGCGATTTTGTTGATTTTATTTGTGTGTGTTTGAGTGGGTTCCCGGAGGGTTTAGATTCGCAACTAGAACCGGTAGGTGGCGCTGAAATCGGGTTCTAGAATCTTCCTAATCACCTGGACTGATTATGGTGATTTTGTTTTTGTGTCATGAAACAAAGACTTTTAGGAATTCAGAAAATATGGCGGTACGAAGTTCGCCGGGTCAGCTAGTCATCTTATAAAACATCACAACCTCCTGGATTTTAAAATGAATGTAGCAAGTTATAGTCTAGTGACTTTTTAATTATTGTTTAAACATTAACAAAATCAAATTTGTTTTGATTAATCTAATATCAATTAGATTAATCAAAATCAAAAATATCAATTTTAAAACTAAAATGAAAGAAAAGTTTTATACGTTTAATTTGTAATGTTGATTATAGATGCATCGTAAGGCACACAACTGAAAGGACTCGATAATATTCAAGTTTGTATATATATATAGATCACTTTGGTTTATTCATAGAAATTGATATCCTAATATAGTCTTAACGTAAATTGTTTTACCGTTTATTTTAAAATATGCCATATACGCATTTCTTATATCGTCTACATATTTTAAACTAGAATTAGCCCGCGGCTTCTTCCACGTTAGACGAAATACGAGCCATTTTTTATGAGTTCTAACAACTTGAAACCCGGAAAATTCCCGGGATATAATGTATCACAAATCTTAGGACAGACAATTTTCTATTGATCAGTGAAATATTACATCGGAATCCGATCTTTTTTCAACCGGGCTACTTTTACTGTTCTGAGAAAATGCCCGTGGGTTTCCCGGGAGATAAAGTATTTCAGATTTTAAGTAGGGGAATTTGCAATGGATGAGTGCAACCCGCATCGAAATCGGCTTATGGTTTTTACGTGACTCCGGAACAAACAGACAAACACAAACTATCTAAAAACAAAAAAAAAACGACACTTTTACAATTATATTATATTACTAGGTTCTACTCGCGACTTCGTCAGCGTGGAATAGTAAAAAAAAGTTTGGTCTTAAGGTGAGAAAAGAAAGAATTTTTCAAATTAGACCAGTAGTTCTTGATATTAGCGTATTCAAGCGAACAAGCACACTTTTCAGCTTTATATATTAGTATAAGATAGATAAGCAATTAACATAGGTTTAATTTATTATAAAAAGTGTTGAATCTTAAAACCCAATAACATGTAATACGACGATCTTAAAAAAATACACTCAATATAAATTACTTCTAGAACAATTGTTTGATAAAAATAACTTAACTGAGATAAGCTGGGAACTATATGACATCCCGTCCATACGTAATGCCTTATGAATACAAAGTTTATATATCTACATTTCGAGGAAAGATTTCGAGCATCATAATTTATCCAGCCTATCTCTGGATGTCAGTAACATTTCCTCGTTCCACATCTCAGAATGGGTGCAAACACTTTATTCTTTTATGCTGGTGTGCACAGACATTTAACCGGCGGTTAAAATAAAATAATCACTGTTATGCATACATTTTCAGCGATTGTTTTATTTTAACCATCGGTTAAAAGTCGGTGCACACCAGCCTTAATATTTTACACTTACTTAGGATCGATTTTTTAGTCATTAGATAAAAATTAAAATTATCAATCGAATAAATTTTACGCTGACTAAATTCAAAATAAAACAAATCACAGTTGATTTGTTTTATTTTGATTCATTTCATTCATGTAATTGCCACTTTTAATTTTCCAATGTTATATTTTATTTCATGAATAACTTATATGGTGGTTGAAAAATTGCCCCTAAATACTCTTTTTTTATCACGAAGCCGGCAAACGGACAGATGACCCAGCTAATAACAAGTGGTCACCATTTTTTTTTATTCGGATCAACAGTTGTCGTAGTCAATAAACATTGACTACTCTTAGACTTACCTCCACGAGTTTGTATCATACTCGTATATCCTGGTCCTTCACTTACCTCAACCTTTGAGATTAGACTAGCAATCATCAGTGTAAATATTGTCCACTGTCAGACGAGCTTTCACAAGTTTGTATCATATACCCTGGTCCTTTACTTACCTGAACCTTTAAAATTAGACTAGTAATTATCATTCTAAATATTTTCCACTGTTAGACTGGCTTCCACAAGTCTGTATCATGTACCTTATTCCTTCACTTACCTCAACCTTTTAGATTAAACCAGTAATTATTATTGTGAATATTGTCGACGTTAGACTGGCTTCCACAAGTTTTTATCATAATATATCCTGGTCCTTCACTTACCTCAACCTTTTTTAGACTAGTAATTATCATTGTAAACATTATCCACTGTTAGCGAGACGTGGTCTCGGCTCTACGACAGATGTGACCAACTCACTAAACCAATTGCTTTAGTTTTGCAAGCCATATCGGTAACCTTGATTTTCTTATGGATATTATAATTGACTTTATCCATAAGAGAAACTCTTAACTGTTAGTGAGCAAAGTTAATAATCATTTCTAAATTGCGCACTTCTAACTAGCTTTTAAAAATTATAATATTTTTGAAATGCCTCACGTTCCGAGTACCGTTTTTATAAGAAGAAAAATTAGAACGTAAATAACAGCCAGGGAACAGCAATATATAAAAGCTCTACTTCTCCAATATCCGTAATGTATATTTTTTAAGCCACGCCTGCTTTAGTGGCAATGACCTTTTTCAAGTTTACGAAGCAAGCCGCTCGAACACAATAAAGAGAAAATCCAAAAGGAACATACAGTATTTATTTTTTCCTTTCAGAAAACGAATTTCTGTTAAACATACTAAAAAGAAACCACGTAGTACTTTGTGTGTTATCTAAAAATCCGTCGATTTCATTCGAATCTGGTAAACACATTTCAAATTAACAAAGGTACATTTTCTTATTCCATTTTTTCCATATTGTTATGCTAACTACTCGTTTTATTGCACTAGTACTTTTGTATTCTGAACACAAAGTATTTAGTTAGTATTAGAATATACCAGTGTAAAAAAAGAAATCTAAGAATGATAGGGAATCACTCAGTGCAAAAACTAAACTATGAGCAGTAGGGTGGTCATCAAAAACTAACATTTTTCACTCGAAACTCAAAAAAATAGCCGGTTCTTTTCGCGACCCTAATGAGCAGGTATTAATCCTAAATATAAAACTACATAGAACCACAGGTCATTTTATGTCGCTTCTTAGTGTTTTATAATTCAGAACCTCATTAAAACATAGTTCAATTCAATAAAAAAATATATTTTCTATTTTTTGAGGTTTGATGTAAAAATTTACATATATCATAAAAAGTGTCGCCATTTAGTTATTTTATATTTAGCTGACTTTCAAAGTACCTACCATAAAAAAAAAATATTTAACTGAATATACTTTATATGTTAAAAAATACATATTTAAAGATTCTAATTAATACAAAACAATTTACTGACTGTTTTAACGGTATAGTTTAAAAGCAAAAGACTCTTTTAGCGATTTTGAAAATAAATTTCTATTTCACCTGCCATTACTTAAATAAAAAAATACATTAAATACCATAGTTATATTTTCAAAATGTACCTAATGACATACTTACTACACGCCTATGTATGTACAATGAAAGAAATCAACCATCGCTTATATGAATAGCAGCCAGTCCTAATTTTTAAGCTTTGGGTATACTACAGCAATGTGTTATTATACTAACAACCCATAAACGTCCCACTAGTGGGCTAGGGTCTCCCACAATTGGGGAACAGACAGTTATACTATCTGTTCCCCAATTGTGGGAGGCCGGTATCCTGCCATTCATGTCCAAAGCGGCTTGGCGGGTTTGACACATCGCCTATCTTGATGTGTATGTGTGTATATGTATGTGTGTGTGTATATGTGTGTTCACCATTGTTAGCAGGAGGTAATTTTAACAATGTGCATATTAGGTCAAAAAACTGCCTGAATGGTGCAAGTGGGAAATCGAAACTTTCACTCATTGCGTAAAAGACTATTTGAGCTGCAGGCTAGCTATTTTACTTCGATATTCTGTGAAAGCGTGGTACATTGATTGAGCCGGCTCTAAAAGACGTAACAACAAAACACTAAAATTATTGCAATTTTTAAACATAGTGTCCGTCATTGGTATGTTATTTATATTAACTAAGGATTTTTCCTTGTACATTGCATTATTTCTTCAAGTGCCTAATCGAGGTTTCTGGCAAAGGAGGCAATGGAATCTTTATTAAATCGCTTTTAATAAGGATTCCATTTCTACAAAAACGGCCACGTAACCCTAATATTCATGTTCTAGTTCAGGCGATTACAAGATTTTCTAAAGAAGTGTATCACGTGGAATATTGTTTGATATGTAATTTGCGAGTATCTCATGTTCCACTGCATATATCTATTGTTACACAAATGGTTTGGTTATCATAAGAGCAAATTGGATGTGCCAAGAGCCGGATGGGAGGCGTCGGGAGCTGTTTACCGCTTATCCCGGCATCCTTACAATCCTCACTCGACGTCAATGATTAACGAGACGCTCTCACGTACATTATGTTGTACGTCCCTTCTGATATTGATTGGAGCCTTCAAAGATTTATAAGTAAATCCCAGCAAAGATGACTGTAATTTCATAGATTTTATCTTGATAAATTAGAATTAAGTTACCTATTATTTGATTTAATTACAAATATGCATGTTAATGTGAAAATCAGTTTTTTCTCTCTCCGGACGAACTCGGTTGTGCGGGCTTATATCATTTTTTTTGTCTTTTTTATATATTTTTTGTCTTTTTATTTCTTTTTCCTTTTTTTCACTTAATTTTTTTCTTTCATTTCATATTACAAGAATCCTTATGACTATACATTTTTTTATCTCCTAGGTCTACATTGCTCTTAATTCTATTAATTACATATTTCTGATTCACTACGTCACTTATCTTTTTAATTTTTCACAAAAACTTATTTACTTGTCTTGTCAATCTATTTACTACTGTTTAATACCTACATGTTTATTTCTAAAGTTTTTCTGATTACCTTTTCTATTATTTTTACTATTCTTACAAGAAATACAAAAGTTCTTGTTTTCTATTTTATAATACCTTATTATGTCTATTTCTATGATTAATCTTCATAAACTATTATCTATTACATTTATTATGTACTAGCTGAAGCGGTACGAAGTTTGCCGGCTTCAGAATTTGATTTCTGAACGACTTTTAAATTTAATTCTAAACGACGGGACAAACATAAAATGTTTTGTAGGTAGGAATAGTTTCTAAATTGTTGTTTTTACTATATTCCAAGCATGTTTTTCATATTTACTCACCTTTTAAACCTTCCCTGGACTTCCACAAATAATCCAAAACCAAAATTAGCCAAATCAGTCCAGCCGTTTTCGAGTTTTAACAAGAGTAACGAACAGCAATTGATTTATATATATATTCAAAAATATACGTAACAATACCTTATTATAGATGCGTTTTTATCTGTCCTGTTTTAATTTACTACTTTTTTAACCAGCTGCCAGCCTTTAAGATGGGATAAGGTACTGAGATAGAGAGATCAGACAGGAGTAACGGGATAGAAGAGATGGACAAGTTTAAATGTTTCATGCCGATATTCTGTGATATAGAAAATATTACATGAAATTTTATGTAATCGACGTGACCCAATACTTGTTCACGTAGTTGATTTTTTAACTTATTACTAATCTTATGGCTTCTCGGCTTATATCCCTTGTGAAAGTGTAATAAAAAAATATAAATTATTTTGCTGTTTTCTCGCTATTGAGGAGCCGGATAAGTTACCATCTTTTGAGATTATATCATAAAAAATGGGTCGCACTTCCTTCCGCTGGCATTCGGAGGCATACTTAACTCATCATACCCCCATACACATGTTAGGTATAAATACGGAAGCAATAAGTGGTCTATTTGCGAAAAATATTTATACCCGCAAACATATTAAAATACCACGTCACATTTTACCCTATTCCTTTTTGTATGGGTATTAGTAATAAAAATATTTGTACATATACATAATTATAGATATATTACATTCTCTATACTGTTACGAATTGCAGGACTCGAATAAATTTGCCTTTGGAATTATTATAGAGTTTATTAGAACTATACAAACACGTATAACACAGGTACAAATATAACCGAACACAACCAGTCCAAACGTAATGCACAATTCAATAGCACACGCAAAGTCCGTCACTAAATAGATTACCGAATGTACACATTTCTTGCTTCGCTTGCGGTTATCGCTTGACTGCCTCATCTCTCAATTAGGGCATTGCTTTATACTGTACAAATGCAATATGTCTGCTCGGCCGCGTGATCCGAATTTCCTAGAATCACTCCTGGCTAATGATTACCATAAAATATTATAATACACAATGGGCTGTTTTTCTAAATTATGAACACAAAGTAAGCAAAAGAAGTCCAAAAGATAATAAAATGTGTTTCTACAGGGCTGCAGGTATGAATTTGTCTTTGTCGGCACCTAGGTCGTAACAATACGTTAAAGTGACCAAAACCATAGTTGACCAATGACCTTGATAAAGATAAAGATGTCTTGGTTGAAGTCCAATACATAGTCCGTAGACAAACAGTCACATAGATTACAGGAACATTTTCGCTAAAGGATTTAAACTTAAAAACATGAATTACTATATTCGAATTTCAACCAATAATTATAACAGGTTATTTTAAACAAACTTTGCAACATGATGAAAATACTTATTTTAATTAAAATATATACAATTAACGCTTATAGAAAAATTCACTTCCTATTTATTTATAACTAAAATGAAACTACAGTGGCTGCAAAAACAGCAATATCGATAATTTTGCAGATTGTTGAGCTAAAACTTGGTGGGTGCTAGACAAAGTTTTAACTTAAGGATGCGTTGGATATAGCGTTTACCTATCTTTACTCGTTTCGGAACATCTGCGGCTTTTGTCACAATGTCGTATATTATTAATAATATAAGGCTTGTTGATTACTTAGTAAGTACTTAAGCAACCAAAATTGCTTCCTACATTATTAACCGTGTTCAAGTCTCATCCACCGTTATATCAATAATTTCATAACACTTGGGTAGTATGAATAGTCAAAATCATTTAAATTAACACACACATGTTGCTTTCGTTTATTATACTCCTATTATATTGTTACATACCGGCAAAGAACGCACACCTGGCTGTCGTAAGACGCAGTTTATTGCCTTTCCTGAATGATGCATGAGTTCTTTTGTTTACTTCGTGTTTAAAATTTAAAAACATCCTATTCTTATCGTACTTATTTTATGGCCGTCATTAGTGTCGAACTAATCTTTGATTTTATTGCATTGTGTCGAAGCTTGCCAGATGTGCGGATTAACTCAGTGAACGCGGCCGCTTTGTCGGTATTATACAGTTTAGTACAAAACAATGCCTGAACGGAGGGGTGGGGCAGTTAAGCGACGATTACGATACTAGCAAGACGTCTGTAGTACATTCGAAGAGCGATATAGTGACGGAGTTTGTACGTTATTGAATCGTGCAGTGTTGTATCCAGTCATAATTGTGCCTGTTTTATACGTGTTTGTACAGTTCTAATAAACTCTATAGTAATTGCAACGGAATTTTAATTCGAGTCCTGTAGCTCGTAACAATATTATTCACACTTAAAATGCCTTTTTTTGGGGGGCACGCGGGGGCATGCAGTGCCCTTAAAAGTCATTTAGAAAATATCGAAAAATTTCCACAAAAATTGAGAAATGAAAAGAAAAAACAATTTTAGTAACTTTTACAAAAAAAAGGAATTTTTAAGTATTTTGGAGTGGGACTACAAACAAAAAATTATTGACTTATAAATTTCGAGAATTAGCGTGCCCACCAAATAGGAAGGGACAAAAAAAGGCCTGATTGTAACTAAATTCAACAATTTTATGTAAAAATAGTTGCTTATTGTTCGAAAAGAATTTTTAAACCAGAATATGGAATTACTTCTACAAGTCAGGGATTCAAATTATCCGAGCGAAGCCATAGAAATATAATAAATTTTCGTCTGCAGTATCATTAAGCAAATGAAGCTTGTTCCGTTATAATAATTTAATTAAAATTATTACCGTTTGTTGTTGGCGATTGTTTTGAACATCTGCCAAGTAAGTAGCCTTAATTTAATTCTGGGATGGCGCAGACCCAAGGACGGAGCAATTCCATTGGTCTCGAAGATTACCCTTGAACGTTTATGAATAACCAATAGACTTGAAACCATAAGGCCATAACGTGGAGGTAACTTAGATATCGCAAAGCCGATAAGCGTTGGTTGCCATTATGTTGAGCTCCTAAACTACGCCAAAATCGCTTTCGAAACTGACAGACCTCAATCCAAAAGTATCTTCAAATCTATATGCTTAGGCCACGTACTGATCTTTATTCGATGCTCAAAGCCGATGATCCCTCATAAAAATTGAAATATATGTTTCTAAGACATAAAAAATATAATTTCTAACTTTGCAAATATCGAGACGAAACCCTAGATTTCCAAATAAAACAAAACCTTCAGATCTAATAGATTTATTATCTCACGCTTGTTATTATTAATATGATGGAATTTTTCTTTTGCCATTGTAAAAGCCTTTTGAAGGAAATTTGATTGATTTGTTTTTTGAAGAAAACATTTTAACAGATTTGATATCGAATTTTCTTGGAAAGGATTTAAACGCAGAAAAAATATGAGCACTCGCAGAGAATGCTTTTAGTAACATATATGTAGGTACTTTGTCAAATATTAAGAAACAAAACCTGTAAGATTACTACTAAAATACTCAAACACGAGAAACTTTAATATAATTAAGTAAAACAATATAGGTAAGCGACCTTACTCCTTAAAGAGATCTCTTCCTAGCAACCTAACTACGAATTAACGGCAATTCATGTACTAATAAATTTAGTGAGGCTGATTGGTGGATTATTTTTGAAAACTATTGGGGAATAGGATCTGATAAAAGACAAAAAGACTTTCTACTTTCATGTACAAGGGCAAAACCAATTGGTAGAAAGCGAGCAACCAGTGACATTCGCAAAATATCATACAATTATTTTATAAGCTTTAAAGGTCAAATTATTAAAATTTGTCAACAATTTTTACTTAAGACTCTTAATATATCCCAAATGACTTTAAAGTAAACGTTTGAAAATGCAAATACTACACTGAATACTCAAAAAGACAAAAAGAAATTTCTTCGTTACAATAAATCCAGTTCAGAAAAACTGTGCCATTTAAAATCTTTCATTTAGATGTTGCCTACTGTGCCATCTTATTATTGTCGTAACAGTGTGGGCTCCTTCTGAGTGGCCAACTATGATTACAAATTCAAGATCAAATCCAACAGGCTACTTTGTAAATGTTTTAAATTACACTGATTTTATGCATTGGAAGTCTTTCTCCCAAGCTTTATTACCGGCGAAGTTCAAAATAGCTTTTAATTCTTTAAGAATGGTGTATTTTCAAAAGGGTAATCCAGTAATTACACTCCAATACGGTTTCTTTGAAGATAGCAACAAACAAGAGTTGAATATGGACCTGATTATCAGATCGAGAGCAAATAAAGCAACTATCGCTAATGGACCAGCACAATTATACCATGAGGAACTAACAATTTCCGCAGCAAAATATAAAGATCTATTTGATCTGTGTACTAAAAATATTATTCTAAACAGATACCATAAAGAATATTTAAACATGAAGAATGACGGAGCAGTTGCTGATGTTTTGCCCGAAACGGATGCAGATGACAATGACAAAGAGAATTAGTTTGGAGTCGCATGCACATCATAATTTTAGTTCGAATTATTGAACTCTTGTCACTATATTCTCTTTAAATCCACAATACTCGCCTATCACACTATTTCTTATCCTATCAATCAAATTAACCTTAAAAAACGTCACAAAGATCTCATTTCAACTTCGTTTATTCTACTTTCATGCTTCTTCTGCCATAACAAACTTTGACTGCCAGAAATTAGCGTTGGTAACACACCTTAATGGACAGCCAGGCGTGCCTTTATCTTCAGCCAGATATCTTCTCATAAAAGAGGTTCATAAAAGAGTTAAGCGTTCCATTCACTCCTGATATTACTTTCCCTTCAATATCACTCTTGTGCTTTCCATCTCTTGTAAACATACACCCTAGGTATACAAACATTATAGCTTACTATTATATTTACTATTTGTATGACATTGTCATTGTCATCTCTTTTAAACTGTATAAGAAATATAATTATAGTTTATATATTCTTAATTTCTTTTTTATTTACCAAAATATTAATTTTACCCATCTACATTTATTTATTTATCCAAAGTTAATGGTACTAATTGTCGTTTACGTTAAAACTTCTAACTGATATTTTTTATCACAAGGGTCAACTCAAACGCCCGAAAGCTTAAAACGTCGTTAGATTGAGACAGCAAAAATATTGTAAGCGCCCAAAAAGCCTTAAAATCAAATATTTTTTCATAAATTTGAACTGTTACACGTAAGACTTTAAAAATCGTCACTATATTTTAAAATTCAATTTAATAGCACTTTTATCTGTAAAATTATTTTAAAAAAACCTTCTCCTGTAAAATTTGTTTTTTGTCGCTTACGATAAAATGGCGGTAAGGGCTCGATTTGTGAACCAACTCAGAAATCTTCTTTGGCTCATGCGCAACAACTTTACTAAAGATTATCACATGATTAAATGTATAGTTTACGATTCTATAAAGGATATACAGACAACATTCATTTTTATATATAAAGAACTAGCTGACTCGGCGAACTTCGTACCGCCTTATTCAAATAAATTAATAAACAAACAAATTGAGAAAACATGGGAAAGGGCTCATAGAATTTGAAAAATATATAGCCTATAACCATCTACGATTAATTCCGCGTCGACTGGTTGTGGTTTCATGATGATCGGTCCAGTAGTTTTCGAGTTTACCTCGGACAATATATATATATAGATATATATAGATAAATAGCCATAAACCATCTAGGAAAAATTTCGCATCGAATGGTGGTAGTTTCATGTCGATACGATCAGTGGTTTAAGCGTGATTGAGCCTCAAACGAACACCATTTTCATTATATATATATATAATAATAAAATAAGATAGATATATATAGATAAATAGCCATAAACCATCTAGGAAAAATTTCGCATCGAATGGTGGTAGTTTCATGTCGATACGATCAGTGGTTTAAGCGTGATTGAGCCTCAAACGAACACCATTTTCATTATATATATATAAAGATAGATATGTTTTATATTTTCTGAATTCCTAAAAGACTTTGTTTCATGATACAAAAACAAAATCACCATAATCACTCCCGGTGATTAGGAGGATTCTAGAACCCAATATCAGCGCCACCTACCGGTTCCAATTGCGAATCTAAACCACTCGGGAACCCACTCAAACACACAAAAACAAAATCACCAAAATCGCTCCTGGTGATTAAGAGGATTCTAGAACCTGATCTCAGCGCCACCTACCGGTTCTAATTGCGAATCTAGACCACCCGGGAACCCACTCAAACACACAAAATCAATATCACCAAATCGCTCCCGATGATTAGGAGGATTCTAGAATCCGATCTCAGCGCCACCTACCGGTTCTAATTGCGTATCTAAACTACCCGGGAATCCACTCAAACACACACACAAATTTTCATCAAAATCGGTAAAGTCGTTCTTGAGTTATAAAATTACAACGAAAAGTGGCATTGACTTTTATAATATATATAGACTAGAGTTAACAAACTATTCCATCTCCGGGATGAAAAGCATCTATGCCCATTTTTTATTTATTAAAACTACCATGCAACGTAATAACTATGTACACCAAAATGACCAAATCGACAAAATCAACCAATTCGACGAAATCACCGTATTCGACGAAATCGGCCAAATCGACTAAATCGACCAAGGCGAGCAATTTTGACCGACTTTCTGGGATAACGTTAACACAATTATATCCCAAAACTTATCCCATTATACGGGAAGAAAAGTATCCCTTGTCCACCCTCGGTATCAAAATTAAATATTTACCGATTTTCAGTCAAATCGGTCCAGTAGCTTTTTCCGTAAAAGCATAACAAACAAACAGACAAATATCTATCTTTATCCCTGAAACTATCCGTTTCGGGATAAATAGTATCCCATGTTCATCCTCCGCGTCGAAATATATATATATATATATATATATATATATATATATATATATATATATATATATATATATATATATATATTATATACCGAGTTTCAGCTCAATCGGTCCCGTAGTTTTCCGTGAAAACGGAACAGACAGATAGAGTTATTTTCATATTTTTAATATTAATAGGGTACATCCCTTTATTTTTTTACATTTTACCAATTATTTGGGGTCGTCACAATATCGCTTTTCCTTGCAATCTCCTTATTCTGACTTATGTCCTATATCAAACCACAAATCTTCCTGCTGTCCTACATATAATTCATTATTCTCTTTTTTGGATTATCTGTAAAGAGTAATCTTACACCCATCATCATCAATCTTACAGTTTAACAATATTTTACACTCACATGATTTTCATCCATGCGCATACTACTCTAATTTTCTTCAACCAATTTTTTTGGTCACGGGTACAGTTTTTTAAATTTCATTTTGTACTCCTTCCTCTCTTAAGTCTCTTAACAACACACAACTACCTCGTGTCGGAAATTATAATTATCGTCTAACAGTCTTATTCATATCGAGTTGCAGTTTGTAGGCTTCTTTAAGGTTCTTAAAGAAGCCTACAAACTTACTCTAACTCAATATGAATAAGTCCATAATTATATAAGTTATAGTTATATAAATTATATAATAGAGAGTTTTAATAAAGGAATCAGTAACTACTATATTTCAAGTGTTTTAATACCGGATAATGTTGGTTTAAAAAAAAAAAATTACAAAGCACTATGCTGTCAAGGACTATTTTCTCATCATTACTATTATAAAATAAGTTTGAATGAGTTAAAGATTAAAGAGTAAAATGTTTGTGGAAATTAACACAACAAATTGTACAACTCGAAATAGCGATTAATCGCTCAAAGCCCTGTGAAAATACAGAATTTTATCCTGAAAAAGCAATTTCCTCAAAAGGTTTCTTTGCCGATTGTGTTTCTAGTACTCCTCGCGATTTAACCACACGGGCTGAAAGTAATTTGTTTTTAAATACCGTTCTCAAATTCAAATTCAAATTCAAATTCAAAAGTTTTTATTCAAAATAAGTTCCACTGGAGAACACTTTTTGAAGGTCATACATATAGGTTAAAATTTAATTTTACTTCCTAGTCTATGTACACCGCTTCGCAACGTGTTATTGCTGTTAAGGAGAAGAAGCGGCAAGAAACTCCCCAGCAACACGTCTAGCTAAAAAAAATTTTTCTTTATATTTGTTGTTCTATTTTTTATATTTAAGTACTTTTTTAAAAAGATTTTATACAGAATTATGTTACAGAATAACTTTTGAAGAATTAATGGAGTTGTAGCAAACAGTGCATATTCAATAAGACAAAAGCGCAATAAAAGGATAGAAAATAATTATAGTTATAAATATAAAGACGTAACGTATTTTTTTTTTGCAACATATCTCCATATATTCCTTACAAGTACGGCAAGATAAAAACGTTATACTCGTACAAAACACAGTATAAGAGGTTGGAGCGAGCTGTTATGTAAATGAAGTTTTGTCATTTAAATATTCTTCAATAGTGTAGTATCCCTTTTTAAGCAAGATACTTTTTATTTTAAATTTGAATTTAGTGAAGGGCAGATCTAACATTTCACTCGGAATCTTATTGAAGAAGCGTATACCAACCCCCAAGAAAGAAGACAATACTTTTTGTAATCTAAAAGATGGCAATATCAGTTTATTACAATGCCTGGTGTTGAAATCGTGAACATCCTTATGCCGCTTGTAGGCACTCAAATTATTACGAATATAAATTATATTATTGAAAACATATTGGCAGGCGACCGTCATAATACCGATTTCCTTAAAGCGTTCCCTAAGAGACACCCGAGGGCCGAGGTTGTAAATTGACCTTACGGCTCTTTTTTGTAAAACAAATATAGTCTCCAAGTCAGCAGCGTTGCCCCAAAGTAAAATACCATAGGACATGACACTATGAAAATAACTAAAATAAACTAGTCTAGCAGTCTCTTCGTCAGTGAACTGCCTAACTCTTCTGACCGCATATGCAGCAGAACTAAGCTTTCCTGAGAGACTAGATATATGAGCGCCCCACTGGAGTTTCTGATCTAGGTTAATGCCTAAGAATACAGTTGAATCTACTAGGTTAAGTCTAGTGTCGTTAAGGGAAATATTAACATCGTATTCTTTTACATTGGGCATAACAAACTTAACACATTTAGTTTTATTCGGATTGAGTGATAAGTTATTTACGGTAAACCACTTAGATATTTGGGTTAAGGCGTTGTTTACGTCGTCAAAGTTCTGTTTATTTCTGTCTACTTTAAATATAAGTGACGTGTCATCAGCAAACAACACTACCTCACACATATCATTAATAAAATATGGCAAATCATTAATATATATCAAAAACAAGAAGGGACCTAGAATAGAGCCCTGGGGCACACCCATAGATATGCCAGTCTCACGAGATTTGATATTGTTAATTTCAACGCTTTGGGATCTATTGTTTAAGTAAGACGACAGAAGATTGAGAGAATCGCCATAAATACCGTAATAATTGAGCTTTTTCAGGAGGGTCACGTGTTCAACGCAATCGAATGCCTTGGACAGGTCACAGAATACACCAATGGCATTCTGTGACCGTTCCCAAGCACCATAAATGTGTTTTAGAAGCTCAACACCTGCATCGGTAGTGGAACGACCTTTGGTGAACCCGAACTGTTTAGTATGAATTAATTTATTAATATTAAAATGTGAGAGCAGTTGATTTAAAATTATTTTTTCGAAAACCTTGCTTAAGGTTGGTAAAATAGAAATTGGCCTAAAGTTGGAGGGGTCGTTTTTGTTTCCACTTTTAAATATAGGAATAACTTTGCTAACTTTCATTAAGTCAGGAAATACTCCTTTATCTACACATCGATTAAATATTTGTACTAGTGGTAGCGCAATAGTGCATATTAAGTCACTTAATACTTTTAAGGATATACCCCAAAAGTCAGCTGTGTTTTTAATATTTAACGATTTAAACGTTTTTACAATATCATCTGTATCTATATGATTAAATTTGAATGTGATATTACATCGATCAACGCACTGTGTCATCAGCAGCTCAGCTTCCAGTGGTGATGATGACAAAGAGCTAGTTATTAAAGTTGGTATATCCCTAAAGTATTCATTAAATGTTTGTGCAATTTCAAAGTTATTACTAATGGTGTTATTGTTGATTACAAGTTTAATTGCATCATCTCGACGTGAACTCTTGCCGGAAGCATCATTTATAACACTCCAAGTTGTCTTAATGATATTTGATGATTTTTTAATTCTGTTACTATAATATAGAGATTTGGCAGCGATGCACACTCTTTTAAAGGTCTTAGAGTACTTTTTAATATATTGAAGGAAGTCTGGATTTTGATTAAATTGTTTTTCACTGTATAATTCATACAGTTTCATTCGACTTTTATATATACCTTTCGTAGCCCAATCACTAAACTTAAGTTTATTACTTTTGTTGATTATTTTGGTTTTAAATGTGTTTTCAAATTCAGCTTGTATAATGTCGAAGAAATTACTATACAAGTTGTTTGGATCTTCGCTGCTGAGATCCAAAGTAGGAATTGTTTTGGATAAATTATCTTTAAAGGTTCTTAAGCGATAATTATTTACTGGCCTACAGGTTAATTTGGAATTGATTTTAATACTATCAAAAGGTATTGATATAAACTGGCCACAGTGATCCGACCGTAGTACATCTAAGACTGATTTGTCGATTATTTCGCAACTACAAAATATATTGTCCAAACAGGTTGCTGAATTAGCAGTTATACGCGTAGGTTCATTAAAGACATGTATAAGATTGAACGATTTGAAAAGATTAATGATCTTGGAACGAGTTGATGACGTTTCCAACAAATTAACATTAAAATCCCCACAAACTATAGGCAATTTATTAGTTTTATTTAATTTTCTTAATAAGTCCTCCATTGTGCTTTCAAATACATTATAATCTCCTGTGGGGGGTCGGTAGACGCAGACAATTACATAGCGCTCAAGCTCAATACAAGAAACCTCCACAGTCCGTTCAACAGAAAGGGACATAATGTCTCTACGCTCTTTACATTTTACATCATTTGCTACAAAGATAAGTGATCCGCCATGTATAGCGGACTTCCTTACAAATGCACTTATCACTGTATAATTCTCTATGAAGTTTATGACTTGAAAAGTTTTAAGCCAATGTTCTGTAATACATAGGACATGAACCTTATGTTCTTTTAAAAAGAGTTCAATTTCTAAATCTTTACCTGCTAAACCCTGTATATTTTGGTGAACTATATTTAAATTAGAAGTAGGTTTAGCGTTGGTCATATCTAGCAGTTTAAAGTGCTAGGACTTGCAGTAGAGTTAATATTAAAAACATTAATGTTATTATTAAAATTTATGTCATATATATCAGTTATATCATACATAACTTTGTCATGATTTTGTATATTAAATGCTAACAAAGTAGCTATACGTCTTCGTAACTTAAAAGGCAGATACATAGTATCTTTGTTTAGCCTAAATTTACTATTAGTAAATTTATTTAGGTCAAAATAAAAAATAATGTCACTATGACGATGGGTCAAATTATAAATTAATAAATTCAAGTCATATATGTGCCTGTTTTGTTCATTTGTTAGATTACATGCATAAGGCAGGGCACATAGGATGAATTTACATCCATATTTACTGTTTAACTGCAATAACCTATTTATGCTGTTCACAATGTCTTTCTTTTTGACAGATAAGCTATCCCCATAATGAATTACAATTGTTGATTTTTTGTCTAGATTAGATGTGCTTAAACTGTCAATTAAATAGTTATAACTGGCCCCGGGTGAACATAAGTTGGACACCTGATGATTTGGCAAGTCATATCCCAGCAATGAACCAAGTCCTTGTCCAATTTTATCAGAGTAAATAAGAACTGAATTATTTACTAACTTATTTAAAGAAGAATGACATGGTTGACATGTTTTGCTGTTAGTCAAATTGTCTGACATGACAGATTTGACTAATTTGCATTTAATATTATCCAGAGGTGGTGAAGTTAGTGTATTTTTAGTCATATTTAACTGTTTGCACATTTCATCATATTTTAGATTAATTGAATTTAATTGAAACTGAAGATTCGATATTTCAGTTTCTAATTTTTTTGTTTCTTTTTCATATGTGCAGAGATTGTCAGATAATTGTGAATTTAATCCATCAATTACTGAATGGTATTTATCTTTACTTCTACAAAACGTCTTGACAGATTCTTTGGGGTGGGCAGATTTACGGTTTCTTTGAAGAAAAGGGTGGGTGCTTTTATCTTCGCCAACAATGCTTGCGCATTTTATATTATAAAATTTGTATAACGAACTAAGTATGACAAATAATGTAATAACTCATGGTTACCAACCCGTTTCAATTTTAAAACGCTGTAGACATTTTAGCAATAGTGGGACCTTTTGTAAAATTTCTGTTATTTGCTATGGTCTGGGTGTCTGGGTTCGCTACACTACACGGCCTAGTACACTAGGCTACACTGTTAATTTGACTTTGACAATAAACAAAAGGTATATATATACCTATGCGTGTGTGTGAAATACATGGTAGTGTGTGTAATGTTTATTTTATTGATTTAATGTATTTTTATGCATAACTTTAAAAGATATTAGCATTCGTCGCTTCTTCTCTCTATAAACTATAAGTTTTTCATAGTTTCATACTCCTCCGTCCGCGCAATTTCGTTAAAAGGGGTATAAAGTTTTTGCTTCACGTATTAATGTCACAGCATCTCTGATTTTATACGGGTGTACTGCGTAGTAACGTTCTTATACTGAGGAGTCAAATAACTTATGAATTATTGTCCAAACAGTAAATGAAATTATTTCTATGAAGACATTTTGAAAGTAAAATTATATTTTTTTTTAAATCTATTTTCATGCGTATTTTTTAGAGTTTATTGTAAGATGTCTCAAATACGCAATGATTATATTTTATGCCTCTACAAAGTTGACTAGTGAAAACTTTTCAAAAAATGACGTTCAATTAAATGCTCCTTATTGGTTTTCTTCGACAAAAGATTTATTTGCTAATTATAGGATGACTTTTTCATCTTATTATCACTTAATTTTTTTACGTATTATTTATAAAAGTTACGATTCGAAACAATAAGCACCTCGTAAAATCTTTATAAATAAAAGTAAGGTGAATTCATAGAGGAAAGTAGTATTATGTTATACAAATAAAAGATCGGTCTCCTATAAGTACATTTATCTAATGGAGGTCTCACTGCAAGTTAATCACTTATGGAATTGCTCGTGGTCACGGCCTCGTCCTTGTCATAAATCTTCGTCAGGAAAACTGTCAACTTCATGAAGAGATACAAGCTTTGAACGAAAAAAGAACCTCACTAAAGCGCCAAGCTCATTTCAGTGGATAAAGATGGCTGGCTTATTTTTTTTGGAGCTAGACACTCTTGAGGGCGGCAGTAAGATTATACTTCTATTTTCTTTTTAAATGTCTTATGCAGACATTTCAAGGGAAGATAGAAGAATAGTAGTAGTAGTAGCCAGTGTTAAGTAGTCATTATTAACCAAAAAATATAGATGAATACTCTTTAAAATATATTCTTCACACATGTAGCACGTGACAATCAGGCCAATGTCACAAAAATCTTTAAAAAGTTGTAGTTTCTCGATTAACACGAAACGAGGGAGGTTTTGAAGCCTCAAGTCGTAATTATTTAGTGTGATATGCCGATTTCATACGCCTATGAAATTGGCATATCACATTAAATCATTGCGATTTGCACAGTAATAGCCAGTTTTTGCTTAAAAACAATAAATGTCATAGAAATAAGTTCTTTTTTAACCCGTGTTATATTTTTCCCCTATAGCAAAACCACACCCTTGAATTTCTCGCCAGAAACGAAACTAGTGCTAGGCTACTGTTGGTATGACCTGTCGTAAGAGGCGACAAAGAACCTACAGCCATGTGGTAGGCCTTATATGAGAGAACAGCAGCGCATTTGTAGCACCTTTGGTGTCGCAAATGTCCATAGGCAATGGTAACCGCTTTCCATCAAGTGGACCATTCGCCTGTCTGCTGAACTTCTGCAATAATAAAATAAAAAAAATATACCCGTCTGGATGATTACCACCCCTGGTCTAGCGTATGCCTCTATAATGACTTTGAGATATAATTCGGCGTCAGTGGCCAGGTTTCAGTTCTCTCTTCTAGACCGGCAGCACATTGGCAGCAAGCATTTCTGAACACCACAAGCTATCGGAAAAATCTATGGTAAATTGGCAATTATACCATAAAAAAGTGCCAAATATCCATAGGAAACGGTAACTGTATTCCAACAAGAAAACGAATATATTAATATTATTCCCGAAATTTGTATTAAAATCTACCTTATTAGTTGGTTATCCTTCCTACTGTAATACTGTTAATGTTGAAATGCTTTCCACAAATAGCTCGCACAAAATGAGATGAGACGAGGGTTCCATTTCCAGTTAAATATAGAATTCACCGAAAACTTTTTTTCTGTAAATAACTAAATATAGAGGTAGCGAAATAAAAAGTAATAAATCTCGCTGCTGTTTAATAGCTCTTCTCGAACTAGAATATCAAAGTGATACAAGAGGTGCGCAGTGCCTGTGAGCCAGCCACACTCTACTTGTAGTCGTTTACCCCTATAAAACAAAGTTCAACCCAGCTAGTGGCCACGTCCGACCTATTTATTACTTCGCGACCGTTAAGCAATGCTGGTTCCATCAGAAAGGAGTACCTTTGTGTTTAATTTCCGCCCATATCACCATTATTTCACAGCGCCAAGTAAATTGTGTCATTATTTACATGTGCACAAATAATTTTGCTTTCAAATAGTTGACAAATATTATTAGAATATTTTTTATTCGAGATTAGTGAATAATAAAGCCCTAATTATATGCTACATGTATATTTAATAGTCGTAAGTTATAAACATCTTTCTTGAAAAATACAAAAAAAAACATTAGTGAGCGAATTTGAAGGTTTTATTTTAGGATTAAATCTAACTATTATTCAAAGTAATTGAATAAAAATATAAGCAAGTTATATGATTTGTGTACATATATTACTATATATGTATAAATGGCTGTCCACTTGTTATGATTGCAACGCTGAATTAAATACAAAGGGGTTTGAGTAAAAGTGGCTTGATTTTTTAAGTTTGCGGCCAGCGATTACATTCATACAGTAGATAGTATACAGTAATAAAAACACTTTTTGTTTTAACGTTTTTGTGTAACATACATTGAAGCCGAAATATGTGAAAAAATTGGACCAATTAAAACATACATTATTTTTTATTAGATTTTGGGTTTTCATCCACAAAACTTTTTAATCTGCAGTTTATTCGTTAGTAGTATTAGGGTAATAGTTCACTTTAATTAGATATGTTATATTATTTCAAAAGCCATGCACAAAAACATGAATCTTGCAACAAATAACCTTGCATGAAACTTGTTTAAAGTGAACTATTACCCTAATTGAACATGTTTGTTATTAGAACATAGGTACTTATATACTAAATAAAAAGTAGTTTTTTTTTATTGCCTTAAGTAGGCAAACAGGCAGACGGCCCACCTGATGAAAAGTGGTTACCGTCGCCTATGGACGTTTGCAACACCAGGGGTGTCGCCAACGCGTTGCCGACCTCTAAGAAATTTTATAACGCCCTTTTAAAGAACCCCATGTCATAGCGCAAAGGGAAAGCCGCGGCGGGAAGTTCCCTCCAGATCATTGTTGTATGCGGAATAAATGTTCTAGAGAACCGTTGCGTAGTTGAGTTGTTCTTATAATTACATTTAATACACAAAAACTCTTTCAATTATATTTATTAATCCACTAATTAGGTCTTACATATCTATAATCACACGCGAAAAAAATAAAACCAAATAAAACGCTCACTATAATGACATTAAATGTGCACTTTATTTCGTTTTCGATATCGGGTTTTTTATACGATTCGTTTTCTACATCAAGCCTGATTATTGTATCTATAGGAACTGAGTAGGAGAAGACAAATGGTTTTGGTGCCTAGCCCATCCCAAATACCACACGATTGACATGACATGGGAACAACAACCTAATGTACGTGTTCCAACAATGCAAGAGCAATAATGTCCTAAAATAGCATCCCGACCCTGAAGCCCTCGTTCTCACAAAATATAGACATAGTAAGTTCCGCTCGAAACATGCCTGGATTGGATTCTTCCTCTCAGAAGCCATGGGTCGTTACAATCTAACTTAACTTTTGTGAAATATTCCAGGTTAGGTTCTTTAAATATTTCAATTAAATAGGTTTCGTTTTTTATGTGTTCACCATAATAGCTACGTGCTTGCTCTACTTGTTATGTGCCCAGGGCATAAAGGATGAGGTCATCATAACTTAAAACTGGAAACTCATTTCCGCCAAGATCAGCGGCATTTATAGAATGAAAATGAGCCCGTCTTCTGTTTAGGTTATTTTATAACACATATTCACTTAAGCGATTTTGATACAAACTTATTACTGTATACTATCTACTGTATAAATCCAATTGCTGGCCGCAAACTTAAAAAATCAAGCCAATTTTACCCAAACCCTATTGTGTCTAATCACCCCGTAAATTCTATTAACCCCGTTTTACAGTACTTTAAGTTCACGCAGCACGATTTTGATCTTAAATAGATCGGCTCCGATGTAACTTAGGACCAAGTTTTTTTAATAGTCTTGTATCTCAAGTATAGAACTACTAAATAGCAATACCTAAAAAAGTGGCCACTCATACAAAAAATCAAGCCAACCTCCGAACAAATTTACCCAAACCCTTTTAACATTCTGTATAATATACTTTTAAATAATAAAAATCAATAAAATTCTACGATAATTCAGTTATAATACACGACAAGACATAATAGGAAATTTATTATATGTTATGGTGAATCCGTTAGTAGATGCTCAACCGACTCCAGATGCCAAGGTAAACGCGTTGGAAAAAATATGAGTGAGAATGGAATTTTTCAGCTCAATCCTGGATAATAATGAAACACAGAATGGGAACGAGGCATACTCCTACGTGAGACACGTATTGTTTGTAAGCCTCAGAATCTACACGAGTATTGTTGTTTGATAAACGCCATTGTGTGAAATTAAACGCTAAAAACTTGGGCTTTGATTTAAAAATAATTTAAAAGATATTCTTTTAGCGACTATTATCGGATAAATATCGGTTTGCTTTGTTGTCACTCTAGCGTATAAAGTACGTAAGAGAATAAGTGTGACATTTTGTCAGTTTTATAAATCTCAGTGGTAAAATTTTAAGTCCTTGTCCCGTCCCACCTAGATGCTATTTCGTGTTGATCGCTTTCCTGGAAATTTAGCAGTCTTAATCCTTATGGTTGGGATTTTTTTAAAGTTATTAATGTTTATTCGTTTTTACCTCTCTAAGTGTGGTGTTAACTGAAATATATAAACAATTTTAAAATACATTTTTCATAATATTTTCTTAACTTTTCGCGACTTGTATAATAAAACTATGACGTTTATCCATCTCGGATTTACAAATATATAAGATAGACCTGTTGGGAATGAGTTAGTTGAGGTCCAACTGCGATCGAGGAATTACCTAGTGTACTTTCGGAACGACTGTCTTATAAAAACGGACTGCGCGATTTATGTCATTATGATTTTCTGCTTTACGGTTTGGACTTGTTGTATTTGTAAGAACTGTGAATCACGTGTAACTTCTAATAATCTTTGTGACAATTCCAACGGCATTTTAAATTCACATACCACAAATGCGTAAATACTACTAAAAAGGTAAGATACAAATATATTTTCCAAATAAAGAACATAGGTGCAATTAAGTGAATACCTCTACCTATAAATATTTAAGTAATTGACCAATTTCTCTTAGGGATACGGAGATTTTTCCTGTTTTCTTTTCTAACATAAACTCTCGTTACCGTAAGTGAGCAAACAACAAAAGGTTGAAACATCAAAACAACTTGTCTGCTCCACATTTCCATATTGTTACCATCCCCTGTGTCAGAGATAGGCGAAGTGAATAAATAATTTTATTTAAAAAAAAGGTGCGTCTCGCGACGCCCGAAGTGATAGCTCGCGTGAGAGAAAGGGAAGCCACACAGACTGGCGTCGTAACGCGTTACGTAACGAAGCGGTTTGCCTGCCCATAAGAAATTATCACTTCAAAAAATTGGTAAATATTTGAGTGCGTGGATATGCTGTTAACTAGTTCCAATCCATCCCCGCGGCTTTATCAGTGTAGTTTTCGGACCGGAACTCTACGAGAAATGTTCCGAAATAAAGTTAATCTTGTCGCAGTTTAAGAACCATTATTAGAGACTGGGAAAAAGTAATCTTGACACTAGAGATGAGTTTTCTGTTTATTCCATAAGAAGGAACCTTTTATTGCTGTCTTAATTTCCTGGGGCAGAGTCAGACTACCTGGTGCATCGTGATGAGATAAAGTGATTACTGCTAGCTATTGAGCACTAGGAGCCTCTAAGAAATTGTATAACATCCTTCTTAGATCAAGTGCGGATCCGATTAGAACATGGTCACTTTTTTTACTATAATTTTATTAATATTGAGTTAGGAAAACTACGTTTTAACGGTTTTACGCACGGTGTTTTATTCGATTTTAATTATTCCCACGTTTCGATCTCTTCTTTTCAGTAGCCGTGAATTTCGTGATGACGGAAACATCATCAAAATCAAATAAAACACCGCACTTAAAACTGTTAAAACGTAGTTTTATTAAAGTTTAGTTTTAATAGTTATTATTACCAGTTTGAACGTAAACTAATGTGTTACTTTTATTATTCCTGCCCGGAAATTTGCACAACGCGTTTACCTTGGAAAAGCATGTTTACTAGATCATCTATTAATAACAAATCGAAGGTCGGAAGGAAGTTAATATTAATGAAAATGTACACCTATTTCATGGTAATTCGATTTAGCCGAAATGCTCATATACTTTCTTCTCTTTATACCATTTTATTAGTTCCAAGTACTCCAGATTATCTTTAAGAACGCATTAAATTCCTTTCTTGCTCTCATAATTTACGCCTTTGCACTAAAATTGGCTGAACATCCCTGCGCATATTTCAACTTTCTATAACAATTCTTTTACCGTCAAGGCTACATGGCTTTGGAACGCGCTGCGGGTAGGTTGGTATCAGACAAGCAAAATAGTTAAATCGTAAACGTATTAATTATTCGTCTATCAACATCTATATACATTTATATACTATATTTGTATATTAAGTATATATCTATTTATTATATTTCATGTCTGTATATATATTTGTCTATTTATCACTATAATGTAACTATTTACATTATAGTGATATAATATAACACGTGGATCAATAAGTCCCGGGACGGACACATAGATAGCGTTGCCAACAAAAGTTCGGCATAATTTTTCATGAGTACCAACCTTTAAAAGATATCTGTCAAAATTTCATGACATTCTGATGTTTGGTCCACGAGCTAGAGTGATTTAAGTGACGCTAGTCTTGATATATCCAAAACAATGGATTCGAAACAATTTCGTGTGTTGATTTATCATTGCTTTTTGATGAAAAAAACACCATGCAAGCTCAACAATGGCTTGAAAAGTGTGACGGGGACTGTGCTCCATCAAATCAACCATTTGTCGGTGGTATGCTGAGTTTAAACGTGGTCGTACAGACACTGAAGATTCTGAACGCTCCGGCCAGCCAGATGAGGTGATTCAACCGGAAACCATCAAAAAACTCCGCCAAATCGTTTTTGAAAACCGTAAATTAAAATTTCGTGAGATAGCTGACATCTTAAAGATATCATACGGCAGTGTGTACGCTATTTTGCATGAATATTTGCCTATGAGGAAGCTGTTGTCAAAGTGGGTGCCGCGTTTGCTCACGGCGGATCAAGGACGACAACCTGACGTTGATTCCGAGCGATGTTTGGAGCTAAAAATTAGGCTTCGAATTGCTTCCGCACCCACCATATTCATCGGATCTGGCCCCCAGCGACAATTATCTGATTGCAGACGTCAAAAAATGCTCTAAGGAAAGAGATTCTATTCCATCGAAGAAGTCATCGCCGAAACGAATGCTTATTTCGAGGTCAAAGATGAATCGTTCTACACGAATGGTATTGAAATGTTAGAGAAGCGCTGGATTAATTGTGTTGTTCTTGAAGGAGACTATGTTGATGAATAAAGTGGAATTTTGAGAAAAAAATGTGTTTTTTTTGGTTAGTCCCGGGACTTACTGATCCACGTAATATATATATATGTCGCAGAACGGCCTCGTTCTCACGACATCATCTTTAGTTATTGCACGTTTAGTGGGCGTTATCAGGATAAAATGCGAGCATAAAACACAATAGCCACGGTTTATACACTTTTAATTTAGATTTGATCAACATTATGACATAGTTTAGACCGAGCAGCGGGTTCAGGGCACCCGCTCATACTTCCAGCTTCAATACTTTCTTTAAAATACTCCATGGTCCAACTCGACCTGTTGCCACCACCCAAATGCGCCACAAAAACTCCTCAGTCTACCCAAGTAGATATTACTCAAAGTATAGAGGGCGCTGACCCCGCTCTTGACATGCTCTGCTCTCATTGGTCGTTTATTAAATTACAATATTCATAACTTTTATTAGGTTAGAACGATCTTGAAGTTATAGAAACATTAACAAATCTAATTAAATTACATTAAGAATTTTAGAAGTGATTATAATGTAAACAAATGATATTGTGCGTTATACATCCAGTCAACAATATATAGTCATATCGTCATAGTCATAGCTTCCCTCCGACATATACACAAACACACCCAAACACAAACTATATATATATATATATATATATATATATATATATATATATATATATATATAGTTTGTGTACTATAGTTTGCGTGGACAACAGTCACCATTATTATTTCAATTCATTTCTGGGGTCATCTGGAAGAAATGGCCTTTTAGCGATAAGATCGCCCATTGTGCATTATTTGGTAAAGCTTTAGTTATAAGTTTATTTTTTATTGGTGAACAATAAAATGTCATCCATCTATCAATCTATTATATCGTACCTAAGAACAAACAGATAAACATACAAATAGCCAAACATCCGAATAATGTTATGATTTTAAATATTATTAAGGTGATTCAAGTTTTTAAGGTAGATTAATGCATAGGAGCAAACTGCCTGAATTATACTGTAGGAGGAATTTAAAGGTTCGTTTCAGATTTGCCTTTGTGTCGTTGTAGTGTGGTTTAAGACTTATCTTAGTTTTATATATTAATACGTAAATCAAAAACACGGCAAAAACTTTGTACACCTTTTTACAAAAATTGCGCGGACGGAGGAGTATGCGAACACTATAATTTATATAGCGAAGGAGTGCAGAATGCTAATACTTTTTTTGAATTATGCATAAAAAATACATTGAATCAATAAAAAAACTTTACACACACTCCCATATATTTCACATAGACACGCAATATATATACTTTTGTTTATTGTTAAAGTCAAATTGACAGTGTAGCCTTGGCGAAATCTGTGATTATAGAAATATAGTCTTTAAAAACAGTACCTTAGTAATTTACAAACTTATAATTTTAATTAATTATTGTGGTCATATTTCGACCACGGGCGACCACTAGTAACTTTAAATTGAAATGCGCTTGTTTTTGACATACACTTTCCACTGCTGGGCTCAGGGCTGTCGATCCATGAGAATCCTTTCAGGCTTACTCATTATGCTTTTTTCTTGCGAGTGGCGCCTACATAGTTATAAATATGTTTATAATAGTATTTAATTTTTAGGTTTCCTTTGTAGTGTGGTTTAACTTTTAAGGTGGTTTAGTTTATAATTTAGTTTTATTTTTTAAAGTTAATTTTTTCCATATGCATATTAGACTAGAATAACTGCGTAATGCCTCTAGCCGCAATTTAAGACTACATCGTTTGTATGAGATGCTGAGAAGCAATCACGATTTTTGCAACCGAATTATTATTTAAATATTCCAAACCTATTATAATATATTAATCAACGGTGAAGATAACTCATAAAAAAGTAAACTCACGAATCTACTTTTATCTTACGACAACTTCAAAATGTATTTGGGAATAAATTTTAATTTAAACTTACAGCTGTTATTTTTGCAGAATAGCATTATGAAATACGAGCGTTAGAATACCCATACAATCCAATCCATTTTCTCGGTGTCCCATTTCGTGTTGTTAGACATACATGTAACGTTGTACAAACCACGCCCAGTGAAGGCTTTCAACTACGAACAAAGCATTTGAACACAAGTCACACTCTCACTCGAGGCCGCTACATAAAAGGCTGTCACGCTTTCGCTCGAACCAATTGTGTTATCTCCCAGGCAACCGATAACACTGAACAAACGACTAATGCTGGCTGACGTCCTGATTTACTCAGGACATCCCAATTATAACTAAGTCTATTGAAGCGACAATTCAAATCTACGTCATAATTTACGTGAAGTTCGAATTTTTACTGTTCATTTATCCTTACTTCCTGACTTATATACAAAAATAATAGACTATAATTGTTTCTTTCTGCAAAGTAAGAGTAGCTAAGGTAGTGAGCGTTTAAAGCAAGATTTAAATAGTGCACATCTCAAAACTGGTAGCAAAAGAAGAAAACTTGGCAAATTTCTGAAGAGTTATTAGTTCATACCCTTATTTTTTCCTATATTTTATAGTATATTCATTTGATACTGTGTAATTTTGTTAACGAGCTATTTTGGGTGTTTCTCTTATGGATAGAGCTAGAAATGAGGATATCCGTCAGACAACCAAGGTAACCGACATAGCTCGCAAAATGAGCAAATTTAAGTGCAGTGGGCCGGTCACTTTTGTCGCAGGTCCGTTGGTTGATGGAGCAAACGAGTCCTAAAGTGGAAACCGCGTCTAGTTAAACGTAGTGTCGGATTCCCTCCAGCTCGATGAACTAACGATCTGCGCAAGGTCGCCGGCAAGCGCTAGATGAGGAAGGCAGAGGACCGTGATGAGTGGCGCCGACTTGGGGAGGCCTACGGCCACAATGGATGGTGATTGTTTGACGACAAATTTATTAATTATTACTACATTTAGATTACTCTTACAGATTTGGATGAAAATTGTAATCAGATAACAATTTAATGAAACAGATTAAGGGTAAGATATTTGTTCAAATTAAGGCCTACCAATGAACCGCGGAAAGAAGGCAAATCTATTTTTAGAACAGTTACGTAAGTCTAAGATTAAACACAACGAATACATAACGAAATAAACCTAAAAGAGGCAGTCTCAACATAACGCTGGTGAGTTAGGACCTTCCGCGGAGCTCGATACGGTGCCGTCACAGCAGATATTACACCTTTACAAAGCATAAGAACAGGATATACTTAGAAATTATATGTACCAGTATACTTGCACCGTAATTATGAGCCCGGTGCACTTATCAATGATACGCAAATTTCTCACGGAAATATAGGTACTACATATTTTGAAATTAAATTATCGTTGGTAGCAAAGAAATAAAACACTAAAAGAATTTGGGACCTGGTATGAGATACTTACACGGCCATTATTTTTAGAGGTGAAATCACAAGTTGATCATAATAACAAATATAGCTGTTCTTAATAAGTACTATAAGCTCTTATTGGCATACAAACCAAAAAAAGGATGTAACCCGAAAAGAAATGATAAACAAAATATAAGGTAATACTGACAAAACAAAGCCACCCTTCAGAAAAACACAGTATTTCTTTATTATTTTATTTATCTTTTTTGCTACTATTAAGTCAAGTTTTGACAACAAAATCTCTTTGTTGACTGGGAACAAAAGAGCAATATTAAATATTATTGTTAGAGAAATTGATTAAACCGTCAAATTAAAAACACATCTTATCAATCATACGTTTATTTACATTTACCATAAATTATTTACATTATTAGTGCCAGTGTATTTACAAATTTCTTTTATATAACTTTAATAAAACATTACGATACAAACTCGAAGATAAATTTTATATAACATCATTCAATTAACACAATTACAAAGACGATTGTACCGTATTGTTAGAATAAATTTATTTACACATTTCAATGGTATAGATATTTATGATAAAATATAGAAAGTAGGTTCGTTTAGACGTCTGACTAAATTTAGTACAGTCATGATTGATATAAGGTAGCGTGATATGGTAAGCAAAGCGGGCAGCGACGCGGAAGAGCGGGTAACTCGCTCGTCAGACATTACGCTAGACGCGACAACTACACGCCGTCCGCTTGATCCGTCACTTCTTGTTTCATCGGCAGCTGATACGCTGCTAACTTCAGGTGGAACGCAATTTGGTACTTTTTCCTACAGAAAAGAAATTTTAAAAATGTATTATATTTGTATCATGTTTTCTTATTAATTATGTAAAACAGCATAAACTAAACAGCCTTAAATCTTGAGTGTTTATATAGAAGTGCTATTAATTTCCAAAGATACTGTATACCTACTCAAGGAAAACAAGTTATGTTTGTGCAAAAGCAATGTTAGCTGATCCCGTATCATTCAGACTAAAGTAAAAATAATGAAAGTTTGTTCAAATTTATTCAACGGAAAAATCCGTCACATAAATAATGACCTCACTATTTTTCTAATATCTTGAAATATATTAATACAAGTACTAAAAAACTGTTGCGAAGGCAATAGTTAACTTCTGTCCTAATGATGAATATCGATACCATAATGTCAAGTGTAAACAAGCACCATATAGGAAAAGGTTTTCCATTTTCGACTACATACTGGCTTAACATCAGCTACGACAGTGATCAGAATCCTCCATAAAAATTAGCCAGGTTTGGGTTTGCGTGTGAATTTATACACAGAAAAGTGTACCGACTTTTTCAGGGTTTACCACACACCCTATTGTTTAGAAACCTAGAAAACTGTTAGATAAAACCAATATCACTTACATTGACTGGCTGTGTGATGTTAACTTTTTCTTGGCACCGCCGTGATTGATGAGCAATACACGCAGCGTATGCAATAGCGTGTGGTATGTAGCTCTGCTCCACCACGCCAGCGAATAATATCGTTGCCATTGGACCTAAGAAATCAAGCAGCTATTGGCAGCATTTACAGAAATTATTATGTTTTTATAATTTAAGATAGACGTTTGCTAGCGGTTTCATTCACAAAAGTTGCAGATTTGTTTTCTATTGGAAGTATGTCATTTTCTTATTCCGGAAATATACACAGCTTACGCAGTTTTCAGACTCAATTTGCTTAGTGTGACAATTAATAACCTTGAAGGAAAATTATTTTTGAAGTGAAACTTCTCTATAGATTAGGATTTTTCCATCCCGAAAAAGCTTTACGGCCGCGTGGAGGGGCGGCATAATTTAGAGTAGACGTGGTGAGAAGCGGCATAATTTTCGAGTAGACTAGATGTTTTTTTTGGTTCCGGATCGAATTCAGTTTTTTTGTTTGATAAAATAAAATATGTTTAAATAAAAAATGCATTCTTTAAATGTACCTAACCAAATCATAATTTTCAGTAAACTTGCGAAAAATTTAAACGTGTGCTGGGACACTTAGTGGTGTCAAACTTCAACGGACAAGTGGAAAAAGGAATTGCAATGGACAAGTGGAAAAACGAATGGCAACGGATAAGTGGATAAACGAATCACAACGGACAACTGAAAAAACGAATGGCAACGGACAAGTGGCAAAACGAATCGCAACAAAATGTTAACTTGTTAATGTACTTGTCCAATTTGAAAACGTGCCCGTAAAACTTCAAGTTAACATTTTGTTACGGACAATACGGACAGACCTGCTACCTCGAGGCGATGTTCAAGGCCTTAACGCCGAGCATCAAAAAGACTAACATCACTAATTAGCCTTCTGGCTATCTTCAGAATACTTGCATATCAAAATTACTGACGTATGAAACCCGCTTCTACCTTGGACAAGCGCGTAGGTACACTGTCTATTTTTCTAAAAATATATTTCTAATTTAGAAAACATAAATTACCCTTTACAAATACAAATCAAATTACGTGCCATTCAATTTACTCCTAAGGCTGTGAAGAAGTATTAGTAAGAAATAAATATACAAAATCAATTTCACTTATTATTAATATAGATTACAGAATTACCTAAAGCATATATTGGTACATCTTCTCCACCATGAGTAGCCCATTGCCTCGGGACGGCTGCGGCGTGAACAGCATCAGCTGGCGTGGTTGTGGAACTACTAGTGTTTAGTGGCAGCGCTCTTGGTTCCGAATGACCAGGTCCCGTTCCATACAGCAAAGTTGTGTAACGTAACCCATCGATATCCGACGGTACTGTGTCCGCACCTTTATTAAAATAAAGAAGTGATATTAGAGCCCATCACCAAGTTGAGTTATATATTTTAGATTCCATTATTGTTATGTTTTAACAAGTTTATCTACTGACAGAATAATAATGAGGGTACTTTGTGTCTATTACCCTACGATTCATCTCATCATCATCGCTCAAATATAAAAGCGTGCGGACGGAACGATGAGACAACATTTGCATTCCAATTTTGATCAGGTGCAGATTTCGGCTTTAGTCCAATGCACGTGTCGTATTAACGCTCTAGATTGGCTTATTATCATGCGATAAGTGAGACTTAATTAAATCAGCTATTATGTTTTTATTTCTAGAGAAAAATATTTTTTTAAATAAATCTATTTCTTTAATACTGAATTTCAAAACATGCATGTATTTAATTTTTATTATTTTGATAAATGTCAAATTTTGTTATTTTACTGTTTAATAATAATTTATTTTAAACTGAACAATTGTACGTGCGCCGTTTTACCAGTTACCAACATTTTATCTCTACACTTCATTCAATAGTTGTCTGAAAGAAATCGTCATCAGCGATGATATGCCATTTCTATTTGGATAATTATTTTTTGTTTTTCCTATATGTTTTTGTACCTTACCTTACCTCACCTTTTGTAGTAATACAGTAAATAAATGTAGATACAATTTATGTCTATTTTAAATGTATATTTTTTGTCGTTTGTGATAACAGTAGAATTTTATTAAAAATATTAAGGAGTTTTTTTTTTAAATTTATACTTATATTTCATTTAAGTCTATTTAGAATGAATATCGTCTCCGAAGTGTACCTTTAAGTAAAAGTATATAAAAGGATCCTTGATTTACAACCCATATAAATGAGCACCTACCTAAGACGGGATGTCCTCTAGGCGTAGCTTGACCGCCGAACGTCATTACATGCCCGTGATCGGCAGTAACGACAATCAAGGTCTCCGCCGGATTGACCCTCTCTAAAGCCGCCAGCAAAGCAGTTTCTAACTCCAAAGTCTCGTCAAGAGCTCTATACGGGTTGTTGTAATGATGAGCGTGATCTATTCGTCCCCCTAACAAATGAATTATGTATAAAATTAGTGCGGTTACATCACGTCAACGTACGTTGGAATATGTAACAGCGTAATAACATTTATATTCAACTTATGAATATAACATGAGGAGATTTCTCTTTGTGAACCGAAGTATTTCTCAAAGGGAAGAAATTAGCATCGCTTGAAAAACTGGGGACATCCAGTGGGTGAAAGTTATAAATTATTGGTAAAAGTATTAAATGTCCTGTTAAAAATTCATGGGATACCAACCTTCAATGAGGAGAAAGAATCCTTTGTCGTTCTTGGATAATATGGACAGTGCGGCGCGAGTCATATCGGCTAAGGACGGGTCATCTGCTTTGGTAGCGGCACCAGCTTCTGTGCCTTCTTCCGTTCCCACTATACCTCGTTCCGCATTGAATTCCATATGTGAATATTCAAACAGACCTGCGAATATTTTATATGTGTAACTTCTTTTTTAAGGTTCTAATAACTAAATGCAATGAGCAACCATAATTATCTCACATCATTGATTACGTACCACAGTTGATAAATTATCTAAAACTTCTTATATCTAAATATAATTATGGAGTAAGCATGCCTACATAATTAATTATCACGTCATAAACATAAATGTTGAGAAAATATTTTTCAATACTGATAGTGAGACCGGCCTGTAATAGAATTTAGACAAATAAATAAGATATAAAACGTACATAAGTATGCATTTCCTCCTTAGACCATTCAACCAAAATGGTGCGCTGGTATAACGGCTGGGTGACGAATGTCAAAGCTGTCTTGTAATAGTTATAACTTAATTTTTTATAATATAAACTAAGTTTGTTTTTGAAATAAATAAATTTTAACTAATTATTAATTTAATAAACTTAAATACTTCTAATATACGTACTGAATTTTACAAAGGAACCGCCAACGCATGAACCAGACTCGCACATTGTCGCTTCTTTAGCTTAATGCACATTAACATAACAATATGCATTTTCGAGACTTTATAAATAATTATGGTTTGCACTTATAAAAGCAAACATATTTTATTTTAAATGTTGAATTATGAAAATCTAAAGATAGCGTAAGAACATAAAACTCTTAACACAGTAAAATTGCAAGCCTACAGAAGAGCTCTCTCTCAAAGCTCGTATTTATTTTATATTATGAATGAAAAATGTGCTTTATGTTAAGTAGGGTCGGATTAAAAGGATTCAAACAGAATTACCAAACCAACACCGCCCCGATGACGAAGTAAGCTCGGAGAAGTCAGGGTTAACCTAAATACTCATTTTATTAAATAGAGCCCTGGTTAAAATTAGTATTTAATATTATAAAGGAAGTCTTGTAAAATGTTTGTTATTAGTAAAACTACAAGGTATTAAAACTAATACCTATGATATAAAGTGACTATTGTTTACTCTAACAAATGGCTTAAATAATAGCTTATTTATTATGAAGTTTGATATCTTAAAATAATTAATAGTTGAGAGAGAGAGAGAATTGTTTGTTATATCATGGAAGAATAATACAAGAAATGGCATTTGTCCAGTACAAAGCATTATCTGAGTAGCACAATAGAACAGTTTTGAATGAATGAATTTGATGCATTCTGCTAAATACATTTTTCTCACTGTAGGTTTTTTTATCGCTGGAGTACAGAAGGCCGGCGGACGGCCCACCTGATGAAAGCTACCGTCGCCTATGGACGTTTGCAACACTAAATATGTAATTAACGCGCTGCCGGCCTCGAAGAAATTTTATGAAACTCTTTTTGACACCCCCATATTGTAACGCTGTGGGAAAACCACGGCTGGGAGCTCATTCCGAATCCCCACGGTGCGCAAACGCTACGCGGTACATTGTTTGCTACTATTACATTAATTCTTCGAAAAGTAATTATAATATAGTTAAATCCTTTAAAAAAGAGCTTGAGAAAGACAAATATAGACCAAAAGAGTTGTTAGCTGAACGTGTTGTTGGGGAGTTTCTAGCCACTTCTTCATATTAAACAGTGATAACATATTGCGCAGCAGTGTACGTAAAATAGGAACTATAGTAGAATTATTTTCTCCGTGCAGTTTGAGTCATAAATCAAACTTGGCCTCAGCCCGGCTAGGGCGGCGAGCATGTTGCGCGGGCGCAACGCCATTAACGATAAAAACTCATTCTTATCAAATAAAGATTATCATTCTTATAAAAATCATTATTATCTTTTTTGCTGTTAATTTTAAACTTAGATATAAGTATTTATATTTATTTTTAATATAACTTGTTACATTCTAAACTTTTGTACGTATAGTTTTTTAATACATAGATACCTAATTAATAATTAATTTTAAATCGTTATTATTCTTATTTTAATAAATTACGTTGTTTTATCTATTTTTTTCTTTCATTTATATCACTAACCCACAAAATGACAAAACTAAATACACTATCGAAACGCTTATCGACAACAATAATGCGTATCACTATGCCTGCCCATAAGGCCCGTGAGTGGAAGAGAGAGCGAAATACTAGCTTCACTGCTCCGATTATTTATGACCCAAACTGCACGGAGAAAATAATTCTACATACTATAGGCTTGATTTTTAACACGCTTTTATTAGCTTCACCTGTATGTATGTATGTTTGTAACCGACCCCTTTGAGCTCGATTTTGTCCTACTTTGAACGATCAAATTTAATTCAACCTTTGCACACCTGTCAAAGGTCGATGACAATGCAATAATATAGTACCATGGAGCTGATCTGATGATGGAGTGGGAAGGTGGCCATAGGAACTCCTGTACTAAACAACATAGACCCGTCGTGTTTGGGCTCGTATGTTTATATCGCGTGACAGTGCAATAATATGGTACAATAGAGCTGATCTGATGATGGAGTCGGAAGGTGGCCATAGGAACTCCTGTACTAAACAAGATAGACCCGTCGTGTTTGGGCTCGTTTTACTTGTCTTGGCTAGCACTCTGCTGCTACATGATATGCAGGATCTCAAAAGCTTGTATTTAAAAACTTAAAAAAAAAGAACTATAAAATGAAAAATAAATAATAGTTTAAAAAAAACTAAAAAAAACACGCTTTCATAAAAAATCCAACAAAAAAACAGAAAATAAAATTTAATAAATTTGGTTTCTGATGAATGGGCTCTTACCGTGGAGTGCAAAAAAGAAATAATTAATCAATTTGATTAAGTATAGTGTAAAAAAAATGAATGTACATTATTGTAAAAAAGCGTGGGGTGTATTACAATATCTTAAAAAGCGCTTTGAATACACCCCACGCTTTTTTACAATAATGTACATTCATTTTTTTTTATACCGTACTTAATCAAATTGATTAATTATTTCTTTTTTGCACTCCACGGTAAGACCCCATTCATCAGAAATCAAATTTATTAACTTTTATTTTAACTGTTTTTTAGTTGGATTTTTTATGAAAGCGTTTTTTTTTAGTTTTTTTTAACTATTATTTTTTACTTATATGTATGACCTTCAGAAAATATTCTACAGTTGAACTTAGTTTGAATAAAAGCTTTGAATTTCAATAAAATACATAGTATTTTCTAAGTTTATGCAACTGGTACACACTGTACACATAACGAAACAACATTTTAACGGTTTTAAGTGCGGTGTTTATTCTGGGAACGTCGAAATAAAATACCGCGCTTAAAACTTTTAAAAGATAGTTTTATTTCTTTAAAATGCAGGTAATATTTTATATTAGGTGATAATAATTTCAAATGTTCTCTGCATTTATCTACACAATTATATCACACAAATATTTAGTCAGGTTGGTACAAGTCAATACAAGAAACCATAGATGTCTTCGCTTTTCTTTTTGTCGTTTAATTACTTATATTTTGAGAACAACAAGTTTCTTTTCAATCTTAGACTATAATATAAAGTCAAAAAGCAAAAAGAGGATGAATTTTATCGACATGTACTTACTCGTATATATTATTCATAAAGCTTTTTAGCATTACTTGTATACTAGGCGTATAGAATTGTTTGAAATCCGAAACTTATCCCGAAGTAATGAACTGTGATAGTATTAGAGGTCACTTTACTAACCCTCAAATGTAGTATCGTACTCTCTGTTACACTGTAAGTAGGATGAGTAAAGTTATCTTGATCTTTATAGTCCCTCGAGATTGTAACTAAACGAGGCCGCTCTAAAAAGCGGTTTCGTCGTCATAAAACCTCAGATGGATAGCGTCTCTTACAAGGGTCAAGTTATAATAATAATTTACTGCAGGCCATTATCGCCATTATGTCAAGACGTTAATGTCTGTATTCGTGTGAGATGCTAAATATACCTAAAAATAATCTCAGCTAGATTAGATTTCATATTTAGTATCAACCATGTTATTTATGAATGGTCGTATTGTATAATTTTCTTATATCAGTAATTTAGTGGAGGTGTTATTGTGATTTTATAAGGAACTTACGATAGCATACAGAGAATTTAAAAGACGATTACTATTATATTAAGTATTTCAAATTTGTTGTGGATGTTATTATCTGATTGTACAAAATTTTATGTTTTTGTTACGTTACACCCCGTATAGATATCTTGTTCTAACTAGCACAGAAATACGCGCGAACGATTGCACTCAGTGTGTGCAAATGACGGCGACGGTAACATCTCAGCGCGTGCGTCTATAAACGAAAATTAAAAACATAGGTAAGTTATCTAAAATTTTGAATTTTTTAAAGTGTTATCATTAGTTTTAGCTGTGTGATATCATATACAATTGTATTTTTCAAGAAGTAATACATATTTAACCTTCTGAAACGAAATTTATTGTTGCTGTGAGTGTAAAGAAGACCTGTTAGTTATTACAATTTCAAACATTGTACCTGAGGGGTAGGTACAAGCGGACGGGGTAATTTCGGCTATCCGGTCTCACCCCGATCAATTTATATGTAGGTATTTTGGCCATTTGTTTTATTTCTCTTGTTAATTAGCTATTATTTTTTCAACTTTTACAGAGTGCGAGCGTCAACTTGCCACGAATATATCTGAGATAGTCAAATAGGCTGAAATGGTTGGAGTCCGACATGCTTTTAGCCATAAATTTGGTGCTTGAAGGCAGAATGGGATATATTTTAGCGTCACACTAATATAATGTAGTCCTTTAGGAGATCGTGTAAAGAAAATCAAAGGCGGAAAATCGAAAGACGAAGTGTTTCGAAAACTACAGTCGAACTAAGTCCACAGATGAATGGTACCAATATACTGCTTGTCTTAAATGGGCTCATGAAAGTTGCATTGGTTGTTCTAAGCAAGAATGATTATTTTTTGTATGCAAAAACTGCGAATAATTTAAATATTTGGTCTTATTATTATATCCGTATTCACCCTTTAATATAAAATGCCTATCCGGTTTGACCCATAGATATGGGGTGAATTCGGATTTATATTTTTTGATGAAAATTGTTCTAGTTTGTCGTTATTAAAATTGATCTCAAATATTTTGATACCAAAGTTATGCCTAAGGTGTACTTAAATATTAATGACATTAAATATTTCAATAAACAATATAGTCATTGAATTATTAAGTCTTTATCTTAACTATCCGGTGTCCCCCCACCTTCCCCTAATACATTATAGCTAAAGTAGTACAGTGAAGGAAACTTAACTTATATTGTTTACTTATAATCCCTTAAGACTATAAGTAGAATACTTACCTAGGTCATCGAAGTCGAAGTTAAGGGATAAGGTTCCTAGAAGGCTGGCTACGTTACTTCGCTAGATCGCTATACTTATCCATTGTCCGCAGTAGAAACCAGCCTCCCGAAGAGTCAATAAGTCGTTGTGAAATATCTTTTATCTTTTTAATACACTTTTATTAGCTTAATACGTATGTTAGTATGTAACGGAACATGATTTTGACCCCCTTCAAAACGTCGGATTAACTCTAAATTTGGCATACTTATTAAGGGCCGATGACAATTCAATATTTTAAACAGTTTGATCCGTTATCCTTACTAGGATAATCAGGATTAGCGATTTTTTGTTATCCCGAGACCCGGAGTGTCTGCGTCAAGACCAAGAAGGGAAACTACCAGGCGCGCCGATCACCTATTTCTCGGATAAATCACCGACTGATTCAGATGAAATTTTCGGAGAGGGAACCTGAGAACCGCAGGCTATCTCATCCGAGAGAGGCAGCAGGCGCCTGAATTCCTCATTTCTCGGATAAGTTACCGACTTAGAATAAACATCAATGACGACTCAATTTTATTGAAAATCATTGATTTTCATAGTAGGATATCGAAAATATTTTGTACTATAGTTCTTCAATTCGCTTTATCGAGTATATATTCAGCCAATATATACTTAAATTCACTTTAGTAGTAAATTGATGTGATGAAAAAAAAATAGTTTAAAATTACGCTTTTATAGAAAATTCAACTAAAAAATGAAAAATAAATAATAGTTTTTTAAAAAAACTAATAAAATACGCTTTCACTTTCACACTATTTTTAATTCAAATTTATTAAAATTTGAATTAAAAATAGTGTACGAAAAAATGAATTAATTGTAAAAAAAGTGTGGGGTGCTTTTCAGGGTATTATCCAAATAACCCTTCTACTCATATTTGTTCATAAAATATTTATAACTATTGATACCATGCACCCCACGCTTTTTTAAAATAAAATCATTTTTTATTACACTATTTTTAATTCAAATTTATCAAAATTTATTTTCTATTATTTAGTTGGATTTTCTATAAAAGCGTATTTTGTTAGTTTTTTTTTTAAACTATCATTTATTGTTACTATGGTTAATAAACATGATAAAGAACAAAAGTAACTAAAAACAGATATAAATGTTTTCTGTAATAATTTATTGTTGTTAATACTTATTTGTGTTTTAAATAATTATGAAGATGATGCCAAGAAAAAGCAGTTTACGTTTTACTCTACACCGACTAAAATAGGAACCATTATAATCTAAAATAAACCATTATAATCTAAAGGAAATAGAATCTAAAATAGGAACCATTATTATAAAACTTCTCAAAATTTTTCTTTCCCTAAATATTATTTTACGTATTAGGTAGTATTTTCAAACTATGAGTAAAATTAATAGAGCGCAGTACGTGTGTTTCAGAACCGTAACATAATTTAGATGTGAGTAGGGAATCCTATTTCCTAAAGTCACCTTTAGCTGAATTGATTACAAAGTTAAATCGAGCGGCTAACAATAGATTACTAGATCTATTGAATTTAGAGTGGCAGTGGACAAATTTGCATGGAATCGTTTGAAACAATTCCCACATTTTCCAACCGTTTTAGAAACGGTTAAGTGTGAGCTGATTTCAGTAAATAATAACGCTTTAAGGCGTAAAACGCATATCTAATCTGTAGCAATGTATGTACAATTATGTAATTTAGATTCCGTGCGGAATCAGTGTCGTGTGCTTCTATAGAAATCCATACATTGATGATTTTACGAGAAAAATTAGCGCCAAAAAATTCATAGTGTACGTACGCTAGGCTTAAATCGACTCAAAGCAGTGTTTCAACCCTAATTTGCTATGTTTTTGGGCAAAGAGCCAAAAATACGGTCGGTATGTCTTTGATATGACATCAGTAGTAACTATTAATAGTCCACTTATTCAATACTTCTCGCACAATAATTAGCCACTCTAGAGCGTTACTACGACATGTGCAAAATCGGAGTGGGAATGTTGTCTCGTCGTTCCGTGCCTTGAGCGATACCGGAACGAGCTGAGTAGTGGGATATTGGATACAAATTAACCTCTATTATTTTTATGTTAGCAAGTTTATTTACCGATAGTAAAATAATAGAATAGTACAATAATTAAACTCGATGTTCCAGTTTGTAGTGCCAAAGGTACTACCTATACCAGAAGGTAGACAGGAAATATAATAAAATTACCAGAGATAAATACGATTAAATAAACCAGATGGCTTTGACGACATCTGTCGGAAGAATGTTTTATCCGTACACGAACGGAGTAAGAATTTGAAATTTAAAATCTTCAAAATGTAGTAATGTGGGAGCAAGAGAGCGAACTCCGTTTAGGTAGTCCCATAAATAATAAAACGTCAAAAAGCGTGTCAATGCAAGAATGACCAGCGTTATTATGACGCCTCTTACGACAGGAGGCGCCCGGCAGGAATATACCCGCCACTTTGTCCACGTTTGACTTGAAATTCCCGCGAGGTTCCCGGGACACAAAGTACTGCAGCCTTTAAAAAATAATGTAAGCAATCGTTTTAGTGAAAACTGTGTAAACTGCTCCCGGGAAAATTCCCACACTCATTTTATTACATACATTTTGCTATTGATTAATAAAAAAATCGCATTGGAATTGGTTTTTTTTTCGATTTGGCCATTTAAAATCATTATCATTCCCAGTAAAATACTCACAGGATTCCCAGGATTAAAAGTAGCGCAGATTTTAAGTGTAAGAATTAGCTGTCGATCAGCATAAACCGCATCGAAATCGGGCCCGTAGTTTTTACGTGACACCCGAACAAACACACAAGAAATATTAAAAATATATTTATATACTCTATTCCAGTTGTATTTTAAAATAGCTTCTGTGTGCAGACACGGCATTAATAGAATTTTATAATATTATACATAAATAGTTAATAAGATCACCAAAAAATGCTGTATAAGCATAAATCTTTAACAAACCCAACCTGAAATTTGCACGAAAGGGCCTGCCTTCTTTAATATTCCGCTCATTTCATGCGATGGTTTCGGAAATTGTGTAAAAACAGATTTGTAAACTCTAAAAGCATTTAGGGCGTTTTAATGCGTAACGCGTAAATTGGGTAAATATAAAAGTGCTATAGTTAGTTATTTCGGTACGTGTAAGTCCTGCTAGCTTAGTGGCACGACTCATATAATATATGTGTTCTAGTTCTGATCAGAAAGCATGCATCGCTTAGGCAGTTTTTCAAACTAATGTAGAATAAAATAGAACGGAACGGATCGAAATGGAATGGAATAAAATATTCTTTATTACACACAATTTGCGGTCTTATCACTAATATAGATTACTTCCAGACATTTCCAGAGAACCTTTTGGAGATAATTTTCCATATAATATGTATAATAGTGGGTCGGTACTGAGTACACACATATTGCTCATATTTTTATAATTACCAAGTACGGTGAAGGGAAACATTATGATATAACCTGAACATATATATAACAAATGTGTGAAACCCACCTCGGACATACGTGGCGGTAATCCCATCCGTTCTTTTAAAAATAAACCTAAGATTGAGGCGCTTATCGCCAGATATATATATATATATATATATATATATATATATATATATATATATATATATACTTAATTGAGCACGTCAAGACGTTTTCTTTCATAATCAGTACTTTCAATTATCAATACGTTACCTCGTAGTCATTTTAAAAGTACGCACACAATTACCTAAGTCGCATACATTCCCGGCCACGATTGGAATCCATGTTATTAGAATGAAACTCGGGTGCTTTAGCCACTTAGCTACCACAACTACCAGTGCTGGAGATCCATCGACCCATTCTAATCAAGCTTGGTGAGTATGGCAATGTTATAATTTTACTGAACTATCTTTAATGCTACATTTTTTCATACATAATGATGTGTATAAAGTAAGATTCAATGTGTGTTCAGTCTATAACTAACAGCCACCAATATTTGTTAAGTCGCTATATAACTTTATCCCAAAAATGATTGAAAATTCCTTATACCATTATAAATATTAATGAAACGTTTCTATATAACGCAGATTATCGGAATTCCGCCTGAAATATTGTAAACGATCGAGACGATACATTTCCGCTATCGAAAAAGCTGGGGTGTGTATTGTTACACATTCTGCGAAGCATCTGTTTGGCTGCATAAAACGCGCTGTTTTAGCTATGATGGGATCTATTTAATTATTTACCTAGTATTATGCAAGAAAAATATTAGGAATACACTGGTCAACAATGCTTTTGTTGACTATGATTTTAAAATACTTTCGATTAATTTTACACCAACTATTAATTAATGTGTTTAATGTTAGTATGTTTCTATGTTACCACAAACGTCTTGGGAGAAAGTTGTCTTTGTAAAGATCAGCAGTAATCTACCTCCATGTGACAGTCTCATTTACCTTGATACCTTTCCTCCGTCACATTTAGTTCCTTGTGAAAGCACTCTCCCTGTTTCACACTAATATTTCCTAGATTATCAGAAAATCTAAGTCAGGTTAACGTAGAAAACTGTGACTTTATATTTATATTATATTCAAATTCGCTCTAAAAATCATAAAAACCAGAGCGAATTCAGTACTTTCATGAATATGTTACGGGCAATTTGGTTAACCGGGCAGTATTAATATGTACCGATTATTATGAATAATGACCAAAAGCGTCGGTCAATTTGACGAATTTATTACTTTGGCCGGCCGATATTAATAATGCACAACGGCCCGTGGTTCTTTTAAAAAATCATGGTTTGAGTTAACTTGAAATTATCACTTAGACCGGGCAGTATGAATACTTCCCTACTTCTATACGGGCAATGTGATAAATTCGGTTACCTTTCCATAAGTATTATGTAAGTTGAATTAATTTAAGGATGTGTCATAATTATATGACACATATATTATGAACAGACCCGATTTTTTTCTAAAAGGCTGGTTATTTTTTTATAACCACCCAAAATTCACTTTATATCTCAAATAATAAATAAAAGGGCCATATAACTATACCCTAACCTCATTTAATATATTTTTTAATAAACAAAAAAACTACAGTTCATCTCCGTTTGCCCATTGCCCAAGATAAGGTGGATAAGGAAAAATAATTAATCATGTAGTTTTATATATATTGCCCATTTGACACGGGCACTATATATATCGGTCATTATTCATAGTAACTGCATTTATCGAATTGACCGTAACAAATATAATTCACAAACTGTGTACTTGAAAACATAAAAAACTGCGGAGGATATCCAGGACAATGTTTTATTTTATTATATAATTTTATGATTAATTTTATTTATTAGTTTTGTAATACAGTACTTATAATTAGTTTCCTAGTACAGTATATTAGTAGTAATTAAGTATTAAGAGTTATAATTGGAATTATCGGCGATTTAGACTATACTACCCATAATACTACGACTACTGTATTGCAATATTTTCGACACTTTAAATAGACACGTGATTTTGTTACAACTGTAATACAACAAACAATGAAAACACATTCTATTGTATGATTTGCAATGGGTTACAACTTTGCAATCGCGTGGAACAATGGGAATTTGCGCCAAGCTGACCTTTCACAGTTACAAACGAACCTTCGATTTCAATTCACTTATTGAAATGCATAGCCGGGTGCATAGCGAGCATGTTTGCATAGCGCTTAAAATTGAATTTAGGGTTCAAACGGTTTTGAATTGGAACGCTTTACACCAGAGGACTTTGCTTTTGTTACTAGTGATTACAATAAATTTAATAGGTGTAATTTTTTATGTAGTTTTGTTATTTTTTAAGGTAACTATAACAATAGTAAATATTATAATAAATAATAAGTATGTCTATACCGATATTATAAAGAGGTAAAATGTGTGAGTTTATTTGCAGGCAGTTCCAAGAACCATAAACGTCTCCACTCAGCTGAGATGAGTATGTTGAGAGGGATGTGTGGTGTTACAAGAATGGATAAGGTGAGAAATTAGTACATAAGGGGATCTTTGAAAGTTGCAGCCGTGACTGTAAAATTGAGAGGAAGAAGACTGAGTTGGTATGGGCATATAATGAGGAGAGGTGAAAGTCACGTGACAAGAAGAATGTTAAGCTACAAGATGGATGTACAAATGTAAAGGTAGACCAAAAACGAGATGGATGGATTGTGTGAAAGATGATTAATAATTTGTGATGTGACAGAAGATGTATGTCAGAAGAGTGTGGAAGGAAAAGACATATTGTGCCGATCCCAATTGATTGGGATATGGTGTAATAAAAGAGAGATTTGCAGGAAGTAATTAATCTCTTGAACCACTGGACTGATTTTGAAAAATTCTTCCACCGGTAGAAAGCTACATTATTCCTAAGTGCCACAGATCATATTTGGATTAATAATATTTTTTAATGACACCCAGCGAAGTGGGCACGGATCAGCTCGTATTTCATAAATTTATAGGTAGATAGATAGATAGACAGATAACACTTTATTGCTCACCAAAAAACAAGTACAAAAACAAAATGCATAATTACAATACTTCTTGGCAAAACAACAGGCGGCCTTATCGCTAAAAGCGATCTCTTCCAGGCAACCTAGCTTAAAAGAAATTCTTAACTAATCTGGCGATGTAGGTGGAGCAGAAAAATATAGGACTGTACAATTTAAATATACATACTTACAACATTTTATAAATTTAATACATATATAAATATAATAGTAATATATATACGTATATACAAAACAATCTAGATAAATATATTTGTTAACATTATATGTGACAAGCACTTTATATTAATTAACAATATTACAATAGATAAATAAGTAAATGTATTACCTATATATTAGACATATTTATTTAAAGACAGATAGTGCTTTCGAAGGGAGTTCCGAAAAGTAGATAATGTTTTGGCCTCTCTGACAGTAAGAGGCAACGCATTCCAGAGTTTGACAGCCTGCACTGTAAAAGAGTTACCGTAAAAGGATGAAGTGTGTGCAGGCAGGTAGGTATGTACTGTATAGATATTTTATTTAGAATTTAGTTTAAGTATGTATACATAATAAAACTACGTTTTAAAGCTTAAAGCGCGGTAATTTGTTAGATTTTTATTATTCCGACGTTTCAGCCATTTTCAGTAGCCGGATCACGGAAAACAAAGATGTCAAGGGTCAATGAGTATTGTTTAAAGTGTTTGTTTTAATCTACCACCAACTTGTTTCTTTTCATTATTTATGGCTGATTGATTGATTGATCTGATTTTCTGCGCCACCTGTATCTCCGATCTAGACATTGAGACCAAGGTCCGTCTAGATCACTTTACCCCCATTTGCTTTTACCAAAAAAGTCTGTTTTCATAACACTTGTATTAACTTATTAAGCATATTATTATCTACTAAGCATTATAACTTCATATACGGACACAACAAATTATATTTGAAAAATCGTTCTTTATTCATTTCTAAATACAAATACTGCACAAATCTACCTTTTAACAGATATATGTATATAGAATTATGAGAAAAAAAATAGTTTTCTAAGATACCACTCGTTTTTCGTAAAATTTGAGTAAAAATATACTTACAGGATCGCAAGGAAATTTTAGGTCGCATAAAATGAAAACTAAATAGATAAAAAACTATAATTGAGTTGAATTGAAATTGAGTGAAACTGCGAGGAATTGTTTTAGTAATTTAACATTGAATTAAAATATATGTATCTTACCTAGTACGTAGTCCACAGTTCTAGGATCCAACTTGGTCAACTGATCTCTGGAATATAAGTATTGTGCTCTCAACCGCCGTCTCTTCTTTTCTCTTGCCCAGTCTTCTGCAAGATTCCTACCGTCTAATCTTCTCCCCTCACGATTCGGATGTTCAGGGTCGGTTGTGACTGTTGGTAAAAAATGCCTTCTTCCACCTCCCATTACAACCTAATTGAATAAAAAAAGTACAGTCATAATATAATGAAATTCAAGGGGTCTTAATATTTTACGAGGGTCTTCTAATGTAAATTGAATAATGTTTTTGCAGGAAACTGCGCAGTACAGATCAACCTTCAAATACCCTTCAGAAACTCCGATATACGTAGGTACCGGAAAAATTAAAGGATAATCTCTGATTAAAAATAGATTTTTATTTAGTTTATCTCATAAAAAAATCTCTAAAAATAGTCTCTAAATTACTGCAGTAATCTTACAAACGTTTGGTAGCTTTTGACAGGAAATAATAAATGGCATTCATATGACAATTGTTGTAAGAGTTGTAATTCTTACAATAGTTATATCAGTCAGATCAACTTTATGCCGAAAGGGTTCCCAAAGGTATCATACATTCTGTATTATGACGCAATAAAAATAGTTTTTTACTTTCCGTGGTCACACTTTATGACGCAATGATGAAAAAGTCTTATTCGATATGAGTTTTGATAAAGTTTATGTCTCAGGTCTGAATTGTTCAATGTGAGAAAATATAGGTTGTAATATTGAGCATATACCGCCATTTTGTCGTAAGCGACATTTGGATCTTAGAATATTTTTTGTTGCAAAAGATAAATGTTAAAATATTATTTTGTTTTAAGACTTTTATTTTTAGTTCGGTTAGACCCTACCGAATCGAAAACTGAAAGTCTGAAAACATAATAATAATTTAAAATACCTTTTGCAACAAAACGTATACTTGGGTCCAATTATCACTTGCGATGAAATAGCAATAAAGGCGGTATTTTGTGACAATTTTCACGTAGTTTGAATATTTTTGTACCAACTGTGATATTGAGTTTTGAATACCTCGGCATGTGGGTGACAATATCTCGTGGTAGAATTTTTTATTTCTTTTCAACGAAAATCGCTATTTTACTCGTACCTACATTAATTGAGGTTTGTTCTGAATGTTGTTTACCTTTCAAGGGAAGTTTTTTAATAAAACGTTCTTTAAATTAATTAATTTAAAACATTTCAGTCTTCATATCTAACATTAGATGATTCTTAAGTAGTATAATGCGCGATTTCTGAGGTACTTTTAACTGTAGTTTACGAGTATCTGTATCTGTATATGTAAAATTGCGTTTTTGAACATACCATCGTCCGATAGTTAAACTAGGTTCAACTTAACTGACCAATATTAGGCGTTTATCTATTCCATATCTTTTGATAAATTTGTGTTTTGTTGTTGACGTTTATGTTTGATGTAAATAGATATTCCTTCTTAAATAGATTCATCTAGTGGAGAGTTTTGGTACTAGTTGTAGGTTAACAGTTAATCTAAGTTTATCTATTAAATAACTTTATGGAATCAATTGTTATTGAACTCATAACTGGTACCTAACCTCAGAAACCAGGCATAAGTCATTTAAACATAATTAAATGATTTCATTGCAAAAATCGAATAAGTGTACCAAAATCATTTTATAAGTAAAAACGCATGCATTCACGTGAAACCGACCATGAAAATTTGAATTCATTTGAAAATTCAGTGCTTTATTTATTTTAATATGCTCATTTAAACCTGAATAATGAATGACTTTCGAAGGAATAATAACTGTATGGTTTGTTCAAATCTTCAAAAACCCATATCTTTTGAACCAGGCTTTCCGTGGTATAGATATTTGGCATCTGTATCGAGGGTATGTACAGGTATAACATATTCCAATATAACTGAAATCGCAAACTTCAACCTATTTTACTCTGTCGGTTTCACGTGAAGTGCCCTCTATATCAGTTTAATGAAGTAAAATAAAATAACGACGTTCATAAGATGTGATAATTATGACTAAATTAATCTTGTTAATTTAGTCATAATTATAAAATATATTTTTTTAATAGAGGTTGCAATTTTAATATTTAATAAAGTATAAGCTCCTAGAGCCAAGTAAGGCCAAGCACAAATCTGTGCAGGAGATGATGGAGAATTTTAAATTTATTAATTCATATTATTTCTTACTTATAAAACCGAAATAAGGTATATAATGTTACGAGCTACAGGACTCGAATTAAAATAAATTCCGTTGGAATTACTATAGAGTTTATTAGAACTGTACAAACACGTATAAAATAAATACAAAAAAACTGGATGCAACCAGTTCACACTGCACGATTCAATGCAATTCAACACGCGCAAAGTCCGTCACTATATCGCTAATCGAGAGTACTACAAATGTCTTACTCGTCTCGTAGTCGTCGCCTGACTGCCCCACCCCTCCGTTGGGGCATTGTTTTATACTAACTATGCAGTAAAAAAAAATAGTAAAAAGTTTCGCAGATCCGCCTAATAGTATAGCAGCGCAGCGGTCGTGTGTCAGTAAAAATTAAGAGAATGTTTAACTCCACGTTGATTTTCAAACCCTTTCATTAAATCAGTGTGGCGTAATATCAAAAAGAGCGACGGAACCATTGACTCAAACACGCCCATCTACTATACCTGATTAATAAATGTGTTTGAACTTACGTTTATACTCCTCCCTGGTTCATTTTCGATCAATTGCATTGCTATGTCCTTGCAGTCTTTTCTGACCGTTGGTGGAACTCTGCTGTCATCTTCCCAATATCTTGAAGGTGCGTGTGCATACAAAGCTGCAGGTGTAGCGTGGGTTACTCTTGCTGTAGTTACGATGCCAGTTGACTTTCCTGTGGATACAAAAAAATCAAATCAAAGTCTATGTCAAACTCTTTAAAGAGTTTCAGAGCGACAATAAATGTCAACTATGTTTGTCATGTGACTAGAGAATCTTAAAATCTATGTAAATAATACTCTTTTTACATGCTAATGAGCTACTGAACTAAATAATAACTAAATACGCTATTACGCATATATCAAAGACGTATGCATCATGTCGACTAATGTGTTAAATTGAAATTTTCTAGATTTCATATTTGAATAAAAATCATACACAATTTCCAGTACTTTAGACCTGCGTATATTGTTAACTGTCGTATGTAATTAAATAAAAACGTACTCTAGAAAGCATCATTACAACTTCCATGGCCTTTCTAAAGTGTCCTCAAATATTTACGTTACATTGGGCTGCATATTTATTTGGTAAACATCTTGAGTAGAGGAAAAAGTTTTATTATGTAGTTGTTTGAACAATAGTTTTGCCAACCCACTAAAAATGAATAGATAAAACAGGTCAACAATGGTTTCCTTTGCCCTGGTTATTATAATGGCTGGAGTAATTTTTTCCCAACAATTAATGAAACTATGAAATATATAAAACTAAATTACTTTGGAATATTGACTATAGTTTTTCTTTTAATTTTCATTGGACACTAAAAACCACTAAGTATGTATCTATGTAGTAATCAAATATAACAATTATATACTTTAATGTCTAATATCTAGTGAGAAATACTACTTTGTTTTATATTTAACTAGCTGACCCGTGCCCAATTCGCGTGCACCCGTGCACAATTAAATATACCCTATGTCACTCAGGAATAATGTAGCTTTCCACTGGTGAAAGAATTTTCAAAATCGGTTAAGTAGATCCAGAGATTACCCTACAACGTCACAAACTCACAATCTTACCTCTTTATAATATTAGTATAGATTAATTTATTTAATTCAATATACGAGGGTGAATTAAAAAGTTCTTAGAAGTGGGAAAAGGTTTTATATATATGATACAAAACCTTTTTGGGAGAAGTTTGATATTCAAATTAATTATGAATCGTCGATTAACATTCGTGGCACTCACCTTGCCCTCCCTTTTTTAATTTAATTTAATTATTTCACCAGTGGAAAGGTACATTATTCCTGAATGACATAGGGTATATTTAATTGTGCACGGGTGCACGCGAATTGGGCACGGGTCAGCTAGTTAATTTCAAATTACACTATATTTATGCCGATTGTCACTTCTTTTCTTCAGTTCGTTCCAAATAGTACATTGAATATAGTTCGTTCGCACGTAATGCATTCTCAATTTCGTGCAAAGAGTTGCTAAAAACGTAAAATTATGGTTAAAATGAGTTACGTGCGGTGATAAAGTATGATATTAAGTAATATATGATAAGAAAAAGATATAACCGAAAGAAATTTTTCGGACATTCAGCAGACATTAGGGGGTGATGTTGTACGGTTGCGAACTAGGTGGCTGAATTTAAAAGAAGTAGATCAGGGTGTAAAGATAACCCGCGTTCTGGGCGGCCTTTAACCTCCGTTACTAAAGAAAATGTTAAAATGGTTGAGAATCTGGTTTTGGAAAAAAGAAGAATAACTATAAAATAAATAGCTGAAAACCTAAAGATATGTTTTGGTAGCGTTTCATCCATTTTAATTGATTCTCTGGGGTTGAAAAAAGGGAGGGCAAGGTGAGTGCCACGAATGTTAATCGACGATTCATAATTCGACCTTTAGAAATTTCTAAGCGTAATCTTGAAATGTCCCAGCGTGATCCGGATAATTTTTCATCGCCTTGTCACCATAGAAACTTGGGACCACTAGTTTATTCCTGAAACTAAGAAACAAAGCCTGTCTTGGAAACGACCTCCTCTCCATTCATTCAGAAACTTCGATTTCTCCCACCTCTGGCAAAGTTATGGCTTCAGTGTTTTGGGATAGTAAAGGAATCCTTTTTATTGATTACATGCCAAAAGGCCCGACGATTACGATTAGACCCTATTATGCAAATTTAATTTTGAAAGTGCGCGAAGCGTTTATAGAAAAATGTCTAGGAAAACTGTCGTTGGGCGTATTGTTTTTTCACGATAACGCTCCCACTCATCGATCGGAAGTTGCGCTCAACGCAATTCGTTGTGCTGGCTTCAATCTCCTTGACCACCCACCATATTCTCCGAACCAAAGTGATTTTCATTTGTTCCCAAAATGAAAAGAGGAAATTCGTGGAACTAAATTTCACGATTATAACGCGGCTATGGCTGCCGTAGAGGAGTTGTTTGAGACTCAACAATAACTACCTATATTTTATTCGAAAGGAGTAAGGAAGTTGGAAATACGTTATTCTAAATGTATTCCATTGGGAGATTATGTAGAAAAATAAAATATTTTTGGTTAAATTCTTGCATTGTTTAATATTGATTCCAAGAATTTTTTGATTTACCTAAGTAAAGTCGCAAAATGTAAGAAAACTTTTTGAAATCTGTAAAAGATAGATTTCAAAAAGTTTTCTTCAAAGTTTTCAGAGAGACAGACACCTTCTATAAGATTTATTTCTATATTGTTTTTGGGGAAAATAATTGTCTTTGTAAAAACCAACAGTAATCTGTCAACATGTAACGGTTCCGTCTACCCTGATACCTTTCCACTATCACTGTTAGTTACTGACAGACAAATTCTCAAGATAATCAAGGAATCTAAATCATGTCACTGTGAAGAAAGTGAAACCCTAAGAACCAGAGCCCATTTAGTACTTCCATGAATATATTCGCTAATTTTGTATTGGAAATTATAATGTAAAGTTACAAATGATAGTGCAATACTCAATGACAACTCGACGTGTAAGGATAAAATTCCTTCATTTTTCTTATTTTGGTCTGTCATATAATCAATCTGCCCGAAATCCGCCACACGAATAAATACTTAACTAGAAACAGAGATATTTAAAGAGGATTCGTATATTTCAAAAGGTGTCAATAAAAGCTATCATTCGCATATTTATTTCGATTCACCTTTTGGTAACCTTATTTTCCAGGAAACACTATTCGTGAACCCTAAAACATCTCTCATCGCATATTTCGTAGTCCCTGGTGACGTCTGTCGTGAAATCAGATTCCTTTTATTTATTTGTGACTTACAGTTCCACTAGAGAACAAAACAAAATATTTTTGGCATCTCTCATATTGCTCGAATAACAAAAATATTTACTACTTTGGTTTCTTATTTCACAATGGAATAAACGTGTAAATGTTTACAAACGTCAATCATGTACCCAGAAAGCCCAAAATGTTTTAGGAAAACACTGGGGATATTTCGTATTAATTTACTACCTCCTACACTTCCTACTCTACTTCGTGACTTAAATCAGTGTATTTCACTACTATATTTTGCTTTACGAATAAGTGCTTAAGTAGTTTATAGCTGTTATCTATCAGGATTAGAACCCTCACTGGAAATCGCCGCGTATGTATACAACAACAATACACAATTGTACACCTACAGAATAAAAATGCTCAATGTGTTTCATACGATGACTAAGATATTCGATGGCTCACTTCCCCTTCCTCTACACCATTCCTCCTATCCCCTCCTATCCCATCCTATCCCCGTTATCCCATCCTAAAGGCGACAGTAAGCACTTTCCATATTTTTTTTATATAACAAGGCAAGAAAATGATATGTAACTTATTGAATTATATAATACATAGCATAGAAAACCTCTGGGGTTTATATTAGTGCTATGGATATCAACGTCCGTAGCATTTAACAATTTTAACATTACTTTAGATTTAAAAGTGTTAAATATGCAGTTGTGCGCTTGCCGTACATGTTGTTTGCCTGACTCGTGACGAACCGGTTTTGGGCGATGGTTCGCGTATATACAAAGTATTTTACTAGTGTTTGTAAGTCTGAAAAATATAAAAAATTATCTTTGAGCATCATTTTCTTAAGCTGGTTTTCTACGGGTACAACTTTACAGTGTTTAAAGAAACCTTTTTCATCGTTGAAATATTTATTGTTTTTTGTATTCTGGTGAAAGTAAGTAGTTTAAGTTTTTTTAAAGTTTTTTTTTAAGTTTAAGTATTTTAAATTTTTGTTTATAAATTTGTTTAATATAAATAAATGCTATACGCAAGACCGACTACCGACCCATTATATGGGTAATCTGCCTGTTCTGCCTATTCGCCTGTTTTGCAATAAGAACAATTTTATACATATCCACGATATACAAACTATTTAACATATCGTGTACTTACCAGCCTCCTGAGCCCAATCCACGAGTGAACTGACTTTGGAGTTTATTGTAGATGCACAGTTGTTAAATCTACCACCTGCATCCAAACCAAGAGTTTCGTATCTTGCTTTCACTCCACATAGTAAGGCAGTTGCACATGCTGATGATTCACCAGTCTGAGCATCGATGTTGTATGTCTGTTAACAGAAAGTATTTTTATATACTAAATAAATAAAATTGAAGTGACTGTTTTTAATTTAAAAATAAATGCTACAATCTACGTGAAAACTGCTATTTTTGCAGCTTGTATTTTTTTTTCATAGGACAGTTTATTTTTTTTAATTTTATTATTTTAATACTTTTAATAAACACCGAAACGTCTCAACAGTTTCAATGAAAAATACAGAAACTAAAATAGGAATTTTATTTTAAGTGTAAGTTCCATTTTAATTAATGCCTTGCTCGGAACATATGAATATAAATAGAGTATTTACAGACAGACACAGAATATTATTTATCGATCTCCTATCTATTTTATTTTCATTTTTGTATACTAATTCTAAAGGGAATATAAAATGGTTCTTTGACTGTTTTTTCTTTTTCCTTTTAATCTCTTAAATCTATTACATTATTCGTTATAATCTATTATATTATATTTATTTTATTCGATATTCGTACACGTGTATTCTTTTCTTTAATAATTTTGTTTGTCTATTTTGTCAATCAATGTGTCAATAGTTTCCAGTAACAATGTAAATACATTGTTACTTAAAACTATTACACCCATTTAGTGAAAATCATTATTTCAATTCTGCGTTTGTTTAAGTCTCTGTAAGAGCTATGTATGTTACTTATACTTGTATAGCAAATAATATAGAACGCGACGTTATTCGCTATTAAACATTATATTTATAGTTTCTACAAATATAATAAAAGTAGAATCCAAAACGGTAACAAGTTAACTAGTCCAAAGGTCTAATACTTAATTCACATAGTTCATAAAATCATATGTGCCACAAAATAAAATTATCCTGTATATAATAAGCATTATATATACATTTGGGTCGGTAAATAAAAACCAGATGAACATACCAATAAAAATGATGAATACTGAAAATAAAAAGCTACGGGAGACAGTGCAAAACATCCTTTATCGTATTTGTTATTTACTCGCGATCTCTATTATATTAGCATATGATCAATCGCATCCGATTGGAAGGAACTCAATTATGATGTAGCAAATAATAGCATGGTCTTATTATTTTTATAGCTGGAATACAGCAGACAGGCAGACGGCCCAACTAATGGAAAGCGGATACTGTCGCCTATGGACGTTTACAACACTCTGTTAACATCTCTGTTACCAACGAAGGCCTCTAAGAAATGTTATGAAACCCTTAAAAAAAAACCCATATTGTAGCGATGTGAGAAAATCACGGCTGGGAGCTCGTTCCAAATCCCCACGGTGCGCAAGAGAAACATTGCGTACAAGAGTAAAGCGGTTCAAGGAAATGGGGATAAACGCCCAACCGATGGCGTGCGGTGTAGTGGTAAAAAAAGACGAATGCATCGTTCTGAACAGTTTCTCAAAACACTCCCCATTGCAAGTCGGTAGAATACGCCGAGAGACGCGAAGTCTCTCCGAAGGCCAAATGCCGTCTGTAAGTATGAGATCGTCGACAAAACGGCTCGATGTTGAATACTTTCCAAGAGACATAGCTGGTAGGCGGGTGCCCCGGCCCACAAGTGAAGCACAAGGCGTTGCCGCGGATTAAAGTACTGCCTGGACCGGTTTAACACAGTTATCTTTTTGAAGGCAAGTTTTGCCTTGCCTTCAAGGTGGCTCCTGAACTATACATCGTTTCCAATGTCGACATCAAGGATCTGAATACTCTAAGAGGTGGTAAGGGATATTCTTTGGAACTGAAGCACATGTACGAATTGGGTTTCCTTTCTTATGTCACATCAAAGGCGAAAAACATTTCATAGAATGTAAGTAATTCAGTTGCGCTTAGGAGAAATGTTTGTCAGTATGCAATATCAATTTTGATCAAAATACATGTGAATAATACAGAAAAAGCTATCGAGGAAAATATTGAATGGCACCAATTTCGTAACAGGATCAGTCACTTTTAAGGTTTTAATTGGCAAAGCAATAACGAAACCCGTAAAATTAAACGGGCTCATGGCTCCTTCCTAAATAATTCAAATGATTTGAAAACATTTATATCGTATGTTTTACACGTTTCCATCGTGCAATACCAGAAATACGTTTATTTTTATTAAGTAAATAGTAAATTGGCTCATATAATTATGTAAGTAAAAAAAACATCTGCCTTGAAATACGACATAGTCGAAGGCGATTTAATAAAAAATACATACAGTCTGAACTTTTCAGATGGGTCTTCAGGGCCAAATCCTAAACTATGCTAAATAGCGAAAAAACTACTCAACGGAATCTCGAGGATCATTTTGAGCAGAAATAGAACATTTTGTTCAAAACCAACACTTTACCTTGGTCTGGCGTTTGACACTCCTTCAAAGATATTGATAATAATACAGGTGAGTTTATTTTTTTCAAAATCAGCCGATTCGATACAAGGCTTTTAAAAAAATCTAATGATAACACTTTAGTTTTGGTCAAAATCGGCCTCGAGAGTCCTGTGAGTGTTTTTCGCTATTTCGTTTAGTCTAGGATTTAGCCCTGAAGGCCTACTTGACAAGTTCACTTGTATACTGAGAATATAATTAGTAATTACTTAATATATAATTTTATCGTTCAAATATGTAACTCCATGTCGTACCAGTGTAATAATTGACACTAGTGTATGGAATTTTCAATGTATATGTATACAAACTATAATATATTGGTGAAACCACCGTAATCACTTGATACGGATTTATTTATACATACCGCGAAACAATGTTACAGAGGTCGAGTGAAGAGAGTGAGAGAGACGTATAAGTGTGAGAGAGTGAGGCATAAACTCGTGTTCCATAGACGTCGCGTTCCATATACCACACTAACCTTAATAGAAATACCTACCTTAGCTAATGCAACAGCGGGGAAAGTATCCCATGCAAGATCCGTGTCTTCACCAGATTGCCCTCTTCTTTGTCCACGAAGGATTCGAGCAGCTGTTGCCGTTGTTAAGCTCATACCGTCTCCTACTACCAAAATGACGTTTCTGTTAAAAAAAGATATTTTTATAACTCTTTCAGCAAATCCAGTAGAAAATATAAGAAAGCACTTAGGCCCGGTTTCTTTATCTTACCGACCGTTTATTTGCCTTACTATCGGTTCAAATTTGACATAAGCTCTATACAAGTAATGTCATAATTCAACCGATTGAATAGTAAGAAAAGTGAAGTAAAAGAACAGTAAGATATAGAAACCGGCTATTAGTCGAATTAGTCGACGACGTAATTATTATGTGATGCTTCATGGCTAATTCCAACTTCACTAGATGGCATTACGGGTATTATGATTTAAAAATTTAGGTTGAAATGTCTAAGGACGGCGCATGTTGTGTGGGACTCCCCAACAGCCAGTCATCCACTCTGTCTACAAAATTTACATTAATGCGAGCGAAGTCGTTAGCAAAGGCTAGTACCATATCATATGTTAAAATAATTTAACTGATTATGTTTAAAATAATTTTCCTTTAAACTATTTTAAGCTTTCTAATTTCCTTGAATTTAGGGGATGATAATATTTAATCTTGAAAAAAAATATCCAACCGTCACTTGCAATTAAGGCATACTCGTGATCTATATTCTTTTATACTATTTCATTAGAATATTTAATTTTGGTAGCGGAATATCTATAGATCACATGTTTCTACTGTATTTTATCCATTAACATCCATAATAAAATTATGTTTTAACTGTTTTTCATTTGATTTTTATTCCAACGTATCGGCCATTTTTTAGTAGACATGATCACGGAAGACTGAGATATCGTGTCTACTACCAACTTGTTCAATTAAATAATAATTAATATATCCGTTCCCCGGGGGAATAGCGGGAGGCCCGAGCCCAGTAGTTGGACGTTTATGGGCCTAAACAGGTCATCATTATTCACAGATTCATATGGTGACCATGATAAGTATCTACATAAAGTGGAACTTCATGTCATATCTTCCGACTACCAGTATATCTAGACACGTGTCGATTTCACTAAGCAATTCTCTAAAGTTGACCGCTTTAAGCCTTCTGATTCAAATAAAGTGTTATCTATCTATCTAAGGAGGCTGGGTAAATCGAAAATATAAGGTTTCTGTTTTTCCAAAATGGCTACGAAACTCTAAAAAGTGAACCTACCTGTTTTGTCGTGGAATATGCTGCAAATTCAATTATTATAGAAGCTGGGATTTATATATAGCAAGAATCTAACAAGAATTTGTTTATAGGACTCCAGCCTTCCTCTGGGTCGACCGCCTCGCGTTGTTTGTTTTTAATTAACTTGTAGACTTAGTTACATAAATGTTTATATGATCAAGGTAAGTCCATTATAATTTCCATAGGGCTGAAAATGTTGAGCCGCATGGAAATTGTAATGGACTCACAAGTACGTATAATTAATTACATAGGCGTCTTTTATGAGTAATTTATTTCCGTAAAGGACTTAAAGTGACAAACAAAACAGCGAAGCTTTTTCATCTAACGCGCAATTTGTAATAACAAAAGTAATATTTAATTTATGTCCTCTTTATAGCTTAAAGATTTACCCACACTTAGTTGGCTATTATTTCCGTTTCGAATATCGAAGTACTTACTTAAACGGAAATATTCGAAAAAAACTCACTTGGTTTTTTTTTAATGTTTTTGCGAATTTCTTCGGACCCTGGGTGAGAGGCGTATGAAGGGCTCCCGGGGGCCGATTCTGTGCACACCTTTACAGAAGTAGGAGTCTATCCACTAAACCTACTAGCGTCCCTCCCAGTCTTTTTGAAATGCTATGGCTATGACTTAGGTAGTCCACCACGACACCTCGGCCCAACCTGTCAAATTAGGGTGTGTCCCTGGGACCAGAGCACCCTACGTCCATAGGTGTGATTCACCAGGGAGGTCCCCCAACCACCCCCGGTTCCACTACGTCTAAGGGAGGAGAATTAGAGAAATTTACGGGAATGCCGAACACATAGACAAACAGACAAGAAATCTAGAAAAATTAATAATAAAAGCCCATTAAATTTCCCACAGCTGGGCTTGGACATCCCATTATAGGGGAACGGACAGAGTATCGGCCACGCTCGTCCAATATGGCTTGACTGGTTTAACACATCGGTTATTTCAATCTGCAGGTTTCGTCAAGATGTTTTCCTTCACCATTCTTAGCACGTCATAATTGTGACAATAAACATGGAAAGTCAGAAAATTACTTCCGTTCCAGCCAGAATAGAACCCGCGCCCTTTGAGTTTGGGACTCGTGCTCTAGACATTACGCTACCACGACTGTCTACCGTAGTAGTTTTTGTAGTTTAACGACCACGTTAAGCGAATACAATAATCTAACACTGATCTTTTTGGGAAAACTACACTCTTCAATCACGATTATACCATCCAATCATATAGATAGATAGATAGATAACACTTTATTGTACACCATTAAAGAAAACTTTCGAACTAGTATTAATATAATTGGGTACAATGGGCGGGCTTATCGCTAAAAAGCGATCTCTTCCAGACAACCCGTGGCAAGAATATTCTGATTGGGAGTGGCGATGGTGGTATACATAATTATTGTAGTTACTGTAAGTAAAAATAAAATACTAGTATCATTAAAGTTAGCTTTCATTCATACAAAATATATATATCGTACGCCACCGTTGATTAAGTCATTATACTGTTAAGAGTTGCGGGACTCGAATTAAAATGCCGTTAGAATTATTATATAGTTTATTAGAACTATACAAACACGTATAACACAGGTACAAACATAACTGAACACAAAAAATCCAAACGTAATGCAGAAGTCGTAATTCAATAAAACGCGCAAAGTCCGTCACTAATAGATTCCCGAAACACACGACTCGCCTTGATCGTGGCTGTCGCTCGACTGCCCCCTTTCTCCATCAGGCTGTTTTATACCTTACAAATACAAATGTGCCCGCATCGTAGTCGACGTAATCCGTAACACCTGGCTTATGATTCGGCCGCAAGTGGCCATAACTGAATACAATAAAACAATGGGCTGTTCTCTAGAAACGTATGCCAATAAATGAGTAAACGAAAGAAGACGATCATAAAGGAATTACAATTAGTTCAAATGCCGACAAGTAATAAAATGTGGTTTTACAGTCTGTACGTGGAATTTGTCTTTATCGGGGTTCTAGGTTGTAACAATACCTATATTATTCCGGATGCCTAAAAGCCCACTTAAAAACAATTTCGTTTTTATAAATTCACTTCAAATTTAGAAAGATAAACTAATACTTAAATAAATCATTACATCTTACTCCATTCCTATAAATATAAAGGCGAAATTTCGTGTTTTATTATAACATTTAGTGAATGGCGGAGTATGAAAAGCCTAGCCTAAATATTATAGTAAGAAAGCCTTACAATTCTGTACATAACAGTAATTAAGATAATTAACCTGCTTCGTATTTGCAAGCATTTGGCTTTACTAAGATCGAAAATTTAATTTGTACTTAAAATTTAATCCAACGTTTGAATAAGTACTTTATTTAATGCTTTATTTTTACCTTATATATTTTTTTAACAATTATTTATAAGTTTACTTTAATAATATATTTTTTCCATTTCAGATATTACAACCATTTGTTAGTGACAAACATTATATAGGACCTCATAGAACACAAAAGCACTAGATAAGTAGCCTTACCCAGGATCGAAGGAAAGGGGAGTCCATTCTCTATGCGAACACTCACAGACAATCAGGATACTGCTAGTCTAGTCCAAAGCTAATAAGCTAATACACAAACACTTCGTCTTTCAATTTCAAGCAACTAAAGTGTTTAATGTGAACATAATTGGATCATTCAACCTCATTGAAAGTCCTTTCCGTTCATTTCTGGGCCATGCAATTCAGCTTTTATGAAAATACGAGGCTTCAATGCACAAAAATTATTTATCAATATTATTCAACCATTGATTTGCTCAATCTAAATTCTTATTTTTTCTTCGTCTGTGGTAATAGGTAAGCATGCTCTATTCTCAGTCACAAAGTTAGCCTAACGACATACTGCGATACGTACGATACTGAAAGTTCGGTTAAGTTGTTTCGGTTTTTTTCGGCTTATTCGCTCGCCGTGTTTTTTAAGTAACCTATATGACACATCAGCGGAAATTACGCCGTGTTAGAATTATCGCCGATCCTTCAGTCACTGAACTGTCAGTGGTTTACGTTCCATGGGTGTGTCATTACACTTTGAAAACGAATGTGAATTTATCAATTAAGTAAGTATATATATACAAAAAATATGATACTCACTTTGCAACTGGATTTTTTTCAGAGGCGTACTGTAATCGCTTTTGCAATGTTTCTTGAGCTTGAGTGTACCAATAAGCACGATCTGAATGAAAAATTGACACAATTTATTAACATTATATTTTCGTTATTTTTGTAAGTAATTTTTACTACTGTAGCCGAAAATGACAATTAAACTTTAGAATAATTTTATTTATTAGAGATATAAACAAAATATAGCCTACACTAAAGTCCACGATCTCCGCAGATTAGGTGCAGGAGGCTAGTATATATGTATGTACGAACTAGCTGTGCCCACAATTTCAAGTACGTGGACATCTTTTTTACGGAATCCAAAGAAAAATAGCTTAAGTTACTATTTATAATATCAACTATCGATTCAGCCGTTTCAGAGATTAACCGGAACATCCAGACAGAGACACTGACAGGTAGAAAAAAAATTAAAAATGTTTTTTTTATATAAGTCCCGAATATACTTTATAATCATATCATTTAGTAAAAAGCTGTTTGATTTATTTTGAAATTACAAACAGACGAATCACAGACGAAGTGTAGCAGCATTAAGTGCAATTTGAAACCTTACAACAAAATTTAATGTTGTTTTGTAAGATATCAAATTACATGACAATTAAATATTAGGCATTTTAATACAGTTTCGTTTTCTCAGATTCTTTCTAGATACTTCTTTAAAATAAAGATGCACATATAAGACTACTTATATTTATTTTTTATCAAATAAATAATCATACTATGCATATTCTCTCGGCTAAGCTCTTTAGTATGACAGTTACCACGAGGTTTTATCACCATATAATATAGTATGATCATTTTTAGTGTTTACGGGATAGGATAAAACCTATTTTATACTAAAGATACAATTTTATAGATAACTATCTTATTCTCTCTCTAATAGCCGTACCTGAGAAATTGACCATGCGGGATTTAAGATACCTATTATATATATATATATATATATATATATATATATATATATATTAAAATTTTCAATTATGATTAGGCTAAAATTAAAATATAAAAATGAATGTTTGTTATTCGTTTAATCAAACACTACTAAACAGATTTTGATGAAACTTGACAGTAATATAGAAAGAATACAAATAAAGAAAATACGACACACAAAATAGCAGAACACATATTTAAAAAAGAAAGCGGTGTGCCACAATTTGTGAGAAGAGTCTAGCATTTTGCTGTGTCGAAACATAGTCTGGCACAGCATTGATTTTTATTGCCCACATCCTAAATCACAAATGTCATCCGAGCCACGCTAATACAAGAATTTATAATTAAAATTATAATAAACAGTACGTGACATGAAAATGGCATATCAGAAAACGCAATAATTAGTAAAATACCTGTCCTAAAAAACAACCGCATTTAAAATATATCAGAATAACATGCTTTAATAATTTATTAAAATCAATTCTGCGCGAATGAAATTCGGGCAAAACGAAATTGAAATCAAAGTGTTTCACTTACCATAAGTTTCCTTAATTTCAGTTTTCTGCGGCGCTGGTGACAGGACACCTCTGCTGAACGTGGATATCATGATCGCGATGCAACACCAAGTACTCATGGTTCATAAGCCTCATCAGTACTGCAGTATTCTCAGGCTTTTACAATAAATACCATTATATTTTTGTATCGTTCTCCTATACTACATACAGGGTAATTTGGCATCCGCCTCTCAATCATTCCGTTAAATATACTGACATTAAGTAAATTAAGACCTTTACATAAACTATCTTCTACTTAATTAGTTACAGAATTGAATTAAGTCTATGTTATAATTGTGACAACGAGAGGCGGTTTGTTCTAATGCTACTAGAACGTGTATATTAAAATTAGATATCAAGAAATACTTGAAGCATTTCTACAATTTTAATATTCTTTTGAAGCCAGATATTTTAAACATTCCGGTACCTGAAACAAAAAGATTTTACTATTATTTTCAATGTTATTATTGGGCTACCACATCGATGCTTTAAGTCGTAATTAGTCATAATAAGCTATTGCAAAGAAAAAATATCTAAGAATCAGGCTACCTCACTCAAAATATATAAAAAAACTGGTAATGCTTCAGTTATAGTCCAGGAACATCCCACAGTTAGCTACAAGCCTATAATTTCAGGGAACCAGACAGTATAGCCACGGCGCTTTGTTACTGGCTAATTTTACACCGTTTATCACTATGGCCAGGATTCGCCATCGCTCTGTGGTAATTATAATAATACAAACAATAGATCAGAAAATTGACTCAATGTAAGCTTTTTGGCAGGATATTAAAAAACTAAGTGCCTACTTAGGAGCGGCAGTCAGTCTGGAATAAAAAATCACTGGAAATCGGTAAAATGGTAATACAGCGACGACTCATACTATGTGTTGTTCTAGATTACGAACATAAGTCAGATTTTACTGTAAATGTATTTATTATATAAAACTAATAATAAATTATTATAAAATAAAACTCAGATTATATAAGTACAGTTACTAATGAGAATAGAAACAGGTAAAAACTAAATCAAAACATCTTAAATGGGTGTCTTGCTGAGGATGTATCATACCACTTCTTCTTGTTGAAATAGCAATAACAATTTGTTCATTGTTGTTGTTACAATTCTATTTGTACTTCAGGGCCAAATCATGTACTTGGCAAAATATCGAGAAGTACTCAATGGAGTATACATTAACTGAACATCACAAGGAATTTGATATTTAATTAATGTATGGGAAATGGGAACTTTGTTCAAAAACAACCCTTTCCCTTGATTTTCCGTTTGAAGTTTCTTCACAGAAATGAATCCTTACAAGCTACATTATGATTCGGTATAAGAATACAGCATTTTTTTTCTAAATAAGCCGATTCCATTCCTAACAGGGGTAATTGATATTCTTAAAAATCTAATTATTATATATCACTTTACTTTTCATCAAAATAGGCCTTAAACGAAATATCAAAAAATACTCCAAGGAGTCCCTATTCCTTGGAGTATTTTTTGATATTGCGTAAAATTGACTTTGAAGGTCGGCTCGAAAAATTCACTCTGTATATGTAGTTTATATAAATTGTAACATAAATGTATATTTGTCTTTGAAAACGTTCATTGTTTGAAATCAATTTGATACCAAAAATAATATAATCATGTATAATATTATAAAATTCTAATAATCTCGTGTCTGTACATTGTAGCTATTTGCAAAAAACCAACTGGAATAGACTATACAAACGATAATGAACACGATGTAATGTTTTGTAGATTTCTTTTTGGGATAGTCAACGACAATGAATGATTCAAATTTGTGTTTATATGGATCACTTCAGTTGACTTCATTAAAAGCATATGCATCGAGGCAACATCCGCTTGATGAAAAATATATGTTGCTAATACACTAAAATCATCAACAAACTAAAAGATCTGTTATGGAGCAAATTATTAAAGTTATCCAAGACACAAGTTCAGATTTCCCAAACGCTAAACCCCTTTGATCAACTGTACTACACTCCACATTCTAATTAGCCACTAACAGCTTGCTATCATTCGTATACTATTGAATATAGTAACAATATCAGCTTATAAACGTCTGCTGTTACCGGGCTCTCGTTTAGACATCGAATGACATACCCGTCATTCTTGTCTCAGAAACACCACTAATCTCGTTGTTTAGGTATTTCTACGACAGATACAGACAGACATATACGACAGAATAAAGGGCTTATTGCTGGAGACTTGATTATTCTAACAATATACACATTACATCCGAAAAACTGCTTAAACAATGCAAATGTCTTGAATTCATGTTTTGATGCTTTAGTCAACAAGCTACAATGATGATAAAGGAAAAAGTGGTCTAAGATTGAGCAAGCTTACTTAGAAGAATTCAATTACGACTTCAAGATACCTAAATCAAAAGTTTTAGTAAGAATAGACGACAATAAAAAACATCCACTCTTCGGTCGCAGCGGTATGCATCACATATTTAATAAGAAAATACTTCATAACAATGTGAATATATTTTTTATGTACGTTGTATTTTTTGGATGCTCATGCATGTTTGTTCCGTCTTCGGAGCTTAGACATAAAATAATTTACAAGAAATGTACGGTGATGACAAAATGGATAGGTCAAAAGTCAATCACCAAACACGGGTCAAAGAGCAGCCTTTTGCAATCTATAGTTTGATGACACAAGGAAGATGAATAAGGAATATGCTGTGATGGACATGTAGAGACATGGTAAACCATGTTATTTTAACCAGACGTTATTTTAGCCATTGAGCTATCACAATACAAAGTTCAGAAACCAATAAACATAGGACTAAGACCAGCTTTTGAACAAATAAACCTACAAACAGTGTTGAGAGAAAGCAGTGCACAAAAGGAAAATTTTAATTTGGAGGGACCAAGAAAACGAAGATAAAATTGATTAGAGAGAAATAAATTCATCCTTATCGTCCGCCAAAACAAGAATCGAGAGAACCTTAAAATAAACCTTCGAGAAGTTTGGAGGTTGCGTATACTTGATTACGGTCAAACGAACAGACTGGGCACAAGTTTTGGATTTGTTTTGCTGCTTCAATTCTCAAGACGTACAATTTTCTCAGGGTTCTATTGTCGATCGAATTCAAAAGAATGATTTGATTAATTTAACGTTATATATAAAGATAAATATATAACGATAATATATATATATATATATATATATATATATATATATATATATATATATATATATATGTTTGATTTACAAATCTATTTATTTACCTACAAATTGTACAAATAGTTACTCAATTAACTTATTATATAAATATATAAATTACATACTATTGAATACAATGTAAGAAAACTTAACTTATTTGTATTGTATTCTACCCATAGTCCCTCAAGACTATAAGTAGAATACTGAGCCCAGATCACCGTCTTCTATGGGTAAGGTGCCCAGAAGGCTGGCTACGTTTCCTCGCTGGATCGCCATACTGATCCGTTGGCCGAGGTAGGCACCAGCCCTCTGATCACCTGAAGAGTCGATGAGTCGTTTTGTTAAATTTTGGTAGAGGCTCATGGCCTCAGGACCCCACGGTCCAAGCGTCTCGACAGCAGACGGCACAAACATATAACTCTCACTGAGGGTTGCATATTTCCGCCGCTTGAGCGATTCCGCTGTTTCCGCCGCCGAACCGGCCGATCTAGAAGTGTTTGGTAAATGGGATACGGCCAACGTGTCTACGCAAGTCGCATCCCACACCAAAGGCTTGCCACGCTGCCAGGGAATTAGAGTCATTCTGTCAGGGCGCCTGCCATCATCACGTGCAATACCGTTCGGCTCCAATAGAGCCGGCACGTTAGCGGTGGCAAGCGCCCTCCGTAAGACATCATTCAGGGCGGCGTGGCGTGACCATCTGCCGGCACTGCGGCGGCAAGAAAGACCGTGGTATCCCGGGTCGATTACCTCTATTCCACAGACACATGTGTGTGGTGCACATATGCGAGAACCTAAGCACAGGTTTATAGCCAAAGAAAAGGAAGTATTATCCAATAATGTACCTATGTTTGGGGAGGGGATAGCTTGGAGCCAAAAACCAGACTCTTTGCGAGAAACGGCAAGGATGCGGGCACGTCCTGTAGAGTTAGTTAAATTTAGAAGTTCTGTGTTTAATCCTCTACATATAGGTTCATCCCAGCATCGTTGCGAGTTCATGATCGTGGGAATGTCTTCACTAGGGCAGACCATTTTCCAGGCGTTTAGTGCTTCATTTAAAAAGGATGTATTGACATTATCCCAGTGTTGCATAATTTTTTTAAATAATGAGCCAGTGCTGTAGGCGGATGAAAGAAAAGCCGGTAGAGCAACGCTAGAGATTTTGCGGATGCCTAAACCTCCAAACCTAATGGGTAGGAAAGCTTGGATCCAGTTGTTCTCTGAGAGTTCTGAATTTAAAATTTTAATAAGCACATCTTTAATGCGATTATCTAGTGGTTTAATAAGATTAGAAAATTTCCAAAGCGGGGCGCATCGTAAAACATATGTTAATTTTGGTACAAACAGACAATGTCGTATAATTTGATATGCAATTTGAGAGTGAATATCGAAAAGTTTAGAGTATGACAGATCAAACGCGGCTGATTGCTCAGACAGATAATTTGGAATGGCCTCATCTAGAATAGGGGCTCCAAGCAAGCGAAGAGAATCCTTCTCCAGGACCTTAATACCGGGTGCGACGACATTGAACATATTGCTAATATTGTCGCTTTCGTTTTTAGACAGGCTATCGGACAAGAAAATTTCGCATTTTGAGAAATTTAACTCTAATCCTATTGAATTAAATTTTGATATCAGGATAAGTAGGTCTTGGAGTACAGTTTCTGCGTCGCCGCCTAGAGTCCCATCGTCTAGATACCACACATTGAATTTAGATTTGAGGGATTCGATGACCGGATGGATCGCCAAGCTGAAGATGGCCGGACCTAGCGGGTCGCCCTGTTGACAGCCCACAGATGATAGAATAATGTTGTTTTTATACATAAGATTTGTGGGTTTTGAATAGCTTTCATGAAGGTAATTTGATATTTCTGGAATATTAGATGTTACTTCGTGTAACATGACGGACCTGTCGACAGAGTTAAAGGCATTCTTTACATCTACTTTTAAAATAACTTCTCCGCATTTATTATTTATGAATGACCGCAAAGAATGCACGGCTGCTTCACAGCCTCCTTTAGAGCCGAAACCTAATTGTAAGGGTTGGAATTTGTTTTTTAATTTTGTGGATATATGGCGGCAACAGACCTTCGAGGCGATTCGTCGTAACGAGTTGCCTACGGCGATCGGTCTAATACCGCCATCTTTCTTTTATAGAGCTATTAAATTTGCGCCGTATAGAACTTCCCTGATTCCGTCGGGAACCTTTCCTGCAAGCATCAGGTTTATAATTTGGGTAATGTGTTTTAGAAGAGTTTGGCCAATGTTGCCTGTACAACCGCTAATAAGGTCTCTCAAATGTTGTGGAGAAAGGCCGTCTATTCCAGCAGCAGAGCCAGTTTTAAATGACATTATTGCTGTATAGACGTCTTTAGTTGATGCTTGTAGGAACTCTGTTTGTGAAGAGGGAGGATCTGGCGGAGAAGTCGGTGAAGTAGTTGGAATAGGATGCTTGTCTTTTAGTGCCGAGAGTGTGTCTGCTGAGTCTGGTGCTAGGCTATCGTTAGAAAAAAGTAAGCAGGCTGCCCCTTTCAGGTCTCCCTCGCTTACTTTATTTTCAATCTTTTTTGATAAATTTACTGAGAATTTATTGCCTAAGATATGGGACGTATCTAAATTTTCAATTGTTGGACGGCAGCAGTTCTGTTTGATAGTTTTAGTTAAGGAATTGTTTTTATCAAGGCCGGTCGAATGGAATATATATATATATATATATATATATATATATATATATATATATATATATATATATATCAAACATGATTAAACAGTGTATAAATTGAAAAAATCTTATTTGTAATGTACGAAAATGATAAACCTGTATAAATGTTTGTATACTATAAGTAGAATACCGAGCCCGTAGAGGGCTTGTTACGTTATCTCACTAGATCGCCATACTGATCCGTTGTCCGAGTTAGGAACCAGCCCTATGATCTCCCGCTTATGTTTTTATATGCCTACAATATATTGGTGTACCTATATAATCTATATATTGTAAGATTCAGACGTCACAAATAGAAGAGTAGAAAAAAAAACAATAGTAACATTCCTAGCAGCTATGGTCAGTATACAATGTGTTTCTAACACGATAAAACAAAACTAACTTTTGCAAATTCCTGTGAAAACACTGAACACATAACGTTCAATCTCATATTTCGCGTAAGTTTTAAGATTTAAGTTTACTTGAGTTTTCCCCTCGACTATGTCCCAGGTCAAACTATGGTGCGTATTTTACTTACATATAAACTTCGGTGTTTATATATATAGTTTATATATAGGGAGCGAAGTGAGAGCAAAAGCTAGTACATGTATAAAGCTTACTTGAAAAATGATCTAACTGAAAAATTCGGTTAAGAATCCGTCGCGTGGAGGAAGGTTTAGAAGATTTACAAACAGACAGACAGAAGCGGAAAGCGGCTTTGTTCAATGCTAGGTTAAAGATAAACAGTCTTATTCATAAAGAGTTAGAGTAAGTTTAATTGCTTCTTTAAGAAATATAAAGAAGCGTTCAAACTTATTCTAAATCTCTATGAATAAGGCCGAAAAAGATTGTTGTTCAAATAGAATTGATTTCCCACACTAAGAAGCTATTCTATATTTAAGAAGACTGTACTAGAAAAACTTGATATAATTTTTTTTCAGGAGTTCAGCAGACAGGCAGATGACCCACTTGATGCAAAGCGACTACCATCGGCTATGGACATTTGCAATACCAAAGGCGCTACAAATGCGCTGCTGCTCTCTTAAGAGAGACTGGAACCTGGTCACTAATGCCGGAACACAACACAAGGTTGTTATGGCGGCATACTCTAGACCAGGGGTGGTAGCAATCCAGTCGGGCAAATGCTGTGGGTTGTTTTGTTGCCTTCTCACGGCAGGCCGCCCGGCCGCAGGAAATTGTATTATTTCCGTTCCTGCACGGATAAAATGCTATAATAAAACTACGTTAATGGTTTTGAACACGATATTTTATTAGATTTTTATTCAGACATTTCGGCTACTTGTCAGTAGCCGTGTACTAGTCGCAAAAACTTAAGAAAATACTATTTTATCTACTCTTAGTACTTAATCCACTTTCAAGAAAATTTTTGCGATCTTCTGTTAAAAATATCGCAAGTGTACCGATACATAAATCATTAAATAGGATATAAGAAAGAGTTATTCAGAATTGCATTCAGACTGCCATTATCAGTAACACTATTAACTTTTTTATGATCAGCCTATAAAGCTGTTATAGCTATTATGAATAAGATGAAAGTGTAAAGATGCACTTTGAGAATACAAATTAAGTTGTATTTTGTTTTCGTCTACAAAATCAAATTAATAGTAAAAGTGACGCCAATTCCAAATTTGTAATTAATTTAAAAAGGCATTTTTTAAATCTACTTCTGAATAGAGTAAGATACCGTCTTTGCGTCATATTTTTTTTCTGAAAATTTAATCTATTTTAAACCACTAAAAGGCGCAAATCAAAAATATTTTCGATTTAAGTAAACATAAATTCTAAACCTCTTAAAGAACGCTACACGGTTTCTAGGTATAATATACTAAAAAAGTTTCAAACATACCATGGTAAAAGCATCGTATGAATCATTCACTTTTCCGTCACTACTTATTTCAAACTCTTACAGACTACACAAATACCACGTCACTTTAATTCATAAAATGCACAAAAGTTGGTAAAAAGTTATTTTCACGTCATCGAGTTTGAACGTTGTAGTTTCGTAATTAAATCAATAGTTATATTACGATCGCACCGAGTGTACCTTGAATAACGCTCTTTCAAGACCGTTCCCAACAAGCTGGTGGAATAAACTGGCATGTAATGTGAGAATCTCTATACCGCGCATGCGTGATCACTCAAGTGGTACTACGACAGGACATTGAAAATGAAAATAAGTACTGAACTTTATGTTTGTGTGTAAGAAATAATTATACTTACACTCATATATACAGATTTTTAAATCTTGTATGTAGATGTGACATTTTATAATTTATTAGTGTAACAACACACCTGCGGTACGTACTGCCTGGAAAGTTAGGATAAACACGCTCGCTGTTTTTATAAGTTAACTGTAATACCTCAGCGGAAAATACGCAGAGTTCGTATTAGAGCCGATCCTTCAGTCACTACTTTCCGCGCGGTATTCTGCAACGGCAACTCATCTGCAGAACATACCGGCCATTGGGATTCCATATGCCGTTCAATAACCTCCTCCCGGATCCGAATATAGTTTACAAATACATTCCGCAGCGTTATTAAATAAAAAAGACATGTATAAATCATGAAGTGGGCTTGTTATAATTCTAAGAAATGTGAAATTTAATTTTTAATCAAAATACCTATTATTGATACTACCCGCAGTGCCATCTAGCAAAGATGGAACTAACTATGAGAGCTACACATTAAAATTTTGGCGTTGCAATTGTCGTTTCCATGACGATGTGTTAATAATTGCAAAGTCGGTATGAGTAGCAACGATAAAACTAATGCAAAATTTAATGTCGATCTCTTGCGTACTCAAAACGTAAAACTATCTAATCTAACAAACTGACGTTCAAATTTATATTATTAGTTTGCATTATGAATAATAGAAATAATACAATGTGCAACTAGAATATTAAGGACCGATTTTTCAATCATCAGATAAAAGTGATCAGTCGAATAATTTATATGACAAATTCAAAAGTGAAACAATTCCACTGTTTTATGCATGTAACTGTCATTTTCAATTTTCCCATATTGTAATTTTATTCTATAGAATAATTTTTACCTGGTGATTGAATAATCGGCCCTTAGTCAAACGGTACAATTTAAAAACAAACTTTGAAAACAAAATAAGAATTGTAAATTCGAAATGAAACTCCCACTGTGTGACATCTTTTTTTTAATCTCTTGTTATTAACAATGCAAATGCCTTTCTTATTCAAACTCATCGAAATACTAATTATCCTTATGAATAATATCTGCGATTCATACTTTAATTTCCGCTGCGGCGATTGTTAGAGGCTATTTTGTTGAAATGGGATTTAAATTGCTTTTTGTCGTGTTTTCGCATGATCGGGATTATCAAGATCATTTTGATAAAAAGCGTCGGTTTTCGTGGTAATATTGAATTATTAGCAATCATTTTCACTGGATTTCCACACGGACCTATCGGCCTACATTCTAATCACTTTGATTAGCCGTAGCAATTTGAATAATGGAGTTGTATTTTTCCAACGTATTCAAGCGCTGATTGGTGAAGGGGAAAGACCCCTTCAAATTTCATCAATTGAATAAGTACGTAGATTTATTATGGACTCACGTTGTTGGTGATGAGAGAAAATTGTTGAATAGGCTTGTGTGATGTGGGGCCGCAGACTTAAAACAATATTAAGCATATTTATATGATATTTCATTATTATAAGTACATACGGAATAAACAAGCAGCCATATTATAGCGAGAGCGAGTGTTGCCACGCGCATAATAATGTTGTCAATTAAATACATTGCTCTCCAACAGTATGTATTCTACTTTTGCCTAGTTATAGCAGTTATAAATATTAATAGAGAGATTAAAGAAGAATACTGGGAATAACCTGACCTATATTTTAATATGCTGAATTTAATTTACTAGATCTCTCTAATATTGATTCATAGTAATTTTATGTAAAGACATAATATTTGCAGAACATTCTTGGATTAGTTCTGACGTATTTCACTGTGCGGAGACTGACACGAATTTGGTCAATTTTTAATCTTTTATCCGAAGTATTTATATTGAATACAATCTTGTCATTTTCAACACTATTCCAAGTATTAAGTTACTCGTAAACTTCTATGGTTACCCTAATTGAATTAACGCTATTATTTCTAATTGCCTTAAAGCTTGAAGCGTGAATTATTGTTTAATCGTTGTTTAAAATCGTTGTTTTGAGTTTAGATAAATGAGACCTGAATACAAACTTGCTGATGGCTAATATTTTATTCAACAACCATAATTTCGTACTAATTCTAGTGTGGATTAATAAGGTCCAATCAAAACCTTTAGGTGAGGGGATTTTATTCCACTTTACTTAGTATTTAAATGTTTGTTAAATAATAAATTGTGTAACTTATAGGCAGACCGTGCATAGAGGTGACAAATTTCCCATAGCGAAGACCTCACTTGCCAGTTCTACCCATTGCCCGAGGGCAGGAGGAGGACTCATGCATTTGCTCGGTTGTTAAAGTGTATTGCATTATTACTCGTACCTGCAGTTGACTTTCAACTGTTTTGGCAGTACCGCAGTGATGAGTCCCGAAGAAATAAGGAACATCAAAGGTTTAGTTTATTTGGCTGTAGAACCAAAAAATCAATTGAAAATATCCGATATCTCTAAAACTGCTTAACGAATGTTGCACAAAATAATATTCATTGAAAGATTTGTTTTTGTTTTTTTAATATCTGCTATATATATATATATGTGTGTGTGTGTCTCTCTGTGTGTGTGTGTCTCTCTCTCTCTGTGTGTGTGTGTGTGTGTGTACGTAACGTGGACTTTTTCATATTTTTTCTTTAGTTATTTTAAGTTAAGAAAACCATTCACCAAATCACTTCCAAATTATTTATTATTGAAATGAAACCATTTTCCTATTTCAAATGTTATCAAAACAAATAAAATCTACTTCTTTAAAAAAAGAGATAAATTGCTGCTTTACGTTATTCACAATAAAATAATAATGCATCTGAAAAATTACCCCGTCTATGGAATCCCCGCTATCGCACGAAAAATCAGTACCTACCGAAAAATCCTCAAGGACGATGGCGTTGCTATAAACCTTCACTGAACCATGATCATTAATTGGGGAATCGTTTTTGGTAACCCTTTGCTTTTTAAAAGTATGTATTGTACGTAGGCATTGTTTGTGTATACGAGGTGTATATTATACCCACAGTTAGGTAGTTAAGTAACTCAACTTACCAATAAATAATTTAAATTTAATAATTTAAGAATGAAACATCTGTAATTATAATATCCTTTTGGTAGCCCTGTAATGGCAAAAGAAAAAGGGTAATACAACGTCAAAGGCAGGAAGATGACATCAAAGAAGTAACCAGACCACTTCCACTAGACAGGACCAATGGAGGATCATGGATGAGGCCTTTGTCGGAACGACGAGCTGAGGAGAGTTGCTGATAATTATTGAATATTATTTAACTCAGTACAAATGTAATACAGCTCAGGAATAACGGCTATTTTTATCTTAATTATAAAAAAAATTATCTGTCTTATAAATAAATTGGGTTGGTTGATAATTGGTAGCTTGATAATTCGCGCACAATGAAAGTTTCCGTAGATGTGACAAACTTGATTTCATCATTGGCCTAAGGAACCATATGAAACACTTAATCTATGCTACATAGGTAGTTCAACATCAACGAGTTTGCATAGAGTAGACTCTTTAATTTGTGCAATCATTTTAATGATACAATTTAAAATTCGGAGCGGTTCACATAAACGGCTCATGGAATATATAAAGCTGTATACAGCCATTAACAAGCTTTCAGCGTAACCCAATAAACTCTTTTTATGTAAGCCCGCTTAATACGAAAATCCATTGAATTATAATAAACGGTGAATGTAGATTACACCACTTTGAAACGTGTCTTAAAACTTCGCTTATTCAAGGTCGTCTTCATCGACGAAGCGTCGGTGTAGCGTATATGCCAGTTGATTGTGAATATTTTCTCTCCGCTAATACTGCATAAGGTACAGGTGAGGCCTTCATAGGCAGTTGTTATCCAACCGCCACAGTAGTCCAACCAACAAGTCATGTTGCTGTATACTGTACAGAAAGCGTTCTTAGAATAGAATGGCATATAACACACAGTTGTTTTAATATTAATTCTGGCTTAAACTTAAGTATTAAAAACGCATACATATTAATTTCTAAATATGCTAATATATAGTTATAATAAGCTGTAGAACTTGAAGGAGATGTTGTACAATATTTATTTCAAGTATCTTATGAATCGTTAAGAGTCGAACAAAAGTCGCGTGGAGAGCTTGATTAACAAATAATGTTACGTCATTTCCGTGAGGGTAACAAGGCGGTGTAAATCGTTGGCAAAACCACGTTTTCGAGGGAAACAGCTATTAGTGGTTAACTGGATTTAACTTTGAGGCTGTAAGTTATTTCAGCCTGTTGTTTTCTAACACAAATAATTTCCTCCAAAACTTGGTATAGTAAACTTATCAAATGGTAATAAAACTACGTTTTAACGGTTTTAAGCGCGTTAATTTATTTGATTTTGGTTTATCCAACTTAAAACCGTTAAAACGTAGTTTTATTATGTATACAAGTCGCGAAAACTTAAGAAAATATTATAAAATGGCGTTTGCCTTGTAAGTTCTTACAGCACGTACATGGAATAATTTATTGCTACATAATTAGCGGTTAAAACTAAGTAGTCCATGTACATGTCATAATCTGTCAATACGGAAAACATAAAGTCTTCGGAGATGCATCTATGAATATGTTTAGGTTTTACATAGTTTCACGTAGCAGTTAAGATTTATGTATATATAATTACTTATATTGTTTAATGGTAAATTAATTTAGCAATTAAATACATCTAGAGTACAAGACTCGTCGTCTTTATAGACGCCCCACTGATTAAGAAACCCCCACGATAGATATAATAGAGATAATCTGTTTGTTATAATTTCACGACTGAATGGATGTTAATGAAATTTGGCAAAGTTTAAAGACTAAGGATACAGTTCCCAACAGTAGAAGGATTTAGGTTACATCTTAATATATATAAATTACGTGTCACGTTGTTTGTCTGCGATGGACTCCTAAACTACTTAACCGATTGTAATCAAATTTGCACACCGTGTGCATTTTGATCCAACTTGAAAGATAGGATACTTTTTATACCGTTGGAACCGGTAGGTGGCGCTGAGATCGGGTTCTAGAATTCTTCTAACCAGCGGGAGAGATTTTGGTGATTTTGTTTTTCTGTGTTTGAGTGGGTTCCCGGATGATTAAAATCCATAATTGGAACCGGTAGGTGGCGCTAAGATCGGGTCCTAGATTTTATTTTTTCAGAGCAGGACAACGTCTGCCAGGGCCGCTAGTTTATTTAAAAAAAACATACTTAATGGAGGTGAAATAGGCAACTTTTAATTCCTCAAGTTATATTAATTCAGCTTTAGGGCTTTTGTTTCAGCGTTACATTGTTATATTTTTACTTTGTTTATAAAATAAAACCCACTAAATAGCAGGTAACAGCCAGTCTTTTACTAATCTTGTGAAAATTTTGGTATATACGAGTTAAATATATTTCTATTAGTATATATTTTTTATTGCGTGAGTTCAGCAGACAGGCAGACGGCCCACTTGTTGGAAAACGGTTACCATCGTACTATGGACATTTGCTACAACTGCCCTATTTCTTAAAGGAGACTGGAACCTGATCACTAATGCCGGAACACGACTCAAGGTTGTTATGGAGACATAGTCGAGCAAATACCCTCCCACCTGGCTTTGTGTTATTATGTTCCCTCTTACGACAAGCTGCCTGGCCGCAGCAAATTGTATTATTTCTCCGTTCCTACACGGACAATACATATAATATATATATAAACTTATAGACTTTGCCAATATATATAAAGCCTTGGCGCATTTTCACCCTTTCACTATTAAAACTGACAGCTAACCGCGTTATTGCGCATTCAAGCAGAGCGTAAGGTAATTTTGTGGTCCACTGGTTGCTCGCATAGGTGCTGTGTAATAGTACATTATGGTACTAGTGTGTAACATTGGTGATTACCGCCGAGGCGCCATTGAGACTCGAGCCGTAGGCGAGGGTCTTAAGAGAGCCGAGGACGGTAATCATCAATACACACGTGTATCATACGACGTTTTTCAACACACTTGTGAATAAAATAACAACAAAAACTCATTTTATTTAGTAGATAACAGTTTTCCTTTGCGCGCGCATTGCGATCGGCGACAGACTAAAGGGATGAGGTTTTTTTTTTCGCGCCTATTCTGCCACGTACCAAATGGGGAATTTAAAGTTCTCTTTTATTACAGAGAAAAAAAAGTTATATATGAGTGAAAGTTTTATTTATTAAACACGTACGAGTTAAAATTATCTATTTAAATAAGAAGTTGCATGAAATGAGCAAGCAATAGGAACATTAATTTATTTGTTCTATAGAACACGATCTTTTTTTTTGAATAAAAACTTTTTTAAGAATAAAGCAACTCAACCAATAAAATTAAAAAAAAATCTATAACTCACTAGTGAATTTTTTTTAGTCACAGTTTGATTATGGGTGTCATTCTGTGCCTAATTGCGGTGACCATAGAGCCACTTTATGAGCAAGTGTGTTGAAAAAACATTAATGTATTACAAAATTCTTAATAATATTCAAGTGTTTGTATTTTTTATTTGCTTCATCTATATCTATGTAGACCCACTTCCAAATGTATGGTTAATTTTAAATTTTGCGCACCTAATTAGGACAGATGACAACATAATAATTTCATAACTAAGTCTTGATATCCTGACTAGGGTTATTAGGATGATATTGGAATTTGATACACTTTTTATTTATTTATTTATTTAAGGTGGAAAATATAATGTTAATTAATATGAATAAACATTTAAATTTACATTTGTTATCAGACAGTCAATTACAGGTTGTCGCAAATAATATGTTCAATGAATTATACGCAGATTTACACGTATGCACATTATAAAACTAGTCATAAAGAAATTATGACTCAGCCACCGCTTGGCTCCCGAAACAGATCTCAAATGTTCTTTCAGGCGACATGCACACGGGTCTGGGTACGGGGGAAGAACAAACGCAGCGCCTAGTGCCACCGGCTCCGTGTGTGTGTGGGGTAAATCGGTTCTCCTCCGATTATAGACGATCTCGAACAAACTACCCACTAAAACCTACCTGCGTTCCTGGTGAGAGAGTGCATTTAGTCAGAATAACACTGGTATACGCCTATTGGCAGTCTACTGTCTTGCTCTGGTTCTCATACATGTCTATTATATATCTATCTGGTGGTCATACATATCTATAATATTATCAAAGATATGAAAATATGTATGAAAATGTTTGTGTGAATTTTTAAAGAGCCATACATTTCTAGTCGCCTGCTTCTAGTTAAAAGTAAATGTAGTAGACGTAAGTCGAACAGTCAGTTTTTGGAAATTCAACCCCTGAGGTGGTTAAAAAGGTGTAGAAAGGTTGCTTAAACTGTGACTATCTTTAATCTACGCGAGCGATGCCGCGAGCAACAGCTAGTGAAACATAAATTATGTTAATCAGCAAGTTTCTAAGCGATTCTCGTTTCAGAAAACCGTCAAGTAAAATTACAATTATGTTGTCCCGCAACTTCACATACATGCGGCAAAAGATATAATCAATTCAGAACCACTTAAAACTTCAAAAGGATTTGAAGCGGAGAATTTGTTCTTGAATAATTTATCAAACAATTTTATCTTTTGTGCCATTTATGTACATTTGTACCGCTTTCACTTGCTTTATGTTCTTTTGGGATCAGAGTGCAGTGCTTATATCATTGTACGTATTTTCTTTTACTTTTTAAATATAGCTTTTTTGCATTTGCATTCTTTGTATGTCTTATACGTTCCCGATGAGCGATAGTGTTTTTTTGAAGTGAAACTTCTAAATCGGCGTTGGAAAAAAAATTACCCTCACATTTTTCGGTTACGCGTCACATTATTTTGCAGGATGGCCGAGTGTAGGATGGTGGTTCCGTAGCAACGAGTTGTTGATAGATGGATTGTGAGACGAGCATTGTAATATTTCTTTACTTTATTGTGTTTTAATTAATATACTAGTCTGATGATTTATAAATCATTTATTTAGTATCCTATATATATATATATTAAAGTGATCAGCAAAATCAAAGGATTTATTTTAATTCTGATTCCAGTGAATTTCTAAAAAAAGTAAGTAATTATATCTGTTTTTCTAATACTTGGGTGTGCTTGTGGTATTTATTTTTCTAAGTTATTTAAAGTTAACCTCAGTTTTTGATTGTATTTTTTAATACGGTCGGTTAAATCAATAAAGCCAAAGTCAAGTCGACTGTGGTAGGGGCTTTATTTATTTAACCAATTTAAAGAAGTTTCACTTCTTACGTGTGTACACTAGTACACGCACACTTTTTTCTTTTTGTATCTTTGTTTTTATTTTTAGTACCTAAGGCATAACATTTATGATGGTATAAGCACATACATAAATTATATACCTACTAGTACAATGAAATATCTTACTAAGCATTCTACATATAATCCTCTAAGACTATAAGTAGAATACTGAGCCTAGATCATCGAAGTCAATGGATAAGATGCCCAGAAGGCTCGCTACATAACTTATTTTGAATTAGTATTATTCGGTTTAATTGGTGATTTTCTTATATAGAATATTTAGATAATCTTCAACAAATAGGCACCAGGCGTAAACCAAACTAATATAACACCCTATCCTTGAACAAATTCCAGATCTTTGACTGAAGCCAAACAAGTAAGTTGTCCGTTCAACTCGAAAAGCCATAGTTTACTAAACAATTGAGATCGCACTCACACAATCATTCTTGATTGTCTATACTAATATTATAAAAAGGAAAGATTTGTATTTTTGTATGTTTGTAACGAATAAACTCAAAAACTACTGAACCGATTTCAAAAATTCTTTCACCATTAGAATACTACATTATCCCAAATTAATATAGGCTATATTTAAAAAAAATTGGGATCACTACTTAAACTTCAATAATGTTATGTTAACCTTGGGTTAAAAAAATTATGTTCGAGTGGGTCCGGGAATGGCTTAGATTCATAATTAGACCCTGTAGGTAGCGCTGGAATCGTGTTGTAGATTTTTTATTTTTTCAAGGCAGAGTAACTTCTGTCGAAACCGTAAGTACTTAATAAAAACAGTATCATATAACGGCAGTCCCAGTAGCCATCAAAAATATTTATGCTATGGCACAAAAATACAAAAAGATTTTTCCGTTGTCATCGCTAAAACTGTCAGTGTAATCCGTTGAGTTGTTTCAGAGTCTATTCAAGACAAACATTCACACATTAAATCGTTTCCAGACAAAATACTCATTATTGATTATCGTAAATATAGCGATAGCAGCAGCAGTATTACGATTTTGATATTTAGGTAGTTTAAAATTACAGTCAAATATGTTTTATGGGGACGGTCTATGTCGGTGAATGGGTTTTATCAGCCTACTTCATTGCAATACATAGGCTTCGAGTTCGATCCCTGACATAGAACTTTTACAAACTTTCCTTTATGGTCTGGGTGTCTGATATCTTAGTATTTTGTGTTTTGCCAATAATACAACCGTAACTTGCTTAGATTAAAGATATATAATGAGTGTACATTTAATTATATATAACGGGAAGATGGGAAATAAATATAGTCATAATTAACTTGTTTTGAAAACTACTATATTATTGAAATTATGATAAAAGATTATTTAAAGAAGGTGTCACATTTCTTTCGCTTCAAATAGGATCGTTATTTTATTTTAAAAACCTCTATGTTATAGTTTTAAAACAGGCGTCGAAAGAATAAATCTCAGTGAATAAAGCTTACTGAGCTTATATTCCTTTTTGGACGGAAAAGAAACAAGATGCGGCGAACCATTGAAATACGTTCTGACCCCTTTGAATTTATCACACGCTTTGTTGAAGTTATACGTACTTTTTAACAAGTCCTAATTGAAATTCCTCTACAAAATTTCTTGAATAACAAATAAACAAAGTCGTAATAGATGAGAATGGCAAACAAGCATTTTCGTCTTATTCAAATATGAGATCAAAAACTTATTAAGTAGCTGCACCACTTAGACTGTCTTTATGCCATAAGGTGCATATTGTGCTGCAGATAAAGGAAAAATCCGATGAATCAGACTCACAAATACGTTTTGCACGTTCGTACTCCTAAATATGCTGAGGCCTGAGCCCAGTAGGAGGTATCTGGGCTTATTATTTATTTTTCAAAAAATGAATCTAGTTATTATTTTTAAAGTTTCCTAGAAAGAGGACCAACCAACCAAAATCTACCTACATCCACCATGTATGTCCAAAAGTCTGTCTGTCCATTCTATACGCATGTCACAGCCATTTTATTTTATGTTTATTCACCCTATATTGACTAAAAGATGGACCCTGGCTAAATTTAAATAGGTGTTAAAATGTTTCTTTTACGTATTTGATGCAGACACAGCTGTACAACGAGCGTCACATCACATTTCCCACGCTTCTTTGTGACACTGCATCGTCCCACTTTACATTTTCTCATTGTAAACTTCGTGTATTATATGTATACTAGCTGACCCGGCGAACTTCGTACCGCCATATTTTTTGAATTCCTAAAAGACTGTTTCATGACACAAATACAAAATCACCATAATCGGTCCAGGTGATTAGGAGGATTCTAGAACCCGATGTCAACGCCACCTACCGGTTCTAATTGCGAATCTAAACCATTCGGGAACCTACTCAAACACACAAAAACAAAATCACCAGAATCGCTCCCAGTGATTAGGAGGATTCTAGAACCCAATCTCAGCGCCACCTACCGGTTCTAATTGCGAATCTAAAGCATTCGGGAATCCACTCAAACACACAAAAACAAAATCACCAAAATCGGTCCAGGTGATTAGGAGGATTCTAGAACCCGATGTCAACGCCACCTACCGGTTCTAATTGCGAATCTAAACCATTCGGGAACCCACTCAAACACACAAAAACAAAATTACCGAAATCGCTCCCAGTGATTAGGAGGATTCTAGAACCCGATGTCAACGCCACCTACCGGTTCTATATGCGAATCTAAGCCATTCGGGAACCCACTCAAACACACAAAAACAAAATCAAAATCGCTCCCAGTGATTAGGAGGATTCTAGAACCCAATCTCAGCGCCACCTACCGGTTCTAATTGCGAATCTAAACCATTCGGGAACCCACTCAAACACACAAAAACAAAATCACCAAAATCGATCCCAGTGATTAGGAGGATTCTAGAACCCAATCTCAGCGCCACCTACCGGTTCTAATTGCGAATCTAAACCATCCGGGAACCCACTCAAACACACAAAAACAAAATCGCTCCCGGTGATTAGGAGGATTCTAGAACCCGATCTCAGCGCCACCTACCGGTTCCAACGGAATAATGTATAAAAAGTATCTTATCTTTTAAGTTGGATCAAACTGCACACGGTGCTAATTTGATTAAAATCGGTTCAGTAGTTTTGGAGTTAATCGGCAACATTATCGTGACACAAGATTTTTATATATATAAGATAAGATAGCCAGCTTGACAGCTGACAGCTGTCAAGCAGATTGACAGCTGTATCTCATAAAATATTCGCTTTTCTCCTAAATATTCATGACTGTATGTCGTATCTACTATGTACTGAAGAGGTAAAAGTAAAAGAAATGCTACTAATATTATAAAGAGGAAAGAATTGTATTTTTGTAACGAATTAAATTAAATACTGCACAGACTGCAAAAATTCTCACCATTCGAATGCTACATGGTCCCTAATGAATACAGGCTATATAAAAATTAGGGATCCCAAATAAAACTTCAATAATGTAACCCATCAATCTAAACAAAATACTATTTTGATGAAATTTTATGTGTTAGAGTTCCGGTAAATTTTAGATTCACAATTAGATCCGGTAGGGGGCGCTGGAATCAGATTCTAGATTTTTATTTTTCAGTGCAGGAGCATGTATGTCGAGATCGCTAGTAGTAAATAAAGAATCTTGCTAATTTTAACAACTTGTCCCTATATGTATTGGGTCCTACAACGAAATAAAAATAAAATAATAATTCATTATTTGTGAACGTTTCATAAAATACAACACATTTCCTTAATGAACAAATTAACAGTATATTAATAAACCGTATTTCCATAGGTACTTTCCATAGAATAAATTAATTAGCCCAACACGAGCGTATAATTATTGACAGCAAATTCATATTCACATGTCAAATGTTTTTCATAGCCTTGCAGGCTAAGTAGCTTGTCGGTTAACTGAGCCGAGTGCCGTTCTACGTTAGTAAAGACGTGATCTCTCCTCCAAGACTCACGTAAGTGCAGGAGCTAAATATAAAAGATAAACGAACAGATTATAGAATTTTCTTCGCGGCTACGCCGTGGGTTAACCCCGAGAAGTAGCTCTATTTAACTTACATGGAAATTAATTAGCTTATTATATGTCGCGAGTGACGCCGCAGACAAACCTAATATACAGGGTGGCTAGACCAGTGACGTGTAAAAGGAAAATTTAGTTTATATGAAGGGGTACTCGAATTACCCCCCCATGTATGAAATACGATTATTTGAAATTTTTGAGTTATTAATTTTTAGATATTTTTGGGAAATTTCAACCGTAATGCCTTTAAATACTTTATATTTCATTTTTTCATATGGTTACAACACCTTAACATCAAAATAAGTTTCAAAAATTGTACTTGAAAGTGAAAAAAACTCAAGCAAATCAGGCATCGACAGCTGGTACACAGTAATTGCCCATCTTGAATGGTTACCACCCCGGGTCTAGAGTATGCCGCCATAACAATCTTGTGTTACCAAACAGACAGACGACCCATTACGTGGGCCGACTGCCTGTTTGGTAAGCTCATGTTATAAAAATAAAAAAGACTTGAATTTTCGATCTTAAATTAAAAATAATAATTCAAAAGAGCAATTTCATATTTCCGAAAGATCTTAAAAAACTGCGCAAGAGTCAAGTCCAAGCTTTCATAATAATATAAAAAAGTTAGCCTTTATACGCTAGTTTTTGCTTTAACCGGCCTTCAAAGGAAGTACACTGGCAAAATATCCCAAGTTAAAATTGTTGTTTAAAAATTAAGTTTGGGCTATTTTACCTTTCTTTCAGATGGTTAATATATGAAAATGACGATTTTCAACAAAAATTAACTATTTTTGTTGAAAATCGACATTTTTTGTATAAACTAGACGTGTTTTTATATAATGTTATTGTTATAGCGGACTTTTCGTGAAAATTATATATTTAATAATCCCTATTAATATTATAAATGCGAAAGTAACTCTGTCTGTCTGACTGTCTGTCTGTCTGTCTGACTGTTCCGTTTTCACGTAAAAACTACTGGACCGATTTGGCTGAAACTCAGTATATATATATTTTCGATACCGAGGATGAACATAGGATACTTTTTATCCCGAAAAATGGGATAGTTTCCGGGATAACCTGATATTTGTCTGTTTGTTTGTTATGCTTTTACGGAAAAACTACTGGACCGATTTGGCTGAAATTAAATACTGAGAATGGACAAGGGATAATTTTCATTTTGGCCTTTTTGGTCATTTTTGCCTATTCCGTCATTTTAGCCATGTCGGTCACTGTGGTCTTTTGGTCATTTAGACCATTTTGGCCTTTTGGTCAAGTTTTGTAATTTATTTTGTTGACAGATAGACGGGGGATGGTATATATAATTAGCGATATAAAATGAAGTGAAGCTTCTGTACGCAAATACATAAAAATGTAATATAATATAACCTGTAGCACTTGCTCTATAAACAAGAGACACGCACTAGAGGTTAACCCGCGGCGCAGCCGCGGGGTAAACTATAGTGAATATATAATAACACTTTATTGAGTTACACGAGCCAATTAGTCATTTTTCCATGAATACTATGATGCAAATAAAGAATATTATGCTCTTTTTCCCACATGCACGGTTATTACAATGTCTTAATAGTGTGTACAACTGAAAATACTCATAAACTTAATTTCTAATATTGTGCGTGTAATAATAAACTCCTAAAAATATTCATTGCTTTAATTTCTACTTCCATTCGTTTTTTTTGCATGAAATTATTATTCATTTCTCGATGTTTGTTATTTTAAACAGTACGTGTTTATTTTGGCTGAATTTGTATATCTTCCTCATTCCAATTATTTGGATGCAACAAAGAGAGCCACCGAACGTATTATTGAAGCCATTTAAAATATTGTGTTAAGTTTTTATATCTCGCCTGTTATTAAAGCATGGATGAAAATATAAATCGTTTATTCAGACTAAAAATATTGTGACGCGCGATGGGGGGACGATCTAGTTGGTTTAAGGAGTTTCAGGAAAATGTAGAAGACTCCAGAAGAAATAGACATAGACAGATACGTTTGAGAAAGGGATAAATGTTGAACAAAGGAATATCGAAATTATAGAATAGAAGGGTCATGTAGAAAAAGATAGAGTTAGATAAATATTTAGAAATACGTCTGCGTAAGTCAATAAAAACATTTAGCTGGAAAAAAATGGAATTTTCTTTCAACCCCAAGTGCATACCCCAGCTCGCACGTAACAATATATGACGAGAAGAATTACAGTAACTAATTATAAGATTATTTTTTAATAAATGCTATACAATGTACTAAAAGAATGAAATTTGTTTGAAAGCATATGTATAGATATGTGTCATTTTTTTACTTTTTTCAATCATTTATATCGTCTAAACTCTTCAGTATTGTAGTCTTACACTATTCAGTTCTGATGTATGTTACATTTTGCTCATAAAATCTGATCATCATCAATCCATCCATTACCCACTCATTGCTCAAGCTTGGTTCTAAAATATACTCAAAATTACAGTCTTTATACTCTTATTAACCTTTAGGTAAAATTTTGAACCTGATAAGGTAATGTTATAAGTAGCAGTTTATCGACTATGCAGCAAATTGCCTTTATATTATATTCAGGCGTGTCATGTTTCTTCCTAAATGACAATGCACGACAAGGTCTATTTAACTTATTTAAAGTAGTCTTATGAGAAATAAATGGATAGATTAAAATATCAGATAAATATATTTATATAATTCCAGCCCGTCATCATCATTATAATGTTAAAGCCCGCTTGCAAGCCCTGGGTCTGCTCTTTAATTATCTTCTTCATTTCGCGCACTCTTCAGCCTAATTGATAGACAGATGTACTACTACAGGTTTACTGTACATCAAAGCATAGATAAGCAGAAATATAAAAATATAACAGATAGTACTACGAGATTTACTTTTAGAACATGCATAATGCATATTATTTTTCTCTAGGTCAAACCAACATTTTATTTATTGGACTGTCTCTTTTTCAGGGACCTCGTGGAGCTGGCAGGTCTAGGCATTTATTCTCCACTTAACTTGTTAGTTTGCATTTTACATAAGATGTAGCTATACTATAGTAGAATTATTATCAAACTCGGCCTCAGCCCGGCTAGGGCGGTGAGCATGTTGCGCGGGCGCAACACCATTAACGATAAAAACTCATTTTTATCAAAGAAAGATTATCATTCTTATAAAAATCATTATTATCTTTTTTGCTGTTAATTTAAAACTCAGATATACTTAAGTATTTATATTTATTTTTAATATTACTTGTTACATTCTAAACTTTTGTACTTATAGTTTTTTAATACATAGATACCTAATTAATAATTTATTTTAAATCAATATTATTCTTATTTTAATAAATACGTTGTTTTATCTATTTTTTTCTTTCATTTATATTACTAACCCACAAAATGACAAAACTAAATACACTATCGATAACGCTTATCGACAACAATAACGCGTATCACTATGCCTGCCCATAAGACCCGTGAGTGGAAGAGAGAGCGAAATACTCGCTTCACTACTCCGATTATTTATGACCCAAACTGCACGGAGAAAATAATTCTACTATAGGGTCTCTAACTTTCTTGTAGTGTAGTAAGATGCGACGAACAACTCACAGCCAGGTGATAGGCCTTTCTGGATGGCTACCGTCCCTGGTCTACAATATCCATAACAATCTTGAGTTGTGTTCCATCATTAGTGACCAGGATCCAGTCTTCCGCTTGAGAGCAGCATCGCATTTGTAGCACCCTAGGTATTACAAATGTCCATGGGCGATAGTAACTGCTTTCTATCTGGTGGGCAGTCTGCCTGTCTGCCCAAATCATGCACCAAAAAACTTTAAAAAAATCTGCCTGTATGAAGCATGTTCTCTGTCAAAGTCCATTTAGATATTATGGAAAATACTTCCTGCCATTAGAAAAAGAAGCGGGTGACCACACAGTATCAGTATTGCAAGTGTTGTATTGCAAAATGAAAAAGAAAATACAAAATTAATTAACCAAAAACCTTTTTAATCTGTTTACAAAGCACATTTCATAAATATGCAAATTCAACCAATAACTGGGTGCGGCTGTTCGATGTTTGTAAAAGATGGTTTTATTTGATTTTTGTCAATATAAACCTGATTGTTATTTCGAAGGTATCATAAATCACGTTTTTGATTTAATGCATTTTTCTACTGTTAGTAAAGTAAACAAAGGTTATTTATTACCTATAACATAGAGCAGGGGGGCTTTTTAGAGACTTCACGTATATTTTTGGCAAATAGGTATAGAGAAAATAAGTTGCTATGTTGCAGTGATTTCCAAAATTTGACTGAAAATACACAAGATTATGCAAACTGTAAAACCAATTCAACTTTTAGTTACATTACATGCATGATGACAATCCATCGATATAGAAAAAACTGGCAATCCCTTGTCTTTCCTCTTTTTGCGATTTCGTTACATGGCTTTTGGCCGGTTCCTATATGTCACTATTAATTCAGTTAGCCTACCAACGCTTAAATTTCGACATTATTTGTATCGAGTTTCAGTCTTTTAAACGATAGTAAGGCAAATAAATAAATGGTTGGTAAGATATAGGAACCGGCCATTTGTAGATCCAAACAACATCAAACATCCAAGTACACCATGTGGTTTATTTAAAAAATTACTGCGACACATAAAGACAGACGGTTGGGCATGAAGATTTTAGAAAGAATTCCGTAAATTTGAAAATGGCTGCGGAGCGAAAAACATTTAAACTTTATTCTTTAAAGTTTGAAATGTTTTTAAACAATCTATAACTCTATTTATCTTCCTATTTTTCATGGTGTCAAGATTTTCTGATTGGGATATTTTGCCCCAAAAATTTTTGCGGCAGATAAAATTGTTATCTCTAGAGTGTAAACATTTAAGCCGAGCACAAATATGTATGAAATAATGACGACGATCTGGAAGTTATATTGAGCCTGACAAAATAAATTTATTAATTGAATAAATTATCCAAATTTAATCAGTAGACCTTTTATGGTGCCAAAATTATATACCTAATTGAAACTATTTTAATCGTAGTACCTATATAAACAATCGGGCATTAATTTACTGACGCTCGAAAGAACAAGTGTAATTCAGTGTAAAGCAAGTAATGCTTGATTTCTACAGTACAAGTTCGAACTTAAACAAGTTCGAATATATAATAATATATTAATACGTGTAGCAAAAACTTGGTACCCCTTTTTACTAAATTTGCGCGGACAGAGGTGTATGAAATTTCGAACACTTAGTTAATATAGAGACGAAGCGACGAATACTAATATTTGTTTTATATTATGCATAAAAATGCATTAAGGGCCATTGCATAACGATCGCCTTTAAATAAAATTAGTTAACCATATTAAACTGCCTAAATACGTTTTACATAAAACGTATTGACAGTTCTTTAAACATATTTAGCGGCAAATTTTGCGTTGTGCAAGACGCATATTGTATTTAAGGGTGTTAATACGTTTTGTGTTTCTTAAATAAATTTATGCAAGCGGTCCCAAATCAGTAAAAAAGAAACATTACACACACTACCATAAATACTCTTTTGTTTATTGTTCAAGTGAAAGTAACAGTGCAGCCTTGGCGAAAGCTGTGATTATAGAAGAGTGTTATAGTCTTAGATATTAATCATTATGGTCGAATTTTGAGCGACCACTAGTGTAAATGATTAGGTCATTTAACTGCTGCTTTTGTGACTTACATTTTTAAATTAGCTCCTATTTCTTTATATCTCAACGTAACAATAAAACGAGAAAAGTTTATCATAACACGTCGTATTCAACTCTTACTATATACATAAGTAATACGTTAGCTATCTGTCTCCGTATGCAGTATTGATAATTTCTGACCTATGATATCATACATACACGTTGAAATTCTTATAATAGATACCTATTTGTTTTAATAAACTACACTGTAATAAGTAGAGGCGAGAGTGGAGTCTGTACGTTAAATATTCTATTTAGTTTGTTATTTCTATATTCTCTAATTTTGTTTTTAAACTAACTTAATGACATTTTTAATATAACATTAGTTTTTAACATTTTACAGACGAATTTTCTCTTGTGTATTAAATATAAACCAACAATATTTAATCATATTTAAACATTATATAAAAGTCACAGTTGTAATTAAATACGTCAAATTTATTGACTTATGTAGATGCAGAAAGTGGCGCATTAGCTGATTTTATGTGAAATTCATCAATTACGCAACTATTATAACTATTAATCCCTTCTGTGATACAGTGGTCCAAGCAATGGCCCATTTACTTCTAGAAAGCAAATAATCCAGCCTTAGTCCACGACTAATCGATTTTGTATTGGTATTTTTATGAAATTCACATGCAATCTTTTATTTATACAGTGTTTATATCGAGGGCTTCATAACAAATGGGCGTACAGACAAAAGTGCAATTTCACACAAGGGACAAAATTGTGAATAAAACAAAACTAGTTGATTATATAAGGTTGAAATTTGGAATACCGTATCTAAAAGATACAACTTGCATATTGGTAAGACTTTCTGAATTGTAACATGCATAGTTTTTAGTAAACAACAAAAAAATAGTATTTTTGCGTTACGCCTATATGTTATGAAGCCCTCGATATTATATATCTATATGGATAGTTATTAATTGATTACATCTCCTCCTCTCCTGCCTATAAAATGCTACCTAAAGTTACAATAAAGAATTGGATATTTTCGATGCAGGTATAGTCACACCCATAAAGTAGTGTAAATGTATTATATAAATTAAATACACAGTAGTCAGTTGGCAAATGGTCATTATTCCCGTACCAGTCTTAGGAGGTACTCGTGAGATTATGGCTATCTTAAAAAGTTTCCTTCTGTTATTAACTGTCAAAAGTGTGATTTGTGAAGGTATTAATTTTCGTAAATTCTTATAGCGTATAAGTTAATGGACCCACTTTTCATCCTAACAACATAAAAGTGTAAGAATTCTAACTGGGAAGCATGCACCTTTTAAGTAGTTTCAATGTGCATATTTGTAATTACCGAGTGCTGATGATAAAGAAAAACATCTCAAAACGATTACCGGTACGTGAAACCTCTTCTCGGCTAAGCGGGTATGCTGGTCGTTACCCTAATAAATGGAAAGGTCCGAGGCCAGCAGTAGGTTTGTGGGTTGATATTATAACGAGTACATATCAATGTTTAACTCGTTAGCTAAGCTAAATGTTTTATTAGCAATACAAATATGGAATTTCTCGGAAGGTGATTTTGTTATGTGTTGTTTTAGGCAAAAGGTTTAATTGTTAGGTGATAATGCGACATACATACACCAGAGTGAGCGAATCTGGTGTATTAGGTATTATCATGCTGCGGCCGCACCTTCCACAATGTTAAAGATATTGACTGTGGCCAAATGCGTTTTATTTATATGGGTAAAAATAACACCATTAACAAATAGTTACATACGCTATCAGTCAATGTTTATTTAACATCAGTATCAATTACAAACAATATCTCAACACAAATAACGCATTTCCGTCGCCACATCTGCGTGAAACGGCTGTTATCTGTAACGTTATTTCAGATGGGGCCTCACCATTACAACGACCTCTTTACATTACCTATATTATTCTTTTACTATCCGTGCGCTGAATGAAGGTTCGCCGATAGCCTCATGATGTCACGCGTCGATAGTCAGTACGGTTGACAAAAAAGGTTACTTAAATAGTCGTTGCAATAAATTTATTATTTTAATTTGTTATTGTATATACTTTTTTTTATAGCCTGAAGCAGGCAAACAGGCAGTCGGCCCATCTGATGAAAAGTGTTTACCGTTGCCTATGGACGTTTGCAACAACAGGGGTGTTGCCAACGCGTTGCCGACCTCTTAGAAATTTTATAACGCCCTTCTTAAAGAACCCCATGTCATAGCGCAAAGGGAAAACTGCGGCGGGAAGTTCCCTCCAGATTATGTTCTAGAGAATCGTTCCGTAGTTGAGCGCGGGTGCTCAAGGAAATGGGGGTGAATATGCCGTCGCTGGCGAGCGGTGCGGTTGTAAAAGTGAGGCGTTGGCATCAGATCAAACAGTTCCTCGGAACACTCCCCGTATGCGGGCGGTAAAATACGCAGAGGGACGCAAAGTCTCTCCGAAGGCTAAGTGATTCTACACCTCCTGTAATTATGGGATCGTCAACGATACGAACGGCGCAACGCTGGATGGAGTCGAGGGGATCAGTCTGGTAAGCGGGTGCTCCGGCCCATAGGTGTGAGGAGTACTCCATATGCGGTCTGATTTGCGTTTTGTACAGCGCGAGTCGTTGCCGTGGAGTGAAGTACTGCTTGGAACGGTTTAACACACTAAGCTTTGAAGAGGCAAGTTTAGCCTTGCCTAACATAAAACTAATCAAAAATAGTCTCGGTTGAATTTGCCCATCAGTTTCTTCCCATGGGTATCAAAAAAGGCGACTAAGGTAAAACATTGTAAATAAAAAACGCTGTTGTTATTACGTAAATTGTATATTATTATGTACTAGAGTTTACCCCGCGGCTGTGCCGCGGGTTAACCTCTAGTGCGTGTTTCTTGTTTATAGTTATATTATATTAAATTTTTATGTATTTGCCCACGGAAGATTCACTTCATTATCGCTAATTATACCATCTCCCGTCTATCTGTAAACAAAATAAATTACAAAACTTGACCTAAAAGGCCTAAATGGTCAAAATGACCAAAAAGGCCGGAATGACCGACATGGCCAAAATGACGGAATAGGCAAAAACGACCAAAAATGCCAAAATAATCAAAATGGTCAAAATTACCAAAAAGGCCAAAATGACCAACATGGCCAAAATTACCGAAAAGGCCAAAGTGACCGACATGGCCAAAATGAGTAAAAAGGCTAAAATAGCCAAAATGACCGAAAAGGCCAAAATACCAAAAAGTCCAAAATGAAAAGTATCCCTTGTCCACCCTCAGTATTTAATTTACATACGTACCGAATTTAAGCCAAATCGGCCCATTAGTTCTTCCGTAAAAGCATAACAAACAGAAAGACAAATATATTTTTATCCCGGAAACTATCCCATTTTTAGGGATAAAAAGTATCCTATGTTCATTCTCGGCATCGAAAACATATTATATATACTGAGTTTCAGCCAAATCGGTCCAGTAGTTTTTACGTGAAAACGGAACAGACAGACAGACAGAGTTACTTTCGCATTTATAATATTATTAATAGGGATTAATATTTAATGATTGGATGAAACTAAGCCGCGAAATAATAGTTTAATCATTAACGTCCATTTAATCAGAAATAACGGAATCACTTTCAATGTCTGTTTCTAGTTCATTGGAGTCGTACATTTCTCCCAACCTGTCCTCTTCCCAATATTTTCGACGCAAGCGATCCATAAGGTTGACTTCCTTTTTCCAGTCGCTTGGCGTGATACTTTTTATAGGAATTTGGCTTAAGTTTAATATATCCCTTTCAGACTGGGTTAAATTTTTATTTGCGACGCACTGCTTCATTAAATTCCAAACGTACTCTATAAGGTTTAAGTTACAATGATACGGTGATAATCGAATCACTTCGTGACAATGTCTTTATTAATTTGTCAACTAAATATTTCTCTTGCTATGATATTGGACTAAGAGCCGGTGATAGCCAGACCTACCAAATAGTATAAAGGCTGGAATCTCGAACCATGGTGGCTTTGACAGATAACTGGTAGCAAAGGTGAGCATAATTGCTGCCCAAAAACATTATAGCATAATGCGCAATTTTTTAGTATGTTCTACAGGATACTATTAGAATATCATACCATCCGTTGCCAGACACTTTGTAGGGTGGCAACCCCCTGCCAGACGCCTTTAAAGTTTAATAAATAATAATTCTACTTACGTCTAAATATAAAATCTGAGTTTTATATATGTTACTTGGTCAAATATTCAAAGACGTTTCCCAAACGGCCAGATAGTTTCAAAAGTTCTAACACTCTCCCAGACATAGTTGAAGGCAGCTGTAGGGCCGAGCGCAGAGGCGGTTTACATACTACTAGCGGCCCCGGCAGACGTTGTCCTGCTATGAAAAAATAAAAATCTAGGACCCGATCCCAGTGCCACCTACCGGTTCCAATTGTGGATTTAAACCATGCGGGGACCCACTCAAACACACAAAAGCAAAATCACCAAAATTGGTCCGGGTGATTAGGAAGATTCTAGTACCCGATCTCAGAGCCACCTACCTTCTCCTGGTACGTCCCTCATGACTGCCCACCACATCATACATGCGCGCGCAATACTACGGTTCGAGATTCATAATATCCAAACCTTCTTATCTGCTGTAGGATGCTTGCACATAAACTTTTTTAGCCTTTATACTATTTGGTAGGTCTGGCGATCACCGGCTCTCAATCTATATGAAGCGTTATCAATAACTACTATGCCATTTGGCGGTAGGTTTGGAATAAGCTTTTCATTTAAACCATTGTATAAAAATTATTGGTATGCATATCAACATGGTAGTAACCTGTGAAACTCTGTGAACACATTTGTGAACTAGTTCTGCGTTTTCTATGAAGCCATTCACTCTCCCAGCGTGAACAATATCCTAATCTTTAGCCCGGATTAAAATTATTTTTTTAGTAGCGTGTAAAGAATTTAGTGACGGTGTAATGGCTGTGAATCCAGATTTCATCAAGATATGTGACAGGTTTCTTATCAGCGCCAAGTTTGTCATTTTCTGCTGCTATAACCGGTTTCTGTGCAAAAAAATCTCTAATATTTTTATATTTTTCGAATTTGTAGCCTAGCTTTTCATTTATATTTCTAAATGAAGTTTTTTGTCCGGGAAACTTCAATTCTGTTTTCGCAACGTGTAATATTTTTTCTGAGTATTTGTTTTTCACACTATAGAAACTCTCGATATTTCTAATAGCACATATGACAAAACCGTCTATTTCAAGCTTCTTTTCACTTGTCTTCTTTTTCTTTGGAGTTGAAAGTTTCACTTGTTGTTGTGTATCAGCCGATTTGTCTGATGTACGCTTTAGTGCTTCTTAGCTTCTTGGCTTCATTCTAATCAAATTCAATCTTCTTCAATCTAAGGTTTCGGAGGGTTCGAATACTCAAACTTGTGGCTTGCCTATAGTAGAATAATTTTCTCCGTGCAGTTTGGGTCATAAATCAAACTCGGCCTCAGCCCAGCTAAGGCGGTGAGCATGTTGCGCGGGCGCAACGCCAATATCGATAAAAACTCATTCTTATCAAAGAAAGATTATAATTCTTATAAAAATCAGTATTATCTTTTTTGTTGTTAATTTTAAACTTAGATATAAGTATTTATATTTATTTTTTATATAACTTGTTACATTCTAAACTTTTGTACTTATAGTTTTTTAATACATAGATACAGTACATAGTACTGTCAAATAATATTTGTATTCGCCTCAGTCAAGAGTGAATGTTTTGGTAATTAATGAGTCCTCAAAATAAGTTCATAAATTTTTATTGACCACAAAACGCATATCTGACTACTTGTAGATATCTTTATTGGTTAGTAAGTATATATTTCGTATTCTCTAATATATTTTTTTTCAGAATCTCTTCTCCAACCATGTCAGAGAAGCGATATAACTTGTCTAAGTCAAGCCACTGAACAATTCCTTGAAAAAACGCACAAAGGAATCAAGGAGTACGATATTAGGCCTATTGATCCGCTATTAATAAAATCTCTCACTCTAGTAGCTGATAACGATATGGGACTGTCATTCTATTTTACCAACCTGACTGTTAGAGGGTTAAAGAACCAGACAATATCTGACTTCCAGTAAGTTGACCTCTGTTTAATAAATATCTAACAAACCTGAATGTTAGAGGGTTGAAGATACAGCCAATATCTGACATCTAGTAAGTTGACCTCTGTTTAATAAACATTTTACAAACCTGAATGTTAAAGGGTTGAAGAATCAGACAATATCTGATTTCAAGTAAGTTGACCTCTGTTTGATAGTATTTTACAAACCTGACTGTTAGAGGGTTGAAGAATCAGACAATATCTGATTTCCAGTAAATATAAATTTATTTTAAAGAAACCACACCTAAACAATTGAAGGGCTCACACCAAATTGCTTATAATAATTATATTAATATATTTTATCTTAATTACCCAAATATCATAGACAATGGGTTGAACCTGGTGATTTGTACTACCCAGAGCCCCCGGAGGGGCTAGGCCATGCACCTATGGCACTGGCATAAAGGCGGAGGATGGAACACCAACATCTTGGGGTTTCAGTGGCTGTCCCTGCGCATGATGTGGCAATAGCACTTTCGCTTACGGTGCTAATGCCACCCGGACCGGGAGAATCCCACAAACCGGCCACGATTTCCCCCGCCGCTGATGGTCCTCAATCGTATTTTTCCTCGTTAAAATAATGGTGAGGACACCATTTTTTTTCAATACAGGTGTACTAGGGACGGATTTCTTCAATCGAATTTCCCCGTGTGTAGTACGGGTTTCTTCTTAACGTAATTCATGCACCAGCGTCTTACTTAATTTTGTTACTATTTATATGTTTCACAATTGATTAAAGAGGAAATAAAGAATTATATTAATTCTTAAAAAGATAATGTAAGAAGATTCTTTCAACTTTGCTCATCAATTGAGCCGACTAAAATCCGAAAAAATAAATCATTGTACTCTTATGGTATCAATCGATAGAGTTAATCATAAGGATCAAATCTCTCTATTAAATATGATAAATTAACTGAAATGTAAACCATGAAATCTCAACTTATACATCCAATGGAACAAGATAACACTTAGGTACATTCAAAGATCCATCAGATTACTAATGTTAATATCGAATTCGATTAATAAGACTAGGTTTCCGTTCCACTTAATTTATCATGTTTATTAGGAAGATTTCAGCCTTATGATTGACCCTATCGATGGATGTCATAAGAGTACATACAATTGCTATTTTTTCGGATTTTAGCCGGATCAATTCCCGAGTTTTCGAAAATCTATGAAAGTAGATTTGTTTCTTATTAAAAAATAATGTAATGTTTCCATTGAGAAAAAATTGTTGTCTTTAGTATTTAGAATACTTTCACTCCAGGTGCGGTTAAAAAATTCCGCACTGTCTAAGTTTTTATTACTATGGTTACCACAAGAAACGTATACATAAGTATCATAGCTACAGTCTTGATGATCAGGGATTTTATATTGTATAAAAATAAGGAAATACCCGACAAATGGAATTTTAAAGGAAAACATTTTATTATACGCATCATTTAAACCAGTTTATTAATTCAAGAATTTTATCAATGCAATATTACAATAAGTGATTACTACCTATCTCAGATATTTTTAATATCTAACAAATCGTTTTGAATATATTTCATAAGAAAATGTCGGTATATTGTGATCGTTATCGTACAATACACATGCTTTCTATACACTTCACTCGCAAAAATGTTCCTTAGTATCCCACGGAAGTAATCTGATTTATCAGGAATAAAGAATCATTTACTCACGTTATGGCAAGAATTTACGGGTTTCACAGATCGGCGAGAGATCGCAGGTAGAGATGATCGATAGTTATCCGTGCAGGAACGGAGAAGGAATGCAATTTCCTGCAGCCGGGTTGCCTATCGTAAGAGGCGACAAAACAACCCACAGCCAGGTGGTAGAGTATTTGCTCAGGTGGATGGGGACCACCCCTGGTCTAGAGTTTGCCACCATAACAACGTTGTGTTGTATTCCGGCATTAGTGACCAGGTTCCAGTCTCCCTTAAGTGAGCAGCAGCGCATTTGTAGCAGCTTTCGTGTTGCAAATGTCCATAGGCGATGGTAACCGCTTTCCGTCAAGTTGGCTGTCTGCCTGTCTGCTGAACTCCTGCAATAAAAGCAAAAAAAGTCAAACATCCTCAAAATATAATAAGAACTACCCAATCTTCGGCTCTACGTAATTGGATTGAAATACTTTAGGCATTAATCTCGCACGTCTTCTTTCCTTATTATATTACTATCTAAGTTATTTTTAAAATCTAATTTGAAAATATTACTATATTATTAAACACCACGTAATAGTGAAATTAATTATGATTTGCTATTTTTAGTGCAAAATCAATTATATTAATTGGCTGATTCTGTCAATAACTCACTGCCTATATGTAAATATTTTCTTTATAGATATAATTCGTTTCACGATGAAATAAAACTATTTTTTTTGTACTGTAATTTGTATTAATAATTATTAATTAGCCTTGATATTTTACTAAATATTAAAATTATGTATGTTTTTTTTTATAACCTTGTTATTTCAAAACAGGATGGACGTTACAACTAAATCAGTACTTCTAAAAACAAAAGCAGATTTGTATGTCGTTGGTAACATTGGCATAGAACTAAGCAAACAATCAAAGTCATTCAACGGAGTTTATACAACACAAGCAAGTAAGTTAAAGGAAAATATGATGTACGTATATTATACTTTTTTTACACGCTTTATATTAGCTTCACTTGTATGTCAGTCAGTATGTCTGTAACCGACCCCTAAATTTGACCGACTTCCCGTTTTCCGATTGAGCTGAAATTTTGCACGTATGTGTATATCGCGTGACAATGCAATAATATGGTACCATGGAGCTGATCTGATGATGGAGTCGGAAGGTGGCCATAGGAACTCCTGTACTAAACAAGATAGACCCTTCGTGTTTGGGCCCGTATGTTTATATCGCGTGACAATGCAATAATATGGTACCATGGAGCTGATCTGATGATGGAGTCGGAAGGTGGCCATAGGAACTCCTGTACTAAACAAGATAGACCCTTCGTGTTTGGGCTCGTATGTTTATATCGCGTGACAATGCAATAATATGGTACCATGGAGCTGATCTGATGATGGAGTCGGAAGGTGGCCATAGGAACTCCTGTACTAAACAAGATAGACCCGTCGTGTTTGGGCTCGTTTTACTTGTCTTGGCTAGCACTCTGCTGCTACATGATATGCAGGATCTCAAAAGCTTGTATTTAAAAACATTTAAACAAAAATCAACTAAAAAATGAAAAATAAATAATAGTTTAAAAAAACTAAAAAAAACACGCTTTTATAAAAAATCCAACTAAAAAAACAAAAAATAAAATTTAATATAATATAAAAAAGCGTGGGGTGTATTCAATTAATAATATAATATCTTAAAAAGCGCTTTGAATACACCCCACGCTTTTTTATATTATATTAAATTTTATTTTTTGTTTTTTTAGTTGGATTTTTTATAAAAGCGTGTTTTTTTTAGTTTTTTTAAACTATTATTTTTCTTCCTCCTTTCTCCAATTATCTAGAGCTGTCACAATACGTCTTTCCCTCCCATACTTTTTCATCCTGGCATACATTCTCTGTCATATCATGTATCACAATTTTATCCTTCCCACAAAGCATTCATCACTTTTTTTACTTCTTTAAGTCTATCTATCAGTTAAACATTATATTTGTCTCATAATTTTTATTACACGGCTATACGATCGAAATTCTTACAATCTCTTAATTTTAAAAATGTGTTTGATTAAATATACATATATAATGTGCGATTTTGAAAACTTTATTTCCTTCATTCTTAGAGTGATGTGTTATTGCCGATTAGATCATGCTAAAACCTGTCGCTATAAAAACAATATTTGTAGATAAAAACTCCTTTCTAGGGTTGTGTAGCTATTTTAGCAAAAACGTTATCTTTATGAAATCGTCTGAGGAAGAACTACACTCAACCTATATTGTGAAATTGCAAAGACTAAAAATTTGAGATAACCCCCCAGTATATGTGATTGAGGGAAGCAACATTTTTCGTATTTACCAATGGTGGTATTCTTAAATATGTAATGAAAAATTATGACTTCTAATACTTTATATATTGCGATATACTCACTTTTGAATTCCTAAATAGAGTGCCACATAATTTTTGAGATGAGACAAGGAAAATTCTAAAAAAACCATGGTAATTGATTTTAAAAATACTTAAAAAAAATTAATTTGAATTTAATCCATTCAGTAGTTTTTGGACTATACCTGGTATGGTTGCTTTTTTATAATTTCTACGGAACCTTTGTGTGTGTGTTACGTACATAATCGTTTCTTTATTTCGTGCCAATCATTAATTTGTTTTTTTCTGAGATTTGCCTTCCTGCTCGATGTGATTCACATTGTACGATCTTCAACTTCCACGTTGTTACTTCAATCTATCTATAAATATCTAACTGTTTATCATATTTTTTGCATTTTTCTATTAAGACCTATTATTCAATTAATTTAAAACGTGCAATAAATGTACAGTAACTATGTTGGCCTCCGTGGTTGACTAATGTTAAACTCACCTAGCTCACTGGAGTGCAAATGTAGATTATGTAAATAAACTTACTGTAACTTACTTCATAACAGTCTGAGTGTCTAGGATCGACCCCAGGGTTATTATTAGTATCCATAATACAAGTCCTCTGTAAATTATAATAATTTGTGGTAAAGTATACTTAATGAGTTATTAAAATAGTTTATCCGAAAGAATTAAAATTATGGTACCTTATTTCATATAAAATGCCCTGTTTCTGTAGGTGTTATAGGTTCAGCGAGCTATAATTATGATTTGAAAAAGGATGCACAAGGTGTTGAACATTTTGACGTTGGCCCTGAGACTATTACTTGTGAGGTTATTGCGGAACCGAAGGCAACTCTCAGTAAGGAATTATCACAAGCTCTCTTGAATGGTATGTATGGCATTGACATTTTAAATCATACAAATGCTACCTACACGTTAAAGTTTTAAAATCATTTTACACTCCTTTAAACCTATATTCCAAGTTTATGTATGCAATGGTAATAGGTATAGAAGCTAGTACAATAAATATGCTTTAAGAAAGAGTAAATAGCACAAAACTTATTACATTGTGTTTAACAAGAATATTCTGTGAGTGTCATTACAAAATCTCTATTATAATGTAAACTCTAAAGTAGTCCTTGGCGTAGTTTCAAATTTAGTAGCGTGGTGAAAATTAGAAGTACATCCTTCGTCTCATTTTCTCTATAGTATTAAAATGCGACAAATGTAGGTATTGATCAGAAGCGCTTCCAAGGAGGTTTGATGACTCAGTTTATTTAAGTTATTTGAATTTCCTTGGACTAATATTTATATTTTTTTACTGTGTGGTGCGTTATTTTTAACTTCCGGATAATTTATACAGTCTCTGTAAATGCATTTTTTGAGCAAATGTGTCGATTTGATTCAATTAATATAATACTTATATCATAAATAAAAAAAGATAATACTTGTCTCTTACAATTACAGATGCAGTTGCTATGGAGAATATGCCCAAGTTCGAAGCAAACAAAGTTAAGATAGATAGAGAAACCGTTTGTGAAATCGCGAAATTGGCTTATATTGATGTGATACACAATATAAGGGCATCAGCAAAAATCTTACCAAAATCAGCGTTTTTCATAGACATCTAGTTTTACATGCTGTTTTGAAAATGTGGTTAAAGAAATATTTACTAAATTAAGGAATTGTTTTATTTGTTGTTTGAAACATAAAATACCTGCCACAATCAGGGAGCTTAAATGACACTTAACGTAAACTGCAATTTAAAGAGAAATTGATAAGTTCATAAATTAAATTTGTTGAAATTTTACTAATTCTACTTTATACGATTCAGTAGAGGATGTTTGGTCCGTAAGATTTGTCTGGCTCATTGGAAAATATTTTAAAATATTATACTTGATAATATTATATATAAAATTCAGTCTTCCTAAAATAACGTAAGTTCCCCCATTTTTTTACGACTTTTAAAGTGTCTGTCAAAGTTATGGCTCACAGGAAGTGTCTGGCTACTGTATATATTTGTTTACAACATCATCATATATGACATATGTAAAAACTAACCTTGCTACATTGACGTAAGTTAGCATGGTTTTTTTCCCCACCTTTGCTACATGTTATCAGTTAAACGGCCCTGCTTTCAGCTTAGCGAGTATCCATTCCTTTCTAAGTTTATATCAAACTACCGATCCTAAAAATATCATATTTCCTAAAATCACGTAAGTTTGAGTTGACTGGGATCTCAGTCCAGTACCTATTGTTAAGCTGTTTGTGTTCTTACTTAATTAGATTACTATGTGTAATATCCTTTATGCCATTTTAAAATATTTGGCATATAGTATTTTTTACCGAAAATAAGTATAGAAACGATACAAAAAATTACGTAATAAGTTATCATCAGTCTCGGGTGGGTAAAAAACAATGATCGCTTTTTAAAAATATTGATAATTATGTAAGTAGGTATAATATCTGCAATCATTAATTACTGGTTACCTTATTTATTGCATACAGCTATAATAAGAGTCATATAATGGGTATAGTTGTTTAAAATCAGAATAATCACTATTACACAAGCAGTATAAGAGCGGGGGCACACGATGCGTTGCCGCGGCGCTGTGGATCGTAAAAGACGTCTATTGTTGGCCCTACTATGTGCCCGTGCGTGTGACGCATAAACAACGGAGCGGTGCCGCTCCGACGTCGCAACGCATTCACCCCTCCCCGCCTCGTCTCGGTGGTTGCGAATCCGGTGCGGCGCCGCAGCGAATCGTGTTCATGCCTCAGATATTTCTATGTAAAATGACGCAGCGACACCGCTCCGGTGCCGCACCGCCGCCGCAACGCATCGTGGCCCCCGCTCTAAGGCGTAGTCCTAATTGACAAGGATCGTACGGTGACACGATGCGTTCTGGTCGCACGGTGAGTTCAAATATACAGATTTCTTAAGAGTGTCCTAATTGAAGCTCGGAAGGCAACGCGCGAGCACAAGTAATCGTCCTATCATCATACTCATCCAATATACCGATCTCCTTTGAATGCCCTAATTGTTCACGCGTAATCGCATATGCACAACAACGCGAGGGGCCGACATAAGCCGAGCAGGGCGAGGGGCAATATTGGTAGTCAGAGACGTCAGTCACGTCATATAAGTGAAACACACGTAATGCACGCAGTATTTCATTGCAGATTAATCAAATGTTTCTCTCGACATGAACAAATTATTGTAATTTTTTTATAGTTATTTCGTACTTCGAAATAATTTTTGAAATATTCCCGCTCTGATTATTGGATTTATAAAGTGTATATGGTCTACGCTTGCCCTTTTCAATGTCATTTGCAATTTTCAAAGAAATGTTGCCCGACAGCAAAAACTGTTCATCTCTGTAAAGAGCCATTGTTAATGGCGCTCTATAGTTAACTATAAAGAAAGTAAACTCTACTTCGGTTTAACAGACTATATAATGAGCTAAAAACCTAAGTTAACCTAGCGTTCACCTGACTAGGTTAGTAATGGCCGGTTCCTATTTCTAACTAATAGTTAATTTATTTGGTAAAAATGTGGTATAAGGTCAAAATAATGTCATATTTCTACGAATGGTAAAGCAAGTGAATAAATAGTAACATATTAAAGGAACTGGCTATAAAATGTAAAACTCCAATTCCATTCCTATAGTGGTCGTCAACCCCTTGTATAATATACGGCTGAAACTCGGCCTTCAACAGCTTACACCACATGTCGGTACCACAGCACTTTCCCGGCCCCGTTCGAAGGGAAGTAAAAAAATATCAATAGTTTTTTCGTAACTAATGACTTTTTACCTATTTTATCAATATTTGATATTGCATATAAAAAAATTAATGAATATATGTATCTATAATTGTATATCTATATATATAATTATATGTATACCGTCGTAAGTCGTGGCAGCTTAATATTTAGCGCACGCGTCCTAAACTCAAAGGGTGCGTGTTCGATCCTGGCCGAACCTCATGCACCACTTAGGCAGTTTTCTCACCTAATGTACACATTGTTACAATTACCACGTTCTAATAACGTTGAAGGAAAACATCGCGATGCAACCTGGACTTCGAGACAACCGATGTGTCAAACCTGCCAAGGACAAGCGTGACGGGTATACTGTCCGTACGTCCGTATAATGGGAGTCCCGAGCCCAGCAGTGGGGCATTTATGGGCTTTTATTATATATGTATACCTACATACAATGTATAAAGTTATTTAACTCAAGTTCAAGCCAACACTAAGTTTATGCCTGACTGTTTGTGTTATGATAAATTTATATCAAGCCCATTTCTAATTACGATAGCAAATGTTTATTCTCATATATCGCTATAATTATATTTTATCTAAACACTTTCTAATGTCATAGGTTATCAATATTAAATTAACTTATTATATCCATCTTGTATATTACATTTTATGTAAGTAGAAGAAACGATACGGCCCTTGGAAGAAAAGTTTGAACACATAGGTTTTTTCTTTTTCTTTTCCGAGCTTTTTTCGATTTGATTCTACCTTTAACAGCAATCAGAGGTACAGAAACAAAAGTTTGTTGGACAGCTATTGTTAAATAAACCAGTTTCAAACGTTTTTGCCCTACACCTTCAAAGTGAATGCATTTGGTAGGTACAAGAAGAATTCAATCGAATACAAGCACATACTGATATAGAAACGGTTGTCATATAAAGTACCAGTAATTCTAGCAAAATATACTGATTAAAAGAGATTAAAATAATGCTCTTTTAATGTTTGCACCGAAACAAATAATTTAATGGAAACGATTTTTTTTAAGCACTTAGTTTCAAACTGGTTGCAAACTTTGCTCAAAAACCACATCAAAGGTCACTTGCAACTAGGCTGGCAAGTATCCTGCGTACATCCTTCTCGCCTGGATGAGGCCTGGAGGTCCAGTGGGCTTTCCCCCCCCCCCCCTTCTTCCCGGGAGTGCCGCCGTTGTTACGAGGTCCACGTCATCTGAGATCGCTCCGTTGGCTATACTTTTTACGGATGAGGAATACTTCTTTCATAATACTATTTTTCTACTACCTACCCTGCCGCAAAAAAGTAATTAGCGATATTGATTATAAGATGATTTAATCAAATGCATTCATAAATATTGTTACAACCTAGGCGCCAACAAAAGCAAATTTACACCTGCATATCTGTAAAAGCACATTTATTACCCGTCGTCATTTGAACTAATAACTAATAAAATTGAAACTATCGTAATTCTTTTATGATCGTCTTCTTTTGTTTACTTATTTATTGGCATACGGCCTATTGTTGTATTGTAATCATTAGCCAGGTGTTACGGATTTTAAAGTACAAGCTGATTCTAGGAAATGCGGTCCACGTTGCCCGGCGGACATATTGCATTTGTGCAGTATAAAACAATGGCCCGATTCAGGGAGGTGACAGTCGAGCGAGAACCACGATTAAGGCGAGACGTGTGTTTATATCGGGAATATCTATTAGTGACGGACTTTGCGCGTTTTATTGAATAACGACCTTCTGCATTACGTTTGGATTTGTTGTGTTTGTATAGTTCTAATAAACTCTATAATCATTCCAACGGCATTTTAATTCAGCCCCGCAACTCCTAACAATATGTTATTTTTTTAAATATATATTTTTATTGCAATCCTTTCAATTTAAAGTCACTAGAAAATCAACGAACTGACTGTTAAGTCACCTGTCACAGTAATAATACTAATATGTAACAAGTATTCACATCAATCAGGGCTTGTCCTTGGGTGCATTTCTACATAGTAATCGATTATTGCATCATTTTAAGAAAAATTGTCTAATAGGCCTCTACGTGTTCGCCGTCTCATAGCCCCAGGTAAGCCTGTCAAAAGCTCGGATCATTCATATGGTCCATGGTCTTAAACGACATTACATCAGTATTGCTACACAATTCTTGGTGATTTATAAAAAAGGTAAGTGAATGGTTGATTGACCTTTACTGACCTGCCTTTCTGCTGTACTCCAGCTATAAAAATAATAACATTGAAGTGGTCTTCATGCGATGAATTTGCCATGTGCCTCAAGAATATAGTTATGCCACTACTAGAAATTGCGCCATGTAAACTTTGCTTAGTTTGTGATTTAACTAAGTGACAGGCGGCGCGCCTCCCGGCGGTAACATTACCCTTTATTTGTTTTCAAAGCAACTTTGTTATCTGTATTAATCTTGATACTGTTGAGTTAACACAACATTTTTTTTCATAAATCAAAATAACTGTTATAAACAAATCGTCTGAAAGGATCATTACAATAAACACAAAGTCTTTTTAGGACAAAACCTTCGTAGATTTTAATGCCCGCCCATGCATCTCCCTGTATTTCTTTGTTATACATATACGCATTGCACATATTTCATTGGCTATTCTATTCTACGGAGATTTTGCTTTATATGTTACACTATACAAGGTATAGTGAAATCGCAAAAAAGCTAAAACTTCGAGGTGGCCACCATGCATATAACTGAGATACAAAAAGAAATGTATATATACCTTTTGATGGTATTTGAAAAATCAATGATATTTCTTTAATAACATGTTTATTGAAGTTATAATTGGTGAGATACGCTCTTTCATAACGAAAACATGAACTCTTTTCTCTCTATACCAGGGATTCCCAAACTACTTTAGGCAAGAGACCCCTTTTCCAATATAAACTGATACCTCAGACCCCCATAGCCAAATTACTTTAAAAATCTTATGGCTAGTTTTTTTTTCGTATTGATACATAATACTTACCGATTTAAAAACTTTGCGGTTGATAAACTCAGTAAACTTGACATGATTTTCTTATCAAAATTTAACAAAATAAATACACATAAAAATCAGTATTAATCAAGTGTGTATCAATAAATATTAACACAAATTACGTAAAAACACTTAGGTACAATCGCGCAGTAAAAATGAACTTGTGTCAATTAATAGAGGTATATTTTTAGACTTCGTCAACCTCCAAAATCAGTTTTCGTTTTCGAAATAAACGCCGACCCCTGGGAAATCGATTACGAGCCCAGGGGGTCAATATCGACCACTTTAGGAAAATTCTGGAAAATTTCAAGATGCTAGAAATTAATAAACAGTTTCGATGAACATTACTTTAAATAAGTCAGTTTTACATGTTTGTGATATGATCGGTATTTTCGGTTGCAATATTTATTTAGACAGTGAAAGAGGACGTATTTCGCCATTGATGTTTTACAATACATAATCACTTTAATGCGGCGGCGCTGGATTTGTTGACGATAATTGTGGACTGTATCAAATAAAGAGAAAATTTAGGAGGAAAGTATGAAAGGAAAAGCACGCACGTGTTGGTTGATGTATTAATGAAATACAGCGGCTCTTCTGCATTCACTGTACTTCATTTTGATTTGTTATCGGTAATTGCGGAATTGTTTACTGGGTGTATTTATTTACAAAGCGATACGGTTTGTATTTTATTTATAACTAAGTATATAAGCGGCGTAGTGCGGTCCGGCTTGTAATATATTATTTTATAATTAATATTAAGTTATTTTATTTTATATATATAAATTGTTTGCGGGGCTTACCTATAAGAAAAGAACACGCTGACAAACTCAGAGTATTTAAAATTAAAAAAAAATAGCCAAAAAGTTATAATAATTATGGCAATATCACACTTAGTCAGTCGTACAGAACCTTTCTTTCGTACGGCATCGCATCTTCCCATGTCGCTACTATTTCTTATCTATACTATAATATTATAAAGAGGTAAGGTTTGTGACGTTGTAGGGGGTAATGTCTGGATCTACTTAAACGATTTTTTAAATCCTTTCACCAGTGGGAAGCTACATTATGTTTCATTGACATAGTGTATATTTGTTTGTGATTAAATTTTTTTTCTTATGCCCAGTGAGGGGCACGGGTCAACTAGAATCTAGTTCTTCTTGTACTGTTTAAGAATAAAATACACATAAAATATGTACCTATAGGAAATCCTAAATGGTATCGATCATTCCAAGAACGGGTTAATTTACTCCACGTTTTGGGTGATTTAGTGATTTGGCTTTGAGGAAGCGTCAATCTGCTTAGGTAAAGCTCCAAATAACATTCGAAGAAATATTATAATTCCACCGCAAGCTGCGCTGTATATTATATCCATAATTTATAACATCTTATGTCAGATCTACTAACATTCTTGCTGCTGAGACTGATTTCCATTTTAGATAAAACAATACTTGAATTTTTTTATCAAATTTTAAATTAAAATGCATTGTTATACATTGTTAATAAAATAAACTAAGTTTGAGAATGAATCAGTACAATTTCTTTTTTCTGTTGCTCGAGTTCAACAGAATGAAAATATGGGTTGGTTTGTACAGGGCTCTGTACCTACAGTGTTTTTTTTATTGCAGGAGTTCAGCAGACAGGCAGACGGTCCACTTGATGGAAAACGGTTACTATCACTTATGGATAATTTGTAACAGCAAAAGTGTAATTGGACACCGTCCTTGGGCTCTTCGGGGGTAAAGCCTAATGCAGCGCATAAGCATGCATCGAGTGTGTGTGGGGCTCTCAGCGACCGGTTTTCCACGCTAGCTTCAAACAGAAGCAGTCGCGAGAAACCGATCGCCGAACTACCCACTAAACCTAAACCTGCGCCCCAGTATCCGCGCTTTTACTGGGCGTCACGGAATTTAGAACTGAATTATTACACCGTGTCGCCCCCTATGCTCGGCAATACTGGGCCACCTCGGTGGCAGAGTGACCCACTTCATCAATCAGGGGGAACTAATGCCGGAACACAAGTCAAGGTTGTTATGGCAACATACTTTACACCAGAGGTAATAGTCATCCAGACGGGTAAATACCCCACAAAATAATTTGTTGCCTCTTTCTCCGTTGCTGAACGGATAAAAAATGTAGGTAAAAAATAAATACAAAAACATTAGCATATAAAAATAAATAAGTACCTATTACCACATCCAGTCTCATCGGACCGTTGAGAAGGCTTGCATCATTCATTACTTCACCGAATACAAAGGTTGATTATAAATTATTTGAGCGAAGTAAGGTCGAGCCTTCGGTCACCTATGGCCTCGATCAGACGTTTTGCTTTAGTTTGAAAAAGTTTATAGGTACTTGACAACCACGTACCCAAACTTATACCAGTCGAGATTTTTAAAAGTTTAACAGCAACTTAAAGTCCGTTTCAGATAGGACGGTATAGCTGACAAATCTATAAAACGTAACTTTCCTACGAAATAAATATTTGTTTTAATTGTATTAATATATATTTAATGCTTTAACTAGGTAACAATAATCTTATACTTAGAATTAGGATGTATATCTATTTATGTAATTTCACCTACACCATCCTATTTGAAACAGACTTTACATGTTGAAATATGTAAATTTAATGAATTAAATGTTATTTTCGCATATATTTATATAGTATAAAACAGAGTCGATTTTCGCGTCTGTCTGTCTGCAGGTATATCTGCTAATTCCTCTCAAACTACGCAACGGATTTTACACAGTACGTAGTAAGTACGGCATATTTTAAGTTCGGGAAATTGCTGTCGATCAACGAAAACCACATAAAAATCGGCCCAGTAGTTTTTGCGTGAATTCTGAACAAACAGACCAACACAACACATATAAAAAACATAAGACTAAAATTTTATAATATTATAGACATAGATAGAAGATAAAGATACTCACTAGGTTTTGACCCATGGCGTGGCCGAGAAAACTCTAGTATAGAATATAGAAATGTATAATTAAATGAATAAAAATCATTAATGATAACTAAAGCTTAATCAGCATAAGAAATAAAATTTATACTACCAACTAATGTAGTACATACATACCTACGTCGACAGTTTACTTAAAGAAATGATATTCCATTACTGTCTCAACTTCGGGCCTGGTTTTAAAATAAATAATTATGTTAAAACAGACTTAAAATCAACTTCTAACTTAATATATGATAAAACTTTCCTACCAGCCGTAGGTATTTTCGACGTGAACACGCCACATTATCTCTAAAGGAGTACCGCGTTGGCAAGTTCTTTGAGAAGCAGCAAACCGCAAACTTCATTAATCATCTTCAAAGTTATTTCCCTGATAATTATACGCAGCTCTTATTATTGAGTGTGCGGTATTGAAAGATAAAATTATAAGCATTTGGAGAAATCTATGTTGGAACCATTTATCCAGTAATCATTGCTAAAGTTTGAATGACAATCATATTTATATAAAACTAGCTTTATCCCCCTGTGTCGCTTATGTCTAAAAAGGATAATACGTATGTCGTGAGGCGGCTCCTGTATTGAAAGTATAGCTCTGCTGGCTGCAAAAGAGCTGAGTATACTTATAAAGATGAGAAGGTACTTCAGTGCAGGACAAGTACTTAATCTTTACTGTACTCAAGTAAGATCTTGCATGGAGTATTGTTCTCACCTTTGGTACGGCTTAGCTAAATATTAGCTTGAAGCACTAGAATAAATTGAGAGAAGAGCCAAGGGGTTGATTGGTAGCGATCAGCTTGTCAATACAAGGCTTCAAGGCCTAGAATTATTAGCTAGACGTGTTGCTGGGGAGTTTCTTGCCGCTTCTTCTCCTTAACAGCAATAACACGTTGCGAAGCGGTGTACATAGACTAGGAAGTAAAATAAAATTTTAACCTATATGTATGACCTTCAAAAAGTGTTCTCCAGTAATTCAAATTCAAAACTTTTGAATTTGAATTAGAGCATCGACGCCGGGTTGACAGTCTATCAGTTTTTTTATAGGATTTTGGAAAGTTTGCAGTTGGATTCTTTGACCTGTTTGACCACTACAACATAACTACAGTATATTGTCTTCGCACGACAAGGCGCCCTGGTCTACACCATCATTTCACAGTGGAAACTCCCTGGTTCCTACTACGTAGGTACGGCAGAATTGTGAAATGCACTACCAGAATCCGTGTTACCCGAAAAGTACGTGAGCGTGCTCCATCTTCGACCGTATCATCGTCCGACAATAGTCGTGATCGTGATCAAACGCGAACCTATTTATCATTAAAAAAATTATAACTCTTAAAAGAGTCGAACTTAATTTTTACTTCAAAGTACCTAACGATAAATATCTATAGTGAATTGCAACGGTGGCCCCTCGGGAACAATACTTTTAATGGATGAAAGGTCTTATATCCTATTCTACACTCCTGACAACATGTATGTACAACCCGCAAGAGTTAACTTGAGACTTTGCTTGGATGACGTAAACACGCGATATTGACGCGTCGATGGCGAGAGCGGTAAAAAGGCAGGGGTAGGGAGGGGAGCGCGCATTTCGCTCATGTCTCAAGTTAACTATTGCGAACAATAAACACATTGGCTTCGCTCCTGGTGTTACAAATGTCGGTGGTAACCATTAACCATGAGCTGGCCGTCTGCCCGTTTGTCTGCTTCGCAATAAGGAAATAGAATTTTCCAAATATTAATGTATAAAAATATTTACTATCCTCCCAAAGGCAATGTACTTGAAAAATTCCTTTAAATCCTTGTTACTACAAAGCCAACAAATTAAATTCAAATGACTGGCGGTTTTTTGGTAAATGTCGATGAACTTCCTTGTAAGCAAACGTGTTTTCAGCATGTGAAGTAACTTTTTTATGCAAGTTAAAATGGCATGCAGTAAGATCCACTACTTAATGTGTTCATACAGTTGAGATAATTCAAGGCAAAACAATTTGTTCAAAATATAAACATTGCCAGCTCTCTCTTGAATATATACGATACAAACAATAGATAATTTAGTATGTGTTAATTTTTTTAATGTAGTTAGTTAATTAGTTAATGCAAGTTTTTTATCTGTTATTTTACCTAGAGATAAACTGATTATTTATACATGTATAATGGGAGAAGAATAGTAGATCGTTACATGACAGATAAAAGTAACCTATTTAGCCATAAGATAGTTTGGCGCAAGAGCGATTATAAGGCGCGTAGCGAGGGCACTAAAAGTCTGAGTGCCTAAATAGGCATTTCACCCGAGGCGCGCGCCAGCGCGCGCGCTCTCTCTCTCTCTCTCTCATTCTCACTCTTCACTTTCACTCTGATTTTCATCGCGAATATGAGGAAAATAAATAAAAACTGATTAGTTAAAAAACAACTACTTCTGTAATGAGATCAGGCGACAAATCCATATCTAAATAATCCATATCTAATAATAATTAATGAGCTCAAATTTAGTGAAGAGTAATTTCTAAGTACAAATTAACGTAACAAAATATCTACTGTTTTTGAAGTGAAACTTCTTTAGAATCGTGATTTGAAACTCGATGAAACGAAAAAGCGACAATAAAAAGAGATAAATATATAAATCTATAGGACTATGCCTGCGAGAGAATGAAATACGAATTTTATTTACATTGCGCACCACAGATTAGAGAGTCAATAAGGCCGATGACTAAACATAGGTCCAACTTGGACCCAAATAAAACTGATAATAATATTTTTCAGATTTAGATTTCTTTTGAATTATAAGATGTTAGCGGGCGTAGGTTAAAGAAACTTTATTTATATTAATAAAAGTTACAGAAGAATTATCGGTGAGGATAGACACAGATTTTTTTATGACACTTTATGCCGCGATTTGACAATGGTTGTAAAAAAATTTGGGACATTAGTCGCGTATAAATAAGTATTATCTATGGGTCGCATAGATTCGAAGTTTTTGACAGTAGGGAAAATCGTTTTACAGGGACGAAAAGTAGTATTTTCATCGTGTTTTTCTGTTCATATAACTTTGAAATAAAAATTGTGTTCTTCCTTTCGTCTGTATGTAATTTGTTCAACTCAAATAATTTATATTTGATTTATTGAATAAAATCAACGTAGATATACACATTGGGATTCTCAATTTATGACTGATTTAAATTAAAAATATATGTTTTGAATAATAAGACATTTAAAGTTTTAATTAAGATATTCACCACATAAACTTAAAATATACAAATAATATACATCCCACAGATTAATTTGAAATAATAAATAGCTCCCAAATCACAATAAATTGGGAACGTTCCCGTAACGCTGGCCGCTCATATGTTAAGTTACGTTTTTTACTGTATTTTATTGTAGTACTCTTCTTCCATAGCAATATATAATATAAAGATAATGTTAGTAGAATATATTCAAAGTGAATAAGTGTTAGAGAATATAAATTCACTTTTTAATTTTAGTTCCGCATTAAAAAGCGATTCAGACCGTATTAAGATACGATCTGGCTCGTCGAACGGCCGTCCATTCTCTGTCCATCTTTCACGAATTCCTTAAAGGAGCAGGATCATTAAATTTGCACAGATCATTTGTCAGCCGAATCTAAAGATAATTAAGAAAAAGAAATTCGTCATTCCAGCATTTTTATATTGGTCGATGAGAAGGAAACAACAATGTTCGTATGTATTGTGAAACTAATGAAATATATATTATTTAACTCATTACGTTTAAGGTAATTATAAACGAGTTCGATTCTTGACATGCTAATTTTGCAAACAAATTTTCCGTTTTTTTTTTATTGCAGGAGTTCAGCAGACAGGAAGACGGCCCACTTGATGGAAAGCTGTTACCAACGTCTTTGGATTTGCAACACCAGAGATGCTACAAATGCGCTGCTGCTCTCTTAAGGGAGACTGGAACCTGGTGACTAATGCCGAAACACAACTCAAGGTTTTTATGGCGACATACTATAGAGCAGTCGAGTCCATCCAGTCGAGCAAATGCTCTACTACCTGGTGGACTAGTTACTATGGTCTGGTCTAACACAAGAACAGCTTGCTTGCCTTTGGGATATAAATGTGTGCGTTACAACACATAAATCTATAGGACTAAGCGTGCGAGAGAATGAGATAGGATACATTATACAGCGTTTCATACTACTCGGTCTACTCTTTGTGCGGTGGTTCGTAGCTCCCTCACTCTTGTCTACTAAGCGTTGTAGATTTAGTTGTGTTCGTCTGCATATTATGCTTTAAAATGTCACTTCTACTGCGTGTGAACTTCACTCACTTTTTATTACCGTTTTATTATTAAACCGGTGACAAAAAAAAACTTTGAAGACTGTTCAGTAAAATTAATTAAACTTGCAAATCCGGCTTCGACAACTGTAGCGAGTATGAAGTACTACTTGTATTTTAAAAAATGGGGAGTCCCGAGCCGAGCCTTGCAATATTTATGGGTTTTTATTACAAAACGTGTTTTATATCTTGTTCTGAATTTAAGTCCTTATAGAGCAATTTTTTTATGCCATAAGCATTAAAAATTCCATATTATAGAGTAAAAGTTCCTGCGGATAAAACCCTGTGATTTGCAACGCCGTGATCATTTCCCTAGTGTTTTTCCCCAAATCTTTACATCCGTTACAATAACATGTCTTTTCCTTCTAAATTTTTCTACAAGCTTAGATTTATTAAATGGCATAAAATAAGATAGATGACATTGATGTAATACTGGGATATAATTTATGAAATTTCATTGAAGCATTGTTGATTGTACTTTCGGAATACCATAGATATCGATTACTAACAGAAAGTTGCTTATATACAATATTAAGCATGTGTAATAAAATTAAACCTACATAGATATATAATAGTAAATGGTAGTAAGATATTCTTCGACTTACTATTTCCCTCAATAGAAATATACCGCGGGTATGTCTGCGGGATCTTCAACGTGAGAATATTTTAAATAAAATATTTCTAACTATATCCTTGTTAACGTAATATTCAAATTACATAAGATCAGGTTTAGGAGTTGACTGTAAGGTCATAACAAAGAATTCTCTTAAAAAGTGTTCTTTTTCTAGCAGATATTCCTAGTATTTATGATTGCTAGCATGCCCTTAAATTTTGACACAAAGTAATTGGTTTTACACATTATTCTACAATTTGCTTCTTGAAATTCGATTTCAAGGAAAGGTTTTGCCAATCATTTGTATTCAGTTAACATGAAAAATTATATTTTACTCTGTTATAATAAAACTACGTTTTAACGGTTTTAAGCGCGGTAATTTATTTCATTTTGGTTTATCCGACGTTTCGACCGCTTTTCAGTGGCCGTAGTCACGGACGACAAAGATGACATTTGTCCAACGATTTTTGTTTTACTTTGTTTTCTTTTATTTTAGAAGAAACATTTTAAAGTTTTTGTATGATTTAATGACGCGATCGCACATTAGAATACAAACAGAGCAAAATTTTATAGCGCTATGCTATAAATAATATTTTTATATTATACACGGAGATTTCTTTAGAATTGTTTGTTTAACAAAAGATTAGGGAGCTTCTTATTGCGTAAGATCCTTGTACGTATGTTTTTACAAATAACCGTTGATTGATTGACTAATATTTTATTCGAATAACTATTAATCTAAAAGTTGATACTAGCGTACCTGTCAAATAAAAATTCCACAAAAAACATGTGCTGACGTAATCGGTCCGTGTAACCTAATATGAATTTAAAAAATACTAGATGTTCAAATATGAAAAAGATTATGGAACGCCCTGCCACATACGATCCGATATAGTTCATCGGAGAGCAGTTTCAAAAAAAGTCTAAGAGCATTATCTATTTTAAATTATCCTTATATGTTTATATTTTACATTATATATGTATATAGGTATCTTAAGTGTATCTCGTATATAATTTCTTTTTGAGAATCTGTTTATGTTATAATATGTTACGTAGTTAAATTGTAAAATATTTTAGTGTAGACAACCCTGCCTTTTGTTTATCCTCTTCTCGTTAGACTCATAGGTTTGCTGGAAGAAAACTATTTTACGGTTAAGCTCGCCTTTGTATATCAACACTATTCTATATTTCTATACTTTATTGTACAGAAAAAGTTACATATTTTTTTTTGTATGTAACTTTTTCTGTACAATAAAGCATAAAGAATATATACAAAATAAACTCTTCTAGTCAATACCCCTATCTATCTATACATATAAAATGAATTGACTTTTGTAGTCTCACAAAAACTCAAGAACGGCTGAACCGATTTCCGTAATTTTGGTTTTGAAATATTTGTAGGAGACCAAGGAAGGTTTAAAAGGTATAGTAATGAATCATAGAAATGTATGTACACGCATAGCTTGAGAACGATTATGCCAATTTTGATGACATTTTTTGTGTGTGTTTGGCTGGGACCTGGGATTACTAAAATCGCAATTGGCACCGGTAGGTGGCGCCGGGATCGGGTCCTACATTTTTATTTTTTTAGGGCAGGACGTCTAACGGGACCTCCAGTTTACTAATAAAAATAACGTAAAATCGGGAGATATTTTTTGGAAAATGTTAATTGTTACTCGGTTTATCCGATACTTTTGAAATCCCTTTTTAAGTCCTTTCTAAACTCTGCCTTCTTGTTTCCGAAAACTTCTCAAAAATGTACAACTAATTAAACTACAAATTTCTTTGGGAATTCACAGTAAAAAGATGCACATTTTTATTCATATTAATTCACAGCATTCAAAGTATGAAATATGTAATCTCTATACAAAATGTATAGTAGTCTACAGGCAGCCTGGTGTAAAAACGTTTATGGGATTAACATGGGTTTGTTGGGAATGTTCTGCAGTAGATACGGAAATTAAAACAGCTGAGGCTGTTCCCTAAAGTTTTGTATATGTTTACCCAATTGTTTGTTGTTTAACAAGGCTTAATTGCAATTAAAGGATGCAATATAAAACAGAGAGGAATTTAAATCGATAATCAATTGAATGTAGTATTTTTGTAGAAGGTTGGCAATTATACGGATGATTTTTTTGAAGCGACCGCTTATTATTATGCTAAGCGTGTCCAGTTAGCTCGAGAATGATGAATTTAAGCAGAAATTAATATTCCTCCAGTTGTGCCAGCGAAAATATACTTACATTTAAATGTTTTAAAATGAGCTTATTATGTTTAACGAATACACGAATCCTGATGTAATGCAAAATTATTATTACTGGGGAGATGGGAATAGAACACTTTGATCTTGATCTCTTATAAACGTAGCTTGTTTAATCTGCGGATATGTGTGTTTGGTTGTTGATTGAAAATAATAATAAGAAAAAGTATGTAAATCGATACTCTTGTGAAAGACAAGTATGTTTTGTAGATATATAAGGCATAATGTACACCGCTAACCAGAAAAATCAGTGAGATGTGTGAGTCTCTTCATGAATACCGGTAAATACTAAAACTGAAATAAATAAACCAAATAATTAAATACAAATCAAATAAATTCAGTCAACAGGATCATGGTCACAGAATAGTAGATGAGCCGATGCAACTCCGCGCCGCCCCCGGTACGCTATCACGAGTGGATGGCCCGCATATCTTTACAGCGAATTAAACTATAGGGATGGATGACTTTTGACAGTTCAATTATTGTGTGTATATATCTACTTGTATCTTGTATGTATCTTGTGTCTATATCGTGTTGTATATTATCTTAATATACAACACGTCACAGGCTCCTTAAGTTAATACAAGTGTACATGACGTCATAATTATAAGAAAGCAAAAGCCTTATTTAATATTATTTAATCGATTTTTAAAACTATTTCTACGATCAAATTTCTTCAAAGTTCATGAGAGTATTTAAACGCTTGTTTACTTTATTTATTGATTTTCATTTATTTTGGCATCAAATCATACATTTCAACTTAAATTAACAGTTACATTAAATTTGTTCTTATACTTAATCTAATATTAAGTTTACGTAGTTACATTGTTTTAGATACATTATTTTAGATTGTAGGTATTTTAAAATATGACAAAAATCCAATTATGCGGGAGCTGTATCTCAGCTCACGGCTGAAATACCTACTTGAGTCATAGATGCAATCGGGCTCACAAATCAGCTCAATTTACCTATGCAATTCAATCACTATAAATTCAATTGCTTTAATCCTACTACGTCATTCACAAGCTATTCAGGTAAAGCATTATAAGGATTATCCATGCATATACGTGAGCTGAAGTGCGAGTTTTTAATCCTTACATTGAGTGTTACCTTAGCAGCTGAAATGCATGCGATTCGGACCTAAGTTATAGACCTTTACAACGGCTAGACCTATCCACTCGCTGTGGGATCAACGCCCTAAGTATCCAATTACCCTACGGCCAAGGTGAGAGGGTGTGGGAGACTAATAATGTAAATACTGCATGAGTTGCAAATTCGAATACCTTTTACAAAAACAAAGCCGAAATATTTCTTTATATCACATATAACCGACCAATTGGAGTGCGAACAGGAAAAGGTTTGCGCTAATTGGGTCATTCCGGTTATTCTTTTTTCAAAAATGAAGTCTGCTATATATGCGAATACATGCGCGGGCGCCTTTCTCAGCTTTGTGAATTGTAACCAATATGCCACACGCTACACAACGCGTATTTAGTTTCGTGCTCTGTGCGTTTTTTGTGTTTAAAAATGTTTATTATTGTGATGGACAGTTCTTATCTTACAGAAACGATCAGACGTGTAAGTATTCATTATTGCTTTACTATTTAATTTATTTATAACTTAGAGTGATGTAATCATTTCGTTAGCGAGTATATCATCATAGATTTTTTATTCATAACTATGTTATGTATGTACATTGGTCAGATAAGTACAAACACAAAAATTGTTTTACTTACTTCTTTTTATATTTCTATACGTACGTATTACTATACGCCATTTAATATTGTCTATAACATAGCATACAAATTGCAAGAGAGTCACCTATGCAGGTACGGCATCGGTATTAATATAGAGCTCTATGAGGTTGTTCATGCTTATGTTTTACGGAAATATAAGGAGAAGATGATAGTGTCTGTAACCTTACTACCACCGCCAGGTGAAAGGGGTAGGCTGAAGAAATGCTAGTTGAATTTCGTGAGAGGTTAGGTTATACGCTTTCCAATGGTCTATCAGTCAGATCCGCCGACTACGAGGAGTGGAGTATTGACCTATGATTTTTCAACATTAGAATGGTTTTTTTGATGATAATGATGATCACAAGACACTTGTGTTAATAATATGGCCTTGTTAAATAATTTAGTTCATTATCGCGGCCAGAGTCGGTTGATGGATAAGAACAAATAATTTCATATTTATTACTCGTCTGTATTCCACGCGAATAAATAACAAAGTTAAGAACAAGTTTTAATATATCATAATAGATGAAATTCTAAAAGTTTTAATACTAATTTAATTATTCATATTAAGTTTCAATCAATTGACCTTTAGTCTTTTAGACCTCTCGACATTTAGAACTAAAAAGCTAAGTAATAATCTTTAGGAGACTGGTTTATTTGGATCCTATGTTCATATGACAAACTCATCATCATCAACCGAGCGTTAATTGCCGACTGCATTCGGAACTTTCGCTCGGACACCCAGGGTCCGCTTTCCTATTGTATCTTCTCGATTTTCGGCATCCCCTGTTTTGAGATCATTTGTACGGATGTCACCCTACTCGTCAAGCAAACATTCTTTGGCCTTCCCCTTCGACCAAGACTTGGCAGAGGCGGCATGGCTAGACATTTATTCCCCGCATAATAAGCATGCGGACACATATTATTACAACAAATTCTAAAACTTATACGAGTACTGTAGAGGGGCATTTTGGTGTGCAAGAAATGAAAACCAGATAATAAACTGTAAACAATATACTTCGTCATAATTTAAGTACATGGAAAATAGAGCAGTGCGCACAGGCATTGCTTACCGACATACTTAAACGACTAAACGACGGGGCGGCCGGCGATTCCTAAGAGGACGAGAGGGGCGGGAGGCCGTACCATCGGTACCATCTCGGCCAGGTGGCTGGCAGGGCCTGCGAGGAGGAAGGGCGCGGGAGGCCGTACCATCGGTATCAGGCGACCGAGCAGGTGGCCGTAACACGTGAGGCTCGACTGGGATAACGTCGCGCGCTATAACCTCCCCCTCCAAGTCACAAGTACGACCCGTTTGTGACTTGGGATTAGGCGGTCGTCCACGACGACGTGGGTGAATGACGGCATCGGATGAACCGGTATAACGCGTTAAATCACTAGAATGATACTTCCCCTTAGGAACACCGGCACTATCAACAATCATATAAGAAGTTGGACTGATGACTTGCGAGACACGATACGGGCCTTCCCGTCTAGGAGCAAATTTACTTGTAAAACCCTTAGATGCGCTGCTCGCCATATGAGTCTTAACGAGCACTAAATCTCCTTCAGTAAAAGGTAAAGATTCACGTCGGTGCTTATCACCTTCGGACTTGCGCTTATCCTGTTGCTCCTCCATACGTTGCTGTACATCTTGCAAGGCACGAACAAAGTCCTTCAGATAGGGTGTGATCTGCGGCACGAAGTTCTGCTTCGAAACGATTGCACGTAGATCAGTGCTCACTGAGAGCGGAGAACGCATCTCTCGCGCGTAGGTCAGGTAGGCAGCTGAATGTCCGGTTCCCTGATTGTACGCACTGTTAAGTGAAAAACGCACCATCGGTAGAACAGCTGGCCATTTACGGTGTTCAGGACCTACGAGTATAGCAAGTCGCGTTTTTAATTCACGATTTTTACGCTCAGCTGGATTAGCTTCGGGGTGGTAGACTGGAATCAGAGATTGCTGCACCCCTAATACAAACAAAGCTTTTTGCATAACAGCCGAAACAAACTGCGTTCCATTGTCGGAAATAATCCGACGAGGAAAACCATAACGCAGAAAAACCTCCTCCAAAAGAACTCTCGCACACGATTCAGCAGTCGCGTCACACAAAGCGAATAGCTCTACCCAGCGACTGGCGACATCTTCTATAAGAAGGATCCACTTCTCGCCACCATCGCCTTCAGGCAAGGGCCCAAAAAGGTCCATAGCTAAAACCTCAAATCTCTGCTGGGGCACTGGAGTTTGAAGCAACCCCGCAGGCTTCAAATTTGACGATTTGTATTTTTGACAAGGGTCACATGACTTTAAATACTGAGCTACATAAGAACGCATATTCTTGAAATAATAATTCTGTTTAATCTTCTGCAAGGTACGCTCTAAACCCCAGTGTCCAGCAGTGGGCGAATCATGGAGCTCCTTCATTAGCTCCGCCCTTAATGACTCTGGTACCACTAATTGAGGCTCTTCGGATTCTCCATCCGGATCGCAGCGATACAATATACCTTGTGAAAGATAATATCCTCTGTCCGTCCAGCGTAAAGATGCTTCTGGATTATCAAATTGTGCTTCAAAATCTGCAATAATTTTACTAACGTCAGGATCCTTCAACTGAGCCTCTCTAAGATCCTCAGGCTTCTGACGTGGCAGATCTACAATTACAGGACAAATATCACACGAACTGGAACTCAATACTTCTGATTCGTGGCTTACCGGGCGGCTAAGCGTATCCGCAACCACGTTAACCTTTCCAGGAGTATAATCAATATCCAAATCACCTTGCATGAGCACTGCTCCAATGGCGTACGCACTGGCATCTGTCCGTAGAACAAAAGGCAGGTCAAAATCTGGCTGACGAAGAATGGGACTGGTGGTGAGCCGGTACTTAAGCTCCTCAAATGCTCGTTGCTCACTCTCCCCCCATTGCCAGCGTCTGTCCTTCTTGGTCAGATCCGTCAAACTACGCGCTACGTCGGAAAACTGCGGAATGAATTTCCGGAACCAGGAACAGGTCTGCAGAAACGTCTTTAACTGCTTCAAATTCGTCGGAGGTTTCATGCTGGTTACAGCTTCGACTTTCGTGGGATCTGGCTCGATTCCACGCGAAGACACAACATGTCCTAGGTAATTAATCCTATCCCTAGCAAAAATAGTTGGTTCTCCTCCTGGGAAAAAAATGTCCTCATGGGCATTCAGGAGTGTACCGAGCTGCTCACGTTCGTCCGACCCAAGATGGGAACCTTCATCCTCACGAAGACCCACAGACGAACAGCTGATCAGCGGCAAAGAACATGACTCAAATTCAATGGGTTGCGGCGTCCGATCGTGTCTCACAAACCATTTATTACAAGAAAAGTCCAATACCATACCTATTTCGTTAATGAAATTCATACCCAATAAACTATCCGTAGCGTTGGGTAACATAATGAAATCTACCACACATGTTACCCCTCGCACGGTAACATTGACACTAGCTATTTCTACATTTTGCGCACAAACGCGGCCATCGGCAAATTTTAACTCTGTAAAAACATAGTGAAACTTATGACTATTCTTAACTAAAAGTGTTCTTAAACTAACACTACCGATACTATGTTTCGCGCCAGTGTCCACTAACACTTTACCACTTGCGCCATAAATTTGAATATTGAGCACCGGGCGCATACGCGAATTAATATTAACGGAACTCACAGACACTGATTTGAATGAACTTTCAGATACTACTGTAGATTTTTGTTGTTTACATGTCGGACAATTTGTACGAATATACCCCGGTGTCCCACAACCGAAACACGTTATCGTACACGCTCGCGGTTCAGCCTCCAAAATATCATCTTTTACTCTCTTCTGTTTGGTAAGTCTCTGACAGGCATCCCTCACGTGACCATACTGCTTGCAGTAATTACACTGTGGCCGTGAGCGGGGTTTCAAAACTGTATTAGACTCTGAGCGCTCCGTCCCTGACTGCGCTAGCACGGTAGAAGAGGTGGAAGGCTTGGTTTCCAAAACCACTTGCGGCTGACATTCTTCTAGAATATCCTCGACACGGCGCGCCTGCGCCAACAATTCTCCAAACGTAACAAAAGAGGAACGCGGCACCTTTTCCCGGATACGACGGTGCAATAACCCGTAGGTCATATCCAATTGCACCACTTCGGTGAGTGTAAAAGGTGGAAGCTGCGCGATTAATGCACGAATATGGCATATAAATAAATCCGTTGCTTCGTTATTCTTTTGCTCTCTCTCAAATATAGCACGATAGATTTTGTGCGGCGGTAACCTGGGTCCAAATGTTTGTATCAAAGAGTCGACCGCTGCTTGCCATGTTAGTGTGGTATCCTTAACTCCCTGCCACCACGTAGCAGCAAGTCCCGTCAGTAACATAGGCAATCCACGCAGCGCAACATTGTCGTCTATACCTACGCAGGCTTTATACGTTTCAACTGCGTCGACAAAGGCTCTAACATCGTTCGATTTACTGCCGTCGAATCGTGCCGTACATTTAGCAAAATGGCCTGTATTCTGCTGATTAGTAAAGTAAGATTGCGTACCTGAGCTGTTGTTATGCATACTACTTATCAGAAGCATCAGCTGATCATTCGTCAGAACAAACTGTGGCGTGGCAACACCGACGGGAGGGGCAGGCGGCGTGACAGGTCGCGTCACGTCCGCGGCCGCAGCGGCAGCGCCCTGCGTGGAAGACTCCCGCATAGGCACCGTAACAGACGCTGTGGCAAGTACCGAATCAAACCCCGAAGCAAGTGCCATACCGGGCACCGGGGGCGGTACCATAATCCCCTCATCAACGATGACACCGGCTTCCGCCGGACTCGCAGCACGAGATCTCGTCATCCGTCGCGACATAATGAAAGCCACCCGAATGTTCCAGAATACGAATCACTATTACGTACACAACATTTACAGTTTATAACAAACAAAACAAAACTGTCATTGCACACCAAACTTTTAAATATTATTTACGAAAAACGTTCATTATTTTTATAAAACACAACAGTTTATTCACGGGTATTGGCCGAACGTTGGGCGTCACTTTGTAGAGGGGCATTTTGGTGTGCAAGAAATGAAAACCAGATAATAAACTGTAAACAATATACTTCGTCATAATTTAAGTACATGGAAAATAGAGCAGTGCGCACAGGCATTGCTTACCGACATACTTAAACGACTAAACGACGGGGCGGCCGGCGATTCCTAAGAGGACGAGAGGGGCGGGAGGCCGTACCATCGGTACCATCTCGGCCAGGTGGCTGGCAGGGCCTGCGAGGAGGAAGGGCGCGGGAGGCCGTACCATCGGTATCAGGCGACCGAGCAGGTGGCCGTAACACGTGAGGCTCGACTGGGATAACGTCGCGCGCTATAGTACATATAAAAGAACAGGCGTTAAAACAATATCTTATCGTCTAACTTTTAAAATATCATTATAGAAATAATTTTAACATATAAATAATTAAAAATCGTTATAGTGTCTTATTGGCAAACACATCAGAGAATTATTCCAATGGTTGAAGCCCGAATTCTGGCTCGAAAACATGCACCGTTTATGCATATTTCTGCTGTAATTCATTAATTCATCAAGTACGTGCTGATGGTGACGGAAAACCTGCGCTACGGGATTGATGATGCGGATATCCCATTAATTCGCCTTTTTGCCCACTAATCTAAACAAGCATAGCGTTTATATTATCCGTTTCCTTAAAATGAAGAAACCAAATGCAGAGGCGAGTCTAACACACTTCGACTCTGGTGTCTCACTCACACAGTGTCTCACTTTGAAAAAAGGGCACAGAAGATATTAATCTCAGTCCGACGCGTATAAAATGGCGATTAATAAAATTCAAGTATATTTTTGGTATTGATTATAAATTAAGTATTATTAGTATTACTTAGTATACTTACAAGTTGTGGTAGCTTAGAGGTTAGCATACTCGCGTTCTAAACAGAAAAGGCGACCGTTATATCCGTGCAGGAACGAAGAAAGAAAACAATTTCCTGCGGCCGGACGGCCTGTCGTAAGAGGCGACAAAACAACCCACAGTCAGGTGGTAGGGCATTTGCCTGACTGAATGGCTACGACCCCTGGTCTAAAGTATGTCGCCATAACCACCTTCAGTTGTGTTCCGGCATTAGTGACCAGATTCCAGTTTCCCTTGAGAGAGCAGCAGCGCATTTGTAACAACTTTGGTGTTGCGAATAGCCATAGGCGATGGTAACCGCTTTTCAAGTGGGCCGTATGCCTGTCTGCTGAACTGCAATAAAAAAAACTACCACTTAGACAATTTTCTTACCTAATGTGTACATTGTTACAATTAACACCTGTTAACGGTGAAGGACAATATCGTGAAGGAAATTTACACATCGAGATAACCTATGTGTCAAGCTCGCCAATCCGGTTTAATAAGCGTGACAAGTATACTGTCCGTTCTCCTATAAATGCAAGGACCCGAGCCCAATTGTGGGACTTTTATAGGCGGTTATTTTAATTTATAATATAATATTTGCATTTTTATAGACACTATAAGCACAAAAAGCAAGTAAGCAAGCATATGCACATCAACAACATTGTATATTTACTAGTTTCGACTAGTAATCAAAATTAAAAGCAAATTGGCCACTATTTCCGATATAAAAAATCTTGCAAAACTGGTAAATCTAAATGTCAAACTCAGTTAATTTCAAAAACTTGATAACCAGTTGCTTTTACGGCCAAACAAACCAATTTATGTAGTCCATACTATAGGTATAGGTACTCATGACTCATTGTTATCATTACATTAATATGTTAAGCAAAAACTTTGTACCCCTTTTTACGAAAATCGCGCGGGCGGAGTATGAAATTTCGCATACTTTAGTTTATATAGAGGAGTGCAGAATGCTATTTTTTTTAATTATGCATAAACATTAAATCAATAAAAAAACTTCAACGGACAAGTCGAAAATCTTCAACTGAAAAGTGACAAAATGAATCGCAACAAAATTTTAACTTGAAGTGTTACGGGCAGATTGTTAATGTACTTGTCCAATTTAAAAATCTGCCCGTAAAACTTCAAGTTAAAATTTTGTTGCGATTCATTTTGTCACTTTTCAGTTGAAGATTTTCGACTTGTCCGTTGCGATTCGTTTTTCCACTTGTCCGTTGCGATTCGTTTTCCCACTTATCCGTTGCAATTCGTTTTCCACTTGTCCGTTGCGATTCGTTTTTCCACTTGTCCGTTGAAGTTTCACTTCTAATATGTGTCCCAGCACACATTTCGGTTTTTCGCAGGTTTACTGCAAATTATGATTTGGTTAGGTTAGGTACATTTTAATGGTGTAAATGTAATACGCTACACACGCACCAAATATTTTATACGTCAACAGTTTTGCCGTTCGTTGTCGTTCACTTTTGTTGTGACTTTCGAAAAACTGAACCGTTGGCAAAGTTTTCTTGTTGTTAATTTGTTTCCTTAACAAATTCTCTATTTTTTTTTACATAGACTACAAATAGTGGCAGTGATACCCAGTCGCGTGGAGAGCAGAGGTATAGATAATAAAACTACGTTTTAACGTTTTTAAGCGCAGTAATAACGTAATTTTATTATGTATACGAGTACAAGGCGCAAAAATTAAGAAAATATTAGCAGAGCATAGTTCGATGCAAACTTAAGTTTGTCTCCATTAATGTCGGCTCGGAACATCGTACATTCCGATGCGCTGAACGCGATTTTAGGTATTAGAGGGACGAGGTATATCCTCGCTCGCTCTCTCGCTCGCTTTACGGGATATGCCCGGCGCTCGGCTCACTGGGGCTTCAATAGCGCTTTCGGAGATAGATAAAGCGCTTTTTAGGGCAACCCAGCTCCGAATTCTATTAAACAACTTCTGGCGCAAAATCTTACGCTTTTTGTAATATGCACATATCGAATTAATTTTAAAGTAAATATATGAATATCTGGACTAATATTATTAAGAGGAAAGATTAGATTGTTTGTATGCATTGAAGAAGCTCCGCAACTACTGAACCGATTTTAAAAATTCTTTCACTGTTGGCAAGCTACACTATTCCTGGATGACAAAGGCTATATTATATTTTAAAAAAAATTAGGTATCCTTACTAAAACTCCAATAATGTAACACAAGGTGTAAAAAATACCTAAAATCGCGTGCACTGCGAAAACTATTGATGATCGAATAAAATAATGTACTACGGCTTTGTAGAACACATCATTATTTACAAAAAGTGTCGCGACAGCATATGTCTAACTATTATAGTTATGCCACAATAAGTGTTCTTTTATTTTAAAAATTTAATTAAAATGCCGCCGCTAGAAAAGGCTCTTTATTTGTATCTTGGTATTAATCCTTATCAAAATAAATTACTTCATATTCAAGACTGCTTCAATACCTTTACATAACTTTTTGAATTATTCAATTCGGACATTCCATTCGAAAGATATCACGAGTTTAAAAATGTAAGAATTAGTGACGGTAACCACGTGACCGTGACATCTTTTCGTGCCAAAAATTCGTAAGACCACCTCTATATAGAAGCTTCACTTCAAAAAAAATTACACGCACACGCATATATACTCTTTTGTTTATTGTTAAAGTCAAAATAACAGTGTAGCCTTGGAGAAATCTGTGATTATAGTCTTATAGAAGTATATAGTCTTTAACGACAGAACCTTAATAATATTCAAACTTATAATTTAAATTAATTATGGTCGAATTTCGACCACTGAGCGACCACTAGTTTTTGTTAATATGTTACCTACACAAGAATATACATTAATTATTCAACGTGAATAATATATAAGAATTTCCAATTAAGCATTACCTCACTTAATTATATCTACATACTTTCGACTAGCAAAATTATACAAGAACTATTGTAGGCTAGAATAATTCACTGCCTATAATATAGGCTTAGTCCTACCTAGAGTTACCAGAAGACCGATTTTCGGAATCGGTGAGTTCATGCAGTAAGCTAAACAAATATAAATTTTTCTTTTGAGACACCTTGTATAATTAATTAATAATATGTTACTAATAAAATACGATTGTCAGGTAATCAAATGTGGTGGTACGTGAAATGACGAGACCTGTATTAGAAGTGTTACGTACATACTGATATTAAAGACAAGAAACTACTTTTTCAAGTAATATATGTTGTCTGGATACGATGAAATAGCACGACATACGTGCCTATAGTGCAAGATCCCAGTTACCCCAGACTAACATGATTTTAGGAAAGATGTAATTTTTAGGATCGGTAGTTTAACATTAACTTAGAAAGGAATGGATACTCGCTAAACTGAAAGCGGGGCCGTTTTACAGGTAGCAGGTATCAAAGGTGGAAAAAAACCATGCTCAACGTCAAAGTAGCTAGAATAGATTTTACATATGTAATAATATATGATATTGTTATAAACAAAGATATACAGTTGCCAGACACTTCCTGTGAGCCATAACTTTTGACAGACACGTTAAAAAAATGTGGGAACTTACGTCATTTCAGGAAGCCTGAATTTTATAAATTATATATTATCAAGTATAATATCTATACATATAATAAAACTGTAGAGGTCGAATTTCTGTACAATTTTTTTTTTGCTAAAAACCCAGTCAGGGGAATGTAAGAAGTGAAATAGAACCAATTTCGATTTTTTCAAATTTTTTGTTTCTCTGTTTGTCTGTCTGTTTGTACCGGCTAATCTCCTAAACGACTGGACCAATTTAAATGAAATTTTGTATGATGGTAGCTTATATTCCTGGTCAACATATAGGATACTTTTGATTCCGAAAATTAAAGAGTTCCCGTGGTATAGATAAAAACCGCACCACACGGACGAAGTCGCGGGCAGAAGCTAGTTTAAAAATATTTTCCAATGAGCCAGACAAATCTGACTGGCCAAACATCCTTCCAGACTCGTTAAGAGTTCCGCTGTGCGAGGAAGCGCGAGTTCAAGTCAGGCCTTCAGTCAGGTGGGTCGAACTCTCTAAGACAACAGTACATCTATGTACTTGGCAATGTTAAAATGCTTTGATTTTTTTTATTGAATTTTACCGTTTACTACGATTCGATTTAAATACATAATTCATTTTGGTTTATGTAATAGAGTTATTTACATATATATTATATTTTATACGGGTCAGGGCGCGTTCCCACTATGTCGTAACGAATAATTATCGTTGGACAACTATCGTCTCTAGCTGTTCCCATTATAACGACTGTTTGTCGTCAACATTTTTATCGTTTAGCGACTATCGTTTCTAGCTGTTCCCATTGGATCGCGACGACGTGGTTACGATAGATTTGCCGTCACGATTTAGTCGTAACGATTTTTTATCGTTTTACGACTGTCGTGAAAGCCGTTCCCAATGTCATGACAATCTGTCGTCACTGTAAAAAATGTCGTAGACGACAGTAAGTCGTGTCGTTCTATAGTTATGTGAACACCCCCACTTAAACATATAAGCCACGACACTTAAAACTACACGATTATCTGTCGTCACAACATAGTGAGAACGCGCCCTTAGTCAATGTCAAGCAATTGAAACACTTCAATCAGACTTCAAGTTAAAATGGTCCTAACTCGGCATTTTAGGTAGCGGACCAAGGCTTATTATGCAAATTGTAGGTCTTGGAGTGATCCTAAACAATAAGATTGTGTCTTATTTTCTACATGCAGACAGGCAGGTGCCGCATATTTCAATATTACGATAACATCCTCAGATATCTTTTGAAGTAACCATTTAGACGTCTTTTCCAATATTGAAAAATTGTCCTCCTCTCCGAAAAAATTGCAAGAGGGGTCATGTTGTCTTATAAGAACACGAAATTGTTACTAATAGGTATTACAAAAGAGAAAGATTTGTATGTTTGTCACGAATAAACTCAAAAATGACTAGACTGATTTCAAAAATTCTTTCACCATTGGAATGCTGCCTTGAGTAATATAGGCTATTTGTATTACTAGAAAAAAAAAGGGATCCCTATTTAAACTTCACACCTGCTTCGCGTGTGGCACTAAGCACTACTTTTGGTCTTCCCCCGTATCCAGGCCAGTCTGTGTGTCTCAAGAAAAGAGACATTTCCCTGCGTTAACAAAAAAAAAGCTACAAAGGGCCTTGTAGTTATGGTCGATATCCCCGGACGCACTAAGTACAGATCCAAGTACTTAAACTGGTCCGTACGCTCGACCGTATCTTCACCTATGCGCACGGATGTAGAATCTGTAGTTTTGTAAGCCAAGTTCTCCGTCTTCACCGCCGTTCTCAAGCGACTTCTTCCAAGCATTCACACATCGCACCAGGCGCGCTCTGTTCGCATCTACCAGTGCGATGTCGTCAGCATACATGAGCTGAACACTATGACACTGTCAGTATCTACGATAAATATGTATAATAAATTTTTCGCGGGAAACCACATTGCAAAATCAATGTGCTTTGTACAAGCATCGCGGGTAGAATTTAGACACATTTTTATAATCTACCTAACAAGTTCAACAGTTATATAGTAAGTGGCAAAATTCTAAAAGAAAAATAAAAGGGTCGCCATAAAAAAGAACACTACACAATCTATGCTATTACCCACAAACTTCCAACAACATGTGCGTACACAAGAATGCCACGATAAAATTTTATGTACCAGTAGTTAGGTACGTTTGTGACTTTCGATAGACAATATAGCCCTTTATAAGCCTTGTGTTTCTATCGAAACAGAAAATGGGCTTTATAAAGGAATCATTGATTATATCGGTAAAGATTCACTCTACGCACACGTTACACTCTGCATGAGCAACTAAGGCAGAGTAATCGATTTAATTTTCACTCCAGTCAGTGGCGGATTTACCAATGGACTGAGTAGGCTGAGAGCCTAGGGTGGCAAATATTGGAGAGGTGGCAAATTTGTGGCCAAAATTTTTTGAAGTGAAACTTCTATATAGACGGGGTCTTACGGTTTTTCGCTCACGAAAAAGCGTCACGGCCGCGTGTTCAATATTTACATTTTTAAACTGGTGATATCTTTCGAATGGAATTCCCGAATTGAATAATTCAAAAAGTTATATAAAGGTATTAAATCAGTCTTGAATATGAAGCAATTTATTTTGATAAGGATGAATACCGAGATACTAATAAAGAGCAGGTTTTCAAATTGGACAAAGGACAATCTGCCCGTAACACTTCAAGTTAAAATTTTGTTGTGATTCATTTTGTCACTTGTCAGTTGAAATTCATTTTTCCACTTATCCGTTGCCATTCGTTTTTATACTTGTCCGTTGCAATTAGTTTTTCCACTTATCCGTTGCGATTCGTTTTTCCACTTGTCCGTTGAAATTTCTCTTCTAATATGTGTCCCAGCACACATTTCGATTGTTGTTTTACAGAAATTAAAAAAATCATATTTGTCAACGCGGCAGCCCAGTAATAGGTGCTGAACGCGTATCCAAAATGGCGGTGGTAGGAATGCTGGTATGGATGAGAAAGGAGACTAACCTGCGTGCCTCTGGGCTGCACTAACTACGCGTGCTGATCACCAAGTTGTGAGCCTTGCAGCTAATCTTCTGGCTTGTCTCCTTCTTGCGGCCTTCAATAAAATGTACACACGCGGCGCGGTATAACTGCATATGCAAGTTGTAGCGGAAAGGAGGTGCGGGTTGTCGTATGAGACGCGACAGCAGCCTACGTTTGACGAGGGTCAACAGCAGACTGACTCGTTAAGACGAGCAGTATTAGTAGCAGCGGTAAGTACGACAAGGATAGTCGTATGGAAGGGAAAATGGCGGCTGGGAAAAGGTGATTGGATAACGCGGTTAGGAAAGCGGGTAGTTGTGAAAATAATTGGATGGGACAGGATTTTAAATAAGCGGCGCGAACAATATTTATATACCTAAATGTTTCTGATTAATCACATTAAATAATAATAATATCACCAATTGGTAATTTTTTCTATAATTTGAATAGTAGTGTTTGACTACTGCAAGAATCTTAAGTAAAAGGACAGTAAACAAGTTATGAAGATACTTATAAGTAATTTTACTGTCAAAAAAAATTTCATATGATATCGATTTGTAGAGGTCAGTAGGGGCGCCAAATGTCGCCCCTGACTCCAGTAACAATTTAGGCTTGCTAGTTTGCAACGCAGCTAATTGAAGTTGAATGTGTAAACTTCATATAACGTTATAATTTTAATGATACTAATAAAGATTATTTACGTTTAATTCATATCCCATTATGCTGGGGCTTCATCTGTGTTAGTGTTAATGATTTAGGCTTTGGCCGAATGTGTCTTATTTAAAGCGATAAATATAACGCCGGTAACGCATAGCTACATTAGTGTACTCGTATATACATACGTTGTCTGTCATTATTTAACGTCATCAACAATATCGCATCTCAAATTGCCCATTACATCCATCGCCACATCTGCATGAAATGACCTTTAAGGGAGACCGGGGACATAAGTGTCAGTTTTTACTTTTGGTTCGATTTCGGAACAATCATAGTGTTTTTGATAAAATAAATATAATTCTATGATACTGTTACGAGTTTAGCGGGACTCGAATTAAAATGCCGTTGGAATTATTGTAGAGTTTATTAGAACTATACAAACACATATAACACAGGTACAAATATAACCGAACACAACAAATCCAAACGTAATGCAGGTCGTAATTCAATAAAAACTCGCAAAGTCCATCACTTATAGATTACCGATTGTAGTACACACGTCTCGTTTCGATCGTGGTTCTCGCTCGACTGCCCCCTCCCTCAACCGGGCCATTGTTTTTTACTGCACAAATGCAATATGTCCGCCCGGCAACGTGGACCGAATTTCCCAAAATCAGTTTGTACTTTAAAATCCATAACACCTGGCTAATTATTACAGCCGCAGGTGGCTGTAAACGATTACAATAAAACAATAGACCGTATGCCAAGAAATAAGTAAACAAAAGAAGACGATCATAAAAGAATTACAATAGTTTCAATGTTATTAAATCAAATTCCGACGGGTAATATATGTGATTTTACAGATATACAGGTGTGAATTTGTTTTTGTCGGCGCCTAGGTTGTAACAATACTAACATCCTTATTTCACAAGATAACATTATTAGTTTATTTGATATTTCTGGCGTTTCTTAAAATTTTACTTAACATTTACTCAATATTTTACTTTCGCCCATAGGCGCAGGTCAAAAGTAACGCTGTTAGGATTCCAGGTATTATATGTATAATGAAAAGTAAAAACAAAATTATACGAGGGATTAGATTACCCAATAAAAAAACAAAATAACCAAACTTTAAATATATGTGTCACTATTAAATTAATAAAAATATCTTGTTCTTAGAAATAATAATTTACCTACTCTTAATCAAGTCAACTTTAATGAGATTAATACAATAAAGCTTTTATATGAATATTTAAAACGCGACATGACAAACGCATTTTGTATTATTTATATATTTTAAATTATTTTATCTGCAACAAAATAATTAATAACACATTATAGAATCTTACCGTATACTAAAAGGCAAATAGTTACATTCATATCATTATCATATTACTACTAAGACATTAAATGAATAACCATAAAAAATCTTACTTTTTGTACTTAGAATCACGTAAGTTTATCAAAAACTAGCTTCTGCCCGCGACTTCATCCGCGTAGAATAGTAAAAAAAGTAAGTTAAAAAAAACCCGATTTTGAAACATTCATTCGTTGATGAATTGGTCATTCATTCATTCATTGGTGCTTCGCTCCTATTGGTCTTAGCGTGATGATATACGAGTATAGCCTATATAGCCTTTCTCGATAAATGGGCTATCTAACATTGAAATAATTTTTCAAATCAGACCAGTAGTTCCTGAGATTAGCGCGTTCAAGCAAACAAACAAACAAACTCTTCAGCTTTATATATTAGTATTGATAATCCAGCAGCATCGCACGGACGCTGTGATTAGATACAAGCATTGCTAGGGATACAAGACACAAGCTAGAATCAAAAAGTCAGCCGCGTCATTTCGACCACAGGCAAATTCTACAAAGCGTTAGTTACTTTTCACGCACTGTTATTTTAGTCCCCGGTCGACCTTTTTTAATTTAATCTCAGATTGAGCCACACCATCCAATGCAATCACGCTGTATTAACATTGTATAAAAACTAAAAAAGTTTTTTTTTCAGTTGTTCCAGTACCCTTTCCAAGCTGCATTGCTGAGGACATTGATTGTCTCCGAAGGGGTTTGAGAACTTTCTTCATTCTCATGGATTCGAATCACTTAGGGATGAAACCTGTGGATCCGTTAATCATAAACAGTGTAGCAATTTCATATGAAGATCAACAGACCTCATTTTTGTTAAGGAGGGTCAACGTTACTGGTGCTAGATGGAGTAAGCTCATTGATAGAAGGTAATATATAGTCTTTATTTTAAACCCTTAACTATGGAAAAAAAATTATAGGAGTTTCAGTCGCTCATTGAGATACTTATGTAATTCTTTAATGGTCCTAAGTATATCCTATAACTATGGCACTACGGGTCAATCTTTTCTGCCATTCTGATGTTTTATTTTTCATAATGTATTTTTAGGGTACAATATAGCTAGCTAGCTATTTTGACGAAAATATTATGTCATCGCAATTTCCGCACGACTATATCATACAATCATATAATCACAGTAATTTTTCTTAAAAACTAGTGAATATTCATTCAAAAATGAAATTTTACACACATTTACAAAGAAATTGTTTTTCAGTGAAGGTTCATAGTCGTGTATTGATTATATTGTCGAGGTGTTATAGTCTTCTATCTATCTTTCTCTGATTTTCGCATTTAATGAATACTTAATATAGACTAAAAGCAAGCAACCTACTGCTCCGAATCAGAAAGTACAGAGACTTGGGCAACTTAACGCTTATTATCTAACTAATTAAGAAAAGAACGCTAATTTTAATAATGAACCAATTTGTGCTGTTTAAAGAAATAGCAAAAATATTATACAAGCCTACAAAACTAGACATACCTACTTATAAAATATAAATAAACAGTTGATTTCTTTACATTGTAAATGATCATTCTATATACAAATTCACTGTAGCAATATTAAATTTAGTGTACCGACAACCCGCGCAAAATTGCCTGTAAAAGGAGAGTAGGAAAGCGGTGGACTAGGGATAACGAGAACGTAGCTTTAGGGTATCGATTAGCTGTCGAGAGCTAAAGCAATAATTTAGACCCCTCTGTCAACGGGGGTGTAACTCAGTGGTAGAGTGTCTGCTTCGCATGCTGAAAGTCCTGGATTCAAATCCCAGCACCTCCAAAACGACTTGCTGAATTGGAAGTTTTTATTACTTTTAAAAAGGTTTTCCTATAATGATATCAACTTGTATCTTATCGTTTCATATTTTATATCAAGTACCAATTTTAAGATTCCATTTGGAATGTATTTAAATATAAGTAATTAGTCTTTTTTTAGCGTTCAGTATGTATTAATGAATATTCAAGTTTTAAAATAATCTTCATATCACAGAAGCTTCAGAAAAATTGTAGATATTTGAGCGATAGCAAACAAGGGAATTCTCGTGGCAGTTCTAAAAGGCACATTTCAAATTGAGATTAGTCACATAAATACATAATTTTTACTTAAAAACAATATATTTATAATTAATTTTATTTTAATAAAATACTTAAATTACTGTTCATTTTTATAAATATTATAATTTCCTCTGTTGTACCACATGTTTGCTTAGTAATCATTGTTGCATGAAAAGTGATGAATGCCACTGTTTTGTAATAATATTATTTATTCTACTTTGCAGAATCAATGTAGGAGAAAGAAGAAACAGTGCAATATTTAGCACTGATCTTCACATTACAGGAGACTTATTCATGTCTATGCCAGATCGCCTCGAGCCTATTATGGCATACCTTACCATGGATGTTTGTAAGTACCTAATTTTTTTGTGTTATTGCGTAGTAAAATACGCAGTCAGTAGGAATAACAACCATCGAATGTAAAACATAATTTTATTAACAGATGCGGTTGAAAGCAACGTCTCTTACTCATGGAGTTCTGAACGAGGTATTGATAACGAAGACTATTTATTGATGGGTCCAGAAAGAGTGGCCGTGAGAAATACGAGGATACCTTCCTTCTATTTACAACCCAGTAAGTAAACTTACCTACCACTGATAAAACTGGCTGTTTGTTTGACAAGAAGAAGAGTGTTCACCATCTGGTGCGGTACAACTGCCGTATTAGCATAGTAGAATAATTGTATATGGATCAAAAACGACCAGAGGCCTCATTCTTAAACGCTTTTCGTCCGATCAGCCCGAAACGGTTATGAAATTTTAAATATTAGAAATAAAGAACAAAAAATTCTTTAAAACTATAATAATATAGTTTACTGGGATGTGCCCGCGACTGTCCACGTTTGACTTGAAATTCACGCGGGGTTCAGGACACAAAGTATCGTAGCATTTAGAAAAAAAATGTAAGCTATCGTTTTAGTGAAAAACTGTGTCGGAATAAGCTATTTTTTATACATCCGAACAACTTCAAACCGCTCCCGGGAAAATTCCCGTACCTATGATTCTCGAGATAACAAATATCATACGTTTCATTACATTAAATTGGCCATCGATCAGTAAAAAAATCACGTCGGAAATCGACTTCTTTTTAATTTTAAATAATTCCCAGAAAAATTACCGCAGGATTCCCAGGATAAAAATTATATAAGAAATGAGTGCTATGCTTATTAAAATCACATCTGGCATTCTAATTGACTAAAAACTGAACACAGTTCTTTCAAAGATTGTTTTATTCCTATATAAAACATAGGTATTTTAGTTTTTGGTACTGTTATATTGTTAAGCAATAGATAAATGGTATTAATAAAACTAAACTTTGAAGTGTTAGACTAATTTCATTTTAAACAAGAAATAGAAACTCAGATTTTCATCACATCCAAGTTTCACAAAGTTTCGTAAGCAAACTAGTATCCAATAGCTTACCGAAAGCCATCAAAGTTTCAGCATCTACCTAGATATATAGTCAGAATTCTGTTTAGCATGGTGTGCGAATTTGCTGTACGTTCGTGTAACATATTCGCCATGCTTGTTCAACGCGGCTTGGCGGTTTGACATATAGGTTATCTTGATGAGCAGAATTCATCGCGATGTTTTCCTTTACTATTTACACGTGGTACTTAATTGTGATAATAAATATGCACATTAGATCAGAAAGCCGTAAGTCAAAAGCCTTAGTGGATTTAAACCCGCGTCATTTGAGACGCAAGTTCGTTCACCATTAAGCTACCAAGGCTTCTTCTTCCATAATAATGAATAATTACTGACTCAAGAAAATGAGATACGCATGCAAAATCAGTCTTATTAAATTGATAATAATTCACAAGAAAATGCTTAGAATTGCTGGATAAGGAGCTAACGATCCGCCTGATGTAACCCAAAAATTCACTCAAGCGAACAACTTTTAATGTGATGAAACAACAAAATTATACCTTTTGGTACATTTGGTAATATGCGATGACAATCTTAATTTTGCTTATATTTTTTTAAGCCCTTTTATTATTTGTAAGCGGATATCATTACTACTTCGAGTACTTCTGTGTACAACTTCGACTTTATACTATCCGATCGCTAATTAGATACGTGCTAAAAGCTCACGCGGATAGGCTGTCTTGACTTTACGTATATTTTTGCTTGTCGAATTGTAATTCCTTGCTGCTCGAAGATAGTAAGCGATTATCGCTCCCGACGACATGTTCGGAAGTAACTACCAGCTAATCACACCTGTGTTCCATTTACCGCCATAATTTCAGGGCCTCGGGTACCAAGACAATCTCAATGACTCTGACGACGTGAGCTGGTTGAAACCATCCCTGACAGAGGGAGTATTACACTCTCTCTTTTTTTGATGATGCGCGTGCAGAAATTGCAGCACCGCGCCGCCTCAGCATGCTTACATTTAAACAAACGGCTTTCATTTCTTGTTTTCATTGAATTTTGGATTCGATGAAAACGAATCTTCAACCAAAATAATCGTATCTTTCGGATTCAAAACAATAAGTTATTTCTTGTCTCCAAAAGCCTACCTGCGTACTAAGTTTACGTAAGTTAATTAGTTTATGGACTTAATGTACAAAAAATCAGTTCATGAGTTCATAAACGAATGTTCTTACTTTGACTACGAAGAGATAATAAATAAATATAGAAATGTACATTATATTTATTATTAGAACATAATTAAGATGTAAAAATACCATACTATTTGTCGCATATTTCTTCGTAATTTTTATACAATATATTGTGTTATATTAATAAAAATCGTACCTACTTACTTTTTGCAGATAAGTCTTATAGCATAAACAGATTAAATAACTACTGGCCTATTTACATTAACACCTTTTAAAATAAAATCGATAACCATATTATAAGATAAATTAGCATCTTTACACAAAACAATCTCCCGTAACAACACTATTACTGTGTGCCAAAAAACAATTACATCTTTAGACCTTTATTTATTAATGAATTTCCCACGCAATTCCAAGAGTTCTAAAACTTACCGAAGAAACCCACGTCACGTTAAGCGAACTCTTAAAATTTCATGAGATGCGGGTGGGGTTTCAGAAATGACCTTTGAAATACATTAAGATTTTTTCTGCAACATGTCCCGATTCAGTATTAAAACCTATCATGGAAGACGAATATTAGTTTTTGCATTCTATCGGTTATCTGGTGGGTTATAAAATAGGTACGCAGATTTGATATGCCCGCGATTTTGCCCACTGGACACAAAGTACCGCAATATTTATAATATAGTGTAAACTATCGTTTTAGTGAAAACTGTGTTGGTATAAGCTACTTTTTATACACCCGAACAACTAGAAAACGCTCCCGGGAATATTCCCGCGATAAAAAATTTGTTTACATTTTAGTATATGAAGTTACCTATCGATCAATGAAAAAATGGAATCACATTGAATTCGATTTTTTTTTAATCTGGCCATTCCCAGAAAAAAATTCGCGTGATTCCCGGCAAACGCAAAAAAACCGCATCGACATCGGCCCAGTAGTTTTTACGTCAATCCCGAACAAATAGACAAGAACTCTAAAAAAATGCATCGTGTTCTCCGTCGTTTATATGGTCTATTCTAATTGTTTTTTTTTATACGTTCATTGTAACGATACGACATGTTTAGAATTTTATAATATCATATATAACGTAGAACCTTTGACAGTGCGGCTTTATCTGGGATAATGTTAGAGATATAGACTGTTTCACGCAGATATAGCAATGGGTTATTTAAAATGCGACATTGTTAATGAAGTTAAATATACAAAGATAACTTTTGTATGTATGTACACTAATGTGGCTACATGTTGACGGTGTTATTTTGAACGTTTTAAATCAGAAACATTCAGCCACAGTCTAACGGTCTTATTCATATCGAGTTAGAGTAAGTTTGTAGGCTTCTTATAGAACCATATAGAATACTTCAAGCTTGCTCTAACCTAAATATGAATAAGATCATAAATGTTTAACACTAACGCAGATGAAGCTCCAGCATAAAGGTGAGATATCATCTGGGATAATGTAACAGGTATAAACCGTTTCACGCAGTCGTGGCAGTGGGTATGATGCCTTATTAGTGATGCAATAATGTTTTTACTTGTTAATGACATTACGAGTATATAATGACATAACGTATTTGTATACAACAATATGGCTACTAGATAACGGTGCTATTTTTAGCACTTTACATAAGATGCATTCGGCCACAGTCAATACTTATTATCCCCGCAAGTTGTTATTGCGCCTGGCCGCCATTTTGGTGACGTAACCGTAGCCTAACACTCAGTAGGTACTGTTAGCATCACTCGCCGGCGAGTACGCGTACATATCGAGTTGCGGGTGACGTCACGTGAATGTTAATTTGACAAGGTTCCAGCGCATTAGCAATTTGCGGGGATAATATAACATTATGATAGAGGAACACCCGCTCCTCCCCCACCTAAAATGTGTAAGTAGGTAGGCAAATCCGCCACTGGGGTAAGTTCGTACACTTCTCATTTTTTATACATTCTTATACAGAATTTAACACCAACTGCAACTCGAACATATAGTTACTTGATGTCTGAGATTTACTGACCGATTTTTTGTCGTCGTAGCTATTCAAATATGGAAATAAAGAGAGATGTACGGAGTTCCCCCACTGACGATTTCCCTACCTTGACTAGGTATATATAAACACAACCAGTCGATTTCACATTACTATTCCCCAAAAGTAGTCGGTAGCTTCTAATTTAACGAATACTATTTACTGCGATTTGTAACATGGGTAGGCACGAATAGAAGTCTTTCTCCGCCTCCACGTAATGTAAGGCCAGTCTGAAATTGCCTTTACATTCTTCTTTACGCATCTATAAAAGTAAATCTCATATCATTATGATTATAACCTTATTCTAATTTAATTTTCAAAATCATGAGCTTCCTCATAATGTTGAAAAAGTGGCTTGTGTACGAAATTATTTGTGGACGTACTACCATTACAATCAACTACCATCTCTGTAGCAAGGAAGATGTTATAAGTAGCGTTTAAAATGTGATCACAGCAAACCATACTGTATAGTTTTGTAGATAATCACAATACAATTTTCGGAGTTATTCCAAAGCACTATAAATTTTTCTTCCGTTATTTATCGAAAATCATAGGGACTTGCATTATTTATCTATTATGTCTAAAAGATTTTTTCTTTCTACAGAATCTCAAGATGTCAACATATTGGAGCAAGCTTTAATAATGAAGCCAACCGTGTTAGACCACTTATCAAACGAAATAACAACATCTCTAATTCATTCAATTATAGACAATTTTAGGTTATTTTCAAGCAGAGTTCCTGTGAAGTACTATTATAAATATAAGTAATCATTATAGTAAATTATTTAGCTCAAATAAAACTTGTATACATTAAATCTATTTGTTTTTTATTGCTTGAGAACATCAAACAAGCTAATGGCCCGCCTAATAGAAACCTTCAAACTAATTCTAACACAATATGAATAAGATCGTAGGTAAAGGTAAGTGTATATATTATAGGTATGCTTCGTTTATATTATGCACAATTACATGTATCTCCTGGGTAAGCGTGCTGCATCTTTGAGTGCACTTCAACTTGACATCAGGCATGATGTCGGTCAAACGTGATCAGATCCTGACTTAGTGACTATGGGACCACCTCGGGAGTATACTCTTTCAAATAAAACAAAAAAAAAATCGTTCCCCAATTGACGGAGAAATCGCGTAACAAACATACACAAAAAAGTGCATTCAAATTGAGGACTTCCTCCTTTTTGTAGTCGGTTAAAAAGTGATGGATAGAATAGAATATACTTTATTGCATAACATTAAGATACAGCCTATGTCAGCTGTCAAATTAACTATAAAGTTTGGAGTTGACTACATAATAGGCAATTACATTAATATTATGGGCAACAAAAAAATTATGTATGAAAAATGTGGTATAAGTATAATGTAATGGTGACTGAAGATTTATCATCATAAATTAAATCCAAAATTAGACCATATACATGTTTTACACCCATAAATTTAAAATTAAATTTGCCTATCCAGCTATTTGTTGCCTTCTTAGTACTAAGGTTTAAATAATCAAAGAAATTTGATACAGTTGGTTTTTAAACATTAAAATTAAACTATAAAACTTTTGTTTAAAAATATTTAATAAATGCTAAATTATAATAAAGTTTATTTATTCCCTTTCATTTCAAAACATGTCACCAATACATTCCTCCAAAGACTTTTTATAAATAGCCATGAATTTGGCAACAAATGCTTCAAGATGGAATATAGGCTTGTTTCCAAGTCTCATTCTATGTTCATACTTTGCTGCGTAGCTCGCTATTTTGCATTTCATACTCATATCACAATTAAGCACAAGTTCTTTCAATAAACCTGCAAAAATCATATCTGGTGGCACACCATGAATTATCAATTCATACAATTTTTGTCTTACATCTCCAAGTTTCTTCGGGGACTGTTCTGAGAGTATCATTGAAGCTGTGTCTCTTATAAATAGTTGCCAATCAGGTTCTGGAACCTTTTGGTCAGGTGTAAATGGATATTGCTGTACTTTACAAGCCTCACACATTAGCAAAGCTCGTCGTAAGTTACGATCAGCACATTTTGCAATACGTATAGCCAAATCTGATGGTAGACTCAGACCTTCTTTCTTGCATACTATATGGAGAACTGAAGCAATCTCACTCTCAGTAGGTGCTGGGACTCTAATTGTTAAACAACGTGACTTGATCGCAGGAATAACTCTAGATATTGAATTAGCGATAAGAATAAGCCGGCAAGTAGCCACATACTTCTCCATAGTCCTACGCAAGGCATGCTGAGCATCCTTAGTCAAATCATCTACTTCATTTAAAATAACAACTTTGAACTCACGCTGTCCCGATGAATCAATCTGATGTGTCTGCGCAATGTTCTTAACCAAATCCATGATAACAACCCTGTCATGAATCCCAACATCTGTTGGATTAACCTCAATATGGTAATTGCTGCTTACTGTCATGATTTCTATTTTCTTATTGGATGGTGTGGTAAAATTCATGGTTTCCTGCCTTAGACGTTCTATACCTGACCCATAAAGTTCTCTCAATAAACACATTATTCGAGTTTTCTTTCCCGCACCGGATGGACCGTAAACAAGAAGATGAGGAAAGTCGCTCTGTTGTACTAGATTCTTCAATCGTGTGGCCTGATCTTTATGAAAATCTAATTTCATTAAATCTCTGGGCCTATGTTTATCCACCCAAAGACTCATCTTTCACAATAAAGATAAATTCAAATCAAACAATTACTGGCTCAATATAGTACTTTAGGATAAATTACACACACAGACTAATATGGATAAGAAGAGATTACTAAGTAATTTATACTTTATAGAGGAAATTTTATTAAATTTAGAGTTTATTTTTGTTTCCGTTTTGAAAATTCCAAGTACAAAGCGCGCGAAATTGTTTGACATTTACAGTTTAGATTTTTACTTTTTAATTCTATGGCTTGGTAACAGAAATACTTAAGTCTTAGACTATATACCTAATATAGTCTAAGACTTAAGTAAAGCTCTTTCATAGCACGTACATTGGGCCTAAAAATTTAGCTACCAAACCAGAAAAAAACAGTACTTTTATTATGATAGAATCTGGGATAAATGTTTGATGGTACCTTTTTTTTAAATCTACTAGTAACATTAATTAAGATGGTCGTAATATTTCTTTTGTTTCATATTAACTGTGATTGTAATACATGAAAAGTGTAAAAAAAAAAACTGTTTTAAGAAAGAAACTATATTGTAAACTAAGATCTGGCTTAAAGGCCTAGCTGCCAAGCCATAAACCTAAATAAATAAATAATTCATGAACTGCCTACACAAAACTAAAATCACAGACTGGCTTAAAGGCCTAGTTGCCAAGCCATAAATACAAAATAAAATACATGTACTCTAACGAGATTTTGAATTTTTGAAAGATTGTTAGCACAGAGTACTTTATATATACGGGTATAGAGTCAACAGTCATAATATATATACTAACGCACTCTATCGGTATACGACACAATACAACGGCAAAAACCGTCCAGGGCGTCTAGTATTATTTTGATTTTTATATTAAACCTTTGGAAATTGCGGGAGTTAATAATTGAACTCCTGCAATTCCCAAAAGCCTTTTCAAAAAATGATTATTTGTTAGTAAATAAAAAACAACTTAGCGGTAGCGTGATTTATTATGTTTCCTTTTATTAAAATATTCAAAGTCATACATTTTAATAACATCATTTGTATCCAAATCTAATCTGGTGCCGTTAGGATGATTTACTTACAAGTTTTACCACATCTGGGCACACAACAACCTCTTTCAGAAGAAGCCATAATCCAAGTCAACAGAGAACAAATCGTTAGGCATATCGGAGTTCAGGGTACATTCGTAAATCCAACGTGACTACACAACACTAGTAAACGTGATAAGCGAAGTCTTCGGAGTCCAGGAATCAAACAAAGTTGTCGAAAAATAATCAAAACACAAACAAAGTACATACGTTCACGAGTGTGACTCGTATCAATCGGAATGTCGTTTTGGTTTTGACATCTTTGAAATAAGTTTTTGGTTAATCGACAATTCATCAAAAATCTAGTAATTAAAGTTAAAAAGAGCTTTTCAATTTGAAAAATGTGAGGAATAGAACTTACATACTTTAAAATATATTTATTAGCCGATATGGCTTGCAAAAACATAAAAATATATCAAATATTTCTTAAACAAGTATTAAAACAACTGCGTATAACGAAACATATTATTTTCTTTCATTTGGTGTTTAATTTGAGAACAGTGACATCTACTGCAATACGTACCTACTAATAGAATGCAAAAAATCTCAAAGAAAAAATAATTGTACTGACTGTTATGACACTGATTGTTAGATTGCGGATTGAGGAGTGAAAAATCTGTTTCAATTTTATTTAAATTGTAAAATATGTACTACATGAATTTGCAAAATACATAAATGTTTCTGGCAGATATTACACTTAAGTTAATTTCATAAGTTTCTTATTTATTTAGCGTTAACATTGTGTTTTAATTGTCGAAGATGTTGATTATTTTCGTAACTTGTTTTGTTTGTATGGGCAATGCCCTCGGTGAAGATTTCAATCTATATGGGGAAGCTGGTCAGGCGTATTCTATTGATGTTAATCTGGGACATCCACACCAAAAAGTAAAGTATAGGTGTTCAATACAAGAAATTTCGGGATAAAAGCTATCCCATTATTATCCCCTTTATCACTTATATCTTGAGTAGGTACTGACATGTCGATCATAATAGTAGTAATTGATTTTTCTGATACATTCGTAGGTATTCAGAGTATATATTTTGTATACTCTGGAAAATCCAGTATAAAAATATATATCTTGTGTATTATTTCCAGCACTGAAAACATACCATATAATTTTGTTCATTTCTAATCCAAGGTTGAACAGAGGACACTAAAAAAGATTTATTTTTCAGTCCACAAACTAATTATCATGAAATTCGGTTCATAAAATTTGTGATCATTTTAACATGTATAATCTACCATCTGTTGTTCTATATTAAAACAGTGGAGTATACATAAATATCTCTATCAGTCTAGTGAGCTGTAGGCAATCACACAAAGCAGAAACATGTGGATGATATAAATTTCATTGCTTTGTAGTCCTAGTCTTTGAAATGAACTTAATAAAAAATAGAATATTATTTCATGGTATTTTACTATGGTGAGTCTGTTCACCTGTGACAGTGTTACAGATGTAGGCCATTCCATGCAAATATGATAATGAATTTAAAGTGTTATTTGAGATGTGACATTGGTAAGGATGTTAAACATTATAGCTTACATATGATAACATGTGAAAGGTGTAAATTTTTAATGTTTTCAATAAAACAACATCAAACTTCAATATTAAAAAGGATTTTTTTTTAGCTCAGTGTAATAGTAGACACTGGCAGTACCACTCTGGCCATAGCTTCACACTCGAGAATAAATAGTGATATATACTTCCATGCTGACAACTCTAGTAGTATTTATGATGGTCAAAAAGAGGTAAGTGATTAAAGCTATTTACAATTAATTGATTATTTTCCTAGCTTTAGATCTCCAATCATATTTAGAGTATCTGCTTTATGAAACCTGAGTATAGCAATTAAGTATAGCCATATACTTAATCGCTATACAAAAGAGCAAGTCTTATGTTGGACTCATATTAAGCCTAGTGACATTTGTAGAATATTCTGTGTGAAAAGTTTGGCGATGGAATGATTGGTGGTAATCTATATGCGGTGTAACATGGCAGAAATTGCCCTGGTATGTTATAGGTTGTTACAAGAAAAACCACTGAATGTATTTGGCTCAAGTTTCCAGCACTAAAAGTTTCACAGGCGTTCAAATAGGCCAAAAGTCATGAATGATAACAATCATCTCATCTTTGACTTAAAATGTGATATAGATAAATACACAAGGTATAGATCTGAAGTGCTTAAATGAGGCTGTCAGATTAATAATGTTTTGCCTATTTGCATGATGCAAATTAATTAGAATGTTAATTGGTATTATCTGATTAAGTAGGGCTTACAACAATATCTCCATAGGAGGTAAAAATAAAGCAAGAACTGAAAGATTTCCCCTTTGTTTTTTAAAAGACTTTTTATTATTAAAATTAACAATAACTAAATTATTTTAGACTAAATAAATAGTTGGTTCAACTTTACAATAATGGACACTGAATTTTAAGTAGTGGAGGGGGGGAGGGGGAAGGGGGGAAGAGTACTTCTTCCTCCTGCAACCCCCATGATCTAGGAGACGTGTAGTTTTTGAGATATGATTTTTTTGTAAACATAACTTTACTAATTTTTTTCAAAATGGTGTACTTATATCTTGTGTCTAAAGACGAGAAATGCAGAAGAAAAGTTAGTGGTCAATGTGAAAAACATTTAATACAGTCTAAAAACGCGGACTAAAGCCCACAAGCCTATCAAGCAAAGCAAGTGTGCCGTGACAGCGGTCAACAAATGTCACAACCGATTTGTAACCACCATTTAAATAGTTATCAATAAATAAATGGTGGCCAGTCGGTTCTGGCACTCGCCGGCCGCTCCCGCGGCACGCTCGCTTCGCTCGCTCGGCTCGTACGCTTTGGTCTAAACACTAACCCAACCCAACCAACTCACCGTTAAAGTTACTGGTCGCGAGAAATACTGTCCTTGCACCAGTTCGTAGTCGCTCATTATTAAAAAATAAAAAGGCGGCAAAATATTCATAGTGCCGCCTAATGCATCGATGTTTGTAATAAAAATAAATCGATTACAAATACTACTCATTCAAACTCGTAATATATAAGCAATAACAATAATTTTCGTATTTCAAAATGGATATTATTGGAATATCGAATGATATTCGAATTAAAAAATCGATATTATTGACATACTGATTTGGTAACATTTATTTATCGTCGTAAAGTGAAAAAAAGTGACAGTACTGTGATTTATTATTATGTACTTTAAAATTATAATAACTAATTCAAAACTTGTTTACTAAACTAAAAAATGGTTTTAGTGTTTATATATCATGTGTAAGTGTATTACTAAAGACAAATCAAAGTTTTTTCAACAAAAGTGACATAACCTTGTTTATCAAACATATTTTTGTTTTTCCCATTATTTATTCAAAACTTGTTGGTGGACCCTAAAAACTTGTTTCCTAGCCCAAATAAGAGGTCTAGTGTCTATATATAAGGCGTATGTATACCCCTAAACTTGATTTTCGTAAAATTCAGTGTCCATTATTGTAAAGTTGAGCCAAATAGTTAAAGTTTTCTATACTGGCATTTTATTTGTTTTATGGTATTTCAACAATTTTTAATTGAAATCTTAGTTTTTCTATGCCAACATTATTGTTGTAGGTATTTGACTGGCTTAAAGGCCTAGTTGCCAAGCCATAAATATTATTAAAAAAAAGTAGGTATTTGAACCTTTATTTTCAATATGCTGAACACTTTTTCAACTCCCCTCCATATTATTATAAGATGGTTCTCCTTTCATCTACCCTTCATAATGAAAACTAATCCTATATTCATCTCTATTGTCAAAAGTACTAATCAAGCTCATTATAAAGCTGTCAAGGAGCAACAAAGAAATTATAATAATTTAGTACACAACATAGTACATCATTATTGTATATATATGACTATGTATATATGTATGTATTTGTATATTTATTTCTTAAATTAGTTGAGTATTTTTGTATTGTGTATCTATTGCCTTTTTCCTGCACCACCTATTTCGCCTGATTCAATCTCTGTTATTTAGGTTGCCTGGAAGAGATTGCTTTGAGCGATAAGGCCGCCTGTTGTATTGCCTAGAAAATATTGTAAACATGGTCTGTTTTTGTAATTGTATATTTTGGTGTGCAATAAAGTGTTATCTATCATCTATACTAATATTATAAATATGAAGAGCGGAATTAATGTTTGTTGCTCAATAAAGTCTGAAGGTCTGGATCAGATCTGGATAAAATTTGCTCCACAAATAGATTATAGTCTAGAATAGCACATTTTTTTTTGTTATTGGTCCTTTTATCTGTGATCAGAAATTGTTCCATAAGCAGATGATTTGGTTGTCTTGATGATGTGTAAGAAGGCAATATCCAATTATTTTCTTTCTTTAATTTAATTGGAGTATATTTTGCATCCATTCCCATCAAAAATGTGCACTTGTTTTAGACTCCTTTGTGGGATGCTATGCACCAGCTTCTGGGCAAGCTCATTTGGGTGAACCATTAGATGTTCCTTATAACCGAGGCAGGTGTTGGCAATCTACTCCCTTATTGTGGAAACTGCAGAGTACTTGCGGGCTTCGGCATTGGTTGTGAACCAGGGTGCCTTTATTATTGTAGAATAGCACATAGGCTGATTTTTCATTTGGGAAAATGTACAATTCCCATGGGATAACATTAACATGATTGAAGGCGCGGCCAAAAGCTAGTGTTTATATATGGATTAAATGGAAAACCAATTTTTTCTAAGACATTTTTCTTTTAGGTCCAAGCAAAATACTCACAAGGAATGTGGGTGGGAAGACTAATATCTGACTACATACAATTTCCATCATTACCTTCTGTACCGGAAGTTAGATCTGACATTGCTCTTATTACAAAAAGTCATAAATTCTTTATGAATGGTTCAGGATGGCAGGTTTGTTATTTTTCTTATTATATACTATACTTCTGAATGATTTGTGTATCGACCCAGTGTTTAGTACTCATGAATATTCAAACCTATACCAAGTCACAGGTATTGAATGTTGGCAAATGGAGAGTTCTTATAGATACTTGAAAAGGAACTGAATTTTTTTAATAGAAACAATTATTTGCCTAAAAACAACTAATGTCATATAACTATGGTTAATTTTTAATAAAAAAAATTTAAAGTTCTGGCCAGAGATGTCAGGGGAAATTTTAGGTAATAAACCAAGCATGTTATCATAAATGTTGGTGTATTTGTGCATTCAATTACTTATGAACTTGAGAAACCATAGCTAGTAAAACATATTTCTCAAGTAATTTGTCGGTAACAGAGATTGTTATTATACCATTTACAAAATATTACAGGGAAATTTGTAAAGCATATTATAACTGACTTTAACAGTCTGCATAAAGCTATTGAATAGAATAGAATATACTTTATTGATATAAATATGTACATTATATTATGTATACATTAAGATACAGTTCAAGAGACATATGTACAGAAAGCACATATGTCTTATCTTATTGTGATAAGACGCCTTTGCTAAGTAATTTCTTCCAGACAACCTTAGGATGACTTGCAATATGACTAAGATATAGAAGTAAAACAGCATATGTATTTATAAATGGGAAGTCAAATCAACATTTTAAAAAATTGTGTCTATGTATGCAGTTCACACACAGTAGCAGTGAAGCAAAGTGTGACAAGGGGCGGGAGGGATTTTAAATTTCACAATGTCACATTTTGTATGTGATATCATTATAATATGTTTAAGCTTTAAAGCTTACACGAAATTTGAAGTATTAACAATAAAATTCAAAATTGCCTTTATAATTTCAGGGTCTTTTAGGCCTGGCTTATTTGCCAGTAGGAGCATGGGGTGACCATATAGTTGTAGAATCTTGGCTGGATTCCTTGGAAAGGACAGTGAATAAACCAGTATCATTCCAGTTACAACTGTGTGGGCCAATTACCACAGATAATGCAACACACTGTGGTTATTTCCGGATCCTTGGTAAGTTTTCAGTAATATATATATTAATAACACTACTCCGAATTTAATAAATTTGGTATATGACAATCAAATAAACAGAGATGCTTTTGTAATCAAACAAAATTTTACAGCCTCCTTGGTTTTATATGGATGGATGTACACCATTGTGAAGTTACAATTCTAACGACTCAAATAGCTTATATATATTCTCCATTAATTGTGAAAACAATTTTCAAACGTTTTTCTTTTAATCGAAATGGTATACTCCCGAATTGGTCCCATTGTCGCCATGTCAGGATTTGATGAATGCATTCCACCAGACAAATCGAGAGCAACGGTTTTGACTAGCGTCAACACCGAAAACTGAGATATCAGCCTTGTATATGCGTGCCAGTACTATAATTTATACAGCCGCTTATATATTATTTCTAAATTTATTCAAGTAGGTATATTCGCAACTAAAAAGTAAAAATATATAAATCAAAACTGACTTCAAACAAAAAAAAAATATTTAATAGACTTTTTTCTACAACATCTTGAACTTGGTGTGAAGTAAAACATAAAAATTACTATATTTTGCCAGTTGATTGTAATTTTTTTATGTTTTACTTGGCACTGACTTGTAGTTTTGTTTATGTTAAAAAAAAAATTGTTTCCATTCAGTGCATCTGTGACTATGTCTGTATGTTACATAGTCTATGATCGACTGGAGTTACATTTTTCACTGGGTGATTGTCATCTTCATATTGTTCTATGCTATAGATAAATAAAGTTCATAAGGTTACACTTTGTTGTCAGTGTCTAATGTATGCATATTCAGCTGTCAAGAAGTTTTGAAATATTTTGTGTGCATTTATGTGTACTGTTTAATTTGTCTTTATTTTATTATAAGGAAAGTCTGAAATGGAAAATGAAGTATAAAGTACCAAACACCTTCGTTAATTTAGCTTCATTTCTTTTATATATATTTTTTTTTACAGAAGACCAAATTCAAAACGAAAATCGTAGCCCAATGCACATAACACCGATTCTACGTAAAAGTTGGTATGAAGTAGGTGTAATTTCTGTAAGATTAATAAGTTCCTTTGACACACAAAGTGAAATGAAAGAAAGCGACACAGTGTCCCCAAGTATAGATATGTGTCGAACATTAAATGCTGAAAAAAGTATTGTTGACAGTGGTACTACTAATATTAGGTTACCGGATACTATATTTAGAGAGGTAAGTACTAATTTTTTATCATACTTTTAATATTTTATAACTTATTTGAATATTTGTATATATCTTCGCTTTACAGGTTACTGTGTCTGGGTATTTGAGATTAGCTCTAAACTTGCCAATTGCATATTACTCATAATATAAGCGGAACTTTCTTAATTTGGGAGAACACAATGTCTGTGTTTTGTCTCTCAATTTTGTATTATTTTCATTACAGCAAACAGACAGATAACCAAACAAACGCAAAGTGGTTATTGTCGCCTATAGACTTTCGCAATAATAGGGTGTTGTCTTTAGGATTATATAGAGATAATAGGATAAGAGGATGAAATAGAGGTATCAGACAGGAACAATTTGAACTTTAGCAAGAATTTTCTTACAGGAATTTTATACTTATTTTAAAACTGAAACACTTGTTAATCTACTTTCATTGATATTTACAAATTTATTACAATGATTAAGTTTAGAATATTAAAATAAATACTTAAAAATAACTAAATAATAAATAAATTAATATAAAGTATGTAACAAATCGCTGCCAGAGGGAAGTGTGACCAGTAGGCTGCCTGCATTGCTATGCTTGTATCAAAGATTTTCTTACAAATTTCTTTGAAGAAACCCTTTGCCGATGGACCCCATGGACCATTTGTTGCATACTTTATGTTAATTTAGTTTATTTTTAGTGTGAAATATAAATTTACTCTGTTTGAACTTTCAGATTGTGGATGACTTGAGAAATTTTGCGGCTCAAAAGGCAAATTTGTTGATTTTGGATGAATTTTGGTATCGTGGAGAGGTAAGAAAGGAATATTCGAAATGAAATTAATTCTATTTTAAAATAATTTATAGATTAAATATATAGTTAATTTTACAGTATGACTGTTGAGACCGAATTTAGGTTCTGCAGTCATGAGAGATATTAATCTCTGAAGACAATTGAAATCATTGATAGAGTAAATTTCGGAGGTTGCCATACTTCATTACCATTCATGGTATTTGGATTTCTCTTTACCAGATGTGTTGCGGAACTGTCACTTGAATTCTCTGATTCATTCACTATAATCCACTATTCTATCTGTGGTGACTTGTTAATAGCTCACTATCACTAATGTGTTATTATAATTATGAATAGCTGATAGTCATCCTAAAATTGTAAAATAAAATAAAAATAAATAATAATATCTGGTCAATGGGAGTATTTTGTTTGTTATTAGTATTTAAGTAGAGTTGTTTTAAATTTGCTTTATGAAGGCCAATAATTAGTTATGTGTTTGGGTCATTTGTTTTTTTGTTGGAGGCTGGTACTGAAAATCAGCGCTATATCATTTCTTGACATAATGCTGAGAATGTTTTGTACATTTCTTCTTAGATAGTTTGTATGTTTTATAAAATTCTAATGTCTATGTTATTCTATTTTGTTGGGCTAGCAGCTACTGTAATAATAACTAGAAAACAAACTAGGCCAAGAGAACCTATTTATAAGCCTCCATAGGGGACAGTAAAAATAGTGGAAATTGAACAAAGAAACAATAAAAGGAATTATAAGTACGGATATTCTGTTAAATTAGTATATTTTTAGTTTTATGTTTATTCTTTCGCGACAATAAATATTTCTATTTCTTTTCTTTCGTCTTTCTTTAATTGCTGATTTGGGCCAGTTAATACGGAATTATAGGTCATTAAGCATGCATAGGTCATGCATATGTCCCACAATATGTCTCACGTATAGTAGAAAGAAAATGATGAAAATAAATAAAGAAAATGATATCTGTCTTGGAAAATGACAGAGAAGCCCGGGTCTACAATAAAAAAAAGTCTTACAATTCAAATTGAATGTGAAACTTGTAACTTTTCAGGCAGCCTGTTGGCCTGAGCCCCAAGAGTGGCATTTGCCTTGGCTGGCCATTGATCTGTTGAGCGATACCTGCGATCACGAATATTTTACGCTCATGCTGACGCCGCAGGTAATTTTTACAGTTGAAAGAAGAAAGAAAGAAAAACGTTTATTGTTCTTCACATAGCGAGACATTGGCGATGAATTAAACGATGTAGATATATACCCAAACAGGCGCCTGGCGCTGGTTTTCAACTGCATCCCAAAATGGGCGGATTTTGGATGTTATATATAGTAGGAACAATAATAAATTACATACATTGTACAATTTGTTTTTTTTGTTTTTATTTTTATTGACTAATTAACTAATGACTAATGTTAGATTAATTCTATAAGTATTTTGAATAATGTTATATATTTCTTTTTTTTTGATAATTTTGTGACAAATAACAGAAAAATTAATAACAAGATAGTAATAGATTTATATTTATAATGGCCTGGCAACATTATAAACTGCCTGTATTGCACGTTCGAAAGGACAAACTGTTGTTCCAACAAAGAACACAAGATCTCCTTTAAATTATATGTATGTGACAGTTTATGCAATAAATGATATTCTATTCTACATAAATATACATAATATCATGTAAGCATCCGCACCGGCTTACTAGGATTTGTATTGGTTTTTTTATGATTTAGTGCTATAGATATATAATAAGGCAAGCCATGTCTTCATATAAAAGATCACATTCTACAGAGTGCAAAATATTATATTACTAATGTATTTAAACATGTTTTTGAATGTGCTCAGTTTTGAAGACAGTTAAAAAATCTTTAAACATAATAATAATTAGTAGTGAGCAAATTAGAAAGAAATATTGTGAGGATACTGTTAAAATATTCAAGAAAAATGTATAAAAGTAGCGCGGATTTTTTATCATCGAAAATCGCTTCTAATTCGCCCCAATAGTTTTATACATGAATCCCGAACTAACAGACGAGAAATCTAAAAAATTGCATCGTATTTTTCATCGTTTATATAGTCTGTAGCAGTTAATTTTAAATTGCTTCAACTTACAAATAAGGCATATTTAGAATTTTGTAATATTATAGATTTTATAAAAAAAATGTTTTTTATAGCAATTTATTACTAATATAAATATATTGATTAAAAATACGAAAGTAATATATTATATTGTTTTAATTTCTAGAATTACATGCGGGTGGTCACAGCCCATAATAGTAGCGGTGAAGGAGGGATGGTATCTGAATTTTGCTATAAATTGGGCCTCGAAGCTGGTAAAAAGGAGACTGTATTAGGATACACTGCTATGGAAGGTTTACAGGTATTTTGATTTCTATTGAGAGTAATTTGACAAAAAAAAACAGAAACAACTCTGTTATTAAAACACGTAGAGTAACAGCAATATTGTAAACTTTATTGAGCCTATATGTGGGATTGTACAAACTTCAATACAGATTAACATTTCTATTATTTCAGCTATTATTCAACAGATCCGCCGGTTGGGTTGGTTGGCAAACATCAGACTGCGGTCCAAAGGCCCAAATAGCCGGTCCATACAATCTGTCAATGTCACTCAAAGACTACTGTCATCTGACACATTCCGACGCAGATGTTGCCATATCTATAAAAGCAGCCCAATGGGCTTTATGTGCCATATCCATTATTGCCGGGGCAGTTTTGTTATATTTATTAGCTCCATGTGTCAAAGCTTTCTTCGTGAGACGATCTGATAGGTCTACGCAAATTTCACTTTCTCAGGCTGCGTTGGTTGAACAGGAAGTTAATTAGTATAGTAACCATATTTTTAATACAACATTAGTTATCTGAAACTGATAAGGCTGGTCACACATTGGCTATAATCACGTAAAGAGTAGTTAAAGACCACTTTTTGATTTGTCGCTTTAGCAGCGCTGCGGAAACAGTACCGAGTGTAGTAAGTTTTGTTGTGGATACCGAAAGAATGCTAGATTTTGTATGTATCTGTTTATTAACTATAATATATAATACTTTAATTATATTCGTTTACTACAATAACGTTTAACAATAAACAAGAAGGTAACAGCGAGCGGCACGTGTGTTTCTAACGAGATGCTACGACCAACCAACCAACGAAGTAAGAGATTATGACGCGGGCACAATCGGCGCCTGTGTTACTAAGCAATCTAATAACTACGCGCTCACTCGGCGATGCTTGTAAAATATATTTTAAACGTATGTGTGTTAAATAATTTAGTTTTAAGTTGGTTATAAGTTAAATGTTTGTCTATATATATTTAGGATTAATATGTCAGTCAGTCAGTACTTATGTAATATCCCTACACCGAGCGAATCAGAAAACGCTCATAGAAACAAAGGCCCCGAGCAGACCGATTCCGCGTCGCTGCTGCACCGATAAATTAGAAAGCAGCTGTAGTGTCAGTTCTGACCCTGTAAACAAGTGATATCAGCGCTAAATGAATATAATACAAATTGTATTGAAATGACTTACATATCGAGGGCTTCATAACAAATGGGCGTATATTAAAAAAATGCCATTTTGTTGTTGTTAACTAAAATCTATGCATGATACAATTTACAAAGTCTTACCAGTATGCATGTATACCTAAATAGACGGGTATTCCAAATTTTAGCCTTATATAAACAACTAGTTTTGTTTTGTTCACAATTTTGTCCCTTGTGTAAAACTGCACTTTTGTTTGTACGGCCATTTTTTATGAAGCCCTCGATATTAACGTTACGCTAAGGATTATGTCATTCCCATATATTTGCATTCTATTTGTTTAGAGCTAATAATGCTACTTGTCTACAGGGCCTGATTTTTATACTGCCTTACATTGGCTTTATTATTTAAACAATAAGTATTATTTTTATGAGTATATATATAAATTATAGTTTTTAAAAGAATGCAACATAATTATTTTTTTCAAATTCTAAATTATTTGCTTCCACAATAGTCTATGTGTATATGTTATCTATATAACAATATCCAGGATTGTAAGAATAATACATTCTACGATGTAGGAGGCCCGTGCTTTATCAGTTTCATGTTGTATTTGTCTGTTATCATACCCAGTATTCTTCTTCCAGTGTGATTATGTATTGTTTAAAATTAAACCAAAATTCGAATTTTCATGTGTGATAGTTTATAATATGTAGGACATTAGCGTGTGTGAATTTACGGTTGTTCTCTGAAAGAGTTAGCAGCGCTGTATTTATTTAAAGAAGTCTGAAAATTAGTGTAGATAGTAGTTAAGTATTTATATTATAGTGCAATGTTTTAACACAAGTTAACATAATTCACATATTCGCAAAGGAACAAATGTGTGTGAATAGTAATACTATTGTATACACAGATTGACTGTCAAATCCTTTTTTGTTTTCTCACTTCGGAATAGTTGTTTCTCAAAAGCATTTGCTACTTCGTGAATATCCATTATTAGTCTTAAGAACGTTAATTTCAAAGTCTGATAACGGTAACCGTATATCGTTGCTGATAAACCGTTTGCAATGACAGTTTTTCAACAGATGACTGTTATTATACATTATCGCATACTAAGGGCGCGTTCCTCTAGGATCTCACAACGCCCATAATACCTGTCTACCGTTCCACATGGCGACCATGGTCGTTATGGTCGTTGCGAAAACGTCACTAATGAAGTCATTATTTGCGATCACACAGAGCTCACAACGACCCATGTCAAGAGCTAGGTCGAAGTGGGTGTTGATTACAGAGCATTAATTATCTTTATCGATTAACATTGAAAATGGCGCGATTTTCAAATAAACCAATGACATTTGTGTGTATCGGCGTTAATGGCATCAACGCTCCATAATCCGTTCCACTAGAGTTTATGATTGTAACGCCCACAAGCAAGTGGAACGTGGTGGTTGTGAGCCTCTGGTGGAACGTTTTGACAATTATGATACAAGACGCCACTCATTTCAGCGCCTCGGTATTTGCGAATGATAATAAATCGATATTAATCAATGTGTAAACATTCTAAAATATTGTAAGACTTTTAAGCACAATAATCACAGTATTCAAATAATATTGAACACATATTTCAGCACTTTTCGTGTTTTATAGAAATATGTAATTTGAATATATCTGATAGTAATTTATTTTTTTATCGATTTTCCATTATGTCGATTATGGACTTGCCAATATTATGTTTAGTAATAAATACTTGGTTGACGAGAAGATGTTATTCTCATAAATTCAAAGTGAGAAATTAAGTTAATATTTTTTATTTAATAAAACAGCTTTTTAGATTAGACATTGTATATTGCTTATTCTTGTGAGGTAAAATTTGATATGTAGCTATATTGTTTCGTGGTTCGTTACACCGGAACTCAAAATGATAGGTAGACAATCCTAATTACCCACACAAAAACCTGCATTCTACATCCCGTGGAATTACATTCTCTAAGATGAAATATACCACTCGGTATTATGTGGTATAAGTATCATCATATTAATATACTACCTTAGTCGAAATTGTACCCACCAACACACATTGCATATCAAAAATAGACCTCGTGAAAAATATCTAACATTCTATTATTTCTAAACGTGTTGTTAAACATCATTAGATATTACTTAATAGTCATTATCATTTAAATGTCATTTATAATCATAATATGTAATAACTTATTAGTATTATTATTGTTTATGTACTTAAATCTCAGTTATGTTCGGAGAACGTCATTAATTTTAAGCTTGATTGAATGTCACCATACAAATAAATAACTATGAACTGAAATATAACAACTAACTAATGATCTTATTTATTTATATATATATATATATATATATATATATATATATATGTATGTATGTATGTATGTTTCTTTTCATTTTATCGGCTTAGAAGGGTGTCTGTAAGTCAACAGGTAAGTCGATTTTGCTTATTAGTGGAAAAAGTTTATTGAATGTATAAAACTGTTAATTGTCTAATTTCATTGAGTCAATGAAAATTTTAGGTCCCGTTTTTTCCTGTTTTCATATTACATCAAAAGATGTTAGGTTATTTTATAGAGATTCTTGTTAAGTAACATATGGTTGCAATAAGTTTCAATTAGGGCAGCTAATAAAGATCTTATGTCTTAAAGTTTAATGCCCTTGCTATATCTGGGTTAATGTTCATGACTGTATCCAAATGCGATTTACTTGAAGCGTTAAAAAATAACGCCTTAATTATTAGCTATATTAGTGCATACATATCCACCCTTTCCCTTAGTTTGCCGTTCGATATTCTTTCACAGAAATTGATCCTCACAAGCTACACTACAATTTGATATAATAATGCAATTGTGTTTTTCTTTCAAGATCAGTCGGTTCACTTTCACACTAGGTTTATTGATTTTTCAAAAATCTAATGATAACATTTTAGTTATCATAAAAATGTGTCCCGAAACTCCTTTGGGTGTTTTTGGCTATTTCGTATAAGTTATTTACGTTTCGTATAATTTAGCCTTGAAGGTCCACTTGAAAATTCAACTGTATAAATGAATTACCTGCCAATGTTTAACGTGATTAACAATTTTGCATGTCAAATAACGCATTTAACCTTAGGCCACATCTGCGTGACGCAATCACTAACACTAGCCCAGGTGTAGCAGGGGCATAACGGTATATACAGGGTGTTTGGCGCATGGACCGACAAAAATTTTTGGGGGATTGGGTGGATCAAGAGCTATCTTTAACCCATAGATACCTATGTCCCAAGTGTCACTGTAATCGAGATACAATTTTTTTTGTTTGTTTTTGAAAATTACCTGGTTCATCGTCTTTAAAACGACATATTTTTCTAGTTTGTTGTTGTAATTGAACCAAATAACTTCTATCGTAGTCTTTAATGTATGATTATTCTAAATTAAACATTAATTATTAGCATTAGACAACAAAACGTTCTTAACGAGCTTTCAAACTCTTAAAAATGAATTAATCTATGAAAAAGGTCAAATTCAAAATTAATTGTAAAAAAAACTAAAAGGTATTAAGAATTTCATTTAATTGAAACAAAATCTGTACTTAATATCCTTTCCAACGATATACCACATGGCCTTGAAATTATTCCTTATGTGATCAAATTATCAAAATCAAAGTAGGGACGAACACGCACTCTAACACCGAACCCGTTTTTTAGAACAATGGTACGCAGGTAAACACTGTCTCTTTCTTGCACATGAAAATATCCCTTGTCTTTGTCTGTCATTGGATCGTAATTTGTGTCGTGGTTTTTGTTTAGTATTAGTTGAGATTTTACTATCATTGCTATCGGTATTGTCGCGATTCACATCTGCATTGTTGGAGTATTTTTGTGTTTACCTTTGTTTTTGTTACGTTCTGTTTTTGTTAAGTTTTCTTTGGTTGAACTATTCTGTTAAACTGTTGGTGTGTTTGTCTTCACTGTTCTCGTTACAATGCCTAACTACAGTAACGAAGAGTATGCTGATATGTTGTTGGCGTATGGCAGCGCCAATTGTAACGCTCGTGAAGCGCGTAGAATTTACCAGGAGCGATATCCTAATCGGCGTGTACCACACCACGAGACGTTTTCTACGACCTACCGGCGTCTGAGGGAGACTGGAAGCATAAATATTCTAGAGCCTCGAGTCAATGTGAGGCAACATAATGTTGCAGTGGATGAGAGTATTTTACAAGCTTTTGATGAGAATCCAACGACAAGTATTCGAGCTGTAGCTAAAAGACTTAACTTGTCGGTTTGGAAAGTCTGGTCAGTTCTTCGGCAAGATGGAAGGCATGCATTCCACTACACTCCTGTTCAAGGTATGTTTTTTAAACAATTCAAAAATCATTGCATGTGTTTTTACAACTTAATTTCAAGTACAACAATTTAACAAGTAAATTCTTACTCTAATAGTTAAAACAAATGTGTTTGTTTTTGTTCAAAAAAATAATTTATTCATTGTGGCCTTTGGGTCAGCTCACAGATGAAATAAATAGCGTCCGTACAATTCTCACGGATTTAATCGATTGTTCTAGGTCTCATAGACGATGATCATAGGAGGCGGCTGGAATTTTGCAGGTTTATGATGCATACAGACGTAGAAGATACAAATTTTTTTAAAAGAATTTTGTGGACCGATGAATCCAATTTCAATCATGAGGGGATTGTGAATCTCCACAACCTCCATCATTGGGGGATAAAAGGACAAAATCCCCGCAAGAAAAGGCAAAGTTCATTTCAAAGTAAGTTTAGTGTGAACGTTTGGGCTGGGGTTATTGGAAGACACCTGATCGGTCCACATTTCTTACCGGAGCGCCTAACCGGAGAAAGTTATTTTTCTTTTTTAATAAATGACTTACCTGAATTGGTATTACCAATAGTAGAAGAAGAAGATTTTATTTTCCAAAATGATGGTTGCCCAGCACATTACCAACGAGACGTTCGAGAACATTTGGACAATTGTTTTCCCAATTCGTGGATCGGAAGAGGCGGTCCGATTCCTTGGCCTGCACGGTCACCAGACCTAACACCTCTGGATTTTTATGTTTGGGGGCGCGCAAAAGAAATTGTTTATGCGACAGAAGTACGGACAAGGGAAATTTTAATAGAAAAAATAAATAGCGCCTTTCGCATAATGAAAGAAGAAATGCGATTAAAAACGACGACTGTGGACATAAGAAAAAGATGTCGTGCATGCATTCATAATGGAGGCCGTCATTTTGAACCCAATCTGTGAATAAAATTTAATTAAAACGTCTTAAAATACAAACAAGGTGTTTTCTTTATTCTGACACTGGTTGAGTAATACCTTGTTTTGTGATCACATGAATAATTTCAAGGCCATGTGGTATATCGTTGGAAAGGATATTAAGTACAGATTTTGTTTCAATCAAATGAAATTCTTAATACCTTTTAGTTTTTTTTATAATTAATTTTGAATTTGACCTTTTTCATAAATTAATTCATTTTTAAGAGTTTGAAAGCTCGTCAAGAACGTTTTGTTGTCTAATGCTAAGAATTAATGTTTAATTTAGAATAATCATACATTAAAGACTGCGATAGAAGTTATTTGGTTCAATTACAACAACAAACTAGAAAATATGTCGTTTTAAAGACGATGAACCAGGTAATTTTCAAAAACAAACAAAAAAAATCGTATCTCGATTACAGTGGCACTTGGGACGTAGGTATCTATGGGTTAAAGATAGCTCTTGATCCACCCAATCCCCCAAAAAATTTTGTCGGTCCATGCGCCAAACACCCTGTATACAATCCACTATTTATTACATTACAAAAGTATATATTTTGTGATTATGAGTTGTGTTTTATATTGCTTTGTTATTGATATAAGTACTCCGAACATAGCTTTAGTCATTATTTAGATAAGCAATGTATTTTTTTACTCTGTATTTTCTTCCATTTTATTTTTGTAATATTTTTCTATTATAAAACTTGTGACTAGGTTTTGAGTAGATCTTCGTTATACAAGGTTAAAAGTTTTAATTATACTATGTATGTATAGTATTAGATTTTCACCTAAACATCATTTTGTTAAAATTGATTTCGATTTCTTAACTAATATTATGTCTGGGCATAGAAGAATACTAGAAATGACAATTCCAGTACATTCATGGTTAGTAGCATTCTGTTCGCTAGATGTCACTATATTTTAGCCAGCACATTGCACAACGTTTGTCTAGTAGACAATAACATCCTTACTTATAATAATCTCGTTAAGAAACGATTAGGCATCTCTTAGTAAGAGAATAAGAATCACTCCCTAATCAATGAATATCTCTTTTTTTCACTTATAAACGTGTACCTATTACCTGTTGTGTACCTATAAGGAGCACAGATAAATGAAATTTGAATGATTAACGTAGGTTGTACTCAAAATATTCGACTAAAGAGGAGTTTATAGGTGAGATTTTCATTAATCAGTTGCTGAGCAGTTTCTTTAAATTTAAGAAACGATTATAAGTAAGGTTTTAAATATTCGTTTAAAAAACATTGTCACTTGCTAACTTTAAAAAATTACAGAGCTGAATTGTAATACGTTATTTAAATATGAAATTGAAGATAAATGTAGACTTCAAATGTTTGATTGACTTTTTCTAAAATATGTTTGAAATGATATAACTCTTAAAGAATGTTGATGTTCTATATCAAAAAGTGAGGAACGATTTGTGGTCTGGTTTACAGCAGAAATGTAGGTTTTAGATGTGTTTTTACTGGGTGATTGTTAATTCTAGCATTCTACTTTGACAACGCAACGTACCGATGCAATATAGATCGACATATACTGGATTACTTTATTTTACAATACATTTTCCTTACTATAGACTATTTCAAATAGGTATGGGAAAATTACGTACTGAAAAAAATAAACATCGTGATTCTAAATACAAGATTAATATTAAAAAGAAACAAGATTTTTAATATAATTATTAAGAGCCGAATGTACAATCATTAGATAAAAGTTATGAGTCAATATAATTGCAACCTGAGTGAATTCAAAAGTGAAACTATTCAACAGATTTATGCGTGCAAGTGACATTTTAGTTTTTCCATACTATATACTTTATTCTATGAATAAATTTTATCCGGTGATTGAAAAATTTGACTTAAGATTAATATATATTTCTCAGGGAAGTTTACAATAACACTACAAGTTACGTTTTATGGATGTTCCAGCCATACCACATCCTATTTGAAATAGACTAATAATAAAAGGCATACAAGAATTGTAAATTTCCTACCAATGATAAAGTAAAAAAAATGGATAGTAAAATATAATGACCTAAATAAAATAAATAATACAATCATAATACAGCATACAAAGTGGACTATACTGTATCAGTAAAATTTCATTACACTTGTGAATACTCATTTAAACTACTCGTTGAAATATTCATTTAAAATTCATTACTTTCAAACTATTACTCTATATACTAATTCATGTGTCTATGATAGAAATTTTTTGACTACACAAGCTTTGAAACTTTCAATTATAATTGGTAGACAATTTGTGTATAATGTGTGCCATCTTATTTATTATCTCTAAAATATTGGATTTGTAAATTTTGTTTTTAGTTTTTTATCAGAATTTTCGAGTAATGTTATATTGTATTAATGTGACCAATTAAGGCAAAAGGGTGAACGTTATGTACGTGAAAAATATATTTACAAATCAAAATTATTCATTAGTTTTATTTTTTAGTTTTATGGTATTTTATTAAGGGTTTTGCTACGTATGTTTTGTGTTTATCTGGCCCTGACAAGTGGCATTAGCGCTAAACGAATATAATAGAAAATATATGGGAAGGGCATGTCGTTGCGCCAAGTATTATTCGTGGAGGAGACGGTGAAGGTCGACCTTCGCCCATCTGATAACCAGATGAGACATATTTATTATCAAATTGTATTGATTTATAAACACGCCTATGATACCAAGCCAATCGAAGTGTTTATGGCGATTTTTTTAAAATTTTAATTAACAAAAAATATAAAGCTATTATGCACGTGAGATCAAGAAGTACTGGATAAAAGTGAACTGTATACAGATGAATTTTAAAGTGAAGAAAGATTGTACATATGCGTCTTTGGAGTGACATGATACGATGCTTCGGTAATCTGGTTCTTTACATTTTTATCTTGTAAGCACACCTTACAATTTTTTGTAATATTAAAAATGAGTTTCTGTTTCATCGTAGCTAGTTTAGCTAGCGTAGTTTTTATATGGTTATGGTTAACTAAATTTAACAATACGATGAAAAATGATTTTAATGATGGGCAAAATAAAAACTTCGTTAAAAAAATAAAATAAAAAAACTTCGTTAAAAAAAACCGACTTCAAAAACTAAAAAGTATAAAATAACTTATTTCTAAAGTTATTATTAAAATATATTATCTAAAACATCTTAAAGTCGGTGCTTAGTAATTTTCAAAATATAGTAATTTTTATGTTTTACTTTGCACCGACTTCAAGATGTTTTAGATAATATATATTAATAATAATAGCTTTAGAAATAAGTTATTTTATACATTTTAGTTTTTTCGTTTTTGAAGTCGGTTTTTTTAAACGAAGTTTTTATTTGTTACTTTTTAGTGTCTAGCTATGTATGGGTGGACCTACGAATGGTGCCGCGCTTCTTAAAAAATATAGGTCCCAAGAACCGGGAACAAAAAAATGTTCGTAAAATGAAAACTACTGGGCCAAACTATGTCAAATTTTTAGGAGACTACATGGCAGCTATTCCGCGTCGAACAAAAAAGAATCACGTAAATCGAATCATAAATCTCAGAGTAATCGGTGTACATATGGAACGGAGTGAAAATTATTTCCATGAAAAATTTTCATAAAATGAAAACTACTGGGCCAAACTATGTAAAATTTTTAGGGGACCAATTGAAAGCTATTCCGCGTCGAACAAAAAAAGAATCACGTAAATCGGATCATAAATGACGGAGTAATTGGCGAACATACATAAAAAAAAGCAACAAAAAAAAGAACCCGACGAATTGAGAACCTCCTCCTTTTTTCCAAGTCGGTTAAAAAAGAAAGTAAACGTTTATTTGCCGAATGCGACATAGACAAAGTATAAAATGGCGAAACAACATTTTTAAAATTTTATGCCGCAATTCGACATTTGAGGTTCGCACTCAATATATTGCTGTGTTGGAAGATACTCCGCCACAGCACTGATTTCCTGTGCTACCACATATGCTCCGTTCCTATGTCTTACCAACTGTCAATTTGCCTTATTATTGGTTAAAATTTGACATAAGCTTCATACAAGTAATGTCAAAATTCAACGAATGGACAATACGGAATACGGAAAGTGTGAATATAGGAACTGGGCGTTAGTGTACACATATTAACCTTGAGACTCGTATCAAAATGTGATTGCTTAATCTAGTCGGGTCAGTACTTTCGTCGTCGTCAGCCAATTCTGGATATAGGCCTCCCCAAGTCGGTGCCACTCATCCGTGTCCTCTGACTTCTTCATCCAGCACCTACCGGCGACCTCGTAGATCGTCAGTCCATAGGGCTGGTGGGCTTCCAGCATTACTTGTCTCGACTCGTCCGCTCCATCGGCCATCGGTCCTGTGGCAGACGTGACCGGTACTTTAATAAACTTTAAATATATTTTTTAACAAGTAAAGCCCAAGAACTATCTTAAACCGGCAGGCTATGATTATTGTAGTGTTGGGGATAGTTTTTATGTTTGCTGCCTATTTTCATAAATGTTCTAAAATATCTTTACAATACGATACATACGTTAAATACGACACTGATTAAATAAAAAAAACAGGTGAAGTTATATTTAAAGAAGAAAATGGAAGTTCTAAAAGTCTTTTCCCGATAAATTTATTCTTAAATGCAATCAGACGCAGGAAGCTAAAGGCTTCCTGGCATATCTCAAGTAAATAATTTTAATTTCCTTCACAGCAGATGAGGCCATTTCCTTACGACCCAATAACTAAACTCAGTCAAGATTAAAATTTGAACGATTTCCGAATGACATTTTCATTTAACATTCCATAACTTTAATTTACTTGGAGACGTTCGCGGATTAGTCGATTATTTAATCTATTTAAAAGTCGTAATGTCTTTAGGTATTGATAACTGATGTAGTCTATGAAATATTTTTTCATAAACAATACCTTAAAGTCGTGGTAGCGTAATGGCTAGCGCACGCGTTCCTTAGCTCAAAGGGCGCGGGTTCGATCCTGGCCGGAACGCATGCACCACTTTGACAGTTTTCTGACCTAATGTGCATATTGTTACAATTACCATTTTTTTTATTTTTTTTTTGAGGCGAGTGAAAATGCATGCAAGGGAACAGACCTACGTCGGTTGGGGGCGGCATCACTGCATGCAATAGTATGCAATATAGCAGTAACCCACCCGCGATCGACTCAGCTTGTGTGGAAAGACTCAAGAGAAGCTGCACGGGCAGTAACCTAATACCCACTAAAAACCCCTCCTCCCTGTGCCCCGCGCTTTGTTGTGTAGGAAAGGCTGAGACTTAGAACAGAGTTACGCCCAGCCGATCGAGCGCTTGTTACAATTACCATGTGCTAACAACGGTGAAGGAAAACATCGTGATGCAACCTGCACATCCAGATAACCGATGTGTCAAACCTGCCAAGCCGCCTTGGACAAGCGTGGCGGGTATACTGTCCGTTCCGCGATAATGCTTCGGGCCGAGCCCAGCAGTGGGATAATTATGGGCTGCTATTACAAACAGCGAAAGAAAAATGACCTATGGTATGGTATCATCTATAGTCTATTACAGATATAACAGTATGGCAGGAAATTACATAAATGAATACATAAACGCTGTGCAGTCTAAGTATAGGATTATTAAGTACTAACACGATTAAATATATTTTTATATAATTACATTCAATATTTGTTTAATAAGGAAGTTCGAAAAGTTACCTAACTTTTACTTGCTATGTGCTATTTGAAACAGATTGTAATTGTGTAGGAATAATATATAAATAATTTTATAGTGTGATTGTCATTTCTTTAATATACGGATAGGTACCAAACAATACAGTTATTATCTATTTACAGCGAAAAGTTGGTTAATAGATATATGGCCCACCTGATGGAAAGTGGTCGTTGCCGAGTATGGACGTTTATAACAACAGAGTATTAACGAGGTCAGCGCACAGGGGCATTGGAATAATTTCCTGACGCCCTTCTTAAATGATTCTATAATGTCTATGATGTAGGTCAGAGATACATAGTATATCCTCCGCGGTAGTTCTTTCCAATTCGTTATTGTATTTGGAACAACTGTTCTAAACATATTATACCAATAAGTACAATTATTTAATTATTCAAAACAATTTGCAGATTTTAACGTTATTTAGATTAAGCTAAATAACAGCTTTCTTGGTTATTAAGGGAAGAGTTCAGAGAAAATATTTTAAAAGTGAAATCTTAGAATAGGTATTTTAAATTAAATGTACTTAACAGTAACATAAAGCCATGTGTTACTGTTGCACAAGTCGCCTCCACACGTATGAAATCTACAACTTGGGACTAACCTTAAACAAGCCAACAGAAACTTTCTCTAACTCTATAAATGATTAAGACCGTAAGAGATTTTTCAGAACATGTAGGTAGGTACTGTCCATTGCTGATCTTCACTCGAGCGACGAATTTGAATAGAACCGGTTATACTTATTTACTTGAATGTCTATGTCAAGGTTATTATGATTAAGAAGATTGCTCTCGCTTGACTGGATAAGTAGCACGAGAACTTAATGATTATAAGTAACCATTTTAATAGAGATTATAAGGTTTTGTTTATTTGGTGTTTATAATATGAGTTCAACGGACAGTGCGAACAACCACAGTTAGTTAAGGATTAAGATTGTCAGGATTTCTTTCTATGTATGTATTTCTTTACCATCAGCACTTGGTGATCTAATAATATGCTAATTTGATCAGATATAACTCCCTCAGTGTTGCATACTTTCTGTCTAGGATTTGAGCCCAAGCTATTTCGGCAAGTCACTACTTGTCAATGTCGGGAGAAAAGGGTAAGATAGTAAACTGTATGTGATTAAAATCGAAATAAATTATGCAGCTATTAAAAATAAGGAAACGTATTAAATGCAGTTAATAAGGCGTTTTATCCTTATAAGTAAATACTAATAAATACTATTATTGTGATGGGATTTTTAAACACATTCCGCTTAAATACTTAAGTATTTCCTACGATATACGCTGAAGAGGAAGGTTAATGCTAAGGTCGAAGCAAGATAACTGTTATTTCTATTCACCTCTAACCTATGTATATGCATAGGAATACTGTCATTTTACAAGTAAATAAACGACAAGTTTAGCTCCAATGAGAGGAAATAAATAATCCATTCTTAAAGCATTTTGCGCAATTTGCATAGAAACGAGATCAGGCACAAGTCGCGAGTCGAAACTGAAATTAAATTGTGATTATTCCGAGATTGGAAAGAATGCCTAATACCCTGCAGGAAAGACAATTTAATTCTCCAAACGCTGAAACTTTTACATCATTGCAAGTTTCTTGGGACACTGATCATTCATAGATTTGTATTTGTAATGCAAATTGGTGGTATGTTCCGTTTTTTTATTGTTTTTTGTAACATTTATTAAATGTACCTACTACTAAATAATTTTAAAAAATGAGTAGGTATATAAGTAATAGCGTACCTAAGTGGCCATTGGGAGTGTTTAAAGCTGACTCTTAAAGATCTTACCAATTGCGAATTTACTTAATTAAAAAGTAAAAAATAAATGCAGATGAAGTCGCGGGTAATAGCTAGTTTAATATAGAGGTAATCAAAAATTATAAACAATGGCCTATATGTGTAACGCTATATAGATGAAGCCGTACCATCATAGATGAAATAGATAAGATAAGTACCATTAACATATATATTAGAAATGACATGATAGGAATGCAATTTCAGATGGGAGATGATAACAAAAAATATAGAGTTGAAGTGCTAGAAGACAATTATAACGGCTCTAAAGTAAATTGAATATTAGACATTGCCAAAGAACACACGAGACACGTGGAATATTACTCATTATTGCAATATTAAAATTTCCTCCGGCGACCGATGCTGTAGACCTTGACACGATGCTTACCCGACCAATTTGCATGAGATCTGTTTCTCTCTAAAATGACTTGCCACAGATACGTTTTTAATTTTGCTGTTTAATATGTCGAGAGCAAAATAATGTTGTTTTATTGCAATATTTGGCAATGTATAAGTTTTTGTTGTGGAATATTACCGGTGTTTATTTATTCATGTTTTTCTAAGTAGTCATTATTAATTTTATATCCAATCCGGTAGCTTGCGATCATTTGCTTAATTTTAAAAAGGCAAAACTAATAATTTCATTTCACAGAATAGTAGGTTACATAGTCCAGACAGCATGACCATTGTATGTTCCATTTATCATGCATAACTACTAGCCTGGAGGACACTTTCAGTCGAGATCTACAATTTGTTTTATAACAAGAAGAGCATCTTAAAATCTTGCTGAGGCCTGCATGGCGTTTATAACACCACTGGTTTTGCAGGGGTCCATAGGCGACGATAACTATGTTCTATCAGGTAAGCTAGTTAGCCTATTTTATAAAAAAAGAATATACATTCCTGGCGGTGTGGCAAGCTAGTTCGGCAGCAGAAATAATATGCAACCTTTTATGACAGTTGCTTGTCTATAAGTCGTTTACTGCTTCTAGTGTGTTTTTGCGCTAATATTGTGAGGTCTCTAAGTGCTGAGTCTCTATAAAGAGGTTCCGAAGTTGCAAAACCGACTGCTTCGGTGAAAGGGTTGGTACCTACCATAGACAACAATTATGTATTAAGTAAATGTTTCGTTCTTCAAAATACTGTACATGGTTTCGTAGATTATATTTTTAAGATGTGGGTCCAACGCTATCAGTATTAATTTAGAAAATAGCATATTTTTCGAAGAAGAATTAATATATTTTTCTAATGAATTTCTTTTTCATAATTTCAAAACTTGTTCCGAAAAAAGTTCGTGACGCATTTTCATCAAATCTCCTTTTTTAACGTTATTTAGTTTTAACCTTGTTTTTTTTAGACTCCCATAGCGGTTTTGATAAAGACGGTAGCTTAATAAAAAACCACCATGTTTATTGGTCCACGCGCCTGTCTGTGTATGATATCTGATACATATCTTTTTTTTTTGAAACTGGTCTATGGTGTAGTCGCAAATAAACATAAATTAGTAACCGTCAAAATTATTATGTGCATGTATGTAATTGAGGGATATTTTTCTCAGATATAATATGTGGTGTATCATTAGGCAGGTTTTGAAGGATGTTGTTTATAAATAACTTTCAACAATATGTGTGGAGTTCGCTTTCCAAGATGTATGAATGTATGTTTTTACTTTTAAATTTTGTTTATTACAAAATATAGCTACATATAACCATTATAAAAGTAACCACATCAGCGATATCGTAGTTCGTGGTACCCTTTAAACTGGTACGATATTCCGTCGAAATGGGTGTTTTGCTCGGTCCCTGTAACAGTTACGCCTTACGTAATCAGAAAGCAAACCAGGAAATTTTGCTTTTCTTCTTTTAACTTGCATAGGTTAGAACGACTACCTGCTTCATAACCAATTTACTTGGTTACATAATTATCTACAAACATTCTTAACCTATGCTGATATTATATTGTCGCAATATATATATATATATATATGTCGGAGGGAAGCTATGACTATGACGATATGACGATGTATTGTTGACTGGATGTATAACGCACGATATCATTTGTTTACATTATAATCACTTCTAAAATTCTTAATGTAATTTAATTAGATTTGTTAATGTTTCTATAACTTCAAGATCGTTCTAACCTAATAAAAGTTATGAATATTGTAATTTAATAAACTACCAATCAGAGCAGAGCTTATGGCAGAGCGGGGTCAGACGCCCTCTATACTTTGAGTAATATCTACTTGGGTAGACTGAGGAGTTTTTGTGGCACATTGAGTTGATGGCAGCAGGTCGAGTTGGACCTTAGAGTATTTTAAAGAAAGTGTTTTAAGTTAGAAGTATGAGCGGGTGCCCTGAACCCGCTGCTCGGTCTAAACTATGTCATAATGTTGATTAAATCTAAATTAAAAGTGTATAAACCGTGGCTATTGTGTTTTATGCTCGCATTTCATCCTGATGACGCCCACTAAACCTGAAATAACTAAAGATGTCGTGAGAACGAGGCCGTTCTGCGACATCAGAAGTGGGATCTCAGCCTGTGCCCACAATGAAAGCAATGACTGCGGAGCCTTGCCAGTATGAGAAGGCGTGCTGATGGATTGAAGGATGCCCACAGTGGAAGCAAAAGCATTTGAGGACGATTGACATGTCGGAGCCATCGGCGGCAATAGCGGCGACGTAGTGGTGACGTCCTGAATGTGCCTGTGGAGCGGCGGTGTGTCGGCCTATGCATGGTTTGGTCACCGTTGGGCCTACTGTGTGCCAGCAATGGTTCAAATTCACGTTAGTACAGCGAGTAGAAAGGCAGTTTTATGGATCGTGAAGTCTAATCTAAGGTAAAAATTACGTGCCTATTCTACTTGGCACAGGAGGTATGGTAATTTTTAATTATTATTTTAGTGCGAATTCTGAAAATGAAGAAAGCGAGATTTAAAAAATTATAGTTCATCGTTTGTGGTAGACAATTTTACTACCCTCATATTTAAGTGATATTTTTCGTGTACGAAAAATTACGATATGGTTGCCAAAAAATGGAAAACTAACAAATTACGTTGGTAGTTTACTTTTTCATCATTATTTTTGGGAGTTGGTTACTTGCAAGAAAATTTGTGTTTGTTGTAAACTATATGCGTGTATTCATTGTCTTTTCAAGTCTACCTTCCAAGAGTTTTTGTAATGTGAAAATCGGGTCTAGTTTTTTTTAATTATTTTACTTGGATTATGTATGGTAGAAAGTTGCCTTTGACATATTATTCCTATGCGACGTTTTTCTTGGTTTTCTGATTAAGGTAAAAAAACTTGTGTTCGTTATAAACGATGTGCGTGTATTGTCTTTTCAAGTCTACCTTCCAAGAGTTTTTATAATGGGAAAATCGGATCTAGTTTTTTTTAAATTATTTTACTTAGATTATGTATGGTAGAAAGTTGACTTTGACATATTATTCCTATGCGATGTTTTCCTTGGTTTTCTGATTAAGATAAGAAAACTTCTGTATGTTATAAACGATGTGCATGAAATTCATTGTCTTTTCAAGTTTACCTTCCAATAATTTTTATGTGAAAATCGGATCTAGTTTTCGAGTTTTTTTTACTTAGATAACGTATAGTGGAAAGTGGTTATGACACATTATTGCTACGCTATGTTATCTTTCTTGTAAAAGTAAGTTTACAGGCATTATATGAAAGACATTTTAGATTCAGATGATAATAATTTTACCGTGAAGAAAGTGTGGCTATGAAGAAATTTGAAGGCCACTATAAGGTACTCAGGGGGTATTTACGTTAGTAGACACTTTGGTAAGTTGATTTTTTATTTAAGATTATTTTTGTGATAGTTTCAAATTCGAATTAGGGTGAATACCCTAGTTATTGAACGCATTGTAAATTGGAAAATTATTTTGAGTTTGTTTGTTCCTCTATTATTATGAGTTTTCATAAGTTGTCGACCCTGGAGCCCGTAGAGTGATAACCTTGGTTACTCTGATTGTATATTCTGGTCAAAAAGTGTCATCCGAGCCACGCTCAGCGGGGGTTGGTTGAGAGAACACACTCGTTTAGTCTAGATGTGTTGGTTGATTGACTGATTGAGAAGTGTTGTTAGCGGGATGGATGATTGATGCATTCACAAGGTTTTTGTTTGAATTTGAAATAATGCAATTTCAATTATTATTAAAGTTAGTAAATGCAGTTGACTATTATAACGTTTAGTTTTTAAATTCAGAGGTACATATAGAGTGAACTGGGTTTTTTTAAAAGAGTTTTTGAAGCCTGAGAGTGAACTAGTTTTTTTTTAAGTTTTTGAAACCTGAACAGTAGTTCTAGTATTCCTAGGTATTTTTTAAGTTACTATACTTAAAATGAGTTGGTACATGGAGATTACAAATTTGTGATATTATTTTTGAAATGAGTCGTTGAAAATTTTGAAAGTTTATTGTGAGTTTGATGTTAAAATAGAGTCATTAGTAGCCAGTGAAATAGAGGCGAGGTGGCCAGTGAAACAGAGGCGAGGTGGCCAGTGAAACAGAGGCGAGGTGGCCAGTGAAACAGAGGCGAGGTGGCCAGTGAAACAGAGGCGAGGTGGCCAGTGAAACAGAGGCGAGGTGGCCAGTGAAACAGAGGCGAGGTGGCCAGTGAAATAGGTGCGAGGTGGCCATTACAAAGTGAATGAGAGGCGAGGTAGCGATTGAAAAGTGGTATCGATAGAATGAGAGGCTGTATACCAATTTGGATATTTTTGTGTTTGATGTTTTGATTTGTGTTTTGATGTTTGACTCAAAATGCGCAGCTCGATGGGCGACGAGGTGGCAGTTTCGATACTGCTGACTTGATTTGGTGTGTAGTCTGGAGTCTGTTAGGACTCGGATCTCAGAAAAAAAAATCCAGAATGAAGCTGTTGCGCAGAAGATAAAATGTACACGATGTCCTTGGTCAGGAGTGGCCGAACTATAATATCTTTCTTTTTGCAGATAATCCATAATGGGTGGCCTATTACACGAGGGCGTGTAATACGTCAGGAAGGCCGTGTCGGAGGGAAGCTATGACTATGACGATATGACGATGTATTGTTGACTGGATGTATAACGCACAATATCATTTGTTTACATTATAATCACTTCTAAAATTCTTAATGTAATTTAATTAGATTTGTTAATGTTTCTATAACTTCAAGATCGTTCTAACCTAATAAAAGTTATGAATATTGTAATTTAATAAACTACCAATCAGAGCAGAGCTTATGGCAGAGCGGGGTCAGACGCCCTCTATACTTTGAGTAATATCTACTTGGGTAGACTGAAACCTGAAATAACTAAAGATGTCGTGAGAACGAGGCCGTTCTGCGACATATATATATATATATATATATATACACATGTACATCACCTCGTGCTGTTGCGCTTCACAGACTCTTCTCTCCGCAAGCAAAACCGCTCTAGCTGCGAGGAGTCTATTAGACTAAAGAAATAATTCAAATAGAAACACAATATACTTATCGCAAAAAATGAAATAATTAACAATAACAATAAATACTTCAAATGCAAAATATTGCTGATATATTCTATTTAATATTTCAATTACAAATTTATAAGAGTTTATTCATCAATCCGTTTTATATCCAGTACCTATGAAGAGCAGATTGTTTTTGTATTTTTCTTATTAGCTTACAGGTAGAAGTTTACCAGAAAGATATACAGATAACACATAATGGTTCACTGAAATAAACGTACATAATTATAGTACAAATCATAAAATACAAAAATTAAATAACCTTATCGTAGCAAAAGGCGCGTGAGTAAAAAAACTGTGAATAATCATGACAAAGTCTGACCAGATTTACATGCATTACGTAAAGTCGCGTGATATCAAATTAATACCGTAAAATATTTCTAGTTTCCTATTTTAGTTGCATGTAGGTTATAAATACAGTATCTATCTTAGTACCTAAATGACATATATTGTTACATAATAGGTATAGGTTCTTTCAGGACACTGCAGCCGATAAGACTTCTTTATTTATAGTCTTACATATGATGGAAGTTGTGGCCCCCGTAACCTCTTACGTCCAGATGAGGGCGATACAGAGAGGGCGCATATTTTCCAAAACCACAGATGTCAGCAAAAGCCACTAACGGCCAACTAAAGTCCGATATGGCCATTGGAAAAGCTACAAACACCGACAGCCAGATTATCCACTAAACTTTCAGCGTCCCTCTGCATCGTAATCAGGTGCCACGGGAGCATAATCATAGGTATGACTACCGTGACGCCTCGAAACAACGCCAATGGAACCTGTGTAAAGTTCGTGAAGGCTGCTGAAAGCTACAAATCGTTCAACGAGATCTGCTGTACTATCACTTGTACTGGGGAAGCTCCAACGTATACGAGTTCACGTTCACGTTACGAGCCACCAGAGGGTCATTGCTCTCGGGAGTTGAAGCCGGGGAAAGGATTGTTAACTCGACACAACTCCAACAAAAGAGGATACAAATCATTTTTATTTGTTATATTCTAAAAATCACTTTATGTTGAGTTGCCTGATCACAGGGATAAAAATAGTAAGTACTTTTCGTCCCTGGGAAACGATCTTCCGTGTTGTCAAAAAATTTAAAAAACCATGAACCATGTATGTACAGTGTACCTACACTGTATATTGTCATACGAATAAATTATTTCTGATTAAGTATAATATAAAATATGATACGACCTAGTCTAATTGACATTGTCGTGCAAATATCTCGTGCGTAATTATGGAACTGGATCCGGAGTGATCTTTCAGGGGAGCTCTTCTCAGAGCATTACGATGTGGATTTTTTTAAAGGTGTTATAAGGTTGCAGCAAGTTGATAACATCTCTGGTATTGTAAATATTCACATGCAACGGTGATTAATTTATACCAGATGAGCTATCAGATCGACTGCTGTACTCTAAATATAAAAATGATATGAGCATATAGAGCAGAAATTGACAGTGGGATTACTTAGTCCACAACTTATTTAGCGTTTTATGGAGCGATCTAAGTTAGGTGTTTTTCTTGTAAATAAAGTCTGAACCGAGAATCCCGAAGAGAATTAAGGCTACCGACAGTTTGGTAAGTTAATTTGCTGACGTAGTATTCGCTTATGAGCAACAAGCTAGACGAGCCTCTGCCTAAAGACCGTGTCTAAGTTAACATGTGTATAAAGCGGAGCGACGACCTGTGCAAGGCCGGTAGGGGCCTTAAGAGGATAGCGGATTTAAAGCACAAACTTGGGGACCCTACATCCACCTGTATATTATGAATGATTGATGACTGATTGAGTAAAGAAGAGGGATAAACAGAGATTTGAGTCTATTTTAGTGGACGCCATTGTTTGTCACGACCTAATCCGCATCAACATATCTTATTATGATTATTAAATTCATCACATTTACATTATTTTACTTGAACATGCTTGTGAAATAAAAATAGGTTCAATTATTGTTGATTTTAGATTGACGGGTTTTATACATGTCAGTTTTTCTTTATCGAAACTTATGTCATTAAGTATTCTATTATGCCTCTAGCGGAACATTAGCGCTGGCTAACCATCAGAAATTTGCTGAGCTAGAGCAAATTTAGAACTTTATCTTTATGATTTTCATTGTTGTTATTTAGTATTCTTGTATTGTATGTAGTTCTAAATAATAATTTCTTTCTATCGTAAGTACATGGTAAGTGTTAAAAAATTTCAGGTAAAAATCAATCATCACACTTAATCAATTCATCTTCTTTTGATGGAGTCGGTTGGGGTATCGCGTTAGTAGTCCTTCCCCTGGAATCAGCTCCGAAAGCGACGGCTGGCGGTCCTTCTCAAGCGTCAAACCGCTGGAGCCTTCCTAGTACAGGTCACAACACAGCAGCTCTCGTTGACCATCCTGTGGGTTTAATTGACCTTCACGGGCTGCGCACAGCCTCATTCAGCGGCTTAGACCGCCAATCTGTGGCGTCACATTGTAATCTTTGGATTTAGTTAGCCGTTAGTGGTTTCTGCTGACCTCTTTGTAGTTTTTGGGAGACGTGCGACCTCTCCGTATCGTCGTAAAGAGGTATAGATACGTGCGTCATGACTTCATTAAAAACTTAATAAAATAATACAATTTATTAAAACAATTATAAAATTACATACTATTGAATACAATGTAAGAAAACTTAACTTATTTGTGTTGTATTCTACCCATAGTCCCTCAAGACTATAAGTAGAATACTGAGCCCAGATCACCGTCTTCTATGGGTAAGGTGTCCAGAAGGCTGGCTACGTTTCCTCGCTGAAAACTTCATTAAATATATTATACTAATAATAAGTTGTTAACGACGAACTAGTATAGAATTAAAATTGCGTTAGTAACTTATTAATGTATGTATGTAGAAAAAGTGTTGTAATATTCAGGAGTTAAACGATGTGTTGTAACTGTGTGTAAAAAGTCGCGGTAGCGTAATGGCTAGCGCATGCGTTCCATACTCAGAGGGCGCGGGTTCGATCCTGGCCGGAACGCATGCACCACTTAGTAAGTTTTCTGATCTAATGTGCATATTGTTACAAATACCACGTGCTAACAACGGCAAAGAAAAACATCGTGATGCAACCAGCACATCGAGATTGACGATGTGTCAAACTTGCCAAACTGCCTTCGATAAAGGTGGCGGGTATACTGTCCGTTCCCCATATAATGGGAGGCCCGAGCCCAGCAGCGGGACATTTATGGGCTGATATGATATATAAACAATGTGTAAAGTAGGTAGGTAGGTGTATTTATTTTACGTGTAATACGTGTGAGTGTCGTAAGTCTTGGTGAATAGGTACCATTCAAACCTCGGCCTAAGTTTCAATTATTGCATTCTATAGCGCGCGACGTTATCCCAGTCGAGCCTCACGTGTTACGGCCACCTGCTCGGTCGCCTGATACCGATGGTACGGCCTCCCGCCCCTCTCGTCCTCTTAGGAATCGCCGGCCGCCCCGTCGTTTAGTCGTTTAAGTATGTCGGTAAGCAATGCCTGTGCGCACTGCTCTATTTTCCATGTACTTAAATTATGACGAAGTATATTGTTTACAGTTTATTATCTGGTTTTCATTTCTTGCACACCAAAATGCCCCTCTACAAAGTGACGCCCAACGTTCGGCCAATACCCGTGAATAAACTGTTGTGTTTTATAAAAATAATGAACGTTTTTCGTAAATAATATTTAAAAGTTTGGTGTGCAATGACAGTTTTGTTTTGTTTGTTATAAACTGTAAATGTTGTGTACGTAATAGTGATTCGTATTCTGGAACATTCGGGTGGCTTTCATTATGTCGCGACGGATGACGAGATCTCGTGCTGCGAGTCCGGCGGAAGCCGGTGTCATCGTTGATGAGGGGATTATGGTACCGCCCCCGGTGCCCGGTATGGCACTTGCTTCGGGGTTTGATTCGGTACTTGCCACAGCGTCTGTTACGGTGCCTATGCGGGAGTCTTCCACGCAGGGCGCTGCCGCTGCGGCCGCGGACGTGACGCGACCTGTCACGCCGCCTGCCCCTCCCGTCGGTGTTGCCACGCCACAGTTTGTTCTGACGAATGATCAGCTGATGCTTCTGATAAGTAGTATGCATAACAACAGCTCAGGTACGCAATCTTACTTTACTAATCAGCAGAATACAGGCCATTTTGCTAAATGTACGGCACGATTCGACGGCAGTAAATCGAACGATGTTAGAGCCTTTGTCGACGCAGTTGAAACGTATAAAGCCTGCGTAGGTATAGACGACAATGTTGCGCTGCGTGGATTGCCTATGTTACTGACGGGACTTGCTGCTACGTGGTGGCAGGGAGTTAAGGATACCACATTAACATGGCAAGCAGCGGTCGACTCTTTGATACAAACATTTGGACCCAGGTTACCGCCGCACAAAATCTATCGTGCTATATTTGAGAGAGAGCAAAAGAATAACGAAGCAACGGATTTATTTATATGCCATATTCGTGCATTAATCGCGCAGCTTCCACCTTTTACACTCACCGAAGTGGTGCAATTGGATATGACCTACGGGTTATTGCACCGTCGTATCCGGGAAAAGGTGCCGCGTTCCTCTTTTGTTACGTTTGGAGAATTGTTGGCGCAGGCGCGCCGTGTCGAGGATATTCTAGAAGAATGTCAGCCGCAAGTGGTTTTGGAAACCAAGCCTTCCACCTCTTCTACCGTGCTAGCGCAGTCAGGGACGGAGCGCTCAGAGTCTAATACAGTTTTGAAACCCCGCTCACGGCCACAGTGTAATTACTGCAAGCAGTATGGTCACGTGAGGGATGCCTGTCAGAGACTTACCAAACAGAAGAGAGTAAAAGATGATATTTTGGAGGCTGAACCGCGAGCGTGTACGATAACGTGTTTCGGTTGTGGGACACCGGGGTATATTCGTACAAATTGTCCGACATGTAAACAACAAAAATCTACAGTAGTATCTGAAAGTTCATTCAAATCAGTGTCTGTGAGTTCCGTTAATATTAATTCGCGTATGCGCCCGGTGCTCAATATTCAAATTTATGGCGCAAGTGGTAAAGTGTTAGTGGACACTGGCGCGAAACATAGTATCGGTAGTGTTAGTTTAAGAACACTTTTAGTTAAGAATAGTCATAAGTTTCACTATGTTTTTACAGAGTTAAAATTTGCCGATGGCCGCGTTTGTGCGCAAAATGTAGAAATAGCTAGTGTCAATGTTACCGTGCGAGGGGTAACATGTGTGGTAGATTTCATTATGTTACCCAACGCGACGGATAGTTTATTGGGTATGAATTTCATTAACGAAATAGGTATGGTATTGGACTTTGCTAGTGATATATGGTTTGTGAGACACGATCGGACGCCGCAACCCATTGAGTTTGAGTCATGTTCTTTGCCGCTGATCAGCTGTTCGTCTGTGGGACTTCGTGAGGATGAAGGTTCCCATCTTGGGTCAGATGAACGTGAGCAGCTCGGTACCCTCCTGAATGCCCATGAGGACATTTTTTCTCCAGGGGGAGAACCAACTACTTTTGCTCTGCATCGCATTGATACCAGCGATGCTATCCCGATCGCTAGCCCACCATATAGAGTCACGCCTGCAAAAAAAGAGGTTATGAAAAGAGAAATAGAGATGATGTTGGAAGGTGACATTATTGAGGATGCCGAGTCAGAGTGGGCTTCGCCTGTGGTTTTAATACCAAAGAAGAACGGGGAAGTCAGATTCTGCGTAGACTACCGGAAACTCAATAGTGTCACTCGTACTGACAAGTACCCGCTTCCGGTCATCGACGATTTGCTAATCAGTACAAAGCCTGATTGTGTGATGTCTACTATAGACTTGAAGGCTGGTTATTGGCAGACGATGTTAGCTCCAGAGGATCGGCCTAAGACGGCTTTCACTACGCCTTTTGGAACTTTCCAATTCCGTCGTATGCCCTTCGGTTTAAAGAACGCTCCAGCGACCTTCCAGCGGCTGATAGACCGGATGAGGGCAGGCCTTAAGGATGTTTGTGTTCTGGCCTACCTTGATGATCTCCTGGTGATATCACCCACTCTGGAACGTCATCTAAAGGATCTGCATCAGGTCTTTGAGCGTCTTCGTTTATTTAAATTAAAGGCCAATAGAGATAAATGCGTTTTTGCTAGGGATAGGATTAATTACCTAGGACATGTTGTGTCTTCGCGTGGAATCGAGCCAGATCCCACGAAAGTCGAAGCTGTAACCAGCATGAAGCCTCCGACGAATTTGAAGCAGTTAAAGACGTTTCTGCAGACCTGCTCCTGGTTCCGGAAATTCATTCCGCAGTTTTCCGACGTAGCGCGTAGTTTGACGGATCTGACCAAGAAGGACAGACGCTGGCAATGGGGGGAGAGTGAGCAACGAGCATTTGAGGAGCTTAAGTACCGGCTCACCACCAGTCCCATTCTTCGTCAGCCAGATTTTGACCTGCCTTTTGTTCTACGGACAGATGCCAGTGCGTACGCCATTGGAGCAGTGCTCATGCAAGGTGAGACTGTTAATGAAGAGAGACCCATTGAGTATGCAAGTCGATTGTTAACGCCTGCTGAGCGTAACTTCCATACTACAGAGCGGGAAGCCCTCGCTCTGATCTGGGCTCTGGATAAATTTCGAGGGTACATTGAAGGAAGTAAGATTCGTGTAGCGACTGATCATCAGCCTCTGAAATGGTTGTTGTCCATAAAGACCCCGAGCGGTCGTTTAGCCAGATGGGCTATGAAGATCCAATCTTATGATTTGGATATTGATTATACTCCTGGAAAGGTAAACGTGGTGGCGGATACGCTTAGCCGCCCGGTAAGCCACGAATCAGAAGTATTGAGTTCCAGTTCGTGTGATATTTGTCCTGTAATTGTAGATCTGCCACGTCAGAAGCCTGAGGATCTTAGAGAGGCTCAGTTGAAGGATCCTGACGTTAGTAAAATTATTGCAGATTTTGAAGCACAATTTGATAATCCAGAAGCATCTTTACGCTGGACGGACAGAGGATATTATCTTTCACAAGGTATATTGTATCGCTGCGATCCGGATGGAGAATCCGAAGAGCCTCAATTAGTGGTACCAGAGTCATTAAGGGCGGAGCTAATGAAGGAGCTCCATGATTCGCCCACTGCTGGACACTGGGGTTTAGAGCGTACCTTGCAGAAGATTAAACAGAATTATTATTTCAAGAATATGCGTTCTTATGTAGCTCAGTATTTAAAGTCATGTGACCCTTGTCAAAAATACAAATCGTCAAATTTGAAGCCTGCGGGGTTGCTTCAAACTCCAGTGCCCCAGCAGAGATTTGAGGTTTTAGCTATGGACCTTTTTGGGCCCTTGCCTGAAGGCGATGGTGGCGAGAAGTGGATCCTTCTTATAGAAGATGTCGCCAGTCGCTGGGTAGAGCTATTCGCTTTGTGTGACGCGACTGCTGAATCGTGTGCGAGAGTTCTTTTGGAGGAGGTTTTTCTGCGTTATGGTTTTCCTCGTCGGATTATTTCCGACAATGGAACGCAGTTTGTTTCGGCTGTTATGCAAAAAGCTTTGTTTGTATTAGGGGTGCAGCAATCTCTGATTCCAGTCTACCACCCCGAAGCTAATCCAGCTGAGCGTAAAAATCGTGAATTAAAAACGCGACTTGCTATACTCGTAGGTCCTGAACACCGTAAATGGCCAGCTGTTCTACCGATGGTGCGTTTTTCACTTAACAGTGCGTACAATCAGGGAACCGGACATTCAGCTGCCTACCTGACCTACGCGCGAGAGATGCGTTCTCCGCTCTCAGTGAGCACTGATCTACGTGCAATCGTTTCGAAGCAGAACTTCGTGCCGCAGATCACACCCTATCTGAAGGACTTTGTTCGTGCCTTGCAAGATGTACAGCAACGTATGGAGGAGCAACAGGATAAGCGCAAGTCCGAAGGTGATAAGCACCGACGTGAATCTTTACCTTTTACTGAAGGAGATTTAGTGCTCGTTAAGACTCATATGGCGAGCAGCGCATCTAAGGGTTTTACAAGTAAATTTGCTCCTAGACGGGAAGGCCCGTATCGTGTCTCGCAAGTCATCAGTCCAACTTCTTATATGATTGTTGATAGTGCCGGTGTTCCTAAGGGGAAGTATCATTCTAGTGATTTAACGCGTTATACCGGTTCATCCGATGCCGTCATTCACCCACGTCGTCGTGGACGACCGCCTAATCCCAAGTCACAAACGGGTCGTACTTGTGACTTGGAGGGGGAGGTTATAGCGCGCGACGTTATCCCAGTCGAGCCTCACGTGTTACGGCCACCTGCTCGGTCGCCTGATACCGATGGTACGGCCTCCCGCCCCTCTCGTCCTCTTAGGAATCGCCGGCCGCCCCGTCGTTTAGTCGTTTAAGTATGTCGGTAAGCAATGCCTGTGCGCACTGCTCTATTTTCCATGTACTTAAATTATGACGAAGTATATTGTTTACAGTTTATTATCTGGTTTTCATTTCTTGCACACCAAAATGCCCCTCTACAATTCCTTATTTTTTATATTCTCGAACTTCCTACCCTTTCCCTCTTCAAAACATATTTTATGTCAACCAGTTTTTATTAAATTTTGTGCATGTTTATTTCCTTATAATTTACAAGTCATATATAAACATGTATTTTATTATGGAAAATTTAAGAATCAAAAGCCTTGTTAACTACGACCTCCTTAGAAGTTATTACAGTGCAATATTTTTAAATAAAAAAAGCTGTCGGTTGCTAAGTTGCAATTCTTTATATATTCAATGTACTCTTTGGTTGCAATCAACAAAGAAATCTATCAGCAGTGGAAATCATTACAGTTTCGTCTCGCAAACTCAAGAATTATAGAAGTGAAACTTCTTTAGAATCGTTGTAATTTGAAACTCGACGAAACGGAAAAGCTACACTAAAAAGAGATTAATACAAATCTATAGGACTAAGCCTGCGATAGAATGAGATACGAGTTTTCATTGTGCAGCACAGATTAGAGAGTCAATAAGTCCGATGATTAAACATAGGTCCAATTTGGACCGAAATAAGACTGATAATAATATTTTTTAGACTTAAACAGTGAGAAATTAAAATTAATACTTAGGAAGTTAATTTTGAATTATAATTTGTTGACTGAAGGAATTATATTTATATTAATAAAAGTTAGAGAAGAATTATCTGTGAGCATATTCTCTGAAGTTTCATTTCTACTGTGTACTGCACACACACAACTTTTTCTTCCTTACCTGCCTACAGATTTTTCTTAATATCCTCTTTCATCATTTTTTAAGGCAGAGACTTTTATTTTCTTTCTTAATATTTTTAGTTTTATTTTATACTTAATAGTTCGCGCCGCGACTACGCTGCGAGTCAATAGGTGGCGTGATTTTACTTATATAAAAACTTGATTCGGTCTCTTTACATATAATAACAACAACAAAAATAAATTCATATAGTCTAGACAACTAACCAACGAAACATGGAGGTGAGTGGAAGTCAACCTGATTTGATGTATTACAATGAATGACATGTTGTTAATGACAATGTAGGTATTAGTTAGAGCATTCAAAAGCGCTATTGAAGCACCATCTAATCCACACTAATCCGCCCATTCTAAGGAAACGACATTTTTTATAGGGGATAAAAAGTATCCTATTACGCCCCGGGATATGAGGTTGATCTGTGTTGGGTTTCATTTGAATCCGTTAAGTAGCAGTCACGTGATTCTTTAACAGACAGACAAAAAATCTAAAGTTTTATTTCCAGAATTTGGTTGTCCGAATTAGTCCCTGATTTTCTTATATATTTTAAACGCAGAGTACAAACTCGAACCATTTATAGATTTACTATAGTAGAGATTCATCCTAAAATACAAATGTCTATCATTTTCATATATATATTTCCAAAATTTCTATGAGTAAAACTATCTTATATAAAAACTGCTACGTATAGAATTACAGTCTGCTCAGCCGTTTTAACCTTTTATAGATGATTACTTGTTTTATACTAAAGTACAAAGGTTCAAAATTATTTCTTTAATATGATATATAGAACGGTTTTCCATTTCCCTATACAGTAGGCAGTATTGAAATACATTAAACTCGCAAACAAACGAACAGAATAACTAGTAACTAACATTCATTCTCGGATAACGTTGTAAGGTATTTGTTTGTCCAGACAAAAATCTAAAACCCATGTTGCGGTACTGGTAAATAAGTATATATCCTCCTGGGAATAAATTTCTACTTATCTGACAAGTGTACAGATTTGCGACATGACATGGCGGCAACTTTGTTATTTTCGTCTAAATATTCAATTTATTTCTAGCGGTTTTCTAGACGTTTGCTGATAGGAAAGGGTTGAATTATTTTAATATAGAATATTAATCTTTTTCTTGTCCTAAGAAGTAATATTATTAACCTTTTTTACATTTAGAAAGCAAACTAATGCTCGGGCTCTCTGTGGAAATCTCTCTGTGTGAAATATTATTGTTAGTGACTGGGGTCAAATGCCTTTCGTTTATAACGTTAAATAACGTCGTTAACGTATATTAGTGTATACCTTTAAATTATGTTGTCTCATGACAACGTTTAATTGTATTAATAATTTATAATGCGCGATGCAGTCATTAACACTAGCAATAACCCAGATGGAGCCGTAATATTGAATGGTAATCCCCTTCTTCCTACTTCTAATTTTTGACAGCTTTGATCTCAATAAATATTTAAACAAGGGCCGATTTTTCAATCACGAGATAAAAGTTATTCTATAGAATAAAATACAATATGGGAAAATTAAAATTACACTTGCATGAATATAACAGTCGATTTTTTCAATTTTTTTTTATCACGTGTAGGTTCGCGTTTGACCATTATCTCGCTCGATTTGAGCGGAGATATGGTCTAAGATCGAGCACGCTTACCTAGAAGGTACCTATTCACACGAGACTTGAAGACACCCAGGTTGTAGGTTTCGGGAAAAACAGACTCCGGCAGTGTATTCTCCTCCTTTGCGGTGCGTATAATGAAGGTGCACTCAAAGCGTTTAGTTCGAATAGGAGGTATGTCCACCATATAGTGGTGCCGCATGCCAGTGCGTCTGGTTGTCCGATGATGGAAGGGAGACGGCGGGATAAGATTGAAGAGCTCCGATGCACACTCTCCAAAATGTATCCGGTAGAAAACCGACAAGCTGGCAACCCTGCGTCGATATTCAAGACTTTGTAATTTGTCTGTAAATAGCTGGTCGTTGCCTATCAGCTTCCTGGCTCTCCGCTCAATCGATTCTAGTGCCTCGAGTTGGTATTTAGCTGAGCCATCCCAAAGATGAGAACAGTACTCCATACATGCCCGTATTTGCGCTTTATACAGCATCAGCAACTGTTCTCGAGTGAAGTACCGCCTCACCTTCGATAGTATGCCCAGCTTTTTGGCTGCAGTTTGGTCTATAGACTCGATGTATGAGCCGAAATTGAGACTAGATGTTAAAGAGATACCAAGAAGCTGAAGCCCGTCGGTCACCGGCACAGACACTCCCCGGAAAGTAGGAGTCAGATCAAAGGAACTCTTCTTTGCGGTGAAAAGACACGTCTGAGTTTTTGAAGCATTAAACGAGACTAGATTGGCGTTGCCCCAGACAGAGACTACCCTTAAAGTCTCGTTCAACCGCTCCACCATAGTTTCTCTGAGAGCGTGGGTCTCGGATCTAACAGCCTTCGCGCTGGATGTGTATCTCTCAACAACGGTGCTGTCGTCTGCATACCCAAAAATACCGTGCTTGAGCAGGTCGTTGATATGAAGCACAAAGAGCGTTGCAGAGAGAACAGACCCCTGAGGAAGGCCGGCATTGATTGCCATAAGTTCAGAGGAGTGGCCATCTACGACCACTTGTATCGATCGGTTCCTCAGGAAGTCTGATATCCAGGCGCAAAGACCATCTGGTAGACCGTACGCTGGGAGCTTGCCTATAAGGCTGTCGTGCCAAAGTCTGTCGAAGGCTTTCGAGATATCAAGAGATACCGCAAGGGCTTCCCCATATTTCTCGATTACCTCACTACAGATGTGTGAGACGTACGCTAGAAGGTCACCTGTCGATCGGTTTCGGCGAAATCCGTATTGTCGATCACTCAGAATGTCGTTCCCTTCTAGGTACGTCAATAGTCTGACGTTCAGTATACGCTCCATACTTTTACAAAGAATGGATGTAACTGAGATGGGCCTGTAGTTGATAGGTTCAGCACGACTACCTTTTTTCGGTACAGGTTGTATACATTTTACACATGCTTCCAGGAATTTGGTACTTTCTCAGTACTCAAAGAGAGGCGGAATAGGCGTGTCAATATAGGTGCAAGCTCAGGTGCACAATTTTTTAGCACTGTTGCTGGAATTCCGTCCGGGCCACTGGCTTTATACACACACGTCTAGACCACGCAATGTTTTACGGACCTCAATCTGGCGTATGCGTATTACAGCCATAGATGTTTCGCATTGAGGTATACGTGGAGGTGCTGCTTTTTCAGAGTCAAGGCGTGAATTCTCCGCGAAGAGGGTCGCAAATAAGTTTGCCTTATCCTCAGCGGAGTGGGCCAGTGATCCATCTGCTCTCAGCAGTGGGGGTAGCGAGGGGCGACAGAAGTTTGATTCAACCGCCTTTGCTAGGGACCAAAAGGCTTTACTACCAGTCGGGTATGACGCTAGTTTGCTCCCTGTTTTGCCTATGTGATTGAATCTAGCTCTCTCTAGTACTTCTTTGCACGATTTGGCAGCCCTGTTATAGGCTCTCTTTTTTTCTTTTAGATCTCCAGCTTTACACCTGCGAGCATCAACCCAGGCTAAGTAGGCTTGGTGCTTAAATAACTCTGCATTTTTACATTCAGTACTGAACCAGGGTTGAGCTTTCACTGACATACTCGAGTCCGAGAATGGAATATAATATTCCATTCCCTGTCGTATCACGTCAGCCACCGCTTCCGCACAAGCTGAAGAGTCGTGAGAAGAGAAGCAGATAGACTGCCAAGAATAAGATACATAGAATGACCGCATCTCGTCCCAATCTGCTACCTTGTCGACGCGAGCTATTACAGCTGGGTTCCGGCGGCGAATATACCGTTACAGTTTTTATCAGACAGTGGTCAGAAGTGCCTAACGGCGATGAAATTGAGACCGAGTATCTATCTGGATCGTTGGTTAGCAGAAGATCCAAGCAATTAGCAGTATGACCTTCAACGTCAGGGATCCTAGTTGCCCCTTGGACCAGCTGGGTGAGATTAGACGCTATCGCAAATTTTCGCATCTCACGGCCAGCGTGATCGGTGAGCTGGTATGGGAAATAAGTCAGGTTATAATTTATTCGACTGATACATTTTATCTGATGATTGAAAAATCGGCCAGAAAGCCAGAATTTACCTAAATGTGGCGCCATCTAGCCATGTGGGTTTACTAGCTTATCAGAGTTACTTATATTTTTTACTTCGCGAATGACATTGATAGTATTCGTTTTCCATATTTAAACAAAATAATATCCATTGGAGAGCACTTTTTGAAGGTAATAGATACGTCGAATTTTTTATTTATTTTTTATTGGTTGAGTTCGGCAGACAGGCAGACGGCTCATCTAATGGAAAGCGATTATTATCACCTATGAACATTTGTTACACCAAAGATGGTAGCAATGTGCTGCTGCTCTCTGAAGGAAGACTGGAACCTGGTGACGAATGCCGGAACACAAATCAAATTTGTAATGGCGGCTTACTCTAGGCCAGGGGTGGTAGCCATCTGGATGGGAAAATATCCTGCCACTCGGTTGTGGGTTGTTTTGTTACCTCTTTCTGCACGGATAAAACACTTCCTATTCTATGTACACCGCGCAGAAGAAGTGGCACTTGAAAGCGGCGGCGGTGAAATTCCATTGATACCCGCCTGGTTTTTGCAACCTTATCCATAAACATTATAAATCCGAATGCAACTTTGTTCTTAATTAAATTTCGCAAAAGAAGAAAACAATTTTGAAGGTATGAAATTGGGGCTGAAAAATTGCATTTAATATTACAGTAATAAAAAAGAAATACGTTTTTCAGCAAACAGTTGCGCTTGTACTCCGAGAAAGGAAAAAATAAGAAGCATGTATAAACAAAAATTGCGCTTTGCCATGCGATGAACCCGTGCTTGGTACGAGTTTGGAAAAACAATAATTTCAATTTTGTTTAATAGTCTCCGAATTCTACTTTTCAAAAAAATATAATCTTCGTTTTAATGTAGAATACATAAATATATACAAAAAAATCAAAAAATATTTTATTAATCAAAATGAAAGGAAACTTAAAAAGTTTATCAACTTTTTTTTGTTGATGTGGTCTCTAAAGTCTTACGGTCTTATTCATACTGAGTTTGAGTAAGTTTGAACGCTTTTTTAAGAACCCTAAAGAAGTGTTCAGTATTATCTATCTTTAATATGAATAAGACCGTTTTAACGGTCTTAAACAATAACCTGTTGGTTATAATTATATTAATAATTCTTTATTGTAGTTTCTATTTAAACTTTTAAAATAGATTGGTGGTGGGAATCTTCAGCTACGAGTAATTTATATATATTGCTAGGAAAAAGTATTGTTTGCGTGTTGAGTACATATGTGTGTATGTGTCTGTGCGTGTGTGCGCGTGTTTGTATGTGTGTGTGTGTGTGTGTGTGTATGTGTGTGTGTGTGTGTGTGTGTGTGTGTGTGTGTGTGTGTGTGTGTGCGCGCGTGTTTGTATTTGTGCGTGCGCTATTGTGTTTAAATATGTGCATCGAGTATTAGTCATGAATTCATCAACATTTCTATTTTGTCATATGTTTTAAATTTTACCCATTTTACATCAGTCGCTTTACAATTATTATATTATTAGTTCATGGGTTGAAAGTTTAGTGATGTTTGTCCATATCAAAAGACAAAAGAAGTATGACTTCTGGCATCCTCCAGGAAAGTACGGTTTAGAAACTACTACTATTTAAGTATTATATCTTTACTGGTTGATAGTCATTAATATCTAGTATTTTTCTTTCATAGCTTACTATTTATATAATTATGTATTATTATTCACAATTCTAATAATTAAATGGAAACAAGTTTGGTGGAGGATGTTAAGAACAACATATATTACGTCAAAATTCTGGTTTTTATTTTTATTGGTAGACACAAAGCTTCCTGACCATTTGATTTTATCTCAAAATGTCAGGTCATATTAAATTTAAGATGAGGATAATATTTATTTATGACAAACTAGATTATTATTATAATACCAATATAGTTAGGGTTTTATAGCGACGTCGGCATTTAGTTTACTGAGATAAAAACAGGTTTAATTCAGGTTTCGAAGTATTAATTCCTATTCAATATTGGTGTAAACCTATTTGTAAACATGTTTGTTTCATCTTCACGGTCTATGTACATATGTTTTATAACAAAACATATGTAAGAGTGCATGGGAGATATGAAACTAAAATTTGAACGAGTAAAGCCGCGTAGGACGCCCTAGGAAAATATAAGTAATGAAAATAGGTTAATATTTAAAACTGTAAATAAACTGACCTACACAGATACAAATAATTTTCACATTTATAATTTAATAATATCAGTCCATGAACAATTCTGGATTCGAATTTACATTTTTAAAGCAACGTACGGTATCTCTTTCCGGTCTCTTGGCCAAGGTTGGCTGATTTGTTTCACACATGAACTATTTCGATTAGCAGATTTTCATAACGCATTTCTTCACCATTAGTACGTGGTAATCGAAAATCTGTCTTAAGAAAATGGCCTAAGCAATACCTGCTACTCTTGGTCAAAAAACAAACCCACGTCATTGGAATGAAACGGGGTTCGTTAGCTACTAAGGGCTTCGTTAGCTACTCATATATCTTATTTTTCATTCAATTGTCATACTATCGGTTGAATTTCGACATTAGATGTACGGACTTTATGTGTCAAATTTTAACCGACGGTGAGGTAAATTAACGGTCGCTAAGATATAGGATATAAGCTCCTACGTGTATTACCTTTTGCAATTTAAAATAAATTGCAAAACTTGAAGCAGCGGAGACCAAAGAGGTCAGAAACCTCTGTAGGTACTGTAGAAAGGTCTAATAAGGTGGAAGGTCATTAAATAGTGTCAGGTAGGCAGGTTAAGAATCTTGCTTTATTACTGCAGGTATATCAAGTAAAATAACGTAAATTGTCTATGCGGGTTGCGGCCTAAATCTTTTAGAAATAAATCGTGGTCATTGATGTTAAACTGCTTCTGATAAAAGTAGATTATTTTCTAGGTACCTTATCCATAATAAAAGTCAAGGTAGTAATAATAAAGATAAAGACACGAATTTTTCAATATTTTTGTGAATGCTATCGTAATGAGTTTCATTTCTCACATTATTATAGTGTAAATATTATTAGTATTAGAGACATCGTTTTTGAAATTTCACATAAGACTGCTTCCATCTAGAGTAAGTTTGAACGCTTCCTTAAGAACCGTAAACAAACTTACTTTAACTCTGTATGAATAAGACCGAAGATATGCCGAAAATGTGCCTTAAGCAAGTGTTTAGCGCAACTTGGGCTTTTAAGACGTATATGATTACCACTGCTGAATATTTTTATATATTCATAAGCATATTTTTTGGTACATTTGAAGCTCTACTTCCGATAGTCTCTGAAACTAAATATTAGTACAATAAGTAACTTTTTAGTTCACTGGGACCTTCGTAATCAGCGTCTTGACTATCAACGCCAAAATGCGGCAGAAAGAAAAGTAAAATAAGACCAGCTTGTCCAGTAGTAAAATAGGTCAGTGTATAGGATCCTCTGTTATACTGCACGAGAGTACATGAATGTATCCATTGGCCGACTGGTTTATTATCGACTGGGACGTTATAGGAATTCCGAGGTATGTCATTAAAAAATCAACATTAAAAATCATTTGGTTGGTTTAAGAAATTACAGGTTATGCAGATTTGTTCAAATAAATCTTAACCGGAAAATTCATTTTAAAGAATATGAGCAACTGTATTGAAGTGTTAATTTTCATATCGTCGTTTTTTCCACAACAATATTTTGAGTCTCTTTTGTGTTTCAAGTACTTCCGCCTTATGAGGTTATTCGCTCTTTATGTAGCTATGATATATTGACCCTTTGTATTTGCCTATATAAAAGCATCATACTCTGTCTTTCCCTATTGTTATAAAAGTTTTATTTTCATATATTATGTTACATTATATTTTATCTATTGTACTTAGGAAATCCTTCTTTTTGGACTGAACTAAATTTCTTTGTTCTTATCTGTTCCGTATTCATATTTTCCGTTAGAACTAAATGTATGAATATTTTTAAGACAATTGACATGAACATACTATTTTATTCTGAAAAACAAGTTCCGCCAGAGTTCCAGAGTTCTTGGTTACTAATTATTCGGGAAATGACATGAAGATTGGGATAATTTAATTTATAAGCTTGGCTGAAGTTTATAAATTAATTAATTGATATGTAGATATTATATGTAGTTACACCTATAACAATAACACTTAGTTTTGCATGAACAAGAGTTTCACGCAGCATTTCGATTCTTTTTCAGATCAGCCATAAAATTTTGTATTTACGGGTTTGCTTACTCACAACTTTATGGAATGTTTTTATAAATATGGATAAAAAATTACGCCGTAGTTTAGTTTTACTTTAAAAAAATGATCATATTATAAAATTCTAAACATGACGTGTCTGCACATTAAAGCTATTAAAAAAACAACTGGAATAGACTGTCGATGTCTTGAACGTCGCAGAACACCATGCAATTTTTCGATTTTTTGTCTGTATACCTGTTTGATCGCGATTCACGTAAAAACTACTGGGCCCTTTTTCAATACAAAATTTTCAATGCAAAAATGCAAAATTTTAAAATTTGCGCTATTTTTTATATTGGGAATGATTTAAAGTGGACAGATTGAAAAAGAAATCGAACCGCAATGCGATATTTCCGCTGATTGATAGAAAATTTTATATAGTAAAAGTTTTTAGGGTGCATGAAAATGTGATTATTGCGACACAGCTTCCATTAAAACAATAGCTTATGTTATTTTTTAAATGCTGAGATATTTTGTGTCCCGGGAATCTCGCGGGTATTTCGAGTCAAGCGAAGAAGTCGCGGGCTTATCCTAGTTACCAATAATATTGTTTGCAGGGATATCCCTGAAATTACATACTTAACGTAAGATATTTTCTATTGTGAGCACAAGTTTACAAAATTAATTAAATCGCCTGGTTGCGATCAAAATAAGCAAGGTCAAAGGAATACTGACTGGATGTGTGGTCGATTGACTGCTCGTGTGAAAAGTGTTAACGCTAGAATAATCTTACTACAGTGCTATTTATAATTGAAGCTGTTTGTATCCGGATGTTTTATCTAGGAATCCTATCAAGTTAAAGAGTGAGATTATATTTATCATGTGTAGTTTTTGAAGTTATACTTCTTTAGGCGCGTTAGGGAAAAAAGATGAGAGTAAATTTTTACGATGCGCGCGCACACCGACACACGAAAAAAGCTACATAATGAAGTTAGCTATAGTCAACCGAGACCCTGAAGTTAGCTATAACCAACCGACACCCTGAAGTTAGCTATAGTCAACATTTTAGTTTTGAAGTTATACTTTTCGATGCGCGCGCACACTGTCAAGAAAAACCGACACCCTGAAGTTAGCTATAGTCAACCGACACCTTGAACTTAGCTATAGTCAATATTTCAGTTTTTCTATTGTTAGTGTCGGTTTTTATCTTGTTAGGCCAAAGAAGTAAATCTTCTAACGCGTGTACATAAGTACACACACACTTTTTTATTTTAGCTCAATTTATGCACGATAGATAATAGCCAATTTATAACTAAGTATATTATTTCAGGAACTGTAGAGATTAAGGTGCAAAAAGTCAAAGCAAAAAAACTGAACGATTTTATTATATGTATATATAGATAGACCGTACCTATTATTTACCTAAGTGCACTTAATATACAGGCTGTGTAATAAAAATAATTAATTATATACTATGAATTATCATAATCGACATATCCTTATACGACATCAAGAACATGATGATTTTGTTATGAGTTGATAACAGTGCATATCATAACATACTGAATAGAATACCTAATTTATGTATTTCTGGACCTTGGCAGTGCAGAATGCCAGTGAAGAGTTTATATATAACAGTAGGCTGCGTGCGTGCATCAAATTGTGAACGGACTTTCAATTCGTGCGGTCGATCACTACCACAAAAAACATTCCAAAAACAATCTAGCCACTATGGGTGTTAAGTTCGTCATCATAACAATATTTTTTGTGCATATCACATTTGTTATTACTGCACGTAAGTTTTTTTTTGCTTATTATGGTTAGGGCTCTCTTTGTTGAATTAATAAGTTTATTGAGCAAGTATCCAAAACTTCATTTATTAAGTATTTCAATCATTTTTATAATGATAAACGATGTAAGTGGGTAATAATTATAATCAAGACTAATAAGAACTATAAATTGAAGTTACCTTTTTATGGGTGAAGCTAGCTTGTAGGCTTGACATACTACTTTCTATGCATCCGTTGTTTCAAGTAGGTATCAGCCTAAATCGAGAAGACGAGATTCTGATAAAATTTGCGGGTATTTTATTTATGAACTGAACAATAATATAGATAGATAGATAACACATTATTATAAATCAATACAAAAATGAAGTTTAAGACTAAAATTATATCTAGTTATGTACAAAGTGCGGTCTTATCGCTAAAAAGCGACCTCTTCCAGACGAACCCAGGAATGAATTGAGATGGTAATGACGATGGTGGTATACGTAACATATAGTATGAACTACTTACATTTTAATAATAAATACATAAATAATATATATCTCGTATATACAGAAATTTTATATATTACATAGATATAATATAGATACGATACAAATACATATCTACAAAATATACAAATGTTTATAAATGAATTTAACTATCATATAACGACAGGTAGTTAGTGTTTTTTGATCATAGTTTTAAATATCGCTGGCGATTTTGCTTGTCTGAAAGTAATAAGAAGAGCCTTGCAAAAGCCTTAACAGTAAAAGAATGGTTAATCAATTACAATCAATTATATTTTGTGTGTTATACTGCACCATGTCAATTACTTAATAAATAAGACTGAACCACAATAATTTTTACGCATTCAGTACACGCATTCCGTTAAGTTAATAAAACGTCGGCCATTCAAGGAAAAAATAGTATAATACACGTTCATGTAACACTATAATTGCGTAAGTACGGTTGTACATACTTTACCATAATAATGATTTTATTTTGTAATATAATTGTAATTTAACAATAGAATAAAAAAGGTAGGTTATTTTAGGTATAGATATGACCTGTTCACTCTTATCTACTTCTTTCGAAGTTGATAATAGATAGGTATTGAGTTTATTAGGAGATTTTTCAAAATATAGGATAAATAAATATTATACATACTAGCTTCTGCCCGCGACTTCGTCCGCGTGGATTGGTTAAAAAAATTTGGTCTTAGCGTGATGATATAGTTTATAGCCTTCCTCGATAAATGGACTATCTAACACTGAAAGAATTTTTCAAATCAGATGAGTAGTTCCTGAGATTAGCGCGTTCAAACAAACTCTTCAGCTTTATATATTAGTATAAGATTACCAATTAAAGTACTTTGAAACAATTTTAGTAAGTATGTTATAAACCCATTTTTGGAATTGCAACACGTCTTGGTAGACCTTGTGCTAATTTTTAACGCAGCTGTTGTAACCTTATAAAAAGGACGGGTTCATAAGGCATAATACGCCAATGTCCGCTACATATAGGACGAGCTTAACTCTGTAAAAGCGGACAAGAAAGCGCCTACCCGGTTTTTAGCGTTGACAAACTCGTGTTTATATTGACTCAAGGCTGGTTCATATATCACCAACCGTTAATTTACCTTACTATCGGTTAAAATTTGACATAAGCTATAACGAGTAATGTAAAATTTCTATCAATTATAACGCCAGTGTATGAATAGGAACTGGCCGAGAACGAACACTCGGCAGTTTACGGGAAACACGGTAGCCGCCACGTGTCCATTGTCTAGCTGTTTGTCCCCGGATATTTAAGTGCCTTAGAAACAATCTATAAATGGCATTAGAACTAAAAGACTAATTCTAATTACTGTACCTAGTATAGACAACCCAATTACGTCTTGCTTTAAATGCAAATATATCATAAATTAAAAGTGCCCACATTTATTTGCAAAGTATAAAAATTATCACAATTGCACATTTTTTGAGTACGTAATGTAACGTGCTTCTTCATTCAGCACCTACGGAAAATTTTACACAGGACACAGCTCCACAATTTTAAGTGCCTCCCACGCTGCTTACCAAGGTCTTATCGTGTTAATGTTTACAAAAAAATATCCGCACATTTATTTCTATTACTTAATCACAATTGCGACAAAACCGCACCGGAATTTGTTGCATCAGTGGACGAACTTGTACCAGATATTTCAATTAATTTGTATGATATTAACACGGAAGGAAAGATTCCGAAATATGTAGACATAATCATTTATATTCAAATTCGATTCTATTTATACATACTTGAGAAATAACGCGGTATATTGCATTTGTTGCTTATTATTAAATTGAGCAAAGTGTGAATATTAATAGAATATTAACCAACGTAAATAACAGTGTAGCATTTACTTTAACCTCTAACGGATGATATCCTCTCACTTCTATATTGACTGCATAGAATCTTGCTTTTCGTATGGCAACTCTGTCACATCCTCATTGTATGATCTTTCTTTTATTCTTTTTAGAGAATATTTAACAATCGGGGATAAACTTTTTTTTCCCCAAAACATATTTTTTTTTAAATTGTGGAATAATGGAAAAAAATAATTATTGTATCAGTGTCTTTCATCCTCACGTAAAAAAACTTGAGAGGTGTCAAGGGACACCCGGATGGAATGAAGTTTGAAGAACTCTGTCTGTCTATTCTTTCGTATACGTCATAGATGCGCGGGACTTTGTAAACACAACAGAGTGTATATAGGTTAGAACACGCAGGGATTGCTAAATACATACGCATTGATAACGCCGCACGGCTTACAACTATAGCAAAAAGTGTCGTTACAACTTTTGGTCTTAATTTTTTCCTTCTAGCTCCCTTTCGCAACGTGCGATAACATTGTAATTTACATGATATGAGTATTTTTTTTTATCAAGTCAATTATTTGTCTTTGGCAAATGCAGAGTTTTTATAAAATAACTTAACTAAATACTTAAAAAAAACTAAATTATAAATAAATTAATATAAAGAATGTAGCAAATCGTTGCCAGAGGGAAGCGTGTCTAGAAGGCTGGCTGCATTGCCACGCTTTATGGGAATGCTGATTCGTTGGGCGAAATACGAACCAGCCTCGTGATCACGGGGTCAAAGAGTTTCTTACAAATTTCTTTGAAGAAACCCTTTGCCGATGGACCCCACGGATTTTTCAGTTTTTTATCCTATAATCGGTTCATTCAACTTTGCTCGCTTAAACTAGTATTTCAATCTTACAGAAATTATTCCATTATCAATTATAAATAGGATTGTATATGAATTTTTGTTATCGAAATACGTACATAATTCTGTATAACCAAAAATTGACGATATTTAACAACTTGATGATAACAACTTAATTCCCAAAGCCGCCAAGTAGGAAGAAGCAAACGAAACATGATTAAACGAGCTGCCACGAGATCTCTGTCGTGTTGTTAAACATGTGGCTTTTCACCTAATCATTTTAAACTTAAATTTTCATGAATATTTCTGCTATATTTATTATTTATCTAAATCACTGTGGATTTACTTAGGATTGTCTAATACAAAACCGGTTCCGGTCTTTAAAGTAAGGTGTTTTAAAATAAACATCAATTAACATAATAAACACGTATATTATAATAAAGTAAATGTATTATTACGCAATCGTGAATGTATTTGCATATGAATAGAGGAAAACTGTGCTATTGCAAAAAACTTAGCAACATTTATTTAGGGGCCAAGGTCGTCGAGTGCATTGAATGCTATTTTGAATATTGTAGTAATTTTATGATGCTCCTTGTTCATAATCGTACATTCGTTTGAGTTTGCAATCAACTCTCAAACCATTGTAATAAAATATTTATTGCGTACACTTTTTCTTTGCAACATTTTACATATGTTTTTTAATTTGAATTTGACTTGTCAAAATTAGATTCTCTGTCTGCCACATAGTAAAAGATTGCATTTTTTTTTTACCATTTATTTATTAAGTACATACATTAATTAGCTACAAAGCTTATCAGTCCACTGGTTATCTCCGCAACAATATTAATAAAATAAGTTTTCTTTTTCGATAGAATTTATTTGTTTTTATCCATTTTAGTTCAGTCCGTTTCAGTCATCATTAGTTTTATAGATATTTTCACACAATTATTATCACTATTAATATTACAAATGCGAAAGTAACTCTGTCTGTTACGATTTCACGGCAAAACTACTGAACCGATTTGGCTGAAACTTAGTATATATATATTTTTGATGCCGAGGATGATCATAGGATACGTTTATCCCAAACAATGGTACAGTTTTCGGGATAAAAATATATTTGTCTCTCTGTTTCTTACGCTATTATGGAATTACTATTGGACCGATTTGGCTGAAATTCGGTACATATATAATTTTAATACCGAGGGTGGACAAGGGAAATATTTCATCCTGGATGATGCGATAGATTTTAGGATAGATTTATATAATGGTTATCCCACAAAGTAGGATAGGTTTGTTATTTTTGTGAATTGCTATTTTCGTCATTTTATCATTTTTGTCATTTATGTATTTTACAGATAGATAGACGGGGGATAGATAAATAAAACTATAACGGCTTGAAACAGGATGAAAGTTTGCATGGGAGATCAAACATCTCTCAAGCTTGTATATGCACATAAATTTTTTAACATATATAAAAAAATGCGATAGTAACTCGATCTGTCTGTCTGTTAAGCTTTGTCGGAAAAACTACCAGGAGTACTGGATAGGTTTTGCTGTAATCTTCTTGAAATGTAGTTTTCATAGTCTACGACATAAAATGAATATAATCTTCTTGGAGAAAAAAGCACTCACATAAAAATAAAAACTTCGTTTAAAAAAACCGACTTCAAAAACTAAAAAACTAAAATGTATAAAATAACTTATTTCTAAAGCTATTATTATTAATATATATTAATATACATTTTAGTTTTTTAGTTTTTGAAGTCGGTTTATTTAAACGAAGTTTTTATTTTATTTGTTACTTTTTAGTGTCTAGCTATGTATGGATGGACTTACGAATGGTGCCGCGCTTCTTAAAAAATATAGGTCCCAAGAAACGAGAACAAAAAAATGTTCGTAAAATGAAAACTACTGGGCCAAAGTATGTCAAATTTTTAGGGGACCACATGGCAGCTATTCCGCGTCGAACAAAAAAATAATCACGTAAATCTAATCATAAATCTCAGAGTAATCGGTGTACATATGGAACGAAAAGGAAATTATCTTCATAAAAAATGATCATAAATTGAAAACTACTGTACCAAACTATGTAAAAATTTTAGGGGACCAATTCAAATTCAAATTCAAATTCAAAAGTTTTTATTCAAAATAAGTTCCACTGGAGAACACTTTTTGAAGGTCATACATATAGGTTAAAATTTAATTTTACTTCCTAGTCTATGTACACCGCTTCGCAACGTGTTATTGCTGTTAAGGAGAAGAAGCGGCAAGAAACTCCCCAGCAACACGTCTAGCTAAAAAAAATTTTTCTTTATATTTGTTGTTCTATTTTTTATATTTAAGTACTTTTTTTAAAAAGATTTTATACAGAATTATGTTACAGAATAACTTTTGAAGAACTAATGGAGTTGTAGCAAACAGTGCATATTCAATAAGACAAAAGCGCAATAAAAGGATAGAAAATAATTATAGTTATAAATATAAAGACGTAACGTATTTTTTTTTTTTGCAACATATCTCCATATATTCCTTACAAGTACGGCAAGATAAAAACGTTATACTCGTACAAAACACAGTATAAGAGGTTGGAGCGAGCTGTTATGTAAATGAAGTTTTGTCATTTAAATATTCTTCAATAGTGTAGTATCCCTTTTTAAGCAAGATACTTTTTATTTTAAATTTGAATTTAGTGAAGGGCAGATCTAACATTTCACTCGGAATCTTATTGAAGAAGCGTATACCAACCCCCAAGAAAGAAGACAATACTTTTTGTAATCTAAAAGATGGCAATATCAGTTTATTACAATGCCTGGTGTTGAAATCGTGAACATCCCTATGCCGCTTGTAGGCACTCAAATTATTACGAATATAAATTATATTATTGAAAATATATTGGCAGGCGACCGTCATAATACCGATTTCCTTAAAGCGTTCCCTAAGAGACACCCGAGGGCCGAGGTTGTAAATTGACCTTACGGCTCTTTTTTGTAAAACAAATATAGTCTCCAAGTCAGCAGCGTTGCCCCAAAGTAAAATACCATAGGACATGACACTATGAAAATAACTAAAATAAACTAGTCTAGCAGTCTCTTCGTCAGTGAACTGCCTAACTCTTCTGACCGCATATGCAGCAGAACTAAGCTTTCCTGAGAGACTAGATATATGAGCGCCCCACTGGAGTTTCTGATCTAGGTTAATGCCTAAGAATACAGTTGAATCTACTAGGTTAAGTCTAGTGTCGTTAAGGGAAATATTAACATCGTATTCTTTTACATTGGGCATAACAAACTTAACACATTTAGTTTTATTCGGATTGAGTGATAAGTTATTTACGGTAAACCACTTAGATATTTGGGTTAAGGCGTTGTTTACGTCGTCAAAGTTCTGTTTATTTCTGTCTACTTTAAATATAAGTGACGTGTCATCAGCAAACAACACTACCTCACACATATCATTAATAAAATATGGCAAATCATTAATATATATCAAAAACAAGAAGGGACCTAGAATAGAGCCCTGGGGCACACCCATAGATATGCCAGTCTCACGAGATTTGATATTGTTAATTTCAACGCTTTGGGATCTATTGTTTAAGTAAGACGACAGAAGATTGAGAGAATCGCCATAAATACCGTAATAATTGAGCTTTTTCAGGAGGGTCACGTGTTCAACGCAATCGAATGCCTTGGACAGGTCACAGAATACACCAATGGCATTCTGTGACCGTTCCCAAGCACCATAAATGTGTTTTAGAAGCTCAACACCTGCATCGGTAGTGGAACGACCTTTGGTGAACCCGAACTGTTTAGTATGAATTAATTTATTAATATTAAAATGTGAGAGCAGTTGATTTAAAATTATTTTTTCGAAAACCTTGCTTAAGGTTGGTAAAATAGAAATTGGCCTAAAGTTGGAGGGGTCGTTTTTGTTTCCACTTTTAAATATAGGAATAACTTTGCTAACTTTCATTAAGTCAGGAAATACTCCTTTATCTACACATCGATTAAATATTTGTACTAGTGGTAGCGCAATAGTGCATATTAAGTCACTTAATACTTTTAAGGATATACCCCAAAAGTCAGCTGTGTTTTTAATATTTAACGATTTAAACGTTTTTACAATATCATCTGTATCTATATGATTAAATTTGAATGTGATATTACATCGATCAACGCACTGTGTCATCAGCAGCTCAGCTTCCAGTGGTGATGATGACAAAGAGCTAGTTATTAAAGTTGGTATATCCCTAAAGTATTCATTAAATGTTTGTGCAATTTCAAAGTTATTACTAATGGTGTTATTGTTGATTACAAGTTTAATTGCATCATCTCGACGTGAACTCTTGCCGGAAGCATCATTTATAACACTCCAAGTTGTCTTAATGATATTTGATGATTTTTTAATTCTGTTACTATAATATAGAGATTTGGCAGCGATGCACACTCTTTTAAAGGTCTTAGAGTACTTTTTAATATATTGAAGGAAGTCTGGATTTTGATTAAATTGTTTTTCACTGTATAATTCATACAGTTTCATTCGACTTTTATATATACCTTTCGTAGCCCAATCACTAAACTTAAGTTTATTACTTTTGTTGATTATTTTGGTTTTAAATGTGTTTTCAAATTCAGCTTGTATAATGTCGAAGAAATTACTATACAAGTTGTTTGGATCTTCGCTGCTGAGATCCAAAGTAGGAATTGTTTTGGATAAATTATCTTTAAAGGTTCTTAAGCGATAATTATTTACTGGCCTACAGGTTAATTTGGAATTGATTTTAATACTATCAAAAGGTATTGATATAAACTGGCCACAGTGATCCGACCGTAGTACATCTAAGACTGATTTGTCGATTATTTCGCAACTACAAAATATATTGTCCAAACAGGTTGCTGAATTAGCAGTTATACGCGTAGGTTCATTAAAGACATGTATAAGATTGAACGATTTGAAAAGATTAATGATCTTGGAACGAGTTGATGACGTTTCCAACAAATTAACATTAAAATCCCCACAAACTATAGGCAATTTATTAGTTTTATTTAATTTTCTTAATAAGTCCTCCATTGTGCTTTCAAATACATTATAATCTCCTGTGGGGGGTCGGTAGACGCAGACAATTACATAGCGCTCAAGCTCAATACAAGAAACCTCCACAGTCCGTTCAACAGAAAGGGACATAATGTCTCTACGCTCTTTACATTTTACATCATTTGCTACAAAGATAAGTGATCCGCCATGTATAGCGGACTTCCTTACAAATGCACTTATCACTGTATAATTCTCTATGAAGTTTATGACTTGAAAAGTTTTAAGCCAATGTTCTGTAATACATAGGACATGAACCTTATGTTCTTTTAAAAAGAGTTCAATTTCTAAATCTTTACCTGCTAAACCCTGTATATTTTGGTGAACTATATTTAAATTAGAAGTAGGTTTAGCGTTGGTCATATCTAGCAGTTTAAAGTGCTAGGACTTGCAGTAGAGTTAATATTAAAAACATTAATGTTATTATTAAAATTTATGTCATATATATCAGTTATATCATACATAACTTTGTCATGATTTTGTATATTAAATGCTAACAAAGTAGCTATACGTCTTCGTAACTTAAAAGGCAGATACATAGTATCTTTGTTTAGCCTAAATTTACTATTAGTAAATTTATTTAGGTCAAAATAAAAAATAATGTCACTATGACGATGGGTCAAATTATAAATTAATAAATTCAAGTCATATATGTGCCTGTTTTGTTCATTTGTTAGATTACATGCATAAGGCAGGGCACATAGGATGAATTTACATCCATATTTACTGTTTAACTGCAATAACCTATTTATGCTGTTCACAATGTCTTTCTTTTTGACAGATAAGCTATCCCCATAATGAATTACAATTGTTGATTTTTTGTCTAGATTAGATGTGCTTAAACTGTCAATTAAATAGTCATAACTGGCCCCGGGTGAACATAAGTTGGACACCTGATGATTTGGCAAGTCATATCCCAGCAATGAACCAAGTCCTTGTCCAATTTTATCAGAGTAAATAAGAACTGAATTATTGGAAGCTATTCCGCGACGATCAAAAAAAGAATCACGTAAATCGGATTATAAATCACGGAATAATCGGCGAACATACATAAAAAAAGCAAAAAAAAAGATCCCGACGAATTGAGAACCTCCTCCTTTTTTCGAAGTCGGTTAAAAATGTGATACAATGTAACACCTGCATTAACGCCTGCTCTTTGAACAAGAGGTACGCAGTAGTTTGACTCGCGGCGCGCTCTAGTATTATAAAAATTAATTCTAAACCTTACCAACAGATTGACTCGTTGCAAAGCTGTGTAGAATAGGAAATAGACTTCTAACATAATATAAGTTTGTGAGTATGACCTTCAAAAACGTGTCGTTTAGCAAAACTTACCTTTAATAAAACTTTTGAATCTGATACTTATTCCGTAGAAACTAGTTGCGAAGAAGGAACAAAACAACCAAGTCATTTTCACATTTACATATATATTTATTATAAACTTAAAATACCTGATTAAATAACCTTTCAATCGGTGAGTAATCTAACCTTAAGAACCTCTAATAAGTGCCGTCAAATTTAAATGAATCAAGTATCGCTATAGATATGCTGGTCAGTTAATTAAGTTATATCAGTCGATTCTGGCAGTCGTCGGCCGCTGCTACGGCGCGGCTCATGCATTTTAGTTTACAGAAAACCAACTGCTCGACGCTACGTTCGCACTCGCAACCCATTTTTTCTGTTGTTTTAAAAGTCCGATTGGTGGAAATGCTTGACACGAAAACTGTTTAATGAAATGATTATACCCGTTAGCTGGTGTCGTCACTAGGCAGCATTTTCGTTTGAATCTCAACTCCAATCGTCGACATTTTCTAAATACAACAGATCTCATTACTCATTTTCATTGTATCTTTCCTTGTACTAGTCGAGTCTAGTATAGCACGTTATTAATTTTAATTTGACACCAACTCGTTTTACGGTTGTCATATACCTAGCAATATTCTTTTTCAATACGTATTCTACTTGATTTTGAGTAGTTTGCTGCTATATCTTCGGAATCCAGGGTAAAATAGCATTGAAATTAATACGGTACTATTGTGAAGTCTATAGTATACTAAATCTAAAGCATTCACTGGATTTAGTATCTAGTACACGAATGATCAAAATCAGCTCCGAAACAAAAACGTTATGAATGATATACCTTAAAAACTACACATTTATACCTGATTTTAACGAATTTTTTGCTTCATCTTCGAAATCCAAAGTCAATTTCATTGTTGCCATTGAATTTTATACTAGACTACTATGAAGATATTTTGAATTGTACGCCAAAAAAAACATCAAAATCGGTACAGATACTAAAAAGTTACAGACGTTAATCACTACAACGTTTTCTACTTGATTTTATGGATTTATTGCTATATCTTCGGAACTCAAGACTTAATAGCAATCAAATTTATATGAAATCATTTTGAAACCATAATTAATCGTACGCAAAAAGAATGACTAAAATCGGATCAGAAACAAAAAAGTTATGGCTTGAAAACCGAAGAAATTTCACAATTCACAAAGCCTGATTTCAAAGGATTCTCTGCTATATCTTCGGAAGCCAGCGTGTACTAGAAATAAAATTTATATAGAGAGACTATTGCGAAGCTTTTCTAAGCCGAATGGAAAAAGAATCATCAAAATCGGTTCATAGACAACAAAGTTATGCCTGAACATAATATATATTTACCCGATGAATTTGGAACCTCCTAGTTTTTTGAAGTGTGTTAAAAATGTCAACAATTTTGTAACATCATTATATTTTTTTTACTAAATTACTATTTAATTTACACAAAGAGCTAAATATTTACTATCACCAGTGACAAAAAAATGCTGGCTGGTAAAAAACCACAGAAAAAGAAATTTACTTGACGTTTCATATTTCACATATGTATTAAATGAATTCATCAAATTTAGGTTTGGATTTAACGCCTGATTTCATCAGAGAAGTAGTTGTCTGTTTAACTAATCAGTTTTTATTATCTTTCCTCATGTTTGAAGTGAAAAGCAGAGTGTTAACCTAGGGTGAAAGGCCTATTTAGGAACTCTAACTATTAGAGCCCTCGCTACGCTTGTGTGCCAAACTATGTCATTTCTAAATAGGTCACTTCTCTCGTGTAACGATTTACTACTATGCCAAAGCGTTGTTGGCCTTCAGAATGCAATAGGAAGAATGTCACAGGAGGGATGGAATAATGGGGATGGCATAGCATAATCAGATAGAAGGATTAGGGAGAGAGAGAATTAGGGAATTGAATAGGGGGATGGGATAGGAAAGACGGGATACAGAAAAGGGGTCCACCGGAACTTACTGAGCATGAATGAATGAACTTTTTTTATAATTTTTAAGTTTTTATTTATTGTAGTTTTATGTATTTTTCTTCGCAAAGTTACTGTTGTAACTGAATAAAAAAGCTATATAAAGGATCGAGAACACGTTGTAGTTTTTTTAATTTCTTGCCTGTGTATCAATTTGTCGGTTTGTCTGTTTGTTTCGGGATTCGCGTAAAAACAACTGAGCCGATTTCGATGCGGTTTTCGTAGGTCGAGAGTAAATTCTTAAAATTAAAATTTGCGCTACTTTTTATTACGGAAACCTTGAGGTTGAAAAAAAATCGACTTCCATTACGTTTTTTTTTACTGATTGATAGCAAATTGTATGTAATAAAATGTGTCATACTTTGTATCTCTGGAGTCTCGCAAAAGTTTTCCCGGGACAGGTTTGAAGTTATTCGCATGTATAAAAATTAGCTTATTCCAAGACAGTTTCCACTAAAATGATGGCTTACATTATTTTTTTAAACGTTGCGATACTTTGTGTCCCGGGAATCCCGCAGGAACTTCAGATCATTTCCGCGGGCATATCCTAGTAAATAATGCTATGCTGTTTGTATTAGTATATATATATATATATACATATATATATATATATATACACTGACGGACTCATAAACTGCATCAAAGTAATAGACGACATTGAAATAAATATTTTAACCAAGTATGCAAACTTTCTATACAGATTTAAATTGAAACCTCTAGATTGGTTCGTGAACTTTAAAACAGCGTAGGGTCATATCCTTAAGTTTAAGTTTGTGTACTGGAAAGGACCTTAAGACTTTTTTTGTAGAAAAAACAGAAATTGAAGGAAAATTGGTTTAATTAAAAAATTGGTTTTAACAATAGGCAAACTTTATGCAACGGTTTATTTATGTTTTAATAAGGTGTATTACCTCCACGTGCCCTTATTACGGTTTCTAATCGGTTCCGCATAGATTTTATTAGGGTTATTAAAAGATCTTGCGGAATATTGTCCCATTCTTCTGAAAGTGCTGTTCTTAGTGCTGCCACTGTCGTGGGCAAAGAGTTTCTCGCATATACAGCTCTTTTTAAATTGTCCCAAACATGCTCAATGGGGTTAAGATCCGGGCTGCGTGCTGGCCAATTCATTGTACGTATCCCAACCTCTTCGCAATATTGTCGAACTTGTGCAGCAGCGTGCGGCCGGGCATTATCCTGCATTAAAGTAAAATTTTCGCCTATGTATCCCATGTAAGGCACCACGTAATCTTCTAAGATCTCTGTTATGTAGCGCAGTCAAACCCCCTCTGTAACCGTTTTGACGGACCATGTCTATGAACACAAGTTCTGTTCGCCCGTTCATCGATATGCCACCCCAGACCATACACGAACCGCCTCCAAAAGGAACACGCTCCTCAATGCAACTTTGAGCATATCGCTCCCCACGTCGACGATAGACTCTTCTGCGACCATCTGCATCATATAAACATGTCCTACACTCGTCCGTGAACAATACGGAGGTCCATTGCTCTTCTGTCCAATTCAGATGATCACGCGCAAATCTTAAGCGAGCTTGTCTGTGAGCTACAGACAACTTTGGACCATTTGCTGGTCTAAAAGGGGTGATATCCGCTTCCTTTAACCTTCTTATTATTGTTCGTGCACTCACGTTTACTCCACGCACTTCATTAAGCTCAATTTTGATGTTAACAGACGTGAGGAAACGATTTCGCAGGGAAGTTGTAACAATAAATCGGTCATCACGACCGGTGGTTGCTCGAGTCCTGCCTGTACCACGTCTCCTTCTGTAAGAACCTGTCTCCACAAACCTTCTGTATATTCTAGAAACCGTAGACTGGTTTAAATTTAAATTTCTACCAATCGTTCGTTGATCCAAGCCCTCCCGCACCGATGCTACAATTTGAGCCGCTTGTTCGGACGAAGTATCCATATTATGGTTCAAAAACTCTCGATGAGTTAAAAAACTAACCCAACAATTCTGCTGGTAACAATAATTCAATTGAAAAAAGAATAAAAAATCAATGAGAATCAATTTAAAACTTTGCTATAAATAACACGCAAATCTGATACTACGAGTAAATTTTCTTTTCCCGGCTATATTCATTTGTTTTACTGCACTTCTATTTTTAAATTTTCCTTTTTTGAGATTAAGAGCCAGTCTCTCCATATTTATATAATTTCATCTAAAAAGTTTGCATACTTATTTAAAAAAATCATTTCAAAGTAATCCTGAACTTTGATGCAGTTTATGAGTCCGTCAGTTTATATATATATACTTAATTTCGTTATGATCCATAACGCAACTCTTTATGGCCTTATAGACAGTGTAGGTATGCAGGGCTTTCCCAATATACATTAACCTTACGAGAACTTGATAGTTTAGTAATCCGCCTGCAATGGACTTAACCCGCGGGCAAACAGACGTAGAGAATGTTAATAAAGTAGTACTTGATTTGAAAGTTTTCATTTGTTATTTTTATACAGCAAGGAGGATAGCATTCCGATTGCATATTTCAACATAATATAACCAGCTCATAGTATTAAACCTTTATCAGAGTTATCGGGTTTCTGTTATATCTTACTATACATTCATTTCCTTCTTCGTCTGCCATTTGCAGTCCACTGCTGGACGTAGGCCTCCCCAAGACGGCGCCACTTACCCCTGTCCTCCGATTTCCTCATCCAGCGCCTATCGGCGACCTTTCGTAGGTCGTCGGGCCATCGGGCTGGAGGGCGTCCGACACTACGTTTACCGAGATGCGGTCATTTCCTTACTAATGCTTACAAAGAGACGAATACAGTTTCATACAGTTTTGGGCCCACATTTGGAAAAAGATGAGACTGATAATATTTGTATTCATTATGTTGATACTTTTTATAATTGTAGTGGGTTTATATGAATGTATGTATTTTGAATAATGAATAATTAGAGTACTGTGTTTTATTATTATTAATTGTTGAAATTCATTCACTTAGATCGATTGTGGTAATCGATAACTTATTTTATTTGAGCTATATCTGTGCAGGAACGGAGAAAGAATACTAATTCCTGCGGTCAGCCGGCCTGTCGTAAGAGGCGACAAAACATAGACAGGTGGTAGGACGTTTGCCGTCTAGATGGCTGGAACCTCTGGTCTAGAGCATGCCGCCATAGCAACCTTGAGTTGTGTTCCGGTATTAGTGGCCGGCAGCAAATTGGCAGCACCTTCAGTGTTTCAAATGTCCAATGGCGACGGTAACCACTATCGATCACAGCTGGACCGTCAGCCTGTCTGCTGTAATCCAGTAATAAAAAAAGACCTAATTTTTAAGATTTCTCGTCTTCTAGATAGAATTTAGGGCTTATATTTTTCATTTTGTCATAGAAAAATAAAGAGCTGGTGTTAAACGCCTACTTGTCATCATACTTTTGAAATATCATTTTTTTTTTAATTCCTGTGTAAACAATAATCAATACGTCAATTAATTTTGACTCGTTATCATAATCATCTGATTATGACTTTATAACTTGCCACGTTGTTGTTAAAAATTTAATATTATTATCTCAAGCAAATAAACACTGTTTAGTTTCTTCTTAGTATTAGATGAGACTAGTACCTATTGATTCTTCGTGATTTTGACATTTGAAGACTCCAGGGAAAAATATGAACTTGTTACTTTTTTTTAAAACTAATGTGTGAATGCGATTTTGTGAGGAATTTCCGGTTCTATACAATTAGGAACTTAGCACGAATTAATCTTAGAGATCATGATGTTTAAAAAATCGCATGCAGGGAAAAAGTAGCATAGTATAGCATTACATACATAAAGTCCAGAGAAAAACAGGTTTGTCAGTGATGTCATATGTCACTTTTCCCTGTTAAATCTTAAGATAGGTAGTTTTTAATGTTTTTAAGCTTGAAATTTTTTTGATTTTTAAGTGAATCAACTTATATTTTTGTTTTATCGTGAAATTTATGGGTTTCCGAAGCAGAAGGTTCCAAACATAAAAATAAGATATCTCAAAATCAATGTTGCTTGATAAGTTCGTCTTTTTCACTGGGGCCTTCATTTGTATGTAGCAATTATTTATTTTGTACTGATACGCTATTTAAATACGAAACTCAAAGGAAATCTATCAGTACTTTAATTTTTTATTGATTAAGGGTCGATTTCTCAATCACCATATTTTGGATAAAAGTTATTCTATAGAACAAAAGACATCATGCGAAAATTATAAATTATACTTGCATGAATAAGACAGTTAAATTGTTTCACTTTTTAATTTAGTCAGGTTATAATTTATTCCATTGATATATTTTATCTCATGATAGAAAAATCGTCCCTAAGGTTAACAATGATTTAAATAAATAGAACGTCAAACGCTGAAAGCAAAATGTTCTGGGTCACCATCTAGTCATGTAGAATTAAAACCGCTCCAGAGTTACATTGAATATGCCAATTATTATGTCTAATATTCTTGTCCTATGGTACTAAATATGATAATGGCAAGCGTAGTTGGGAAATAACTGATTTTAGACTAATCTTTCTTTTTTAGACTTTAAGTTACGTTAATGACTAATAATAATAATGACAAAACTTTCCATTTCAGCACAACCTCCTCAGAAATGTAGCCTAGCAGATTCAGCATGTATCAAAGCGGCTGCTCAACCGATGGTGTCAGTCCTAGCAGCTGGTATCCCGGAGTTAGGTACAGAAGTATTGGACGTGATGCATGTTGATCGTATCAAGATAGACCTGGCTGGACTCAAGCTGAACATACGAGACGCTGACATAAAGGGCTTAAAACACACTGTCATTGACGAGATTAGGTAAGATATCTTTTATAATTTTTTTAAATGAATATGCTGGTGGACTTATTGCGAAAGTCTATTCTTTCCCGACACCTTCCACCTGGGTGCCATCAAGTCCCGTGTATATAGGTACCTTCTAGGTAAGCGTTCTCCATCCTAGACCATACGTTCGTTTAACATTAGGCGAGGTCATATCAAACGCAAACCTGTACCACAATAAAAAAACTACTCCCGCATTCGCGGTAGGATTCATGTCCGTGGCAATAACAAGCAAACTGCAAAGAAGTCTACTATGGTGCAGGATATAACGCTAGGATGATAATAATGATGAGCTAAACTGGCTCTTTTTTTTAGTGAAATTAATAGTATATTCGTCACGACTCTCGTAGTCCGTTTGGCTGATTTGATACGTCGGTAATATCTATACGCAGATTTCCTGACGATTGATTCCTTCATCTTCAGCAAGTGGGAATGATATTAATATGCGAGATTAGAACAGAAAGACTGGTTAAGCGATTTATGCTGTCCTACCAAGATTCAAACCCATGTCGTTGCAATAAAACTCGTGTATCTTGCTTGCTTCTCCTTCCTTTATGGCCTTGTGGAGCGTGATCCAATTTTAATGATATATGGTATTCGATTCTTAACAACCAGTAGATAATGCTTTTTGGGTAAAGCTCGTCCGCAATGTACGCCGATCAAGCCGCGTGGACAATATTAGCTTAAAAGAGTTTCCACAATATTAATTAGCCCAGAATTTTTTCAGTACTAAAGTAGTAAGTTTGTATTTAAAAAAGAAACATATTATAATCACCATTAACTTCTGCATATAGTTTGTAAAAAAAGAATACCTAACTGAATTTCTTGTTTTAATTTTTATTACAGACTACTTACTATTCATGTCAATTATAAGCTTAATTAAGAGCATGTTCTGAAAATTTTAATTATTAATGATTTTGTAATTATTTATTTTTAATTAGTTGTTTTTTTTTTTTTTTTTTTTTTTTTTATAAAGGCCCGTGTGGCCACGCGTCCCCCTAACGTAGTCAGGGTCTTTGTTTAACTTTTTTGTTTATGATTATTATTATGTAGTCAGACCTTAGCTTATTATAAATTTTAACTTAAAACTAATATCTTGTATAAGATATATATATATATATATATATATATATATATATATATATATATATATATATATATATATATATACATACATATTATTATATATATTGTGCGGTGTTCTCCAACAAGGACGATAAAACTACCCATCACCTCGTCTTATTGCGTTCTATGGCCTCCTCTACCAGCCGCATGCAGAACCTCTCCAGGTATGGCCTCGAGTCCTTGCCCGAGATCAAATCAAAAATAGTCTCCTCGGTGATCTTAATACGTGTGGCCGTCTCGAGGCCACATCTGAGTTGATCATACATGGGGCACTCGAGCATGAGGTGTTGGATAGTCTCATCGCCCCCACTGTCACATACGCATGCCGGGCTATTTTTTAATTTAAATCGGTGTAAGTAGGCCGCGAACCCTCCATGTCCGGTGAATGCTTGGCACCAATATGGCGTTAATTTAACGTCCTTGAGTATGCGGCGTGCCGCGTAAACAGAGGGGAAGAACAACTTCGTGACGCTCGCCGTCTGACCGCCCACGTATTTTCGATCCCACTGCTGGACCGACTCCATCCTAATGGACCGTTTCTGGTAGGAAACGGGACATTTGCTGTACAGAGGGGCCGCATCGAGCTGCGTCGCCGCTTGCCTAGCGAGTTCGTCTGCCCGCTCATTGCCGGGGATGCCGACATGAGCCCGAACCCATAACAGCCGGGCGTTGCACCCTTTCCCTATCAGCTTCGCTAAATTCTGACGAATAGCGAAGCCGAGGGGGTGGAGCGTGTCCGGATTACAGACCAAGTCGAGCGAGGACTTGGAATCGCTCAGCACGGCCACCGAGGACAGGCTGCTACACAATACGTACTCAGTTGCCTGGCATATTGCAAGCAGCTCGGCCTGGAAGACAGTGCAAAACGGCTCCAGCTTCATTCGCTTGGTCTGGATCTCCACTCCTCCCCGCCAATGAGTGAATGCGGCACCGACCATCCCGTCAATCTTACTGCCGTCAGTATACAAAATATCCTCGGGCAGCTGCAACGGATCGACTGTTTCAGGTCGCGTATCACTCATGGAGTCGTACCTAAGGTCCGGCTCTAAGGCGGGGTGGGGAGCGTGCCAAAAGCTCACACGCTCCTCCAACTGTTTGGTATCCTGTTCGGGTGTTGGTCTCCCTCGCTTACACTCGTATAGCCGTGCCGCTTCCCAGATCCTAAGGTCCAATGGCAGCAGCCCAGCTAAGACGAGTGCGGCATTAAGCGAGACAGTACGATATGTTTTGGCAATCTTCTGCGCAAAACCTCTCTGGATGGTATAGAGTTGCTTTTGCACACAGATCTTTTTCGCAGCGGAAGCCCAGACACTGGAGGCATACATGAGTATTGGCTCGATAACCGCTATGTAGATGGCTCTGATTATCTCCGGGTTCAATCCCCATTCTATTTTGGCCGTCATAGCTACCCGGGGTAATTAGTTGTTTGTTTAAGCTCGGTTGGTGGACGACTAAGACTTGTTTAATTATGTTATTATTTTTATTTATTGCAGCATCGATATGGCCAAAAAGCAGATTCATATGATTATACACGCGAATATGAACCTTAAAGCAAAGTACAAAGCTGCTGGTAGACTACTCATCTTGCCCATCAGCGGTGAAGGAGACACCACTATTAAACTAAGTAAGAGTCAATTATTATTTTCCATTCGCTTCAACTTGATGGCGATGTGTTAGTCAAAACATGTACAGAATTATTACACGTGTACTTACCTATCTACGAAAAAAGTTTTACATTGTAAATTATTCTACATTTTTGCAAACCATGCCATGAAAGAATGGTGGGATATACGTTCTAAAGGGTACCACCATATCCATCGTTAGGTCTATCCATCTGTCTCTGTATTGCTAGATGTTTGTTAGAATTTTTTGAGTAAGTTCTTGAGGCATCCCGAAAACTTGGGCAATACTTTGTTTTTGATAACTGATTACAACGACGCAGATCTGACTGATGGAGCGTAGGCAAAACCGACCCATATGGTTTTAAAGTAGTGATTTTTTTTGTAAAAAGGTTTTTGAGGGTTTTCGTAAATTTAATTGGGAAACATGGGGGTAACGCAAGATAGGTGATACTGATACTTTTGATTAATTACTTAAAGGAAATAATAAAGTCTTTCAAATCTAATCAAAATAATATTTAATTGTCATTGGCTGCTTATTATTTACACAGTGGTAACTCAAAAGCCTATAATTTGTACACTTATTGGCTTCAATTATTTCAAGCAGTAAAGACATAAAACAGATTATTGTCAGTTAAGTACCTATAAGTATATAATTATAAGTCCTCGTATCTATAAAATTTAACATTTGGTTTAAAAACAGGGCGAAGGAATAAAAGGACAAACTGAACAAAAAAGCATTCTAAATCACTCCATTTATTAAGAAAATAAAAGACTTGAGTGACCTTTAGTAATAGCAAAAAACCTGTTTATATTTCTTTGAAACTAAGTATAAACTCGATATATGTAGGTATTTTGCTTTCTGTAATATCTTCAGTATATATTTCTTTTTATAAATTCAACTTCAACGATTTATGTATGTAACCTGAACAACAATAAACCGCTTCCGGGAAAATTCCTGCGGTATTCCCCGGAAAAAAGTGGTGCCGATTTTAAGTCTAAGAATTTGCTGTTGATCAGCGAAAACCGCATCGTAATCGGCCCTGTAGCTTTTACGTGAATCCTGAACATACATACAAACAGACAAAATGACAAACAGACAAGAAATCTAAAAAAATTGCATCGTGTTCTCCATCGTTTATATATTCTATTCGTTATTTTCTTTTTAATAGCTTCAATGTTTAGAATAGACACGGCATATTGAGAATTTTATAATATTGTAAATATCTAAGTGAATAGATAGATACATTTATGAAAGTAGATGAAATTATGGCATCAGTCAGGATCTTAGCAAGTGGAGATTCATCTTCTCTACCTACCGTTATGGGTAATAGGCGGGATAATATGTACATAATATATAATTATGTATACATTTAATAAATTCACAAAGTGGATACATTTAAAAATAATGAAGGAATTAATAATGCAGTCTTGTTAAATATAATTTAAGACTTGGTAGTAAATTATCCCCGTCATCGTTGTAAAAACTTTATGATAAATAGTTTGAGATTCATTTATGCAGTTTTTGTGAGTTAATTTTCTTAAAACTGCTTATTATTAATTGTTAAGATATTTCTTTTTAAATTCAAATAAACATATGATACGCGTTATTTATTTTCCGATGATCACTTTTGTTTTATAAATTTTAGTGGGAACAGTAAAGCAGAGTTCTTAGTTTACCGTGATTTTTTATTTTCATTAAATATATAATATATCGAGGGCGTCATAACAAATGGGCGTAGACGCAATAATGCTATTTTTTTGTTGTTTAATAAAATCTATGCATGTTAGAATTTAAAAAAACTTACTAGTATGCAAGTGTACCTAAATAGATGGGTAAACCAAATTTCAGCCTTATACAATGTGTTTTGTTGATATATTTAATTGAAATGTCTGTTGCGATCTTAATAATATATTTTATGGATTTCACAAGTTTTATTTGGTTTTAGATTTTATACAATTAATATTTGTTGTTGATGGTTAGACGTATGTAAGGCGAGTGACATGAGTGACTTTTAATAATATAGGTAATGTGTTGATGTAATGAGGTTTTATGAAATGAAGTAGTTGCGTTAATCGCAAACACAATGAACTAGTTTTGTTTTATTCACAATCTGGTCCCTTGTATGAAACTGCACTTTTGTCTGTACGCCCATTTGTTATGAAACCCTCGATATATAGTATTAGTTAAAAGCAATTAATTGTAGATATTGACTTATTAAAAATGAATTGTTTTCTTGTAAAAAAATCTCAATGATTTAGTGAAATTAACTTTTTTGAGCAGCCACAAAATTTCTGGTTTGGCGTTAGTTAAAGACCTACAATTTGGCTAAAGGGTTACATAGGTTTTGTAACATAGGTGCGGCTATCTTGTTGTTCTTATTTGTTTGAAGATTAATTTGAAATCCAAACACACGTGAAATTTTAATGAAAACCGTTTTTTTTTTTAAATTCTATTTATCTATATCTAACTTTATTTATTATATAAGGTAGGCAAGTGAGAAATAAGTTTAAAAAGCTTATTTAATTATTTTATAGTAATTTAATCGTATAACGCGATTACGAAAAACACTTTTTTTACTTTATTTTAATGAAGCCATAAATCTGGTATAAATATAATTAATTGTTTACATTTATTAATTGCTTCAGTTCTAAAGAACTCCCTTTATCACCTCCAAGAGTATCGGGATCCTCGGTGTCGACTCCATGAATTATGTTCAGTTCACGGCCATCTTAAAAGCAAGTGTCAAACCGGACCAAGAAGTATATTACTCGGCGGCAACAACTTATGCTTTATAAAGCTCGGATGAGGCCACATATGGAGTACTGCTCGCATCTGTAGGCTGGAGCACCCGCCTACCAACTTAATACCCTGAACTGTATTCAAAGTCGAACCGTTCGCTTTGTCGATGATCCCATGCTCCCAGATGGTTTAGATACGCTTGGTCTTCGGAGAGACTTCGCGTTTCTCTGCGTATTTTACTGACTGTATAACGTGTAGTGTTCCTAGGAACTGTTTAATGGTGCCTTCGCCTTCGTTCTACCACCGCACCCATCCATGACCCATCGACTGGGTGTTCCTCCGCATTTCCTCGAGCCACTTCGTTTATGTACACAACGTTTCTCTTGCATACCTTGGGGATTTGGAATGAGCTCCCAATTCAGGTTTTCCCACAGCGCTGCAATATGGAATTTTTTTTAAAGGATGTCATAAAATTTCTTTACCGCTGGCAGCGGGTTAGTGAGTTCTCTGGTATTGCAAACGTCAACCGACGACTTACCATCGGATGGGCCTTCAGCATGTCTGTTGTACTCCAGCTAAATAAATAAAAATTGGTGAATAACAGAGTTTCATTCATTTATTAGATTTTATATAGACATTTATTTACAGGAAATATTGAAATAAAAATGAACGTTCCCTTCGAGTTGACAAAGAACGCAAATGGCAAAGATGTCATCGATCTGAAAAGTTACAAATACACTTATGACGTAAAGGATAACGCCCACTTTCACTTAACCAACCTTTTCAATGGGAATAAGGAATTGAGTAAGTCCCCATTCGACTTAATGTATCTTAGCAAATTGCGTTTTAGGGTTCCGTAGCCCTATTAAGTAAATGGAACACATAGAATGTAACTATTTAATATATTAACTACATACCATTTATGTATTTATTATTAAAATATAAGTAGTCGTGTCATATGTTATGTATACCTCTATTGCCATCATGATCTCGATTCGTTAGTGGAGTTGTATGCAAGACATAGCATTTTAGACATAAGACCGATCTTTGTACATAATTAGACATAGTTCTAGTCTGTAAGTTCATTTTTGTATTGGTGTACAATAAAGATAAATACAACGGAAATATAATACAACGGAAAATATATAGATAAGTCTATCTTGTCCAGTCTGACTATAAGGCTATATGTAGGTACGTTATAGTTCTTTTTTTTTGCAAATTATTGGCTCTTTATGTATTTTAAAATTAGGAATTAATAGAATAGTTTCAGAGGAAGATTGGAAAGAAGTGAAAAATTATTAAAATTTTATAACTTGCATTGTATATTGTGTAGATAGTTTGACCAGAAGCATTTTGATACCAAACTGTAACAAATATGTGTATAATACTAATATATATAATATAAATATAATAATAATAACCATAATTTGTATAAATAATGTAAGCGTCCATTTGCATCGTTATAAAACTAAAAATTGATTCGAAGATCACATTATAAAAGAATTTCCATGAATCTTCAGAAAGCATCATACCATTAAAATATGCATACCATTAAAATATGTCTAACATAAAAATTTATTTTTCAGGCGATACGTTGCACACTTTCATGAATGAAAATTGGAAGGCTTTAACACAAGAGTTTGCGGTCCCAGTGCTCGAACAACCCTTAAATAAAATATTCAGTACAATGAAAACATATTTGAAATCACAACCATTAGAAGATATAGCTGTTGTTTAGAGACAATCCTGCCAAATATTAGATATTTTATAATTAATTTTAGATAAGACTGAACAACTACTAGATAAATTTTATAATAGTATAATACAAGACGTTTCCATCAAGTTATACGTACTGCCACAATTTTCTACCTTAGATTTAACTTTAACTATAGATTAAGTCTAGAAACTCTCCCATGTGATATATACTTAATCGGACTACAAGATTGATTTGCAAAATCATTAGAACCAAATGTATAATATCAGACAAAATAACAAAATTGAGGAAACAAAGACAAAAGTCAACAATGTATATATAATTAACTAGGAAATTAACTAGGTTAATATGCCCGTGACTTCGTCTACGCTTGACTTAAAATTCCAACGGGCTTGTTGGGACACAAAGTACCGCTATCGTTTCAGTGAAAACTGTGTCGAAGAAGCTAATTTTTATGCACCCGAACCCGAACTTCAAACCGCTCCTAGGAAAATTTTCAAACACAAACAATTACAAATTGTGTAAAAATAACACACATTTTATTACATAAAGTTTACTGTCGACCAGTGAAAGAATCACATTTTTTTTACGGGCTTTCCAGAATAAAAATTAACTCTAAGAAATTTCTTTCGATCAGCGAAAACCGTATCAAAATCGGCCTAGTAGTTTTTAGGTCGATCACGAACAAACAGACAAGAAATCTAAAAAAATCGCATCGTGTTCTCCATTGTTTATATAGTTTACTAAAGTTTTACGCGCGGCCACGCCGCGTGAAAATCCCTGTATGTTACATGCATACAAATGTAATTGTTTGGTAAAGTGTTTTATATTTATATAAACCTTCAATACTTTATTTTCTTGTTCAATTCACTACAATTACAAAGAAACTAAGTCAATATAGCGTAGACAACTCCACAAGAAAACATAAAAAAAGTCACAGCCAGCCTGATTTGAAATACCTAATACGTAGTGAATGACAAGTGGGCAACCTGACAACGTATTTGTTATTGAATTATGACATTGTGGTTGTCTACATCCCGACTGCAGCGCCATCTATTCTGCTAATCCGTCTATTCCAAGTGAACAATGTCTTTTATGGGGATAAACGTACCCTAAGTGTTGATTCGGGTTATAAGCCTTCCTTTTGTCGAGTTTCATTCATACATGTTCATTGGTTCCCAAAAAAGATGTGATCGCAGCGCCATCTTTTACGCTATTTTCGTGTATCCCAAGAAAACGACAACATATATCGGGACAAAAAGTATCCTAATTTACGCCCCGTGATGTAAGTTCGCTCCGTTTCGAATTTCACTTAAATCCGTTCCGTAGTTTTTACGTGATGCTCTTACAGACAGCCAGACAGAGACACAGAAAGACAGACAGACGGAATCTGCTCGTCCGAATTAAAGCTCCTGATATTTTTCACATTTTTAAGCGCATTGTACAAACTCGAACCTTTTACAGATTAAGGGCCGCTTGCATAACGATCGCCTTTAAATAAAATTAGTTAATCATATTAAACTGCCAAAATACGTTTTACACAAAACGTATTGACAGTTCTTTAAACATATTTAGCGGCAAATTTTACGCTGTGCAAAACGCTAATCGTATTTTAGGGTGTTAAATACGTTTTGTGTTTCTTAAATAAATTTAAGCAACCTTATGCAAGCGGCCCTTATAGTATAGATTCCAGTTTTGTTTAAATAGCTTCAATGTACATATACTGCATGTTTAAAGTTTTATAATATTATAGATATAATGATAATAATTATTGATATAGATTGGCTTGACCTTAAACACTACACAGATACACATATTTACCGCCTGATCGATGAGGTTTTTTTCGTAACTGCATTTTCTTGTACTTGTACGACCTTACAGTCGCCTTTAATTTACCATCTATCACCACTGCTTACAGTCGTTATAATCTAATGCGCTACTGTTCTCCACAAATTTTCTCGTCTTTTTATGAATTAGAAATGAGCTTAAATGAAGTTTTCTAAAATAGTTACCATATAGCAATTTCTTACACCTTCTTGATTCTTTTTAACTAATCCAATTTCTCCAGAAAGTCTTGCAATTTCTTGATATTGTTGGAAACCCGGTAAAGCTTATATGCCTCATAGGTTCTTGCAGTTCGCCCTTTAATTTGCCACTCCTCTGCGATCCAGCTTGCCGTATGTGGTTGTTTCTTTTGCAAATAGGCAAGTTCTTATATAATAGGCTATCTATGACGCCTGTATGAAAAATATACTGTTAAACTGTAAAACTTATTATATCCAGTAATGGTTATAGATACCAAGTATTAATAATAGACAATTTGGAGTTTTTTAAAAGTATCATTAAATTTCAAACAACACTGGCAATATACCGATGACGTAGATATGTAGGTATAATGTTTTAATGACTTTCTTTCTTCAAATTCAAAATATTTTCATGTCTATCTTTCTTCTAAAGATTGCCAATTCATTGGAATTTAATTTTATATAAAATACTATTGTTTAATAATTAAACAAAGGTTATGATCTTTTTGCTCAATTACGATGATTACAATTGTTTGAAAATCAATAATTATTTTCAGAATTTAAATTAAGCAAAAAAACAGGCAATATAATTGTTGCTATTGTTCTGCTTGTTTTGTAGTTTTTTATTTGGTTGACATAACTTGTAATATTATTTTTGGAACTATGAATAGTCTCCAGTATTATGTAGTAGATTAAGATTTTAATTATAAACAGACTTAAAGTTAAGTAAATTAGAATAAAACCATTATCAAAAAGGTATTTTTATTTTTTATCAATGATACTTGTACAACCATATTCAAATCAAAACATTGGAAGAAGAATTTGTAACAAAAATAGTTTACAAGTTTAAAAATCACGGCTTATTCATAATAGTTATACGAGATTTATGTAAATGCTTTTCTTCGATTGAGTTTCATAGACAAATAAGAGGAGACGTTTGACATCTCTATGGAATCTCGCACTGGCGGTTTCTGTAGAGGTCAGAAATGACCTTTGTTTTTACAAGCTTTTATTTAACTTGCAATGGATGTATGTATGTAAGTTCGGGTGGAATCTTGCAAGTTAAATTTTACAACTTCTCGGTTTCCGATTGAGCTGAAATTTTGCACGCATGTCTATATCGCGTGACAATGCAATAATATGGTACCGTGGAACTGATCTGATGATAGAGTCGGGAGGTGGCCATAGGAACTCCTGTACTAAACAAGACAGACCCGTCATGTTTGGGCTCCTTTTACTTGCCTTGGCTAGCACTCTGCTGCTACATGATATCCAGGATCTCAATAGCTTGTATTTAAAAACCTTTTTTTATTTTACTACACAATCTAAACCTTCACCTTATCGTAAATACTACATGTCTCAAAAACTATTCAACAGTTATTTAAAAGAATAACATTCTTATTTAAGGGAATATCTCCTCACATATTGATTTAATTTAAAAATTAATTAAATAAATTAAACTACATTATAATATTTCAAGACTTGGCTGATGTCTCACACTCTTATGTATTTTGAAAAAAATCCTACCTCAGTCACATGTATGACAAACCTTAAATTTTAGGTTTTATGCAATTTCACTATATTTTTTATAAATGCATATTTTATAATTACTATAAAACTTCAACTATACAGACTCAATATTTTTGGAATGAATGAAAATAAATGATATGATGATTGCATTCTGCATTTTATTTTTACTAAAGTATTTACGAAACCCTAAAAGCATAAGTGATGCATACTTAGATGCTTCTTATTGCGTCTTTGTAATTGAAGATCAAGGTTAAAACAAAAATTAAGCATTAAGTAAAGAACTTGTATTTAATTTTATTTTTTGTAACGTAATATGTGATATCTAGTTATTATAAGTATAACGCTAATGTACTACGTATAAATCTTATCTCCCATAACTCGTTTTTGTACAGACCATAATAACACTTTTATATTATACTGACGCATGTTTAACACTTACTTTATAAAATAATTGTAGGTATAGTAGTTATACAATCATATGATTGCTATTATTAAGGGAGATAATATTTAATGTCGTATTGAATGTGGTAATAATTAACAAGCAGAATACTAGGTATTAATACAACGGAAACGTTAAATACAATAAATATGGTGAACCTCCGTGGCATTCATGTAAACCATTATTTTTAAAGCTAAAATTATTAACACTACTCTGTATGTATATTTTTTAACGTGATAAATTTGCTCAGAACAATTCCGAATTGTTTACAAAAGCTAAGGAAATGTATTCCAGAAACCCAGATAGAATAGTTTTAAATACGACACCTAAAATTACTAACACTTACCTAAAATACATCTTTACTCCGCTCCCGCCAAAGGAGGAAGCGCCGACGCCGGAGGTCGGATCTAGACCTTCGTCCACCATAAGCGGGTGGCGCGGGCGGGGCCCCTTGAGGTATCCCCTATACCTATTCTCACTCACCCGCACATGCCGTCGAGATGAGAGCGCGAGTGTTCCGCGCGCGCTCATCTCTCTTCCCGTGGGGCGCGTTACAGACCGCCCCACGCACGAACGAGACTGAGTAGGGCCGGAGGAGTAGCTCCCCCAGCATTGGAAGAGGCCCAGTGAGCGGGGTCCACGCCTGCCAGGGCATGCGGAGCTGGGACACCCATTCCCGTAGCCCTGGCATAAGGCGCAGGACGGAACACCCAGGGGTTTTAGTGGGTATCCCTAACTGGGGAGTGGCAATAGCGTGGCTCCGGTTCTGACCGGGCACGCTAGTGCCACCCCCGATCTGGCGAATCCCATACTCTCACCGGGTCGCGAACATCCCCCAGGCTTCTGCGTCTGTCGCGGCTTAGTCCTCAAACGGATTTCCCCTGGCCAAAAAAAAAAAAGATCACAGCATAAATACGAGCGGTCGGTACCGGTTCCAGAGGCAAATAGAGAGCATTCAAGACAGACGGTCATATCAATAATTTGTTTTTATTTTTATAAACGCTATTGTGTGTTTGCTTATTCATTTGTTCTCTTTTTTCAAGTAGAAACAAAACAATGTTGCAACATAATTGTTAAAATTTCAAAAATGCCGTGTCTGTACATAGAAGCTATTAAAAAAAAACTGGAATACATTATATGAACGATGGAGAACATTATGCAATTTTTACCTGTCTGTCGATTTGCCTGTGTGATCGGGATTCCTGTAAAAACTACTGGACCGATTTCGTTGCGGTTTTCGCTGATCGACAGGAAATTCTTAGAGTTATTAGTGCTTAGGCGGGGATTTATCCGGAATAATTTAAAGTAACCAGACTGAAAATTTTATTCGAATGCGATTTCTTCAACAATCGATAGAAAATTTTATGTTATAAAATGTGATATTTTTTAATCCCTCGGCAATTTTCCTGGAAACGATTTGTAGATGAACGGGTGAATAAAAATTAGTTTATTCCGACACAGTTTTGACTAAAACGATGCTGAAAATGCTGCGGTACTCTGTGTCCCGGGAATTTCAAGTCAAGCGTGATCGAAGTCGCGAACAAATCCTAGTATAATAACTAAATGTATTTTATCCCCATAAAATACACGGTTCCTGGAAGATGTTTTGTATATGCCGATTTCTGGCAATATGTAAGTTTCATATTAAATTAACTACAAATAACTAAGGAGTTTTGCCATTTTTGTTCACTTTTAAATAGGGAGACGGCTTCAAAAAAGTTGGCTAAGCCCGAACATAGTAGCAAGATGTTGATGGATTGATATTATTAATCCTTGAAAATGCCTTTTTTTCTTTTCATTCAAAGGCTTTAAGTTATTTTACTACGGGTAGTAAAATAATACATTTTTAATTTAATAAAATTCAGAATTAAATTATTATAATATTATACATGTCTATAAAGTGAATAAGTTATATGCAATTTCTAATTAAAAATTACAATACGACTGTACAGTTTTAGTTTAGGAGGGAAGGGTAAAATGTAAACAATACTAAAACCAACGACCGCTGTAATGACACTGATTTTATTAACGAAATCTCTATATATCTATCTCTATATCTCTATAAATATTATAAACGCGAAAGTTTATAAAAATGTAAGAATGTATGGATGTATATTTGTTACCCTTTCTCGCAAAAACAACCGCATAGATTTTGATAAAACTTTACAATAATATAGCTTACACATCAGAATAACACATAGGCTATAATTTATAAATATATAGTGCGAATTATCCAAAATATAATGATTTTCCATCACCACGCGGCTAAAACGCGGGCGCAGCTAGTTCGAATATAAATATGTTGTTAAGCATTAGGCCGCAGTCATTTATTTGTAAAATGCTGACTATTGTACATATTTTGTACAACGGCCTTGTATAAGCTAAAATTTAAATATCAAAGATGCTTGATGATGAGATGAGATGTTTTGAAATTTGATTTCGTTCAAAAATATAATGAAGAAACTTAATGTCGAATTAAAAACAAATGTTAATTGATCTTAAAAACCTTCATAAAACACGGTATTCTAATGATCTTTGCACTGTGTACGGAGGTCGTTATTGACTAATGTTATTACCTATACCTTGTGTAGGTACGTTGTAGACGTAATTTTGTTTTCATCTTCCAATCACAGAGATAATTAGAATTCAATCGATTTAAAACATATTATATTTGTACGAGGTCAAGTAAATAAGTCAATTCTATTAGGGTGCTGTAGCGATTTTGGCACAAACGAAACTCTTATTAAATTCATACACTCCTCCATGCGTCTATCTATATATACCACAACTAATTTTTCTTCTTTTTTTATTTATTTTTAATTTATTAAGCTTGCCAACAAGTGCACCATTGATATTGTTACGAGCTACACAGGACCCGAATTGAAATGCCGTTGGAATGACTATAGAGTTTATTAGAACTGTACAAACACGTATAAAACAGGTACAAATATATCTAGACACTGTATAAAATGCACGATTCAATTACACGCGCAAAGTCCGTCACTATATCGCTAATCGAAAGTACTACACACATCTTGCTAGTATTGTAATCGTCGCTTGACTGCCCCACCCCTCCGAACGGGCATTGTTTTATACTAATATGTATAATACCGACAAAGGACCCGCGTTCACTGAGTTAATCCGCACATATGGCGAGCTTCGTCGCAATGCAATAAAAACAAGGATTAGTTCGACACTAATGACGGCCATAAAATAAGTACGATAACAATAGGATGTTTTTAAAATTTTTAAACACGACGTAAACAAAACAACTCCGAATGCATGAAAGGCAATAAACTGCGTTTTGCGACACCCAGGTGTCCGTTCTTTGTCGGTATGTAACAATATGCTTAAATTAAATATACATGGTAATGGCCACATATTAAACCCGTTTCCAATCGGGTTCTACGATTTTGATGAAATTTTATGTGTGTTTGAGTGGATCCCGGGGTGGCTTAGATTCACACTTAGACCCTTAGACGTACGTGGCGCTAGAATCGGGTTCGAGATTTTTACTTTGTCAGGGCAGGCGCCTGCCAAGACCGTAAGCTGCTACAGATACCTGTAGTGAATTTGCGAATAAACAGATACATTGAAGAGGGGTTACATAATAAACTAACTAAGGTTTATTTTCAGTGTACTTACTCAATCTTTAGTTATATCATCAGATAGGGACTTTAAAAATCATAATAGCGTTTCTTATAATAATTATTGTTTTTATTGAAGCCAATAGATGGAGAGTTATTGCTTCCTTAATTGTAAATAATGCCCCCTTCCTCTAAAAAATACAACATTATGATTTCAAAAATTTCTTTAACGAAACCTCCATACGGCAGTGTACCTCATCAGATTCAAAATTGGTCATATGTGAATCAATAATATAATAAAAGAAACTATCCTTAATTTTTTCATCCACAATTCATATTATATGTGACAATCTATGACAGCCAACTTTGTTTTATTGTATTTTAGCAATTTCACTACACAATTTTATAGCGTGATATAGAATACATATTTTTGTTCAATTTTATTAATGTAGGTATACCCTTTTCAAGTATTTAGTTCGATGACACATCAATTAGTAATGTTCTAATGTGTTACCAACTCGATTTGTTATAAAATCTATTTCATTTATAAATAAGTTTTAATCAATTTAACTTATCTATATATTTTGGCTAAAAATGCTATATTGTGTAATAAATATACATACATTTCAATGAACATGTTTTACATAAATTAAATAAACCATTTATATAAACACTTATAATAATTGCGAATTGATATTTTTCTTTAAAATATACCATTTTTTTATATTCAAATCGATTACTTTTGATCTATTTACGTATCGTGCTGATGGTTTAATAGTATATGCATTACATCACTCACAGAACATTACTATTAAATTGCCCACAGCAATAAAGTACGACAATTATGTTGTTTGTTTCACGTGGACTTTAATGTTGAGCAATCTGTAACTTGACAGACGTGCAAACGACAAAAATAAAATAAACACTTGTAAACAATATAGTTTCTGAGATGACTACTCGTATACCATACATAGACCGACTGAGAGACGGAAGGATAATTCTATAAAGCTTCCGTTTTCGGTATTTACGAAACCCGAAGCAAACCCGGTAGGAAAAAAATAATGGTAACAGGCTAATAAGACCTTTAAAAATGATTCTGCACTAGATTTGAATTTGACAATTTCCTGTTTTGAATATAAATCAGTTCCTTAATATAATAATAATAAAATAGTTTAGTTCTATTTAATTATTTCCTTTTTATTTTGTATCTGTTTACTTTTGATTAAGTCTCGTACGTACGTACAGTGGACGTTATTTTCATACCGGTCTGGGCGTGGAAGACGTGGAGTATATCTATCTATAATATTATAAAATTGTAAACATGCTGTGTCTACTACATTAAAGCTACCTAAAAAAACAAACAACTGGAATAGTCTGTATAAGTGTTGGAGAACACGATTAATTTTTTTACAAGCTTTTATTTGACTTGCAATGGATGTACCTATGTATGTATCTATGTGCGGGTGGAATCTTGCAAGTTAAATTTGACCAACTTTCCGGTTTCTGATTGAGCTGAAACTTTACACGCATATGTATATCGCGTGACAATGGAGCTGATCTGATGATGGAGTTGGAAGGTGGCCATAGGAACTCCTGTGCTAAACAAGATAGACCCGTCGTGTTTGGGTTCGTCTTACTTGTCTTGGCTAGCACTCTGCTGCTACATGATATCCAGGATCTCAAAAACTTGTATTTAAAAACATTTTTACATAAAGCTTATTTAGATTTCTTCTCTGTTTCTCGGTTTGTCTGTTCTGGGATTCACGTAAAAACTACTGGGCCGATTTCGATGTAGTTTTCCCTGATTAACAGCTAATGCCTAAACTTAAACTATTCGCTACATTTTATCCTGGGAATTGCGCGGTAACTTTTCCGGGCATGCTTCATTTCAATGTGATTTTTTACTGATCGATAGTAAATATAATTTTATAAAATGTGTGATAATTATTATTTATACCGGCAATCTCGCAAAAATTTGCCCGGGAGCGGTTTGAAGTTGTTCGGGTGCATAAAAATTAGCTTATTAACTAAAAAAAAGGTTACATTACTTTTAAAATGCTGTGTCCCGGGAATCTCGCGGGAATTTAAAGTCGAGCATGGACGAAGTCGTGGGTATATCCTAGTTATATAATAAAGTTGGCATATGTAGGAAAAAATAGTAGTGATAATATGATGAACTTTAGGTATTGTCATCAATTTGAAATAGATGTTCCATATTTGTCGTCTACCAATCAGAGTATACCTACCCCGTGACTGCGCCGCAGGTCAGACTCTAGTACGTACGTCTTGCTTAAAGAGCAGGCGTTAACGCCTGCTCTCAAAACTAAATATATAAAAATATAATGCAATGTAACCTGTATTCATTCAGAATACCGTCCGCAAGATGGCGGCGGCCACGTCTTAGCCTTCAGTGGTATCATCCAGACCCGAGACGCGGAGATGGACCGTTTTCTCGGGTCTGGTGACACGCACGTATTCAGGCTCGAGGACGGTGCGGAGTCGCTCGGCGAGGGCGTCGGCTTGTGGGGCGCTGCTGGTGCCTGGCAGCAGCAGCATTCGCGCCCCTGTGCGCGCCCTTTTCAGCCTGAGCCCGCATTCGATCCCGAGGTCAGCCAGCCGAATATTGGCTTTGGCCTTGGAGAGAAGGTCCGCGTAGGTCCTTCCCCGCTCCATCGCCGCCGGCTGAATTGTCAGAACGACGGCGGACGATTTGGGGGTGCGCAATCGCGAGGCCTTCTTCTCCAAGGCCTTTTTCTTCATTTCGGGACGGGGAGGAGGAGGCGAGGGCTGCGAGGACTTCTCCTGCGCTTCATCCCCCTGGCCTCTCCCCTTCCTGCCTCTTCCCCCTCAGCCCTGCTCAGCATCGGCCGAGGAGGGGAGAGGCGCCGGACAGGCAAGCGGTGGCAGGGTTGACTTCGCCACCACTTTCTTTTTTCTTAATTTCAACCCGTTGTAGTTTTATTTATCTATCTCCGTCTATTTATCTGTAAACTATATAGGTAATCTATACAAATGACAAAAAATACAAATAAGGCAAAAATAACCAAAATTTCCAATATGTCCAAAGTGACCCAAATTCCCAAAAAAGCAAAATGTCCGAAATGTTCAAAATGTCCAAAATGATCGAAACGACCAAAATTTCCAAAATGTCTAAAATGACCAAAATAATTAAAATTATAAAAATGACCAAAAGACCAAACAGCCAAAATATAAAAAATGTCCAAACTGTCCAAAATGTTCCAAATGACCAAAATAACAAAAATGGCAAATCACAAAAAACCAAAACCTATCCCACTTTCTGGAATAACTTTTACATACATCTATTCCAAAATCTATCCCATTATCTGAGATGAAAAGTATACCTTGTCCACCCTCGATATTAAAATTACATACATCTGTCAAAAAAGTATTGGCAATGGATGATTTCTTTATTTTTTTAATAATGTGATACTTTGTATCCCGGGAATTTCAAGTCAAGCGTCGCGAGCATATCCTAGTAGAATTATATTTGTGTTCGCATATAGGTTTGTGTGATTTATGCTATTATAATCCAGTTAATGATGTATATTTATAGTACTTTTTTGTTTATTTCTTTTTTAACTGTATTTCATTACGATTATATTAGTTTTGATTTAGTTAAACAACCAAATATTATAATACTTAATTTTACTTTTAAAGTCTCCTTGGACAGCGAGTTGCCTGGAAGAGATCGTTATAAGCGATAAGACCACCCATGGGTCTAATGGAAATGTATTCACATTAAATTGTCTAAATTTACGTTATGGTGAACAATAAAGAGTTTTCATTTAATCATTTATTCAATGTTTAAGACTAAGCATGTACACCCAGCTGCAAAGCTCTAGTATTTTGTATAAATCATCTTATACCCAAGGCTGCCGAAGGATCGTTCAATCTACTTAATTTTAATTTATATATTAGCATTGATATAAAGCAATGTACAATCCAAATGGACCAATTAAAATCACCGTAGATACTCGTAATTAAAAAATTATAATAACAAGCAAGCAAATAGTGCAATTCCTAAAGAACTCAACATTGACGATTTAAATCGACATTTCTCTGCTACTTCTGACTTTGACATTGTATCTAAGTCTAATACTTTAAATACTCTTTCCGCCCTGCCAACACCCAATTATCCTACGTTTTTATTAAGTCGATTTACTGATAGTGATGTTAAGAGCGCTGTAAAATCCATTACATCGAACGCTGTCGGCAGCGATGGTATTAGTCGCAACATGATTCTGCCCATACTGGATGTCATTAATCCTCTCCTCACCCATATATTCAATGCCTCTATAGTTACTGGTACCTTTCCTGTCTCCTGGAAGGAAGCCCAGATTATTCCTCTTCCTAAAAAACCCAATCCTGTTTCTTTCTCTCAATTCCGTCCCATATCTATTCTGCCATTCCTTTCTAAAGTCCTGGAACGCCTAGTCCACCAACAATTAAGTGTTTTCCTTAATCGGCATTCTCTCCTTAATCCCTATCAATCTGGTTTCCGTCCTGGCCACAGCACAACTACTGCCCTCGTGAAAATCACCGATGACATCCGTTATGGTATGGATAATGGTTTATTGACTGTGCTATCGCTGCTGGACTTCAGCAGTGCTTTTAACAATGTTAACTTTGAAATATTACTTGGTATTCTAAGCTCTCTTAACATATCTCCTACAGTAATCGACTGGTTTCACAGTTACCTGTATGGCCGCCGGCAGCGGGTTCGCGTCGAGGATGATTATTCATCATGGTGTGAACTCACTGCTGGTGTTCCTCAGGGCGGCGTGCTTTCTCCCTTATTGTTCGCTGTTTTTATTAACTCCATCTCTAATCAACTCACTTCAACCTATCACCTCTATGCAGACGATTTACAAATTTATACACAATCACCTGTCGCCACCTTAGACAAAGCAGTTTCAATCATAAACATTGATTTTGAACGCATTCTGCAGTGGGGCAAGTCTTTTGGGCTTCATGTCAACCCTGAAAAAACTCAAGTCATCGTCATCGGTAGCTCACGGATGCTTAATAAGGTCGACTGGAGTACCATACCTAGTGTGATGTTTGACGGGGCAATCATTCCTTTTAGTGATAAGGTAAAAAACCTTGGCGTTATATTTGACAGTGAGCTGTCTTGGCGACCTCATATCACCGAATTAAGTCGGCGGCTTTATCTCTCATCCAAATCCCTCAGAAGGTTGAGGAATTTCTTACCCACTACCACCAAAATTAAGCTAGCAGAGTCCTTATTACTTCCTATCCTTGATTATGCTGACGCCAGCTATCTAAATTTAACCCAAGAACAACTCAATAAACTTGAGCGCCTCCAAAATTTTTGCATAAGGTTCATATTTGGACTACGCAAATATGACCATGTCTCTGAATTCCGAAAAAAACTCAAGTGGTTGCCAATCCGATTTCGCCGGAATACTCACATCCTTGCTCTTCTCTATAGTATTTTATTTGTCCCTAGTACTCCTGATTACCTTAAACAAAGTTTTGAATTTCTTTCGTGCTCTCATAATTTACGCCCTTCTACTAAACTTAAATTGAACACTCCTGCGCATAACTCAACTTTTTATAACAATTCTTTTACTGTTAAGGCTATACAGCTCTGGAACGCGCTTCCTGTTACAATCAGACAAGCAAAATCGCTAGCGATATTTAAAACTATGATCAAAAAATACTACCTGTCGTTGGAATATGATATTTAAATTCACTTATAAACATTTATATATTTTGTAGATATGTATTTGTATGGTATGTATATTAAGTATATATCTATGTAATATATAAAATTTATCCATATATTTATATATATATAATTTATGTATTTATTGTTAAAATGTAAGTAGTTTGTACTATATGTTACGTATACCACCATCGCCATTATCATCTAAATTTATTTCTGGGGTTGTCTGGAAGAGATCGCTTTTTAGCGATAAGACCGCCCTTTGTACATAACTAGATATAATTTTAGTCTTAAGTTCATGTTTGTATTGGTGTACAATAAAGAGTTATCTATCTATCTATCTATCTATAATTTAGTACATCATTGTTAGATTAAATTTAAATTAATTAATTTAATGATTGCATATATAATGTAGTAGCATATATAATATAGTAGCATATATAATATATTAAGATTGTCATTCATTATGTAGGTGCTCATTTATAATTGCTTCATTCCCAAGGTCCTGAACAAGGAACGAGGGATGTAATGGATATGCAATTTCGTTTACGGCTATATGAATAGTATTATACTGTTTACGGTTACGAAAATAAAATTATTTCGGATTATTCGATAGTTCAGAATAGTTTCAGGTGGCGTTTTCCTCAAACGTCTTCGTCGTTCGTTTTAGTTTCAGAACTTGTTTTGTTTGTTTTTATTTTTGTATTTAGTACATTTTCCATTGTATCTTCCTTCTATTTTTTTAATATATGGACTATATTATTATAGTTTTAAAGAAATCTTTTTTCTTTCTTTCTTCTATCTAAAACTTCATTAACTCTTTCAGGTTGATCGGTACAAAACGAACGACGAAAGGCGTTTGAGAGTAAGGTCTTAGTTAATTACATTAGATTTGTCTTACAAATTACAAAGAACTACAAGGTAACGATTTATTATTATCAAAATGTTTTTTAAAGATTTTATTTAAAGTCAATATGGTAGGAAGACATCTTTTTTATAACAAATGCGGTTATAGATCGTTTAATATGAAGTATTAGAGTTTACTTATATTTTCAGATAACGATCGCGGCATGGAAATTTTATGAGGCGTGAAATAACACAAGCGTTAACTTAAAATAGTTACGTTTTTTATATTAAAACGAACTTTTAATGCAATGAAATAAGATCAATACAACATCCATCAGTGTAAGATACAGAGTTTTGAAATTAGAAGGCCTTATTTTTAATAATATAATAATAATCGCCCTTATTTTTGCGCTTGTAGGCTTTTTTATATACCGCACTTGAATTACGAAATCACTCGATGTTTGTAACTTCTATAGAACCGTTCGTTATGGCGGGCTTCCATGCACTTACCCAATTTAAAAAAATTGCAGTTCACACGCAGTATAAGTAGAGATATACTCACAGCTGATTCTTCTGTAACTTTTATTAATATAAATACAATTCATTTAGCTACATCCGACAACATATCGAGGGCTTCATAAAAGATGGGCGTACAGACAAAAATGCAGTTTAACACAAGAGACAAAATTGTGAAAAAAACAAAACTTGTTGATTGTATGGGACTGAAATTTGGAATACCCTTCTATTTAGCTACATTTGCGTACTGGTAAGACTTACTAAATTGAAACATTTCATAGATTTTAGTAATATTTTCTTAAGTTTTCGCGACTTGTACACATAATAAAACTACGTTTTAACGGTTTTAAGCGCGGTAATTTATTTGATTTAGGTTTATCCGACGTTTCGGCCCTTTTTCAGTGGCCGTGGTCACGGAAGACAAAGATGACATTTGTCAAACGTGTATTGTCAAAGTTTTTATTCAGCCTACCGCCAACTTGTTCATTTTAATTATTTAGTTTTAAATTTTGTTTATGGATATTATTTACTCTATGGGAGCCTAATCTAATTTACCACCGCTTCACAACATGTTGTGGCTTGAAGAGAAGAAGCGGCGCAAGAAACTCTTCAGCAAACATGCCTAGTTCTAAATTTTTTTATATAATATTAAAATGAGTGGAAGGAAAAAATAAAAGAAATTATCAGTCAAGTTGGTTTGTTTCGTTGCACGCAGAAAGAGCTCACAGTGTCTTGAGGTCTGGCAGTTGGTTTTTGCTGGGTTTGCGTCTTAATAGTTTTGATGATTGGATCCCAAACAGGTGGTACCTGCCAACCATCTTCTCTATTGAAATTTGGGTGTTTTTTGATTTCAATAGCCTCACGCATCATTCTTGGTATGAAACGATTCTCTTTCGAACGATTCTCTTTCGATTCTCTTTTGGTCTCAAAAATTGGGTTATCTGTGAAATACCTGTGAAATGCAATATCCCACTCCAGGATGCAGGTGTTTACAAGCTCGATTGTGAATGTGGATTATCATACATTGGGCAAACAAAGAGGAGCATAAAAACACGGGTAAAAGAACACATTGCTGACATGAAACACACAAGGTCTACGAAGTCTGCGATCAGTGAACACACGCTGGATAAACCCAACCATTACATCAGATTCGATAACCCACAAATCCTCGCGAAAGACAATCGTTTCATACCAAGAATGATGCGTGAGGCTATTGAAATCAAAAAACACCCAAATTTCAATAAATAAGATGGTTGGCAGGTACCACCTGTTTGGGATCCAATCATCAAAACTATTAAGACCCAAACCCAGCAAAAACCAACTGCCAGACCTCAAGACACTGTGAGCTCTTTCTGCGTGCAACGAAACAAACCAACTTGACTGATAATTTCTTTTATTTTGTCCTTCCACTCATTTTAATATTATATAAAAAAATTTAGAACTAGGCATGTTTGCTGAAGAGTTTCTTGCGCCGCTTCTTCTCTTCAAGCCACAACATGTTGTGAAGCGGTGGTAAATTAGATTAGGCTCCCATAGAGTAAATAATATCCATAAACAAAATTTAAAACTAAATAATTAAAATGAACAAGTTGGCGGTAGGCTGAATAAAAACTTTGACAATACACGTTTGACAAATGTCATCTTTGTCTTCCGTGACCACGGCCACTGAAAAGCGGCCGAAACGTCGGATAAACCTAAATCAAATAAATTACCGCGCTTAAAACCGTTAAAACGTAGTTTTATTATAGATTTTAGTAAATAACAAATAAATGGCATTTTTGTGTATACACCCATTTGTTATTACGCCATCGATATTATAATTTAAAATAAACTTGTTAAGTATCCCTTTGAATTTTTCACTGTTTTAGTTCAAAAAATATTATAATCAGTTTTATTTCGGTCCAAAGTGGACCTAAGTTTAATCATCGGTCTTGTTGACTCTCTAATCTGTGCTGCACAATGTAAAACTCGTATCTCTTTCTCTCGCAGGCTTATGATATATAGATTTATGTCTTTATCTCTTTTATGTGTTGCTTATTCTTTTCATCGAGTTTGAAATCACAGCGATTCTAAAGAAGCTTCACTTCTAAAATATTTAAAAATAAAATGGATGTGCAAAACCGTATATGCAAAATCGCTATGAGATCGCCATTATTTCTTATTCATAGAAAATTCCAAACTCATGGGAGATTGTCTGCTGCGGACCGTGGATGCAACACTGGAGCAAATCCGGAAAGCCTTCCATGAAGACTGAGGACCTCTCTGTGCCGCTGAAACTGTCCCAGAAGTCCACGTCTGGGGATCGTTTGGCTCCAAGCTCCAGCCGAATTGGTTTCAGTAATGGGCAACCATGATATGTTTCCAAATATACTTTATTGAAAATTTTGTTAAATGTCTGGAGGTCACCATTAATGACGGGTCCGTACGATCATATTAAATAGAATTTACATAATATAATGACTTTCTATCTAATGTGTGAGCGTAAGAGGTTTAATACGCTTCACCACTTTAAATCACTAGCATTAAGTTCAAAATTTAATGCACTGTTACTAGACTAGTAAACAAGTGCCTTTTGGACCAACTTTTTTTAGCAGTCTCTGAAAATTATAAATGAGGTGTCATTCGATTCGGAATGGCATCTAGATGATTTTTGAAAAAAATGAAGTTCCTCTTGCAAAAATTGTAAAAGTTATTAATAATTAACTAAAAAAAGAAGGGGGGGTTTAGTTTTTAGCAAATATCTCTAAAGTAATAAAGATTTTTCAAATTTGAAAAAAGATTCGAAAAGAGGAGGAAATTTCCTAAAAAAATCTTGACTCCCGAAACTGTAAGATCAATATTTATAATTTTCCCAGAGGGATGAAAATACGGCCGAAAACGGGTACTCTGGCTTACGCAAGCCACACCCACATCGGCCCTTTAATGAATAAATATTATTTAAACATACTAAATATGAAAATAAAAAATTGAAAAAATTCAGGCACTAACTACTGAATAGATGAATGAACAATAATCTGCTTGAATTTTTTTTATAACAATTTTTCATTTAGTTATTCAATAGTTAATTAATATTTTTTTTTCTTGAACGTGAACATTGCAAGTGTGATAATTGTTAAACTATAAATTTTAATTTTTTTTCCTTTCTTGGAGCAATTCTTGAAAGGCTTTAGAATAGAATCCCGTTAGAAAAATTCGAAAATGTTTATTATTCATTTTTTTATTAATAATTTTCGTTGTTACAAAATATTTTTGTTTTGCTTGAACATAAAGACTGACAAGATTGAAAATCTGTACTGGAGTCGCTAGCACTATCATAATGATCCATAAAATAGTTTATATATGTATATGTACAATAAAATAATAAAATATAATATATATAAAAATATATATATGTCGGAGTTAAAGAAAAAGAAGTTATAGTTGGATGGATTATTATTTGGATGTATAACGCACAATATCATTTGTTTACATTTTAATTACTTCTAAAATTCTTAATGTAATTTAATTAGATCTGTTAAATGTTTCTATAACTTAAAGATCGTTCTAACCTAATAAAAGTTATGAATATTGTAATTTAATAAACGACCAATGAGAGCAGAGCATGTATTGAGCGGGGTCAGCGCCCTCTATACTTTGAGTAATATCTACTTGGGTAGACTGAGGAGTTTTTGTGGCACATTTGGTTGGTGGCAACAGGTCGAGTTGGACCATGGAGTATTTTAAAGAAAGTATTGAAGCTGGAAGTATGAGCGGGTGCCCTGAACTCGCTGCTCGGTCTAAACTATGTCATAATGTGTTTCAAATCTAAATTAAAAGTGTATAAATCGTGGCTATTGTGTTTTATGCTCGCATTTTATCCTGATGACGCCCACTAAACCTGCAATAACTAAAAGAGATGTCGTGAGAACGAGGCCGTTCTGCGACATCAGAAGTGGGATCTCAGCCTGTGCCCACAATGAAAGCAATGACTGCGAAGCCTTGCCAGTATAAAAAGGCGTGCTGATGGATTGAAGGATGCCCACAGTGGAAGCAAAAGCATTTGAGGACGATTGACATGTCGGGGCCATCGGCGGCAATAGCGGCGACGTAGTGGTGACGTCCTGAATGTGCCTGTGGAGCGGCGGTGTGTCGGCCTATGCATGGTTTGGTCACCGTTAGGCCTACTGTGTGCCAGCAATGGTTCAAATTCACGTTAGTACAGCGAGTAGAAAGGCAGTTTTATGGATCGTGAAGTCTAATCTAAGGTAAAAATTACGTGCCTATTCTACTTGGCACAGGAGGTATGATAATTTTTAATTATTATATTAGTGCGAATTCTGAAAATGAAGAAAGCGAGATTTTTTAAAAAAAATATAGTTCATCGTTTGTGGTAGACAATTTTACTACCCTCATATTTAAGTGATATTTTTCGTGTACGAAAAATTACGATATGGTTGCCAAAAAAATGGAAAACGAACAAATTACGTAGGTAGTTTACTTTTTCATCATTATTTTTGGGAGTTGGTTACTTACAAGAAATTTGTGTTCGTTATAAACGATGTGCGTGTATTCATTGTCTTTTCAAGTCTACCTTCCAAGAGTTTTTATAATGTGAAAATCGGGTCTAGTTTTTTAAATTATTTTACTTGGATTATGTATGGTAGAAAGTTGCCTTTGACATATTATTCCTATGCGACGTTTTCCTTGGTTTTCTGATTAAGGTAAGAAAACTTGTGTTCGTTATAAACGATGTGCGTTTATTAATTGTCTTTTCAAGTCTAACTTCCAAGAGTTTTTATAATGGGAAAATCGGATCTAGTTTTTTAAATTATTTTACTTAGATTATGTATGGTAGAAAGTTGACTTTGACATATTATTCCTATGCGATGTTTTCCTTGGTTTTCTGATTAAGATAAGAAAACTTCTGTATGTTACAAACGATGTGCATGAAATTCATTGTCTTTTCAAGTTTACCTTCCAATAATTTTTATGTGAAAATCGGATCTAGTTTTTGAGTTTTTTTTTTCTTAGATAACGTATAGTGGAAAGTGGTTATGACACATTATTGCTACGCTATGTTATCTTTCTTGTAAAAGTAAGTTTACAGGCATTATATAAAAGACATTTTAGATTCAGATGATTAGAATTTTACCGTGGAGAAAGTGTGGCTATAAGAAGTTTGAAAGCCACTATAAGGTACACAGGGGGTATTTACGTTAGTAGACACTTTGGTAAGTTGATTTTTTATTTAAGATTATTTTTATGATAGTTTCAAATTCGAATTAGGGTAACTAGGGTAGTTATTGAACGCATTGTAAATTGGAAAATTATTTTGAGTTTGTTTGTTCCTCTATTATTATGAGTTTTCATAAGTTGTCGACCCTGGAGCCCGTAGAGTGACAACCTTGGTTGCTCTGATTGCCTACTCTGGTCACAAGGACTGTCATCCGAGCCATGCCCAGCGCAGGTTGGTTGAGAGAACACACTCGTTTAGTCTAGATGTGTTGGTTTGTTTGACTGATTGAGGAGTGTTGTTAGCGGGTTGGATGACTGATGCGTTCACACGGTTTTTGTTTGAATTTAAAATAATGGAATTTCAATAGTTATTAAACGTGGTAAATGCAGTTGACTACTATAATGGGTAGTTTTTAAATTTAGAGGTACATATAGAGTGAAAGATTTTAGTCTGATAGTTAAAGATTATGAATTTGTGATATTATTCGTGAAATAAGTCGTTGAAAATTTTGAAAGTTTATTGTGAGTTTGATGTTAAAATAATCATTAGTGGTGTGACGGATCCAACGTTGCCAAAGTGGGGATTTGATATTAAAATACAATTAAATCCATGTATGTAAATAGAATGATCAAAACTTCAATTAAAGACATTAGCGATATGCGAGGAGCATGTATGTTATTGGATACATTAAATTACACATGCAATCAATCGAATATTGATTAATAAAACTGATAACAATATTCAATTAATGGAATATATTAAAAAGTAAATTAAGAATGACGACACCTGGTGTAGATAACGCGGAAGTTTCATACAAATCGTTGTCAGATATTCTTGATTCTCGAGTAGTTTCAGCTTGCGATAATAGATGGCGCTGAAACAGGAAAATTTTTACATAGAGGTGTTGTATTTTGAAAATTCCAATTTTCTTCGGTAATTCAGAGATTAGGGCATGCAAAATGCATTAGAAATAACCACAAGCATCTAATCTATGGTAAATTAACAAAATATGTTACCTTTATTGTGTTCAGAATGCAGTATTCATAGATTTGTGTAGCAGTCATAACATATTTTGGAAGTTTGTTAACATTTTAGAATTTTCTTCTTATTTTTGTGAATATACACTTCAGGATATGCTTAGGATGAGTATGTCACTCCTGAGCTCCGTAGGGAAGAGTAGGTTTCGCATTTGATAGCAAGTTCGAAGAACAAAAGCATATATCTGAAAAGAAATAAATAATTGTTATAAAATTTAAAATTAAATAAAGTTACATATTAAATAAATAGCTAGTAAATTGCAGACGTTAGATAACATGTATATCACGGTAAAATTAACCAATTTCAGAAATATTAAGAAATAAATAAGTTATTAGCGAAAAACAGAATAGAGATTTGCAGGGAAATTGACAAAATCGATTTTAGCCAAATTACCTTGTTAAAATTGTACTGAAGGTTGAGAAGTTTATGTATAGATATGCTAAATTAATACAGAAGACGTAATATCACCTGCAAAAGTCGATTAGAATTAGCAGTTTATAAATAATGGGGAAAAATTAAACTAATATAGTCAATAACGTTTCACAATAACAGACAAGATATTATCAAAATGAGGTTATGGGCATATAGCTAGTTATTGCAATTTAAACTGTAAATTTACATATAGAATCTAGTAGTTAGATATTAGTAATTCTATACTAAATGTAATAAAGAATAACTAAATTTGTAAAGCAGGAAATAATTAAATTTAATTAGCATAAATGAAGGTACTTCTGAAAAGTAAGAAATTAGCATTTAGTAGTTAATTTACGTTATTAAGGAGATATTTCTATGTTGTGATTAGGTAAAATAGTTAAAAATTTAAGTAATTAATTATGCATAAAGTAATAGACGTTTATAGATAGAAAACAAGAAATTATTAAAAGAGAAACATAAGATACGATTTTTAAGTAGAGGGCGCTTTCAGCGATGCTGTTTCGTTTAATATGGAATATTTCGGGATTTATTAGGAATATGTATGAAATATTTATGTCAGAAGATGGCAAAATGGTTTTAAAAAGATTTTCTTACAATAAAATAATTCTAAGTTCTTAGTTTTACAAATAATTATGTAGAAAGCAACGCTGTTCTCTGATTGGTTGAAAAACGTTGGTGCCGATACCAGGGGGGCTGAGGAAAGCGGTGCGAGGGGGTAGAAAGACGGTAAACAGCGGAAAATTACTGGGAGCGGGGTTGAACAATATAAATACTGGGGTTCGAGAAAGATTCGGGACAGTCTACGTTATACCATTATCCGTCGCGAAGCGCTGCTAGTCGGAAACTAGCGCCCCCTATTGAGTACCAAAGGGCTCCGCGCTGCCGCTCTGCGCCGCTAAATAATTAATTAAATTAAATTAAATAATTAAATAAGTGCTGCGTCGTCGAGTCTACGGTGAGATTAAATCAGTTATATTTGATTCAGAATAGTATAGCTAGGTGATTCAATCAGCATTAAATTAAATTAAAATTAAAATTAAGAAAATTCATAATTAAATAAATATTAAAAATGTAAAGAAATTATGTGAGTTCGTAAGATTTAATTAAAAATGATTGTTTAAAATTGCTTTTAAAAACTCATACAAACGGTTCACGTAAAATTATTCTAATATCTAGTTCTTTGACAAATTAATACGGGAGATAATATAATATTTTAATGTGATCTTAAGAGTCGCGATAAATAAAAGCATACTTTCTTTTAAATCAAAGAATAAATAAATCTGTGAGTTCACTAAACGAAACGATGATGAATTCATTAAAACTATTCAAAATTAGGCCTACCTTCTTTAATTTAATTAAAAAGAAGAGAATAAAGTTATACGAGAAATTAACGGTATTAAATTGAATTTAAAAATGCAAAGAGATTACGTGAGTTCGTAAGATTTTTAATTAAAAATGATTGTTTAAAATTGCTTTTAAAACCTTATATAAACGATTCGTGTAAAATTATTCTAATATCTCTTTCTGTACAAATTAATACGGGAAATAATATAATATCTTAAAGTAATTTTAAGGTGTCACGATAAATAAAAGCATACCTTCTTTTAAATCAAAACAATAAATATGTGAGTTCACTAAACAAAACGATGATGAATTCATTAAAACTATTCAAAAATGAATCTACCTTCTTTAATTTGATTAAAAATGAGAGAATAAAATAATATGAGAAATTAAGCGGTATTAAATCGAATTTAATTATACAAAATATATAAAGTAATAGTTCGGTTAATATATAATAAAATTTGATGTAAAATTAACCAAAATATGTATAAGCAACCATTAATAACTTATGTTCTGAAAAGACATGGTTGATGCAATAAATTTAGTAGAATAAAAGGCGTTAGCTTGTTTAGAATATTGTCAAATTGCATTAGATTGATTAAAAATAAACATAATAATTAATACATTAATAGAACTGTGACATGCAAATTTAATTCTGGTATTGTAGGCTTGATTGAATCAACAAAATTAGGAATTGTGATCTGCGTATAGATGATAGGAAACCTTGTGTCGGAAGGTGTGTTAGCGTAGGAGACTAGTTTCGTGAGTCTACTAGTTAGATGGTGTTAGAATCTCTACAATAGTAGGTAAGTCGGGCAAGAACGTCCGGCTTTTGGGTAAGTTTTTGAACAAAGTGACAGGGATCTTCGAGCTATATTTATTTCTTTTACTTTTATTGCATTTGTTGAAGATTTCTATGTGTGTTGCAGATTTATTACAAAATATGTTATTCGGAATTTGGTTGCGGTATATTAGAATCGGCTAATGTAAGTAGGCGGATAAGAAGATTATTCTAGACTCGTAAGTAGGGTTACGTATAATTTGATGCGTTACGATAAACTGAGATACATTTAGTTTTAGAAGGCTGGTAGGGCGGATAATTAATAAACGTGGTTAATGTAGGAAGCGGTTAATGCGATATTATGATTACATTAGGTTAAAGCGTTATTTTTAGAATAAGCGGATTTGAACGTTCGTTATACGATAATGAAAAAAGTGGCGAATACGTTAGTATTATTGCGTTAGATTAAGACGTTATATTTAGAATAAGCGGATTTGAGCGTTCGTTATACGTTAAGTTAGAAAACGGCCAAAGTGTTATTATTAAATACACTAAAGCGTTATTTTATAAGTTTAGAGTAAGCGGATTCGAGCGTTCGTTATACGATAGGTTAGGAAACGGCCAAAAGCGTTACTATTAAATACACTAAAGCGTTATTTTATAAGTTAGTGTAAGCGGTTAACGTCCATTATACGTTGAGTAATGCGTTATTTTAAAACGTTAAATTAGACATTATTTATAAGTAGTTATAAGTTACTTAGGTGCGTTAAATTAGGCTTTAGTAATTATAAACGGGTTAACGTTCATTATACATTGATTAATACGTTATTATTATTGCGTTAAATTAAGCATTAATTGTAGGTAGTTGTAAGCAAGTTAATGATCATTACACGTAAATTGGCTAATGCGTTAATTATGAGTAGTGTAAACGTTTTATACGCTCAATAGATATAATATATATATGAATCGGCCGACACGTTATCATTTGAACGTCGTAGTATATAGAATAGAAGGTAGGAACATTGAAAGATACTTATAGAACCACTTATAAATAATAACTAAATCGTTAAACAAAAATTATCATAAATAACTTGAAACTTGTCTTCCATTTACTGGTTTATTCGAAGTAAATATTAATCACATATTACAGTACTATTTTAATAGTTCATAGCTGTCTTAAAATTAAGTAAACCTAGCCTTCCCCGTAGAAGATGATTCAAAATGATATGATTCATATCAAACGCTAATGAAATATTTATGTAATTATTACATAGGTTCGATACCTATTTCACATAGAGTCTATACAAAACCCTAAATGCTTGGAATGCTAGCAAGATTTAAAATATTCTAACACTTGTGTGTTATTCATCCATGAGTTAGGTATTTGTTACATGCATTTATGTGCTCTAATTCATATAATATTCTTACATACTGGGTCCAATATCAGAAATGAATTGGAATACCCTAACACTTATATGTTATTATTAGTCCAGGAGTTATGGATGTATTCCTACTCTGGCTTATGAAATATTAGAACAAAATGAAATAAATATCCTAAAGGTTATTTCTATATTGTATACATATGTATTCATTAATTATACTGGATAATTATATACATATGTATGATTATGTATCACATGTATACTAGTCCTTTGAAATACTATTGAATTTAATATATCATGGGTTATTACATATATATTGGTACCCTTGCTTTATAAATATTTATGCACAAGTAAATATATGCTGCATGCATGCAAGTCCAATGATACTATTGACTTAATATAATGGATATTATTTATATAAATACATAAGCATGGATGCTCTACTTTGTATGTATTGGGTATGCTTACCACTTGCAATAACATACTACATGATTCATGGTATATTTTATGTATTTACAATATATGTATATTCTATTTGACACATTACACTCAACAAATAAACTAGATTCACTATGTGTGCTTCTGGCAAAGTATATGTGTTGAAGTTTCAAATGGTACTGATGCCAATCATAGACCAACGTTTGACGCTCACAAAATGTGTTTCATTATAGGGTTCCCTCAAAGTCCATGAGTTGGTTGTATTGTGCTTTAGGCATTTGACTAAAGAGTTGTTCGCACATCTCTTGGGCCGTCATCAAAGCCATTGACTTCGCAGTGAATTGTTTTGATTTCGGATCATTCCTGCATCATTAAACAATGATTTGGCTAGAAGTTTAACCAGTCGTAGGTATAACTGGGCCTCCTCATGTTATGGCTGAGCGTAGACTTTGTACCCTATAAGTCAGTTTAATGTGTTGTGAGACATGAGTACAATCTACCGACCAGATGGAACCATCAGCTTGTACTGGTGGTCTAGTTGTCCTCTTGTGTTGGTATCCTCTGAGTGCCCAATGTTGACCTAAAACGATTGAATAATCAACGATTGGTCCATATGAGCTGAACACATATATATAATACAGACTAAACAAAGTATGGTAAATATATTTCCTATAAGTCTGTCTGATATTTATATACATTATAACTACAGGTGGGCTTGGTAAAATTCCTCCCATTATACCTGTTCATATTACAAGTATGTTTCGATCCATTCATTGTTGATTGCGATCATATAACATTTACACATTACAAACTACAGGTGGGTTTGGTGAGAATCCTCCCATGTACCTGTCTATATTACAAATATACTTTGACCTATCCATTGTCGGCTGAGATCATACTACATTCACATGTAACTAAATTGCAGATGGTGGTATACCCGCCTTATATGTATCTGCTTGACATATATGCCTATATGTATATATATATATATATACTAGCTATATGAGGTGATGGTGAAACATTCCAACTTACCTGTCTGATCAATCCTTCTTGGGTTCGAGACCAACAAAGAGTTAACTATTACCAATGTATGAATTATAATCATACACAGCTGATTTAGGCTCGAAGTAACAGATCGTTCAGGTGGTCGTCTTTTGACTTCCAAATTATCAGGCTTCGAATACACACATGCGAGCTGATACACTGCTGAGTTGCATATAGGCTTCTTATAGTCACGTAAGTCACAATCTTGTGCACACATCCTTGATGTACGTTGACAAAGCCGCACTCCTGTGCAGAATCAATCGTGAGTCTCGCTCTCAGGTCTGCTTGCAGCCTCGAGAATATACTAAACAGCCTTCACACCGTCTTGACCTGTAACGTGAAATTACTAGAGCAATTATCAGCAATAATAAACACTTTAAAGTACAATTTTGGATGAAGGTCTCGCACCTTATCCCTGAATCCGTCCTAACACAATGATGATGCCTTGTTGTTGAGGTCAGCCTTAAGTTGGCCGGGCGGTGGCTTTTGGGAGCCTCTCATCATATATTTTTATATATTTTATATAAAAATATTAAGGGAGGAACAATACATCACCATTGTTCATCCAAGATATATTATTATTCTTTATTTTATATCAAGTATATAATAGCTGCCTATACATCTTTATTATCTATATACTAGTTTCTAATTATTTATATGTATGAGAAAAGGATTATTATTTTACACTTTTATGCGACCCGTAACAACATAATTCAATCTTCTGTAACTCACTAATTGACATATTGTTCATACGGTTATAACATTGTGGGATTTAGGGTATTGTTAAATGAATATATGAGTTCATCTATATTATAAATTCCTTACTTTATCGTTGATTAGGTTATACGAATGTTATACTTTATATCTCTCCCTAGTGTAGGATATAGTAATACAACTTTATATTAAACTATTATTTAGCACAATTATATCTTATATCAAATACTGCAGAGTAGGTACAAATTTAACATGTAATAGACTTTTCCAGTATCTCATATCACATATAGGAAACTTGATGTTATAATTATAGATGTTATATTAATAACTTTTCTGACTGTTAAATGAAGTTGATTATAGTAAAATTCTAGGCAAATAAATCTAGTTAAATTCAAGATATTAATGGTTTCATTTCAAGACATTTCAATTGACTAAGCAGTCCTGTTCGATAGACCTCCATAAAAGAACTAATGGCCACTACAATACACAACCAAAGGTTCTACCATGACGATTCACGCCAAATGATATAAAGTTAATTACATCTATGAGAAAGTATATGTAGCATGTATGGTTCTAGATACAGTCCCATATAATATTCTTAAATGACTACAACACACATTCATATGTGTCATTCATATGTGTGTTTTATTACACATGTGAGGGGTATAATTTAAATATAAAGTTTATAAGGGGGGAAGAGTCACAGTGGCCAGTAAATAAAGGCGAGGTGGCCAGTGAAATAGAGGCGAGGTGGCCAGTGAAATAGAGGCGAGGTGGCCAGTGAAATAGAGGCGAGGGGGCCAGTGAAATAGAGGCGAGGTGGCCAGTGAAATAGGTGCGAGGTGGCCATTACAAAGTGAAATCAGTGGAATAAAAGACGGGGTAGCGATTGAAAATTGGTATCGATAGAATGAGACGCTGTATACTATTTGGATATTTTTGTGTTTGATTTGTGTTTTGATGTTTGACCCAAAATGCGTAGCTCGATGGGCGACGAGGTGGCAGTTTCGATACTGCTGACTTGATTTGATGTATAGTCTGGAGTCTGCTAGGACTCGGATCTCAGAAAAAACTCCAGAATGAAGTTGTTGCGCAGAAGATAAAATGTACACGATGTCCTTGGTCAGGAGTGTCCGAACTATAATATCTCTTTCTTTTTGCAGATAATCCATAATGGGCGGCCTATTACACGAGGGCGTGTAATACGTCAGGAAGGCCGTGTCGGAGGGAAGTTATAGTTGGATGGATTATTATTTGGATGTATAACGCACAATATCATTTGTTTACATTTTAATTACTTCTAAAATTCTTAATGTAATTTAATTAGATCTGTTAAATGTTTCTATAACTTAAAGATCGTTCTAACCTAATAAAAGTTATGAATATTCTAATTTAATAAACGACCAATGAGAGTAGAGCATGTCTTGGGCGGGGTCAGCGCCCTCTATACTTTGAGTAATATCTACTTGGGTAGACTGAGGAGTTTTTGTGGCACATTTGGTTGGTGGCAACAGGTCGAGTTGGACCATGGAGTATTTTAAAGAAAGTATTGAAGCTGGAAGTATGAGCGGGTGCCCTGAACCCGCTGCTCGGTCTAAACTATGTCATAATGTGTTTCAAATCTAAATTAAAAGTGTATAAATCGTGGCTATTGTGTTTTATGCTCGAATTTTATCCTGATGACGCCCACTAAACCTGCAATAACTAAAAGACATGTCGTGAGAACGAGGCCGTTCTGCGACATATTATATATATATATATATATATATATATATATATAAATATACTACAATAAATATTTGTATTGTCTGTAAAGCAAATCACAAAATTAATCTGCCAAGTGTGTGGATGAGATAACTGAGAAAATTAAAACTGGTAACAAAACAAAGCAATAACAAAACGCATCCAAAAGTATGCAATATTGAAATTGACAGTTATACATAAATTCATAGAAAGAAAAAATAATAAAACATAAACAAAACAACATCTTAGAAAAATGAAATGAAAGTTACAGATGTTCATAATTTACAAACCAAGAGAAAAAAAAGAAGAGAAAGAAAAAGAAAACATCAGCGACTTATAAAATTAACAAACATCAAAAGTCAAAGGATAAAATGAACGGAATGCATCTGAAGAAAAAATATTATCTCTTGGCTCCCGTCGCAGGCCGACGTGTGGGACTTAGGAGGAGGCACTGGTGCATGCTCTTTTGCCACTGGTTGAATGGTTTCCTCTTCCATGTTAGACGAAACAGAGAAGCCTTCTAAATCTGTTTGGTTGTCAATGCGATGACGAGTACCGTCGCGAGCCAGCGCATATATTGTGCCATCTCGCGTCCAACATCTTTTTACGCCCAAACGCTGCCTAGCTTGACTGAAGAGAAGGTGCCGCCTTTTTGTTAAAAACTCCGACACAGTTATCCCAGCTCCTTTAAGATGCGTTTTAGCAAACCAAATCTTATTACGGACAGATGTATCACAGAGTTTAAACAAAATAGGCCTGGGAAGCTCGGCCGAAACTGGTGGGGCTTATCCATTCTATGAGAACGACGAATGTCAGTTTTTTTGAAGCCAACCAGCTTGAGCTTTTCAACAATTATGTCAGCAACAACAGTTGTGGTGTCCTCCTGCTTATGCTCGGGAACTCCATGAAGTAAAAGTATCTTTCTTCTCGACCTCATTTCTATTTGGGCAACTGATTGCTGAATTAGATAAATCTGCCCCTGAAGGGCTCGGAGAGATTGTAATATAAATGTCTTGAAATTGTAGAAATCAGTAGACAATGCAGATGTAGTAGTGTTTGAGGTGGTACCCTTATGAAGCTCATTCTCAATAACATCCATACGCTGAGCAAATGTTGCTGAAAGCTCATTCATAGCCTCTTGTATGGCATCCATGAAGAAAGTATAAGTACTTACAAAAGTGGCGAAATTTACTTGTGTAATGTAGTGGAAATATAGAATATTAGAGTTTACCCCGCGGCTGTGCCGCGGGTTAACTTCTAGGTCGTGTCTCTTGTTTATAGAGCAAGTGCTACAGGTTATATTATATTACATTTTTATGTATTTGCCCACGGAAGATTCACTTCATTTTATATCGCTAATTATACCATCCCCCGTCTATCTGTCAACAAAATAAATTACAAAACTTGACCAAAAAGGCCAAAATGGTCTAAATGACCAAAAGACCACAGTGACCGACATGGCCAAAATGACGGAATAGGCAAAAACGACCAAAAAGGCCAAAATAATCAAAATGGCCAAAATGACCAAATAGGCCAAAATGACCAAAAAGGCCAAAATGACCAAAAAGGCCAAAATGACCAAAAAGGCCAAAATTACCAAATAGGCCAAAATTACCAATAAGGCCAAAATGGAAATTATCCCTTGTCCATGCTCAGTATTTAAATTACATACGTAACGAATTTCAGCCAAATCGGCCCATTAGTTTTTCCGTAAAAGCATAACAAACAGAAAGACAAATATGTTTTTATCCCGGAAACTATCCCACTTTTCGGGATAAAAAGTATCCTATGTTCATTCTCGGTATCGAAAACATATATATACTGAGTTTCAGCCAAATCGGTCCAGTAGTTTTTACGTGAAAACGGAACAGACAGACAGAGTTACTTTCGCATTTATAATATTAATAGGGATAACACTTGACAGATATTGCAGTTACAAACTTTAAGTAACCATGTAGCTGATGTTCACTAAAAACTCCTTTAATTCATTTTAAACTTAAAATAATTGCACAGCTCTTTTACAAACGTGTTACTTTATAGCTTGATCTGGCTTAAAGGCCTAGTTGCCAAGCCATAAATATGTATAAAAAAAATTATAGCTTGATCTACCTATTTTCAATTCAGCCACCCAGTACGCAACCGTAGAATACCGTAGCATCATCCTCTAATGTCTCCTGAATCCGAAAAATGCCTTCGTAGACTTTTATCCATAATTTTGCGTGTATAGTAATTTGTTGCACAAAAAAATTATTACGTGCGAACGAAATGACACAAAACAAGTAAGAGTTGGCATAATTATTGTGTGATTGACACTCTTTAATTTGAATATCGAACTTCCCAAAAAGGTTTTATGTATTTTCACTTCTAAGAACTTTTTTAATCACCTACGTATCCAGTAGTGGATATCGATTGGTCGAAGAAGATGAAATGGACCCTTTTGTCCGGGAAAATTCAATAAATCCATTGGAGCATAAGACCGATGTATACACAGAGCTGGGAAATAAAATCCCATTATTTGATTTTGATGCTTTATAATAATTGGTTGTGAAAAAAGTTAAATTAATTAATGTAAACACAAAGTCGTTTTTTTCAAATTACAAAAGTTATATTATTATTATCACGTCGAATAGCTGAACAGGAAAGGATTAAAATACCACTAGACATATCAACTTGAATGTTCTGTTTTATCTATACATATAATAAAATTGTAGAGGTCAAATTATGTACAATGAAAAAAAATGGTAAAAACCGAGTCAGGGTGGGATGTAAGAAGTAAAATAAAACTAATTTAGATGTTTTTCAAATTTTTTGTTTCTCTGTTTTTCTGTCTGTTTGTATCGGCTAATGTCCGAAACGACTGGACCGATTTACTAGAAATTTTGTATGGTGGTAGCTTATATTCCTGGTCAACATATAGGATACTTTTGATCCCGAAAAATTAAAGAGTTCCCGTGGGATAGTTAAAAAAGCTTTATTTCCTTACACAGCTTATAACAGACTGAAAGTAATTTCTCTGCAACGTAACATAATTGAAGTGGATATTTTGACAGGGTATGGTGTCGCTGAGAAAGTTTTATCTATATAAAATATAAAGATGATAAGTTTGTTTCTTTGTTTGTTTGCTTGAACGCGCCAATCTCAGGAAGTACTGGTATGACTTGAAAAAAATTTAATGTCAGATAGCCCATTTATCGAGGAAGGCTATATACCATCACGCTAAGAGCAATTGGAGCGGAGCACCAATGAAGAATGTTTCAAAATCGCGGGGTTTCTTTAATTTACTTTTTTTTACTATTCCACGCGAACGAAGTCGCGGGCAGAAGCTAGTCTATCTATAATATTATAACGTTCTAAACTTCTGGGAATTGTTTAAAATAAACAGATTGAAAAAAATATGGAATACCAAAGCGATTTTTTCACCGATCGATAATCGATCGATAGAAAATTTTATGTAATAATATTTGTGATATTTTGTACCTCGGGATTCCCGTAGGAATTTTTCCGGGAGTGGTAACGTTGATAACGTTGTTCAGGTGCATAAAAAATGGCTTTTTCCGATACAGTTTTCACAACAATTTCAAGTCAAGTGTGGGCTAAATCGCGGACATCGCCTAGTAGTAGTATATAAATTAATTAGACATGTAATTTTAAAATGGTTTTTCTAATTATAACATAAATAAATATATAAGTGGGCGAGTGCGAACCGGACTCGCATTTCATTTCATCATAAAATTTAAAACCCATATTGACCATCTTATCTGATTAACTTTTCAACTATTTGGTACTGCTGCATGAGCGAATGACTTTATATATCAAGAGCTTGGTTCAGCCATCTATACGTTATGGTATTGTGACGCGCAATGATGGAAAGATTTAGTTGATTTAAGGAGTTTCAGGAAAATGTAGAAAATTCTAGAATAGAAGGTTCAGGAAGGAAATGACACAGACAAGATAGAGATTGATGTTTAGAAAGGAATAGACAGTAAATAAAAGATAATGAAAAGAAGATCGAAATTATGAGTCCAGAAGATTCTTCCGGGTATATAAGCAGCGTAAGGAGCGCCTACTAGGTAGTTCAGTTGATGACAGAGTGATCGACAAGTACAATAGATAGTTAAATAGAAGATAGTGACGAGATTAGTCGACAGTTTAGTGAGCAGTTCAGTGAAGTAGTAGTTTAGTGTAGTTCAAGTGGAGATCCAGAAGCGATCTACGCGCGGTAAATTCGGAGGTGAGCACCGCAGTAGCAGAAGGTGGTCTACGCAATATCGGCGACGGTATTGTGAATAAACATCTCACCGTCGGACAGTGTGTCTTTAGTTATGCGTGAAGGGGCAACCATGCAGGCAAGAATCACGAACGGCTTTGTAAGAGAATAAAAGCGTTTAGTTGGAAAAAAACTAACTAACTAAGCGTACCTCCGCTCGCATGTAACAGTATTAAAGGCTGAATTTAGAAAATAGTTTCAACCAAAATTTGTTTAATCAAAATCACTTGAATACTTTTATGATATTGCTGATTAAATACTTTTTTATGATTCCGCAGCGAAAGAACAAAAAATAAACACTGACGTTCCTCGCCGTCTCGGAATCCTCTAGGACATAGAGTATATTGATGCTCTAGGATATCCTTTCAAATTTGGTTGGAACTCTTGTATATCTAAAATATTGTAGATACACGCGACTTCAGTGGATGTCTGTATCTTTAAATGTGTGCTAAATTTTACGTCACGGGTTAGTACGACGATATATGCTAGAATAATCAACTCAAATCCGTGAGTGTACCAACTGGTTAACAGTCGAGTATTGTGCGAGCGTTCAACATACGATAGTCGCGTCATGAACGTCAACCCTGAATTTTTTAAGGAGTGAGATGAAATAGTGACATCCAAGGCTTTAAATTCTGAGTAAATATTTGTATTTACAATGTGATTTTGTACAGAGCAAGAGAAGAATGAAAATGTCAGTAGTAGGTATGTATAAATGTATAGAAAAATAAAAGTATAAAAAGTTATCTTAGAGACTAGAAGTTTCCGAGCGTAATGAGCGAGACATAAAAAAATACCTAAACATGTTGCATGGAAGTTTCTTGCCGCATATGACCTTTGAGATATGTTCTCCAGTTGAATTTAGTTTGAATAAAATCTTTTGAATTAGAATGATATACGAATAGATAGATGAACAAACACGACGATTCCATAAGAATCTGATTTTCGCTTAAATATCTACGGAATCCTAAAAATACTTTAAAAAAGTATTCGTACTTGTCTTTGTTTTCCTACTTTAACTTTATTTAATAATTCAAATTGCTTGTAAATTATTTTAATAGAATATAAGGTGTGTAATTGAATATGCCTGTGCGACTTTGTTCCTAATTGTGCGAGCAGTATATTAGCGCTTGCATCACTACTTCCTACAACAGTTGCCATTTAGCTGTTCAAGGAAACAAAGAGTAGTCGAGTTATTAATTTAATTAATATTTATTTTTATTTCTCAAAATGGAAGCTGTGTTTAAGATAATAGTTTATACTTTATTCCTTGCTAATTTCGCAAGTTCGGGTGGTAAGTTATTTTTTGATTTTTTAATTATGCTAAATCTTTCCTTTAAGTTCCGATTCGAATGAGTTTGATATTTTTATAATTTTATGTAAGATAGTAATAAAATGTCATATTTATTACCAACTTCTTGAAGATGATTTAAATTTTGAATAAATGCTTTAGAACATTATAAAGAAAACATAAACCTTAAATGATAGTGAAGTTAACAGTAAAACAATTATTTTATATTTTAAATATAGCCTGACAGTTTTACACAATTTTATTAAAATTTCAAATATTAATGACATTAAAGTAATAATTTATGTCCATCTTCATAAGCTTAGAATTAAATTTCTGTTGCGTATATTGTTACAATTACCACGCACAGGTGAAGGAATCGTGATGAAACCTTCACATCGAGATAATTGGCCTTAGACAAGAGTGGTGAATATATTCGCCGTGACTCGCCCGACCCGTGTGTTAGTTTTTGGGCTCATATTGTTGGAAACTACTTTCATTTATAAATGTAATATACGCGTCGTATTCTATTAACAAGATTGATTATTAACTAGCTTCGTCTGCGTGGTGTGATTTTTTAACTATCCCACGGGAAATCTTTAATTTTTCGGGATCAAAGGTATTCTATATGTTGACCAGGGATATAAGCTATCACCATACAAAATTTCATGTAAATCGATCCAGTCGTTTCGGAGATTAGCCGATACAAATAGATAGAGGAATAAAATATTTGAAAAATATCTAAATTAGTTCTATTTCACTTCTTACTCCCCCTTACTCGGTTTTTAGCATTTTTTTTATGTATAGATTACTATATATAAAAACTAAACTATACTATAATCTAAGTATGTACGTAAGTACTTAGACATAAAATGTTGACTTTTACAACATAAAAACTTAGAACAATTAAATGTGACATCGATACTAGAATGTTATCTAAGTACCAAGCCGCCTAATACTAACAAAGGAACTAAACATCCATCCATCAATAGAAACCTTCCACTAACGACCAATTTAGGTCTCCTAAGATTTCACCGGGTTATCCTGTTTCCACAGTTTAATAGTTTGGCAGTTGTTCATATTTGCCATAGTGCTGTAGTAACGAACGTATATGTTACTCGAACTCTAAAGACTCAACTCAAAGTCGAACAACAACTCTAAGTCTTGTTACATTAACTAAGTTACATTACAGTAATTCGAAGATTTCTAGTCTAAATACAAGCTTTTATTAGGGTATTGAATTCATTATTTAGAACATTAATTATATTTTAAAGTATCGAATACATTTCTTTTGAATCTAAATTGCCATTCAGGCGAGCAAAAAAATATTATTTAAACTTAAGTTTTATATATTGGTTAACAGATGTCAATAAAAAAATTAAATAACTAATTATACCCAATCAATATCAATAAGATAAGTATTTATTTGTTAAAGCAAAATTATATGGAATTATAAGAATGAAAAATGAAAATTAACCATCTGTACTTGGTCTATTTTTCTTGGGTTACTCGGGTTGGAAACAAGAGCATGCCCTCGTTTTCGGTTTCATAACAGTAAGTTTTTTCCGTGAGTGGGGCGTTAACCCTCTGCACAAAATGTTGGAGGACCACACCCATCCTTGGTCAGCGAGTCCATCAGACTTAGGCGGAAGCGTGGCTAGGCTGTACTATCGACCATTCCCCCATCCGCCGCCCGAGGGACGCTCCTCTACGCCGTGAGGGCCAGCGGGAGGCTATCATTTCATTACTTTAAAAAATCAATATTGGAATTTAGTTTTAAAACGGTTCAACGGATTGGTTATATCAAAATTTTAGGCGTTAATAACTTAAATTTTCACGTATCTTCCACTTTGGTATTTTTCAGGGTTCAATATATATATTTTTGTCATTAAAAATACTTGTAACTATTACTGCCTAGGTGGCGTGTATATAAGCTATTATCGTCAACTAGAGGGTATCATGTCCAAGTGTAGTAGAAATTTCTTAGTGATTGAGAGCTTAGTGTATAATTGAAATGTTTTGGCGCTTTTGTCTAAGTCTCATGCGAACAAAATTGCAGTTACAGTAGTATACAATAAGTGTGTAAGAACGATATCGATAAAAGTAAGAAACTCGAGACTCTTTGCCAACACTACTTCATCCTAATTTCTAACAATTAATAGATCCCCCGTCTTGAAATTGAATTGGGACCGTTAAGCTATTATTGTTGAACGCCATGAAAGGTACTCACTAACTCTTAAGCCCGTAAAACGTTTGAGGCTGTAGCAGTCTTTAAGGTTTCATAGCCATTTTCTCGAAAATGATTTTGATATTAAATTACCATGTATTGTTTTCGGTCAATCTATTAGATGGTTATCGATTAGGTATATATATATATATATATATATATATATATATATATATATATATATATATATATATATATATATATATATATATATGTGTGTGTGTATGTGTGTGTGTGTGTGTGTATACACCTAGGAGGATATTTTTTTCCAATGTAGTTAGTGTGTAAACATCAATCAATATTTACCGTATTGATGATACCGTGATGCGATATTGTTATTACCAAACAGTAATATAAATATCGCATCACAAATAACGTACGTACCATGATCAAATCGCAGATGTCTTAAAGAATGGCCAGGTAAAAAACAAGCACCTATAAAAAACGTGTATGTACGAAGAGACTAAAGTATGTAGATGAAGCAAAAGATGTATGTCAAGATCGTAGCACGTGGAAATACATCGTGTGTACCTACCCCTATAGGAAACAAGTGTGATAGTATATATGTGTGTTTGTATGTAAATAACGCATTAATCCCATCGCGACATCTGCGTGAACGCGTAAGACCATACGGGTAAAAAAGTAAAACGTCTTTTTTTGAATTGAAGGAGCCTATCTCTCACAGCATAGGCCGGAAGTCGAGTCAGACCTAGCGATTGAATTGCTCTAAACCACGTCCACTCGAGGTTTACCCCAGTTTGGACAGAGTTTAACAAGTCAGGGCAACGCAACGACGATCGACGACATTGACACACATCATCATCGTCGTCGGAGCGTTAAATCCTGGTTGCAATCGGAGCGTCCTTTCCGACGCCTAGCGTCCGTTTTCCTACTTTTTCTACTTCACTTCATGAGGCTTTCGGCATTCCCCGTTTCGAGAGCAATCGTCCGCGTGTCATCCTTCATTACGTCAAGCTAGCATTTCTTAATCCTGCCCTTCAATCGAGACCTGGCAGAGGCGGCATGGCGACATTTATTCCCCACATAATTAGCCGGTCTCCGTAAAAGGTAGCCGTACCAGCGTAAGGGAGTAAGATCTCTTGTAGTTTGTCTGCTATATCACGGACATGAAACGTGAATGCAGCGTAATATGATGTTATTACATTAGACATAATGATAGTGTTATTACGACAATTACAGTAATCTATAATATTATAAAATTATAAACATGCCGTGTCCGTACATAGAAGATATTTAAAAAAACGAAGTTCCTTTCGATTATTTACAAAAAACCTGTATACGCTCAACAAAAATAATCGTCGCGACACCACACTGTTCAATGCGAAGTGTAATAGTAAATGAGTAAGTTTGAATCTATTTACTTCAATATAAGAAACAATTTAAAAATCGAATCACATCCTGCAATTCGACTCTTGAAACAAATTTAACTTTAAACCAGATTCGCGATATTGCTCCTTATTTTAATGACATTAAGACTCTATATGTCCGCAAATGCTATCTGTACGTCAGCAACCCATGACATTTAAAAATAATGTACTCCAAATTAAACTCTGCGTGGGCATAAAGCTGCATTTTATCTTAGCAAGTTCAAAAAGTGTCGTGACAACTTTTTCGTAAGAATTTTTTCCGTCTAGCCCCCATTCGTACCGCGCGATAAGGAACTACGTTCCAAAAACAACTGGAATATACTACATAAACGACGGAAAATACGATGAGGATTTTTTAGATTTCTTGTCTGTTCTGTTTGTGTGGGATTCACGTAAATAATACTAGGTTGATTTCGATGCAGTTTTTGTTGATCGACAGCTAATTCTTAGACTTAAACCGCGCTACTTTTTATCCTGGGAATCTCTCAAGTATTTTTCAGGGTATAATTTAAAATGGCCACATTAAAAAAATCGTATTCTAATAATTTTTTTGAGTGGTCGATGGAAAATTTAATGTAATAAAATGTTTGATACCTTTTATCCCGAGAAGCCCGCGGGAATTTTTCCGGTACCGGTTTGAAGTGTTCGGGGTGCATAAAAATTGACTTTTTCCGATAGAGTTTTCATTAAAGCGATAGCTCACATTATTATTTGAATGCTGTGATACTTTGTGTTCCGGAAATCACACTTGAATTTCAAGTCAAGCGTGGATGGAGTCGCGGGCATTATTATCCTAGTAAGATAATATAAAATATTACATGTTACTTTTTTATCTTTGCTTGTGGTTAAGGTAAACTAGGTAAGTTGTTAACAAGTAAATGTAGGTACTTGATATGTGTCTATTGCCGTTCAAGAACATCTGTAACATCAAATTAAATGTTGAGTGGCTCACTTTACTGAAGCTTAAAATAATTGTTTTTATGTACTTTTTGAAGAGCCTGGTATTTACTCGTACAATGCAGACTCTAAAAGTTACTCACACACGCGGATTTATAAGAGTTTATTTAGAACTTTTGTATGAGATTAAAATCTATAAGGTTACGATATTCCGTAGGTTTATTTTTTTATTTTTTATTGCAGGAGTTCAGCAGACATTCAGACGGCCTACTTGATGGTAAGCGGTGCCCATCGCCTATGGACATTTGCTACACGAAAGGTGCTACAAATGCGCTGCTGCTCTCTAAGGGAGACTGGAACCTGGTCACTATTGCCGGAACACAACTCAAGGTTGTTGACGGCATACTCTAGACAAGGGGTGGTAGCCATCCAGTCGGGCAAATACCCTACCACCTGGCTGTGAGTTGTTTTGTCGCCTCTTACGACAGCCCGCCCGGCCGCAGGAAATTGTATTCTTTCTGCGTTCCTGCCAAGGATAAAAGTATTTAGTTAATTTGACTGTCCGCTCCATTGTTGCCTACTCGACTTGTCGCGGACATACATGTTTCCAATTGGTTATAAAATAGTGTTACTGTTTGACATTCAGACAAGGCACTATTAACAATACTTAAACAATAATATACCTAAAATATTAATTCTCATTATTCAAAATTCTCCACATTTTTGGTGTACGGAAGACATATTTATAATCGAACGACTAGAAAATTACAAAGCATAAACATAAAAGATGTTGACTCACATTCAAACTAGTATGCGTGACCTTTGATATCTAAGAATATCTTTAGAACCAGTTACACTTCTATTACCAAGAAATCAAATGTAAAAATATTAAATTGGATCATTTCTTGATAAACATATAAAGGTCACATCTGTTTGTTCTTTATAGATATCACTGCATAGTTAATTACATTTATTAAATTTTAAAATTCAACAAGGTATTTGTGAACTTCGAAATTTGACATTAAGTAAAGTTCTGATGAAGAATATTTTTCAAAAGTTTTATTAAAAAATAAGTCTATTGTTAAGTACTCGTATTATAATTTGCGTATAAATCATCACGATTACCATCTTAATTAATTTCTGGGGCTGTTTGGAAGATATCGCTTTTTAGCGATAAGACCGCCCTTTGTGCGTAATTAGATGTAGTTTTAGTCTAAGGCTGGTGTACACCGAAATTTAACCGACGGTTAACCAAAAATAATCACTGTTTTTCCATACATTTTGGCGATTATTTTATTTTAACCACCGGTTAATAGTCGGTGCACACCAGCCTAAGTTAATTTCAAACTCACGATTAAACTGAAATTTGATCCACTAATTTATCTTGTAAGAAAAAAGCATGGTATAAGTACCGTTAGATTTATCTTGAAAAATCGTATGGATAAATTTAATTACTTTTATTTTATAATAGAATATTCCCGCGAATTCGTCTACGCTTGACTTGAAAATCACGTGGGTTCCCGGGACACAAAATACCGCAGAATTTGAAAAAGAATGTAAGCTATCGTTTCAGGGAAAGCTGTGTCGGAATCAGCAAATTTTTACGCATTCGAACAACAACAAACCGCTCCCGGGAACTTTCCCGGCGATCTCCCGAGATAAAAAATCTCACACATTTAATACATTAAATTTGCTATCGATCAGTAAAAAATCACATTGAAATTCGAGTTTTTAATGTAGCCATTTTAAATTATTCCCAGAAAAAATCCAGGATAAAAAGTAACGCAGAGTTTAAATCTAAGAATTAGCTGTTGATAAGTGAAAAACGCATCGAAATAGACCCAGTAGTTTTTAATTGAACAAAGAGACAAGAAAGCTAAAAAAAAATTGCATCGTGTTCTCCAACGTTTATATAATCTATTCTAGTTCTTTTCTTTTAAATAGCTTTAATGTACAGGATCGGCATGTTTAGAATATTATAGATGTAAATATATTATATATTATAGCCAGGTGGTAGGGCTGGATGGCTACCACCCGTGGTCTAGAGTATACCGCCATAAAAATTTTGACTTGTGTTCCGGCATCAGTGGCCAGTTCCAGTTTATCCTTCAAGGCCGGTAGTACATAGGCAGCACCTCTGGTATTGCTAATATCCATAGGCGACGTTAACCACTTTCAATCACAGTTGGTCTGTCAGTTTATCTGCTGTGCTTTAGCAATAAAAGAAATAGACAATGAGTTTTACTGTAATTTAACTGATGAGATATTGGATCCCAAAGTTATAAAAGTTATACCCCTCTTTAATTTTTGAATATAAATTATGTATTTACTGATCATGATGTTATCTAGTTTATAGAGACGTAAGTCGGATCCGTTTAACGAAATTTTTTGTCTCCTCATTTAAAGATTTTTGACAATGTATATCATTTCCAGTGTTGCCAGTAGACAAATGCAAACTTGAAGACTCGGAATGTGTGCTAAACGCTTTTCAAAAAGCTTTACCCACCTTCGTAGCTGGTATCCCAGAATTGGGGACAGAAGTACTTGATATAATGCCAATGGATGACTTGAGTTTTGATTTATCTGGATTGCAGTTTTCTTTGAAGAACGGTCAGTTGGAAGGTTTGAAAACTGTTAAATTTGATCTGGCTGCGTAAGTATTTATTTTTTATCATCGGATGTTAAAGAAAGACAAAGCGTCTGTAGTAAGTACACAGAGCTTATTTTCTTTTAATTTAATAAATAGTGGTAAAATAAAATTTCTAGCGCATGTTCAGTTAGCCATGGATGAAGAATACTATTTTCAATGGTTAAGCACTCAATAATTCTTTGGGTAGTATACAACTAAAAAGTGTATCATACTTAATTTCCCACGAATTCTCAGAAATAGAATCCTTGTAATAATAACAATCGACAGAAAGGAAGGAAGGTATAGTCTAGGCGCTTCAAAATGTTGCAGTAAAATCATGTAATAATTAAAAATTAGCGATGTTTGTTTAACATGCAAGTAAGGGTTAAAAACTTTGAATGATTTTATAATATTTTATATAGATCGATAAAATGTTGTAAACTCATGACGATCTCCTAGAATGTTTTTTTATTGAACTTAATAGGAATATTACTTTACAAGGGTATAAAAATTGTTCTTTCCCTTCCCTCCTTTAACTTTTGATACTTCTTCTTCTGAACTAAAGTACGAAAAATTGAAGTTTTGTAACTAAAGAAGAAAAAGAACCTCAAAAATACTTTAAATGAAAATTGGATTGATTAAGAGATTCTTAGTTATTTTTAAAATACGAAGTAATATCACATGCTTTTTCTTGTCCTCTAGCTTACACGGACTGCCAAAGATTTATCTGTAACTAGGATATTTCCGCGACTTCGTCCACACTTAGCTTGAAATTCCCGCAGGATTTCCGGGACATTTTTTTTTTGCTGGAGTACAGCAGACAGGCTGACGGCCCAACTGTGATGGAAAGTGGTTACCGTCGCCTATTAACATTTGAAACACTCAAGGTGCTACCAATGTATTGCCGGACTCATAGATGGGGCTGGAACCTGGCCACTAATGCCGGAACACAGCTCAAGGTTGTTATGGCGGCATACTCCTGACCAGGGGTGGTAGCCATCCAGACGGGTTTTAGTGGAAATTGTGTCGGTGTACTGATTTTTATGCACATGGACAACTACAAACCACTCCCGGGAAAATTCTCGCGGTATTCCCATGATAAAAAAAGATCATACATTTTATTACGTAAAATTTGCTATCGATCTGTGAAAAATCACATTGGAATTCGATTTTTTAAATCTCGCTATTTTAAATAATTCTGAGAAAAATTCCCGCGGGATTCCCAGGAAAAAAAGTGATGCGGATTTTAACTCTTAAGAATTTGCGGTCGATCATCGAAAACCGCATCGGAATCGGCCCTGTAGTTTTGACGTGAATCCCGAACAAACAGACAAGAAATCTAAAAACAATTGCATCGTGTTCTCCATCGTTTATATAGCGTACTCCAGTTGTTGTGTTTTAAATAGCTCCAATGTACAGACAAGGCATGATCAGAATTTTATAATATTACTAGCTATCCCGACAGACGTCGTCCTGCCCGGTAAAAAATAGAGGTTGATCGTAGAGGGTTGAAAATATAGGGTTGTATGTATTTTTTAATGCTGTATCATAAAAAAATTAAATTATCTAAAAATTAAAAAAAAAATAGGGGTGGAGTACCCTTAACATTTAGGGGGATTAAAAATAGATGTTGTCCGATTCTCAGACCTACCCAATATGCACACAAAATTTTATGAGAATCGGTCAAGCCGTTTCGGAGGAGTATGGTAACTAACATTGTGACACGAGAATTTTATATATAAGATAGATAGTTTTAAAGCTAGCGCAGATACATAGCTTTTTATTGTACAAACGTATATAAGTCTAACATTATCAAATCAATCTTGCTAGGTAGTAGGATATTTGCCTGACTGGATGGCTACCACCTCCGATCTAGAGGATGTAGCCATGACATCCTTGAGTTGTGTCTTGGCATTAGTCGTGGCCAGTTTTCCTTAAGGAATCAGCCGCACATTGGTAGCCTTTGGTGCTACAAATGTTCATAGTCGATGGTATCGGCTTCCCATCAGGTGAGCCGTCTGCCTGTCAGCGGTTTTCATACTTTTTCATTTTTTTATAATTTTTTATTATCATTTTTAAATTAACACCACTGTTTTTTCTGATGCATCAGGTACACCTGTTACTGGAAATTTGGAAGCTGTTTAGTAATTTTTGCGTGAAAGAGTAATACTTACAAACATTTTGAAAATATTTATAGGATTTTATTGTTTCAGATTTAACACGGCTGAAAAAAAGATGACCATGAAATTTCACTTTGACGGTGAATGTAGAGGGGACTACACAGCAGGTGGCAGTATCTTCGGACTGCCCATTAAAGGGAATGGCAAATTCGGACTTTTATTTAGTATGTTATTGTTTAATTAATAAACTAACACGCTTATTTTCGACACAATTGTAGCGAAGTATTTTTAAGTTTATTTTATTTAAGTCTATTTTTACAAAAACAGAACCCTAATAAAATAATGGGGTATTACAGAATTAATTCCCTTTTTATTGTTCAGTAGCCAAAAGACGAAAACAGTAGAGGTTTATCACCTTTACAAAACATTTTTAATGTGGGTACGCTGAAAAGCATTTAAATGATATTTTAACAATTGTCAACTAGTTGTTATTGAACGTGTACTGGAGACATTGCAGATAAATAATAAAATAGGCACCTACCTTCTTGAATAGTATACCTAATATTAGACCTCCAATGCCGCTACCGGTATACATTAATTCGCTAGTTCAATCAATATACGTCTAAGGCAGTCGTTCCCAAACTTACTTTGTATACTGTCCACTTTGAGAATTAAAAATATTTGCTTGCGCCCCCCTTTTTTCACCTATTTAAGAACCACTATAACGTCAAATTAAATTAATTGATTATTGTGAGCTATATTAGCGGAGATTAAACATTCATTCTAGACTTTTACTATAGCCCGCAAGAGTTAAGTTGAGACCTAAGCGCAGTAGGTAGTACACAAAACTCTTACGGGCTACACCTACCAATGAGAATGATTATTGAAACGAAAACTTTATAGTATTCAAACAGAGTATCTTTTTGCAAAATAAAATGATAAAAATCGATTCTTATATAAAAACTAATGTGAAGCATGAATCTGATGCTGTTTAATAAGTTTGTTGATATCAGGTTCCAATTTACTCAAGAACAGCCGCAAGTCGTTACGTTTGCTAACATATAAACGATTTCTCTTTTTAGTAAGCAGCGTTGCCGCAGCACTAAATCCACGTTCACATTTATTTTCTGGATCTCTTACCTTTAGGCCCTTTAGGCCTGCAGCGCCCACAAGGGGGCGTTATCGCCCACTTTGGGAAAGGATGGTCTAACGTAATCAATATCTTGAAAATTAAGAAGAAACTTATATCACAATAATTTTAATTTTTGACTGTTCCGGGCTAAAATATGTTTAAAATAATAAAACGAGAGAGAACAATTACATGAATTAAGTCAGTGTCATATTTTTTTTTACTGGGGAATTGTCAGTGCTTATTTTTGTCAGTAATCTTTTTTATTAATTTGCAAACGTGACTATGAATTAATTTGGATATTTATGTTTACTTATTACTTGAAATGGACTGTTTGAAATTCGGTATATAGTACTTACATAGCTAGTTCCGACAAGATGATTAGCATAGGATATTTTTATAGAGAAACTCCGCTTTCGGATTTGTCGGAGCAGCTGCGATACGGGATTGGTAAGTACGTATACGCGGTACCAAAACATTACCGTGCGCCTACATTTATATGTGTGTATGATGTATAAGTGTATATACAATGCATATATACACACATACATCATACACTCTACATTTCTATGAGCGTTTCCTGTTTCGCTCGGTACGTATCATACGTATCGTATCATACTATACACATCTATAGTTTGATACATACCGAGCGAATCAGAAACGTTCATAGAAATATAGGCGCTCGGTAAGCGTTTGGTGCCGCATATACCAAGTATACCGATTACAGACCGACAAACCAGACCGTAGCCCTACTTTACAAATTAATGTAAATAGGATACTATTATTATTATAAAAACGGCGTGTTTTGCTATTCTCTTTGCAAATGAGAATAGTCAAACAAAGACTTATAAGTAATAAATTTTTCCTACTCAAATATTTTAATAAAACTATGTGTGTACATAATATGTATTATTACAATAATATTAAACTCATTATTTGCATTTCAGAAAACTTGCTTCTTGATATAACAATTAATTACGACTTGTTAACAAAATCTGGAAAAACCTACATTGATGCAAAAAAATTGGACTTTAAGTACGAAATTATAGACAATGCCAAATTTGACCTGACTAATTTGTTTGATGGCAGAAAGGATCTTAGTAAGTAAAGCATTTTATATAATACTTTTTGACAGACATTATGTGGCATTTTGTAAAGTCCTCCTGAGTAATTTTTCAAAAAATATGTTAATATATTCAATGCGTTGCCATTTTGTAAGAATTTTCAAATTGCGTGTTTGAGATCTAATAGATCTTACAATCAGCCTGGAAACAACTTGGCATCATAAAAATGGTTTTGGAATAATAAAAACAACCAAACACCATGTTTTAACCGAGACGCGATTGTGTACACTTATTTTTATCATATACATAGAAATAAAGGCTTTATGACCACACTTAGTGAAATAGGGAATAATTATAATTTCGTTGTTAAATAATAACACAGATAGATTCAATACATCTAAGCTACTTGAAGGGGTTTGGCTTAGATGCTAAGAAGCGTGCACTATGCTTTAAATACAATTAATCATAAAAAAACATTAAAACTATGAGGTTTAGTGAAGTTACAACTACTGTATCACAATTATATATGAGAGAAGGACAGCGATACAAAAGAGCAACGCACTCTATTCTATTTCGCGCATTGTAGGTACTGCAAGAAGACCCCGTAAGAGATATTTAAGATTACTTCTCACTGAACGTGTTAAAGTTAACAATACTTGTATGATCACGATTATTGTTATGTATTAACTGTGTTTGTGTTGAAAATCTAAGAATGGAAAATTGAACTGAATAAGGTGACGATAACGATGATAATGATGGATCCTACGTATGAGCTAATAAAACAATTAGATCATTTGCACTTTTTGACAACGTGCACTAAAAATATAAACATTTATAGGTGAAAATGCTATTTTTTTGCTGCAGTCAAAAGGCTGTTTTTATGGCCAAACGGTTATTCGAGACTTGCACGCAGGGAGATTCCGCGTCTTTGTTTACTTTAAATGCCAATTATTTAGTTAGCACTTCTACGTCACATGAAACGATGTCGGGCTCCGATAGTACCCAATTTATTTTAGTGAATATTATTGTTGCGTGCGAGCGGGGGTACGCACTTATGGATTGGAAGAAAACACCAGTTTTTAAATTATAAGCTTTTATTAACTTACACAGCCGCACGTAGTACCTCTCTGCAGGGTTGCCCCTATACGCACGACCAACGATGCAGAGTCCCGACGATAAGTTGTCACACCCTCAATACCGTCGCCGATATTGCGCGGACCACCTCCAATATTATCGCGTGTAGCTCGCTTCTGGTTCCTCTCTCGAACTACGCTACACACCTCCTTCACGTATCTGTCCACCAAACTTGTCACTAAATTCACCACTTAGTTCGTTCCTCTATTAACCTTCTCTAATAACTCTTTAGTATCGCACTTGTCGTTTCACCGTCTTGTACTGAACTCAACTTTAAACTGCCCGGTAGGCGCGCCTTACGCTGTTTATATACCTGGAAGAATTTTCTAGAACCCCTCTATCTATCTCTGTCTCTTCCTTCCCGAACCTTCTGTTCGGGAACTTTCGTTTATACATCTATCCCTTTCTAACATCTATCTATCTCATTCTTTCGGTCATCGTCTATCCCTTTCTAACATCTATCTATCTCTTTCTTTCGTTTATCGTCTATCTCTTTCTAAATATATCCGTCCTTGTCTTTTCCTTCTAGATTGATCTAGTATTTTCCAAAAGTTCTAAAACTGTCTAGATGGTTCCACCATCATTCGCCACACTATGTATGTTATTAAATGTAACTTAGGTAAACATGACGCCCGAATATCGTTTTGAGTTTAGTAGAAGTAGGAGTCTACTTAACAATAGGTAATGTAAATAACACTATGGAAAAAGAATAGTGTATTCTTCTTCCATGATAATAGTGACTCGAGTGGTGGAGTAGATTACGAAAATAATTATATTATTATTGTTTATTTAACTTATTCATATTTTTTTAAATATGGAATAGCTTAAATGTTAAAATTAACTTTTTTAATGGGTAATTTTAAAAAGGTTATGTGACACTTTGGCCTTTTTACTAGTTTTTTTTCAGTATAATTAAAACTTTGAGAGACTGTATTGAAAAGTTGTCTACTTGCACATTAGCCCTTATACATAGGACCCATCGATGTGCCTCGAGAAAGTTTCTTCATCTAGTGAAAATAAAGTATCTACAAATACTAACACGTTAGAGCCATAATAGAATTGCCGGAGTCTGTCGTTCTCCATATTTACAACCTGGTTGTCTTCAAGTCTTGTGTGAATACCTTACCTTCTAGGTAAGCGTGCTCCATCTTAGACCATATCTTCGCTCCACACCGGGCGAGATCTTGGTCAAACGCGAATCTATAGAACTATAAAAAGGGCTGGTTCGATCGGTGTGATACCAAGCTCTCACGGAATATCGACATGAAACAGATATCTTTAAGCTAAGTGTGTTTAGTACGATAAGTGAAATTCCAATGGCCTGTTACCCCTTCCTCCTTTCTGATGTCTCCATCCCATCTCCGTAACACTATCCCTCCTATCCCATACTTAAGGCTGGTTTTCCACCAGAGATGTGCCATGCAATGTCCAACGTATGGATGGTTTGATATACACTAATCATATTTACTGGTGCACATAGCATGGAGCTGGTGCTAATTGATTCATCTAATCTACGTTTTTTATATGAAAGGATGCGTGCTATGGATGTGTATACTATGGATGGTCGCGAGTGATTTAGCTATGAGCAGAGCAGTGTACAGTAAGCGCGCGTTTGTCATCGAAATGCGGTATCGCATTTTCATAACACACCATACTCGCTCAACTACATAGTTTAGCATCAGTGTAAACGGTCATATAGTTTCGTAGCTCAGCTTGTACACTCTCGCAGCATAGCTGCATAGCATTTCTCTGGCGGAAAGGCACCCAAAGACTGGCAATGTACTGGTTGCATCCATTGTGTTACAACTGTCTACATGCCACGTTATTTACCTTTCAGTAAGTGGTCCGTCTGACTGTTTATCAGCTTCCCAATAAGAAATCGATTTATTTTCAGGTGACAGTATGCATGAGGCCCTTAACAGTCAATGGAAAGCAGTATCGGTTGATTTCGGACAACCCATAGTCCAAACTGCTGTTAAAAGAATATTCTCAAATATCAAGAAATTCTTAAAGGCGCAATCACTTGAAGAAATAGCTATATTTAATTAATTTGTGAGAATGTGTCTCTTTGAACTGGTTGTGGATTTTAGAATTCAGATAATAAAGTGTCTATTTTGCTTATAACATTTGGTTTTCATTCATTATTTTACCTTGTATCAATACTACTTTGGAGCGGTTTAAAATCGATGACGACTATAGTATTTACTAATTAACTAAAGAAGAAGAAGAAGAAGAAACCGCCATTACCTTGCACCAAATTACTTATTTGGACCAAAAAATTACTCGACTATTTCATAACGACACTAATTATTGTCTCCATAGATAATAATATTAAATATACTCCATACTAAATATCATCTATACTATCTTTTTATATATTAAATTCTTCTGTTTTTGTGTATGTTACTGAAGTCCTCCTAAACGGTTGGACCGCTTTTAAAGTATGTTTTATGTATGATCGTCTTTGTTTAAATTTACAATTAGATCAGACTAGTATTGAAATAGGGATCCAAGATTTTAATGAAATGTTTTTTGTGTATTTACGTGGGTCTCGGGTTATTTTAGGTCCATAATTGGATTCGGTAGATGGCGCTGGAATCGAGTTCAAGTTATTTTTTCAGCGCAGGACATCGTCTGCCGGGCCTGCTAGTGTGCTTATATAACACTAGGATATGTCCGCGACTCCGTCCACGCTTGACTTGAAATTCACGTATGATTCCCAGCACACGAAGTGCCACAACATTTAAAAAATAATGAAAGCTCTGGTTTTAGTGGAAACTGTATTGGGATAAGCAAATTTTTATATAGACGAACAACTACAGAACGCTTCGGGTAAAATTCGCGCGGTATTTTCAGGATAAAAAATATCAAACATTTTATTTCATAAAATTTTCTATTGATCAGTGAACAAATCATATTGTAAATGGTTTTTTTTAATCTGGACATTTTGAGTAATTCCGAGAAAAATTTAGGCAGGCTATATTTTGTTACGTATAAAATACACACACTATCGCGTTTTGAAAACAGGTACTGCCATCTGTTGCGTGTTGGCGTATTACTAGCCACCTCTCGTTCGATAGTCATATCGTCGTATAAGAAATGCAACTACCATCTGCATTCGTGTGTCGTCAGATGTCGTTGTTTTTAAGCTTTTGAAACTCAAATATTAAATTCTATCTCCAACGAACAAATACTTCAATAGTATCCAATTTGCAGACGTGTGTAGAGGTTCCAGGTTGGATACCTTAGAAAAATGCAAGTACGGTCTATGGAGAAAAGGAAGTACAGTCACGACATCTGACGTTCACAAGTCGTTAGAATTGTTCGCCATTTTAGAACATCTAGAATGCAAAACGCGGAGGATGTGACGACATAAATGACTGCTACTCGAAATGAAAGGCAGAGGACTACGCAGGAGAATTCGATCGGCGTCGCGTCATTCCTCCTCTAGAGTTCTTGATAGACGGTCGAACTTAACTTGGTTTTTTTAGTGGTGCATAGTAGCATCGTTTAAATTCAGTGCATCTTCTCTTAAGGTATGTAGCCTTAGTTCTTTCTTTCCAAGATCTTAGCATCGGATATATCTTCCAATAGTTTAGATCTGCATTCTTTGCAGAATGGTGTACCATCGCAGAAACGCGTGGTTCGCGTGCAGGGCACTCTTCGGAAACCTAGGCGATCCTCACGCCTTCGTTTAAGTTCCCCATAGGTCAGTAAAGTTGTAGTTATATTAGTTTCCAATATTCAATTAGTAAAGCTAGATTGTCCAATGTATCACGCCAGTTGCACGTGACACGAGCACTAGGCTCGTGAAGGACAAACCAGGGCGACTGGGAAAGCGGACCCTGGTTTGTACTATTCCATCAGGTCACCTAGAGACGAGCTTTGACTCGCCTTGGCATCGCCACCCGTCGCCGACCGTCCCGTATTTTAGTACGCGTTAATTATAACGCTATTTATCGCACACATTACAGTGGGAGCAACGTAAGGGGCCCAAAGGTTGCGCTGATCCTCCGAACAGTAGGCGACCCCTCTACGAGCCTCCAGATAAGACGAGTTATACCTTGGCTGGACTGGTTGCCGGCCTATCCTTCTACAACCAGTGGCGCTCAAAAATCTAATTACCAACCATATTATTAAAAGCAGTTCTGAAGGTATTGTCTCTTAAAATACTCACAAGCGAATCCATACGTTGATGGTCTTAGACGGACTCCATCCCTGAGATCCTCATTAGTTGTTATTATTAAGAAAGTTTTGGAACGTCATCCTTAGGTGTTATTTAAGTTATACTATTGTAACTATTTAATTTGTTATCTTTTCAACGGAGATATTATACTCCAGAGATTGGGGGGGGTTGTGCCATAAGGAGGTCAAAATAAAGACAACGTAACTGGCTCTTTGAATGGTTTTATTTCTTATCTTCCAATAGTATAAATACAACAGTGGCTGCCCAACAGTGGTTTTGTTTAAGACACTAATTTTTCCGTTGGAACAATTAGGATAACGTATGGATGACCTTGTACTAATTAATAATTTTATTTCAGAGATTGATTTGAAATCACATACATTGTATACATTATACAAGTATAATAAGTACTAGTGATACATAGCAGTTTAATTATTGCAAAAGTAGCGATTAATCGTAGTTGTAATTGTTGTACAACTATATGCATATTTTTAGTCACAGTTTTAATACTCTAATAGGAGGTACCGTGATTATTTTTTACCATTTATTATTTTCGTGCCAAATTTGAGGTACTTTGAAATTGCTACAAATTAAAGTTAAGGCGTATCAATACTTATATAATGTGGTAGGTAGAACAAAAATCGAATCTTCGTTTACGAAGATCGTTTGTAACAAATAAAATTATTGTGGTTGTTGTACAAAATTATTTACGTGTAACCATTAATTTAAGCACTTATATTTAATTGTTTGTTTATGGTATAACTCTTTATTACTATATTACTTTACAAATCTGTCTGGAGACATAGGAATATTTTTTTTTGTTTTTATATAAATTTTCTTAGATTGTTTTATTTTAACAAACTTTGTTAATTGTAAGTACGTGTACGAACATATTTTATATATATAGCTATCAACAACATTGACATTGTCGTAGTCAAGTTGATATAGACTTCCATTTTACGGAAAATTAGTAAGACATTCCAAAACTTTTACGCATTTTAAATCTACCTTCACTGATAAACACTTAAAAGTAAATTAAATTAGTTTTCGGGTAAAGATTTTTTCAAATTTATCATGGAACGTCCGATTACGTACAATTTATTACACAAAGAAGAGTTAGCTTATGAAGCTACTATCAGAGGCGAAACTCCGGCGGCGACGGTGGTCGAGCTTCGTTCTCAAGTGAGAAAATTAGCGAAGGATATCCCTTCGGAAGATATTTTGGACGCAGATATTGAAGCTGAGTCCGAACTGTCAGTTATACGGTTAAAATTAGCAGAAATAGAATCATTTTTTAATGAGAAAAAGCAACAATTTAAATCTTTGAATAGGGTTCGAGCACTTGCCCATCATTTATACCACAGGTTAGGGCGTGTCGATCCCAAATTTAATATTAAACTATTTTCTGCGTTAGAAGAAGAATTGAATAAATACCTCGGGCAGTTAGACAATATGTTTGTAACATTTAAAGCGTCGCTAGATCCTGTTCAGGGTAATATAGACCCTCAAACTGCGGCGTCGAGTGGTATTGTTTACCAGGTCGCGCCATGCGTAAATCATGAGCGTTCTGTCGCAAAATTGAACCTGCATTACGATGGTAACTCTTGCGTCCGTACTTTCTTACAAAGATTGGAAGAACTGAGCGAATCAAGAGGTATCACTAACCAACAGTTATTCAGTTCGGCAATAGAATTGTTCTCGGATAGGGCATTAATGTGGTTCCGTAGCATTAAACCTACGTTGACAAATTGGGAGTCGTTGAAAATAAATCTAGTCACCGAATTCTCGCAATTCGACTTTGACGATAAATTGTTAAAAGAAATTCAAAACAGGACACAAGGATTTAATGAGTCGTCTACAACTTTTATCATTATTATGTTAAACTATTTCTTTAAGTTAACGGTACCGCTAGCAGAAAACGAAAAAATAAAATTAATAAGAAAAAACCTTCGCCCGGAGATACAGTTAGCGTTAGCGTTACAGGAATTCGACACGGTTGAAGATTTAAAAATAAAGTGTAAACAATTAGACTATACCAGAGAACGTACGGCACAATTCACAGAGCCGCCAAAGCTAAATGCACAATTAATTGCTCCGGAACTTGCATACAAAGGATCTAGCTCTAAACACTCAGCAATAACAGAAGTCAAACAAATAAATAAAAATCAATATAATATGAATAAAGATCAAAAAATAAATAAATATCATAATTATCGTAAAAATGATAACTATAATAAATATAAACAGAACAATTGGTATTGTTCACGTTGTAAATCTTCGGGACATACTGCCCCAAATTGTAGGAAAATATTTTGTTACGGGTGCGGGAAAAACAACGTAAAAATAAATGAATGTATGGACTGCAATAAAAATAAAGTAGGTATGAATAGGTCAAAAAACTAATAAACTCGAACCGTAGAGAAAAATTCTTTTACAATAAGAAATTTCTCATTAATAATAGTTTGAATAAAATAAATTTTCCTCAAATTAATACGAGTAAAATGAAAAAACCAATAAATACGTTAAATACGGTTCGAAATTATACTTATGATGATCGCCCATTTTTAAATATTTCCATATACGGGAAATTGTATCAAGGATTGTTGGACTCGGGATCAGTTGTCACGATATTAGGGGCGAACATGGGTAAAACATTCCTGAGTCAGGGTTTGACGTTAAGAAACTGTAGCGAACTTAAATCAGTAGCTACAGCAAATGATTCGCAAGCAAAAGTAGAAGGTTACGTAATGTTACCAGTTCTACTTAATGACACGGTTAAGGTAATAAAGTTTTACTTAATACCGTCAGTTTCTACTCCAATTATATTAGGGGTGGACTTCTGGAAAGCTTTTAATATAGCGCCAGAACTATTCTCATCGTTACCATTAGTAAATACAATTGACACAGCCTGTCCTAGTAGGGAGATAAAATATCTTCACCCGTTTGAAGACTTGTCGGAGGATGAACAAGCTCAAGCAAAGGAGGTAATGAAGAAATTCGAAGAAATATCGGCAGAAAAAATGGGACTAGGAAGGACTACCTTGATTACACACAACATCGATACAGGGGATACGAAGCCGATAAAACAACGTTACTACAGATTTTCCCCTCAACGACTACAGGAGTTAAATCGGCAGCTGGACGAAATGCTGAAAGCTGGCGTGGTGGAACCAAGTAACAGCGCGTGGAACAACCCCACGTTGCTAACTCCAAAAGCAAATGGAGAATGGAGGTTTTGTTTGGATAGTAGAAAACTAAACGCAGTAAGTAAGAAAGATGCGTATCCACTACCCTGGATATCAAATATCTTGGACCAGCTAGGAAATGCCAGGTACTTATCTACTATTGATCTAAAGGCTAGTTTTTGGCAAATACCATTGGACACGGCATCACGTGAAAAAACAGCTTTTACGGTACCGGGCAGAGGATTGTACCAGTTCATAGTAATGTCATTTGGCCTTACGGGAGCCCCAGCAACACAACAAAGGCTCATGGATCGGCTGTTTGGACCAGAATTCAGCGATAAAGTATTTGTATATTTAGACGACATCATCGTAATCTCTTCCACCTTCGCTGAACATTTATACTTACTCACACAAGTACAAGAACGCTTAAAAGCTGCAGGGCTAACGATTAACCTAGAAAAGTGTAACTTCTTCCGCAAAGAACTCAAATATCTTGGTTACGTGGTAAATGAAAAGGGCTTGAAAACAGACCCGGCAAAAATCCAAGCGATAGTGGAATTCCCTACGCCAACAAATAGAAAGGAAGTGAAGATGTTTGTTGGTACCTGCTCATATTACCGCAGATTCATAAAAGGTTTCAGTACATTAGCAGCACCATTAAATGCCTTAATCAGTACAAAGAAGAAAACCACTTCCTTTGTCTGGACGGAAGAAGCTGAAAAAGCTTTCAGCGAACTGAAGTCGGCACTCATAACAGCACCAGTACTAGCGTGTCCAAATTTTAATAAAACTTTCACTATCCACTGCGACGCCTCGGGGTACGGAATCGCAGGAACCCTGACGCAATTAGACGACGATAACCAAGAACATCCGGTAGCTTACGCCAGTCGTTCGCTGAATAAAGCTGAAAGAAACTACAGCGCGACGGAAAGAGAAATGTTATCTTTGGTATTCTCGATAGAAGCGTTTCGACCATATATAGAAGGAGCCCCAACATTCAAGGTGGTAACTGATCATTCCAGTTTAAAGTGGTTCCACAACCTAACCAACCCAACAGGAAGGTTGGAAAGATGGGCAATACGCATCTCACCATATAATTTCGAGATAGTGCACAGGAAAGGTAAGGAACATGTGGTGCCGGACGCGCTCTCACGAAACGTTCCAGTATTAGAAATTAAGCAAGATACTGATGATCCATGGTACAACAAAGTGGTTGAAAGGTGTAAACATTCACAACGTTCTTGCCCAAACTTTCAAATAATAAACGGAGAGCTATATAGGTATTCAAAAAGTAAGTTTACCAAAGATCCAAATTATGACTGGAAGAAAGTCATTCCTGCAGGTGAACGAACCAAAATAATGGAAACCCATCATAGTGGAGAATTGGCAGCGCATTTTGGAATCTTAAAGACATATCGTAGACTTGCCCAAAGATATTATTGGCCAGGTTTGTACAAAGATGTGGTCAAATGGGTCAGCGAATGTAATACATGTGCAGCCTATAAGCACTCGCACAAAATTACCCCGGGATTAATGGGTAAACCTAAAGTCTGTTCCAAACCATTCGAAACTATAAGCATCGACCTAGTAGGACCATTACCTCGCTCAAGAGCAGGACACATGCATTTACTTACCGTAGTCTGTTGTTTCACAAAATATTGTTTATTATTTCCCCTAAGACGAGCAATAGGAAAGAATATTGTACAAAATTTAGAAAATGGTGTATTCCTAACTCACGGAATCCCGCGAACAATAATAGCAGACAATGGTACTCAATTTACGGGACACGAAGTTCAAAATCTGTTTAAAAAATATAATATACCTGAGGTCCATTTGACCCCACGTTACTGTCCACAAGTCAACACGGTCGAACGTTATAACAGGACAATTATAACATCCATATCCATCCTAGTAAAAAATGACCATCGATGCTGGGATTTATCACTGAATAAGATCCAGTTAGCCATGAATACGGCGGTGAATGAGGCCACCAAGTTCACCCCATTTTATTTAGTGCATGGCAGGGAAGCTGTACTAAGTGGTACCCATTATCAGGTAGACAACACTAGGAAAGAGAAAGCGGTAACCCTAGCTTGCGAGCCGCGCACTAATTATGCAGAACAATTAGGCACGTTGCGGGATATATTTACAACAGTTAGAGAAACGTTGACCAAAGCACATGAGAAAAGTGTGCGACAGTATAATAAGAATAGACGTCACGTAGAATGGTCAGTAGGAGACATGGTATGGAAAAGAACATACCCATTGTCTGACGCAAGCAAGTTTTTCGCGGCAAAGTTAGCACCGAAATACGAAAAATGTAAAATAATAAAAAAGCTGTCACCACTAGTATACGAACTAGAGGATGCTACAACCGGACGTTACGTGGGAAAATACCACTGTAAAGATCTCTCAAGAGGAGTCAGGTCAAATTCGACATCAGTATTAACACCGGTCAGACAGCGTAACCACAAAGCTACCGCGAGTTAACTCAACATTATCAGCACAGCGTAGTGCTATCGCGCAGTTCATTGAACTCGGCGCTCGCGGCAGCGTTCCGCATTCCATCGCATACTATAAATAGTTATGCATTTTTATGTATAGTTTGTTTACTTTCTACTCGATCTTATTTACTTTAATATTTAAATTGTAAGTTCTATAACCAGATTTTCTCATTTGGTATTAGAGGTTGTTGTTAAAAGTAATGGTCAATAAAACAGCGATCAACGTAGTTATCTGAGTCATTTAAACATTACAGTTTCTACATTATTAATCATTTGTTATACATGTTTAAACATGTTATTTCTAAATAGGTAAAGATACTATTTAGGTCGTCGGCCGACGAGTAATTCTTACAATAGTGTTAGTTTTTTCTTCGTAGATAGGTATTTGTATAGGACAGTCCTATTCCGGGTTACAGCCCGTTAAGGTAATGACATAAGGTTCATTACCGTTTAAAAATCTAAGCTGACATTGTCGCCAGCGAAGGGACGAGCATACACGTAGATATGACGTGTTAGTCCCAAAAGGAGATTAATTTATTCTCTTGTTTTAGAGAACGATTAGTAGCTGCCAGAATATCATAACTAAACATAAACAGGCTCAAACACTACTCAACGAAATTACTTATTACAAAGTTTTTTTGGGGATGAGGAACCCAAACTACTTAGATAAGTCTTGAATGGTGAAGAATAAGCGGAATTTTAAAAGAGCATAAATGTGAGCGTTTGAGGAAGGATAACAGATATAACGATGAAAGAGAGAAAATGAAGAGGAATGAACAACACATTTACACACACTCAAAACACACACCATGTTTAGTTCCATTTTTGGCAGACTACAGCATTCTTAGTCGTACCGACCACCATCTTACATGCAAGTAAAGATGTTGGAGCTTTCTGTTATTTAGAAAACGGATTTTAGAAAGGTCGCGGAATTATAATTTTGCGAGTAAATGTTATTTTGATTAGGTGCTAGGATCAGGAAGAGCAATATATATATTTTTTTTTGTCTCCGTCTTCTTTCTCAAATCAGGAGATCACTTCTATCACTATGGCGGTAGGCTACCTGTTATAGGTGTGTGTATTTTTTGACTCGGTTCCCTGTAGTTAGGAGCTGGGGGGCCAGCTAGAATTTTTCGTGGAAAAATTCTTATCGGGGTGACCGTGCACTGTTACGTATAAAATACACACACTATCGCGTTTTGAAAACAGGTACTGCCATCTGTTGCGTGTTGGCGTATTACTAGCCACCTCTCGTTCGATAGTCATATCGTCGTATAAGAAATGCAACTACCATCTGCATTCGTGTGTCGTCAGATGTCGTTGTTTTTAAGCTTTTGAAACTCAAATATTAAATTCTATCTCCAACGAACAAATACTTCAATAGTATCCAATTTGCAGACGTGTGTAGAGGTTCCAGGTTGGATACCTTAGAAAAATGCAAGTACGGTCTATGGAGAAAAGGAAGTACAGTCACGACATCTGACGTTCACAAGTCGTTAGAATTGTTCGCCATTTTAGAACATCTAGAATGCAAAACGCGGAGGATGTGACGACATAAATGACTGCTACTCGAAATGAAAGGCAGAGGACTACGCAGGAGAATTCGATCGGCGTCGCGTCATTCCTCCTCTAGAGTTCTTGATAGACGGTCGAACTTAACTTGGTTTTTTTAGTGGTGCATAGTAGCATCGTTTAAATTCAGTGCATCTTCTCTTAAGGTATGTAGCCTTAGTTCTTTCTTTCCAAGATCTTAGCATCGGATATATCTTCCAATAGTTTAGATCTGCATTCTTTGCAGAATGGTGTACCATCGCAGAAACGCGTGGTTCGCGTGCAGGGCACTCTTCGGAAACCTAGGCGATCCTCACGCCTTCGTTTAAGTTCCCCATAGGTCAGTAAAGTTGTAGTTATATTAGTTTCCAATATTCAATTAGTAAAGCTAGATTGTCCAATGTATCACGCCAGTTGCACGTGACACGAGCACTAGGCTCGTGAAGGACAAACCAGGGCGACTGGGAAAGCGGACCCTGGTTTGTACTATTCCATCAGGTCACCTAGAGACGAGCTTTGACTCGCCTTGGCATCGCCACCCGTCGCCGACCGTCCCGTATTTTAGTACGCGTTAATTATAACGCTATTTATCGCACACATTACAGTGGGAGCAACGTAAGGGGCCCAAAGGTTGCGCTGATCCTCCGAACAGTAGGCGACCCCTCTACGAGCCTCCAGATAAGACGAGTTATACCTTGGCTGGACTGGTTGCCGGCCTATCCTTCTACAACCAGTGGCGCTCAAAAATCTAATTACCAACCATATTATTAAAAGCAGTTCTGAAGGTATTGTCTCTTAAAATACTCACAAGCGAATCCATACGTTGATGGTCTTAGACGGACTCCATCCCTGAGATCCTCATTAGTTGTTATTATTAAGAAAGTTTTGGAACGTCATCCTTAGGTGTTATTTAAGTTATACTATTGTAACTATTTAATTTGTTATCTTTTCAACGGAGATATTATACTCCAGAGATTGGGGGGGGTTGTGCCATAAGGAGGTCAAAATAAAGACAACGTAACTGGCTCTTTGAATGGTTTTATTTCTTATCTTCCAATAGTATAAATACAACAATTTGATTTTGATTAATAAATCAATAAAGTAGAAATGGTTTACGCTTAGCGAAGTGCACATGGGACGCCTGGTAGTATGTTACAGCAATAACGTTTCACGCAAGAATTGCAGACTCCTCGTACGAGACACTACAAGTGCTTTCTGCGTTCATAAATAAGTAATTGTTACAAAGCATAACAAACCTAACCTTGATATGTAATGTTATAAGTCGTATAAATAATTTTTTATTCGATAGTAAAAAACGTAGTATTTTTTATAATAAATTGGAGTTTAACTAAAAATTCATTTCAAAGTTTGATGTAAAAATAATTAATAATAATATTATCCAGACGTACAAAAGGACATAATCACTGCGCATTTTTTAAGAATTTATTTATAATTAATGATTATATTTATTATAATATATATATATGCGTTAATGAGATATGAAATATTAAATGTAGTTATTATTCCTAGGTATATGATATTGTTTGTATGTAATGGGATATTATGAATGTTAATTTAAACTGATTAATTTTATAATATAAAATATATTTATCCGTGCAGGAACGGAGAAAGAATACAATTTCCTGCGGCCGGGCGGCCTGTCGTAAGAGGTGACAAAACAACCCACAGCCAGGTGGTAGGGCATTTGCCCGACTGGATGGCTACCACCCCTGGTCTGAACTATGTCGCCATAACAACCTTGAGTTGTGTTCCGGCATTAGTGACCAGGTTCCAGTCTCCCTTAAGAGAGCAGCAGCGCAATTGTAGCACCTTTGGTGTTAGGCGATGGTAACCGCATTCCATCAAATGGGCCGTCTGCCTGTCTGCTGAGCTCCTGCAATAAAAAAATTTATATATACAATATTATGTAGCTAAATGTCCAAATTTTTTAAAATAGACATATATTGTAATTTAATTTGCACGCCAAAACAGGCAAAAACATGTGAAACTCATTGTGGTGTAACAGCGGACGTGTGCTAATAGAATACATTAAGTGTGGAAGGGAAATATATATTATTTTGTCGACCAGAAAAAAATGGGATAAGATGGAAGAATAGAGAGTGTACATTAATTCTTAATATATATCTTATGGCCGGTTCCTATATCTTACTATTCATTCGCTTGCCTTACCATTGATTGAATATTGACATTATTTGTATAGGCCTTATTTCAAATTTTAACCGATAATAAGGCAAATAAACGTTGGGTAAAATATAGGGACTGGCCATTAATTAAATCAATTGTCATATACAGAATTACATAATAAACTATATAGGTCACGAATGCATGTGGAGTATTTGGATAATTATTCATCTTTATAATGCATCAGATGTAAAGTGTATTTATTTCTATATTGTTTAAACACACGGCGTATTCAAAGACCCCATTTGCCCGGTTTATGAATATTTTATTGTGACAGATCCGATTAAACTTCAAATGAATTCTCTTTAGGTAAACTTCCCCTTCGTGTTTTGATGTAAGGCAACCGTCTAAAACATATTTTAGTAATATCACTTCTGTAATAATTTGATACTTTCTCCTTAAAAAATAAAGACATTCCTCGGTACTGATCTGAAGTACCGAGGAATGTCTTTGTCTTTATCTAACCAAAAGAAGAGAGATGAAAGTTTATAAATACAGCCTATAAACGTACCAGTGGTCTGGTTATGTCTGTAGCAGGACAGATAGCCGATGGAGCATACGAGTTCTAGATTGGAGACGATATCTAAGCAAGAAGTTTAGGACATCTTCCAGTCCGAACTAACAAAGACCTGCATAAAGCTTTTTGGTTGGTATTTGCTTCCGAAATTGTAAAAATGATCGTCGTCCCTCAAATTTGGAGTAATAAAGCTTCATAAACTTTTAAACGACAATTGTATATGAACAAAATCTATTGAGCAGTTTTTGAAATACTTATAGCGTATAGTGGACATTTGTCACCTCTACAGATTTCTTCATAGGTCATGAACTTGCAATATCTACTACAGAATGTTAATTTATCAAGTGTCAATAAATCCCAAATATAAAGTAAATAAAATCGTAATATGATATAGTTCGAAAGGGATTCTAAAAATATCGTGTTTTACAAACAACAAAAAAATTGAGCAACTTACCCTCAGGACTCGAGTTAATCGATTCTTACCCAATTTAATTGTCATGCTCTGCCAAGGGTCTAACTGGGGCTGACACTTTATAAGGGACACACCAATATTCTAATTATTTCGATATCTGACAAGTGTGTCGTATTTAAGTTGTAATTCATGGTCTTTAAATTGGAGCACGACGGGTATTAGACATCTTAGGATGTTTCTAATATGCTTATGATAAACACCCGTACGACGAAATATTTAAAACAATACCTCTGTGTTCAAATAAACCAAATCCCCAAATTCTTATTTAGAAAAATGCATTCAGGCATTTAGGGCTAATTTAAATAAAGATAACTTCCCAAAGAAAATATCTCAGTGCACTCAACGAATCAAGAAAATAATTTAGGTTGAAAATACTTTTTCAGTTTTACCACCTTGACTTCAGATTTTTTTTATAAGTTAGCCTCATTTTCAAGTCTTGAATAATAAAGCTAGTCGATTATGAGACCAAACTATACTATTTCATTCAATAGCAATGTTGATATATGTTGGCCCAAGATTTACAGGTTCGCCACGGTCGAGTACCTATGGTCCTGGTACCCATGGTGCCTCGTAAAACGTGGTAAAGGAGCACCAGTGTAATAAAAAAGTATCACAGGTCAGCCTTTTGGTAAATATCTATTAGAAAATGATTTTACGCTCGTATTATAGCCAATAAATAATGGATAAGACTAGGACTGCTTCTGATGTTACTTTATTTATGTCGCACGCCAACATTATCGTCGTATAACTCACAAATGAGCGTAAATAAGCCTACCGTTAAATTTCGTCATAAAATTCACAACCTGAAAAAGACGTTGGCTGGATTTGCAAAAATAAAATTCTCTTTATAAATGATGGTCATCATCATATTAAGTCATATTTGGTTTCATAAATATTATTTTAGCACTTACTAGCATGACCTGACCTGACCATGACCAAATTATAATTATTTGCTAATTGCTAATAGGTGTGAGGTCTGACTATTTCGATTTAGAGTGATAATTAATTAATTCATTGAATTTATTTGTAGTTCATTATTTATTGTACAGAATTATTATTTGTTGTTTGATATTTAATTTGTTAATTAAAAATGGTTACGATGTTGAAACGTGGTTGATGTAAGCTTTAATCTTCCCAAACTAACAAAAACTTCTTGTTTTGTATAATTTGTACAAATATTTTTAAAATGAGTGCAATAGCGATCCGAGCAGTATTATGGACACCCCCTCAATTCGTTGCTATATCAACCGGAATATTATTGACTTCCATCGGAAAAGTGCTGTCAGAAAGCAAATGTGATACTTCAGAACAGGAACCAACAATTTAGTATTATACGTAAATTATGTTTTATATTAAGTACCTGCCTGTAAAAATATATATGTGTTAGTTTATTTATTTATGTGCTAACCGTACACTCTATAAACCCAAAAACGTCTCGAAGCTAATTTACCTGTACCATGTGTTATGAATGGTGGTATACATAACACATGTTACATCGCCATTATAATGTCAATTAATTCCTAGGATTATCTGGAAGGTATAGCTTATTAGCTAAAAGACCGCCCTTTGAGCATAACTAGACATAGCTTCAGCATGGAAGAAGAATCTTTTTCCATGCTTTTACTCTGTAAGCTCATTTTTGTATTGGTGTACAACAAACAGTATTCATTGATTGATTGATATCGACAGGTAAAAAATGTAACTATAAAAGCTTCTAAAGTATATATATAATATCTAAAGTATATACATGGCTCCACAGGCTTTTCTTGCTTTTTGCAATTTTATTATTCTTACATACTTTTCAAGGGGGAATATTTCAATCATCAGGTAAAAGTTATCGGTCGAATAAATTGTGACCTGGGTGTATTGAAAAGTGAAACTATTCAATCGTTTATTCATGCTACTGACATTTTTTATTGTTCCATTTTATACTTTCATCTAAGAATAACTCTTTTCTGGTGACTGAAAAAGCTTAGCTTAGACCAAATTATTCCAAAAAAACCTTTTTGAATTTGTTTTAATCTTGAACTAATTAAGTGCCGCAATATAGTCATGTAGAATTTTGAAGCTTTTTATATGTTTGCTGGACGACTGTCATTAAAGTAAGTAGTATTTTTTCATATCTCGGAAAACAGATCTAAATGACGTTGAACTTACATACATTATACTCGTTTAATCAGCTTTCAGAGCATCTTAATATAGAAAAGACTCCAATAGTTGGGCTATTGAATGAAATTGATTCCTATACTCTTTAAAACCGTTAGGTATAGAGAACTTCGGTTATAATACGACTGAAAATGAAATAAAAAGAAATATTGATGATTGGGAAACAGAAATAAAACTCAAATGGACATTGTGAATGTCGATCTAGTACTCTTTTTCACGATTAACCGCATCACTAAACCTTCCGAGAGAGTGTAGTAGTGTTTTAAATTACAAGTATGCAAAATGTAAATGACTTATCCGTATTCCAATAATTACTATATTCGGAAACACGTATTTAATAATAAGTGAAGGCGCCTGTGGTAGTAATGACATTGCTTCAATGTATTTCTGAATTGGATTCCCACGCACAAAATATTTGTATGACCTACGAGAATTTTGATTTCGGTTTGTCCGTAGAATTATATGTTCAAAATAATAAAAAAATCTATTCATTTATTAACAGGAAACATAGATACAAGATGTTCAAAGAAATTTAACGTGTTACAACATAGATAGCTGTTTCACCTAATAAAGCCAAACAAACTACTTTTTTAAATCTTAATGACTACACATTTCTAAATTTAATATCTATACATTATTAATTAAGATTTTTACGTCATGAAATTATTTGGTACATCATAAACTCATTATTCAATATCAGAATGTAATTATTCCACAATATTTTGTTAAAAAATTGTATCATCAGCACTTCTATTTTATTTTATTTAATATTAAATCCAATTATCGACGAGAGTGGATTCGTCCGCTGTCGCCGCAACACGACAGGCAGGGCGATCCTGACATTTTAAACACTATTTAAAGTTTGAAAGTTTATAACTGAACAAAAAATAACATTTGTTTAACATTACTGTGATTTAGAAAGAAATATTAGTTTTGTTTTGCGCTTACAAAGGTTAATTTTTTTATGGAAGTATAGGTTTGCGTTTGACCACTGTCTTACCTGATGTTGAGTGATGACGCATTCTAGGATGGGGAACGCTTACCTCGAAGATACCAATTCACTCGTGACTTGAAGACTTCAGGATTGTATTTGTCAGGAAAAACAGACTCCGGCAAATTATTCCTATTAATATTATTTATATTAATTATTTGATTAACGGTGCCATATTTGTATTAGAGCTCGCTGTATAAATTATCTTAAGTACCAGACACCCATAAGATTGACGACGATGTTGTATAGCCAATGAGGAATAAGGTAAACGTCCCGTCACTGTCCTTTGGCCCCTATTCCATCGATGTTTTGGACATTGATTAATACGGTTACCCCTCTGAGACTGTCAGTAATTAGTCCCTGATAACGTTTTATCTTATGTTGCAATCTATTGGATTTCTGGGCAGTTTGATGGGGTTTCATTAATATGTTCGTGTACCTAATTTAAGAGCTTATATTCAAAATTCATTAGGTACGATGACAAGCATTTTTGAAGAGCATACATATTAAAGTATGATCTAGTTTTTAATCTACTAATGTATAAATAAACGTATGCATTGGCCTTGTATTGTATAAATGGTACACAAAAAATGATAAATGTCAAGTTAATAAATAGATACACAAAGTAGGAAGTAATGACGACATGAGTAGGAAACGGGTGGACAGGAAGTATGTAAGTACACAAATAAAACTGACTTTCGGAAAGTATCTGGGGAAAGAAAAGGGGAGGCTGGTTCCCAATAAATAAAATACACAAACAATCATTCCCATAAAGTTATTCTAACGTTTATATGTATACACTTTTTGCCTTAGTAGATCATTTGCGTACATTAAATACTGGACATTTGCAGTGAATAACAGTGTTTAATGATGTTAAATGTGTTAGATATTCTAAGCAACATCTAAAATTAGATATTACAAATATTGTGCGTTTGTCTGCAGTTCACACGCAGTAGATGTGAAATAATATGTGACAAGGGGTGCGAGGGATTCTAAACATCGTTACATTTTATTTATTATATCGTAATACTATGTTTGAGTTTTAAAACACAAAATTTGAAGTATTAACGAAAACCTTCGAAACATTTCCAATTCTATCTATTATATCTCATTCTCTCACAGGCGTATAAATATGTGTGTTTACCTCTGTTTGGTGTCGCTTTTTTTCATTTCATCGGGTTTCAAATCACAACTATTGTAAAAAGTTTTACTTCAAAACTAGTTATTTACTTTTGAACTCTGTGGGACAGTTAATCTTCCTAAAAAATCATTTTGAAAAAGAATTTTTTTATTATTATTAAAGGTTTTTAATTTAAACCTGATATATAAAGAACACATCTAAGTGAAGACATTGGCGAAAAGCATCCTGTCAACTATATGCAGGTTTTTGGGTAGGTTTGATGCCACAGGTGTTATATAGTGTTACGAATTTGTAGGGGATTTGTTGGATTTAAATTCGAAAATGTCGTTGGAATTATTATAAAGTTTATTAGAAGTATACACACGCCATTCGCAGTTCTTACAAGTAGAGCCGAATACAACAAAACCAAACCGTAGGGCAGAAAAATGTTATCACACAAATAGTTCGTCGTTATAAGAAACTCCTTCCGAAAGTGACACCTTGTTTGCAGTTAGAACACGACTGGCGCAGTTTCCGACTGACCGACCCTCATCCATTTGTAAATTAGATATGGCCTCCCAGCAACATGCCACCCGCTGTTTCATAAAATCGTTAAATGGTCAGCTTAATGGCTTCCAAGAATTCGCATGAAATACCAACAGAGGAAAGAAGGTTTTATGACGTCTCGCCGCGGCGTGAACAAAGAAATTAACACGAACAACAGATCACTCATATTAAAAGGGATAATAAGACACCTGCAAATGATTACTATCAGTTTGCAACAATAATAATTTAAATTAAATACCCACAAAATAAACCGAAGTTGGTAACTTAGTTAAAATGATAACTCAAATATCAAACAAGTTCAACATTAAATGAAATATCAATAATCTTGATTAAAACGCTTTGATTTGTTTCAAGACTTTCTGTTGGAAATCAATTGTTTTATTCATAAAGTTTTGTTTGAATTATTTTATTAGTATTTAAAATAATTCCAATTTACGGTTGGTATATAAGTTTTAATGTTAAGTCAAGTAACAATGAGCTAACTAACCAATGTTGTGTATTTTTATAAGAGATGTGGATTAGTTTTGTTTTCACGGTTAGTATAAAGTATTCAACAACAGGACTAATAACTTTTTGTCTTCTTGTTGCTTTTCCACCTGTCAGCTTTCTAAATATTATAACAGGAGTTATCTATTGTGCAAACTTGCTTGAGACTGAGACATATAAATCATTTATATATATTTGGCATCATGTGAACTGACTTTTTTTTTTTTTTTTTTGTTTGAGGCGAGGAAAAATGCTGACCGATTTACGCACTCTCAGGGCCGTCACTAGGAAACGGCGCGCATCCACCGGGGGCGATAACGCTAGCAATAGTATGCTTTGTTTGCGCTTCGTCCGCGGTGGCTTGACACTGAGGAGTGTGGAAGACTCAGAGCGATGCCGCACGGGCGAGCAACCTCAATACCCACTAAAAAACCTCTCCTCCCGTCGACCCTGCGCTTTGTTGTGAAGGAAAGACTGAGATATAGAACATAGTTACGCAACAGTCGATCCAGCGCAATAAAGTGCCTGGAGTGTGCCCTGGGAGAACACACCCCACTTCAAAACGGGGGCTGAATCCCTTGCGTTGCCTAGTAGCAAGGGGCCCCTCGTACCGGAACCTAACTCAGGGAGGGAAGTAATGCGCGTACCTGCCTCTCCGGGTGCTAGCTGAAGGCCGGCGACCTCGGGTGGAGACATTAGCACGCGCTGCAGGACTTCGCTCCCTATCCCTTTCTGCGGCCTCTTTTAGAGACATTACCGCCTCACAGAAAGAGACCGCAGACTCCCAGCGGTCGTCGCTGTGCAACATGGCCGCCATGCGATCGGACGGCTCCTACGTGTGTCTCGAGCTCGAAACGCTGAGGCGTCCATGCAGCGCACTCAACAAGCGTGTGTAACGCCGTATCGGGTGCGCCGCATTGGCGGCAGTCCGGGGAAGGCAAGCAGCCCACAATGCGAAACAGATACTGGTCGAAACAACCGTGTCCGGTCAGTATCTGAGTCGTCCTGAAGGTCAGGGTTCCGCTGGTGCGGGTCACCCATCTCTCCAGCTGCGGCCTGATTGCATCCACCGTATAGCCGCCAGCCACAGGGTGTTCGAGGTCACGAGACCAGGCGACGAGGCAGGAGGCGGTTTCCCGCTTCCTGACCGTCTCTAATTCGACTTGACAGAAGGTCAGTCCTCTAGCTAGGGCATCCTGCTGGGCGCGACGAACTCTGGACAGGACGTCTGCCTGGAGAGGCCAGGGCAGCTCGCCTGCCAAGAGAGTCGCCGCCGACCACGACACTGTGCGGTACCCCCGTATGGTCCTCACGGCCAGAACCCGCTGCGCGCGGTGCAGCAGGGTTCGGTTGTGGCGGTGAAGCGCATATGAATAAATAATCTTTGAAAATTTTATTATGATTAATCATTTAAATTTTTAACATAATTATTGTTACACGCCGACAAAAGTAAATGCACACCTGCTTATTAAATTTTCGGCATTTTGACTTCTTTTGTTTACTTTGTGTATAACATTTGTAATTAGAAAAACAGCCTATTGTGTATTGTAATCCTTTATGGTGGGCATTAGCCAGGTGTCATTATTGGAAATAATTGTCATGCGTTCGAGTATTGTGTCGAGACATATTGTATTGGTGCAGTATCAAACAATGCCCGAACTGAGAGATGAGGCAGTCTAGCGATAGGCACAAGCGACACAAGACGTATGTACATTCGATAAGCTATAGTGACGTACTTTGCGCGTGTTATTGAATCGTGCATCACGTTTGTACTGGTTACGTCCAGTTATATTTGTACCTGTGTTACAAGTGTTTGTATAGTTCTAATAAATTCTATAGTAATTCCAACGGCATTTTAATTCGAGTCCCGTAACTCGTAACATTATATACCACCAATAAATATATTTTGTTGAAATAAGAAATATATAGCACTGAGACGAAGTCCGAGTTAATATAAGCACTCCATAGAAATGGTAAAATATACCGAACTATCCTATTATTATAAGATCAACAATGTGCTACATTCTAGCACAGTAAATCTTTTGATAGGTTTGATTTATTGAAATGCTGCTATTTAAAAAAACGACTATACAATTTCAGCCCTGATTCTACGGACTCACGTTTCATTTGCAACAATGTACCCAGATTGGCGAGGCAATACAATGTTATGATAAGGATATCCAAGTTTCCTTCCAATGTTATTTTACATCACCAACACAAGAAAAAAAGATAATAGATAGATAGATAGATAACACTTTATTGTACACCATTACAGAAAACACAAATTAACTTATAGCCTAAAAATATTCTATATGTGCACAATGGGCGGTCTTATCGCTAAGAAGCGATCTCTTCCAGACAACCCGAGGCAGGAATAAAAACATATTAAATTGGTCAAAGGTGGTATACATAAATATTAGAGGATATGCAGCTACTTACATAAATTTTATACTAAATAGACATATATAAATACTCCTATTGATATTACATACATAAATATATACATACATAAATATATAGATACATATATTATTATATATACATAAACATACGTAGAAATATCAGACATCACTAAGTTGTAGGTAGTGCTTTTTTGTCATATTCTTAAATATTGTTAGAGATTTAGCTTGTCTAACAGTAACAGGTAACTCATTCCAGAGTCGAATAGCCTGTACAGTAAAAGAATTGTTGAAAAAAGATGAATAATGTTTGGGAGTATTAAGTCTGAGATTCGTAGAAGGTCGTAAATTATGAGAGGAAGAGATGAATTCAAAGCGTTCTTTGAGATAATACGGGGTTGTGGGGATAAACAATACACTGTACAGGAGTGAAAGAATATGAGTATTCCGGCGAAAGCGAATTGGCAACCACTTGAGTTTTTTACGAAATTCAGAAACGTGGTCATATTTGCGTAACCCAAATATGAACCTTATACAAAAATTTTGGAGGCGCTCAAGCTTATTAAGTTGCTCTTGAGTCAAATCAATATAGCTGGCGTCAGCATAATCAAGAATGGGGAGTAGTAAGGACTCTGCAAGCTTAACTTTGGTGGCTATGGGCAGGAAGTTTTTCAACCTCCCAAGGGATTTCGAAGAGAGGAAGAGACGTCGACTCAATTCGGTTATGTGAGGTCGCCAAGATAGCTCCCTATCAAATATGATACCTAGATTTTTTACTCTTTCACTGACCGGGATATATGTACCATCAAATACGAAATTTGGTAAGCAGGTCCAGTCAATTCTACACAGCATCCGTGAACTACCTATGATAATTAGCTGTGTTTTCTCGGGATTTACTTGTAGTCCATATGATTTACTCCATTGTGCTATGTGATCGAAGTCAGAGTTTATTGTTAAGACTGCATCTTGTAATGTCGCAACAGGTGATTGTGTATAGATTTGGAAATCGTCTGCATAGAGATGATAGGAAGAAGTAAGTTTATTGGAGATTGAATTTATAAAAATCGTGAATAGTAAGGGAGATAAAACGCCGCCCTGAGGAACGCCAGCAGAGAGATCACGCCATGACGAATAGTCATCATCGACTCGAATCCGCTGCCGGCGACCATACAGGTAACTATGAAACCAATCGATTACTGTAGGAGATATGTTAATAGAGCTAAGAACCCTAAGCAACAATTCAAAATTGACATTGTTGAAGGCACTGCTGAAATCAAGCAGCGATAAAACAGTCAGCAGACCGTTATCCATGCCATGCCGGATGTCATCAGTGATTTGGACGAGAGCTGTGGTTGTACTATGGCCAGGACGGAAACCGGATTGATAAGGATTTAAAAGGGAATTACGGTTCAGAAAGAAACTTATATTAAAACTACGAAACGTCAGATAAACCATAATCAAATAAATTGCCGTGCTTAAAACCGTCAAAACGTAGTTTTATTTAAAAAAAACATAACAAAGTATGCAAATTGCATCAGAAAAAATCTCTAAGTGGTACTGTCCTTTATCCCTCTGTAACTGAATTGAGATGTATGTAGCTAATTCACTGAGATAATAAGAATTTCCGCTCGAAAATGCCGTTTATTTATGAGGCATGTAGACAAAATCCGTCCGGGCTGGAGGTGAATGCGCAAGCGAGCCCACGGCTCGGACAAGGGAGGTTAGAGGATCGGATAGGAGTTTTAGTGGGTATCCCTAACTACAGCGTGGCAATAGCACTTCAAACGTGATCTGGTGAATCTCCCCTCACGCGGCTTATGGTCCTCAAACGGATTTCCCCTGTAAAAAAAAAAGGCCAGTAAACAATAAAACAAATTGCAATTGATTTTAATTTCTGAGACAGAAAACCTCATCGATCTAGAGCGCTGAATCTTACTTCTCTTATATTACTTCTCTTCTCATCTCCCATACTTCTCTCTCTAATAATGAAGTCAGAAAGTGACAGTGCAAAATTTTACCTGCACTAACATAATCAAATTCCCCTTTCTGATTTCTAACCTTTTGTGTTTAATCTAATGAAAGCCTCTCTTAACTTCATAAAGGAGGCTTATGTAATCTTACGTAACATAGATAAGGGATGGTGATTTGCATGAAACACGTATTAATTATATCTCATGGGACATGACGATTACGAATGTGTGTCATAATACAATATTGATAACGATTAACTAATGTATTGTTATTAAAATTTGGAGTATTGTGTAGGTAATTGGTGATGGAATAATTGTTGTTGAATTTATATGTATGCCCTTCTTGGGGCGCTAACCTCTAAGCCATGGTAGCTTAGTTAGTAGTGGTTAGCACAACCGCGTCCCAATCTTAAAGAGCGCGGGTTTTAATCCTTTTTTTTAATAAGGGGGAAACCCGTTTGAGGTCTACGCAGAGGAAACGCGGTAGGAAGTGTAAGGTTTGACGTGTTGGGATGGCACTAGCACCGCATGCAAGAAGTGCTATTGCCACACTGCGGTCTGGGATACCCACTTAAACCCCTCAATTTTCTGTCCTTGGCATTTATTCACCAGGGCCACACTTGTAGCTATAGCACTGTATAGTATAGCACTAGCCATTTCGCAGGGCCTGGTAGGCGGCGACCCATAAGGCCTCTTGGCGGGTGCAAATCTTGGCCGAACAGCAAGCACCACTTAGACAGTTTTCTGACCTAATATGCAAATTGTCGCAATTACCACGTGTTAACGGTGGAGGAAAATATCGTAATGAAACTTACATATAAATCATGATTGCAGATGTGACAAACCGCCAAACCACCTTGGACAAGCGTAGCGGGTACATTGTCAGTCTCTCTATAAGTAGAAAGCCCAAGTCCAGTAGTGGGACGCTTAGGGGCTGTTATTATTATATCCCTTCTTTACAAGAACGACGCATTATTTAAGTGCGTGACAGTTCTCGCATCGTAAAAGGTTTCATAGGAGTAACATTCTATATCCAATTCGTCATTTGGCTTTAAGAACTCTAAAAACATTCATATAATAGCCCATATGTCAGAATGAAATACGTACACTGAAAAAAAATTCAAGCTTCATCTATCTTCAAGGATCTTGTAAAATGCCTTCGTGGTTTTCTCCAATCGTTACCTTTTTCGCGATTTCACTGCAGCTTAAATTGCACCCATATGATCTGGATGTATTTGCATTAGTTTCCGCGAAATATGGTTGTCATTTACAAAGGACGGATAAGTCGATTCCATAAGTGTTTCGTTTTCGACAAACTGGCTACGGAACAGCAATAAATCTAGATTGACTTGTCGAAAATTTTCCGTTAACTTTGAGGGGTAATGTTATCGTGAATTTACAAAATTAATTTACACTACGGATGGCAACTAGAATCCTATGAAATTAATATCCAGCGGTGAAACGGACAGTTCAATTTTAAACTCTTTCAACTTTACCCATTATTTGTGGGATACAATGTTTCAAACTGAGCTTGTCAGCGGACTATACACAAAAATTTTGAAATGTGCACAATGTTAAAACAACGAGAAAAACCTGAAAGTGTTTAATGAACGGTGAAAAGGGGGTTTCGTTTCTATCTGAATTCCTGTCATTGAATTGAATTATTAGTTGTAATAAATTGAATAAATTGTTTGGAAAGTAAAGTTAAGGATTGATGGCGCTGCTACTTATTATTAACTCTGCTGATTTTATTTAATCTATAAAATATTTTTTTTAAACTGAACTAAGCAAATATGCACCATTAAAGCTCTAGTACCGCTACATGCTCTGTAAGTTGACACTCATGTTTAGAAATAAATCATTTTCGTCTTTGTGCATATGTGTAAGTAGTTTATTTTCTAGGTAAGCAAAGCTACTTTTAGTGTTACATTTTAGGATTCGATAATTGAAAGAGGTAGGCCCTCGCCAGCCAGGGTTGTGGCGTAGGCATTGCATTATTCTTGTGGCCTAGATCCATAGCGACGGGAAGAACATCGGAGTATATATTTATTAGTGGATATTTCTGCAAAAGTAGCTAACAAGCTCCATACTATCTTATTATTTTGTCCACAGAAAGTAGTCCTTAGACGAATTTGGCCTCAAAAAGCTCTGTAGCTATTTTATGGAAAATCGAAACTGTTAAAGAATTACCTATTCGTTTGTCATTCTATCTTTGCATGTTATTACTACTCACTACACTGTTGGGAAGCAGCATGTACAATACAATTTTCTGCCAACATTGATTCAAGTGTACTCGGTCAATTTTCAAAACATAGCTTTAACAACAACTGCCAAAAAGATAGGCAGAAATTACCATTTTAGTTTTAACCAAAAATGTCGAATCCCTAATGTTGGGGCTTCATCTGCAGTAAAAAATGACGTTGTTAATTAACACTTAGCCACACATACGTTATCTGTTAATATTTAAAGTTACTAACAATGTCGCATTTCAAATAATACCTCAAATCTATAGCCATATCTGCGAGAAACTGCCAAAATCTTTATAATTATCTCAGATTAAGCCTCAAATCTCAAAGTAATAAATAAAATCTCATATCAAAAACTATTCAAACACGCTTTAATACTCATAAAAAAATGGAATATAAAACACTATAAAAACACCCAAAGGTACAAATATATGAATGTTAAGTAAACTCTATACATTATGTAGAACTTGTAAATGTGAGAGCCTGAAAGCGCCCCGTGGGATTTAGGCGTTCAAAAAGAAAAACATTTTAGTGATCTTGCAATACTCTAGGCAGAGGAGAAAAATGGCAAATAAATAACTTCATTTCTGTTGATTTATGTGGTTACAAGCAGTCCCACGAGAAAATAAATGTTACGGCAATATACCGTAACGTTTTCAGTTTCAATATTTATTTTATATAGAAGTCAAACAATACTTGTGATTTATCAGTACATTACTACAGTATGAGGAGTAATAGTTTTTATATTTTACGTTGAAAAAGCTAAAAAAATTACTTATACACCCACGTCACTGCGGACATGTCGTCGTCTAGTCCCAAGCTAGGCTCCATCAATGGCGGTGCCATCGCAGAAGATAAATGTTCGGTCCGGTCGGTGGGGGAGACTCCAGATTACTAGGGGCGCCCATGGCTGGAGCTTGTTCCGAATCAGGTGGTATGGACGCCCCCAGAGGCGTAGGTGTAGCGTCCCGAAGACCCCCCCCCCCCTATTATGGACGAACTATTATAATATATTATTATTATGGACTATCCTAATATATAAGTACTTTAATTTGGTTATTTCCAATTTCGTCACTAGGTGTCACTAAAATTATTTGATTGCACTTTTTCGCAATAATTATGGAAACCTATTGATTGAGTTCAATATTCTGTGTAAATAAAAATATGAAAGTAAACTTTATAAAACTCTCAATTTCTGTTTTCTTAAAGCCAACTTAATTACAGATTTTAATGGAACACCTATTCTAAATTAGGAATGTGAAGAATTTCGCTAATAGAGAATAATAGAATTCTTTGATCACCAGAGAAAAGGTTAAATATTACACTTGCCTAAATAAAACAGTTGTTTCACTTATATTTAGTCAGGTGTTAATTTAACTGATAGATAACTTTTCTCCAATGATTTAATTTTCAGACCTTACTATAAAAATAACATTATTTACCCTGAGTGAAAAGTGTTATTAATAAATACGTGTGTCGTAGTCATTTATTTAAGATATCATAAGATTTGGCAGTTAATTCAGATATTATTTAATACTCATTCTTAATATGTATCAAACTATTCTATATTAAATAAAATATTATAAAATTCTAAACACGCCCGGTCGGTACATTGAATCTATTGAAAAAAAAACAACTGGAATAGACTAAATAAACGATGGAGAAGACGATGCGATTTTTTTAGATTTCTTCTCTGTTTATCAGTTTGTCTGTTTGGGGTTCGCGAAAAACAATTGGGCGATTTCGATGTGCTTTTTGCCGATTGACAGCAAAAAAGTAAACAAAATCGAATTCCAATGTGACTTATTCACTGATTGATAGTAAATTTTATATAATAAAATGTGTGATTCTTTTTATCCCGGGAATTCTGTAGGAATTTTCCCAGGAGTGGGTTGTAGTTATCCGGTTGCATAAAAATTAGCTTATACCGATACAGTTTTCACTAAAGGATAGCTGCGGTAACTTGTGTCTCGGGAATCTCGTGGGAAATTTAAGTGAAGCGTGGACGAAGTCGCGGGTATATTCTAATAATATTATAATTATAATGATAAAAAAGCAAATGTGTATATATTTTAAAAATAAAATGTATTTTTAGAAAATATTCCGTAGTTGCCTTTCCTGGGTATAGGCCTTGATCTCTAAATAACAAAGAATCAATTTCAATAGATCTATTGTTTTACAGGAGGGTCCTACAGCCTTGGCTTAAAAAACGGAAAACACTCGAAATATTATGTATAAAAATGCTTTTTTCTAAACATTATTTACATTTTATTTTCTATCAGACAGTGTGTCAATGTTTATGTCATTTTTATTTTACACTCCATCTGTTATATATTTGATATACTATACTACATAGAGATGGGTAGTTATTATAATAACCGGCTAAATAGCGGCTGTTCAAAAAATAGATACAGCTACGAGAGCTAACTGTTAGTCATCGTATATCCAACCAGTGTAGCGCCTAGCTCGGTGTCATCGCGTTGGTATCGTTAAGATTTCATACGCACTCTAGTCAGCTGCAGTCGGCTCACAACACCAATTGAACGGCTATAGGGATTTCGGTAGCCGAAATCACAATCGCAACACATCATTGAATACCGACCGCACACTGAACCGCATGGTGCGTAAAGCACCGGTGTAGAACCAGTTCGCTCGTAGTCGCAGCCTAGTGCGTATATAAAACAGTTTTATCTATATTTTATTACCTGTGCCCAGTCGCATTGTTGACCCCACTGCGGTGAGACGCATAGTGCATATGAACACAAGCGTTTAGCCTGTTGGTGAATAACCAGCCTAGCCGATGGCTAGCTGTCGCGTTGACTGTTATCGTACCCAACAACTAACTGCCTAGTTACGTCGCTAACGCTATTCATTGACTCCCGTATAGAAGACAATTTGCTTTCTGCGAGTAGGAAATTTTTATTCAGTTAGCTGATTATTATATTCAAGAGAGTTGCGTCGGGGCGGAACAAGATCTGACCACCAGACTCCCCTCTCACATACTTGTATAAGACCCGATGGTGCTCGAGGGTTGTTAACAGACTCCGGCTACCGCAGGTATAAGAACGTGTATCAGCTTTGGAGACAGCGGGCGCGTTCCTCTTGTAGCTTTTAACGTCTAATATGCTCTTTTAACCGTTCCACATAGCGACCACGGTCGTTATGGTCGTGGCGAAAACGACACTAATGACGTCATGACTAACGACGACCCATGTCAAGAGGTATGTCGAATAATCCGTTCCTCTTAAGTTTACTATTGTAACGCTCACAAGCATGTGGTATTAGAAAAATTGCGGTCGTAAGCGTGGTCGATGTGAGACTTATATAGAACGTAGCCTTAGACCATAATGGTCTAAGAACGTAGCTCTAGGATCGTGCAAATGTTTCGTGACTTGTAGTCTGATTTTGCTACGTACATAAACTACATATTTGATATTATATATTACACACAGAATTCCCAATCACTTTGGTCGTCTTTCATCTTACCTATGGGGTAATTTGGTCGGGTTAATTATGTATTTTCCTTCTATACACCATTATATACGGCCATATTAATTAACACTTTCCTATCAAATTTCATTTATTTAGAATCAGTAGCTCGTGAGAAAAATAACTGTAACATATAAAGAAAGCGGACATAACTACAGATGAACAGATATGATGAAAACAAGTTTGTTCCGGTTTTGCCAAAATGGGCACAGAACCTTAAAAAGGCGAGAGTCAAATTCTAAAGACAAGTGTCGATAAATACTTGTGTTGCGCCATGAAAAGCGATATCTTAAGCAACGGCTGTAATCAGCTTACAGCAAGCACTATTGAGCTTTATCTTTAGCGGGCTGCTCTCCGTAGGGATCGTCGAATATTCCACATTTTCAGCTTCAGTACATTCAGTCTTCAAACAGACGGCGTCGAGATAGGACGTCCGCGCCGATCGATCCAGCTGTATCTTACGACAACTTACCAATTTTAATATAAACAATCAATTTTACTAATAAACTTTCAGAGTGTTTTAGACTCATTGTAAAAATAATTTTAAATTTAGGTCAAATTGTGTATGTAGTCTGGTGTTGATGGCATAAATTCATGAATTTTGACGTGATTGACAGATAAGTACGGTAAGTGCGAGAACGCAGTTGAATTTTAAATGATTTTTCTATTTGCTTTAATGGGGTTAACAAATTTTTCAATCAACACTTTTTAACGTGTCTGTAAAATAAAGCGTTATAAGAAAGTTTTGATAACTTAATGCTGATTTGTTTATTTTATTGCTACTATTTGTACTTTTTATTGATAATAATTAATTTATTAGTATTTTTTATGTTTATTGGAAATTTACTGATGGATGGATTCAGTGATGGATTTTAATATTTAGGCACAGTAAATATCATTCTTATTTCTCAAATTGCAAGCATTAAACTATTGAAAATGTATTATTATTAAAAAAATATATATTTTTGTATGATGTCATTCAAACAAGTATTTTTTATTACTTCAGAAATTCTCGAGTGTTGCTGCGACAAATGTTAAGGAAGGAAGTAGAAATTGAATTAAATATTAAAATTTGAATTGTCAAATTTTAAAGGATTCGTCCCTTTTCATTCAGTAGATAATGCAATAAAAATGTACGAAGTTGGATTGGTTGGGTTAAATGGGTTTTGTACTGGTCGAGAGATTCTTCAACGCTGCTTAAGCAAGCTCAACATAAAATTGACAATACGAATTCTTGCTTAATTTTTCATTTTAATTACAATGGTAGGCCATTTTGTTTGAGCTGCTTTAATTTGATTTTGACATCGCGTTGTGTTTTGAATAAATTCAGACTTTTTGGTCCCTTCATGTAATCTAGGATCCTTGTACCAACTTGAATAATTGTTTACTTTTCAACCCCAGCAAATTTGTTCGGGTTTAAGAATTTAATTTAACCTAAAGTTAAGCAAAGGACTAGCGTAATTTTATGAAATATTTAAACCACGTCTGGGACAATGATATAAATTTTGGCCGACTTTTTAAAGTTCGGATTCCAAATAGAAGTTATAAAAGAATAGAAATTATTAATGTGAAAAGAAGAAATAAAATTCTAAATCCATTTTTCAGATACCATTGAATTTGTTTAGACGTAGTAAAACGTATTTACATGATAAAGATTAATTTATCTCGACTAGTTTCGAAAATTTGGAACATCATTTATATTATTACTAGCTGCATCCCGCGGTCTCACTCGCGTCATGATGGAAAATCGTTATATTTTGGATAATTCACACTATATCTTTATAAATTATATCCAATGTGTTATTCTGATGTGTAAACTAGTCATAGATAGATAGTCATCAGTCAGTCAAAATACATTCAGTAGGTTTTGCGTGAAAGAGTAACATACATACATCCGTACATCTATTCTTACAAACTTTTGCGTTTATAATATTATTAGAGTAGGATAATCAATAATATAACCCCTTAAACTTCACACTACTAGGCTCAGAGCTACCCAATTTTAAACCAACGAATGATTTTGTGGGATTCACAGATCGGCTTCCTTAGAACCTTTTCTTTGTCGTCAGCACGTGACTATTGTAATGATACGCAAGTTAGGCCAGAAAGCGCCTGAGCGGTTTATGCTTTCTGGTCGCGAGACGGACTCGTGTCATTGATATACGATGCCAATATGTTAATAACTAATCTATCACACTTACGCGATGACTGTGAATAAATTATCGTACAGAAATGTGCATATCAACATTACTCATACCCGCCAAACCTTCGTTGGTATAGCTAGTACTTTTACCGTCAGTTTTTCTAAAATGTGTAGACCAACTTTTAGAATAACAGGAGAGCGTTCGTTTATTATTACCACCTCGTCTATCATGAGTTAAGGCAGAGTTTATTCTTCGCGTTTCTAAGTTATATATCCCATCTAACTAACATCTAAATCTTATATAACATTTTCACTACATTCTATGACCATCGCTAAACTTAAAACTAACCTATGACTATAGTTATTTATCGTAGAAACTAATACTAACAAAATAGTAAACACAATTACAAACTTGCAGCATTTTTATTTATCCTTATTGCATTTGTAACCCTACCGACTATTTTACAGCGTACTCAAAAAAAGTACTGGGCTATTGTTATGCCTATCAATTTACTGTGGGATGCTATTAGATGCTATTGTTTTTATTAATCGTTAATGGATGCTAACGTCTGTAGAGTTACGCCCATGACGTTTTTCCGTCGCCCTGGTACTAGGCGCAAAAGGAACTACGAAAAGTTTTGGGGGTGGTATTCCAGTAACATACCCGGCGACTCCTATACACCCTGCCACGCCCTCAGCTCTGGATAATCCGCAAAATAATCTCTTTTCGTCAAAAAATATCCATAGACTCCTAATAAAATATTTCACACGCAAGCGTAATTAACGTTTTACGTTGACGTTGCTTTCATCAAAAATTGTAATATCATAGTTGCTGGTAACTTTTAAATACGTAACAAAAAGCAACAAAGGATATATTTCTTTTATAGTAATGTAATTAGTTGACTTTCTCAGGCACTGACCTTGAGGGGTGCGCCTTAAACTAATTTTCTTTGCCAAAATAGCAAAGATTTTATTATACGTATTTTGTGACAACAATATATAATAATTTAGTTAAGAATTTATTTTAGCTGTCTGCTTCAGCCGTAGTAATCAATTATGATTAAAGAAATTCTACAAAGTAAATATACATGTAAAAGCGAGTTTGTTTTCTTTTAATGGTATTGGATATGATAAAATTTTCATATATTTGGTTTATAGATATATAATTCCGTTCAAGTACTTTTTTTACCAAATAATAAGGAAGTTCTCAAGCGGAGATTAAAATGAATATTTGTTCCTGAATATGCGAGCACGTGTTAAAATATTCGTATTGATTTTTTATTATTAATATAGCGTTAAATCCACGTGCCTTTATAGGGCGTCTATTTTGGGGCTCAGAGTATTTTTGTATTTTTACTCTCCAATACACGCAGTCTTTAGTATGATCCCTTTATTTGATGATGAAACCATCATGCATGCATAACATAAAGTATTAACATATTCATTAGATTTATGTCAATAACATAAAAAAATATTTATATAAATATATATTTTGTAGGTGAAATACATTGAAGTGAAAATATGTGAAATAAGGTTAATGAAGGAATGGTGAAAAATAATGAAGGTGAAATATATGTTACAACAAGCTACTGTATATACAGCAGTTTTCACACTTGCGTGTTTGTATGTTATTTTCTATTCATAAGATATATTTATTTTTAGGAAATTTACTAATGGTTTTCACTAAAACACAGAAGCGTACATTATGTTTTCTGTTGAAGAAAATTTAAGAGTGGATTCCTAGGTCATAATAATTAGGTATATCTATAATAATTACATACATTTATCTTCTAAAAAAATAAAAAATACTAACATAAAACTTTATACTAATACCGCAATTGGCCATTAAAAAGAAAATGTTTGTTAGAAAACACACAACACATTTCTCAACAATCAACCAACAGTGTAAATAAAAATATTCGAATATAAAAATAATACGTTACCCATGAAGATTGAAACAATAAATACATTTCTCAATTAAAACTCGGTCTGTTGGAAATTTTTGTGTGCGGGGCAAAGTAATTTGAAGCTCAGTGCACTGGACCGTGTGGAGAGAGATGTATAATAATAAAAAAGAAATAAAAAAGGGAGACAATAAAACGGCAGGCAACAAACTGTGCTGGAGGATGCGTAAACATTTATAGTGGGGGTAAGCTGAAAGCTGAAGCTACTACGAACTATCTCGATTACCCGCAACACAAAACGTTACCTAATAATCTCTTGCCACTTCCTACGCTTCTATAATATATACACTATCCAGATTTTATTGTTTGAAGATAGAGCACTTGAATGAACATAACGTGTATAAAACCGTTACTAACGTATCAAACATAAGCGTGAAATGTGTGGAAGACAAATGGTATCCTATCATTTTAGTATCTGTATTATTGTTTATCAATAAAAGAGATTTTGGGCTGTTTTAGCTTATAGTATTGAATATTTCTTAATAAATATTTTAGTAATAATTTGATAGCTTTTGCTATCAGTGATAAATACATATGTCACATTAAAATTGATGTGTCATTTTTGTTTCTGAGAGATGCATTCCTTTCAAATATCGACCATTCCGTTCGTGCTTTAATAAATTTATGAACGCATGCAGTACCTACTCAATAAATGCTGGGTTTATAGGATATGTATTTTACCATCGATACATTTGACTTAGTACTGATTAAATTTTGCCAGAAATTACCCATAGTCAAGCTTATTTTCTGATAATTGTATGGTAAGAGAACGCACAGTATGATATAGCTAGACAGGGCAGAAGTTAATCTATAGCTTACAAAATTTTACAAAAGTGCGACTTGCACAGTGCGATTTACTGTCATAATTGGTGCATTAATGCGACTTTATTATCACTAATTTTAAAGTAGAATTGTCTGTTTGTTACCTTATTGAAACGTAAACCTATGACCCTACCTTTGTTATATTGTGTTCTCTCATATTGAGAACAATTTTGAGTTTCCTCCAGAAAGTACCAAAACCATAGCAACAAAGATTCCCAGTAGCTCTTTTCTTGACACAAAAACTAAGTCATAACATTTGTATTGTTAGCGCATAAAAGTCCCAACGCAAATACACACACAAAACAATAATCGTATTAAGAGGAAAAAGAAATTGTCGTTGGTTATTAGATCTCTAATTTTGTTAGCAAAATACAAACTATTAGGCCTCACATAATCCGTCTTTGCTCTTACCAAGGAAGCCCTTAAGAAGGGTCTGCAAACGATGACTCAAGTAGATTGCTGGCATCCTATTTTGGTTTGTTTGCACTGTCATCAAATTTAGACGTCAGATATAAAGACAATATAAGACTAGTTTTTTATATTTCACCAAATTTTTATTTTTTGGGTAAATACTTTCAAAGAACATAGTAAAAGATACTTTCGGTCTTATTTATATTGAGTTTAGATTAAGTTTGACGGCTTCTTTAAAACCCATTAAAGAAGCCCTTAAACTTACTGTAACTCGATATGAATAAGTCCATCTATCTTTTAATACATTCTAGGAAAAATCTAGAAAAGTTTCAAGGAGTAGTAACGAAGGCTAAGGTGCATGAGTGCTTAACATTCTTATTCTTACTGCAGGCATGTTCTTTGATCTCTGTGAAATCACTCGTGACATTTTAAAGGCTTTATATTATTTACTATTGAGGCAGGTGTGGCCTCACAAATTGCGAATGCCTGGTGTTACGTAAAATATATGAATTAATTTATTCCTGCATAATGAACAAGGCCAAAACTTTGAGAAACGTGGTACGTGGTAAAATCTGCCTATTTGAGAAATCAGACAAAACCTTCGGAGATGCATACGAACATGTTTAGGATATTGGTGTTAAATATTATTACGTAGACATTAATATTTTTGGATAGATGGTCTTGCGTTTAAAGTTAAAGTAATTAAGCAAGAAATACATCCAGGGTACAACTTCTCGTTGTCTTATTTTGTACTTCTTTCGCGGCGACTGAGCCATAAGCTCTTGCCAGTGGTGCGTCACCTCATTAACGCGGTAACCAGCATAGACGCACCACTTGACTTAAATTAACCCTCACACCTGGGTATGTTATGTAATCACTGAAGGCCTCACTTGTTGTTTATTTATTTAGAACACAGACAGTTGTCATTCACACGCACTCACAGTAAAAATGGTTTTGTCAAATTACTCTTTACCTTATAGGGCAATGTATACCATTGTTTATACCCAAGTGATGTGCATCCTTTCAATTTATACAAGATATTAAGAATGGTTAATGTTATTGTAATGCTATACTGTCATGCTGTTATTGTAACATTGTATGGCTAGAGCATAATAATGTTCTAGCCATACAATGTTATGATTGTCTTCATAATACAGCTACAAAAAAAAAAAGATTTCTCAATGTTTTTAATTAATTTATAAGGTGTTAATAATTATACAAGAATCAACATTAGTGTACCATTACTGTACACTATTTTATAGAGAATATTAGGAAAATCTAGCGCAAGTCGGTGCCTATCAGCTATCAGTTTGTATGGAGGGCATATACCTACTGAACGATTGCGAACAGACAATTTATACAGCCGCCTTTTGCAGCTAATCTTAAGTACTTAATCATGAATATTACAAACTTCACTAGGATTATATTTAAGTTTCCATAATAAAATTGTGTTGGGTGCTGCGATACAGACCTCGAGTCTAGTGCAGTAACCGCCGCCAAAGAAAAATTGGAGCCTTAATTTTAATTCAAAATGTATTATTAATATAAGTTTTAGATATAATTATATAAGGCCTAGACATAAGTTTATAAAATAAATGAATTTGAATATGAAGCGCAGAATTGAGAGGCTTACGTCCAGCAATAGATATCGACTGGCTGAAGAGAAAGGAATAAACCCTTAATTTCAAACGCTACAGATTAAAGTAATAGCTTTTTTTTTTTTTAAGGACTTTTGGACTAGCGTCCATATCAGTCCGTGGAAACAGAAAAAAAAATACAATCACATTAATAATAATAATAATTAACCCGCAGGGGGCTTTGTGGCGAAGCCTTAGGTGAGTGGCGCCACCTCGTACCTGACTCCGGGGGCCAAGACAAGGCTCCCGCCTCCGTGCTTGCCTTAGCCAGCCGGCACGGAGGGGAGATCGCTAGAGCTAAGACTCAAGCTCCAGGGATGGAAGTGATAAATGGCCTAATGTCGGAAGTAGCTTCGGTGAACCTGCAGCCCACCTCTCTACACCCCTTAGCCACTCATACCCATGTTGCCCCTGCCTTTTATGGCGTTTTTTGGGGCCCATGCAGGGAGTGGCGAGTCACCGTCTGCCCATTTTCCATGTTCCCCGAACATTGCGACGGGCAGACGCCATAGTCCCCATATTCCCAGACCCCCAGTACCACTAACAGTTCACCCCAATAGCCCGGTACTTTTTGTCTTCATTTCCCACAATAGTCCTACACTGGCCGGGGCTTGTCCTTGGGTGCATTATTATATGGTGTAGACAGGGATAATCGCCGATCAGTGTCACGCCACATATTTACATTAAATTTGTCAAGGGGCCTCTACGTGTTGGCCTCCAAAAGCAAGCCCTCCAAAAGTCCGGGCCATTTTTATGGCCCGTGGTCTTGAAAGACATACAGATATAATAATTACGTAAGCATAAAATAATAGTCATTTTACATGTGTGAACATGGATAATCACTATTATTTAATGCTTTTAACAATAAAGTCTAAAACTAATTTTGTTTTTACAGACAGGGGGTCGGCTAAAAAAGAATGAAAAATTCCAAAGTCCAGGAAGTCTAAGCATAAGTCTGTCCTTAGTCGCTGTCTCTCATTGTTATTTCTGGAGCATTCTACAAGAATATGATATATGTCCTCTCTTTTATTACACGTCTCACAATTGGGGCTGTTGGTCTTTTTCATGAGACAAGCAAAAGTCTTGAGCGGCATATGTCCAGCACGCACACGATGAGCGACAACGACTAAGGAGCGGCTCAACTTACTCTCACTGGACCATGGAATACGAGGAGGCTCACTCTGAAATGTCTTGTACCATATACCTTTAGTCTTCGAGCGTTCATTAAAATATTCTTTCCAAATATTGTGAAATTCAATTTTGGATTGCGACAAAATTTCGAAATGTGTAGAGAGAATGTAAACTTCCGGACCTACTGTGCAAGAATTGCGAGCTAAACAGTCAGCCTCTTCGTTACCAAATATTCCTACATGTGATGGAATCCATTGCAATTTCAGAGACACTTTCATTTCACACAATTCTTCTAACTTCCTCAACACCGTGTAAGCTAGCGATGCACCTCTTTGACCAGAGGCGCATCGAGCTATGTGTTGCAATGCACTTTTGCTATCGGTAAGAATAATAGCTTTTTTAATTTTTAAAGAGACTAGATATGAAAGTGCCTCAGATATTGCAAATAACTCCGCCGACATTATAGATATACTAGATTGTATCTTAAAACAAGAAGAAAGTTTTAATTTGGGGTCAAAAAATGCCGAACCAGTTCCAGACTTATTTTTTGATCCATCGGTATATATTTGGTAGTAATCAGAATATAATTCATTTAACTCGTGCATAATATTGTTTTTTAATAAATTTAATTTTTCTATTTTTTAGGTTGTTTATAAGTTTCTAGTGAATCTTTCAATATATTTTTAATATTAATAGTTGTTAGCGGTTTTCTAAAGGTAAACATTTCCAAAGGATTTGCAGAATACAATTTTTCATCTTTAACCTTTTCGAAAACTGAGGCTAATAAAGATATTTTTTTATTTCTCCAGTAGCCATTTTTACATAAAATACTTAATTTAAACAACGAATCAATGGTATTGTTATGGGATAATGATTTAGCTCTCAAAACATATTTAGTAGCCAAAAATAAACGTCTAATGTACAAAGGGGGTATACAGATTTCGCTTTCCATAACATGAATTGCTGTAGTCTTAATAAAACCACCAACAATAGTAATAGCTTTAATCTGTATGTATGTAATCATCGCATATTAATGAATGTTCAACGTCATTTCCACCCAACTTCAGATATCTGATTAATTAAAACTAAACCATCTATACAATAACGTATATATAGTTAAATTCAGATACGTTAGTAATAGACTTTGATTATTCATGTTATACTATATACACCTACATGCAATAGAAACGAGCTACAGCGGCTATAAATTCCTTGAGAATATAATTTTTCAATTTGATTAATGTCTCCATGTCTCTAAACTTTGGAATTTTGTTGTCTAACTAACCTTATAATTGAAGGTAATAAATATCACTTAACCGTGGCACTTTAATAGTCAGTTCATATACATATCAGGCGTTGTTGGGAAAATGTAATCTTGATTAAGCTTGTTCGAAAAGCTCCTTACGGAGTATATCGAGTTCATTAAGTAAGCAAAGGAGACATGTTTTTGGCTTAAAATTTAGAATTGATAAAGGTAAAGATACCCTCTTAAATTGTTTTTACTTTAACAGAAATATCTAAATAAGTCGTTACAATTTAACTGAAAATAATTAACAAGCACTATATTATTGTTTCATTTTAAATTATCTATTTACATAAAAGTGTACATTTTGTCTGTACATTATTTTCTCAAATTACTTTTCTCAATGATCACATTTCTACTGTTTTTTATTATTTTTTTATTTTTTTTTCTGTTGTCCTTCTATAATTCAAGAACGGCTTGACTGATATCTATTCAATTCCTCTTCTCTTGATCTTTTTATTCTATTCATCTTGCCTGATCCTATTCCATCCTCTTTATCCCGTTACTCCTGTTCCTTCCCCTCCCTTTTTTTTACGAGAGGAAACCCGATTGAGGGCCATCAGCCGCACAAAGGGGGAAAATTGCGGCTGGTGTGTGGGATTCACGAGGTTGGGGTGGCACTAGCACCGCTAGCCAGAACTAAAGATGCTATTGCCACGCCATATTAAGGGATACCCACTAAAACCCCTCGGTATTTCATCTTTCGCCCATAATGCCAGGGTCACGCGTATATGGCCTAGCCCCGCCGCTGGCACTGGCAGGCGGTGGTCCATCAACCTCATCCAGTGCCGGGGAACTACTTATTTTCCCCTGGCAACTTCATACTCTCATTGCTTAAGTCGGTCTGTCACTCGCCCCACGGGAGGACGTATTACGCGCGCCTCACCCCGAGCGCGCGCGTAATACGTGGCACCCCCATCTCGACGGCATAAAGACGAGTGGGTAACCCTTTTCCCAGGAGCCTAATGATGACCGAAGATACAATCTGGCCCTCCGGCGCCTACGCATCCTCCCATGATGGGAGCGGAGCAAACACGTACGCTCACGCTTCCGCTTCGCTTCCGGTAGGGCTCCTGACCATTGGGCGAACCACAGTCGGGAGCGAATGGTCAAATTCAAAAGTTTTTATTGAACATAAGTTACTTACACTACGTTACATACAATACATAATACTTTTTGAAGGTCATACATAAAAAATTAAAATTAATTTTATTTCCTATTCTATATACACCGCTTCGCACCGTGTTATTGCTGTTAAAAAGAAAAAGTGGCAAGAAACTCCTCAGCAACAGGTCTTGCTAAAAATTGTTTTCCTTTATATTTCTTGCTAAATTTATACATTAAGGTCTTATTTTATAAGTTTCAAAGTTTCATACAGAAGTATGTAACAGAATTACTTTTCAAAGAATTTATGGAGTTGTACCAAATAGTGTACAGTCAGTAAGAGAAAGACATAATAAAAAGAAAGAATATTATTGTCGTTATAATAATGCCAAGACGTACCTACTAAAAGTTTATAGTGCAACATATCTCCATAAATAGCTTACATCTTTGGCAGGATAGAAACGTTGTGCAGATGATAGTATAAAGGCTGGAGCGAGCTGCTACGTAAATGAAGTTTTGTCATTTAAATATTCTTCATTAAATAGTGTAATATCCCTTTTTAAGCAAGATACTTCTTAATTTGGTTTTAAATTTATTGAAAGGCAGATCTAACATTTCATTAGGAATGTTATTGAAGAAGCATATACCAACTCCCAAGAAAGAGGCATCGTCTTTGTAGCGTTATGTGCAGAAAATTCATATCATAAAATTCTCACAATATAAGGAAAATACAGTCCCTTGCCGAGTATGAAATGCAGCCCCATCCATCAGCTATGTCAGCCCATTAGAGATTGCTGGACATAAGCATACTTGGAGGGCAGTTCGCATCATTAATCCTTAATAAATGCATATGGTTCTGTAGGCAAAAAATAAGGAAAACGGCGTAAATTGCGATGAATTATTTATATATTTAAGATTGTTATTGTAAATATTAATTCTTTAACCTCGTCTTTATTTATAGACTGATACACTTCAGTGTGGGTAGTTGTGAATAGTTTTGGTTGTCGCAGTGTAGCTATTGAGGGCTGCGCAATGACTGCACAATACCTATTTTACATTTTTATTCCAATAATAATAATAATTTTATTGTAGTTATTTCCAAAAAAACCTCTACTGCGTAGTCGTCATTTACATACAAAAGTGCTTTTGCTTTCATTAATCTCTTCATACATACACGTTTATTTCAGGAGGTTATGAATGAATAATTACTAGTAGTCGCCCGTGGTCAAAATTCCACCATACTAATTAATTTAAATTATAAGTTTGAACATTATTAAGGTTCTATTGTCAAAGACTATACTTCTATAATCATAGATTTCGTCAAGGCTACACTGTTAATTTGACTTTGACAAAAGACAAAATAGTACATATGCCTTTGTGTGTCAAATACATGGTAAAGTCCGGGCGCAAAGTAGGAAGAATTTCGTACGTTAACCTGTTATTACCTATCTCTGTAACTCCCGCGTAAATATAATGAGTCTCGCTCGCACAGATGCAATGGCCGCCGTCCTCAGGGATTGTAAACCTTTTACCTGTCAGTCACGTAAAAAAAGAGGAATCGAAATTAGATAGACTTGATGATAATGTAAACAAAACTGTTGATTCTTTTATAATAAATGTGACAGGTGAGACGTCGTCGGAAAGCAGAAACTCGGATATAGAGGAATCGGATTCTGATTTATGAATTTTCATATTTTATTTCTATCCGAGATAGTAATTGTAACTCGATTTTTATAACTGTTATAATATAACATCTAAATAAATAATTTAATAATATTTTAGGATTTTTAAAATTGATTTTACATGAAATGTTTCTGATGACGTTAGTAAATTTATTTCTCCTTCAAACATTTTATGTAAACCGCACTTAATACAAACATGTTTGTGACCACTGGCCTACTGCCAAAGAGGTAATTGTACGAAATTCTTCCTGCTCCGCGACTCGACTTTTTTTAGTGTGTGTAAGGTTTTTTATTGATTTAATATATTTTTATGCATAATTTAAAAAAAAATATTAGCATTCTGCACTTCTTCTGTATAAAAAGTTTAAGTGTGTGAAATTTCACACACCTCCGTCCGCGCAATTTTCGTAAAAAGAGTACAAAGTTTTTGAGGTGTTTTTGCTTCACGTATATTCACTTATATACTAGTAGATTCTAACTAATGATTATATCTTTATTTCACTGCAATATATACCGAAAACGAAGATAAAGAAATACATAATTTCCTTTAAACTTCTAAAGTTTTATAAAATCTTGTTACCTATTTTCATTCTTGCTTAACAGTCTTAAATACGCCACATTGTTTCTGATGTATAAAACAAACAAATGAATAATTCCTTGCAGTAATGTTATCAGAATAAGCCAAAATGGAGACTGCTGGTTACTAAGCTTAAACTTTACAGTATGTTATTTGCATAATTTAATATTAACTGAATATGCGTATGAGGTCGAATATATTTACGCGACGAATTAAAAATACCTCCTTTTTTTGAGATCTGTTAACAAAACATACAATAATTACAGTATATACGTATATGTTGCCATCAGAAACATTTCATGTAAAATCAATTTTAAAAATCCTAAAATATTATTATTATATATAATATCCATAGAATAGTGATTTGATAATAATTTTAGTGTGGTTTTTACAACTATTTCATTTCCTTTTTTTTCGTAGAGTATTTACTTTCTGGATAAATTTTAATACTGTGTATTATTTTGATCATACATAATATATGGAATTTATGGAATTATTGGATACTGTTTAATAAACAAATGTCTTTTATAGTTTGACCGCTTATTCTTTATTACTTAAAATTTTGTTTTCTTTACACGGTTAGATTCACAAAACATTAACACGGTTTGTCTAAATCTATCCCTCATTCTTAGTAATATAATTCCATTATTATAGAAAAAATATTATCATGTAAACTTAACAAACGATATTGTACGTAGAAGTAGTATTAACGTCTCTGTGAAAACAAAGTACAAAATATCGTGCTCATCACCGAGCTCGAAAGGCAAGTCTCGCATTCAAATCGGTTCAAACTGATCGGTACGATAGTCGTATGAACTTGAAAAAATGTCATATGAGTTCTAGTTTAAACAAGTCAAGAAATCCTAGTACCATTGAAATCTTACAATTTAAGGGCCGAATATTACATTAGTTAGAGGACGCAATTTTATTTTTGGGACATGTGTGGGGTTCAATAGAAGCTTAACCTCAAGTTTGTGGGGACACCACCCTTGACCCCGGCCGCCATCTTGGAAAAAGGGGTGAAAACACCTTTTTCGCGATATCTCGGAAACTATGCGTCTTACAAAATATTTGTAAAGTCATAATTTGTAGCAAATTGTTTCGCCTACAAATATGTTTATATAACTTTTTGCCCTAAATTAATAATTAAAGGAGTTGTAAGCAAAAAATTGAGAATTTTTTATTACCATAGAACTTACCAAATTTAACTTATCGAAAGTTAAGCAGGTAGAAAAGGTCCCCCGTTTTCACCGCCACCTATGAGGTAGAGTCCGTAGGCGCGTTTTTTATGTATGTTCTGGCGAAACATGCAACAACATTATGGAGATATCAAAGTTAATGGAAGAAAATGAATTTGAAGATGAACTTCCAACTATGACTCCAATTTTTAACCGACTTCAAAAAAAGGAGGAGGTTCTCAATTCGTCGGGATCATTTTTTTTTTTTGCTTTTTTTATGTATGTTCGCCGATTACTCCGTGATTTATGATCCGATTTACGTGATTCTTTTTTTGTTCGACACGGAATAGCTTCCAATTGGTCACCTAAACATTTTACATAGTTTGGCCCAGAAGTTTTCATTTTACGAACATTTTTTTGTTCCCGTTTCTTGGGGACCTATATTTTTTAAGAAGCGCGGCACCTTTCCTAGGTCCACCCATACATAGCTAGACACTAAAAAGTAATAAATAAAAAATAAAAACTTCGTTTAAAAAAACCGACTTAAAAAACTAAAATGTATAAAATAACTTATTTCTAAAGCTATTATCATTAATATATATTATCTATAACATCTTGAAGTCGGTGCAAAATAAAATATACAAAATTACTATATTGTGAAAATTACTAAGCACCGACTTTAAGATGTTTTCGATAATATATATTAATAATAATAGCTTTAGAAATAAGTTATTTTATACATTTTAGTTTTTGAAGTCGGTTTTTTAAACTCCTGTCATTAACTAACTAACTCCTGTCAAACAAATTTTCTAAAATTACTATTTTTATACTGTAAACGTAAACTATGTATATATAAACTATTTATAAATGCCTAATTTACAGACGGCAGCTTACTCCGAAAGGCCTTCTAAGATACCCCATAAAATAAACGTACCCCAAATCAACACGCTTGTATACTATCCCTATTAATATTATAAATGCGAAAGTAACTCTGTCTGTCTGTTCCGTTTTCACGTAAAAACTACTGGACCGATTTGGCTGAAACTCAGTATATATATATTTTCGATGCCGAGAATGAACATAGGATACTTTTTATCTCGAAAAATGGGATAGTTTCCGGGATAAAAATATATTTGTCTTTCTGTTTGTTATGCTTTTACGGAAGAACTAATGGGCCGATTTGGCTGAAATTCGGTACGTATGTAAATTAAATACCGAGGATGGACAAGGGATACTTTTCATTTTGGCCTTTTCGGTAATTTTGGCCTTTTTGGTCATTTTGGCTATTTTAGCCTTTTTACTCATTTTGGTCATGTCGGTCACTTTGGCCTTTTCAGTCATTTTGGCCATGTTGGTTATTTTGGCCTTTTTGGTGATTTTTGCCTTTTTGGTCATTTTGACCATGTCGGTCACTGTGGCCTTCTTGGTAATTTTGGTCATTTTGGCCTCTTTGGTCATTTTGACCATGTCGGTCACTGTGGCCTTTTTGGTCATTTTGGCCATGTCGGTCATTTTGGCCTTTTTGGTCATTTTGACCAATTTGATCATTTTGGCCTTTTTGGTCATTTTTGCTATGTTGGTAATTTTGGACTTTTTGGTCATTTTGTTCATTTTGACTATTTTGATAATTTTGGCCTTTTTGGTCATTTTGTCCTTTTTGGTCGTTTTTGCCTATTCCGTCATTTTGGCTATGTCGGTCACTGTGGCCTTTTTGGTAATTTTGGCCATGTCGGTTATTTTGGCCTTTTTTACTATTTTGGCCTTTTTGGTCGATGTTGCCTATTCCGTCATTTTGGCTATGTCGGTCACAGTGGTCTTTTTGGTCATTTTGGCCTTTTTGGTCATTTTTATCATTTTGGCCTTTTTGGTCGTTTTTGCCTATTCCGTCATTTTGGCCATGTCGGTCATTCCGGCCTTTTTAGTCATTTTGACCATTTTGATCATATTGGCCTTTTTGGTCATTTTTGCTATTTCAGTAATTTTGGCCTTTTTGGTCATTTTGGCCATTTTAGCCTTTTTGGTCATTTTGGCCATATCGGTCATTTTCGCCAAATTTGTCATTTTGACCTTTTTGGTCATACTTTTTATCGCAAAAATAAAACTAAAATAGATGAAAGTTTGAGTGAGAGACTAATCGTTTTTCAAGTTTATAGATATAAAAATTCATAATCTATAGTAAAAAGTGCATAGTAACTCGATCTGTCTGTCTGAATACCGAAAATAGACATAGATACTTTTCATCCCGGGAGATGAGATAGTTTGCGATATAAAAAAAAAGTAAATCTTATGAGGGTAATTAGCACCAATATAAAACAATTTAACCTGTTTTAACGCCGGCTATTTAAACAAGAGGTACGCACTAGAGTTTGACCCGCGGCAGAGCCGCGGGGTAAACTCTGGTGTATATATAAACTATAAATGCCTAATTTACAGATGGCAGCTTACTCCGAAAGGCTTCATAAGATACCCCATAAAATAAACGTACCCCAAATCAACACGTATATATACTATGTATATATAAACTATAAATGCCTAATTTACAGACGGCAGCTTACTCCGAAAGGCTTCATTAGATACCCCATAAAATAAACGTACCCCAAATCTACACGTATTTACACATTGCTGAAGAAAGTTATCTGAAGAGTTTTATGATCAATAAAGTTATAGCCTAATCTAGTTGTTGTTGATCGGCACTGGAATCTGGAGCCGTTAGTTAGTTAGAAAAGAAATCTTACGATGCCAACTAAATTTGTTTGAGCTAAACCACTTCTGATAACTACTTTTATTCGATACACTTGGCTGTAGCTTATTAACAATGAATCATGATGAATCTCGTAACTAGATGAAAAGTAAAATAAAAGTTGGGTAATACATCTTGTCTGGGTGTTGGTTTTGTCATCTTGTTACTCAGTACATAATTAATGATACAGTATATAGAGTATATTATTGTGCCTATATATATCCTCAAGCTAAGTAAAATATGCTTATCATATGGATAATAGTCAAAGGACATCACTGAAGTTAATCCCAGACCAGCTGATTATAGCAAACAGCCTCCTCTCTGCATTACACAAATATGTAGGTATGTACTATTAGGCCGCGCGCACTTTGGACACGTTTTCTTACTAATTTTACTCGTGCGGACACGTACGAACACGTACGAACGATCCCGACATTCCAAGTACTATGGGAGTGCGCAGACTGGCTGCGAGTTAGTCGAGTGTATACGTACGTGTAGTTCAGACGTCCGAAAACAATCCGAACTTGTTGGGATTTTAAAACAAATTCGTACGTTTTAACATAAGAAATGGATGTAGAAAAGTTAATTAACTTGATCCATGAACATAACATTCATTCATTATTCATTTATTATTAGTCATTACATAAGTCTTCCACGACGCACCCATTCGGTTCTACGATAGCGATGACGCCGCCGCAGTCTTCGAGTTATAAGAGGATTGTCGTGAAGATACAGATTATTCATCGCAATCCAACCAAAGCAGACTTCACAAATCCGATGTCATTAGAACACTGCTCATTTGACGAATAAAAACGTATACAGTGTGCGCACTCAATTCGTACGACCACGAATAGATCAGTGATTCCCAAACTTTTTTGTATACCGCCCACTTTGAGAATAAATTATTTTTTAGCGCCCCCATTTTTTCACCTACTTAAAAACCACTATAACGTCAAATTAAATTAATTGATTATTGAGAGCTACATTAGCGGAGATTAAAGATTAATTCTAAACGAGACTTTTACTATAGCCCGCAATCCAACCAAAGCAGACTTCACAAATCCGATGTCATTAGAACACTGCTCATTTGACGAATAAAAACGTATACAGTGTGCGCACTCAATTCGTACGACCACGAATAGATCAGTGATTCCCAAACTTTTTTGTATACCGCCCACTTTGAGAATAAATTATTTTTTAGCGCCCCCATTTTTTCACCTACTTAAAAACCACTATAACGTCAAATTAAATTAATTGATTATTGAGAGCTACATTAGCGGAGATTAAAGATTAATTCTAAACGAGACTTTTACTATAGCCCGCAATCCAACCAAAGCAGACTTCACAAATCCGATGTCATTAGAACACTGCTCATTTGACGAATAAAAACGTATACAGTGTGCGCACTCAATTCGTACGACCACGATCCTATGTATACTGTACGATACGAATTCGTGTCCAAAGTGCGCGCGGCCTTAGAGAAGTGATCTATACTATAAAAATGTTTCGAGTTTGTACAATGCGTTTAAAAATGTGAAAAAAATCAGGGGGGGCTAATTTGGACCAAGAAATTCCAAAAATGCATATTTTAGAATTCTCGTCTGTCTCTCTGTTTGTAAGAGCATAACGTGAAAACTACTGAACGGATTTAAATGAAATTCGACACAGAGCTAGCTCATATCACGGAACGTAACTTAGGATACTTGTATCCGGTAAATACCGTCGTTTCCGCGGGATAGATAACAATATCGATCGCATCCTTTTTTTAAACTACGGAATGTATACGAGTATGTATAAAACTCGGATTATATCTCGCGTAATCAACTCAATCAATCAAATAATCAACGCTTAGGAGAATACTTTTTATCTCGATGAATGATGTGGTTTCCATGAAATAGATCAGTGGTTCCCAAACTTTTTTGTATACCGCCCACTTTGAGAATAAATTATTTTTTAGCGCCCCCATTTTTTCACCTACTTAAAAACCACTATAACGTCAAATTAAATTAATTGATTATTGAGAGCTACATTAGCGGAGATTAAAGATTAATTCTAAACGAGACTTTTACTATAGCCCGCAAGAGTTATTTTGAGACCTAAGCGCAGTAGGTAGTACACAACGGCGCTGAGGTCTCAAGTTAACTCTTATGGGCTACACCTGCCAATGAGAATGATTATTGAAATGCAACTTTATAGTATTCAGACAGAATCTTTTATTCAAAATAAAACAAACATAATCGAATCTTATATAAAAACTAATGTCAAGGATGAATCTGATGCTGTTTAATAAGTTTATTGATACCAGGTTCCAATTTACTCAAGAACAGCCGCAAGTCGCCACGTTTGGTAACATGCAAACGATTTCTCTTTTTAGTAAGCAGCGTTGCCACAGCACTAAGTCCACGCTCACACAAATATGACGATGGGAATGCTATCAAGAATCGCTGAACGATTGACCACAATCCTGGGTATAATTGCGGGATCAGTTTTTGTAGCCAAAATTCTTAGTAGCCATTTTTGAACTTGATTTTTATTTCCTCGTTTGTTGTCAATTCTATAAGTTCTTCTTCCAGCTGAGGTGACATTGCTGTGTTGACATTTGAAAACGGATCCAACACCCAGTCTGGTATTTCCAATTTCAAAATGTCCTGGTATCGGTCGGTGAATTCAATGTGGAGGTTTTCCAAATGTTGGCAGTAGGCAAGAAAGTCATCGTACTGCACGATACTGATAAATTCGGAAAACTGTGAAACTCACGTCTACCCATATTCTTTTTGTGTAGAAGCAGTTTGGCTGCGAAAGCAGCAACAACATTTTTTGTTATAATTAAATTTAGTTCATCGCCTTGCAGTTGGAGATTCATGTCGTTGAACAATTTATACAGGTCTGCAATGTAAGCTATATCATTCTTTGGTGTAATGAGCTTGTTGCGCAATTCTGTATCTTTAGTTTCTAAGAACTCTATTACAGAGTCAAACAGGTTGTAAAATCGAGTCAGACAATTGCCTCTTGATAACCAACGAACTTCAGTATGAAACAACAAACGGTTGAAATCTTCGTCATTAGTAACACAAAGCTGATGAAATAATCTATCATTCAGAGCTGTTACGGATTTTATTGACTGCTTTGATGACATATTGCAGTGATTGAAATAGTCGTAAGTTTCTAGCAACCAAATGTTGTCTACGAATAACGCAATGTACAGCAAGTGTATTGTTGTTGTTTTTATTGTTGTTGCAATGTACAGCATGTACTTTATGGCCCCCTGTCATAGCCGGAGCGCCATCTGTAGCAGCTGATATAATATTTTTCAAGAGAATCTCTTTCTTTTCCAATGTAACTTTTCCAATGTATTGAATATGGTTTCACCTTTTGTATCGGTCTCTAAATTTCTAGCAAGCAATAGTTCCTTACATATTTTCTCATCTTTAATAAACCTCACGTAAGACAGCAACAATGCTTCATTAGTTGGTAAAGTGGACTCATCGAGCTGAATTGAGAATCGACTAGTCCTCAAATGATTGCACAATGATCCTTCAATGTTTTCAGCCATTTCATCAATTCGTTTTTGCACAGAATTATTACTCAAAGTAATTTTTCGGATAATATCTGCGGCCGGTTTATGAAGCACAGTAGTTAGTACTTCCTTTATTGCTGGCAAAATTAACTGTTCTCCGATGTTGTGTGGTTTGCCTTTTTGAGCAATTAACAAAGAGATATTATACGAAGCTCGAAGTCCGTCGTCATCTTGCTTAGCAGCCACCGAAAATAGATTTGCTACACTTGGCTGAGTATTATGCTACTTCTCTAAGTCTTGAAAATATGCTACATTCTTGTCTTTCTTATCTGAATGCATTTTATTGAAATGATCTTGCAGTCTTGAAGGCTTCATTGCTTCATTCGAAAATTGTTTTTAGACATAAAAGGTACAACGGCGATGATTGGTTTGTGGGATTTTCAATGAATCCGAATTTAATATATTCCACACAGTATTGCCGTCTCTTATTTTTTACTTCCGACATTGTTTTGTTTTGAGAAATACGCAAGTAAGTGTTGAACTTAAGTACTGCTTATGTATTACGCGCGAAACCGCAAATGAAAATAAAATAAATATTACGTTGTTTATATAGGATGGCATAAGCAGCACGCACCGACAGGAATAAGACAAACATGCATAAACTCGTTTATCTCTATCGACGCTCAATCGTACTCAACAAGTAAGAACAAGTATTCTATGAACCAGCCGATTGATACAGTAATGCACAAATCAGGTTATTTAACAAAAACTTGTTAAGACATGATTGCCGATATAGATAACTATTAAAATGCGAAAGTGTCTGTTACTTTTTTATTTGTTTATTTGTGTCCACTTTCATTTCGAAACGAAGCGACCGATTGACATCATTTTTATTTCATTTATTCAATAAAAACAGGACAGGTGTATGAACTACGAGGAGAGAAATACCGAACCAAGTTTGAGCAATCTCTTAATTAATATTAGTTGATGTTCACAAGTTATAGTCGAGAGTCAAGAGTTCAGTCGGTGTCTAAGAGTCCTCCTACTTAGATGAAATTACAAATCGCCCCCCAAGCCTCTACACAACGCCCCCATTTTTTTTCTGGGTCTCTTACTGCCCCCTTTTAGGCCTGCAGCGCCCACAAGGGGGCGTTATCGCCCACCTTGGGAACCACTGAAATAGATAGATTACCTAAATAGATGGCGCTACAAATGCGTTGTAGGCAACCATCGCTGTAATTTAATAACAAATTCGTTGTCAGATTGCTCACATGTCTTTCGTTACCTAACAGATACTTCAAATCAGGTTGGCTGCGACTGCAGTCGTCTGCACTATATTGATTTAATTTATATGTTATTGTAGTGGATTTAACACGAAACTTAAGTATTGAATGTTTATATATATAAAACACCTAATTAAATTTTTATGTACATAACATAGATATACTTATCCAGGGTTATTCACGCGGTGTATTAAATAAATCCTATGAATTTTATTAATAATATTTTCTCTGAAAGGTTTTAAAAATGCCTTATTTAGAATTTAAATACACAGAAATGTAAAAATTACTATTTTAATGAAACGACGTGTTTTGTTGTTATATTAAATTTAAAGATCTGCTACGATTTTATATACATATTTATGATTTTACAAGGTTTTATATTTATTTTTAGATTTTATATAGCAATTACTGTTTGTTGATGTTTAGACGTATTTAAGGCGAGTGACATGAGTGATTTTTTAACAATATTGTGTAGTAATGAATTGAGGTTGTAATGAATGAAGAGGTTCTGTTCATCACAGACACGACGATGAAATCACAAAATTTTGATGATAGGGAAATTAGAGTATTTTTTATCCATGTAAACAGTAACATTTTAGAGTCCAGGAATCATTTTTAAATCTCTATTAAAAAATAATTGCTTGTCTCGGAATGATGCTAGTTGGGCAAGTAAATGATTTACTATATTTCTGTCTTATCTTGTCAAAAAAACCTCGTTTGTCTCACCCAATTCCTATCCTATCTATAATAGGGGCTTGCCAGAGATCTTGTACCCAATTTATTTGATTTTATCACGTTCTCGTAATGGCCAACTAACATAATAACAGTGTAATTGGTCCACGAATCTAACAATGCTCAGTCAGCGAATTGTTAAAATAAATTGCCTCCAATCCGCACAGGTGGGGTAATTATCATTAATTACTACGTTTTCGCCAGGTTTGCAACAGATGCGTACTTCCGGCGTACTCGATATGCTTATTATGGTATCAAGAAGTATTACATAAATTCTTAACGTTCTCTTAAAGAATTTTCCAGTAACTAAGTCATTTTATTTAGCATAAGAGGGGATTCTAAATAACAATACCCCAGAGAAAAAATGGTCTGTACTTCTACCAGACCCATCTATACTTAAGTATTCCGGTGCGCTGAATTCAGTTTCGTCCATACGCTCTCAAATTTTGAGGGTGTACAGACCAAACTGACCCCAGATTCGGATTCAGCGCATAGAAATACTTAAGTATAGGTAGATCTGGCTAAAGTACAGACCAATTTTTTTGTGGCCTGGTGTAACAAATAAAGATTCATTCATTCATTCATTCTTTAATTCATTTAAAATTAAAGTAAACATATTTATAGAAATCTTTCCATGTGTAAAGTTATGACCACTTCACTGATGATAATTTTTCTTCTTCTAGGCGTGTGTTTCTAATCCAATGCTCGATATTTCGTTAACATTTTCATATAAGATCCACTGGTAGAAACCCAATTACAATGTAATAAGATTAACTAAACATTTGTATTTAGGGTAAATCGGTAAATTGGCAACCCAGAACTTGGCTTTACCTTGTTCTTAAGTTGGATATTGACGTGTATTTAATTAAGTGTCCCAAAATATTTACTTGGTCCAGCCTGGTATGTGTTTAACCGACACGTTCCACATTCAGGCATGAACTTAAGACAACCTTCACTATATTACTTGCGTGAGAACTAAATCTGAGGGAAACTAAAACTTTGTCCGAGACCTTACAAACCAAATATTCTTATTAACCGAATGGAATATGTACGTATTTAAGCTTTTTTTTTCTTTATACTGCTAAGTCATTGCCTGTCTGTTAAAAAAAATGAATGTGAAAATAAAGGCTGTAGTTATAAAATAGGTTGGGGAAAAGTTTCTTCGCATTTTATATAAAAATTCAAAAGGCTTTTTATAAAGTTTATTTACATTTGACTAAAGTGTATAGGTGCCATTTTGTTGGATAACTTTTTGCCCTCTTGTCGGTAGGGACGTGATCCCATAGCTATAAAAAATGCTATAAAAAAAACTGCGACAAGTGGTTATGGCAGTCCTCTCGTGATGTTAACCTGACACTACCTAAGGAATTCCGCAGAGACCGAAACAGGTGAAAATCTGAAGGTGCAAGGTCAGGACTATACGGCGGATGCATTAACACCTCCCAGCCAAACTCTCGTAATTTTTACTGAGTGGCTAAAGATGTGTGACATCTAGCGTTATCATGGTGAAAAACCACACCCCTTCTGTTGATTAATTCCGGCCGCTTTCTCTCAACTTTTTGCTTTAATCTCATCAGTTGTTCGGAGTACAGTTCAGAATCGATGGTCTTGCCTGGCGGTAACAGCTCATAATGAATAATGCCTTTCCGATCCCACCATACACACAGCATCACCTTGTTGCGAGTTAACCCGGGGTTCACCTCAGTCTGTGAAGCCTGACCGGCCTTTGACCACGATCTTTTTCGCACCTTCTTGTCGTTGGTGATCCACTTTTCATCACCAGTTATCAGCTTCTTCAAAAATGGTTCAGTTTCATTACGTCGTAATAAAGAATCACAAATGAGTACACGGTTCATTAGGTTTCTTTCAGTGAGCTTACGAGGCACCCAAATATCGAGCTTTTTTGTGTACCCAGCTTTTTTCAAATGCGCCAAAACCATTTTGTGGTCAATTCTCAGTTCTCCAGTTACATCTTAACTACTAATATGCCGATCTTGCTCCACTTTTTCAAAAATGACATCAATTTTGTCCGTAACAGGGCGACTAAAGTGACGTGCATCTTTGATATCAAAATTTCCGGATTAAAAACGCTTAAACCAAATTTGCGCTACTCTCACAGATACTGCATTGGGTCCATAAACATCACAATTTTTTTTCGCGGCTCATGTTGTATTTTTACCTTTTTTGTAGTAAAATTTTAAAATGTATCGAATTTCTTCATTAGGTTTACTCATTTTAACAATAAGAAAAACTAATGAAAATCACACATTTTCCTAATTTGAATTTGGAATTGTCTTCTTTAAAATTAAAACTTTTTAATAATACCAAAACCAGCCAGATAAAAATGGTATAACCAAAGAGATCTTATTACAAGTTCATACATACTATATGCGAAAAGACTTTTTCCCCAACCTAACGTGTTATACTAATTAGCTTCGTTAATTGAATTGTATTTTTTGAAAAATTGACTTTTTCATTATTTTTTTCATTATTCGGACCCATGGAATTGGGGCAAGATGGGTGTTCATAACTAACTATTTGTCTAAGTTACCAAAAAATACGTGATAAAGTTGATAATTATTTAAATTAAAAAGCTGTGATAAAACAATAATACAGGGTGGCGCAATAGAACGTGCATATTGCATCATCTTTTTTCGCGGGGTAGAAAGTGCGCGGGCGGGGGGAGCCTGCATCGTTGGGTAGGCGGGCTCATGGAGTTTTAGTCACTATGAGTCACTTCGACGGGAAGCGTCGCGCATTTTGCGTGCGCGCAGTTTACGAGAACTCTCGTTCATACTTCGTTACTAGGCGTTTATATTGTTCTGAATATGGACTACGGCAAATTAGTGAAGCTCCGAGTGCTAATTTAATTAAAATATGGGTACAGCGTTTTGAAGAGACTGGTTCAACGTTTAAACCACAAGCAAAAGGTCGTCCAAGAACATCTAGGACCGACGACAATATTGAGAGAGTTATGCAGTCTGTACGAGGAGATCCACAAATGTCTACTCGCAAGAGATCGTCTGTCTTACACTTATCGCGACGAAGTTTGCAACGAATTTTAAACTTGGATCTTAAACTGCATCCTTACAAGCTGCAGTTAACACAAGAATTGAAAGAGTCTGACTTCGGAGCAAGGCTCGCATTTGCTAATGAAATGCTTAATCGATTTTCCAATTTTGACAATATCCTTTTCTCAGATGAGGCCCACTTCCATATAAATGGGTTCGTAAACCGTCAAAATTGTCGTTACTGGAACAGTGAGAATCCCAAACTCAAGCAGCAGAAACCACTGCATAGTCCTAAAGTGACAGTATGGGCAGCAATCTCTGGTAGAGGAATAATTGGACCGTTTTTCTTTGAAAATGCGCGGGGGCAAAACGTCACTGTTAATACCGAACGCTATGTTGCGATGTTGGAAGGTTTTTTGGCTCCAGAGCTTGAAAATTCAAGAATAGTGAATTCTAGGACTTGGTTTCAACAAGACGGAGCTACCTGTCACACATCAAATGACTCCATGGCGGTTGTGAAACAGATGTTCCCTGACAGACTGATTTCGAAAAGAGGTGATATCCCATGGCCCCCACGTAGTCCAGACGTGACGCCTCCTGACTTTTTTTGTGGGGATACCTCAAGAACAAAGTCTACAGCAATAATCCGAAAAACATCGATCAGCTCAAGGAGAATATCCGTGGTGAAATGGCAGCAATTACACCAGCATTACTGAAGAAAGTTTTCAATAACTTCCGTTTGCGATTAGAGGAGTGTCGTCGTAGAGAGGGTCATCATTTAGACGATGTTATTTTTAAAAAATAAACTTCAGTTATTTCTTAATAATACCTCCGTTTTATTTTAACTATACCTTTTGTATTTATTTTTTTATCAATATTTTAAATATGCACGTTCTATTGCGCCACCCTGTATAATAAATAATAAGAACCCATTAAACACCCCACTATTGGGCTCGGGCCTTCCATTTTTATAGGGAAATGGACAGTATAACCGCCACGCCTGTGCAAGGCGCATTGCCGGGTTTGACACACATTGATATTTTCCTTTACCGCTAGCACGCAGTGATTATAGCAATATATACATTAAGATAGAAAACTGCGTAAGTGGTGTATGTTAATTATCCGTGCAGGAATGAAGAAAGAATACAATTTCATCCGTGCAGGAATAGAGAAGGAATACAAATTTCTGCGTCCAGGCGACCTGTCGTAAGAGACGACAAAATAACCCACAGTCAGGTGGTAGGGTATTTGCCCGTCTGTATGGCTACCACCCCTAGTCTAGAGCCTGGCTCCATAACAACCTTGAGTTACGTTCTGGCATTAGAGGCTAATTTCCACAATTCCCTTAGTGAGCGGCAGCATATTGGTAGCAAATACGCTGCAAATGTCCATAGGTGATAGTCACCACTTTTCATAAGGGCGGACTGCCCGTCTGCTGAATTCATGAAATAAAAAAATGTTTTCCGGGGAGGATTTGATTGCGCGCCCTTTTGAGTTTGCTAATAACTAAGCTACCACGATTTTTCGTTGTAAAAAGATTTGTGACACTATTTAATAAAAGTTTCTGAGTGCAATTCACATGCAGTAGTGTGAAACTTGAGAGAATATAATCTCACATAATTCTTCTCTAACTTTTATGAGCATAAATATAATTCCTTTAGCACAAATCGTTTTCAATTTTTCACTGTTTTAGTCTAAAAAATATTGTTATCAATTTTATTTCGGTCCAAATTGGACCTATATTTAATCATCGGCCTTAATGACTCTTTAATCTGTGCTGCACAATTTAAAACTTGTATTTCAGATTTCGTCCTATAGATTTATGTATCTGTCTCTTTTTAGTGTAGCTTTTTGTTTCATCCAGTTTCAAATCACAACGATTCTAAAGAAGTTACTCTTCGAAATAAGCTAATTTAATCAGCACATTCTATTACTCTAAAATAATTGCTGCAAAATTGTACTTAGTACTTCTATCTAGTACTTAGAACTTCAATTGCACTGAAAATGTTGAATTTGTAGACAAACAAAGTGTCAGAAATCAAAGACGTTGACATGTTGCAAGTGGTCTGTGAAGATGGAGACCCAAGAAAGCTAAGTGGAGAATAAACGAAGGTAGCGGTCGAGTAGTGAGAGGTGTCTCTAAAAATAGCCACAAGTGGATCTAGTGGCATACAATCCAAGGTCCCATCTTAACTCTCTCTAAATTGTTACAGCTTTGTTAAATGTTGGAAACCATTCTGAAACTAAACAAATGTACAGATAAAGCTTTGAGAAGTTTTTGCGTTTGTAGTAGTATTTGTTCTCTTTATTTTGTTGTTACTTGTTGACTTGAACTTGAAATTTAAATTTCCTTGAAATTTAGTATTCAAAACTTTGCAGAGATTCCAGTAGTTTTTGAGTTTGTTCCTTACAAAGTACACACAATTAAAACTACGTTCAAACGTTTTTAAGCGGGACATTTTATTTGATTTTTGGTTACACTTCGACATTTTGGCCACTTTTCAGTAGCCGTGATCACGGAAGACAAACATCTCAAGTGTCAATGCGTAATGTTAAAGTTATTATAAATAATATAAATGAAAATAAATGAACAAACTTAGGCTAGCCTTTAGCCTAGTTTGTTCATTTTAATTATTTAATTCTATTTTTTGTTAATGGTCATTATTTAATTAATGGAAGCCTAATTTAATTTAACAAGTTGGGGCTAAATAATAACTTTAACATTACTCGTTGAAACTTGACATTTTTGTCTTCCGTGAGCACAGCTACTAAAAATTGGGCGAAACGTCGAAATAAAACAGAAAAATCAAATATAATGCCGCAATTAAAACCGTTAAATTACACAACAAAATTACACTGTCGATATGGAAATAGAAAGTCGCTAAACATTGGCATGCAAATTATTAAAAAACTTATAGCAAAAACTTTCACAGAATATCGTCCATTATGACAGTCGCAAACTTTAATTAAATAGTGTCCTCTTAACATTTAATAAGTAGTTTGCAACTTCACTTTGTAGTTTTCCTTTGCTAAAAGCCTTAGTGACTTGTACGGCATTCAAGGTTCAGAAGATTCTAATTAATCCAACTAGTTTGCTATATCTTGATATATTACATTAGTAATTAGTCTCAAAATACTTAATATTTAATTTATTCGAGTATTTTTTTGAGCTATTTAAAATAGTGGTTGGTGAATTATAAAGTATTGAATTAATATGGAAAGCAGTGTTGTAGTCTACGCGCAGATATCTCAAAGATTGATTTAATATTTAATTTATTCGACTACTTTGCTTAACCTGTTAGGGCGAACCAAGGATTTATTGGTTTGTTAAAGTTAATTAAAAAAAAGAGAAACCTGAAAATTGGTATGAAAAACACTCATTCAAAAGCTGGTATTTGGGTAAGGATCAGAAATGAATTTGAAGGTGATTTTTGTTTTTTCAAGCCGTTGGTTATTAGGTGTTTACAATGACATATGTTTTCTACTGTTAACTTTCTAAGAAGTTAAACTATTTAATATAGTGGCTGGTAATATATAAAATATTTGACTAAAACGAAACTAGTGTTGTAATCTTCACGTAAATATCTCAAAGATTGACTTAATATTTAATTTATACGACAATTATGCTTGATTTATTTACAATAGTGTCAATGTGTAAAATATCGAAGCAATAACAAAAGTAGTGTTGTGGTCTTCACGTAGACACCTCAAAGATTGATTTAATATTTAATTTATACGACTATTATGCCTAAGGTATTTAAAATAGTGGTTGTTAATTTACTGAATTTAGAATGTACTGTTTTAGTTTACACATTTCTCAGGGGTTGACGTTATGTTATTATATTTATTACATATGCGTCTATTTCGATTAAGCTCCAAGTTTCGAATAGTGTACAAACACTATTCGGAACAACATAAATAGAACTTTATTTAACAGATATTACACTAATGGCGGAAACACTATCGTGGTTACACATGTCTCTGAGGTTGACTTAATATGAAATTAAAGGGCATATTTCGCTCAAGCTCCTTAAAATCAAAATACAACATTATACTAAATACAGGAGGACCATTTAACATTGTTACTACTTGAGTACTAAACAACAATGAATGGGTAAAATAATAAATTCTTGATTTAAGGCTTTCAATTAAAATTCTTTAAGAAATTGGTATAAAAAAGTTGAAGTGTACAAGGAGTTTATTTACTCATTCCTTTGTTTTTTCACAAAGAGGCTAAAATTAAGAAACTTTTAACGATGTAACTTTTGTACTTATTGCCTAATTTTTAACTATGCGGACGATTAAGTGCGTAGCTTAACACAGTTGTTATCTTAAATATTTATTTACCAAAATTGTTGTTACGTTAGGGTTACGCAGTGATTTTAAGTGTTTAGCTTAAGCTCAGTACACACAGTGATACTAAAACGGAAAATATACTTCAAATAAATAATTGAACTATAAAAATCAGTAGGGTTCGTATATTCATTTTATAACAATTCTTTTACTGTTAAGGCTATACAGCTCTGGAACGCGCTTCCTGTTACAATCAGACAAGCAAAATCGCTAGCGATATTTAAAACTAAGATCAAAAAATACTTCCTGTCGTTGGAATATGATATTTAAATTCATTTATATATTTTGTAGATATGTATTTGTATGGTATGTATATTAAGTATATATCTATGTAATATATAAAATTTCTTTATATATGTATATATATCATTTATGTATTTATTATTAAAATGTAAGTAGTTCGTACTATATGTTACGTATACCACCATCGCCATTATCATCTCAATTCATTCCTGGGGTTGTCTGGAAGAGATCGCTTTTTAGCGATAAGACCGCTCTTTGTACATAAGTAGATATAATTTTAGTCTTTAAGTTCATGATTGTATTGGTGTACAATAAAGTGTTATCTATCTATCTATCTATCTATTCTTTGGTATGATATAATATGGAACAAGTGACCATATTGGAGTCGTACACCTGCATGGCGGGTTAAATATATACTCGTAAGTACAATGTGAATATGATGACTTATTCAAACCAATTCAGAAATTGAGAAAATGTTTATTTAAATTAATTTAGTGGTGTGAAATAAAAGAAGATGGGTGAACTCTCATAAGTCATTTTGGCTGATCTCAATTTATTGGGTTTACCCTTAAAAATAGTGAAAACACGAGTTTTTCATCTGAGAACTCAAGATGTCTCGTCTATAACTCAAGACTTAAAAATACATAAAAAAATACGTTTAAAATGTTCGACAACAGTTATGTCTTTTGCTATCTTACTTGATGATATTGCTTAACTTTGATTTTTTTTGAGACCCTAGAAATTGCTTGCTTTTCAAATGTAAATTGGACATTATAGAGATAGATACATGACTGCTACTTATGTACCTTTTTTTTCGAGCTGAGAATCCGTTTGCGGACACTCTACTGCTCGGGAATATGTTTAACAGTGGGGTAGTGTGGGATCCACCGGCTTTTTGCAGTAATACTCACTAAACACCCCGTATTCCTCCTGACGTTATATGCCAGGGCCATGAGTACAGGCCGTGGCCGACGTCGCAGCCCTGGCTGACATGAGCTCACCTCTTCCTATGGGTCAGCCTCTCGTTGCGCCGGGGATCGAGGTTCCCGTGAACTGCGAGTTCTGTGGAATCAAGAGCGGTGCGCGTAGAACACGTCCGTACCCCCGTCACGGTGGCCTGAATGCGGGTAACAGCTTTATTATCCCTGCGGACAATCACCCACGGCAATGCGTCTCTGGCAGCTGGAGGTCGTTTGACGCTCTTCGGCGATACCATGCCCATCGTGTACAGGAGGTGTTCTATCCCTCTCTCACTTCGCCGCCTCCTTTGCTGACATGACTTACTCACAGATTGAGGCGACGGCGTCCCATCCGGTTTTACTCCCGACCATGTGAAACACCATGGTTTGGAGCGAAAGGTCCTGTCAGATGCTTGCACTAAAAACACGACTCCATTTTTCCGGTGCAGCGCACTCTTACAGGTTGTGCAGCGACGGGTCCTCTGTGCCGGCGCTACAATGATGGCACCCCACCGTTTGTTCCCTGCAAATGTGACACAGGTACCTCTCGAAGCAACCGTACCCCGAGAGGAACTGCGTTAGGCGGTACTACATGGTACCGTGCCGTCTCTGGACCTAAGGTATTAGGACGAGCCTGATTGCCGCAATGGTAGCCTGCACTGGGGTCCCCAAGCTTGTCCACCCCTTCCACCATAAGCCCCTTTATGAGCTCCGTCTACCTTTTACTCTCTATCTCCCTGGGAGCTGGTCGAAGATCACGGCGAAGGACTTCCTTGCGCCACTCACTCTCCCTCCCCTGCGCCACTCCCTCAAGGTGCCATAGTGGGGATCAGGTTAGAAGGGAGGCCGCCTCGAAAGAGGTGGTACGGTAATGAATGAATGAAAACTCTTTATTGTTCATCATAACTTAAACCTAGACATTTATAAACTTAAACTTAGGTAATATGTAATATCTGGTTTACGTATATATTTTAAGTAGTTATTGTTGAGATGGTAAGTTGTGACAAACAGACAGAACCAGTCATCGCAATGAGACCCTAAGGATTTTACTATAATTGTTAAATTTCGGACTTCAAAAAAATAGTATTTTACCCTTTAATGTTGCGGCGCCGGCTTGTCGCCTCTTCTCGACGTCAACATAAACCAAGAAAACTCTTAAAATATAGTAACACTCACTATAATTTGAAGGGAAACTGGCCTGATTTCACTTCGTTGTTGAAGATGACACGAACGTGATCCTTTTTTTACATCTCACAAGGATTTAGAAGAGTTTTTGGTGGGAACGCAAAATATGATGTTTGTATGTATATTTAAAGAAATCTGTTTAAAGATAAAAATAAGTTATGTATGTAGGATAAACTACATAACATATCCTATCTCTACGAAAAAATGCTCATTATATGGCTTCGTCAATATTTATAATAACCTCCTGAATGCTTAAAAGTTTTATCAAAAAAATTATTTAAAACAAGTTACACGGTTGGATAATTGACAAATATTAGTTATACACTGAATGATTCAATGACAATAATGAAACTAAATACCAGCTTCTTAAAAAAATTAATTTAATAAATCTATTCTAATGATCTAAAACAGAATATTTATGTTACTATATTTGAATTTGTACGCCTAATAGGCAAATAATATCTGAAACTTTGTATATGTTTAGAACAAATTTTGTAATGTGTGTCATGTTTTTAAGCAAAAAAATAATTTGATTGATTGAAAGAACAAAAACTTGTCAACGCATCTAAACATTCGATTCGCCCTCTACCTAAAACATTTGATGTGGATATAATCTATGCTCTCTCCATTTTGTGTACAAACGTGTGTTATTTTAAAACGTTTAAATGAAACTAGGTATTCGTACCAACTAAACCACCTCTGTGTTCCATCGCATCGAGGTACGTCAGGACTTTGGGAACTGGAGATACATCCGACGGTACTGATGGCGCTTACTCAAAGAATTCCTCCTTTATAAAGGAGCATCTATTCCCTATCGTATCCGTAATATAGGACGCGTATGAAGGAACACAACGTAACTCTACTTCTGGACCATTAAACCATAATATCCCCGTATCATTCATAGTTCATGGCCCTTGCGTTTGTTAGGGCGAGAGAAACTGGTGATAGTTCCTCATTCTGCGCCCTAATCTACGGCGATGGATCGAGGTTGAGGAAGCTGCGTCCTCTCATTCCCTTTTCGCCGCCTCTTTTTGCGACTTCTCCCTTCCCCTATCCCATCCCTTTATTCTGTCTGATTTATCTATCTCATATCCCTATGCAATCCTAAAGGCTGGCAATGCGTTGGCTTCGCCATTGTTGTTGCGTTCGTTTATAAGTGGCGGTAACCACTTATCATGAGCTAAGACTTCTGCCTGTGGTATATCGAGTAGTATCGTCGTGTCGTCGCAAGTCATGGTATCGTAATGGCTAGCGCACGCCTCCCAAATTTAAAAGGCGCGGGTTCGAATCCTGGCCGGTATGCATGCTCCGCTTAGGCAGTTTTCTGACCTAATGTGCATATTGTTACAATTACTACGTATTAACAACGGTGAAGGAAAACAACGTGATGAAACCTGCGAATCAAGATCACCGATGTGTCAAACATGTCAAGTTGCGTTCGACAAGCGTGACGAGTATACCGTTTGTTCCCCAATAGCGAGAGGCCTGAGCCCAGCAGTGGGACGTTTATGGACTGTTATTATTAGGCCATCTGCGTGCTTATCAGCTTCGCAATAGAAAAATAATCTGCGAGATCTGGATCAAATACATTTTAGTTCCACTGTGTGTAATGGCCCTAAGGGTTTGTTAGCGATTAGTTAGCCCTTTCCTAATGGACCGGCAGTGGTTGTTCGTAATGCTTGTCGTTTCGGCACAAGACAAATGAGAATGAGCTAACCACATGTCGCCGCCTGTTTCACAGTCGAAAATCTGTTACTTAGAAATGTGTAAGAAACAATTTTAATATTTTACAGTTTGAATACAATTTCCTGTGGCCAGGCGGCCTTTCGTAATAGGCCGGAAAACAACCCGCAGCCAGGCAGTAGGGTATTTTCACGTCCGGACGGCTACCACCTCTGGTCTAGAGTATGCAACCATAACAAACTTAAATTGATATTGTATATTAAAACCACGTTTTAACGGTTTTAAGCGCAGTAATTTATTCTATTTTTATTAAAGTTTCGGTCACTTTTCAGTAGCCGCGATCACAGAAGGATCAGGAAGAAAGGTATCAAGTGTCAATGAGTATTGTTAAAATTTTATATAGCTCTACCGCCATCCTGTTAATTTTAATTATTGAGTATTAATTTTGTTTATGGATATTATATACTCTATGGGAGCGAAGGTAATATCCCAATATGTTTCGAGGTCCAAAAAGATAATATGTATTTACGTGACATTAATTGTTTGACTTTAAGTATTAAACTTCAATAAGATGCTTAACAAGACTAGGAATGGAATAAAAATAAGTATTGCTAGTCACATCACTAACCTATTCAAAGACGAAACACAGTCGGGCTTCAATAATGATGGCCTTTAAAATGGACGTCCTTTTGAATATCTGAAATAGCGGAGCGAAGGATTCCTCAAACGTGCCTGAGGCCCTACGTGCCACATTCACGGCTAACCTACCCATCGATTTTGCCGATAGGGAAATAATTTTACCCGCATACTTCGCCTATTTACGAGCTGATTTTGCATATATGTATTTGCAGTGTATATAAATTTTTAACGTCTTGGGATATACTTGAGACAAAGAGAGAGAGATAACACCCTATTGCACACCAAAATATACAATTACAAAAATAGGCCATATTTAGAATATTTTCTGGGCAATACAATACGCGGCCTTATCGCTCAATGGCGATGTAGGAGGTGCAGGATTGACTTAATTCTGTTTGATGACATGCAGTATGTTCTAGGTCGAAGTTATTCTAGACGAGTGAAAGCTTTTCAGACGAATCTTCTGGAAACCATAATCTCAATTTTCCTTTCGTTATTCTTTTATTTACTGTCTATCTCCTAAGCATCTGTCTAACTCTGTCTTTGCCTCCCTGAACTTTCTATTATAGAATTTCGATCTTCATCGTTATAATTTTTTGTTCCCTTTTTAAAATGTATCTGTCTTTCTCTCTTTCTTCTCCAGCCTTCTAAATTTTTCTGAACTCCTTAAGCCGAATAGATCGTTTCACCATCGCTCTCCATGTTGTATGATTTTCATAATACTTGAAAAATTACCGCAGGATTCACATGAACGTTGACACGAATAATGCAGCATGAAAGTCGAGGATTTTATTAAAAAAAAGTAATTTTAGGTTTCCATCATAATTTTTAAATACGGAATCTGTGTAAAATCGTTATATCCATTTGTGTGATTTTCAATCTATATATATGAAAGATTTTTTGCAAAAACTACTTGCAAAAAGTGTATTCTAAATGACACTACATCTACAGCGACTTAATGAAAATACGAAATAACGCAATCATGGATATTCATCATATAACTATGTCATTTTTGCATGAAAAATTATAAAGATTTTACTGAGTGATTGGTTATCCACGCTAATATAGGAAGTAATTATTTGCAAAGTTTAAACAAGCAGTGCCAGTCGCTTCTTATTCTTTTAGATAGTTAATTGGAAACTGCTTAAAAAAAAAGAGCGGTAAGGCTTAAAAAGACTTTGTATGAAAATCAGTTTAAACAAGAAACGTTTTTGAGATATGGAATATTTTCGATTGTATAATTTAGCGCTCAAAAGTTGACTGATAAAAACAGTGCACGGGTGCCTCTGCTGAACACGTCACTGAGCGTGGGTTGATACGCACTTGGCCTTTTTTATTACCAGAATCGAGAATGTAACCATCTGCATTTGCTTTGAAAGATCATGCTCAAGTTTATCTAACTAAATATTATTACTGTGTTTATTTTTATGTTTATAAATAAATCCCTAATAAACTTGAAAATGGTATTGCATTTTTATTTCATAAAAAGTAAAGACTTAAAAGTCTCTAGTGCTGTGTAGAGTCGTGAAAGTTTATTCACAGTGTGCTTCGCAGCATGAATGAAATGCACATGTAATTTAAAAATTGTGAGATGAAAATGCTAGTTTGTGTAATGAATCTCCTTTCATAGAAGTTGGAGTGAGTCCAATGAAAAGGTTTGAATTTTGCTCCTTTTTTAAATAGGTATTTTTGATAGCAAGACGTAATGTATGTGACGTGGCTCGATATATTAGAGATAAATTAATTAAAAAAATATATTTTGCACTTTATTTATTTATGTAGCATTTTTTTGGGTGAGCACTGATATACTAGGCGATCATAATATGTCCGGGTCAAAACACACACTTTATTATTACATTTAATTTAAAAAAAATATATGTAGAATGCCAATAATGATCATGATACTTTTTATCAGAGCAAGTTAAAAATTTATCCCAGGACGAGCGTCCAGAGTTTTCACGAGCAAAGTCACGTGATTACCCTAACAAATACAGGCATGGATATGATTTATTGATAGAATTAATGAATAATATTAATACGAGTGTATATTGTTTGATCTACTGGACTTATTATTTAGTAGCTTGTAGTCTTTATCGTATAGAATATAGATCCATGCTCGCATCCCCAAAACCACGCCGTCAAAACGATCGGATAGGGAACAACGGCGCCGAGACAATAAGGCGCCGGACTCTACTTATCTCTCTGTCTATTCTTTGCGGGGCTAAATAATTTAAAAACCACTGCCCAATACATGTGTATGTATACTCAACCCTATGTATGGCAGTGATCGAGTGAAACGTGGCTTCCTTAGCGGGACTAATTATAGCTGTGTCTTACTGAGATCGATATAACGCGATGGATATGTACAGACAAGAAGATGGACTGGGATGTGATGTTTGTGAGTTCGTAGTAGCTGCTATTTCTGTGACAAAACAGCCAAACTGAAAAAGAGTCGCTTACGCTGAAACGCACACCACGAAATCCAGGTAAAATATCTGTTTAGCCATGGTGACTCCACCAGGTCTCGGAAAGAGGATGCTCCAAGCAATGTTAGTCTGACATACGTGGTAATGATCTCACAAAACGAAATGTTGAAAACCGCGAGAAGTGAAGAAATAAAGTAGGAAACAACGGGTGTTTAATGCTAGGATTATGATGATAAGTCAACTCGTTAATAGAGTATTGACGTGGGTATTTGGATCCTCTCTAATATTTCTCTTACGTTGTAGGATATGTATATATATATATATAATGTATATATATATATATATATATATATATATATATATATATATGTGTGTGTATGTATATATATATATATATAACGTTTTTGCAAAACTAAGAAGTTGTTACTAAGCTGTTTTAGAAGTAGATATGTAAATTTAACTACGTATCAGCAAGTTCTATATAACTACTAGTGACAGATAAGAATCGTTCAATGCCCTTATATAGATATAATCCTCGTAAAAATATAGCAACTCATTGAATATTAAGGAAGTCATGTTCGATAACATTCCCTCGCGATATGGGTATGAATGGTAAGCCACGATAAACATGCATGGGTCGGATCTCGGTTTATGAATACAAATTCACCAGATCACGGATTTACGTCTGCTGCACAACTGTAGTACCTTCGAACGACTAATGATATCACTATACTGATTTATGCCCCGATCCTATATATAACTTACCAAGTGTTCATTGTCAAAAGAAAACAACAATTTTATAAAATATAGTAATTTAAAAAAAAAATAACTAAAACGCAAAATATAGTATTTTGATACTCTTGGGTCAGTTTCCTTTTTGCTACAATTTTATTTATTTATAACTTACCTTTATTTACTTAAATACCACAAGCCACTCAAGGTTTAGCTTTGATCTAAGTTTTAGTCGTGAATAATTTTAAATATTCCTTTAAATAAGTTTCGGAAAAACAATCTAACTTCCCATCAAGTTCTACTGACGCATTTTTCAAAAGTTATTTTGGAATGTAAATAGGTAAAGTATTCCTTACTTTGTATATGTTATTATTAATTTAAATTGGATTTAAAAGATAGATACTCGATATACACTATCGCAAAATATTAGGTGAAAAATGAACGTTGTTACGCAAACTAGAACATACTCACATTTTGACAGTTGTAAGATAGTTAAGATGTTGATAAAAATCTTTATAAAAGAGAAACCTAAATTCTCAAAAAAACTATTAAAGATCGCGCAAATTAGAACCATTGGGTAGGTACTTAACCTAATTTTGCCAACGTCGTAAGTTAGTTTCCGATTGCCAAACTATGTCTGTCAAATCATCAATATTATTTTATAATTATTTTACGTTGTTTTAAAAATAAACATCAATGTAGAAATATACTATCTTTAGGCAGAAATTTGCTTTTATGTGAACAATCTTTTATTATTAACAGTTGATTGTTAAGTATTAAGGTAGGTATATTTTCTTCGTCGTTGTACGCTTATCACTATTTACTGCTAGACATGGGTCTCTTTGAGTTTGAGCCACAGATCCTGGTCCTTATGCTTTCCTTATCTAGACCTACACACCGATCTTTCGCATATCATTATTCTTTAGGCTGGAATGTGTCCTACATTACGCTTGTTGATTCATAGTCTCTACTATAGGACATGTCTGCTCTGTCAACTAGCTATTAGTGGTCTGATAGATATGATGAGCTGACTACTACTTCTGCTTGCTCATTTTTAGCTAAATGAGAATATCCTACGGATATTCTCATTGAAATTTCTCATTAAAATTATAAATGAGAATATCCTACGGATATTCTCATTTATAATTTTAGTCATAAGAGAAACATTCAGGGTGGATTGCTCAGATGTTTTTATTCATTTGTTTCTCTTATACTGATTTCTGATATTAAGAGATTATATGATACTAAAGTCATTAACAGGGTAAATGTAGTTTTCGCTATCTATTAAATCTATGACCATGTATGAGACTATGAGACACGCCTGGCAGTATTGAACGTTCCTCGATGCCATTGTTTCACATAGATTGCGCTATCTGGAACATTAGTGTTGCTTAACATCTGTCAAAACAGGATGGTACCATGTGTCAGAGAAATGAATGGTGCTCATATCGAAAAGCGACGATGCGGGACCATTGTATCGTCGAAGATACGTTTATTTGTTTATCTCGGACTATTTATAAGAAGATATGTGCCGTACAAAATTAAGTATTGTTATGACTGATAGAAAAGTTTATTACTTTGAGTTGTTACCCTTATTAATATTATAAATGCGAAAGTAACTCTGTCTGTCCGTTCCGATTTTATGGAAAAACTACTGGACAGATTTGGCTGAAATTTGACATATATGTAACAAGAGTTAACCCCGCGGTTGGCCCCGATGGTCAACATCTAGTAGAACTTTGAGGTATTTAGAACTTTTATATTATAGGCTAAAAGTTAGAGAGAGACCACAAGTATATGACATTTAAAAAATCACTCAGTTGCGTATATACGCAACTGAGTGATTTTTTAGCGACCGGCGTTAAGTTTTAGTTTTTTTTGCATTTAGATACATAATGAATGAATGAATGAAAACACTTTATTGTTCACCAATAATTAAAACTATGTTCTTAAAACTAAGTACAATATACATGTTGAACAAAGGGCGGCCTTATCGCTTAAAGCGATCTCTTCCAGGCAACCCCCTAAACTAAGGAAAACATTAAGACAACAGTGGCGGTGAAAACAATAAATAATAAGAAACATACCAACAGTAAGTAAATAAATAAATAATAATATACTTTATATACTATACAAAAATAAGACATATCATACTATATATAAGATCAGCAGCATGTTCTAGACTTGCGAGGACCAAAAATATTTAGTAACCATTAGTTTAAAAGACAATATAGATTTAGCTTGTCTGATGTTGAGTGGCAGGGAGTTCCATAAACGGACAGCCTGTACCGTGAAAGAGTTATCAACAAAGGAAGAAGTGTGTACAGGTGTCATTAAGGAGAGATTATTACTAGAGCGCAAATAACGGGAATGAGAAAGATGTAGGAAATCAAAACGTTCCTTTAAATACGGAGGGGTACGAGGATCAAAAAGGATATTGTACAAAAGAGAGAGTAAGTGAACATTCCGGCGAAGGCGAATAGGTAACCATTTAAGCTTCTTGCGATATCCGGAAACATGGTCATATTTGCGCAAACCAAATATAAACCGTATACAGACATTTTGAAGTCGATCGAGCTTGTTCAGTTGTTCTTGTGTTAAGTCGATATAACTGGCATCAGCATAATCAAGTATGGGTAATAACAGAGATTGAGCAAGCATAACTTTTGTAGCAGTAGGGAGGAAATTTTTAAGTCTTCTAAGCGAAGCTGCCGACGCAAATATTCTTCGGCTGAGATTGGTCAAGTGAGGCCTCCAAGACAGTTCTCTGTCAATGACAATCCCAAGATTCTTTACAGTTTCACTAATATCAACTATCTCGCCATCAAATTCAATCTGAGGAAGATTACACCAGTCTATCTTAGAGATTAGCCTAGAACTACCAACTATTATCACTTTTGTCTTTTGAGGATTTACAGATAGACCGTAAGCTTTACTCCATTCAACTATTTTAGAAAAGTCTCGGTTAGTAGTTGCAACTGCTTTATGCAGACCATCTAAATTAGCCTGGGTGTAGATTTGTAAATCATCTGCATAGAGGTGGTATGACGAAGAAAGGTTATTGGATATAGAATTAATAAAAATAGCAAATAAAAGAGGGGATAGAACGCCGCCCTGAGGGACATAATATTATTTAGTAGCCAATATACAGAGTACATGTGCCTTATAAATTTCACCCATATAGACCCACCGCTTTTAGAAAAAAAAGCCTTGTCGTTTATTTTTTTAGTAGAAACTTAGTACTTAACTTAGATAGTGTATTAATTTTGTATTTTATATTTAAGAACATTAATTATTATATATTTCCCAAGTAAATTAATATTATAAATATACATAGCATGTACGGACTTATTTTGTAAGAGTTCCATTCTTGCCAAAATAGCAGTGAAACTCTAAAATGTATATATTATACATTTTTACGTGACGTCTATCTTCACGTCAGAATGTGATAAAATGTCAATTTGTTCTATCAAAACTTTGAATGCCTTAATGTATAAACCAGTCACATTCGTACCCCGAAAGTTTTATTTGATTTCTTGTTTCGACATTACATCATTCACTCCCCGAAAATATTATTGAAACACGTAAGGCACGATTTAGATTTATGTGTACGCAGATATACATGAATGACGAAACTTTACCAAACTGAGAGGAGTAATTTCCTGACAACCTAAAATAGCATTGTCTGCTTTATTTTTTTAAATGTCACATTCTGAAATCTACATATTTTTTTTATATAATTGTATGTACAAATTTAACAACTCTAACAAATTGATTTAATGAATATTGTAGCTTGAAATCATAACATTGAAAACTTCAAAATCCGATGAGTAGATTACAAAAAACGTTCTCTTCTTGATTTTTTAAATGTATTAATTAAAACATATTCAAATATATTATATTAACCGAATCTATTAACAATTGAAAATACTCGTATTAAGACTTATATTTACTGTTCTGATGTAAATAAAATATAGTGTTTTATTTAATAATTTCCTCTCCCTGGACGAACGCTTTTTTCCTTTTTTAGGGGTTTTTATATTTTTTACTTTTCTTTAAAATAAATAAAATGCGTGTCAAAAAGCAAAACCTTAACTTGTAGCACCATCAAGTCTTGTAGGATTTTGATTTGTTTCAGAGTTAAGTATTTTATTGAACTATTTTTATTACTAGTAATCTTCTTCTATGATTGAACTTGCGTTAGTTATTTCTTCTTTTAAGTTACCAATGATAATTAAAAATGTTATTCTTTGAAGTTTTATAGTAAATAATCTTAAAATGAAAACACATTTCTCGATTTCAAAAGTTTAAAAAGAATTTTATACAAAACTAAGGTAGAAACTTTTCATCTGGATAAGTTTAAATTGGTTGAAGTATAATATTTTCTTAAGTTTTCGCGACTTGTAAACATAATAAAACTACGTTTTAACGGTTTTAAGCGCGGTAATTTATTTGATTTAGGTTTATCCGACGTTTCGGCCGCTTTTCAGTGGCCGTGGTCACGGAAGACAAAGATGACATTTGTCAAACCGGCCGAAACATCGGATAAACCTAAATCAAATAAATTACCGCGCTTAAAACCGTTAAAACGTAGTTTTATTTGGTTGAAGTATTTATAATTTAAGGTAAAGTTTTGACAGAACACTATTTGAAACGATAAAAAGAAAAGTTTGTCTTGGTGTCTTGTTAGTTGATCAAAAGTAAGTGCTTTCAGGTATAGAAAACTCGCTGCACGAGTTTTAATTACGAAATTTAAATTTCTGTATTTATACTTATGTAAAAAAAAATAGTTCTATCAGTTCACTTTCATGCCAAAAACACACAACAGGACACAAAATAGGGGTTTGATGGTATTTGGTGCATATATAGTATATACGAGATTTCTCATGAAGTAAAACTTATTTTTATATCTTATTTTTATTACAGGGAGATGGCCCACTTGATGGAAAGCGGTTACCATCAAGCTATCTGCTGAACTACTGCAATAAAAAAATACAATAATAGTGTTTTACAGAGTTAATACTTCTTACAATATAACTTATTTATTTTTATCGCATTTTATTGTATATCCCTAAATTTTCTGTTTCCGCCACTATGGCGTCAACTGAATACGAAAACATTTAGTCACAAAAATATTCACAAATAAAACTTAATGATATTGCTACACGAGTGTTTTGTGTGTATGGACTTGTTCAAAGTTATTCGAATGTATTTATATAACCGGTTCATAAATACAAGAGAGCATTAATATAATGTTTTGTGTGTGAGATACGTGAGAACTGTTCAACAGCAAAGACAGAAAACTATATTTTCTTCGTACATTAATTGAAATTAATACATCATTCCTCACTAAAATATACAATTACAAAATAGTCAAAATATATTTGTAGAAACAATTAACGACCTTATTACTTAAAACTTAACGTCTTTTTAATCTTGGTTTTTTATTAAGCATTATATAATTGTCCACGTCTGCGATGATTATAATTTGATCTTCAAAACCTGAGCTTACTTGATGGAAAGAAGACCAAAAGCATTACCGACCAATAATTATGTCGTAGTACTGATGGAAAATCTCAGTGAGAAGTTTCTTTTCGTTCCTTATTGTACGTGAGATAAATGTTTCTGAAAATTGTTAACTAGTTACGCTTGGTAGATCAAGGAAATAAGGGGAAAATCTTTCTTTCGAAAAGATAAATTAACACCGTTGGCTTAGCGACCTAAAATGAGTCTTAGCCTCCGAGACGAGAACACACCACATTTTTCTGTCTTGTGCGGTTTCTTGCCAATTATGGGCTTGAAGCTCAGATAAGTAAGCCTCCTCTTTCCACCGGTATTTGGGACGGCCGACCGGAAATCGGCCATTCTATCGTCCTAAACAGGCTTTCGTCACGCTTTGATCCTCTCCGATCTGTTTGTTCTCCGTAACCAAGCTAGTGGAGTTAGAGAGAAAATATAACTAAGTCATATTCATAAGTCGCACCGTTGGTAGAAGAAAGTCGCAAGTGAAATTACTTCATTTTTTTTATTTCACTATTCGATAAAGGACATTATGACACATATGCTCAACAAGTTTGAAAAAAATATCCCAATAAATGACGGAGATATTGCAATTTTTTTTTATTTTATTCACTGTATAAATTACGTAAGTTTTGTTTATACTAGGTCATTTATGAAACTTTCGCTATCAATAAAAGCTTATTATTACTTACTTACTTACTTATACGCCATAGAATTGAAATATACGTGCATAAACTAACTTCACATACTTTTGTCACGATATTTGTTAAATAGATAAACGCGCAAGTCTAGTTACGTATTTCTTCCACTAAGTTTTTACCTTTATTTTTTTAAGTAAACACAATTATGTGTTTACTTAATTAATTAATCTGTTCGGCAAGAATACGTGAGTAAAATTACGATGCTTGTGATCCGCGTGAATACCGTAGCAACAAAGTGGTTACTTTACTTATTCTTAAAAGCCATAATACCATGACGGGGATTAAAGACGTAACGCATTAATTTTAAATTATCTCGAAAGCTATTCAATATTATTTTAAATCAAATAGACAGGTAGGTATCTGCAGATTATTTTGTCTATGAAGTCTCCTTAGAACACATTTATCTATGATTTACCATTTCTCCACAAAACAGTTTTTTTACGTCCTGTAAAGTTCATGTTTTTCACTTGCGTCCTTTTTCTACGAATGGTACGAGGTCTCCTCTTTGCTTATCTTGTAGTTCTAGTTCTAAATACCTAAATTGACACATAAACATTACACATCGTACGTTCCTAAGTTAAGTAAGATACGCTTGGTTAATATGAACTAGTTACAATGGATAACTATATATTATAAATAGATATTAAATGAATAGAATAAGAAAGAAAATATAAAGTTCTTATTTGATTTATTTCCGAGCATGAATAGATACCAGATAGATTGCGTTGAAATGAACAAAGTGAACCAACACTTAAACTACTAGACAACAGAGCCAGTCATATAAAAATATTATGTATAAATAAATAATTTTCAAACCTGTATAATTGTGTACCAAAATAGAAGTTGTTTACCAATTTCGCGAATTCTCAGAAGTTAAAGCGAATAAATTGGATCCTAATTTGGTCGTGGAGCAAATCAAAATGATAAATAACCGAGTTATTTTACGCCGCGACAGCTTACTTCAGAGAGTTCACAAACTTCGATTCTGAGGAAGAATTATTATGATATTTACCAACAGAATGGAATAATCATTTATTTCATCTACTAACTGAAGGTTGTATGAATTTAACGCATTATTCTTAGAAAATACTTTATATTAATTGTTGTTTTTTGGATTATGTTTTTGTGACCCAATAAGATTTCTCTAACCGCGGCGGCTTGGCACCGCCTTTGACAAGCATGGCGGGTATACTATCCATTCCCCTTATAATAGGAAGTCCTAGCCCAGCATTGGGACACTAATGGGCAGATATTATATACATTAAAAGATTTCCCTAGGTACTATAGACGTTACAGATGTGCCCACAAACAATACTTCGCTTCCACCTGATGTGACTTCTCGCTTCCGGCCATTCTAAGGTCGGGAGCTCCACAGAATGGCACGCCTCTTCTTTTTTTACGAGCGGGTTATGTTCGTCTACTTGAAGGCGGAGCGAGAGTATGATTGCACTAGCCTGCTCCGTACCCGCCATTTTTGTTATTTTGCGTCAGGGAAAAACGCTTTTCCCTTAGGAAGTTTTCTCATTCGCCTTTAATGCCACCGAGATGGCCCACGGTGTTCGTATCGCCTATGGGGTGCTTTATAAACAGGCTATGGATGATGTTAGGCCACCGCCTACCAAGGGCCTCGCAGAGTGACGAGGCCTTATACCCGTGACCCTGGCATAAGTGACGGAAGGAATACCGAGGGTGTTAGTGGATATCTCTGATTCGGGAGGCAATAGTTGTTGGAGTACTAGCATAATACCAACTTGGCAAATCCCACATGTTTTCGCCGCATTTCTTCCGCTGCAAACGGTAAGTCCTCAATCAAATTGCACCTCGTTAAAAAAGGTGTTGCCGCTGTACATAGGATCGGTAAACTATAATTGCTTATGTGAATCATTTACCAAATTGCTTATTTACAAACATAAAAAGTCTGACTACCAAATATAACAATTATAGTCACTTATAAGTCCGATTCTATTAAGAATAGACATTACAAGTTCAAATGTACTGCAGTCAGTAATAGTTCAGGCAGTTTCTAAACTAGGTTAAGGCGGAGTGCTTGGATATTACTCACTTATGACGACAGAAAGCTTACGTTCTATTGTTAATGTTTGACAATCAGATACCCATTAATAAGGTTTAGAGGCGATTATAGCGGTATTGAGTGCAAACAATGATTGGTGAAATGTGACATATTGAAACAATAGCGCAATATTTTATGTTTATTCTCATGTATAGCAAGAATTTTATAAGTCTCTCATAGATGAAGTCTGTATAATATTTATATTGATATTATTATATTGTATTAATTATTAGAATTATTTATGATACTAAAGAATTATAATATTGGAAATAATTAATTTGATTAATTATAAATCTAACGTTATGACTACATAGGTAATGCGCTCAATTAATTATTATAGGTTCAAAAATCCCCTATATTATTCAAATGATTTTAGCCAAAAACACATGTGACAAGCTACTGCAATTTTTGAGCTTAATGTACATACTACTACTAATCACTATAAAACCGCATCATCGAAATTACTGATGTTTGATTCCCGCCAGTCCGCCTGGAAAAAGAGCCGAGTAACATCTGCCATTATAAAATAATTATAACGTCAAACGAATCGCTGATGACTTACTTACTGATATGGAAGATAGAGGTAAGGAGAACCATCTCAGTATATTAAAAAGTGTCCACTGAAGGACAGCAAATTTAGATGGTGCCATAATAGCAAGTGGAAAGTATTTAAAAATAGCGCCACAAATAATTAGAGTACGATACTAGATTAAAGAAGGAAAGAAAGACTTCCTCTTTGTCACCGCGCAATTTACGAAAATGTTACTATTGCATGTCTCCTCATGGTGGAATTTTCAGATAATTTAGTTAGTTATCTTAATTAGTGAAATAGGTTTCAAAAATTCAATTGGTCAAAAATTTATATACATACATCTCATACGAGAAAGTCTTAATACTTTTCCAAATATTAATTTTTAAATTTTTCAACCCAGCACAGTTCACTTCGTTTATAACTGCTAAATTCATATCATTTCCTTTATCACTAGCGCTATTTTGACGAGTTTTCAAACTATAACTTTCTGTTTACAGGTGGACACTTTTTCAACTGATCCCCAATAGTAGATGGTCCTCCTTACATCTACCCTCCATACTTACTGAGCTACCACGACTTCCTGCATGGTCAAACTTTGGACCCGTCAATCACTTGACGTGACGTTTTAATCACGTGACTTTCACCCCTCCTCATTATATGCCCATAACACCTTAGCCTTGATTGATATTTTTTTATTCTACAAACTTGTTTGATATTATTGTATACTCAACTTATATTTCATAGACCCGATTCTATTTGTTATTTATGATATATCGCCAGTGACAAGAGTTGACATAAGTGCCGTCGTGCATTATCACCCCTGTAAAAGCAGGCGACGTCGATTCACGCCAAGTACGTGCCATTAGCCGGCTGTCTGAGCTCACACTCTCCATTGCTTCCTTTGTGACATCGAGAGACAAACGACACGATTACACGTGAGGAAATGGACACCAGTTTTCAAGATATACTTTATTTTATTTTCGACGAGTTATCTCTTTATTGGTTATTCTATCCTGGTGTATGATATACCTATAACTAAGGTTTTATAATTATAAGTAATTAAACCAATTCAAATTAATAAATTCGATTCATCATATTGTTTGGATTATATATTATCCGTATGTCTTTCAAGACCACGGGCCATAAAAATGGCCCGGACTTTTGGAGGGCTTGCGTGGGGCCATGGGGAGGCCAACACGTAGAGGCCCCTTGACAAATTTAATGTAAATATGTGGCGTGACACTGACCGGCGATTATCGCTGTCTACACCATACAATAATTCACTTGGATTATTATTATTATTGATATTATTGAGCTGTTGCCTAAAGACCTGTTATTTTCGGTTGCCAACGAACACTATTATACCTGTATGTAAATACAAAAATATTCAAAATGCAATAATCACTTCAGAAGGCACAGTAAAATAGCGATCTATCTTGGGAATCAATTTAATGAATAAAATGAACGTACGCTGCGGAATGTTATTACGTGTCTCTTAGATATGCAAACGATATTATTGATTTTCCATCAGGTATCTCCGGTTCGGTGTTTCGGAGACGCGTACCACTTCAATAGGAGGCGCTACCTTTAGAAATACGAAATATTTCCATGAATTCTATTCATATGTTTTTTTGCGATAGTAATATGGTGGTACTGATATGGTGATAGGTTCAGATTAAATGCATTAGAAATAATTATAATCGAAAGTATTATTCCAAATGTTCGTTCCATCATTAAAACGGGAATACTTTGTTTGCATCCAATCCCAAGTACTAATAATATCTAGTGATGGACTCGTGGGTCCTACCGAATATCTAGCAACTGCAACTAACTGGCTTTCGTTTATGGCGTGGTGGACGTTCACAGTAGTAAAACTACATTGTGTTGTATCGACTAGTGATATATTTATTCTGTATGATTTCAAAATGTCAACTTATTTACACTTGCCATCCTTTACTTTCGTGATCACATATACTGAAAAGAGGCCGAAACTTCGTAATAATAAAAATCAAATAAATACCGCGCTTAAAACCGTTAAAACTTAGTTTTATTATGTGTACTAGTCGTCAAAACTTAAGAAAATCTTTAGTCTGTTTTATCATTACTTTTATTGAACCCATGAATGATACTATATTTAAACCCATGTTTAAAGTGCGATGACTCGCGTTCAATTAGGTTTACTGTACATTCATTGCAGTATAAAACAATACACTGTACAAGTAAAAACTACACTTACGTTGACGTTCTCTACGCCTTCCATCCTCGATACAGGATTACGGTACTAATTGAGTAGACATCGCACATGATTGAGGCTCGCCACGCGCTGAAGAAGAGACCGAATGAAGACCACTGCGGCAAGTCCTGACGTCTGTGACAGGACAATACCATTCCCTACGCAGCGCGGTGCCAGCTGGCAGTGGACTTCTTCTAAGAGAATATAAATAAATTCTTATATTATTTCATCAAAATTCTTTAACAAGATCTCTGAAAGCTATTTGCAAGTTAAAGTAAATACAAGAATTATCCGATCAAGGGAATAATTTTTAAATTTACGAGTTGTGAACGTGAGGTAACTTTTACCGTATAAAAGAGAAATTTTGCTAATATCATCTTTATTCAATGATTTCATGTTGAATGTATGACGAGGTACGACGGAACTTTGGGTTAAGTGAGTTTAACAGATGTTGCTACGTTATGAGTATAATACACAGAATTCAGTCTTAAATTAATTATGTGTTTACACGACTTCATATTTGTAATTTGCTAGGATTTTAACTTTAATTTATTTTGAGGGCAAACATCTTTACGTTATATTGCATTTAATTTTATGCAGGCGTTATCCACCCCGTACAATTTAAATTTGTCCCGCAAAAATATTTACCCGCTTTTCGGGATAAAAAGTATCCCATGTCCATTGTCGGTATTGAGACTATATTTATATACCAAATTTCAGTATAATCTGGTGCGTAGTTTTAAGCTATTGCATAGCTTTTATCGCGGGCTTTGAGCGCGGCAACCGAATCAAGAAATTCCGTAACGAAAATAAATCCTAACACCACCCACCACCCACCACCGACTCCGCCTACCATGTAGCTCGGCCGAGCGTTCGCTTAACGTGTATGTATATGGTATGACTCTACGAAGCTCGCACGGAACGAGACGAGCTGCTCCGAAATCGGACGAATACGTAAGCAGCTGTTTGTGAGAAGGTATATAGGTGTATAGGTATCTATCATATCTTTATAATGCCACACTCACCGCATGTGCGCCCCGTAAGTATACATGTAGGTATATATGTATACATAGCTGTACCTATGTACAACAGTGAATATCAGTTGTTGGTGAATAGCTGTACGCGTAAAATTTGTGTATAAAGTGTTTTAAATATGAATAAACAAAGTGCATTTATTAATGAAGAAAGTGATGAAAAAATAGTGAAAGAAAATGAGTGATAGCTTAAAAATACTGCATAGATAAAAAATAAATAAATAATTATAATTGCATAAGTTGATAAAAAATGCTATGCAATAGCTTTACCGCGGCAGTCCCCGAGTGCCACGAGGAGTTTTTTTCGTGAAAGTGTAATAGAAAAACTTACTTTATTGTTTATAATATTAGTCTATTTACCTATCGTTTACGAGCTCTGCTTTTGTCGGTGGAGCCACAACAAGGTGGAGCCTGAAACAAGTTGAAATTATAGATTTCAACTTTGTTCAAGTACTTATTTGAAACATAATAATTCTAAACATGCCGTGTCTGTACATTGAAGCTATTAAAATAAACAACTATATAAACGACGGAGAACACGATGCAATGCAATTTTTTTAGATTTCTTATTTGTCCGTTTGTCTGTTTTTCGGGATTCACATAAAAACTACCGGGCCGATATCGATGCGGTTTCCACTAATTGACAGCAAATTTGGGAACAGTTTTAAGTTTTTTGGATGCAAAAAAATTTGCTTATTTCGACAGTTTCCACAAGAACGATAGCTTACTTTTTTAATGGTGCCATACTTTGTGTCTCGGTAATGCCGCGGGAATTTCAAGTCAACCGTAAGCGAAATCATGGGCATATTCTAGTAATAAAATAATACTAATAATAAAGTGATCTAGTATGAATGGTGTAATGCATATATTTTTTTAATTTTCTTTCTTATTCTGCGTTTTACTTTCTACTAACCGGTCAGATGTATAAATAGTGACTTGTGGCTAAATCTAGAATTCAGAAGCTTTCTTGGATACATTTTTAAAACTGGAAAATTGTCAGTTTTAGTATTAGTCTTTGATGACATTAAATAATTTCCAAAACTATTGTTGGTAATGAACAATATCCGGGTTGCCTGGAAGAGATCGCTATAAGCGATAAGGCCACCCATTGTTCTAATGGAAATGTATTTAAGTATATTAAATGTCTAGGCTTAAGTTATGATGAACAATAAAGAGTTTTCATCCATTCATTCAATACGTAGGTTATTTATTAAGGACAATGAAAATTGTAAAATGCTATTATAATCATAAATTTCTTTGAATCGGTCGAAAAATACGCACACTGTATATTATCAAGCGAAGCAAGTTTGTGTTATGGATAATAAACAAGGGACCACTCAGGGGCTGCTACCAAACACATACATCATAGTATATTACGGAAAGTTCGCTTACGAATTTTACCATGATATGAATAGAACTCGTAGCTTTTGCGTTCCAGTGAGCTAGGCCAGAATAGTCTAGTCGACAAGTTGAAAATGGTACAAAATAGAGATACTGCTCTTAAAATTATGTGCGATAGCTCATTGGATCCGGAATGACGTCTAGAAAAATGTGCCAAAAGCGTGTATTAGCACATAAAAAATTGCAAAAGATTATAAACAATTAAAGATGAAAAAAAATGGCATTTCGTTTTTTGCCAATATTTAAAAAATTATTAATATTTAAGAAATTTCAAAAAAAGATTCTGAAAGAGGAGGAAATTTCCAATAAAAAACTTCTAACTCCCGGAACTCTATCTCCATTATTTATAATTTTAATTTAACGCTGAAAATAGGTCTGCGCGTGACATTTTTAGGATGCGCGCGTGGCGTCAAAAGCGAGTACGGCACATTAATTAATTTATTTAAGGTATTGAATAATTTTTTTAATTTGAAAAAAATATGGTGTGTTCTGAACACTATAATTAATTTATTCCCGTTGAAAATTTTACTTAAAGTTAATTTTTCAACAAGTTAAACAATTGTTAACTAACGAAATTTTCTCGAACTACCGTCTTAATTGTAAGTGAAAAAAAATGTTTAAATAATCGTCGTAAAAAATTTTCGCTTCGTAGAGCCTTTTTTACATACATACTTAACAAGATCGTGCCATAAAAGTTAAAAAAATATTTATACTTTGTTTATAACAATTTTTTTACTTAAACTTAGTTACTTTACTTAGTTTTTGTTTAAGTAAAAAAATTGTTGATGAGTATAATCATGAGGACATAAACACCTCATGATTATAAATGTAGATAGACAGATAGAAAATATTTTATTGTTCACCACATACACATAAAGTAAATCATTTACAGTAATTTCGTGTCAAGGCAGGAACAAAAGGCGGCCTAATCGCTTTTGAGCGATCTCTTCCAGACAATCCGGGCTGTGGATTGTGTGAAAGGAATCAAGACTCTATGACGGTGGTGTGCAAAAGGTGTGCTCGACTAACCATTTCCTGAGCCGTGTTTTAAATGAGCCGACGGATGGTGACTCCGTTATCCTACTCGGTAGTTTATTGTGTATTAGCGGTTCTATGACATGCGTCAATCTCTCCGATTTCTCAAGTTTGTGTTTTATATGATTCATGTCATTCCTATGCCGAGTGAAGTGCGTATGTACGTCGCTATGATTGGCATAGTTAAGTTACGTAAAGTCGCACATACATATGAAATCATAACTTTTTGCTCTATAGAACAAGATATTTGCTATTGGATAAAGAGCCATAAATAAAAATAGTTTTCAATCAATTAAGAAATTACTTACACAAAAATATCGGGTTTAATCATCTGTGATCATCAATCATATTGTTTTGTTTGCAAAAACCAATTTTAGGCAGATAGACAAGCAAGGGTTGCCAATTCATGTGTTTTTGTAAACATGAACAGCCCGTCGTCTCCTTTTGTTTTCGGTGTTTGTGTTAAAATTTTGACAACAGATTTACGCGGTGTAAATTCCCACTGAATGGATGATCGCTTTGAAATAAATGGTCAATCAACTAAAATACTGGTATTTCACACGCTTTTGTTCGCATGGTATGTATTAATGTATTGTAATCTATCGATGTAATTTTCACCGTCTTCCAGGCGTCTGTTTTATCTTAAAACTTGCATTTGTATTAAGAATGACAATATAAAAATTACAAAAGTATTCATAACTAACTTAAATTTTAATTATTTAAAAATAAAAATGTCTTAAAAACACGATTCAATAAAATATTGAATTAAAAAATTAAATATAAAGGTCTTATTCGAATGCAGTTAGAGTAAGTTTGTGGGATTCTTTAAGGTCCTTAAAGTGGGCTATAAAATCTCTCTAACTCAATATGAAAAGGACCGTTAATGATTGACAAAAAATAATTTATTTTTTAATTTGGTGTAAAAGGTATATTTTCAATAATTAACGGTAAATGGCTAGAAATAATATTAGTCATGACACCATAAAGAATTTAAAAGCTATATAATATTACTCTTTAACCGACTTCGAAAAAAGGAGGAGGTTCTCAATTCGTCGGGATCTTTTTTATTTGTTGCTTTTTTATGTATGTTCGCCGATAACTCCGTGATTTATGATCCGATTTACGTGATTCTTTTTTTGTTCGACGCAGAATAGCTGCCCTGTGGTCCCCTAAAAATTTGACATAGTTTGGCCCAGTAGTTTTCATTTTACGAACATTTTTTTGTTCCCGGTTCTTGAGACCTATATTTTTTAAGAAGCGCGGCACCATTCGTAGGTCCCCAATACCATACATAGCTAGTCACTAAAAAGTAACAAATAAAATTTAAAAACTTCGTTTAAAAAAACCGACTTCAAAAACGAAAAAACTAAAATGTATAAAATAACTTATTTCTTAAGCTATTATTATTAATATATATTATCTAAAACATCTTGAAGTCGGTGCAAAGTAAAACATAAAAATTACTATATTTTGAAAATTACTAAGCACCGACTTTAAGATGTTTTAGATAATATATATTAATAATAATAGCTTAAGAAATAAGTTATTTTATACATTTTAGTTTTTTCGTTTTTGAAGTCGGTTTTTTTAAACGAAGTTTTTAATTTTTTTATTATCTATTATTCTTTGTGGGTATTCTTGTTCTATGTCTTCATTTATGTACCAACACGAAAGTGAATTTATTTGGATGAAGTATGACGACAGAGCGAGGTAATGTAGGCAGTCTCCCAAAAGACTGCCTACATTACATTACCCATTGACTTTGATGACCTAGACTCAGTATTCTATTTATAGTCTTAAGGGATTATACCTATTATACCTTATTATAATATAAGTTTTCTTCGTTGTACTAGTTTATTTATATATGTTATAAATTTAATAATAACAAAAGTATAGACTTTTCCGTAAACGTCCCAATGCAGGACTCCAGTCTCCCATTTTTACAACGGACAGGATACCTGTCACGCTTGTCCAAAGCGGATTGGCGGGTTTTATATATCGGTATCTCGATTTGCAGGTCTCATCGCGATGTTTCACCGTTGTTAGCACATGATAATTATGACAATATGCACATTAAGTCCAAAAACTGCTGGTGCTTGCTTTTCGGCCAGGGTTTGAATTAGCGTTATTTGAAATTGGATTGCGTGTTTACCAATTAAGCTACCATGTTTTTTTTAATAATGCAGATATATTTTTATATAAATAATATTTTATATTAAAATATTGTTGTTTCCGCGCAATGTAAACGGCGCTGAGTGAGTAGAAAGGTCTAGAAAAAAAAAACAAAAGGACAACAAATTATACCTATTCATAAATGTGCCAAAAACCACTCTAAGTACTAAGTTATCTACTCTATTTATTTGCCACAATGAAAACTTCGACTAAGAAGGGGAAAAATAATAAAAACTTAAAACAAGTTTCATGTTCATGTAAAGAGCCGTTTTATGTAAAAGAATAATTCTGCGTTGAATTTGTAAGCTTGGATTATTTAAAGCTTTGTTGTTGGGACTTGAGTGGTTTAGTTATTGTATTGTTTAACTATGTTTTAACAGTTTACCTTTACGTTGGTTCGTTCTACTGATATACATATAAAATCAGCGTCCGTATGTTTGTGCTCGCAAAGGTCGAAAAGTCGATCGATAGTCGTCCGTAATATTTAACATCGGATTGAGCCGTAGCGAAGTGTGGGCGAGTTTAGCTAGTTTTATATTGATTGAGGGAACTCGCTTTTGTGAGTATTAAGATAGTTATTTATTCTTTAATTTATTTTAAAATTTGATTAGCAAGCATCATATCAATCCAAATGAATGAATGTACTCAAAGCCAGAATTGCCACAATGTGGGGCATTTTGGGTCGCCTGCAGAGTTAATGCCCAAAGAAAACACGTCATTGTTCAGCATAAATCAAATACACATATAATTATGTATGTATACCAGCGGATTCGGAAGACGTTGTCCTGTGTTGAAAAATAAAACTTCTGGAACCCGATTGCAGCGCCACGTACCGGATGCAATAGTGAATCTAAACCTTTGGCAACGCCTTGTGCTTTATAAAGCCCAGGTGAGGCCGCACATGGAGTACTGCTCACACCTTTGGGCTGGAGCACCTGCCTACCAACTTAATCCCCTGGACAGTATTCAACGTCGAGCCGTTCGCGTTGTTGATGATCCCATACTAACAGACGGTTTAGATACGCTTGGCCTTAGGAGAGATTTTGCTTCTCTCTGCGTATTTTACCGACTGTATAATGGGGAATGTTCCGAAGAACTGTTTAGAATGGTGCCTTCGTCCTCTTTCTACCATCGCACCGCTCGCCATCGGTTGGGAGTTCACCCACACTTCCTTGAGCCGCTTCGCTCATGTACGCAACGGTTCTGTAGAACAACGTTTCTCTTGCGTACCGTGGGGATTTGGAATGAGCTCCCAGCCGAGGTTTTCATTCAGTGGCATACACACGAACAGAAGAATTTTATATACATATAAAGGTAGATAAGATTTAATAAGAAATATAAAAATTGGGCTGGTGTTTGGCAGTCCGCGCATAACCAAGGGGTCCGTAGAGATGACAAACATCATCTGATTTCATTATTTATTGTCTACTTAACTAAAAAAGTATTATAGAACAAAGCATAATTGAAAATACCCGACATCTCATAAATAGAATAACTTAACGGATAGTTCTCAAAATAATTTTCCTTTAAAGTATGCTTTAAGCGTTACAATCTTGATTGTTTTCAAAAGTTTTCCTCTTTAAAGTTTAAAAGTTGAGACACAATTTTCAGTTCTTAGTTAGACGTATGCTAGCCAGCCACCCCTACCTAGCCTTTGTCTTTTCCAAGATTTCACTACATAAGTTTGTGCGCCTAAATATACTACATCTTCATGTGGAATTTCATCTAAGTAGTTTCCCAGTACATAAATACATAATATCACGTCTGTACACTATGGGGGTAGGCGGAGACCATGGATCTCCACTTGCGACGATCCTGACAAACAATTTTCGATTCATCTACTTTCATTAACATCTTCATATTATATGCACGTTTATTTGAGATGCTATTTCCCCAGAACTTACCGATAAAAATGACTGTGATATACAAAGACAGACAGGGCAGCTGTACATAAAAAATACGGTAGGGTTCTGTTTTGGTATAATAATAATAATTCATGTATTTCAGAAATTGATTATTTCTATATTGTACAGTTTTATATTGTAAATTATGTCACTGTTAACAATTTTAAAAACATCAAATTAGTTCACAACGATTAACACTAATTACTACTAATTAATTAAACAAATACCAGGGCATTACACCCGCGTCACAATAATTATTATAAATGTTCCTGCACGAAGGGACATGTATACCAAATGATCTCAATTATGGACTAAATGTACATAAATGGTTACGGAACCCTAATAAAAAGCATATTATATATTTGAGCAATAGTGCTACATGTTTCTTGATATTATATTAAACTGAAGCAAATGAATAACATAGGGAAAATATGATTATTCTATATTATTATACTCTTACTTCAGTGGGTAGAGTTTCTTTGTAGTCGTCTTTCATGAAAGTTCAGCGTTGTTAATATTTTGTTGAATGGCTAAGCATTTCATATTGCAGTGTTTCAAAATATTCCAACATGATTTCTTTAAAAATAACTTTGTTTATAGTGTAATTTTGGAAAGTTATATTAATAGCTGCACCCGCGATTTCTTTCACGGGAATTTCAAATATTTAAATCTTCTGAACCGTGCAGAATATCGAAATTGAAAATACACAGGAATTTGAGATAAAGTTCCTGTTTTAATCACTAAAATTTTCATTAAAATCTATCAATTTATGATTAGGCAGTAAAAATAGCAGTTTTTGCTTAAGTTTTGAAATCATAGAAAATCGCTTCAATTTTATTAGTACAGAATATAACACACTATCATTCATCATTATTTATAAAGTACCATGTAAACCATCGTTAGTATTAAAAATCAATCAATCTCTACAAAAAGTTGCCTGAAAGTAATCGTTTTTAGCGATAGGACCACCCGTTATAATATCTATATAAAACTGTTGTTTTAGATTATATAAATTGAAGTTAAAGAAAATGTTCCGTGTAATACGTGCTATTATTATACCATATAGAAAGAAGAAAAAATAAAATAAAAAGAGAGACTTAAATGTAACAAAATATAACATGTAATAACATAAAATAGGTTTATATCCGAATAAATATGGACAATACCTTTTTTTTACTTCTGTTTGTCTGTTTTAGTGCACATTAAGGAGTTATCTATGTACCTATCTATAAAACTAAATATCCGGACAAATTCACAAAGTTTACAGTTTGAAAACAGTATGCTCAGCATCAAAGACGATTTGAACCGACAATTAGCAAAGTCAGCATTTGTTTCAAGACAGGTTTATCTGAATGTTTATCTGCAATAATGTTTTGTCTACCAGAAGTTTTTTGAAATTATATTTCACTATAAAGCTCAAATTGTAAAATACTGTTTTTTACTCATCGCCGTCCTTTTTTGAGTAAAATAAGCTTTCGCTGTTTGATATATTTTGTCCATTTTTTTTATTTTTATACATTAAAGACTTTGCCAAGGCAGTAGGTCTGTTTTACTTACATAAAAGCTTAATTCAATTTTTTCACATTATAATGTAACGACATATAATAATAACAAAGAACTTAAAACCATATAATCTAGACAACTGTCCAGAAAAATAAAAAAAATAGAGGTGAGTTGAAGCCAGCCTGATTTGAAGTAATATAATGGACAACACTCCAGGAAAATTCTCTCGGCATTCTGGAAATATAAAGCATCTCTTAAAATGGACTTAAGCTATCGTTTTAGTGAAATTGTATTGAAATCAGCTAATACTCGTATTTTTTTATTACCTGGGAAAATTTTCACGGGATTCCCGAGACATATAGTATGGTAGCATTTAAAAAAGAATGTAAGCTATCGTTTAAGTGAAAACGGTGGCGGAATAAGCTAATTTTTATGCTACCGAACAATTTCAAACCGCTCCCGGGAAGATTACCGTGGGATTCTCGAGATAAAATATCACACATTTTATTACATTAAATTTGCTATCGATCAGTAAAAATCATATAGGAAGTCGATTTTTTTAATCTAGTCACTTTATATCACTCCCAGAAAAAGCCCACGAAATTCCCGGGATAAACAGAAGCGCAGATTATAAGCCTGGAAATTTTCTGTCGATCAGCCCATTAGTTTTTACATGAATCCCAAATACATTTACCAATTTGTCTGTTACAAAGCGAGAAACAGACAAGAAATCTAACAAAAATTGCAACGTGTTATCTATCGTTTATATTCTATTCCAATAGTTTTTTGTGAATCCAATGTACAGACACAGCATGTTTAGAATTTTGTAATATTATAGATATAAATATGGTATTAATATATTAATAAAATAATAACTGTTGGTAATAGTCAGTTTAGTAATTTATTTCCGTTTATAATTTTTATAGGTCTAATTGGCCAAACATGATGCACCTTTACTTTTATACCATCATGCATACTCTGATATGTTTAAGAAATAAATAATCTTTGTCACTTCTAATCTCTATACATATATAAACTAGAGCTTACATTTCAAAATAATACTTCACATATGTTGAGTATACTATACATTAAAAAAATCCGTCCACTTACCAATATTAAACATATTTTATGAAGCCGTCAACTTTAATCCACCATAAAACCAGGAAATCATTTCCGTGTTATTTAGGGAAGCCCTGAAACTTATTTAATTTCCTGTTGGTATGTTTATACTCCAGTTGTCGCTATGAAAAGTATTTATATGATTTCTCGCAGAGATTTTTTATTAGCAACGGAATGCTTGACATTTTATCATGTTAAATATTCTTTTATAATCCCCAACCTTCCATGTAATTGAACGAAATATTTTGTCTAAGTATTGATGTGTTCTTGCTTACACTCTTATTTTCTTGAGAGATTTCCATGTGAATTTAGTTTGTTTAATTGATGAAAGGATGAGACCACCTGCGGGCTATATTGATCACAGTGCCAAAACAAAGAAATTATTAAAATTTGTTTACTATGAAGTTATGTTCGAATATTAATTAATCTCTTTTGGTTTATTTACATTTCTTACAAAAAACAAATAAAAATGCGTTGTGTAAATTTCTTCAGTCTATAATAATAAGATTAGATGAAAAAAAATAGTATCGGCACTCTTTATGGATTTAAAAAAGCATTCGACTTTGTGAACCACAATACATTGTTATACAAATTGGAAAATATGGATGTAGAGGATATGTCTTGCCTCTTTTAAAATTATATCTCTCAAATCGTAAGCCGTGCAATCAAATGTCACGCGTTTGCCTAACAACTAATAACTCATGCTTCTGAATTTAGTGATGTTACACAAGGAGTGCCACAGGGCAGCTTGCTCGGTCCAATTTTTTTACAATTTACATAAATCACCTTCTTGAATGCATCAATAATGTCATGATCTGTTTGAATATGACAGTACAGTGATATACACAAATAATTGTAAATCTAATTTAAAATTTGGCATAATTAATATATAACATGTAACACTTGAATGGTTGAAATGAAATAATTTAGTGATGAATTTGGACAAAACAGATGTTGTGACGGTTCTCAATAGGCAAAATTATTTAATTGATATTGATATTAATTGTAATGACCAACATATTCATGTAGTAGACAATGCAAACTTTCTGGGACTAGAAATAGATAATAATTTAAATTGGAAATTGCATATTAGTAAAATCAGAACAACCATAGATACATTTTGTTCAGGTTAGGGCTTCTTCATAAAATAAACTGAGAAAAACTACTAATATGTTTTATTTAAGATTTGCTGCACAGTAAAAAAAGACATATAGCCACAACAACAAAAAAAACGGTACTGCCATCTATGCGAAAAGAAAAAGAAAAAACACAATGGGCAACGACCCTGTAGCTATACATCCAAGATCTAAAATTTTAACTACTAAGTTAACACTCCCACTAAAATTTTATACCATACAAGCAAAACATATTTTATACTTAAACATTACATTATTACAGCTTATTCATTATTTGTTCTCTTAGAAAAACAAAAGATTGAGTGGGCAATGGCTTTGTTAATATATCAGCAAACTGATTCTTACTTGGGACATAGGATATATTTATTAAACCATTCTCCACTTTCTCTCGGATAAAATTGTATTTGACATCTATATGTTTGGTTCGTTTGTGAAAAACTGGGTTATTAATTAATTTAATGGCACTCTGATTATCAACATATAGCTTAATACAATCATATTTTTCACCCAAGTCCATTAACAATTGCTGTAACCATAGTATTTCTTTTGCAGATTCGCAAGCTGCAACAAACTCTGCTTCGGTGGTAGAGAGAGCAATGGTCTTTTGTTTTTGGCTCAACCATGTTACTGGCCCACCATTCATTAAGAATATATATCCGGTAGTGGACTTTCGAGTATCCACATCACCTGCAAAATCAGCATCGGAGTACCCGATAAGATCATTGCTTTCTCCATACCTAATACAAACATTTTTTGTATTAACTAAATATCTTATTACACGCTTCACTGCATTGACATGTTGTTGACTAGGATTATTAATATACCGACTCAACATGTTCACAGCATATGAAATATCAGGTCTGGACACTGAGCATAAAAATAACAGTGAACCAATAGCTTCCCTATAAGGGAATTTCACAGCAGTTTCCTCAAGATTTTTACATATAACAACATTTGGATCAGCAGGAGTTGATGCATGATTGCAATCACTCATATTAAAAGTTTTAACAATTTGATCTATGTACTCTCGCTGATGTAAACATATACAGTTATCAGATTTTAAGACTTCTATGCCTACAAAATAAGACAAATTCAATTCTTTAATTTTAAATGTCTGTTTCAAGAAACTAATTATATCTTTAATTATCTTTTTACTTGACGATATTATAAGAGCATCATCAACATATATTATTAGTATAACCTTGATATTTTGAACATTTCTGACATATACACAATAGTCTGCTTGTGATTGGACAAAGCCATATGATTTTAAAAACATAGTGAATTTTTTGTTCCAACATCTTGATGCCTGTTTCAGTCCATATATTGATCTATTCAATTTTAATACATTACTTTTGTCAACAAGCACACCATCAGGTATTTCTAAATAAATTTCTTCTTCAAGGTCCCCGTTTAAAAAGGCTGTTTTGACATCAAACTGTTGGATTTCTAGGTTATACTTAGCTGCAATACTAAAAATGATTCGAATAGAATCATACCTAGTGGTAGGGGAAAATATTTGCTGGTAATCAATACCAGGGACTTGATTGAACCCTCGTGCACATAATCGAGCTTTGTAACGGTTTACTTTTCCATCATCACCCCTCTTAATGGAAAATACCCACTTGGCTGTGAGTGTTCTCTGTCCAGCTCGCTTCACTGGGGTCCAAGTCTGATTCTCATCATGAGCATTTAGTTCTTCTTTAATGGCTTCCAACCATTCATTCTTCTGCGAACTCTTCATTGCCTCATCAAATGATGATGGTAAAATGAATTCCACTAAATTGGCTTCTAAATTCAAGTTTCTCCTTGGTCTCAGATTTATTGGTTCACATGGAGAATCATCGAGGATCTGTGATGGTTCATAATCAGGATCATCAGTGTTGCTACTGAGCATACTTTCTTCATTCTCATTCAGTGAGTTTTCATTTGAAGAATTCTCACTCAATGCAGGATCGTCTTCGAGCATGACTTCAGATTTATCCTGGTGGACATGTTCATTACTTTCTTCTATGAATATTTTTGCTATATTCTGCCTTTGTTCAGGAAATTTATTCTCATCAAAAATAACATTTCTTGATATTTTAATTCTTTTTGTTTTCATATTGAACATTCTGTAATTGGTATTATCATATCCCACCAATATCATCTTTTCACTTTTTTTTCTAATTTGGTTCGCAACTGATCAGGAATATGTACATATCCTTCACTACCAAATACTCTTACATGCTCCAAAATAGGCTTGACTCCATTCCATAATTCTGATGGTGTTTTATCTGATGTTTGGCTAGATGAAGTTCTATTAAGCAGATACACTGCACAATTTATGGCCTCTGCCCATAAATCCAAAGAAACATCACGTGCATACAGCATGGATCGAGCACTTTCTACAATTGTTCTGATCTCTCTTTCTACACGCCCATTTTGTTCTGGGGTATATGGAGCAGTACATTCATGAACAATGCCTTCTTTATCTAAGTAACTTTTAAATGCATTATTAATGTATTCACATCCATTATCTGTATGCAAGGCTTTTACACTATGCATGTATTTGTTTTTTACAATAGCATTATACTTCTGGAAATATTCAAGAGTATCACTCTTGTTTCTCATGAAATACACATGTCTGTAGCTGGTTGCCGCATCCTTGAATAATAAAAAATATCTCATACCTTGAACTGATGCATAATTCATTGGACCACAGACATCACTATATACTAGGTCACCAGGTTGTAGTTTCGCCCGAATTGATTTCTGGAATGGGAATCGAGTGTGTTTCCCATAAGCACATGCTTCACACACTAAGTCGGTTTCATTACTTTTTTCAATGTTTAAACCTTCAACTATATTGTTCACACTCATTTTTTTTATTTCTTTATAGTTTAAATGTCCTAATCTCTCATGCCACTTTTTAATATCAATTTTATTTTTCTGCACTAAGTTGCATGTGTCAGAAACAACTGTTTTAATGTCCAATTCAAATAAATTGTTCAACTTCATTTTTGCAAACATAACAACTTCATCACCGTTGTAAATTAGAGCACTACTGTCCTTTTTCACTATAGAATAACCTTTTCTTGTTATCATGCCTTCAGAAAATAAATTTCTTCTTAAGCTAGGCACATGCAGTACTTCATGTAACATGCTTAGCTCCCACTGTCCATTGACACATCTTTTTATTAAAACTTTTCCAATTCCACATACTTCTATGGACTGTTTATTTCCCAATGTCAATGATTTCTGAGTACAAGCTGTATATTCTTCAAAAAATTCTTTTCTATATGTCATATGGGCTGAAGCGCCACTATCCAAGATCCAGGTGTCTTCTTCTGTGCCACTGCATATATTTGACTCATCAGCTACATTAAAAGCTAGCATGGTATTCTTATTTTGAGCTGGTTTCTTATACACTTTCTTTGGTGCACGACATTCTCTGGCAAAGTGCCCTCTTTTTCCGCAGTTGTAACATTCAAAACGATGCTTAGCAGGTTTCTCTTTGCTCATACTACTTGTACTAGGTTCATTTTTGGTTGCTTCTTTCTTCAATTTAGTATTAGAAACCAAAAAAGCCATGTCCTGTTCTTCTTCACAAGTAATATTGGCTTCCTCATCGAGCAGTCTTGCTGTTAAGTTATTCAAGTTTTGTTTTTCAGGATCCAGCGACATCCATGCCAGCCTGAGTGATCTATATTTAGGAGGCAGAGTACCCAATATTTTCGTGATTATAGCAGTCTCACTGATGCATTCACCACTTTCCTTGAGTTGTTTGGCGAGATTTTCTACCTTTGCAACATGCTGTGCCACACTGTCACTAGGTGACATTTTGTACTGGTAAAACCGTTCATGAATTAACATTTTGTTCAATTCACTTTTTTGTTCATATATGGATTCTAATTTCGACATAATTTCCAAAGCGGTTTCACAGTTTTCTATAAGGGTTATTTGATTTAAATCCATCGACGACGTGATGACGTACATAGCCATGCCGTCATTTCTTAGCCATGCATTTGCATTTGCTTCTGTTTTTTGAATCGAAATATCGATTCCTTTCGCTTTCAAGGCACATTTTATCTGGAATTTCCATTGCCTGAAGTTTTTTCCATCAAATTTATCCACATTCAAAGTTCGTTCCATTTTGAGGTTATGTGACGTGACTTATTCGACAAATGCAAAATATAACTTTCTCTTTACCGTTTTCTTTGATTCTTCAGTTTTCAGAGTTTCCTGGGCCCATAACCTGTTCAGGTTAGGGCTTCTTCATAAAATAAACTGAGAAAAACTACTAATATGTTTTATTTAAGATTTGCTGCACAGTAAAAAAAGACATATAGCCACAACAACAAAAAAAACGGTACTGCCATCTATGCGAAAAGAAAAAGAAAAAACACAATGGGCAACGACCCTGTAGCTATACATCCAAGATCTAAAATTTTAACTACTAAGTTAACACATTTTCTTATGCAATATACATGCTAGGCAAAGTGGTTAATAAGTCAGCTATAATCGTTGCTTATTATGGAAATGTTGAAGCAATCCTTTGGTATGGTGTTATTTTTTGGGGCACTTCCGTCAACAAATACTCAATATTTAGGACGTAGGAACGCTGTATGTAGGGCAAATGAACATTTTAGACTCAGGGTAAGCTGTAAATCTATATTTGTTACTTTAAAACCTTTGACACTGTATTGTTTATACATTTTTGAGGTCTCAGTTGTTGTTACATCTAACTTAACACTTATTTGAAAATTTGTGTGTATGTGTGTGTGTGTGTGTGTGCAGTTCACGCGCCGTAGAAGTGACACTTCAGAGAACAGACCCACAGATAATACTTCTCTATCTTTTATTAATACAAATATAATTATTTTAGCCTACATCCGTCAACATATTATAATTCTAAAATTCAAGCTAAATTACACTTTAAGTCACAAGCATAAAGTTTAAAATTCAATGCACTGTTACGCATAAATTTCCTTTGATCTACGTATAATAGAATATCTGCCTTAAGTATTACAGATAGAGCTAAAATTCATTTGGAATCTTTTAAGTTTTATTTAAACTGAAAATTCTAACACATAATGGATAAAGAGAAATGTGTTTTAATTTGAATTTACGAGTAATACGGTTGAATTTTATGTCTTTATCTCTATTAACTTCAAAAATGAAACAAGCATCATAATCACAAAATATGTTATCCGCTTTATAATATTGCTCTGCATGATACCAGTGTTTTCTGCATGGCTCCGAGACACAATCACCTACCAAATCTATGTTAGAGAGTCCAACCAAGCTTGTCTGCCTTTAATAAGAATTTGAAGCTATTATTATTTAAAAAATGCCTATTATTATTACCACAGTTACCGATTTTTTCATAAATAAATTTTAAAAATTCTTATTTTCAATTATTTTGACATTGATATTATCACAGAGCATTATTTTTCAATTTTTATTACGATTTATTTTAGTATAAGCTTTTTTTGTATAAGTCTTGTTTGACTTAATATTTAATGTGACTTATAAAATAAATTAAATTTTCCCTATTCTATACTTCCGCAAAATTATATATTATATTTAAGTCTAGAGTACAGTCAGCACACCGCTACCGGCAGAATATAGATGTACTCAACGACTAATTGTAACATCTTCATAGTTTACCTATATTCGTAATAAATGAATTTGAACTTTCTTCTTTTTATTTTCATGAAAAGCAATTACTGAGAGGGACACAATAAAAAGGCCTGATTTCAATACACAGCCATAATCTCGGCCTGAGAGCAGCAATTTTCTTAGAGTAAAAACTGTCTTCAACTATTTACTGATCGTAAAACTGTGGCCATTCTCCCTATACACGCTTACTAGACCGTGTCAAATGTTGTTTACGTCTCAGAAAGTAGAAAGCATCTAATGATTTTTGTATCAATGTGATTTAGAGATGAGAATGTTTAGTTCTTATAAAAATTTTCATACCGGAATGTCTTAATACATCCCTATTATAAAAAATATTTAAAGAAACCAAAACTTGATGTAACTTATTACACATCCAATGCAATAACTTATTACTATACAGTCTTATTGTAATAAATTGGATTTAAATCTGTAATACAAAAAATAATTTAGAGTTTGATGAACCGCTATTTAACGGAGACTAAACGCTGTTGGGCAAAATATTTTCACATCTACACATAGTACAACTTACCGCGCACTAGTATCACAAATAACTATTTGTTTTTATCGGTTTTATGCTTTTTTATTTTCGTTTTTTGGGATTATAGGGTTTGTTTTCTTTCTTTTTCTATAAGAACTTATAACTATTTTATTTTTGTCCTATATTCTACTGCTTCCAGTTTTTTTATTCCTTTTCTAAATTATATATTTTACATTCATCGCTTATAATACATACACTGATACTAATACTACACAATATATTACCTTTCTTATCTGCTATTTTAACATCTTTCTTATCCATTTACTAATTAATAATATATCAGTCTGTAATTTCAACATAATTCATATGTTGCATGTACGTATTCGTTCCCTTGATACTTTTTCTTGCTTGCTGCCGTCAAAGTAAACACATAGTGTAAACGAGTAACAAAAACACATGATTTAAAATTGGATTTCATTCGAATAATAAAATCTTAGTCTCCTCACTATGGAAAATGGATGCTGACCATGCCAAGTTTGTTTGTATTTGTGAAGTTTTGCCATTATTGCCGTGTAATGTCAGATAACCGAGACATCGGAAGTATTGGTATAGGGGTCGTATAGCAATATTGCCCATTAAGATGATATTTGTGGCCCGAAGGTATGTCCAGTAATACTCTTTGTAGTAAATGCTTTATAATCGAATCGTTTTGGCTTCTGAACCAGGATATTATATTTATATGATGTACGGCATATAAAGAAAGAGTAAAATGAACCGAAATACCAATCTAAATTTCAATTTTGAAAATAACTGTCTATATTAAGGGAACTTAAGTCAATAAAACACTGTGAATGCGATATATGAAATGATTACATGTAAGAAGAGGTCACACGAAAATTTGCATATCGAGATTGCCGCACTGTGAAACCTGATAATTTGCCTTGAACAAAACTTGGGTATATAATTTACCTGGAACAGAGATGCTCAAGCATATAATGATGAGAATTTCATGTATTTCTTTTATTATAAATATAATAAGTTAGTTTTTAAAATTCACAAAATGTTGCAATATAATTTTCTCTAATAATAATTTATACTTAGTAAATACAATTGAAGTGACTCTGTAATTTAACACCAAATGCAAATATTGGTATTAAAATTGCTATTTACAAGACGCCTAATCATTAATGTCGAGTTCTAGAAGTTTTTCAGTCACAATGTTCAAAGGGCGGTGTTCAATCTTTGTTAACTTATATATTCATTTTAATGTTTTGCAGGATTCAGAAGATACAAATATGCCTAAGCCCTATATATAAGAAGTGGTAAGCACAGCTAATATTGAGGTTTAAATCATCTTAAAATAGAGCAAATATGTAGCCAACTAGAATCACAAATCTCAAAATGGCTTTGAATTTTCAGCAACAAATTAACATAAAGTATAAAGACAATAGCAAAGATTTTTAATCAGCAGGCGCCGTATAAATTTTAAAGTAGTTTTTAAGGCACAAAGAATTTTCAAGTTTATGTTTTTTCCACACTGTTCGTTCAATTTAGGAGATCTTGGCGTTGTGGCCAAATTCATTTCACAGCCAAATGGGATAACAGATCCCTGACCTGATTTATCCTTAATTTTAGACTTATTTAACTCTTACACATGTACTGCCTTTTAATTAATTTTAGGGGCAAAAGGACTCTAAATTCGAACTTTGTCAAAATTCGGAATAAGTGGAGTATATTATGTACACAAAAAATATGGGAAAATAATTTGTGAACAATAGTTTTTTATCTTTTAATATGTGTTTATTACAAATAGATACAATAGAGCAAAAGGATGTGTAAAGTGAGTTGATTAAAAATAAAAAGTATTATAAAAAATAATATCGAAAGATAAACACACACATTGTATATTATTGTTAAGAAACTTACGCTTGTATTTGGATATGCTTACCTGGATGAAAATGATAAGAATGAATTGCTCCATATAAAAAATGTAAATCTGTAAAACTTTTGAATTTAGATATTTTGGAAACCTCTGTGTTTTACATATTCGTCTCTCATTTTTTTGATAATTCTTTCACTTTACATTAACAATTGAGTACATATGCACATGGATCAAACTGTTATATTTAGGTTTAATCTTTCTATCATAACATCATCATACATGGATGTAGGAACGGAGAAAAATGTTTAATTCTGGCAACCGGACCTGTTGTCAGAGCTGACAAAACAGCCCACAGCTTAGTGGTGAGTCATTTTTCCATCTGGATGGCTATCATCGCTGGTCTAGAACATGCTGGTATAACATCCTTGACTTGTGTTCCAGTATCAGTGATCAGGATCCAGACCTTCCTTTGTGGCCATCAGCATATTGGTATAACACCTTTGATGTTGTAAAAGTCGATAGGCGACGACAACCAATTTCCATCAGATGGACCGTCTGCCTGTCTGCTGTACTCAAGGAATAAAAATTGCCCTTAAAAGTTTTTGCTTGTGATGTAGAAATAATTAAATAAACTTTTACAAGATTGTTTTAGCCATACATTAGTTATTTTATATTTATCAAATTATCATAATATTTATTGCACATTACTCGTATGTTGTAATTTTAGTACAATTGTACATCACTATTTTGTAGTTGATTCGTTTTTGTCATCGCGGTAGAATGGAGGTTTGCATTGAAAATTAGCGTTGTGTCGGATAAGTTTCCGGCACAGGAATAAGCTGAGTGCAAACCTCATTTGCTGAAGATGCGGTGTACCTATTCTCAAAACTTGTTTCTTTCTTTTTACTATAATTTGTTAAGTAATAAGTATAAACCTCGCTATTTCTTCAAATAAAATCTTTTTCTTTCTTTCTTTAGAAGCTTCATTCAAAAAAGTCTCACACGACTTACTTGAGTAAAACGTATTACAAAATATAAGAGAAACAAAACATAGTAAGAGATAATTAGATTTGTTTAGCAAAAAAAAACTATAACCGCATTACTAGGTCAAAGCATCGAGGCCCACCTACAGTGCCAAAAAACTTGCTAAAAACAAAATAATAAAAGATATATGGTTAGAAAAAAATATATCTACTTGTGGGAAACGGTTCAATGAATCGTGACCGAAAGCCGTAACTTTCGCAATGGGTGGCGAGGATGGGGCGAGGCTATTCTCTGAGTAGAAAGACGGCACTTCCGGCTACCAATCTGGCCTAAGAGGAAAAGTAATTACAACTATCCTTATACATTTAGAAATAGAATATAACAAGTAAGACATATTTAGGTGAGAAATGAGCAAACAAGGAGATCTTTAAAAGTTACACCCGTGACTGAAAAATTGAGAAAAAGAAGATTAAGGTGGTATGGGCATGTAATGAGGAGGGATGAAAATCGTGTGATAAAAAGAACATTTAAGTACAAGATGAGTGGGTATATAAAGGTGGACCAAAAAATAGATAGATGGATTGTGTGAAAATGATGATTTGTTTTGTAACAGAAGATGTACTATATGTCAGAATAGGGGTGTGGAAGTAAAAGACATAGTGTGCCGATCCCAAATAATCGGGATATGGTGAAAGAAAAGAGAGAGAGAGAATATAACAAGTACAATTGTGCACACGCACACACCTATATATACATTAGTTTTAGAGTTAGTTATCTCTACGGACTCCTTGTTTGTTTGGTTGTGTGTAGAAAGAGACGCATTTGTTCGATTTTATTCCATGATTACACTACACCTGCTATGGATAATAAATAGTAACAAATGAAAAATGTCTGAGGTTTTTAAATAATTATGTAATCTCTGTGCTTTGAATAAAAAATGTCTGACGGCGATACGCTTTATTATCCAGTCTTTGATAGAACTCTTTCTTTTATTTTACTTTCTTCAAATGCTTGAGACGTGTAAATATATGTCGGAGGGAAGCTATGAATTGAATGGATTTTTGTTGGATGTATAACGCACAATATCATTTGTTTACATTTTAATTACTTCTAAAATTCTTAATTTAATTTAATTTGATTTGTTAAATGTTTCTATAACTTAAAGATCGTTCTAACCTAATAAAAGTTATGAATATTGTAATTTAATAAACGACCAATCAGAGCAGAGCATATGGCTCGGAGCGGGGTCAGACGCCCTCTATACTTTAGTAGTATCTACTTCGGTAGACGGAGGAGTTTTTGTGGCACATTTGGTTGATGGCAACAGGTCGAGTTGGACCGTAGAGAATTTTAAAGAAAGTGTTTAAGTTAGAAGTATGAGCGGTACTCTGAACCCGCTGCTCGGTCTAAACTATGTCAAAATGTGTTTTAAATCTAAATTAAAAGTGTATAAACCGTGGCCAATGTGTTTTATGCTCGCATTTTATCCTGATGACGCCCACTAAACCTGCAATCTATAAAGAACATATCACGAGCACTAGGCCTTCTCCGACATATACATACATACGTATAGATAGACAGACGGATAGATCGAATCATTTTATGATGGCTTTGTTTCTGTTGAAATGGCTACGGAACTGTATAAATTCTGTAGTATCCGTGCAGGAACGGAGGAAGAATACAATTTCCTGCGGCCGGGCGGCCTGTCCTAAGAGGCGATAAAACAACCCTCAGCCAGATGGTAGGGCATTTGCTCGACTGGATGGCTACCACCCCTGGTCTAGAGTATGTCGCCGTAACAGCCTTGTATTGTGTTCCGGCGTTAGTGACCAAGTTCCAGTCTCCCTTAAGAGAGCAGTAGCGCATTTGTAGCACCTTTGGTGTTACAAATATCCATAGGCGATGGTAACCGCTTTCTATCAAGTGAGCCGTCTGCCTGTCTGCTGAACTCCTGCTATAAAAAAAGTAAACTAAAACTCAAAAGTAAAAAATTGTGACTTTGAACTAGAGATCCTCTTCTGTAGTTCAAATTCACAATTTTGACTAGCTGAACTAAATGCTGTCAATAGGTCAAGTGGAGAGGCATAAAATATTCAAAGCTTGCAAAGATATATACAGAAGATTCGTGCTAGATGCAAAAAACGCCGTGTTAGTACACGATTAGTAGACACGACATTAGTAGAACAATTTGTAGTTGTATTTGACTTGTCTGACTTCTGATAGCATATTCTTGGCGACAATATAATATAATTCACGACTGGCTCAAAAGTGAGAGATTTAATGTTCGATATAGTATATAATGGTCCTTATCTTTCAAACCTGTTTAAACAATGAATACGATTATTATAAGAATGTCATGAAAATTCTCACATTACATACAAAGCAAAATTCAAAGAGTTATTCTCACAAAGGTTAGAAATGAATTCTGTCAAGTATGGGAAATTTATGGCGTAAAAGAGACTTCGTGAGTAACAAATAAAACAGAAGAAATCCGATAAACCACTGTGAAAATCGGCCGGGAGAAGGTTTTGTGAAAATTTTAGAAGTCTATGACATAACTCGGATATTCACCGAACTCGTCCGAGTGTAAAGCATGGATTTTACGATTTTAACGCGGAAATAACGCATTTCACAAAAATATTTGAATTCAAGGCTTTACGAGAAATATGTTGCGCAGATAATATTGAACTGCGATGGCTGCTCGCCAACTGTGACATCGAGTCACGAAAAAATTCAAACAAATATAACTTAAATATAGTTTATTTTATTGTTATATCTGTAAAATATGTTTAATATTTTTATACCCCATTACTTTACTGACCTACGGGGCCGAGACATGGACACTGACGGCAGGCTTGGACCACAAGTTCCAAATCGCTCAAGGGGCTATGTTGGGTGTTTCTCTTATGGATAAAATTAGAAATGAGGATATAAGAGAATCAAGATAACCGACGTAGCTCGCAAAGTTAGCAAGTTGAAGTGGCAGTGGGCCGGTCACGTCTGTCGCAGGACCGATGTTCGATGGAGCAGACGACTCCTGAAGTGGGACCGCGTCTCGGTAAATGTAGTGTCGGACGCCCTCCAGCCCAATGGAACGATGACCTGTGCCGGTCGCAGGTCGCCGGTAGGCGCTGGATGACGAAATCAGAGGACAGGGATGAGTGATGCCGTCTTGGGGAAGCCTATGTCCAGCAGTGGAATGGCTGACGACGATCACTATTTTACACGTACAAGTACAAGTGCGTGGTAGTCCACGAACTATGAAGGGCTATATGACGAAAGGATGTCTAATGATTTTTTTGGCTATATAAAAAGTGTTTATAACTACCTACTCAACTATACTCCAAATTAGTAAACATACTCGTATAATCATAGCATGTTGTTCATACTAATTTATTATACCAATTTTTAAGTATTTACAAGGGTAGAGATAATTTTTACGACTTAAGCGTGTTTAGGTTTTTTATTTTCTTTCTTTAATATATTGTTACAACCTAGGCTCCGAAAAAGACAAATTGTTGGTGACAGATCTCTAGAAGCCCATTTTATTACCTGTCTGCATTTGAACTAAATGTAATTCTTTATGATCTTCTTCTTTTGTTTACTTATTTATTGGCATACGTTTCTAGAGAACAGCATATTGTTTCACTGTACTCGTTTATGTTTATGTGAATTATTAGCCAGGTGTTGCGAATTACGTCGACGGGCATATTTGTATCTGTGAGGTATAAAACGACGGTCTGATGCAGAGAGAGGGGAGTTCAGCGATAACTACGATCAAGGCGTGACGTGTGTACAATCAGGAATCTAAAAGTGACGGACATTGCGCGTTTTATTGAATTAAGACCTTCTGCATTACGTTTGAATTTGTTGTGTTCGGTTACCTGTGTTTCTATATTTCTAATAAAGTCTATAATAATTCCAACGGCATTTTATTTCGAGTCCCACTAAACTCGTAACAGTATTTTATAGTGGCATATTAATTACATCTTCCTATCAAACATCATCCATATAGACCCAAGTAGCTTTTGAGAAAAATGGTTGTCTTACATGGACAGGTACAGACAGACACGATGACTAAATATGAAGATAAGGATTTCATTTTTGCCAAAATTTACGAGACCCTAAAAGGCATACCGCAGTAAATACTCATATATCAGTTTAATAGAAAATTCACGTTGCGTACAAAGAGTAACAACAAGTTTGTGTGTTGAAATACATGTTGCAGTTAGCACGTAAGCTTCCAACGAGGCGTATGGAAATGCGGTCATTACTTTTCATGAAACTAGCAACTGACAGTATTGAACCTCTTGGCGAAATGCCAACCAAGATTTAAAAGTTTAGTCATGTAAGAACATGAATTTGTTTCCTAAAATAATACTGATGGGCAAAGTAAAAAATACAATACCACGTTGGCTATTTTAAAGAAACAATACTTTCGTTAATAAACACGTTTAGATTGCTATATCAACGTTATGTATTTTTTAAACCAGATTTATATGTGTTTTAAAATAAAACTATATAGCAAACACTACACTCTTCAAGTTGTCAAAATACTTTTCATCGGCATAGGAAATGTCTCAGCCAGATGGAATGAACAGATTATGACGTCATAATTCCATGATAAACAACTTACTAATAGACAAAAATGACCTAAACAGTAATTGAAACTATTTTAAGACCATATTTTAGAGTTACTAAGATACCGCGGCATTTTAACGCACTCTTTTTAGTACAATTCATATAGTTTTAGCATGACGGAGTATTATTTTTCATGGATTTAGTATTAACTATGTTTCATATACCGTATTTTTATTTCTTTTAGCTATAAGTGAAACAAATTTTAATGGTTTGTTTCATTTAATATTTAAAATATTTTACGATCATATATATTGTTACGTGCGAGCGAGGGTACGCACTTAGAATTGAAAGAAACACCAGTTTTTAACTAAACGCTTTTATTGACTTACACAGCCGTACGTGATTCCTCTCTGTAGGGTCGCCCCTACACGCATGACTAACGACGCACTGTCCTGACGATAAGATGTCTCACTTGCTGGGGGCTAAGAAGGCTTGGTTAAAGAATACGAGAGATGTTCGTTGTTCCAAGATATATTTTCAAGTGTTACTTCATCGGTGGCAGAAAAAACTCAAAAGTCAGCCACTCATTTCAATATTAAATTTAAATTTAATATATACAAAAAGCTTGTATATCCATCATCACTCACAATACCGTCGCCGATATTGCGTAGACCACCTCACTTACCTCCGATTTACGGCGTGTAGCTCGCTTCTGGATCTCCTCTCAAACTGTGCTACTCTCCTCCTTCACTGAACTGCCCACTTAACTTTTCACTAAATTCGCCACTAAACTCGTCACGGTATTCTGTTGAACTTCTCTTCCAACTCTTCCGTATCGCACTTGTTGCTTCGCTGTCGTGAACTGTACTGAACTCTGAACTGCCCGGTAGGTGCGCCTTACGCTGTTTATATACCCGGAAGAATTTTCTGGAACCCATAATTTCGATCTTTTTTCGTTATTCTTTTATTTACCATCTGTCCCTTTCTAAACATCTATCTATCTCTGTCTTTTACTTCTCGAACCTTCTATTCCAGAACTTTGTTTATCATCTTTCCCTTTCTAACATCTATCTTTCTCCTTCTTTACCTTCGAGACTTTTCTACGTTTTTCTAAAAGTCTTAAACCAACTAGACTGTTCCACTATCACTCGCCGCAATTTATTACATAGTTATACGTATTCGTATTAAATGTTTTAAAATAAATTAAAAAAAAACAGGAATATAATATCTTCAATAATAAAAGCTTATGTTAGTAGATATGTAAGTACTTGAAATGATCTCATACAACGTTTGTTTTATAGCCTAAGATTGTGGAGCCAAAAGTCAAGTATCATAAAAAAACCTTAAGATTTATAGCTCCCTAGTGGATGGGCTGCAATAGCATTTATGGGACTTAGCGTTCACATTTATATGTGCGTAAAATATTATGACCAATTTACAGTCATGTTCAGTCATAACACTACTTTAACATTCGAATGATTACTGATAGAAATTGCTGTCGGAATAACTTACCCCGGGAACGTTCACCTACCTCTCCCCCCTACTTGCCCGTAATATAGATGACTAAGGCTAAAGGTGGAGAGAAAATATTTGATAGATAATAGTTAAAACCTACAGCTATTTATAGTAGCTATAAAAAAATATTTATTCCTAGTATCGTGAAAATAGTGTTCTTCTAAGAACACGGCTTTCTTTGTAGTGGCTAGTCTGAGTTTCCGAAAATTTACTAATAATAATTTTTAATGAAATTTCATTTGTCACGAATAAAACGTCTATTTAATATTTAAGTACAAAAAATAAGAACTCGTATGTGTCCACTCTGACGCATGACTGGAGTTTACAACAAAATACATAGACAAATAACTTGATAGCCAGTATAAAATACACATTTAAACACAAAACACACTCAAAAACATATTAATTAAAGGTTAAAGTTATATAATAAATATAATAACAGTTTTGCTAACATTCATGTTGGAAAGCAAGATTAATGTAGGAATGGTAAACATTTAAATGACTTGTAGATTAACACTTAAATTAATTGATTTTTTGTTTTGTTTCTAATAATGCAGGTTTAAAATTAGGAAAAAATATAAAGTTTGAGGTAAAATAGTATTATTCCACCTCTGATTAAATTTCCATACGTTATACGAAAATGGGTTCTTAAGGAGTAAGCAAACTCCAAAAAACTCAACAATAAATTAAGTTTTCCATTATATTCTGTCCTAGACTTTACACCGCGGGTCAATCTCTAGTGCGTGCCTCTTGTTTAAAGAGGCTACAACACAGATATAAATTGTATTAAATTTTTATGTTAGTGCTGTTCGCCCCGAAAGATACACTTCATTTTATATCGCAAACTATCCCATCTCTCGGATGCAAAGTATCTATGCCCATTTTTGGTATTAAAACTACAACGTATTTACACCAAAATGACCAAAAGAACCAAATCGAACAAATCGACCAAATTAACCAAAATGACGAAAATGGCAAATCACAAAAAAACCTATCCTACTTTCTGACATAACGTTAAGATAAATCTATCCCAAAACTTATCCCATTGTCCGGAATTAAATGTATCCCTTGTTCACCATTTGTATCAAAATTACATATACATCGAATTTCAGTCAAATCGGTCCAGTAGTTTTCCGTGAAAACGGAACAGAGACAGTTACTTCATATTTACTCCTAACTTCATATTTAATCTTTGTGTATTTAAATACATAGACCTTATAATTATGACTTACAATATTTGTCGTTTTAATTAATAATCATATTTGAGTGTATAATATTCAGGTAAACATCCGCTTTAATTACACTAAAATACATTACTAATTACCAGCTTCAGCGTAAGTTCATTTACGCGATACGTTTAGGTAAATTTACGTTGAATTTCGCGTAGATTGCGTACATGTAAATTTTCTTTGATCACACTCGGTTTTCAGGTTTCTATTTTAGTATAAGATATTGAAATTTTGTTATACTATTACTTTAAAGAAAAAGAAAGTTGAACGCATGCCCCACTTAGGCAATTATGTAAATTTCAGTGCATATTGTTACAATTACTAGTACATGCTAACAGTGAAGGAAATTATCGCGATGAAAGCTGCACATCGAAATAACCGATGTGTAATACCTGCCAAGCTGCCTTAGACAAGCGTTGCGACTATACGGTCCGTTCTTCTATAATGGGAGGCTTGAACCCCGCACTAGGACGTTTATAGGCATATTCACATATATAAAAAAAACATTTTTTTTATTTGCAAAAAAATGGTTTAAAAGGTGTAACAGTAGTAATATTTAAGTACACATGTTTTGCCAGATCGGCGTCGAGATATAGTTCGTACAATTAATTACAATATTACATTACTCATACCATTAATTAAAATATTATAATATGTCAAATTCTCAAATAAAAATAAAATAACATAGACAATAAAGTCAGCCAAGTGCGTGTTGGGGTGCTATTATTGAAAGATTCCGTAGAAGATCAACTCAACGGGTATTTTTCAAACATATGTATGCTCATAGTATATAAGATTTACTATATTTTTTCAAGGTTTTTATTTCATAGTTTAAAAAGATAGAGGGATGACACATTTCTTTGAAAACTATAAAACATATGTATTATTAACTTTAAAAAGTTATTATGGTAATGATTGCAATTTTTCAAGATATGTTGAATGATAACGTATTAGCCTAACATACTATATACTAAAATATTCAAATAATAATAATAATAGTATTACACTGACCGAGGCTTGTACTGGGGTGCATTTTTTATGGTGTTGTAAACAGGGATAATCGCCAGCCAGTGTCACGCTACATTTACATTTAAGTCAAGGGGCCTCTAGGAGTTGACTTCCCATGGCCTCACGCAAGCCCTCCAAAAGTCCGGATCATTTTTATAGCCCGTGGTCTTCAAGGACATACAATAATAAATAATAAAAGGATCTTTGATTGTATGCAAAGTATCCCTAATTTTATTTTTTCGTGATTTCGTGATACACGTTTGCATCAACATTTATTCAAAGACATGAGAAACTTACAAGGCCTCTGTTTTTACCAAAGTGGCTACAGAACCCGGAAATGTATGCAAATGAAGTAAAAACAATCCTATGTTGGTTCGTATTCCGTACGGCGAATAGACATTACTATTCATAGTAACATTGACGCCTGCCTTCTGTGCATCTGAGTATATCAACAAGGCAACGGTTGGGCCTACATAATGTTATGTATATATTTATAATAATACTAGCCGTCCCGGCAGACGTCGTCCTGCCCGGAAAAGCTTCAATCGATATGCCGACAGCAGCGCCACCTACCGGGTCCAATTGTGAAAACCAGAAACCTTCTTTGGCTCATGCACAACAACTTTGCTAAAGATAATCACATGATCAAATTGATAGTTTGCGATTCTATAAAGGACATACAGACAAACATTCATTTTTATATATAAGAAAGAAGAAGAAGAAGATAAAATGATAAAAGTGTAGACTTTTGTTTCTTACATTTTTATGTATGTCTGTTTGTTCGGGATTCACGTAAAAACTACTGGGTCGATTTCAATTCGGTTTTCGATGATCGATGGTAAATCCCCGGAAATAAAATCTGCAGTACTTTATATCCGAAAATCTTACGGTAATTATCCTTGGAGAGGTTTAAAGTGGCCAGGTCGAAAAAAAATTTAAACTGATGCGAAATATTCACTGATTGATTAAATATTTAGTAAAAAAAAAAAAAGTTGTATATGCCGTCAGTAACGTTACTTATTTTGAGTTTTTAAGGGAAACATCCATTATCCTAAAAAATCCATTACCCTGCTTACAATAAATAACCTTTGACTTCATGTATGATATCGTTCATTTCATTCACTTTCCCAACGTTGGAATAAATAATGATCAGAAAACTAGGTACCTAAGTGAATCATAAACTTTTAATATACTTTACCCATTGTATCCGTCTGCATAAGATGGATGAAATATCTTCCTTGTTGTAACAAATTTATAGCTTCAGTAAAATTCAGTTTCTTAGTCGCTTTTCCTTTACTATTAAGAGTACAACGTTGCAGCTGCGCGCCTTTTTTGTTTCTCTTTTTCTGTTAATTTACAGTAAGTGAGGAATGTTTACGAGCAAAATCTTTTATAGTTAAAAGCGATGTACATTGTTGCTCTGCATTCTAATCTTAGTTACTTTAAGTTACTTTTGGACATGAATATAATCCTTGCTATTATATATGTAAATGTATGCCGTGCTGTACGGTAATGTATCGGCGTTGACATCCAGTGCGGAAATGCGGTCAGTGTTTTGGTCACGCTCCGAACAGACAACGATTTTTTTTTATTGCAGGAGTTCAGCAGACAGGCAGACGGCCCACTTGATGGAAAGCGGTTACCATCGCCTATGGACATTTGCAACAACAAAGGTGCTACAATTGCGCTGCTGCACTCTTAAGGGAGACTGGAACCTGGTCACTAATGGCGAAACACAACTCAAGGTTGCTATGTCGACATACTTTAGACCAGGGGTGGTAGCCATCCAGTCGGGCAAATGCCCTGGCACCTGGCACGATATGGGATTTACGAGTATATACATATACTCGTAAATACAATATATTACTAGGATATGCCCGCAACTTCGTCCACGCTTAACTTGAAATTTACCGCGGGATCCCGGGAAAAAAGTACCACGGCATTTAAAAAAGAATGTTAGCTATCGTTTTAGTGAAAACTGTGCCGGAATAAGATAATTTTTATGCACTCGAACACCTACAAACCGCTCCCAGATTTTTTAGTGTAAATAAATAAATAATAAAGATAAATAATTATAATAAAATAATGTATTTGATTAAAAAATAAGTAACAATGTTAATTAGACTTGAAAGACATACAGATTTGAGGTATTAGAAACTAAATTATTATATATGTGTGTGTATGTATGTGGTGCTAAGTGAATGGTGTGTTTACTCTCCAATCCGGTAATATTTTTTCTGTTTCGTTATAATTTTAAGTTAATAGCCAATATTTCAATTTGAGCTTTATTTCGAATTTACTTAGCGTAACTATCTTGATCTGGTAACTTTATCTTACTTTGGATTACGATATTCAATGCTATTGGATTGGATTGAATTACTATAATACTATTACTCCTATACTACTATTACTGTTATACTATACTATTATTATTATACTATACTACTATTACTATACTACTATATATTATATACTCCTAATAGTCCCCAGTATCTTAAGGAACGTTTTAATTTCCTTCGCCTATCCACTGCCCACAATTTGCGCCATGATACGTATCGAAAACTCTTGACGCCTGCACACACTTCATCCTATTATGATAATTCTTTTACGGTGCAGGCTGTCAAAATTTGGAATATGCTGCCTCTTACTGTCAGAGAGGCCAAATCCTTACCAACATTTAGAAATTTACTCAGAAAACACTATTTGTCCACAAATAGCTATTTCTGATTTACTTATATAATCATGCTAAGACATTTATTTATTATAATAACTTATGTGTTATTGTATATATATGACTATGTATATATGTATGTATGTATTTGTATATTTATTTCTTAAATTATTTTTGTATTGTGTATCTATTGCCTTTTTCCTGCACCACCTATTTCGCCTGATTCAATCTCTGTTATTTAGGTTGCCTGGAAGAGATCGCTTTGAGCGATAAGGCCGCCTGTTGTATTGCCTAGAAAATATTGTAAACATGGTCTGTTTTTGTAATTGTATATTTTGGTGTGCAATAAAGTGTTATCTATCTATCTATCTATCTACTATACTTCTTCGAGGTCTACCAGCGCACGCACTACCTATTTTATTTATGACGATAATTATGGTAGTACAGAAATTGACGTGTAAATTTGTTATAAAAAAAGTTTTTGATTTATGGTTTCATAAATCAACTACAAAAAAAAATCTGAATTTGGAAAGATATTCAAAGCGCCCGTTTTAAAATTTCCATTACTTTTACCAATACCTATTACGTAAGAGCAGAGATTTCTAGGAAGCGTCTTGTCACGCACGCTTCTCTCACATTACACCTTTTCTCATCCGATTCTTTCTTATTTTTCACGGAAAAGTGTAGCCGGGAAAGATTTCCCGCTATGAAATGCTGTAAAATGTATCTCACAACTAATGGCCCCTCACAAATTGGTTTTCCTGAAGTATCCGACTTCAATTTCACTTAGGCGCGGGGGCTACTAACGGATCTCGCTGTAACCGGGAATTGTCGGGACCATACTAATTGCGTTATCAACGTGGAGTGATTGACCTTTTGGGAACAAAGTCTTTGAAATATAATTCGAGATTTGTATGGTAACTGGAAATTTGTCACACTAATCCTTGTACCGTTGAGAGTAAAATTGATTCAGTATCCACGGCTTAACATTATTACTTTTTCGAGCTCTTCCTTCTGTACGCTAGTTGAATATTTTATGAGTTCTAAAGCCTGTGATTATTTCCTTTCAAAATTATTAACACGTAGGGACCTATGCAATAATTTATGTCTATAAAATTAATGCTATTTAACTAGATTAATTTTATTGTTCTATTATTTAAAATTCATAACAAGCTTATTGTTAATTATTTTATTTTTCACGCATTCGAAATTAGACTTTCATAAGTATTAATTTAATTTTTATTTACATTTGTTTTAAGTTTCAACCAGTAACCATGTTCACCGTGTTGTACATTATAAATAGATAAATTTAAACAAAAACAGGAACGTAATCACAGCGCAAGTAAAATTAAACAATTATAAATAAAACAATTTGCGGGTAGATCAACAGTAACAGTCTCAAAATAAAAACTTAAAACATTATTACATTTTTATAATTTAGTTTGACATGACTTTTATGTTAAAAGAATAAAAGGAATTAAATTATTTCTTGTGAAGCCAATTTAATTCCTTTTAATGTTTAAACTTGTTCTTTAGATTATTCATATTGGAAACAATACTAAAGTCGGCAGTTTTACCTGGTAGGTATTTAACTGTACATTTTCTTTGTTACAGATAAGAACAAAAACATGATGAAGATATTTAAAAAGGACACGTGTATTAATTACTTTATATGTAAATAAATTGAGAAATTGACTTTAAGTGCCATAGTGTTGTAGTGTATACACAACAATAGATTTTTGATTACCACTTTCGTCTTGTCGCACAAATGCAAACAAAGAAGTCTGAAGACAGGTAAAGCATATGATCTAAATGCCTTATTCAAAAGAAGACTGCGCTGCTGCTTGCAGGTAATACTCAAACCATAGATAATTAAAATATTGCTTGCAACATAACATACTAGGAATCATATGTATGTTCATATATAAAGACATACAAGAATGTATGCGCAATGGGTGGAAAATTGTATTTAGGCTACCATCCCAGATGTACCCAACATAGATTGGTAAGAATTGAAATTTTGCTACCTGTAAACACGAGTTTTCGCAATATATGTGACAATATCGCTGTGAACATTTTAACAATGGAAATCGATGAATTTGATAGAATAGAACTCGATCATGATAATTGTAACGAAGTGAGGTCTAACATAAACTACAGTAAGTAAAAAATACTATTGGTTAAAAATTTGTAAGTACTTTATCTGTGCAGGAACGGAGAAAAATTCTAATTCCTGCGGAAAGAAAGAAAAGAAAGAAAGAAAGAAAAACTTTATTTGCAAAAAAATTTGCGGCTGGGCAGTCTGCCTTAAGAGGCGGCAAAATAATTCATAGTCAGAGGGTAGGGCATCTGCGAGTCTGGATAGCTATCATCCCTAGTCTAGAGTATGCTGCTATAATAATCTCGAGCTATGTTCGAGCATCAGTGGCCAGCAGCAGATTGATAGCGTCTTTTGTGTTACAAATATCCATAGGTGATGGCAACCACTTTCTATTAAGTGGACCGTCAGCCTGTCTGCCGTACTCCAGCAATAAACTTTGAAATTGAACAAAAAAAAATATACTAGTTGATTTTCACAAACGACTAGACGAATGTAAGTCCGAGACGCATTAGAGGATTACATAGTCACGACTTTGTAAAAACCAAGAACCGCATGTGTGTAATACAACGTTTTTCAACACATTTGCGAGAAAACAGTACAATAGGTAACGAAACAAACAAATATCAGTCGGAAAGTCGCAACAATCTTTGACATTCTTATATGCAAATAGCGCGCAAATGTAAATGGCGTCACGTGCGTGTAATGAAAATTAGAACTAAATTTTCCGTTTTATATTCTCTATAGTATTAAAATGAGACTAATGTATTGATCAGAAGCGTTTCGAAGAATGTTCGATTATTCAGTTTATTTATTCTCGTAATATAAATCTCCGTGGTGGAATTCTTATATATATTTTTTTTCATCTACGTTGTATTTTAAAGCACAGCGTGCGGTAAAAGAGGTACTTAGATGAGAGTTTGTATTTTACCGTACGTTCCATTGTGTGTGTGTGTATACAGGATTCGTAAATGCATTTTTTTCGCAAATGGGTTGAACAAGTATTATGTTTTCGATCGTTAGTATGACGCAGATGTATAACGTAAAGCCTTTTATACCCTGCAATGATATTTCAAGTAAATGCGATGACATCCGTTGTATAAAAACATACGCAATATAATCATACTATCGCGATAAGTCGCGTCTGGGGCATATTAGCGATGTGTAATACTTGCAACAACTTAAAAGGGTTTATGGTAATAAAAGAACAACAACTGGTCACAATACTTATACAAATACAACAAATACAATCAGAGAACCTTACACAATACAAATACAATCAGAGAACCTTACACAATACAAATACAATCAGAGAACCTTAACCTAACCTAACCTTATGGTTTTAACACATTGAATACACTGCGTGATTAACCACTACTTTTACCAATTTGTATATTTCTAAGTGCACAATCATTTTTTTTTTCTTTTACTAATATAATAAACCGAACACAGTTTAAATCTATCGCGTTAGCCAACATGAAAATAACATGACGTGAATGCCATCTATATACAACTGAGAGATTTTGAATTATAATCTACATAATTACCACGTCATATAGATAAATATTGTTATATAAATGGAGGTAAATAATGGAGAACTACTCTATACAAAACAGGCGCTACTCACAGAATAAATAAAAATATAACATCATTATTTAATTAAGGAAATGGCCGATTGTATCGTTTAGAAATAAGAGGGTACGTAACAAAATTAATTATTAACTTTAAAAGGAACACGACAAGAACAACTATGCTACTTAATGATTGTCACAGATGCGTAAGGCACTTACCCTTAGCGGTGGTTTGGGGTGTGTCATGATGCTCGTATCGTATTTATACAAAGTCAGAAGTAATACTTGCTAGCGTGTCAGAATCGATAGTGGTTGCTCAGCGACACAAAACACTTTAGGAATGCTTGCTTCCATCTCATAATGGTTTAATATCCAAATCAAGAGACTTGAGGAGTCAAGTTAAATTATAGTTTCCGCGAGCAAGAACTTTTTTAACTGCCTTTTGTTTGATTGTTTTAATATAGTATAAATAAACAAGTTTTTATTCTGAAAATGGTTGGTAGGGTTATATATTTCACAGACTTTAAGAAACTATGTGTAGTTTCTGTCTGCAACGAAATACCTTAATTTTTCATCTTCTTCAATCTTCACTAAAATGTTATTGCCTGTAAGAGATCAGTAGCGATAAAATGGCCCGTTATACTAACTTTGTATCTCTTTACCCTTGTGTTTGTATATGATTTGATCTACCATATAGAATTATTTATCTATCTATCACTAAATGTTAGTTAAATACATCTTGAAAAATTATATTTAAATCAAACTTTTATTTAACTTGCAATGGATGTACCTATGTATGTATGTATGTAAGTTCGGGTGGAATCTTGCAAGCTAAATTTGACCAATTTCCCGGTTTCCGATTGAGCTAAAATTTTGCACGCATAGGTATATCGCTTGACATTGCAATAATATGGTACCAAGGAGCTGATCTGATGATGGAGTCGGAAAGTGGCCATAGGAACTCCTGTACTAAACAAGATATTTTATCCTTACCTTACTTCTCCACCTGGAATAATTTTATAGTTATTGACCTTTTCTCGCAGATTTAGCGATGGGTTTAATGCGTTATTTGTAATATGATATTGTTATGATAGTGTAAAATTATTAATGTTTAAAACATGAATGTATATACATACGTTATTTTTCAATATGTGATGTCATTAATAATTTAAAAAAAGACAATTAACGCGTTACACCCATCGCCACATCTGCGAAAAACGTGCTATACCTTTAACATTATCCCAGATGAGGCCCCATCCTAGTTGATTGTTAATGACCTTTAACATTGACAGATAAATTGTAATGTAGCTAATCACTAACGGCGTTATTTTTAACGCTATAACTAAATAACGCATTTGGCTATAATCACTAACACTTTCCCAGATGGAGCAGAGACATTACAGACTACGCTTTATTTCAGGCGCCGACTATGTTCGACTCGACAAAAGGCGCACTGCTCGTAGCGCCTTCTCTCTCCAACAGTTCTTGTTGGTTAAACGGAAAAGGTTGGCCCTCGACTTTTCCAGCACCAGCTGATATATTGAAGGCCTTATTTATATTCACTCTTTCTATGGCCATAGTTTTTGGGAATTTGGTGCTAATTTGTGTATTGAATAACCGGAGATATGTCAAGTATATCGATAATCAGGTGCGTATTATCTTTACCAAAATTATAAAGAGGTAACGTTTGTACGTTTGTATATTCGGGGTATTCTCCCGTACCAAACCAGAACAGATTTTATAAATTCTTTCATCGATGGAAATCATAGAAATTAAATATAGCCTATGTCACTCGGGAATAATGTAGCTCTATATTCACGAGTGACATAGGCTGTAGCCTAATTATGATTAATGGTATTTTAACTTTTTCAATGACCCCGGTGAAATAGGCACGGGAACATCCGTCAAATATGTAATAGTAATAATGTTCCACGCAAGAATTACGCACATCAAAGCACTGTCTCGTGTGATCGCAAGAATTGCGATCTTACGAGGCATTGCGAGTGCTTTCCGAGTCTGTTAATTAATTAAAGGTTACAGAACTTTATTAAACCTTGCTTTGCGTACGTGCGATCGAGCGTGTGTGCGACTGAGCGTGTGTGCGCGTTTTTGTATTTTTAAAGACGCATAGCGAAGTGGGCATGAATCAGCTAGTGTTATATAAGTTGTTTAGAAATTAAATGTTCAAGTAAAATAATACAAACAAACAGAATCAGAATTTGAGTTTATTGGTACTAAACTTTTTACGACTGTTAAGTGTGAGGTTATCATATAAGAATAAGAAAGAAATAAACATTTCTCTGGAAATATATCTCAATATAATGAAATAAAGTGCAAGATCCATATCATCGTATCATATAATCTGTATAGAAAAATTTATTTACGAATCAAAATATAGCCCCAGAAGTAGTTTAAAGGATAATCTAAAAACTTCTTACACAATGGCGTAATGTCAGCAACCATAACGAAGGTACTGACCTTTTTAGTACTTTCCCCGACATGTTGAATTGCAAATAAAAGGTCTCGAGGTACTTACTTACCTTTACGAAGATTATTGAATATTTCCTTCTGTACATACATTTTATTGGAAAAGTTAGTCAACATGAGATATGTTGTGGCAATTTTTTATGCACTAGAAAAACTTCGAACCGCTCCCAGGTAAAATAAAAAAAAGAGTTATGCCTTTTATTACACACAATTTTCTATCGATCAGTGAAATAAATGCATTTGAATTCGATTCTTTTCAATCTAGCCATTTTAAATAATTCCAAAAAAATATTCATGGGAATTCCAGGATAAAAAGCAGTGCAGAAGAAAGACGGCTTATCTAAATAAAAGTATATTTTGTATGGCATCAAAACTGACAACCGTCTACCAGATGAGCTTCTAAATATTACAACTGTTAATATATTTAAACGCAAGTTTAAGACATTTTTAATACAAAAAGCATATTACACAGTAAATAAATATTTAGGACATAAATAACTATATTATAAATTAATTAATGACGACTTATATAATGTATAACAATATAATTTTAAAATTAAATAACTGACGCTAAAATAGAATTTATACTAATGTGACATTATTTTATGCTTCTATAACGACAAAATTTTATATTAATTTAATAATTTGTTCATGATTTCAATAATGTAATTATGGCCAGGCACCATTACAATCGCCTGTATTGTACGTCCGAAAGGACAAACTGTCGGTCCAACAATAAAACTCTAACAACTTTGTAATCTTATGATTGTGACAGAGTATACTATAAATGTTTATTCTATTCTATTCATATTTTAAGTCTAGTAGGAATTTGCTATCATCCAGCGAAAACCGTAAATTCCGAACAAATAAACAATCCGATAAACAGCCAAGAAATCTAAAAATACATCGTTTTTATAAAGTCTATTCCAGATTTTTATAGCTTTAATGTACAGATACGGCATATTTAGAATTTTATAATATTATAGATTTGAAAGTAATAATCTTTTTTGAAACATTTTTAAACTAATTTTATATAAGTTTAAACTTAAGTATCTAGTTACTGCTCTAATACCCGTTTCGAAACGTTATCGCTATCTATGAATTCAAATGTTTGGAAGAAATCGCCAATAGCAATAAGAACGTTTATTGACTGATATTCTTCCAAAGACACATATATTAGATATAATTTAAAGGTTTGTAAATTAAAATATATTCTATTTTAATTCAATTTCTACGTTCTAATTGCAGCCAAGATATCTTCTGACGTCCCTGGCTCTAAACGATTTGTTCACTGGCATTTTAATAGCACCAGTTGCTCTTTTGCCTGCACTTTACAAGTGCTGGCCCTACGGAGAGATATTCTGCCAGATACAGGTAAATTGTTTTATATATTCCTTTAATTACAATAGCTAAGATATTGAGTGCTAAGTTAGGTTACTAAAAACACGTACATAATTATTAAGTGCTCTAACTTTTTGCTGAACAAAAGGTTTTTAATTCATTTCACATAATATAATATTTTATTCTAATGTACAATTAATAATATACATATTTTTTAATAATTTAATATAAATAATGAATTGAGATAAAGTTGTAATTTGTCAGGTGGTAGGTATTTGCTCGACTGGAAGGCGACCAACCCTGGTCTGGAGTATGCCGCCATAACAACCTTCTGTTGTGTTCCGGCATTAGTGACCAGGTTCCAGTATCCCTCAAGAGAGCAGCCGCGCATTTGGAGCACCTTTGGTGTTGCAAATGTCCACAGGCTATGCTAACCGCTTTCCATCAAGTGGGCCGTCTGCCTGTCCGGTGTACACATGCAATAATAATAATAAAATGTTAAATTAAAAGAAATTTTGTATTTAGAATTAAAACGTAATTTGAGTAAGTTGATCGTCTATTGAAACACTTTTAGGAGCAACGTCCAAAGTAATAGTAGCAGTCACACTTAATGATCAAATGTTTTAACGAACTATAAAAATTATGAACAGAGTAATTCATTTTAGTTATGTAAAGTAACTCTCATTAATACTCTCTGCTTATATTTTATTTCTCTACTAATAATAATTGAAACGGAATGAAAATTTATTAACATACAAGCAATTAACTTGATGCAAAATACAGACTAATCGTTCAATAAAGTTCAATCGGAGATTCGAAGTATAGTTGTGAAAGGTGTTCTAAAACATTGAAGACCCATTGAAATATCAAAGATGTTCTGTAAGTCAGTTGATTTTAAATATCTTCGCAAAATTTCATCAAAACAAAGACGAAAACAAATTGTAATAGAAAAAGTTGGAAGGCAAACGGAAAGTTGAAAGTGAAAAATTATAATGGAGTCACTTACCTACTAGTTAACAAGATTTGTTTTAACAGCTTTGAGCAATGTTGTTACTAATTTTAGATTGTCAACTTTGTTAAATTATATTTAAGAAATACTCCATTTTCATTGGATTATCTTATCTCTGTTACATATTATAATATCCAGTGTATACCTACAAGCATCCTTCGGCATCATTAAAAGGTTAAAGAGGTGCCCGCAATTTCACTCTTAAATCAAGTAAAACCGCGGTGCAGAGATTCAAATATACAGATTATCTAAATTGAGTAGATTTATTCAAATCAAATTAGTCTTATATGCCATGGAAATATATATGTTTACGGTAATATAATAAGTATAGTATAAAGTTCAATGCTTACTGGACCAAAGAATTTGTATACATAAAGCGTATACATATAAGAAAGGCTTTATAACAAATGAGCGTAAACGCAAAAAAGCCATTTTTTGTTGGTTACTAAAATCTATGCATGTTACGATTTAGAAAGTTTTATCAATATGCAAGTGTACCTATTTAGGTAGTAGAAGGGTATTCCAAATTTCAGCCTTATACAATCAACTAGTTTTGTTTTATTCACAATTTTGTCCCTTGTGAAAACCTGCACTTTTGTCTTTACAGACATAGTTATGAAGCCCTCGATACCCAGGAGCACGATACTTAAAAGTAATATTTAACTTGACTTTCGTTAGAAAGCGTTTATCAAAATCTTAGTATTCATTCATCTTAGTATCAAAGATATCTTCTTTTTTTATAAATAAGTTATTTAAAAGAAATACCTTATTAATATTACCATCTAATATAAAAAGATTAGTAAGTAATTTAAATATAATTTAAATTAACTAAAAGTATTCTTACTAAGAAAGTGACCTAATGGTCACTTTCTTAGTAAGAAAGTTGGTATGGTAATCCATACCATACATACATACATACTACTTTTTTTATTTTCATTGTGTAATGAAAATAAGAAAAGTGGTAATGGACACTTTACCACTACATAAAAAGTGTTTTTGTTTGTACAAAGATATCTTCTAGCTAATAAATTGTAATGTTGTTTTCAAACACAATATTTTCAAGTTGTACTCGTAATAAATTAACGTTCTAAAGATACTATGTGACCCAGTTACAACATAATTATTTGATAATAGTGAAACATAAATACAGTCGCTTAAAGGGCCTATTGTTAAATTTTCACAACATGATGATTTTCTAACAATAAAACGACTGAAAGTTTAGTAACAATTACACTTTGTGGTGTCAGCTAATGGTTTATCGTGACGGAGCATAATATAAACCCACGAAATTTAGGCTTTGTGCCCTACCGATCTGCTGACTTGTGATTCTTGTTACCATCTTTGTTGTATTTTGTATATGAAGATCATTCATCGACCGGAACCGATTTATCCCGGGGCAATTTTATATATCTTGTGTCAAAATATGAGGTGAGTTTAGCTAGAGTATTTTTATTGTAGACCTTGTTCAAAGACGGGTTTAGGGCCTTTTCTTACGGCAATATCTCGTTTTTGGCAGGTACGGTTTTTTACAGGATCACGTTTAGTAGTTTATGTGTTTCAATACTATCAGCCACACAATATTCTGTCTGCAGTATCCAGCAAAGAGACACTATCCAGTCTGAACAAACTATATCCATCGTTCGTCGCCAAAAAACAGCGGTAGTTTTTGAGGGATTCAGTAAAACGCCTCTTCAGCAGAACTGGACGTTCGTGGGAAAGGGCCCTTGTGTAACTAATTATAAATCATAAATCGGCAGACAAACACGCAAATTGAATATTCCCAAATTAAGCAAGTTTCCCTTGTGTTATGGGTAGTATCCAACGGACCAATCTGGGGCCGGTTCCATACACCCAGACTAGTAAATAACGGAAAGTTCGATTACGAAATTTACCATTCCAGGAATCGTATAAAGATTTATATCCGTGCAGGAACGGAAAAAGAATACTAATTCCTGCAGCCGGGCGGCCTGTCGTAAAAGAAAAACAAAACAACCCACAGCCAGGCGGTAGGCTATTTTCCTGACTGGATGGCTATTACCCCTAGACCACTATAACAACCTTAAGTGGTGTTCCGGAATCAGTGACAAGGTTTCAGTATTGCTATGTCCATAGGCGACGATAACCACTTTCCATCACATTTGTGCCGTTAACCTGCCTGCTGTGCTTCAACAATAAAAACAATTCGAATTCGGAGTCTCTGCATTGTACTGAAGCTGTGTGTGTGAAGTGAAGAAGTAGAAGAAAAAAGATTTTTACAAAAACCTTTTGACTTTACCCATGATGAGGCGGCTGGTTCATATTTCTCATAGCAAAACTGAATCGTCATACATCGTGGCAATGCAGCCAGTCTTATGGGCAAGCTTCTCCCTGACAGCGATCTGTTAAAATGTATAACCTCAGACTACATTTATATCTTAAGGTTTTGTGTTGAATGATTGAATTGGTAGAAAAATTGGCATTACTTGTATAGAGTTTGTGTCAAATTTTAACAATAATGATAAGGCAAATGAATGGACAATAAAATTTAATTGGCACTCCATATTCTTGCCAGAATTTGAAAAGTCTCTAAAAAGGGCTTTAAGTTAATTACCTTTAGTTTTACGACTTATAATAATTTAAAATACGAAGTACACACAATTAGTTAAAATTGCATGTTTAACATAAGATAGAAAATGTTTAAATAGTGAAATTATGGACTTCAAGAAATTTTGTATTGACATTAACCCCTGACACTTTATTACTCTTTGTAATGGATAAAAGTAGGAAGTTGTGTTTTTTAAATAACCGATGTAGCTTGGTTCTTCGAAATATTATCCATGAAGTCTTTACGTGACGGGCATCTTTAAGTCATAGCTTTCCTTTGCAGGCATTGCTGAGAGGTGCAGTAAGTCAGCAGAGTGCCGTAATTTTAGTCTGCATGGCGATCGACCGATATTTGTATTTGTTACACCCAAATACTTATCATAAACATTCTAGCAAAAAGGTATGTAAACATTTTTATTGTCGAAAAATATAAATGGCAACAGGTTAGAATAACATAATTATTATAAATAATCTCAAATTGTTGGATTTGGTCCTTCCATTAAGTTGAAAATTATGGTTTAATTAAAAAAACTTTGCGGTTGGTTAAGTCAGTAAACTTGACATCAGTTTCTCATCAAAATTTAACAAAATAAATAGACATTCAGTAGATATCAAGTGCAATTAATAATTATTAATATAAATAGCATATCTCTCAAAAAACACCACACATTTGTACACGTAGCACAACTTACACAGTTTTTTAAAAATTCCAAATGAGAACGTGTGTTAATTAATAGGGGTTGACTTTTACACTTCGTCGATCCCCAAAAACAGTTTTTGTTTATATCAACCACTGGGAAACTGATTTCTACCGCAGGGGGTCAATATCGACCACTTTGGGGATCCCTACTTTACATTGTTAAGATAAACTTCCCACTTGCCTGAATATTCCTTATGAAAAGAGAGAATATATTTGCCACATTGGTGCAAGGCGGGTATAGTGGTTACATAGATGGGATTTTTCTATGTCCAGGATTTATCGTGATATTTTCCCTCCCTTTTATCACATGATAATTGCAGCAATATATTCATCAAATAAAAAAAGCCGTGCAGTATGCACGCTACCCAGCCGGATGTCTAACTACCCCGTTACATTACTATGCAGTACTAGCATATTCTCAATAAGGTACCCCGACTATATAACAAAATATTTCAGGAATTTACAAAACCTAACAATGATTCTAAAATTTTCAAGTGTTTGTAGAATTCTATTTTATTTGAATAATTGAAACAGATTCTGAGGTTTTACCCTTTATATCAATGTTAAAGTTAATTTTAGTTTTGTTAATAATAAGAGTAATTCCTGTTTTTTAGGGCTGCGTGTTAGTAATAAGCATAACGTGGATATTATCTGTATCATTATTTGCTATAATGGTGCTACCTCGTTCTGGATATTATTTTAATTCCACAGGATTGATGGCTTGTGATGTTTTTCATAGTCGAATTGCTTTCAGGTAAGTGTTATTTAATTAAAAAACCTAAACTGACAATGTTTGATTGCAAAACTAAATACTCTGATAGGTATACATTTTGTAGTTAACAACTAGCGCTGCAGATAGAAGCTATTTACAGTACCAGCGAGCAGAACTAATATGCTTTCATAAGCACTTGTAAGCAGAGCTCTTCGCAAATTGAACCAAATTCGCTTAAATTATTAAATCTAGGTTGTCATTTAGAGAAATCCACTTAAGTGTAGTCTGCCATAAATGAAGGATACAGTAATTACATTATCGCTTTAGCTGTAGTATTTTATGACATTGTAATAAAATAAATATTTAATATTTAAATTTTGTTTCGCCTCATGCTGTCAATGAATGATGAATGACGACAATCAACACCAATTAGTTATTGTATATGTGTAAGACGATTTTTCTTCTGTAATATATTCAGCATGTTTTGGAGATAAGGAAGTAATTACGAAAAAAAAACTGAATAACATTAGTTTAGGGCTAAACGGTATAAAATTATTCATTTCTTGAAAGAAGATTTAACAACAGGAGTAGAATGGTAGGTAAAATGTATCTAAGTTGGTTTGGGCACGTGAAGAGAGTGGTTCTCTGGAGTAGGACAAGCAAGTAAATGATAGCAGCGTGGATAGTAGAATTGGTATAGATAGACTGCAGCGGACTTACTTACCTACTAAGACAAAATTGCCGAAATATTAAACAATTTCCATACAAATAGCATTTCAACTAGTATTATTAGATTAATGAAAGGAGATCAAGCGAAAGGTATGTGCCTAAATAGTAGCAAGTTCAGATACAATGTATCTCCCTACTCTAGTAAGAAACAGGAGGATTAAATTGCTCTGTTATCACTTCCAGGTTCTCGTCAAACACTCAGTGTCGTAATGTTCCGTTGATTTAAAAATATAATTCTAAAACAGTTTAATAACATGTACACTGTGGTTTTAGGATCCTGTCATGCTGTGCCTATTACTTTCCAACAACTATGGCGTTGATGTATTGTTATGGTTCTGGTTTTCACGTCAGTAAAACGAGAAGTAAATGTGATCCAGAACCGACGAGACCTAATGGAGTTCCAGTACCATGTACTAAAACTGTTCACGGGGAACATGAAGTAGTAGTAAGTTATAGCCACTTGCTTGCTTTTGCCAGAACCATCATTTAACACTTCAAGTTGTTTTAATCATATTTGATGGTTGTTTAATTCTATTACTATAATATAAAGATTTAGAAACAATGCACACTCTTTTAAAAGTCTTAGAGTACTTTCTTACATAGTCTGAAAAGTCTGAAATTTGATTAAATTGTTTTTGACTGTACAATTTCGCAAACAGTTTCATTTAACTTTTATATATATCTTTCGTAACCATTTCTCTAAATTGAATTTATTGATTCCATTAATTGTTTTAGTTTTAAATATATTTTCAAATTCAGATTGTATAACATCGAAAATCGAAAAATATTATTATATTACTCTACCTATGTTATAGTAAATAGATCTTTTATGGACACTATGACGAATATTAATGTGTCGAAACTCAAACTTCGATAAATCGTATTTTTGTTAATGATACTTATATTATTTATTTTCATGAAGAATCTTTTGTAACGCCATCTGGCGGTAATCGTCATCCTCCTCCCACTCCTAATTCACCCCCGCGCGCATACGCCACTCGCTGGCACTTAAGTAATGCCTAGTGTGTGAATCGATCACGCGAGTGATATAATAGTGAGATCAAACCACAGCCAGTCGGCCAGGACGATTTCAGCACCTATCCGTCAGGTAATCTAGTTCCCATTCCCCAAAGACGTTTGCCGCCCATTACAGTCTACTAGCCGCCGCACCAAAGTGAAAGGCAGTATTTATTTCGGAAAAACATGAAAACAAAATACACTAGGGACATCTGTATATATTTATTTATTATTGCAATTTCATTGGAAGAGCTTTAGCGTAATTGAATTCGTCTCATACACGAGAAGAAACCGAAAAGGGAAATTTTATAACATACTCAGTCTCACATACACATATATATAAGGTTTTCTCACAATAATATTCATATATGTGTGTATGTATAAAGATTTCATAATAAAAAGCTAAAGGTTTCCAGTTATTAAAAACAATAACTGGAATAGACTATATAAACGACGGAGAACATGTGATGCAATTTTTTGAGATTTCTTGTCTGTTTGTCGTTTTGTCTGTTTGTTCGGGATTTACGTAAAAACTATTAGGCGTATTTCGATGAGGTTTTCGCTGATTGACAGCTAATTCTAAGATTTAAACTATGCGCTACTTTTTACCTCGAGTATCCCGCGGGATTTTTTCTTGGTATTATTTGAACTTATTCGGATGAACAAAAATTAACTTATTCCAGTACAGTTTCGACGAAAACGATAGTTAACATTCTTTTTTTAGTATGATAGTCTACGTATTAGTCAATCTGGTTCACTAGAACACACAGGGTTCTTTCTAGTTCTAGTTCGATCTTCAGTAGGTTGCAATTTGCGAACCAACTCGCCGTCATCATTTCTATTCTGTGTCACTGAGATTGGTCTTAGAGTTTCTCGTCGTATGTTACGTACTGTTATGAAATTGTATCATCAGCACTTCTATTTTGTATTATTCAATTGTAATGCAAGTTATCGAGGAGAGTTGATTTATTCGCTTTCGCGGCAGCATTCAGTGTTAAACCTTGAGCGATAAAAGTGTGTTTCAATTACAAAAGGACCCAAACACGAACAACCACCCTTAAAATACAATTTTAATTTAATACAAAAAGTTTAACGAGTAACTTACAAACTAAGATTAATTATTGAGACATATACTGTTTTTATGTATTTTTTTATATTTTATTAATTTAGGCCCCACTCTCTTAGTTTGAGACTTCGTAATGTGTTTGTCAATCGATATTTAAACTATGTTTCTTAAGTATATGGAAATATGCAAATAACAGATATATAAATTAATTATTTTCTTTTCAGATTCAAATGCCAGTGAGACCTCACAGTGTTAGTACATCGAGGACAATGGCAGCTATGTCTCTGGGATTTATAGTAATGGTCACTCCAGCTACCATACAGGAAGTTGTAGCAGCTTGTACAGGGTGTAAGGTAATGAAAAACAATCATTTAAGAACAAGACGTTATGCATACTAAATAAGAGGTAAATGTGCAGGTGATTTTATTTGTTTATTTTCTCCTTAAAATAACATACACATAGTGCTAGGTGCTGGATCCAGCGTGCTCAGAACCGATTTCGGTAGAAGAGAGTAAATGTAACTGCCATAGAATTCACGATTCTCAGCACAAATGGAACGACTTCGAAGCAGAAGTGATATGATAAAACAAATTCATTTTTATAAGTCTAGGGAAGAGAGTCGGTCTTGAAGAGAACGCTGTAAGCAATTAATCTGTTCTTTGTTCAACTTATATCTACTTTTTAAGAAATTAGTTTTAATTTATGGTGACAAACAAAGTATTTCCATTAGTTCATGTATTGTATAATTTTTTGTTAAATTTACGCGATCGAATCCGAGTATAAAATAGTTTGAAAATTATACTTTTTTTGTCTTAAGGTACCACCTTCGTTGGATTTTATAGTGACCTGGTTAGCCTTGAGCAATAGCTTCTGGAATCCGTTTCTGTATTGGCTTCTCAACAGTCACTTTAGAAGGATCAGCAGTGATCTTCTACAATTCTACGTAAGTTTTGTTAGGATTAGTAATTTAAAAATACATTAAGTTAAAGTAGACCTGCGTCTAAATTTTATTAATACGTTTGCATTCAAAATTGGCAATGAAAGTCATCTTTAAAATATTACAAATGAACGGATAAATTTCGTATCTCAATTTTCATGCTACTCGTCGGTGTAAAAAAAATTAAATCATATTCAGATAGGTGCGATGGTATTTAGATATTTTTGTAGGTACAATACAATGATTGACGCAGGTAAATAAATCATAATGTCAATTGTTCTAGGTCTGTTGTCGGAGAACAAAATCTTTCCCAAGTTACGAAAAATCCGGTGGATGTTGTGTTTCACCAGCCACATCCGAAGGGATACACTCAAAAGCTGAATTCGAAGGTCTTGGGGAAAAATATTGGGGAGAAATACTAGAACGTACAGTGTCATCATCATCACTTCATGCTATTCAGAAAGCATGTCATAGAGATCATCTTAGATGTACAGGATCTTTTAAAGGCTATCCAAGCAGTAGTTGTAAACATGACCCTAGATTCTTTGAAGGTTACGGACCAGATTACAGACAACTAGATAGATCAGCATTCCAAATTGAATCATGTTCGCGACAATGTCGACTTAAAAACTCAGATTTTTGTTTATTTAAGTCAAGTCAAGGTTTAGACTGCGGCCGCTCTCGCTCAAATTTAAGCTTAGATGAAAGTAATTTCAACAAAACTTGTAATGGGCGGCATCCAGAGTTGTGAGAATTCCGAAACTGTCCGGTTTTCGGACACAGAAGCAATAGTATAGGAATGTATCCTGGCGTAGAACACTTTAATTCAAATATCAAGTGGAAATTTGACGATTCACCAAGCGCTGATGACGACATGCAAATACTAGAACATAATCTCGATAGGATACGAAGTTTGAGCCACGAGAGAAACTTCAATACGTACGGAATGAAGGACAATGACAATTTGTTGGAAGTAGAAGTAAATGATATTGTAGAAGAAGATTCAGATGAAAATAAAGACTATAATGCGTGTGTGCATGAAATTTGTGAGGACAAAAGTGAATATGTTACGCATAAGTTTTCTCGAAATTCTTCAATATCCAATCGGGAACTTGATGTTATAAAAGAGAGTTCTAGAAGTTCCAGTGATACTGAAGTGACGTTAACTCGATGACTTCCGAGGGTTACGTTTGATAAAGCCGTAAATGTTGTTCATTTGGAGCTGTCCCCGGAATATAGACCTCAGTGTAAACAAAAGTGTATTTTGTCAGCTAAAAGAATTTCTTAGTTATTTTATGGATTGTTAGTGTACTATTAGGTATAATGTATGTGGATCAGTAGTTTGGGGTCTGAGTCTGTAAATTGTTGTACTGAAATTATGTATAAGGTGATTTATGGGTAGCGAGAATTAGAGATCAAGGAAAATATTATGTTTAGTTTGTCTCCAAGTTTAATGTACTTTATATTTACTCTACCAACAAAACTGTGCATCAGATTGACAAGGTCATAGAAATGTATTTTTACAAGACTATTTTATTGATACGTACATACTTCCTACTGTACAACACAAGAAGGGTGATTAGTTGGCGGTATAAACTTTACACGTTGATGTCAAATTAAGCTGAACACAAACATAGTTGCCTACTATTATTAGACCAACTACTTTAGTAATATAAATGATAGAACAGGCGCTTATTTGCGATATAATAGTAAAAATGTATGAGAAAGTTAGGAAGAATCTCACGCGACTGCACAGTTAGGTTGGTAATGAATGTATAGTATTATTTTAAAGAGTTATTTTTTTATTGTATTTTCTTTTATTAATAAAAAAATAATTTTCTTTTTTTATTTCAATGTTAGTAGAAAATAAATCGAAGGTAATATAATGATAATATATGTACATAAAGAATAAATAATTAAGATCTTGATTACCAATCCTAATATTGATCGTTTATTATTTGTTGAAATATTATAGAGTTATTTTATTATAGTGGGACATGTTTTATAACATAATATTATAATTATTATATGAATCAATTTGTTGATTTTGTGGAACTGCTATATACATTCTATTATATTAATATAGTTATTTCAATTGATTCTTTAACAGATTATTTATTTTTTTCCTAATTTTCGAGGGTGTTTTGTAAATAATATAAGACTGTACGCTGTAAATTGTCAAAGATAAACAGGATCGCACAATACATTAGTTGTTTTCTTCTATACATATAAATACAATCTATGATTAAATAATTATAACAAACTGTTGGTGTCAAATAAATGTTTCAGCAACAAAAGAAGAATAAATTGTTTTTATATATTTTCATTGTTTTATTTTATAGCATATGCCATGTTAACAAGAATTAAATGTCACCCTACGCCCTTGATGGAAATAAAGCTCTACTACAATATTAATAGTTAAAAAATACATCATATTATTACTACTATACTACATCACGTCAAAGTAGTATTTTTTTAATATTTTATATATTATTATGTTCTAAGTACATGGCGATATGGTCACTAAATCAAAATTATTATTAGTAATGTCTGAATTAGAAAAATGGTGTGTTATCAGTTCACACGCAGTAGAAATAAAACAAAGCGTGACAAGGGGTGGGAGATATTTTAAATTTCTTGACGTCACATTTCATATATTATATCGATAACGATATATTATCATTAAAACACGAAATTTGTATTAACGAGAAATTTCAAACCATATTCAACTCTATCTGCATGAGCGTAATGTTTAAATAATTATATACTTGTGTGTGTTTATCTCTATTTAGTGTCGCTTTTTCGTTTCACCGAGTTTCAAATCACAACGATCCTAAAGAAGTTACACTTCAACAAATGATTTAGGGCATAATTTGCGATAATTCCATATATTATACAAAAATAGGATTCCGACCGACCGTGGGATTCCGTTGAAGGAACGTCTCGCGCCCTCGTACTTAAATGAGTTGGGTTATTCTACAAAAATCAGATGATCAGATAGTTAAAAGAGATAGATATCTATACTACAGAAGTGTCTTCAGGGTAGAAGCAAATAGAATCTTTAACAATATTGCCAATTCGCTGGTGAAAATTAAAGCCGTTAATGTTAGTGTAAAAATGCACCGTAAAACTGCATTTTTATAAGAAACTAGTTCATTTATGAGATATCCTATTTTATTATGTCTTGAGCTAGAGTGCACTTGATTAATAACTAATTAACTAATAATAAGAAATTTATTTAGAAAATAAGAAAGTATGTAATATGATAAAGATTTGAAAGGTATTTGGAGAAGAACGATAACTAATATAGTATTTAACGAAGGCTTAAAAGATAAGTCAATTTATATTGACACACCCTTAATTTGTTTCAAATCTTATATATAAAATTCTCGTGTCACAATGTTAGTTACTATACTCCTCCGAAACGGCTTGACCGATTCTCATGAAATTTTGTGTGCATATTGGGTAGGTCTGAGAATCGAACAACATCTATTTTTCATCCCCCTAAATGTTAAGGGTAGTCAACCCCTATTTTTTTTTGATTTTTGATAAAAAATAATAATATTTTTTTATGATACAACATTTAAAAATACATACCACCCTAAATTTTATATCCTCTACGACCAACCCTTATTTTTTCGGGCAGGACGACCTCTGCCGGGACAGCTAGTTAGATTATAAGTAAGATTCATGAAAACGAAAATACTATGGCTATATGCAGTATGCACTATGTCTATATGAACTTTAATATAACACTGGGTCTAATAAGTAATATAACATATATAGTCATTGTACAGGTAGGTAAAACAACAATTCTCGTATAGAAGTCATAATCAAAAATCAATAACAACAAACATTTCATTGTTTTACTATAATAATTAAAACCAAAAACAAGGATACACAACTACTTTAATATCGATAAATACAGATATATAAAACCGTAAATAAAAACAATAGGGAAAAGAATGGAAAAAACAAACTTGAGCTGTATTTACAGAAAGCAATGTAATTGAATAAGACCATTTACTTTTATAAGCATTCCCGTATTTTATAGAAGAGAAATCATATTGTAAAGGAGCCTAATTTTTCGTTATTAATCACAGTGAGAATTTTGAAACATTACTGTTTGTTTGTTAAAATAAAATGCCGTTTGCATTCACTTTCCTGAAGGTTTTGCTACATTGCTTTTACTTCTTTACGATTTAAAATATTTTTTAGAGTTCTGTATCCGTTTTAGCTTACCAGACGGTTAAAGCATATAAATAACTATTAATGTGCGAGGACAGAATTCTAGCTAGATATTCCAAAAAGCGAGACTGCAGTTCTATGCTATATAAGCGTGAAAATATTGTTTGATTGTGAACAGTAGGGTTGCTGCCGGCAGACCGAGACGTACACATACTACAATACTCCGAGACATACTCATGATCCAATAGCAGGTCTTGAAGAGATGTCGGGTAAAAAACATCTCAAATAAATGTGCATGTATGAAGAGGTTTTACCTGTGCAGTAACGGAGAAAGAATACAACTCCTGTAGCCGGGCGGAATGTCGTATGAGGCGAAAAAACAATCCACAGCCAGGTAGTAAGGTATTTGCCCGCCTGGTAGCTACCAACCCTGGTATAGGGTATGCCGCCATAACAACCTTGAATTGTGTTCCGACATTAGTAACCAGGTTCCAGTTTCCCATAAGAGAGCAGCAGTGCATTTTTAGCACCTTTGGAGTTGCAAATGTCTAAAGGCGATAGTAACCACCTTCCATCAAGTGGGCCGTCTGCCTGTCTGTTGAAGTCTTGCAATAAAGTTAATGAAAGTAGATGAAGCGAAAATTGTTTGTCACGATTGTCAAGAGTGGAGATCCGTAATCTCTGCATATCCCCATTGGAAACAGGTGTGATAAAATGTACGTATGTGAAAGTAACTTTCAATAGTGTTTTATTCCTTTATCACTAAAACCTTAAAGAATTGTTCTGAAATTAGGTATATTGCTTCTGTAATATCATAACTAAAAATGGTGTAAGATCTGCAGGATTATATAATATACGTAAGCATGTACGTAAGGGGTGGTAGTTTACGTTGAATATCGTTTATTCTAATAAAGTTTAACGAAACATAAAATTTCTACGAGACTTTCATGAAGGAATGGAAATGGCTTAATTAGAAAATAAAATTCAGAAGAATGTACAAAACCTTATTCTTTAAACAGTGTTAGTACTCTATAGGGGTTTTTTAAGTTTATCGATACAAAGTCGTCGTCTGAAATTACTATTAAGTAAAACGGTTATGGAGGTAACTGGAGACGCCACAATAATAATTTCAAAAAGCCATTTTTTTATTACTACTTACTAGCCTATATCGAGTGTTTTTAGTTTTATTTTTTTCAATCGTCTAAATAAACATTGTATATTTCTAATCTAAGCTGTTTCATAAAAAGAAAGCTTCGAACATTTGTGATTTGATTAAGTTGTTTCATAGCAAATAGCAATAAGTGTAACACTAAAAGAATTGTACCCTACATTTTATTAAAAGAGGCAATGTACGTTTGCAATTGACTTATAGACATTGAAAGCCTTGGTGTTGATATACGTAATATACCAACCCCACCAGACTATAGAACAGAAAGATCATTTGTGAAACGTACCTAATATTGAACCCTGAGCCTTGACGTTCAGAGCTACACTACCAATGAACGTATCAATACACTACGGAGGCTAGCGACTGAACCAACTTCAAATACGATGACGGCTATTTTGGAGAAATTACTATTATACATATTGTTACAACCTAGGCGCCGACAAAGACAAATTCCACGTATAGATCTGTAGAAGCACATTTTATTACATGTCGGCATTTGAACTAATTGTAATCCTATTATGATCGTCTTCTTTTGTTCACTTATTTATTGGAATGCGTTTAACATCTAATAATTGTGGAGAATAGCCTATTGTCCTATTGCACTCGCTCATTAGCATCATTAGCCAGGTGTTGCGGATTCTTTTGCATTTGTGAAATATAAAACGACGGCCCGATAGAGGGAGGGGGGCAGTTGAGCAATGATTACGATACGGGCGTGACATGTGTACATTCGGGAATCTAATAGGACTTTGTGCGTTTTATTAAATTACGACCTTCTTTCTGCATTACGTTTGGATTTGTTGTTTTCGGTTATATTTTGTACCTGTGTCATATAGTTCTAATAAACTCTATGGTAATTCTAACGGCATATTAATTCTAGTCCCGCTAAACTCGTAACAATTTAACTTAATTTACTAATATCTTTAGTCTATGATTCTATTACATTAACTCATATCTATAAAAATAGAAGCACAGTTTAAAAACTTATGATAGGCTGATCATGCATGACCTGTTATCGACCTAATTTTTGTCAAAGAAAAAACCTTTGTATAAAGAAGCTTTCTGCTTTACTCGATGGTAATAACGCGTTTGGATTCAGACCGAGTAACCTAGAAAACGTGACAACAGCTCCTTGTAACCAAGACCGACGTCGCGTCACGCTTTTATGAAAATTTTATGGAGCTTTTCCTTTATTAATTGGGTTAAAATAATGACTTAAAAGCTAATTTGGCAGTAATGTTTTACCAGGTTAATATACAATTATGGACTGTTAAAACGATAATTAACGAATTTTCTTGGTTTACAATTAGTTGTTAAAAAGATGTTAGATATTTTTTAGAAAAATTCAAATAATTTTGTTTCAGTGGGATCTAGTTTTTTACAGTTCTGTACCTATTTTAGTAAAATGAAAACCGAATATCATCGTCATAACCATCCATTAATCTATATCATCGTCGCTTTTGTCTCGACCTGATCGAATTTAATTTTTCCTCACCTCAACTTTGGAACTATGTGGGAGTAAATTCTGATACAAGTCAAGGTAGTAAAGCGTAGATATACTTTTAACTAGAATTAGTAGATATTGACGAGATTCTTTATTATAATTATTGAGTAGTTTCTAAGACACGTGGTATTTTTGGTCATTTACTTTTTAATATTCTATAGCTAAATATAAAAACTGTGGACATCGATTACCTATACTGAACTTTTTCTTGTGCCTGGGCTGACACATTTTGCCCGTTTTTTTTTTAATTTTCGGAATCAGGAATACAGTCAAGCGATGTACCTGTGATTTTTTGTTGACCCCATGTTGGACTGCAATGAATAAGTTTCGTAGGAAAGTTTCTCTTACCCGTTGTACAAATATTTTATAGAAACATTGTATGATTGAGCATAGCAGCTCAAGGAAATGAGGGTGAACAATCAACCATCCCTTCAATCTCAAACGTGTTGAAAATATTTGATATTTCTTGTTTTACTTTTTACTCTGAAGTTATAATAAAGATATAATAATTTGTCACAATTTAGCATATTTTTATATCTTCTATGTGCGAGCATACTCGTGTATTTCACGCGGAAATTAAAATAAATGGCTTCGTCAAAAAACACGATATTTAGCTTAAAATATTATGAAAAGGTATACATACAGGTGGGGCTTCATCTGGGATAATATTAAAGATTTAGGTTGTTACACGCATATATGGCGATATTGTTAATGACGTTAAATATTGACAGTAACGTACATGATACGTATATACACTAGTGTAGCTATGCGGTTATTTTTTATCACTTTAAATAAGACGTATATGGCCACAGTCCCACAGTCTCATTCATATTGAGTTAGAGTAAGTTTGAAGGTTTCTTTAAGGATCTTAAAGAAGCCTTCATGGCTGGCTGGCTGCGGCAAAGGAATCGTTCCTTATGTGTAAAGCTATAGTGTGGATATTGAAAGGAAGGCTTTTAGTATTTTCGCATAAACGACTTGATTATCAGCTCTGAATACCTGCCGCGATTTAGGGACGTATGACAATAATTAATGTTGGGCTTTGTGGGACTTTATGTAAGTGACTTCCGTTAGGCTTTCTAATCCCAAAGAAAATCCTGCGCCACGCTCTTGGGCTAAAAACGCCCAAATAATTAAAACGTACACAAACCTGTAAAATACAGGTAAGTGAAATCAGAACAAACTATACGTATGCTTATGTTTTAGCTATAAGTATTTAGTTAGGTTAAAGCTTTAGCTTAAATAATAACATTATATATATTAGATAAGACCCGGTAGATGGCGCCGCTAATTCCTAAACGGTGGGACCAATTTTGGTAAGTTTTTTGTGTTTCTTCAAGTCGATTCGAGAATGATTTTAACTAATAATTGGATTTAAATTGTATAAGGGCAGGACAAGGTCTGCCGGGAACAACTAGTATATATATTTATATATATATATATATATACTAGTTCCTAGTGTAACAGAATATATATCAGAATATATAATATATATTCTGTTACACAAAATTATGATAAACGTTGGTTTCGAGGTTTCACAGGTTATACCTATGTAACTTGGACGTGCTTTGCGTTTGTATTTCTTCATTTTCCTTACTTGCAATATATTTGAGGTTGCTTTAAAATCACTAACATTGTTAAAAAACCTTGTGAACAGCACACTGCTATTTTCTCTAACTTTTAAGAATGAGAGTTTTGATTATGTAGATACATGATTACTACATACATTATACTTAAGTATAATTCATGTATTTTCAACGGACAACTATAAAAATTACACACATATTAGTTATACACGTAGTCAAAGTTCATTAACTATTCAAAATTAAAATATTCTCGGGCCCATTTTTTTATACCTTAAAACATTCTCTTTAATTAAATTTTTTATTCTCAGACATTCCTGAGATAATCAGCTGTCCAAGTGTCGACAGTGACCCATCAGTATGAGACCATAATTGTTTTTTTACCTTTATTTAACGAAAACCTAAATAACAATTTATTTATACAGAAAAAGGAAAATAAGAGCTTTGCTCGTTCAAACCAGACATAAAAAAATTTACAAATTCTATCTAAAATGCAATGATTCGTGCGAATATTTAATAAGCACAATTTTACGGTACATTACAATGATTGAATGAATTCGCTGAAGACTTTATTTCATCCTCAAGGGCTATAAGAAATAAATAAGAAAATAACAGATTCATGTTATTGAAAGAATTTGATTAAAATGTCATATATTATATTAAAATAAAAGTGAAGGTGACTCCACTAATTTAATCAAACGAACATATTACTTTTGAAAAGCATGTCTTCGGTAAAAACCTTTTAGTCTTGCATAAAAGCATTTTTACATCGATGTCTAATTTAATTTTCTAGCAATAAAAAAATCAATCTCTGCCTTGCTTTGAAGTCTATACTAATAAATTGTATTAAAGTGTCCGCTCTATTGAGTATCAGCAATAGAAAATCAGTTTTGTCAATATCAATCATCTAACACTACCTAATACATCTAATTATAGTTCTCTACTCTAGACCGCATTGTGAAATATCACTGCGATAGCGATCATAACAAATTTATATACATTTGTATAAGACTCTCCATTCCCGCTTTCTTGCTTATCATTTTTATGTGCATTTAAAAAATAATTACTCTTTAGATATGTTATTTATTGACATAGTTACGAACTATATACCTACAAGAGCGCCACAATATGGATGGAATTACGAGAGGAAACTAATATCTATTTAATAATACTCGTATTTGCCTATAGACATGCTTAAAGCGTAAATGTTTACAAAATGATTTGTTCCCATTTTACATTGTAAAACAGTTATGAGACCAAAAGCATAAAACTACATTCAAAAAGCCAATAAAACTTTAGATTAGACTAGTTTCAGCAGGTACCCATATGTTGTAATACTAAAAAGTATTATCAGATACAGAATCAAAGCCGCGCCCGTTTTATGATATCTAGTATGAGGTAGTATTTTATACTATAAAATCCGTTTATCGTCCCTCGACTAAGTTCAAATAATGTAAATACACAATGTACATATGGGTAATATGTAGTAAAAGCTTTTTCCGTGGAAAATATCTCTTCTTGATCATAATTGAATCGAATTGTTTTTTTGTATATACCTACGTTCATTCGTAATACATGTAAATTTATTGATTATATGTTCGTTTATACCACCTATATTATCTTGATAATAGATTGATAAAATAAAACTAAGTTTTATTAAGCACTAGCTGTCCCGGCAGACGTCGTCCTGCCCAGAAAAGCTTCAATCGATATAGCAGCGCCACCTACCGGGTCCAATTGTGAACCAACTCAGAAACCTGAGCCAGAGAGCTCATGCTCAACAACTTTGCTAAAGATCATCACATGATCAAATTTTTATGCATAAGAAGAAGATGACATTTAATTGCTTTAAATTTCGACGTTTCGGCCAAGGTTGCAAGTGGCCGAAACGTCAAAATAAAAATAAAAGAAATGACTAACTGTGAACTGTTGAAACGTAGTTTTAATTACGTGTATTAGTTGCGAAATGTTAAGAAAAACAATGGATTGATTGCTGAGAAAATTGATATATACACATTTATACATATATCCTCACGATATTAGGAATTAGCATATGTCGTTGTGTACGATGTATGCTTTTCATCACTATCATTAGTATTAGCAGCTGTGATAATTTGCACATTAGGTCAGAAAGACTTAGGCATGGTATTACCATTACCATGATGGTAAGTGCTTTCCGGGTGGAATTTGAACCTATGTAATTAGATTGAGAAGCGAGTACATTACCCACTAAGCTACAACTTTTAATTTATTGTCCATCTTGTTTAATCACCAAAAATAAGTCACATTTATCCACACATAAAGGCTTAGATTATTTAAAAAGATGTAAATGTTCTGTCTGTCTAATCTGACTGGGTAGTAGTTAAGATTTTATTATTTATTGATGTGTATACGCAAAGTAGACGTCTGCCGCGATCAATATAAGTTTTTAAGACTATAATAAATAAAATAAATCAATGGCAGATCTGGTCAACTACTTTAATTTTTTTTAGTATATTCAAAATTGTCTGCCATAAAGTAAAACCGCGCGATAATGGTCTGCCATTCTTATTTTCCCATAATAATAAGCTTATATTTTCAAATTTCAAAACGGCAGACGTCGTCAAATGGATTTAAAATTCGTCAAAAATCGATACCTGTCTTACCTCAGCACTCGTCGCGTCCACCACTTTGAGCTTAGTGAGTCCCCGTATCATGCATGGTAGGTATAGGGGCCTCAATGTACAAAACCTCAGGTCTGGTCAAATACATACAGGTAGCCGTTCACTGGCTCTTAAACTAAATGTGTTCAAATGAAGTCTCAAATGGAAATGGGCAGGACACGTTCAGAGAATGAACACGGAAAAGTGGACAAGGAAAGTCTCAGAATGGATACCTAGAGACGCTAAGACGAAAAGAGGGAGACCAAATAAAAGATGGGAAGACATATTTAAGGATATATGCGGCCCACAATGGACAAGACTTGCAAGAAATAGGGATGAATGCAGAAAATTGGGGGAGGCCTACGCCGCTGAGGCGACTTCCGTAAATAATTAAAAATGTATGATTTTTTTTAGAAAAAGGACACATAGATTTTATTAATTTGACATATTTTAAAAAGAAGAAAATTATGTAACCTTTTATGAATTTATGTTTGTAATATGACGGTAGAATTTGACGGCTTTTTTGTTTATTTGTTATTTATTTATAAATGTGTTCAAAATAAATGAGCCTTCATATATTGCCTGTATATTTTATGAATATGTTTGTATAGTCAGCTGAGTATTTCTTAATACCATGCGTATATAACATAGTATGTCATGGCGACTAACTCGTAAAACTGATCGTTGTGTTACGTGCGAGCGGGGTTACGCACTTATGGATTGGAAGAAAACACCAGTTTTTAATTTAAAAACTTTTATTGACTTACACAGCCGCAAGTGGTACATCTCAGCCGGGTCGCCCCTATACGCACGACCAACGATGCACAGTCCCGACGATAAGTTAACAGACCTTCAATACCGTCGCCGATATTGCGTAGACCACCTCCGATATTATCGCGTGTAGCTCGCCTCTGGTTCCTCTCTCGAACTACGCTACACACCTACTTCACGTTTCCGTTCACCAAACTTGTCACTAAAATCACCACTTAATTCGTCTCTGTCTTCTATTAACCTTCTCTTCCAACTCTTTAGTATCGCACTTATCGCTTCACCGTCTTGGACTGAACTCAACTTTAAACTGCCCGGTAGGCGCGCCTTACGCTGTTTATATACCCGGAAGAATTTTCTAGAACCCATCTATCTATCTCTGTCTCTTCCTTCCCGAACCTTCTGTTCGGGAACTTTCGTTTATACATCTATCCCTTTCTAACATCTATCTATCTCTTTCTTTCTTTTGTCGTCTATCTCTTTCTAACATCTATCTATCTCTTTCTTTCGATTATTGTCTATCTCTTTCTAAATATATCCGTCCTTGTCTTTTCCTTCCAGAAATTTCTAGTTCTTTCTAAAAGTTCTAAAACTGATTTACGCTGCTGGGCAGTTCCACCCTCGGTCGCCACAGTTGTATAGATTAAATTCTGAACTGTATTCTGAAAAACTTACTTCTGAGTGAGCGTCTGAAAATTTTCTACCAATATATGAACGTCACGATGGTTTTATGAAACATGCAGTCGCAGAATCGGATAAGTCTTTAGAAATTAAATGAAAGTTATTAATTCGCAAGTATCTATTTGTGAATGTACAACATAAGCGTATGATATTATCACACTGAATAAGCAAGACACTATTAGACAACCCTAAAGTCACCGAGTCACACAACATGGCGGATAGCCAAGGCAATAACATTTCAGACTACAATCGGTTTCATAACAACGCTTGGCAGCATCGACATTGAGTATTGTGTTTAACTGATGACATGAATGGATAAGTAAGCTTTAATACGGGTAATAACGATGAGGTTTCCGAATACGTACTTAATAATTTATGTCATTTGTTTGGTTATTTTAATATTGATGTGATTAAAGAATTCCACTGTTATATGTTACGTAATATATATTTTTGGTAATACTTTGTTTGGGTGTCCGTTTATTTACTTATAGTGAAATAGGATTCGTAGAGTTAGTTTTTTTTAATAGCTGGACTAAAGCAGAAAGGTAGATGCAGTTTTCACTAAAAGGATAGTTTTCATTATTTTTTAAATGCTGCGGTATTTTATGCCCCGGGTATGTCGCGGGAATTTCAAGTCAAGCGTAGAAGATTTCACAGGCTTATCGTGGAATATATAATATAATATCACGCCTGTTTCCCATGGGGATAGGCAGAGTCTATAGATCTTCACTTGCGACGATCCTGACAAACAACTTTCGCTTCACCTACTTTCATTAAACTCTGCATACTTGCACATTTATTTTAAATGCTTTTTACCTGACCTCTCTTTAACATTTCTGATATTTGATCATGGTGTATTTATCTCGGTACTGCCGGCAACAACGTAACTACTCACAATACTGTCATACACCTGTTATCCTAGTAAAAATATATTAAATAAATATTTTAAAGTTTCTTAGTTTTTTTGTTCTGCGAAGACGACGATACTGCTCGACACTAACAGAAGACTAGAGTTGATTGCTATCTAACAGAATTTTCTGAGTTAGTTAAGTTAACCTTTAACCTTATAATTTCCATTTGAAATTACTCTAATTAAAAAAAATATAGTCATTTCAAACTTCCCTTCAATTAGAATAATACACACCAGCTTGTAAAGTTTCTATAATAAATAATGAATGATCTATTTGTTTATTACTAAGTAAACACAGATTCAGTGGATAAAAGAAACTCATATATAAGGTTCTTTAGACCTTCCGTCTTAAAACCGCGCAGTAGTAATGAGTGTCAAGTGATCGCGGCAGTCACGCTTTAAAATCAAATTTGTACGCGGAAGGGAACGCTTTTATATCGCTTTGGACTTTGTTACGATATTACCTTTGAAAATTGCGAGCAAGTTCGAAGACTGTAAATTAGTAAGGGAGAAAGTGGTGTAGCTTACTTTACCCGCTTCTGTATACTGAATACAGTCACATTATTGATCGCATCTACTATTTTATCTACCCATATATGTAAATAGATAAGTGTATAAACACGTATTTATTTATTTTCTTTTGATTATAATATGAACTAGGATTATAAATCCAACTTAAACTAGAGTTTTCAAACCCTGGGACACCCTGGCGAGTAGCGCTATTTTACTAAGGTAAAAATTAAATCATATTGTTACGAGTGCGAGATTCGAATTAAAATGCCGTTGGAATTACTATAGAATTTATTAGAACTATACAAATACGTATAACAAGGTACAAATATAACCGGACACAACCAGTACTACAATCTGCATTCCATAACACGCGCAAAGTCCGTCACTATATACTTTATCGAATGTACACGTCTTGATCGTATAGTAATCGTCGCTTAACTACCTCACCCCTCCGTTCGGGCATTTTTTTATACTAAACTACACTATACTAAACTATTCAATACAACAATCGATCGTGTGGACCGAATTTTCCAAGAAAACGTAATCTGCACACCTGCGGCCATAAACGAGTACAGTAACAATAGGATGTTATCTTAAATAACATTTTTAAACACAAAGTACACAAAAGAAGTCCAAATGCGGAAAAGGTAATAAACTGCAGGTGTGCATTCACTTTGTTGGCGTGTAACAATATTTTACATATCTAAAGGATTCACTGAAAAATGATCTAACTAATAGTGAAAAGCGCTTCTAAATCTGTTGCGTGGCTTAGGAGGAGTTAGCGAAGTATAGGCCGACAGAGGCAGAACTCGACATTGCTTTATCTTACATAAAGATGTATCCTGATCTTTTCAACTTTTCTCAGTCAGCTTCTGCTGGAAACTTGGTGCAGCTTTGCTCTTACCAAAATGCCGACTTCAGTCTAGGACTGGTTTGTTGTAATGACTCTCAATCCTATGTCAAATGTGACCGGCCCATTCAGCTTTCTGGGCAGCGATGCCCAGAAAAAATAAAAATCTAGAACCCGATTCCATGTAAGACATTTTATGGGTATTTTTTTTTACATCTTGGGTTACATTATTACAGTTTAAGTAGGGATCCCTATTTTTTTATGGCAAGTAATATAGCCTATATTAAACAGGTATAATGTATCATTCTGATGGTGAAAGAGTTTTTGAAATCAAACACAAACATACAAAAATACAAATCTTATTCTTTATATATTATTATACATAGTCGGGCTCCATCTGTGGCCAAGTGTGTTTTGTTTATAGCATCAAAAATAATGTCGTTAATGAATAGCAACATTAGTTTGCATACATATTTTATGAGTTTTTGGCGGGAACTGAAAGGAGACGTTGTGCTGTGCAGTTTTATTTTCTAAAGATGTGTATAATTACTCTAAAATGAACAATAGTTGCAGGATATTGATAGTTTTTGAGTAGAAATTATGTGTTTTTGTGAGAAATGTGAACTGTATAGTCAGATGTGATCTTTCGAGTTTTCACAAAAACTCCATTGAATGGCGTCGGTTGTAGCCTGCAATACAACTGCGCTACTATACGAAGACCTATTAATTAACATGTTTCCGACTGAAAGACTTTGATTCTATGGTCATGAATAAATAATAATAAAATAAAAAAATACATATTTTATAATAAAGTTATTAATAATTAAAAACAATATTACATCACAAACAACGTATTAACATTATCCCAGTTAAGGCCCCACCACAACACAAACACTGAACAGCCTCCTCCAATGTATGTATTAATTTATGTTAAAAATATTGATTTGAATATAGTGTGCAAATCATTACTCGCAAGTGTACTTGTGCTGTAGCAGCTTACCCGATTCGTCTAATGAGTGTCAAGCACCAGCGATACAGCGTCACCATTAGTGACGTTCCGAAGACGACAAAAGTATTTGTGAAGCTTTGGGAAAATATCGCCTGCTACATCATTTAAATGAAAAAAAAACACTGCACAGTTTATACTAAGCTGTTTGGAAAACGTATGATTTTCCTAATAACTAAAATTTATGTGTTTTGTAGACTATTGAGGATCGGCAATGGCCTAGTGTTTGGCTGGGTATATGAAGGATTTTATTATACTTGGGTTTCACGAGTAGTGTTAAAGATTGAGGCTGTGGCAGTCACTTTATGTATAAAATATATGATATTTTTTTATACTGGTAATCCCTCGTGAATTTTCCTGAGGGCAATATGACGTTGTTCGGGTGCATAAAAAATAGTTTTCACTAGCACAATAGCGTACATCCTGTTTTAAATACTACTGTACTTTGCGGCCTGGAAATCCCCCGGGAATTTCAAGTCAAGAATATCAATGTAATTTAAAATTTAAAACACAGTTAAGGATTAATAATACGGGAATAATAATAAATAATAATAATAAAATAAATAAGGAATAATAATAAAATAAATGCTACAATACAAATTTATTCTATACCAAAATTTTGTTATATTTATTCATTAATAAATATTTTAAAACAGTAGGTAGTATTCATTAGATGCCGGAGACTGATAACGCCGCGGATTACCATCCTTAAATAATAATGTGAATGAAATACCTTAGCAATTAATTTTATAAATTTAATTATTCAGTTTTTATGGTCGTTAATTGTATATAAAAATGACTTATAATCTATACTGTATACTCATATTATAAAAAGGTATAGTTTGTGGAGTTGGTGACGTAGTAGGGGGTAATCTCTGAAACTACTGGTGCGATTAAAAAAATCTTTGACCAGTGGAAAGCTACATTATTTCTGAGTGATATAGGGTATAATAGTATATAATATAATATTTGATTGTGATTGATAATAGGTATTTTTTTTGATGCCCAGCGAAGTGGGCACGGGTAAGCTAGTTTTTAAATAAAGGACCTATTTTATTATTTTAAAGTATAGTAGTTTTGATTTAAAAATTAAAGCGTCAGTTAATCTTCATGGTCGGGAAACGTTGGTTTACCTAATAAAGGAAATTGCAGATGATTTCACAACATGACCATTAATTACCTTCATTGTGGGGCCGCGATTGAATGTTGCCATGGATTAAATAACAATCGATTTGGGTCATTTGGTAATTGTGAAATGACATTTCAGTATTGCTCCTAATTTGAGTAAACTGTACCCGTATTTTGCTTGAATCATTTATGTTTGGCTTCACCACAAGCAGTTTAATTACTTATTTTGTATGACATGAAATTATGCAGTGAAATCTAAAATAATAATCTATAAAATTCTCGTGTCGCGGTGTTTGTAGTTAAACACCTCCGAAAGGGCTTGACCGATTATCATGAAATTTTGTGTGCATATTGGGTAGGTCTGAGATTTGGACAACATCTATTTTTCATCCCCCTAAATGTTAAGGGTAGTACAACCCTATTTTTATTTTTAGATACTTTTTTATGACACATCAATAAAAAACACATACAACCCTAAATTTTCAACCCCCTTCGATCAACACCTATTTTTTATTTGTTGATTATAAACTCTAATGCTGTCGGCATACCGATTGAAGCTTTTCCGGGCAAGACGACGTCTGCCGGATATTATTTATTTGTTTGCTCTCAATAAATCAAACATTTTACACAGTCACGGTAAGCAACTATACATATTATATTAATTTACAAAGAGCTTGGGGTCTGTGTATTAGGATAAAAAATTTGATTTTTCCCTCCCTAGAAACTCGAAAAATGTATTCCTAAAATAACTACTGAATGTTACAAGTGTGTGCGAGCTTTTGTGCGGGTGGACTAGTGTGTGTATGTGTGTGAATGATTGTGTGCGTTGTGTGTGAGTGTGTGTATGCGTGCCCGTGTGCGCGTGCGTCTATGCGTTTGTGAGTATGGTTTTGTGTATTATTTTAAATATATTTACATACATATATACAAATATGCAAGTGGCTATAACTACCTGGATATACATAATTATACTAAAGATAGACAAGAAGAAAGTTCAAAAATAAGATTAAGAAAAGAAAGATTTTCGTTCAAGAACAGGTAGCTAATAAAGCTTCTGTTGAATTGTAATCCACTTCATTATTTTACTTTTACATGTTGTTTTTGTCAGAGGGCATGCGTCTAGTAAGACTGTTGTAAAAAATCCACTAAAATAGCAGAGAGATGCTGCGAGCAAAGCATGTCGAAAAACGTAAAAAAATATTAAATTACCCTTTGCTTGCGTTAAAAAAGGACATGTCATGATGTGGGCGTAATTCTTAGAAGTGTTGAACTTTCCAAAGTTCCTATGTTAAAAGAACCTAATTATAAATACCTGAAACATCATCCAACGAAGGTGCAACTAACTAACCATGAGAGCAACATATTAAAATAGTCGCGGTCTTTGTCGTTGCCATGACGATTAATGAATTAAAACGGTAACGCTAATAAAACGCGATCTCGGTAACGATATTCTACTTGGCCATGAATTATTATTTATAGTGATCTTTATTAACCCTCCATTTATATATTGCTAGCCACCAGTTATTCTTACAATTTCACTCACATAGCGTAGAAGTTAGCTGCTAAAGGACGCGGTTACAGACGCGCGGTATTTTTCTTTGCATTGTGATTTCACCACACCATTGCATAGCGACATATAGAATAATTACATCTTACACAGACAGGCAAATAGACAGAGCAAATACTTATTTATGGTAAATTTTAATTTATTGTTTTTTTTTATTGGAGGATTTCAGCAGACAGGCAAACGGCCCACTTGATGGAAAGCGGTTACCATCGCTTATGGACATTTGCAACATCAAAGGTGCCACAAATACGCTGCTGCTCTCTTAAGGGAGACTGGAACCTGGTCACTAATGCCGGAACACAACATATGGTTGTTATGGCGGCATACTCGAAACCAGGGGTGGTCGCCTTCCAGTCGAGCAAATACCCTACCACCTGGCTGTGGGTTGTTTTGTCGCCTCTTACGACAGGCCGCCCGGCCGCAGGGAATTGTATTCTTTCTCCGTTCCTGCATAGATTTTGTTTAACAAAAACGCTTCAGAAATCTTACTCTCAAAGTTTTTATTACAGTATCCATGTTAAAAGACAGTCGGGTGCTAGGAAGCAGTGAACTCGATATGAAATACTAGTTGTATTTTTATGAATGGAGTGAGCGGCTTAATTTAGGTTCGTATAGGCGGTTGGCTTTTTATTTATTTTCCTAAATACATCGAATTTAATTATGCATCACTATTTTGGTTTTAGTAAAAAACTTTCGCTTGGCTAAATTATTCATACATTGTTACTGCCACAATTAAAGTCAGACAATTTTATTGTACCTAAACAAAACCGACTCGATATGTTGCCTTTCTCTTTAATTTTTGTCTGTAATTTACTTCAATTAGACTTGGACTTTATGTTCTTATCTTCTGAAATATGTAACTATCTCCGTTAGCTCAGCAACCCAAAGTGAGTCTTAGTCTCCGAAACGAGAGCACGCCACTTTCCTCTGTCCTGCGCAGTGTCTTGCTAGTTGTGGGCTTGTATGGCTTCTGAAATATGTAAGAAACCAGAACAAAATATACACAAAAATTTTAGATCAAATTCATATTTTATTTACTAAAATTGTCATCGAGGCTTTTTGACACCTATTCGAGGCAAACTTTGAGACAGACTGACAGATAAGAAGTCTAAAAACGGGCATCACAATAAACTTAAATTTTATAATTTATTTTGGTATCATAGTGAAACACTTCCATTTTACTTATTAACAGTCATTATACTTATATAGAATAAATTGATGACAAAATTAATTTAATTTAAAGTTTGGCATAAACAGAATAATCACTCATATGAGCGGACAATTTGATCAGCTGTTCATTTCCTCCCTTTCCAGTCCAGAGTACTCTTGAATTAATTAGCGAACCGCTCTTGAGACCGAAGAGCTTTGACAATAGAAGTACTTGCACAGTGATCAAACGCTTTTGTTTGATTGTAATTTCTGTATCATTGAAACAAAGTAAGAATTAGAAAGAAGCAGTACAAGACTTTTATAAATTCGCATTGCTTCTGCATCAGTCTGTCCATTTAACAGACAATCCATGTATCAATATCATAGCCATTTTTCTCTAGGAATGTTTGGTTCCATAATTATAGATGATATATTGTTACACAAAGATTTTACTTATGTCCCTGAAGCACTTGGCACGATTTGAGATTCTCTGCCAAGGACAGTTCTAATGATATTTTATGTTTAAAACCCCGAATATCCGAGAATATCTACTTGATATGAAACCAAGGTTGATCACAACGACTCTGCGATATAAGAATCTACACCAATAAACGAAATAGATATAGGTACCTATCTATAGTTTTACATTAAACGTTAAAATAATTGATAGCTGAGTTATTATACGATGCTTAATTAAATATTGTTGTTTTTAGATTTTTTGTATCTCTTTCTGAAACTTCGTCTCGAATAGGACATGGAACAGCTCGATTGATGTTAGAAAATATATAACTATTTTATTTATTTATTTTGGTAAGGCTTATACAAATCTATATCTATATATATAAAAGAAAGTCGTGTTAGTTACACTATTTATAACTCAAGAACGGCTGTACCGATTTAGCTGAAACTGATTTACTTTTATCCCGTTGAGACCGATAGGTGGCCCTGATAGCGGGTTCTAGAATCCTCCTAATCACCTGGAGCGATTTTGGTGATTTTGTTTTTGTGTGTTTGAGTGGGTCCCCGGAAGGTTTAGAATCGCAATTGGAACCGGTAGGTGGTGCTGAGATCGGGTCTTAGATTTTTATTTTTTCAGAGCAGGACAACGTCTGTCGGGGCCGCTAGTAAATAATATAAATTAAGTTCACAAATATATATAAAAAAAACTAACAATACTCGTTGGACAAATGTCACCTTTGTCATCCGTGACCACGGACACTGAAAGGCGGCCGAAACGTCGGATAAACCAAAACCTAATAAATTACCGCGCTTAAAACAGTTAAAACGTAGTTTTATTATGTATACAAGTAGCGAAAACTTAAGAAAATATTTTTTTTTGTTAATTACAAACCCTAACATTTAGATTTATTCATATATGTAGCATAGGTTACACTTTTAATTAATTATTTTATTTGAGAAATCTATAAATCGAACTAAATTCAGACTATACTGATTTTTTTATTTTTTTATTATATTATTGAACATTTTATGATAGTTCATTAAATTTAGATGCGGCAGGAAGAAATAAAGAGTTTTGCTTGTAGTTAGTAGATGCAAAGGATACATGCAATAGCTGTCTTCATACTACGCCATGGCTGGGTACGAAGCCCAATATTAGAAAGAAGTTTAATGTAGTCAATGGATCCGTTACGTATTTAGTAGAAAACAAATACCGTTCACATGCTGTCTGTACTCTAAAGACATGAAGTGATAACCTTAACAAACTGAAGAGAACTGACTGAAATTTGTTGAGATTTGAAGTTAGATATCGAAGGATTTTTGGTTCTATATAGACGGGGTCTTACGATTTTTAACTCACGAAAAAGCGTCACGGCCGCGTGTTCTTATACTTACATTTTTTAAACTCCTGATATTTTTCGAATGGAATGTCCGAATTGAATAATTCAAAAAGTTATATAAAGGCATTGAATTAGTCTTGAATATGAAGTAATTTATTTCGATAAGGATGAATATCGAGATACAAATAAAGAGCCTTTTCTAGCGGCGGCATTTTAATTCAATTTTTAAAATAAAAGAACACTTATTGTGGTATAACTTATAATAGTTAGACATATGCTGTCGCGACACTTTTTATAAATAATGATGTGTTCTGCAAAGTCGTAGTACATTATTTTATTCTATCATCAATAGTTTTCGCAGTGCACGCGATTTTAGGTATTTTTACACCATGCGTTACATTATTGGAGTTTTAGTAAGGATCCCTAATTTTTTGTAAATATAGTATATCCTATGTCACCCGGAGATACTATATCTTGCCAATAGTGAAATAATTTTTCAGTTCAGTTCAATTCAGTAGTTTCAAAGCCTCATCAATGCCAACAAACAATCTAATCTTTCCTCTTTGTAATATTAGTGGAGATATTCATATATATTTATTATAAAATGAATACGATATTTGCATATTATAAAACGGCAAGATTTTGCACTGAAAGTTGTTTAATAAAATTGGGAGCTGGGTTGCCCTAAAAAGCGCTATATCTAGCTCCGAAAGCGCTAAATTGGAAGCCCTGGTGAGCCGAGCGCCGGGGAAGTCCCGTAAACGAGAAAGCGAGCGAGAGAGCGAGCGAGGATATACCTCGTCCTCCGACGACCTCGTCCTTCTAATACCTAAAATCGCATTCAGCGCATCGGAAAGTGCGACATTCTGAGCCGCCATTTATAGAGGCAAAGTTAAGTTTGCATCGAACTATACCTCTGCTAATATTTTCTTGAGTTTTAGCGCCTTGTATACATAATAATACTACGTTTATTACGCGCTTAAAACCATTAAAACGTAGTTTTGTTATGTATACCTCTGCTTTCCACGTGACTGGCCATCACTGCCTCTATTAGTGGTCTATGTAAAAAAATATAAATATATAAATAGAGAGTTTGTTAAGGAAACAAATTAATAACAAGAAAACTTTGCCAACAGTTCAGTTATTAAAGTGTAAGCAAAAAATATATAAATATTCTATTCGAAATGGCCACCTTTAGCTTTTATACAGGCCTTTAATCTGTTTGGCCACGAATCTATGGATTTACGCACTGTTTCCAAGGGAAATTTCGCCACTGCTTGCTCCAAAGGTTTTTTAAGAGACTCAATGACGCCGTGTCGTTTAGAGCAGGCCATGTCTTCTGAAGCTGATCATAATTTGAAGCCTAAAAGATTGAAGTCTGGGCTAGATGAGGGCCAGTCTTCAGCTCTTATAAAGTCCGGAACGTTGGTTTCAAGCCAGGTTTGGATAGTTAGTGCCTTGTGGCCAAGTGCAGAGTCCTGCTGGAAAGTCCACGGTATACTTTTAAAAAGTGTATTGCTGAGAGGTTTTACAATATGATCCAAAACTGTATCTTGATACACTTTGGCTGAAGTTTTCACTCCTTTTTCACCAGACCATCACTGATGCAGAATGATGACCACGTTGTACCTCACCGACCACTTGAGCAGCTTCTTTAGAACTGTCAGCGTACACTTTATCATTTTGCTTATTGTAGTGTTCTTCAATCGTGAAATTTTTTTCATCGGTAAAGAGGATATTTCTGTGCCTTTCACTTGCGTATCGCGACAGAAGGCGTTTTGATCGATCTACTCTCTTTAATTGTAAAGATTGACTTAGGGCATGTCCTGTATATCGACGATAAGCACCGAGCTTCAGGTCTTGTTTTGTAATACGTGACAGAGTCCTAGCGGGAACCTTCATTTTTCGCGATAAGATTTTTTGCTCCCTAATGTGGTTTCGATGAATTCTGGCTTTAACAGCATTAACAGCCTTTGTAGTTCTAACAGCACGCTGCCACCCCGATCTTTTTGGTCTTCGACAGACAAAGTGTTGTTGTATCTGTTGATAGTACGATATACGAACATACGGCTGATACCAAGCTTTTGAAGTGTCTGGAATATGACCGACGGCTCCATAAAGGCGATTACTACAACTCTTTACACTTAGATACACCTGTGTTGATGAGTGAATGGTGAGAATAAAATGCTTATAGACAAAAAATACTACAAATCCAACGTAATTGTTATCCTGGATGCTTGTAAAATACTTTTGCCCTGCTCTATTATGACTACAAACGCAATGTGCTGTGAAAATTACAGAACCCACAAAAGTCAGCTAAGGGAATAAGGGTTTTGCGGTCGTGTCAACGTCACAAGCGTTCTAAACACAGGCATGTTTTGATTCGCCACTTTATTCGTTTATTTTGGTAATTTTTGAGTATCTAGAGTATATTATATAAACACATTATATACATATAAAAACAAAAAAAACCGATTTATTTCTATGATGAAAATGTTATTATATGGCTAATCTTTAATATTTATTACTTTATACCAAATTTGTATTTCATTATATTATATATTACTAGCTGTACCCGGCAGACGTTGTCCTGCCTTTAAAAAATAAAAATCTAGAACCCGATTCCAGTGTCATCTACCGGGACCAAATGTTAATCTAAACTATTCTCAAATCCACTTGAACAAACTAAGAATATCATCAAAATCAGGCCCAGCTTTAAGGAGTATCGCGGCGCCACCTACTGGGTCCAATCGTTTATTTTAACCATTCTGGGACAAACCTCAATACATACAACAACAAAAAGAACACCTAAATTCTAGTACCCGATTGCAGCGCCATCTACCTGGTTCAAATTGAAATCTAAATCATCCCAGTAGAAAATTATAAAAATACTAATATCGCTATTAAAAAATAGGGGTTGATCGTAGAGGGTTGAAAATTTAGGGTTGTATGTATTTTTAATGCTTTATCATAAAAAAATAAAAAAAATATCTAAAAATTAAAAAAAGATATTAGGGGTGGACTACCCTTGACATTTAGGGGGATGAAAAATAGATGTCCGATTCTCAGACCTACCCAATATGCACACAAAATTTCATGAGAATCGGTCACGCCGTTTCGGAGGAGTATGGGAACGAACATTGTGACACGAGAATATTATATACATATAAGATAATATATAGTTATTATGTATTATCAATACCACAGAAAATAGATGTATATTTGTAATATAAATAAAATATGTCTGTATATTTACTTTTACTCAACAAATAATGTTGCCGTTTCTGTATTTGTATCTTTACATATTTTACTGTATAATTGGCGATGTGCGAACTCATATTGTACTATTGTATATTGTACTTGTTTAGCTTATAACTGGAGAGCAATAAATTTAATTATTTAGCCGACGTCTTTCTACAACATCTTAAAGTCGGTATCAAGTAACCCATAAAAATTACTATAATTTGTTAATTTTTGTTGTTCTTTTATGTTTTACTTGGCACCGACTTCAAGATGTTGTAGAAAGAAGTCTTAAATATTTTTGAATTTTAGTGTAAGTCGGTTTGGTTTTTGTTAAAAAAAAATTGAATCTATATTCTAAGCTTTATACAATGACATTTTTTGGAGTGAAAGGGTTCCTATTATTCCAAACGATAGTGGAACCCTAAAACGAAAAGAAGAACTTTTGCACCAAAAATGACAATAGTTGCGGAAATGTTTTAATTTATTAGTGTACCAACGTGTAGAAGTTGGCAATGGCGGAAATGACAAAACTATCGATATAACATAAATTCGTAGCAAGATTCTTCGAAACTCGAGTTAGTTTCGTTCAATTGCTTGTTTTAATTGTTCTTTTAAAAAGTAAAAGTAAACTTTTATGTTAGTGTTGAAATTGCTGTTAAAATTACTCAAGTTCAGTTTTAAGTTGTTAATGGTTGTGAAAAATGTTTTATTAGTTTTTAAGATTAAAGTGTTGCCGCGCCTTTACTAACAAAAAATCCTTTCATAATCAGAATGACTTTCATGCTGGAAAACTGTGTCGTTGTCCAAATTTTACTCGAATGCTTGAAATGTGCTGTATTGTTGTGCAGTTTTATTTAGAAAAGAACTGTCATAAAGGTGGTATAACATGTACAATAGCTAAATTATATTAAAGGTTTATAACGAAGAATTGTTTAAATGTAAATATCAACTGTTTAGCGAAACTTGTATTTTCGAACTGCTACAAGAAGTCGATTGTTAGGCATCAGTCAAAAAATTTGGGTTATGAAGATTTTTCTTGAATGGTAGTCTAAAACTGTTGAAGATAATAGGTGAAACTTAAAACTGATTAAGTACAATAATCGTGCAAAGCGATATTTAAAAAGAAGGAACAATGTCTTTATTATATACTATATTGTGATCAAATTATCTTGGATATGGAGCAGATGCTTACAAGAGCAAAGCCACATAAAAGGGTTAGATGGTTTAAATTTTATAATTCACCTTTTAAACCACTGTACTATGTGTGTGTGTTCCATTCTTAGCACGGCATCTTTATAGTATATAGCACCATGACTTAGTGCTGCCCTGACGGTTCAATAACAACTGCCTGTTCCGATCTTAAAAGCACCTTATATAGTATGAGCGGGGATACTTCTCCCCATAATCATAATGTACCCGCACTTACACTACAAACACGATTAAACTATCTGAATGTTACTGTGTAATGTTGCAGACGTACAGGCTTTGCATCGGCCATTAAAGTTTGACTGTACTACTCACCTACTTCCATTGAATACAAATGCAACTGGAACATGATTTAAATAAAATAGTTGCAAATGTTCAGCATATCTAAGAAGGATATACTTATTTTTATGTTCAGTATAGTTATAAATATTTTATTTTATCTGCAGTTCTTTCATTCTTAAACTGGTAAAGGAGAGAATGAGAAAATTTAAAGAAACTTGCTTGTACTTATTTGTCATAATCACGTGACTTTAAAATGATGAAGCAAAGACAATTTTGATTTTTTGAAGTATGTAACTTAATATTAATTACTGCGTCTTTGAAGATACGGTGATTTTCACAAAGATTTATTTAATAAAATCTATGGTATTTTCTATAAATGTACAACATTATAGTTAAAATCAATTGATTTTTATAAGTAAAAAATTGGTGTTATCTTCGGTTTTGTGAAAAATTAACTGCCTAAAATGTGATTTTGACCTATTGTAAGAACTACTGTCAATAATCAAAGATCTACAATTTGGTCAAAATTTGACAACAATTAATTGAAAAGAATGTTGATAAGACTTAAAACCTTGAAGCCAGAAACCGTAATATTTTCCAAATATCTACGCAATACTACTAAAACAAAATAATGAGGGTATAACTGATATTATCTGACCTTAATAATTAAATTATACAAAGCCCGACCTTATATATCCTGATCATAACCCGTTCTTATATCGTCCTATAAACATGTGTAACAGTCAATAAAACCACTATTACCCTTATTGACTTACCCGCTTTTAGCCACAGGCCACATAAGACGAAATTCTTCCGAACCGATAAATAGGCTCTAAGAGAATGTTTACACACTCCGAGTGAATTAGAGGGCCAGACGTTGACTGATGGTGTTTGTGGACAGTCTACACTGTGGTAGTTATTTATATACTAACTAAGATATTACTTGATAGCAATGGCGTAAATAAAACTATCCCTATGTTATACAAGTCTAAATAATATAAGATCAATTGCATAATTAGAGTAGTAGTGTTTGACACTGATCTGATCTTCAACACCCATTTGTGGAGTATGTATAATAAATGAATTTCTAATAATATGTTAAAAAAATATTAAATTTAAAGTAGACATGACACTTTATATTTTTTAATGATTTAATTTTGAATTACTTTTTCAACACATTTGCTCAAAAAATACATTTACGAAGCCTGTATACATTGTTCGAAAGTTAAAAATTACGCACCACGCAATGGAACGTGAGCTAAAATAGGCACTTAGGTGAATAAAATATATAAGAATTCTACCAAGGAGTTTCGCATTACGAAATTAAATAAGCTGAAAACTTGTCCACTTTTTTAAAATACCAACGTACCACATTGACTTACCACACACACTTACCACAAGAAACTTAATAGTTATTTTTATGATACTAGATAAAAATAACTATAAAGTTTCTTGATGACTTTATCTAAGTCAATATAAGGTGGAGAGATATATTTAAAATTGTAAAAAGGGACTATATTCTAATTTTTGCTTTACTTTAACAAAAATTTGTTTAAACAAGACACGCCGCAGAATAATTTTTGATATACATAAATACTATGGTGTTTTTGGTTACATAATTTTTTGAGTACTATGAAATTGCACCTCGTACTTGGCTCATTTTATTTTGTGTGTAATAATCAATATTATAAATAAATAAAATGAATAGAGTTTTTCATAATATGTAACCTTTCACTACCTGCCAAAGTTGAACCATAATACAAAGCTGACTGGAGTAAACACAACTTATTTATTTTAGTCATATTCTTTCCCCACGTTGTGAAGAAGGCACCGAGGCCGATTTTAGTGGCTTCCCCTAAAGTTTGCTAAGTTCACTAACTTGTTTCTTATTGTATGATATATGAGGACACATAAGTTGTTGTGACATGTTTATTATTCCATATGAGAACCTAATATTTTTCCTTATAAAGACAAATAAAATAATATTAACGTCGACACGTAGTTACGTGATTTTAATTATATTACTTGACTGTATCTATTTTTAATGGGTAGTTTTGCCGGTTACTTAAGGACTAATTAGTCCTGTCTTAACCTCAAGCTACATTTATATTGTTACGAGTTTGCGGGACTAGAATTAAAATGCCGTTGGAATTATTAAAGAGTTTATTAGAACTATACAAACACTTATCACACAGGTACAAATATAATCGAACACAACAAGTCTAAACGTAATGCAGAAGGTCGTCATTCAATAAAACGCGCAAAGTCCGTCACTTAGTAGATTCCCGATTGTAGTACACACGTCTCTCTTCGATCGTGGTTCTCGCTCGATTGTCACCTCCCTCAATCGGACCATTGTTTTATATTGCATAAATTCAATATGTCCGCCCGGCAGCATGGACCGAATTTCCTAGAATCAGCTTGTACTTTAAAATCCGTAACACTTGGCTAATGATTATAGCCGCAGGTATATATACAGCTGTAAACAATTACAAGACAATAATAGGCCGTATGCCAATAAATAAGTACACAAAAGAAGACAATCATAAAAGAATTACAATAGTTTCAATGTTATTAGTTATTATTTCAAATGCCGACGGGTAATAAATGTGCTTTTTGATAGTAATAAATGTGCTGAATTTGTTTTTGTCGGCGCCTAGTTTGTAACAATATTAACGTCGACACGTAGTTACGTGATTGTAATTATATCGTTTGTTGTATCTATTTTTTATGGGTAGTTTTGACAGTTACTAAGGACTTATAAGACCCGTCTTGACTTTATGCTACGATTATATGCTTTTCGTCAATTTTTTGTAAAAAACTTGCTTTAAATAATTAGATTTTTTAATTAAATATTTGACGTTTACAACTTTTTTAGGGTTCTGCAGCATTATTAGCTAAACCTTTATAGAGCCTTATCGTCTTATCTGCCCGTCTGTGTGCTTGTATATATCATTGTCATATTCTCAGATTATTGGGTAATAATATCCAGTCAAAGTAGATAACATTACGAAAACCTTTTAAATTTATGACTTATTAGGTATTTAGCTTTTTCTTGGTGTTTCTCATCCCTACTATTCTTTTTCATGGTGAACTCTAAGGCTTGTTTTCTGTCGTTTGCTATGTACCCTAAAATATGTTTATGTTTAGACATCAAATAAATTACTAATCCTTTTATAAACAAGCGTATATCATACATTACTGCTTAGTACCACAGCTGTTCTTTGTTATACGTATCTTCGTCGTATTATTATAATAATAATATTATGATATTACAAAATTCTATTGTGCTAAATTAAGGATGTTAGGAAAATGATGAACAGCAATGGATACGCGAGGGCAGTATCGATGAATAAACTGCCTACGCAATCTCAAAAGGAATAATTGTGTTTCGTTAAAATGGAATTATATTGTACATAAAATATATCACGAATTCTTATTTAAACATAAAGGTTTAGAAATAACTTGGGAGTTTCTTTTACCGCTTCTACTCCTTTAACTGTAACTAAAACTGATTTGAAACTGGTGGTAGATTCATGACTCAATAAGCAATCTGTAAGATTCCATTTTGAAATGAATAAAGAACTCCTTGTGGCACTCGGGGACTGCCGCAGTAAAGCTTTTGCATAGGATTTTTTATCAACTTATGCAATCATAATTATTTATTTGTGCAGTTTTTTTTTCTTTGATATTAATTCAAGTTTTTTCTTTGATATTAATTCAAGTTACACTTTTTGAGCGTGGTGACCGATAAGAAAACAAATCACCTATGTATACATACATATATACCTACATGTATACTTACGGGGCGCACATGCGGTGAGTGTGGCATTATAAATATATGATAGATACCTATATATTTTCTCACAAACAGCTGCTTACGTATTCGTCCGATTTTGGAGCAGCTCGTCGTCCATAATTTGCAATATCTGACATACCTCGAACCGCTACGAGAGCTCGTGGCTCACTGTGGCCACCGCGCATGGTAGGCGGAGTGGGAGGTGTTAGGTTTATTTTCGTTACGGAATTTCTTGATTCGGTCGCCGCGCTCAAGGCCCGCGATAAAAGCTATGCAATAGCTTAATAATACGTTCATTTTCATCTCCATAGGACATTCTCGTGGATTTGTCTTTATTTAGTATTCTTCAATCTAATTCCTCGATCATTGCGCAATAAAATTGAAGACGAAAGTCTTAACTTGCTAATTTATCTAATAGGCCTATACTAGTAGTGAATTGATTTGCCAGAGACGAGTACAGGCTAAATAGAACTGTTGAAAAATCAATTCTGACTACTAAGGCGCAATAGGGATGCGGACACAAGTAACAATGTAATAACAGTCCATAAACGTCCCGCAGCTTGGTTCACAAGGTTGGACAATATACCCATCGCGCTTGTCCAAGGTGGATTGGCGGGTTTGAAACATCGGTTATCTATGTGTAGGTTTCACCGTTAGTATGTAGTAATTATAACAATACGCAAATTAGGTCAGGAAATACATAAGTGGTGCATGCTTTCCGGCCGGAATTGAAACCTGTGATCTCTGAGTTTTGGACGAATGCGCTAACTACTATGCTACCACGGTTTTTATACTGTTACACGCCGACAAAAGAGAATGCACACCTGCAGTTTATTACCTTTTCGGCTTTTGGACTTCTTTTGTTTACTTTGTATTTAAAATTTGAAATTAGAAAAGCAGTCTATTGTGTATTGTAATCCTTTATGATGGTCGTTAACCAGGTGTGATTCTTGGAAAATTCAGTGCACACGGTCGAGTATTGTATTGTATAGTTTAGTATAAAACAATGCCCGGACGGAGGGATGAGGCAGTCAAGCGACGATTACGATACAAGCAAGACGTGTGTACATTCGATAAGCTATATAGTGACGGACTTTGCACGTGTTATTGAATCGTGCAGTTTGTACTGGTTGTTGTGCCCAGGTATATTTGTACCTGTGTTATACGTGTTTGCCGATTTTCCGTTAGCTGCCCAGCGTGTTTTGTGTGACTTCTATATGGATGATTTGATCACTGGCACTCACTCTGTAGACCAGGGAATTCTTATTCACAACCAAATGATAGAATTGCTTAATCGTGGTTGTTTCCCTCTACAAAAGTGGTCCAGCAATAATGCCGATTTAATGTCACACATAAGCAAGGGAAACAATATTCCTGAAGACTTGGAGTTGAAGACTGATGAGGTTATGAGGATTTTGGGTCTCACCTGGAACAGAGAAGGAGACACGTTTTATTGTACAGTTAAACTTCCTCCACTTGAAATTCCAGTTACCAAACGTAGAGTTGTATCTGATATAGCGAAGTTGTTCGACCCGTTAGGTTGGTTGGCACCATCTATTACAACAGCGAAGGTCTTCATACAAAGACTTTGGCTTTCAGGAATAGAATGGGATAGTGAACTTCCTTCGTCCTTGTTGGACGACTGGATCACATTTCGTGATGATTTGCCGAAACTAGCTGAAATTCATATAGCTAGATGGATGAGCTCCAGTGAAGATGATAGGTGTATCGAACTTCACGGGTTTTCAGATGCCTCAAATGTGGCATATGCTGCAGTGGTATATGCTCGTGTAGTTGATAAACATGGCAAAATCCATGTTAGTTTGGTTACTTCCAAAACAAGAGTTGCACCTATCAAGCAAGTGTCGATACCTCGCTTAGAGTTATGCGGTGCAGTCTTGCTAGCCAAACTTTTAAACGAAGTATCAGAAGTTCTCGAAGTACCTAAGCATCATGTATATGCTTGGACTGATTCATCCATTGTTCTTGCTTGGCTTAGATGTCATCCCAGTAGATGGAAGACATTTATTGCCAATAGAGTATCGGAAATACTTACCCTTTTAGATAGTAACCAATGGTCACATGTTTCCTCGAAAGACAATCCTGCCGATTGTGCATCTCGGGGATTGCAACCTTCCGAACTTATTGGATATGATCTCTGGAATCGTGGTCCTGAGTGGCTGCATCTAGAAGAAATAAATTATAAGAAAGGAGAGATACTGGATACTAACCTGGAAGAAAGAAAAACGAAGGTTAAAAGTCATACTACCTGCATTTCAGAAGGCGATCCATTCTTGGAACGATTCTCGTCCTTACGTAGACTCGTACGAGTTTTAGCTTGGTGCAGGAGGTTATACTTACCTGGTCTTCAAAAACCTTCTTGGCTGTTAGCTAAGGAATTAGAAGATGTGCTAAACGCCTGCATCAAACGATGTCAAAATCAGTATTTTGATACTGATTTGGCGAAAAATAATAAATTTTCGTCTCTTAACCCCTTTAAGGATAAGAATGGCATATGGCGTGTTGGTGGTAGATTGCAACATGCTCTTTTATCCGAAGATCGGAAACATCCTATACTTATTCCCCGTCAGTCACATATGGCTAAACTAATTATAGCTAACGCCCATGAGAAGACACTTCACGGTGGTCCTCAGTTGACCCTGAATTATATTCATTCTAAGTATTGGATTGTCAACCTGAGGAACTTAGTGAAATCTTACATCCATAAATGTGTCACTTGTATTCGATACTCTTCTACAACCGTCCATCCATTGATGGGTCAATTACCAACGGCTAGAGTGACAACAAGTAGACCATTTCTGCAAAGCGGACTCGATTACGCAGGCCCGATCGCTGTTAGGACTACTAAAGGCCGGGGACATAAGGCCACTAAGGGCTTTATTTGCCTTTTTATATGTATGGCTACCAGAGCGATCCATCTTGAGGTCGTTAGTGATCTCACGTCGGATGCGTTCCTGGCAGCATTTAAACGCTTTGTCGCTAGACGAGGTCATTGTGGTGAATTATGGAGCGACAATGCAACCACATTTGTCGGTGCTGACAGAGAACTTAAGACTCTGCTAGAGTCTGAAAGGTCTACTGTAGCAACAGATATAGCCGATTGGCTTTCTACCAATGGCACTACGTGGCATAGAATACCACCCTACAGTCCTAACTTTGGAGGATTATGGGAGGCTGGTGTCAAGTCAACCAAAGGTCACCTGAAGAAAGTTGTTGGTGACACCACGTTGACGTTCGAAGAGCTCACCACGGTACTGGCTCAAATTGAGGCTTGTCTCAACTCGAGACCGATAGCAAGATCTGGTGCAGATTCTGATGATGCTTATCCTTTAACACCTGGACATTTCCTGGTTGGAGAACCTTTGGTTCTCATTCCGGACGCCAACTATGAGCACGCAAATATGACCAGTCTCAAGCGTTGGCAACTTACACAGAGAATGGTTCAAGAGTTTTGGAGAAGATGGTCTCGCGAATATTTGACCCAATTTCTGCAAAGGAGTAAGTGGAAAGAGCGAACTTCAGAACCTGAGATTGGCGATATTGTACTCGTGAAAGAGGACAATCTTCCTCCAGCTCGTTGGCTGTATGGTATTATTACAGAGAAGCATAGTGGTTTGGACAACGTAACTCGTGTCGTTAGTTTGCGTTGCAAAGATACAATCATAAAAAGGCCAGTTAGCAAAATTGTTAAATTGCCATTAACGTAATAAATTCGTATTACTTAGAACTTACATAGAAATCTATGTACATTCTTGTGTTTTCTTTTGGATATATTTAAATATTTATTCACTTGTGTCATTGTATTATGTATTATTTTTGTAATTTTTGCTATCGATGTTTGTAGATGTTTTCGTGTATCTTTTGCATTGTATAAAAGGGAATTTAATTCATATTTTGATCTGTATACATTCTAGTTTAAGGTTACACATTTAGTGATATGAATAGTGTAGTTCATAGCTGGCGGCCATGTCGGAATTCGTAATGATATACGTTTAAAAAGCCAAAACTAGATGGCGCTGTACTGTTTAGGAACGCAGTATGGTTTAAGTTTTTGTACAACACAAGTGTTCTTTAATTTGTATTGTAAAGGCCGATTCGATTCCAGTAGCGAATATATACATTTTTGAGCATCCGTCATTTGTTTCATTTCGCTGCACTGGGAGTTTTTTGGGACTTTTGTACATTAATTTGTATAGTTCTAATTAATTCTATAGTAATTCCAACGGCATTTTAATTCGAGTTCTGTTACTCGTAATAATACAATAAATTCTAATATTTAACATATAAATTAACAGACGTTAAAATAACTTCTTCTCATCTTACTTTTACAATACTGTTATAGAAGACTCAATAACTTATCAAACAATAATTAATGCGTTATTTGATTTCTTTTACTTTTAGTACTTATGACGCCATAAGCTTACTTACAAAAAAAATGAAAAGCTCGTACAAATTATTTGAGACTGTGATGTTTTGTAAGGGAGTTATCAAAGTTTATAAAGAGTATCTCAGTTGATTACACTGTTTGCTTCTCTAATACCAAAAACTACGAGCATTGGTTCAAAAATTTCGTAAACAGATCTTTAACATGAAATTCCTTTTAAAAAGATTTGATAGATACATTTTTAAAGTTCCGGAAGCAGGCATAGGGGATTACTTATAGCGGACAAAGAAGTATAAAGAACTCCCTACGCTCCCATGATGTGAGAAATATTTTAACCCGAACTAGGTAGGACATCCCGATGTAAAAAAACCTAACGAATTAGCGGATTTAACACATCGGTCAATTCGATGTGCAGGTTTCATCATGATGATTTCCTTTATGTTCAGCATGTGTGAACTAACTAGTAGTAGCCAGTGCTCGAAATTCGACCTTAATAATTAATGTTAAAGACTATACTTCTATAATCACAGATTTCGCCAAGGCTACACTGTTAATTTGACTTGAACAATAAACAAAAGAGTATATATGAGTGTGTGTGTCAAATACATGGTAGTGTGTGTAATGTTTTTTTATTGAATTTATGTATTTTTTAAGCATATTTTTTTTTAATTCATCGCTTCTTCTCTATTTCGTCTGCGCAATTTTCGTAAAAAGTGGTACAAAGTTTTTGCTACAGGTATATTTGTATACATGGTAGTGTGTGTAATGTTTTTTTATTGAATTTATGTATTTTTTAAGCATATTTCTTTTTTAATTCATCGCTTCTTCTCTATTTCGTCTGCGCAATTTTCGTAAAAAGTGGTACAAAGTTTTTGCTACAGGTAATATTTAGGAAATATTTAAGTACATTAGGCTAGAAAACTATCTTAACGGTACATATTTTCCGGTTAGGATTCGAACTCGCGTCGTTTGAGACACGATTGCGTAAACCTCAAGCTGTTGCGTCATTTTACTTCGCAATAGGGCTAGGTATTATCTTTAGGCAGCAAAACTCTATATTTAATTTTAAAAATGGGGATAGATGTTTGTTGCTCAACCAGAATGGCTGAACGGATCTGGATAAAATTTGGTACAGAGATAGATGATATATCTTAAACAGTACATAGATGTACTATACTATCTCGGAAAAATGTACGGTTCCCGTGACATAATACTAGCGAAGCCGCGGGCAACAGCTAGTAGGATCATAAATTTCAAAGGAGTATTTACATTTCTGAGTCGCGTATAGTCGTGGTAGCGTAATGGCTAGCGCACGCATCCCAAACTCAAAGGGCCCGGGTTCGATCCTGGCCGGAACGCATGCACCACTTAGTCAGTTTTCTGATCTAATGTGCATATTGTTACAATTACCACGTGCTAATAACGGTGAAGGAAAACATCGTGATGCAACCTGCACAGCGAGATAACCGATGTGTCAAACCTACCAACCCGCCTTGGACAAGCGTGGCGGGTATACTGTCCGTTCCTCTATAATGGGAGGCCTGAGCCCAGCAAGTGGGACATTTATGGGCTGATATTATTATATTTTTACAAGCTTTTATTTAACTTGCAATGGATGTACTTATGTATGTATGTAAGTTCGGGTTGAATCTTGGAAGTTAAATTTGACCAACGTCCCGGTTTCCGATTGAGCTGAAATTTTGCACGCATATGTACATCGCGTGACAATGCAATAATATGGTACTATGGAGCTGATCTGATGATGGAGTCGGAAGGTGGCCATAGGAACTCCTGTACTTAACAAGATAGACCCGTTGTCTTTGGGCTGGTTTTACTTGTCTTAGCTAGCACTCTGCTGCTACAGGATATCCAGGATCTCTTATTTAAAAACCTATTTAAACAACAAGTTATTATTTACATTTCATTTTATTGCAGCGTAGGTATAAGCTGAAATAAACGCCTTTAAAACAGCGCAAAACTCTTCTAATGGCACTGCGACGTAATGTCCACATCATCGGTCAACGTCACCATTTTCCCGGGCTTTTTGTAGTCGCTGATTTCCCAGTTCTATTCACTTTATTACAATGTTTTGACTGCTATTTGGCTTCATTATGGTAGGATGTGGGACGATCGTTAGCGATCTTTTATTAAAGGCAACTTCCGTAAACATATATGTACTGGCATATTGATGACACTTACGATTCCAACCAAAATATAGCACATTTAAGACGAAATAGACGTGTTCATTTTTAATGTGTTTCTATTTGCACAAAAATAAGGTATAAACAAAAAAATTAACAAAAAAACTAACAAAATGATCTCAATTGTAAAAGAGGTTTCATATAAGCCTTCTCGTTTTTATTATTATTATAGAAAGTTTCAAAACATTTATTTACAATATTTCTATTTATAAAAAATAACACTTACTTTAAACACAAAGTCGTTGATACACCGTAATCTAAACCACGCCCTTAAATGACAAATAAGCAGTCAAAAATTACATATCAAACTTTTTAAATATTAATTTCGTTTATTTTTTTAAGGTTGACAGTGCAAAATGTATATCGAAATTGAAAGACATGATATTATACGAATTGTATATTTTCGGCATAACAAAAACTTTTTGTCGATACGTAATACTAAACTATTTGTATGACGGTATATAGGCCAAACACAGTGAGAAATTTGACATTGTTATCACCTAATCTGCAATAATGAGTTGTGTTTCAATAATTGTTATTTATTCCTTCATTTAATACAATTAATATGAAAATTAAAAAGAATAGCGTAAACTATACCACCATACAACAAGTTTTATTCATTAAAAGATGTAGTATATTTTTTACAAGTCTTATTAAATTATCTGTTACGTATATTTTTATTTAGTATCTAATTTAATAATTAAAAAACAAGGTTCATTTTTTTTAAACCTAAATAACCAAACATTACTACATACCTACTAAATATAAGGTCTATCGTAAAACTAGTAAAATTTGCGCGGGCTGCCAATAATCAAGTTACTTCGAAATATGATCAGGCGATAAATACTCGTATTCGCAATATAAAGTCTCTAGATTTTGAGCAGCGAGAATTAGTCTCTTTAATAATTACGTGTCTTTTCAATATAATATTCAAACCCAATATATATCAATACAATATATCAATACAATACATATCAAATACCTTTTTTATAGAAATGAAATACACGTTACCAACCTGTTGCCGGCCTCTAAGAAATTTTATAACGCCCGTGTTAAACGACCCTGACGACGACGAACGACGTCATGGCGCAGAAGAAAAACACGGAATAAACGTTCTAGAGAACCGTTGCGTAGTTGAGCGTGGGAGCTCCAAGAAATGGGTGTGTAAATCCCGTCGATGTATTGTAAATATGTATTACGTGTAAAGAAAGTACCAGGAAAAGATCAATAATTCACGTAATATTAGTTATTCATTCAAATTTATTTTATCACCTTCAAAGTATCCTTCAGAACGATACATTAACGCCAACGAATAATCCAATCATCAAAACATTTTTGGAACGCTTTTTCCGGAATCAAGTCTAGTTCTCGTCGCGAATTCCCCTTTATGTTTTCTACAAAATGAAAACGGATGCCACGAAGTGGTAATTTGAGTTTAGCAAAAGCAAGAAGTCGGCTGGAGCAATATCTGGTGAATAAGGTGGTTCTCGATGGTATTTGTTGAGTTTTTGGTCAAAAATTCGTTCACAATGGTGACCTTGTGCGAAGGTGGATTATCGTGGTGCAAAAGCCCAAGAATGTTTTTTCCACAAATCTGGTCTTTTCGACGGATTTCCTCTTTTGAACGCCGTATAACGCTCAAATAATATACTTTAGGTACCAATTGACTTTCTGGTAAGAATTCCGAGTGCAAAACAGCCAACTTGACTTTGAACTTTGGCGTGGTTTTTTCGGTTTCGATTCAGTTGGAAGGCGGCACTCCGAAGCTTGTTGATTAGTTTGTATGTCAAACTCGTAATCTCACGTCTCGTCACCAGTAAAACAAGACAAAGTTCCACTGGACAACATTTTTTGTAGTTCATACATTCAAATTAAATGTAAAAAGTATTTATTTGTAGTGGCCAAAGTCAAAGAACTGATAAGAACTTGAACTATTAACTACTATATATATTACTATAAATTTACGAAATAAGTCGAACGAATGACATTACATTGAATGAACTGATGTGTATGTTATTCAAACATTCGCATAATAAAATCAGATAAGTTACAGCGCTTAAAACCGTTAAAACGTAGTTAGAAAACTTAAAAAAATATTATGATATCTATTTTATCATGAATAGTCATAAATATTGTAAGTGGAGCAAGGTAACCGGCGTGACATTTGACAAACTAATGCCACTGAAACCAAAAGGTCAGACATATAAATATGTCATACGACCGGTCATATTACACGGGTCCGAATGTTGAGCCACTAAAATGATAGGCACAAATGTCTCCTCTCATCTGAGATAAGAATGTTGAGATGAATCTGTGGTGTTACAAGAATGCATAAAGTGAGAAATGAGTACGTAATTGGATATTTGAAAGGTGCACCCGTGACTGAAAAATTGAGAGAAGAAGATTAAGGTGTTAAGGGCGTATAGTGAGGAGCGATGAAAAACCCGTGAAAAAAGAATGTTAAACTGCAAGATTTATGGGCACAAATATAAAGGTAGACCAAAAAGGACATGGATGGCTTGTGTGAAGAGGAAATAATGAGTTGTGGTGTAACAGAGGACTTATGATAGAATAGAGGAGCGGGGAGGGAAAAGACATATTGTGCCAACCCCAAATAATGGAAGGAAGAAGGTTAAAGAAAGAAGAGTTGATTAACCTAGTGGTTATTTAATATTTGACTTTTACCACGACTTTGAAATTAGTTGCAATCTAGGAATAAAATTAACTATTAGGTATTGTAACAAAAATATTGTTAAAAATTCAATTTAGAGCTAATTATTGTTATGCTGCTGGTCGCGTAGACGAGCGGAGTTTCTCCACTTTAATGAGTGAAGAAAAATCAAGCAACGCCACGTGTGACTGCTAGTTACTATATATTAGAAACCACTCCTAAATACGTAACATAAACGTATACGTAACATAACTAAATACATTCAAAATCTGAATGTTACGAAAATTTAAACCTGGGAACAAATTTGATGCAATAGTTATTAAGTTCAATTTTCGACTGGAATACGTTGAAAATTGGTCGTTCAACTTTTAATAGAGCTTTTCGATTTAATGCAGGATCGAGTTAAGCCAATTTTAATTACAAACCGACGAGGTATTTTGTGTTGAAACTTGTCTGCTATCTTTTTTCTTTATATGATGGATTACTTATGTTATTAAGCTACCGCTATTAAATAAAGATATTCGACAAGTTGTAGAGGGGCATTTTGGTGTGCAAGAAATGAAAACAAGATAATAAACTGTAAACAATATACTTCGTCATAATTCAAGTACATGGAAAATAGACAGGCATTGCTTACCGACATACGTAAACGACTAAACGACGGGGCGGCCGGCGATGCCTAAGAGGACGAGGGGGGCGGGAGGCCGTACCATCGGTACCATCCGGGCCAGGTGGCCGGCGATGCCTGCGAGGAGAAAGGGGGCGAGAGGCCGTACCATCGGTACCATCCCGGCCAGGTGGCCGAGAAACGTGAGGCTCAACTGGGATAACGTCGCGCGCTATAAAGTGCATTTAATCTTTTGCTTTTTATAAATTCAAATTCAAAATATATTATGTCAAATATGTTCCACTGGAGAACATTCTTTTGTATTATATTTAAGTATGTATAGTTAATTGCTCATACATATTAAACAATTTAGTTCACCGTTAGTTACTATTTTAGTATTATCATTTAATCGTTTCCTTGCTGGCTAAAAGGATTGATTTCAGAATAATAGATGGTATATATCCGGCACGTTTGGCCAAAGCAGATTAGCATGTGTGACACATTACTACTCTCGATGATTTACTCATGATGTTTTATTTATAGAGCACGTAACTAACATTGAAAGTTACAAGCGTAATACTGTTTTCTTAATCGGATTCGAAGCAGAATCAACCCCAGCAATAGGACGTTAATAACAAAAGGCAAACAACACACATGGTTGGCTTCAAGCTGAAGCTATCAAGTTATATTAATGAGGATAATACAGAAAACAATAAAACTGATGACACTCAGAATAGCGTAAATAATAAAAAAAATATTCATGTAATTTACGCGGCACCTCTACGTTCTAGTGAACTAGACAAACCAATGTTTGCACCACTACACCAAAGAGGCCGATGATTGACTACCTACCTACATTATGCAAATAGGAATATTCTATTCTATTTTATAAAATATTTATCGAAGCATAAAGTACTAATATCGATAGATACTGTTTATAAATATATATCGATATTAATTTGGTGGCGTCGTGCAACCCGATCAGCTTGTATATAAACTTAAGCGCCTGTAATTGGTAGGTTTATCCCGCAAAGGGTTAACCCGGCGTCAGTTGAGCGGATTAATTGCGGCAATAAAGTGAAATGTATGGGACATTATTATTAACAATATTTAAGTAAATGTCTCTCTTTGGATCCTGCCCATTCAGAATGAATAACTATTGAAGTCTGAAGTGATTATACAAATAACTAGAAACTGGATATCAAATTTTTATAAGAACAGCAAACTATAGTAATCGATAGGAATAAGAGCACTTAAAAACAAACAGCACTAAAAATAAGTATAAATGTAAGAACGAAGAAGTAAAATAAAGTAAACAATGTAAATTGAAGACATGAAGAGTCTTCATTGTATTTAAGATAAAAAAAGACTCTTACCAACCTCGAAAAAGTACTTAAAATAATATATAAATAGAATATGTATATAGATATTATACATGGATTGTATGAAAAATTACGTGATGAGTTATGGTGTGTCCGAATAAAGGAGTATGGAAGGAAAAAACGTATTGCGCCGACCCCAAATAATTGAGAGAATGAAAAGAGAGATCCTAAGAACTAGTTATACCCAAATCTACGTTATACTACCTCCTGCTAGGATTTGAATTCATGTCTTTTGAATGAGACGCCGGTGCCTTAAATCTAACACATCGCGATTTCATTAAACGAAATAAACAATCTCACTTTTATATAAAATATGTTATAAATCTGGAATTAACATATAATACCTACAATATAAGTTGAAGTTTAAGAGCAGTTTGTTAAATACTAGCCATACCTTGAATTTGCGTAACATTGGATCAATAGCAATTTATATTGGACTCTGGAAATACAACAGGTACCTCCTAAATAATTTCAACAAATACAAGTCAAAATTAAGAAACTAAGCTGTCAGGCTGTAATATTTCATTTACGCCAGCTGGCAGTAATAATTACAGAATTCATATTCAAGAATGGAGACCCTGTAACATATCTAATTTATATCTAATTTCAAACATACTTTTTTTTCAAAATCGATTTAGTCATTTCGAAAGCTACATACTTAAAATGAACTTTCAAAAAACACGTGTAAATAATAGTTATCACTTAATTTTTGGATTTTAGAAATCACACACTTTATTTTCCTTCATTGATGGGCATAATATTGATATTGATGTAACATTTCGAAAACAAAGCAGCTGTTGTCAAAGGGCTGCGACCCTAAAATGTGTCAACAAGATTGATTAGCCTTTCATTTTAATTAATTAAAAAACAAGCTTCACGGCATATTTTAAGGGCAAAATGCGTGGGAGCTTTTCGAAACATCCGTAATTACTTAACAGTTCATATTTGTATATTAATTTGACATTTTGATTAAAGGCTTAGGAGACATGAATGTTTTTCTTAGATGTTTGAAATATATTAATCTTGCTTATATTAATTAAATTTTTAAAGTAACTGTGTGGGGATGCGGGTTTCGCAGCGGCAGACATGTCTTTTTCGTGATCCTTTCTTCACGTTTTGCTTTGACGAGTGGTCTAGATGGTCGGCACAGCGGCTAACTTCCAGCACGCGGGTTATAATGAGCGGTTGTGGAAATCGGCACGACACACAAAATGCAGCGAGATTTTTGCAGAAGCAACGGCGCGATTAGCGGTCGAACGTATAACTATGTCACATAACATAGTGATAGATGCGGCGAAAAGAAAAAGAAACAAAGCGGCGTTAACCAAATAGGTCGGTGATAATACTGTATCTGTTTATCATCTTTTCAGGACGAAACAGCTGAATTGAATGGATGTTATTAACATTTGACAGCAGATAGACTGTGTAAAATACATTGCTACGTTTAGTCTCAGAAACAAGATTTTTGAAAAGAAACTTCTTAAGATTTTAATTTTTTGCCAGATTTGATCTAAAAATATGTTTTATGACGAAATATTTTATGATACTGTTACGAGTACGAGACTCGAATTAAAATGCACTTGGAATTACTATGGAATTTTTTAGAAATAGTACACACACACAATACAGGTAAAAATATAACGGGACACAACCAGTACAAACTGCACGATTCAATAACACGCCCAAAGTCCGTCACTATATCGTTTGTCGAATGTACACGTCTTGCTCGTATCGTAATCATCGCTTGAATGCCTCTTCCCCCCCCCCCCCCGTACGGGGATCGTTTTATACTAAACTGTACAATACAACAATGGACCGCGTGGACTTAATTTTCCAAGAAAACATAATCTACACACCTGCGGCCATAAACAAGTACAGTAACCATAGAATGTTTTCCTTAATTACAAATTTTAAACATAAAGTACACAAAAGAAGTCCAAATGCGGGAAAGGTAATAAACCAGGTGTGAATTTACTTTGTCGGCGTGTAACGATACCTTCGATAGTGGCGATGAACATAATTGTATATTTTAATACTAAAATGAATAGCTTTTGCATGATAAGAACAAAAAAAATCCGTTAGCTAACCTAAATAAACCGACCATCGTGAAATAATTAGATTTGTTTAATGTCGAAATATGTAATTACTTTAACATGCAAGAGAAACGGCCATGAAAAGATTATTTATTTATTTATTATTATTATAATAAATGATAAAAAATCACTCGTATATGTGATTACATTTGAAAAAAAAGAAAACAGTCCTTTTTAATTAAAAGTGGATTTGCATATTTTCCTTAGTATAATCACATTACACAAGACGTATTAAACATTGTCAAGTTAATTCTCTAAAATTATGCAAAGCAGCTTAGAAGCCCGAACTCCACATTTAATGTTGGAATTAACCTATTTTGCAAGGGAAAAAATGAAAATTCTGCTTATTAAAGATCAGTGGGGCACTTGTCGAAAGCCGAAAGCGGAAAGCTGGTTCAGTGGAACTGCAGTGGAGCGAAAAATATGTGCTATCAGCACTCCGCGGGTCGATTCTTTCAATTACCATTTGTAGAGTAACTATTGTTAGCTTTTTGGTCGTTATGAAATGGAAAAGTAAACGTATTATTTCCATTTTACGGTGCTTGATTTTAATAGAAAATGTTCCAGTATAATGTTTAGAATTCATTCTTAGTTGTAGGCGTGGTAGTTTAATATCTAAGGCTTTAGCATCTCAATCTAAATTAATCGTGCAATTTAGTAGAAATCTTAAAGAACCGAGATAGAATGATAAATACATTTAAAATTGTAGTCATGTTATGGATAGGTAGCACTTTATTACTTGTCAAAATAACAGACACACACGCGACCTTACTACTTAAAGAGATCTTCCAGGTAACCTAACTTGGAATATTCTTAGCTAATCGAGCGACGTGGGTACGTAAATTTATAAAATATAAATTCATGCATTTATACTAGACACTTATTACATTTTATTTATATAATAATGTATTTTTTATTATAAGAAACTAGTTTTGTTACCAAAAACGTACTTTACTTACATATAATTATGCACAACTATATATTAGTTTTGATTTACTAATAGTATCTATACTACTGTAGTACAAATTTTTTGGTGTATATTTTATATTGGAAACGACTATTCATTGTTAGAGGATCGTTGTTAAGGCGTTTATTTGATCAAAAGGCATTGAATCAAAAGTTATTAGGCAATATTCACAGCGCAAAATTTCATTATCAGAAATTCATAATGAACAAAATGGAATTGCCCTTCCTTATTGGATTAACATCCAAGACATCACCATTACGTCCCGTGTAAGTTAGAGGTACGATAAATTGGTTAGCGAGGGTAAAATCTTCAATTCTCTTAGTTGTACATCGTCAAACTAAAATCAACATTTTGAGCTTGTTTTAAGAGTTGTTTCTGGTTGGCTGATAATTTTAAGGATTGGAAAGTGTGGGTGCCAATCCAATTAGGTCACTTACTTTCTACGAAGTATGCCTCTCTGAAGGAAGGCTAGGATGGAAATTTAAACGCGAACCAGCAAAACTTGTGGCTGTTAAGACAGGTGTAAATAAAGTTATCGGTTTACATGAACGGTTTTTTTGGACCACCAAACGCAAATAGAATAAATATTAAGTGGGTGATAGATGTGCGAGAAACCTATGGTTTGACAACATTTTCCACCCGTGTCTTACATTAATTATACGAGCTTTCATAGGCAAAAAAATCGTCAAGCCACAAGTACCCGTACTTGGTCGCACGTCTAATATCTATTTTACTCTAATACCGTATTTAAGTAGCGGCATGTATTCGTGGAGTGATAGCGGCCGGCGAATAAAAGAGCCAACTCGTAACTGTTGAAAAAATTAAACGAATACACTAAAACCTGTATTATATTTTATATAGGGACCCTTTAAGTGCGACTCCGACTCGAACACTATTACTTGTATTTGACTTACTTCTTTACGATGATAATGTAATAAATTCGTTGAAATAAATGACAAATTAGGAGTAACCACCATGATTACAACTGCGTGATAAAAATAATCTATTTTGTGCAGAAATATCTTAACAAATAATAGTAATATTTCTTACTATAGTGACCTTTGTATCTAAGTCAATAGGTTGACAGATATTATTTTCTTTTAAAATTTATAAACTACCCCCCTCTCTGATTGTCATATCGTGAGGTGGAAAATATGAAAACCATTTAAGTTGGAGTAAGTACTTTTAAAATATATATTTTAAACAAAATATATATTTTAAAAACTGTTTTAAATCAGGTCGTGGCGTACATTTTGAGTAATGAAATATTTTTGATCAATTGTTTTTAATATTATGGTTGTAGTAGGTGAAAAATGTTGTCGAACAATAAGTAGTCAAACAGGACTAAGCAGTTGGTATTTATTTTCTCTTCGTAACGATTAATTACGTAGTCTTTGTAATTTTTCATTTACATTGTATTCCTCAATGCTTTGGTAATAATTGTGATTGATTTTCGAACAAGTTTAATAAGTGCCTGTGCCAGGGGATCTTCTTAACTTGTTTTCATTTTATCCTTCTAATATTAAGTACTAGCTCGTATGCCCCAGTTGGGTTTTACTTCACTACTTTTTTCATATAAAAGTTAAAGAGAATTTAGTATTGGTAGTATGTTTCCTAAATAACTTTGGATATTACGCTTAGCAAATTTATCCGAAGTAGTTTCGTAACATTAATGTAGGACCAACACTTGCTATATTTTCTGGATTTTAATTTAAGTTCTTTTAGAAACTTTCTATTGGGTCTGACCAAAATATTTCATTCGTGTCTCATAAAGTATTAAAATTCGTGGTCTTAATCAATATTTATATTGTACATTAGCTAAGCTATAAAGTTCAAAAAATAGTGACTGGCATTATTTTTAAAATGGTATTGGTTTTTATTGTAACGCACATTTGTTGTATTATAGCCAGTTTCTATATCTTACCAACCGTTCATTTGCCTTAACGTCGGTTAAAATTTGACATGAGCTCCATACAAGTACCGTCAAAATTCAACCGATGACAAGGCAAGTGAATGAACAGTAAGATATAGGAAACGGCCATTAATAAGCATTTGTTAATACATTGTTCTTGACATGTAATGATTTAATAAACATAAAAAATAAAAACTTCGTTTAAAAAACCGACTTAAAAAAATAAGAAACTAAAATGTATAAAAAACTTATTTCTAAAGCTATTATTATTAATATATAATATCTAAATTTTAAAACATCTTAAAGTCGGTGCTTAGTAATTTTCAAAATATAGTAATTTTTATGTTTTACTTTGCGCCGACTTCAAGATGTTTTAGATAATATATATTAATAATAATAGCTTTAGAAATAAGTTATTTTATACATTTTAGTTTTTTAGTTTTTGAAGTCGGTTTTTTTAAACGAAGTTTTTACTTTTTAATTGTTACTTTTTAGTGTCTAGCTATGTATGGGTGGACTTACGAATGGTGCACTGCTTCTTAAAAAATATAGGTCCAAAGAAACGAGAACACAAAATGATCCTAAAATGAAAACTATGTCAAATTTTTAGGGGACCACATGGCAGCTATTCCGCGTCGAACAAAAAAAGAATCACGTAAATCGAATCATAAATCTCAGAGTAATCGGTGTACATATGGAACGGAGTGAAAATTATTTCCATGAAAAATGTTCATAAAATGAAAACTACGGGGCCAAACTATGTAAAATTATTAGGGGACCACATGGCAACTATTCCGCGTCGAACAAAAAAGAATCACGTAAATCGAATTATAAATCTCAGAGTAATCGGTGTACATATGGAACGAAAAGGAAATTTTTTTCATAAAAAATGTTCATAAAATGAAAGCTACTGAGCCCAAACTATGTAAAATTTTTAGGGGACCAATTGGAAGCTATTCCGCGTCGAACAAAAAAAGAATCACGTAAATCGGATCATAAATCACGGAGTAATCGGCGAACATACATAAAAAAAAGCAACAAGTACAAAAAGATCCCGACGAATTGAGAACCTCCTCCTTTTTTCGAAGTCGGTTAAAACTGAGCTCCCAATAAGTTTTAGTTAGTTGGTTTTGAAATATTATATCGTTGAACATCATAACTTTGTTTGTACTATGGTGGTAAATTTCTCGAAATACACTTGCTAGGCCTTAAAGTCGTACCAGTTGAACAATTCCAGAAAATTCGTATGCATTAAGTCCCTAATCACAAAAATATAGATTGAGTATATTGAGATATATATTATTGAAATCATTAAGGTTGTTTTTTGTGATTTATATGTCACCATAAAATTGTAAATGCCGGTAGCTTATAATCTATATAAGACCATGAGTTATTTTCTTGTTGAAGCATAACACAATTTGATTCATCTAAAAAAAAAAGATCCCGACGAATTGTGAACCACCTCCTTTTTTCGAAGTCGGTTAATGATAGAGTATTATTTATTAAATACAGATAAGTTTTATATAACAAATATGACTATAAAATAGTTAAGAAGGTACTAACCTAAAAATAGAGAATCGACAATTAAATGTTCATGCTTTACTATTCTTATTATAAAAACTTAAATCATCTTTTGCACTTTTAAATTGAAGCAAATTCACAAACACAACTGAGTTATAAAGAATTTATAAGAAAAAACATTTGTAATGTAACTATCTGAAACTATTCGATTCGAACAAAGAAAAAGTACGTTTTTACATTCTCCCACTGGTGGCTCCCTCTTGTGGCTGCACTGCTAGGTACATACTCAAATGTCAGTGTGTGTGTCAACGTCATCACAAAGATTACATCTATACCCGAGATTGTAAATTGTCGAATTCATGTGAACCGAAACATTTTGCTTACAATTAACGTATTATTTTTCGATAGATAATCTATCAATGTGAAGTCGCCAAACTGTGAATAGCATGCGATAGAATGAACTTCGTGCGCTGATCGATTGGTCTTATGGTAGGTAGGTCGTTCTTTTTCCGTAAAGTTAAAATGAAACACAGGTGCCAGTTCAATAAATTAAAAGCACTTCAAAAATATTGACATCAAGAATGTAGTTATTATTTAGTGGGTAATTAATAATCCTGATATAATGATAAGAAAAATAGTGAATTTTACTCTTAGCAATAAAAAATTTCTAACAAAAGAGAAACCAACTTCAAGACTAAATACAAATTACAAATAAACTTTTGTACAACAACTTGAAGTTGGTGCCAGGAAAATTTAAAAAAAATATCATCTATAAAATAACAGCATTTACAAATTGACGGTGATATATATAAAGTTTATGATTCAAAGAACATTCCAGTACTTTAAAACAACCATATTATGATCTAAATGCATTATCAACATACCTAATTAAAACTTTTGTTTAAAGTGCAAAATGCCCCTTGACTTGTCGTCGCAACTTAACTATTTGCTCGTTATAACTTAAAATGAGTACATAACTTTCCATTTTCCGGCGTTACATGAAGTTTTAATAGTTTTAATACTCATAGCTCTTTTAAAAATTTGCTTTCAAGTAGATTTAGAATTACTTTGCTAGTGATAATATGCTGCTGATACTATATATAGTATGATATATCTAATTTTCATATTTTAGGGGGTTGCCTGGAATAGATCGCTTTAAACGATAAGGCCGCCCTTTGTTCAACATTTACTGTACTTAGTTTTAACAACGTAGTTCTAATTTTTGGTGAACAATAAATTGTTTTCATTCATTCATTCTATAAGTAAAATAAACTCACATCAAATTTCTTGTAATAATTATGTGTTCGTTTTTTATTCCCTATCTTCTTTGCCTATTAGTTTTATTTTACTTCATGATGAAGTTGTGAAAAAGTCTAATTTCCAAGATCCTGCTGTTCTTAATTTGAAAAATAATTCCTTTAAAAACTATTGGCAACACATTATAATTAACTGTAACTAGAGTCTGGCCACGCTAACTCTGCATAAGTAAGAAAATTATGGAATTTGAAAATCTATAGACGGTAACACCGTCTATACTACGAAAATCTAATTTGATACTAGTTGTTTTTTTTATTTATTGTAGCCAAGTTATTTTATATTCAGATTTTTTCTTGGTAAAGAATAGTCATGATTTTCAGCTCAGCACGATTCATTATGGATTTGATACAGTTTTTGAGGTAGAGCATAAGTAGGTACGATACAGGTTATAATAATTCTAGAACCTAACTTTTAAAAATCTACTGAGGCTGTTGTTTATCTACACATTGATAATACTTTAGCCTTTACTTTAACTCTGAGACTACTCAAGGACAGTAAAAAAATAATGATAGATTTTTGAATGTTAAACATCATTTATTTTTTTGTTATATTATTTCGTATAACACGAAATAATTTACAAATTACAAATGAAACCATAGCAAACACTCAATCACTCATCAAAATCAGAGTCTAAATATTCAATGCCTTCAAATTCAACGGGCTCATCATCTATATTACTGTAGTGTTGCACGTGTAACTATTGTAAATCAAAAGCTGGTTTACTATTTTACAATAATATAATTACGCTTCACGATATTTACAAAAGACAGTAAGCAGGTAGGCGCACGATATCGCGATGCAGTGTGTGTCGCGCAAGCCGTCGCGGCGAGAACCGGTGTGCCACACGTCCCGCGGCCCACCTCACCGACGACGCCTTCATTGCGCGATCCGCTTAGTGGTGGTCTGCCACATTACTATCATCACCGTCAGATTCTTGTAGGTTTATTATAAATGGAATAGCATCATCCAGTAACCTGTCTTTTATTTTATGCTCCTCTTCTTACCGTTTCACATGTCCAGCATGTTTTTTCCAATCATCCGCTGTGACTGATGCAAATACTTCTTCAATTTTTTTTATCATTTCTTCCAGAGTGCTTTTTTTCGGCAATTTTTCTTTCTACTTGGCTCCATATCAGCTCAATGGGGTTTAAGTGGCAATACGGTGGCAATCTCAAAACTTCGTGGCCGTGTTTTTTTAACAATTCATGTATGAAATATATTGGATCAGGTTTGTTCCTTTTCACCTAACAAACAGTTCTTCTACTTTTGTGAACTCGTGTGACCATGTATTATTACTAGTCAGCCAATCGCTAATATCTTGTTTCCTCCACCATTTTGGAGGTAGATGGTTTTTGCCAACTTTTTTTGGGTTTATAATTCAAGTGCACATAGGTTTCATCAAGATATACAATAGGTTTTCTCGTTTCTACAGGCTCGTTTCTTGATAACAAAATTTTTCTTTTGTATCTATGCCTCCATGCCGCCACATCATGTTTTTCCATAAGGACTGTCCGTTCTTCATGATTTTTTAAAAATTCAAAACCCATGTTTAATAATATTTCGCGTAAGGTTTCCCTGCAGCCAGTAAAATCGATTGATTGCCTCAATTCAAGTAGTAATTTACGCAGAGTAAGCACTTCCTTTCAGGTCAAATAATACTGATTTATTGTATTTCGTATTGGTCAAAATTGTCAATATTAACTTTCGTTGCCTGTGCTGCACGCTTTTTGCCAGGAGTCCTCTAGATTCCTTGATTATTTTGGCCCTCATTTTAAATCTTACAGTTCGTTCGCTGACTCCTGTATAAATAAATATAAATTTATAATAAATTATAATAAAAAATTAATTTGAACTTGTATTAAATGCAATACGTATTGGATGTATGTTGTACCTACTTACATAATCTAACGAAAATTGTATAAAATAAATACGTAAGTAATAGATTCTTACCAGACATTGAAGCGATCTTTTTTATATACTGGTTCTCACTATTGATGTTCTTCAAGAGCCTTTAGCTTCTGTAGGTTTTAATTCATCACTTATATCACCTGGAATGTCCAAAAATAAATACTTGTTAAGAGTTAACTATCTATAATTTATGTAATAGTGACATAAGACCCATACAATTAATGTCAAAATCCTAGGAAGGAAGGAACGAACCTCTGCAGGAAGCAAATCTAATAGATTAGGTATCTAGATAGATACGTTATTGAAATTGGACGTTAATTTGACACGAGCTTCTTGTCAGCATTATGAACCAGCTATGAGTATTCGAAAAAATGTTCTTAGATACATCTAATGGTAAAATAAAAAGGTGAAGTATCAAAATCAATAGGTTTACTTACACGTCAACTTTTCGATATCTTGTAAACATTGTCATTTTTGGCTAAGGACGACATCATGCTGTTCCTTCACATTTTGGAATTTACTTATCATGTTATATAATAACTCCCACACTCCACTTTTAATAGGTTTAACCATTTTTCTTTAAAATATATGAAAAATAACAAACAGCGTAAGCAATCTGACAGCTCACGTACCACGAAAGTGACATCCGAAAAAGTATACCATATAAAAAAAAAAATCGGGTTGCCCATTTATTCCATTGCAGAGTTAGCGTGGCCAGACTCTAACACGGAACACAAATGTCTTGATTTTAAAATCGGGACCATATTAATATGAAAAAACTTTTTTATTAAATCGAATTATTTAAAATATACAAAATATGCAAAACACAAATATTAGATATTTCTAAGGTTATTTTTCCATGCTAATACGTTAATACTGTGGCGACCGAGGGTGGAACTCCCCAGCAGCGTAAATCAGTTTTAGAACTTTTAGAAAGAACTAGAAATTTCTGGAAGAAAAAGACAAGGACGGATATATTTAGAAAGAGATAGACGATAAACGAAAGAAAGAGATAGATAGATGTTAGAAAGGGATAGACGATGACCGAAAGAAAGAGATAGATAGATGTTAGAAAGGGATAGATGTATAAATGAAAGTTCCCGAACAGAAGGTTCGGGAAAGAAAAGACAGAGATAGATAGATGGGTTCTAGAAAATTCTTCCAGGTATATAAACAGCGTAAGGCGCGCCTACCGGGCAGTTTAGAGTTGAAAGTTGCAGTTTAAAGTTGAGTTCAGTCCAAGACGGTGAAGCAATAATTGCGATACTAAAGAGTTGTTAGAGAAGATTAATAGAGGTCAGAGACGAATCAAGTGGTGAATTTAGTGACCAGTTTGGTGGATAGATACGTGAAGGAGGTGTGTAGCGTAGTTCGAGAGTGGAACCAGAAGCGAGCTACACGCGATAGTATCGGAGGTGGTCTACGCAATATCGGCGACGGTATTGAGGGTGTGTTAACTTATCGTCGGGACTGTGCATCGTTGGTCGTGCGTATAGGGGCAACCCTGCAGAGAGGTACTGCGTGCGGCTGTGCAAGTCAATAAAAGCTTTTAAATTTTAAACTGGTGTTTTCTTCCAATCCATAAGTGCGTACCCCCGCTCGCACGTAACAATACAAATGCTCAGTGTAAATTCTGTCTCTAAACAGATAAATCCTACATTCTTTATTTTGTTTTCATATTTTGACGGTTTATTATTTCAGCTGTATTTTTATTCAGTCAAACTGAAACCCTTAAGTAACAAGTTCCATTTTAATTTGTTCTGAAAATATGTCTACAAAGTAAATAGTAATAAAAACCGAGAAAAAGATTATCTAGGGCGCCATCTAGCTATGCACAAGTTAGGAGCTTGTCAAAGGTATGTTTTTGTCTCGGAGTCTTAGCGACTGCAATTTCTAGTATGCTAGTATCCTTATTCTATGGTATACTGAAACCGTGGTAGCTTAGTGGTTAGCATAATTGCGTCCCGAACTTAAAAGGTGCGGATTCGAATCCTAATAAAAGGAAAACATATGAAACTAATGCATCGAACGCGCTAACCGCCTTGGACACTCGCGGCGAGTTTGCTGTTCGTTCCACCTATAAATCCGAGGCCTGAACCCAAGGACCCAATTCTGCTAGTAATATCTCGCCACAATCGCTAGACACTATCGTTTCAATCACAAGTTTGCCTGATTTCGGTATTCTACTAATCAGAAAGGTCTGCCCGTGGTACGCCACACTTATCTTTGTAAATATTTAAATTTTCTGGTAGCTTTTCAATATTCATTTCGCCACACCATTCCTGCTCATGGTAATACCATTCTCTTTTCTACTATTAATCTGACATGTCGCGCCGCGCGCTTGTTAATATTTGTGAATTTATTGTGAATTTAGTAGATTTTTATTTTTTTTATTGCAGGAGTTGAGCAGACAGGCAGACGGCCCTCTTGATGGAAAGCGGTTACTATCGCCTATGGACATTCGCAACACCAAGGGTGCTACAAATGCGCTGCTGCTCTTTTAAGGGAGACTAGAGTCACTAATTCCAGAACACAATTCAAGGTTGTTATGGCGACATACTTTAGACCAGGGGTGTTAGCCATCCAGTCGGGCAAATGCCCTACCACCTGGCAAAAAGAATATTATAATTTTTCACTCATCGCAATGGAAACGTACTTTGGACATCTTCCCATCGCTGAGACATTGAAATAGCAGTATTGGGCCCCAATAGTGGAACATGTATTGTGTATGGGCTGTTATCATTATTACATTTAATTGTGGTATAAGTAACCATCTATTATGGCGTGTACGCTAAACTACACTATTCTTTAAGGAAGCTAGCCACTGTGATAAAAATGAAATAACTACCCAGTTACATACGTTACGATTCCTCGCAGCGTGCGAGGATCGTAAAACTGGGGAACGACTGCGGACAAAAATAAAATGGGTCGCGAACATATTCAAAACCTTTTTGCGCCATCTCCACAGTGGCGTCATCTGTACAACATCGTCATTTGTCAACTGCCGTCCGGGAAATGTTTCAATAAATAAAGAAATCATGGCTAAACACTTATTTCAAAAATCGCTTCTCTTTCCAACTTTGAAATAGAGTAAAGTATAAGGCGCAAACAGGCGGGTTTCTTAAATTTTTATCAACCGTTTGTTTATTGCATCCATTCGTAGAAATTTGCCGTTTTTATTCAAATGAACAGGCGTAGAGACAACTATTAACTGATCATACAACTATCTATATATAATACCTGTCGTTGAAAACTTATGGGACTTAATTAGGAGTCTTAAAAAGAGAAATTAAGTGTATTTGTAATTTTTGATAAGAAGATATACTTACTGTATTCTAGAGAATTTATAGATAGACTAGCTTCTGCCCGCGACTTCGTCCGCGTGGTGCGGTTTTTTAACTATCCCACGGGAACTCTTTAATTTTTCGTGATCAAAAGTATCCTATATGTTGACCAGGGATATAAGCTACCACCATACAAAATTTCATTTAAATCGGTCCAGTAGTTTCGGAGATTATGCGGTACAAACAGACAGACAAACAAAAAACTATTCTCAAATCCATTTGAATAAACAAAAAATTTCATCAAAATCAGGCCCGGCGTTTAGGAGGAGTATCGCGGCGCCACCTACTGGGTCCAATCGTTTATTTAAACCATTCCGGGACAAACTTCAACACATACAACAACAAAAAGAACACCTAAATTCTGGTACCCGATTGCAGCGCCATCTACCTGGTTCAAATTAAAATCTAAATCATCCCAGTAGAAAATTATAAAAATACTATTATCGCTATTAAAAAATAGGGGTTGATCATAGAGGGTTGAAACTTTAGGGTTGTATGTATTTTTTAATTACGTATCATGAAAAATAAAAATATTTTTTTATCAAAAAACTAAAAAAACATATTTAGGGGTGGACTACCCTTAAAATTTAGGGGATGAAAAATAGATGTTGTCCGATTCTCAGACCTACCCAATATGCACACAAAATTGCATGAGAATCGTTCAAATTAAAATCTAAATCAACCCAGTAGAAAATTATAAAAATACTAATATCGCTATTAAAAAATAGGGGTTGATCGTAGAGGGTTAAAAATTTAGGGTTGTATGTATTTTTTAATTACGTATCATAAAAAAATAAAAATATTTTTTTAAATCAAAGAACTAAAAAACATATTTAGGGGTGGACTACCCTTAAAATTTAGGGGGATGAAAAATAGATGTTGTCCGATTCTCAGACCTACCTAATATGCATACAAAATTTCATGAGAATCGGTCAAGCCGTTTCGGAGGAGTTTGGTAACTAACACTGTGACACGAGAATTTTATATATAAGAAGATGAACTATAGATAGATGTTTAAAAAACGACTTTGAAGGGGGTGAAAAAATGTAATAAATAAAAGGTGGAAATTCACCAACACAATCTCTCGATTTTGGATTATTCATACAAATTATCAGATTTAGTGTTAGAATTTATGTAACAGCCTATGAACGTTCCAGTCACCAGGACGCTGGGCTCGAACCTCCAATCTATAGGAAAAAGAAAGTTAGGGATTTGATAATACGTATTTACTTATTTAGACTTTTAGCAAGGAATACAGAAACACGTTTTTATCATAACTGCCTCCGCTTCATCAATGTAAACTTTTTATTAACATTAATTCACAGTAATTTTGTGTATGTCATGTGTAAGTTTTTATTGCTTAAAAAATCTATGTTTCATGTAGTTAGTTTGACTTTGTGATTGTGTTGTCCACAGATTTGCAAAAATTTGTACAAATCACCGACCAAAATCTTATTTGCTGATTTGCATTGAATAAAGCACCTGTCTCTTCTACTTTGAAATTGGCAAAATCAATGCCAAAGGCGTTGCAACCGTGGTATAAAAAAACACGTGCTGAAGCATAACGGTAGTTTTTCTGATTTATTAAAAAAGTAAACACATATACATAATACATGCAAACGAAGTAACAGTTAATCCGTTACATGTGAAGCTGTGGTACAATTCACGAAGTAAAATTGAATCTCATATTGAAGTGAAACCCTTTACAAAATCGGCAAACTCGTGTTCCCTGGGGCTTTACTAATTGATAAGGGTTAGATCCGAAGACGGTTAATTAACATGCCTTTAATAAGAGTCCTAATTAACATATGTTTGATTCTCAAAAGTATACATTTATAAACACCACATTAAGTTCATAGCCTCGCTAGTGGGATTCGCATGCTTAAAATGTCATCCTTAATGTTAAATTCAAAGAAGTTAATCATAAATACTCATAAAGCCATCTAGCTAAATTGGAACTGATAAGCCATGAGAGCAACACACAGGGCCGAACCTAGCGTTTTTACTGCCGTAGGCGAACTTCGAAAATGTTGCTCCCACCAAAGCTTAAGAAACTAAAGAAAGTTTGCTATCTAGCTTTTTCTCCCAGAACCCTGTCTATTCTTATCGTACTTCTTGATTTCACTGCCCATATTGTCGAGGCCCGATTTACCAAAGGAAGGTCTAGCCGAGTATGAAATTAGTACGCTCGCGCCAGTGTGTACACGCAATATCAAAATATATTATGATAAACGCTCAATTGTCGACGGCCAACCACCAATATTCGAAAATTCACTACGGAACGAAGACGAACAAAATTGTACACGCAACAAAAATTATTGTAAAATCGCAAATAATTAAAATATAGGTACCCATTTTTCGAGCAAAAGGTGCTTCATTGACGACTTCCTACGCTACATATATATTTTATAGAAATATAGTTTTGGATATTGTATTTGTGTTTTTGGGCTTTAGAAGTTCAAGTGTTTTTGCAGACATTTCCCACCGGTCCTCCCGTCTTGAGCCGCCTCTGCAACACAATACAATTGCTGTTGTCTTTGTCGTTGCAATGACGATGTATGAATTCATGAATTCCAACGGTTGCTCCAATAAAACTGGATCGAAGCGCCATCTTTTCAGGTTTGATCATCTATTTTTCAGAATTATTCGTATATTATTCAGTAACAGTATTATCTTACCATATTTTATTTAATTCCAGCGTAAAATTCGAATTTGATATCCTATTAATACAGTCGAAACATTAGTAAATGGTCTGCCCGTATAGCTTAAGTGAAGAAATGGCACGGCAAAGGCATTACTCTGGACGACAAATGACTGCTGCCACATTTCCACGCTAATGGCCGCGCAGATGCGGCATTTTCGATTTAAATGTAAATAGATTTAAAAAAGTAATGTCTGATGAACCAAGGAGAGGAAATTTGTTTAATTACTGAAATATAGCATAAACTAAAAAAGAACAAGGCTAGATTCACACTGTGAATCAATTCAATCTCGCTCCGGCTCGGTTCATTGCCAAAAAAATTGACCGGGCCGTCAATTTTTTTTAAATAATCAGAGAATTCTCACTATTATCATGTTTGTATAAGCTCATCGAAAAGAATAATTGACTGAAATGAGATCGGACTGGTCATAAACTGTACTGACGGTGTAAAAACGCTTTTCAACTCTAGGCTAGTAGTGTAGATACAGCGAGATTTGTTCCGGCTGAAACCGGAGCGAGATAGAATCGTGAATGGCTTCATAGTGTGAATCAAGGCTTATGCTCAATGAGGAAAGTATCACATCGTACAGAAAGGTCACGAAAATTGTAGTTATTGAAAGGGGTTCTTAAGCTTACTTAAAATTACCTTGATTTTTCTATTGCTGGATAAAAGTAGACAGGTTGATGGATTACACGATGAAAGGTTGTTACCGTCACCTATGGATATTTGCAACACCAAAGGTGCTACCAATGTCCTAATGTATAGACTAAATAACGGAGTTCTTGTGGCGACTCTAAGTCTCATATGAGTAAAATGTTGAAATTATCCAAACAAACACTCGTTAATATGGGTAAAAAATTTCATATCTTAAGCTATTGTTAATTTTTACTCATTTATAATGCAACATAATACTTTATATTCTGTGTTGGGGGCTAAGAAGACGATATTAATAAATATGAGAGGTTTTCTTTGCTACAAAAAATATATCTGAGAGTAACGTCATTGGTGGTATAAACTACTTAAAAGACAGCCACGCATTCCAAAATATTAGATTCCAATTTTATACATACAAAAATTATATATGTTCATCATTCTGACAATAAAGTTCAGAACGATTTACTATACGTAAAACCATATTTACTCTGAAAGAATGGATTAAATAAACACAACTAGACGCTTTTTACACGCTTTTTATTAGCTTCACTTGTATGTCAGTCAGTATGTCAGTATGTCAGTAACCGACCCCTTTGAGCTCGATTTTGTCCTACTTTGAACGATCAGATTTAATTCATACTTTGCACACCTGTCAAAGGTCGATGACAATGCAATAATATAGTATCATGGAGCTGATCTGATGATGGAGTGGGAAGGTGGCCATAGGAACTCCTGTACTAAACAAGATAGACCCTTCGTGTTTGGGCCGGTATGTTTATATCGCGTGACAATGCAATAATATGGTACCATGGAACTGATCTGATGATGGAGACGGAAGGTGGCCATAGGAACTCCTGTACTAAACAAGATAGACCCTTCGTGTTTGGGCCCGTATGTTTATATCGCGTGACAATGCAATAATATGGTACCATGGAGCTGATCTGATGATGGAGTCGGAAGGTGGCCATAGGAACTCCTGTACTAAACAAGATAGACCCTTCGTGTTTGGGCCCGTATGTTTATATCGCGTGACAATGCAATAATATGGTACCATGGAGCTGATCTGATGATGGAGTCGGAAGGTGGCCATAGGAACTCCTGTACTAAACAAGATAGACCCTTCGTGTTTGGGCCCCGCATGTTTATATCGCGTGACAATGCAATAATATGGTACCATGGAGCTGATCTGATGATGGAGTCGGAAGGTGGCCATAGGAACTCCTGTACTAAACAAGATAGACCCTTCGTGTTTGGGCCTGTATGTTTATATCGCGTGACAATGCAATAATATGGTACCATGGAGCTGATCTGATGATGGAGTCGGAAGGTGGCCATAGGAACTCCTGTACTAAACAAGATAGACTCGTCGTGTTTGGGCTCGTATGTTTATATCGCGTCAAAATGCAATAATATGGTACAATGGAGCTGATCTGATGATGGAGTCGGAAGGTGGCCATAGGAACTCCTGTACTAAACAAGATAGACCCTTCGTGTTTGGGCTCGTATGTTTATATCGCGTGACAATGCAATAATATGGTACCATGGAGCTGATCTGATGATGGAGTCGGAAGGTGGCCATAGGAACTCCTGTACTAAACAAGATAGACCCGTCGTGTTTGGGCTCGTTTTACTTGTCTTGGCTAGCACTCTGCTGCTACATGATATGCAGGATCTCAAAAGCTTGTATTTAAAAACATTTAAACAAAAATCAACTAAAAAATGAAAAATAAATAATAGTTTAAAAAAACTAAAAAAAACACGCTTTTATAAAAAATCCAACTAAAAAAACAAAAAATAAAATTTAATATAATATAAAAAAGCGTGGGGTGTATTCAAAGCGCTTTTTAAGATATTATATTATTAATTGAATACACCCCACGCTTTTTTATATTATATTAAATTTTATTTTTTGTTTTTTTAGTTGGATTTTTTATAAAAGCGTGTTTTTTTTAGTTTTTTTAAACTATTATTTATTTAAATTAAAACCAGTCATCTCCAACTGACATAATACCGAAAGGTGGACAAAGGATATTTTCATTCCGGATAATCTAAAATAAAGTTATCCCAGAAAGTATTAAAGGTATTTTTTTGACATTTGCCAATTTCGTCGATTTTGCTATTTTGGTCATTTTTATAATTTTGGTCATTTTGATCATTTTGGTCATATTGGTTATTTTGGCTATTTTGTCAATTTGGTCATTTTGATCACTGGTCATTTTAGTCATTTTCGTCAAATTGGTCAATTTTGGTAAATTTGATCATTTGATCAATTAAATCAGAATGATCGTTTTTGTCGTTTTGGTAAATTTGGTAACTTTGATCAATTTGGTCAAAATGGTCAATTCGGACATTTTTGTTATTTTGGTATTTTTTTAGTTTCAAACATGAAAATGGACACAGATACTTTTCATCCTGGGAGATGTATAATTCGCGATATAAAATGAAGTGAATTTTCCGGGAGCAAAAGCACTAACAGAAAAATTTAATACAAAGCAAACTGTATTAATTCTTACCATTTATATATTAGTAGAAATGCAACAATCCATTTTTACCCAGTTAAGAGTTATTTTTCACTTCTTTAATGTGATTATTTTATTACGTGAAGTTTCAATGTACCTACTAGTATTGTTTGCAAAAATAGATTAAGATTTGCGCCAATAGTTAGCAGTACCTTCGTCGTGCACGTCCGTGTGTATCATAAAGCTTTCGATTAAAATTCATTGCAAACTTAATTTTTTTAAAGTAAATGAATGTGTTATTCGGCATTTTATAAAGGTTTTGTTTTGTTTAGAACATAAAACATATAACAAATCATACTGTTTTACGATTTTTCTTTTACATTTGAGAGTGTCTATTGATTATTCTATAAAGCCATTTTACAGGGTCCATATAAATTTAATAATCTAAAGAATCGAACAGTCGCAATAAAGTCATAAGAAATCCCGAATTCCCCTTTTAGGTGTAAATAGAAACAAACAATACATTTTAAGGCTACCATAAAACAGAGATGGCGAAGTGAGGGGGTGCTTCGAGCTGTCAGTACTTGACATTCGCAATACTGTTTCACTCTGTTTTACAATCCTCCTGTAATAGGTTGGCTTCGAAGAAGGCTCTCGAACTCGATTTTATTAACACCTCAATTCCGATGTGCGGCTCATTTTTGTTGCCTATATACTAATACACCATTTCAAAGAAACATTTTGGTAAATCTTCACACACTTTAAAAGTGTGTTAGGGCTAAATAATTTTACCTAAAAGTTTCAATGAAATTACAAGTTTTTATAAAAAATATGTTTAAAATATAGAGTAATTGCTGATCGTAAAACGTAAACTAAAGAAACTCTCTCATCTTCAGCCAATCAATGTCCAGTGCTGGCCTCGCCAAGTTAACGCCATATATCCCAGATCGGATGGGCGACGACCGATCGGTCGCCCCAAGTACCGGTTGAGGGACAGAGTGGAGGCTGACCTTTGTGAACTTTATGCCCAGTTAGTTAGTTAGAGTATATATATATATATATATATATATATATATATATATATATATATATATATATATAAATATTTACATTCCAAAATAGAAGGTAAACCTTTTGTCTAAATTGACGTATTTTCTAAACTTCTAGTAAACACTAGGATACTTTGCGGATTTTTGATTAGGATTTATATCTTGTGGACAAAGACAATCCTGAAAGAAAATTAATATTAAGATTAGTTTCTTTAAATAATCTATATTAACGAAACAATGTATTCAAAATCGGTTTAGATGCCAAAAAGGACATGCACTCCAACAGACACATTTATTTTTAATTGTAGTATGTATACTATGTAAATATAAATGTATAATAAGGTTTGTATGAAGCCCCCGAAATAAAGTTACGTAAATATCCATTCTAAGGAATTCCTTAAAATGTATTTTGTAAAACACAAGCCTGTGTAAAGCCAATCGAGCCGTTGTGTTGTGGCAAACGGCCATCGCCGCTTTGAATATTGCAAATTCTACCGTAGATTTTATGTTGAAGATTTTTCCATATTGCGAATCCAATCTTGAACAAAATTATCGTTCTTCTATTCTTTTGAATAATATGAAAAGCAGTCATTATCAGCTCATGCGTAATAAATACAAAGCAATTTTACACGACTTTGTTTGTCTATGTTTAATGCTAATGAAACTTTATTTGGTAATGCTTTCTTCATATTTTTGTAAACATAAAAAACGTTTCTAAAAATGCATACAAATTACTGATGAATTAAAGAATAGTAATAATTCCTCTGGACATGGACAAGACTGGCAAGAGATAGGGATGAATGGAGAACACTGGAGGCCTACGCCGCTGAGGCTTCCGTAGATAAATAATAATTTATTACTTTTTTACAAAAAGGTCATAAGTTATATTAATTTGATATATTTTTTAAAAATTATATAACGATTTATGAATTTAATTATGTATCTAGATCTGATCTAAATTTTGTAATATGACGGTAAAATAAGGGCTTTTTATTAATTTTATTTAATAACACTTCTGTATCGCGTTTTAAAAATATTAATGTTTTACAAATGAAATATATTACTATTTTTTTCAATATTATACTATCCTATGTTAATAATAAATTCCAAACTAAAGTAACATATAAAAAGTAGAAATAATATACAATTAAATACACTATAGTGCTTAATAGACCTGCCCTGAAGAACTAAAAATCAAGAACCCGATTCCAGCGCCATCTACCGGGTCTCATTGTAAATCTAAACCATCTCCAGATCCACTAAAACACATTTTTTTGTATCTTGGGTTACATGATTGAAGTTTTAGTAGGGATCCCTAGTTTTTTATAGTAATAAATAAAGTCTATTCTAATGGGGAAGGAATTTTTGAAATCTGTTCAGTACTTTTTGAGTTTATCCGTTACAAAATTACAAATCTTTCCGCTTTATAATATTAGTACAGATATAGACGTTTGAGGACTTTACTCTCGCCTTCCGTCGTTTGTTTTCGTTTTTAGAAATATTTTGCTATTTTTATATTTAAATACATTTTTGATTGTAGTTCTATTTATTTGTGTATTATTTAGGTTATAATACTGTAGTTTTGAAGAAATCTTTGCTTTTTCTTTCTTTTATCTAAAATTTAATTGACTCTTTAGTGCTAATCGGACAAAAACGAACGACTAAAGGCGTTTGAGAGTAAAGCCTCTGTTGTACCTAAAAAACATTTACATTCTTTTGAGATTGATATATGCATCCATGTTCCAGTGACATTGTCATACTCACTTTCCTACTTCATGAACAAGATTCAAGTGTTTAACAACTAACAGGCCTACAAACCTAATCCTAAATCAGAGCTTTATCAACATAGATAAAACCTGATCCATGTACAATAAAAATCCTGTGAAAACAACATAGAACCCAATATATCAGACTCGTCAGCACTACAGGACGCAAATAACTAGAAATACTCTTCAAGCGCCTGTAATAACACTCTTAACAAGTGGATTCCCAACCTTATCGTATCGAGCTATTAATGACCTTATTACGCGCAAAGCAAAGGTTTCTCAAGCTGAAGTACTCTCGAGATTTCTTGGTTTGTTTTCTTACACCTAAAACTCACTTTTATTATGATAATGAGCTTAAGTTCTGTAAAGGGATGAAAGAAATATAAAATCAAATTTGGAAGCTCAGATTATGACTTAAATTAAACTTTCAGTGATTACCACTGTAGACTTCTTTCGATGACAACTTATCTCTGTCACTCACGTGCAAATATGTATCCATCCCACTCTTAGACATATAAAACGACAAGCGAAATGGCAACAGAATCGTAAACGAGTTAACACAATACGTGTACCGAGCGAGTCAGCTATTATACTTACTAGCGGTCGCCCAGTGGTCGAAATTCGACCATAATTAATTTAAATTACAAGTTTAAACATTATTAAGGTTCTGTTGTCAAAGACTATAGGTACTTCTATAATCACAGATTTCGCCGAGGCTACATTTTTAATTTTGACTTTAACAATACACAAAAGAGTATATATGCGTGTGTTTGTGTCAAATACATGGTAGCATGTGTAATGTTTATTTTATAGACTTAATGTATTTTTTATGCATAATAAAAAAAAATAGCAGTCTGCACACTTTATCTATATAAACTATAAGTGTGCGAAATTTCGTAATCCTCCGCACGCGCAATTTTCGTTAATGAATAATCGTCTTCGCTCTAATTAAGTCCATTAGTAGGTAAACAAAGTGGAAGAGTGGCCGTTGGGTGTTCTACACCCCGGGCCCGGAGACAGTACGCAAAAGCATTTCCTCATCGTTATAAAAAAGGATGGAAGGATGTTATGAAGACAAAGTGGGCATGCCATTATTCTTAGAAATGTTACACCTAATTTTTAATTCGAAATACCTACTCCATCTGGCGAAGGTGGAACCAACCAGGAGAGCTACACATAAAAATTTTCATTGTCATTGCGATGACGATGTATTTTTTAGTGAATTGTAAAAGTGTTATGATCTGTTGCGTATAAGACTTGAAAGTGTTCCAAAAAATCTCACATTCGCATTCATGATATTATTTAGGATTTTATGGCTACTAATTACTATTATGAAAATTCACTAGGGTATAAATAACTTTTCGAACACTCTCCATGGGCTTTGATTATATAACCTCGGAAATACTTGCATTTTGAGGTATTAAAACTAACTTAAAAATGCCGAACTGCTTGCTAATTGTTAGTTCTAAAAAAATACAAATTTAAACATGTGAAGTGACAAAGCTAAAACTATAGAAAACTGACTGATCATGCACTCAAATATACACATTCATATTTTATTATTAGTATTAAAATATTAATGTAACTACTTATATAATAATGTTTGTGTCATATGAAGACTGACATAAAATTACCTAAATATTCTTCCTAATAAATTCGTTAAAGTATATATTCTGTTAAACCCAAGCGCGTGTGAAGCCTTGTATATAAATACTAGCTTCTGCCCGTGACTTCGTCCGCGCTCTCAAAAGGAAAAAATTAACCCCAATTTTAAAACATTATTTATTAGTGCACCTCTACTATTGGTCTTATTGTCCTTCCTCAATAAATAGTCTATCTAATTTTTCATATCAGACCAGTAGTTCCTGAGATTAGCGCGTCCAAACAAACAAACTCTTCAGGTTTATATAGTAGTATAAGATATGCCTGCTTAAAAAATAATACTCCATTAATTCGGCGTATCCCCCGGGGGGCACGCATCACGGTGGCAGAAAATCTCACAAAAATATTGGCAAAAATTTTAGCTGAAAATTCTCCCACAAATTGGGAAAGCTACCTATTTTTCTCGTTCCGAGTTTTCCATTCGACCGGCCTTGATAAAAACAATTATTTAACTAAAACTATCAAACAGAACTGCTGCCGTCCAACAATTGAAAATTTAGATACGTCCCATATCTTAGGCAATAAATTCTCAGTAAATCTATCAAAAAAGATTGAAAATAAAGTAAGCGAGGGAGACCTGAAAGGGGCAGCCTGCTTACTTTTTTCTAACGATAGCCTAGCACCAGACTCAGCAGACACACTCTCGGCACTAAAAGACAAGCATCCTATTCCAACTACTTCACCGACTTCTCCGCCAGATCCTCCCTCTTCACAAACAGAGTTCCTACAAGCATCAACTAAAGACGTCTATTCAGCAATAATGTCATTTAAAACTGGCTCTGCTGCTGGAATAGACGGCCTTTCTCCACAACATTTGAAAGACCTTATTAGCGGTTGTACAGGCAACATTGGCCAAACTCTTCTAAAACACATTACCCAAATTATAAACCTGATGCTTGCAGGAAAGGTTCCCGACGGAATCAGGGAAGTTCTATACGGCGCAAATTTAATAGCTCTATAAAAGAAAGATGGCGGTATTAGACCGATCGCCGTAGGCAACTCGTTACGACGAATCGCCTCGAAGGTCTGTTGCCGCCATATATCCACAAAATTAAAAAACAAATTCCAACCCTTACAATTAGGTTTCGGCTCTAAAGGAGGCTGTGAAGCAGCCGTGCATTCTTTGCGGTCATTCATAAATAATAAATGCGGAGAAGTTATTTTAAAAGTAGATGTAAAGAATGCCTTTAACTCTGTCGACAGGTCCGTCATGTTACACGAAGTAACATCTAATATTCCAGAAATATCAAATTACCTTCATGAAAGCTATTCAAAACCCACAAATCTTATGTATAAAAACAACATTATTCTATCATCTGTGGGCTGTCAACAGGGCGACCCGCTAGGTCCGGCCATCTTCAGCTTGGCGATCCATCCGGTCATCGAATCCCTCAAATCTAAATTCAATGTGTGGTATCTAGACGATGGGACTCTAGGCGGCGACGCAGAAACTGTACTCCAAGACCTACTTATCCTGATATCAAAATTTAATTCAATAGGATTAGAGTTAAATTTCTCAAAATGCGAAATTTTCTTGTCCGATAGCCTGTCTAAAAACGAAAGCGACAATATTAGCAATATGTTCAATGTCGTCGCACCCGGTATTAAGGTCCTGGAGAAGGATTCTCTTCGCTTGCTTGGAGCCCCTATTCTAGATGAGGCCATTCCAAATCATCTGTCTGAGCAATCAGCCGCGTTTGATCTGTCATACTCTAAACTTTTCGACATTCACTCTCAAATTGCATATCACATTATACGACATTGTCTGTTTGTACCAAAATTAACATATGTTTTACGATGCGCCCCGCTTTGGAAATTTTCTAATCTTATAAAACCACTAGATAATCGCATTAAAGATGTGCTTAGTAAAATTTTAAATTCAGAACTCTCAGACAACAACTGGATCCAAGCTTCCCTACCCATTAGGTTTGGAGGTTTAGGCATCCGCAAAATCTCTAGCGTTGCTCTACCGGCTTTTCTTTCATCCGCCTACAGCACTGGCTCATTATTTAAAAAAATTATGCAACACTGGGATAATGTCAATACATCCTTTTTAAATGAAGCACTAAACGCCTGGAAAATGGTCTGCCCTAGTGAAGACATTCCCACGATCATGAATTCGCAACGATGCTGGGATGAACCTATATGTAGAGGATTAAACGCAGAACTTCTAAATTCAACTAACTCTACAGGACGTGCCCGCATCCTTGCCGTTTCTCGCAAAGAGTCTGGTTTTTGGCTCCAAGCTATCCCCTCCCCAAACATAGGTACATTATTGGATAATACTTCCTTTTCTTTGGCTATAAACCTGCGCTTAGGTTCTCGCATATGTGCACCACACACATGTGTCTGTGGTATAGAGGTAATCGACCCGGGATACCACGGTCTTTCTTGCCGCCGCAGTGCCGGCAGATGGTCACGCCACGCCGCCCTGAATGATGTCTTACGGAGGGCGCTTGCCACCGCTAACGTGCCGGCTCTATTGGAGCCGAACGGTATTGCACGTGATGATGGCAGGCGCCCTGACGGAATGACTCTAATTCCCTGGCGGCGTGGCAAGCCTTTGGTGTGGGATGCGACTTGCGTAGACACGTTGGCCGCATCCCATTTACCAAACACTTCTAGATCGGCCGGTTCGGCGGCGGAAACAGCGGAATCGCTCAAGCGGCGGAAATATGCAACCCTCAGTGAGAGTTATATGTTTGTGCCGTTTGCTGTCGAGACGCTTGGACCGTGGGGTCCTGAGGCCATGAGCCTCTACCAAAATTTTTCAAAACGACTCATCGACTCTTCAGGTGATCAGAGGGCTGGTGCCTACCTCGGCCAACGGATCAGTATGGCGATCCAGCGAGGAAACGTAGCCAGCCTTCTGGGCACCTTACCCATAGAAGACGGTGATCTGGGCTCAGTATTCTACTTATAGTCTTGAGGGACTATGGGTAGAATACAATACAAATAAGTTAAGTTTTCTTACATTGTATTCAATAGTATGTAATTTATATTATAGTAGTATAAGATAATCTAATCAATATTCACGTTGCTATGAATATAGATTAAATATTCTTAGAGCGTTAGTTAATTTTTAAATAATTATCATTAAAAATGACCGTTATCATTACTGTATCCACTTTTATACTAGTTATTCTCATGAGAGTAAAACCTCATTCTTATACATTTTAGCTTAACGTATAATAGCTTTTTAGAAAATTCTTTGATACTAACCCTCCGAAAAGAGCATAATGTCAAGATATTGTTATGTATATAGGAAAATAACTTTTTATTAAGCCATTCTCGTAAAATAAACGTTGAGTGTGTGAACTTCAAAATTCAATTCCCTGTAAATCCACAATGTTACGGCGCTTTCGCGGAAAATACGTTTTGCAGGGTCTCTAACTCTTCGAAGAGCTACACGCAGTTCTTACTAGTACTTTCGAGTTATTCGATTATAGTTCTTATTGCTATAACTTAAAGCTTAAGGAATATGCAGTAGTATGATTGTTAGTAAGTCTGTCATAGCTTTGCGAGTCGCACGTTTGTTTTTAAAAGTTTCATTGTTTGTGTTTTTTGTAACTTGACTGGCTAAAGGATGTGTGTTTTGATACTGTGTTACAAGTTGTTTATTAGGTTCTGCAAGTGTTTTTTTTTCAACATTCTACTAACAAGTAATCAATGATGTCTTATACAAATATAATAATGCACCAGTAGGTACAACAGATAGATCGAATGCCTACTTGGCGGAAAGCAGTTACTGTCACCTATGGATATTACCAATACTGAAGGTGTAACAAATGCTCTACCAGCTGTTAATACTATAGCAAAATCTCAGTTGGAAGCACCCTCTAAATCCTTACGGTGCGCAAGAGATACGTTCTTGAGAACCGTTGCGTACATGAGTGAAGGGGTTCAAGGAAGTGATCAGCCGAGCGAGTGGTGCCGTGGTAGAAAGAAGACGTAGACACCATTCTGAACTGTTCATTCTGTTCCTCGAAAATCTTCCCATTATACAGAATTATAAAGACAGACGGTAGGTAGAATACGCAGATAGATACAAAAAAGGCATTTTTTTGTGTACCTGTAATATCAACTCATAAACGTTCTACTGGTGAGTGTCTACTAGTGAGTGTGTACTGGTCTCCTTAATTTTAGAGGTACAGACAGTATACCCCTACGCATACAAGATGAATTGACAAGTTTTACGCATCGTTTATATTGATGTGTATATTTTATTAGGATGTTTTTCTTCATCGTTAGCATCTAGCAATATGTTCACCACGTTATAAAATTGCTGTAAACATTTAGTGGTTGAAATCTACGTCGCTGGACGTACTACGGCATAAGACACAGGTGCGTGAGCCACTAAGGTTGAAGCTTGTTCAACTTGAACGTCACCAATAGGCATCGGCAATACTAGAAGTTTTACCATCGTACTGCCGACCTCGAAGGAATTTATCGCACCGACCGCTGTACTATGTAATTAATTCACCCATAGTAAATATATTCACTACAAAGGTGGTATAGTCATATAGGGTCACAATAAAACAATCAAAAACAAGGATGTCTTATTTATTGTCTTGTGTGTGTTAAACAATTTTCTCCTATAGTTCCGCCGTTCTATAAAGCTATATTTGGCATGTATGAAACTGATTTTAGTAGTTACGTAGGTTCACTATCATCACTGTTGATGATAATATAATTAAAAATTGGAATCGATATAAGATGTTACATATAACGGAATTGATTTTATTGATTAAAATAAACCGATTTATTACTAAAGAAATCTATTTTGAGTATTGTTGCCTTTTTTTTATTTTTAAAATGTAGAAAATATGCATTACTTAGTTGCGATTTATGTTTAAGCTTGATTATACCTTAATCTCTAGGTGACGTAATTAATGTTACAAAGTATTGACAAACATAATGTCGTCATGTTAGTTATAATGTTTTGACTTTATATAAATTATTTCGATGCCATTACAAAGTCAGTTCGTGAATATTTGTTTGAAACATCAAATGGGGCTTCTTACAACAGTACGAGTATAGTTCTAAATTTTAATTATAACATTTAAAGTAGAACTTAAATACTTTAACTAGTCATTAAAGAAGTATACCTGCTAGACGTAACAACTAAATAGGAAATGTGTATATTACTGTTGTTTTAAATGATAAAAAGTGAGAAATAATAATACGTGGAGTTATGTCATTAGTTAAGTAGGTTTTAGAAAATTTCATACTTACGTGATGCAATGCGCAATTGTTATTTCTAGTATTATTTTTCTATTACATGACTAAAGTGTGAGACTCTTTAAAGTGGAGACCAATCCTTAAATTTAGACTCTAATACCCTTGTTAGTTTGTATATTATATGTTTTTGCACGCACACACACAAACACAAACACTAAATCATCATCGAGCGAATCTGATATAACGGCAGAATGAGAGAGAAAGTAACAAGTACAACGGTAACAAAAATACAAAACCTGCAGGAGGCCGAAATCGCGTGATTGCTATGTTACAGTATATATAGTGCTATATTACAGTAATAATTTTCTAAGTAAAACCTCATTTAATTATTCATTTCAATATGCTGGAAATGGTGATGATATGAATACGGGTTAGTGGAAAAACAAATGGCCGCTTACTTTCAACAAGAAAAATAAAGTGCGTCCTGCAAATGAGTCCGTAAATTATTCATATCGGCCTATTTGTGGAAAAAATATAACGTACGAGGGTCGGATTCGATAGGATTTATGTGACGGACAGAAAAAGGCTTATCTAACGCCTCTTCAGCGAGAAACGAATGATTTCTCTCGAATCGCACATAGGACGGTCGTAGATTTACCTATTATAGGATTATAGGAATTTGAAGTTCTTGAGGGATCTGAATAACATCTGTTTCAACTATGATATTGTTACGTATACAGGGTTCAATGAACTGCCTTTGTAAAGATACAAAAATACGACGTCCTAATAATCCATTAGAAATTAAAGACTTAAAATCATAAAACCTTACCCTAAATATAATACTAGATTAACTGCCTAAGCTACATACGCTTTTTATGATAACCCGTGTGACATTTAGTTGATACACAGCTGCTTTAGCCAATAAAGCACCACGTCTCTACAGACATATGTTTTTTTTTCATAGTAGTATAGGTTCGCGTTTGACCATCATCTCGCTCGATGCGGAGCGGAAATGTGGCCTAAGATGGAGCTTCCCCAGAGGGAACCTATTCACAAGGTACTTAAAGACATCGCGGTTGTATCGGGAAAGATAAGATTACACGAGTGAAACCACTATTCTAATTGATTAAATTTAAAAAAACACTTTCTTGTATTTGTAGCATTCATTCTATATTTAGATATTGGGGGAATATTTGCTCATGGTTTTAATCAGCCCCTCGCAGCCACTAAGTGAACCATATTTTACTGGTGCAAGCCTTAATGCTCAAGAAGCGTTCGATCTACATTACCTAAGAGTTCGTGCTAATAGCCAATATGCTGGCTAAGTGCCTCTATACACTCGTGGTACCTTTATATTATTATTGACAAACTCGGCGATAAAGTCCAAATAAGTAATTAACCTTTACGCAGCACTTAGTTTTTTAATGATTACGTAACTTTCATTTGTATGCGGTACACATTAAAAAATTCTAGTGCTATAGTTGATGTTGTAGTTGAAAGTTTAATAACCACTATGATAGAAAACGGAAATATTTTTTTTATATAATGTATTAAGTAAGATAAGAGTTATTAGACAGGCGTACCAAATTGTAAAACCAGACCAAAGAAATCTCTTATGGCAAAACGTAAGACCACAATTTCAATAAAAACAACAATTTACAATTATGGATTTATTTAAGTAACTAGTATATACCCGCGACTTCATCCGCGCTTGATTTGAAATATGCCCGCGGGATTCGCAGTTCAGTGAAAACCGCATCGAAATCGGCCCAGTAGTTTTTACTTAAACCCCGAACAAACAGACAAATGGATAAACAGACAAGAAATTTAAAAAAAATCTCCATCGTTTATATAGTCTATTCCAGTTATATTTTTTTTTAATAAATATATTTTATATATTAAATAAATACAGACTAATAACGTGCAGACACGGCATGTTTAGAATGTTATAATATTTAAGATATCACATTTTTTTAAATACTCGTAATACTCGTAGTACATTTTATTTCCGTTTTCCAATTTTCGTCCAAGTCTTTAGTATAATTTAGGTTATAGTAGTACTTAAATTAGTTTTTATTTTTCTGGCGATATAAACCTAAAATTAACAAATCATAGATAAACATATAAGTAATTCTATTTCAGCATTAGCAAAATTTATTTTAAACTTAATATTTCGCAGCACTTTCTAACAAAGTATTCCGGATGAAAGACAATCATTATAACTTTCACGTTTTACCCTACTTTAGACAGGAACTTCACAACAAACAAGCGCTTTTTGAAAATTGTTGAAAGCAATCGACAACTAGTACAGTTCTGAACAATACTATGAGATAACATTTCCTTCCAATACGATATTTGGCAGTTACCTTCAGCTGTACTTTGTCTACTTTGGAAAAATCGGTGAGAAATAAAATAATACAACTAATAAAGAAAGAAATCCTTACTATATTTTGTAATTATAAACATATTGACTATGGATTTCCACTTGCTACGATTTTAACATACTTTCTTGTCTTTTGCTTCATCGACATTCAATAATAATCTTTTCATATATCTATATATATATATTAATACGTGAAGAAAAACACAGTGAAAACCCCTTTTTACGAAAATTGCTCGGACGGAGAAGTATGAAATATCGCACACTTATACTTTATATAGAGAAGGAGTGCAAAATGCTAATATTTTTTTGAAATTAAACATAAAAATTTCACTAAATTAATTTAAAAAAACATCAGACACACTACTATGTATTTGACACACACACGCATATATACTCTTTTGTTTATTGTTTAAGTCAAACTAATAGTGTAGCCTTGGCGAAATCTGTGATTATAGAAGTTAGTCTTTGACAACAGGACCTTAATAACGTTCAAACTTATAATTTAAATTATGCTCGAATTCCGACCACGGACGACCACTAGTAAATGTCTATTATACGTCTTTACATTAGATATGTAGATAAACGGAAAAGTGACTTTTTGTGAATTTCGGGTTATTTATTTTATCGTCACGACCTTGAGAATAAACTAATTTTATAAATATTTATAGGCGCTTTTAATAATAGCGAGATCACTCGGGATGATAGTATTTATATCAGAATTTAATACCTATATATACATCTTGTATTGCAAACTTCTTTGCCGTTTAATATATCCCTTTATGTATACACCCATTCATCACGCGTTCCATATATCTATAGTTAGATATCCACTAAATAACGATTCGATACATACCCGGTCAAAACCGTGTGTAGGTTCCAGTCTGCTAAATAGTAGTAATAGATAGAGCCGATGTCCTTTACAACATTTTCCTTTATTATATTTTCGCTTCACATCTCTAGCGGCTACCAGTAAAATGCATTCGCTGAGCTGAATCTCCTAGCTTTTTTTTATTCTCGGTCAGGATGCTAAAGTTCAATGGACACGACCGGTACAGTCCGAGCCAATCCAATTTAATATTGTAAGTAGATTTTATGCGATGTCATATGAGGTTTTATTGAAAATTTCTATATAATCTATTCTTACCAATAAGGAAATTTGAAGTATCTGTCTGTGATACCAATATAAATACCAAAATTCAAGAAAAAAATGTTATTTATGTGATGCCTAATTGTAATAGATCGTTTTTAGTACTTTGTGTATGTGTTTGTCTGAAAATTCGTATCGAATACACACCAAGCTCAATAGATTGTAATGAATTATATAGTATATGATATCATTTCGATATATTTTAAAGGTGCTCCCTCACCACGAGCATTCGCCTGTAATATAACGTTACAGATCCGAGCATTACAGTGCGCAACCTGGAATGTTACAGATTCAAGTTTTACATCCGTGAAGGAAGAGAACCAAGGATTGCAGTGTGCAGCATGTAAGGACACAATGTGTAATATTTTTAAAGCTTGTAACACAACGACCGCTTCGCTTAACATTGTGGAATCAACAAAATGCTCAAAACCGAATCATAAATGTTTCGTTACTGGCGAATGCTCGTCAGTCAGGGATGCGTTATTATAACGTAATGCTCAAAATTGCATCATACAGGTCAGCATTTAGTGGATTAATATATCTGAACTTGATAGTGGTTCTTGCACTAGACAAGTAGAAGCTCTGGTAATCTTGAGATCCCCTCTCTCCAGGATCGAGTCAGGCTGTAACTTCGAAAAAAAAATGCACGGCAGCAGTTCCATGTCGCAATCAAGCCTTTTTACAAAGTTAAATATGGCATTGCTAATAAAGACCTGTGTCCTAAGAAACCAAATTGTAATATCTTAGGATAAAAAAGGTGACGCGGCGTAAATAGGAGAATAAATAGGAGGCGCGGCGTAATATGACAGCCGTCAAAAATGTTGACTGACCGAACGTTCAGAAATGCAACATTCCCTTCGCGTCACGTCAGCCGTCACTACACAGAAAATGAGGATAGAATTCTTAAACAGACGGATAGAGGAATAGCAGAAGTTAAATTGTGTAGATTTTTCTTATTCTAAAATTACTTCGAAATCTCAGACAGTAAAAAATTGAACATAATATTGACAATGAAAACGAAAAATATTGTCCTTTAATACATCAATAAATAACCCTTTTTATGCCTTCAGGTAAGGCTTTGTGATGGAAATCATTTCTAAAAGTAAAAGAGGGATCCTTTGCAAGTCCTGAGTAACACAACAGGTCTAAGAGCAAGCAGCAAATTGTTTTTCTGCCCTTAGGCGGTTTGCATCGTCTGGCAAGAAGTGTGCTTGCGAATATTAAGCGTTGGCTTCCATCTTGTTTCAGTGTTGCTCAAGTACACAAACAGGCAAGGAGTTATTTTGCTTTAATAACAACCGCTACAGTTGCATGAAAACTTTGTAAGGAAACTCACTGTTAGTGTGTGTAGCCTCCCTGTGGCCCTACGAAAGCCTTCCAAATTACGGGACACTTTTAAGATCATTGAATGAAGTACCCACATAAACAGATACATTCTTTTATAATCAGTTGACAAACACAGACATTGTATATCCCCAACTAAGTAAACTACGCTTGCGTTATTGGTAATATACAACAGACCACTATTGGGCCGATTTTAGACAACGACACCAAATACGTTTACCATGCCAGAAATCAAACACGGAGCCGCAAACCCTGTAGTAGCATAGCACGCCGGCAAAGGCCTTAACTCACTTAACCACGGAAGCCGAGAATTATTATAATATGTAATAATAATTCCTGTATTCCCATATCTCTACGATAAGCTCTTCTGGATGTCATCAAGAAGGTGGTCACTCGGTTGTAGGCAAGGTTCGGTGCAGTTCGCTATTCAGCAGCGTTGCTTTACTGCCTTTTCCGCTACGCACCATCGAAGTGCTATAACAACATACCGGAGCCGATAAAGAAGCTGCAGTAAATTTTTGAATTCAGAACTAAGTTAAAAACAAATCAAATTGACCACTAAATCCACCAGAGAGACTTTGAATATGATACGAGTTTTTTGTAAAGTCAAATCATGTACCTCTCATGACCTTTATTAGTTTATTTATTTTTGTATGTCTTGTTCGTCATCTTTGTTTGTTTGTTTTATTTGTAACTAGGATATGCCCGCGACTTTGTCCACGCTTGACTTAAAATTCCCACGGGATTCCCGGGATACAGAGTACCTCATCTTATAAAAAATATTTTAATTAACTGTGCCGGAATAAGCTCATTTTCTGCACCCGAATAACTACAAGCTTCGATGATTCAAAAAATCACATTAGAATTCGTATTTTTTAAATCTGGCCATTTTAAATAATTCCCAGAATAATCATCGCGAGATTTGCAAGGTAAACAGTAGTTCAGATTTTAAGTTTAAGAATTTTCCTGACGACCAGTTAAAACCCTATTAAAATGGGTCCTGTAATTTTTACGTGAATCCCGAACAAAGAGGCAAACCAACAAACAGACAAACCGACAAGCAGACAAGAAAAGTAAAACAAATGCATCGTGTTCTCCGTCGTTTAAGTAGTGTATCGCAGTTGCTTTTTCTCAATAGCTTCAATGTACAGACACCGTATGTTTAATTTAATATTATACATGATAAGTTTGATTATATGAACAAATTGCAGTTTTAAGTAATGTGTAAACATTGCTAAGTGTAAACACATTTATATGCTTTTTAAAGCTAAACCGTGGCATCACTTAGAGGTCCTTGCGGAAGATCAGCACTGCTTGTGAAACCGGCATTACGCTGAGCATGAACCTTTTTAGAATCCTGTAATTGATTGTTAAGCCCGGTTTACATTATTCCAGTCATGTGATCCAACGAGAATCCAGTCCAGTGCTGAACTGGATCTCTAACGTCTACATTATTCCAGTTATTTAGAAGCCGTTGAAGTGTGAACACTAAAGTGACAATGATTTCAAGAAGAGATCAGTTCCGAAAATGTTTCAAACGTGCTCAATTACTCTTGCTACAAGAAGTTATTAATGAGCTTGATAAGGAACTAAGAAAAAAGGAACGGATTTGCGTGAGAAATTGGATCAGCGAAAGAGATAAAAAAGGAGGGTCAGTAACGGTTTTGCAACCACTGAAGTTAGAAGATCCCACTGAATATATAGACTGGCATTGACAGCAGAAAACTTTGATGAACTGTTTTCATTAGTTTCAATTAATATTCAACGTAACAATACATTGTTCAGAGATGTTATATCTGCGAAAATAAAATTGGAAGTCTCTCTTTCTTTTTTAAGTACTGGAGATAGTTACAGAAGCTTCAGTCGTATGTTTCGATTGCCAAAACCAACTATTTCAAAATTCTTCGCCGCAGTAGTCCGTAAAAACAACCAATATGTGTTTACTGTGTCAGCACTGGAATGGCACTGGATTGGCCGTCTATATTATTCCAGTTGCACTGGATTAGTCGCACTGGATTCAAAAGTAGACCGCCAATCCAGTTACTGGACTAGAATGCTAACTGGATTCAGTTCATTCCAGTGCCAGTTTACATTTTTCCAGTAAGCATCCAGCGCTGGATTCGATTGCTGGACTGGAATAATGTAAACCGGGCATTATGCTACTTTTTGGTGTTTTTGTATCTTGTCCTGAATAAATATTTTCTTTCTAATGTATTGTTTTATTATAAAGTGTAACATTTAGGGCCGCTTGCATAAAGTTTTAAAAACGTATTTTAGACCAGGGTAGATCCATTATGAAACAAAAAAAAATATAGTAGGATGACACTTATTGAAAAAGGAAGAGAATATAACAAAAATTAAATGAAAAATAATTTACGGGCGATCTGAGGTTGGGAAGTGGAAGGGGGGCCCGTTTTAAGGGTGAAGAACGGTTTATCTCGATTTCCGGCAAAACTACAAGTCCTATGGAAACAAGTTAAATGGCAAAGTTGTGGGTAATAAAAAGATCTACAACTTTTGTATTAACATTTATTTCACATATCCTCAAAATTTATGTGAAAAATTCAAATAACCAAGTTTTTGTTTTTTTTATTTTTATCGTTAATAAAATTAATTTTTTATTAACGAAATTTGGTGAAAACTTGGCTTTTTATATCACAAATACACTGCATTTTTTTATTTCAAATATTAATATTTTCACCTTATTTCGACTTAATATCAAAAATACCCTAATTTTCAATCGGACATTCACGCGTCAAAATAGCATTTTTTTTAAAGAGTCGGCAGGCTTTTTGTTTGTTGATATCTTTCTGTCAGATGGTGTAAAAAAATATACATTATTATGGTAAATGTTCTCAGAAAATGCAAAGCAATAACAGATAGTAAAGCCCAAACCCTCCTAGCGCCTTCCCTACTTCTCTATGAAATACCTTTTGGTGGGCTAAAATTTTCCGCAGATCACTCAGGTATATAAGTTATCGTAAAATAGCAACAACTAGGCTATCTACGCATAAATTTTAGCCCACCAAAAGGTATATCACAGAGAAGTAAGGAAGGAGCTAGCAGGGTTTGGGCTTTACTACCTTTTATTTATTAGCATTTTTAAAGAAAATTTACCATATTAATGTATATTTTTTTTACACCATCTGAAAGAAGAGATTTTAACGAACAAAAAGCCTACCGACTCTTTTAAAAAAACTGATATTTTGATGCGAGAATTTCCGACTGAAAATTAGGGTGTTTTTTGATATTAAGTCGAAATAAGGTGAAAATATAAATATTTTAAATCAAAAAAATTACAGTGTGTTTGGGACATAAAAAGGCAAGTTTTCACCAAATTTTGTGAAAAGGAAATTATTTTTATAAAAGATAAAAATAAAAAATCCAAAAACTTGGTTATTTGAATTTTTCACATACATTTTGAGGTTATGTGAAAAAAGTGTTAGTACAAAAGCTGTAGATCTTTTTATTACCTACAACTTTGCCATTTAACTTTTTTCCATAGGACACTTGTGGTTTTGCTGGAAATCGAGATAAACCGTTCTTCACCCTTAAAACGGCCACCCCCCCCCCCCCCCCCCCCACTTCCATTTCCCGACCTCAGATCGCCCGTAAATTATTTTTCATTTAATTTTTGTTATATTCTCTTCCTTTTCCAATGGATTTCATCCTACTATTATTTTTTTCCTTTTTTTGAGATTTTCACAGGGATTAGGACTGGTCTATTTAGGCTAATATGATTAACTAATTTTATTTACAGGCGATCGTTATGCAAGCGGCCCTTAGAATTATAACTTTATCTTGTCTTGAAATACTTCTGCCCATCAAAATTAAGCGAACACATTCTCATGCTCCAGTGGTTTCGAAACAATAAACGGGGATTGGATTAGAGCGACGCTTCCAAGATTTGAATCTCAATGATGCATACAAATTAATATTTAATTCGGTGTCATCTGCAATATTTTCCCATTACAACGACGGGAAAGAGACTCGTAACTGTCTGCACTGAATCTTATTTATTCTCTGAAAATTAGTAAAGATGTTTTTATTTCGATTTCTAACACTTTGTAACAACATTAGAACCTTAGAAAAATATTTCACTGATAAATAATACTAAGCCCACTTTAGACAGAAATTTTATTAACGCGTGAAGAACATATTTTCATTATCCCATTTTGAAACACAAAAACACTTATTTCGAGTCTATACATTTTTCATTACTATAAATAACGGAGAGTAAGTCATAGATATCTTACACTAATATATAAAGCTAATTTCAGGCACTACTGATTTCAAAAAATCTTTCAATGTTAGATAGCCCATTTATTGAGAAAGGCTATTATAGGCTATACATATATCATCACGCTAAGACCAAACTTCTTTTTATATCTTTCACGCGGACGAAATCGCGGGCAGAAGCTAGTTGCCTATATAATGCACCCTATGATAAACATAAAGCAAATGAAATTGTATGCAATAACAAACGGTCAAATGGTGTCATGGTCTGAAACACCTTCAGAATAGAATAAAAAAAAATAGGATCAAATACTCTTGATAGCAAAAATATAGCTTTTCAATTAACGCAACAGCCTCGAAAATCTCAATTGTATTTGGGATCACTGCGCAAATTTAACCAAAAGAATTTTATTTCAAGATAGGGGACAAAAATTCAGATGACCCTTGAGAGCCTCGGAGGCATATTTCAACGTAGTCCCTTAATTAGAATAGGTGCGCGAATGCCTGGCAAAGGTACTCCCAAGTCCTTAGAGCCTATAAATTTACTTTAAAAATAAATAATAAAGTAGCGGAATAGGGACCGACTTCATTCCATACGCAACAGGAATTCGAAATGCATGCAATCAAAATTATTGATCAAGTGCGTGTAAGACCACACAATTAATGTTTCTAGAGGCGATGAACGTCTACTTCTTTGTGATTCAGTCATAAATCGTTTGAATTAAAATAGGTTATCCATATTTAGACAAACCGTATTCGTTTGACTCTACTAACTTGATTTATTTCAGATTTTCATAGTTCAAAAGTTAAAGAGGGAGGGACATAATTTTTGGGACTCTGTGAGCTACATTTATTAGAATTCTGACTCTATGACTAACCAGAATTAAAATAATAATATTTAGTTACGTGTATGACGGACGGACACCTTTAATGTTTATTTTCGTCTTGATTTCAGTAGCAGTATAGTATAGTGACACAATTAATTATATATTACACTAGCTGTCCCGGCAGACGTCGTCCTGCCCGGTAAAAAATAGGGGTTGATCGTAGAGGGTTGAAAATTTAGGGATGTATGTATTTTTGTATGTTGTATCATAAAAAAATAGAAATTAAAAATTTTGTCTAAAAAATAAATAAAAAAATTTAGGGGTGGACTACCCCTAACATTTAGGGGGATGACAAATAGATGTTGGTCGATTCTCATAGATACCGGATAAGCACAAAAAATTTCATCAAAATCGGTCAAGCCGTTTCGGAGGAGTATGGCAACGAAAACTGTGACACGAGAATTTTATATATTAGATAATTAAAAAAAAAACATCCATATCATAATATTTATACGCAGTTTAGAAACTCAAATTTTCATAATGACGCACTTAAATTACATATTTTATGTGTGTGTGTGTATGTGTGAGTTTACGCGTCAAACTCTGGAGCGTGCCTCCTGTTTAAAGTGAGCAAGCATTAATACAGGTAAAATTGTAAAAAAAATATGTAAGTGCTATTTGCCCCCGGAAGATTCACTTTGTTTTATATCGCAAACTATCCCATTGTTCGGGATAAAAGTATCCTTACTGTTTTTGTCCTCGGCATCAAAATTATTACAATTACCATGTGCTAACAATGGTGATAGAAAACATTGTGATTAAACTTGCACATCAAGATAAACAGATGTGTCAAACCTACCAAGCCGCCTTGGACAAGCGTGGCGGGTATACTGCCTGTTCCCCTATTGTTGGAGGCCCGAGCCCAGCAGTATTGTATAAATGTATTCACTTTAGCAAATATATACATTATATTGTATTATACAGAAAACGCTGAAAAATAAGCTATCTAAAGAAGAAAGAAGAAGATTCAACTGAAACCATAACAAGACAAAAAAGACATGAAGATGTCTGTATTACAGTATCTCAAGTCATTGCTTTACTTAAGCTTGAAATCTGGTCTTAATGTTGCCTTTTCAGCCTATTGTGTTCGCTGCGAAGGCACAATTCATACTGGATTTAACGGCTTTTAACAAACTCAAGAAACTAAAAGCTTTTAACTGGGAGGAAGTGAGTTGGAATTGTTACGTGTTTGAGGTGCGTGCCACGTGGGATTAATGGCTTTATTTACTTTTGTTATTATTATTTTCTACATCTTATTTTAACATATGGCTCTGCACATTTTTTGTCCAGTGTCGATTGTATCAATCAATGTTGAAATTTTAGACTGAACGCCTAGCAAAAGAATTTTGTCACAGTTTTAACACAAACACAATTCTTCGTAAAAAAATTATTAATGTACTACAATTATTGTTCTTTTAGCCATTTTGGTGAGAACTGAATGTTCATCTAATCCGAAGCTATTAGAAATTTTATTTAATTGCTTAAATTACGTTTATTGTTTTGTAATCATAACAGTCAAAACAGGCAAATGCCCCACTGCTGGGATCGGGTCTCCTACTATAGGGGAATGGACAGTATACCCGCTACACTTGTCAAAGGCGGCTTAGTAGGTGTTGGTAAGAGGGTATATAGATTATTGTTATTCTCTCTATTCTTTCACAATATCCCAATTACTTGGGGTCGGCACAATATACCTTTTCCTTCCACACGCCTATACTCTGACATACATCTTCTGTCACACCACATATCATCCTTTACACAATCCATCCATCTTTTTTTGGTCTACCTGTACATTTGTATCCATTTATCTTGTAGTTTAACTTCTTTTTATCACGTGACTTTCATTCCTCCTCATTATATGCCCATACCAACTTAATCTTCTTTCTCTCATTTTTTAGTCACGGGCGCAACTTTCAAAGATCCCTTATGTACTCATATACATTATTGTTATATAATAAATTAAATTCAGTAACAGGAAAAAAATCGATGTTAATTAACACTGTTCTCTTAAAGTTAGCGTATGTAATGGGTAGGTTAATTCTTACAAAAAAAATCTGAGTATCTGAATGAGAAAGAAAGTAATTATTCATTTACCTAATTAGGTAAAAAATACTCATTTATGTTTATTTTATAATACACCTGTTTTTATTCTATGAAAAACTAGTTTGTTATACACAAAAATACGGTCGAACTAGTACTAATGTTCTATTCGAATTTGGAAAAAATAAAGCCTGATTCACAACGGTAGCAGCCTTGACAAGCTATTTTAAATCTTATTTTACTGCTACATCTGAAGTAATGTCAGCCTTACTAAGCGTTTCACACAGATATAACTATAGTAGATTCAATGCGTTGCTCTGATATTGGTACACATCTTTCGCTTATTCTATTTTCATTTATCTTCATATACTTGTATGTTCTTATTTAAGTGTGTTTCAAAAATATTTACCTGACTTCATAAATAAATTTTGCGGTATATTCGTGGTAGTTTCACCGTGGCGGTCTGGACACTATTGTAATAAATATTTTTTATTTCTTCACATTCTCTCTATACGCTGAAACCGCTTTAAACTGATAACATCGGTCGTGCATAGAGTACTGTTGTCATCTTTAGGACAGCTCAGCCAATTTCTAGTCGGTGACGTTAGAATCAGTTGAGAAAAGAGTCAGAAAGCTAATCAGTAATACTATACATACATACATACATACATAACTTCACGCCAGGTCCCTTGCGGGGTAGGCACGAACAACAGAGCGCCATACAGGCTTATTCTTACACACCTCGCTTGCTTCTTTGACATTCATAGCTCTTGTCATGCACGCTCGTCTGTTCTTAAGGCTCCTGACATCACCTTCTGCTAATACACGATCAATTTGATCATGGAAGGTGTGTCGTGGCCTTCCGCGACTTCTGCATCCATCCACTTTTGCATTGTATATCTGTTTAATCATTCTTTCATCATATATTCTTTCCACATGCCCGAACCACCGGAGCATTCCTTTCCTTACCTTCACCCCAACACTCTCTTTCAGACCAACTCTCTTTCTTACTTCGGTATTACGAACGCGGTCCGCGAGCGTCACTCCGCAGATTTTGCGCAGTGCTCGCATCTCGACTGCGTTTACTCTACTTTCATGCTCTCTGTTCCATACCCAACTCTCGCTTCCATACGTGAGCGTAGGTACCAGCACCGCGTTGTGTATGGCTAGCTGGGCTTCCTGGCTGAGGTTCTTAGCGCCTAGAAGTTTACCTAACGCTCCATTCACACTATTCCCCAAATTTACTCTTCTTTCTATGTCAGCGGTGTACCTTCCATCCCTGCTAAAAGCACATCCAAGATATACAAACTCATTCACTTGTTCCAGCATAACATCATCGACCATTATCCTTGCATTCGTTCTGGTTACTTCTCTTTCAAACACCATAACCTTTGTTTTCTTCGCATTCAAATGTAAGCCTCTCGCCTGACAGTCATCTTTCATCATTGTGACTAGTGTTTGCAGTTCTGATGGCGATTCGGCTAAAAGCACGGCATCATCCGCATAAAGCAAAGTGCTAACAACTAGATCACCCATCAGTAATACTGTCTTTTTTATACTCGACTTTAGAGTCTAGAGCATAGACGCTAGGTTGTGGGGCTATCTGTCTTCTCTCAGATATATTTGGGAGAGTGTTTTGTAGGATTGCACAAGCTGGCTCCTCTAACAACATTTTACCATCGAAAACCACACGCACCAGTTTGCGCCACCGTTTCGTGGCAGAAAACCACCAGTCAGAACCAAGCGCTTCGCTTCATGTTTTCTGATGGGCACTGCCGAAAAGTGGAATATTTTTCCGGATTCAGTTTTTCCAGACAAATATAATTCTTGTAGTCTTTAAGTCACGAGTGAATAAGTATCTTCTAGGTAAGCGTGCTCCTGCATCCTGCACTCCTGCATCATAGACTGCGTCATGACTAATCATCAAGTGAAAGGGGTTAAACGCAAACCTATCCATCCATAAAAAAACTTGACATGTTATATTATCATAAATAAGTAAAAATTTCAATTATATTCCAATATGAGGGTAATAAGTCATATGACATTTTTAGCATTGTATTTTATCGCTGTCTGTTGGGACAAATAGCGTTACGGGCCCCAGTCCCACTAATCTCCTTCCATTCCTTGTGAAACGGGAACATTGTTCTACCTTTATCTCGGTTAAATTACGTTTGGCGCAGATATCCTGCCTTTGTTTCATTTTCTCCGCCATGTAATTGCAGTTTAATTTTTAAATTTCCAACTTGGAAAACGATCTTCATTAATACGTAAATGATTTTAAAAACTTCATAGCCAAATGCTAAAAGCAAAAAAATCTAGTCCATTTCGTCCTGTTCGTGTATGTCACAGCCGTTTCGTACCAAGAATAATGGGACTCGTTATATAGATGAATGTTTCATGAATAGCGTCATATTATGTATCTCTTTTTTTGCTACGCTGACCGGACATGTAGACGACCCAATTCATAGAAAGTGATTTTTTTGTATGGCCTCTCCTCTTAATTATGGTAAAAAAGAGGTTCTTTTAATCTTTCTTTCTTACTCTCTCTCTTCTTGTATAAAAATTCTTATGTTAATACATTTGTTTCTTAATGTATTATGTTTTCCTATTTCTACTTCTTACTTTTACTACAGGATACAAGTAAAATTATTTTTATTCTACATGTTTATCTTACTAGCTATATATTTAGAAATGTTATTTGAACATTACTCATGGAAAGTGGTTACTATCGCCTATAGACGTTTACAGCACCAATCTAGAAGCCAATGTATACATATATATATATGTGACGGGCAATAGCCCGTCTTTAGGATGGCATAAAGAGGATGGGATAAATAGGTGAGATAGAAGGATCACAGTAGAAGGATAGGATTATGAGATTGGAACAAGGGGGACTTTTTCTGTAAGTGCAACAATGAGTTGTAAAATAACTAAACATAAAGTCTAAACAATGACTCCATTCCAGGGGAGAGCTCTCTCTCTCTCTCTCTCTCTCTGAGTTTTGAACATTAGAGTGGATATTATTGAAAAATATTGTAGGTGGTAAACCTTAAAAAACTATCCGGTAGTTAAGTTATATGCGTTTTCGATCTTACATCTTGTAGGAATCAGTTACCAAGCGACATAAATAATAAACTGTAATCATAGTGTACAAGATGTAGGCATGATTTCTATGCCGCCATTTCTTTACTTTATTAAATACATGTGACAAAAAGCTAAAAAAAGGCAAAGGCGAAAATTAAAAGAAAACTCATGTTCATTACAAGTAAAATTATTGATAAAAAAATAGCTTTTGTATAGCCAAATTTTCTTAATAAAGCATTTATTCTTATTACGCCTTATATTTAAAGATATGGAGAAGCGCCTGAGGTGTTTGGAGCTTACAGACAGTCGCTCAGCCGCACCCTGCCCTAATGTCGTAACTATATGTGCGTAAAGCCAGTCTCACATACACCGTCATCAAAGTATGTTAGACAGCTAACAAACTACGTAGGAGTTGTTGCAAAGTACCCATGAGTCTGTCAGGTCAGAGCTTGTGGGGCTATAAACAAGTAATAATTTTAATTAAAGTTTGAGTTCCTCCACATGAAAACCGCATTTAATTAGTTGGCTTTGTTAAAATTAATATTGAAAATAATGAATAGTTTGGCGTGGTTATCGTACAGAGGGCCCCAAAGATAGAATCAATCTAACATAGAAAAAGAATATTAAGCATGTAAATTTAAATTCTTTAATAGGCTACCTTTCCATAAATATAATATATTAAAATATAGTTTTTTGTTAAATACTTTTGTTTTAACAAAAAAAACGGATAATATATATATAAGTACAGACACAAGGCCCACACTGCACATGCACTTCCTCACAACACCAGCATGTAACAGATACACTCTACATTAGTATAAGTTTAGTATTAATATTAGGATAAATTAATATAATAAGTTATTTGTAAGATACACACACCTCAACACAAAATCACTAAATTAATGTCACACACAAGAAAACTACTAACACTAAAAAAAACTAAAAACACGCTTTTTATAGAAAACCGAACTAAAAAATAGAAAATAAATTTTAATAAATTTAAATTAAGAATAGTGTTAAAAATTTCAATAAATATAAATTAATAATAGTGTGAATAAAAAAAATGTATTTTATTTTAAAAAAAGCGTGGGGTGCTTTTTAAGATATTATCAAAATGATAATCACTTTACTCATATCTGTCAATAAAATATTTATAACTATTGACACCATGCACCCCACGCTTTTTTTAAAATAAAATACATTTTTTTTATTCACACTATTATTAATTTATATTTATTGAAATTTTTAACACTATTCTTAATTTAAATTTATTAAAATTTATTATCTATTTTTTAGTTCGGTTTTCTATAAAAAGCGTGTTTTTAGTTTTTTAAAACTATTATTTATTTTTTACTTTTTAGTTTGGTTTATTTATAAAAGCATGATTTTTTAGTTTTTTTAAACTATTATTCGTTGATTATCAAAAATATTCATACTTAATATAATACTCGATTTCAGAGAGGGAGCCTGAGAAACGGCTACCAGTACCAAGGAAGGCCGCAGGCGCGCAAATTACCTACGGAGAGTTACTGACATACTGACATACTGACATACTGACTGACATACAAGTGAAGCTAATAAAAAGCGTGTAAAAAAGTATCACATTTTATAATTATGAATTTGAATAAAAGTATACAATAAGGGGGACTCCCTTACATTAGCCGGTTTAGATTTGGTAAATACACCCCAGTAAGACCCTACGCCTACAAGATTAATGATATAACTTTCTCATGCTCGACACGCTATATCAAGCTGGTTAGAATTTTTGTAACTTTGTCCATACTGACCTAAATCGTTCGTCGTACATCGTCAGCCAATTACAGTCCACTGCTGGACGTAGACCTCTCCAAGACGGCGCCACTCATCCCTGTCCTTCAATTTCCTCATCCAGCGTCTACCGGCGACCTTGCATAGGTCGTCGGTCCAACGGGCTGGAGGGCGTCTGACACTACGTTTACCGAGACACGGCCTCCACTGCCACTTCAACTTGCTAATTTTGCGAGCTATGTCGGTTACCTTGGTTCTCCTACAAATATCTTCATTTATCATTTTATCCATAAGAGAAACACCCAACATTACTCGCTCCATAGCTCGTTGAGCGACTTGGAACTTGTGGACCAATCCTGCCGTCAGTGTCCATGTCCCGGCCCCGTAGGTCAGGACGGGGAGGACGCACTGTTCGAAGACTTTTGTCTTCAAGCATTATGGATTGATCTAAATCATCAGGATGATATTAGAATGTGAGTCGTGTCTTATATTCGCAATCTGCACCCTTCTATCAATTTTCATCAACCCTGTAACTTTTCTTCATTACTAGGATTTGTTTGTTCATTCTTATACTTTTTACGGGTGGCATTAAAGGGCTATTTTTAACTATAAGTGTAAATTATTTTCTTTTCTTCTAAAACTTTACTGAATATATAAGCTACAAATATCTATGTCGATGTTGTGTCTGATTGTTTTTGTTTACGCTTTGGTTCAATTTTATTAAACAAAATTTTTGAGTAGGTACAATCAGTCTATCGTAACTGGAAGGACACCAAGGGAACTCACCGGGTCATCTTTATATGGTTGGACGGCATAGTTCTTCTATATTGTTATATCTTCTGGTCACTATTTTTGTCTGATAAATATTTAGAATATTTGTAGCACTACACAATTTTACTTAAAGTATTTTGTAACATTAATTTTACTTAATTTCGAGTTAGGCACAGAGCACAATTGAACTACCTCCTTTCTTCCATCTATTTCTTCGCACTCAGTGAGCAAGGTATATTTGGCTCAAATATAGGGAACTATGTAAGAAGGAAAGGGATGGACAATTACACGTCATGCACTCAAGCGAAGCTATTTTAATTAAATAATGAGGCAAAGATTTATTTATTATAATACCACAATTGCACATATCGAATTTATTAAATTTGGATTTTACCTTTAATATTAATTTAGTTAAATACTATAAATGGCGTAAACAGTATATAATAATAAGGTAAATATGCATAAACGCGGAACCTGAAAATTACGCATTTTGTTGTATTCAAATACTTTGCATATGGTTTGCTATGGTATAATAACGACATTAAAATCATTGGTAAGCCATCATTAAAGCAAAAAATTAATAAACAATACAATTAATTACGAAACACGTGCATTATATCGATAGAAATAATATTCAATTTTAGCGTGACGACTTACCTACTATTATATAAACGATTAATACAGCATTGCTAAATACCACGATATTTTGTAATTTGTAAGTAAAACCTCAGATTAATAATATAAAGACAAAGTTTTTACTTCACTTTGCTAAATGTCAGGCAAAGGAACTAAATCCATACAGCATGAATATCAATATTATTCAATCAAACTGAACATCTTTGAATGACATGAAAATACGGAATTTTAGATTTTTCAAATTATTGTGATTAAGTTAATTATTATATTTTTTTAGTTTGTATATATAGTTACCGACAACATGCAATACCAATGTTAGACAAACAAAATATAGGTGTGAGGGGTGTTCGAAGGTCATGACAAGAACAGTGGGTTAGGTTAGGTTATTTATTGACCAATGCCCAATGGCAGAACCGACTTTAACTTTTGTTTAAATTATCAACGAATAAATTGAAACCAGTCGGTTCTGTCTGGGCTTTGGTCTAAACACTAACCCAACCCAACCAACTCACCGTTTAAGTCACTGGTCGCGAGAGACACTGTCCTTGCACCAGTTCGTAGTCGCTCATTATTAAAAAATAAAACGGCGGCAAAATATTCATCGTGCCGCCTAATGCATCGATGTTTGTAATAAAAATAAATCGATTACAAATACTTCTCATTCAAACTCGTAATTATAAGCAAGAACAATAATTTTCGTATTTCAAAATGGATATTATTGGAATATCAAATGATATTCGAATAAAAAAATCGATATTATTGACATACTGATTTGGTAACATTTATTTATCGTCGTAAAGTGAAAAAAGTGACAATGTGCCAGAACCCAGTCGGTTCTCCATTTATTTATTGATAACTATTTAAATGGTGGTTACAAATCGGTTGTGACATTTGTTGACCGCTGTCATGGCACACTTGCTTTGCTCGCTAGGCTTGTGGCCTTTAGTCCGCGTTTTTAGACTGTATTAAATGTTTTTTACATTGACCACTAACTTTTCTTCTGCATTTCTCGTATTTAGACACAAGAAATAAGTACACCATTTTGAAAAAAATTTGTAAAGTTATGTTTACAAAAAAAATCATATCTCAAAAACTACATGTCTCCTAGACATGGGGGTTGCAGGAGGGAGAAGTACTCTTCCCCCCCTTCCCCCTTCCCGCCTCCACTACTTAAAATTCAGTGTCCATTATTGTAAAGTTGAACCAAAACTTGGTCTATTAATGTTATTAATCTGAATTTTACTAACAAATTACAAAAAATCGTGGTTTTTAGCAATGCTGTATTAATCGTTTATATAATTATTTTGATCATGTCATATATGTTATATTTGCAGACTAATCTTAAAATTAAAGTAATTGTGTTTTTATTATGATTAGTAGGTAAGTCGTCACGCTAAAATAGAGCAATATTCCTATTGATACGACCCACGTATTTAACGTAATTAATTGTATTGTTTATTAATTTTTTGTCTAAATGATGGATTTCCGATGATTTTAGTGTCGCTATTATACCATAGCAAACCATGTTTTAAAGTCTTTGAATACAAAAAAAAACCGCTTAATTTTCAGGTTGCGCCTTTATGCATTTTTACCAATAATAAATTGCAAACCTATAACAGTTTAATTATGAAGCTGCATAACATTTTTTATGAAACAAAATACAAGTAAGGTTATCGCTGACTTTGTCTGAGACATTATTTCAAGCTGTGTTTTTAGCGTATCCTCACCTGATTATGAACCTGTATCAGATCTATATTGTGTTGCAGCGACGTGTTTTATAATCGTACAACTATGATTCTAATGCCATCTCAATAGCATGACCATAGGGCTTATACGAAAAAACTCATGACATTCTGGTATGACATATCTTTTTTGTAGGCTGATAAAAGTAAAGTGCCTACGCATCCCATCATACATCTTAGAAAGATAGCAATATTTGTTATAAAGCATTTAAGCAGATTTAAAAGAATGATCAAATGCGGACGCGCTTTTATAATAATTAAATATCTTATCTTGTAGTATTTATTATAAACAAAATATTAAGACAAAAAATTAACGTTTGCTTTTGGCAGTCTGTGCAAATTACACCAGACACGTGAATGTTACTCACGTTTTGATCGATATCTTAATGTAATTAATTTGACTATGTAGAGCAATTTGCACGAATACAGTTTATGTAATGCTAGATTATGTTTTATGGTATAAATTGGTAATTATAATTTGCAGTCTGCATTTTCATACAATGTAAAATTAATTAGCATTTTCCCTGCAATTATACTCTTGCTGTACTAGACGACCTAGGTTCATTAAGTAAAACAGCAAGTGGTTTGAACTGGTATATTTTGGACTACTAATTGACTTAAATATTACACTTATGGTATACATATGAAATTGAAAACATATCACGATGCATTTTGAGATAACGCCATCTAGTGACATATCTGCAACATACCGCCGGCCAAGGACATTTAGTGCGGAAATGTACTTTAAGAAATATAGTTTAGTGTACCTTTAAATTATAAATCTGTGAATAAAAGAATTATTACAGATCCTTGGTAAGCAGGCTTACAATAAACATTACAAAATATTATAATTTGAAAAAAACAAGGTATACAGAACTGATAACTTATAAGTTAATGTGACATTATACAATGACAAAGCTTTATCTATACCATAGAATACTTCTTGATTCTTGGATATTATTTTTTTTAAGTTTGACATGAAATAATGTAATTTTAAACAACTAAACTTATAAGAAATATTAATAATAACTAATGACAATTTATGTTAGTACATAAAATGTTTATACAGTGCAATCAACATAATGATTTCAACATACATGACAATACACATTCGACTTAATAATCAGCAAGTATGAGGTAACTTACAGACTATTTAATTGTTCATTTAATAAGGTGAAATGTCTACAAAAATGTAATTTACGAAATTTTTAATGACATTTGTTTTTGGACATGCTTATTATAATTTTACTTATTATAATAGGTGAGTACTGTATTTAATTAATTAGTATCTTTATATTACCTTTGTTTGATTCTTGTCATTTCAAATATTCATATTGAATTACCATGCCTAAATTTTGGAAGTTTACGAGTATCATGTAAAGGATGTATCAAGTATTTATTAGTGTGTGACCTTCTATAATCATCTATATCTCTTTGGTCTTCTATTGTAAGTGTACTACTTTGAACTATTTTGCCCTCATTAAGTTGTCTCTGCTTGGTATATATATTATCAGTATTTACTTGTGCGTGCATAACATTTATTCTTGCTGTTTCAGAGTTTGGACGGACATCTCCTTTTGCATGGTTGAATTTTCTAGTGCTAGTTTGGTAGGTGCATTGTTCAGACGGGTGTAACAATGAATGATGCTTATCATGACATATTCGGCAAGATGTATTTTTATTGCAGTTATTTATAGTGTGATTGCTGCCTAAGCAATTTGAACATAAATTATTTTTTGATACAAATTCTCGACGGTAATGAATACTTTGTTTAGCAAACATTTTACAAAAACATAACTTATGTGGTTCTGAACAAAACTCACATGGTATTTGGTTACTATTTATTGCATATGCTATGCTGTTATGATTTTCTGAATTACTAGTACTAAACTGTCTATGTTCTGGTTCTATAAATTCAAGTGCTCGAAATCGTTTCTCCAAAAATAATTTAAATTCTTCTAACGTAGGTAATGAGTTTGAACTGTTATTAGAGATGCTTAATTCCCATTGTTTACGACTTTCACTATCCAACTTTGTAGAATTTAAATAAATAATCAAGGGATCCCAAGTAGTAACATCTATGTCTAAATTCTGAAGAGCATTTAAACAATCATTTGTAGTATCGAGAATATCTTTAAGAGCTGTGGACGATTCCGAATGGTCAATTTTTTTATTAAATAATCTTTTGAAAATACTGTTGCACTGAAAACGTTTGTTATCATAACGTTTTTCTAATTTAGACCAACACTGGAGATAATTGGATTCACTAATGGGGATGTATCTAATCAATTGTTCTGCTTCTCCTGTTAAATGGGCTTTGAGATAGTATAACTTTTGAACATTCTTAAGTGAACTATTTTTGTGCACAAGAGTTACAAATAAATCGCGAAAGGCTAGCCATTCAGAATATTTTCCAGAAAATGAAGGAATTACAATTTTGGGTAGTTTTATTGAATCTGATAAATTATTATCTTGATTCTCAGATATTGAACTTTTAACTATTGACATATCATTCAAAATGGTTTTTAATTGACATTTGTAATTTAGATAAGAATCCTCTGTACACACATATATATCTTCTTTTACATATATAGACTGGGCTAATAAATCAGGTATACTAATTGTATACAGCTGTACATTATTTTCATAAAATAAATTCCAATCCCTTTCTAAATTATCTAATCTTGCATTAATGTACTCGATAGTTAATGTTTCCTTCGCGCAATTTCTGAAGTTAACAAAACTTCTTTTTATACATTGATAAATATTTATTTGAACATTAATTAAGCTTTCCATTTTAAACACAAATATCTAAACTAAACTTATATAAGTATAATAATCTATCTTTACATTTAAAACAATTCGAGGAATTATTGTCAATTCAAATTTACTTACAGTTTCATTGCACTTCCTTACTTTGAACAGTATCACTACACTTTCGGTATATCCAATGGCGAGGATTTCACTATAATATCGACTGTATATTCTATATTATTTGAACTTGAAGTTAAGATTTGTTGTCACAGGCTGTAATAGTCTTGCCCTTGATCTAGTATAAGTTCTCTGTCAATAATGGTCTTCAATTATTTGTCTTCTTGAATTTGTGAAGATTCACAACGCAGCAGTTGGTACACACTCACATTGCACTTTTCACATCACTTTATAAAAATCTTCAATCCTTCACCGCAGTCTCAGGAAAGACGCCGCTTTATACGACGTCATCCGTCACCGCTAAGTGCCAAGCACCCTCGCTGCAGCGATCCACTGCGGGTACTGGGGATCAAACCTAGCTAATTCTAAACTAATTCGGCATCGTAAGGACCAAAATATGTACTAGACGACCTAGGTTCATTAAGTAAAACAGCAAGTGGTTTGAACTGGTATATTTTGGACTACTAATTGACTTAAATATTACACTTATGGTATACATATGAAATTGAAAACATATCACGATGCATTTTGAGATAACGCCATCTAGTGACATATCTGCAACACTTGCAATATCCAGTCTCTAAATAATATTATATTAATCTAATTGATCTAAGTAATACATACTAAAATATTAGTCAGATCAATTTCAAGAATATTTAAGAAAACGAATAAGTACACAGAAAATTTGCATCACACATGTAATTGGGTGTTTGAGACATCTTACAATAAATTGTAAAATAGTATTTATATAAAATAGCAGGCGTTAAAATATCGTGTTATCATTTTTTTTCAAAAGTTTGTCGAAGTCGGTGCTTAGTAATTTGCAAAATATAGTAATTTTTATTATGTTTTATTTTGCACCGACTTTAAGATGTTTTAGATAATATATATTAATAATAATAGCTTTAGAAATAAGTTATTTTATAAATTTTAGTTTGTTAGTTTTTGAAGTCGGTTTTTTTAAACAAAGTTTTTATTTTTTATTTGTTACTTTTTAGTGTCAAGATATGTATGGGTGGACATACGAATAGTGCCGCGCTTCTTAATAAATATAGGTCCCAAGAAACGAGAACAAAAAAATGTTCGTAAAATGTAAACTACTCGGCCAAACTATGTAAAATTTTTAGGGGACCAATTGGAAGCTATTCTGCGTCGAACAAAAAAAGAATCACGTAAATCGGATCAGAAATAACGGAATAATCGGCGAACATACATAAAAAAAACAACAACAAAAAAAAGATCCCGACGAATTGAGAACCTCCTCCTTTTTTCCAAGTCGGTTAAAAATAGCACACTTTAACAGTAATCAATAATGTCAAATCACGTTCAGGTTTTTATCCGTCCAGGTACGGAGGAAGAATACAATTTACTGTGGCCGGGCGGTCAGTCGTAGGAGGCGACAAAACAACCCACAGCCAGGTGGTAGAGTATTTGCTCGACTGGATGGCGACCACCCCTAGTCTAGAGTATGTCGCCATAACCTTGTGTTGTGTTCCGCCATTAGTAACCAGGTTTCAGTCTCCCTTAAGAGAGCAGCAGCGCAATCGTAGCACCTTCGGTGTTGCAAATGTCCATGGCCATGGCCATGGGCCATGGTAACCGCTTTCCATCAAGTGGGCCATCTGCCGGTCTGCTGAACTCCTGAAAAAAAAATACAAGTAAATCCTTACACCTTGACGTAGAACTGCAGATCGCCATTTCAATCTCTGCAGAAGTTACTCCTACTTATCAAAGAATATATCAATCACATCTAAAAAAGTGTAGTAGGCAGTTATACATGACGGGCAGTCCTTATCATTATTTCACTGCGGCATTGTATAGCAACGTATAGATATTTTTACTAAATTTCATATAGATACACCTTACTGGCGCTCTTCTTGAAACAAATGACTATAACATAAAAAGACACACGGACAAAAATAAAGACTTTGACCAAAATAACTACGGAACATTCAAAATTTAAGAAAATATTGGAATAGATAACTCTGAAAAAGTGTTTCAAACGACTCATATGACAGAAAAAATATAATAAATTAAATCTCGTGTGCCGGTATATAACCTGTCCTGGCAGATTAGTTTTTACTGGTCCATTAAATTTTTTCGAGCCATGGCCCGTTTTTGTAATATGCTTTTTTAGTACAGTCTACTAATCTTGATCACGCACATTTATTTAATTAAAGGTCGATCAAAACATTGAAAAAATTAAATCGATCAGTTCAAAGTGTAAAAAAATCGAAGTGCGTAAATTATACGTATTTTTGCATACAAAAAATAAATTACTATAATAACAATACGAAAATTGTGTGTGTGCGCAATTCACACGTATTAAATAAAAGTAAACTTCAGATAATATACTCACAGATATTTTTTCTCTAACTTATTATTAAAGTATATACAATTTATTTAACCCTACATCCGTTAACGTATTATCATTCAAAATAAACTTAAATATCACTTTCACTGTTTGTTTGTTATTTCACTATTTTACTGAAAAAAATATTATCAGTTTTATTTCGGTCCAAATTGGACTTATAATCGAATCGGATAGAAAATTTTTGCCAAAAAGATGGTGCATTTAATTCTAAGCCATCGTTACAATTCACTTACAAAAACGATGTCTTGGCAACGCGAACTTTTCTTTGGCATAGTAGTGGTAACGAAACGTTGTAATGACGCAAATAATATTCACGTGTTGTTTATGAAGAAATGATAAATACACGCATTGTATACTTCCATGTAATTGACCAACTTTAACTACATTGTATACAATTATTGTCCACAATCATGACGTCTATTGTTACATAATTTAAACTCAACAAATACAAAACTTTTCTGGTATAGCTGATCACCATGGGAGCATTAAATCCCGATTGCGTTCGGAGCGTTGGCTTCGACGCTCACGTTCGCTTTCTGAGTTCTTCTCCACTTCACTCTGTCTTCGCTTCCATTGTGTTGGGATCATTTGTATGCATGTAATCTATCCTTCACAACATCAATTCAGAATTTCTTGCATTTACCCCTTCGACCCAGACCTGACGGAGGCGGCATGACTAGAGATTCGTTCCCCACATAACTAGCCGATTTTCATAAAACGTGGCCCTACCAGCGTCAGCGACTCTCTTGCAGTTTGTCTGTTATATCACGAACATGAAGACTGCCACGGATGCGGTATGGTCTACTGGGCATAACTAGTACAACCAAAAACACAATTTTCTGTAATTTTCAATTACGGTCATTGTCTCCACTCCTGTGCTCCATCTCTCATCGATTCTGCGATAAATGTAACCGGCTTACTGCCATTTTGACTTACTGTTTTACGAATATATTTGCCTGATTTAATCCTTCAGCACTCAACATAACTTGCCCGATACCCTGGTGAACAAATTGTGTGGACTAAGCCCGCTGTTAGCGACCACATCTGGGCATCGTACGCCAGGTTGAATAGGATTCACAGCTCAAACACTTTCGTATTCAAGCACTGTGGAATGATAACTTTCGAACCAGACCCACTTTTCACGGGCCTTTTTTGAAGTTTACCAGGTTATGTTTGAAGTTAGTACCTATCTTGGGCACAATAAACCAAGCTGTGAAATTCATATATGGTATACACTCAAAGAAATAATGGGCATAATTTGCTATACTTACAAAATTAATAAAGGTTAAGTAGGTTTGGTGTTAGGGTTTTCTACATTTTGGCTTGGAAATGACCTTTTGTCAGGTAATCCAATAATATTGAGTCACCAATTAGTGAAATTAAGAGATTTAATTTCTGACCCACAGGGTTTTAATTAAGGGCCCAGAGCAGGGAAACGTGAGACATTCAAACAAATTGTTTTCTGTAATTATTACTTTTCTAATTTACTTTTATATTATATACATAAATAATAATAATATAAGGCCATAAACTTCTCTTGTAGGTTAATGGACGGTATAACCACCATGTTTCTTTAAGGCAAATTAGCGGTTTAGAAACTTCGTAAACGGAGCGTACAGGTTTCCTTGAAATGCTTTATCGTTAACGGAGAGACGTTGCGTCTTTTACCTATTTTTTCTTTTACCTTTTACCTATATAAGGCCATAAACTTCTCTTGTAGGTTAATGGACGGTATAACCACCATGTTTCTTTAAGGCAAATTAGCGGTTTAGAAACTTCGTAAACGGAGCGTACAGGTTTCCTTGAAATGCTTTATCGTTAACGGAGAGACGTTGCGTCTTTTACCTATTTTACTATTTCTACAGTGTAACAACTATTCCCTTAGTCGCTTATTAATCTTAAACAATCTAAAATACAGTATATGAATTTTTGATTAATAATATTAAAATAAAAAATATTGCAGGAGTGCAGCAGAAAGGCACACGGCCCACTTGATAGATAAGCAGTTACCATCGCCTATGGACATTTGTAACACCAAAGGTGTTACAAATACGCTGCTGCTCTCTTAAGGGAGACTGGAACCTGGTCACTTATGGCCGGAACATAACCCAAGGTTGTTATGGCGACATACTTTAGACCAGGGGTGGTAGCTATCCAGTCGGGCAGATGCCTTACCACCTGGCAAATATAATTTAATATAAAATATATTTAAAAAAATACCATCCATAAACAAGCTAACACACAATAGTGTCATACAGTAATTTTATACAGGTAAAGCGAAGTCTTAACGATGTAAGAAACATACGACTGAATGACACCAGAGGACGCAAAATTATTTGGGTTGGTTAAGAGATGTCAGACGTTTGTAACGTAACTACTAAAATAATTTGAAAATCTTGATCTAATATCTTGATTACTTATTGCAATTATACTTATAAATGTTATTATATTCGTGTTTAAAATAAGTGCGTGTTATTCCCATAATGGGAATTTGGTTGGGGTTAAACTCCTCCCACTAGAAGTTGCGAAGGAGAAACTGGCGTGCCATCCAGCATAATACAGGGATTCTCAGGTGAGTGCTGTACCTATTCTAAGACTTGTCAATTAATGAAATTGATGATTGAATTGATTGTAAACGGATTTATGTTGACAAGAAGCCACTTCTTATCTACTTAGTTTCTTCAACAAAAATAAATAAAGTCACATCTTATTTGGTTTGAGTTTTATCAAAACGTATTCTAGAATTGGTTGGAAAGTTTTAAGAGGAACTACGTATTCAGATTAAAAAAAGGCATTGAGATTAAAATACACCATGTAGCAGATCACTGCCAACGGGGAGCATGTCCAGAAGGCTGACTGCATTGCCACGCTGTGTGGCAATACATATTTGTTTAAGATGTGATGCCAACGTCTTACTTCCACAACTTCACTGCTTGCCATCAGCATAATGTTTGCCCTCAATTCCTCAACACAATAGTCATCTAGAACGTTAATTAATAGTTTAATTTAATAGGGGTTTTGGTTCGCGCTATGATTTCGAGTAATTCAAGAAGAGCGTCATAAATTTTTTTCGGGGCACTGTGTTTCACACGTCCATAGGTGAAGGCGACCACTATATATCTGGGAGCAGCCTACCTTTAAACATGGGTTAAGCAATAAGAAGGTAACTCTTAATTAAATTTTATAGTTCTGAATGTAGTCTGAATTTCAGATTGAGTTGATACATATTTAACATTGAATAAAAGGCAAAATATATATAGAAAAATAATTAGTTGCGTCAAGTATGTATAATTAATAATATACAAGTAATCTTAATACTAACAATACAATTTAAACAATAATTAATTGAGAATTAATTCACAGTACAATTTAAACTATTATTAAAATACGCGTACTAAAATCTTACAGTAATTATTGTAACTATTATATTCAAATTTTATAATAACATTTAAATGTACAAAAATAGTCAAACAAAATTGAACTGGAATCTTCTTTTGCTATTAAATTACAATAATTCCATTAAAAGGCTCTAAGTAGACCTTATAAGGAATTTTATGACCGCATTTAACAACATATGGCATTATGGACGGTTTTACATACATAATTATGTATTGCACAGACTTCTGTCACTTATATGCAAACACTATCAAATTTGAGGAGTACCTACTTACATCTATATTACAGCAATTAACGCAGTATTTAGCGAACTGTGATTAAAAGTATTATTTTATACACCGAGCTCTATTTACTTGAAACTATCAAGGAATATCTTTTACCGATTGACAAAAGATTTTATATTAACGTGTTTTGTTTATAATATATGGCTATCTGGTAAAACTAGGTTTTTACAGTTTCTTTAATTACAATTCTATTTGATTTTACACTTTGTAAAACATTATTTAATATGTCGTCGAAAATAGAAAGTAATAAATTATAAAATAACATTTTTTGCCATTTGCGAATTCACGTCCACGTTTGATTTGAAATTCATGCGGAATTCCCGCGACACAAAATATCGCAGCATTTAAAAAAATTAAGCTATCGTTTTAGTCGAAACTGTCCGAATAAACTGACTTTTATGTATTCGAACAACTTCAAACTGGGAAAATTTCGCGGGATTCCCAAGATAAAAAATATCACACATTTCTAATTAATATGGCCATGTTAAATAATGCTCAGAAATAATCTTTTCCTCGGGATTTCCATGACAAAAAGTAACGCTTTCTTTAAGTCGAAGTATTATCCGTCAATCAACGAAAACCGCATCCGTCGTGAATCCCGACCAAACAAACAGACAAGAAATCTAAAATAATGCATCGTGTTCTCCATCGTCTATATTATAGTCTATTCTAGTAGGTTTTTTCAAATAGCTTCAATGTACACAGACAGACACGGCATACCTATTTAGAATTTTATAATGTTATAGATTATCATTCACAGGTTTCTTCTAAGTACATGACTGTCCATTGTTATACAATTATTGAGGCATAAGGACGTCATATGGAACTTGGGCAAGGAAAATGCCGATGTTGTCAGCCACAGCCGTACTTAAGGATTTGCAAATGTAGGGTCCAACATCATTAACAATCTCTTGCGACATTTTATTCATTAGCCTGTTAATTTGCTCACCTGGAATAAATATTGTTTATTGAGTTGTGTAAGGTTTTAGACATATTATGCATTATATAGGTTTAAAGTGGTGGCAGCGTAATCGCTAGTGCACGCGTGCCAAACTAAAACGACGCGGGTTCGATTTTGCGGTTTTCTGACCTAATGTGCAAATTGTTACAATTACCACGTGCTAATAACGGTGAAGGAAAACATCGTGATGTAATCTGCAGATCGAGATTGCAGATGTGTCAAACCTGCCCAGCCGCCTTGGACAAGCGTGGCGGGTATACTGTCCGCCCTATAATGGGAGGTCCGAACAGTGTAATATCTATAGGTTGTTATTATTATTATGCATTATATAATTATAGTAGCTTCATTCGCGCAGGATTTCAAAAAATAGGAACTTCGTGTACCCATTAGATGGTAGTTATGGCATGCGTTGAATTGTTCTAGAGTTTGTCTCGGATCATCAGTTTGTCTCAAATTATTATAGAGCCAGTTTGAGACAAACTGATAGGCCGACACACAGACATTTAAATGTTTACACCCTTAGTTCTTATTCCAGAGTGACATTCAAAACAAACTTAAGCGTAAAAGTCGTAAAATTGTAATATAGTGCCAACCGGTAGTCTTATTATGCATTCTGGTGAAACATCCGTTAATTACTGCAAATTGTAAAAGAATATTACTGAAATTAAATTTATATATGCCAGTTCCTAATCAAGCGAATATGGATTTATTTGTATTATGAAACATAAAATCGCGTTTAATTAATAAAAACAGACAATAGAAGGTTCACTGATGATGTAGAAAAAAGAATTTTGAGTTCTAAGATATCACTCATGACCATGTGTGTTAAAAATAAAATAAATATTTTTTATTTCTTTCTTGTCTATAGAAATGTTAATCGCCCATGAAAAACGAAACTCCAAACAGCTACTTAATCTTCACGACTAATGGCCCATTCCTATAGCTTATCATCCATTCATTTGCATTAATATTGATGGATTTGACGTAAGCTTCATACAAGTAATGTCAAAATTCAACCGATGACAAGTGAATGAACAGTAAGATATAGGAACCGGCCATAACTCGTACCGCAACTCATCTTCTTTTTCTTTTAAAAATAAGAACACATTAAGTGTTCTAATTATTAACATATTTTACGATCTGGTAGCCATTTGGTCAAAAACGGAATCCTGATTTTGTATTATCTGTCGGTCTTTCTTTGCATATCACTCTTTTTTAGTGTACTTTCTACACCGAAAGATGGAATTCTAAATGGTAAAAAGTAGAGATCAGTAGTGACCGCCATAGATAGTTAGATACAATTCATGGCTTAATCTTTATTTTTTATTTCTCATATTCTGTAAGTGAGCTTGGAGTTACTTGATCACAGGGATGAAAACAGTACTTTTGTCCGTGGGAAACGATTTTCCCTGTTGTCCAAAAAAATCAAAACTATGCAAACCATAGATAATGCGTACGACTCGTGTCCCAGCTTTTATTTACCAATTTTAACCAAATGATTGTAGTCCGATCTACATACTATGCCTAGTTATAATACAACATAAGACTAGTTTTTAGAGTTTTTGCCAGTTGGAAGTTTGTTTTGGGTAAGCTTCAGAATGGTTTTAAAGAAGCGTTTTATGGTTTTAAATGATTTTACAGGACCGTAAATCAAGAATATTGTTTTAGATATTCCTGTAATATTTCATTTCGATATGTTCAGAAGAGGTAAATATAAATAAAGTTCAAATATGTGTATTATGAAATAATAAAAAGATAGTAATACCAAAAACCTTACCTAAAGACTTGTCGTTGAGTAAATTTTCTAATCTAAACGTAGCTTTCTCAACTTCGTACGTGACGTCTTGGTCATAAATTTTCCAATAAATTTGTCCATCATCCCCTTTTACATGCTCGTACCAATATCGGATGTGAAGCAATGTATTTTCTGTAATTAAGGATGAAATATGATGATGAAATACAACAAAAATATAGGCCAAAACATTCATAACAACCAAAGTAAGTGTTGATATCTGAACAGCAGTAAAATATTAATAATCCAATACATCACTGCCCTCACTAAACTTTTTATCCTTCCAAAAGGAGTACTTGTTATAATCTATTTATTCTGCGAATTATATTATTAACTGGTATTTTCAAAGGAATAATTGAATTGAATATCAATTTAATTATTCTTTTGAAATTTTCAGATTATGAAAACCATTGTTTAGTAGAGTTTATTAATATTTATAGAGTTAGAAAAACCAAATTCATGAATTTTAAATTTAAATTATGTTCATTAGATTAAAAATTAGCAAAGTCTTATCGGATATGATCACATTAGATGTAATATAATTACACATCGTAGGTATAACCTTGAAAATGTTATTTTAATTTATTTAGGTCCGGATCCTATGGCAAATGAACGGTTGGTAATATACCGAGCGTTCATTTGCCTTATTATCGGTTAAAATTTAATATAAGCTCCGTATAAGTAATATCCAAATTCAACCGATGGTAGGGCAAGTGAATGAGTAGTAAGATATAAGCACCGTCCATTAGTTATTTTTTTGTTAGCAAAAGGTGTGTCAGAAAAGTACGTAAGATTGATAGAAAGCATGTATGAAATTCTAGTACACAAGTATGCCCTGCAGTGGAAACCACGAGCAAGTTCTGTGTGAGGGTACTTTTGCACCTAGAATCCGCCGTAAGTTATCACTTATTTCTCTTGGTCATGAATACAATGACTGCGTTGGATGATTTCCCCTGGTGCGCTGATGATATTCTTCTGGAAGATGAAGACGGGGTGGCACTTTCAAAAAATAAGCACTAGAGGACGTTGGGTTGAAAATCAGCAAAATCAAAAGTGAATACCTATTTGGCTATTTCGGCGGAACCTCTAGTTCTGTGCCTCTTAAACTACAATCAACCATATTACTCTGTAACCTCGAATTCAGGTACCTCAGCTTACTACTGCATAATTGTGATATAGAGAAGAATGTAAGTAGAAGTATAAAATTAAATATAGCATGGCTTAAGTGCAGACAGGTTACCGGTATGACAAGTGACAAACTAATGCCACTGATACCATAAGTTCTGATATAAATTTGTCATGCGACCAGTCATGTTATACGGGTCCGAATGTTAGGCCACTAAAGTGATAGACCACAAATGTCTCCACTCAAATGAGATGAGAATGTTGAAATGAATATGTGGTGTTACAAGAATAGATAAGGTGAAAAAAGAGTATATATGCGGATCTTTGAAAGTTGCACCCGTGACTGAAAAATCGAGAAGGAAATTAAGGTGGGCATATAATGAGGAGGAATAAAAGTCATGTAACAAAAAGAATGTTAAACTGCTAGGTTATGGGTACAAATGTAAGGGTACACAAAAAAGAGATGGATGGATTTTGTAAAGGGTAATATGATGATTTGTGGTGTGACGAAGTGTGTGAAGTGTTGAAGAATGGAATTTGGCCGACCCCTAATTGGGAGGAGGTGAAAGAAATGGGTTAACTTTTTTTTAGGTATTTAGACAGAATATGAATTCATTGAATGAACAATAAATTGCATAGTCTTATACACAAGTCTTCAATATACATGTCAAGTTATTTTCTTATTTTTTGAGATGCTTAATTTTTTAAATCCTCGAATACGAGGATTCAGAATTTAAAAAATTAATACAGTATCCGAGGTATTTGGTTCACTTCTCAGGTGAATAGAGGTTTAATGTTTACATTATACTTTATGGTTGTATCACAACGAGAAAACCTCAAACTTTCTGTGGCATTTGATAAGGATTGACTGCTCTTATTCTAGTAGTTGTCAACAGGACAATACAGATACTCGTAGAATTGGAGACGTTTTTGACGTTAATATGGAAAATGATGTTTTACGGTGCAGATTTATTTTTGAAACAGTAGCCATGTGTGAACTTCATATCTTATGTAGTTCCTGAGTCAAGAACATTATAGTCAGTTGTGACGCACAAATAGAGATACGCTTGAAAGACTCTACTATTATTTAAATAGGTAATGAATAAATAGTATGGAAGACTTAGTAATAAAAAGAACATAACATATTCTAAGATAATAGAAAATTGTACCTACTAGAGCGTAAGTTCTTTTGCTAAAAATTAAGAAAGACAAAAATTTCAGACAATCTGATTCGTCATGGCGGCGTTTAAATAAAAGAATGACGACACCACATCCGAATGGCTCCTTTTAGTTATGGGAATCTCTAAAAGGTACGATATTAGTTAATAATAAAGTAATTGTTTATATGCTATCTATGCAAGAAATGCATTTGTGCAAAAATCCTCAAATATCTGCTGTAGTGTAAAGGTTTGAATTTCCAGAAAAAACAATATTGTTTGAAGTCAGTCAAATACCTACAATTAATTTGAAGTAGTCCGGCTACTTGCGTGGTACCTAATTGCTTGAAGGTTATTTAATAAAATGAATATTTATACACATTGGCTACCCGTTGGTAAGATTACGTCAGGACGTAATCTAAGCTTATTTTAAATTATAATTTTCTTATAAGAATTGTAAACACTTAACTGTCATATTCATATGGACTTAGTGTAAACTTGAAGGCTTCGTTAGGGCTATAACAAACGCGACTTTATATACATACACTTTATAGTCGCGAATGACGCAGCATGACGCGCAATTTTGCGCATGAACGCAGAGTCACTAAAACGCGATGCAGCATCGATGCAGTCGCAAAAACGCCGATCGCCCATGCTAAAAGTAGCTAATGTGCTGTGGCCCTTACGGCTCTTAAACAATACTACAAACTTACTCTAACTCAATATGAATAAGACCGTAAGTCATTATTATATTTTATGTGATAGAAAAGCGTCTTATAGAAATATTAACACAATGTTCTATTTTCATTCGCTTTACATATTATTCGTCAAATATAGGCTATTTTTATACGCTTTAACTTGACAACTTGTTGCAAACCGAATCGATTCTCTAAGCACTGCGATCTTTTGACATTATTTGTTATTCAAATTGTGCCCTTCAAAAACCAATTTGTTGATTCAGTGAACCTAAATGCTTTGAAATTGGATTTTCAGATGCTCTTTAGAATGGAATCTTAGTTAAGAAGAGTAGTTCATTTAAATGTAGGTATTTAATTTGTTATGACTCCGTAGTAATTTTGATCGAATTAGAACTTACTGATATCATAATATCTGGTAATCCGTCTGCCTCTGTAATATTTTATGTAAGTGTTCTGATCCATTGACCAAAACGTAGATAATAACATTCAAATTATACCAAAGTCGATCATACACTTAGAGAGTCTTAACAAGTTTTAAAAGCATATCCAAACTTCTTGTAAAGATAGACAATTTCAACGACATGTCATCTTTATGAAATGATAAGCCTTTCAAAATCCCAAAAAAACAAATACCAAGAATAAATTTGTTACAAAAAGCTTTAAAAGTTATTGAGATTTTCAGATTACATATTAGTACCTCTGCATTGCTTCTTTTTTTTTAATATTTAGCAAAAAGTCATGTCAAGTCATTATCATATTTGACATCTTGAAAAAAATTATTTTACTAGGAAGACGTGAGCAGGTATCAAACATAATCATATAAAAGTAATCCCCTAGAAATTCTATAATTCTAATTATATAATTTCTACTTATATGAGAAAAATCAACATCAAATGAATGTACCTTTGTATTAATTTTCTTTTCTCATGAAATCATTTATATATATATATATATATATATATATATATATATATATATATATATATATATATACACATACATTATTGACATACATTGGAATTTTTTACTCACTCAGTCTCATAGAGGAATCGCCACTTGACCTCAACGGCAGTATTAATATTCTTCCGCTTAATTCATACGTATTTTTAACATCTAATGTAACTAAGGCTTTTGCTGTAATAATTTTCTTTTCTAAGTCAAATCTGAAATAGAATTAAAAATACATTCAAGAAGAAATAGATACTTTTATTTTCCACTTATAATAAAAAATGTCATATAATATCTAAATAACATAGGCGCATACACGTCCCGCTGATGGCCTCAACCCTCCCCCCACATTTTCCATGGAAGGGGATCACTAAGGTTGATCTTACCGCCACTGTCCAAAGTGTATTAGCGGGCTAAACACACGCTATCTCAATGTGCAAGTTTTATCGTAATGTTTTCTTGCACCGCCAGTACAAGTAGTTTCAGAAATTAGTTCAGATCAGTTCACATTAGTTCAGAAATTGTCTAAGTGGTGCATGGCTTCCAGTCAGATTTTATTTAAAGGCTAAAAAAGATTCAAAATATGTCCCGGAATATGAGCTAGCTCTGTGTCGAGTTTCATTTAAATCCATTCAGTAGTTTTCACGTGATGCTCTAACAGACAGACTGACAAACAAATATTATAAAAATTTACAGATTTATTATAGTATAGATATTTTTATATATAAAAATGAATGTTTGTATGTCCTTTATAGAATCGTAAACTATACATCCGATTATGATGAAATTTTGGTGTGTGTTTGAGTGGGTCCCAGGATAGTTTAGATTCACAATTAGAACCGGTAGGTGGTGAGATCGGGTTCTAGAATCCTCCTAATCACCTGGAGCGATTTTGTTTTTGTATCATAGAACAAAGTCTTTTATTCAGGAATTCAGAAAATAGGCGGTACGAACTTCGCCGGGTCAGCTAGTATTAAATAAATATTAATAAAGTTGTCATCGCCGCTTTATTCGTATAAATTCTAAATTCGTATTCCGTGTAAATGTAATTTTCCATGATGATGATAAATATAGTGATATTCATCCTTGTCGTCTTAAATATTAGTCAGTCCAGTCCATTTTCAAGGCCATTAAGAAAAAAAAACAAAGATACGATGAGGACATAAAGTTATATAATAGCACAAAAATCCAAAACGTCAAAATTTAACTCGATCCTTTAGGTATAAACAAATAAAAATTCATAAACGCTAAACAAATAACTTGTCATCAAATTCAATCATATATTACACAAAGGGTAATTTGAATCAGAGAAAAATGTTTGGTCACAGCTACCCCGAAAGTAATTTCCTTATTCCTTTTTGAACAAACGTTCCTCGCCATTCCGCAAGATCGCTGAAGATTTTTCATTCAATTACGCCTTTTGTTTATAGTGAATCATCTCCCTGGGCCTAATTATTTCAACGGCCTAAGTTGAGGCGCTTTTATAATATTATTCGTAATTAAAAGGGCCACGAGCTAATTGTGCGTGAGTCATGACGTAGTCGTTAGGCCGCATAGTTCATTACAGCTTACTCACAGAACGGTCACAGAACAATTTCGTCGTAATTAAGTACAAGAATTTATTTTTCAAAGCTGCTTTTGAAGTTCAGTTATTTTTAAGCCTATATATACATTGTATGATAATTAAAAAGGGCCACACTCCGGTTGCATTTAGAGCATCCGCTTTCAAACCCGGGATCCACTTTCGTACTTTGTCATCTCTACGCGATTACGCGATCTTTCGGCATCATTACTAATTGGAATGCAGAGGTCACACGTTAGAATAAACCCTAAACTTTCCTCGATAAACACCAGGCGTTATAATAACATCATACAACTTCTAAAATATCGTAATATAACTCATTTTAATTACTTTTTAACCCATAATTAATGCGTAATTTGACTCGTTTTCATTTCACATCATTAAAAGTTATTTCATGGATACCTTATTTCGAGTTAGATTCTATTAAAAACCAGTAAAACAGCAAAGGTCTTAACTACGTTATTTATTTTATAGAACATGAAAAAATATCTACGCTAACGATAACATAATAAGAATTTTATTATATTCTTAATTTTCGTACTCTTTTCAAGTACTAGCAGTTACAGCCATTACTGCTTTATAATATTCAATATACATAGCTTCGCTCTGTTCAACAGGCGATCATCGAATGATCACAATTTTTTTTTGTGCAGGTCCATCCGAACAGCCCCAGATGGCTGTTTCAGCGATGCCGGGCTTGGTGAGGCGATTTCACCCCAACAACAACAACACCGTACTCACATTTTAGCAATCTTAATCTGATAGTTAGTAACTAGGTATATAAAGGTTGTCAAATATCCCAAAAAAGTATCAAGTACCTAACAATATAAATATTACCATATAAAAAAATAAAAACATCGTTTAAAAAAACCGACTTCAAAAACTAAAATGTATAAAATAACTTATTTCTAAAGCTATTATTATTAATATATATTATCTAAAACATCTTAAAGTCGGTGCTTAGTAATTTGCAAAATATAGTAATTTTTATGTTTTGCTTTGCTTCATTTATGAAATATTTTCATATAAACTATCACACGTATGTCATTCTTTACGACAAAGATAAATTCTAATCTGCCCCGCCTACTGGAAGTTGGTAAAGGCGGCATAAACTATATATTTGTGCCCCAAGAACCTATATGGTAGGAATGTAAATAAAATTTGTATTATCTTTTCGTTGTCAGTTTTTGTAATTTGTTCATTTATGCCCGATTCTTATATTTTAGTGACCGATCTTTTGCATACGTCTTATGTCAAAATGTATTCAAGATGAATAGTATCATATAATAAATATATATAATAATGAATAGTATAATACAGAAACCTATCTATAAATTGATTTCTAGAAGCCTTGTATCTGACATTTAATTGTACCTATCATACTTCAAAATCTTGATATATAAAAATCTGTATGTCCTTTGTTTTTAACCGACTTCGAAAAAAGGAGGAGGTTCTCAATTCGTCGGGATCTTTTTTTTTTTTTGCTTTTTTTATGTATGTTCGCCGATTACTCCGTGATTTATGATCAGATTTACGTGATTCTTTTTTTGTTCGACGCGGAATAGCTTACAATTGGTCCCCTAAAAATTTTACATAGTTTGGCCCAGTAGTTTTCATTTTTAACCGACTTCGAAAAAAGGAGGAGGTTCTCAATTCGTCGGGATCTTTTTTTTTTTGTTGCTTTTTTTTATGTATGTTCGCCGATAACTCCGTGATTTATGATCCGATTTACATGATTCTTTTTTGTTCGACGCGGAATAGCTTCCAATTGGTCCCCTAAAAATTTTACATAGTTTGGCCCAGTAGTTTTCATTTTATGAACATTTTTCATGGAAATAATTTTCACTCCGTTCCATATGTACACCGATTACTCTGAGATTTATGATTCGATTTACGTGATTATTTTTTTGTTCAACGCGGAATAGCTGCCATGTGGTCCCCTAAAAATTTGACATAGTTTGGCCCAGTAGTTTTCATTTTATGAACATTTTTCATGGAAATAATTTTCACTCCATTCCATATGTACACCGATTACTCTGAGATTTATGATTCGATTTACGTGATTCTTTTTTTGTTCGACGCGGAATAGCTGCCATGTAGTCCCCTAAAAATTTGACATCGTTTGGCCTAGTAGTTTTCATTTTACGATCATTTTTTTGTTTCCGGTTCTTGGGACCTATATTTTTTAAGAAGCGCGGCACCATTCGTAGGTAAACCCATACATAGCTTGACACTAAAAAGTAACAAATAAAATTTTAAAACTTCGTTTAAAAAAACCGACTTCAAAAACTAAAAAACTAAAATGTGTAAAATAAGTCGGTGCTTAGTAATTTTCAAAATATAGTAATTTTTATGTTTTACTTTGCACCGACTTCAAGATGTTTTAGATAATATATATTAATAATAATAGCTTTAGAAATAAGTTATTTTACACATTTTAATTTTTTAGTTTTTGAAGTCGGTTTTTTTAAACGAAGTTTTTAAATGTTGTCTGTAATGTTTGTCTGTATGTCCTTTATAGGATCGTAAACTATACATTTGATCATGTGATGATCTTTAGCAAAGTTGTTGTGCATGAGCAAAAGGTTTCTGAGTTGGTTCACAATTGGACGCGGTAGGTGGCGCTGCTATCGGCATATCGATTGAAGCTTTTCCGGGAAGGACGACGTTTGCCGGGACAGCTAGTATACTATGAAGTATATTACATGATCGTGCTTTGTAACAGTATTACTTAAAACCATGGAATTATGCTTACTAAGAATTACAAACAACCGGTAAACAAGTCAGAAAACGCCGGTAAATTGTACAGGGCGCCACGAGTGTTCTCTTGTATTTTGATATAACAGAATACACTAAATTTGCAACTAGCATTTTATTAAAAAAAATATTTTAACAACAGATTTTTATCGAGCTCGTTTAAAACCCAGGAGGCTGCGACACGACGTTTTCTATGATCACAAAAGTATTTAAGTTGATTTAACTGACAACCACTTTATTACCGTGTGATTAACTAATAAACCATTCATAGTCGGTGAGTATATCTTACTGAACATTTAATTGCCTTACTATCTGTTAAAATTTGAAATAAGGTGGAAAAAATCTAACTAATACTAAGACAAAATTAATAAATAGTAAGATATAGGAACCGGCCATAAATAAAAGGATTCTGGTTTATACCAATTTTGAGTATGATTATTTATAAATTGCTATTAATTATTATTAACAATGAAATGAAATCATCTACACAGTCAAGCAAAAAACTGAAGAGCATGTTCGCATTATTAACATAATTAGTATAATAAGGAAAGAAAAAAATATAAATTATCAAAATAAATCCATTGTAATATAAAGCTAGTAATTATACAACAAAACTCATAATAAATTCATTTATACAATCAAGCCTCACATTTTTTAAATTATAGTAGGTATTATTTTTAATTTTCTTCGGCTTAAAATTAATAAGCAAATAACTTCAATATGAAGGCGCTGATTTCAGATTAACTTTTACTTGCATGGTAATATGTATTATAAGCGTTTTAAATAATCCAATGAACAATAACGTTGTATTATTCAGTCATCTATATTTGAATGAATGAACAAATTATTGCTAAAATATATACACAAAATGTTACAATACGCGTTGTTTCAATACATTTGTCCTTATTAGGCGTGCAATGACCGAATACATATTAAAACTAAATTACATCATAAAAAAGAATATTATAAAATACTTCAATAAAATTATTAGTCTAGTTATACATATTATTGGTTATATCTTTGACATTGTCATATTCATTTACAACATAATAAACTTTGTTTAATAAAATATAAAATTTTCTGAAACGACTTTTTAAACAAATTTATGAGCTGAATTCGTAACATTTCCGAAAGTTTATTAAATATGATAGGTACCGTATAGTAGATACTTTTGAGCATCATGGCCGTTTCTGAAAAGCAAATACGGACTCTATGGCAATCCCATCTATTCCAAACAACTACATCAAAGGAGCTGGAGCAATAAGTTCGGGTTCTTGAAGAATATCGCAGTTTCAAAAATATATAAAAACCATTAAGTTAAGGTTAAGTTATTATATTTTTAAAGAAAGGTTTGCACGAGTCTGGTGTTTTAAGATTAAACATAGACCTCACGCGTCGTTTTTGATGTTTAATTTAATTTATATTGTCTACAATCAATTTTTTTTATATTAATCTATAATAATACTAGTGGGTCTCGAAATGGTTTAGATCAAATCAATTTGTTTTTGTGAGTTCGTTCAAGTGGGTCCCGGAATGGCTTAGATCAAATCAAATTATTTATTAGATTCGCGATTGGACCCGGTAGGTGGCGCTGCTAAACGCCTCCTAATCGGTGAGCCATATCTTGATGATTTTTTTCATTTTTTCAAGTGGATTCGAGAATATTTTGGATTAAAATTTGGTCCTGGTGGATGGGGCTGCAATCGGATTCTAGATTTTTGTTTTTTTGAGGCAGGATAACGTCTTCCGGGTACAGCTAATAAAATTGTAAAAACAGGTCGTGTCTGTACAATGAAGCTATTTAAAAAAAACTGAAATAGTCTATACATACGTAGTCTGTCCAGTACATACACAGTCTATACATACATAGTTAAAATAAGTGGAACTGTGGGTATATAAACATTTGCTGTCAAAACATTTAGAAGCATACAATGCAATAATCTAAACTTACCTCAAATCCTCGAGAAACATTTCAGAGAGACCAGTGAAATTATTCCCCTTGAAGACAATCTTAAAACCTCGCTCATTAGGCACAAACGCTGTCATCTGAGCTACATATAGTGGATCTAGTGGTGGCAGGCCTTTGCTGGGATCACCCAAAGAAAACTGATGAATTGCCGCACGTGCAGATTTCAAGGCACACGCATTCAAATGGGGATCTCTTCTTGAACACGCTCTCATATATTTAGCTATAAAAATATTCAGTTAATTAAATATGCGGTTCTTGGATTTCAGAACACTTTAGCTGACATAGTTACTTTATTTCATTTTATATCAAAAAATATAAGCAGACCATACTGTTTAAATGACCCTCAGTGAGCGATTTATTGGTGCCGTTTGCTGTTGAGACGTGGGGTCCTGAGGCCATTAGCCTCTGTAAAGAGCAATCAAGACGACTCATCAACTCTTCCGCTGATTAAAGTACTAGTGTCTACGTTGGATAACGTATCATTTTGTCAATCCAGCGAGAGAACGTAGATAACCTTTTGGACACACTACCCATAAAGATGGTGACTTAGGCTAAGTTTTCTACTTAGTTTTGAGGGATTATAGTAGAATACAATATAATTTAACTAAGTTAGTTTTAAAAATTAGTAAAAAAATATTATTTCATACTCTTCATTTTCATAACGGGTTGACAGAAATAGTACTAATAAAAGCAAATTTCCTGTTTATAACTATATTATGATATTTTGTACTTTTTCTATTATGAAAACGAAATGTCCCTAAGTGAAGCCGTATGGAAGGTCAGCTTTGCTGATGCAAATTTTGGGTTCGTGCATTACTCCCTTTTGCATGATAAAAGTAAGCTTAGATCCCCTATAACAGAGGTAAATAAAAAAACAGGATTTAACTTCGCTTGAGTAATATTTCATTTTGTATTTAATTATCTTTTTTTTTCTTTATTGCTCATTAAAATAAGCAATTACAAAAAACCCGTACTTGTAATGCTTTCCGGGCTTAACAAATACATGGCCTTATAGCCTAAAGCGATCTCTTCCTGGAAAATTAACTTTAAGGATATTCTCATCTAATCAGGCAATATAGGAACAGATTGTTATAGGACTACTTTTACATTCAATGTTTCTAGAATAAAATATGTAGAATATTCTTTATTGCACACAATGCTATAAAAATTAATTGATGCATATCATCGTAATGATAAGTACAATGGACGGTCTTATCGCTGGGAGCAATTTCTTCCAAACAAGTTTTACTTTCTATTTTAATTATATATATAACTTATATAGTTAATGTTGCCTGACCAAATTACGGGGTTACAAACAATTCACAGATTACAAGGAAATGTGTATTGATTTTCAGTGAAAATTAGTGATATGCTAGATTCATTTTCGTAAAAACAAAACACTTTGTGTAGTAACAACTAGACTTTTATCTTAACTATGCCTTTCACAAAATGATCACCATTCGAATATAGTTCAAATAAAAAGTTTTGAATTTGAATCTAAGTTCTAATCTTATTTGTCTAATAATGGCATTTAACTCTTAGGGCCGCTTGTATAACGATCCCTTTTAAATAAAATTAGTTAATCATATTAAACTGCCTAAATACGTTTTACACAAAACGTATTGACAGTTCTTTAAACATATTTAGCGGCAAATTTTTTGCAAGACGCTAATTGTATTTAAGGGTGTTAAAAATACGTTTTGTGTTTCTTAAATAAATTTAAGCAACCGTATGCAAACAGCCCTTAATATGTTTTACATTACAATTCAATTTGTTCTGTATGTTAGCAAATAAGTTTTTTCTTTCTTTCTTAATATCAACATTTCGTATAACCGTTACCTTTACTAATGTTATAAAGAGGAAAGATTTGTATTTTTGTTATGTTTGTAGCGAATAAACTCAAAAACAACTGAACCGATTTCAAACATTTTTCTCCTATATGAATGCTACATTGTCCCTGATTAATATAAGCTATATACAAATTTAAGATCCCTACATAATATTACATAATGTAACCCATCAATATAAAAAAAAACAAATTGTCGCTGGAATCGTGTTCTACGATTTTTATTTTTTGAGGGCAGGACAACCACTGCTGAGACCTCTAGTTGAAAATAAATACATATACATATACATATGTTATATCAAATTCCATAATACCATAAATTTATTCACTCTGTCATAGAGAAGGAAAAAGCAAACTGAATTTCACATTTATTTCGAATATTAGATAGTTCTAACACTCAATAAACAGCCCTTAAAATATTCGTTAGCCAAAATAAAAAATGTACAATTTAGAATAATCACAAACATTTCATTAACTATAAAAAAGAAATGAAAAAAGTCTAATTAAAACTTACGCATATCCACTGAAATGACACAATTCAGAGTGGCTAGTAAAAGCAAACAGTGCCACATTTTCAACCCTCGTGTCTAAACAACTGCAAGGCACTTGCAAACCTGCTAACTACACTCTGTTTACTTGTTCAGTTATTTATAAACACACAGCGACAAAATACACGCTATAAGGTGGTCATTAGGAATGCTCACTTATGTATACCCATTCATTTCTTCCATCACGTGAACGTGTCTGACACGTGCTATGTTATAGACACGATGCCAATTTGCAGATTCTGACGCTGTTTTTATTGCACCAATGACATTTACTTTCAAACTCATTCCTCTAAAATGTGATATTATAGACATCAAATAAAATACTGTTACAACCTAGGCGCCGACAAAGACAGGTTCCACGTATAGATTTGTAGAAGCACGTTTATTACCCGTCGGCATTTGAACTAATAACATTAAAACTATTGTAATTATTTTATGATCGTCTTCTTTTGTTTATTTATTTATTGGCATGCGTTTCTAGAGAGCGACCTATTATTCTATTGTAATTACTTACAGCCGCTTGCGGCTGTGATCATTAGCCAGGTGTTACGGATTTTAAAGTAGAAGCTGATTCTAGGAAGTTCGGTCCACGTTGCCGGGCGGGCACATTAAATTTGTGCAGTATAAAAGACGGCCTGACAGAGGGAGGGGCAGTCGAGCGAGAACCACGATCAAGGCGAGATGTGTGTACATTCGGTAATCTATTTGTTACGGACTTAGCGCGTTTTATTGAATTACGACCTTCTGCATTACGTTTGCATTTTGTTGTGTTCGGTTATATTTGTACCTGTGATATACGTGTTTGTATAGTTTTAACAAACTCTATAATCATTTCAACGGCATTTTAATTCGAGTCTCGCTAAACTCGTAACAATACATTATATTATCAATTCCTAAATGTCCCATTATAGGGCTCGGCCTCCCTATCTTTAAACGATAAAGTCTTCTTTCTTTGGGGTCATGTCAGAAGCGTGCTCGTCGCGATCCCCGCTGGCCCAGAGGGCCACAATTCTGACCAGAATCCACCTGACTGCAGAGCATAATAGGGCGTCCCCCGCAGGCGACGCTCACCGATGCGCCCCCGTCGGTGTGGACTCTTGCGCATGCGGCGAAGGGGGCCGCCACCCTTCACGCAGCGCCAAACCTGGCGGGTCGAGAGGAGCAGAGTGCCGTATAGGCACGTGGAATGTGAGAGGTGGAATGAAAGATAAGATGGACGAAATGATTGATATAATGAATGAGAGAAGCCTGGATGCCTTATGTCTGACAGAGACAAAGCGGAAGGGGTGTGACGTCGATGACCTCCCCGATGGCATGCTTGCTCTGTGGTCCGGCGTGGACCTGGACAAGCGTGCAAGTGGGGGGGTAGGCGTCGTACTCTCATCCCGCTTTGTGTCTGGAGTGAAAGACTATTGTCTGGTGAACCCGAGACTTCTTTGGGTCCGTCTAAAACTGGGGATCACGCGAGTTTTTCTGGTCGCAGCTTATGCTCCCGTAAGCTCAGCGGATCCCCAAGAACTCGAGAAGTTTTGGGAGTCTGTGAGAGAAATTCTGGATCTGGCTGAAGGAAACGAAAGACTAATTATGTGTGGTGATCTTAATGGCTGGGTGGGGACCAAACGAGACGGCTTTGAGGCTGTCCTTGGACCCTATGGCGATAAGAGAGCAAACGATGCTGGTAAGCCAATCATAGACGTATGCATGGAAATAAACTTGCTTGTGTCGAACACCTTATTCCATCATAAGGATATACACACGTATACATGGAGAATGAACGAACAGAAAAGTATGATTGATCTGATTTTAATAGATAGTCGCCTCCGAAACACAATAATGGATACAAGAGCCTACAGAGGCCCCACTCTTGGAACGGACCACTACCTGGTGATAAGCCGGTTTGTGGGCCTTTTCAAGAAGTGGAGGCACTGGCGAGAGCGTACCAATTTCGGGGAGCTTGAAAGAATAAAATGTGAAAAATTGGAAGATGTTAGTATAAGGAGTATGTATGCGCGCCTAGTCGAAGAAAGGCTTGCAAAAGCGGACTTCTCCGACTTAGATGTGAATAATGACTGGGATAGTATGAAAGAAAGTATAGTGGAAAGCGCAAAAGAAGCATGTGGATGCGCAAAGAGGCATATAACAACGAAAGGTGACGAATGGTGGGACGCGGATGTTAAATCTAGTGTAGAGAGAAAGAGAAAAGCCTGGCTGGATTATATTGCATCTTTGCATCAGAATGACAGCATGAAAGAGATGAAGAAAGAAATGTATCGCCTCTGCAAGAATGAAACCAAAGCTTTAGTGAAAGAGAAGCGTGAAAGAATAAAATTGAAAGTAGAAGAGAAGCTGACGGAGAACTTCGAGGCAAATACCAAACTCTTTTAGAGAGAGGTTAAGAAGTCTCGGGGATGTTCGTCAGCTTCCAGAATGGAAAGAATTAAATCTAAAGGAGGGGACATTCTTGCTAACCCACAAGAGGTTTTAGCGCGATGGAGTGAATATTTTAGAGAAATGTATGATAATATCCCGGATGCTGGCACCACGACTGAGTCTGTGACTGACTTCGAGGAGTCAGCATCCGAGATCACTTTGGAAGAGATCGAATGGTCGATAAGAAGTCTGAAAAATGGAAAGGCAGCAGGAATCGATAGTGTGTCTGCTGAGATGATCAAATATGGTGGCACCTGCGTCCGGGACGCTTTCCTGTCCTTATGCAACTTGTGCTGGAGGACGGGAAAGGTTCCCAACGACTGGAGGCGCGCTGTCATCGTGCCCTTGTATAAAGGCAAGGGGTCACGTATGGAGTGCGCCAGCTACAGGGCCATCAGTTTGATCAGCACAGCATCTAAAGTGTATGCGAAAATTGTTGAAAGGAGAATGAGAGTGGTATCCGATGGATTACTGTGGGATGCACAAGGAGGCTTCAGAAATGGAAGGGGATGTAGGTATGGATCAAGTTTTCTCGCTCCGCAATATCGTGGAGAAGCAGCTGGCTATGGGCCGGAAGGTTTTCTGCGGTTTTGTGGATCTAGAGAAAGCATTTGACAGGGTTGTACGGAAGGACCTCTGGGACATATTGCCCGGATATGGGATTGATGGCCACTTGCTGCGTGCTGTACAGTCCACTTACGAGGACTGTATGGCATGCGTGCGGGTGAACGGCAGCTTGTCGCCCTGGTTTGACGTCAATATTGGCGTCCGGCAGGGCTGCGTGCTGTCGGCTTTGCTGTTCATCCTATATCTGGACAATTGTCTCCAGAGATTAAGATTGATGGATGTTGGGGTGCGGATGGGTGATCTAGTTGTTAGCAGCTTGCTTTATGCGGATGATGCCGTGCTTTTAGCCGAATCGCCATCAGAACTGCAAACACTAGTCACAATGATGAAAGATGACTGTCAGGCGAGAGGCTTACGTTTGAATGCGAAGAAAACAAAGGTGATGGTGTTTGAAAGAGAAACAACCAGAACGAATGCAAGGATAATGGTCGATGATGTTATGCTGGAACAAGTGAATGAGTTTGTATATCTCGGATGTGCTTTTAGCAGGGATGGAAGGTACACCGCTGATATAGAAAGAAGAGTGAATTTGGGGAATAGTGTGAATGGAGCGTTAGGTAAACTTCTAGGCGCTAAGAACCTCAGCCAGAAGGCCCAGCTTGCCATACACAACGCGGTGCTGGTACCTACGCTCACGTATGGAAGCGAGAGTTGGGTATGGAATAGAGAGCACGAAAGTATAGTAAACGCGGTCGAGATGTGAGCACTGCGCAAAATCTGCGGAGTGACGCTCGCGGACCGCGTTCGTAATACCGAAGTAAGAAAGAGAGTTGGTCTGAAAGAGAGTGTCGGGGTGAAGGTAAGGAAAGGTATGCTCCGGTGGTTCGGGCATGTGGAAAGAATGTATGATGAAAGAATGACTAAACAGATATACAATGCTAAAGTGGATGGATGCAGAAGTCGCGGAAGGCCACGACACACCTTCCATGATCAAATTGATCATGTACTAGCAGAAGGTGATGTCAGGAGCCTTAAGAACAGACGAGCGTGCATGACAAGAACTATGAATGTCAAAGAAGCAATTGAGGTGTGTAAGAATCAGCCTAAATGGCGCTCTGTTGTTCGTGCCTACCCCGCAAGGGACCTGGCGTGAAGTAATGTATGTATGTATGTATGATAAAGTTTTCTAATAGGAGGGCTTTTTCAATAAAACCGTAAGTATGATTTTTATATATGTCTGTTATGCAATGGTGATGGAGCGATGAGTTCATCACTGTGAGTTGAATCCTACAGAATTTCTGCAGTGACTTTGGATTTAACTCACATTGGTGAGTTGCTCCAAGCTAACAAGATAAAAAGGTTGATGGCAACTCACTCATTTTAGTCCAGCTAATTAAAAATCAGAATATAGTAGGTTTGATGTTGCATTGTGACGGTTTGCTGGTGTAACGTGGACGTCAATTGAAATCGTATTTACGCATGAAGAATTGATAAAATAATATTTTTAGCCGACTTCGAAAAAAGGAGGAGGTTCTCAATTCGTCGGGATCTTTTTTTTCTTTTTTTTTTTGCTTTTTTTATGTATATTCGCCGATTACTCCGTGATTTATGATCCGATTTAGGTGATTCTTTTTTGTTCGACGCGGAATAGCTTCCAATTGGACCCCTAAAAATTTTACATAGTTTGGCCCAGTAGTTTTCATTTTATGAACATTTTTCATGAAAATAATTTTCACTCCGTTCCATATGTACACCGATTACTCTGAGATTTATGATTCGATTAACGTGATTCTTTTTTTGTTCGACGCGCAATAGCTGCCATGTGGTCTCCTAAAAATTTGACATAGTTTGGCTCAGTAGTTTTCATTTTACTAACATTTTTTTATTCTCGTTTCTTGGTACCTATATTTTTTAAGAAGCGCGGCACCATTCGTAAGTCCACCCATACATAGCTAGACACTAAAAAGTAACAAATATAAAATAAAATGTATAAAATAACTTATTTCTAAAGCTATTATTATTAATATATATTATCTAAAACATCTTGAAGTCGGTGCAAAGGAAAACATAATAAAAATTACTATATTTTGAAAATTACTAAGCACCGACTTTAAGATGTTTTAGATAATATATATTAATAATAATAGCTTTAGAAATAAGTTATTTTATATATTTTAGTTTTTGAAGTCGGTTTTTTTAAACGAAGTTTTTATTTTTTATTATTCAAAATACATAGAGTAGATATTTATAAATATAAAATTTTGTGCACTTTGAAATTGTACTCGTAGTGTATGTACAAAATCATGTAGGGTTATGTTTAGAGATCTTAAGAAAACGTAAGAATCTTTTTTAATGATTTTTTAAAGTAAGTCAAAGTAGATAGTGAGGTTGTGATAATTGTGACTTCTCTTACTTTTCAACGATTGTCTGCGATGAACAGAACCTCCTCATTCATTACAACCTCATTTCATTACTACATAATATTGTTATAAATCACTCATGTCACTCGCCTTACATACGTCTAAACATCATCACAAATATTAATTGTATAAAATCTAAAACCAAATAAAACTTGTGAAATCTATAAAATATATTATAAAATCGTAGCAGACCTTTAAATTTAATATAACCACAAAACATTTGGCCCCAATCGACCCGGATTAAACCAGTGACTACCGATTCATTTATTTTTGACGAATCAACACGCTACAATGTCGATTGCGCAACTTAAAACAAAACGAACAACAATAAAAGGAAAACTAACTCGACTCCATAACTACATACTACAAGACAGCTACGATACATCACAAATTCAAAACAGATACTACGATTTGGAGAAAATATTCGATCAATATGACAAAATTCAAACATCAATAGAAGAAGTAGAAGACGACGAACAAGCACATCAGCAGGACCGACAATCAATAGAAGACATGTACTACACCAGCAGGGCAGCCTATAGCCGTATCTTAGACTCCCAGACGGCATCGCAACCGCGCATTACCCACTACAACAAGGAAAGTACACCTAACATTAAACTACCACAACTTGAATTACCATCATTTGACGGCAAGCTGAAGAAGTGGCCTAACTTCAAAAATATATTTTTATCTACCATCGATGATGCCAACATCCCTTTAATCCAGAAGCTAATTTACCTCAAATCATCATTAAAGGGTGAAGCAGCAGCACTGGTAAGTTCCCTTCTTATCACCGAAGAAAACTATATCAAAGCATTGGATATATTGTCTAACAGGTACGAAAACAAAGTAATTATAGTAAACCATCATTTAAAAACTTTTCTAAATTATCAGCAAATAACTCGCAATAACCTCAAGGATTTTCTTATGACCATACAACAGAGTTTAGATTCACTCAACGCACTAGATATCAACACAGACAACTGGGATGTTCTCTTGGTTTACCTTATCAGTCAAAAACTGGACAATTCACTCAGAGCTGCATGGGAACTAGGCCGCAAGGAAACTTCTCTGCCGACATTCAAAGAATTGATGCAGTTTCTTAACATGAGAATGACAGCCTTTGATTTAATCAATGATAGAAACTACGATAACAAGATTTCAGCTTCCTACAAACCAAAGGTAACAAATACAGCAACCGTAATTCAAAGGGATAACATATGTTCATTATGCAAAGAAAATCATGTAATACACAAATGTCCGAAATTTTTAAAGATGTCTCCTGAAGAACGCAATTCATACGTAAAACTTAATCATCTTTGTTTTTAACTGTCTTAAGATATATAGAGCCGATCACATATGTTCTAAATATAAATGTTATATATGTCGCCTTCGTCACCATTCTGTACTACATATGGATCGTCCAGCAAAGAGAGCCAATGCCTTCCATTCAACTGTCCTAGCCAATACTTCTAGTAATAATAATGATATGATAACTCAACCATTACCATCCACTAGTGCTGCACCCCTAACATCTACAGCCTTATTGCCGCCCCTACAATCAATCTGCCCTCAGCAGCAACACAAAAGTGATGGTACGTCACCTGTTGTTCATACAGCGACTGAACAAACATTTAAAAAACACGTCTTACTATCCACAGCCTTAATATGGATTCAAGATGCAACTAATCAGTGGCATACCGCTCGAGCGCTCTTGGATTCCGGCAGCGAAGTCAACCTTATGACAAATAGATTAGCGCTTAAACTTGGACATAAATTGAACAGTAGCCATTGTTCAATTAAAGGTATAGGACATTCGAAACTTCAGTCAAATAAAACTATTTCTACATTCATAGCATCAACAACGAACAAACTCCTTCAAATCCAACATCACGTGTTTAGTCATGGATAACATAACTGTTAAATTACCACATACATATATCCCCACCTATAATTGGAATATACCTGCGAACATAGCTCAGTCACTCGCGGATCCTTCCTTTAATGTCCCAAGTGAGATAGGCACAGAGCTATTCTATCATATTCTTACACAAGGCCACATTAGCCTAGGTCATAATTTACCACACTTAATTAAATCAGTTTTTGGTTGGATTGTCTCCGGCAGTGTAGCCGTAGATCATCAGGCAGTCAGTCACACGGAACATGATCTAACTTCATTACATATCAGCGCGGATAGCGATTGTAATCAATTGCTTACTAAGTTTTGGGAACAAGAAGAACTTACTCATAAGGAAGTGCTCACACCTGATCAACTGTATTGTGAGCAATTGTTTAAAGATACTACTACTATAGATAATAATGGTCGATACTCAGTCAATTTGCCGATAAACACAAACATTATTGGAGAACTAGGCAATTCGTTTAACACTGCCTATCGTTTTCTTTTACAATTAGAAAATAGGTTTTATAAAGATCATCATTTTTTCCTTCAATATAAACAATTTATTGATGAGTATCTGCAATTAGATCACGCTGAAATAATAAACATCAACTTTAAATCCCAAAACGATTTCTCTTACTTCATACCTCATCACGCTATCATAAAGCCTGATAGCATAACTACTAAATTGAGAACTGTTTTTAATGCAAGTGCCAAAACTTCCACAGGCCTCTCTCTTAATGATGCCTTATTTGAAGGTCCCAATATATATAACAATGTATTAGACATTATTACAAGATTCAGACTTCACAAATACATTTTCTCAACTGATATAGTAAAAATGTTTAGAAAATTTTTAGTAAACCCTGATCAGCGTTATTTACTTCGTATACTTTGGAGAGAAAACAAAAGTGACCCTCTCCAATGCATTCAGCTTAAAACTGTAACATATGGTACTAAGTGTGCGCCATACCTTGCATGTCGCACTCTCAAACATTTAGCACAGAGGTTTAAACATACACATCCTAATGCCGCCTACTGTTTAGAGGAACAATGTTATATGGATGACATATTGGCAGGAGCGGATGACATTCAATCCGTCATACGACTTTGTGATGAATTAATTGATTTATTGCACAAAGGTGGTTTTGAGCTACATAAATGGTCATCCAACAACCAAGATATACTAAACCATGTAGCACCATCAATGACTAATGACTCAGGTACAGTTTCATATGATCTTTCTCCCGATGTCATTGTTAAAACATTAGGAATTAAATGGTTTCCGTTAAAGGACAACTTTCACTTTTCGATAGCTCTCAAAGATTATTCCTCTCATACTAAACGCACAGTACTATCATGTATAGCTAAGGTTTTCGACCCTCTAGGGTTACTATCGCCGGTCACAATTAGCGCTAAAATTCTAATGCAAACTATATGGAAATTAAATATAGACTGGGATAGTAATCTACCCTTGGATATAGAAAAACAATGGATACAGTTTTATAAAAGCCTACTAATATTAACTGAATTAGAAATACCGCGTTATTATTTTTCCGACATCCCTATTGATGTAACTATAATTGGTTTTAGCGACGCATCTTCTCAAGCTTATGGCGCTTGTCTTTATTTACGAGCTACATATCATAACAATAACCCGACTTGTACATTGGTCATGGCAAAAACCAAAGTCGCTCCTATCAAGGTAATCTCAATCTCTAGATTAGAACTCTGTTCAGCCGTATTGCTAGCGCGATTAGTCAACAAAGTTCATATAATATTATCCAAAGTTAAGATAAAAAATATTCACTTATTTTCGGATTCAGCTGTTGTACTCTATTGGCTGAATTCACCATACAAGAAATATAATATCTTTGTCTCAAATCGATTAATGGAAATTATAGAAATTACCTTGTTTAAAAACTGGCATTACATAAATACGAAAGAAAACCCAGCGGATCTGCTTACTCGGGGTATTAAGCCCGACGAATTATTGAAATGCCACTTATGGTGGAACGGTCCTCTTTGGCTACGTGATGATCCCAGCAAGTGGCCCAGTTCCACGCCTTGGATCTTTACAGAGCAAGATGCAGAGGTAGAGATAGCTCAGGAACATGTTAAAACTATACATACAGCTGCGGTTTCTAATGTATCATTTATAGAATATTTTGAGCGATTTTCGAATTTTTCTAGACTTAATAGAATAATGGCTCATGTGTTTAGATTTTTACATAATTGTAAAAATAGTCCTAAGAGGTTGTCATTTCTGACTGTCATTGAATTGGAAAATGCTCATGACTATATTATTAGAGCTGTACAAAGCGTCTATTTTTCTAGAGAAATAAAAGAATTAGAGTCTTCACTAGAGGATGATGAAAACAGCCAATATTATACATTCAAATTCAGCCCTCTAAAGAAGCTGAACCCGTTTTTAGATAGCCGACATATTCTTCGTGTAGGCGGAAGAATTAAACATTCTAATGTTCAATACAATCACGCGCATCCCATTATATTACCTAGTCAGACTTACATTACTACTCTTATCATAAAACAATATCACTACAGATTACTTCATTCAGGTATACAAAACACACTCGCAAACATACGACTCAAATACTGGCCTATTAAGGGTCGGATTGAAGTTAAAAAGGTGATACATCGATGCGTAAGATGTATCAGATTCAGAGCACTTACTTGTAAACAACAGATGGCTGCACTGCCAAGTCCAAGAGTGTCTTTAGTGCGCGCCTTTATGCAGGTTGGCATAGATTTTAGTGGTGCAATCGATATTAGGAATCGAATGCAGCGAAATTGTAAATATACTAAAGGCTATATTTGTTTATTTATTTGTCTTGCATCACGTGCTATACATTTAGAATTAGTAGGTGATCTGTCAACTAATTGTTTTATAAATGCATTAAAGCGTTTTATATCCAGACGGGGTATGTGTAGTCATATCTATTCGGATAATGCAACAAACTTTAAGGGAGCACATAACGAATTAAATTCATTATATCAAATGTTTAAAAATAAGTCATCGTATAGTCATGTTGTTGATTTTTGTACTAGTAATAAGATACAATGGAACTTTACTATTCCCTTAGTTTTATAAACAATATTTGTCAGAATTGCAAGCTAGATCCAAGTGGCTAGGCAAATCATGTAACATAGATGTAGGCAATGTTGTTATTATTAAGGATGAGAATACTCCTCCATCGTGCTGGCCACTAGGTAAAATTATACAGACTTACAAAAATACAAACGATAAACTTGTTCGATCAGCTTTAGTAAAAACAGCGACGGGGGAATATCATCGCCCTATACATAAATTAATTTTACTACCTGTAGTATAAACATTCACATTTTATTTTTTATATGGTCCTTTGAGTTGATTTATTTTTTTTCTTCTGCCACTAAGTGCACTTTTTGTTTTGATTAATGCTTTGTCGCTACATAATATGTGGATGTACCAAACTACTTTACTAACTACTTTAATATTCTGCTAGTGTTAAGTTATATCTATACATATTTCTTTGGTTCTGGGAATATGTCTGCGATGAACAGAACCTCCTCATTCATTACAACCTCATTTCATTACTACATAATATTGTTATAAATCACTCATGTCACTCGCCTTACATACGTCTAAACATCATCACAAATATTAATTGTATAAAATCTAAAACCAAATAAAACTTGTGAAATCTATAAAATATATTATTAAAATCGTAGCAGACCTTTAAATTTAATATAACCACAAAACAAACATGAAATGTACATTTAAAAAAGTAAAAACTTCGTTTAAAAAAACCGACTTCAAAAACTAAAAAACTAAAATGTATAAAATAACTTATTTCTAAAGTTATTATTATTAATATATATTATCTTAAACATCTTAAAGTCGGTGATTGGTAATTTTCCAAATATAGTCATTTTTATGTTTTACTTTGCACCGACTTCAAGATGTTTAAGATAATATATATTAATAATAATAGCTTTAGAAATAAGTTATTTTATACATTTTAGTTTTTGAAGTGGGTTTTTTTAAACGAAGTTTTAACTTTTATTTGTTACTTTTTAGTGTCTAGCTATCTATGTATGGGTGGACGTACGAATGGTGCCACGCTTTTTAAAAAATATATGTCCCAAGAAACCGGAACAAAAGAATGTTCGTAAAATGAAAACTACTGGGCCAAACTATGTCAAATTTTTAGGGGACCAATTGGAAGCTATTCCGCGTCGAACAAAAAAAGAATCACGTAAATCGGATCATAAATCACGGAGTAATCGGCGAACATACATAAAAAAAGAAAAGATCGCGACGAATTGAGAACCTCCTCCTTTTTTCGAAGTCGGTTAAAAAAAGGAATGTAAATATTGGGAAAATTAATAAAAAAAATCATTTCAACAACATCTGTTCAGTAGTTATTGTGACGTGAGCTATTTTCAATGAATTTAATTTTTATGGTTCCCTAATCTTGTACTAATATATAAAGCTGAAGAGTTTGTTTGTTTGCTTGAACACGTTAACCTCAGGAACTACTGATTTGTCTCGATAAATGGGCTACCTAAAGAATTTTTCAGTATTAGGTAGCCCATTTATCGAGGTAGGCTATAGGCTATATATCATCATGCTAAGACCAATAGGAGCGGAGCACCAATGAATAATGTTTCAAATCGAGGGTTTTTTAACTATTCCACGCGGACGAAGTCGCGGGCATAGCTAGTCAAATATATAACAAAAACAATTCTTAAGACATATTAAATTAATTAGCAGTAAATTATATTTTACATGAACCCCGATTGTATAGAATATAGTCTTTTAAGGTCGTAGTTGTTTGTTTTATAACAATAGTAACTTATAATGTGATTATAGACAACAATGACTTGTTACAACTTGTAAATGTCACGTGCTTACCTTTTAATGTACAGTATTATTGTAAGATTTGTAAATTATAGTAGACATTTATGATGTTTTGCTAGCCTTTTCTCAGCAGCTTTGTCTGCGTATGCTTCAGTAGCATCTCGCTGGTAATACTTTCCGAAAATGATGCATAATTATTTCTAATTCTTAAGGAACAACATACATGCAACATTTAATTATTTTTTACTTAATAATTTAATTTATGCACATAAAAAATAAAACATTTCATCATATTTGTTCACGACGAAGTCCTTTCTATTAGCCACATTTTGTTGTGTTTTTGAAGTGAAACTTCTTTAGCATCGTTGTCATTTAAAACTCGATGAAACGAAAAAGCAACACTAAAAAGAGATAAACACATAAATCTGTAGGACTAAGCCTGCGAGAGGATGAGATAGAACACATTATATCGAATCATTTAAACACTGTGCTCATATAGATAGCGTTGAAAATGTTTTTAAGTTTCTCGTTAATACTTCAAATTTCGTGTTCCAAAGCTTATATAATAGATGAAATATGAAGTGACGAAATTTAGAATCCCTCCCACCCCTTGTAACTCTTTGTTTCACTTCTACTGTGCGCGAACTGCACACACACACATTTATTTTTAATTTTGCCCCAAAATTTACAGTTATCCAGCCTGTTTTCTAATTTTGTTATATAGCCATTTATAATAAACTAGCTGTCTCGGCAGACTTCATCCTGCCCGGAAAAGCTCCAATGGATATGCCAACAGCAGCGCCACCGACCTGGTTTAATTGTTAACCCACTCAAAAACCTTCTTTGGCTCATGCACAACAACTTTGGTAAAGATCATCACATGATCAAATATACTATTCATTACGATTCAATAAATGACATACAAACAAACATTCATTTTTGTATATTAGAAGACTAGTCTATATTTTTACGGTAACAATAGACCAACTAGTCCATTCTAATGTTTTGTTTCTAGATATTTAACTTCAGAAATGTGATAAAACTACGTTTTAATGGTTTTAAGCGCGGTAATTTATTTTATTTTGGTTTGTCCGACGTTTCGACAATACTCGTTGGACAAATGTCACCTTTGTCGTTCGTGACCACGGCCACTGAAAAGCGACCGAAACGTCGGACAAACCAAAAACAAATAAATTACCGCGCTTAAAACCGTTAAAACGTAGTTTTATTATGTACACAAGTCGCGAAAACTTAAGAAAATATTTCAGAATTGTGAGTTAGAATTTCTAACTATTTTTATTATTTCTAACTTAAAAATTATCTAGACATTATTTTGACAGAATTTTTAGCTGACCAGTGTGAGCTACAGGCTGATATTAATCAACAGGAAACTGAACAGAACAGAGAAATGTTAAGTCGCTTACTCATCTGCGAGTCATAACTGTAACCGAGTGGATACAGTAGCGCACTCTAATGTGTACGCCGACATTGATCTTCGCTTTATCGGGTCGTTGAGAGTGGCGCACGATGCGCTTGCGACCCATACTATGATTTTTGGTTACAAGAACTACAACGATTACCGTAACGAGTCGCAAGTGAGTACGCGGCTTAACGTATTTTTGATATATAGAACACTACACACTTCGGCTCACTGAGCTAACGAAATTATACCATGCCCAACCGTATATTTTATTTCTGACAGGTCGATTATCGAGCAATTAGTAATGCCCCATACTCATAGCGTTAACGATTCAATTGTATTTAACCCTTTTCTTGACGGAGTGTACTGACAGATACGGTCAACTTTAAAAAATTATACCACGAAAAATATTATTTCTTGAAACGGAACGTTCCACTATTTTAAGAAAGTAAGTGTTTTTGAACGCATTTACGTCATGTCATGTCAGTTTGACATAACCGTTTTTCATTCACAATCAAAATCATGCGGTATAAACTTAAAACAAATGAGTGTGAAAAAAATTTTAAAATAATCGCTATTAACTAATAGATTTATGAATGTTTTCAATTTGCTGTTAGTGCTTAGATCTTTCGGTCCTTTTAATTTAGTCAGGTTATTCGTAGAATGATTAAAACATTACATGACAGATAGCACTGCTAGCAGCCTTAAGTTTTTGCTTCACATATATTTGTTTTCTAAGTTATTTATATATATGTAAATATTTATAAAAACATAAATATTTATAATAAATAAATATTTTTTAATATATATTTAATATATTTTTGAATACATTTAATTAAGACTCTTTATAACTAACCAAAGTAAATGGAGTCATTGAAAAAATAAGTGCCAAATTACGACAGTGTCAATACTTATTAATGTAGTTAGGGATGGCTTATTATGATCTTATTAAATTGAGTTAATCGATACCTTCGCGATTGACGTATCGACAAACCCTACGTAAATAAAATTGTTAAATGGAGTAAAGCATTCTTTACAATGATATGTGCGTTAACTTATGTAGTATACACATTGGTTGCGTCTGCATGGGTAACAAATGTTCCCAATATAAACTATTTCAACGTTATTACATGTTTATGTGCTATATTTTACGGACTAAGATGTATTAATAAAATAATCTATTTGTTATATTAAGACATAAATTAGAATTTTTTTAACAACAACAACAAATCACAATGCACAAATATTCTTACCAATTTTAGTTTTAATTATTACTCAGAAAATCTAAAAACTTAATCAAATATCAAAACTACACAATTTAAAACAATAAGTTATTGGCAAGTTTACTGTTTGGGTCCAATAAACAGAGGAGATAGTAGTTGAAGGGTCCAAACCAACTCCGACATAGAAAACCTCGTGGCCGAGCCTAGAATAATTGAAGAGAGAAAGGCTCAGTATCTCCGCTGGCTCGGTCACGTAGAACGGATGGAGGAGGATTGGAATGTGAAGAAAGCATACTTGGGGCGACCAGTCAGTATCACTAGAAAGATAAGAGTGGATTACCTAAACGAACTTCACAACTGAGAAGACTAGACTAGACTTAAGCATATATTTGTATATGATGACATTCTTTTTATTGATAAAAAAACGTTAATAAATATTACATCTTTCATTCTTTCAAAATAGATCAAAAATATTATTTTTACGCCAGTGATATTATGATCTAGAATGTTGTCGTAGCTACGTCTCACAACACGACTCGCTTTAGCTCTATAGGCTCTTGATTGGGCTATAGTGAGAGTTGTCGGCTCAATTTCTATTACGTGTCGCTGCTGAGCTAAAGGAGTAGTACAGTTCCTTAGAGCGAATGACTTATATCCCTCTTTACTTTTTAATCAGCCGTTTTGCAGAAATTAGCCGTTTTGTTAGCGGACGTGGGACGTGGGTCCGCTACTTCGGAGACTTCTGCATCTCATCCTTGCGATGGTAAATCTTAATATGGTTTCATATTCCAAAATCGCCTTCCTTTAGATTTTATTATGGGAGATTCCATCTACCTGTTGTTAGTCATAAGACACCTATGCCTAGAATCATCCTTAAAATTTACAAATATCTGACAGGATTAATTATCGATTATTCGATACTGAAATGGGTTCTACATTATGCAGTATTTACATGGTCGATAATAAACTCATTGTACCTGCCATAGACTGCAGCTCGTTGCTTAGCATTATTTTGTTATTAATGACATTATCAAAAAAACTCAAATGAAAACCATTTTTATTTAATCGAATATAATATTATTTAATATTTCTAAATAAACATGCATATTCAAATTAAGTGCCGACTTTCGTCATATTTGCAACTTATTTAACTTCTGGGATAGTTTTCTGTTTCTTTTACTAAGTGAATTATTATTAACGATCTATAATATGTAGTTTTGGACTTTGGCGAATCTATTAAGGAAAACTGCTTTTGGATATCGAAGTTACTAATTTATATTATGTGACCTGTGAATCTGTTTAATTCGACCGACCAAACACACTATTGGATTTTTATATCAACACAAAACTTGATGTGCAGTGATATGTTGTATTAATGAAAATTATATACAATTTATAAATAATATGAAATTTTATTTTAAATACAGTTGGAATTCATGGTGGAAGAAATCTCCATACCTAAGCATACAATATATAGAATATCGGTCTTATTCATAGACAGAGTAAGTTTGAACGCTTCTTTAGGCACCATAAGCGTTCAAACTTACTCTCTCTATGAATAAGATAAAGTGTATACACAAACTCGCTATACGTACACATACACACATATACACATGAACACCCACACACACATGCATATATTAGGTACGTTCATATACGAGTTAGCGCCATTGATACTCGCTAGATGTGCTAGTAGTACGATTCTCCCGACTGAAGTCTCTATCTCCATATATTCAATGTACTCTGTGATCAAAATGATAAACCGACTCAAAGCAATCCCACCGAAAAAGGTAAGAAAATTGATATTTTATATTGTTTTTACTTACTAATGTAATAATTGTGCATGTTACGATAAAGGACATTAGTTTATACGTGTCAGTTGAGAGAATTTTGATGCAAAACTGTATATTTGGTTTAGTAAACTAGAGCCAAACTGTTATGTATCTCGCAGTACACACTGCCATGTTTGCTGGTTTTTTACGTTTTGGTGTAATGTATCATGTAATGCACACTGCCACGTTTATGGTGTTACTTAAACTAAAGCACCAAAGGTTCTGGATTCAATTACCGGTCGAAACAAAATCGATTATATGCATGGCTGCAGGTCTTTACATACGTTTAGTCTTGGTTGGTATACTGTATGCTCTTATCTTTTAAAATCTGGTTGTTAATTTTTGGTATTTTTGTAGAATGTGTGTTCATTTTCATTTTCGCTTAGCATGGAGGGTTATTTAATATTGTTTGTCTTAGGGCGGAGTACAGCCACCCTTCGCCAGAGGGAGAATGCTTTGTGCACTTATCCCAAAATCGGGCAGAAAGTCATCGAATGATGATTCGTCGACGGAGTCTGAAAATGAAATCCGGCAGTTTCCAATTCGAAATAGGGCAGACGAAGAATCATCACCAGCGCCTTCACTGCCATCATCGATGGAAAATCTCAATCTGCTATCCGACGATGAAATAGTTGATATCCAAGAAGCGGTCACTGCGTCACCATTGCTAGCGTCTCCACTCACTCCACTAGCTGCGCAAAATTTCACACAATCTGTAGTGACGCCACAGCAAGCTCCGGCTCCAACAGCTCCACAGTCTCCAGCGACTCCTATAACAACAACACGTTCCAGAGTAATTAGACCAAGGTTGGTTATAGCACGTCGTCCTCAGCTGGCGAGAGTAAAACTGCAACCTCTTAATTTTCGATGGACTGGACAACGGTTCCGTCATCGAGCAGAAATAGCCAATAATGATTTTCAAGGAGATGCATGTCCCAAGGATCCAAAGGATCCATTTCAATATTTTTCCAGCTTTTTTACTGACGAAATTTTGAACTACATAAAGGAACAAACTAACTTATATTCTACTCAACAAACTAATAGATCGTTGAATTTTACAGTCGAAGACATAAAAGACTTTGTTGCAATAAATCTGCTAATGGGAATAATTGATATGCCTTCGTATACAGACTATTGGTCCCGAGAATTTAGATACAGTCAAATAGCAGATATCATGCCACTCAAAAAATTTCAACAATTACGTCGTTACATTCATTTCAATAACAATTTGCTTGATGACGGGGATCGCTACTACAAGATTAGACCTTTAGTGGATATGCTACGTACCAACTTTTTGAAAGTATCTCATGAAAAGAAATTCAGCATAGATGAGATGATGGTTCCTTATAAAGGGAAAAAAGCTGGTAATCGAAAGCAATACGTCAAAAACAAGCCTAAAAAGTGGGGTTACAAGATTTTTGTTAGAGCTGGTGTAACTGGCTTTGTTTACGATTTTATTATTTATGGTGGTGAAGATACTTTTAGATCAATAGATTTTTCACCAGTAGAGTCTTCTCTCGGAATGGGCGCTAAAGTTGTGATAGCATTATGTAAAACTATACCAGATCCAGCATGTTCTGTAGTGTATTTTGATAACTTTTTTACAAGCCTCGAATTGATTCACTATCTGCGAGAAGAGATGGGCATATTTTCACTTGGAACTATAAGGGCAAACAGATTACGCGGAGCTGAGAAGAAGCTCATCACCGATAAAGCACTGAAGAAGAAACCGAGGGGTTCTCATTCGCAAGTCGTGTGCAATAATAAGAAAGTGTGTATCGTCAAGTGGTACGACAATAAATGTGTCACTACCGCAAGCAGCTATGTAGATGTCCACCCCATTTCGACGATCCAAAGATACGACAAAGCAAAAAAGATGAGGTCAGCAGTGCCATGTCCTGCAATTATAAAACATTACAACGCCCATATGGGCGGTGTTGATTTAGCTGATATGCTAATAGCTCTGTACAGAACTGAGCTAAAGGGGCACCGCTGGTACCTACCATTGGTATCACAACTATTAGACATATGTGTTACAAATAGTTGGATATTGTACCGAAGAAATATCGGTAATGGCAAAATAATGAGTTTGAAGAAATTCAGGTACGACATTGCCAAAAATTTATTATTACGCCATAGAACCGCCACGAAACATATGGACAATGTAAAGGGTCCAACCCCATCAAATCTAATAAAGGCGCCTGTTGCTCCAAGGCCAACAACAGAAATTCGTAGTGACCAACTAGGTCATTTCCCGGTTTTCGAGACAAAAGGCAGGTGCAAACTATGTACCAAAGGTCAGACCACTGTATCGTGTACTAAGTGTGGAGTCAGATTATGCATGGTACCTGGCAGAAACTGTTTTTATACTTTTCATCAGCAGTAATTTTATGTTTAGTACAAAATATATGTGATCTCACTAATTAAAATTAATTATTTTATATACCATTTGTATTATTACCTCTTTTTGGCAGTGTGCCTCGTCAGATACATTCGCCTGAGATAGTAATTCCTTACTAACATGGCAATGTATCTCACGATATACGGAGGGTACCTCTGAAAACAATACTCTATGATTTTTTAAATTATTTTTCCCTGCATTTTATGTTCATATAAAAAGAGATTATTTGAAAAAAAAAACAGTAATTTAAGTTTTTTTTTTTGCCAAGAAAAGGGTTAAACATCGGATTTCTTTATAAATAAATTTTAATCAATTTAATACACTTATATCATTTGCGAGATTTCAAAAGTTATTTTTATACACCAAACTATATTACGTTTTTTTATGATTTTATACCAGTTTGATATGCGCAGTACGACTTATGTGCTAGGTGGCTTAGGTGCTAAGCGACTTTGTTTGGATATTTATAAGTTTTTTTGTCCCTTTATTACAAGCCTTGAGAATAAATTTTAGTTGCTAAGTCTTTTCTCATGAGACATTAGATACCGAGGATAAAAATAAGGCAGTTTTTAATCAGGGTAATGCCATAATGTTACGGGGTCCGGTTTTAATAGTTGATTCAGCCATGACATAAGAAACCTTATAAGTGTTTTGTTTGTCATAAAAGACGAAAATCGTGGTCATTCATGGAAGCCCGTGAACTATGGAGAGTTCCGCGAAGGTAACACACGTATAAACTACACTTTCCTGTTGAATTTCCTCCGATAATTTCCGAAAAAAACACTACCATATACAAAGACAGACGGACGGACATAATGGAACACCGTCGTCTGTCTGTCGTGTAGAATATTGTGGCGAATGATGGTGGAACCATCTAGTTAGTTTAAGAACTTGTATAAAAAGCTAGAAAATTCTGGAAGGAAAAGACAAGGACGGATATATTTTTGAAAGGGATAAACGATGAACTAAATTTCTAGAATAGAAAGTTGGGGAGGGAAAAGACAGATATAGATAGATGTTAGAAAGGGATAGATGTATAAACGAAAGTTCTCGAATCGGTTCGGGAAAGAAAAGACAAAGATAGATAAATATTTAGAAAGGGACAGAAACAAAAGGATAACGAAATTACGGGTTCCAGAAAATTCTTCCGGGTATATAAGCAGCGTAAGTCGCGCCTATCGGGTAGTTTAAAGTTGAGTTCAGTTCAAGACAGCGAAGCGACAAGTGCGATACGGAAGAGTTGGAAGAAAAGTTTAATAGAAGACAGTGACGAGTTAAGTGGTGGCTTTAGTGACAAGTTTAGTGGACAGTTAAGTGAAAGAGGAGTGTAGCGTAGTTCGAGAGACGAACCAGAAGCTAGCTACAGGTGGTAATATCGGAGGTGAGCACTACAGTAGCAGGAGGTGGTCTACGCAATATCGGCGACGGTATTGTGAGTGAGACACCTTATCGTCAGAACAGTGCATCGTTAGTCGTGCGTAAAGGGGCAACCCTGCGGAGAGGTATTACGTGCGGCTGTGTAAGTCAGTAAAAGCGTTTATTTAAAAACTGGTGTTGCCTTCCAATCCTAAGTGCGCACCCCGCTTGCATGTAACAATATAATCTAGGTGTCTTCAAATCTCGCGTGAACAGGTATCTTCTAGGTAAGCGTGCTCCACCTTAGACTGCATTTCCTCCTGACATCAGGCGCAATATTAGTCAAAAGCGAACCTATTCATTATATAAAAAAATGGAAATTTAAGAGTTATGTGTTTGCTAAAATATGTACGGAACTGTTAAAAATACTTAACTTTATACCATAACAAACATAAAATAAGCTTTGCATTTTCCATTTATAACAGGCAAACGTCACATTTTAGGGATTATATAGAGAAAACTTCCTGTCATGTTGAAACCAAAAGGTCCACTCAACGAGGACGAACATGGGAAACGTCGCAAATGAAAAATGCTTCCTATGTAAATAAAATCATCAACATAATAGATGCATCTCAGCATAGGGTGGGCTTTATACAGATTTCATCCTTGTCCCGCTGGTTGAAGAGTTCAATTCAAATACTTTGCTTAAAACATTGTTATTTTCATTAAAAATAGACTCTATTTTCTTGTCATTAGATTTGTGATTAATTTCTCTTTTATATTTAAATTCATCTTTTTAAATAATAGAGTACTTTAGGACAAGACTATAAGAGTATATGCATGTGATGTAGGTAGGTATTACGATAAAAATATTGTGTGTGTGCAGTTCATAGGCATTAGAATTGAAACGAAGCGTAACAAGTCTTCAACAGTCAAGAAATCTTGAAAAAAAACATCGTATTCTCCGTCATTTATATAATCTATTCCAGTTGTTTTTTTTTTTAATTTTAATGAACTGACAGATTAGAATTTTTATAATATTATTTATGAGTTGCTTTACCACCTTTTATCCTTAAGAGGAATTAATGGGTAAGATTTTCACTAAACAGGTCCTGAACAGTTACTTAAAATTTAACAAATGTTTATAAGCAAGGCCATATATTGTTGTGAAACCTACGGTTTTTTTCATATTACTCCGACCACGTTACCAGTTTCTAGGGATTCGAACTAAATAGCAAAACTGTATCTTTATAATTTTATTATATTCATCCGTGTATTGAACTATACATATGTTACAATTATTTAATTTAAATATTATATTCTACTCGTGCAGAAACGGAGAATGAATACAATTTCCTGCGGCCGGGCGGCCTGTCGTAAGAGGCGACAAAACAACCCACCGCCAGGTGATATAGTATTTGCTCGAGTGGATGGCGAACACCCCTGGTCTAGAGTATGCCGCCATAACAGCCTTGTGTTGTGTTCCGGCATTAATGACCAGGTTCCAGTCTCCCTCAATAACATTAATAGCACCTTGGTGTTACAAACTTTTGCAATAAAGAAAATATAATTGGCTTTTTAAACAAAGATTAAAGTAAACATTTTAGGAATTTATATTCTTTAAACCTCTAGATGATATTGCAAGACAAAGTAAAGAGGTAAAAAATGCTTGAGTAAATAAGCCTGTACGACCTTAGTTTTTATCATTTCGCCACAGAACCCAAAAAAATAATATTAGGCGAATTACGCAATATTAAATTGGCTTAATCTTAATACGTAATCCGTAAGATCATACTATTGAAATGACATTGAATTAACGTCCACATTCATGATATGATGATAAATAATACTTAAATCATTTAAGCTTGAGTTTTATTTATATCGACGTCGTAAAATATAATTACTATCATGAATATTTTAAATTGCTAGCTTTATAATATTTACCAAATCCAAAGGTTATGCTTGAATTATACGGGTTTTTTATTTGAATCTCGTATACGACGAAACTAAAAGAAAAAACACAAAATAATCACTGAGATTTAACTCGCGTTAATGTAGATTTTGTCAAACAATTCAGACTTCTACTATACCTTGGGAGTAGTACTTTTTCTGGATGAAATGTATCCCATGTCCTTTTATGACCCTTGATAACGTGTGTACCAATATTTGTAATGACCAGTTGAGTAATTGAGACGTGAAAGCATAACAAACAAATAAACTCACATTCGTCTTTGTCATATTAGTTAGATTTTACTGATATACATATTCCTTAGAAGTTCATTTTCATACGTTAGGATTTTTGCTATGAATTACACTATTTATATGTCTTGGACAACTTAAACTAGATCTAAAGTTAAATAAAGTACAAAATATTTTATAATAATCAATCTAAAAACACAATGTAACTAAAATTTTATTAAATTATTTATCTTGTAAGAAAAATCAAGATATATTACTAGTAATTTTAGTTCGTGCAAAATTTATGTATATTTTGACTTAGAATTATCATTGAAATTATGTTATTAAACATTCAGACGCAACTATAACAAAAAAGGCAGTTTAAACAAAACAGTAGCCAAGTAATTGCATCATTAAAATAGCTTCCGTACAAAAGTCCTCCTTCCAAAATTAAAATTATCAGCATAGGTTCTAACCTATTTTGATAATTACAATTTAGATTTAATTTTAAAGACTAGAAAACTGGATAACTCTTTATTTTACGCCATAACGGTAAAAAATACAGACAAGTACTATTCTACTTACATCTAGTTTATTCCTACTGCTATTATTATTTAAAATATAGTTTTTTTTACTGCCTGAAACAGGAAAACAGGCAGACAGCCCACCTGATGGAAAGTAGTTACCGTCGCCTATGGACGTTTGCAACACCAGGGGTGTTGCCAACGCGTTGCCAACCTGTAAGAAATTTTAGGGAACAGGGATAGCGCATAGGGAAAACCGCGGCGGGAAATTTCCTCCAGATCATTGTTGTACGCGGAATAAATGTTCTAAAGAACCGTTGCGTAATTGAGCGTAGGAGCTCAAGGAAATGGGGGTGAATACCTAGTCGCTGGCGAGCGGTGCGGTTGTAAAAGTGAGGTGTTGGCATCAGATCAAAGAGTTCCCCCGGAACACTCCCCGATATACAGGCGGTAGAATACGCATAAGGACGCAAAGTCTCTCCGAAGATTATCACTACTTTGGATGTTTTTTTTTATAAATCAGCAGACAAATACTTTTTTTATAAATCGGCAGACAAATACACACACTCTATATCCCCAAATTAAGCAAGTTACGCTTGTGTTATGGGTAATATACCACTAACTACTCTGGGGCCGATCCCGTACACCCAGACCATAGTTAACAACGGAAAAAAATTCGTTTCCGAAATTTACCATACCAGAAAACGAACCCGGAGCCTCTGCGTTACAGTGAGGTAAGCTGGCAACAGCTTAGCCCGCACAACCACAGAGGCCGTCAATGTAATATCAACGTATTTATATTATACATACCTTATATAACTATACGCAGGCATACATTATAACTATCTAAATCATGGTATGCCGTCATACTTATCTAATGATCGGTTTCTATATGAGGAAGTGCAGAACAAAACCTTACATTACCATGTTTTACAATTTTGGAGAAAACAACAAAAAGTAAATAACTAACCAACTATATCATCTGCGTTCATTTTAGTTATGATATATTAAATTAGTGTTTCAGACTCATGTACCAAATAGCTGATAAAATCTTAAGAATCTCATCCAACTTTGCACTATTGAAAATGTTAGGTTTTGATTAAACATTGTTGCAAATTTCTGATTTTGACAAATACTTCCATAAAACTATTAAGTAAAAAGACTAGGCCTTGAAATAGCACCTGTTTTGTAAACTCATTTAATATTATTCTCTAGTTTTGATGAAGTCTTCGTAATACTATTTAATTTTACTCCAATCAAATGATGTTTTGAAAAACAAGAGAAACTAACTTTCCTAGATGGTTAAGTGTAGTTTTGCTAATAACTCTTGATTTACACTAAAGTAAATTGGTTTGAGGAAACAGGTGTTTTTTTAAGGTTTTACTTCAATCAATAAATGAAAACTGCAAGTAGAAACAAAAACCGCGAGATTTTTTTTCAAAAGTGGAAATGTCAGGTTTTTTCTCCACCTCCTCATACGTTACTAACCTTTCATTTGTCTTACTAATAGTTAAAACTTGACGAAATGGTAATGATAATAGTAATATCTTGGTTCACAAAATGGCATATAGTGTATACAATAGTTTTCAATTATAACAGAAGGTATACCTTCTGCTACCTAGCGATTGCAACTTTGTTTTTTGTATGAAAGTAAAAATATTAACATGCATGCTTAAGCAGAAGATGACCATTGGTCTAACAGATCGACATCTTTGCTTATCTGGATCTAATTTTTATCTTTTATTTTACACTTTAAGACACAGACATAAATAACAGTTTATTGTTCCCCAAAATAAAAATGACAAAAATGCACAACAAGACAATAGTAATATGGGAAAACAAAAGGCGGCCTTATAGCTAACAGCGATCTCTTCCAGGTAACCTGATTCAAAGGAAATTCTCAAATTATCTGTAATTATTATGTATGTAATATGGAAATAAAACAAATATTATATAAATAAAAATGACATACATGGACAGCATGTATAGTATACTAGCACCACAGAGTACTTTATATATACTGACTAGCACATATATTATTGCACATATTGCATAAGACTAAAATAGTAATGTTTCCTGAGTGAAATTTATATATGGCAAAGGATTTGGCTGTTCTGACGTCAGTGGCCAAAGAGTCCTTAAGAAAGACAGCCTGCATGGCGAAGGAGTTGGAATAAAACGTTGAAGAGTATGCTATTAACAAGAGATTATTAGTGGAGTGCAAATTGCGGGTGTGTGACTAAATACGTAAGGTAAAACTGTTACGTATTTATTTATTTTTTCAAACAAAAGCATACATAATTTTTATATAGCTACATCTAAAAACACGAAATGGTTTGACTAAGATGCTAAGTCTGTGTTTTAGTTACAATTAGTAAATATGAGGTAGTTTGAATATTCCATCTATGTATATATTTTCTTGCTACTCCGTGATAGTTCTTCTCTTTGTAAAATTTACCTTATTATCTACTTTAAATCAGCTCTTTTAACTTGTGTATTTTCGACTTAAAAATAATCGTGTTTTCTTTCCTTATTGTTGTATTATTAGATAATGCTGCTGTTGACTAAAAAGGTATTAAAGACTAAAAACTTCGTTTAAAAAAACCGACTTCAAAAACTAAAAAACTAAAATGTATAAAATAGCTTATTTCTAAAGCTATTATTATTAATATATATTATCTAAAACATCTTAAAGTCGGTGCTTAGTAATTTTCAAAATATAGTAATTTTTATGTTTTGCTTTGCACCGACTTCAAGATGTTTTAGATAATATATATTAATAATAATAGCTTTAGAAATAAGTTATTTTATACATTTTAGTTTTTTAGTTTTTGAAGTCGGTTTTTTTAAACGAAGTTTTTATTTTTTATTTGTTACTTTTTAGTGTCTAGCTATGTATGGGTGGACTTACGAATGGTGCCGCGCTTCTTAAAAAATATAGGTCCCAAGAACCGGGAACAAAAAAATGTTCGTAAAATGAAAACTACTGGGCCAAACTATGTCAAATTTTTAGGGGACCACATGGCAGCTATTCCGCATCGAACAAAAAAAGAATCACGTAAATCGAATCATAAATCTCAGAGTAATCGGTGTACATATGGAACGGAGTGAAAATTATTTTCATGAAAAATTTTCATAAAATGAAAACTACTGGGCCAAACTATGTAAAATTTTTAAGGGACAAATTAGAAGCTATTCCGCGTCGATCAAAAAAAGAATCACGTAAATCGGATCATAAATCACGGAGTAATCGGCGAACATACATAAAAAAAACCAAAAAAAAAAAACAAAGATCCCGACGAATTGAGAACCTCCTCCTTTTTTTGAAGTCGGTTAAAAATGTTGTCGGTACAAAACAATGCGGAAACAACGGCGCGGCCTGAACGTGCCAATACGCTCGGGTTGGTATGTGCATACAAGCGTTATTAATTGTTATTTATTAAAAAGGCACTTAGCCTATTTTTAACCGACTTCGAAAAAAGGAGGAGGTTCTCAATTCGTCGGGATCTTTTTTTTTTGTTGCTTTTTTTATGTATGTTCGCCGATTACTCCGTGATTTATGATCCGATTTACGTGATTCTTTTTTTGTTCGACGCGGAATAGCTTCCAATTAGTCCCCTAAAAATTTGACATAGTTTGGCTCAGTAGTTTTCATTTTACGATCAATTTTTTGTTCCCGTTTCTTGGGACCTATATTTTTTAAGAAGCGCGGCACCATTCGTAGGTCCACCCATACATAGCTAGACACTAAAAAGTAACAAATAAAAAATAAAAACTTAGTTTTAAAAAACCGACTTCAAAAACTAAAAACTAAAATTATCTAAAACATCTTGAAGTCGGTGCAAAGTAAAACATAAAAATTACTATATTTTGAAAATTACTAAGCACCGACTTTAAGATGTTTTAGATAATATATTAATAATAATAGCTTTAGAAATAAGTTATTTTACACATTTTAGTTGTTTAGTTTTTATTTTCATTGTCATGTCATAGCTTTGTTTTTTACTTTATTTTTCAAAAAGATTTTCATATTATTAGATATTTATGTTTCTCAAGCTATTAAAGGTCTGGTCAAACAGCGGACGGGACGGGACGGCGACGCGACGCTGGATAGACGTGAAGAGTTGTAATATATTAGTTTTTGTAGAATATGTCACATAGGTGGACGTGACGCGACCGCTAGTCGAGCGCCGAGCGCGACGGCACTATGTGACATATTCTACATTAACTATAGTAGAATTATTTTCTCCATGCAGTTTGGGCCATAAATCATAGCTCGGCCTCAGCCCGGCTAAGGCGGTGAGCATGTTGCGCGGGCGGAACGCCATTATCGATAAAAACTCATTCTTATCAAAGTTAGATTATCATTCTTATAAAATTTGTTATTATCTTTTTTGGTGATAATTTTAAACTTGAGATATAACTATTTATATTTATTTTTAATACAACTAACTTATAGTTTTTTAATGCAAAGATACCTAATTAATAATTTATTTTAAATCATTATTAATCTCATTTTAATAAATACGTGGTTTTATCTATTTTTTTCTTTCATTTTTATCACTAACCCACAAAATGACAAAACTAAATACATTATCGATAACGCTTATCGACAACAATAATGCGCATCACTATGCCCGTCCATAAGGCCCGTGAGTGGAAGAGAGAGCGAAATACTCGCTTCACCGCTCCGATTATTTGTGACCCAAACTGCACGGAGAAAATAATTCTACTATAATATATTACAACTCTTCACGTCCCGCCAGCGTCGCGTCGCCGTCCCGTCCCGTTCGCTGTTTTACCAGACCTTTATTATTAGCACTATATATATATTGAAAAATAGGGCATTTCTCTCAGAAAAGTAAACTTAAGAGTTATTTAGTGGTAGGTAACAAAAGTTTATCCATGCAGAAACGGAGAAAGAATACACTTTCCTGCAGCCGGGCGTCCTGTCGTGAGAGGTGACCAAACAACCCATGTATGTAGGTTATTTTCCCATCTGGATAAATTCTTCACACTTCTGGTCTAGAGTACGCGGCCATAACAATACTGAGTTGTGTTCTGGCATTAGTGGCCAGGTTCTAGTCTCCCTATAGAGTAACTAATGGTGTTACAAATATTCATAGGTGATGGTCACCGCTTTCCATCAGGTAGACAATCTGCCTGTCTGCTGAACTCATGCGATAAAATAAATAGACACCAACCATGCCGCGGATAGACATTAGTACAAACCAATAAATAAAACTATGTATAATTTTTATAATGATTTCTATTCCTTTATTCTCATCTATATACCACTCATCATGAGATTTACAATATACATATTCTAAACGACGATATACATATATCTTTTACAGTAATAATAAATGAATATTTTATTGATATAACTATAAACTGAATACAAACCTGGAAATTACCTGCATTTTCTCAACAATTGATTTATAAAGAAAAATAACTGTGACTAGTAGAGATTTTTTCAAACTAAATTTTGATAAATGAGTTTTTTATGTTAGACTGTCTTGAATTGTTTCTATATTTAATAATAATTGTAAATTTTTAGGTGTAGAGGCATTTGGTTTAAATAAAATATTTCACCCTTCAGTTGTGATCCCAAAATGCCAATGATCCCAAATAGGTCTAGCCTTCGAAATGCTGCCCTGAAAAGTAGGATAACGGAAAAGCGGACCCTGGGAGTTTGAACAAAGGCTGTACACGCAACCGGGATTTATTGCTCGGATGATGTTGATTTTCAACCATCAATTATATAACGGTGATCTCTAAATTTAAGTTCTTCTCATAAATAACTCATGTTTAACAACCCAATATAATATCAGATTTTTTGTAAAAATATATATCTATGACCATATGCTGACAGATAGAGAGACGGGCGGGCACACCAAATTCATAAGTTCTATTCAGAAACCAACAGCCATTTCTTATCATCTAATAACGGCAATAATAATAACGTTTTGGAAAATACAATACAAGTGTAAGTCTTCAAATAGTAGAAAACTTGAGGTTGTACTAAGATGATTTTTTAACGTATTTCATCAAGTCGGTGTCTGAGAGGTATTCATTTGTTGGTGTAAAGTCAAAGAAATTGTGAGTGTACTCGTAGACAAACTCCATAGCCTTATCCATAAAGCTCTTCCCGACTACTGTCATGCCAACTTTCCAAAACTGGTTAAATATATTCTTGAAATTAGCACCTGTACAAAAATGAGATAACAATATATCAATATTTAGAAGAGAATGATTATAAGTAAGGTTCTTCTTTAGCCAATCGATATTCACTAATGTAATATATAATTATATTGTTACGAGCTACATATATATATGGTATTATAGTGTTTTAGCGCCCTTCCTAACATGTTTTTTTGTTGTTGTAATATATGGCATCTGCCCAATTGGGTATCATCATATGTATATATATATATATATATATATATATATATATATATACCCAATTGGGCAGATGTCATATATTACAACATAAAACTTACAACATAAAACATGTTAGGAAGGGTGCTAAAACACTATAATACCACGCTAATAATAGTATTAAACATTTTTAAACACTAAATATTCGTCCACTTGCCCTACAATCGTTTGATTTTTTACATTATTTGAGTGCAGCTTATGTCAAATTTTAATCGATAGTAAGGCAAATGAACGGTCAGTTAGATATAAGAACCATTAATTAGTTGATTACACTGTCATCTACCTTATTAAGTGCTGACGATGAAGGATAATAAATATTATATTGATTTTCGACTATTAAAAAATAATAATCATGTCAATGCAGCCATAACCTGCGGTATCACGATACGCGGTATTATTATACCATACTTATAATAAATACCATAGTTATTATTTACACGTAATTACGAGTATCATAGATGATAATATATGTAAAATATATCCGTGGTAATTATACTCGAAGTATCATTAGGCACAACAAAAATGCCTTTTAATAATATGGTTTACAGATAAAACATACGCAATAAATTTTGTTATTCTCCTCGAGTTGGATTGGATCTCTGTTGATATGATCGTAGGTTTAAGCTGTATATGTATTTTTTTACATATATAATGAAAATATATAAACTAATTTCTAATATAATATAATAAATAAAAATCGCCAAACACCGTTTTATTTTTATTCAAATTATTTTTTCGTTACGTTATCATTTTATAGACCAAAAAATAATAAGTATCTGCAATTTTCAGTTCAAAATTTAAAAAGTCGCTCATATTTTTTTAAATTCACTAGTGCATTACTAGTTCGAAAAAATCTAGTCATTTTTGAGCTGTCCTTTGGAGGGGGGAGGGAGTACTTAAAACATCCAAAACTAACATTTTATCACTCGAGACTCACAACAATTAGTCGGTTTTTTGCACTACCCTAATACCCATAATACATATAATACTTTCGTGTGAAACAGTATTTAAAATCAAAATCATAGTCGAGAACAATAAATTGACTAATAATCAGATAACCGGACGGACATGGAGACATACTGGGATCTGTTATTACCAATTGACTACGGAACCTTAATAGCAGAAATATAACCATCAATATGTTTACTTACTCATATCTACACCGTTAATTTCAAATCCCTTGGCATCGAAAGTCATTTTCTGTACATCGTAATTGTAAATAGTATTGTTGAATTTGCAGTGTATGTACGTTTTACCATCACGTTCTTCGATGTAAAAGAAGTAATCCATGTGTAATTTTAATTTTTCTGTGGGCCAAATACGTTTATATTAATTTTACCAACTATTAGGTACTACTTCAAATCCTTATTATGCTGACGCTAAATAGGTATGGGTATATTCTAGATAACTCAGAAATAACACAATAAATATTAGACTGTTGTATAAACCATACACTTTAAAACGTAAATAGTTAAAGTGTATCAACAAAAATATAACGTTGAATTTCAAAAGGTTAAATAGAATAAATAATTATTAACACAACTACTAATTTTGAATAAAAATTATGTCCCATCGTTAAAGAGGTGTTCAACGACGCCACCTATCAGGTCCAATCGTGACTCTAAACCATCCCGAGATCCACTTGAACACACGCAAAAATAATTTTACCTAAATCCTGGAACCCGATTGCACCGCCATCTACTTGGTTCAAATTTGAATCTCAACCACCGGGACCTATACTTCAACACACACAAAAATAATTCACCTAAATCAGACAAATGAAATTGAGTCTAAATGCCGAAACCATTGCCAAAATTGTCTCGGAAAGCTCATAACAAATTAATGGCTAGACTGGTGTTGTGACTGATGTTTAATTATATTTTTGAATATTAATATGTTATATATACTAATTAATTTACTTACCCATTTTCACTTTTCCATACCCTTGGGTGGTTATTTTTTCCATACCCAACAAATTCCTGACAAGTTCATGGTCCGAGAATACACCGACCTGGCCTTTAACGGTGAGGTCACAGATCAAGTCCATTGCAGCATGTTCATCTTCAATACTTGTTCTAAAACGGAAAATAGTGAAAACAGCTTAAATTAGCATGTGGCCGGCTAGCAAGTGTTATTTAATAACACTACAGCGTAATGATCTCTTAACATAAATACATAAGGATAAGCCATTAGAAATTACAGAAGACCACACAAGAAAATAAGGACCTTAAATCAACCTTAAAACTAGAACATTCCTGGGCACGCCCTGTTTATATAGTAGGAATGTAGAACAATTTATAATGTTTATGCTACAATAAAATGTCACATTAAACATTTATAAGTTATACTTTAACAATTGTTGCCTTATGACAGTGAAGTGGCATAACAAAGTAGCTGGCAATAGTAGACAATTACTGTATCCGTTCGTATTCCATTAGAATCGATACACGTTGTTATGCGGAATATACTCGTATATACAAAGATGTTACAATATAGACAAGCTGGAGTTATATTTTTTATTTAAATCATAAAGTTAACGGAAATATTTGTATTGTTTATATATGCACATCGGAAATATTTATATTGTTTATATAGGTATATATTTTCATTTATTAATATAATAATATTAAAATTAGATTCACAAAAGTTTTGCCGGCACAGTAATAATAAGTTGAGTGTGAACCTTATTTGCTGAAAATACCGCATACAAATTCTCAAAATATGCTTTTATTCTGTAAGATACTTGTAAACAATGTAAATACTATTTCTTCAAATATTTTTATTTGATTTTCTTTACTTTCTTTGTATCAATCAATAATATAATTTAATAAATTTATCAACTATGCTGGTCAAAAATTAAACATTTTGTTAACTTAACGCGCCAATGGTGAATGTAGATTAACTCTAAAGCAAGCAAACAACTTCAGAAGTGCCACAGTATATGCAAACTTTTACATACATTTATATGTTCATAAATAAATTAAAGGACTTTGGCCACACAACCTGAAATCGGCTGAACCTAACATCTTTTTAAAATCATATAATGGTCATAATGCAATTATAGCATATTTTGTAAATCAAAATCTAAATTATAATAACATAAACATATTTTGGTTTTCCGCTATAAACATCGATGTTTTATATCTTAGCATTTATGTTTTTACTGAGATGTTTACATTGTTTAGTTCAATCTTCAATAATTGCAAATATCTTAGACTATAATCTACTTAGTTATGTACCACCACAAATAAAACACGGTTGATATAATGTCACCTATGTAATGCCGTCACCGTGGCCACTAAAAGCAAATTTCTAAGAAACAAAAAATCGACTTATGCTGGTGTGCACCGACATTTAACCAACGATTAAAATAAAATAATCACTGTTTATGCATTACATTTTTAGCGATTATTTTATTTTAATCATCGGTTAAAAGTGGGTGCACACCAGCCTTAATGTACATACAGTACACACCATAGTTTATGTTAATAACATGAATAGCGCCATCTAGTTTTGAACGTCGTAACTTATAATTTATGTTTTCCTAAGAAATATTACTGAGGAAAGATTAAGAATTTTCTTATACTGAGACAAAGGATTTAATTTTTTTACTGCCTACGATCATTACACCGACAGCAAGTTATAAAGGCCGGTTTGGCGTTTAAACACTCGTGAAGTTGCGTGTAAATTAATAACTACGTCTAAAGGAGCAAATTACCTATCTTTATGGTTAATAATGGTGTAATAAGTATTAAAATTTATCGGATCTATAATTTTAACATATGACTAAAAGATACCTGGGTAAAGGTTCTAAATAGAAATGTTAAGGGAAGTTTATAAAAGATTTCTGAGAACATATAATTAGGAAATGAGTTTATAATTAATGTGCGTGATGATAACAGTGACAACAGTGAAAATAGCTGTATGGACAAATCTGATAGAAAATGGGACTTCTCTGGCATCTTTTCTCTGCCTCTTTCTGTACGTTGTTGTTTGTTGTGTTCATATAAATTAGATGTATTCAGCACGGAAATTGAACCGCGCGCACATAAAGACTAGAGAAAAGGGCCGCGCGCCCCCTCTATACTTCGTGGTGAAACCCGATGTGGCTAGAGAGACCCAGCACTTCCCCTAAAAACAATGGTGGGACCAGCCCGTAAAGTGCAGGCCGTCGTGCGTCCGGGATGGAGGCAAATGCGCGAGCGAGCCCACAGTCTGGACAAGGAACGTTTGAGGATCGGACGAGGGTTTTAATGGGTATCCCTAACTGAGGCGTGGCAATAGCACTTCTCACGTGAGGTGCTTAGTGCTATTCCCACCTGGCGAATCCCATACACGGGCCCCGACCTTTCCCCCTCGTGCGGCCTATGGCCCTCAAATGGATTTCCTCCTGTATAAAAAAATAAATTGTAGCGGTACCGAGTTTTAAATATTTTTTTTTTGTTATTTATAATGTTTATTCACTTTGATTTAAAATGACGTTATAATGTCATTTATACAAAATGTTAATTTTGAATGCACCCGGGAGTGGTGCCGGTCAGAAGTGCACTGAATGTTTGTTGATTTCCGTGTTGGGTTTTATAAACTATAGATAGGTACTCGTTAGAACTTATATATAATGTATATAATAAAGACATATCAAACTCAACTATGTTAATATTCAGTCCATGCAAATATATTAAGTACAAATTTATACCTTCATTTTAAGAAAGCATTTTTTAAATTAAATTAATAGGCAGACAAACACACACATTGTATTCCTCAAGTTAAACAAATTATGCTTGTGTTATGGGCACTATTCAATGGACCGATCTAGGGCCGGTGCCATACACTGAGACTATAGTAAATAACGGATACTTCGTTTAACAAAATTATGATACTAGGAAACAAACCCAGAACCTCTGTGTAGTAGTTAGGTCAGTCGGCAAAGGCTAAGCTCAACCACAAAGATCGTCTTCCGTTTATTTACTTACTACTTACAAAACTACTTATAATTCCAAAAACTTATAGACGCGACAATCACTTCATTATATTTTTCTCGATATAATGTATCAAACCGGTCATAATATCTTGCCCTACATATAATTAAATTTTGTACAAAATAGTGGAAAATAATAACTTCCCTAACAAACGGGGCAATTTTCTTGCCACAGGTTCTCTACAGCTTGACCTATCGCATGGTCCCGCTCCTGCCTCACCACGAATTCCTGTTTCGATCTTCCATAGTGGGGCTCAGGGGTGAAGGTTATGAGTAAAAAAAGGGAATATGGTAAAACCAGAGCTACATTCTTATTAATATCAGTCGTATGGGTATTTACACATGAACGGGTATGCTTTAATGATTGAAGAAAAGATTCGGGCAACGAGTGTATATGCTGGTAAAAAATCATTTTTTCTACTTACTCGAATTTATCTACCTTGCAGTTCGTAATACCTAAAACCACTCCATCTAATAAGGTTAAGTTACCCACGCCAAGCACGTCGACAGTTACATTTGTGACTTTCAGAGGGTCAACAGGTGGAATATTTTTTTCAGGGATACCTTTCCCTAAATTCTTTATCACTCCTTGGACAACTTCCTTGTGGCAGTCACTGTCTTTGATGCTACATTTTGTTAGAGTATCAACTGTAATAAAAACCCTAAATAAGTATACTCGTAGTAACTCACAAAGAAAAAAGTATAACAATAAAAGCTGTAAAGCCTGATTTGTATTTACATTATTAAGGTGGTTAGATAGATACTTATCTTGGTTTATTTTGATGGGCTGGTTGCCTAACTAGTTCATCGAAATAAACCAACACATAAGTAGTTAGTTCATCATCATCATCCGAGCGCTAAATCCCGGTTGCATTCGGAGCGTTCACTCCGACGCCCAGGGTCCGCTTTACCCCGTTTAGAGACCATTGGTACGCATATCATCCTTCACAACGTCAAGCCAACATTCTTGGGCCTTCCCCTTCGACTAGGACCTGGCGGTGGCGGCATGGCTGCACATTTGTTCCTCACATAATTAACCGGTCTTCGTAAAATGTGGCTGTACCAGCGTAAGTGACTCTTCAGTTTGTCTGCTATGTCACGGATATGAAGACTGCCGCGGATGCGGGATTAACTTTTTTTTATTACAAGAGTTCAGCAGACAGGCAGACGGCCCACTTGATAGAAAGCGGTTACAATCACCTATAGACATTTGCAACACCAAATGTGCTGCTGCTCTCTTAAGGGAGACTGGAGCCTGGTCACTACTGCTGGAACAGAAATTGAGGTTGTTATGGCGGTATACTTGAGACCAGGGGTAGTACCCACCAGTCGGGCAAATGCCCTACCACCTGGCTTTGGGTTGTTTTGTCGTCTCTTACGACAGGCCGCCCGGCCGCAGGAAATCGTATTCTTTCTCCGTTCCTGCACAGATAAAAACATTCCTGACACGGTCTTTCCGCGTCACTCCACACATCCATCGCAGCTTATTCATCTCTGTGACACGCAATTTTTTCTCGTGTCGTTGTACGTGTGTGACATAAGTAGTTAGTTAACATGCTAATTTTAGTAATCAAATAAAATAAAATAAAACATATATGTAATCTACAAATTATTACATAAATAGATTTCTGTCCAAATGATTATTAGAACTTGCTGCCAATTTCGTAAGTGAGCTAACTGTTTGAAGAAGGGCCGATTGATTCTTCAACCATCAGATTAAAGTTATTCGAACCATGAAATTAAACATGGGATAACCAAAAATTTCAGTGACATGAATTAATCAGTTCAATTACTTCACTCAGGTTATAATTTATTCGACTGACTATGTGATGACTGGCTTAACATCGGTCCTGAAGCAAAATATCAGGCTCGTATATGTAGAATTGTAACAAATAGATATAAGTAGAATATAAAACAGTTAGATAGCTTAAATAAATAAAAGAAAAGAGTAAAAGTAACATAAAAAGTATTGTGTTTCTGGCCAAATATATTGTCAACAGGTCCATAAAAAAATCGTAGAGAGATTTTTAAACGTCAGAACTAATAATCTAATGACATACGGGCTACTTGGTTCGATGGGTGTTTAAAATTAACAATCACATTTAGATTCCTGCGCAAAAAAAATATTTTTGTCTACGATGGGATTAGTTATGATATGTCAGCAGAAAATTAAAAGAATTATGTAAAAAATATTAGTCGATATATGTTTAAAAAAAGATTATAAATCTATTGATTAGCCAGTGCAGAATTTTGCGGGAAACAATTTAAAAAATAGTTTTTACTATTTGTTAATATGTATAATTTAGCACAGTTAAAGATTATGGTCAATACAAGAATGGCACGCCCCGGCTTGGCACGGGTATTTAATCAAAATGTCATTTTTTTATTTTTTTTATATAATATAGCCTATGTCATCCGGGGACAGTGTATTTTTCAAATCGGTTCAGTAGTTTCAGAGCCTATTCAATGCAAACAAACAAATCTTTCCTCTTTACATTATTAGTATAGATTTATGTTTATTAACTTTAATATTTGTAGTTAGTTTGTAACAACAACGAAAGTGTATCTAAATGAACAAACAAAGCATAGCAACTAGTTCTTTGGATAATAAAAAAATATTCACCATTAGCCTATAATAAAATCTCGTGTTTTCTATTATCAAAAAAAATGTTAGTTTTATATAAAAATATATAAATAAACAAATATTATTTCAAATGATAATTTAAACAATTTTTACCGAACGCTGATTCGCAGCCAAATAAAACAAAGCCAGTGATGAACAAAATGATCTTAAAATACACCGCCATGTTTCTATCACACCTCAGGTTTAGCACAACTACAAATGGTAGTCTTGTAATCGCGACTTATATATACATATAAATATACAAGAACAAAAACATCAAGGTCAATTTAATACGGTTTTTATTAGTGTCTTTATTATTACAGTTAAGGGGATCCGATTGATATATGTTACGAATAGATGGCATTGTATTTAAGAAATATAACAAACAATTTTTTTTTTCATATTGCAATAAAATATGATAATATTACCATTCGACACATCCTTAACTTTATATTATAATATTGTAAAAGTGCCATGTCTGTACGTTGATGACATAAAAGGACGTACATAAGGCTATAATTGTAATTGATACAGCAAATAAAAATGTTTCTTTTAGAAGTTTAGTCTAATTGTTCAGAATTCATGTAAAATTACAATTCCAATATGAATTCGGATGTTGTTAAATAACATCACTTTTGTTTTTATTTAAATTTGGCGATATTTTATATCTAGCGAAACACGTGATTTTTTCTGAAATTTTAAATATTTTTGAAATCATCACTATTTTGTTCGCAAAATTTTAAAATAATATATGAATCACAATTACCGATTAATAGTAATACAGACAAACATTCACTTTTATATATAAGATGTGTATATTATTAAAATGTTAGTAATAATATTATACGTTACGTATACCTTCCTCGCCATTACCAACACAATTTATTCCTCGGCTTGTCTGGAAGAGATCGATTTTAAGACCGCCCTTTATGCATAATAACATATAGTTTTAGCTTGTAAGTTCATTTTTGTATTGGTGTAGAACAAAGAGTTGATTCTATTGTACACCAATACGAAAATGAATCTATTTATAATATTTTGTGAAATATTAAAACCAATATTAGTTATATACAGATATGTCCACAAACTTGAGTAGAACATAATACCAAGAAACAATTGTCATATTTTTATGAAAATGGTCAGGGGATATGTTTATCATATTAAAAAGTCATTCGACAAAGTAATAGTGCGCTGTGTTTGAGATTATGTGTATTATACCTTCGATATTTCTTAACAGCGTGAATAAATTTGCGATGATATACCTAATTACAAATATTGTTTAAAGGATTTATGGCAGGCTTGTTGTCAAAATCTGAATTAATTTTTTTTATTTTTTTCATAGGCGAAGTATGTTTTTGTAATACTATTATGTGTACTTAATATAATTGTTTATATCTCTAAAATATTAAAAAACAAATATTTTCTAATTGCAGTGACATCTATCCAAAAGAATTGTTAGTCGAATTCTCTTAAATAAAGAGTTATATGTTTATTACTTATAATCTAAAGTGACTAGCGACCATATTATAACAATGTATAAAGTGATATAACAGCTTAATCATCGGACCGCAAATTAAATATTTTATTTTTTAAACAACTTTTTCTTAGTATTATTACTAACAAAAAGTAATTTAAAAATAACTAAAACGTATATGATAAACTATTATATGTATTTTTGTAATAATAAATTTATTCTTTGTGAATTTCTTTTTAAAGCTGACTTCAAATTAAAAAAAAGTAATAAAATTAATGATTTGGGAACTTTAATTAAGGCGATTGTCATTCCTAATATTCTTAAGCTATGTGTGTGTGTGTATCTGCACTGAGTTAATAAGGATAGGGAATGAACATTTTCATTTCGGTAAAACCTAAAAAAAATTGACGCCAAATTTACCCCAATCACCCTTAAATCAGCCGTTCCAGCGTCCAGGTTACTCAACCTGCTGGTAAATTCGCCACTGATTCTAAGACTTGTAGCTCGTAACAACAATTGTGCTTGTAAGAATAAAGAAATCAATTTCAAGAGTAACTACAAAGAAAAGAGGGCTACAAGACCTGCGCTACTAGCAATGTTTCAAGAATTTGGTACTAATGAAAATATAAAATTAGTATCATGTCAGGAGCCTTAAGAACAGACGAGCGTGCATGACAAGAGTTATGAATGTCAAAGAAGCAAGTGAGGTGTGTAAGAATAAGCCTGAATGGCGCTCTGCTGTTCGTGCCGACCCCGCAAGGGACCTGGCGTGAAGTTATGTATGTAGTATTATGTTCAATATTTTTTTGTTGTAGTACTTTTATAGTAATGTTGCAGGAAATACTTCTTTTCATTCTACGAAGCGAAATTTATATGTCTATTCAGATAGAGAGACACAAATTGTTCCGGAACTTGTACATATTTTTGAGTCTGCTGGTTGAAATCAGAGATTTAGTCATTTATTTCTTCTTTTAATTTATTGTAATGATTACAACTTTCTACAATTTTATTATATTAATATAAAATACAAGAATGTAGAAAGATTGCATTAGAATATCTATCACAATTTAGACGAATCTTCATAGGGACTTCGAATCTAAATCAATTTGTGTTAACTTATCCTGATGACCAACTTGCTATGTAATTATACTGCTTAATGCTCATTAAACATGGTAATAAATGCTTATTGTTAAACAGCGATCATTTTAGTACAAAATTCTCATTGAGTACATTTAATCGGAATCTACATATTAAAATAAAACGTGAAGCAAAACATAGCAAAAACTTCGTACCCCTTATTACGAAAATGGCGCGGACGGAGGAGTATTAAATTTCAGACACATAGTTTATACAGAGAAGGAGTGCAAAATGGTAATATTTTATTATAATCATACTCAAATACGATAATAATCTTGCACAACGCAAAAATTGTCGCTAAATATGTTTAAAGAACTGTCAATACATTTTGTGTAGATGAAATTTACGTGGTAGAAATATGTATGGGGTTGTCTGGAAGAGATCGCTTTTTAGCGATAAGACCGCCCTTTGTACATAACTAGATATAATTTTAGTCTTAAGTTCATGTTTGTATTGGTGTACAATAAAGAGTTATCTATCTATCTATCTATCTACTATCTACAAATCAGTTGTATAGTATTTTTTTATTTAACTAGTTTATTTTAATTTTAAGTCTGTTTAAGTGAATGTAAATTTTAATTGCCAATAACCAATAGAAAGAAAATAATTTTATTCAGGTCAAATTACATTGGTGTAATGTAGGTACAATTGTTTACAAAAATTAATTAAAACTAACAATCTTGTCCTGAAAGGGGCATCAGACTCGGCATAATGCTGGTCTTTTAAAACCAGCGCTGATCTTCCGCTGAGCCCATAAGGTAGTCACGGCAGACATTACATAATTGCAAAGCATCGCTTCTTAAATAATAATATATATATATATATATATATATATATATATATATATATATATATATACACACACGTCATACGTAGTATATCCAAAAAAAAGGGAAAATAATAATCATGAATAAATATATGTGTTGTATATACGAGTATTGCAAAAAATAAATAAAAGAATCGACATAACAATTAAATTAAATAGCACTTGTGTCATGTTTTAGATCTTGTTGTGAACGTTGGTGCTCTTTTAAAAATATCTTTAATTTACTTCTGAACTCATTAAGATATTGCAGATTTCTAATGGGTGGTGGAATATTATTCCAGCACCTTGATGCTGCGTATCGAAAGCTCCCGCGAAAGCCGGCTGTAAAATGACGTTGCGAAGCAAGTTGTATTGCACATGTTCTAGAACTGACGACTCTACGGCTTGTAACCCAGGAGAGCTTCTCATATAAATTTAATAAAGTTGTTTACTAATATTAAAAAATATATGTGGTCACAAAGTCTTAGACAAAACTATTAGGACCTTTATAAAACTCGAAATGATCGAACGACAAAAAAACGATTTTTCAATGTTACATAACGTAATCTTGGTTTCTTTATGATTTATTTTATTTACGATTACTTCCTTCAAGGTCAGAAGAGTGTAGCTTCCGCCTCTAACTATTGAACTAAAAAATTGTAAACAAAATATGATAGTAGCAATAAGTAAAATTAATATAGTATTCATCACTTCTACGGAACTTTTCATTGTCCATGAAGGACACAAATTTAGTCAAATGTTTTACGTAATACGAATAACAACAGGAAATTATAATTTTGGCTTATTCAAATTGTGTATCACACGGGTAATTATAATAATTAAGACAAGTTTTTACAATATATTATTACTACTAAAGCTACTTACTTTTTTGTATAAAAAAATTGTAATTCTATGCTATGTATTTCAAACCATACTTAATCGGGGTTTCTAGATTTTACTATACATTCTTTTAAGTTAGCATTGGTAGAAAATGTATATTAGTTAGGGACATAGATAGATAACACTTTATTGCTCACCAAATATACAATTTCAAAATACAAAATTACAATATTGTCATGATAAAAACAATAGGCGGCCGTATCGCTGATTATCTCGTGTCACGGTGTTTGTGGTCGTAATCCTTAGAAACGGCTTATTCGATTTTAATTATTTTTTTGTATTAATCAAATCAAATCATTTATTTGTAATTATGTCATTAAGTTCACAATATGTTATTTTGTTTCACATGTTTTTGCCCGTTCAGCATATAAATAGAAATTAAAATTTGCAATCAACTAATTAGCAATAAATTTGGTACGTATGAGAATAGGTCGTAAAATATTTTTCACCCTCCTATGGTGGTTTTCGTTTTTATGGCAGAGAAAAGTTTGCCGGGTCAGCTAGTATATATTTTAAGGTGGGACACAAAAAAACACTTTTTATGTGTTTCGAGTGAAAAAATGTTAATTTTTTATATTTTAAAAACTCCCTCCATTTTTAAGAGGTCACTCCAATTTTTTTCTGAGCTATCCTTTGGAGGGATTTACAGCAGACAGGCTGACAGCCCACCTGATGGTAAATGATTACCGTCGCCTGTGGACTTTGGCAACACCAGAAATGTCACAAACGCGCTGCCAGCCTCGGAGAAATATTATAACACCCTTTTTAAACACGTCCATATAGCGCTGTGGTAAAACTTCAGCCGAGAGCTCATTCCAAATCCCCCCATGCAAAGGTAACATTCTTGAGAAAGTTGCGTTACATGAGCGAAGTGGTTCGAGGAAATGCGGATCAACGCCCAGCCGATAGCGGGCGGTTCGCTGCTAGAACGAAAATGATGACAACTCCTATGGAGCTTATGTCAAGTTTTAACCAGTAGTGAAGCAAATAACGTACAGTCAAATATAGGACTTGGCTCATCATTCCTCAAAGCTTAAGATGCTTCACAGGTGGTGATCGATTTTATTTGATTGTTTCTGATCAGCAAATATTGTACCTTTATCAAATCGTTTGGTTTTTTAAAAATATTTTTGTAATAGGCAACAAAGCGTAAACTGGATGATAATTTGTATATTTCAATACAAAATTTGGTTCTATATTTATGTACTAACTGACATCCTGTTCCCCATACGAATATCAACGTCCATTTTAACTTCTCCCAGTACTTCAACACAATGCTTGGTTTCATTTCGCTTGTGCTTAAATTACTATTTATTATTACGTTTCAATACTTTAAATGGTACTACGAGGGTTATTTGAACTTTTTCTAAATATATGGATAATGCGATTGGTGTAATTCAGCTGCAAAATTTTAAGACTTAGCAACTGAAGTTGTCTTTTAAATGTACAACTGTGTATTCATTCTCTTGCTGGGCATTTGCTGATGTACTTGTTTGCCAAAAGTTTCTAAAACGTGTTAGAGCCATGCTGGAATCACTATCTTCAATATAGCTCTTGGGTCGGCTTGATCGGTGCTGCACACTCTCATAGAATATCAGCGAGAAAAGCTAACCACTGCTTTAATTAAGCTAATTGTGTTTCTTACGACGAGTGAGATTCCCGATTGTCCACTTCCTTCCTCCTCACTCTGTCCAAGTACATATCGCATTTGCCTATTCTAATCCCTTATTTCATTCATCTCTTCTATTCCATTCCTCCTATATGATCCCCATCATCGCATCTCACTATTCCATATTTTTATCTCATCGTAAAGGGCGACAATTTTGGCTTTATCGTTCATGTAGCAAACGCTTCTTCTTCTAGGCGACTATAACAGTTGTAACTCGTAACAGTTACGGACTCTTTTATTGTAAGTGACGTATTAAAAGAAAAAAGATAGATGTCAATTTTGATCAAAATAAATATCTATTACATGAAGACATGCTTATTATTTCTTTAAAACATTAATGTATTTGGAAACACGAATAATTTAAGAAATGAGTGGATGAATGAGGCATCTTTCAATCAGTAAAGAATGATAAAAATGGTAGATATATTACACCCTAATTTTACATACGAAAAATAAAATAAAATAGTACATTATTTCATCGTCTGTTCCTGTTTTAAATTTTAAAATATTAGTAGGTATTGGTGTACTTTAATAAAATCTTAGTTATTTAATATTACGTAGCAAGTTTTGTTTCTATAATCAGAAAGGGCAGAAAAAACAATATTATACCTCAGCTCCAGAAAGTTTATTGATAAATAGCTAAGAACTTAATTCACGTATGGTGTTATATCACTGGTTATAAAACTATTCATTGGCACTGAACCAAAGAACCAATCGCAGAATGCGTGATAAAATTCGTTCATACGTAAAACAATTACTGAAACGACGGAATCTTCTATCTCCTTTGAATACTCATTGAGGAGGGCTATTAGTTTATTATCTGTGAATAAAAATAAAAAATCGATACACAATTGACGGAGATAATAATAATAATATCAGCCCATAAATGTCCCACTGCTGGGCGCGAGCCTCCCATTTTAGGAGGAACGGGCAGTATACTCGCCACGCTTGTCCAAGGCGCCATTGCAGGTTTGATACATCGGTTATCTCGATGTGCAGGTTGCATCAAGATGTTTTCCTTCACCGCCGTTAGCACGTGGTAATTGTAACAATATGGACATTAGATCAGAAAACTGACTAAGTGGTGCATGCGTTCCGGCCAGGGTCGAGCCTGCGCTCTTTGAGCTTTGGACGCGTGCGCTAGCTATTACGCTACCACGACGTATTATGACATAATTGACGGAGATATCGTGTAATAAAGAAGTCGGTTAACAACTCTCGAATGCCCTGGGAATTATTCATCAGGTCTTTATTTGATGACTATGGAAGTATCAAAAAAAATTGCTCTTACGAATAAAAAAAGAATTTGAAAATCGGTCCACAATTGATGTTGAAACCGTGTAATATGCATTACAAAATTAAGTGCCTGTAAAAAGCCAGTATTACATTTTTAACAGGCACTTAATTTGTTTTTAAACGGTTAAGCTTATGAATTTTTTTTTAACACAAGATATGTCGTAAATTTTAGGCTCACAATTTCTATAATAACTATTAACATTATTATTAGAGCTATGGAAACGAAAACACTGATTTTTGTGACCTTTGACCTTGAATAACTTACTGTGCAGACAAGAAATGTTTACAAGTTTACAGCTTATTATCTCTCATTCCGAGATGAAACCCCTAATATGGCTGGACTATAAGGTATATACCTATACTAGCTAAAAAATATGTCTCGCTTCTGAAACAAGTTGTAAAATATATATTTTAAGTATACAAATGATACACCGTTATGTATTTTTTACTTACTTAAAACATTATCTTCCAGATCTAGATTGTCTGAACTAAACTGAGCTCTGCCGTCACCTCCAGACCAGACCACTAAACCATCATATCTGATTTGAAAATATATATCGCCATTCTTTTTTACCACAGTGAAGGGAAAATCAAAATTAAAATGCATCTTTTCTGAAAAATTATTAAAATTAGATTTTTAAACACGATTAAAATCTAAAAAGATATATACTAGGGCTGGTGTGCACCGACTTTTAACCGACTGTTAACCAAAAATGGTATGGTATGGTCCATTACATTTCATCGCCATAATAGGACTTTGTTGTACCGAGCACAATGGGTATTAGTGTTAAGGACCATCCGTAGATACCGTACAGGTCGTGGACGGCGGCGACACTTTTGGCAGGAGAGAGTTGGAAGCTTCTGCAGCTTGCATTGACACAATGGAGGCCGTGCGCCCACATCTGCTGCGATGGGTTGCACGGAAACGCAGGACCCTGACTTTCAGAATGATGCAGATACTTACCAGGTACGGTTACTTCGACAAGTATCTTCATTAGACTGTGGGATGTCTGCCTTCACCTCAGTACCGCCTCTGTGGCGCAGGGCTATGCTACACACCGATGATCATTGAGAGCGAGCGTTTAATTCTGCGAGGCAGTAATTTCTCAAAAAATTGCGTATGAGTCTCGCGGGTACCGACGTCAGAGGACTCTGGAACCGCACATATGTGCAAAATCTCCTCCCGTGTTTCCGCTACTGGGTTCCTCCAGTACCTCGGGTGCGGGGAACAAACTTTTTTTGACGAAGTGAGTTTGCCTCTCCCGGGGCATTCTCAAGCACTGATGAGCGAGACTAGCGTGGGCGTTACTATTTCTAAGTCTCACGCTTTTCCCACCACGAGCACGGGGCACATTTTTTTTATTGCAGGATTTCAGCAGACAGGCAGACGGCCCACTTCATGGAAAGCGGTTACCATCGCCTATGGACATTTGCAACACCAAAGGTGCTACAAATGCGCTGCTGCTCTCTTTAGGGAGACTGGAACCTGGTTACTAATACCGGAACACAACTCAAGGTTGTTATGGCGACATACTTTAGACCAGGGGTGGTAGCCATCCAGTCGGGCAAATGCCCTATCACGTGGCTGTGTGGGTTATTTTGTCGCCTCTTACGACAGGCCGCCCGGCCGCAGGAAATTGTATTCTTTCTCCGTTCCTGCAAGGATAAAACATGGGAGGAAGGGGGTTTTAGTGGAGAAATGGCCTATTGGTTATATACCGTGCTGAGTCTCTGCACAAGCCGGCAATTGACTCTACTATCTGCGTGATCTTCAGTGGATAACTCTCGTTGCTTTGGTGTAATCCCCAGTAAAAGACCCAATAGTGTACAAAATGCCTCGAGTCCTCGAGTCGAGTAAAAAGCGTCGATATCGATATATCGAGTGACTTTACAATGGCTCAATCGCTGTTCGGAAGCTGTGCTCGATTACTGGGTATAGGAGTACAATATGATACGAAGATAATATTATTGTACACTAGATATAATATATCTAGTGTACAATAAATAATACATATTATGTATTATTCACTTAATACATTCTTAACTTTATTTATACTATAATTATATATAAAAAACTTACTGACTACATGATATATACATGTATTTTCTAATCACTAGCCCACAAAAAAGTGGTCTGTACTTTTCACCAGACAAAGTCTATTCGTATCTCGATGCGCTGAATCCAAATCTGGGGTCAGTTTGGTCCATACACCCTCAATTTTTTCTTAAAATTCTCAGAAGAACCGTAAGAAGGAACGAATATTGTCCGCCAATGTCAAGATTTAAGTTCATGGTGAACATTAAAGCGTTTTCATTCGTCTCATTATTCATTCAAGAAAACGTATCTGGGTTATAACATCAAGATGATGATAGAAAGAAAGTCTAGAGACCAATATTTGATAACACTTACCAATTTTAAGTTTTCCTTTCCCCCCGAACTCCTCGCCGTCTCCTGAACCACTAAGTTCACTTATCACTTCATTTGGTACTAGAAATTTGAACTGACCATCGAGATCGATATCACAAGTAATATTTAATATGGTATGCCTATAATCTATGTCTGTCCTGAAATTTTATTATAATTATAAAAATCATAAAAAATACACTTTTTTATTATTGTCCTGCAATGAACATGATCATCCAATTGATTAAAATAATCCAGATCCCTATTAATATTATAAATGCGAAAGTAGCTCCGTCTGTTTGTCTATCTTTTACGCTTTCAAGGAAAAACTACTGGACCGATTTGGCTGAAATTTGGTACCTATTATATATATTTTCGATACCAAGGATGGACATAGGATACTTTTTATCGAAATATGGGATAACAGTTTTCTGACTGTTTTGTTGGTTACGCTCTCACGGAAAGACTATTGGATCGTCTTTGATGAAATTTGGTATATATGTTTTTTCAATATCTAGCATAAAGTATAATTTCACCCTGCAAAATATAATAAATATTAGGATAGAATTATGCAAAGTTTATCCCGGAAAACAGGTAGCACCTATTACTCCACTACTAAGCACCAACGATCTAATTGACTTACTTTAAATAGTAATTTAAAGTAAGTCGATTTAATCCAAAAGGTCAAAGAAAGTCGAAAAAGCCTAGTGGCTTTTTCAACATTTTTTAACGTTTTGGACGTTTTTACTTACCCCTTTTATCTTTTGTACGGTCTACCTGTTCTACCATTTCTACTTTTTCTATTATTTCATCCAGTTCTACTTTTATATAGCTTTGTAAGTGGGTAGGTTCTTACTTTAAATTGTCGAAGGAACAATCTTTTAATCCTTTGCCTATAACATCAACTAACGTAAACTGTAGCTTTTTAGGAAGTGAAATAGTTAAGCCTTTCAATGCAAGTGGATCTATTGCAGGTATTTTCTTGTCTGGTTCACCACCTGCTACACTTTGTACAACGCCTCTGTATAAATCAATTTTACAGGAACCATCCGTTAAGTCACATTTCTTGGGTATGACCACTGAAAGTATAAACCATGAAGTTAATCGCCAACTTAAAAATTAACAGTAAAAAATTGTTTACTAACAGGTTTGAATAGAGCTATTGCATAGTCTTTGATGGCCTATGAGTAATCTATACAGATAAATAGAATTAAAGTGTCTGTTTGTAATGTAAAAATAACATCTTTTTCCTAAGTGCATATGAAATTATATACAGTACTAATATATATAAAAATCAATTTTTAAAATTTTTGTCTGCCTGTCTGTCTGGATGTCCCGGCTCATTTCTAAAACAGCTGGACCTATGTTGACGGGACTTTCACTGACAGATAGCTGATGTCATAAGAAGTAACCTAGGCTACTTTTTTTTAGTTTCTTTATGTTCCTTTAGGTTCCACGAAAAAGAACTTCACGCGGACAAAGTTGCGGGTACTGTCAGTACTCAATAATTTACTGATACACGGAATCTGAATTTATACTAATTGCATGTAAAATAAGCAATAGATTGTCGAATTGCGTAAAGAACTACTATATAAATTGAAAGGTTCCGTAAAGGTAAGAAACATCCCCTGTGTATTTTATTCGACTACGGAACCATAAAACTACTTAATGAATATTATTTTTGAACAATATTCATTAAGTAGTTAGTAGCAATTTTTATTGAAAGTATTTTTAAGATCTACTACCTCTCTCTGTTTACAAAATTTTATCTTGTATTTTAAAATTTAGAGAGTAGGGTCTAAAAGTAATTTAAAAGCTACATAATTTTTGTAACTAAGTATCTTGTCACCCATTGATTCTAAAAAGTTACAAAGGAACAATATATGTATGATGTTTAAAGATTTCAATAACGATACCTCATAAGACTTGTAAAAATATTTTTCAATCTCTTTTTACTTGTATGGCTAACGCCATAGAATGACGTTATATTATTTTGATAAAGGATTGCTGAACATATCTCCGTCCAGCAGGAGGTGTATGGGTACGCGCACCTGGGGACCCGAGCGACTACAGGCACACTCCCTTGATCCGTGGCAGTGGTTTCCCACATCTCATCTTCCCAATATCCTGCCTTTTATTCTGTCTCAAACACCTATCCTTTCCTAGGCACGCACAATTAGACTCTGGCGTTGAATACCAAGGGAGGGATCGCCGGCACTTAAGGCAGTCAGATAAGAAAACGGAGTGGTTCCGCGCTTCCCATTCTGTCATTCTCAAGAACGGACGAGGTCCTCGGCCGACGTTTGGCCGGGTCCAGATAGATCCCACTATTACCATTTTCCGCTGCCTTATCTATAGGCAGATGGAAGGAAAGTAGTGGGTTTTAGTGGGTACTCCGGCAACCTCTCTTACCGGCGAGTCCCATAGTATCAGTAATACTAAGGGTGTGTGTAGGACTCACTGGCTCAAATAGCTGGAATACCCACTAAAACAAAAAAGACCCCATTTGGCCCTGCGCTACAGTTCCAAGGAACACCCCTTACCATCTCCAACAGTATCGGGATTCTAGGCGTTCATATAACGAACGACGTGCAGTTTCAGGGTCATCAGGAAGGCAAGGCTAAACTTGCCTCACTGCCTTGGTGTGCTAAACCGATTTAAGCAGTATTTCGCCCCGTGGCAAAGACAAGCACAAGTTAGGCCGCACATGGAATACTGCTCACACTTATGGACTGGAGCACCCGCTTACCAGACAGACCCTCTCGACTCCATCCAGCGTCGCTCCGTACATATAATCGACGATCCCATACTACCAGACGGTTTAGAATCGCTAAGCCTTCGGAGAGACTTTGCGTCCCTCTGCATATTCGAACGCCTGTACAACGGAGAGTGTTCCGAAGAACTGTTTGATCTGGTGCCAACATTTTTAACATTTTTACAACCGCACCGCTCGCCATTGATGGGGTGTTCACTCCCATTTCCTGGAGCTCCCACGCTCAACTACGCAACTGTTCTCTAAATCGTTTATACCGCGTACAACAATGATCTGGAGAGGATTTCCCGCCGAGGTTTTCCCTCTGCGCTACGACATAGGGTCGTTTAAGAAAGGCGTTATAATTAATAATATTATATAATTTCTTAGAGGCCGGCAACGCGTTGGCAACGCCCCTGGTGTTGCAAACGTCCATAGGCAACGGTAACCACTTTCCATCAAGCGGGCCGTCCGCCTGTTTGCTTGCTTCAGGCAATAAAAATAAAAAACGATCTGGTGTCTCACCTATCGTTTTATATCAGGCATATGGGTAAACGACTAAGTAAATACGCAAACCCTGGCAGGTGGAGGTCCTAACTAAGTTCCCTGAAACATCCAATGTAAGATGATTGCGCAAAAAACACCGGCGTGCTTTCATAGCGATATATTTACTCAGGAGGCCAAAAAACGCCCTCCGTACTGGCATGTTCTCTATTAGCGGGAGCGGGGCAAGGCAGTCCGCTCAACCTCCTATTCCCCCTCTTCTTTAGCAAACTTGATGAGCTCTGACAGACGTGCCTCGATTTCCGGTGGTAAAAATTGGATCAATTAATTATATTATATTATATACATAGTTCTTGCACTACACAAAGGGAGAGAGCTTTATTTGTGTTTGAACACATACATCAACATTGCGATAGTGAGTCTAAACGCAATAATCAGTTGCGACCACGCCATCCAGTCACACGCGCTTTTGCTCTCACACATAGATTCGAGTTCGTGAATTGCAATTCACGAATGCACATAGAATACGATCTACTTATTTTCAAATAATTTCATTTTATGAAAATTTGCTTACCTGAAGAAGATTTTCTAATGAAAAAGATAGTACATAAGACGACTAAATATTTAAAAACAAACATTTTAAATGCGTATATTTATTTCTCAAATACAATGCAACTAGATTCCTTTACGGGAGCCGGTAATAAAATGGTGGTAAATGCTGTTTCTAGTTTTATTTACAAACTTAGATTTATTTTTTATTTTTGTTCCCACGCTAGTCACGTTGTCAGATAACATTTATCTAGGACATTTATCTATACCTAATTTTTGTTAGTCATAATTTTATTCTGAAAATATATAATAATATATAAATAAATATATCTGTTTATTAAGGCCAAATTAATATTTTATTTTAGAAACTTGTAACATAACCTCCGACTGCAACCTCGTCTATGTTGACAGAAAACATGATACCTTCATCATACTGCTGTTATTTTAGATTTAGGTATATTATCAGGATAGCAATAGGCAAGGGTCACGTCAAGGTCCTTGGTAAAAGACTTTCTAATGTGAACAATCGACCCATTGCGTATCAATCCACGTACAGTGAGTAAGGAAGATAGATGTTAAAAAGATGTTCTGCCTCACTGCCATGCACAAAAGACTAGTAGTCTTTTCAAGCATTTCAAAAGTATATTTTTTACTCTGCAATATACTCATCTAGTACTTTTCCTCCATTTTAATATAGCTTTTCCAAACATCTTTCAAAAGAAATCAAAAATGAATATTCTAATAATAAAAACGTTTATTTTTTTGTTATTTATAATTGTATATTGATTTTACATATTCTTAAGGTCTAGCATAAGGTGTCAGGTCATCAATTAGAAAATATTTGGCTGGTACATTATCGAAGAAGTAACTGGCAAACTGGAAGTAGAATTCAGTAGCTTTTTTCATAAACGGTTCTCCGAAGGAACTCATAATTAATTTTTCGTTCTCATTAAGGATTGCTAAGATAGGCCCACCTGAAAAGTAATAATAAGAAAGAAATTAGTTCTATATCGTTTAAAGGCTGATATTATTAAATACATTCCCACGGCTGGACTCGGGCTTCCCCTTTCAACTAACCAACCGTTCATTAGTCTTAGCATCGGTTAAAATTTAACTTAAGCTCTATATAAGTAATGTCAAAATTCAACTGATGGTAAGGGAAGTAAATGAATAACAAGATATATGAACAATACGTTAGCGCGTTTGACATATCGGTTATCTCGACTTACAAGTTTCACCAGTATTTTTTTTCACCATCAGCACATGGTAATTATAGCAATATGCATATGAAAATTGAAAACAAAGTAATGCATGCTTCTCAGCCTAGATTTAGCCTAGATTTCAACCAGTGTCATTTGAGATGCGAGTACGTTAACCACAAGATACCACTGCTTATTTGCTCCTGACATATGTAGTATATAATTTTGAGATTTTTGGGTCTTTTCTACGTTCATTCTTTCTTCAGGGCCTTGGGAGCGAACTAATCAACATAAAACTTGGTATTTAATATACTTCCATTCTGCTGCCGTAATATTTAAATACAAGAGGTGAAAGGCTATGTGTTTTAAATTACATTTTATGAACTTTATCTGTGCAGGAACGGAGAAAGAGTACCAATTCCAGCGGCCAGGTGGCCTGTCGAAATTGGCGAAAAAACAACCCATAGGTAGAGCATTTGCCCGTCTGGATGGCTACCCTCTAGTATAGAACATACCACCAAATGGTGAGTTGTATCCGACATTAGCGGTCAGGTTCCAGTCCTATCTACAAGTCCGGCAGATTTGTGTTGTAAATGTTCATAGCTGACGGTAACCACTTCCCATCACAGTTGGGTTGTCAGCTTGTCTTCTGTACTCCGGCAATAAAAAAAACATTACAGGAAAACAATTTGAGGTTTTAATATTTCATTAAGAAATAACTACTGGAGTTGTTTGAATATGAGTATATTGTAAAGGATATTTATTATAAGCAGGGTTTCTAAGTAAAAACTGCCACCGCGGCGTTTTCTACACCGCGTCAGCGTATCTAAAGCATTTATCGAGTTTTTCTGAAAAACATATTTTTCATTCAATATATGTTAGAAACACATTTGACTGTGGCCTAGAAACCTCATGGGTTTATTCATAGTGCAGAGAGTCGTGTACTGTTATATCAAAATAGGTGCAAAGGCGAGTAATTTTTATCATCATTCTAGTGTTTAGTTCTGATTTGATAATAAGTGAGGGTTATCATCATTCTAGTAAATGGTTCTCTTTTAGTCCCAGGTCTGCACATGTGGGCCTGGTGGTCCGCTTTGGGAATTAATATACAATATTTTTAGATTATATTTGTTAGATTTATTGTTGTTTTTGTACTTTGATTGCAGGTCCTCTGGGAGATCATTTACAATGATTGGTGTAATACATTTCTCGTGCCTTGTCCCATACACGTTATTATATTTCGGAACAATATATTTACATGCGTCAGATCTCAGTCTCATGTTGTTAGGTCTAGTCTTTTTTAGATTAGAATGATAATTAGTCTAATTATTCTTATTCCCTGGCAACGTGGCAAGCCTTTGGAGTGGGATGCGACTCACGTGGACACGTTGGTCGCATTCCATTTACCAAAAACGTCCAGATGAGCTGGTTCAGCAGCGTAAAAAGCTAAATTGCTCAAGCAGCGCAAATATTCAATCCTGAGTGAGAGTGCACATATGTTTGTGCCGTTTGCTGTTGAGACGCTTGGACTTCGGAGACCTGAGGCCATTAGCCTCTATTAAGTTTATCGAAACGACTCATTGACCCTTCAGATGATCAGAGGGCTGGTGCCTACCTCGGACAACGGATCAGTGTGGCGATCCAGCAAGGAAACATAACCAGCCTTCTGGGCACTTTATCTTTAGAAAACAGTGATCTAGGCTCTATAATGCACTTATAGTCTTGAGGGACTATGGGTAGAATACAATATAGATAAGCAATAATTTATTTTATTGTATTAGTTTAAAAACTTCATTGGACTATCTATTAAAATAAATGATAGTAACATAGATTTTAAGGTTTACTATCAATCTAGTGCGGGGGAAAAATATATAAAAATGAGATGCATAAAAATTAAACTTAAGCCAGTGAGTAATAATTACGAAAAGTCTTAACAATAGAAACTATTATGGCAACATGTTATAATTCATTTAGTTGTTTTTTTCTTATCAAAATAAATAAATAAAACAATCATTATCAAAATTCATTAAACATTTACACAAGTTCTCATGCATTTATATATTTTATTTTTATTGCATGAGTTCACCAGACAGGCAGACCGCCCACCTGATGATGAGCGGTTCTCATCGCCTATGGACATTTGTAACACCAAAAGTGCTATCAGTATGCTGCTCTCTAAGGAATTAAACCTGGCCACTCATGCCAGAACACAACTCATTCTGGCATGAGTGGCCAGGTACAGTATATACAATTATAGTACAGTATGTCTTAATGATCACAATGAGAAATTTTTAGATAATCTCTCTTTTCTTTCACTATATCCCAATTACATGGTGTCGGCATAATATGTCTTTTACTTCCACATTCCTCTACTCTGACATAAATCTTCTGTCACAACACGTATCATCACATCATAATAACTAACTAACTAACTCCGATGGCTCAGCGACCCAAAATGTGTCTTGGCCTCCGAAACGAGAACACGCCACCTGTTCCTGTCCTGTGCGATTTTTTGCCAGTTAAGGGCTTGAAGCTCACACAAGTCAGCCTCCACTCTGTCCCTCCACCGGTACTTGGGGCGACCGACCGGACGTCGCCCATCCGATCGCCCCAAATAGGCCCTTATAGGCCAATCACATCATAATATCCTATTTAAATGATAGCCATGATGCCAAAGTGTAGTAAACCTTTAATTCATTGCTTGCTTATATAAATATGTATGTATTATATGTATCACAACTTAAATTTAAAAAATTAAAAGATTTTACTTACTTAGTTCTTGGTCACCCAAATACAGGTTGTCAGCAGCGAAATGCGTTTTCCCTTTTATGTCATACTCGTAGTTAATATCTTTGTAAAGGCATTTTATGTAAATCTCTCCATCGTCACGTTTTTGAGCGTAGAAAGGGAAGTCAAAAGATAAATGTAGTTTTTCTAAAACACAAATATACTTAATAATTATTGTTTCCGTTTAGGGTTCTGATGCCCAAAGGAGAAAAGAATCCTTTGTTCTCAGTTTCTATGTTTGGTACACATGTAGTAATTTCGTATCTATAAAAATAACAAAAGTCGAGCAAATACCACCGGGTGGATTTCATTTGTTTTTGATAATATAAGTTTATGGTTATTTTAATGATAGACTAAATTACTGAGGTAGTATACAATGTATTATTATATAGACTAGTGGATCAATTTTGGTTTTTATGACATTTATTTTAAAGAATGAGTAAAGGGTTGCCCCGGTAGGACGGAGGAGCGGGATAGAATGCTCCTCCGTCCCAAAGAAAGATCTTCCACCGAGGATATTATGGTTCCTCGTAGGTCTAGGCCCATCTGTTATAGTTGATATTTTGTATATATTCTTTGTATGTTTCGGGAAACGTTTGTGACCTCAATTATTGCCATCTATTGGCTTGTAAGTCTTCCACTACAACTTAATTTAATTATTATTGTTACTATTCTGTTTGTTTTTAATATTGATGTAATACTAAATAGAGAAATAGACAAGAATGATTAATTATAATAGGCAGAACATTTTGCACGCCCTAGAGGCAAAAACATGTGAACCTATGGAATAATCCTACCATCTTTTTTATGTACCATGTTTTATGCAATAAATGATGATTTGAATTTGATTTTATTTGATTTGACATAGTAAAAATTAAAAACTTATTTTGCTTACAATATTTTTGTACCAATGCATACATACAAAACATTGTCGTCTCCTTCTCAAAACTATTGCCTCTTTTGAAACCTACGGAGATTTCATTGCTATTTTTAAATGCAAGTAAGTTCTTTATTGTAGTCGGATGGCTGCCAATTTTAACTAAATATATACAACACGGTTAAGGAAAAATACTTTGAATAAGATTCCTTTAGTATTAACATAATTAAATGAGTTTATTATTCACTTGTTATTTTTTTCCATGATCTAGTCGTTCTAAATACTTTGTCAAGTCTTTAATCATTCACTTGTTGGGGCAACCGATACTACATATTTTGTTGAAATTATTTAAAACTTATGATTCAAAGATTTCAAGATTCGTGAAAGGTCTTACCAATTTTAACTAGGCCGTTTCCGTCGCCATGGATGGTGTTTCCTCCCAAAATAGATTGTATAAAGGGATTTGTGGAAATCACATTGTAGTGGCCTTTGATAGTGACGTCACAAATGTTCTCTTGCGAGCCCCTTTCTGCTGTTATGTTAATTCTAAAACCAATAAAAATTAACGTATTTATACAAAACGGAACCAAGTAAGGAACAGTTCCATAGCAAGTGTTCTTATGTATGTATTGAAAATATTAAACAATGACTAGAGTTTTTTGAATTAATAACTTTATTGCACATAAAATTAAAGTACAATGGGCGGTCTTGTCACCAAAGGCGATCTCCTCCAGACTACCCTATACAATTCTTATCCGACTACATTATTTAGTGACTTAATAATTATTTAATGGTTTTATAATCAAAACTTATTTTTAGAAAATCGCTCCTTAGGCTATTCTTGGCATACAGTTTTTCGCGAACATCTGAATCATATTTGAAACTCTTTACGTATTCCAGTTTGCATAATTACGTCGAATTACACACCGTGTCCAATTTTATTAAAATAATAATATTAATATTTTTCATTACTCATGAAACTTGCTTGAAGTTTTTTGATAAATTACGTGGCATAAGTATGATATATGAATAAATAAAGAACTATTTATTTTTCACCATAAACTTAAACCTAAACGAGTCTTTTTTATCATTTGAGTAATATTATGTATGCGTAACATCATATCGAAATACATTGTCGTGTAGGACAAGAGAATTTTGAATTTTTCAGAGGCAAATTTGTTTTTTTTTCTATCAAGACTTTTGTGTCCAATCGCGTTTCCACTTTAGCCAATTTGACACTTCGTCCTTTACGTATCATACATTTTAGTTTCAGTAACATCAGTATGTTACTGCGGTAACATAGATAATTAATGCTATCAGTATAGCATTAATTATCTATGTTACCGCAATCGAGATACTTGTATTCTAGGGCCAGCCTTGCATTTAACTTTAAAATTTATTCTAGATAAAGCAATAAATACGTATTAAATATATTATATTATAAAATACTTTAGATGACATGTCTGTACATTAAAGCTATTTAAAAACAACAACTGGAATACGCTCTATAATCGATGGAGAACACGATGTATATTTGTTTTATTCCTTGACTGTTTGTCGGTTTGTCTGTTTGTTTGGGATTCACGTAAAAACTTCTGGGCCGATTTCGAAGTGGTTTGTGCTGATCGACGGCTATTTCTTAGACCTAAAATCTGCGCTTCCTTTCACTCTGGGAATTACGCGGGAGTCTTTCTGAGAAAGATTTGAAATAGCCAGATGAAAAACTAATTCTAATGTATTTTTTTCACTGATCGATGGCAAATGTTTTGTAAAATAAGGTGTGATTTTTTTATCCCGGGAACTCCGCAGAAGTTTTCCCGGGAGCGGTTTGTATTTGTTCGGGTGCATAAAAATTAGCTTATTCCGAGACAGTTTTCTCTAAAACGATAGCTGCGGTACTTTGAGTCCCGGGAATCCCGTGGGAATTTCAAGTCAAGCGTGGATGAAGTCGCGGCCATATCCTACAAATAACAATAAAACACAAATTACTCACGCGAATTTATCAAATACGCAATCCTTGATACCTTTAACAACTCCATCGACAAGAGTGATATTTAAGAGATTGGCAACTAACACAGATACGTTTTTTAGTTTCATGGGATCTATGGGTGGTATATTCAAGTCGGCAATTCCGGTCTTTCCAATATCACGTACTATGCTTTGGTATAGGTCCCTCATACATTCATTATCGGCTAACTTACATTTTGGCAGATTATCAACTGTAATGCACCAAAGTATTATGAAAAGTTATTCTAGTTAATATTTTCTTAAGTAATATCAGCACATAAATGTCCCACTGCTGGGCTCGGTCCTACCATTATCGGGGGAACAGACAGTATACCGCCACGCTTGTCCAAGGCGGATTGGCAGGTTTGACACATCGGTTATCTCGATGTGCAGGTTGCATCACGATGTGTCCCTTCATCGTTGTTAGCACGTGGTAATTGTAAAAATATACACATTAGATCAGGAAACTGACTGAGAGGTGCATGCGTTCCGATCAGGATCGAACCCACGCCCTTCGATTTAGGGGCGCATGCGCTAACCATTACGCTACCACGACTTTCTATATTGTTATAGCTTATTAAAACTAAATTTTAAGAGCACTTTTAATCACACGAGTAAATATTTATTTACTCATGTGCTTTTAATGCTGTCAATTCAACCCTTTTTTCATCAGTCTTAAAATTTATCAAGCTTTACTGTAGTCGAAATTGTGGTAAATTTTAATACGTAAGATTATTTCAAATATTTTCACTTATTTATACTATTTTAGCATTTCGATACAGACGCTTTAGAATTTTAGCGATAATGTTTTAAAAACATGTTCAGAGTGAATCAATAATCTTAAGATCATTAATCGATTTATTTACCAGGATAAAAAATATAAACACTACACTACTGCTAAACTTGAATAATAATCTGGATTTTTAAATTAAGGCTTGGTCTTTAACATATTTGTGCTGGAATATAAATGTAAATTTAACTGTCGGCGTTAATTTGAAAAATATAAATTGCCGGTATATACACTAAGATTCTGGTATGCTGACTGAAAGGAATATTTTTTAGATTCTCACCAAATGCAGTTTCGGAAAACACAAAAATCGACGATATAAACAACAATATTTTATATAAATGAAACATTGTTTTGTTTATAACGCACCAAACGCATCAAAGCACTGTTTTGAAACTAATAAACTTGCGTATAGCCTTTATATAGATTCGACTAGTAATATACTAAAAGTGGTTCGTACACATGCGAGCATTAAAAATGCTCGCTCTTCTCTTTTTTAAGCTTAGTGATATTTTCATAGTTTTAGCTATATGTTAAACGTTGTAGCACGGTGTAGTGTGATTTTGATAACCGCAAAGATATTGATTTGTCAAAAAAGATATCGTATACGTACTTATTATCCCGGCAAATTCGTATTGCGCCTGGCCGCCATTTTCGTGCCGTAACCGTAGCCGAACACTCAGTACCGTAAGCATCACTGGCCGGCGAGTACGCGTACATATCTAGTTCCAGCGCATTAGCAATTTGCGGGGATAATAATAAGTGGGCTACGAAAACAATTTATACACTCTCAAGTGGGCACTTATTGTTATTTGGCCGTCGATACGCAATAGAACAATACAGTACTCCTCATTGTATCACGAACATAATGCCACTTTTAATTCGTGATATAACTTTGTAGTGTTAATACACTACCTTTATTGACAAACTTTATCCATATATATAGTATGTAATTTCGAAGAAATATGACTGTGATATAAACAAGGGATCTGTTTTTGCCATTCGTTTAAGAAGCCTTAAAAATATAAGTAGCTACATATTTAAACTTCACTTTTTGTCCTAATGAAATAGATTAATTCATTACTTAATTTTTACTTAATATTAAAGTAAAATTATTTATGGTACAATCTTAAAAGTAACTAATAAATTGTATATAAATAATAAAATGGGAAGGTTTGTCCTAGAGCGCTGTCAGGAGTGGGGGACGTTCTTAAAAGTCAGGCTAGGTTGCCATGTTGGATGGCAATGCTAATGATTGCCCAATATAAGATCGTGCCTTTTGGTCGCGTGAGACGTATGTCAAACGGTTGGATATGTCCAAATATAAGTTTTATTTGAATTTAAGCACGATTCCCTTCACTTAGGGCGCGTTCCTACTTTGTCGTGACGACAGATAATCGTGTAGTTTTAAGTGTCGTGGCTCATATGTTTAAATGGAGGTGTGGAAATATAGAACGACACGGTTTACTGCCGTCTACGACATTTTTTGCAGTGACGACGATTGTCATGACAGTGGGAACGGCTAGGACGACAGTCATAAGACGATAAAAAATCGTTACTACTAAATCGTGACGGCAAATCTATCGTAGCCACGATCAAAATATCGTCTCGTCGTTTACTCGTGTTTTCCCTTCCCCCTCGACCCTGTAGATTTGTACCTTGCTAATGATGTGTAAACGACAAAGCGACTGCCGTAAAACGATAAAATGACAGATCATCCAACGATAAATTAATCGTTACGACATAGTGGGAACGCGCCCTTACGTTATGCTCATTTTGATCGTAGTAAACAGTTAAGTAGCTAGAGATGTCACTTTGAAATCGAGGCATTAGGTTAGGTGTAGTTCTTGCAATTCACGAAGGCGGACTTCAATTGTGGTAAATTCGTATTTGTGTGTGCATTAAACCAAAAGTGTTTAGTGTTAGTGGTGGAACTATCCACCGCGGGGCAAACGAAGTGACAAGTGTGAGGTTCACCAGGTTTGGGTGGCCTTAGCACCACAAGCAAAAAATGCTATTGCCTCGCCACGGTCGGGGATACCCACTAAGACCGCTCGGTGTTTCATCCTGCGCCCTTATGCCAGGCCCAACGGCCTCTACCACTGCCAAGGGGAGGCAAACCTCCGGCTCCGTCAATCACCGACACTAACACAATATGCAGGTATACGTTCAACGTCGACTTTAAACCCGCTTGTCTTTGTGAAATGCGAGAACTATAGATACATATTTGAAAAAATATTTTTTCGACGAGTTATTAACTTGTTGCGCAATTGATAACCTTGAACAACCACAGAGTGTTATCGACAACTTGTAGTACAAGATATTTGAAAAACATTCGTTTAGTATTCGTTGTTAATGTATAAAAGTGTAAAGTAACTTTGTTTACCTTACAAAGTTACTTTACAGTCATAATTATTGTAACACGTTTACCTTGATCAACGTAATAATGCCAGTTTTATCGTTGTTTGATATTAAATATACTCTATCAAATATGATCTTCTATAATAACAAATCGTTATATTACAAGAAAATAATAATATCGCGTTTTTCTTTAGGAAGGTTTTTTGGTGGGTAGTTTTGGTAGTTCAGGTAGTTTTGGAAGTGTTAGTAGTTGTGGTAGTTTTGTTTGGTTTGGTAGTTTACAGGGAGATAGACGGGAGATGTATAAATAAAATTAGAACGGGTTGAAAGAGGGAATAAAAGTTTGTATGGGAGACCAATCATTTCTCAAGTTTATAGATATAAAAATTCATAATATATAAAAAATGCGATAGTAACTCGATCTGTCTGTCTGAATACCGAAAATGGGCATAGATACTTTTAATTCTGGGAGATGGGATAGTTTGCGATATAAAATGAAGTAAATCTTCCGAGGGTAAATATCACCAACATAAAAGTATAATACTATGTAACCTGTATTAGAACCTGCACTTTAAACAAAAGGTACGCACTAGAGTTTGACCCGCGGCGTAGCTGCGGGATAAACTCTTTGTCGTCAGTCAGTCAGTCAATGTTTGCAAACATCGACCGACCTATCGATCCAACAGCCCAACGCCATCTAACGTTGGCTTTCAAAAACACCGCTATTCGTAACAATATATACGAGGCGAGAGGTGCGCATTTTTTATATTAGATGAAGCTGCTTGTACCTTATTTATGATTCTTTATGTTTTTCTACATCTGCTGATAGCAAACGTTTTTATATCGTTTATTTGATATAGTTGTTAGAGCTTATTTTCGGTTTTTATTTTTCTCATAAAATTTGAAATTTCCGCTTACCGCTTTATTCGTTTGGGTAGCGATATAGGTATTTATTTCACGGCTCTAACCATTTGGATCAAATTTTGTATTTAGTAAAGGTTTTGCTTTTTTAAGTTTATCTATCTAGCTGTTTATTTTTATAAACGCGATTGGACATAAAACAGTATGACATAATATATCGCGGTCTTGCAATTTTTTATGGTGCTTGCATTGTTGCCAATGGATATAATAACATACAAATACCTCAAAATTTTGTTAGATGGCGCTATACGCAGGTAAGATTAAAAACCTTCATACAAAATATATGATTCGTATGTAAATATCTAAACAAGTTGTTTAAGTATGTGTTTTTAACTTACAATGAAGTTGAAGTACGTGTAATCATATGTCCTATGTGATACTATTATAAAATATTCGAAGTTAGTTTGCCTGGAAAAGCTTGCTTTAAGTGATAAGGATGTGTATTGTTTTTATGTGCATTTTTGTAATTGTTTATTTAGTGAGCAAAAGTGTTATCTATAAATCTTCCCCGAAAAAACATGAATTAATTAAAAATACTGAGCAAAGGTCTGTCTCTCATATACTTAAATGGTTAACTTTAGTTATGTATGTAATACTCTCCATAATATTATTATCCGTGCAGGAACGAGAAAGAATACAATTTCTTGCGGTCGGGCGGCCTGTCATAAGAGGCGACAAAACAACCCACAGTCAGGTGGTAGAGCATTTGACTGACTGGATGGCTACGACCCCTGGTCTAAAGTATGTCGCCATAACAACCTTCAGTTGTGTTCCGTCATTAGTGACCAGGTTCCAGTCTCCCTTAAGAGAGCAGCAGCGCATTTGTAGCACCTTTGGTGTTGCAAATATCCATAGGTGATGGTAACCGCTTTCCATCAAGTGGGCCGTCTGCCTGTCTGCTGAACTCCTGCAATAAAAAAAAGTTTAATATTATAATAATATTGATGCCTAACCAAAAATATGGTGGTATGTATGTGTCAGTAATTTATTGCCGCAGTTTTATGAGTAGGTGCAACCACAAGTCAAGATGTTTATGTATGTAACCAGAGGACTATAATATAATTTGAAAGGACCATGCATTTTTTAATGATATCTTGGTATACCTTAATGCTGTTCAGGCCAACCATGTGGGTTAAAGTATTAAGAATGCATTTCAAATTTAGACAATACATATAAGACTTATGTAGGTACGTGTTATGAACATAACATCTATATCTATACTTATAATAAAATTGTAGAGGTCGAATTTCTGTACATATAAAAAAAAAAAAAAGAAATAGAACTAATTTAGATTTTTTAGAAATTTTTGTTTCTCTGTTTGTCTGTCTGTTTGTACCGGCTAATCTCAGAAACGACTGGACCGATTTACATGAAATTTTGGATGGTGATAGCTTATATCCCTGGTCAACATATAGGATACTTTTGATCCCGAAAAATTAAATAGTTCCTGTGGGATAGTTAAAAAGCTTTAATTACTTAAACAGCTTATAACAGACTAAAAGTAATTACTCTGCAAAGTAACATAATAGAAGCGGATAATTTGACAGGGTGTGGTGTCAGTGAGAGAGTTTTATCTTGTATATATAATATATAAAGGAGATAAGTTTGTTTCTTTGTTTGTTTGCTTGAACGCGCTAATCTCAGGGACTACTGCTATGATTTGAAAAAAAAAACAGTGTTAGATAGCCCATTTATTGATGAAAGTTACAGGCTATAAACCATCACGCTAAGAGCAATAGGAGCGGAGCACCAATGAAGAATGTTTCAAAATCGCGGGTGTTTTTTAACTTCCTTTCCACGCGTACGAAGTCACGGGCAGAAGCTAATCTTATATATAAAAACGAATCGCAAAATGTGTTGGTAAGCGCATAACTTGAGAACGACTTTACCGATTTTGATGAAATATTGTGTGTGTGTTTGAGTGGGTCCCGGGATGGTTTAAATCCACAATTGGAAACGGTAGATGGCGCTGAAATCGGGTTCTAGAATCCTAAACAATGCCTTCTAAAACTCTTCGCATTACCTTTTTTTCAACTTTATTTATCATTGCTTGCTTATTTACTGACACAACATACATTCACGCAACCATTGCAAAAAGACAACATAAATTTAAGAAAAAAATATAAAGATACAAAGGTTCCGAAAAAATAAATAATACATTTACTCGCACTCGCACTTCGTACCTACTCGTAAGAAAAGATTTATAAATATATATATATATGTCGGAGGGAAGCTATGACTATGACTATATGACGTATTGTTGACTGGATGTATAACGCACAATATCATTTGTTTACATTATAATCACTTCTAAAATTCTTAATGTAATTTAATTAGATTTGTTAATGTTTCTATAACTTCAAGATCGTTCTAACCTAATAAAAGTTATGAATATTGTTATTTAATAAACGACCAATCAGAGCAGAGCATATGGCGGAGCGGGGTCAGCGCCCTCTATACTTTGAGTAATATCTACTTGGGTAGACTGAGGAGTTTTTGTGACACATTTGGTTGGTGGCTACAGGTCGAGTTGGACCTTTGAGAGTTTTAAAGAAAGTATTGAAGTTGAAAGTATGAGCGGGTGCCCTGAACCCGCTGCTCGGTCTAAACTATGTCATAATGTTGATCAAATCTAAATTAAAAGTGTATAAACCGTGGCTATTGTGTTTTATGCTCGCATTTTATCCTGATGACGCCCACTAAACCTGCAATAACTAAAGATGATGTCGTGAGATAGAGGCCGTTCTCCGACATCAGAAGTGGGATCCCATGGCCTGTGCCCACAATGAAAGCAATGACTGCGAAGCCTTGCCAGTATAAGAAGGCGTGCTGATGGATTGAAGGATGCCCACAGTGGAAGCAAAAGCATTTGAGGACTATTGACATGTCGGGGCCATCGGCGGCAATAGCGGCGACGTAGTGGTGACGTCCTGAATGTGCCTGTGGAGCGGCGGTGTGTCGGCCTATGCATGGTTTGGTCACCGTTGGGCCTACTGTGTGCCAGCAATGGTTCAAATTCACGTTAGTACAGCGAGTAGAAAGGCAATTTTATGGATCGTGAAGTCTAATCTAAGGTAAAAATTACGTTCCTATTCTACTTGGCACAGGAGGTATGGTAATTTTTAATTATTATTTTGGTGCAAATTCTGAAAATGAAGAAAGCGAGATTTAAAAAAAAAATAGTTCATCGTTTGTGGTAGACAATTTTACTACCCTCATATTTAAGTGATATTTTTCGTGTACGAAAAATTACGATATGGTTGCCAAAAAATGGAAAACGAACAAATTACGTAGGTAGTTTACTTTTTCATCATTATTTTTGGGAGTTGGTTACTTACAAGAAATTTGTGTTCGTTATTAACGATGTGCGTGTATTCATTGTCTTTTCAAGTCTACCTTCCAAGAGGTTTTATAATGTGAAAATCGGGTCTAGTTTTTTAAATTATTTTACTTGGATTATGTATGGTAGAAAGTTGCCTTTGACATATTATTCCTATGCGACGTTTTCCTTCGTTTTCTGATTAAGGTAAGAAAACTTGTGTTCGTTATAAACGATGTGCGTGTATTAATTGTCTTTTCAAGTCTACCTTCCAAGAGTTTTTATAATGGGAAAATCGGATCTAGTTTTTTTTAATTATTTTACTTGGATTATGTATGGTAGAAAGTTGACTTTGACATATTATTCCTATGCGATGTTTTCCTTGGTTTTCTGATTAAGATAATAAAACTTCTGTATGTTATAAACGATGTGCATGAAATTCATTGTCTTTTCAAGTTTACCTTCCAATAATTTGTATGTGAAAATCGGATCTAGTTTTTGAGTTATTTTAGATTATGTATGGTGGACAGTTTGGTTTGACACATTATTCCTATGCAATGTATTCCGCTGGTTTTATGATTAAGATTTTCTTTCCTGTAAAAGTAAGTTTGCAGGCGTTATATGAAAGACATTTTAGATTCAGATGATAATAATTTTAACGTGAAGAAAGTGTGGCTATGAAGAAGTTTGAAAGCCACTATAAGGTACTCAGGGGGTATTTACGTTAGTAGACACTTTGGTAAGTTGATTTTTTATTTAAGATTATTTTTGTGATAGTTTCAAATTCCAATTAGGGTGAATACCCTAGTTATTGAACGCATTGTATATTGGAAAATTATTTTGAGTTTGTTTGTTCCTCTATTATTATGAGTTTTCATAAGTTGTCGACCCTGGAGCCCGTAGAGTGACAACCTTCGTTGCTCTGATTGCCTACTTTGGTCAAAAAGTGTCATCCGAGCCACGCTCAGCGGGGGTTGGTTGAGAGTACATCACTCATTTAGATGTATTGGTTTGATTGACTGATTGAGAAGTGTTGTTAGCGAATCGGTTGACTGATGCGTTCACACGGTTTTTGTTTGAAGTTAAAATAATGGAATTTCAATAATTATTAAACGTGGTAAATGCAGATAACTATTATAATAATTAGTTTTTAAATTTAGAGGTACATATAGAGTGAAAGATTTTAGTCTGATAGTCAAAGATTGTGATTTTGTAATATTATTATTGAAATAATAGTCGTTGGAAATTTTGAAAGTTTATTTTGACTTGGATATTGAAGTAGTCATTAGTGCTCAGGGGTAGCAGAGTGCTTGTTTGGCTTTATTTAAGCTTTGTAGCGGGCGCGGTGGTCATTACAAAGTGAAATAGAGGCGAGGTGGCCAGTGAAATAAAGGCGAGGTGGCCAGTGAAATAGAGGCGAGGTGGCCAGTGAAATAAAATGCGAGGTGACCATCTGGGTTGTTTTAGGTTTTTAATGGGCGCCGTGGCCGTTGCAAAGTCGAATCAGTGGAATAAAAGGCGGGGTGGCCATTGAAAAGTGAAATCAGTGGAATGAGAGGCGAGGTAGCGATTGAATAGTGGTATCGATAGAATGAGATGCTGGGTATTATTTGGAGATATTTTTGTGTTTGATGTTTTGATTTGTGTTTTGATATTTAACCCAAAATGCGTAGCTCGATGGACGACGAGGTGGCAGTTTCGATACTGCTGACTTGATTTGGTGTGTAGTCTGGAGTCTGTTAGGACTCGGATCTCAGAAAAAAAATACAGAATGAAGTTGTTGCGCAGAAGATAAAATGTACACGAAGTCCGTGGTCAGGAGTGGCCGAACTATAATATCTCTTTCTTTTTGCAGATAATCCATAATGGGCGGCCTATTACACGAGGGCGTGTAATACGTCAGGAAGGCCGTGTCGGAGGGAAGCTATGACTATGACTATATGACGTATTGTTGATTGGATGTATAACGCACAATATCATTTGTTTACATTATAATCACTTCTAAAATTCTTAATGTAATTTAATTAGATTTGTTAATGTTTCTATAACTTCAAGATCGTTCTAACCTAATAAAAGTTATGAATATTGTAATTTAATAAACGACCAATCGGAGCAGAGCATATGGCGGAGCGGGGTCAGAGACGCCCTCTATACTTTGAGTAGTATCTACTTCGGTAGACTGAGGAGTTTTTGTGGCACATTTGGTTGGTGGCTACAGGTCGAGTTGGACCTTTGAGAGTTTTAAAGAAAGTATTGAAGCTGAAAGTATGAGCGGGTGCCCTGAACCCGCTGCTCGGTCTAAACTATGTCATAATGTTGATCAAATCTAAATTAAAAGTGTATAAACCGTGGCTATTGTGTTTTATGCTCACATTTTATCCTGATGACGCCCACTAAACCTGCAATAACTATATATATATATATATATATATTATGTACGTAATCTTTTTCTACATAATATATTATAAATATTTGTAGAGTAATGTTCCAATTTATTAATCTTTTCTTACGAGTAGGTACGAAGTGCGAGTGCGAGTAAATGTATTATTTATTTTTTCGGAACCTTTGTATCTTTATATTTTTTTCTTAAATTTATGTTGTCTTTTTGCAATGGTTGCGTGAATGTATGTTGTGTCAGTAAATAAGCAAGCAATGATAAATAAAGTTGAAAAAAAGGTAATGCCAAGAGTTTTAGAAGGCATTGTTTAGAATTACATCTTCTTTCTCTTCCTATCACCATATCGTTGGCTATGTGTTTTTCATCTTGCCTTTCTTGAGTCGTTACTCTCGTGTAACCAACGTTTTTCAAGAAAGCTGCGCACCTAAAACCTTTAAAATGAGTTCCCAGTTGAGGTTTTTTTCAGTGTATTACGATGTGAAACTTTAAAAATTATTTTAAGATCGGTAGCAGGTTGGCCTATTATTTTACACCTGGTGTTACAAATGTTAAAAAAGAAACAATTTTCCATCAAACATGTAGCATATTTGAAGAAAAAGCTGTTTGATATAGATGTTTTCTAAATACATTTAAAGTGGCTTTTTATTTGCTTGAAAAAGGCAAACAGACTGACGGCCCACATGATGGAAAGTGGTTACCGTCGCGTTTTATCGTTTGCAACACCAGTGGAGTTGCTAATGCGCTGCCAGCCTTTACGGGGATTGGATCCTGGTTACTAATGCACGAACACAACATGTCGGAACTCTTTAAACTAAGAATGGTATACGTCCAAATGGACAAATGCCTTACCACTTGGCTGTGTATTGTTTAGTCCCCTTTTGTGACAACCTGCCCAACCGTGGCAATTAGTATTATTTTTCGTTCTTGCAAGGATGTTTTGTCCTCACCTCACTGGTCGAAGTAAAAAAATTGTGGGTACTTTCTAAAAAAATAAAATCAACACTGAACTAGATCACATTCTAAGATGGAGCCTTAGTTTTATTCTGTAAGTTTCTGTCTAATAATCATGGGATAACAGCTAAGCCAGTACCGCGACCCACGCATAACATTATTCTTACAGAATTTTTTGAGTCGCTCTTTCTATTACACTATAGTCATTCACTACAGCATATTCATCTCTGTGATACGCAGCTCTAGGCCTATGCCGCTACATACATACATTACAGTCATTCTTTAATCAATTATTACCAATTTAGAAATAAACCGTAAGGATGCATAATACCACGATTAAAGTAATTTTGAGGTTGTATTACCATGACCTGAGCTATGAACACATAAATTGCCTCAAACGATGCAGTCATTTAAGATACAAGGTTTATTTATGTTAATGCTTTTATTATGAACTAGCTGACCCGGCGAACTTCGTACCGCCATGTTTTCTGAATTCCTAAAAGACTTTGTGTCATGACACAAAAACAAAATCACCATAATCGGTCCAGGTGATTAGGAGGATTCTAGAACCCGATCTCAGCGCCATTCACCGTTTCCAATTGTGGATTTAAACCATCCCGGGACCCACTCAAACACACACACAATATTTCATCAAAATCGGTAAAGTCGTTCTCAAGTTATGCGCTTACCAACACATTTTGCGATTCGTTTTTATATATAAGATTAGCTTCTGCCCGTGACTTCGTACGCGTGGAAAGGAAGTTAAAAAACACCCGCGATTTTGAAAAACGTTGGTTACACGAGAGTAACGACTCAAGAAAGGCAAGATGAAAAACACATAGCCAACGATATGGTGATAGGAAGAGAAAGAAGATGTCATTCTAAACAATGCCTTCTAAAACTCTTCGCATTACCTTTTGTTTCAACTTTATTTATCATTGCTTGCTTATTTACTGTCACAACATACATTCACGCAACCATTGCAAAAAGACAACATAAATTTAAGAAAAAAATATAAAGATACAAAGGTTCCGAAAAAATAAATAATACATTTACTCGCACTCGCACTTCGTACCTACTCGTAAGAAAAGATTTATAAAATGGAACATTACTCTACGTATTACGTACATAATATATATGTGTGTGTGTGTGTATGTAATATAGCATATGTAAGAATAAGCCTGAATGACGCTCTGTTGCTTGTGCCTACCCCGCAAGGGACCTGGCGTGAAGTTATGTGTGTATGTATGAGAAAGAGACTAAATCAAGCATTATCAATTGTATTTACTCAGATACGGCCTCCACACGCTTGGAGAATTATCAACCATTCAGTTTCTAACAAAAGTGAAATCTAAAACCAGGTCAAGTGCCTATATAATTACATGAATAGTTTTTGGCCTTTTCTACAACGTCCTTGAAAATTATTATGTATATTAAATTCGCTAAAGAAATCCACGTGAAGTTATTTAAATGTTACATAATTAGAAATTAAAATTATGACATCGATGAATAAAAATGAGGTCTCGTTATTACAATTTACTCGTATCAATTTTTGGTCTACAAGTATAAACGCATGTCGCTATTTGAATCAAACAAGTAAAGTAGGCAAAGTATTTTTTCTAATATTCACATTGCTATTTGTTGCCATAAAGCAAATATAAAATTTCTAGCAAAAGAGACACCATATTGTAGTTAAAAAACAAAAAAATGAATTTCTTGAAGTTCTATATCTTGAAGTCTGTGGGAAGCAAAATATAATAGGGATTGTCACAGAATGTCAAACTGAAAACTGTCTTTTACAATTATTCCTGAATATTTATCAAATATTAAATATATTTAGCCCAATATTACTTTTTCCATATCAGTGAAAAATGCAAAAAAGTGTCATAAGTATCTAGTGGATCACAAAAATTCTGAGAATATACCTCTGTTTCTGTTCATGTTACTACCAGATATTTCCGCCTTAACAAATATATAAAAATCCAGTGTTTCGACGAAGATATATTTTGGCTAAAAGACAAAAGCAAACTTGTCTCTGAACTCGACCCAGTCTCAACCCATCGCACGCTAGATTCACCTTGCCTAAGGACCCATTACAACTCGAACTTGTGAAACGCTCTCACCATTTTTAATATCTTTTTCTTAATTCTTTAGTTCTTTAGTTTAGTTCTTTTTTTTAAGCGAATTATAATTTAGGAATTACTTTACACTTTCTGAGTATATTAATTTTAGCAACATGTTTTATAGATTATTTGTAAGTTCTGTTTATCTTTAATTTAATTGTATTGCATTTTATGACACATACGTTTATTATATTTTGCAAATATGTTGTTGTTGTTTTATACGTTTTACTTGGCACCGACTTCCAGATGTAATAGGTGATATTTTTTTTTAGTAACTCTTGAAGTCAGTTTCTTTTTGACTAAAATATTTCTATTTTTTACCTTTAAGTTGAATAAAATTATATCCAAGAACAATTAACTTTATATGGAATAATTCTGAAGCTATACTAGCTTTTTTGTTTTATAAACAAAAAAGTTATGCCTGAAAAACAGCCGAACCTACCCATTTTCTATCTGGTTTTAATGAATTTTCGGCTATAGTTTTGGAACCCAAAGTTCAATGGCGATTAAATTATATGAGACTTTTTTGAAGATTTAATCAACGCATCGCAAAGAGAATCATCATAAAAGATTCAGAAACAAAACAGTTATGGCAGTACATATAAAAAATACACTAAGAAAAAATTTGCAATTGTCATATTTTTACCTAGTTTGAATTAATTAAGTTAAATTGAAAATGTAACGCTCAAACATTTGTCCTATTATCTCTTAAGAAAATACTAACGATGTTATATTGAATTATTATTAGAATGAGTTTTTGGGTTTCTCTAAGGTACTTAAAGAAACCTATTAACTTCGGCCTACTATATTATGAACAAGAATCGTAAATGTAAATTTTCTATCTTTTTACGGATTTAATGGAATCATTATTATTATAATTCATCATTATTTTAGACCTAAGCCTATGCTACGGTAGTTCATTTCACAAGAAAATATTATTTCATTACACCACATACCCTAATACTTATGTTAATGAACAATAAATAACGAGCGTTACTTAAGAAATTTGATTAATGTGAGCATGGTATTTTAATATTTAGACCAATTATTGGTATTTTAATATTGCAATTGTTATTAACAAAATAAGATGAAAAAAAATGATATTTAGTTTTTCGTTACCTGCAATTTTTTACCTGCCCCAAAATCCTTCAAAAACATTTTTCTAGAGGTGATTCCGAATCGAATGAGCTATCGCTCATATTGTTAGGACCTTTATCTCTATTTATCACGTTTTTGAACTTGTTGACTAGAGTAGCAGATAAGATGCAACTTTTTTAGATATAATAAACATAATAAACATAAATATTTTTGGTCTAAATATTAAAATACTATGCTCACATTAATCAAATTTCTTATCCATCATTTATTTGAATTAATCAGGTTCTACATTTTTTTTCAAAGTGGAACAACGTCTGCCGGGACAGCTATCATTCAGAGAAATGTACAAAGCGTCACCTTGAATTGTATTTGTTTTAATACATCTTGCAATAGTTAGCAGTGAACACGCACCTTCTAATTAAATAGTGGGTCACAATCCTTAGTCTGTTAAGAAAGCAAATTTGCCAACGTCTGTTCGGGCCCTGTTTGCGTCACTACTTGATTGGTTAGATTATACCGAGACGTTTTCACTTGTTTTTCCCTTATATGTCAAACATGAAGTTAAACGCCCCCGTTATACTGTTGAGATGATTCTTATTTTTCCAAGAATATATCTTTACATAGTATAAAACAAAGTCACTTTTCGCGTCTGTCTGTCTATCCGCTAACTCCTCCTAAACCACGCAGCCGATTTTAAGCGGTTTTTACCATAAGTATTAAAAAAGTATGCGAAGGGAAATTTGATTAATAGGGCAGTATTAATATGGACTGATTGATCATTATGAATAATGACCAAGAGCGTTGGTCAATTTGATAAATTTATAACTTAGGCCGGCCTATATACCAATGGCTCGTGGTCCTTTTACAAAATCATGGTTTGAGATAACTTGAATTTATCACTTCGCCCAGGCAGTATTAATACTATCCTACTTTTTGCTAGACGATGTGATAAATTCGGTCGTGCTGTAGGACGTGTGTGGGATGCGCGCAGAGGGAGAGCCGTGAGCGTACATGGGACGTGTGGACGAGTCGAGGGCTCGACTGCTGGTAGCCGGCAAAGATATTCATCTCACTTCCGGCCGCCTTCACTAGCACCCCGGTTGTGCAGAGCTGTTGAAGGTCCGGAAGCAGGACCTCGTCGTGCACAATGTCTTTCCTCACCAGGCCGGCTGTCCCCATGTACGGCGGGCTCTGGGTAAATATGTCGTCACGCCTCTACACGACGAAGTTCGGAATCCGGAACATGGTCTTCAGCTGAAATTTCACCTCATCGAGCAGGATGATGCATTCAACTCAAACATTTAGTATTTTAAAATCTATATTATTATTGATATATTCAAAGATTGATTCACATTTATCATAATGCCATTTCTAAACTTATTTTTTGTCAAGCTATAAAAAAGTGAAAGAAAATAGTTCTTTTTGTTTTACTTTTCAACAAGAACTGTGTAAGTTTAATTCATTACATCATATAATTTAAAAAGTTCAGTTCGTGTATTTTATTCCCAAGATAAGGTTGTCATTATTCATACTGACCGGGAAAAGTGATGATGAATTTTCCATATTACTAAAAGTGTAATATTTATTCCATAGCAAATTATCTAATTGCATGAGCTACTCTGCTACTTTTGTATAGAATTTTAAATTATTGAAGGAATTATTTTTTCTAATAAATAATGTATGTCGTTAAAGACCAAGGACCATAACAAAGGCCTGGATTTTTTAGTCTTGCGTAAGAGCATAGGAAAACTAAAAGGTAGCGGGCCTTTCTACAACATGATCTGAATGCGATTACTGGCCAGCGATTGCTCCTGTATGTATTATGTAGAAGTGCATCCAACGTCTGACCCTGGTCAGTGAAGGACTATTGTAGAAAACGAGAAAAAGAACTGAACTATTGAGAGAAACTATTAGTAGAACAGGTGATTTGATTATATAGGACACTATAGGTGAAACTACGTGCCTGTCCGTCGCTATGTTTGATTTGTCTTCTAATTATTATTATGACGTTTTATCAAGGTTGAAATCATTCTATTTATTTCAAGAAATGTTTGTTCTGCCCGAAAAAAATAGTACTGCAGGAGTTTAGGAGGAACAAGCTCTTGCCATTTGACGCAGCCCTAGTTATAGACGAATGGAAAGAACTCGGGGAGTTTTAGTGGGTAGTCGAACACACCCTTATGGTGATACTCATACAGTGATAATTCTGCAAACGGATTTTTCCTTATCAAAAAAGGAGAAACCTGACTAACCTGAGTATCCAAGGAAAAGGTTGAAAATGGTAATTTACTTTAAAAAATGTATGATAAATCTTTATTTTCATTCTCTTAGCCATTTGACAAATTCTGTTTACGCAATAACATACAATCTCTATCTCATATACCAATAGTAAGTATAACAAAACGAATTTGATTCAATATTTATCATAAAGCATGTTCCATAAGACATCACACACCGTGGACTATCTCTTCGGTAACGCGCTCTGCAACCTTCACACTTGACCTGATTCCCATACAGCGTCGTGGCTTTACCACTGACAATAAAGTTACGCGATTGTCCAGAATCATCGCGTATACGCACGCGACTGGTAGTCAGCAGCAACGGCTGGTCAACACTCAGTTGTACGGATTAGCGGGCATCGTTGCGTGAAAATCGGGCTTCACATTGGCACAGAGCTAGCCGAATTTATGCAATCGAACGAAAGAACTTGTTTCAATTTACATAAGCAGTAATCGCGCGTAAAGCCACGAGGGTCACCACTCAGTTTGTCAGTGATCCCCGATAGCACCAGCGTTGTCGGGTGGTTTATTTGTTCGATCGGTTCGTGTTTGGCACAGGATGTGTGAGAAATATGTTATAGTTTTCACTCTGATAGCCTTCACGGCGTCTTTCGTCAGTGATTGCACAGCGAAAATTGCGCGTGAGTTCTTTTTGTTAGTTTCACTATTTGTAAACAGTCCTACTTACATTTACTCTGTTTATATCATCTGTAACAATTAATGATCCATTTATATGCTATACCGTACGATTAAATTTTGATATCTAATCATTATGGTGAAAGACACCTATTTACTTAATGTTATGTGGCATTCGAACAATGTTAAGAATTTCATTATATTATTATTATTAGAAATTAATTTAGCATTCTTGATTTAATTCAATCATTAAAAAGTTATCAAAATGTAAAGGAACCGTAGTGTTGATTAATATTTAAATGATAGGTTTCAATGTAAATAGTAGGTTGAATATTGAAATGATAATTTTTTAGTACTAAGATGAAATTATTCGTTGCAAGTTCGTTTCACCTACCTAATAGCAGAGTATCTACATTCATTAAATGAAAATAAATTTAATGAAATATATTTTCAGTCAAACTGACTATCCATTGTACAATGCTACAAAATGGATAGTCAGTTTAACTGAATATAAAATCATTAAATGCCCTTGTAATAAGATTAGATGTCAAAAGAAACTTTTAAGAGTTGAGCAAGAGATTAGCATATTCTAAAAGGCTAAAGATAAAACAACTCTGAATGTATTGCAAATAGTCGACAAGTTTTGTAATATAATGAAATTGAAAGAATTATAGTCTAAACTGAAATAAAAATTTTGAAATTTGCTTTGCAATTTTGGTTAACTTGTACTTATACTACTTGATATACAGTTACGATTAAATTCTAACAGAAATCATGTTATCATCATCATTAGAGTTAAATCACGGTTGAATCAGTCCTCATTACGAAAAATCGGTACACATGTCATCCTTCATGACGTCAAGCCAGCATTTCTTGAATCTGTCCTTTTACTGAGGCCTGGAAACTAACTGGCTTCCGCATAATATGACTTTTCCAGAGTAGAATGGTGCTAATGTACCGGCATCATGTCTGCTATTTGACGGATTTGAAGGCTGCAGTGAACGCGGGGGTTCCTTAAACGATCCTTTCATGTGATTCCACACATGATGTGTGGATGGTTAATCTTGACATCACGCAGTTCTTACTCGTGTCGCTCTAGTACATGTCTCATTTTATAGTTATACAAATGGGCAGGGCCTACTGATGGACTTATAGATTTGTACTTCATCTTCTGACATCACAACTATTAAGTTACTTGACTCTAGCTGCTGAGATAAAGATCTTATGATTACAATCGATGATTCCGAAGCATTAACAACGAACCTGAGTTACTTGAAATAAGAAAAAGTACGCTGACAATTTTTTGGTATATGTGACTATTGTTGCAATTATCATTATGCTATTAGTGAAGACATCATAGGTTGTTTTAGAGTGGTAGAGAATACTGAAATTTTGATTACCTCTCGCTCGCCAAGCTACATCGCTGTAATACGAAAGTTACGATGGCTCACTATTCACTCCCCCTTCCCCATTTTATCCTTCATATCCCACCTTCCTTATTACATCTTCCCTATCACATTCCCTTATTCAACTCACCTATATATACCATTCCTCCTGTCTGATATCATCTGTCTGGCCCACCCTCGCTATCCCTTCGAATTTATTCCATCCTCTCTACCACATACCCTTTGCCTTATTATCTCTATTCCATTCCTTATAGCCTATCCCCTTTATTCCATCCTCTGTATAAAATCTTAAAGGTACGCATACTTCAACGCGTAGCTTGGCAACAGTAATCACATTTTATTAAGTGGTCCTAATTGTCAGCTTTGCAATACAAATAGGTAAAGTGCGTGTTGTGATCATAGATACATAAAATTAGCCTATATATTGTCTATGTGCTTGAAATGAGAAGGTCTGAACTCAGCAGTGGAACGTGGAGCAGAGAACGCAGTGGAGTACGGTCTGAGTATGACATGCCTTAGTTGGAAGATTGAAATATTTGTATAAGGTTTTCTTGTATCGTGTGACGTACTTAACTGTGTAAGAAGCGAATGCACTATAAGGTGCTTAATATTTCTCATTGCCTTTAAATCTATTCTATGAATTGCTACTATCGGCTCAAAACTAGATTTTTGTCCAATTTATTATACTAATCTGCATTGCACATACCAGATATCAACAAAGTAATACACGTTATTACTTACATACTCTCATAAGTAATCCAAGATATTGAACAATAATTCGTCTAAGTGTACTTAAAATTGGTCAATTAACAAATCAGTCTATGCACAAATTTACATATATATATATAATATAATCATACTATATTGAATCTTTATGTAAAACTAGTTATTTTATCTTGGTTTATCTATTATTATTAATTAAATTAGGGGTCTGTTCAAATCACAAGCTATTGTTTCTTTCTTCTTTCATAATTTTTAGTTTTCTTTTTATCTTTTTACTCTATACTATTTACACATCATACTCATCTGTGTTTTACAATCCAAAGGTTTAGCACGTTGTGAGTATTAAACATTTATTGCTAGTCTCTCTTCTGGTAATGTTTAACAGATAAAGATAGTACAGACCATAATGAGATTGGCACTAATTTATTAGCACCAGCTTAATCGGTTTTAAGTAATATATGTCTAAAAGTGAAATATCACATGTATTTTTACTAGATCTATTGAGTAAGTTAGCGCGATTCGAGTTGTCGCAAGATTAGATCGCTTTCATGTTATTACCTCATCAATAAGTTGTTTCCAACAACGTTGTTGGTTCATTCATCCTTGAACTTGACACAAAATTTATTGTTGTTACTCGTTATGTTTGAGGAAAAAGTAATTATTAATAGATGTTTAATTAATCTTAATAGCTTCAATTTAATTATAATTACATTGTTTAAATACTATTTACGTGATCATTTGTGTTTATAAAGGCAGAAAACATTCAAGTACCATAGTAACTTGGAATCATAAGCTGTGTCTTGCACCTATCAGTTTAAGCAGAGACGTGTTAATTTCATAGTACGGTTCTTAAAAAGAAGTCATTCCAAACCTTGTCCGCAACAGTATATAGCAGGCTGGCGAATCTCCGTTCCCAGAAATGTAGACACAAAATAAAAGTCATATATACAAGGGCGCCTGTACGGCTTGAATGCAGGTGACGCTTGGTGAGATCCCCGAGAATTATCTGCCACAGGCGTTCTTTTGCGATCAAACATCTTTGAAGCGAGCGACAAAGATCTTTGAAGATTCTTTAGAGTTGTTTATCTCAATATGCGCAGGGAAGGAGTCAGATTATCCCATCCATATCTAATTCAACCACTTCTTTAGCGAACATTACTGATCCACAAAACGAAGAAACTTTATGATATTTTTTCTTCCACGACATGACTAACAAATAACAAGGGACAATAAAGAAGTATGTGCGTTGTTTGGTATTTAGCGAATTTCTAATTAATATCAATTAGTGGAGAATAATAGTGATAATTATTGCACAATACAATTAACGTAATCACGATATGCGTTTTCAACATTTAAGTACTTTCGTACCATGTATAATTTAGAGAGAATGATGTATGAAGGCTATGCCCTACTTAAGAAGTTCGTGCATTTAGGTACAGCGTTATGACTGTACTCACCGCATCCTTAAATTTCGTAATATCTCTTCAATTAAAATAATACTCTGCAGGATTTGTGTATTTAGTAAGAATTTACTATCTATGAATATTCATGTTTTAGAATAATATTCAAGCAAAACCCTCTCTCAAATTGCAATTCTTGACTGACGCCAAAAGAGGTATTTCTTGCGGCAGCTCGAAAAGACATATTCACTAAATAGTTTCCATCATAAGATATTCTGTAACTATTGTTCAATTTCAAAGAATATAATTGTATGTGGACAAACTGTCGTTCCAACAAAGAACACAATATCTTCTTTAAATTATATGTATGTGACAGTTTATGCAATAAATGATATTCCTTTCTACTCTATTATGTTAATTTTATCTTTGAAATCAAAACTGCACAGAACCACATAACGAACGCCAAAGATGTCTTCATAATGTGTAGCCTTCCTTCTTAATATTACACACGACTTCGGTGATAAATACTGTTCCATTATGTAGGATAACATGTCTACTCCTTTATAAAAAAAAAAACATTAATTTGTAATGAATTTGTTATAGATACGAAATAAATTCACTTAAAAATGTTATATTTTTTGGATACATTATTTTTCTACAACCAAAATGCTGGCCTGTGTTTTGGACAACGCATTAACATTGCCATACATCGTGGAAATGCGGCCAGCATTTTGGGAATTCCACCCACATTGACCTAGAATCTATTTTTTATTTGTAAACTAGCTTCTGCCCGCGACTTCGTCCGCGTGGAATTTTTTTTCACAAAAGTATCCTATGTTACTTCTAATACCTCCAAGATTATGAGTACAAAGTTTCATGATGATCGGTTGAGTAGTTTTCGCGTGAAAGCGTAACAAACAAACTTTCATTCACATTTATAATATTAGTAGGGATAGGTATGTGTTTCATATTTTATATTTCTCTCTCCATCCCAAGGTTGTCTGAAAGAGATCGCTGTCAGCGATAAGACCACCATTTGTACCTAATTCTAAGCTGTTTTTGTGTATTATTTCATAAATTTTATTGTACAATAAAGTATATCCTATTCTATTCTATTCTATAGGTATGTAGTAGTTTTATTCTTAGATTGATTTTAAGTATTGTATAAAGTAAATAACGTTATAAATATGTTGTAAATAATGTTTAGTTTTTTCTACAAAGGACGATAGAATTAGTGACCATTAAGACTAGGGAATATATGTATAACTTATATATGTAGTTTAAAAACGGAACATGAGATAGATAATATATAGTGAAATTATTTTTTTACTGAACATGTTACTGGGAATATTTAGCCCCTACTTCTTAAGGCTTATTTCAACGCCAACGTCCTTGAGGATTTTTCGGGCGGTAGCGGGAATGCTACACACGGCCGTTCTGCGGATGCATTATTATTTTATTGTGAATGAAATAAAGTAGTTATTAAAAAATAATAAAACCGAATTATTTAATTTATGTGTGTATTTTCGTAAATGTTTTTTTCATTATTGACCTCGTTAAAATAGATATTTTATGTAATTTTCTTTTAATTGTATTTTTTTGTACAGAATTTAGTGTTATGAGTCTTATAAATAAGTAGATTCAATTTAAAAAGTTTAACTTATAAATAATAAGAAGAAAAACTTAACTAAATACTTATTAAATAAACTAAATTATAAATAAATTAATATTTCATTGATTAACTTATCTCTCTTTTATAAAAAGTAGATATTTTTTATTCCGTTTTGATAAAAATTGAAAGAGTAAAACGGTGTCATGTCAATAACTTGGAGGTGATTTGGTTAATTTTTTTATTAATAACTTCCTTTTTGATATGTTTTAATCTGTCGAAAAGTTGTTTCGTTTGCCTTCCTTCTTCGATTAAATAGCGATAACACGTTGCAAAGCGGTGTACATAGAATAGGAAGTAGTCTTTTTTTTTAACTAATATGTTATGGCCTTCGTAAAATGTTGTGCAGTAGAACTTGATTTAAATAAAAACTATTGAATTTCAGTAGTAATGTTAGGTTAAAAATTGACGAAAACATTGTCGTGAAAAACTAATATATTGCTAACGATCCACAAGTAAAAAACACCACTTTAAAAAGCTTCTAAATCTTACATGATGCCGCCACATTTCATCGTTCTCTCGTTATTTTTCAGTTGATTTTTTTATTTTTATTGCAAGAGTTCAGCAGACAGGCAGACGGCCCACTTGATGGAAAGCGGTTACCATCGCCTATGGACATTTACAACGCCAAAGGTGCTACAAATGCGCTGCTGCTCTCTTAAGGGAGACGAACCTGGTCACTAATGCCGGAACACAACTCAAAGTTGTTACGGCGACATACCTTAGGCCAGGGGTGGTAGCCATCCAGTAGGGAAAATGCCCTACCACCTCGCTGTGGGTTGTTTTGCCGCCTCTTACGACAGCCCTACCGGCCGCAAGAAAAATTATTTATTATTTCTCCGTTCCTGCACGGAAAAAAAATAATAGGTTTTATATACATAAACAAAAATAAAATGGAAATGACTGTAGTAAGCAATAATATTAGTTGTTGCAATGATACAGGAAACTAATGAATTAAACATTAAGACATTTCGATTAAAACCTGACAGATTTTAATGTAGGTACTGCGGAAATTTTACAATTGTCTTTCTGTATATTTCGGGTTATACAAGCCAGTTAGGTGACCTGTAATAGTGCTTTCAAGAGCAACATCTTTGTAATTATAGCCTTTTCTGGGAAAATTATTATTTCCTTAATGATTAATTTTCAACTATCTCGCTTTGAATGTTAAATATGAATACTCGCAAGTGTAACATAATTATACAGAGATACGAGACTTTATAACTCAGCCAAACCTATTCTACTTCTAGGCTGTGTAGTAAGGCATGAGATAGTCGCCGTGACAAACAACGAGATGGGTGTCTGAATGTTTTCATGAGATTATAGAGGTTCCTATTTTCCCTTTCGGTATTCTAACCGATAAGGTGTAATTCGCATTTTCAATTCCGACGTATAGATATTTTTAATGAGCTATTATCTTACTCTGAGTATGCATTATGTCACTTTAGATAAATCTAATTATTTAAATTATAATAAGCATATTGGGGAACCTTTAATTCAATTTAAATTGAAATTAAGTTCAATACATTTTTTACTTTCACTCGAATCGGTGAAGGTCTTTTGGATTACCTGTTTTAAGGCATATAACATGCTTTGAAATATATTATTTAGTGAAAAAACAAGAATGATTATTTAACAGTTCAGCGGGATTACATTAAGTACAAAAATAACGTTAAACACTAGGACTGATTTTAAATTAAGGCTAATATTTAAATAAATAAAAAAATTAACTACATTGCACACCTACAGAATGTCATCAATGATCGTAACAGTCACTCTATGTAATTTAAGTTCGACAAGTACGAAGTGCTCAGTAAAACTTCTCGTATAGAAATGTATTGAAGGCAAATATATATCATAATTATTATTTTTTTATTTAAATTCTCTGAAATCGTCAAAAAATCAGTTTATGCAACTTTAAAAGTGAGAAAAATACCTTCCTTTAACGATTAAAATTGTACAAAATACTCAATGTCCTTTTAATGGGTATTTTGAGTTTTTGTAAACGTCTGTACAAATATGTAGCAAAAGGTATATTGAGAACTAAAATTATATAAGGCTAACATTGTTTTGCAATATTGTGTAAAATATATTATATATTAAATTATTTCCTTTTTTTAAAACAAGTTATTGCATTAATGCTGGATAAAAATTACCTAGACCGGAAACAAACTTTTAAGTCACTTAAAAATATTTTCATTAATTATTGACATTAAGAAGAAATAATATTATATATCCAAAGTAGTAGTATAATAGTATTGAATGTGTTGATAAAAAATAAGCATACGGACCCCAGTCTTTTTTAAAGGATTGTTGACTCAAATATAATAATCAAAATATTATTCGAAATGCTATGTCATCCCCTTAACAAATCGCGTGCATCTATCGCGAAATAACTGCAGTATCTTGCTCAACTGTTGAGAATGGCTCATATTTGATGTATTACTAAACACACAAACAATGAGTCAAACTTTTTTACGAAATTAATTAGTTTCTTCATTTTACCATAACCTAACTGTTATTTATGTCTACCTGTCTAGAAAATTATAATATTTTGTCAGTCAATCGCAGTCCACTGCTGGATGTAGACTTGTAGATGTGACTGGCGATTTTGAATTTTGCGAGCTCTATCGGTTACTTTGCTTCTCTTACGGATATCCTCATTTCTAATTCCATCCATAAGAGAAACACCAAACCCATAGCCTGTTGAGCAACTTGTTTGTGGACCAGTCCCACCGGCAGTATCCTCGTCTCGGCCCGATAGGTCAAGTCGGGGAGAACGCACTGCTCGAAGACTTTCGTCATTGCGGGACGAAATATATTTGCTTGGCTATAAATGCGATTTGGGCCATGTTATCGGTACTGTCCTCGTGGTTACACTTTCATTTTCTGGTTTGACAAGTATCCTATATGCAATTATGGTGAAATGATATGTTTCAAGGAAAAATAGTTACAATATACAAAACCTGCAAGAGGGAATAAGCATTAAATACACAAACATTCAAATATATTCGCTTTCTCATTTATATAAGATTTATTTATACGAGGTCAAATGTATTGCCAAAGTTATTTGTGCCCTGCCTCACGACTTGAACTTCTTATATTAAGAACTAACGTTTTCCCCGCCGCTGCGCCGCATAAAAATTCCCTGAATAGTAGCTCTATATTACTAACATAAAATATAAAACAGGTTTTTTTATATAATATATAAACCTTGAATGAAAATATATCTAACTGATGGTGAAAATCGCTTAAAAATCATAGCTACATTATTGTATATAGAAATATTATCTATCAATATTTAACATAATCACCAATTAATAGTAATACCACATCACAAATAACGCATAAAACTAATCGCTACATCTGCGTGAAACAGCCAATAACTAGAACATTATCTCAGAAAAAAAAGTGGCACATGTTAAAAGCTCGTGAACTAAAGAATGTAAAATTGTTTATTTTTGTTCTAAAACAAAAATAAATAATTTTATTCTCTGTTTACAAATATAATATATTAAATCAATCATACATTATATAACTATTATTAATTTTTTAATCTCTTATTTTCAGCGGACTTCATTCACCCGTGCAACACCACAGACCCAGAATGTTTAATAAAAGCAACGAGAGAAGCCATACCGGAATTCTCGAAAGGTCTACCTCATCTCGGAGTGCCATCATTAGATCCCTTTGTCATCGATAACCTGCCCATCCAGTTGCCTGGCATTAAGGTTACATTCTACGGAGGCAAGGCAACCGGTCTGAAGAATTGTCAAGTACTGAATGTCGAGTAAGTTTGTATAATGTCAGCCCATAAACTTTACATTACCAGTTATATAAAATAAGAAATTGAAGTCTATGGACTTATAACTTTTCCAGAGAGCGGACGGTATACCCACTGTGCTTATGTAATGCCGGGATTATATACCTTATTATCTATTTTTTTATGTACACTACCATACGCTGTCCTGTCAAGAATGTCATTACTATAAGGTACCGTTCTACCCTTAAATCGCAGTCCTAGCCAACGATTATTTACTCTTCTACCCTCGGTGATGGTATGTTGACTGATAACGTGCTTACTTTCATCCGTCTTTTATATCAATGAATATTCGGAACTAACCTCCATCTACTATCCAATTTTCTGACGATTTTTTTTTTCTTACATGCGGTACTATAACGATATGCACAATTGGTCGGAAAAATTGCTTAAGCAGGACGTACATGCTTCCCGGCCAAACTTCCACCTCACGTCATTAGAACGATTGTATTACCTGCAACTACAGCAATAAGTAATTATTAAAAAAGTGGTTGTGGTAGTTAAGGGTTATAGTGTCTTGTTTCTCATGTCCCATGTACCTCTAATGTGCATGCTTTATCAATAAGCTCATTTTATTATAAAATATCTCCAATGTCATCTGCTGCTGCTGCATGATAAACACCAAAAAACCGTTCTTTTTCTATTTTTGGTCCGACGATAATACAACACATTTGGATTCAAAGTCGACAGTCTAATGTCATGTGATTATGCTATATAATGCGCTTTAGATTGTCTATTGTCCCTGGCACCATTTCTCATTGTTTACTAGCAATTTATTATGTAAAAAATACATTGTGAAATTTTTGTTATTGTCTTTAATTGTCATGCTGAGAATGTTAGTTAAAGGATACTTGTCTTAAAGAGCAATCAGATTATTAAAAAAATTCATTTTTACGGTTCGCTTAGTATTTTCTTAAGTTGTCGCGAGTAGTTACACATAATTAAAATTATTTTTAACGGTTTTCAGCGTAGCATTTTATTTGATTATTATTTGACGTTTCGGCCGCTTTTAAATGGCTGTGATGACGGAGAATAAAATTGAAATAAAAATCAAATATAATGCCGCGCTTAAATCGGCATTTTATTTCAATATGGTTTTACAAAACTTTTCTCATATTCATCTCATATTCGTTATCTAACGTCAAATATATTATGAATATGCAAGTTATAAACTAATTTTAAAGCAAATAGCCTCCAGCTGGAGGGCGAACCCATGTATCAGAAGCCTATATCAAATAGATCTTAAACCGGAGTCAAAGAACAAATCTTGTGACACAACCAACAGATCGAAAAGTCTAAAAAGTTGAAATTTTGAACGCAAATAATCAATTATTCAATTTTGCTTAATAAAATCAATATCCTACATTATTTCTTCTGCATTTTTTTTCTATAACAGCGAGTTGTATGGAAGAGGTCGCTTTAAGTGATAAGACCGCCCTCTCTTCATGTGTGTGTTATCTATGCTGTAGTAAATATAAAAATGGTTCGAGTTTGTACAATGGGCTTATGGGCCGCTTGCATAAAGATCACCTTTAAATAAAATTTAGCTAATCATATTAAACTGCCTAAATACGTATTATATTAAATCTATTTAAGATGCCTTGCATAAGGTGGTCACCCATGTTATTAAGCAAAGTGTATTTATGTCGCTTTTTGCTGTACCCTTTTTTTAAAATAATAAATTAATACTGGTTAAGTGAACAATAGTTGTAGAATATTGAGTAACGTAGAATATTGATTGAATATTGTGCATTTGTGTTGAGAATCACGACCATTTAGCAAAATCAAAGATCTACGATTTGGCAAAACCTCAACCAAATTCTAACTTGACTCTGGCTTAATAAACAAATCATTTACCAATAAATATTTTACTAAAAAATTAGTTTTCTCCGCTGGTTTATAGGGTTGGGAATTATACTTTGAAATTTATTATAAACTAGCTGTTCCGGCAGACGTCGCCCTGCCCGGAATAGCTTCAATCGATATGTCACAGCAGCGCCTCCTACCGGGTCCAATTGTGAACCAACTCAGAAACCTTCTCTGGCTCATGCATAACAACTTTACTAAAGATCATCACATGATAAAATGTATAGTTTACGATTCTATAAAGGAAATACAGACAAACATTCATTTTCATATTATATAAGAAGAAAAAGAAGATTATATTAATTCTGTATTTTTTAAAATTTGAAATAAGGTATACCTGGCATATTTTATATATATATATATATATATATATATATATATATATATATATATTACACTGTGTACTATATTTTACACACATTCCCAATCGTATTGTCACATATTCAACGGAATACAAATCAAAGTGCAAATTCATCTTAAGAATTAAAATAATTATATCAGAAAATGTCGACCAAAAAAAATATTTGAATTCTCTAGTGTCGACGCTGTACTAAATGAACTAGCTTCAAGTAAAATCCGAACACATCTGGCAGTTCTATTATTCAAAACAGAACGCGGATTTAGTTTTTGACCTAGAAATGCAATTAGGGCAATTCAATGCCCATTTTGTGGGTGATTAACGTTTACAGTTCTTTAAACACATTTAGCGACACATTTTGTGTTGTGCAAGACGCTAATTGTATTTAAGGTCATTAAATGCATTTAGTGTTTCGTAAATCAATTTAAGGAACGTTATGCCACCGGCAGTATAAATGTGAAATAAATCAGGGGGATAATTCGGACCAGTAGATTTCAAAAATGCAATTTTAAGAATATTTATCTTTTTAAATTGTCTGTCTTTCAGTATGTCTGTGTTTCCGTCTGTCTATCTGTATGAGCATCACATAAAAATTACTGAACGAATTTATATGTAAGTGAGAAAGACGCTTAATACCAACGCGAACACTACTGTTGCTCGACAGACAGATTCTGTAGGGACCTAGAGGGAGTATCTACCAGAGTTAGCTTGGGACGCTTTTGTAAAGGGTTCTCATTTACCGTTATGTTGTTGAGATGGGGGAGAGCCGTGTTCCGCGCGCGCTCACCTCTCTTCCCATGGGAGCGTTACAGACCGCCCCACGTATTAAAAAGCTGGAAGATGCCGGAGGACAAAAAGAAGGTCCCTGACCATGGATGAAACCGTTGGGCCACCACTTCTCAGAGCTAGCGGAGGGGCTAGGCCATATACCCGTATCTCTGGCGTAAGGTGAAGGAAGGAACACCGAGGGGTTTTAGTGGACATCCCCGACTGTGGTGTGGCAATAGTACTTCTAGTTCTTGTTAGAGAGGTTAGTGCTAACCTGACCAGGCGAATCTCACATACCAGCCCCGATTTTCCCCCATACGCGACTGATGGTCCTCAATCTGATGTCCCCTCGCTAAAAAAAGGATGCTTCTGTAACATTGTTCCTCGTATCGTTAAACACAGCTCATTTCTCTATACTTTTTATGTTTAATAAAATTAATTTCATTCCATCTTACTGTTGTTCATTTTTAACAAATATTACACATTGTTTAAAATTCTATCTGTACAGCAAAACATCATGCTTCAAGTTTCCACCATAAACTTTAACCACCCAGATATTAATTTATATAGACTAAAATTAGATTTGTTTGTAAACACCCCATAACCATTAATCCAGAACGTTCAAAGCTACATGCCATTATAGTCTTTATTGTTACCAAACATAAGTTAGTCACACAAGGCGGTTTACCTAAACACGACACCAATTACTCGGGAGGCTTGCCACAACGCAATAACGCGGTTTTATTCTCACGTTTATTGTACAATATACAAGCAGTTGACGAAATCCCTTTGTATTTTGTTGTAAGCTACAAAGGCGTTTTTTTATGAAATATGGAGCTAAGACAGTAGACAAATATGACATAGATTGTCAGGGGAATATTTTAGGAACCACAATTTTATTTAGGTTAGAAACGTCCATAAATCATGAACAAATAATAAACTTAATTACTGATTTGTAATTTGCGATGTATGCTCGTCAAACTATAAATCATAGCTCTAAGTATTGTGAATCTTCTCTTGGTTAGTCGGTCTGATAGTATAAAAGCAGACTTCTTCTTTCAACGTGAAGAATTGGTTTTGTCCACGAGCCATGCCGCGGCAGCGGTCGGCTAGTGTCTAGAATTAACTATATCTATTTTACTCGCCGAGTATTTTTCTGGTTATTCGCAATGTATCCACAGTTTATATCTCACTACGTTTATTAACTTACAGTTCTCACAATTATTCTTACTAGTGGTCGCCTAGTGGTCGAAATTGGACCATGATCAGTTTAAATTATAAGTTTAAACATTATCGAGGTCCTGTTGTCAAAGACTATACGTCTATAATCTACATTGTTAATTTGACTTTAACAATAAACAAAAGAGTATATATGCGTGTGTGTGTCAAATACATGGTAGAGTGCGGAATGTTTTTTTTATTTATTTAATGTATTTTCATGCATAATTTTAATTAAATTTTAGCATTCTGCACTCCTTCTCTATATGAACTATGTGTTCGTGTAATTATAAATTTCATACTCCTCCGTTCACGCAATTTTCGTAAATAGGGGTACAAGGTTTTTGCTTCACTTATTAATATAATGATACGGTGGCATATGCACAGATAAATAATTTGAAGTGTCGGTCTGTGATATCGTAATAAATGCCAAAATTGAAATAAAATTAATTCGTTCACCTGGAACTTGAACTCATTGTATGTTTTCTGCATCAAGATCACCCGAGCGTTAAATTCCGGTTGTGTTCGGAGCGTTTCTTTCGAAATCTAAAGTCCCCTTTTTTACTTCTCCTTTCCCATTTCGCGCGGTTTTTGGCATAGATCATTGGTATACATATCATCTTTCAGGACATTGAGCAACCATTTTTTGGGCCTACCCTTTTTGCCGCAACCTGGGGAAGCAACATAACTCTTATGGCATATTCACCACATTACTAAACCTTAAAATGTAGCTGTACTAGCAGACTGTAAGAGACTCTCTTACGGTTTGTCTGTTGTCTCAATATGTCGCCTGCATCGTGCAAAATAGGGAAACCAAACGTGTGATCGGTATCATAACAATAATACAGAAACGACTAACCTAATATAGTGAAAACGATAACAATGATATATTTAACAACACTCACTATATCTTTCAGGGCCTACGTGGAAAAAAACATATTCAAACTGGACGTCCGTTGCAATATAACAATTAAAGGAAAATACACAGCTGTAGGAAGGTTACTACTGTTCCCAATCAACGGTGATGGAGACTGCAAAATTAAAATAGGTAATGTTATTTTACTTATATGTATCAAACAATAATGCAAATAGATAGATACAGAAAAATCAAATAATTTGTTTCTATGATTATAAGCAATTGAGGTTGTCTGGAAGAGATCGCTTTTTAGCGATAAGACTGCCCTTTATACATAATGAGACATAGTTTTTAGTCTCTAAGTTCTTTTTTTGTATTGGTGTTGTAAAGGGTTATTGATTGATTTATTGAAAGGCTCAATATTAAAATATTTTTAATGGTGATATTAGCTGGATAAACCAAATTAATATAATTTAAAGACACAGAATTTAAAAGACTCGACGACATTCAGTAACAAAGATAATTTATATATAATTCGTTGATTCATCTGAATTGAAAGCCAGAAAGGAACCATCTAAATTAGTTAATAAAAATTCTTTAAAAACTATCATTTATGATTTATATCATTAAAGAACTTATAGAATACAGTTTTGATATAATTTTGAAATTTATTTTGAGATCACAGACAGATATTTCAATTTCATCGGTATAGATTATCTGAGCATTTTTATCTTATAGTCTTTAAATTTTATGGTTGATTTCATTTTTATTGTAATTTACATATTTAGTAACAGATTCTGAAGGTCTGCAGACTAACTGACTTTCGAATATTAATATGTAATTTTGTCTTATTGGTCAAACGATTTATTATGCGAACTTACACATTTAGCAAACTAATTTTCGACATTGCTGATGATTTAAATCTGCATAATATTTTTTTTTCTACTAACACAAATCATTCTGAGAACACTTTAAAGTATATGTCAACTAAATTTTTAAATCATAATTTTAATTATTATATATACTTATATGCACTATATCTGTACAATATCGCCGGCAACTGGAAGACTGGATATAAGTGACGCAGCCTTGCGGAGGAGACAATGTTTGTATAAAGACGATGGCGTGATATTTCCAACTGCCCTGCAGTTGGAAATATCGGACTGGTTGTTACTGTCCATACCACGTGCAATATGAATTAGCGGGTATCATACATTGATAATCTCGACAAATAGGTAATTTCACGAATTTTCATATACCCGCTAACCCATCATCAATATCGTCTCAACGTAGGCCTCCCTAAGATTGCATCACATATCCAGGTCTTTTGCTTTCTTTAATCTCGATCCATTCATTATCGTCACTGCAAAATTTGTAAATAAAATCAAAATAGTTGAAGATGTCCTATGTCAAATTACGATCTCTAATTATTGCAATTAGATGTTCGTGTGCTGTCCACTAAGTTTATATATCAAAGTATTCCTAAAACAAATCTAGTATGCATTTTTCCATTCAAATACAATGATAACTATTTATGTGATCGAAGCAAAAAATAATTACTCATATAGCATTCTTCATTCAAACCTAATTTTCAATGTTTCAGTCAACTCCATCATTAAGTTAAACATCACCACCAAGTACTTCAAAGATAAGGAAGGCCGTGACCATTTCGGAATCAAAAACTACAGGTACTCCTTCGACTATGGCGAGAGGATAGTCTACACTATTACGAACCTCTTCAAAGGCAATCCTGAATTAAGTAAGATTTTATTATGTTTATTTTGAGATCAAGACTAATTTTATTACATACACTTTAAAAGCAATATCACTTACTATCCTTCGAATATTGTTTATTCTTTTCAAAATTGGTTGGATTCCTGAAAATAAAAGTGTAAAAAATTTATTATTACGTCATAGTATTAGCTTTTGTATAGTTCAATGTAAGTAAAAAAAGTAGGCAATTCTGAAAAATATCAAAGTACAGCTTCAAAATACTTTCAACCACAATAGCTTTGAATAAGATGCGTTGAATACTTATCGAGTTATAAGATATTTTTTATTAAGTATTTTTTAGGATTTCCTTGAATTTTTTTCAGAACCTTTTTCCTTATCATTCAAAGTCAAATTTAATACACCTTCGTTCCTCCTCTCATACAACGACTACTGAGTCGTCCTATGAGTCCTGACTCATAGTAGCAATTTTTTCTTACCTATGGTGGTGTTCTGTGCGGAGACAAATTTTCAGCCTATATAGTATATACGAAAGCTAGCTGGCCTTCTCAGTCTATGAGTTCATCTTTTTTTTTCTAAAGATACATTAAAATCAGGTAAAAGTGCTACATCCTAAGCAGACTTACCAGTCAATGACAGCGGTCAGACAAGAACCTATAAACGAACAACAATATCTATCTATTTAACACATTACAACGATAAAAACAATTGATCTTAATCAAGTCTATAAAATTAACTTAATAACGTGCTTGGCAAAAATCATTATTATCATTGACATTCGTTGTCAAATTTCATAGAATTTTATGATACTTTTACGACGCAACTGATAGTCATCTGCGGGATATGTACTCTCACTTCCTTCAGCTACCACTGTCAATGACATAACGGTTTCACGTATTATTAAGAGTACTTTCTTCCCAGGTTTTTCCTCTTTGCTACAACATTTCTTCGAGTATAGCAACATACTGTTTTTTTTAATTATTTACCAAGAGTAGTTTACAGCGTTCTCGTCAATCATATTAAATTGTATATACCTTGTAACTTTTGTTTTAAATATTCATTTTTGTAAATTAAATGAAATAACTATATATACAACAAACCTCTAAGAGATTCGATCAAAAAGCTACCATTATATATATATATATATATATATATATATATATATATATATATATATATACGTAATAAGATATTAATGTCAAAGAAGCAAGTGAGGTGTGTAAGAATAAGCCTAAATGGCCCTCTGTTATTCGTGCCTACCCCGCAAGGGACCTGGCGTGAAGTTATGTATGTATGTATGTAAGATAATATCAAGGACACAATGTTAAATAATGTTACTTACTTACGTAATACATTTTAACCATTGTTTTGATATACATTCCGTTAGCATGTCTTTGGGTATCTCATTATATATCTTCGGACATACCATTAGAATAGCCATCTTCTGTTCCGTTTGAATTGAAGTTTATTAGACATTAGTCGGGTTGGATATTTCCCCGATAGTAATTTCATTGAATTCAGTGTTCTCGTGATCTTATACCCTATAGGCAGTATTTTACAATTTTAAATGCTGATGTCGGCGTTGCATGCATCTATAAGCAGTGTACTTTAAATCCAGTGGGCCATCTACCTTTTGATTGTTTGAGGCATAGAAGAAAGAATAAATAAATTTCAAAATCTTGAGTCATACCATACCAAGGCTGACGGGTTCAGATTGCTTTTGTGATACGACCGCATAGACTGCAACTGGTTAAGCAACCGTTTCAAGGCATAATTACAATGAAAGACTTATGTATACGAAATCTAATATGTAATTTTTTATAACAAATTATATATTTGTTTTAAAATAGAACCATATTTGGTATTTTTTCTAAATAAATACATATTATAATAAAATAGACAGGAAAGTACGACTAAATACCTTACTCCCACCTTCCGTCCAAAATGTCATCATAATTTTCACTGCCATTTAAAGAGTTGAATTTAATTTAAATTCTTAGTTACATATACAACTAATTAAAATAAAAATAATTAATAAATAAATAAAAAACTAAGTTTGTCCTTATTGGACTACATAATTTTTTTGTGCCAACATTCCTACCAAATTTTATTCATGCAGACCCAGTATTCTCGAGAGAAATGACTGTAACATTAGAAAGATGGACGGACGAAGGAGTTTCATACGTATTTCGTAATGGATACGAAACCTTAAAACAGATATAAATAAATAAAAATACGGGCGTAAAATTTAATTCCCATGAAATGAAATAAGACCAAATACCTGATTCTAGGAAGTAAATACCAGCTTAATGGTTTAAATCCTTCAGTAAACGTAGAGCTCATGGGTGATTTGGTTGAAAGAGTTTTTGAAGCTCGTAGCTTGGGACTATATATTGACAGTGACCTTAGGTTTGAGAAACATGTAGCAAAGTCTGTTAAAACATGTTTTTACAAGCTTAAGGTGCTATACCAAATCAGACCATATCTAAATCAGAGTCTCAGAATTCAGTTGGTTGAGTCGTTAATCTTATCCCAGCTCAATTACTCTGATATAGTTATCGGTCCTCGTCTTTTAGTAAGAACACAGAAACTCATCCAACGAGTTCAAAATGCATGTGCCCGATACTGCTTTGAAATACCATTTAGAGGACATGTGACCCCGTTCTTAAATGATTTTTCAATACTTAAAATGAAACACCGTCGCAAGCTTCATCTCGCGTGTCTACTTTTCGGTGTAATTAAAAACAAAGCACCTAAGTATTTATTTGAAAAACTTATATGGGCCGGCTCACACAGAACTACTAATATACGACAATGTGCGGTACAGCTTATTACTTTGCGACACCATTCAGCGGCTTTTAAAGGCAGCTTCCGGTATTCGGCTTCCAGGTGCTGGAACAATATTCCGCCACCAATAAGAACCGTTCGAAGTGCATATATTTTTAAAAGTAGACTGAAAGCGTTCCTGTACGAACACCAGAGGCAGCAAGCAGATCTCGCATTAGATACAAGCGCCTTTTAGTAGCGTTGTTGAGTCTTTTTAATATTTAGTTCCTTTTAATTTAATTTTTTTTTTCTTTTTGTTTGCAATTTATCTATTATTATTTTTTCCAAATCATTATTTTCAATTTCAATAATTATTTCATAACATATTATGTACTTATTTTAATTTATTCAAAATATGTCTATTCTTTGTTTTCATGGTGGTCTAATTATAAATAATATTAAAATATTAATTGTTCATTAGTTATTTTGTTATATTTTTCTTCTGTGAAGGTGACGTTGCTGCTAGGCACTAACGGAAGACCAGCGTTGGTTGTTATCAACCAGCATCTGCTGAGTTAGGGCCTGTTTAGAGTTAGTTAAGTTTTTGGTTTATTAAACTGTTTATGTATTTTGTAATCACTTTGAATAACTCTAAATAAACATTATTTTCTTTCTTTTTCTTTCTTTTCTTTCAAATGTAGATTCGAAGTATAGGGGGAAGAACCCGTAGCAAAACATTAGTGTGTGAAAGATTACGATATAAGTTTGTATTAAAAACATTGTTTGTTCACAGGTAATACAGTTCTGCAGTTTCTAAATGAAAATTGGAGGGTAGTCACAGAAGAGTTTGGCCAACCCGTCGTGGACTATGCTATCAATGTCACCATTACTACGGCAAGGAAATTCTTCGATGCTGTTCCTTACGATGAATTACTATACGTGCCAATTCCTAAATATTAATATAAGTTTAAAGATTATGTGACAGTGCTAATACAGGGTGGCGCAATAGAACGAGCATATTTAAAATATTGATTAAAAAATAAATACAATAGGTATAGTTAAAATAAAACTGAGGTATTATTAAGAAATAACTGAAGTTTATTTTTTTTAAATAACATCGTCTAAATGATGACCCTCTCTACAACGACACTCCTCTAATCGCAAACGGAAGTTATTGAAAACTTTCTTCAGTAATGCTGGTGTAATTGCTGCCATTTCACCACGGATATTCTCCTTGAGCTGATCGGTGTTTTTCGGATTATTGCTGTAGACTTTGTTCTTGAGGTATCCCCACAAAAAAAAGTCAGGAGGCGTCACGTCTGGACTACGTGGTGGCCATGGGATATCACCTCTTTTCGAAATCAGTCTGCCAGTGAACATCTGTTTCACAACCGCCATGGAGTCATTTGATGTGTGACAGGTAGCTCCGGCTTGTTAAAACCAAGTCCTAGAATTCACTATTCTTGAATTTTCAGGCTCTGGAGCCAAAAAATCTTCCAACATCGCAACATAGCGTTCGGTATTAACAGTGACGTTTTGCCCCCGCGCATTTTCAAAGAAAAACGGTCCAATTATTCCTCTACCAGAGATTGCTGCCCATACTGTCACTTTAGGACTATGTAGTGGTTTCTGGTGCTTGAGTTTGGGATTCTCACTGTTCCAGTAACGACAATTTTGACGGTTTACGAACCCATTGATATGGAAGTGGGCCTCATCTGAGAAAAGGATATTGTCAAAATTGGAAAATCGATTAAGCATTTCATTAGCAAATGCGAGCCTTGCTCCGAAGTCAGACTCTTTCAATTATTTTGTTAACTGCAGCTTGTAAGGATGCAGTTTAAGATCCAAGTTTAAAATTCGTTGCAAACTTCGTCGCGATAAGTGTAAGACAGACGATCTCTTGCGAGTAGACATTTGTGGATCTCCTCGTACAGATTGCATAACTCTCTCAATATTGTCGTCGGTCCTAGATGTTCTTGGACGACCTTTTGCTTGTGGTTTAAACGTTGAACCAGTCTCTTCAAAACGCTATACCCATATTTTAATTAAATTAGCACTCGGAGCTTCACTAATTTGCCGTAGTCCATATTCAGAACAATATAAACGCCTAGTAACGATGTATGAACGAGAGTTCTCGTAAAATGCGCGCACGCAAAATGCGCGACGCTTCCCGTCGAAGTGACTCATAGTGACTAAAACTCCATGAGCCCGCCTACCCAACGATGCAGGCTCCCCCCGCCCGCGCACTTTCTACCCCGCGAAAAAAGATGATGAAATATGCACGTTCTATTGCGCCACCCTGTATATTACGTAAAGTCGTAACGGCTAAATTTTAATACCTAGAACATTTGTTTACATTTCCTTGTCAAAGTAAGAATGCTACGCCCACTTGAACGTCTGAGGAGTACTGTTTGAGTTGTTTCCACGGTCGGTGTTTTATTACCCCACTACTTGCCGGCGGCTGGGACTTCATCCATACTTTCTGAATGCTTTGCACCAACTACTACTTGCCTTTCACACTTACTGACTCATGAGTGTGCAAACTATGGCATTACCTATTTCACGGTTTTCCGAGAGCGGGTTACATTACGAGAATCATTAAAAGGATTTAAACAAATAAGTTTTAACTAAGGAGACCCCATCGTCTCTCTTATTGTTGCAATTTCCATGGGTGACGGCAACCATTTACCATAAAATCAAGCTTCTGCGTAAAAGAATACATAAAATTGGCATTTTGTCCATGAAAAATACCCTAGAGGCCCGTATACCAGTAAATAATTAGCTAAGAAAGTTCTTTCCGAAGTAAATTTTTATAGTTCCATATGTGGTAGGGAAATCTGCACTTCAAGTATAGCGACTTATGAATTCTGCTAGGTTAGACAAACTGGGCGAGTAAACTGTCCGTTCCCCTAAAATGTACAGGCTGGTATGCTAGTTGGCTGCCATTACACATATATATTTATAGGTTTAAATTAGACAATAACAATTAAATAATTCATAACATTATCGAGCGATATCCGTTGAAACATATTATTAATAATGAAATGAAAAATATTGTAAGTATACAATTTTGATTTTTCTCTTGAGTTAATCGCCCTTCAAGCTCTATAGATGCGGTTTTTAATTAATTTCATACCGTAATTGTGTTATGTTACGTACTGGTATAGTCCCCGGCATGATTCTTGCGCGATCATTTTGTCCTACGAGCAATGAAAATTCGAACTATTTTCTATGAGATATTAATTGTCCGTTTCGAATAAAGAGACAAAAGCATAATATTGTCGATAAATCTCATTACACTGCCTACGATCAATGCGCAAAGCGATCTTTACTATTTCATCGACCACTCAAGATTTTTGCCGGGATCTATATAGAAGCGAAGAATGTTTGTGTTATAAATTTAATATATATTTAACATTGTCATTATGATTATGTAAAAGTAATTATAAAGAAATATTACCTTTTAATTATGTCGTTACCATGTGATATATTTAATTGATAGTAAAACAAAAATTATAACATTATATAGAATTTGATACAGAGAACTAACAACTTGTATTGCTGTATAATTTGCTTTACAATTTTAATGTACGGATTTAAATTGTTTTTAAAAAAGGGTTGCATAATTCTTCATCAGTCACATTTATATCCTAATATAAATATTGTATGTAATTGATAAAATACCGAAGAAACTATTTCTTTGATCTTTGTAATTAGTTTAAGTTTGAAAATGTCGTTGATAATATATTGAAATTAAATATAGAATACTCTTTATTTTAAATAAAAATATTTTTTTTATAACTCCTACATTTTATTATGTTCCTAATTATTCATATTTAAACTTTTTATATTTTAACTAATAATTACATATTTTTATTTGTTCTATTTACTAGATAATTTCGCGCAACTTCACTAGCGTATATTTAGAATCCATACTTGAAAAATGTACTCAGTTTTAGTTATAAAAAGTGTCTCACATCTATACCAGTTATCGTTATCGAAAATACAAATAATATCGTTCAGCTTCTCCATCGCATGTGTTGCATCACGATGAGGCAATCCCCTTTACTGAAGTAGAATATAATGACTTATCTTCATATCCTTATCTAAACATAATTTTAATATATTGAAAGAAGCAAGATACGTTAATAATAAGGATAGGATAGTTTGTTTATGTAAACTTTCGACGAAGCTCTGTGAAGTTGGCACCTCGAGTTGCGAATTTTTGAAAGAACAATATCTCATTCGTTTGTCCATCGTTAGTCCACGTTTGCCCAGGAAAAATTTTCGTTTGCCCACCCTTGGTTCAAAAGTTATTGAACAAAAACTTTTTTTGAAAAAAGAAATTCCGGTTCTTCCCATATTTTCGCAAGGTTTCATGTTTTTTGCACTCGAATGGACTTTATCGTTAGCTGATCCAATGCACTCGATTGTCCAGGCAAAAGTTCGTTTGCCCACCCTTGGTTCAAAAGTTATGGAACAAAAACTTTTTTTGAAAAAAGAAATTCCGGTTCTTCTCATATTTTCGCAAGGTTTCATGTTTTTTGCACTTGAATGGACTTTATCGTTAGCTGATCCAATGAACTCGATTGTCCAGGCAAAAGTTTCGTTTGTCCACCCTCAAATCAAAAGTTATTATTGAACAAACACTTTGTTTTGGAAAAAGTAATTTTTGTTCTTTCCATATTTTCGCGAGGTTTAATATTTATGACACATGAATGGACTTTATCGTTAGCTGATCCAATGAACTCGATTGTCCAGGCAAAAGTTTCGTTTGTCCACCCCTAGATCAAAAGTTATTATTGAACAAACACTTTGTTTTGGAAAAAGTAATTTTTGTTCTTTCCATATTTTCGTGAGGTTTAAAGTTCATGACACTCGAATGGGCTTTATCGTTAGCTGATCCAGTGAACTCGATTGTCCAGGCAAAAGTTTCGTTTGTCCACCCACAGATCGAAAGTTATTATTGAACAAACACTTTGTTTTGGAAAAAGTAAATTTTGTTCTTTCCATATTTTCGTGAGGTTTAAAGTTCATGACACTCGAATGGGCTTTATCGTTAGCTGATCCAATGAACTCGATTGTCCAGGCAAAAGTTTCGTTTGTCCACCCTCAGATCAAAAGTTATTATTGAACAAACACTTTGTTTTGGAAAAAGTAATTTTTGTTCATTCCATATTTTCGCGAGGTTTAATGTTTATGACACATGAATGGACTTTATCGTTAGCTGATCTAGTGAACTCGATTGTCCAGGCAAAAGTTTCGTTTGTCCACCCCTAGATCAAAAGTTATTATTGAACAAACACTTTGTTTTGGAAAAAGTAATTTTTGTTCTTTCCATATTTTCGTGAGGTTTAAAGTTCATGACACTCGAATGGGCTTTATCGTTAGCTGATCCAGTGAACTCGATTGTCCAGGCAAAAGTTTCGTTTGTCCACCCACAGATCGAAAGTTATTATTGAACAAACACTTTGTTTTGGAAAAAGTAATTTTTGTTCTTTCCATATTTTCGTGAGGTTTAAAGTTCATGACACTCGAATAGGCTTTATCGTTAGCTGATCCAGTGAACTCGATTGTCCAGGCAAAAGTTTTGTTTGTCCACCCTCAGATCGAAAGTTATTATTGAACAAACACTTTGTTTTGGAAAAAGTAATTTTTGTTCTTTCCATATTTTCGTGAGGTTTAAAGTTCATGACACTCGAATGGGCTTTATCGTTAGCTGATCCAGTGAACTCGATTGTCCAGGCAAAAGTTTCGTTTGTCCACCCACAGATCGAAAGTTATTATTGAACAAACACTTTGTTTTGGAAAAAGTAAATTTTGTTCTTTCCATATTTTCGTGAGGTTTAAAGTTCATGACACTCGAATGAGCTTTATCGTTAGCTGATCCAATGAACTCGATTGTCCAGGCAAAAGTTTCGTTTGTCCACCCCTAGATCAAAAGTTATTATTGAACAAACACTTTGTTTTGGAAAAAGTAATTTTTGTTTTTTCCATATTTTCGCGAGGTTTAATGTTTATGACACATGAATGGACTTTATCGATAGCTGATCCAGTGAACTCGATTATCCAGGCAAAAGTTTCGTTTGTCCACCCCTAGATCAAAAGTTATTATTGAACAAACACTTTGTTTTGGAAAAAGTAATTTTTGTTTTTTCCATATTTTCGCGAGGTTTAATGTTTATGACACATGAATGGACTTTATCGTTAGCTGATCTAGTGAACTCGATTGTCCAGGCAAAAGTTTCGTTTGTCCACCCACAGATCGAAAGTTATTATTGAACAAACACTTTGTTTTGGAAAAAGTAATTTTTGTTCTTTCCATATTTTCGTGAGGTTTAAAGTTCATGACACTCGAATGGGCTTTATCGTTAGCTGATCCAGTGAACTCGATTGTCCAGGCAAAAGTTTCGTTTGTCCACCCACAGATCGAAAGTTATTATTGAACAAACACTTTGTTTTGGAAAAAGTAAATTTTGTTCTTTCCATATTTTCGTGAGGTTTAAAGTTCATGACACTCGAATGGGCTTTATCGTTAGCTGATCCAATGAACTCGATTGTCCAGGCAAAAGTTTCGTTTGTCCACCCCTAGATCAAAAGTTATTATTGAACAAACACTTTGTTTTGGAAAAAGTAATTTTTGTTTTTTCCATATTTTCGCGAGGTTTAATGTTTATGACACATGAATGGACTTTATCGTTAGCTGATCTAGTGAACTCGATTGTCCAGGCAAAAGTTTCGTTTGTCCACCCACAGATCGAAAGTTATTATTGAACAAATACTTTGTTTTGGGAAAAGTAATTTTTGTTCTTTCCATATTTTCGCGAGGTTTAATGTTTATGACACATGAATAGACTTTGTCGTTAGCTGATCCAGTGAACTCGATTGTCCAGGCAAAAGTTTCGTTTGTCCACCCCTAGATCAAAAGTTATTATTGAACAAACACTTTGTTTTGGAAAAAGTAATTTTTGTTCTTTCCATATTTTCGTGAGGTTTAAAGTTCATGACACTCGAATGGGCTTTATCGTTAGCTGATCCAGTGAACTCGATTGTCCAGGCAAAAGTTTCGTTTGTCCACCCTCAGATCGAAAGTTATTATTGAACAAACACTTTGTTTTGGAAAAAGTAATTTTTGTTCTTTCCATATTTTCGTGAGGTTTAAAGTTCATGACACTCGAATAGGCTTTATCGTTAGCTGATCCAGTGAACTCGATTGTCCAGGCAAAAGTTTTGTTTGTCCACCCTCAGATCGAAAGTTATTATTGAACAAACACTTTGTTTTGGAAAAAGTAATTTTTGTTCTTTCCATATTTTCGTGAGGTTTAAAGTTCATGACACTCGAATGGGCTTTATCGTTAGCTGATCCAGTGAACTCGATTGTCCAGGCAAAAGTTTCGTTTGTCCACCCTCAGATCGAAAGTTATTATTGAACAAACACTTTGTTTTGGAAAAAGTAATTTTTGTTCTTTCCATATTTTCGTGAGGTTTATTGTTTATTACACTCGAATGAACTCTATCGATAGCTGATCCAGTGAACTCGATTGTCCAGGCAAAAGTTTCGTTTGTCCACCCTCAGATCAAAAGTTATTATTGAACAAACACTTTGTTTTGGAAAAAGTAAATTTTGTTCTTTCCATATTTTCGTGAGGTTTAAAGTTCATGACACTCGAATGGGCTTTATCGTTAGCTGATCCAGTGAACTCGATTGTCCAGGCAAAAGTTTTGTTTGTCCACCCTCAGATCGAAAGTTATTATTGAACAAACACTTTGTTTTGGAAAAAGTAATTTTTGTTCTTTCCATATTTTCGTGAGGTTTAATGTTTATGACACATGAATGGACTTTATCGTTAGCTGATCTAGTGAACTCGATTGTCAAGGCAAAAGTTTCGTTTGTCCACCCACAGATCGAAAGTTATTATTGAACAAATACTTTGTTTTGGGAAAAGTAATTTTTGTTCTTTCCATATTTTCGCGAGGTTTAATGTTTATGACACATGAATAGACTTTGTCGTTAGCTGATCCAGTGAACTCGATTGTCCAGGCAAAAGTTTCGTTTGTCCACCCCTAGATCAAAAGTTATTATTGAACAAACACTTTGTTTTGGAAAAAGTAATTTTTGTTCTTTCCATATTTTCGTGAGGTTTAAAGTTCATGACACTCGAATGGGCTTTATCGTTAGCTGATCCAGTGAACTCGATTGTCCAGGCAAAAGTTTCGTTTGTCCACCCTCAGATCGAAAGTTATTATTGAACAAACACTTTGTTTTGGAAAAAGTAATTTTTGTTCTTTCCATATTTTCGTGAGGTTTAAAGTTCATGACACTCGAATAGGCTTTATCGTTAGCTGATCCAGTGAACTCGATTGTCCAGGCAAAAGTTTTGTTTGTCCACCCTCAGATCGAAAGTTATTATTGAACAAACACTTTGTTTTGGAAAAAGTAATTTTTGTTCTTTCCATATTTTCGTGAGGTTTAAAGTTCATGACACTCGAATGGGCTTTATCGTTAGCTGATCCAGTGAACTCGATTGTCCAGGCAAAAGTTTCGTTTGTCCACCCTCAGATCGAAAGTTATTATTGAACAAACACTTTGTTTTGGAAAAAGTAATTTTTGTTCTTTCCATATTTTCGCGAGGTTTAATGTTTATGACACATGAATAGACTTTGTCGTTAGCTGATCCAGTGAACTCGATTGTCCAGGCAAAAGTTTCGTTTGTCCACCCCTAGATCAAAAGTTATTATTGAACAAACACTTTGTTTTGGAAAAAGTAATTTTTGTTCTTTCCATATTTTCGTGAGGTTTAAAGTTCATGACACTCGAATGGGCTGTATCGTTAGCTGATCCAGTGAACTCGATTGTCCAGGCAAAAGTTTCGTTTGTCCACCCACAGATCGAAAGTTATTATTGAACAAATACTTTGTTTTGGGAAAAGTAATTTTTGTTCTTTCCATATTTTCGCGAGGTTTAATGTTTATGACACATGAATAGACTTTGTCGTTAGCTGATCCAGTGAACTCGATTGTCCAGGCAAAAGTTTCGTTTGTCCACCCCTAGATCAAAAGTTATTATTGAACAAACACTTTGTTTTGGAAAAAGTAATTTTTGTTCTTTCCATATTTTCGTGAGGTTTATTGTTTATTACACTCGAATGAACTCTATCGATAGCTGATCCAGTGAACTCGATTGTCCAGGCAAAAGTTTCGTTTGTCCACCCCTAGATCAAAAGTTATTATTGAACAAACACTTTGTTTTGGAAAAAGTAATTTTTGTTCTTTCCATATTTTCGTGAGGTTTAAAGTTCATGACACTCGAATGGGCTTTATCGTTAGCTGATCCAGTGAACTCGATTGTCCAGGCAAAAGTTTTGTTTGTCCACCCTCAGATCGAAAGTTATTATTGAACAAACACTTTGTTTTGGAAAAAGTAATTTTTGTTCTTTCCATATTTTCGCGAGGTTTATTGTTTATTACACTCGAATGGACTTTATCGATAGCTGATCCAGTGAACTCGATTATCCAGGCAAAAGTTTCGTTTGTCCACCCTCAGATCGAAAGTTATTATTGAACAAACACTTTGTTTTGGAAAAAGTAATTTTTGTTCTTTCCATATTTTCGTGAGGTTTAAAGTTCATGACACTCGAATGGACTCTATCGATAGCTGATCCAGTGAACTCGATTGTCCAGGCAAAAGTTTCGTTTGTCCATCCTCAGATCGAAAGTTATTATTGAACAAACACTTTGTTTTGGAAAAAGTAATTTTTGTTCTTTCCATATTTTCGTGAGGTTTAAAGTTCATGACACTCGAATGGGCTTTATCGTTAGCTGATCCAGTGAACTCGATTGTCCAGGCAAAAGTTTCGTTTGTCCACCCTCAGATCAAAAGTTATTATTGAACAAACACTTTGTTTTGGAAAAAGTAATTTTTGTTCTTTCCATATTTTCGCGAGGTTTATTGTTTATTACACTCGAATGGACTTTATCGATAGCTGATCCAGTGAACTCGATTGTCCAGGTAAAAGTTTCGTTAGTCCACCCTCAGATCAAAAGTTATTATTGAACAAACACTTTGTTTTGGAAAAAGTAATTTTTGTTCTTTCCATATTTTCGCGAGGTTTATTGTTTATTACACTCGAATGAACTCTATCGATAGCTGATCCAGTGAACTCGATTGTCCAGGCAAAAGTTTCGTTTGTCCACCCTCAGATCAAAAGTTATTATTGAACAAACACTTTGTTTTGGAAAAAGTAATTTTTGTTCTTTCCATATTTTCGCGAGGTTTATTGTTTATTACACTCGAATGGACTTTATCGATAGCTGATCCAGTGAACTCGATTGTCCAGGTAAAAGTTTCGTTAGTCCACCCTCAGATCAAAAGTTATTATTGAACAAACACTTTGTTTTGGAAAAAGTAATTTTTGTTCTTTCCATATTTTCGCGAGGTTTAATGTTTATGACACTCGAATGGACTTTATCGATAGCTGATCCAGTGAACTCGATTGTCCAGGTAAAAGTTTCGTTAGTCCACCCTCAGATCAAAAGTTATTATTGAACAAACACTTTGTTTTGGAAAAAGTAATTTTTGTTCTTTCCATATTTTCGCGAGGTTTAATGTTTATGACACATGAATGGACTTTATCGTTAGCTGATCCAGTGAACTCGATTTCGATTCGACTGAACAATCGAGTTCATTGGATCAGCTAACGATAAAGTCCATTCAAGTGCAAAAAACATGAAACCTTGCGAAAATATGAGAAGAACCGGAATTTCTTTTTTCAAAAAAAGTTTTTGTTCCATAACTTTTGAACCAAGGGTGGGCAAACGAAACTTTTGCCTGGACAATCGAGTTCACTGGATCAGCTAACGATAAAGCCTATTCGAGTGTCATGAACTTTAAACCTCACGAAAATATGGAAAGAACAAAAATTACTTTTTCCAAAACAAAGTGTTTGTTCAATAATAACTTTTGATCTGAGTGTGGACAAACAAAACTTTTGCCTGGACAATCGAGTTCACTGGATCAGCTAACGATAAAGCCCATTCGAGTGTCATGAACTTTAAACCTCACGAAAATATGGAAAGAACAAAATTTACTTTTTCCAAAACAAAGTGTTTGTTCAATAATAACTTTCGATCTAAGGGTGGACAAACGAAACTTTTGCCTGGACAATCGAGTTCACTGGATCAGCTAACGATAAAGCCCATTCGAGTGTCATGAACTTTAAACCTCACGAAAATATGGAAAGAACAAAATTTACTTTTTCCAAAACAAAGTGTTTGTTCAATAATAACTTTCGATCTGTGGGTGGACAAACGAAACTTTTGCCTGGACAATCGAGTTCACTGGATCAGCTAACGATAAAGCCCATTCGAGTGTCATGAACTTTAAACCTCACGAAAATATGGAAAGAACAAAAATTACTTTTTCCAAAACAAAGTGTTTGTTCAATAATAACTTTTGATCTAGGGGTGGACAAACGAAACTTTTGCCTGGACAATCGAGTTCATTGGATCAGCTAACGATAAAGTCCATTCATGTGTCATAAATATTAAACCTCGCGAAAATATGGAAAGAACAAAAATTACTTTTTCCAAAACAAAGTGTTTGTTCAATAATAACTTTTGATCTGAGGGTGGACAAACGAAACTTTTGCCTGGCTTTTGCTGTGGCAACGCAAAATATCTGACATTTAAATAACATACACGCCATTTAGATGGCCTTTGACTTTTAGTAAATATTACAAAATTACACCATAAAACTATAGTTACGATTTATTTTGGCTTGCTATTATATTCGGTTTCCTCGTTCACTCACTACGCATGCGCAGTGCGCGGGCTAATCATTCTTTCTCATCGCGTGGAACAGGAATGAACGAAAGAGTTAAAGATATAAAGACACATTTTGAACGCAAGTGATATACAGATCTAATCACTCTTCGCGTCGGATATATATCTTTTGAGTTAATCACTCAGGAGTTACACACCTCTAACAGGCAGCACCACATTACGTGGCCTTACGCTTATAGGACGTTTGCGCTTTGTAAAGCCGCGTTTTCACAATAAGAGTTGCTTCGGACCGAGTATACTGGTACGAGTCGGCTTCATACGAGTGTACACGGATAGTGTTTCACACGTTTACACACGATAGTAGCGCACTCGTATTGTGATCATTTGTCTCCTTGCACAATCAAGATATCGTCGACTGATCTGCTGCTGCGAGGTATAGAAGTTGTAGCATCTATATGTTAAGAGCGGAAGTTCAAAATCACGACAGGGGAAAAAAACGTACCGAGAAAAAAAATTTGACACTGAAATGGATTTTAAGACGGGACCAAATGGGTGCATCAAATAATTTTCTTCGTGAAGTCGAAGAGGAAGATAAAATTTTAAATTTAAATTAAATTTAACAATCATTTGATATTAAACAACGCACAATTTTTAGTTGTCGCCATTTTGTTTACATAAAAATGATCCGAGTGAGCTCGAAAAATAGAGCACAGTCCGAGTCTATTCGGATTAGATGCCGGCGTCCGAGTACGCTCGGATTAGGTGTTTACATTATACGAGTATCGTCCGAGTAGACCTTCGAGTGCACTCGGTCCGAGCCAACTCTTATTGTGAAAACGCGGCTTAAATTAGCCGGTTTTTTTGTTCTGTAAAGTTTACTTGTGTAAACTTTTACGTTTATTAAAACCGTCCGTGAAAGAAACTTTCAGTTTATTTCCCCCAGACCTTACAAGTTATAATAATGACTTGACGTACTAAAAGTTCATACTGCAACATATCTCCATAAATTGATAAATTCCTTAAAAGATGGCAAGATAAAAACCTTATACAAAATATAGTATAAGAAACTGGAGCGAGCTACTATGTAAATGAAGTTTTGTTATTAAGTATTTTTAATAGTGTAATATTCGTTCTTTAGCAAGATACTTTTTCATAATTATGTTTTTAAATTTAGTGAATAAGTAATAAGCAATAAGATTCCGAATGAAATGTTAGATCTGTCTGATCTAACATTTCATTCGGAATCTTATTGCAGAAGCATATACCAACCTCCAAGAAAGAGGTCAATATTTTTTTGCAATCGTAAAAATGTCAATATTATACCTATTATACCTGATTTTGAAATTGTGAATATCCTTATATTGTTTATAGGTACTCAAATTATTATGAATATAAATTAATTTGCTAAAAATATATTGGCAGGTGACCGTCATAATAATGATTTCATCAAAGCGTTCTCATCGTGGTTTTTAGGTCCGACGAACTAAATTTTTTAGACTGGAATAGGCAATCAAGCAGACAGCATACCTGATGAAAAGTATTATTGCCATGGAAATAGTATTGCAACACCAAGCGTATTGCCTACGTGAAACCCGAATGGTTCTCTAGAACAGTGTTTTTCAACCTGTGGGTCGTGACCCCTGGGGGGTCGCAGAGCCTTGTTCGGGGGGTCGCCGGCAAAGGGGAAAAGGCTATTTAAATTTATACCTCGTACTTAGGTACTTTCTACGCTTAGCAGCTTTTTGTAGAGTATTATGTCCTAATAATGAATATAGGTAACAAATTAGAAAAAAACAAAGGTTGTCTTTTAAATTTACTAACTTTTATCTGTCTACGACCTAAGGGGGTCGCCAAAAAGATTTAACCTGTAAAGGGGTCGCGTATTAAAAAAGATTGAAAACCACTGCTCTAGAACGTTTATTCCGCATACATCAATGATCTGGAGGGAACTTCCTGACAAGTTTTCCCTCTGCGCTACAACGTGCGGTCGTTTAAGAAGGGCGTTATAAATTTTCTTAGAGACTGACAATGCGTTGGCAACGCCCTTGATGTTGCAAATGTCCATAGGCGACAGTAACCACCTTCCACCAAGTGGGCCGACCGCCTGTTTACGTGCTTCAGGTAAAAAAAAGCCGATCTCAGACATGTTTAACTTCACATATTATTATGTAGAACTTCCCAACTAAAACCGTCGACTCTATTATTATTAGTCACTAAGTACTTACATCAAACCTGGCCGAAAGTTTTGTTTAGTGGAAGAGCAATTCACTATTGTGAATACTGTACAATTGTAAAATCTAGCAACTGATATTGTTTCTTAATTAATGTTTGTACATTTATTGTTACTAGGCATTTGCCGGCACATTGTTAATGCACTACACTGTGTGTTAATAGGATCATTGTGCTCGTCAAAATATGTTAAGATTGTATCAAACATGATATCGCTCCCAAAAAGCTTAATCAATAGTTTTTCGAAATTGCAAGTTGTTGACGTTCGTGACATTTGTTGTTTTGGCATAAAATTTATCGGAATGCACATGTCAAGGTTTGAAATTGCACAGCTGAATTCTACCCCTTATTATACACTTTTCGCTCTCTATAATATGAATACTATAGGTCGTATGCATATTGAGTTACAATAAGTTTGAAAAGTTTGATAAGACTGTTAGTGTCTACAACTACATCCGTCTTCCATTTCAACGGTAGTATGGAGCAAAAATATTAAGAATGAAAATCGCCTATCAAAAAACAAAAGTATCTGAAAATCTTCTAAATCTTGCATAATTGGATAGCGCCAGAGTTTTTTTCTCTGGCTTTATGATGTTTTATTTAAAACAGAGGTGGCGAAATTGATTAGAGCCAAGATTTACTATTTATTGACGCAATTCTGTGTTTACTACCAATTTAAATACTTCTTGAACAGTAGTTCTGTATATAATTATATAGTATTTTCGATCTTCTACCTGCGATCGGCCGATTGGTCACTCCTATTTTGGCTAAAAAATTGCAAGGCCTAAAAAATTCTTGGCCGTTCATAATCTATACGACTTTTTGCTAAATTATTTTATCAGGCGCATGAAATTAATTTTTTTTAAGATAAATTGAAAATGTTATAAATTCAATGCCTTTTGAGATAAATCAAAAATCACACTAATCTTCTTTCTTCAAACGATTTCAAGACATTTTAGAATTTGTTACCCAACTTCAAGGTATTGGTGCCATTTTGTCTGGGACAAGTGTTCTACATTCCGTTACGCAATTATCTAGACACTCTACTATAATATCAAAAATTTAAAAAAATAGGAGTGGCTGGTTACTGAGGGAAGAAAAATATTCAATATACACAGGTGTGTGGAGTATATCTATCGTTAGATAGGTCTTCAAAAATAGTGATGTTTCTTAGTAACTTTTTATTTAAGTCGATAGGTGATCAGATGTACACTTCATAGTCGTAACAATTTAAGGCTTTTATGCTATGGCGCGGAGATTGAAAATTTTCAAATTTGTAACGTTTGATAAAAATTTCAATGTTTTTTCGTTGGAATTGATCTAATGTGTATTTTTAACCGACTTCGAAAAAAGGAGAAGGTTCTCAATTCGTCGGTATCTTTTTTTTTTTTTTTTTTGCTTTTTTTATGTATGTTCGCCGATTACTCCGTGATTTATGATCCGATTTACGTGATTCTTTTTTTGTTCGACGCGGAATAGCTTCCAATTGGTCCCCTAAAAATTTTATATAGTTTGGCCCAGTAGTTTTCATAAACCGACTTCGAAAAAAGGAGGAGGTTCTCAATTCGTCGGGATCTTTTTTTTTTTGCTTTTTTTTATGTATGTTCGCCAATAACTCCGTGATTTATGATCCGATTTACGTGATTCTTTTTTGTTCGACGCGGAATAGCTTCCAATTGTGGTCCCCTAAAAAATTTACATAGTTTGGCGAAGTAGTTTTCATTTTATGAACATTTTTCATGGAAATAATTTTCACTCCGTTCCATATGTACACCGATTACTCTGAGATTTATGATTCGATTTACGTGATTCTTTTTTTTTCGACGCGGAATAGCTGCCATGTGGTCCCCTAAAAATTTGACATAGTTTGGCCCAGTAGTTTTCATTTTACGAACATTTTTTTGTTCCCGGTTTTTGGGACCTATAGTTTTTAAGAAGCGCGGCACCATTCGTGGGTCCACCCATACATAGCTAGACACTAAAAAGTAACAAATAAAATTTAAAAACTTCGTTTAAAAAACCGACTTCAAAAACGAAAAAACTAAAATGTATAAAATAACTTATTTCTTAAGCTATTATTATTAATATATATTATCTAAAACATCTTACTACGAATGGTGCCGCGCTTCTTAACAAATATAGGTCCCAAGAAACGGAAACAAAAAAATGTTCGTAAAATGAAAACTGCTGGGCCAAACTATGTCAAGTTTTTAGGGGACTACATGGCAGCTATTACGCGTCGAACAAAAAAAGAATCACGTAAATCGAATCATAAATCTCAGAGTAATCGGTGAACATATGGAACGAAAAGGAAATTGTTTGCATAAAAAATGTTATATATAAGTATTATAAGTTATTTTATACATTTTAGTTTTTTAAGTCGGTTTTTTTAAACGAAGTTTTTATATTTTATTGAGATATAAGGTTTACGATTACATTTTTCTTCTTTTTGGGACCTATATATTATATTATTTGTATTTTTTAAGAACTGTAGATAATTGTGTTGACCTATCTTTTTACACGCTTTATATTAGCTTCACTTGTATGTCAGTATGTCAGTATGTCTGTAACCGACCCCTTTGAGCTCGATTTTGTCCTACTTTGAACGATCAGATTTAATTCATACTTTGCACACCTGTCAAAGGTCGATGACAATGCAATAATATAGTATCATGGAGCTGATCTGATGATGGAGTGGGAAGGTGGCCATAGGAACTCCTGTACTAAACAAGATAGACCCTTCGTGTTTGGGCCCGTATGTTTATATCGCGTGACAATGCAATAATATGGTACCATGGAGCTGATCTGATGATGGAGACGGAAGGTGGCCATAGGAACTCCTGTACTAAACAAGATAGACCCTTCGTGTTTGGGCCCGTATGTTTATATCGCGTGACAATGCAATAATATGGTACCATGGAGCTGATCTGATGATGGAGTCGGAAGGTGGCCATAGGAACTCCTGTACTAAACAAGATAGACCCTTCGTGTTTGGGCCCGTATGTTTATATCGCGTGACAATGCAATAATATGGTACCATGGAGCTGATCTGATGATGGAGTCGGAAGGTGGCCATAGGAACTCCTGTACTAAACAAGATAGACCCTTCGTGTTTGGGCCCGTATGTTTATATCGCGTGACAATGCAATAATATGGTACCATGGAGCTGATCTGATGATGGAGTCGGAAGGTGGCCATAGGAACTCCTGTACTAAACAAGATAGACCCTTCGTGTTTGGGCCCGTATGTTTATATCGCGTGACAATGCAATAATATGGTACCATGGAGCTGATCTGATGATGGAGTCGGAAGGTGGCCATAGGAACTCCTGTACTAAACAAGATAGATCCATCGTGTTTGGGCTCGTATGTTTATATCGCGTCAAAATGCAATAATATGGTACAATGGAGCTGATCTGATGATGGAGTCGGAAGGTGGCCATAGGAACTCCTGTACTAAACAAGATAGACCCTTCGTGTTTGGGCTCGTATGTTTATATCGCGTGACAATGCAATAATATGGTACCATGGAGCTGATCTGATGATGGAGTCGGAAGGTGGCCATAGGAACTCCTGTACTAAACAAGATAGACCCGTCGTGTTTGGGCTCGTTTTACTTGTCTTGGCTAGCACTCTGCTGCTACATGATATGCAGGATCTCAAAAGCTTGTATTTAAAAACATTTAAACAAAAATCAACTAAAAAATGAAAAATAAATAATAGTTTAAAAAAACTAAAAAAAACACGCTTTTATAAAAAATCCAACTAAAAAAACAAAAAATAAAATTTAATATAATATAAAAAAGCGTGGGGTGTATTCAAAGCGCTTTTTAAGATATTATATTATTAATTGAATACACCCCACGCTTTTTTATATTATATTAAATTTTATTTTTTGTTTTTTTAGTTGGATTTTTTATAAAAGCGTGTTTTTTTTAGTTTTTTTAAACTATTATTTATTTTTTATCTTAATATTCTCAAATGTTTCCATAATAAATAATTTTTTCTTCTACAATTCTCTAGCCAAACCTCAAAAAGAGTGGAGATTCGTTACATCTGCTGTACCCAACCAACACGTACTTAGCCGACTTGTCTTACCTATTTTTGAAAAATTAAATAAACATTAATATTTTTACTGGTAAAATATACTATAATAATACCATTGTGTAACAAGTAAATTAAGAATCAGAGAACCTCTAAAACATATTGTTGCAATTCGCAATGGATTGTTCTATATAATTAATTCTGGCCAGTAAGGCTATCTGAAAGTTAATATTTTCGGATGTATTGCTCAACGAAGACGTATTTGCGTAAAATCATAGTACTATACCCCAACCTTGCATAAATAAAGATATATTTTATCATTTATATGGGAGGTTAAAATTGTAGCAGTAACATACATACAGCAATTATGTGTAGGTAATTTGTTTTGTACCTTTTTAATTATGAATATATTTTATACTACCAGTGCCAACGAATCTTCGTTTGCGTCGCCACATTGACCATTTCGAAAATGCAACTTTTGGATTTTTTGTTTATCTGCTAGACTTTAGAGCATCGCGTGGAAACTAATGAAAAAATGTAAATCCAACTCGACCGAGCTGGTTTATGTCCCGAGTCACTACTTCAATACTTTTTTGCCAATCACACGACAAACGTCGTTCGTTTAGTTTAGAGTTTAGACGAATAAAGACAAACATATGCAGCATCATCGTTTTGGCTGCAAGGCTGGTTGCGTTTTTACGTGCCACCGTTGCTATTTACTAACAAATACGACATTTTCATGGCAACGCGAACGAAGTTTCCTTACCGCTACTAGTTTAAAGATAGATATAAGTAAAGATTCCAAATAGAGTTGGCCCTAAATAGGCTAATAATTCATTTTCGTAGTTATAATAAGGGGAATACTAAAAATATTAAGGTTAAATTACTTTCTTCTATGCTAATAATGAACTTATTTTTTCTACAAAACTTTGCAAAATAAGCTTCCAAACAATCCATGGTTTGAGGACACACACTTTTCTCGAGAAATTATTGTTGCAGCTTTTTGGATAAGGTCTGGCCACATTCCAGTTAACAAGTTTTATCACATGATAGGGCAAAAATCTACACCTCTTTGTGAGCGCTGTAACAAAGTAGAGTATCTCATTCATATTGCTCTGGAATGTGGCCAAACCCAAGCAATTAGAAGGACATTCTTGCCAGACTCGTCACTGCATAGTGGAGGAATAAATATTATTCAAAGCAACCCTTTGAGCAAGGAGGCTGGATTATTATTTAAGTTCATGACTAAAATATTTAAAAATAGAGTAAGTTAAAGTTAAGTTTAATGTTATACTTAAGTTTATTTAATATATTAAAAAATGTAAATTTGCCATCACCTATGTGGCTGATATCGTCACTAGTGACGAAAAGTCTCAATAAAAAATTTAAAAAAAAAAATCGTTATGTTTGGTTAATCAAAGCACCAGATACATAAAAATAAAATACTTTTTGCAAACATTTAATATAAACCTTAAACACAAACATTAATTAAAAACAACAAATGAATATTTTTGATAGCTTGGGTGTTAAAGATTTTAGCATTCTCTAAGAGATTCCTCTTTATCTACCAAACGTAATAATAAAATTAAAAAGTTTTTATTTTAACTATTGGAGAACATTATTGAAGGTTATATATATATATATATATATATATATATGTGTGTGTGTGTGTGTGTGTGTGTGTGTGTGTGTGTGTGTGTGTGTGTGTGTGTGTGTTAAAATTTAAATCCATCATTTATGTATATGACCTTCAAATAATGATAAATAATAGGTAGTAAATCTTTTTGTGTATTTATATCGTCACTAATTTTTAGTTAATAATCTAATGTACACATAAGTGCAGGAACGGGAAAGTTGTGTTTCGGCATTGGTAGCCAGGCTCCAGTCTCCCTTTAGAGAGCAGCAGCGCGATCTAGCACCTTTGGTGTTGCAAATGTCTATAAGCGATGGTAATTGCTGTCCATCACGTGGGCTGTCTGCGTATCTGCTGAACTTATGCAATAAAAACAGACTGACTTTCTACTTTTAGAATCAAATGACTGTAATGTATCGAAAATACGAGACTACATAAGAATGTTTTAAGGCAAATATTCAAATGACACAAATTTTGCGCTTTAGGACAAATTATGTGTCTAAGTACCAGTAACACAGTCTATACCATGGAAGAATTGCATCATTCATAAGATATTTAGGAAACTAAATAAAATTCAAATGTGTTAAAAAATGTATCGTTATTACAAAAATAATTTGAAAGTGAAAGAAAACAAGTTTTACACCTTTTAAATATGTGTCAATGAACTGCATCGTCGTAATTTATTTGCAGTTTTTTTTTCCTTTATCAAATCATATTGCTTTAGAAATAAAAAATCTTTAAACTATAAAGAACATGTTTTTTTTTTAATTTCCTCTTCAATTTTTTTTTGTTGCATTATCAAATACTATAGTGCAACAAAATGTTGCATTATAAAATACTATAGTGCAACAATTTTTCTTTTTGGGCCATTTAAAAGGTTGATTTAATTTCTTTTGTCTAATTTTTACAGTGTCTTTCGTGTTGAGATAATTTTCGTCTGGTTACATCTTGGTTGCTGACACATTCAATTTTAGTAATGCTCTTAAGAGAGAGTGCTCGAGTGGGGTAAAACCCAACCTCGAGCTAAATCATCATTTGCCTGCATTTATTCACACCATATCACAAAGCTTTTGTGGTATTTCTTCCTTTACCTCTTTCCCTTTTTCCACTTGATCCTTCAAAGGTAAGTAACATATCTACAACGTTACCAGTTCAACCTTTTGCTTGATAACTACCGCTAGTCACTTACCATAAAACAGGTTGTTTAGTTGTTTGCCTTCATCAGACCATTAAAAATGTACTCCACTAACCTATAAACAATGAAATATCATGTTCTGTTGATAATGATGATGATGATTGATAAGGTTAAATTACGGATGTAACTAAGGATAATAATATACGGTGGTAATAATATAAATTACATAGTATATTGTTAAGTCACTACAAATATCCTACCTATCTTACTAATATTATAAACGTGAAAGTTTGTAAGAATGTATGGATATATGTTTGTTACTCTTTCACGCAAAAACTATTGAATGAATTTTGATGAAACTACAATAATATAGCTTACAAAATAAGGCATAGGTTATATTTTATCACAACTTTCCATATCACCACGCGGTTGAAACCGCGAAGTGCAGCTAGTATATTATATAGTTATAAAATTCTAAAATGCTGTCTCCAAATTGAAACTATTAAAAAAACAACAACTGGAATACATAATTATATATAAACGATGGAGAATACGATGCAATTTTTTTAGATTTCCCGTCTGTTTGTTCGGGATTCAAATAAAAAAATACTTCGATTTCAATGCGTTTATTGCTCATTGACAGCAAATTCTTAGACTAAGATTAGATGCAATTCATGGTGGGATTACAGCCCTTAGGGCTGTCTCGATTGGTGGGATACAACGTTCTTAAAGAATAACAGTATGGGGTGATTAGCTTCAACTAATCGAGTTTCGTACGATGAGTGGAAGTTTCGAATGCCGTCTTCCTCTTCCGCCTATCCCATCTCCCATTAAGCCTAGTCCTTACCCTCCATCCCACCCCAAAGTCTGGAAACGCGTTCTCCCTGTTACAAATGTCTATAGGCGATGGTAAACACTTTTCAATACGTAACGTAAACGTAAAAGACAACACTTAGGGCCGCTTGCATAAAGTTGCTTAAATTTATTTAAGAAACACAAAACGATTTATTTTATTTTATTTTACATCCTTAAATACAATTAGCGTCTTGCACAATGCAAAATTTGCCGCTAAATATGTTTAAAGAACTGTCAATACGTTTTGTGTAAAACGTATTTAGGCAGTTTAATATGATTAACTAATTTTATTTAAAGGTGATCGTTATGCAAGCGGCCCTCAGAATTAAACTTGCGTTTAAGGAATTGTCTGGCAAAGTATAAACATCGCGCAGCGTATGAATATGCGTAAACGTTTGTTTACCTGCGCATACCTGTTCGCAGCATACTAATTATTTATTTGTATAGATTGCACCATCACAACCCGTATATAATAAATGTAAGTAAATATTACAAAACTTGCATAGTATTACGTGCGTTATGTATGTATTGTGAAGTCGTTACCATAATGTTATAAAATATCATAAGACATTGAAAGTGAGAGGCCATGGATCTAATCAAATTATAATAAAAAACAGGCTCAGTAGCTTGACTTAAGAGGTGTATGGTAACTATCGTCAATCATGACCCCCAAAACACTAGTTCAACTTTTCCGTCGTTAAAAAATGAGGACAGGTTTATAAATCCATTATTAGACCTTTTTTATGTAGCACTAACGGGTAGTCCGGGATGTTTACTTGTTTAATAGACGCCACGGGCTTCACAATTTTTCTAATTGTTTTATTATTTTTATTTATTATTTGGAGGATTTTTCCGCGTCTTTGTTCACGTTTAATAGGTAAAGTAAATTAGAACTATTTAGCCAGTATTTAAATTCAAAGGCTATTTTCAGAAGAAAAATAATAGTTTAAAAAAACTAAAAAAAACACGCTTTTATAAAAAATCCAACTAAAAAAACAAAAAATAAAATTTAATATAATATAAAAAAGCGTGGGGTGTATTCAAAGCGCTTTTTAAGATATTATATTATTAATTGAATACACCCCACGCTTTTTTATATTATATTAAATTTTATTTTTTGTTTTTTTAGTTGGATTTTTTATAAAAGCGTGTTTTTTTTAGTTTTTTTAAACTATTATTTATTTTTCATTTTTTAGTTGATTTTTGTTTAAATGTTTTTAAATACAAGCTTTTGAGATCCTGCATATCATGTAGCAGCAGAGTGCTAGCCAAGACAAGTAAAACGAGCCCAAACACGACGGGTCTATCTTGTTTAGTACAGGAGTTCCTATGGCCACCTTCCGACTCCATCATCAGATCAGCTCCATGGTACCATATTATTGCATTGTCACGCGATATAAACATACGAGCCCAAACACGAAGGGTCTATCTTGTTTAGTACAGGAGTTCCTATGGCCACCTTCCGACTCCATCATCAGATCAGCTCCATGGTACCATATTATTGCATTGTCACGCGATATAAACATACGGGCCCAAACACGAAGGGTCTATCTTGTTTAGTACAGGAGTTCCTATGGCCACCTTCCGTCTCCATCATCAGATCAGCTCCATGGTACCATATTATTGCATTGTCACGCGATATAAACATACGGGCCCAAACACGAAGGGTCTATCTTGTTTAGTACAGGAGTTCCTATGGCCACCTTCCGACTCCATCATCAGATCAGCTCCATGGTACCATATTATTGCATTGTCACGCGATATACACATACGTGCAAAATTTCAGCTCAATCGGAAAACGGGAAGTCGGTCAAATTTAGGGGTCGGTTACAGACATACTGACTGACATACAAGTGAAGCTAATATAAAGCGTGTAACAATCAGTATATTATCAGTATTAATCGGACCCGAATCAACTATTTTTTATGTATGCACTTTAAAACTCCCGTGAGATTCCCGGAATATAAAGTAGCATAGCATGTGAAAAAAAGAAAGTAAGCTATTGTATTCATATAAGTTGTATGGAAATCGGCAAATTGTTTCCTTGTTAGTATGCACAAATTTGCCGATTTCGATATGATTTTTTTCAGCTTGGTGGTTTTAATCCACTCCCAAGAAAATTCCCGCGGGATTCCTGAGATACAAAAGTCCCGCAGAATTCAAGTTCAACAATTCTGATCAGCGAACCGCATTGAAATCGGTCCATTAGTATTTACGTGAATCCCGAACAAAAAACAAACAGAAAAAAAAGAAATCTAAAAAAAATTGCTTCAATGTGCAAACACAGCATAATTAAAATGTTATAATATTATTGATGGTATGGACCTTACAATTCGTGGTTTATCTTAGATACTGTTATTTCAAACTTTTCATGCATGACACGTATGATTTTAGAGGTTGCCACTGAAAAAGAGTGCTACATTGGACTACGTTTAACCATAGCAAAATACTCAGTGTCAACCTGATTTCATAAAATACAATCTTTATCATTATGGCTTTTATTATTGTTGTATGTATTTCTTTGTTTTGTGCGAGTTGCATATGAAACTAAACATTTTCTTTCTTTCTTTTCTTTGAATTGAGTATATAAACAAAACTTAGTTAAAATGTGTAGATTAAATAAATGTATTTACGAATAATTATTACATTATGTTATGATTGAACTATGAACAGATATGTTAATAATTGCGCCCCCGGATTTTCCCTCTATAGTTAAAAAAATACTTTTGTTTGTATGTTTTCTGGAAAATAAAATAAGGAAATAAAAATGTTAATGTAATCTAGCTAGGAATTAACATTATTTAAACAGTAAGCAAAATTTATCACTGCACTTTTATTATACATATTGATATAGTAACTAATAAAGACTTCGATATATAAGATATCTGTGACATTTGTAGATTTATTCTCCAAAGGACCAATCTATTTAAAAATCATGTAACGTATAAGAGAACAATAGACGTTGTATTTAAAAATTTGGTCCCTTCTACGTGACAGACTCTATGCATATTTTTGTATCCGATTTGATTATGAAAATTAATTCAGTGTTCATCTATAACGCCACAGTATGCGTATAACAGCGAAGAGACTTATTTTTTGTTCATAAGCGTGTTAGAAACTAAACAACTATATCAGCATAGCATTAATTGGGAACAAGTTGTCGATTTTTAATAAGGTAACATAATATTTTCTTAAGTTTTCGCGACTTGTACACATAATAAAACTACGTTTTAACGGTTTTAAGCGCGGTAATTTATTTGATTTTGGTTTATCCGACGTTTCGGCCGCTTTTTAGTGGCCGTGGTCACGGAAGACAAAGATGACATTTGTCTAACGTGTATTGTCAAAGTTTTTATTCAGCCTACCGCCAACTTGTTCATTTTAATTATTTAGTTTTAATTTTGTTTATGGATATTATTTACTCTATGGGAGATTACTTTAATTTACCACCGCTTCACAACATGTTGTGGCTTGAAGAGAAGAAGCGGCGCAAGAAACTCTTCAGCAAACATGCCTAGTTCTAAAATAAGTTTTAGTTTAGTAGTAGTTTAGTTTTAGTTCTAAAATCCTTAATGTTTTTTTATATTCAGATATTTGCGTATTATTTTTCTTAAATAGGCTACGATCTTTTGTATGCTTTTAAATCTATACTTACATTATCATCTAAAATAAATACTAAACAGGTTGAAGAAATATATAAGATAAGATCGGGAAATGGTTTATATTCAAATCTGATACTAATATATATCTTATGCTAATATATAAAGCTGAATAATTTGTTTGTTTGTTTGCTTGAACGCGCTAATCACAGGAAGGCTATATATCATCACGCTAAGATCAGTAGGAGCGGAGCATCAATGAAGAATGTTTCAAATTCGGGGGATTTTTTAGCTATTCTACGCGGATGAAGTCGCGGGCAGAAGCTAGTTGTATATAAAGCAGTCATCCAAACAAACTCATTTTCAAATTTAAAAATTACTGAGAATTAAGTGTCCTCTCTAAAAGTTTTCGTTTAACCTATATCAAAGTTATAGTTAAATATTTCATATGACTTTATAGGTATTTACTAATTCTGTATTTCAACTTGTTGTTAGCGAATAAATATTAGGTATCTATTTTAATTATCATAATTACAAAATGAAACTAAGAGTGTAACAATATCGATTAAAATTTAAAGCTTTACCAACGCCTCAATAGATGGTGCTGTAGAATATAATTCAATACTGACAATGCTCTGACAAGATCTTTAAAGCAAAACTTAAACCACAAGCGATGCGATGCGACGATGCGAAGCGATTATATCTGGTAAATATGAAAACAGCTTCCACCCGCTCTACTGCGCTTGTGGAACGCATTCTCCCTGGAAATACTCTGGAGTCTGAAACTCAACACTCACTTCCCCTCTGACGCTGCTTCGTAGCTTCCCTTCCCTGAATCAGGATATGTTGACCTCCATCCCATGCCTTATCTCGTATGTATCTGGTGTATTAACGAATGGTACCGTATCGCATCGCATTTGCATCGCAAGGAATCATAACGCACCGCATTCCGTAACGCATTTTCCGTGTGCTTCGTTCCTGTGCCATAGCTGCCGTCGCCGTATCCATAAATGAAAGTTATAATATAATATAATATATATATATATATATATATATATATATATATATATATATATATATATATATATAAAAGGCGTACCCATACCCCGACCTACGAGATAGGGGGAGACTCTGTAGCGTGTAACTTATGTAGTACCAAATACACATCATCTATCTGCCATTCGTCTATTCCTACGTTCCGGGCATGCAACCGAATCGCACCATGTATTTTTCAACTGTAAATTTTCTTGTTTTTTAATATCATTATTCTTGATACACTGGTACCTAAACATTTTCAATTGGTAGGACACTGCCCATGTATGGGTAGAAAAACAGAAACCTGGCACAAGTTAACTATTCCTTAAACTCTCTGAGGGTAAATATTAACGTTTAATTCAGATAAATGTTTATTTCTGTACATCTTAAGATTTTGTAATGATTTTACTAAGTTTTTCCACTGAAGTTTATCAACACTATAGCATCTTATACCGGTTACGGTACAATGTCGCAGGTTGAAGGCTCTATCCGGTCTTTCCATTTAGTCAATATATAGCTGCAAATCATACACACTGACTCAGTAGTGAAGCTACCAGTAATTGCTCAACATTGTTGTAATTAAACATGAGCATACACGTGCTTTTCTACAGTGTTGCTTTATGCTTTTTCATTTTGTTCTGCCGTAGTGGATATGCAAAAATAGCTCGTAAGTAATTATATATAATACTAAGAATATTTTCTACTATATAATAATCACCTTAAAAAAGTAATCATCGATCATTAAACTAGCATCTTGTTGAACAAAATTAATTTATTAAAATTTCATCATTTCACACGTTACAACATAAACAAATTATAATATATAATGTAACAACTTACGATTAAATAGACCAAGGTAAGTAAACATTTTCGAAATATTACACAAATCTTATTTTGTAGTATAATTATTATAGTATAACTAAGGCTATTTTCGTCCCTTAACTGAATACTGCCGAAATTCAACTTATTTCTCAGGATAATTTTTTATAGTACTTTCATTTCAGATCTTTAAAAAAATAATTGCTTGTAAATAATTTTAAATTTCAAAAGGGTCGGCTCAAATGCTGTATTGGGCAATAAAATAAGCAGACAACCAAAACTATTTTCGCATTTTATAGTATGTATTTCAAATTGTTGATGGATAATCTGAAAATCCAAAATATCTATCATGGAAGAATAGAATTGTTTTGCCATGTACCTATGAAGCATTTATGAATTATTGATAAACATATTTCATTTTTTATATTATTTATTAAGATTCGGAACCATAATTGTCTTATCTAATCCAATTGTTTTATTCTCGCCTCTCTCTAATCTCAAGTCAAATCAATCGCGACTATGTATATATTAAATGTTAAAAAATATAATATACCTATATGACATGAAATTAACCACCATTACAACATCACCATAATTAATTTGTTTGTTTGTGTAAGCACCAGTAGTTTAAATACCCATACGAAACATACTGAATATAAGAGAATAGACAAATTTTTTATGTTATCACTACATTCCAATGCCAAAGCTCGTAGCAGCTTATTTGTTAATATATCCATGCTCTCTCAAATAAATGATATCATGACATTCACATTCAAATCCTCATGTGCATATTGTTACAATTACTATGTGCTAACGGTGAAGGAAAACGTCGTCATGAAACATATCGAGATAACCGATGTGCTTGCATACCCACCAAGTCACCTTGGACAAGCGTGATGGGTATACTGTCCATTCATTCGTTTATTAATATGTACACCTAGCCAAATCACTGCCTATTTTCAATAGACTGGTGAAGGATTATTATAGCTCAAATTAAGGATTCAGCAGTTATTGTCATATTCTTCTAGTTTTATATTTATTTATGTAAATGTATTTTATAATATTTTTATTACATATCGATGGCAGCCAAGTAGAAACGGTCATCTACATTTTTGCGAAAATGTTTTTTTTACAAAAATGAGCTTATATCAATCCTATCTACAAGTCTGTATTAAAATTATTTTAAAATTCAAAATAATGAAGAAAATCTGACACGACATCTACACTGGGTTTTTAAAAAACACCGCAGTAGAAACGGCTATTTAAATGTGTTAAATGCAAAGTAAATAAAGACATCAAAATTAAGTAAAAAAAAAGTAGAATACTGTTTGCATGTTGCTTATATGTTCTTTAAATATCCTTAAAAGTATTACTGGAGATTATTATCTTACTTTATTAGACACTTTAAATGAAATGGGCACTTTTTTATTACAACGTATAAACGAATATCAGGCAGATGTCTTCTTCTACGTTAGTTTTTTCAGAGTAACAAAAAGACATCTACATTATTTCAGTAAAACAATGATATAGCGATTATACCTGTTACACAATTCCTAAAGAAGGTTTTTTAAAGCATCATAGCAAAATTCAGGTTAACCGGTCCATAACTCTCAAAATAACCACTATTTTCAACTAAATTTTGTAGATGTCCGTTTCTACTTGGCTGTTCTCGATATATCGTATTAGTATAATATTTTTATATTATATTATAAGATACTGATTCGGTAGTGAGAATAATGCAACATACCTCTGTTCTTATCAAATTTTTTGTCCATCCAAAGGTTGTCTGGAAGAAATCGCTAATAGCGATAAGGCCGCCTATTGTATTGTAAAATGTTGTTTCTGTTAAATGTATCTTTAAAACACAATAAAGCATATTCATTCATTCATCTCACTTCACATATAGCCCTATTTGTTATTATCGATAATATATTAAAATACATACACATAAAACTTTAAAGACTTTGAATTATAAAGTTGAACATTGGCGGAAAACAGAATTTTTTGTAATTAAAATACTACATAATATCAGTCATGTCAATAATCTATAATGATTATAATTATATTACCTTCGTGATCTCACTCAGTTTCTTGAGCTAATTATAGCGAATTACATTATGTGGTATGATAAAATTGCAACATATTTTTTTACCAGAAATTAGTGCCTACAATATTAATGCAATTGCATATAACAAGATCTTGAAGGATTTTGCTGTAGATATTTAATTTCAAATTCAATATGAATCTGACCTATGACTGTATAACTATGACGACGTCTGTGGTTGTCCGGCCTAAACTAAAACGCAGAGGCTCCGGGTTCGATTTGTGGTATGGTAAATTTCGGAAACGATTTTTTTCGTTATTTACTTTGCCCTGGGTGTTATATTACCCATACGACAAGCGTAACTTGCTTAATTTGAAGATATGCAATGTGTGTGTTTATCTGCCGATTATTTATTTTGTTTTATTTTATTTTGATATTTGGCTACAGAACTCTTAAGAGGCGAATAAATCTCGTTAAAACCACCTGGCATTCGTCCAGCACACTACCTTACTCGCAAACTGTCCACGTGAGCACAGGAAGTAAAACACTCAAGATTCAGACCTATTATCCACCGTTAACCCGGTTTGTGGATCACATGACATTCACTGGTTGACAATACGGCGTCTACCCGTGGAAAGAGGTGCTTGTTGGATGCTGGATGGTTATAATGAGCTATGATTCTAACGTTGTCTATACATGCTATTAGCTACTTCTTATAAACTTTAATATCTTTACAGCTGACTTCATTCATCCCTGCAATGACACGAGTTCAGAATGCTTAATAAAATCCACACAAGCTGCAATTCCAGACTTTGTAAAAGGATTACCACATTTAGGAGTCCCGGTTTTAGACCCGTTTGTGATTGAGAAGCTGTCGATACCGTTGAGCGGATTGACATTCACCTTCTATCAGGGAAAAGTTTCGGGGTTCAGTCACGCTATTGTCGATAATGTTATGTAAGTACTCCTCCATTTACTAGTATAGTCATCAACTTGTTATTACTATAGTTTATTAGGTCATCAAATTCTACCTTTTTGGCCCATTACAAACTTAAAGGATCATTACACTTCGCTAGCGTAGTTTGGAGACGTGTGCACTAACTGTGGGATGTCCATAAATTCCAAGTCGCTTGTAGAGCTATGGAGAAATTATGCTCGGAATTTTCCCAATATCTATTTATATATATCTAATTTCTAATTCTAATTGTATAGTAAATAAGTACATAAATCAATATGTGTGTTTGTCTGTCGATTTATTTATTCCTTTACTATAAAATCAGAAATGAGAATATCTAATAGAGAACTAAAGTAAATGACATAGTTCTGGTAGTTGTAACTGAAGTAATTACGTTCATCGCGGCAAGGTGGTTGATGTAGTATATGGGTCCTGGACTCGAGATAACGTCTTAACAAATGTAGCTAGAACGCTCTTTGCCCCACAGGGCTAATGACCTGGGTCTAGAGTCTGCTATTACTATATTACCAAGATGGTCGTACACTGGCGTCATAATGGCACTATCATGTTTGTTTTTGTATGTAACAAAAGAAACCATTATGGTCTAATTATGATGCTATGGAGCCACCATTTTAACACTATTATTATAGCAGGAGGCTCTAAACAAAGTTGCCGGTTAAAGCATTAAGAGGCAAACCCCCGGTCAGTACTTAGTCAACGTTGCGCTGTTCGCGTTGTCGACGAGCCCATACTTAAGACGGTTTGGAGACGCTTTACCTTCGGAGAGACTTGGCGTCTCACTGCGTATTCTACCGACTGTACAATGAGGACTGTTCTGTTTGTTGTTTTTTGACTGTTTGTCTTCTTTCTATCACCGCACGCACCGCTTGCCATCAACTGGGCGTTAATACCCACTCAAGCAGCTCAAGGAATGGAGCCGCTTCCCTTTTGTACGCAACAGTTCTCTAGAACATTTCTCTAGCGCACTGTGAAGATTTCGAATAAGCTCCCAGCTGTGCTTTTCGCACAGTGCTACGATATGGGGTTTATTTTTTAAAAAAGAGTGTCATAAAATTTCTTCGAAGCCAGAAGCGCGTTAGTGACATCTCTAGAGTTGTAAACGTCAATAGGCGATGGTAACCGCTTTCCGTCAGGTGGGCTGTCTGCCTATTTGCTGTGATCCAACTATAAAAAAATGGAAGACCGAATTAAATAAATGACGTAAATTTGTGGAGCCCCAAGTCCAGCAGTGAACTTCGATTGGCTGGCGACTAATATTGATCTAAAATGAGTTGATTAGTCTGGATGGTCTTGGACATCAACCTATTTTCTTAAATTTAATACCAGTATTACTTTGTGGCCAGTCAATAATTTAGACTTAATGCTATTATTACATTATTATAATTTGCGGTACAGTTGGAGATGTTGCTCAACAAGTAAAGCCGGGAGGTAAGCTTGCCTTAGATAAAAGCGGTGTACCAATTTGTACGGAATGTAAAATTCCTTGTATTAGGCGTTTACTCGAAACAAGTTCTGACTGTGATGAAATATCGTTTAAAACGTGGTTTAAACCGAAAACACAAATTTATCTTAGACGTGATTGTTTGTTAGGTCAAGGGAATCCGGAGAGCTTTACAAGACTCTTCTAATTTGCATTACATATTAGTTGAAACGCACTTACGAGTACTGTTGAACTTTAATTTATATTCCATATACATTTATGACTATGAAGCGTACAATATCAACTTATGAATCCATGCTTCAAGCTATGCTAGTTAAAACATCTGTACCTTGTATTTAAGGACCTAGTTTTTATTTATGGTGAACAAGAAAGTGTTTGTATTCATTCATTCGTATATCTTGATGTTTATTGGAAGCGGCCAATGTGTGAATTCAGGATAGTGGAACCAGGGGTGGTTGGGGGACTCCTCTTGTTCATAGAATAATAGTATTGTGTTATTTGATGTTTATTTATTATTGTAATTTAAATCTGTTTTGACATATTAAGATCAGAAGGCCTAAAACGACCACTTTTGGAGAATCGCCGAGTGACATTGACACGTGACTAAATATACTGGTAGGTAGATAGACTGTAAAAAAGCATGAAGTTCCCCTTTATTTTGATACTTCTCATATTCGTAATACGAATTTAAGAAAGTGACGGCGGTCTATCAATTATTTAAATTATTGTGATTTGAATGCACTGTAATATTTTAAGAATTAATACTACACGTTTTATGGCTGGTTCATATCCGGCTCGAAAGAACCAAAACGAATATTGTACTCGTATAACACTTCAAATTACCAAGCCACTCAGAAAGTATCGCGAAAAAGGTTTTTATGAATGTAGACCAGATCTGAAGCCTTGGAAAAAGGTAAAAAGTGAAAAAAAAAATAGTTGGATGAAACCCATTGAAAAAGGAAGAGAATAGAACAAAAATGAAAGTTTTTTTTTCTTTTTCACGAAATTTGGTGAAAAGATACCTTTTTATATCCCAAACATACTGTAACTTGTTTATTTAAAATATTTATTTTGCACATTATTTTAACTTATTATCGAAAAAGCACTGTAAATTTCAATCGAAAATTCTCGCATCAAAATATCCGTTTTTTTTTAAATTAGGTGGGCTTCTTGTTCGTTGTAATCTCTACTTTCTGATGGTGTAAAAAATATGCATTACTATAGTAAATGTTCTCAAAAAATGCTAAAAATAACAGGTAGTAAGGCCCAGACCCTCCTAGCCCCTTCCCCACTTTTCTATGACAAATCTTCCGTCCGCGACTTCCTTAACAGCATGCTGGTCAAACTCTTGGGTACCCTCCTTACAGTCCTGACCTAGCACCGTGTGACTTCTTTTTATTGCCGAAAATTTAAAATCAGCTCAAAATGATACAATTTTCATCGCCGGAAGATGCGCTGTCAGCGTTCGAGCAAGCTGTAAACGAGGTGTCTGCGGCAGACTGGAAAAAATGTTTCGAAAACTGGTTCAGACGCATGAAACTTTGTATAGAGGCTGGTGGAGAGTACTTTCAAAAGATATAATAAAAAAATACCTATAGAACATTTTTTTATTATTTTCGTATATTTTTCTGAGTGCCCCATGTATTGTTATTTGAATGGTGTAATCTTTTAATAATTATAACTAAGTTGAGCGAATTATACGAATTCACACGGAGAAAATAAATTGATATTAGGAAAACAAGAGAACATCAGTTCAAAAATTACATATTGTGGCCAGTCATAACACGTTTAAGCACATTAATTTTAGTTTAAGCGCTTTACCCTTCCTGAATATAATACGCCTAACAAGGCCAAATGTATTGATACTACCGAAATAAACTACCCGAATATAGATACAATACTGGTATTAAATTATTGTTCAATTTAATACCAGATATATACCTAGTTTATTATATTATTCATTCACTTTGTTCTTTTTCAGATCGGATTTAGAAAAACGTCATTTTGAATTGGATTTCCACGTTAACCTGACAATTAAGGGAAAGTATGATGCAGTTGGCAGAGTTTTGCTTTTCCCTATAAATGGAGAAGGAAATGCTAAGATCAAACTTAGTAAGTAATCTTAGACATAAATTATTTTGTCTTGTAATTATGTCACAGTTTTTTTGCTAGAAAACCACAAACGGACATGGAGATCTATGCCTCCCTATGAAATAGTGAAACTGGTTAATGTACGTTAGTATTGTGGTGTATAAACTACACGTAATATGTTTCTCAATTGTAATAAAACCGTGAAATAACTAAAAATTCGGTATGGCTACGATAATGTATGTATTTGAAAATTTCAAAGTTTCAAAAATCGTTCAAATTGTGTCCAAGCTCTAAAGAGATTGAAGTTTTAGAAATTATAGAATACTTTTGAAACATTACTTCCAACACTACGCGTTGAGTTTGTTTTGAGATGTGACGTACTTTTGATGATTTTTTTTGTATGGTTTCATAGCCAGATAACGAAAACTTTGAAGTAACCTTCATACGATCATCGTCATCCAACCTTCCTACGGAATACTTCATCATTCGTGAATTTCAAGATACTTGCTCGATTTGTTAAACAGTCTATATTACTCGTAAGATAGCATGTTAAGTAATGATCACATTAAATAAAGAAGCAACCTTTATTTACAGCATTTTAAGGTACTATGTTGATTTGCTGATTTATTCGTGCAGGAACGGAGAAAGAATACAATTTCCTGCGGCCGAGCGGCCTGTCGTAAGAGGCGACAAAACATCCCACAGCCAGGTGGTAGGGCATTTGTCCGACTGAATGGCTACCACCCCTGGTCTAAAGTATGTCGCCATAACAACTTTGAGTTGTGATCCGGCATTAGTGACCAGGTTCCAGTCTGCCTTAAGAGAGCAGCAGCGCATTTTTAGCACCTTTGGTGTTGCAAATGTTCATAGGCGATGATAACCGCTTTCCATCAAGTGAGCCGTCTGCCTGTCTGTTGAACTCCTGCAATAAAAAAAAGAGAAAAAAAATATATATTATGTTGATTTTTTAAGATGTAACAATATTCTTACACATTTCATAGCGTGTTAATTTGTGTAAATTATTTATAATATTTATATGAAAGCACTTTCCAATTTCAAGATTACAAATGAATCTCCAAATTTTAAAGAATATATCGATCGATCGAAAATATTTTGATGCTGACATGAATAATTACATATTATTCTAAATTTATTACTCAATTTTAATTATGTATGTGTGGTATATGTTGTAACATTTTCGTTTGAAACTAAATAATTATTGTTGTTTGATTTCAGCCAATCTCAAAATGAAAGTTAAGATCAATACAAAATATGTCAAAGACGAGCAAGGCAATAACTATTTCGGTTTAAAAGACTACAAATACTCATTCAATTATGGCGACCGTGTCGCTTTTGATTTAACTAATATTTTCAAGCAAAATGCCGAATTAAGTAAGTTTGAATTCTGTATTTTTTACTCCTAATGCACAATTTAATTAATACTAGCTGTGCCCGCCCCTTCGTTCGCAAGGTATTTGAACTTTATATTCTTATCTTCTGCACCCTGCAAGATATCGAGACACACAAACATTTAAGATAAAATTTCTAGTTCGGGCCTTAAAGGGGCTTATTCACTATCCTTCATGGCAATCCGTCTAGCAGTCTGTAAATGCTGTTGCAGCCTGCACTGGGTCCTGAAACATCCTGCAGGACTGCAGAGAACGATATTGAAAAGGCTTCTTAAATTTTATATCGAATGTCGTTGAACCGTATTGAAGACTAGTGTGTGTGTGTTACTGACAAAATTCCAAACCGACAGACAAAAATTCCAAACTGGTCATTAATGATCAAACACCGTATTATGCAAACTGCAGTTTTTAATTTCATGTTAACATTTAATTTGAAATCACCGTTTCCGATTACACGTGGCCGATATAACAATATGGACATTAGTTGACCAAAGATTTGAATTCAAATTTACATATTTAGACCAAAATGTGGTTGTAATATAATAATAATTAATGTCAAAACAAATACTTCTATAATCACAGATTTCGCCAAGGCTACACTGTTAATTTTAATTGAACAATAAACAAAAGAGTATACATGCGTGCGTGTGTCAAATACATAGTAGTATGTGTAATGTTTCTTTTTTTGATTAAGTGTATTTTTTATGCATAATTTAAAATATATTACAATTGGTCGCATCTTCTCTATATAACCTATAAGTGTGCGAAATTTCATACTCCTCCGTTCGCCCAATTTACTTATAAAGGGGTACCAAGGGTTTGCTACACGTATTAATATATAAGTAGATGCCTATGCAATTGAAATAATTTATCTGTGATATCAATTATTTGATAAAAAGTCAAAATGTATGTGAATTATGGGTATGTTGTATGTACCTTTTTATACTTTTATTTTTCTATACATTTTTACATTTTATTCACATTGTCATGCCTTTGATGGCTATTCGAAATTATTCTCTGTATTTTGTTGTTAAAACCAGAAATAAAATGTAAAAATGTATATGTATAAATAAATGTATAAAAAGGTTGTCCTACAGGTATAACCATTCATTTATGGACTTCCTATTTAGTTTTTGTTTATCAGTCTGTCTGAAGGTTTGTTTCGAATTTGCTCCAAAATGGTTCAGTAGGATTAAACGGACATTTTATAGATTACACTAGCAATTTTATGGAGGTATATTAAATGCACGTGCCAATTTACTTCGGTATCTTGCAGGCTTTAGTAGATGCGAAGTCACGCCAGCGAAGCTCCGGTCACACCTAGTAATACGTAAAAAGGTTTAGCTGAATGATTGAATTGTATGTATAGTTTTTATTACGCTTTCAGGTAGGACCGTGTTAGACTTCCTGAATGAAAATTGGAAAACGGTAGCCGAGGAATTTGGTGGTCCTATTGTTGAATATGCTGTCAAATTAGCAATTACCACCATAGAGAAATTCTTCCAAAAAGTTCCATACGAAGAACTCATAAACGTCCCTATTCCAAGTTTTGATTAGTAAGTTTTAGATATACCATAGAAATAAAGCTCTTATTAAGAATACAGTTTATACTTTTTTATACTGTGTTTCATTTATAAACCGGTAGATAAATATCATTGTATACTTCCAAGTTAAGTTCGCGTATGTAGCAGCAGAGTACTAGCCTAGACAAGTAATACGAGCCCAAACACGACGGGTCTATCTTGTTTAGTATAGGAGTTCCTATGGCCACCTTCCGAATCCATCATCAGATCAGCTCCATGGTACTATATTATTGTATTGTTACGCGATATACATATGCGTGCATAATTTCAGCTCAATCGGAAACCGGGAAGTTGGTTAAATTTAACTTGCAAGATGTCACCCGAACTTACATACATACATAGGTACATCCATTGGACGTTAAATAAAAGCTTGTAATATACAAAAGACAACTCTATAACATTCAGACCAGAATAGAAGATAACGGGAAGTACTTCAACGGACTACTGCCCGCCAGTTAAATATGCAGGTTCATGATTATTATGTCGACCACTAAAACAGAAAGGACGACACCAAGATAATGAAATATTATAACTGTCGTCAACATTATAACCATGGACGAATAATACCAGGAATGATATTCGCCAAGGAAATGAATCCTAAATTATACGAAATAGCGAAAACACACGGCTGATTTTGTGGAAAACTAAAACGGTATCATATCATAACATTATTAGATTTTTGAAAAATCAACCCTATAGTTGAGCCGTTCTAAGAAGCCCCGTTTGAAGTTTCATATAAATACTGACGAACTAACTTTGTAACAGAATCAAAGTAATTTATAACAAATTAAAACATCATAATTAGCTTATGTCTTTAGAAACACAATACACGATGATGTTATATTTGTCAACATTTTTGAAGTGAAACTTCTTTATCGGCGTTGGAAAAAAAAACCGTCACATTTTTCGGTTACGCGTCACATTTTTCCACAATCCATCTATCAACAACTACGCAACGCTACGCAAGATGCACTGTGAGACGAGCATTGTAATATTTCTTTACTTTATTGTGTTTGAATTAATATACGAGTTTGATGATTTATTTAGTTAGTTTGAAATCATTTATTTAGTATACACACACACACACACACACACACACACACACACACACACACACACTTTAATATATATATATATATATATATATATATATATATATATATATATATATAAAAGTGATCAGCAAAAACATAATTTAACTTTATTTAACCAATTTCTGTAACGTTGCATATAGTAAATTATTTTTCGAAAAATAAGGTCATAAAGAAGTTTCACTTCTTACGTGTGTACACTAGTACACGCACATGTGTTTTTTTTTCTTAAATGTTAGTGACACGACCGGATTGATGTATAATCGAAAAGGTTAAACATGAGTCGCAATTAAATTATGCATATTTTCTCAATTTTAACGATAGAAAATATTATATATATATATATATATATATATATATATATATATATATATATATATATATATATATATATATATATATATATATATACATATTTAACCTTTTTATTTTAATCGATTCGGTAATATCGATTCCATATCAATTCCAATGTTTAATTGTATCATCTTCGATAGTTCTCGTAACTGCTACAATAACTTTGATCGATGCCGAATGCAACGTTAAAGAAAGGCCGACCTATATAGTCAGGAATCGAAACGGCTGATTGTAGAAAAAAGAACACATACTTTATTATGACACGAATCCATAGTGTAGCTTGTACGGATCCATTTCTGTTTAAGAATTTTAAATGGCAAACTCTCGCGATCTTCTCTCGATTTTTGAAGTGTTATTATTTAAAACATATTTTTGGACAATATCAGTCAAGAATGAATATTATAATGAGTTTGTTTGATTTTTAACACATAAAATAATTATAATACAAAATTAGTATAATCCATTATTGTCACCAAAATTGCGTTTAAATTATAGGCTTCATTTTTTAATCAAGATATTGAAAATGAGTCCCTTATAAATATTATAGTTATTACTCTACACTGCATTAAGTTATTGATTTAAACAAATATAGACCTTATGATTTTAGGTGAAAGTTCGATATCTCTAGACAATTGGTAACACGTCTGCGTTCATTTATCTTGGTTAGTCACGGAGCAGTCACGCCCTTTCTTAGTCTTCGTCATACTGACAAGATTTGTGTCCATTATCATGTGACATCTGATTTTTGTGTCACATCTCATTACTTGTTATACCTAAGTATAATAAAACACTAATGCTTTAATATATTTTTGTATATTTTGCAAGCGACAATTTCATTTTTATTTGAATTTGAATTAGAGGCAGCCACAATTGAGTCCACTTTTTAAATCTATGAGATCTATTATATAAAAATATTATTTCTCAATAAATAAATCATGTAAATTATTATTCACATCCAGATAAGAAACACGAACACACACACAACCAAGTATGATCATTTGTTGTATATTTCTAAGCTAAGTAAGGTATACTTTTTTTACACGTAACTTAAAAAGCTTTTGGGTCAACCTCACTGGCATCCAGACCAGAATAAATAACGAAAAATTAGTATAGTACGAACTGTATGTATGTACCTTACCGTGTATATATAAGTCGATAACTCCAATAAATCAGGTTGAATAGCAGGAAAATCACTAAAACCGTCTCATAGAAGCTAGGACAACTACTATATTGATTAGCTTTTCTACTAGGTGACTTGACTGTACTTAGTATTTTGGATTCTAAGACATAAAAAGAGCAGAAAATGACTGCGCACATACATTTAGGAGTTATAATATCGCCAAGAAATATGCCGTAAGTCTTATTAGTATTACGAATGATTGGGACCTCATTAGACTGTGTCTTTTCCTTCCACACTCCTGTATTATTACATACATCTTCTGTCACACGACAAATCATCATATCATCCTTCACAGAACCTATCCATCTCTTTGTTGGCCTACCTTTACTTTTGTACCCATCCATCTTGTAATTTAAAATTATTTTTGTTACGTGACCTTTAATCTCTCCTCATTACATGCCCATAATACCTTAATCTTGTTCCTCTCAATTTTTCAGTCACGGGTGCAACTTTCAAAGATCCCCTTATGTACTAATTTTTCACCTTATCCAATCTTGTAACAGCAAAATACTACTCTCTCCCACTGCAGGAAAATCATGGCGAAAAAAATATCGTTTAGTTCGAAGTATTACATAGAAAAAGTGTACTGTGGGTTTTATAATAACTTGAGTGGTACATCTATAACGGTTAGCCTGTTAGACAGCACCCTATTACGGCGACCGAGCTATGGTTCAAGTGTAGTATATTGATTGCTTCAAAGTTCCTTATTTAAATTACAATATATACAAAATAAAACGTCTACGTGATGTGCACATAAATTTTCTAATTAATATTAAATATGTATTATATTTACACCTTAATGAGACTGGACATATTTAATGATATAGACAGATCCAATCTTACCGGTAGCTCTAACAGGAATATCTATTATCTGTACACGCATAGGATTACGTTCATGTATTGACCATAGACATCAACTGTGTTAACTTATTTATACATCAATAAATTGGTGCATGAAACGTGAAGTAACATTTCCTAAAAAGCGGATGGTAAATATAAGTTGTTAAAAATCAGCGAAAGTAAAACAAAAAGTGTTTTAATATTTAAATTTGGTGGACATAATTATATCATAGCATGTGGTTTCTTTTAGAACCCAACCGAGTTTTGGTCTAATTGTTACAATCTTGTTATTATATATTATTATCATTTACGGACAAAACTAATTACGTTTTAATTACTATCACCGTTATAGCCACCGTTACCTGTAATTAAACTGATGATAACTGAAAAATAATTAAAATTCGTTTTATATCTATAGGCTGTGTTTAGGTTTGTGTTGCTTGCTTTATATTTTTATTTTTTTTATTGTGGGCAAGGAAATTCCTACTTAGTACTATTTAGTAATATTGCGTAGCCTAAATGGATTTAAAATTACCCGTCTAAATAAACAATTTTTGGAGTATACTACAAGCGAGTAACTGGCAATAAAATGCACTGATTTTCTTGTGACTCGATCAAGGGTAATAGACCTTTTCGGTTAGAATTTTTTATTTAGTTAGTTGCGTAAACATAGAATCGTAATATAATTTATTCATAAAATTTTAATTACCTTCGTATATCACATAATGAATACATTTGTATTCACTCACTACTTGATTCTTCATTTCTGTAAAGCTTTGGGATTCAGACGAGCTGTTTGTTACATTTACTTCTTACTTACTTATATTTGTAATTACCTACTTATTTCTGGAATTTAAGAAATGTCTACTAAAACATTTGTATGTAGGTCGTCAGTGGTGGTAACTTAATTAACTTTGCTACAAATATGTACATGTAGAATACTTACTGCCATTCCTAAAGCCAAAATGATTTATAAATTAACTTTTAAAAAAATTCGCCCACTAGAGACAACACTAAAAATGCACGTTCAAAAATACGAGCAACGGGAAATTAACAAACTTTGAGTTATAAAATTCGTTTTTACGAGGCCTTAAAACTTTGGGGTACTTAACTGCACAGTGAATGCGAAGCTTTATAAAAATTGATAAAGTGTAAGTACTGTTTTAAAAATGATTAATAGGAATTTTAGTATTGGGTTATTGTAAGTTACATCAATATACACCTATTAGGATAAATGGTAAATGTAATTAAGATAAGGATAATGGAGAACTGAATAAGGTCAAAAATATGATTATAAGAAAATGTTGTTAGAGATAAGAAAAGATAAAAATAAATAATCCTATTAATCGAAACATCGAAAATATAATAAAAATAAATCATAATAACAATGTACCCTAAAATGCGGGTACTCGGAGGTGAGCAACACGAAATTTCATAGTTGTAGGAGCGTCCATCATTCCAGATAAAACCATTCAAATTCTTCATTCAATGCATACGTCCGTTTCGATCCATTCTCTACGACCGTTTACCTCCTTCAGTTTAAAGAATTTAATAAATTGACCCTCCAACTACTCTCTTCATCGGTCACGAGGTATTTGAATACCACAAAATTCCTGTTCTAGATCAACTCTAAACACTTTAATCATAATTGTTTTGTGGTTATATTAAATTTAAAGATCTGCTACGATTTTTATATATATATATTTATGGTTTTACAAGGTTTTATATGTATTTTTATATTTTATATAGCAATTATTTTGTTAACGTTTAGACGTATGTAAGGCGAGTAACATGAGTGATTTTTAATAATATAGGTAATGTGTTGATGTAATGAGGTTTTATGGAATGAAGTAGTTGCGTTAATCGCAAACAATAATATAGGTATAAAGTCAATAAATTTAATTGCCATTTACCTTATACATACTTCAAGTAAATCCTAAATAGGAAGATTTTCCAATTTAGCCGGATAATGTCGCGAATAAATCTTGATCTCTAAATAGGTAAGACGCTGAGTTCTTACGCCAATGACGTGTACTGGTGTATTCGAGCTGGAGAGCATGCACCACTTCTTAAAGTCTATAACCTAATGTCTATATTATTACAATTGACACATGTTGATAGTTGAAGGAAAACACAGGAAACCTGCAAATTTAGATTGAGAACATCCCTAGCTGTGCGACGTTAGCAGGCTGGTATTTTTATAGAAAATGTCAAATAGTTTGAATAACCCTCAAGAGAATCTAGTGCAGCTCAAACTCTGCAGTTGTTAGTAAACTAGTAACACTGTGGAGGCTGAACTAAGATGAACAACTTGGTCAAGAGCTTACAAGTTGCTGTTGCTAGTTTACAAGTGCATTGTCCCTGCTGGCTATTCTGTTTGCTCCTCTTTTGTGATTGAACGTAGTCTTTCCTTTATAGAACTGTATTGCGTCATCCATTACATGAACAAAATTAATATTACTTAACTAGAGTTTACCCCGCGGCTCTGCCGCGGGTCAAACTCTAGTGCGTACCTCTTGTTTAAACAGCCGGCGTTAAAACAGGTTGAATTGTTTTATATTTTTATAGTGGTGCTAATTGCCCTCATAAGATTTACTTTTTTATTTATATCGCAAACTATACCATCTCCCGGGATGAAAAGTATGTATGTCCATTTTCGGTATTCAGACAGAAAGATCGAGTTACTATCGCACTTTTTTCTATAGATTATGAATTTTTATAGATATAAACTTGAGAAACGATTAGTCTCTCACTCAAACTTTCATCTAGTTTAGTTTTATTTTTGCGATAAAAAGTATGACGAAAATGGCCAAAATGACCGAATTGGCCAAAATGACCGACATGGCCAAAATGACCAAAAAGGCCACAGTGACCGACATGGCCAAAATGACGGAATAGGCAAAAACGACCAAAAAGGACGAAATGACCAAAAAGGCCAAAATGATCAAAATGAGCAAAATGTCCAAATTACCAAAAACGCCAAAATTACCGATATAGCAAAAATGACCAAAAAGGCCAAAATGATCAAAATGGTCAAAATGACCAAAAAGGCCGAAATGACCGACATGGCCAAAATGACCAAAAAGGCCACAGTGACCGACATGGTCAAAATGACCAAAAAGGCCACAGTGACCGACATGGCCAAAATGACCAAAAAGGCCACAGTGACCGACATGGTCAAAATGACCAAAAAGGCCAAAATGACCAAAAAGGCCAAAATAACCAACATGGCCAAAATTACCGAAAAGGCCAAAGTGACCGACATGGCCAAAATGAGTAAAAAGGCCAAAATAGCCAAAATGACCAAAAAGACCAAAATTACCTAAAAGGCCAGAATGAAAAGGATCCCTTGTCCACCCTCGGTATTTAATTTACATACGTACCGAATTTCAGCCAAATTGGCCCATTAGTTCTTCCGTAAAAGCATAACAAACAGAAAGACAAATATATTTTTATCCCGGAAACTATCCCATTTTTCGGGATAAAAAGTATCCTATGTTCATTCTCGGCATCGAAAATATATACATATATACTGAGTTTCAGCCAAATCGGTCCAGTAGTTTTTACGTGAAAACGGAACAGACAGACAGACAGACAGACAGAGTTACTTTCGCATTTATAATATTAATAGGGATTATAATGTGTCTATAAACTGTACTGGTGAGATGGGGCTTTCCCATTTTTAGGGTAAATCTAGTACGCCTGATAGACTTGGTTAAAACCGATTGACAGGTTTCACTCATCAGTAATCTCAATGTACAGATTTCATTACAATTTTTTTCACTGTCAGCACTTGATAACTATGAAAATGTGTAAATTAGGACAGGAAAATTTCCCAAACTATGTACACGGTCCTGTAGGGATTATCACATGATTAGAATAAAATACATATGCATCGGTTACTATATTACCACGATTTGCTATTTTAATTAATAAAAAAATAGATTATTATATAATTATAAAAATCAATTTTAGTTAATAATTATTCAAAATAATTGTGTTGGTTATTGAAAATTAAAACAAGTCCTGGCTAATTTATTATAAGTGTGTTCAATTATTGACTGTAAGAAATATCAAATAGACTTTGTTTGGATGCTTGTTTGCTAATCATCATCGTCAGACATTACAAGATCGCATGATTTGATAGCAGGATATTTTAACTTAACTCTTTGTAATTTCAGCCAAGTTTTGGGCTTAATTATTTAGAAATGCATTAAATTAAAACATTATTATAATAATAAAGTATACTGTCTGTTGCCTCACGTTTAATTGACAAATTTATTGATGTATAATTTAGCACAATTAAGGACCATAGTAAATACATGATACATGATAAGTACTGTATCTCACCGCGTACATTCACCGTGACTTATTATTATTTTGGTTTTTTTACGATTGAATTCGTTTTAATTTAGTTAAACCACCAAACATTATTTAATTTTTCTTGTAATGTCTTCTTGGACACCGGGTTTTCTGGATGAGATCGCTATAAGCGATAAGGCCGCCTATTGTTCTAGTGGAAATGTATTTATATTAAATGTCTAGGTTTAAGTTATGGTGAACAATAAGGAATTTTCATTCAATAATTCAAGAGTAGCCAGTAGTGCGTCCACCTATTCATAGTATAGTAACCATCATCGACGCACAACTCCACTTATTTTAACCCCGACACTGTACTCTTGTCGGAGAATCGATATAAAATAAAAAGATATAGCGGTATTACAACACGCAGAAACTAATTATTAAAAATAGGTTATTATAGGTAAACGTTTTAAACTATAAATGACTGTTAAAACATAAATGTTTAACCTTTACAAAATGTTTTGTAATATTCAAGAATTTATAATACAACTAATATTAAGACCAAGGTGCAGTCATTGAACTACCAAGGTAATCTAGCCATATTACCACTCCTGTAAGTTAGTTACACTTTCACTACAAACATAGCATGTTTTAATTTATTTACATGCAATTTCCTCTTTAACGATACAATTTATACAGAGTTATAATATATTATATAATAGTATTATATTATATTATAGATAATTTTTGCATATTATTCTTCATAAATTATGCAAAAATGTAGACTGATTTTTTTATTATTCACGAATTGTGTCCACCATTGAGAGCGTGTGAGACTTGATATCTACGTTCACATCTAATTCCGCGGTCCTCAACAGGCGGATCGCAGTCCGTATCTGAAGACTACTCTCAAACCTCTTTCGTCTTTTTCGTTTTGGAACTTTTTTACTGATCGACAGCAAATTCTCAGACTTAAAATCTGCGCTACTTCTTATCCCGGGAATCCCGCGGAATTTTTTCTGGAAAATTTTTTTTTTATTCCAAAGTGATTTTTTCACTGATAAATGCTATGTAATAATATGTGATATTTTTTATCCCGGGAGTTTTTCTGTTAGCGGTTTGTAGTTGTTCTGGAGCATAACAATTAACTCATTCCGGCACAGTTTTTACTAAAACGATAGCTTACATTTTTATTAAAGTGCTGTAGTACTTTGTATCCCGGGAATGCCGGAGGAATTTCAAGTCAAACGTGGACAAAGTCACGGGCATTTCCTATGGCATATTAACTAGTAAATAATAAACAATTATCAAACTTTGTTTCTGGACTTCGATAATATTTTAAGAGTATCCGGACCCTACTTCAAACTACTAACCGGCCCCTGTTGAAACCGTAATAGATATCAAAATTATACATTCACAAATATATGAGATATTTTTTTCTGTTTTAATTCTATACTAATTTAACTTTACTTTTATGTTATATACGATTTAAGACTACTTCCAATCCTAGCTTGGATATGTATATGTAGTTTACGTTTATGATATATCTAATATTCTGCACCACCTACATCGCCAGATAAGGTTAATCTATACCTTAAGCTAGGTTGCCTGGAAGAGATTGCTTTAAGCGATAAGGCCGCCTATTGCTTCTACCATGACAATATTGTAGTTGTGTAGTGTTGAAATTGTATATTTGGTGAGCAATAAAGTGTTATCTATTTAATATTATGGCCATTCCAAGGAAAAATATTGCTTTTTTTGCTATAAAACATATCTTTTTATTAAATAATTTCTGATAATAATCCATGACTCGTACAAAAAAACTTTACAATCACGTAGAATTGCGAACACCCCTCTGGTACCTACGTAAATCAAAACAAATTGCAATGGCTCCGTGCAAAGATCAAGGCAGCTTATCCCAATTCTACGACGATTCATATTAATTTACGAGAATCTTCAAAAAGCCCATACGCGCTATATGTATGCGCGTGTATAGATACATGTGTATGTATCTATATCATACATTCATAGATATATCCATACTAATATAAATATACTGAGGTTACTCTATTGTTTTTTGCAACTAAAGGTGCCATTCGAACCTCGGCTGCAGGCTGCGGATGCAGGCAGCACATGCGGCGGCTGCACGAAGCCAGTTGCGGCTGCACGATATATTTACTAGTATAGATTTCTGTGAAAAACATTCCGAACGCGGCTGCGGCTGCACGTGCTGCCGAGCCTCGGCTGCAAGTGCTGCTGCGACTTGCAGCCGCAGCCGATCGCAGACCAGTAGTGCTGCGGCTGCAAGCCGATCCGCGCGTAGTTACGTCACTCCAACCTTATTAAATCGACAATAATTCCTAAACTGATCGTCATCATACTTCAAGTGTTTCTTAATTAGTATTGAATAACTTCCATCAGTGGGTCTACATATTATATGAGGACGTGTGGCTACTATTCTCTGGCTACTTAACAATGACAACATATCATCATCATCATTCTCTTCCTCTTCTAATAAAAGGTATAAAATCAAACTATTGTCACGACTATTTCTCACGTCCGACATTCTGAATTATTGGAAGCGACTGGCCGCCACCTGCTGCCTGCCACAGCACGTGCAGCCAGCCTCGGAATCACTCCCGGCTGCGAATGCGGGCAGCGGCTGCGTGTCATGCGTGTGCTACCTGCATCCGCAGCCTGCAGCCGAGGTTGGAATGGTACCTTAAACGTCAGAATAGGTCTTAATGGATTTGGAATATGAGATACATTATAACCTGGGGAAGCATAGACTAACTGTTATCTCATAAAAATATACTCTTGAAAGGAGTGTAATAGAGAATGAAAATTTGTAACCAATAACAATTTTTTTAAGTTATGCTCGTAATGTAAATGAAAATTCACATTTTGTTTTGGATAAGGAATAATATTTTCTTATGTAATTCAGAAGGATATAGAAATATAATGCGGACAAAGTCTCAGGTAACAGCTAGTGTAAATAAATATGATGTTCGAAATCAATTTATTTTGTAACATTATGTTACTCAATTTAGTTTCCTGTAGTGATTGAATTACACACACCAAACAATTAATTCTTGAATATTGTTACAAATTGGGCTACCTGCATATCTGTAAACAAAGCATATTTATTACCCGTCGGCGTTTGAACTAATAACATTGAAACTCTTTTATGATCGTCTTCTTTTGTTTACTTTGTGTTTAAAATTTGTGATTGGAAAAACAGCCCATTGTGTATTGTTATCTTTATGGTAGTCATAAGCCAGGTGTGATTCTAGGAAATTCAGTCCACGCGGTCGAGGAGACATTATATTTGTATCTATTGTATTTGTATTTGTACCTCACCCCTGTGTTGGGGCATTAGTTTATACTGATAAACCAATGCCCCAACGGAGGGGTGAGGCATTCTAGGGATAGCCACAAGCGAAGCAAGACGTTAGTGATGGACTTTGCGCGTGTGATTGAAACGTGTATTACGTTTGGACTGGTTGTGTAGTTATATTTGTACCTGTATTATACTTACGTGTTTCTAAAAATTTTATAATAATTCCAAAGGCATTTCAATTCGAGTCCTGCAACTCGTAACAATATTATATTAGTTTTTAAGATAATATTACTATTTTAAATAATTAAAATTATATTTTAATCGTTATTGACCGCCATATTTACTTGAAGTTTAATTCATAAATATTCAATAATTACTTCGTCAATATTTGTAAGACTTTTTACTTTTTGTAAGAAATTATAAGTACAACGTTGAAACATACATACCCTACCAAAGGCCTAAAATTGAATGTTGGTGCCCTAACTTTTTTTTCTGTTTGACAATACAATTTTTCTCCTCCCATGAATTTGAAACTTGTTTCCTTTGCTACCATACAACATCCTTGTCAAATTTTATGAAGATCAGTCCATTATATTTTCATTAATTATTAATTAATGCGAAGCTGGCAAATAGACAGATGGCCCACTTACTGGAAATTGGTTACAGTCGGCTATAGATGATTGCAACACCAGATGCGAAGCCTTTAGGAAGGAATAGTGGGAACAGAATAGGAGGGATGAATATGAGGAATACGGGGAAAAGGAGGTACGCCATCGGAACTCTTACTAATCGCAGGAAGCACGATAAGGGCAAGGCTAGCAGGTTCACTTCGATATTTTATGAGAGGGTGGTATCATACCTAGCGAGCGGGCCTTAAGAGCTGAAATCATGATGATAAAACCAGTTAATTATCCTTCTGCCAAGCAATCATACAAACCAAGAAGTTCTTGAGGGAAATGGCTGTGAATAACGTACGGATAAAATGATCTTCATTGGTTTCATTTCTGCAATGACTGCGGGTTCGTAAAAGTTGATCTATAGTAATGAGGGCCTAAAGCGGTCGCCTTAGAAGATCACTTCGTGAAATTAAAACATGCTTAGATACACCGATAGTTGTAAGACATAGCATAGGTTCCACTTCATATTGATAAATGTCATGTTCGTGGTAAGAATCATGTTTATTAATCCGACAACGACCACCTGAAGTCAATATAAAATAATAATTTTGGTTGACTAATAATCACAAACAGCTTACTTCTGTGCTAATAATTACGTTACAACTTTCAGAGCTTCGTAAGTCCATTCGAGGTGGGTTAATGACTTAATCGAGTTTCCTGTAGACAACATAAAGAGGAAAACTTCCTTTACTTAAAGGAAAGTATTTTTTTCTTTCAGAACATCCCGGGGCCAATGACACTAAGTAAATACGTAAAGTTTCCCCGCACCGTTTTAAGTCCCAAGTACCTATGTTTGGGCCACTCCGTCATCAGCCAGATACGTCCACTGATGGATGTAAGTCTCCCTAAATTTGTTATCATATTTTTAACAAAGGAAATCTTTTTTTTATTGGAGTCCAACAGACAAAAACAGAAACGGCCCACGTCGTGGAAAGCTGTTACTATCGCTAATGGACATTATTTGTAATAGCCAAGGTGCTACCAATATGCTGCCGTACTTTAAAGGAACCTAGCCACTAATGCCGGAACCCCAAGTTCTGCTCTCAAGCTCGGTTCTTACAGCAAGCTGCCCGGCCACAGGAAACTGTTTCTTTCTCCGTCTCTGCATGGATTGAGGACTCGCTGCCACAGAGGAAAAGCAGCGAGCGCGCATGGAAGTCGCCATATGGCACTAGCACCCCTATTCAATTCTATTGCGCTAATGTTAAAATTGCTAACCTCGCAACAAGCTTTCATATCATATAAATTGTGTAATGTAATAAATTGATTTTTATTGGGTTGGATTGTGTTTGATTTATTTAAAACTTTATTTTATTCTTTTTAGACCTTTACATTAAAAAAATATCTGAATTTAACAATTATTTTTTATACTGGTATCAGATATATGAATAAGAAAATAATTTTCAAATCAGTTACAAATTGAATTATTATAAATATTACCTAATTAGTTCAGCAAGATTGGTAGTTGCTTAAAGTCACCAAGCAGACTTATCTCTAAATGTCAATAGACTTTCATTTATGTCCTAACATTACATCAAAGTCATCTTAGCAAAAATCAAACATGAACCGCATTGAAGGATTTCGGACATCGATATGGGTTGTCTTTCAACTAAATTGAGTGCTATCAACATTGAAAATCTCCTTTAAAATGTTGCTATAAAATGTAATTGCAAGATTTTTGAAGTAATAATTTCTTATGGGAGGGTAAATTACCGCTTCGTTACCTTTCTCTCACATTAGATTAGTTTAAGTTATCACTTCTGTCGGGCGTCCTGTTTCATTATTGTTCATTCTATATAGTAGTGAGAAACTTTTATCAGCACAGAAAATGCTGCCTCAATAAATATTTAAAATGTAGGTACTTCTGTCTATCAAAAGATTAAGATGACTAAATAGTTTAGTATATATGTGGCATATTAAAACACAAATACGATGTAAACAAGTTCATTCAGTTGTTTGTCCGGTTTATTAAGGGAACAACAAGTATGTTCGAATTTTACAGGGCAGTGCAAGTTCGTTGCACCACTTAATATATATATTGAAATTATTATTATTTTTTAACCGACTTCGAAAAAAGGAGGAGGTTCTCAATTCGCCGGGATCTCTTTTTTTCTTGTTTTTTTTTATGTATGTTCGCCGATTACTCCGTGATTTATGATCCGATTTACGTGATTCTTTTTTTGTTAGACGCGGAATAGCTTCTAATTGGTCCCCTAAAAATTTTACATAGTTTGGCCTAGTAGTTTTCATTTTATGAAAAATTTTCATGAAAATAATTTTCACCTCGTTCCATATGTACACCGATTACTCTGAGATTTATGATTCGATTTACGTGATTCTTTTTTGTTCGACGCGGAATAGCTGCCATGTGGTCCCCTAAAAAATTGACATAGTTCGGCCCAGTAGTTTTCATTTTACGAACATTTTTTTGTTTCCGGTTCTTGCGACCTATATTTTTTAAGAAGCGCGGCACCATTCGTAGGTCCACCCATACATAGCTAGACACTAAAAAGTAACAAATAAAAAATAAAAACTTCGTTTAAAAAAACCGATTTCAAAAACTAAAAAAACCAAAATGTATAAAATAACTTATTTCTAAAGCTATTATTATTAATATATATTATCTAAAACATCTTGAAATCGGTGCAAAGCAAAACATAAAAATTACTATATTTTGAAAATTACTAAGCACCGACTTTAAGATGTTTTTTAATAATAATACCTTTAGAAATAAGTTATTTTATACATTTTAATTTTTTTAGTTTTTGAAGTCGGTTTTTTTAAACGAAGTTTTTGTTTCATAGCACAATTTTGTCGATCAATTGAAATTATCTCGAAATATTTATTCATTTTAGTGTTCAGTAACCATTTTGACAAAAAATGACTTTATAAAATGTTATGTAGGTCCATCTTTGTATACCATAGCCTTAACTTCTAAAAAAGTGACCAAAATGAGGGATTGTAACATAAAAATTATCCTCATAAGTTTATTAATAGCGCCTGACAAAATTATGTTATGTAAATTTTGACTTGAATGTTGACAAAAGAAGTACGTCTTTGAATTTCCGATACGGCGTCCAAGTTTGCTAATAGATACATTATCGGCTTAACAATCTCTCAAAATACGGATAGTGTAAATTGATTAATGTTCTATTCCTTAGTTGGTGATTAAATTTTAAAGGATATGCCCTACGTAGATACAGTCTTGTAGTTTCTATTTTAGACTAGTATTTATCCTTACAAAACACACAAAAAATATCTTTTAAATATTTGTAAATATTAATCCGTGGTTATAAGTATTTTCATTTCATTAGTGTAGTCAACAAACACAGTAAAATTGATAATGCGCCTAAACATTTATTAAAGCAACACGCTTTAAGAAGTAAGACATAGTACTCTCAAAATAAATTCTATCAAACCTAAGCTATTAACATCCAGACCTCATTAATTCGTATCGGTGCCAGCCGTACTGCCGTAAGTTTAAACTTTACAAGACATACGACATTGAGGTGGTCTTGTTTGACTGGGTCCTTGCAATTTTCTCAAGAAAAATTTCATGTTACAAACTTTCATCTTAAAACTTATACCAATAAGGTTTACGATGTAAATATTTAAAACTACGATATGCCTGCGGCTTCGTTCACGCTTGACTTGTATTTCCGGGACATAAAGTACCGCAGCATTTAAAAAACAACGTAAGCTATCGTTTTAGTGAAAATTGTGTCGGAATAAACAAATTTTTAAGCAACCGAACAACTACAAACTGCTCCCGCGAAAATTCCCGCTGGATTCCCGATATAAAAAGTACAACAATTTACATACAATTTGCTAAAAAAATTACATTGGGATCGATTTATTTTAATCTAGCCATTTTAAATTTTTTTCATATAAATTCCGCCTGGATTCCTAGATAAAAAGTAGCGCAGATATTAAGTCTGAAAATGTTTTGTCCACCAGTGAAAACTGCATGGAACTCGGCTCAGTAGTTTTTATGTGAATCCTGAACAGACAAAAAGCCTGAAAAAAACTGCATCGTGTTCTCCATCATTTATATAGTGGCTTCAATGTACAAACATAGCATGTTTAGAATTTTATATATTAGATTAAAAAATGTGTAATTAGTTATGATCTAAATGATATCATTTGTTCAGGATAACAACATAAAGACGGATAAAAAGCGATTATATTGGGTATGGGTAACCTGAATGACAAACAAAAAAGACCGATGAGTAGACAAATTGAGTAGGGCTGGATAGATGTAAGAACCGGCCAAATAAGGTGTCAAAATGATGTCTATAAGTTTTTAGGAAAAGTGTTGAAAGGAATAGTGCAAGATCCCATTCACCCCAGACTTACATGATTTTAGAAAAGATGAAATTTTTAGAATCGATAGTTTGACATAAACTTAGAAAAGAATGGATACTTGCTAAGCTGAAAGCCGTTTTACAGGTAGTAAGTATCAAAGGTAGAAAAAATCATGCTAACTTATGTCAAAGTAGCAAGGCTAGTTTAAAAACTACCCATGTCAAACATATCATACATGATATAGTTATAAACAAAGATATGCAGTTGCCAGACACTTCCTGTGGGCCATAACTTTTGACAGAACTTTTAAAAAACAGACCTTACGTCATTTTAGGAAGGCTGAATTTTATATAATAAATTATTATCAAGTATTTTAAAATATTTTCCAACGAGCCAGACAAATCTAACTGGCCAAACATCCTCCCAGACTCGTTAAGATTCTGCTGTGTGAGGAAGCGCGGGGGCAGAGAGAATGAGAGAAGAGAAAAAAAAATGTTGGCAGTATAAAGACTTAAGGGATACCAATTTTTAAGTAATAATTTTAAATAGATATTTTGTTTATTTATTTACCGAAATAATATGAACACTAACAAGTTTTAGTAGTATATTACCCGTTTAGTTTTTCGAATTAATATGTTTACAATATTAAAAGTGACCTATATTAAAACTCTTTTTTATAAGTAGTTGGTTTAAAACTTGTCTCACCATTCCTTGAATACGGTATAGATCCAGTACTTTCCGACAAAGGAAATTGTGTCTATAAAGACAGACAGACAGATATAATTCATGACTGTTCAGTAATGCTAAAATGACTACGGAATCGTAAACACATAAAATGTCGGTATACATGAAACGTATTTTATGTAATTATTACTAATTCCAAGGCGGCAATCAAGACAGTGGCAAAAGAAATGAGTAGGCGGAATAGGAGGCGGGAGTATGTGTATAAACAAATATACTCCCGCCTCTAATCCTCCCAAACATACAATACAAAAAATATGATACGCCACAGATGGCAAACCCACGCTGCCTACTTCCCTCGTTAGTTTCCTGCATACTGCGGTCGAGCTGGGAGCAATATAAACCAGGGATAAAATATTACACTGATTTAATTCGCAGTGTGTAATTATCACAAAGAAGCTCAAACTATTATGCCCCTGCTATATCTGGGTTAATGCCACTGTTAATGACTCTGTCCAAATGTAACTTATTTATAGCGTTAACAACACCAGTAAAGATGGCCCAACGTGAGCCGCCGATCACTACGGCGAATCCAAAACCCAATTACCAGGTGTACCGTACACGGCGGGATCGGTAACCCGACGGCACAAACCCACAAGGTAATTTTTGGTACTTAGGTGCTACAGGGTGGTGGGAACAGGAACAAGGAGTCAGTATTTTGAGGGAGGGGCGCCCCTTGAGAGGAAATATATAAAATACCCTACTACTACAAGGGAACCACTACGGGGGTTGGATAAAATGTCTGTCCAAATACACCCGCGCCTCGTCCTATTTCGTCACAACCACTTGTTCACTGAGTATATTAACTATTATATTGTTCCGTTCACTGGTATTTATAAAAAATTCTCAATAAATAATATAATATTAAATATATTGCGCCAGAGCAGTTCCGCCGTGCGTTTAAGCAATTTACCGGCATTCCGGGGGTCGGGTCAATAGTATCGATTTTACATCTCCAACTTTTTTGCCTCCAAGGGTGGCGAAGTCGATAAATACGATGGATGAGTAGCTAAATTACTCGCTAATAACTCATTTATACACTATAAATAAGTTATCTAACAACGTTTAACGTCATCAACTATGTCGTATATTAGATACTGCGTCAAACCCTTGGCTACATATGCGTGACACAGTCACTAACACTTACATTATTCCAGGTGTAGCAGGGACATGAAGGAAAATACAAAAAATACCATCCTTAATAACTGTCTACCAAAGTGAAAATCCAATTTAATTCATTACCCAAAGTAAAATCGAAGTGCTAAGATGCTTGTAATCCAGTGAATTGTGCGATTAATCCTTGCTAAGCTTTTCTGTCCTTAATCAAACTATTTGTAGTTTATATAGAACGCTGACCCGCTATCTTGTTAAGAGATTAATTAGAAATTGTTTTCTTCTTTTAAAGGCAATAAATAGAAAACTTAAAAAACCGAAAGTGTAAGACCTAATCATATAGAAGATACAAGCTTTTCAAAATTACTTTTTACTAGATTTCACAGTACACAGTATCAAGATAAATATTTCTTTCTAATCAAGTATATTGTGGGTACGGTGTGAAAATTGAAATAGTTAAAATTGGGACAAAGGATTTATGACAACTTAATTAAAATAAATAATCTAAAACATTCATTGCTTATATTCATAATAACAGTCGTATAAAGTACATACATATCACCAAAGAAATTTAAAATGTTGCCCAAAAATTCAGAAAACATTGTATTACACTATTGCCAAATAGCATTAATAACGTTCAAACTTAAGAATGTAATAATTTGCTGTTCCACGTATCTTCTTTACTAATGTAACTTACAAAGATTATACTGATATTAGATGGATCAACGAAACCGAATTAATTTGATTGAAAGGTTCAGAACTGGAAGGACACGGCGGTATGTAAGAAAATTAAATGTTTCAAGATTATGTGTATATGGATTACTTTGATTTAATCTTAATTAAAAGGACAGGTCTATAAATCCCTCATTAGACCTGTCCTTTTTAACCGACTTGGAAAAAGGAGGAGGTTCTCAATTCGTCGGGATCTTTTTTTTTGCTCTTTTTATGTATGTTCGCCGATTACTCCGTGATTTATGATCCGATTTACGTGATTCTTTCTGTTCGACGCGGAATAGCTTCCAATTGGTCCCCTAAAAATTTTACATAGTTTGGCTCAGTAGTTTTCATTTTATGAACATTTTTTTGTTCTCGTTTCTTGGGACCTATATTTTTTAAGAAGCAGTACACCATTCGTAAGTCCACCCATACATAGCTAGACACTAAAAAGTAACAAATAAAAAAGAAAAACTTCGTTTAAAAAACTGACTTCAAAAACTAAAAAACTAAAATGTATAAAATAACTTATTTCTAAAGCTATTATTATTAATATATATTATCTAAAACATCTTGAAGTCGGTGCAAAGTAAAACATAAAAATTACTATATTTTGAAAATTACTAAGCACCGACTTTAAGATGTTTTAAATAATATATATTAATAATAATAGCTTTAGAAATAAGTTACTTTATACATTTTAGATTTTTAGTTATTGAAGTCGGTTTTTTTAAACGAAGTTTTTATTTTGTACGGCAGTGAAGCGTGGCTTGTACTTGAGCGACACAACCAAGAACTGCGTGTTACGGAGATGAATATGCTGCGATGGATGTGTGGAGTGACACGGAAAGACCAGTCCTAAACTCCGGCATCCGCGGCAGTCTTCATGTCTGTAACATAGCAGACAAACTGCAAGAGTATCGGTTACGCTGGTACGGCCACGTTTTACGGAGACCGGCTAATTATGTGGGGAACAAATGTCTAGCCATGCCGCCTCCGCCCGGTCCCGGTCGAAGGGGAAGGCCCAAGAAATGTTGGCTTGACGTTGTGAAGGATGACATGCGTTGGTACGGTGGTGGTCTCAAGACGGGGGATGCTGAAGATCGCGCGAAGTGGAGTAGAAAAAGTAGGAAAGCGGACCCTGGGTGTCGCAGTGAACGCTCCGAACGCAACCGGGATTTAAAGCTCGGATGATGATGATGATGATGATGGATTACTTTGATTTATTTAAATTGAAAAACAAAAATGAATCGTCTAATACCAACTTTTCAGAAAATCAGAACATACGTAATATTAAACCTTACATTCATAAAAGCGTGTTGATTTGCCGACAAATCAAAGCACTATTAAAGTACTATTCATGTTCCGCTAAGGGCTATTTCCTCGAGTCTTAGCGAATTCTAATTAAATCTGCTTTCTGTGGCCGCAGCGCCCTACGTTTGACTTCTAATTAGGTTTTCATGCTCAGTAAGGTCGACCGTTGTCAATATCCTTTTGTCATTAATAAAGGAACCTCATTCAGAGCACTGTAGGTGGTAGGATTAATAATAGTGTACAAAACATTACTATTATATTGCGATATTAAATTGTCTCTTTGATCGCATCAACCGGGAGAAAGTAGTACCTGAAAATGGGGGCATATGGATTAAGGGGGGAATGGGGAAAAAACTAGGAAAAGATATCGACGCTCAATAATTATTGTAAATTCAGTAAAAATTCTAAAAATTTTTGTAGCACAAAAGTAAAATATTGAAAGTTCTTATAGCAACACTGAATATACGTGAAATTAGTTGCAAACTGTTAAAAAATTGCATTTAAAAATGACATATTTTGTTGCCGGTTACATCTGGTTAGAAAATTTGCTTTAAAATTTTTATTTAACTGGTAATAGAAGACAACTGTAAAACATTATTTGGTGTTTGGATCATCATTTACGTTAAAGGTAAGTATCATTTGATTATTACTTTTAATGTTTTTTGATAAATTGAAACGGCATGCAAAATGTGTTGTTCTTGGAGTGAATCGGGACATCACCTGTATGAATAACAATGAGAGAGGGGTGAATTGGGATGAGAATAAGTTGAATAGGAATGACTTATCTATGAATAGGGACGAGTTTATAGGGTTGTCATTAAACAGTTAAAACCTTTTGTTTAATATTTATATAGTCAGCAATTTGGTAATTTCATGATTTTTTGTCTACTTTTATTTCATAATAATTAAGAAGTTATATTCTAGAATTTTTGCTATGTATCAGTAGCTAATATTTATATATAGTATAATTTAGTGGTTAATATTCATTATAGAAACAATTATGTATAATTGTGCTCCTTTTTAGGTATGCCTCGCATTTACGTCTCAAAAAGTTCAAAGCCTTATAAGAGGTCAATTTGGTAATTTCATGATTTTTTGTCTACTTTTATTTCATAATAATTAAGAAGTTATATTCTAGAATTTTTGCTATGTATCAGTAGCTAATATTTATATATAGTATAATTTAGTGGTTAATATTCATTATAGAAACAATTATGTATAATTGTGCTCCTTTTTAGGTATGCCTCGCATTTACGTCTCAAAAAGTTCAAAGCCTTATAAGAGGTATGATCCCTTTATATTAAAAATTGCAATAGAAGCCTATGAAACTGCAAACAATCCTCTAGTTGAAGTAGCTAAATAATTTAACATAAGCAAGTCTGTGTTGCACAGACATGTAACAAGAAAATTGAAAAGCATAGTAGGACAAACGAGGAAGCAGAGAATTATATAATAAAATATATTAATATCTGTTCAGAGTGGGGGTATCCATTCGATACCTATGATTTACGGATGTCAATAAAAGGTTACGAAACGATACGAAACCGAAACGTGAAAGTAAAAATAAATGTCGCATTTAAAACTGTTAAAACATAGTTTTAATTCTGTTTACTAGTCGTGAAAACTTAAACTATATTAATTGGTGCTTGGGTATTGATAATTACAACTAAATAGTGCTAGCCCTAGCGAATTTCTCTATTGACACTGTTTTCGTCTCTATTAACCCAATTTCCGGGTTAATAGGGAAAGCATATATTTTTGCCTTTTTTGTTTAAATTGGTAAGCTAATTGCATTGTTTTCAATTTGATAAGAATGGTGCCCCCAAGACGCAATCATTTTAATCCTGATCTATCAATATATCCGTAAAAAACTGTCTTAAAATTGTTCTTAAAGTTGGGATTTGCCGCTATTTGCCCATTTTACGGTATGTCATGAATTTTAGTCGGTTTATCAATTCGTTCTTCATTTATAGTAGAATAACAATGCCGAGTATTATTCATTCCGATTTGTACGGAAAAATGCAATCGATGTTATCCAAGAGTAAACACAAAGAGTAAAATTACTCCAGTAATACTTTCACTGGTGTAGTTTTGTGTTTGGTCGAATCAGCCCTTACTACAACGGCCAATAATGATAAGCAAATTATAAAAGCTGAGCACGGACCTCCTATACCTACCCGTCGCACTTGTCCAATGCGTATTAGCAGGTTCCATCTGTGAGTAGTCTCGATGTGCAGATTTTCTCAGGTTTGAAGAAGAGGGAGCCTTAACTATTACACCAACATGGCTATCCAATGACGTGGATTGCATATCATAAAGCATGTAAGTCTAGCAAGTAGTCTTCAGCTATCTGTAATCCACTGCAGGTGGTAGACCTGTCGAAGTTTCCACTACACATGCTGGTCCTGTATTTTTCTCATCTAACTCCCATCAGCGACCTTGCTTAAGCCGTCGATTTAGCGGTCTGATCTACGTCGCAGCTTCTAATTCATCTCATCTATTTCATCGGTCATCCGTTGACAATTGTAACATTAAACATCTACTTAATTATAATTGCTTAATTATAACGACCATTTTTGATGAAACTGTTGAGAGATGCGGAGATCGCCGATGTGTAAAATCCGGCTACATACTTTAGAGGATATTAAAATGACTATTCTGCAATAAATAAGGAAACTGGAACCTTTTACATTTGGGCCTATATTACATTTTTTATTACATACTAGCTGTTACCCGTGACTGCACTGATTTATTATTGTATGTTCAGAATGGAATAAAAACACAACTTATCCTTTATTTTTTTACGAAAATCCTGCGCGTGATTTGAAAATATGAATAATTTGGGTAACTGCTTGGCTGTCTGCATACAATGAAGTGCTTTGTAGAGTTGAAAAGCGTTGATTTGTATTAAGTTATAAAAAGAATTTAATTGAAATTACCCTTAAATCCATCAATTAAAAATTACTGGATGGATTTTATTCAAACTGTTCGTTTCATTTTTAGGCTTCTAAAATCTCTATTTTATTCAGAACATTGCCATTTCTTGATTCAAAATTTAGACGCAATTCTTATTACTCTGGAAGCTAATATCTTGCCCACCCATTGACATAAATATATTTTTATAAAAAACATTATTATGGTTTTTTAAGATCCAACTAACCATACAATATTAAATCTATTGAAAATTAAAACTTACTTTCAGTTACATTATATGTAGACTAGTAAACAAGTGCCTTTTGGACCAACTTTTTTCAGCAGTCTCCGAAAATTATAAATGAGGTGTCATTCGATTCGGAATGGCATCTAGATGATTTTTGAAAAAAATGTAGTTCCGCTTGCAAAAATTGTAAAAGTTATTAACAATTAACTAAAAAAAGAAGGGGGGTTTAGTTTTTTTGCAAATATCTCAAAAAGTAATAAAGATTTTTCAAATTTGAAAAAAGATTCGAAAAGAGGAGGAAATTTCCTAAAAAAAGTATTAACTCCCGAAACTGTAAAATCAATATTTATAATTTTCCCAGAGGGATAAAAATACGGCCGAAAACGGGTACTCTGGCTTACGCAAGCCACACCCACATCGACCCTTTAATGAATAAATAATATTTAAACATACTAAATATGAAAATAAAAAAATAAAAAAATTCAGGCACTAACTGAATAGATGAATGAACAATAATCTGCTTGAAAAATTCTTTTATAACAATTTTTCATTTAGTTATTCAATAGTTAATTAATAAAAAAAATTGGCTTGAACATGAACATTGCAAGTGTTATAATTGTTAAACTATAAATTTAAGATTTTTTTCCTTTCTTGCAGCAATTTTTAAAAATAGAACCCCGTTGGAAAAATTAGAAAATGTTTCTTTTTCATTTTTTTATTAATAATTTTCGTTGTTACAAAATTAAAAGTTTAAAACTCGGATACATTAAACGGTCAGGTAGCGTGCAGCTGTTATGTTGTGTCCTGTTCTACCACACGGACCTCGGACGCTCTACTTTCTCTCTCGCACCTATCAAGTGGCTAAAACTCTAAAAGTTTTTAGCTTGGCAATAGTACTTTAAATACGATTTTTTGCAGGCAAGTATATGTGACTGATTTTGTAATAAAATAATCTAAAATTTGATATAACTTTCGATAAGTTAGCAGATCAATGGAGTCACCTATATTGACTTACCTGTTCACATCTGCTTGCCAGGTAGCTATACACAGAAATGAGTAGGCAAGCCTACCTGAGCATATTCTGTGTGTTAAAAACTATCAGTAAAATAAAATTCATTTGGTTATCAATAGAATAAAAGTGATGAAAAAAAATCGATTAAAGTTAATTTAATTAAAAATAGCCTTGAGCACTTTTGGATAGGCAAGTAATTATAGGCATATTTGATTATAAAATATAATTGATAAAAAATACGTCTCATCTGGTTATCAGATCGGTGAAGGTCGATCGTCACCGGCTCTTAGACTAACAAGGGTTTCGTTTTTGTTCAAAATATCTACGTAATCGTAAGTTCTATGTAATTTAGCAATTTAAACAAAAATAAATTTAACAATACAAATTCTTGATCAAAACAAACAATACCGTATTTATTACTTTGTTTTGTTAGAACGCAACGAACAATTGTCATCATTAAATGGAGACACTTAACGGTATAAGTGTTGAACATTAAGGCGAATTGCCCATAAATTGTCGGTCATTTTCCAAAGTGCATGGGTCTTAGTTGAGAACATTCAATTTTCAGGGAAAGTTTGGGATACGGGGAAGCTGAGTAACTGATCTTTTGAGAAACTTATATCTGCTGTGGTCTGTTGTGAAACTACAAACTGATGATCTAAGGGACTCTGAAGGATCTAAACTACTTTTTGCTTGTGTACCCTCAAAACAAGAATTCTTATAGATTTCTTTTTATTTTGTTCAATATTGACCTAATGTAAATTAAATAGACAGTTTATGTAATTTTCGTATAATTGTATTTCATTTTTTTTTGTAATTAACTGTTTGAGCCAATTTTAATTTTTAATATGTTAATAATTTTTAGCGGAAACTTGATTGATATATGTATTAAATTTGTGTTTTATATTTAATAATATTATTTATTTACTGTGTGTTGCGGCACGATTTACCTAAGGAAGGTACACACCGGTCCAGCCGAGCATGAAATCAGTACGCTCGCGCCGGTGTGTACGCGCCATATCAAAAATTGCCTATGACAAACACTCATTGTCTACGGCCAACCGCCAATATTCGAAAATCAACAACGGAACGACGTCGAATTATTGTACGCGCAAGAAAATTAATTTGTAAATCGCATAAAATTAAAATATACGCTTATTTCAAGAAAAAGGTGCTTCATTGAAGACTTCCTACGCTTCATATGATCCTTCAACGCCAAATTTGGACTTCCATCGCAAGGAAAGCCAGCGACTTCTGAAGCTGCTGACTACATACAGAGCCTGCGAAGAATAGAAGCACGCACTATCCTGCAGGAATATCTGGTACGGTCAGCCATCCACACTATTCCAAATCCTACGCGTTCACTTGTGTTAATATTGTGTTTATTGCTAATTTCAGCAATAAAAGGTGATCATCAGCACGGCTGCACCGGCAGCTGCTGTATTCGCGCAAAGGTCACAGTATACGTAAGTACTTCCGTTTCTCACAATCACCGAAATGAATTCAGATAACATTAGCGTACCTAGTGGCAGATCACGTTCAAAGTCCCCTAAGAATCCGTTAGACAATGATCATATCTGCGCAGATCATTTACGAACTTTATTTAGAAAGCGAAGCATAATTCAAGGCAGATTCACTAAGTTCACAAATCATTTAAATACACTTAATACTAGTGATGATGTTTTGCCTGCAAAATCACGCACAGATTTAAAGCTACGGCTTCAGGGTGCCACAAGCTTGTTTTCTGAATTTAACTGGATTCAAACGCAAATAGAAGAGTCTGTCTCAGAACACGACTTAGATGAGCAGCTAAATGAACGCGAAACGTTTGAGAGCAGTTATTACAGCGCGCAAGTCGAGGCTGAGTACATGCTTAACAAGGGACAGATTGCTGAAAGCAGTTCTAGGTGTAGTGACACTCACAGATCGGTTAAATTACCGACAATAGCCATGCCAACCTTTGATGGTTCGTACGAGCACTGGCTCGAGTTCAGGGACACATTTATGTCTCTTGTACACAAATCTACAGATATAAGTGACATACAGAAATTTCATTACCTTAAATCATCATTAACAGGCAGCGCAGTCTTGGTAATAGACTCCCTGGAGTTCACTACAAATAACTACACTGTCGCATGGGAACTACTACTCAATCGCTATAATAACAGCAGTCTTTTGGTACACAATCACGTGAAAGCTTTATTTAGTATCCAATCTTTACCTAAAGAGTCATCTAGTCTAATACGAACACTCATAGATACTATATTAAAGAATTTACGCGCCTTAAAGATCCTAGGTGAGCCCACAGACTCCTGGGACACATTAGTTATTTATATTGTAACCTCAAAATTAGATTTAACTACAGAACGCGAATGGGAACAATATAAATGCACACATCTAAACCAGAGAGGCTCAAAGGTGACTATTAAGGTAGACGATTTATTGCATTTTCTAAAACTCAGAGCTGACATGCTAGAAACACTATCAGTGTCTCATAATAAAAGTATTGTTCACACACACAACGACAAACAACATTCACATACACACAACAACACTAAAATCCACTGTCACACTGTTTCAAGCAATAAACCGCACATTCAGACCCGTAATACTAAGTTATGTATTATTTGTAACGCTAGGCATCCCCTATATGCATGTCAAAAGTTTTTAAACTTGGATCTCGTCGCAAAGCTAAACGTTATATCTAAATACAACTTATGTAAAAATTGCTTGCACTCCGGTCATAGTTTAAACGAGTGTAGGTCTGGCCCATGTCGGAAATGCAATAATAAACATAACACGCTAATTCACAGTAACGGGGTCAAGGACACTAGCACGACAACGACGCTTCCGTCGTCAACTGAGGTCTGCGCCAGCGCAATCACAGGTAATGTGCAGTGCGCATGCGCATCCACAGGTGGTTGTTCCCTCGTGCCTCGCTCTGCCCCCGCGGACGTCGTTGCTTTGAGTAGCAAGTTATACAAATCTATACATCTAAATCAAATTCACACTAATGACTTATGCGCACACAATTCTAATATTGAACCCGTTTTGTTACCAACTGCATTGATCGAGATAATAGACAAATATAATAATAAACACGAAGTACGCGCTCTTCTCGACAATGGGAGTCAACGTAGTTTTATAACACAATCTTTATGCAATTCATTAGATATTCCACTATTACAGTCCACTCACGAAATACGAGGAGTAGGTAATTCTATGTCACAGTGTACGGAAACCTGTGACATAGAAATTAAATCACGCATAAACACCTTCTCCACACACATCAAGTGTTTCGTTTTACCACAAATTACATCGACAGTGCCAGCTGTGTATATATCACGCACACAGTTCAGGCTTCCTGAGAATATTCAGTTGGCAAATCCGCAATTTTTAGAGTCCCAAGACATCGACATATTAATAGGCGCAGATCGATTTTGGGACCTACTTATCGAAGGCAGAATACGTTTACCAAACGGTCCAACGTTACAAAATACGCAATTTGGTTGGATGGTGTCAGGCCCTGTAAATTCTACCATGCGCGGTCGTGACGCTATACAATGTAACATCGCGCAATGTAACGATAGTTCTAACTGTAAGCAGTCATGTCAGTTCTGTTAGTCTTAGGAACTACCAAAGGTTCAGGACGCATTGTCTGACAAGCTGAGATGCGAACGATCTTTCGTTGTCACTAATACACGCAATAGTGCCGGAGGATTCCGCATTCGCATTTCACTTGAACATGGCAGCTGAATCTTTGGTGTAGACATTTTTACAAGCAGAACGACAATTCGTTGCTTTAGAAAAGGGACTCGCGCACCATCTATGTACAAACATGTATATCAAATTCAATCACATTAGTTTTGACAAATTGTAACTTCATGCTGTGCTTGGATAAATCGCATGTTATTTTCTAACTACACATGACAAATTACTTTTGATTTACAACTCTCATCACATAAACTTTCAATAATATATCAATTTGATTATAATCAATCACACATAATTTCAAATTTGCTTATATTTCTATTTTATTGCTTATATTTCTATTTTAATAAAATTACTCAAGTGGCTTAGTTCAATTAGATGTTATTTTTGTAAAATTATTTCCCTTTAATTTGTAGATAGGCATAAGTACATACTTTCCATTATCAATATGAGCATTCATGACTCATGCACAGGTCTACAACGCGCTGGTATTCACGTTGAATGTGATGGCTACTAACACTACTGCATTTCGCAATATAGGTAGTTCACTAGTGCATTACTTATATGCGATTGAGAAGTAGGACTCATAGTTATTTTAATGGGTGATTTAAGTATCGCACGTATCACTTCAACTTACCTGTAATACACAAAACCAATGCTCGTACTGAATCGCAAAGGTAAGGTCACAAGAACTGTTACGGGATAAATTTGCCTGTTTACATGTATTGTTACACGCGCAATATACCTTAGCTCGTAGGCAATCTATCCTTTGATGCATATATACTCACATGAACTCGCAATAGTTTATGACGAAGTAGATCACAGATGGACATTTCTTTACTATTGCTTAGAATTATGGTGGGATTTATGAACGACTTTTCTAAACTTACATTTAACATCATGACTACGCCACTAGTCTACACATTAAATTCATCTTCAATGTTTTGAATTTGTTTCATTGCGGTGTTCTGTGTGAAACGGGAGTCATGTCTTATAAACTCCATTTATACCGCATAAATGGATACGCGCATAATATGACTTTTAAGGAGTTGAACACGTTATTAACACATGTGGATGCCATCCTCAACTCTTATCCAATATGTATCCCATCCTTTTATCCACACTATTTCCATCCCTTGAGTCCTGCCTACTTCCTCTTGGGCCGTACCATGACATCTTCTGTGTGTGCTGACGTCAGAGCCATACCGGAGCAGCGCCTGTCATGTTACCAGCGAGTGGAGCGTCTATGGCAGTATTTCGGACGCGATGGATGAAGGAGTACATCTTAGACACTCAGACGAGGAGCGAGTGCAGAGGAACACCACAAATCTGCTACCACAGACACACTGGTTGTTATCAAGCACGGCAACTTGCCACAACTAGTGTGGCACTTAGTACATTATATGAAGACTACTTAGCGGAGAGGCATCACGACTGTAGCGGAGATTCGGACGACATCTAGAGTCATCAAGCGCACAATGACCAGAATGTGTTCGTTGCTCTGCGAAGAGGTGCTGACTGTGCTGAGGCTCAAATTTTGGATGCTGCAGCATCCAAGGCCGGGGGTATGTTGCGGCACGATTTACCTAAGGAAGGTACACACCGGTCCAGCCGAGCATGAAATCAGTACGCTCGCGCCGGTGTGTACGCGCCATATCAAAAATTGCCTATGACAAACACTCATTGTCTACGGCCAACCGCCAATATTCGAAAATCAACAACGGAACGACGTCGAATTATTGTACGCGCAAGAAAATTAATTTGTAAATCGCATAAAATTAAAATATACGCTTATTTCAAGAAAAAGGTGCTTCATTGAAGACTTCCTACGCTTCACTGTGTGTTTCCCAAACAAATTAAATAAATAGATAGAAGTAAGGAAAAAACTGTCAAAAAGATTTGGAATGTGGCAGTTTTTTGTTCCTACCTGTTTTATAGCCGGGGCAAAAAAAACCTGCTGAACAGAACCGTCACCCTGGTGACAGGGCGGTGTGTGGGGTTCAGCTCGGGTGACCAAAGTATCTTCGCTTGCACGAACTTTGGCCACCCTTCTGGGAGCCACTAAAAAACCCCGACTGGGATGTCTGTCTAGGATGGCTTCAAACTAAGAGGCGAACTTAGGGTTCAAACCTGATTGGAAAATAATCTAAAGGGACAGTGGGAACCTAAAGGTGACAAATATTTAAAAAGTGGGTGGCTCGCTCGGATAGTGGAGATAATGATCTGCAAAGGAAGTCATGGGGATTTAATAAACATACCTACAATAATCAACGATTTATTACAACACACAAACTCATCTATTCCGGTTATGTTCTTGTGATGGCATAGTTTATAATGGGTACATGCTGTAGTGATATTATTCATTTTCAATAGCACAATCCACCTGAACAGATAAGTTTACGATACTATACTGGGACAACAGTGAAAGCTTGTAATTGAATATGAACTTTATTGAATAGCAATAAAGTACAAATTGACTCTACATTTTAGTTAGAAAACGTCTGTATGGGAAAAAGAAAAGGACTGTTTTTAGGGTTCTCCCGGCAATTATTCGAATTTTTCTCGCCGTAAAAACCATCCTTGGACATCAACGAACATTTAAAAAAAAGAATTTGCCAAATTGGTCCAGGCGTTGTTGAGTTATGCGCTTACCACATTTTGCGATTTATTTTTATATTATAGATTATCCCATTTTGACCGCATGCCTACTAGAGGGCGCCAAGGTGCTATATGAGCTAGAGCCGCCTCTGTATAAGCACTTAGTCGATATGTATTTTATGCAATAAATATTAGAATTTTACGCCGAACTAAAATTACTTAATTTGTATTTGAGCTATATAAAACAACACAGTAAATAGATTGCTAAAGTTTCTTAAAAACTTGTTAGGTAAGAAGTTGGGCACCTCGGCAATGGGCGTCTCGCTCCAGTTGTCACAGTAATTAATAGAAATATGATGCGCCAGGGGTGGGCTTATGACGTCGTTTAGTGCTTTTGCTAATATATTTTATTTAGGGGATAATTTCCACTAGAAGAAATCCTTTCGTAGATATCCAATAAAACCGGCGGGTTAAATCCTTATCATCGTGTGAATAGAATTTTCTAGTTACGTATTTTTTATCCGTGCAGGAACTGAGAAAGAATACAGTTTTCTGCGGCCAGGCGGCATGTCGTAAGAGGCGACAAAACAACCCACAGCCAAGTGGGCATTTGCCCGACTGGATGACTACTACCGCTGGTCTGAAGTATGCCGCCATAACAACCTTAAGTTGTGTTCCGGCATTAGTGTGGTCAGGTTCCAGACTCCTTTTAAAGAGCGGCAGCATATTGCTAGCATCTTTGGTGTTATAAATGTTCATATGCGATGGTAACTGCTCTCCATCAAGTGGACCGTCTGCCTGTCTGCTGAACTCACGCAATAAAAAAAATGTATGTATGTAGTTGTCGATTAATGACAGGTTCTTAATATCTTATTATTCATTCACTTGCCTTCCTATCGGTTGACTTTTTACATTACTATTGTATGGAGCTTATATCAAATTTTATCCGATAGTAAAGCAATTGAACGGTTATTAAGATAAGGCAGGAATGGTCCACTATTTGCAAAGTAATTATTTACGTAACTAATGCAAACGTAATTTTAAATGTATTTGATTAATTTAAAGTAGATAAAATGCAACATTTTGAAAAATATGTCTTTAGCTTTAGGTTTCTGTTTGTATAAGAAAATTAGATAATAATAAGCAAAGTAAACAAAAAGGGTACAGAAAGATGAATACATAATCCCGCAATCCGTCACTGGTGACACATGAACATGACACGACACCGAGACCCGCTGACCCGTTTCTCTTGAACCACCTGCGACTAGTCAATTTACCCTTTAAAAACTCTTCGTGAAACCTCCACCCGAAAGAAAAGTATGTTTACTCAACACACATACAAACCATAACGGGCACGCGCCCTCGTTTCATCGCTAAACGAAAATGATATATTCATCTTTTCACGCCTTTGCTTTTAGAGTGCATATTGCAGTGAAAGAGGAAGTGATTCTTTGGTCATTTCGGTTTAGGGCTACCCTTAGGAATGGTTGAGACTTGAAGCGCAATGTTTACGGTATTCAAATTGCTGTCACACGCTGCGCGGTTTTACGTATGCGGTTTTCATTGTGGGAGTTTAATTAAAAATATAGCAATAATGATGTGGTATGAATAGAAAAGGCGACATTAACTGCGCTGCTGGATTATGTACGGTTTGTATATGCACAATATATATAGATTCTTAGCCTTAATAGGCGTTAAACTAATATCTTATCTTGTAACTTTTAAAATATAAGAGTATATAAGAAAATATAATTTCTTGCGGCCGGGCGGCCTGTCGTAAGAGGCGACAAAACAACCCACTGCCAGGTGGGTAGGGCATTTGCCCGACTGGATGGCTACCACCCCTGGTCTAAATTATGTCGCTATAACAACCTTGAGTTGTGTTCCGGCATTAGTGACTAGGTTCCAGGCTCCCTTAAGAGAGCAGCAGCGCATTTGTAGGACCTTTGGTGTTGCAATATTCATAGGCGATGGTAACCGCTTCCATCAAGCCGTCTGCCTGTCTGCTGAACTCCTGCAATAAAAAAATAAAAAATATCATCCTAGAAATAATTTTAATAAGTTTTCAAACAATAATCAATGCGCTATTTGACTACTATTACTTGGAATTACTTATGACGACCTAAGTAGGTATAACTTGTGCAAAATCTATGAGGTAGCGACATTCTGTAAATGTAATTCTCCGCTCCCCTAACCAAAATTTGCTTTGGTTAGGGGACGTTTTAACGGTTTTAAGCGCGCTAATTTATTTGATTTTGGTTTATCCGACGTTTCGGCCGCTTTTCAGTGGCCGTGGTCACGTACGACCAACATTATTATGTATACAAGTCGCGAAAACTTAAGAAAATAAGTATTAAATCTTTGTTGTCAAATTAAAACAAAGTTTATATTGGCAAACTTAGAGTGCATATTCTGTTCTTCTACTTTTCTTGTTCAATCCCACCAGTGACTTTCCGCAGTTTTCGTACGCGATCACCCTACCGGACAGAAGGGCATCCTACACTACGTTTTCTAACACGTAGTCTCCGCTCCAGTATTCGACTACTACATTGTCCATCAGTCCTATGACAAGCATGACAGGCTCACTGCTACTTCAGCTAGCAAATTTTGCGAGCTATGTCGGTGACTTTGATTCTGTTAAGGATATCCTGAACTGAACTAATAGAATATGATTTTTTTTTCTTAAAATATAGAATCAATTTTCTTTCAACAAGTGACTAGATATAAATGTTAGATATTTTTTTCCCAGTAATGCACAAAATATAGGTTCAAATATAGCGTCAACAACGCCGAAAACATCTTGTATTTAGATAGCGCAAACAGAGAACGCCTACTATCGAAATCGAAAGTAATAGTCACTACTTTAACCAGAATATTATGTTAAATATTTAACTACATATTTATATCCGTGCAATAAAGGAGAAAGTACTTATAGTTAACAATACCTGCGGCCAAGCGTCCTGTCTTAAGAGGTAACTAAACAGCCCACAGTCAGGTGGTAGTTAGGACGTTTGCTCGTTTGGATGCCTAACACACCTATTATAAAGTATGCACCAGGACAATCTTGAGTTTTCCTTCGACATTGCTGGTCAGGTTCCAGTTCTTCTTCAAAGCCGGCAACAGATTGACAAAACACCTTTTGTATGTGACCACTGTCCATTAGCAATTAGTATCATGTCGTCAACAATTCTGCTGTACTCCAGCAACAAAAGAGAACTATAAAGTTCTGAAAGCCCCAACATCTTGTTAATGACGAAAACTACGTAAATAAAGTCAAAATCGAATCAGAAGAGTTTGAAACGCGTACAAAGTCGTACATAATGCACGATTGCAGTTCAAACACTTTTCTCTGCGATACGATGAATTATTCAGCAGGCGCTTACAAGCGCACATAAATTGTGAAAGCAAAATTCTATTGACATTTATAAAATACTCTAGTCAGATGCAATGGCCGAAATGAACATTTATAATATGTTCAACTACTGTGAAATTGTAGACGGTATACCTGGGTACGGTTAATAAGGCGCATTTGGGGACTCTATCTCGCTTTTAGACTAAATAATTTGTGCAAGTCGATGTGCGTGTCCACGAACAATTTAAAGTTCTATAAAAGTAAGATACATCTACTGATCTCGTCATTTGGTTAGGGAACCTTAAATATATGTTATAATTTTTCATACTTTTACTCATTATATACTAAAAAGATCCTGCTTACTTGCACAGCAGTGAAACTGGTAAAATGTACTGAACCATGTATTTCTAGGAATAAAACCTGTTTATAACTATAATTATGCAAGAATAAATATTTCATTTGATTTCCAAACAAACTATAATTACTTTTCATTGTTTGATGGTATTTACGTAATACGTGTATAATATACATACCTGTAAAATTTAATCCAGGTAAATAAATGCATACGCAGCAGTTTTTGAAAAAAATGACACAAATAGAGAAATGAGATGAAATGAAATCTTTATTTGTATGAAACAAGGTCTTATGATGTAGTGTGAAAACCAGGCGGATGAACATAATTATGAACTTAAATGTATCTACGGATCCTTATTTTCATCATTAAATAATATAAAAAGAACTCGTGATAAGTATTTTCTCTATTACGTTATGTTGGAGTTTTTTGATCACACTAGAACTAACTGTTTAGGTGAAATATTTCCTATTCATTCATGCTTTGCTTGCAAATAATAACACCGGATTATCTAATGATTTATTAGAGATTATATACAATTTATAAATATTAATCATGTACGCTGATACGTGGTGTTTATTAAGTTTACAATCTCTGGGTGTTGGTGACGCTACTCGTTACTTACGATTCATTAAAAATGTCAAGATTCAAACCGTCACAGGAAACAGCTATGGAAACCTTAAAATTGTGTGTGTAATCACTGCTTAATGACGCCATAAACCCACCTACAATATTCAATTTCAAAATCTCGGCCAAGTGCGTGTGAATTGGTGCACGATGAACAATTCTGTAAAGGTGATGAATGCTACTGTTTTTATTATTAAACCTTAGAAACATTGTATAACATTGTAAATTATAATCCTTTGTTTAAATGTTTTTAATCTTTACCACTCTAACTTTTTCTGAATGTCCAAATCGTGTCCAAAAATAGAGGGACACTCTGTTATGGATTTGAAAACAAATATTAACCCACCTATTTTTCTATAAATAAAAACGCAATAAGTAAAAATTACTTTTTAATGCCTTAAATTAAGTCACTGAGAAACATTGTTATGATATGTACACACAAAAAAAATCGGTCCTCAGCTAAATACATAGCAGTGAATCGTTTATTTATTCAATCGATTTTGAGATGTTACTAAATTTTAATATAAAAAAAACTGATAATATTATATCGAATCCAAAATATCACACTTTTGTAGACTATTTTTAAAATAATACTTGATCCTTCGAATATCAATCATTATTTATATTTTCAAAACCTAAATATATTCCACGTGTCCTAGACCATATTATTATGTAATATATTATACTATATGTACTACGCCTTAATACCAACTGTGCTATTTTTAAGTTTGTACGGATTTACGTTAATCACTTTAACCTTAATCCAACTACATTTTAAAGGTTTTCCTAACATCTCAAGGATAGTTTCAAACTGTAATGAATTATTTTATATGTCATGAACCTAAAAAAATATTTAAAGTTCTTTTTAAAGAAAGAAAAATATAATAAAATAAAGAATGTTAAACAAAGATATATGTAGGTATATTGTAAACATTGAAATATAATTTTAAATGTTGAGTTTGTATTACAGTTTGTTTAGTAGCTACCCACTGATCTAAAAAACTTCTGAATTTCATATACAAAACAAAACTAACAACCTTCGTAAGTAATAATAGTAATCTAAGTAAACTTGTTTAAACAAGTTTTATTTGTCCATATTCTGGAAATGTTCACAATATGAATAATTTGGAAAACGCATATGATTTTTTTAGTATTAACATTTTTGCATAACTTTTCCATATTGAATATACTCCGGACATAATCCTGTAAAGACGCAGTGGTGTGGCTCCGTCGTGATACGATTGTGCAACGTGGTCGGGCAAACTGCTAAGTGCTACAAATCCTCTAACCAGTGTCCCACACCCCAGTTGCTTACTTACCACCCGACCTGTGAACGCGCGTATCGGTAAAATAAAATAGGTACAATCTATTAAAATGCCGCGATGGCAGTGATTGCTCTAATTCTTTCAACATTGCTAGCAAATCAAGTCAATTCTCAATCTGAAATAACTCAATATAACGTTGAAAGTGAGGTAAATACATTATCAGGTGCTTCAGTTTTTGCGACGCAAATCCGACAGATCCGGAGTACGTCGGAAACGACGCCCGCCGACTCCTCCGGAAACATTCTTAACCTTATTGGCACTGTAGCAGCGCCAACGAACCTGCTACCTGAACAGGATGAAAATTTCCGCTCAATACCCACGACCAACTCTTTTAACCGCCGGAAAGTAGATAAAAAATATGAAATTTACCGTGAAAATGAAAATTTACCTTCAACCATAAATGTGATTGCTAACAATGCTGAATTTTCTTTAAATAATCCCCAAGACACCACTGGAGTAGCAATGCCTATAGTTTGGGATGCCTGTTTGGAAACAAATTTTGTACAAAATGATGTAAATTTACCGAAACGTCCTATTACTGACCTAAAATACATCAAGAACAATTATCAGTCTCAAGTTAAGGAGGAAGTCGGAAATGTTTGGAATAAAAGAAATGTAGATAAAGTTAAAAATTCAGACGCAATGAAGGCTTGGTTAGAAAAGTATAATGATTTAAAAAATAGCAAAACTGATGAAAGACGACAGCAAAAAACAGAACTAGTGCTTATTAAAAAGATCAGTACTACAATTGCCACGGAAACTCCGTCAACAACTGTACAGATAATACCAATAACTAGAGAGGTTTTTAAAGAAGTGATAGAAGTGGATACCACAAAATCAATAGTGACTGAAAGTGATATTAGAGCAAGCTACACTGAGGACCGATTTGAATCAAAAGACAGGAGTAAAATAAAATTCAACAGTCTCCCTCAAAGAGAATCCTATTTAATACCAACATTGAAGCTAGAGGAGGGTTTCCACCCTTTCTCTTGTATATCACAACTTTTCTATCTGATATATCCGTATGACTTTCCAGTGGGTGAGTAATAATGATATTTCAATGCCACCGATTAATTAGTTTTTCAAAAACTTTACGTTTTCTTTGTGAAAATTCATTAATAATCACTTCTTCACTGAGGTTTTCAAGGGAACTTTACTCTTGTAAGCTTCATATTATTATATTTGCCCTATGTTCATATTACCTGAAGTATATAATGAATTTCATGAATATCTGATATTCATTCTCCTTCGTTCACATAAACATCAAATCCGTATGACCGAACCTTTGTTGGGATCACAGTGTGCCTTAATTCTCCCCGTTAAATATTAATACTACAATATAAATAAATAATCAGAAAACAAACACACGTATTGTAAATCCTCAAATTAAGCATGATCCCAGACACCCAGACCATAGTAAATAGCGGGGAAAATTCGTTTCTGAAATTTATCATACCAGAATTCGAACCCGGAGCCTCTGCTTGCAGTGAGATAGACTAGCAAAGGCTTAGCTCACTCAACCACAGAGGCCGCCATATATTATGTACATACATATTTACCAAAAAGGATAATCGTTTCATCCTGAAAACGGTAAAGAAGCAACCAACAAACACCTAAAGTTTTTGTTATTTTATATAGGAAGTCATAGCACAAACTTTAAAGACGATTCTATTTCAAATGAATACTTAGATTAACTATCCAGAAGTAATATAAAGTGCCCTTAATAACCATACAGCTATATGGACAAAATCTCATTATAAGTACTAGGTACTATTACATAAATGTATAGTTTGGATGTATATATGTTCCTTCTTCACAGCCAGGAAGTGAACTGATTTTGAAATTTAATACTTACGTACTTCCAATAACGAATGAATGTAAAATTCTTTTTTCTTAAGATCTGGAATAGTGTCTAATGATTTCATGATCTATCGACCTATGTATCAAACTCAAATCGACCGTATACAAAACTTCTTTTTGTATTCAACTTTTTATTTCGTATATAATACGCATAGAACAGAATACATATAAAATCAAAATTTTCCAACAAGCTCTTAGATTAACTCGGTATTATCGAGGATAATCCAGTTATACGAATCCATTTACGCTTAACAAGATTGCTGCCTATATTTTGTTGATTTTTTTCTCATTCATGAATATTTAATGTTTTTTATAGGACTCATCAAGGACATAGTATGGGGTGAATTTAGTTTTCCATACTCCTTTTTACACGTACGTATTTTTTAAATTATATTTTAAATTGTGTCGTGACCATTGAGATCCTATCGCAGGCAGCGCATCATTATTGAAGGCGGAAACAATAACGGCCTAATTCATATTAAGTTAGAGTAAGTTTGAAAGGTTCTTAATAGTTCTTAAGAAAGCCTTCATACTTACTCTAACTCAATAAGAATAAGACCGTCAAGCTATTTAAAGAAAACACGTTAAGTTGAATATGACTGTGTGAGTATTCCTATATTTCTCCAAATAACTAGCAAATAATAAATCGCAAACCATATTTTAGAATTAACAAATGGCTCCAAATAACTCGCAAATAATAAATCACAAACCATATTTTACAAATAAAAAATGGGTAAAAAATATGTTCTTATTAGTAGTATAATATTATTCACTTAAAATATAATTATAAAACAATTATAAATACTACAAATTCCCACGTTGTGCACCAATACAGTAGTTTACATATATAAGATACTATAAGAAGATATTAAGATGTTATAGATTACAATATAATAAATTTTAATTCAGGTAACAAAAAAGTCTTCTTACTGACTTAAACAATACATGTATTCACAAGTATTAGTAAAGATTGGCGTTGAAGAGGAAAAGCTCCGTGTTACACTTGTTAGAATCTTGAAGTCATAATACTCTTTAAATATGGCTGTGTTGTTTTATAGTGGAAAAAAGATGTACATTAAAACTACTGCAAAATGCAAGGGTAGTAGATGCTAAAATGTTACTATGTCATAAATCAGTATTTTTTGCCTGTACTATGTGTTGTTTTTACGAAGTCGTGAGGAAAAATCTAACACGAGCGGTGTTTTATTGGGCCGCACCATATATAACTTTTTAGTTTTTGAAGTTATACTTCTTTGGGCGCGATGAGTGTAAATTTTTACGATGCGTGCGCACACCGTCACTCGAAAAACCTACACCATGAAGTTAGCTATAGTCAACCGACACCCTGAAGTTAGCTATAGTCAACATTTTAGTTTTTCAGGATGGCCGAGTGTTGTATGGTGGTTGCGTAGCAACGAGTTGTTGATAGATGGATTGTGAATTTGTGAGACGAGCATTGTAATATTTGTTTACTTTATTGTGTTTTAATTAATATACGAGTTTGATGATTTATAAATCATTTATTTAGTAGCCCACACACACACATATAATGTCGCAGAATGGCCTCGTTCTCACGACATCTTCTTTAGTTATTGCAGGTTTATTGATCAACATTATGACATAGTTTAGACCGAGCAGCGGGTTCAGGGCACCCGCTCATACTTCCAGCTTCAATACTTTCTTTAAAACTCTCAAAGGTCCAACTCGACCTGTTGCCACCAACCAAATGTGTCACAAAAACTCCTCAGTCTACCCAAGTAGATATTACTCAAAGTATATATAAAGCACTACCTACAACTTAGTGATGTCTGATATTTCTACGTATGTTTATGTATGTGTATATATAATAACATATGTATCTATATATTTATGTATGTAATATCAATAGGAGTATTTATATATGTCTATTTAGTATAAAATTTATGTAAGTAGCTGCATATCCTCTAATATTTATGTATACCACCTTTGACCAATTTAATATGTTTTTATTCCTGCCTCGAGTTGTCTGGAAGAGATCGCTTCTTAGCGATAAGACCGCCCATTGTGCACATATAGAATATTTTTAGGCTATAAGTTCATTTGTGTTTTCTGTGATGGTGTACAATAAAGCGTTATCTATCTATCTATCTATATATAATGATACAAACCCACTTCAATATAAATAACACTGCACTATTTACTATAATTTATTAAACAACTATTTCGTTTTTCGGAACAGTCTTGAAGAATTTTTTTAAGATGTTAAAAACAATATCAATTAAATTTTGAAAGATAGGACCACCAAATTCTTCGGAAACTTGTTTCCAATTTTCATTTAAGAACTGCAAAACTGCTTGACCTGTAATTTTTTTTAATATAATTTATAATATTTCAACATCAACAACATACTTAAGATATCTAAGGCTCATCACGTGGCCTACGTAAACTTTCTACATTAAAAAAAACAGTTCCTATTTGTACAAAATCATAAAGATGTATGTTGTTTTCTATCTTGTATGTTGTTTCTATGGATGTTAATCTATAGAAAGTCAGTCTGACTACAAATTATTGTGTATATAAGAGAAATAGTTTTTACCTACATAAGAATATTATGGTATGCAACATAATTTATTGACACTACTCTCATACATTTTCTGGACTGTTACCCATAACTAAGTCTACGTTTTAAAGAAATTTAAACACGATGTGAATTTAATTTTAATCCGAAACTATAATGGATTAATTTTAACTTTGGTAAAAATGTTTATAAAGAAACATAATTAAAATAATTATACTTACTCAGTTCAGGACTTCCTTGAAATAAATTGCTCACTTGGAAAGTCACCTTGTCGCCTAAGTTATATGTGATACCGAAGTTCTTGATTTCGTAATAGGTTACACCATCCCTTACTACATCGTGGAATTTTATTTTCACTTGCATTGCTACATTTGCTGTAACAAATAAATGTTTGTTTTTTTAATTCTTATTAGAGACAGGTAACTAATGCTAAGTGATGATTAAGACACTCGTGTCACATTTAAAGGAAGTAGGATCGTATCCTAAAAATATAATATACTCTCACCTCCCGTATTTTTTTTTATTAATAATGGGCCTTACTTATAATAATCTCGTTAAGAAAGGATTAGCCATCTCTTAAATAGGAGACTCTTAAGTCCCTAACCAATGGCTGTTTCAAATAAAACTTGTCATCTTGCCTCTTAGCAATCACTTAAAGTACCCCTCGATGTTGGGTATTTTTGTCAGTTATTTATGAGTTACTTTACCACCACCTCTCATCATTAAGAGGAGTTTATGGGTAAGATTTTCATTAATCAGTTGCTGAGCAGTTTCTTAAAATTTAACATACGATTATAAGTAAGGCCAAATGTTATTAACTAACTTCAATCTTCAGCAAAGCGTGATAATCGACGAGCCGGATCAAATTAGATTTTAAAGTTTTCTTTAAATTGTCTACACACATTTTGCCAAAGATTGTTTATTCACAATATAATATATTGTTACGAGCTTAGTGGCACTCGAATTAAAATTTCGTTAGAATTATTAAAGAGTTTATAAGTACGTATAAAACAGGTACAAATATAACCGAACACAACAAATCCAAACGTAATGCAGAAGGTCGTTATTCAATAAAACGCGCAAAGTCTGTATTTAATAGATTACAGAATGTACACACGTCTCGCCTTGATCATGGTTCTCGCTCGACTGCCCCTTCCTTCAATCAGGCCGTCGTTTTATACTGCACACAAATGCAATGTGCCCGTATCGTAATCCGAAACACCTGGCTAATGAGTCGGCCGCAAGCGACCATAAGTACAATAAAACAATGGGTTGTTCCCTAGAAACGTATGCCAATAAATAAGTAAAAAAAACAGACAATGGTAATAGAATTACTATTATTTCAAATGCCGACGGGTAATAAAATGTGTTTTTTTTCAAGTAAGCCGGTGGATTTTATTTTTGTCGGGACCTGAGTTGTAACAGTATATGTATATGATTAAATATATTGAACCATAATTATGCAGTTACAACCAGAGGTGGATTATTAAAAAGTTGTAATGATGGAATATTTATCCAACTGTCGTGACACTGTGAAAGAAAGAAAGAATTTTTTACTGCTAACATCTTTTTATAATAGGATAACCATCCTTTTTCATAGTGAATTGTCAATAGTACATCTTTAGTTTGATGTGAAAATATTTTATTAATCCGAATGTCATTATTACAAAGCTATTAGATTTTGAAGCGGCCATTATTTAAATAATAACTTACTAGACTTTACTCTTGCATCGCCCTCTCCGTTAATTGTCACAATTAGAAGACTTCCCTTAGCTTTGTATTTTCCTTTGGCCGTAATATTGCAAAGAAAATTGAATATTCCTTCGTCATTTTCGAAACTGTAACAAAGAAAAATAGTATTGTTTCCTGTTACTAAGTAGATAATAGCGTGTTGTTGCATTTGTAGGGATTCAAATGCCTTGATATTATTATACTACCGATGGTCAGATAGATAAACATTGACGCAAAAGATTGACAAAAGAAATATGTACCTGAAACATGAGTAACTATATATTTTGGTTTAAATGGCGAACATTTGGTGCACGAAAAAAATAAAATACCTATTTGCACTATTTTTAAATTAATAGAAATCATATCTATCATAATCGTAAAATAAAATTAGTTCTTTATATACTTATGGTCATTTATTTTAGTTAAGAACATAACAACCTTAAAGTGCAATGTGATAAAAATTGACTTACATTAGTTCTTCTCAATTGAAGAGTCTTATAAATCTTTGTATAATTAATAATTTGTAAGAAACTCTTTGATACCACCCGTGATCAGAAGGCTGGTTCGTATTTCGCGCAACGCTGATAGCATTGCCATACAGCGTGGCAATGAGCCAGCCTGCTGGGTACGCTTCCCTCTGGCAGCGATTTGTTACATTCTTTATATTAATTTATTTATAATTTAGTTTATTTTTAAGTATTTAGTTAATTTATTCCATATATAACTATTTGAATGTTATATAAAAATAACTCTTTTTATTAATAATGTATTTATTTATGATTATTATTTGCCTAATACATTAAATAAAAATAAAATAACTGCTTAAATATAATGCGTAGCTTGAGTGAAAAAAACACTTATAACAAAAAGTTTTACTGGGGATTTTTCCACCTCAGTACAGTTTGAAGGCAGGTTAAAACAAAAAAAAATGGCCTATTATGGGAACTTTTGCATTATTATGAAAGGTTAGACTTTTGTGCAGTTAAAGATAATTCGAAACTACGAAGTCGCCTTTTAAAATTTAGATTTAAAATTAGAGTCTGATTCGTTCGAAATAGTCTTTTTAACTTTTAAGTACAATTTTGTAATTTACGAGCACGTTGGTGTTAGGGTGTTGATTATTTTACGAGTAAAAGTGCAATTCTTAAGGACTTAGTTGCATAAAATAAATTCCCAAATAGTCATACCAAAAAATAAAATAAAAAATATTGAAAGCTCCTGCAAGCTGATCCAATTTCCCCAAAACCATTCAAATATTAATAAACGAAACTTAAAAAAATTGGTAAACTAAATATTTTTTTCTTTTGAACGTCACTGTTCTGGCTTTCCTGTGTGGGAAGAATAAAAACTAACCTGATAGATTCCACATGACATTTCCCAAGTCCTTGCACAGTACTGTTATCAAAATCCACCTTTAAATTACCAGGCAACATCAACTCCACATGGTCAATGATCAAAGGATCCAGCGATTCTAAACCTGCAGAGACTGACCCTTTTACAAAGTCAGGTAAGATGGCTCGAACTGTCGACTCTAAGCATTCCTTTGTCAATTCAGGACATGGCTTGATGAAGTCAGCTGTAAACATTTCCAATATAATATTCACTAGAGTCAAATCTTTAGCTATGGCATTCATCATAACCTCATGAACTACTAAATATGACTAAAGTTGCATATTTTATTGATTCATATCGAAATGATCATTACATTGCTGATTATATGAAACACTAGCGGAAACGATTAGGATAATGATAGTAAATGATGATGATTTCATATCAAAGCAACTGTTACTTAATAAAAGCATTGTAAAAATTGAACAAAGAAAAACTTCATAATCATTTTATTTCTTATAATCTTATCCATTGCTATTCTTTAATATTTATAACTGGGAAGTTTAATATTAGTGAACATATTACAAAGCCTAATATGGAAGTTCATTCTACTAAGTATTTTTTAGTACTAACAAATCTAGTACAACATAAATTATTTGGAATTCATATCCAGTAGATAGTAATCGTAGCGACAGCCATGGATGTTTAAAGCTGTCTTTCTGGTATAATGCACGAATTCTTAGAATTATTAGATTCAGATAGTAAATTAAAATAATTATGTAAACGATTCAAAACACAGTGGTATCACTATATTATAATAATCCACCTACAACGTGCTACGGTTACAAAGTCATCTTTCAGAAATGGAAAATCTCCAGTACAGCATTAAAACGTACAACTGCTAGACCCACGCCTTTCCATTTCAAGGTAATAAACCCGTTATGCTTGTGAAAGGCGAATTGGTGTGTTTCACACATCGGTTAACTCTACGAACAAGTTGGCTCGTTATCACATAAAGTTCATGTAATGTGTCAGGATTCAAACTCATTCTATTTGAATGAGACGTATCTTCACAGTGTTTCAGTGCAACTACCACGACCATATAGTGTCCGTTTTACTGAAGAAATACTAAATATTATACCCTTTCCCAGCATTTATTTTATTCCTGACGGGTCGATGACGGATCAATAATGCGTTACCGACTCAACTTGTTATAAAAATCAACTTGATTTATAAATAAGTTTTAATCAAAACATTTTTATTTTAAGTAGAACAGTTTTTATTTTCAAATCCATTACTTTCGATTTATTTACGTATAGTGTCGATGGTTTAATAGTCTGTGCGTTACATGACTCGCAGAACATCACTATTACGTCACCCACAACAATAAAGTACGAAAATTATGTTATGCTTCATGTGGGCTTTACTGTCAATAAATATGTAACATGATAGGCGTACAAACGTCAAAAGTAAAATAAACGCTTGGAAACAGTATAGTTAATAACTTACGTACGACTCTCGCATAGCTTTCCTGAGAAATTAAGTAAACGCAGAAGATCACAAAAAATGACAAATTAAACATCATGCTTATTCCATTAAAAAAATTCTAAACACGTTCAGCGCCACGAAAATATTTTTAATGACTGAATCCTTGTCAGGTGTTTCAAATCAAAATATATAGAAAAAAGATGCCACACATGTTTGTTACACAGTATTTAAATTAAGATATCATCTAATGTGTTTTAGTGTTGTTTCGATTAGACTGCATTTGGAATACTACAGTTTGTGATATTGTACGTACATTGTATCTCATTGCTCGTGATTTAGTATCGACTAGATTACAGCGCAATTTAGTTCTCGTTCAATTATATATAACGTTAAACAGCTTTTTAGGGTTCAGTACCCAATAGAAAAATGGAACCCTTTAAATTTCATCATGCTCATCAGCTATCCGTCTGTCGGAATTAAATCGGAATTATTTTATTCTGAGGCTACTGGTAGAAGGTACATTCTATATGCCTTTATACGTACAATGCTATAGTAAAATTGTAAACACAGTAAGAACAAGGAAAGGTCATCGATGATTTATTTAAAAGATGTGCGCATGGCATTTTGAATTTTTGTTAAATAGATTTTATAAAATATTAACGACATTTGTAAAAACATAATTAAGTCAATATTCGGTGAAATGTATGTCATTAAAGTCGTAAAATGTTCTTCAAACTTATGAGATAAAAGGTGGAAGCTTTAGAAAATGTAAAATTGGACGAACTTGAAAAACACTCATAAACAAGATAATAATATTTTATGTTTAGTATTTTCTTTAAACTTGGAGGTTCAGGCTATCACGCTCTTTAAGAGCTCCGAACCCAAATAGAAAAAAAGCATCCGGAAAAATATTTGTGGACTTACACATTTGACCGATTTTCAAATCAAATAGCGCATTCATAGTATAAAAAAATATTCATGGAGTTATCATTACGAATTACCGTGGGGACGACTAGAGTTTTATGGATAAGATGGAATATCTGATGTTCTCCCACAAGTTATGGTCTTCGCTCTGGCAACCTACACTCAGCTGAAGGTTCAGCTGGTATATCTGTTTCCACTAAATGTAGTGGTGACGTTGCGTATCGCGTTTGTCGGTACCCAGTTCAATCAAAATACGATATTGTGATTTAGACGTTTATTATTAGTTACTGCTACTTTTTAAGTAAGGTTATATAGTGTTGTAAGAGAGTAACGTTTACGTACGTAACGTAACGCCATCGTAATTAGACATAATGATAATAACAGCCCATAAACGTCCCATTGCTGTGCTCGGGCGTCCCATTGCTGGGCTCGGGCGTCCCACTGTAGGGGGACAGACAGTATACCCGCCACGCTTATCCAAGGCTGCTTGGCACGTTTGTCACATCTTTTATCTCGATGTACAGGTTTCATCATGATGTTTTCCTTCAACGTTGTTAGCACGTGGTAGTTGTAACAATATGCACATTAGTTCAGAAAAATGCCTAAGTGTTGAATATGTTTCGGCCCGTATTCAAGACCGCGCCCTTCGAGTTTGGGTCCCGTATACTAGACATGTTACACTACCACTACTTAATAATTACATAATTAAATTCCAGCACTTTATTACGGTAACATTGTCATTTTTTTCTAAAACGAAGCCTTTACTCAATCATATTTGCATTTCTATTTGTCTATGGATGATGCCTATATGGATAGAATTTGGCTAAAAGGTAGTTTCTATGTATTACCATATAATAGTGCAGTAATATTGCGATAAAAGCAAAAATTAAGGTTGGCCACGTATAATTGAGAGATGAAAAGTGTGTACATAGCTTTTATTTTTAAAGAGATTTTGAGTTTCATAAGGGTTCCGTGGTCAACGACTACAACCAAGGAGTTAATATTCAACATTTTTGAGGCTGGTCGATTTTCGTTTAAATATTCATACAGAACTAAGCAATAAGTCGAAATTTTTCAAAAACTCTTTCATTTGTTTATTAAGTAGACTAGTTATATAAATGTATATGTAGTTAAAACACAACTTATATAAATATAAATATCCAACGTGTTTTGGTTACCTGTTGCCTTGACGGCTAATAATTTTCTACTATTAAACAACAAACATTTGGCTTTAAGACTAAATCAAGGACAAATTATTTTTTATAAAATTAATTGTCTTGGAATATTTATACTTTGTATACATCAAGTTTTTTACAGTTCTCTATCAATCAGTACATCAAATGGCTGTTACGACCGTACCGTATTTCTTACTAGTTGTGACAAGGACTTCGTTCGCGTAAGATTCAACGACACGTTGATTATGATACCCGCTAGATTCCAGAAATAGTTGTAATTATGGTAATTAATAATAATAATAACAGCCCATAAATCCCCACTAGTGTACTCGGGCCGCATATCCGCCACGCTTGTCCAAGGCGGCTTGGTAGGTTTGAGACATCAGTTATCTCGATATGCAGGATTCATCACAATGTTTTCCTTCTCCGTTATTAGCACGTGATAATTGTAACAATATGCACATTACATTCTATTTGTTTTTCAGTAATCTTTTTTGCTTCCAAAATTATCTTTACGCATTATCAAATTCAAATAATCGACAATTTATTTTTTTACTGGAAATTGACCATACGATGATAAGGAGTTAACGCGCCAGTTTTGCAAGTTAACTAATTACTGAACTAATGCAAATGTAAATGAAGTCTTATAGAACTACAGTAAGTAGGTATATTTACATACATACATACATAACTTCACGCCAGGTCCCTTATATTTAGTTATAATAATAACAGACAAATTAAGACAAATATAAGTTTCTTGCTTTAAAATCAAAACAAAATAATATTAATAAAATTTACTTTAAAAATAATGTTTATGTTATATACATGATTTATTAAACTAAAATGTTATATTAAAATAAAGGAAACTTAATATAGTTTTATTGTACTCTGTTCAAAATATCTTAAGTCTGTAATAAGATATAATTTAAAAATTATACTTTAAAATAAGACAGTCTACATTTTCGTTATACGACATTGACATTTTAAAAGCATCGCTTCCTGAGACACAATATAACTGGCACTCTCCAAAAACGACTACTATTAAATGACATAAATAGTATACATATTACAAGTAATATAATAATAACAATAAAGCCCTTTTATTCCGAATTACATGTATGCAATTTTACATTTTTTTCTTTTTCTATTTTATTTCTTATAGTATATCACGCAATTCGGCGTGCCTCTTGGCATAGGCCTCCTCCAGCTCTTTCCATTGAGCTCGGTCTTCTGCAACTCTGGTCCAGTATGGTTCCAAGGTTAGACGGATATCGTCGCTCCATTTTGTTTTTGGACGCCCCTATCTTCTAATGTTGGGTACCATAAGGTTACTTGCTTTTACAAATAATATAACTATATATATATATAATATCTATGAAAAATTAAAATAACTTTTAAAGTATTAAACATCCTTTAACTAGACTAAAAGCATCGTCATTTCGGGGAAATGGATGGTATTTCCACCAGGCTTGTTCATTGGGGATTAGAAATTTTACACAGTAGTATCTCGCTGTGCAGCTTTCCTCACAATGATTTCCTTCACAATCAACCTGGGGCAATTATAAAAATCTCTAAATCCTTTACTTTATCGTTAAAAAAAGAGCTTGAGATATAAATAGATAAAGAAATATATGGAAAAACATTTTTTTAACATGACGTTTTGCTGTGGAGTCCCTTGCTGCTTCTTCTTCTTAACTGTATTAACACGTTGCGAAGCTGTGTATATACATAGAGTAGGAAGTAAAATTAAATTTTAACTTCTATGTATGACCTTCAAAAAGTGTTCTTGAGAGGAACTCACTTTGAATAAAAACTTTTGAATAACTTACTGTCCATGCATTTACTTCATTCTTAGAAAAAGTTGGCACTACTTTTACAGAGTTGTCAATTTTTAACTAGAAATTAAAATAAATAAATACATAGCAAGTTATAGGAACCGGTTGTAAATGGTGTTTGTTTTCAGCAAGGATTCGAAGTCGGACAGATAAAAAAATATTTTTTATAAGAACTCCATCGTCTAAATTACTTTAGAAACCTAAAAAAGTAGTAGCAAACATTATATTCAAAATGTATAACCATTGAAGATTACTTAAAATGTTCTATGCAAAGATAAGAATTACGTCTTTGCATAAAAAATATTGCCTATTTCTTGTATTTCTTTCTATTGCTAGAGTATAGCAGACGCCAAAATTTCCACCACTATGCTATTGGCCTCGAAGGGCGATATGAAATAAAACCTGGCCACTAATGCCGAAACACATCAGCTTAGGATTGTTTTGTACGTTTTTACGACAGGCAACCTACCACTTTCTCTGTTCCTGCAAGGATATAATGTGATTTCTCGGGTTGCTCCAAAAACTATATTGTTTACCATAAGTAATATACGTGCAGGAACGGAGAAAGTCAGAGATGACAAAACAACCCACAGATAGGTAGTAGGGCATCGGCCCGACTGGATGGCTACCACCCCTGGTCTAAATATTGTCGCCTTTGGTGTTGCAAACGTCCATAGGCGATGGTAACCTCTTTCCATCATGTGGACCGTCCGCTTGTCTGCTGAACTCGTGCATTAAAAAAACACAGATCCACAATTTGAAGTTTGAATATTTCTTTTTTGATTTCTATGCGAATGACAACATCAGGTCGTGCTAAATGACGAGTTCCTTCTTTCTCTATTTGGTCTTAATTATGCTATAAGCTCTTTTACAAAAGTCACTTCACACGTCTACGTATTAATAATGTTTTCAAACTAAAATATTTATTATATTTATGCCATCTGTTAAAATAATAGGTATCATCCACTTACTCAAGCATAATTACAATATTTAGGGACGTTTATGTTATCAGAGCTGCCAACATAATGTCGGGGCTATTAGAGCGATATCACTGAAGACATTCCCTCCTCTCATTTGCTCAAGAGCACATTTCTCTTTCTGACAAGACATATTGGTCATTCCTTAATTACTTTTGGCATTTTCTTTTTTCTGTATCTAAGTATTATTATTATTTTATGTCCATTTTTACGATAAAAACTGGCTGTTGCTTGTGGCTTTGCTCGTGTATATTAAAAATAGTTATAGCTTGAGCAAACTTGCTACACCGTTTTACATTAGGTCCTGAATTTCTAAAAAACACCGACATCTGTATACATTTACTTCTAACCAGAAGCAGTTGTATAAAATTCTTGCTTCTTACTTAGAAAATACGGATTTTCATATAAACTGTCTTCCCCCTTCTCACCCCCTTAGGGGATGAATTTGCTAAATTATCTTTTCTTAGTGCATGCAAATTTTGACGGTCCTAGCTCCAGTGTTTTGGGCTGTGCATTGATATGTCAGTCAGTCAGACAGTCAGTCAGTCTTTCAATCATTCAGTCAGTCAGTTGGTTGGTAAGTCAGTCAGTGAAGTCAAATAATTCTATATCTATAGATTAATTTCAATAAAAATTAGGCAATAACGTATCTGAACGTATATTATTATAATGAAGTGATTGTTTTCACAAAAGATTTCTTGGTCATCTGACTAACAAAAAAGCATTTTATTTTGGTCCAGAATCAAATCCCAAGATTTCCCAAGATCACTATAACTTATGTAAATAATTTATATTTAGTATCAGTTTTGTTCTAAAATACTAACCTGATATAAATACAGTTAATACAGTATAGCCAAAACACAAGAAAAGAAATGACAGAATTTATAATTGCATTTTGTGTACACCGGAACTCTCTTCAAAATTTATTTATTAATATTGCACAGTTAGAAGTACTTTTAATATAATATGAGAATGAACTTGAAAATATTTATTTGTTATTTTCCCGCGACCTTGTATATGTAGAGGAACAAGTTTTATTAAAATGCAGTTACATCAAAGAAAAACATATTGGCACTGGCTGCAGATTGCTGTATAGAATAATTATAATAATATATATCAAAACAATCTAAAAATGCCTTGTCTGTATCATTGAAGCTATTAATTTATTTAACAAAAATAAAAGTGACTTCACACTAAAAAGATGTTGTAGAAAGAAGTCGGTTTAATATTTATTTTTTGCTTTTTAGTGTGAAGTCCGTTTTGTCTTTGTTAAAAAAAACTTTTTTGTTGCGCAAATACTTCATTAGCTTTAGAAATAATATATTAAGTACCTGTAGCAGTTGTACAACTGGCACGCCTATACAAATTTTGCATCTCTTTTTTCGCTGCATATGCTCTTTGTCAAGAGTTGCTTTCAATTTCCTTGCGATCCACAAAGCAGATCCTGACTTGGAAACTATGGGACCATCTTGAGATTTAAAAAAAAGCAATTTGAAAATTGGTCCACAATTCACGGAGAAATCGCCAACATGCATATAATAAAAACTAAAACTTCGTTTAAAAAAACCGACTTCAAAAACTAAAAAACTAAAATGTATAAAATAACTTATTTCTAAAGCTATTATTATTAATATATATTATCTAAAACATCTTAAAGTCGTCCTTTTTTCGAAGTCGGTTAAAAAACAAGTGCCCCCTGCGGGAATTTTCCAGAAAAATAATAATAATTTGCTGATTTTGATATGACTTATACCAGAAGTACTTATTGTGCCGGCATGGTACTACTTAGGTTGCATAAATACACTGACGGACTCATAAACGGCATCAAACTAATAGACGACTTTGAAATAAATATTTTAACCAGGTATGTAAACTTTCTATACAGATTTAAATTGAAACCTCTAGATTGGTTCGTGAACTTTAAAACAGCGTAGGGTCATATCCTTAAGTTTAAGTTTGTGTATTGGAAAGGACCTTAAGACTGTTTTTGAAGAAAAAACAGAAATTTAAGGAAAATTGGTTTAATTAAAAAATTGGTTTTAACAATAGACACAAACTTTATGCAAGGGTTTATTTATGATTTAATAATGTGTATTATCTCCACGTGCCCTTATTAAGGATTCTAATCGGTTCCGCATAGATTTTATTAGGGTTATTAAAAGATCTTGCGGAATATTGTCCCATTCTTCTGAAAGTGCTGTTCTTAGTGCTGCCACTGTCGTGGGCAAAGGGTTTCTCGCATATACAGCTCTTTTTAAATTGTCCCAAACATGCTCAATGGGATGAAGATCCGGGCTGCGTGCTGGCCAATTCATTGTACGTATACCAACCTCTTCCCAATATTGTCGAACTTGTGCAGCAGCGTGCGGCCGGGCATTATCCTGCATTAAAGTAAAATTTTCGCCTATGAATCCCATGTAAGGCACCACGTGATCTTCTAAGATCACTGTTATGTAGCGATGTGCAGTCAAACCCACTCTATTACCGTTTTGACGGACCATGTCTATGAACACAAGTTCTGTTCGCCCGTTCATCGATATGCCACCCCAGACCATACACGAACCGCCTCCAAAAGGAACACGCTCCTCAATGCAACTTTGAGCATATCGCTCCCCACGTCGACGATAGACTCTTCTGTGACCATCCATGACCATGACCATAAACATGTCCTACACTCGTCCGTGAACAATACGGAGGTCCATTGCTCTTCTGTCCAATTCAGGTGATCACGCGCAAATCTTAAGCGAGCTTGTCTGTGAGCTACAGACAACTTTGGACCATTTGCTGGTCTAAAAGGGGTGATATCCGCTTCCTTTAACCTTCTTCTTATTGTTCGTGCACTCACGTTTACTCCACGCACTTCATTAAGCTCTGTTTTGATGTTAACAGACGTGAGGAAACGATTTCGCAGAGAAGTTGTAACAATAAATCGGTCATCACGACCGGTGGTTGCTCGTGTCCTGCCTGTACCACGTCTCCTTCTGTAAGAACCTGTCTCCACAAACCTTCTGTATATTCTAGAAACCGTAGACTGGTTTAAATTTAAATTTCTACCAATCGTTCTTTGATCCAAGCCCTCCCGCACCAATGCTACAATTTGAGCCGCTTGTTCGGACGAAGTATCCATACTATAGTTCAAAAACTCTCGATGAGTTAAAAAACTAACCCAACAATTCTGCTGGTAAGAATAATTCAATTGACAAAAGAATAAAAAATCAATGAGAATCAATTTAAAACTTTGCTATAAATAACACGCAAATCTGATACTACAAGTAAACTTTCTTTTCCCGGCTATATTCATTTGTTTTACTGCAGTTCTATTTTTAAATTTTCCTTTTTTTGAGATTAAGAGCCAGTCTCTCCATATTTATATAATTTAATCTAAAAAGTTTGCATACTTATTTAAAAAAATCATTTCAATGTAATCCTGAACTTTGGTGCAGTTTATGAGTCCGTCAGTTTATTAACCGATTTAGATGCGATTACACTAGAACGACAGCTTAAGTCCTTTTTCAAATGATATGATACTTCATATTATGAGAATCCCACGGGATTTTTCCCGGGAGTGTTTTTAAGTGAGTAGAATATAGAAAAAATAGCTGATTCGTATCCGCGTAATACTAAAACAATATTAGTCGTTACTTTTTATATTTCCTGGGATTTCCTAACTTCGAAACCACGTGATATTAGGATTTGATTGATATGACAGTTTCTATATTTATTTACCATATTTAGTACCTACATATATGTATTTAATGTAGTTATGTATTCCTTTAGTAAAATGCCTGGTTTTTACGGGAATCATCGGAATTCATGTATTTTCATAGTAAAAAATCCGTTGCCCTGTTGAAAATGGATTTCAAATACTAGCTAAATAACTGTAATCTACGTTACCTGTCAAACGTGGATAAAGTCGCAGGTATAAAATAATATTATAATATGTAGATATGTAAATTTAACTTTTAAATTAAGAATTAAATTGTCTGACGTGCCATTTATATTTTTTTATAATTAATTGTTCAAAATGTTTTTTATGGATTTATGCATCTGATGTAAACGATTTATTATTATTCAAATTTAATATGAAGGTAATTTAGAGACTGGATATAAAGAAAACACATATTTTATATTAATATGTGTTTTTTATGTTACGTGTTTATGTAGCTTGCGCGAAATCTGGCATTACATCAGGCTCCCGAAGAACTGTAATAAATGTATACAAGTATCACATCAAAGGATGTGAAGAAAAAAACGCGTGCGTCTCGGGACTCCCGACAGAAGTAATAACTTAAACTAATCTAAGTTAAACTGTTTAATATTGAATTGTTTAACTTGAGAGAAACTTAAGTTCTTACTCAAATTTGACGTATAAAAAAATAATAATGTAAGGAAAGGTCATTGATTAATAAAATCTTTTATTGATTATGAAATATATTTTATTCTTAGTTTATCATTATTTTATTTAATTACCGAAATTTGGCTAGCGCTATGGGTTAGAGTGAGAGAGGAGGAGCCTGCCTACCGCTGCCGTATGCGTGAGAGGAAGGGAAGCTAGACAGACTGTAACATGTTACGTAACGAAGCGGTTTACCCTCCCATAAGAAGTTATCACTTCAATAACAAACAAATATATGAACACTAAGATATCTTGTATTATATGTACCGTATACTGATTATGTTCTTTTCTCTTTCAGTCGATAAAAATTGAGTCAACTTTCCTGGCGTTCATCGTTGTGTTTATATGCATATCTCTTATTATACCCTGCTATTTGATTATCTTGGGTATACTAGCTCTATTTTCAAGTACATGCGACGATGAAGCTGAAGCTGGAGCCTTATTTCCTGAACCTGAAGACTTAAATTGCAATAACAGAGGACTGGTTGTTATTACCTTATTCGTCTTACTTATATGCTGGTAAGTTTTGGAGTCATTTTAGTAATGAAATTTTATTAATGTTATAACTTGAAGGTTTTAGAAGTCATTATATTTTAAAGGTTATTTTATACTAATATATAAAGCTGAAGAGATTGTTTGTTTGATTGATTGAACGCGATACTCACAGGAACTATTGGTCCGATTTGAAAAATTCTTTCAGTGTTAGATAGCCCATTTTTGAGGAAGGCTATAGGCTATATCATCACATTAAGACCAATAGGAGCGGAGCACCAATGAAGAATGTTTCAAAATCGGGGGGTTTTGAAAACAAGTTCCATGAGGACGATATCGCGGGCACAGCTAGTGCTGTATAAAGTCGTTTGTTGTTCGTTGTTACTCCCGTGTAGTAAATGTTAAGTGAAATCATGTTATAAATTAAACAGCTCTGTCCAGTTAACATATTAGAGCATTTTAATAATAAACCCGTGGATATTGTACTCTTTTTCTCTCTTTCTACCATATAAACATGTTTATGCATTGGTCTCCCCTCGTTTACAATCTGAAGTCGGGCGTTAATAAAGTCAGAAAGTTTTATGCGAACAATAAGAGCACAAAACCAAAGTTAATAACAACCAAGCTGTGTAATACCTTAGTACAAATCTAAATAAAGCATGCAAATAACCCTCATAATAATTTGCAATATTTTCCTCTTTTGCAACTTTTCTTTTGAGTAACCCTTCCCGTTCATTAAAATTGTTTCACCTAACAAGGGATGCCGGTGAAAATAAAAAACCATTTGATTCAACCCTTTCGTCTTTCTGTATTAACTTTTGAAATGCAAATTATTTAAACAGCATAATTATGTCTTAAGTAGACCAGAACGGATTAATTTGCTTGGAATATTAACAATGTAAAGTACATAATATATTTAACCATATCATGTAGATTGCGACGTACCTACTCACCTTAATCAAGTTGAAGATATTCCGACGAAAGGTCAGGTAAATAATCAGTCCCTTTTAATAAACGTATATGTATGAAGAGATTAATGAAAGTTGATAAAGCGAAAAGTCTTTATCAGGGTCGCAGCAGGTGGTGATCCATCGTCTCTGCCTACCCCAATGGGAAACAGGCGTGACACTATGTATGTATGTGTTAACACTCTACTCGCGATTTTATGCAATTTGTTATTATTTGTATAATAAGCTTTACAGTACTTAAACTTTTATATTTTATTAGCTACGCCTGCAATTTTATTCGCGCGTGACTGGTAAATTTTCATTTTGCCCCTTAATGGCAGTAATTTTAATTGGAAATATTATATCATCATAAAATGTATATATTTTAAACCCTGCAAAATATACAAATAGAGCATACACTAAAATTTAAAATAAATAACCTGTTCTAGTTCCTAAAATTTTCACTGATATCTATGCGAAGTCTATTCGAGACAGTTTTTTGATAATTCGTTATAACATTGATGCAGTATTATCAAGGGATTGTAAAAGGATATATTGTTTATAGATATCTCTAGGCTACCTTGAAAAGTTTGCGCATTCCTTGATTTTGTAATTAAAACTTCTACTGATATAATTTTCTTTATATGTTATTATCTGTGTAATTGCCTTTAATAGGTCTATCTGGCGACTAGAGTAGTCGTAACATTTAAACTCATAGCATCATTTCAATTATATATAGAAGTTAAGAAAATATTATATCATTTTCAAGTTTCAATCAATTTCAATAATAACCTTTTTAGCGTCTTTATATCCGGAATGGCTGTTAGCAATGAACAGGCACATGCAGCAGCTTCCGAAGGCAGGAACTTTGTGAGTTGTGCGTGCTCGGATATTGCTGCATGGCTTACTGCAGCTGCGAGGGACTTATATCACAGTCTTGTTCCACCTGTGGATTTGGTTCATCACGCCTATAAGGAAGATTTGAAAAGTACGTATATTTATTTTGTTTCGATATTTAGAAAAAAAAACGCAAATTTGATGCATCATATTTCATTACGTGTTTTTATTGTTTCACATTTTACAAGCATTTGAATGAAAAGCCATTTGTGGAATTTCAAAAAAAATACCCTAAGAAAATATAGGGTAAAGCTTAGCCCACACTTCTACCTTTACCATTGCCGCATATCCACACTATCTAATTTTCATGGTAGACGACATGAAAAAAATATATAGAACCCTTTTTTTGCCATTTCGCTTGGATTCCCGAAAAATCTCGTTTAAAATTAACATAAATTACAATAACAATACAAACCCAGATCCTAAAAATTCGAAAACAAATAAACAAACAAAAATATTGTAATTCCGTGTGTAATAAAGACAAAAGTAAAGTCGGATGAAAGCTTACGTCCGTAGGACTCGAGAAAATCTGTATGTGTTTGCATATAAAAAGTTTGTTTTTCCAAACATTGCACGATACTAATGAGATTGGCAGAGAGCGTGATACCCTTCCCACATAATCTTGCCTTTGTATACCTCACTGACAGAATAGTAACGGTATTTTTAAAAACAGGAAGAAACACGTACGCGAAATCCGTTCCAAATGGTTTTTATGGGTTTGTGTGGGAAACACTTTATTGACGTTTTATTTGCGAAATAACTGCAGATTTTTGGCTGCTATATTATTAAAGTGTCCGTTGGCAGTGACTATAACTTTTTTTTCAATTGACTGCGGCCGGGCGGCCTCTCGTAAGAGACAACTAAACAACTAGATATTTGTCTGTTCAGATAGCTACTACCCCTGGTCTAGAGCATATCCCCGCATAACAACCTGGAGGTATATTCTAGCATTAGTGGCCAGGTTATAGCCTCCCTTTGGTGTTGCAAATGTCCATAAGCAATTGAAACCTCTTTCCATCAGGTGGGCCATCTGCCTATCTGCTGAACTTATATAATAAAAATACTATTATTGTAATAAAAATACTATTATTGTAATAAAAATACTATTATTGTAATAAAACTACGTTTTATTACAATAATAGTATTTTTGAACGTAGTTTTATTATGTGCGGTAATTTATTTAATTTTTTTTATTCCGATTCGGTTCCGATTCCGATTTATAGTTTAATATTGCTATTTTAAACACAAAAATGTAGGTGTGACGCATTTATGCAATTTTAAATATCATAGACATAGGACTATCATTAATATGTCTATTAATGATAATGAAGTCTTAAAATTAAAGAAAGTCATAAAATTGTAATAGCCAGTAAAATGAGATTTAATGCTTATTTTCAGATGTAGAAATACTTCTTGGGGAACCGATCCAGCAAGCAATTTCGTCTGAGAGTGGAATCGACTTAGTATTTGATTCTTTAGCAGATATTATTGCAGGTATGTATAATATTATATATGAATATTACCCCTTCTTCATAATAAATATACGAGATTTATATGCTCGTTGAAAAAAGTGTTATCCATAATCATATTAATAATGTCGAAAAGGGGAACGACTCGGTTTTTTTCGGTTTCATCTCAAGTAATTATATCTAAACTACCGATATACCATATTTTAACCGACTTCGAAAAAAGGAGGAGGTTCTCAATTCGTCGGGATCTTTTTTTTGTTGCTTTTTTTTATGTATGTTCGCCGATTACTCCGTGATTTATGATCCGATTTACGTGATTTTTTTTGTTCAACGCGGAATAGCTTCCAATTGGTCCCCTAAAAATTTTACATAGTTTGGCCCAGTAGTTTTCATTTTATGAACATTTTTTATGGAAATAATTTTCACTCCGTTCCATATGTACACCGATTACTCTGAGATTTATGATTCGATTTACGTGATTCTTTTTTTGTTCGACGCGGAATAGCTGCCATGTGGTCCCCTAAAATTTGACATAGTTTGGCCTAGTAGTTTTCACTTTATGAACATTTTTCATGGAAATATTTTTCACTCTGTTCCATATGTACACCGATTACTCTGAGATTTATGATTCGATTGACGTGATTCTTTATTTGTTCGACGCGGAATAGCTGCCATGTGGTCTTCTAAAAATTTGACATAGTTTGGGCCCAGTAGTTTTCATTTTACGATCATTTTTTTGTTCCCGGTTCTTGGGACCTATATTTTTTAAGAAGCGCGGCACCATTCGTATGTCCACCCATACATAGCTAGACACTAAAAAGTAACAAATAAAAACTTCGTTTAAAAAAACCGACTTCAAAAACTAAAATGTATAAAATAACTTATTTCTAAAGCTATCATTATTAATATATATTATCTAAAACATCTTAAAATCGGTGCTTAGTAATTTGCAAAATATAGTAATTTTTATTATGTTTTACTTTGCACCGACTTCAAGATGTTTTAGATAATATATATTAATAATAATAGCTTTAGAAATAAGTTATTTTATACATTTTAGTTTTATAGTTTTTAAAGTCGGTTTTTTTAAACGAAGTTTTTATTTTTTGTATCTGTTCATATTCGTTAATACATTATATATTATATATTAAGGGCTCCCACGTTTTCATTTATTACATGCCTGCGAATCCTGACCGCTTGGGATTTTTTTCTGATATAAGTAATATTCATGTTACTGCAATTACTTTGTTGTATTAAATGGGGTGGCTCAAACTTAATAGTGAAATGTTCAGGGTCTGCTAAAATGATGTCTCTATAACATAACATAATTCTTTATTTCCTCTTTAAGTACACAGTGAAACTAAAACTAGTAACAACATTAACTAAGAGGCTGGTGCCTGAATTAGTTTAAAAGACACTTGTGGTACCAGGATCAACTCGTTGGCTAATTAAGAGAAGAAAAAAATATACTAGTATAATTATTATAAGTAATCGTGTTAGAGTGAGCCCTTCAAGTGCATAGGTGTGATGTAGTGTCTGTGTATCAGAAGTTCGTATAGGTGTTGTAAGAATAAGTATGTACGATTGAACGAGAGTGAATGAGTCAGTCTATCAACAACAGTGGGAGCTGAGAGGTTAAATTTAGACTCCAATTTACATATTTTATAACTGATGGCAAGGGATGAACAGAATCTTTTGATTTTATGTCGAGTTTTTGTTTTAGCCCATAACACAAAAAAGTCTTGGGATACGAAACCGAACTTTTTGAGAACTAATCAATTACTAAATAAAAATATTCCTAGATACGTAACAAGGGTCGACCTATATATAAACATGAAAGATTCGTGTGTTCGAGCATTTAACTACATTTGAGCACTTTAGATTTTTTTTAATATCAATCTCATCACGAAAGAATTAAAAAAATACACCGTTAACTTTCTTCTCAATATCCGGACATTCAGGGCTACTTTGTTCAATATTAAATTCCTTTGAAAGGTTATTTTTGCAGCAATATTTCAAAATCTACGACGTCCTCGAACGTATTTTTTATCAATAAAATATTTTATTTGTAACTTGCATTTTCTACCATACAAAAAATATTGTATTATCTATTTCTGAATTATTTTGTAAGTAACAGTAGAATATACAGTAAGCTGTAAGACCCGTAATAGGAAAAATCGAAAACTAGATTTAATTAAAAGACTGCACATACATATATGTATAATTAGAAATAAATTAAAATAAAAAAGATTTATAATTGGTTACTGAAATAATTTTTTTGATTATTAGTATTTATTAAATTTCAGAAAGTGAAGATCTCTCAAGCAAGATCTCTTCATTACGAGACGTAAGCATCAAAGCGGGAGCTATGGCATCAGCTGCATCAGACAGAATCAAAGATTTAGCAAAGCAATTGGACAACTTGAAGAAATACTGTAATTTGAAGGATGCACCCCTTTGCGATACTATCAACACAAATTCACTAGAAATGAAAATAAAATTCGATTTGGTAAATGTTTTGATTAACATTAAATGCTCCTAATGCTACCTAAAATAACGTAAGTTCCTACATGTTTTTTAAAAGTGTCTGTTAAAAGTTATGGCCCACAGGAAGTGTCTGGCAACTGTATATCTTTATTTATAACAATATCATATATGACATATGTAAAAACTAGCCTTGCTACTTTGACATAAGTTATTATGGTTCTTTTCCACCTTTGATACCTACTACCTGAAAAACGGCCCCGCTTTCAGGTTAACGAGTATCCATTCCTTTCTAAGTTTCTGTTAAACTACCGATCCTGAAAATTTCATCTTTCCCTAAAACCACGTATAAGTCTGGGGTGACTGGGATCTCACTCTATTAGGTTCTCTTTTTTTCATTAGACAAATTCGACGCCCTAAAAGAGATTTTTATAGTCGTCCAAATTGAAAAACAGAATTGAACAATGAAATATCAGATTTATAGTCGACTTCCATATTTTTAGATTCTACATGAACAGCAACTATTGGAACTTCGCACACTCGGAGTAGGAAACTTAACTAAAGCTATATCTATCGCAAGAAAAGAATTTCGTACCTTACCTTCAGCAATTGCAACACAAACTTATCGAGTTAGGGAAGGTAATAGTTTAATGTGTTATATATATTTATATGTGTGTTTTTAATTCTGTGCAATAATAATAGTTAAAAAAAACATAATAGACATGCCTAACATTATAACTTTAATTTCTACGAGCTTCTGGATGTAAATCATGCATTCTATAAGTAATGTAGTAAAAAGTGCATTTATGTTACAAAGAATTTTAATAGGTGAAACTAGAAATACCAACCCACCTTTAAGTACCAGTATGGTCACAAATGGAAATCCACTGTTTCTGTGTTTCACTATACAGCCGTAATAAGAGTAATAAATATATATAATTACTAGGACATACTCGCGACCTCGTACACACTTGACTTGAAATGCCCGCGAGATTCCCGGGATACAAAGTTTCGCAGGATTGAAAAATAGAATGTAAGCTGTTATTTTAGTAGGAACTGTGTCGGATAAGCTAATTTTTATAGACCACTTCAAAACGCTCCTAAGAAAAAATCCATGGCATTCCCGTAATAAAAAATATCACACATTTCATAACATAAAATTTGCTATCGATCAGTAAAAAAAGTCACATTGTAATTTGTTTTTTTTTTAATTTGGTAATTTTAAATCATTCCCAGGAAAAAAAAGTAGAACAGATTTTAAGTCTAAAATTTGATTATTAAAACCACATTGAAATCGGCCTAGTAGTTTTTACGTGACTCCCGAACAAACAGGCAAACAGATAAGATATCTAAAACAATTGCATCGTGTTCTCCATCATTTATACTCATAGTCTATTCCAGTTGCCTTTTTTTAAAACCTTCACTGTACATACACTGTATGCTTAGAATTTTATAACATTATATTACTGTTTATTGCTACATTTTGTTATATTTGTTCACAAAACATTTTCTATATTAAGCTTAATATTTGCCCTAGTCATAAATATAAAAATTATTTCAGATATACTAAGGGACATCGAGGATAGAAGACAGGCAGTACATGCTTCAGCTAAAATTTTGAACGATATTGCAAGACACCTTTCATCGGGTTTACAATATATAGCTAGACGTCTTGAATCGACTTTAGACAGAATTAATAGATATGAATTTGTTCGTTGGACTACTATGTTAGGTAACTATACATTTTAATGATTAAATAAACTCAAATTGATTGATGAACGTAATTTGTGTTTGTGTATGTTTGTTTTTTTATTGCATTAATTCAGCAGAGAGGCAGACGGCCCACCTAATGGAAAGCGGTTACCATTGCCGCGTTTTAAAGGGATTCTAGCCACTAATGTCGGAACACAACTCAAGGTTATTATGCTGGCATACCCTAGACCAACATTGGTAGCCAACCAGACGGCTAATTACCCTACCACCTGGCTGTAGGTTAATTTTATCGCCTCTTACGACAGCCTATGTTAGTTGATAGGATATTTGCAGCATGTTTGTAAAGAAAGAATGGTTAGCACTCCATTGGACGTTGGAAAGCCGTCTTGTCCCTATGCGTATCGCCATTTTCAAATTGTAGTCCCTAACCTCGTCGATTGTGGCTTTCTCCGCCTTGAGGTCCAAGGTCTTCTAAACTATACATAGCTGGAGTTTAGGAGCTTTTTAGATTTGCTGTACTGGACGAATCTGATTCGTAGTATTTTTCTTTCGTGGCGCATGGAGCAAATACTTGTTGTTTCTAAAGTACCTAACTAAATAACCAATTTAATGAAAAAACAATCTTATCCTAGAACTCGAAGGAAGAACAATTAAGCATACAATAAATTTCATATTATAATACAGCAACATTTTGTGTTAATGTCATAATTATTATTTCTTACAGCTTGCATTGTTAAATTTGGATTTGTCATGTTATTAATTTTATTAGCAATATTCTGCGGTTGTGGAAAAATGAAAAATCATGCTATGAGAACTTTGAAAGTGTGAGTAATCTATCGAATAGAGTAATGAACGTAATATTTGTTTCATAAAAAATAAATACCCTTCTTTGCAGATCAGCAGTATGGCTTTGTTTCACTTCCCTTATATTGTGGGTAATAGTGTCAGCGATATTTCTTATAGCAGGTCATGCGCAGGTAAGATTGTTTTCTCAGTAACACAGTTATTATTCACCACGTTCGGCTCAATACACTTCATCATATGACGTTGCGTAATTTTCTCCAATATTTTTATTTAGGTTTATTTCAAAAGGACAATATGAGCCATCCTAATAGAAACTCATATGTAGCTTCAGATAGACTGTTGCAGCTATTATTAGGTTTAGTTGTATGGTGTTCGTATTGTTACTGAAAAGTGTAAGCATAGTCTTATGTCATTTTCTGATCACACCAACACATGCCATCATAATTCTATGCACACAAACAAACATTAACAGCATACCATGGGTTAAGCGAGGTAACGTAGCCAGCCTTCTGGGAACCGTACCTTGACATCGATGACTCATGTTCAGTATTCTAATTATAGTCAGTCTTAAGAGGTTAAAGACGTAGGATACAATATACCTAAGTTTTATTCATTGTCCTAGTTCATAATATACATGTTTTGATATAAATATTTATAATGATACAATAACTTGTCATGAGATAAATAAACTATTGAAGTACAGAACAGACTGTTCTATTCTCATTTTTGTCAGCTCAAACAAAAAAGCATACGAGAAACCACCAACAGGTATCGTCAACACAATTAATCCTAAACAAATATAAAAAATAGAAATCTCATATTAAGATATTGCAGATATCGATAGGATATGGAGGTCTCAAATGTAAAAAAATAATTAATATAAACATACCTACTCATTTAAAATTTCGAAACAAAATAAGCTTCATGATTTTACCCTTTATAATAATGTATTAAATTATTTCCATAAACACAACACACGTTCGATAAACACGTTTTCATACATTTTACACGAAAATAATGTGAGAGCGGTACACTGGAAAGGAAAATCAAAATTTTAATTCCTTTGTGCCTTGGTTTGTGAAAATCGCTTTCGTGTGTATTGCTAAGTGTTTCTTTGAAGGTGTTTAAGGTCGAACCACTTATTTTGCAAGCGTTATGTTTACAAAAAGCATTAAAACATGGCGTCAAGAAGAATATCTCCTATATAGTATAAAGTTGCTACACAATTATTCACTCACAAAGTAAACAAAATGAAATTTATTGTAGACTAGAGTTTGCCCCGTGGCTGCGCCACGTGTCAATCCCAAGGCAATATCTTTATCTGAATTTAGTTTTTACATATAATAATAACAAAAAAACTAAGTCTATATATTATAGTCTACACAACTGCCCAGCAAAACATAGCGGGGAGTCGAATCCAACTGTTTTAAAGTAATACAATGAATGGTATGTTGTTTATAACAATGTAGGTATTTGTTAGTAAATTGAAACAACGCCATTGCAGCGCTATCTATTTAGCTAATCCGTCTATTCTATGGAAATGACTTTAATTATCGGGATAAAAAGTATCCCAAGTGTTGATTCGGGATATAATCCAGCACTATATCGAGTTACATTTAAATCTAGTACTCTAACAGACGAAATACAGAAAGACAGACAGAAAAAACTCAAAACTGCATTTTCAAAATCTCCTGGTCCGGATTATCCCCCCTGATTTTGTTCACATTTTAAAATGCATTGTACAAACTCGAATCATTTACATATTTATTAAAGTATAGATAGAAAGATATTTTATTAGCAGAAGATATATGAAAATTACCTATTACAGGTATACGTATGCAATGCGTTATGGGATAGTCCACAGTATGCCACATTGGCAGCTCTGCTGGATAGACCATCTCCTCTTCTTCCAAACAATGAAGGAATATTTGACAGACTATTCAGAGACCTCGACAATACCACTATTGATGTATCGGTGAAGGATGTCTTAAGGTACCTAAAATAATCACAAAATAAAATGCCCGATTTGACACATAAGATTGTCTGTAGAACGTAACTTGATAATATACATATTATTTTACTGGTGCATCATAAAATGTTAAAAAATATTGCAATAATTATTTTCTTCTAATTAACGAAATAAAATAAAATTATTATTAACTTTGTTATGTCGTATGAAGAAGTCCCAAAAACAGTTACGTTCTAAGGTATCTTATTTTTAATTTTAGTGTTGCTACTAAAAAGTTATGCACTATTAACTTAATTCAATTCAGGAAAAAAGCCATATACATATTTATTCCAAAGCCTTACATTATTTATACTAAAACAATACTACATAATTATATGTATTGAAAACAAAAGACATTGAATAAATGTATATTATACTGGTGAAATAATAATAAAAATCTATACATTTATTATGGTGCGTGATACATACTTATGTATGTAAGGCTTTTTCAGACAAAACTTTCGCATTTCATATCAATTTTATGAAAAAACACAAAAGGAAATTAACCTTAAAAAAAACGAACGATGACAAAGTCATATAATTATAAATCGATTTCCTGTGATAATCGATTAACGATTTGGAAGTTGCAATCCCTAAATATAATCTAATGTGAGAACTGTCAAATCGGGCTTTTTATTTTGTGATTATTATAATAATAAATAATATGTAGTATCTTCTTCTTTTGTACATATTAAACTTTAAAAAACTATAGTGCAATTATAGTTCATTACAAATATAGTACATACTTCCCACTTACTATCCATATAGAATTTTCTTGAATCCCAATAAATTTAAATTTAGCAATACAAACAACTTGTAGTTGTTTGTACGTACATTATTGTAAAACTACTATTAGATTATAAGAATTTGTAATATTCTATAGATTACATTTAAACATTTCCAGGTTTATAAACTAAAATTACAGATAAAAATAAATATTACTAAAATTGAATAACATAATTCATTAGTCCATTTACAGTAAGAACTGCCTAATTTTTTTGGTGATTCATTCAATACAACAAGAAATTATTATAAATAACACGTGTCAGGAAAAAAAGAGTTATAAAAAAATATATTCTACTTATTTTCATATGTTTTCTGTTCTCATATAAACAAACCACGATGACATGGGACAAGTGCGATGACCAATGAATACTTAATGTCACAGCCAGACTCCATTTGTTATATTTAGAATAAAGTACTTAAACAATATAAGTCAACAAAACAAATACAAAAAGAGATATGATTTCAAATTTTTTTACAATCAATTCAACATGTCAAGAGTCTTCTTTACCTCATTAATTTATAGATAATTTAATTTATAGTTATATATAATTTGTCAGTTTACTGCAAGAACTCATTAATGTCATACATATATCTAATTATATGCCACTATGCTAGTTATTGAGTTTTTGCAGTAGAACTCGATTTATTATAAAGAAACTTTACATCCCTGTTAATATTATAAATGTGAAAGTAACTATCTGTCTGTCTGTTCCGATTTCAGGAAACAACTACTAGACCGATTTGGCTGAAAATCGCTATTTATGTAATTTTATTTTATGTTTTTTATTTTCTTATTGCAGGAGTTCAGCAGACAGACAGACGGCCCACTTGATGGAAAGCAGTTACCATTGCCTATGGATATTTGCAACACCAAAGGTGCTGCAAATACGCTGCTGCTGGTGGAAAAGGGATACTTTTCATCCCGGATAATGAGATAAGTTTTGGGATAGAATTATGTAAACATTATCTCAGAAACTAGGATAGGTTTTTTTGTCGATCTGGTTGACTCAGTCGATTTGGTCGAGTTCGTCGATTTCGTCGATGGGTTAATTTTAACTTTCGGTACCTTGTGGCTCTACAGTTTCGATATAAAATACTACAAATAAAACGTATAATATAATAGTGGCGTTCAGCAGCCGCTGACCAACCACGACCGTCCTGGAACATGGGAAGGAGTAAAAATGTCGATGGACTTAACTTCCTAAAGTAAGGGTAATTCCTCTTCCAGGGCATCAAAGGCATTCCTACCTATATGTAACATTTAAAAGCTTACGAATATTTTAAATATAGAATAAAAGAAAATTGTCTCTTTCATAATAACCGAAATAGTTTAATCGTCTTTCAAAATTATTCCATGACTTGATTTGAAGGAACGCAATGCCCATAATTAAAGACGAAAACATCCTCGGTGCGTCTTTGAAAGTCCAAACACGGTTGAAAACGGAAAATTCAACTTTACAGTTGAGAAAATCGCCAAATTATACCAATTAAGCAATCTTATAATATAAATATTGAACTGAATTTTCAAATAAGGAATTTCAGGTAATTACAGAACGTTCCCGAGAGAACTGGCTTGCTTCCTTATAATAATGAGAAATTTTGGTTTTACTTTCGTTTTTGAAATTTACCTACTATTGAATTAGTATGAAAAGGAGTGTGTATAATGTTAGTATTGCGGCAGCGCTGGATTTAATGACAAGCTAACTTTGTCAAAATGAAAGAAAAGAAGAATAGGGCAATTTTGAAGGGTAGTAGGAAGAAAGAGCACGCACGTACAAGTTTAATGATGCAATGGATATTCAACTTTCACTTTCACCTTTGTTGATTATTTTATAGTTTATTTTGTATTGGCTTTATTCATAGAGAGTTAGAGAAAGACCGCATGTATTTACATGCAGTGCGGGTTATAGTAAGTTATTTACAATATTTGGTAACAAAGCGGTGCGGCGCGGAGCGATATTATATCGATTTTATATTTGTTATTTTATGTTACATATTTACAATGTGCGGGACAGTTTTGTTTATTTTATTTGATGACATTACAATGATTGACTGACGTGATTGCGAAAAAGGGAACACGCCGTCAGATTTAAAGGAAGAATTTAAATTGATTAGAGAAAAGTCTGTTGCTTGGCGGCAGTGTCATAACAGTCAGTGCAATTATTTTTTCTTAGAGATTTTTTGCACTCTATTAGTAGGTACGTATTGCAGTAGATGTCACTGTTCTCAAATTAAACACCAAATGAAAGAAAATAATATGTTTCGTTATACGCAGTTGTTTTAATACTTGTAAAATAAATATTAAATATTAAATATTTGATATGTTATTATGTTTTTGCAAGCCATATCAGCTAATAAATGTATTTTAAAGTATGTAAATTCTATTCCTCACCCTTTTCAAAGTATAAAGCTCTTTTTAACTTTAATTACTGGATTTTTGATGAATTGTCGATTTACCAAAAACTTATTTCAAAGATGTCAATTATGTCAAAACTAAAACGACATTCCGATCGATACGAGTCACACTCGTGAACGTATGTACTTTGTTTGTGTTTTGATTATTTTTCGACAACTTTGTTTGATTCCTGGACTCCAAGACTTCGCTTATCACGTTTACTAGTGTTCTGTGATCACGTTGAACTTACGCATTTATCCTGAACACCGATTTGCGATTTGTTCTCTGGTGACTTGGATTATGGCTTCTTCTGAAAGAGGTTGTTGTCTGCCCAGATGCGGTAAAACTTGTGAGTAAATCATCCTAACGGCACCAGATTAGATGTGGATACAAATGATGTTATGAAAATGTATGCCTTTGAATATTTAAATAAAAGGAAACATAATAAATCACGCTACCTCTAAATTGTTGTTTTATTTACTAACAAATAAACATTTTTGAAAAGGCTTTTGGGAATTGCAGGAGTTAAATTATTTACTCCCGCAATTTCCAAAAGTCTGATATATAAATCGAAATAATACGCCCTGGACGGTTTTCGCCGTTGAATAGTGTCGTATACCGATAGAGTGCATTAGTATATATATGATGACTGTTGACTCTATACCAGTATATATAAAGTACTCTGTGCTTGGCGGTTACAGTAAGATTTTAGGTTTCACTGTTTTAAAGTTCAGAGCCGTACATCTCAGCAACGATACCATTTTTTGGTATAAAATCTATCCTATTCTGCAGCCTCGTTATTAAAGTACATATTAGTAGCTTACGTATCGGTATACTTACATATGTAAACATCTAATAAAATGTATTTACCATCAGTTATTTTCCAATGAAATGAAAAGGAACAAACAAACTCATTTTCACATTTATTATCCTTACAAGTACATGCTGATGTAATTTTGAAAAACAAAGAAGCAGTTCCATTCATTCTACTGCAAGGAGGAAGTCCAATCATTAGCAATTAAATAATAATACGAATTGTAGTAACTGTAAAAGATTATTTTACTATCGTATTTGATTTCATAGGAATACGTCATAATACTTGTTACATTCCAGGGATTGCGAGAAGGACAGGCCGGCTTATATCGTATTTCAGCTTGACAAAGTGTTGGATGTTAATAAAGAGACGTCGTATTTCGAATGGGAGGAGTTGCAAGCGGATTTAGGGAGGCTGGCCTCAGCCATTGATGTAGGCCTTTTGAAGACTATATCAGTGAACTTCAGTAAACTGTTAAACGAGATGCTGCTTGTCTCTGACGTTACTTTGGCTAAATACAGGTATACCTACATGGTTAATTCTACGCCTAAATGCTTATTTCAATGCTATGATTAATATTAATTGTTGTCATAGTTAATCTACTTTACTATACACGATCGGTATTCATAGTCCGCACTGTGAATAAATGTGAACAGTTCGGCGACAGCAGAAAAATAAAGTTATTAACAATTCTAAGTATCTTAATGCTGTTTTATGATTTCAGGATGGATTACAATATGCCTGTCGTGGGAAAAGATTTGCCTTCTTTAATCGATCAGCTTCAAAACATAGCTGCTCAAGTTACCGATCTGACTACAGCGGGAAGATTAGAGACATTAGGTAATTAAAAAAAATATTATTTTATTGTTACTATTATTATTATTAGACAAAAAACAGATAGTTCATCGGTCTGGAAAGCGACAAACAAATAACATACAGATACAGATTATATACATTATTATTTTTGACTTGAGAGATTTTATGCCGCATTGTTGCAACAAATAAGAGCAAATCTAATCCATATTAATTAAATACATTAAATAATTGACATACACAGATTGAAGTAATAATTTAAAAAACAGTCATAATTAATAAATAAAGGTAATAAATATTATTCGAGTTGGATGAAAGGTACTTAATAATAATAAATAGGAACTAAATAATTAAATAATGACGATTATGATCCTGTATACTTGTACACCAGTGAAACTGGTAAAATGTACTGAGCCATGTATTTCTAGGAATAACACCTGTATACAAAACTACATTTATGCAAGAACAAATATTTAATTAAATTAAAATATAAATGAAAAAAGTAATTATTTTTGTTACCTTTTAATCATTAAACGGTTCAATAGAACTTAAAATGCAAGGATTTATCCACTGAAGAAAAACGAGGCTAGGCTGTCTTCTGTTAAATTTTTATTTTAAGAATCGTATGTCCATACACTTTATTAAAAGTACATTATATCGAATTTCATGCTCAACACTATGAACATGGAACAAAGAAACACAAAAATTTAAAGTTACTTTTACTTAAATGTTAATATGATTTTAAGTATGAAAAAAGAATTCAATGATAAGCAATAGGTCATATCCGGTATCGTTTGTTAGTACAATTATAGTACACATTTTATCAAAAATGACGTCAAATACCTTAAATAGGGAAATAAACAAACTCAATATGGTAATAGTAAGGGGAGTACAGAAAGCTTTCACCAATTCTACCCTTATAACAAGTATAATTCATACACGTTTCAGCTTCGCGAACACAAAGGTTATACGTCACAAATATCAAACCATTGGAACAGTTGAGAGCAGACGTTGTATTCAAGTTAACTGAACTGGAACTTCAATTGATGCCATTCCGAAGGAAACTGAATATATCCTTAAGTCACATTCATACGGCACAATTCTATATCGACAATCAAGGTGATGTTATTGCCCAAAAGGTAAGTTTACATCGAAGATTATTTTGCTTCAGTCCAGGTGACTGATTTTACATATTAATGACCTTGACCTTGAAAGGTTGTTTGGGTGTTAATGTAGCAATATTGATAACAGATGATCTTGCTTTCTTCGGAAATATACTGCTACGAGTTAACAGGACTCGAATTAAAATGCCATTAGAATTATTATACAGTTTATTAGAACTATACAAACACGTATAACACAGTTACAAATATAACCGGACACAACAAATCCAAACGTAATGCAGAAGGTCGTAATTCAATAAAACGCGTAAAGTCCGTCACGCCCGTATCGTAGTTGTAGCTCAACTGACCCCTCTCTCAATCAGACCGTCGTTTTATATTTCACAAATGTAAATGTGCCCGACCGGCAACGTAGACACAATTTACTAGAATTAACTTGTATTTGTAATCCCAACACCTGGCTAATGATGCTTCTGAGCGAGTACAATAGGACAATAGGCTATTCTCCACAAAAACTAGAAACATATGCCAATAAATAAGCGAACAAAAGAAGCCGATCATAAAAGGATTACAATAATTAGTTCAAATGCTGACAGGTAATGTGCTTTTACAGATATGTACAGTCGAGAGCAGAAAGAAAGTAGCAGCCAAGATGGTCAAATAGATAGCAACATCGAAAGTGATCGATCATTAGTATCGGTACAACCAATGTGGTCTAATTGTTCGAATCAGTCTTCTTGTCCAAAAACATCGTTACAAGCAGAACGCCAAATAGATGAGTTCATTCAAGTCGCCAAAATGATCGATACACTCTAGAAAAATGAACTCTATTCTAAATGTGATTAGAGTCAAATCGAAATGATATCATACTAAATCAAAATTCAAATAGTATTATTAAATTAAAAATCCTTTTCGTTTTTATGACCTAACTAGTATTTGCCCTCGACTTCATTTTCATCACTTAAATTGCAAAGATTAAAGTTATTTTATCAATATTTAATTAATGCATTTGTAATATGAATACATGAATCCTGGATATTTCCATAAAACCCCGACATTAGTAATGTTACTAAAGACTTATTCAACTACAGATGTCCCACTAAGGATGTAAATACAGACAGTGTCTTGTGATTTACGAGCATTACGTCAAACTTGATCTAGTGGCTTGGAAGTCAAAGGAAATCCCGGGAAATTTCACAAGTTCTCCGAGTACCAAACTGCTGTAATAAGAGTAACACGGCCAGTTACTCTTATTACAGCAGTGTTCATGCCATTTTTATGACTTAAATGCTGAAAAAGCTAATACCATGCGAATTCTACAACAATACTATTTCTAGGCTTATAATTCCCTAGAAAATTTTGGAACTTTCCAGCAATAAAGTATGGGAGTAAAAAACAGGATAAAGTGAATCCGGTTTCCGAAAAAACTATACTATTCGCATGGTATTAGCTTTTTCAGCATTTACGTCATAAATATCTATATAATAGTTAAAACCTCATAGAAATTAACATATGTTTATGAAAAAATACATTATTTTTTTCAATTTTCCATCAATCAACAAACAATTTGATCCCAATTGGTTTTTTTAATAACTTCAATGTACAGACAAGGCTATTTTATAATATTAACTTATTTTAACATTTTATTTGACGTAATTGACGTAATACACTATGTATATGTGAGTATATTTTCTATGTGTCGTGAGTTTGGGATAATATCTACCATAGAGTTTCAATATACAAGAAATTTAAAATTCGAGATAAAACTTATTTTACTGTCACTAAATAATTGGTGTTTCTTGGATATTTTTTTAATGTCAAATACGTATATGAATTCTCGTGATCTATACTCAGCAATAAAAATCGAGATGCCTAGGATAAATAATATACCCCAGTAATTCTTAAGCTAACGTTCTAGTAAAATCTTATTGGAATCAGCCAATTTTTATGCATTCTAACTAACCACTTTAAACCACTCCCGGAAAATTTTCCGCGGGATTCCCGGGATATAAAGTACCAAAGCGTTCGGAATTTGAAATTCAAAAATTTATTAAAAATAAATACACTACTTAGCAACCTGTGATTTCTATTAAGGAAAGGAAGCAGCAATAAACTCTAAACAACACGTCTATCTGAAAATTGTTTTTATTTATATTTCTTATTCTATTTTTAACAAGTTCTTTTTTGTAATTTTTATACCGATGTATTTTAAATAATTACTTCAGGAAAAGAACGTAAACCATTGTTTTAGTGTCAATTGAATCTGAATCAAATAATTGTTATGCAAATAAATAATTTATACTATTCCCAGGAAAAATCTCGCGGGGTATGCGGTTCAAAGTACCGCAGTGTTTGAAAAAAGAAAGTGTACTATGTTTTAGTATAAGTAATATCAAAGTATTACGGTATTAAAAAAATAATGTGCCAAAAATCGTGTAGGAATAAACTAATTTTTATGCGCCCTAACAACTTTAATCTGCTTCTTAAAAAATTCGCTGGATCCCTGGGGAAAAAAACACAGATTTAATTTCAGAAAATTTGCTATCTATGAGTAAAATCATCGCATTTCGATGCGTAGGCTTATGTATGTAATAAGAAAACATTTTTTTATACTGGCCTCTTTAAACCGTTCCCGAAAACATTCCCACGGGATTCCGGGATAGAAGGTAGCGCAGAATTTAAGTCTGAAAATTAGCTCTTTATCAGTGAAATTCGAATTGAAATCGGCCTAGTAGTTTTTAAGTAAATCCCAAACAAACAAACAAATTGACTGACAGACAAGAAATCTAAAAAAATGAATCGTATTCTCCATCGTTTATATAGTATATTCTTCACTAGCTGACCCGGCGAACTCCGTACCGCCATATTTTCTGAATTCCTAAAAGACTTTGTTTCATGACACAAAAACAAAATCACCATAATCAGTCCAGGTGATTAGGAGGATTCTAGAACCCGATGTCAGCGCCACCTACCGGTTCTAATTGTGCATTTAAACCATCCCGGGACCCACTCAAACACACACACAAAATTTCATCAAAATCGGTAGTCGTTCTCAAGTTATAAAATTACAACGAAAAGTGGCAATGATCTTTATATATATAGATATTACGACCCCCCCCCGCAATCGCCTTTGGAAGTAAAATTTCATAAAATATGTTTTTTGTTGACCATAATAGAGATACTCCTACAAAACTTTAAGTTTGTCAGAGCTGTAGTTCGGAAATATCAATTTTCCATTGTTTACGCCCCCGCAATCCCCTTTGGGGGCGGAATTTTGTAAAACTCATTCTGATCTCTACTTGGCAAAAGAAATATTCATACGAAATTTCAAGTCAATCGGTCTTATAGCTTCAGAGATATCGTGATCAGTGCGTTCAAAAACGAGATCTCCTATATATATATATATAGATTATTTATTCTTATTCATAGAGTGTCAAAGTAAGTTGAACGCTTCTTTATGGTTATTAAAGATTTTGCCAGGTGGTAGGGTATTTGCTCGACTGGATGGCGACCACCCCTGGTCTAGAGTATGCCGCCATAACAACATTATGTTGTGTTCAGACATTAGTGTCCAGGTTCCAGTCCCCTTTAAGAGATCAACAGCGCATTTGTAGTACCTATGATGTTCCAAATGTCCATAGGCGATGGCAACCGCTTTCCATCAAGTGGGCCGTCTGCCTGTCTGCTGAACTTCTGCAATAAAATAAAAAAATACACTGCTGTGATCAGGAGTTTTTTTTAACTTTTGACTCAAACGCCTTTTAAAAAAGGAAGGTGATTATTACAATGCAAATTTAGCAAGCTGCGTTAATAAGTCATTTAATTTGAAATATATAATTTGAAATACAATTTTGATGTACCTAGTATGAATTCATATCGATTTGACTCTACATCACATTTAGAATAGAGTTCATTTTTATAGAGTGTATCGATCATTTGTAACGAACCCCCCTTTTGAGTCTAAAGACTATGGAATGTCATACTCAAGCCGAAGCATAGAGTGAGAAATAAAGAATTTATAAAGTGGAAATTAATAAAATTTATTCATAGAATAAATCTTGTAATATTGGCCATAAATCGTAATCATCTAGTAGCAGGAACCCTCGTCGCAATACCGTTAACCCTATGTTCACAAGGTAGGTTATATAAGAGTGTCGATCAGAGGGCAGGAAGACTATCAGAGGTTGATGTAAAATATATATATATAATTTTGTAGTAGTATGTTGTAAGTGTAAAATGCTATGCATTTTTATGAATTATGATAAATGTATTACTCATGATATAAGCTCATCACCTGAGTACGCCCGTGCCTTTATTTTGCCAAAAGATATTCTAATGTAGATTCATAACAAATTATATATTTTTGTGTAAGGCACCCCTCCTAACCACCTCTCTGTTATGCCACCGCATTAGCTATCAGTAAAAGAGCTCATATCGAGATAAAATAAGAACCTCCAATTTTTTAATTAATATTTATTGAATCAATTATAAACATTATCTAAAACTAGCGTCGGTTCACAACGTACTATTGCTGGCGAGAAGAGCCGACAAGAAACTCCCAGCAGTACGATCTATCCATTTAAAAGAAACCCATTTGGAGTGCCTTGTGTGTAAAATGAGTTGGAAAAGCCAAAAGACTTAAGTGAACATTTCATCTTAAAGTCACCTTTCCAAAATATCAAATAATATTGTCAATATGAGGAACGTCACCTCAGAGACCTCCCCTGATGCAGTAATAAGAATATCACAGTAAATTAAAGATAAAGGTTAATTGAAGTTTAAATAGTGATACTCTCTACATCTCGTAAGATTCCCATCCCTAAATTGTCAGAGTAAGAGTTTCAGAATGTCTCTCTATGAATTGTAAGTAAATTTTAAATTAAAGTTTGGCGAGAGACAACTTAACTCATATTATAGATTCCCTTGTCAAAGACAGGTTTCAGGTTTGCCGTGAAAGTTAAAATGAAATTGAAAGTTAAAGTAAATTAGCAAAACCTTACATCCATCTAATGACCCTAGCACCCAAGAGATGAGAGCATAGCACCATAAAAGTAAAGTTTAAGTTGAATTTAACATAAAATGGTGATACTCTGCATCAAAGATGCCTTCCTTGGTAACAATACTCAAATGTAGGTATTTTTAATCATCCTTTCCAATTCAGTCAAGTCCACTTGGCCTAACTACATCTAAGACTCTCATGAAGTCACATATCGTGAAAGAAAATAAGTTTTGATACGATTGATCCTCCTGCAACACGGTAGCTCATCCCCCTAACCAGCTAGGGCGTCATCGAGGTGCCCACGCGCCTCCAGGCTGATCCGCGACTTAACTAGTTCCTAACCTTCAGTTACCAATTCAGTTAATCTTAATATGTGAAATCATTTTAGTCTCGTGAATACACATATTATAAAAAAAAACAAACTAAATTTGCTTAAAAGCTGTACGCGCGGTAATCCTTGATAATTGTCGAAATTATCCAAGGGAACGTTGCCACAATAAACAAGTGGGTCGTGAATCCCTTTGTCCAAGGTTGCAGAGCTCATAAAACCCGGTCCTAACCTGAATCTTCATAAAAATTTTCAATATGTGCTTTCACCCGATCTCGTCACTTCAGTTTGTAATAATATTTAAATGCCTATTTTATACACATTTGGTAACAGTAGAGCTGCTTGTTTAAGAAAATATAATTAATCAAAAGAAACCTTTAATAAAAATTTAAATTGTAATCAACAACTCCTTTGCACCAAACAAAGCCAAATGCCTAAGTAGACTCTCTCAACAAGAAAGTATTTAAAATATTAAATTTCAATAAAAACTAAATAAACTTTAAATTTTCTAAAGTCAATTAGTCTTCCCATATGGAATGCATGATTGTTGTATAGTGTAATGTTATAGTGTAATGTTATAAAACCATATATAAATATATACACATATAAAAATAGACTAATTAATAAATTATAAATCAAGACTCCGACTTCACAGCCATAGGTCAATAATAGTCCCTTCGATATCAGAACCAATGAAAACTCATTATGCAGCCTGACTCCAAGCTCACTGAAACAGAAATAATCGGACAATAACAATCAACGCTCCAGTTCTAATCAGCAAACACAACAAGTAAGAGTCCATAATCAAGTCCAACAACGTGTGTGCAACAGCAAGACAAGAACTCCTATAAGTCTCCATTGACATATAATTAATCTCCCATAGTAAAGTAACTAATAATCATATTACTTGAAAGAATCATCAAAATCTCCCAATAGTTCCCGGCTATGAAGAAGTAATATTATTTAATTAAGTTTCCTAAGACAATATTATATTTAAGGATCCTTAAATGAAATTAGATTAATACATTTTTATCCGCAAGAGACTATGTATCATAACTCCTAAGTAATGTATTAGCACACTGAGGCTTTATAAATAACCCTTAATCATTTAGTTAACTATGAAACTAAAACAATGTACAAACAATTCTTATATGTTAATAACGCACAAGTCAATTAAGACATACTTTAAATTATTTTACCCTTATATAGCTCGTTCTCCATATAATATATAAATTAAGGACAGTAATTAATTAAGTTCTAAAATATATAGGACAGTAGGTAGTAAACGACCCTACCTATCTTTACATAAGATTAAGTAAGATTTCATATTAAAGGCTTATGTATTTCTATATCATTTATGCCTAGACAAATTATAGAAACGTTCCTATAATATTATAGTTTTGAAGAAACGGACCTAAGGAACCCTAATACTTCTAAAGACTACCGACTAAGTGTAACAAAATCAATGTTATTTATAATATGTACTACTAAGAATAGAAGTTAATTGTAACTACACATTACTATTCAGGCCCTTAAGATTAATTCAAATCGTATGCATACGAACAATTATTATTAAACTACTAATACATTACAAAAGACAAGAATGCGTGGTCACGTTAGAAGAACGTCTGAAAACATAACAAGCAAGATATCAGGTAAGTCTACATGGTTAGTAAAACTATTAATGTATCAAATAAAACATGAAAACTTAGCTTGGTTCTTTGGCGAAATTTATAACATTCGTTTCCGAAATTTACATTGATATTATGATTGATTTATTTTTAACAGCGATTAGTTTATCCATTTAATTCTCAATTAGGTTTTCTCCATCTGAAAATATATAAAACACAAATTTTCCGAGAATTCTTTTCATTGTATTCTTCTGTCAAACACCCATATTCAAGTCCTTTCTTTTGTCTGTCAAATTTCGAACAAAGAAAAATTCGATTATATCATACAAAGAGATTAGTAGTAAATACATATATTATGCGAAATAAAGGAGGGAATACATTATATGGAGAACAGCCATTCCTTTATAAATAAATAAAAATTAATAGGTGAGAAAATAATAAATACATGATGATGCGTACCGTCACACCACCCCGAATTTAAATTGGTAGCTTGCGGATAAATTAAATTCTAACCTAAGGTACGATTATCAAATAATAAATTGATAACACCCTGTATATAGCCCTATAAGTTAATAACATCCTGCATATAACCTTAATCTAAATTAATAACATCCTGTATGTAACCATAGATTAAGTTAGTAACACTCTGTATATAACCTTAATCGAAATTAATAAAATCCTGTATATAACCTTAATCTAAGTATTAGCCATCCTTTACACCTCACTACTATTATATCTCATCCCCAAAACAAACCAACAAAAAATTTAAGTCATCCCTTCAAGCTTTAAATTTATAGACATAATTAATCACCCCATATAGCATGAAACCATAAATATGTAACAAACATAACCTACAATTCAAAGAAAACATAAAACCCCTTCATAAAGGAAAACTTCAATAGCTATTCTCCTTAAAAAATCTCAAATGTCCTTCTCCTCAACATACTCTATCTGAAAGCTAAATTGCCCTAACTATAATATCCACCAAGTTAACTGATTATTGCATAATTCCCAAATTCTCAAAAATCAAATCTTTATGGTCAATCCTAATTACTAGTCTAATAATCGCATGACCCGAGGAAAGACACTTAAATACTCTATCTATCTTCTTAGGTATAGGAAATTTCTGTATAAACTCTATTTTTTTCTGATCAATTCTAATATCTGAAGTTGATATACTATCTTAACTTCCTTACAAAAGAATTTACACCCCTACTATTACACTACTTTACTATTACATGTAAGACCAGCATCTTGCAATTTCTTTAATTAATATACTCAAATGTTCTAAATGCTCAGTCAAAGTACCACAAGTTAAAATTACTAAATCGACCAAGTAATTACACAAAACTGCCTAACCTCTGAGTCCAATATAATATCCATAGCCCGACTAAAACTGCCCACTGAAGTCTTTAAACCTTGTGGAAGCACATTATACATGTATGACTTTCCATTAAAGGTAAACCCAGTATATTTCCTACTTTCTTTAGAAATAGGTATCTGAAAATAGGCATTATTCAAATCAACCACACTAATATATGACACCCCATGAAAGGCATTAAGTACATCAATCTGCATAGGTGGTGCTTCAGATTCCGCTACCATGAACTTATTTATCTCCCGCGTATCTAACAATACACGTAAAGACCCGTCGGGTTTGATCGCAAACGTTAACGGACTACTATAAGGAGTGGAACCCCGCGAAATAATGCCCATTTCAACCATCTCTGCCAATTTCTCCTCCATCTTTTGACGATAAGCATAAGGTACAGGATATGACCTTCTTATAAATGGTGTACTATCTGACATCTTAATCTCATGCTCATAACAATTTGCACGACCCAAAACATTAGAAAATATACTACGAAACCTTCCCAAAACTTGTTTTAATTGACCTAAGTGTACGTCCGATAGCTCTATCCCCGTTTTAATTTCCTTTAACTTTTCTTGGAAATCTGAATCATCAACATCTCGAGTAGATATCTCTGATATTCCACTCTCAAGGATCATCTTCCTAAAAGGCAAAACTACATCATGTTCATTAATTTTTAAACATAACCCCATTTCAGAACCTTGTAATTTAATTGTGGCTTGAACCAATGATAACCAATCAAAGCCTAAAATCACAGATTGCAATAAATTTGGTACAATTAAAAAGCTAATATCAATAATGCTATCTCCCAATTGAACTGGTAACAATACCATTTGTTGAATCTTAGTACTTTTCTGACCTACTGGACCCCTAATTTGAGTTGGCCTGATGGGCAATAAATCAATTTTACTACATTCTTTCGATATTAACTCCCAAAAGGTGCTGGAAATACATGTAATGTCACTTCCCGTGTCTATCAAACAATTCACTTCCTTCCCATAGATTTTAACAGTAATTATAGATTTCACTAGCTCAAATTTATCTGGCAAATAAGCATCTTCCTCCTCAAACAAGGAAGATACACACCCGCTTGTTATAACTGAATTAGAATTTATATCCTGCAAATGTAATTTTAAAATATCAGTAAATGCTCCCACCAAAGCTTCATTAATATAACCTAGCCCTGACTTATCTAATGAGGACTGACCCTTAGCTACAATAGGTGTAAGTATACCAGCATTACAATTGCCTAAAGACTGACCAGGTTTCCACCCATTCGACATCATAATTCTTAACCCTATTAACAACTTATCAGTCCCTCCTATAGTTGATGGGTCGGGCGCACTCCCACCAACATCACTTAGTTTAAATTATAGTCATAATCTTCATGAAGTATAGTTAAATCTTCTATGATATTAACATTAGCACTGCCCACTGGAGGTACTTGAACTGGCTTCAAAGTTTGTTTCTTGAATTGCCAACTGGTCTTCGCCTTGTTATTACTGTTATTATTTTGTTCATGTGATGATGAAGGTATCCGCAGTGTAGAATTCAGCACTTCACCCCTGTTAATATTGTCTAGCTTCCTTAGCAATTCCGACGCTTCAATAATAGTCTTGTTCTGACTCGTGGTCCATGCATATTGTACATCTTTAGGGAAATGATGTATGATATCATTTATGAGTTGTGTCTCTTGGATCGGGTAGGTGAGCATCTTCGCTTGTCCACATAAAGTAATAAAATAATTCAGCATACTAGTTCCAGATCGATTCCATGTGCCATGCACTATTTTCTTACGAAGCTCTCCTTGCTCAGCTTCACCCCAGTATGTTTCTAGGAAATCTCGTTTAAAATCCTCAAAATTGGTCCAGCGTTCTCGGTATACACGAGCCCAACTCCTGGAACCACCATCCAAACATTCTATAATGAGATCAATCTCATTGTTAAATCCCGCTGGCATTCTCTTCAAATAAGCACATAAATCTTCTATGAAGGTAACTGGATGTTGTTTTTGTGATGGAAATTTCGGCTTCTCCAAATTATTAATTGGCATAGTAGGATAATACGCCATCGGCATATGTCTTTCAACAGTATCTGTTTGTGAACAGCATGTCTTCGTAGTACTTGATTGTGTAATGTTGGTCTCAACTGGTCTAGAACTCGTTGATCTGCCAGCCACCGGTTCAAAATTCTCCACAACTCCCCGAGAGTTGACTCTCCCAGAAGCCAATGTCATATCACTATCTATTTGATCTAATCTCAAGGCCACAGGCCTCTGCGAACCGGCCTCCCCATTATTTGAAGCCAAACTGTTTTCTAATTGGTTAATCCTTGTAATCATAGGGTTCAATGTCTGATCCAACATCCTCTTCATAATCCTCAAAAATCTCGGGTTTCCTCCTTGAGTAGTAGTCATAGGCCTGGTACTCTCCGCACCCCTCGCAGCACTCCTCTTTTCTCTTCTTGTAGCCATTCCAGGTTTCTGAACTTCCTTTGGCATTTTTCTTCACTTAATAAATTTCTTCAAATTATTCAATATTTATTCTCCAAATATAATGGCAGCAAGATATTAATAACTCTTCAGCATCAAATGATATGCACTAATCTTCAATTAATATTAATAGAATAGCTCCTTTGCTTATATGAGAGCGCTTCTGCTCTTTGCTTTTGTAGCAATTATATAATACCTCTTGATTTATTATAACTAGCAGTGAACTAGCACTGTTACATCTCTTGGTTCATCCTGACATATTAGAATTCCATTCTTCAATTACTTCTTTCAAATATTTACACAGCGCTAGCAAGCTATAAGTAATCATAAACTATATAAATTATGTATATAACATAATTTAAATTATTAAAATATTAAATTTTATTCCTAAATTCGTGCCTCATAACAACATCTGACTTCACCATAGTAAATAATTATTAACCTAACTCCCATCTATGATAGAAGGCTAACTAACAATCAATTAACTTCCTCAACTCTATTATGAAAATAAAATTTAATAAAGTCCTCAATAAAGTTTCAAAAAAAAATATATTAATGATTAACATTTCATTTAATTAAAAATATGCAACCCATAAAATTAAATATGTCTCGCTATATAAATAATCAACAAGACCAAGAATATCAACAAAGTCATTGTGGCGCCCCCAATGGTAAAGTGTTGAACTAATTCGAATGTGAAAAATAAAATTTTCAAAGTCACTTGCAACACCCGTAGTGGCAAGAGGATAAATTAATTGCAACGCTAGAGTTGAAATTCAAAATCACTGCAGCGCCCATAGTGACAAGGTGACGAACTAATTTGAACGTAAGTACAAAAAAAAATCAACATCACCATGGCGCCCTCTAACGACAAAATGTCGAATCAATGTGAACGCAAGTATTAAAATTTCAAAATCACCATGGCGCCCTCTAACGGCAAGATGACGAAATAATACAAAATTTAAATTTCCAAAACCACCGCAGCGCTCCCTAACGGCAAGATGACGAACTAATTCGGAATTCACTGCAGCGCTCCCTGACGGCAGGAAATTGAACTAATTTGGACAAAATATTTTAAACTGAACCGTCCCTGTGGCGCCCCGTAACGGAAAACTGACAAACTAAATTAGACACATAATTGAAATTCGCAACACCACAGTGGCGCCCCCCAACGGTAAACCTGTGGACTAATCTGAACATGAAAGTTAAAATTTTCTTTCACAATCTCAAAATCATTTACCTATAAAATCAGACTGTTAATTATTACACCAGCCTCCGATCACCCCCTGTCATCTCTGAAATAAACAACAGCCCTTCTATAACCTTTAAAACCTTGCTCCGCCTCACAAGCAACAAATTGTGTATCTATCAGATACACAAGAATAAAATAACTCAGCCCAAAACAGCAGGACTTGTTCACCATCATCAAACCAGACACCTTGGATGCAACCCCTAATTGCTCCCTTCGAACCTGAACGAAATGTACTAAATAAGACACATCATGCTGGAATCTTGGGAACACGCAGCGAATCGTAACGTTCCAGGATTCGATTCTACTGTCCTAGAACCACTCTACATCACGCCCAGAAGACCAGGTCCTGAAATCCTGGTCACGGCACCAATTTGTAACGCACCCCCCTTTTGAGTCTAAAGACTATGGAATGTCATACTCAAGCCGAAGCATAGAGTGAGAAATAAAGAATTTATAAAGTGGAAATTAATAAAATTTATTCATAGAATAAATCTTGTAATATTGGCCATAAATCGTAATCATCTAGTAGCAGGAACCCTCGTCGCAATACCGTTAACCCTATGTTCACAAGGTAGGTTATATAAGAGTGTCGATCAGAGGGCAGGAAGACTATCAGAGGTTGATGTAAAATATATATATATAATTTTGTAGTAGTATGTTGTAAGTGTAAAATGCTATGCATTTTTATGAATTATGATAAATGTATTACTCATGATATAAGCTCATCACCTGAGTACGCCCGTGCCTTTATTTTGCCAAAAGATATTCTAATGTAGATTCATAACAAATTATATATTTTTGTGTAAGGCACCCCTCCTAACCACCTCTCTGTTATGCCACCGCATTAGCTATCAGTAAAAGAGCTCATATCGAGATAAAATAAGAACCTCCAATTTTTTAATTAATATTTATTGAATCAATTATAAACATTATCTAAAACTAGCGTCGGTTCACAACGTACTATTGCTGGCGAGAAGAGCCGACAAGAAACTCCCAGCAGTACGATCTATCCATTTAAAAGAAACCCATTTGGAGTGCCTTGTGTGTAAAATGAGTTGGAAAAGCCAAAAGACTTAAGTGAACATTTCATCTTAAAGTCACCTTTCCAAAATATCAAATAATATTGTCAATATGAGGAACGTCACCTCAGAGACCTCCCCTGATGCAGTAATAAGAATATCACAGTAAATTAAAGATAAAGGTTAATTGAAGTTTAAATAGTGATACTCTCTACATCTCGTAAGATTCCCATCCCTAAATTGTCAGAGTAAGAGTTTCAGAATGTCTCTCTATGAATTGTAAGTAAATTTTAAATTAAAGTTTGGCGAGAGACAACTTCACTCATATTATAGATTCCCTTGTCAAAGACAGGTTTCAGGTTTGCCGTGAAAGTTAAAATGAAATTGAAAGTTAAAGTAAATTAGCAAAACCTTACATCCATCTAATGACCCTAGCACCCAAGAGATGAGAGCATAGCACCATAAAAGTAAAGTTTAAGTTGAATTTAACATAAAATGGTGATACTCTGCATCAAAGATGCCTTCCTTGGTAACAATACTCAAATGTAGGTATTTTTAATCATCCTTTCCAATTCAGTCAAGTCCACTTGGCCTAACTACATCTAAGACTCTCATGAAGTCACATATCGTGAAAGAAAATAAGTTTTGATACGATTGATCCTCCTGCAACACGGTAGCTCATCCCCCTAACCAGCTAGGGCGTCATCGAGGTGCCCACGCGCCTCCAGGCTGATCCGCGACTTAACTAGTTCCTAACCTTCAGTTACCAATTCAGTTAATCTTAATATGTGAAATCATTTTAGTCTCGTGAATACACATATTATAAAAAAAAACAAACTAAATTTGCTTAAAAGCTGTACGCGCGGTAATCCTTGATAATTGTCGAAATTATCCAAGGGAACGTTGCCACAATAAACAAGTGGGTCGTGAATCCCTTTGTCCAAGGTTGCAGAGCTCATAAAACCCGGTCCTAACCTGAATCTTCATAAAAATTTTCAATATGTGCTTTCACCCGATCTCGTCACTTCAGTTTGTAATAATATTTAAATGCCTATTTTATACACATTTGGTAACAGTAGAGCTGCTTGTTTAAGAAAATATAATTAATCAAAAGAAACCTTTAATAAAAATTTAAATTGTAATCAACAACTCCTTTGCACCAAACAAAGCCAAATGCCTAAGTAGACTCTCTCAACAAGAAAGTATTTAAAATATTAAATTTCAATAAAAACTAAATAAACTTTAAATTTTCTAAAGTCAATTAGTCTTCCCATATGGAATGCATGATTGTTGTATAGTGTAATGTTATAGTGTAATGTTATAAAACCATATATAAATATATACACATATAAAAATAGACTAATTAATAAATTATAAATCAAGACTCCGACTTCACAGCCATAGGTCAATAATAGTCCCTTCGATATCAGAACCAATGAAAACTCATTATGCAGCCTGACTCCAAGCTCACTGAAACAGAAATAATCGGACAATAACAATCAACGCTCCAGTTCTAATCAGCAAACACAACAAGTAAGAGTCCATAATCAAGTCCAACAACGTGTGTGCAACAGCAAGACAAGAACTCCTATAAGTCTCCATTGACATATAATTAATCTCCCATAGTAAAGTAACTAATAATCATATTACTTGAAAGAATCATCAAAATCTCCCAATAGTTCCCGGCTATGAAGAAGTAATATTATTTAATTAAGTTTCCTAAGACAATATTATATTTAAGGATCCTTAAATGAAATTAGATTAATACATTTTTATCCGCAAGAGACTATGTATCATAACTCCTAAGTAATGTATTAGCACACTGAGGCTTTATAAATAACCCTTAATCATTTAGTTAACTATGAAACTAAAACAATGTACAAACAATTCTTATATGTTAATAACGCACAAGTCAATTAAGACATACTTTAAATTATTTTACCCTTATATAGCTCGTTCTCCATATAATATATAAATTAAGGACAGTAATTAATTAAGTTCTAAAATATATAGGACAGTAGGTAGTAAACGACCCTACCTATCTTTACATAAGATTAAGTAAGATTTCATATTAAAGGCTTATGTATTTCTATATCATTTATGCCTAGACAAATTATAGAAACGTTCCTATAATATTATAGTTTTGAAGAAACGGACCTAAGGAACCCTAATACTTCTAAAGACTACCGACTAAGTGTAACAAAATCAATGTTATTTATAATATGTACTACTAAGAATAGAAGTTAATTGTAACTACACATTACTATTCAGGCCCTTAAGATTAATTCAAATCGTATGCATACGAACAATTATTATTAAACTACTAATACATTACAAAAGACAAGAATGCGTGGTCACGTTAGAAGAACGTCTGAAAACATAACAAGCAAGATATCAGGTAAGTCTACATGGTTAGTAAAACTATTAATGTATCAAATAAAACATGAAAACTTAGCTTGGTTCTTTGGCGAAATTTATAACATTCGTTTCCGAAATTTACATTGATATTATGATTGATTTATTTTTAACAGCGATTAGTTTATCCATTTAATTCTCAATTAGGTTTTCTCCATCTGAAAATATATAAAACACAAATTTTCCGAGAATTCTTTTCATTGTATTCTTCTGTCAAACACCCATATTCAAGTCCTTTCTTTTGTCTGTCAAATTTCGAACAAAGAAAAATTCGATTATATCATACAAAGAGATTAGTAGTAAATACATATATTATGCGAAATAAAGGAGGGAATACATTATATGGAGAACAGCCATTCCTTTATAAATAAATAAAAATTAATAGGTGAGAAAATAATAAATACATGATGATGCGTACCGTCACACATTTTGACTTGAATGAACTCATCTATTTGGTGTTCTGCTTGTAACGATGTTTTTGAACAAGAAGACTGATTCGAACAATTAGACCACATTTACCACGGTTGTACCGATACTAATGATCACTTTCGATGTTGCTATCTATTTGACCATCTTGGCTGCTACTTTCTTTCTGCTCTCGACTGTACGTGGAATTTGTCTTTGTCGGGGCCTAAGTTGTAACAATAAATTATATGGGATTGCATGCATCTGCACTGATTCCTAACATGAAGTGCATTCAATAGTTTTTACGCGATGCTCAGACAGACAGATAGACAGTCAGACAGATAGGCGAAAATTCTAAAACTTGTACTTTCAGAACCTGCTGATCCGCATTAGTTTCACGTATCAGCGCATTATTTTCACGTTAAGTTTATTCACTTATATGTATAAATAGTAATCATGCAAATTAATAAAATTTAGTGTCTGTTTGTAACGTCATTATAAAACCTTATAAATTACGAATAAAAGTATATATGGTACCTATATGAAAGAATCCATCTGTCTGGATGTTTCGGCTAATTTCTGAAACGGTTGAACCGATTTTGACGAGACTCACCGGCAGATAGCTGATGTTATAATTAGTTTTTTTAGGATTCCAAGAAAAAATCTCCACGCAAACAAAGTCAAGGGCACAACTAGTATTTTAAAAACGTAACATTTATTTCAATAATATTTTTTTAAGTTTTCGCGACTGGTATACATAATAAAACTACGTTTTAACGGTTTTAAGCGCGGTAATTTATTTAATTCGGTTACTCCGACGTTTCGGCCGCTTTTCAGTGGCCGTGGTCACGGAAAAAAAATTACAAGTGTCAACGAAGTGGCCGAAACGTCGGAATAACCAAAATCAAATAAATTACCGCGCTTAAAACCGTTAAAACGTAGTTTTATTATTTATTTAAATGTTGGCAGTATTGTTTATTGTACTCGTGCAAGCAAAACTCAAACCACTTACAGATTACATTACAATGTAGATAGAAGAAGATAGATTTATGCTTTATTTATTGATATATCGTAATAAAAAAATCACATCACCAAAATTCACGAAATTGATTTAAATATTACGAAAATATGAAAAATCATTAGCTCAGAAAATTCTCTATAATAGCTTTTAAAGTCTTTTACTGGTATTTCAGAAAGTATCAACCTACGTGTCACGGTTGATATCCCACGCAGCCGGTTGGAGAACACATGTTTTGGTTTCCACTGGAAAACACGCCGCTCGATGCAAACCCATCTTTGCTGTTTATTCTGCTGCCAGATCACTATTGTGTACTAAATACATTGCGTCTTTGGTGGGTGAAACTTTCATAAAATCAATTTTCCTAATTAATTATAATAATGAATGTATGTCGTTAAATTACAACGATAAAAGAAAATAATTATTTAGGCTATTTATTTCTCCATAAAAATCATAAATATTTATAATGAACAGCAATTTATCAATTCTTTACTGAATATACAATACAATACAATCAATACTATTAATTGTACACCAACATTACATGTAAAATATACAAATAAACAAAAAACTTACTAACTAAAAGGTAATATTTTCTAAAGTTTTCGCGACTTGTACACATAATAAAACTACGTTTTAACGGTTTTAAGCGCGGTAATTTATTTGATTTAGGTTTATCCGACGTTTCGGCCGCTTTTCAGTGGCCGTGGTCACGGAAGACAAAGATGACATTTGTCAAACGTGTATTGTCAAAGTTTTTATTCAGCCTACCGCCAACTTGTTCATTTTAATTATTTAGTTTTAAAATTTTGTTTATGGATATTATTTACTCTATGGGAGCCTAATCTAATTTACCACCGTTTCACAACATGTTGTGGCTTGAAGAGAAGAAGCGGCGCAAGAAACTCTTCAGCAAACATGCCTAGTTCTAATTTTTTTTTTTATAATATTAAAATGAGTGGAAGGAAAAAATAAAAGAAATTATCAGTCAAGTTGGTTTGTTTCGTTGCACGCAGAAAGAGCTCACAGTGTCTTGAGGTCTGGCAGTTGGTTTTTGCTGGGTTTGGGTCTTAATAGTTTTGATGATTGGATCCCAAACAGGTGGTACCTGCTAACCATCTTCTCTATTGAAATTTGGGTGAAACGTCGGATAAACCTAAATCAAATAAATTACCGCGCTTAAAACCGTTAAAACGTATTTTTATTATAACTAAAAGGTAGTACAATGGGCGGCCTTATTGCTAAAAGCAATCTCTTCCAGGCAACCTTTAATATAATATTTAAAAAAAACCTCTAATATAAAAATATTTAAATTTAGAACCACATTATTTACAAGGCAATAATTTACGATCTTCTTTTCCCGTTTCTATTGAGAACTTTCAATACGATTGAAAGAAGTCTGACGTGAACTAAATGCTGGCCTGTATTTTGGGCAACGTGTTAGCATTACAGTGAGGAAACGCGGCCATGACGTTGAGGACGCTCTCCATCAAGAGTGCTTAAACCCATGTTTTATTTGTAAAGTAGTTATATTTTTTGTATGCGTCCCAAACTCAAAGGGAGCGGGTTCGATCCTAGCTGGAACGCATGCATGTATTGCTATGCCATGTAAGGTAAAAAATGTTTGGTTGCATAATATTCTGATTTTGGGCCATAAGCCTTGGCGGGTCCTTAGTACACCCTACCATCACAATCTGATCACTTGTTAAGAAATTTATAGAGGACAAAGGTACAAACTTTTATTTTTATTTATATAGATAAATAGCCATATTGCCGGACAATCGGAACTGTTATTTTTAAATAATCATTTTGGAGTTGAACTTTTTAGTTGAACTCCAAAATGAATAAATTATTTCAAGTAACTAATTTATTTAATAATATTAGAAATCATCTCAATTAATCTACTGACAAATATAGAAACTAAAACAGTTTGAAACTTACGATAATGGGTAAAAAATTTATGTCAGTACTTTTAACTATTCGTACAATGGTATTATGAACTTGTTTTCAGCACGGTTGGTGGGTGTGTGGCTTCTTTCTCGGCTTAGCCTGGTGTACAACGTTAACTCCACTCTGTGTGAAACTATGGCGGTCATACGGAAAAAAAATCAGAGCTCAAGAAATGCTGATGCTTAACCATTTATCCGGGTGAGATTATTAATAGTCTTCAACGTTTGTCCCGGAGCACCGGAGTAAAAAACATAATTTAAAATATAGACAAAGCCGTAACACATAGGAATGATCCTGAATGTTGCAAATATCTAAGGACGATGGTAACAGTTTATCATCAAGTACACTTTGTGCCCTTGTGTCAAGAAAGAAATAAATTGAAACTTTAACTCTGAAATTAATATGTGGTCTATTTTAATATCAATGCTATGGTACCTACTACTAACCTTAGATCAGCAAACTCCACTTTATAGTCCAGAAGATGAAATACACAGTATTGGGTTTTTATTTTCGTATTTACAAGTCTTACTTAGATTCAATGAGCAAAATTCCAACGGAGAGGATTGTAAGCATATTGAGACAGAAACCATAAGTTGTTTCGGAAGTAGGCGGCACATAGCAGAGAAAAAGAAGAAACGTATGGCAAGAACGGGGTTTGTCGGGAAAGCTCTTCCATCTTCGCTTTTTCTAGACATATCTCCGTTCCGTCCGTAATCACAACCTTCCTTATCTCTGACCAGATTTAAAGCTTTATTTAATTTTGTCGTTATTTTAATTTATAATTATTACAATAAACTAAAATCTACTTTCAGGCAACAAGAGACACCAACCACTGCATTATGTGATGGAAGTAATTGGAATACGCCTGGGTAAGAATTACTTCAATCTACCAAGTTAAGTGAAAGTGGCTTTGCAAAAATAAACGAGTTTTGGTTTTTTCTTCATGACAAAGTTAATTGATTGATGTCTTTCAATGGTGGGGATAATAGGGGAAATAATAGGATATGTTCTTAAAAACTTATTTTTCACCCGAGTAGAGCTGAATATAGGAGATTGTTACACGAGAGATGAAGAGACCTATTTAGGCTGATATGATGGTTTGGCGCACGAGCGTAGCGAAGGCTCTAATAGTCCAAGTTCCTAAATAGGCCTTTCGCCCGAGGTGAACACTCTGCTTTTCATTTCAAATATGAGGAAAGTAAATAAAAACTGATTAATTATACAAACAACTACTTCGCTAGTAAATCAGGCGTTAAATCCATATCTAAATCTGATGAAACGTCATCACGTTACGTCAAATTTGAAACATCAAGTAATTTTTTTCCGGTGGCAATCTATCAGCCTCTTTTTTTGGCACTGATGATAGAAAATATTTTGCTCAAATTTATGTAAATTAAATAATAATTTAATTGACATAAATTTGACACATACATTTAGTGAAAAGTAATTTATGATTACAAAATTATGTTATGAATTTTTTTTATTTTTATTACAATTTATGCCGTAATTTAACAGTGGCTGTAAATAAAAGTAGGGACATAAGTCACATGTATTATCTAAGATCCACATAGTTTTCTAAATTTTTTGACAGCAGAAAGAATCGTTTCTCAGGGACGAAAAGTGCTGTTTTCATCCCCGTGATTAGGCAGCTCCCAACATTCTTTCAGAATATGAGAATTTTATTAATATTATATGCTGGTTTACCATCCTTTAGCATGCGGAAACTTTGTATCTCTTTGGCGTATTCTATCGTCTGTACTATGAGGAGTGTACCGAGAAAGTGTTTGATCTGGTGACAACACCACATTTTCGCAAACGCACCGCTTGCCATCAGCGGGATATTGAATTGTTCACCCTCATTTCCTTAAGCTATCACGCTCAAATACGCAACGGTTCTCTAGAAAGTTTACTCTGCGTACAATAACGACATGAACGGAACTTTCCGCCCAGGTTTTCCCTTTTCCCTACGACATGGGGTCATTTAAGAAGGTCGTTGTACAATTTCTTCGCGGCCGACAACGCGTTGGCACCGCTCCTGGTGTTGCAAACATCCATAGGTAACTGTGTCCACTTTCCACCAGATGGGCCATTTGCCTGATTACCAGCTTGTGACAGTTAAAAACATGTTGTATTATATGTGTATTAAGAAATCGGTGAACGTAACATAAGATTTTTATTCCATAAAATGAGGTATTTACATTTACCATATCACAAGCGTAACAATCTCAACCTGAGATGACTAATTTTTATTTTTAAGAACAATGACAATAACTAAAATTTATTTCCTATTTTTACAGACCGCCGGCACCACCACCAAGGAGTGATAGCTGGTGACACAAACATTCTATAAATAAATAAAAAATCGTTAGTAAATAAAAAGTCCAAAGATTATTAACAATTAACAAATTAATTTAATTACTAACAGTAATTACAAAAATAGTTGTTCATCACATTCTGCTTTATGATCGAAAATATAAGAACTATTTCTGACCGGTTCCTATAGCCACTATTCATACACTTAACTTAGTAATGGTTGAATTTTTATTTTACTTGTAAGGAGCTATGTCAAAGTTTAACCGATAGTAAGGCAAACAAACTGTCTAACTAACTATAAGATATTTTTTGTGGACCTGCGTAATTATACAAGCTCTATTATAAATGTCATGAAATTGGGTTAATCTTCGACGCTTATTAATATGTCATTGTAATTTTAATGTTAAACTACCCTAGGCTAGGATTGGTGAATAATGACTTTTTGTATTACTGTCTGTGCTTTCTCTGTAATCTATTCTACGTTGGCTGTATTTAAAACCACTAGAATCCATTTTTGATTTCTTAACAAAATCATAACTTTCATATCTGTAGATTTAAATATAGTTTATTGAAAAAGTTTTTTATCATTATGATTATGTAGAAAAATATAGACTCGTATGTTGAAGTCACAATTTCTACCGGTATTTTGTCAAAACAAGTCAGTAAACGGAACTGGAAGTTGTAAAAATGTTACGGCACATGTACCTTTAGATATTAAGCCTGGGTGTTAAGGCCAGACTACATTGTAACTGAATAAAGAGCAACAGATTTTTTTGCTTACCTTGATAAACATTTTTGGTTATACTTTGATTAAAATTTAAATAAAAACTAAATTTAGAACAGACTGTTTCATTTTTATGAGATTATAATTATTTGTTGGTGCTATCCTGTAAATGAAATGCGATTTTATATACCTGTGACTAATTCTATAAGCGCTCATTATTAGGATCTGTTTTACCCATTTCAGGAAAAAATATTGCCAGTTACCTAAATCTAAGATTGATTGGTGAATTCCATGGATCAGTAATGTAAAGGTCCATATTCTCTCACTATGTTTTCCTTCAGGTTCAATTCCATATGGTGCTCAGAGAATAAATACTGTTTAAGTAGTCCACGTCATCTGTCGGGAATCAAACTTACCATTATAAATAAAACTCAGTGGTATTCGATTGTCAGCTACACACTTTATTCGAAGAAAGAAGCAATATGGACGCCGGAACCACAGACATAGACAAAGAATACAATATAGTCATTGTGTTAAATATATAGGTACTATTAAATCTATGAGAATATCACCTTAATATATTTAATGTAGGTATACTTTATAACAAAACTACTGTTCGTTTTACCTGAGGTTTGTAAAAATACCATTATTTTCATCCGTGCAATAATGGAGATAGAATACAATTTCCTGCGATCTGTCACAAGAGGCAACCAAACAAATCACAATGAGGTGGTAGAGTATTTGCCCGTCTGGATAGTTAACACAACTGGTTTAGAGTATGCTGTCGTAACAATCTTAAGTTGAGTTCCAGCATTAATGGTCAGGTCCCAGTCTCCCTTTAGATAGCGGCTGCACATTGGTAGTACCCATGGTGTTAAAAATATCCATAGGCGATCATAACCACTGTCCATCAGGTGAGCCTATCTGCTAACTCATGCAATATAAAAAAATATTATAAGAAATAATAAACTATTGAATTTGTAACTATTTAAGTACGTGAAAGTCATATTTTTTGTCTTTTTTATATTCTCATATAAGGACCAAAGATGTATACCAAACTTATATGTATGGCACTCTGCCAACTGTGATTTAAATTATCGTTACATGGTTTGCTTTACAGGTAGGTAGCTGAAAGGAAATAAGCCAAATAAATAACAAAAATAAAAATAATTATCTTTTCATTTTTTTTATTATCGTCTAAAATACTGCATGGTTTTTAAAGATAATTGTTGAGTTGTCCGTTTTACTTGCGTACTTAAATAACAATACTTCTTTGCATACTACAATTTTATTTGTAATAAAGCAATATTATGTGTAGAGGTCACATGGTGTAGTTTTATACATCACTATCTTTTTAGTTCCCTTGTGACTCATTGAAAACTTAATACATATTACCAATAGTAAAAGAACAGATAGTAAGGTATACATAGAAATCCGGTATAAGTACTTAAGTATTAGGAAAAGTTTTTTCAAAACATATTAAATATTATACACATTGTAATTTATAATTTTTAGAATATTTTGTATAAATTGCTAATCTAGACCCCGCAAAACATAAGACACCATATTCATTATTTTGTATAAAACTTAGAAATCATAGTAAACATAGTATACATACATAAAGTCTCACATTAAATACATTATTTCAATAAAGTCTTACTTTAAATTAATTTAACTAAATTAAAAAAAACAGTATTGATTTTCTAGACACAATTCTTCTTAAATCTTTAGTTGAATGTTGTGTTTCTTACTTAATGATATGGTATCGGAACTGTAAACAATAAGCTATTTAAGATATAAATAACATACAAAATTAGAATAATTATTTTATTTCGCAACATAACATACAATGATCCATCTAGTTTCGACCGATTAACATTTCTCGTGGCCTTAAATCAAAAATAATGTGTTACGACATTCGTCCGGCTTGAGATCAAATCATTCATTGTTAGTGGGTAACCTGTTACTCGTATTTGATACGATAGGATTATAAATTGCGACATTTAATATCACTAATTGAATGACTACAAAATTTTTAAAATGATTAATTATATTTAAAATTTATCGAAATGACTCATTGATTCTTCAGATGATCAGAGTGCTGGTGCTTACCTCGGCCAACGGATCATGGCAATCCAGCGAGGAAATGTAGCCAGCCTTCTGGGCACCGTACCCATAGAAGACGGTGAACTGGGCTCAGTATTCTACTTACAGTCTTGAGTAGAATACAATACAAATAAGTTAAGTTTTCTTGCATTGTATTCGATTACATGTAATTTTATAATTGTTCTGTGAATACAACATAGTTCCTTTTGTATTGGTGTATAATAAAGTGTAATAATCAATATATATAAAAAATGATCGTAAAATGAAAACTACTGAGCCAAACTATGTTAAATTTTTAGGGGACCAAATGGCAACTATTCCGCATCAAACTAAACAAGAATCACGTAAATCGGATCATAAATCTCAGCGTAATCGGTGTACACATACAGAACGGCACGGAAAATTTTTCATAAGAATTGTTCATAAAATAAAAACTACTGAGCCAAAGTATATTATATTTTTAGGGGACTAAATGGCAACTATTCCACATCGAACTAATAAAGAATCACGTAAATCGGATCATACATCTCAGCGTAATCGGTGTACATATGGAACGGAGTGAAAAAATTTTTCATAAAAAATGTTCATAAAATAAAAACTACTGGGCCAAAGTATATTAAATTTTTATGGGACCAAATGGCAGCTATTCCGCGTCGAACAAAAAAAGAATCACGTAAATCTCGGAGTAATCCGTGTACATACATAAAAAATAAAAACATACCGATCAAATTGAGAACCTCCTCCTTTTTGAAGTCGGTAAAAAAAAGATTAATGTGAAAATTAAATTAATATTCGCCACTTTTTTCTTTCACCGTAGACTACACTTTACTTGACTTACAACTCAGTCCCTGCTGAATACAGCTGTGCCCATCTGTTGCCGTTACAAGAATCCTCTTGGTTCTGTTTATTAATAATGTTGATGAAAAGAATTTGGAATTTCCTGTTTTATTTTCCTTCATAACTATTAAAATTTTGTATGGTATGGAATACTTTATCAAAATATAAATAAAATTTACACTAATTTTCATAAATAACTTTACTTTTTTTGTATATTTCTTTCTTATCTATTTATACTTTTTCTACTTATCAAGTTATTTTTAATTTATAATAATTAGTAAGAATTGATATAAGCATACGTAGCGATTGCTTTTCTGTACATAAACAAATAAATTTCTCAACTTACCTGCCAATCTCTATTTCATTTTAGTAATTTCATGTTTACAATAATTTTTATTTGCACGTTTTATATATAGCTGTGATAAGTGATAAGACCGCCTATTGTTTTCTTTACTTAAACTTTTGGAACTATCTTAATATTATGCAATAAAGTATATGATGGTGATTCTATTCTTATTTATTAATATTTAATTTATTTTAAATATTGTTCTTTCTTTACAATTTACTAAGGTAATTAATAAATTAGCTATTTTTATACTGTGCTCAGTTTTACTGACCATATACTTTATTATTCCAGTAGCATCGAACTTTATTTTTAGCTCTATTTATCGGTCATCCTTAACAAAATAATTAATTACCATTAATGGATCATTAAGATCAAAACCTTGTAACATAATCACGTAATTGTAACAAGTCGTACTCACCTGATTAATATTAATGAGAACTCAATCGATGTACAGGATTTAAACATAAATTTACACTTTAGTATCATGATGCAAACATCTCTTTGAAGTCTGCATTATTAATGGTAACTTATTGCCAAATTATGTATGGAAGCTATTTATAAAAGCAATACCTTGCAAGAAGTCTATATTGGATGCGTAATACCTAGTAATTTGATTTCAAATTACCTTTCACACATCATGACAATGAGACTACTTTGGTAAAAAAAAAACAAAATTTCTGTAAATAACTGTATCCGAGTTGTGTTGGTCTAATAGTCAGATCTCTACTAAAAAATCAATAAATTTTTGTAATCCTGGGTACCAAAAATTATTAAAAATTGTTGGGTAAAAAAATTGTGTTTCAGTGGGTCCGGGGATGGTTGGTGATGGCAGGACATCGTCTGCCGAAACCGCTAGTGATATATTAAATGTAATCGAGACATGACTCATGCCGCAGCCCCATTTTGGTATAGCAATAAAATAATTATCATAATAGTTTGTATATAATTATATTTGTGGCGTTCAATGCTGAGACTCGAGATGTTGAGTTTCCAGTCTTTTCTAAACAAACCTTCGGACACATTTCTAGACAGCATTTTTAAACACGGTTATTTATAAATAGGCATTGTGTAAATAATATCTAATTTTAAAACATATTTTTTATTATGATTACGTTTTGGCCAAAATAGATATGGAACCCTAAGATCTCAAATATATATCGACAAGTAATACTGTCCGAACAATCTTCGCCTTGGCATAGAATTTTTATAATACCTAATTAACAGCCCCCACTCGTGAACATTGTTATGATAATCTTTATGAATATAATAAATGATAATTTAATACAGTGAATATCTACTATATGAGCGGTCGAATGCGTATATAAGCAACAATAAAGACAGCAAGGTCTCCATTTACATTGCATGTGCAGTCAGAGGTTGTCGAAAAATATATTTAAACACCAGGTTCTTTTTAAATTCGAGCCTTAAAAAGTTACGTCAAGGCTGTTGAAGGAACCTTTCGAGTATAATATTTTTTTATTAACTTGAAAGCTCTTAGGGCCGGCTCTTACAGAATACCGGAATGTTTAACCTTGGGTCAATCCTGTTTCGTGCGATGAGTGAGAGTTCCGATTGGCCACTGCTTATCTTCTATTTCTTATCCTTCTATTCCACTATCCCATTCTCATTATACCATCATAAAGGCTAGTAACACGTTGTTTTCACCCCTGGTGTCGCGAACGTGTAAAGGAGTCGGTACCTACTTTCCATCAGCTGGACTGTGTTAGCCAGTGTCGCAATAAAAAAAACTAACAATCTACTAAACTTCGACCAATAATTGAGTTCTTAATTTTGTGGGGGTTGTTTAATTAAGTAATATTGATAACAACAAATAGGATATTTAAATTAGGTTTCTAGCTCTAGGTATTATTAAATTTATTCCTTAAGTTACCTTATTATTGGTACCTTATTAAAACTTGACATAAACTCCATACTAGTAATGTTATATTTTTATCAACGGTAAGCTATAACAATATATATTTAGTAACACATAGGAATCTACCAACTCTTGGCAGATATAAATATCCAAGCGTTGCCTTGCACACAACGGTCTATTGGGCTTAGTTATTTTGAGTGTCGGTCCGCCTGGTCTACTAGAATACAGACGTCCAGACTTCTATTCCCTATAGGGTGAATTACGTAAACAATTTGTTATTCTGGTCTGGATGCCACTACGATTTGCCCAAGAATTGTGTCTTGTATGTTATTTACAACACCACCTTAAGTATAACGAAGTAGAAAATACATTAGTTATAAAGTTTGAAGAGAAGTAGAAGTTAGTCTAAAGTTATCTCAAGCAATTTTTTTTATACAATTTTAGTATTGTTGAATAGACAATAATTCCAGAGCACTGTTTAAACCGGGCGCAGGTTTGCTGATGACTTCTTACTATTATAGTATTGTATTACTTACTATTATTGTATATACTTGTGTAAAAACTATATACAATAAAACTATTTATGTAACATTTTTTGTCAACCCTACTGACCATCCACGCGAGACACCATGAATATCGGCAAACCTGCGCACGGGTAGTATATGTAACTAATGTCATTAATCGTACAATAATTAGTATACCAATATCGTCATTCCGTACCAACAATACTCCTGGCACAAGTAGTCTGGAAGAGATCGTCTTTTAGCGATAAGACCAGCCTCTATATACAAATTAGAAAAGTACTATTTTGTAAAAAAATTCACGGTGTACAACAAAGAGTTGCCTATTTCTCTATCTTGGGAGTTATAAAATTTGCTCATAAAAGCACATGAGTATGTGCTTTTATGAGCAAACGTACGTACGTAAATAAATATCTACTAAAATCGTAAATCCGACTAACAAATACCTACGTCATAAAATATGTTTGTTTATTTAATTATTTGAAGTTTTAAATCTAAACAATCAACCAGCTGTTCGTGCAGTTTTGCTTGAGCTAGTTCAAACGAAATCTTCATAAATTGTAACCTAAGTGTTACTCTGGTGTTAGTTATATTAGTTTAAAGTTTCATAAAAATCCGTTCAGTAGGTTTTGTGTCGAAGAGTTACAAACATTCAACCATCATCAAAATCTTTCTCTTATAATATTAAATATATTTATTACTACTCCTAATTACATTGAGGCATTTTGTCTTTGGTAATAAGCTTTTCTTTATCATAATAAAAGCACAAAGAAATACAATAATATCAGCCCTTTGAAGTTGTTTCCCAAACAAAACAATTGTAAAGCAATAAATTTTACTCTTCCCTTCCTCGATTATTTTGAAATTTATTCATAACAAATTCACTTTAGATTCGCCTGCCTATTGAATTTTAAACTTTTCGGCTGCTTCCGTCTTGTTGAAATTCATCCTTAAAGCGATAAAGTACTTAACAGACTAACAGCCAATAAAAATGTGTTTCACGGGATATGGATTCAAAATATGATGCTGTGAGAAAAACTTAGGCTATTATTATGAAAGAAAAAATAAGAAATTTTGACTAACTATACTGTTTCCAAGCGTTTATTTTACCCTTGACGTTTGTAGGTCTATCAAGGTACATATGTCTTGTCTGTAAAGCCCACATGAAACATAAGATAATTGTCGTACATTATTGTTGTGGGTGAAGTAATAGTAATGATCTGTGGGTCATGTAACGCGCAGACTAAACCATCAACACTATACGTAAATCAATAGAAAGTAAACGATTTGAAAATAAAAATGTTCTACTTTATAGAAAAATAATAATGCAATTATTATTATTATAAGTCATTTTTTTTATTGCATGAGTTCAGCAGATAGGCGTTTTCAGCACCAAAGCTGCTGCTTTTTAAAGGGAGACTGGAACCTGCCCACTAATGCCGGAACACAACTCAAAGTTATCATAGCGGAAAATTCTAGACCAGGAGTGATAGCCATCCAGACCGTCAAATGCCCTACCACCTGGCTATTGGTTAGTTTGTCGCCGCCCGGCCGCAGGAATTTGTATTCTTTCTCCGTTTCTGTACAGAAACAATGGCTTATATTTAATATATGTAAAATATGTTAATTGAAATGTGGGTATATTATTACACGATATAGTATTTTTAGCAAAAATATATAGATAAGTTAAATTGATTAAAACCTATTTATTGATGAAGTCGATTTTTATAAGAAATCGTGTTGGCAATGCATTAGGAAATTATAAATGATCCGTCATCACGCTTTCAAAAATAAAATAAGTGCTTGGATAGGGTATCGCTTTGTAAGAGAAGAGCTCAAATCAAACTGACAACGTCATAATTGACGCTAGGGTTGATGATAGAAGAAAGAAGATAATACTGCCTTTTATTTTTTTTAAATCTCAAAAAAGCCTTAAATGTACATATAATTATATTGTTTTTGACTGAAGAGACTTTTAAAATTAACATCTATTCCAATTCCAATACATTTTGTTACCTATAAAATGTTTTTTACTAAATCAAGTATAGTCCGTAAAGATACACCATATTGCTCTTTATTATTGATAGAAGACCTTGAAGAAAACTCTTTTAGTGGTACTGCAACTCCACATTATCAAATAAGGAATTTGGTTTAAGTAGACTAAAACTGTGCTAATGATTACTAGCTAATAGACATAAATGTATTAACAACATATTATGCAGTTGGTTCTTAAATACTACCTATCTAAATATCGATATATCGTTTTGTCGAATGTTTTTTTATTACGAAAGCAGATACTAGTAAATCAAACCTTGAACCAGTGCCTTATTAAGAGATTCATGGATCACGATTACTTCGGTAATAGATGTGTTTGCTTTGTCAGAACTAGAAGAAGTCTTACGAAAATGGATACGGTATTTACTTGGAACTAATTGGACGTAAAACTTAGTACCAAATAAATCTTGAGGACAAACTTGCGATCTTTATTTGAGAGAGGCAATATTATTTGTTATATTAATTTTCAAAGACGATACGTTGTGTCCAAAGCAAATGGTTTATTGAAGGCCACGAATATTTCCCAATTCGCTGTATCACCACATACTATAACAAATTTATATTATCCAACTCACGGTCGTTGGCCACCCGTCGACGCGACTTAAACAATTAAAATAGTTTCAAACATTATTCAAATCATTAAATGAACAAGTTAACATTTAAAGAATGGATAATAAAGTACACCAAACTTCATTAGATATATAAAGAAAACTATTGTTTAATATCAACGAAAAGCAAGTAAATGCACAACCAGGTTGATATGAGTCGAGTTGATATGCTAATTGTTGAAAATCTTTAACTGTAGGCTTTCTTTAAGGGAACTTTACGTCACTGGCATAATTTACATTAGATAAGCATGTTAGTTTTTGGTGATATCCAATTGGTTTTTTAAAGGACGCGGGGAATAGTTAATTCTAATGGGATTTTCTAAAATAACAGCATCGTTGGGAGGACATAAGTGCTGATGAAGTGTTATCATTTCAAAATAAAATCATATGTTTACTACAAAAGTTCGCTACATTTTTTTTATAATGGGATAGGTTCGCACTTAACTATGATCTCGCCCAATTTAAGGCGGAAATATGGTCTAAAATGGGCGCGTTTACCTTCAAGATACATATTCACACGGACCTCGAAGACACCCAGGTCACAGGTATCGGGAAAGACAGACTCCGGCAATGAGTTCCACTCTTTTTCTATGTTCATGATGAATATGTAAGCAAAGTTCTTCATTAGTAAACCTTAAAAAACATTCACCTTTTTCTTTAAATACGAATCTAACCGATTGCCGATCGTCTGGTCCTTGTAAAATTTTATTCAAACTTGGGTTCTCTTCCATTTTGTTACGCGAATGAACCATGGAGGATATGAGTGACGATATCTTCAAACATGTTAATCTCAGCCATGATATTTGCCGTGATTTAAATAAGTTAAATCTTAACATGCGTATGATAATACCATGTATATATAATATACATACATTATTCAATTTCTTCTTTATCTATAAAGCCTTACTGCGTAACTTATATCGATAAACAAGTTGAGACGAGGAAAATGGATAAATTAAATTTCGAACTTGCAGGACCATTTTCGGCTTACCATAATCCATCTTGTTACACAACATTATCTCTATCAGTACACATAACATATTTGTGTTAAAGTAAAATTGTGCAAAACTGAGTTTCGTATTACTACTTAATTTAAATTTTTGGATCACAGAGTTTTGTGAGCGATTGGAAGAACATGAAGGCAGTTTTGATGTGTGCCGTAAAGGTTATCCCTATAGTAGTGGAGTATGCATAAACAGAACCATACCTACACTTAAATGATGATAACTCCGCTTTTATTATCAAATCAAAACTAAACACTAGAATGATGATATCAATTACTCGCATCTGCTCTTATGTTTGATATAACAATATTGTGTACACGACTTTTTGCGGCACGAATAAACCCATGAGGTTTCTGTGCTGCAATTAAAATGTGTTTTTAATGTATGTGGATGTAAGCATATTGGATAATACATTACAAAAAATATATATTACTTCAAGAATAAAAAACACATAAACACACGTGTAATTGAAATATTCAAACACTATTGGTTAATACATAAACAGAATAAAGAGGAGTAAAATTTGCCTTGAACTTGTAAAGGTCATTGGTCGGCGGAGACTGATCGTCTCCAGCGCATCTGGGATGCACCTATTGCCTCACGATCTTACGAGTGAATCATAGACATATTATGAATGAAGTGGTCGGTGAACGGTAATATTTGTGTAGACTGTAGAGCATGATATTATTATATACAGGCTAATGGTGAATACATACACATGTACCTACATATATTATAAGTACGTAAGCACCTACTACACTTGGACATATCATGTCAAAGTAGTTGTTTGATTAAAAAATATATAATTAGATCTAGCACTATTTTAATTCAGTTTCTATATCTATGTATATTGTTTTAGTTTCTTTATTCGTGATTATTCAAAGAGTGCTTAAAGTTTGTTTTGTTTATAAATAACAAATAATAATAAATGACACCTTGAAATAAATTAAATTCCAGAATAAACTATAAGATATTTTTTTTTGTAAAATTCGAGTATATATAAACAAAAAAAATATTTAAAGAAAGATATATAATCTTTCTATAAATATTTTTTTCTTTCATTCTTTTATACAATTTGTAATAAAACTAATACGTATAATAAATCGGTCCAGCCCAATAGTAAAATAAACAAGTTTAAAAGGTAATAACTTTATATTGACTACCATTGGACCTGTTTAAATATCATAGCAATGCATCATCATATTTAAAATAAAAAAAACAATCGTTTTAAGAATATCTCTTTGTATCTGTTTCGAATGCAGAAAAAAACAATAAGTTTTTTTATAAAAGTAAAATAAAGATTTGAAAAAATAAGAAGTAACTAGTAAATATGTAATCCGTCTACTTGAAACACAACATAAATCTTCCATAAAGTCCCTAATGAATTAAACAGCGTATCAATGTTGCACAAGGCAATGGCTAGACGGGTTTAACTGACCTTTCACCACAAAAGTCTAACGATCTAGATTAGTGAGTAGATAAACGCATATGTCCGCCCGTCACTTGCGAAACACAAATCGAAATGGCCGACCGTCCTAGTCAAGAATTCCAGACAGTAATATTTTATGAGTAAATAAGGGTTTTATTTTAGTACTAGCATGCGCCCGCGACTTCATCTACGCTTGGCTCGAAATTTCCGCGGTATTCCCGGGATAAAAAATATCGCAGCATTTAAAAAAGAATCTAAGCTATCGTTTGCGTGGAAGCTGTGTCGGAATAAGCTAATTTTTATACACCCGAACAACTTCAAACCGCTCCCGGGAAATTCCCGCGGGATTCTCCGAGATAAATAATATCACACATTTTATTACATACAATTTGCCGTTGTCAAACAGTGCAAAAATCGCATTGGGATTAATTTTTTTTTTCAATCTCGCCACTTTAAACCATACCCAGAGAAATTTTAGCTGGATTCCTTGGATAAAAAGTAGCGTAGAATTTAACAAGAAATCTAAAAAAATGCATAGTGTTCTCCATCGTTTATATATTTAGTTTATTTGAGTTGTTTTTTTTCTATGTACAGACACGACATGCTTAGAATTTTATGATATTGTTACAAGCCGACAAAGTGAATGCACACCTGTAGTTTATTACCTTTCCCGCATTTGGACTTCTTTTGTTTACTTTATGTTTAAAATTCGTAATTCAGAAAAACATCTTATTGTACTCGTTTATGGCTGCAGGTGTGCAGATTACGTTTTCTTGGAAACTTCAGTCCACTCGGTCGATTGTTGTATTGTACAGTTTAGTATAAAACAATGCCGTTCGGGAATTAATATATAATTTGTTAGAACTATACAAACACGTACAACACAGGTACAAATATAACTGGGCGCAACCAGTACAAACTGCACAATTCAACAACACGCGCACGCGTCTTGCTAGTATCGTAATCGTTGCTCGACTGCCTCACCCCTACGTTTGGGCATTGTTTTATACTAACTATACAATACAACACTCTACCGCGTTGACTGGATTTTTTCCAAGAAAACGTAATCTGCACACGTGGTGCCATAAAAAATTTACAATAACAATAGGCTATTGTCTAATTGCAAATTTTAAACCCAATACAAACAAAAGAAGCCCATATGCGGGAAGGCAATAAAGTGTGCTTTATGACAGGTTTTTGTTGACATGTAACAATATGTATGATAAAATTTATAAGGTTACATTATAATGCCGTTAACATTAGAAACACATTTTATCGGCTAATTGTGAAGTAATTATAACTGGCAAAATATGTATCTAAAACTGCTAAATTTCAAATAAGTTCTAATTCATACTAATTAATAAGTCGTACCGGATCTTTTTATTGCACTAATAACGAAACGTATAATATTTACTGCCCATAAAAATTTCAATTCGCACATACGAATAGTTAGGTCTAGACATATTTAATAACCACATATGTAAGCAATATATGTTGGAAGTTTTGACATAAACGTATATTAATCAACTAAGAGGATATTTGAAATATTTATGATTCTTGAACCACAAACCACACCTTTACTTTTAGATCCAGTTCATTTCTATTAATTAAAGGTAGAAATAATTCTGAAAGCAATGCTGATGTATAAACCAAGGATTTTTAATGGTACTAATAACTTCAGAATACTATAAATATAATGATAAAATCTGAACATAAAATAATATTAATAATAAATAATTTACATATAACCTACATTAAAGTGTTTTACACTAAGATCTTTTTTGTTCAGTTGTGATCTGCATGGTTAACTCTTTTATTCATTTGCTCCGTTACAGCGATAGTTAAAAACGTTTTAAAATTTTCAGACATTTATTATGCGACACAGTTATAAATTGTTTTAACCATTTTCTTTATTGACATATAGTATGTAAAAGGAATTGTCAACATATTATATTTATTACATAACAACAGCCCATAAATATCAAGCTACTCGGCTCGGGCCTCTCATTATATCGGTTATCTCGATGTGCAGGTTGCACCACGATGTTTTTCTTCATCGTTGTTAGCACGTGGTAATTGTAACAAGACATGACCATTAAGTCAGGAAACTGCCTAAGTAGTGCATGTGTTACGGTTGGGATCTACCCCGCGCCTGGTACGCGAGCGTAAATGCACTCAATTTATGGCCAATAAAAACAAAACAGAAAATAATAATAATAAACTGAATAAAAACCTCATTAGAAAACATAAATACTCGAAAGCTACAGCTAACAGAAGTGTATTTATTCACTTAAGGAATGACGAATAACGTTCAACCCATGATATATAACTAGAAGGATAACGAAGGCTCACTCTAAAATATTCCTCCAAAAACTCCTTTTTCTTCATATAAGTAAAGAGTCAGTGAGATTATACGTTTTCTATTCAAACGCCAATCTAGACACATAACTTTAGCTCTGTGTTATGAGTATAAAAGCAAGCAACAAATGTGAGTCCAACCGAGATAAATGTATTGGATACAACCAATAACTTTCAATGTTTCATGGCAAAGTAATAGGAAATACGAACACGGTTTTGTAAACGCTTAGAAAATGAACCTACATAAGTTAGAGAAAGGACGTAATAACTTCATGTCGAAACAAATGACCACGCCTCCCTCTGGCGGGAATGTTGATGTGAAGAAATATTAGGGAAAAAGTAAAAACGTGTAGGCAATAACCTTACTTTGCTCATATTAATATCTTTTTCAATATTTTTTTGGGAATTCGTAGTGCAAAATGGTACCGGCTTCTCACTAATTAGCTTAGATCTTTACAATCTAGGGGATTGGTCGGTATACTCGGCAGTAAGCCCAAATACTATGCCATACTTTCTTAACAATAAGACCGTCCACTGTGCACATTTATTTTTTATTGCAGTTCAGCAGACAAGCAGACGGCCCACTTGATGGAAAGCGGTTACCATCGCCTATGGAAATTTGCAACACCAAAGGTGCTACAAATGCGCTGCTGCTCTCTTAAGGGAGACTGGAAACTGGTCACTAATGCTGGAACACAACTCAAGGTTGTTATGGCGACCAGGGAGGGGTGGTAGCCATCCAGTCGAGCAAATGCCCTACCATCTGGCTGTGGGTTGTTTTGTCGTCTCTTACGCCAGGCCACTCGGCCGTAGGAAATTGTATTCTATTAAGGCTGTAAGTTTTTCAGTGTTTTCTGCAATGGTGTACAATAAAGTATTATCTCGTTCTCTCTCTCTCTCATACCTCAGCATATATGCACGGTATGCAGCACCATATAGACTACAACTCATAGTCGTTTAATCCGTACAGACCCAGTTTTGAAGATAATTGACGTTGACATACAAAGACAGATGAACAATTGAACGTGACCAAACGTAGAATACCACGGTTTCACCAACATTTCTATAGAACCTACAAATAGATAAAGGATCAAACGACATAAAATACTAAATCTTTCCAACCAATTAGTAAATATTATTTACAGGTTAATATTATTATATAGAAGTAAAATTATAAGACTTCAAAACATACTTATTTAGTTTTCCACATTTACCATATAACCTACTTAAATGGATTTTGAAATAATTTAAGACACGAAATTTTAAACTACATAAAAATTAGCTTAAACCACTTTGTTGAATAGATTTGAAAATGAATCGAATTAAGTGTATGCTCTCCACAAAGCACAAAAACCAATACAAAATATGCTAAGAATGCTGAACTGGCGAGCATTAAGAAATATAATCGTATTAGCTGTCCCGGCAGACGTCGTCCTGCCCGGCTTCAATCTATATGCCGACAGCAGCGCCACCTACCGGACTCGGTAGGTGGCGCTGCTTGTGTTTGTGAAATTGTGAACCAATTCAGAAACCTTCTCTGGCTCATGCACAACAACTTTGCAAAACATCATCACATGATCAAATGTATAGTTTACGATTCTATAAAGGACATATAGACAAACATCTATTGTTGTATATAACAAGAAGATTATAAAAGCTACCGTAAATCGAATCCTCACTTATCGCCTGTTACTATATATTACCAGGCGTTCATTTGCCTTACTATCCGTTAAATTTTGACATAAACTACAAGAAGAAATAACATACAAGTAATGGCAAAATTCAACCGATGGTATGTGGTATATTCAAGTCGATAATTATAATTCAAGTTGATAATAGTAAGATATAGGAACCGGCTATCAATGATGATCAAATGCGAATATATGCTATGACAAAGAAAACATACTTTACAAACAAAATATATATAGGTACTATTTCACAACGATTCGTATTTAAGTATACATTAGCAATAATTTCTTATTCTAACCGTAAGGCGACAAGTTTATAAATATTTCATACAATCTATGATACATTAGGACAAGTATGAAAACTCCATAAAAGGGGTTCTCGCAAATGCATAATTATTCCAAATTCAATGTATTTGAGTCACTAAATAGCTGACCGTCTTTTTAGATAACGAACTTTTTGACAACAAAGTTTTTGAGTCATTGTCAGCTTATAAGTGTTTCACTGTTGAGTACGGGTTTCCCCTTTTCAGGGGTATGGACGGTATTCCTGTTAAATCTGATTAAGGATTGATGAAAATAATCTCAATATACGGATGACCTTGCAACTTTTCCTTTTACTTTATTGTAAACACAGGCGTACCACGTAGTTATTTTGACAAACGCTAGAAACTGCCTGATCAATACTTGATCTCTACTAGCGATCAAACCCACGTCAATGGAATGAAAATCGATCTACCTTCTGTAGTAACATCTTCACGCAACCAATCTGATTTTGCTATTTACGGGGCTTACGGTAAACAGACCTGCTAGAAACGGTCATGCAAGGAAAAAGCGCAATGCCCTCTGCAGGCAAAAGGTCTGGTCGGGGACCAGACCGATAAATACTTCTTTTGTTTGACCCCCTATTTACATTACGCCCAATTCCATGGCAGCAAGCAGGAAAATGGGGGAAGGGAGAATGGGGGAAGGGAGAATGTGGGCAGCTTGAGTTATTAAGCCGCGTACTCATCTGCGAGCCATAACTGTAACTGAGTGGATACAGCAACATGCTCAAACGTGTAAGATAACATAAACCTTCGCTTTATTGACTCGCTGCCACCGCGAGCTCGCGAGCCACGTACACACTATAATTTTCGGTTACAATAACTGCAACGGTTACGGCTCGCAAGCGAGTACGCGGTTTTAAGTGTGTTAAGTTCACACGCAGTAGAAATGAAACTTCAGAGAATATACAGACGAACATAATTAATTATATCTACAACTTTTATTAGAGAACTGTGAACTGCACACAGATATTTTCGAATTGCTATTCTATTATAAACGTCTTTATTCTTAGGTATTTTGACCCTTATTCAAAATAATTCAATCTAAATTACACTTTAAACCATAAGCTTAAATTTCAAAATTCAATGAACTGTTACGTACAATTCCCTTGAGCTACGTATAAAAGAATATCTACCTTAAGTACATAAAGATAGAGCTAAAATTCATTTGATTTTTTTAGACTTTTATTTAAAGTGAAAATTAATAGTAACGGACAAAAAGAAGTGTGTTTTATTTTGAACTAAATAACGTTGAATTATTTTGAGCTTATTTATTTCTTTCGTCTCGCCTGTCGTTTCATCGCGTTTCATATTACAAGGATTCACACAAAACACGAGTTGCGTGTAGTCTATACAGCCGACAAGTACAAACAATTTATGCACGTACAAACATGAGTTAGTCATAAAAAGGACACAACGCAATTTGGTGTGCCCCAAACATGGACCCAGTTTATTAACCATTTTGCACGTTTTGTAAGTACGGAGCTTTGTGTAATATTACAGTTTAGAAATGAATGTACATCACGTACGTTACATTATATTTAATTTAGAATAACGTAGACAAATGTGTAAGTATTGAAAAAAATGGGACAAGGTCACTATAGTTAAAGTAAGGATAAACAATATTTGATAGTATGGGTAATGATAAATAAACATCACTATGAAATAAAAGGATATTTTGCTAGACGTGTTGCTGGGGAGTTCCTTGCCCTTCTTCTCCTTAAACAGCGATGACACGTAGCGAAGCGGTGTACAGTAAAGTAGATTTAAAATTGCTGAAGTAGATTTAAAATTTCAACTTTAGTTAAGTTTTCTTACATTGTATTCAATAGTATGTAATTTATATTATAGTTATTACAGATTGTCAGTAATGTAAATTTCAACTTATATGTATGATCTGCAAAAAATGTTCTTCCGTGGAACTCACTTTGAATAAAAACTTTTGAATTCTAATTTGAAAGTGGCTTGAGTTGTTTTACTAGTATTCTTAATTGTTTGCTTATTAATTTTTATAAGATAGCTTTCCATTCAACAAGCTGTATTAACGCCAAGTTTTCAATAATTAATACCAATATTATTAAGTACAAAACCCCACGTTACTTGTATGAGAAGCTCTGCTGGGTATCAAGTCGTAGAATGGTCAATTTTAGGACGTGTGCAATACAACTCACTTCTGAGCGCCATTATACAGCCGGCTTCCGCGGGAGTTCTCGTTACGCAGCATCAAGGTGCTGGAATAATATTCCACCACCTATTCGAAATTTGCAATATCTTAATGGGTTCAGAACGAAATTAAACATATTTTTAAAAGAGCACCAACATTCACTCAACGCGACCTAAAACATGATACAAGTGGCATTTAATTTAATTTGTAATATTGTTTCAGTTTATTTATTTTAATTTCTTTAAGAACGTATCTATAACACAAATATATTTATTCCCGATAATGAGCTTTTGTACCTATTATGTTATATATATACTATGTAAGAATGTGTCTGTGTTTATATATATATATATATATATATATATATATATATATATATATATATATATATATATTCTAGTTTTATGCGTTATAATGTCTACCGTGATGACACCTTTAAGGGCACAGCGGAAGATCAGCGCTGGTTTTAACCGACCGACATTATGCTGAGTGTATATGCCCGGATTTCAAAAGAATACTTTGTGAATGTATCCGGGCATCCGAATAAAATCGCTGGTTAGCAAATAGCTCAACTTAGCGCGTCCGTTGCTGTGTATTTAAAAAGTAAAAAAAGAGTGCGTGTAACGTTCACACGCGATTGAAGTAAAAAAAAATTACTAATTTTTTTTTCAAATTTTTTTGATTGATTTGTTTATAAACTATCTATTGACAAAAAAATATTTGAAAACCGGATGGTACGCCATATTGCGACGTCATATTGCCGTAACGGACTTCCGTTGCATTGTCGTCCAGTTACCTCCTAGTCGCGCCTAAAGAAGTTTTACTTCAATAAATATGAGTACATATAACTTACATAGCACGTAGTTTACGTCCGCTAGCACGCTGCACTTTACACAATCACAAAAAACAAGTCGAAAGTTCACTTCGAGACAAATGCTATTACGTGCTATTACTGTCTCTGTCATTAAGTATGTTGGATTAAGTGCCGTTTCCTATATCTTACCGACCGTTTATTTGCCTTACTACCGATAAAAAATTGAAGTAATCTCTATACAAGCAATGTCAAAATTCAACCTACGGTAAAGCAGGGGAAGTGAAGTGGAGTGAATAGTGAGATATCGGAACCGGTCATAAATCGACAAGCCAAAGGTGACACAGGCCAAACCTTTTGTATATACAACATTATATATTAAGGTTATCGTTATACGTTAGGTAGCAGAAATACACAAGAAAATAAAACATTAACAACATTAATGTGGAAGAAAATATTTATTTTTTTTAATTTTATTAATTGGTTGTAGTATTTCAAAGTTAGAAATGGCACTCATTTTACTTTACTTAAACCTAAAACCGGGTATAAGCACCATTGTTTTCAATGACGTCTAATAGTCGATTACGCATCGACCCGATTAGACGATTGCAGATGTCGTTCCCCTCATGTAATTCCAAATTTCATTACAGTGCTGCTCAATTGCTTCCTTTGTCCTCTCGTTTCTGTTATCCCACATTTGAACCATCAAACCCCATAAATATTCTATTGGGTTTGTAGTCTGGTGACCTAGATGGCCATGGAATTAGAGTAATTTCATCTTCATACTGGGTAAACCTGTTCGAGACAATTCTGGCGGTATGTACTCGACAATTGTCGTGAACGTAGGAGAATACAGGGACTTCTTCAAGTGGGTGCACTATTCGCACTGTCGGTAACATTGATTCTTCCAACGTGACCCTCTGTGTATCGCGTATTGTTATAACGCCACAAAGTTAAGCGACCATGTTGAGAAGATCTAAATGATTTTTCATCTGAAAATATGGTATTAGTCCAGTCAAAGTCTAAACAATTACGTGCAAAATTTAATCTTGCAGTTTTGTGTGCATTCGTTAAGTGTACTTTCTTATAATGCCGGTAATGCAGTCCAATACGGTGTAAATGATTTCTTATGGTTTGTAAACAAACGTCGTAACGTGCCGCGAAATCTTGGGTACGAGAAAAAGGATGTTCTTCATAATGGTGCTGCATATCTGTACTTTGTTGGTTTGTTATTCGACGAACGCCATGATTATGTTTTCGTCTATCTTCAAGAATGCCCTCTTCAGCGTGCCGTCTGATCCATGTCCTCACTGTGTTCCGACTTATATTTAACACTCGTGATATTTCTCGAATGCGATAGCTTTCCTCACTGAGCACTACAATCCGAACTCTTTGTTCTGCGAGACTACCCATTATACAATTTAATTTTTAGATATTGAGTTCTAATTTTTGGAACGTAGTTCCTTATCGCGCGGTACGAATGGGGTCTAGACGGAAAAAATTCTTACGAAAAAGTTGTCACCGACACTTTTTGAACTTGCCAAGATAAAATGCAGCTTTATGCCCACGCAGTTAGAGTTTAATTTGGAGTACATTACGAAAAAGTTGTCACCGACACTTTTTGAACTTGCCAAGATAAAATGCAGTTGCATAACCCTTTATGCCCACGCAGTTAGAGTTTAATTTGGAGTACATTATTTTTAAATGTCATGGGTTGCTGACGTACAGATAGCATTTGCGGACATATAGAGTCTTAATGTCATTAAAATAAGGAGCAATATCGCGAATCTGGTTTAAAGTTAAATTTGTTTCAAGAGTCGAATTGCAGGATGTGATTCGATTTTTAAATTGTTTCTTATATTGAAGTAAATAGGATTCAAACTTACTCATTTACTATTACACTTCGCATTGAACAGTGTGGTGTCGCGACGATTATTTTTGTTGAGTGTATACAGGTTTTTTGTAAATAATCGAAAGGAACTTCGTTCCATCCGGGTGTCCCTTGACACCTCTCAAGTTTTTTTCTCATTGACTTTACTTGACTTCTGATATACTTTCAGAATGACATTTTATTTTTAAAATTATATTAATTTTTCTATAATGAAAAGAGTTAGAATTATAAGGCAGATTTCAGTTCGAGATTCAAATTATTTCAAATCATTACTGTTTTATCTAAAACATATCTAGTACAATGAAAACAAAGTTTAAAATTGCGTAGTTCTGAGGCTAGTGACGCTTTTATTAATGTTTATAACGTCCTAAGTGCAACAAACACAATAAACCTTACTATTTTGACGGTTTTAAAGGAATTATTAGCAAAGTCGGTCATAAATCAGTTGTGCCGATCGTACATCAAATTCATTATTATGCAATGAAGATAAAAAAAGTCAATGCCATTGACCTGACACCTGACATTGACATTCAACAATTAATTTCATTTTGTTAAACTTGATTAACTCATTTTGAAACAACACCATTAATGGTAATCAAGCATAAAATGCAAATGTTTTGAATGATCAAACAGTTGTATGAAAGTACACTGTTAAATTTTGGCTATAATAAAATATGCTCTGGTAGTTTATGAATTATTTATATGTATTACATTAATTAAAATAATTATCTTTAATATTACAATACGAAATTGAGCTCCTATACATTGTTAACAGCGTAATATCAAGGGGCTTACAAATCTAAATTAAGGGAATGGTGTATGCTAAGACTGTAGAAGTGGAGATCTATCGTCTCTGCTTACCCTATGTTTACAAAGAACTAGACTAATAAATTGACAGGCATCCGAGTACATGACGATTATATAATAGTTCCTTTTTACCCGAACACACACGGAACCCTAAAAATTGTATAACTAGTAAAATTGTATATCAACTTATAATAAAACTACGTTTTAACGGTTTTAAGCGCGATAATTTATTTGTTTTTTTTATTCCAACGTTTCGGCCACTTTTCAGTAGCCATGATCACGGAAGACAAAGATGTCCAGTGTCAATGAGTATTGTTTAAGTTTTACTTAGCCTACCACCAACTTGTTAATTTTAATTATTTAGTTTTAATTTTTCTTATGGTTATTATTTACTCAATGTGAGCCTAATCTAATTAACCACCGCTTCGCAACATGTTGTGGCTTGAAGAGAAGAAGCGGCGCGAGAAACTCTTCAGCAAACATGCCTAAAAATTGGTAGGAGGAACTTCATTGACACTTGACATCTTTGTGTTTTGTGATCACAGCTACTAAAAAGTGGCCGAAACGTCAGAATAATAAAAAAAACAAATAAATTACCGCGCTGAAAACCTTTAACACGTAGTTTTATTACGTATTCTAGTCGGGAAAACTTAAGAAAATATTATATCAATTTATATTAACAATCAAGCCATTTTACATAAGAGTATGTTTCGGTATCTTTCGATTAGAAATAGTACAGTTTTCCACCAATTAAAGTTACATTTTACTGTGTCAAGTTCTTTTTAAACTCTTTAGTAATAACACGAATTCGACTAAACTGAATAAATTATCTCACATATAGTTAGTTAGTTGTTCACATGTAGTAGTTGCCAGCAGCAAACATTTCAAAATGAATGTTTCTTTCAGTGAATCACTGTGCTAATTGCTATAATTTTTCTTGCTAATTGTACATGTTGCAATTTTAATTAGGCGTAAATTTATGTGTTAACTGCTCGTGACATTTGTCAAAACAATGTTAATAAAGACTTATTTTATGAATTCTTATTTCATAACATCGTACATGTTAAGAAAACTTTCTGTTACTACGAATCTTCTTCTTCTTATATCTAAAAATGAATTTTGTCTGTATGTCCTTTATAGAATCGTAAATAATAAATACATTTGATCTGTGATGATCTTTAACAAAGTTGTTGTGCATGAGCCAAAGAAGGTTTCTGAGTTGGTACACAGTTGAACCCGGTAGGTGGCGCTGCTGTCGGCATATTGATTGAAGATTAACACAGATAAGAGAAGCACCATACTAAATCAGAAAAACAAGTAAGTTATACGAACCGGCCAACAAGCGATAGTTTATAATATACCAGGACTTGACAACTTGAGATACTTTGTATCCCGATAAATGATGTTGTTTCCTTGGGATAGGCGAATTTGGCGAAAAAAGATGGCATTCTGATCGCGTTTTTAGCGCTACAGCATTGTATAAAGAGATTACTGAAAGTAAATGAAGCAAAATATGTGTGTATAAAAGATCTTAAAAGTGGAGATCTATATCTCTGCTTACCCTTTTTTAATTTCATTAACATTCGTTGTTGTCATGGCAACGCGAACGAAATTCGCTCACGTATGCGAATATAAAATAAATAATGTTTTGAAACGTACCCATTATATTCAAACTGATAAAATAACATTATTGCTTTACCAGTCATAAATTTATTTAATTTTCAAAGCTTAATACAAATAAATCTTTGTTAGGTCAGCCTTAATATCATCAAAGTACGTTTAATCAAATTGCTTTTTAACTTGATTAAGGTCTAACTTTCCCTTTGATAACTTATCTTTAAATTAGCAGATCAAAGTTCAAACAAGGCAACAGATTGGCAATATTTGAGATGTGCTAATTAGTAAAGAATGAAAGTGTAATATTGTAATAATTTTTAAATAAATAAAGTTTAATGAAATAGTAATAATTTAGTTAATTGGAAGTAGCATCATATTAATTAGAAATTACATGTTGCTAAGCGTGGCGGACATCCCGTCCATTCCCTCATAATGGACCGGCTCCAGTCCAGCATTGAGATATTTAAAGAGTGATAGTTATGTTATGTAACATAATCGAAAGACAAACACATTGTATATTCTGAAACTAAGCAAATTACTTGTGGTTTGAGCAATATACAAAGGAATGGTCCTTGGGAGCTCTGCTTCTGGGGCCGATTCCAGACACCCAGACCATAGTAAATAACGTAAAGTTCGTTTATGAAATTTACTATAGCAAGAAAAGAACACGTACCTTTACCTGCAAAGCTCACTAGAATGCGGAGGATACCCTCCGCATTCTAGTGAGCTTTGCAGGTAAAGGATTCGCCCACTCAATCGCTGAGGCCGTCGAATATAAACATAAGAATATAATTTTAATGTAGAATAAATTCCCATTAGGATTATAATCAGAAAGTATTTTGGGTTGGGTTCGAATACTAGTAAAAAGTATTAATTGCTTACGCTGTTTTCCAGGCTTAGTGTAAATACTGCTGTAATTACCACGTCACAGCAAATAACATGACATGAAATTCCCCTCTCTGCTTTATACATGCTTGGCAAGTTCTGCCGTTCACATCGTTAAAAAAACTAAGAAGATTAAATGTGATTTACTTATATTCTTGACATTTCCCTACCCATACTCTTTTGGAACATACCTCTTTCCATCCTGAACTACATAAATAATTAGTTTATATAATTTTTACGAGTGCGAGACTCGAATTAAAATGCCGTTAGACTCACTATAGAGTTTATTAGAACTATGCAAACACGTATAACACAGGTACAAATATAACCGAACACAAGTCCAAACGTAATGCAGAATGTAATGGTCGTAATTCAATAAAACGCGCAAAGTCCGTCACTTATTAGATTCCCGATTGTAGTACACACATCTCGCTTTGATCGTGGTTCTCGCTCGACTGCCCCCCTCCCTCAATCAGGGCATCGTTTTATACTGCACAAATGCAATGTGTCCGTATCGTAGTCGACTTAATCCACCGCACATAAAAGAGACAATAAAACAATGGGCTGTTTTTTAGAAACGTATGCCAATCAATAAGTAAACAAACGAAGTCGATCATAAAAGAATTAGTTTAAATGCCGACAGGTAATAAAAGAAAATGTGTTTTGTTTCAGATATGTAGGTGGATTTTGTTTTTTTCGGGATCTGAGTGCAACATTATTATATAAGGTACGTCTTTATGCGCATCTATTACATAATTTAAAAAAGTCGGGTAACTGACTACATCTCTGTACACCTAAAACGTGTATAAAGTTACTAAGCTTATTTAACATCCAATATCAATATAGATAAATTTTACACTACCTAAAAGTTTATTGCTATTGGTACAATAAAGTCATTCTGGTAAACCTTTTTTAACAACACTAATACTATATAGAATTAGGTAGGAGAATTTATTTGACATAATTACTTATACTCATATATTCTAATCGATGGCAACAAAACGGATGCTGACTCGACATTCTCATTATCTACCTACATAGAAATATTGTATATTTTGTTTTTTTTAATTCGGTGATAAATAAAATAAAATGCAAAGTACAAGTTTCTGCTTATAAATAATGTCTTAACTTTCATTCCACTTCGCATGGTTTTCTATATCTTTGTTAGTAAATCATTGATACGCATATCAAGGTAAAACGATTGCACGATCTAGAATACACTTATATAAGTCTAAGCTTTTGTAGATCATATGACTCATAATGTACAACTGCACATGTGGTGTCTAGAAGCTACTGCTGTATTATAAATCTGACACACTTAAGTGATAAGTTTTTAACGTTTACGCATGCATTATTTGGAAAATAATTCGATATATTGTTTTAACTCGTATTTTTTTTTATTGTGGGACGATAACTTGATATGCCCTAATGCAGTTTAAAATTGGTACTAGGAGTTGTCAAATAATGTTTTTTTTTTCTGTTTGACCGCAGGCGAACGAGATTGCCCGCATATTATCGTCAAATAATGTTAGATTAAGCTCTATCATTATATTTTTCTTTCAAATTCATTAAAACTCTTCTTTCACATATGAACATAAAATAAAATGATAGCCAAATAATAATTTGTACCAAACAAAATAAATACGGTATTGTCTTCATAACTTTAAACTAACATGTAAACAATTTTTAGCTCCGTTGCTAATCGCGCAGAAGTTTTAAGATAATAAATATAATTAAAAAGTATAATTATACATTAAAATCGATACCCTATTAAGATATTAGAATTAAATTTAAAATTTTAATTTCAAATGTAGTTCAACTAGACTGTGTATTCCAGTACCAAGTCACTTTCAAATTAAGGTCCATAAATGAATTTCTAATACAGTCCGATATCCATAACTTCATATGTTACTGCTACTGTAACATGTGCTACTAGTCATAATCGGTCATAGTGATTAAGGACTAAATTATGATTGTAAATCAAAACCAGCAATGATTTTATCACATTTGATAAATGAACAGAATTTAATCAGATAAAGGCAACTTCACAACGAGGCACAAGTGTAATCTAATCCCAAACGTAACTTTATTTATTAAAATATTTCCTGTTTATAAATAAATCGCCTGACAAACACACATATTATATATACCCAAACTAGGCAAGTTATGCTTGTGTTATGGATAATATACAATGAACTACCCTGGGGACGATCCCAGACATCCAGACCATCTCTATATATCTATAATCTCTATTCTCTATAAATATTATAAACGCGAAAGTTTGTAAGAATGGATGTACGTTTGTTACTCTTTCGCGCAAAAACTACTGAATGGATTTTGATGAAACTTTACAGTAATATAGCTTACACATCAGAATAATACAGGCTATAATTTGTAAAGAAATAGTGTGAATTATCCAAAATATAACGATTTTCCATCAACACGCGGATGAAACCGCGGCGTAGCTAGTAGCAAATAGCGGAGAAAATTCGTTTCCAAAACTTTCCATACCAGGAATCGAACCCTCTGCGTTGCGGTGAGGTAAGCCTGGTGAACCACAGAAGCCGCCATACGTTTTTTTGCACGTATACATACGTGCAAAAATAATAATCACAATGTAATTATTATTTTTTTTAACCAAATAAATAATTATTATAATGTGATTTTTATGGTCGATAGAAAAGTTTACGACCAAAATGTGTGATATTCGTTATGCCGGGATTCCGGCAGAAAATTCAAGTCATGCGTGGACGGAGTCGCGGGTATTTCCTAGTTCAAACTAATATTTGGTAGTAGTACGAGTAGTTCAAGCTATTGTTGTAACACTTCTGTTTGCACATGGCGTTTAAAATGTAATACTGTGACGTGTGTTACATTGACCTACATGCGCGAAGGCCTAGCAAATGTCAACAGGACCTTTGCGATGAGAACCGGAGCACCTGTTAATGGTAATTTATAAAACATGACTTTATGCCAATGTAATCGTAGCTGTTATGTAATTTATTTGGAGAAAATGACAATTCCTGAAATTAAATATCTCTTATGAACACGTATTTACAGTTATTAACGATAGGTCAACGATTTTAACATAAAGTTCATAAAAGGGCCATATGAGATAGTACCTTTACAAGACATACAAGAACATATAATAAAACTGTCGAGGTCGAATTTCTGTACAATGAAAAAAATGCTAAAAACCGAATCAAGGGCATGTAAGAAGTGAAATAAAACTAATTTAGATTTTTTTCAATTTTTTTGTTTCTCTGTCTGTCTGTTTGTACACCTGTATAATTTATTAGTATATGTGAAATTAATATAGTAAAGGAATCTTTTAATGAACAGTTGTTTTATTGCGGATAGAATTTCTTACAGCGAAAATATTAATTAGATATCAAGACGGAAGATTTAAGTAAGGTTCCAAACAGGAAAGTTACTAAGCAACGATATTCTGTCAGAGACATTTAGACATAAAACTTATATGGAGGTTGTATCTCGTCACAGTATAAGACCCAGTATATTCACAATTCAAGCGGTTGAATGTTGTAAAACGTTACATATAGTATGTATATTATTATACAAGAAGATAGATGGATTAGGAAAACAAATCCATGCAACAGCTGCAATTCTTAGGAAAGGCACATACAAAACCTTTCCGTATATCATCACCTTGAGTAAAAGATTGTTGTAAGAATCGTTGAATTATTATCCCCGCAAATTGCTAATGCGCTGGAACATTGTCAAATTAACATTCACGTGACGTCATCCGTAACTCGATATGTTCGCGTACTCGCCGGCCAGTGATAATAGCGGTACTGAGTGTTAAGCTAAGGTTACGTCACCAAAATGGCGGCCAGGCGCAATAGCAATTTGCGGGGATAATACATCGTTAATAATTTTAGCAAAATTTTAAAGAAACGTACATAAAGATCAATACAAACATATCGAAAGATCTGATCATAGTGGTTACTTACAAAGATGATTTCTGGTTGATCGTTATTTCGTCTGTAAAATGTTTTAACCATATCTTCCATTACCACCAAAATTAAAAATAGTAAAATTGTGTTATGTAAATGTTATGTTACACCTACATCCATAAACTAAGTTAAAAAATAAAGCGGTTTAATAGTCAACTGCATTCCTCTGAATTTAAATTGAAAATAATTTACACTTTACCCTAAATTAAGGTCAACTAAGAACCCGTAAGCAACGTTATCGCCTGGAAGATCGTCGTTGGCTTGCATCCAGCACCATCCAAGGCAGTGGAACCTTTTGCGGTTAATATCACCTTCGAGGCTGCGTTGGCAAAGGCCCGACAAAGGTTAGGCGACGCGCCAACCTTCTGTAGACATTTTGTTACTCTATAATGTTCAGATGGTGTGAACAGCTTGCGCATCTTCTTATACAAGTACTTGGGTAAGTGCGTGAAAGTATGTACACAATGACGGATTCTCTAACGGTTATCATTTGTATTGGGAACCAAAAAATTGCATCTTATTGAAAATACTCCAAATCTTAAAAATAAAACATATTTTGTTCAAAATAAGCTTTGTTGAAAATATTTTAATACTTTCAGAATTTTCTGTTCGCATCTCTGTTTAACAACACCCTTCCAGTCGCCTTCTGTGTGATTGACAGGCACTGACCATATCCCACGCCAAAAAGCCGAAATAGCATCATCAATTTGGAAGCTGCCTGTCAACAACCTGCTCTTCAGGTTGGTCCCAACCTCTATAAACTCACTTTTGGTGGAAGCGGCGATTAAGGTAACAAACATCTTTCTGTGCGCTTTTTATATCTACGGATTTTGTTTGCCGCTGCATAGATCTTCTGCATATATAGAAACATCCAGACCAAGGAAGGGATATGACGATTGTACAGCGGTGCCGTTAGTGCGAAAATAACTACAGAACCCTTTAAAAACAGTCAAAATGTATGTTTTATTTTGAGCATACAATGTTGCTTATACGGCAAAATATTCTATAAATTATTTAACAAAACTAATTACTATAATTGATATATAGTCTTCAAGTATTTTAATGGTATATTTTTTTGTCAGGGACCATAGTGATCACGTTCCCTTATTCGTTCTAAGACATCTACTTAACTGTAATTAAACTGTGCTATATTTGGTCTGAGGTATAAAATTAACACACCCTTGATTAAGTTATTTTAGATAGTTACTAGAGTAACTATCTAATACTAGTAATCATATTCTTGTCAATTAAATGGATTTAATTGACAAGAATATGATTCTCTATCTACCTAATAACAGACAGGATATTTGTTTACATTAACATGTTTATCTTAAGAATCGACCGAAAGTGTGGCAGTCCACGTACATGGAGCAGTTCCACAGCCGTGGCTACCCTCCACTGTTATCGTAACTAAACTAAATAATCCAAAAAAACTGTAAAACCTCTATAGCTCAAAAGCTACATACGTATCTTACAAAAACCAATTATTTTTAAAACTATTTTTCTAATTAGAGCTGGAAGCAGGGTGAGTACAGATGATTATTATTTCCACCTCGTAGTTCAAAACTTAAAAACTTTCAGAAATTGATTCGTGAAACCCGCCTAACCGCTTTGACAAACACGGGCGAATAAAGCGGCCGTTATTCTAAAATAAACGGAGCTATAAAATCAGCAGAAGGACGTTTATAGGATAATCTATCTTCTTTCTCTTCTTCTTATATATAAAAATGAATGTTTGTCTTTATGTCCTTTATGGAATCGTAAACTATATATTTGATCATGTGATGATCTTTAGCAAAGTTGTTGTGTATGAACCAAAGAAGGTTTCTGAGTTGGTTCACAATTGGACCCGGTAGGTGGCGCTGCTCTCGGCATATCGATTGAAGCTTTTCCGGGCAGGACGACGTCTGCCGGGACAGCTAGTAATATTATAAAATTCTAAAAATATCGTGTCTGTACATTGAAGCTATTTAAAACAGGAATACACCATATAAACGATGGAGAACACCATTTTTTTAGATTTCTCGTCTGTTTGTTCGGGATTCACGTTAAACTACTGGGCCGATTTCAATGTGGTTTTCGCTCATCGATAGCAAATTCTCATACTTAAAATTTGCGTTACTATTTATCCTGGGGATCCCCCGGCAATTTTTCTGTGAATTATTTAAGATGGCCAGATAAAAAAAACGAATTCCAAAGTTATATTTTCACTGATCGGAAGCAAATTTTATGTAATACATTTGTCATCCCGGGAATTCCGCCGGAATTTCCCCGGGAGCGGTTTGTGGTTGTTCGGGTGTATAGAAATCAGCTTATTTCACTAAAACGATAGCTTACATTCATTTTAATTGCCCGGAACACAAAGTACCGCATTCTTTGTGTCCTGGGAATACTGAGGGAATTTCAAGTCAAGCGTGGAAGAAGTCGCAGTCATATTCTAGTTTTATATAATATGTATGTCTGCACCACATCTGTTTGAAGTAAAGAGTCAGCTAAATATAATCATAGCTGTTCAATATCCAAGAGCTTATTCATTACATTAGATTTTTTTGAGCGAGTAATGCACTAGTAAATTAAAAAAACCGTATTGGTGTTGTGTGATGATGTGTGATTTTTAATTCATCTCATGGTGTTTTTTATCGATTGTGTGACTAAATGAATTAAAAAAATAAATGGAATATAAATGTGAATATTAAAAGGTCGCTTGAAAAAATCTAAATTTAAAAAAAAAGGGAGCGACCTTTTAAAATTCAAATTTTGGACTGAAACTTTCAGAAACTTATTATTTTTTGGTCTATAAAATTATACCGTAACGAGAAAAAAATTGAATAAAAATAATGTCCTTGGCGATTTTTGAAATATGAAAAAACTGAGCGACGTCTTAAAATTTTTTTTTGAGCTGTCATCATCAAAATATATCGTTTTTTCACACAAGACTCAAAAACAAAAAAGTCGGTTTTTTCGCGCCACCCTAATATATAGTATTGCTCAAAAACTACGTATCTAAAACCAAAAGGCGTAAACAAAATTGTTCCTATATCTTTCCTAAAAATAAATAGAATGTAAGCGGCTTTTTCAAGGTCCGTTGACTCCGACGTATTAATTTAGTGCTTAAGTGTCGAATTACTTAAGAAAATTGCTACCAATCCCAGCAGAGACCATTACGTGTACATAACGGCTTGACCGGCTGGGAAAACGGAACTTGCCTTAGCACGTACCGTTCGCAGCGAAAATTAGGCGAGAAAGATGGAGGATGAAACAATATTTTCATTTCTCATATTCTTAAGGTGCGCTTGGAGTTGCCAGATCACATCGATGAAAACAGTACTTTTCGTCGCTGTCAATAAATATAAAAAACTTTGCGAACCATAGATAAGACATGCGACTCATATCCCAACTTTCTTATAACCACTATCAAATAAAAAAATCAGCAATTTTGTAACATCATTTTATACTTATAAATTACTTTTCACTATATTTTTTTTCGCTTCGAATTTCTGTACGTATCTCCCACAATTTACGCCCCTCAACTAAATACAGAATAAACACACCTGTACTTATATCTGTTTTTTAGAATAACTCTTTTACCGTCCAGGCTGTGCGTCTTTGGAATAACATACCTATTGCTATTAGACAAGCCGAATCCTTACAGTATTTTAAAAATCAGGTTCCGAAGCGTTACTGTATTGTCTAGTATATATTTGTATTATCATATGTATATATACGTGTGTATATACATATGCATATATATTTAGCAAAACGTGCGTTTTAATGGTTTTAAGCGCGGTAATTTATTTTATTTTTATAATTCCAACGTTTCGGCCACTTTTCAGTAGTTGTAATCACGGAAGACAACGATGGCAAGTATAAAAAAATGTTTGAAAATTTAATATAACCGGATAAACCGGTAAATTCTTAGTTTAGGGGCAATTTTATAAACTGACGATTAACCTAAATGCCTAAAAAAGTTTAATGTACATTATATAATACAGTATATTTTTTGTCGACAGTAGTTCTTTTAATGGGGACATACATACGTCGGCAAGGTCGTTGTCAGATCATTACTACTTTGTTCAAAGATATTATAAAACAAACACATTACAATTTCGAATAGCATAATTACAGAAACTAAATAGTATTCCTACTGAAATGACAAAATAGTATTTAATAACTCTTGTTGTAAGTAGTACTAATAATACATGTTATGTATGACATGCGGCATGCGTGAAAAGTTTTTTTTTAAATTATATTTACTAGATTTTTTAAAACCTTGGGAAATAGCTCTATTTAATTTACGTGAAAAGTTAACTAAGATTTTTAATATGTATAAACTTTCAATTAAAAATTTCTAACCGATAGAGAAAACCGCCTAAAATTCTGTTGCGTGGTTTAGGATTTAGATTAGAGTTATTGGGTAAACAGACAGACAAACAGACGCGGAAAATGACTGTTTTATAGTATATATAGATTAACAATTTAAATATATATAAATATGAAACTAACGTGTAAATGCAAGATTGGATAGAAACTTGTAAAAACGGTCTATATGTCTAATTTAAACAATCTATGATAGACATAAGGCACACACTGCACATGCACTTTCTCATAAGTTATTCTTAAGGTACACAACACAACACAAAAATCATAAAACTAATGTCACACATAACAAAACATTAACAATAAGCGTGTATAAATTCAAAAAACTCTAACAATAATTAAGTTGTAAAAAGGGTACGGAACTAGAGTCCGTAGATTAGTTAATAAAAAAAAATAAAAAAAACAATCTATGATAAATGTGACTCATGGTTCATTCTACTGCTTTAAATTACTTCTATATTAAATTTCATAAAAAATAGTTTTTATTTTAGGCTGTCAAGAAGGCCAAAGATTAGGGCTTACTTTCACATTAATATAATGATACAATGGCATGTGTCGTATACATACATATAAATATAGGTTTCATAACTTATTAAAGCTTTTCCTAGCTCGCCTGTTAGAACTGTGTTATTATCTATATTTCTAACTGGCAATTACTCTTAACAGACATGGCCTAAAATTTCTACCAAACTTGATACTGAATGATGAAATTAAAGCAATTTGCGCAGATAGGCCGCGTTCATTAGAGCGATAGTCATTTATCATGTAATGGAGACTTTAAAATTTATATTGCTCAAGAAGACAATAATCTAGATTCAATTCTTATAGAGTGTAATTGCAACAAGCATTGTTAATGTGCAATCTTATACTATACAGATTAGTGCATATAAGATCTATTGTACGATTTCGAGACCACGATTAACTGCACGATAATTATCTCTAATGTCTCTGACATTAATGCTAGTATTATGAATGTAAAATGTTGCTTTGTTTCAAACCAAATTTAAAGGGGATGATTTTTTTTATTGCAGGAGTTCAGCAGACAGGCAGATGGCCCACTTGATTGAAAGCGGTTACCATCGCCTATGGACATTTGCAACACCAAAGGTGCCACAAATGCGCTGCTGCTCTCTTAAGGGAGACTGGAACCTGGTCACTAATGCCGGAACACAACTCAAGGTTGTTATGGCGACATACTTTAGACCAGGGGTGGTAGCCATCCAGTCGGGTAAATGCCCTACTACCTGGCTGTGGGTTGTTTTGTAACCTCTTACGACACGCCGAAGAAATAGAAGATGAGAATTTAAAAGAATAAGAAAAATCATTTATTTCATTCTTACAGCACGTAATGAGACTTAAAAAAAATAAAGTGAGTATTTTAATAACGGCCTTAAAAAAGCTACAAACCTACTGTAACTCAATATAAAAAAGACCGTTAGTATATTGCAAAAAAATATGTCTCGTGATGTTACCAAATGAGTGCAGTTAACCAAATGCCAGACAATAGGTGCCTGATGCTAGTTTTCAACTGCACCGAGGAACGGAAGGGTGTCGCATTGTTATTATTAATAGATTAACATTAGTTATACATTTCACCTGCGTATAGCGATAGAAGGCAATTTGATCGATCCACTCTCTTTAATTGTAAAGATTGACTTAGGGCATGTCCTGTATATCGACGATAAGCACCGAGCTTCAGGTCTTGTTATGTAATACGCGACAGAGTCCTAGCGCGCATCTTCATTTCTCGCGATAAGATTTTTTGCTTCCTAATGGGGTTTCGACGAATTCTGGATTAACAAACAACCTTTGTAGTTCTAACAGCACGTGGCCGCCCCGATCTTTTCCGACTTCGACAGACGAAGTGTTGTTGTATCTGTTGATAATACGATATACGAACATACGGCTGATACCAAGCTTTTGAAGTGTCTGGAATAGGACCGACGGCTCCATACCTACTTTGTGCAAGGCGATCACTGCAATCCTATTTTCTTTAACACCCCATTCCATATTGTAATTTGATAATAAACATGAAAAAATATATGAAATGGCGCAAAATCGAAAGGATTCCAAATCCAAAATAATTAAAAAGTTGAAAAAAAAAAGTTTTTATGTAACAGTGTTTATGGCCAGACTAGTTATATACATACTCACAAGTTCCGTCCTAGCTTACTGCCTAACCCCGGGTAGGGTATACACCCTGAGAAAATGTGAGGTCTGAGGTACCCGTAACAAGGTGCGACCTTGGAGTGAGAGTGGTGTGGGAGTGGACACGATGTTTACATAGGTATACTTACACTGCGTACTCTTTTCATAAGAATTGAGCAGTCAGGTGTGCCTAAAACCCACAATATATTCTCATTTAAATTGCATTTTTTTCTTTAGACCCGTCTCTCGGGTAAACTTTGACATTGACATTCACCAATTATTAGAAACAAAAAAGAAGCGAAAATAAAATAATTTTATACATTTTAATTGGAAGTATTTTTGCAATACTTGTTGTTTTAGCGATCCAATGTAAACTACAATTTTATATAAAGGTATTATTGTGATTAAGTTATAACAAACCTTAGCTCTTAAAGACATAATTTTATCGATAAATTGTCTTATTTATGTTCTGGGCATTGACTTAATATCTAAGGACAATGTGTTACGATTATCTAAATTGTATAATTTATTATGTAAAATACCTTTTTAATACTAATATATAATAATTTAAATGGAGATGAATAAAAATCCTCATGTTTTGTCAATGGGAATATTTAAAAACGTGTTATTTGTATTTTAATTGGTATTTTAGTATATAAATATGTTGCGTGCACTTTTGTTTTTTCTTACAAGATAAATTATTGTATAAAATTTTAATTAAATATGTTTAGATGGTTGATTTCAAACATTTTATATTCCAATATATAACTTTAGATGTTCTTTAAGTTAACTGGTACAGTTAAACATTATTAAATAATATGATTAATTGAAACAGTCGTATGTATATTGTACCAAAATCTTCTAACGAAAAACAATGTATAACTGTCAGTTGATCCTCCATATTCTCTTTTCTTCAAACCTTCTTGAAAGAAAATGTTAAAATTGCTTCATAACTTTTTGTTAGGCAGTATAATAAGTAAGTAGATAATAACTTAGGCTCTCATTCATGTTGAGTAAAAATAAATTTGTAGGTCTCTTTAAGAACCTCAAAGAAGCTTACAAACTTACTCTTAATCTATCTATATTTCTCCAAGTGGCGCCAACGCATAGGCATTGATTTTGCCAATGACACATAGAGAGTAAAGTGACAGGTGAAAGAAAATTTAAAGAAAAAGGATTTAATCGGTATTCGATTGCAAAGACCTTCTGTCATCCTGTGAACAAAACAAAGTTACTCCTACACAATATAAATAAGACCGTAAATGTTTACAAACGTAAATTCCTATAATTTATTATAGGAATTTACGTTATAATACGAATATTCAGAAGAACAATATGATAAAAATCAGATCCGCACAAGGTCATCTCAGTGACCAATCTATGCTATTACAATCTAAAGACATAATGCAATAAATTTGATTCGATTGTAATTCGTTTCAACCTTCGATGTTCACTTTATATTTTTTATATACACCAAGTAACAAAAACACATTTGTTCCTATTATATGTATTACAATTTAATTAATATGTAAGTAATGAATTATTAAAATAGTTGATATTATCAAGAAAAAGCATTTGCATATTTTAAAATATTATTAGAACAAATAAAAACTAATTTTCCACTTATAAGCGTGCTAATATGTAACTGCCAGATTAATAATGATTCCCATGTTTTATATATGATCTAATCAGAGATAAAAAATCACGTAAAACGGAATATTTATCTATATATAAATAATCCAAGTCATTTTCGTATCGTATTGATGGATATTGTAGCAGTTTTAAACAGATTTTTAACAATTCTTCCAATGTATAAGAAAATAGTAAATCTGTCGTCATATGAACAAGATAGAAATCATTAGTAATTTAAATAAAAGTGGCAATCATATTTGAGTATAAAAATAAGAAATTCAATTTTTGCTCGCACAACTGTTTTGAATTTTTAATGAAATACAGAAGTATGTCGATGCTTCTAAGAGCGTAGATGCAACGTACTTTTTATTCCGAAAAGTGCACGCTTAGTCGAGATACAGAATCCTTAAACGAGTGGAGCTACGTTAAAAACCCTAATACTCTAAAATGCCTGTTGTACTTTGAACTTTATAAAGAACTGTAAAACACTGATTATTTAATAAATGGTCTTGTAATGTAATGACATTAATATCTATATAAGTTATTACCTGTTAGTGTTAAATGGAACCAAAATAGTTCTTATAAACTACGTTATCTTCTCCTTTTAGTATTATTGAATTTATATGCCTAATAGGCAAAGAACATGTGAACCTTTGTATCTGTAGGTACTGTGATAATATCTATAATGTTTATCGTGTTTTAAAGTTTAAATAAATAAGTTGTATTGTATATTAATTAAATATTTTAATAATAATAATATCTAATAAATCCACACCTTGGACGTGATTCCAGGGCCCAAGGCAAGGTCCCCGCCTTCGTTCTTGCCTTAGTCATCCAGCATGGAGTGGAGATCACTAGAGCTAAGACTTAAGTTCCAAAGGTGTAGGTGATAAATGGCATAACGTCGGAAGTAGCTTTAGTGCACCTGCAACACATCTCTCGACACCCCTTAGCCACTCATACCCATGTTGCCCCTCGCGAATCTTGTACAGCATTTTTAGGGGGCGAGTCACTGTCTGCCTATTTTTCCATGTTCCTCGAACATAACAACAGGCAGACGCCATAGTCCCCATAGTCCAGACATCTAGTTCCACTAGCAGTTCATCCCAATAGTTTACACTAACCGGGGCTTGTCCTTGGGTGCATTTTTATATGCCGTAGACAGGGATAATCACCGGTCAGTGTCACGCCACATTTACATTAAATTTCCTTTACAAATTTAATGTAAATGTGGCGCGTGTGTGTTTGTGTTGGCCTTTCCATGGCCTCACGCCAGCCCTCCAAAAGTTCGGGTCATTGTTATGGCCCGTGGTCTTCAAGGACATACAAATAATAATAATATTCGGCAGATAAACACACATATTGGATATCCCCAAATTAAGTAAATTACGCTTGTGTTATGGTAATATTTGTATATTATATCGGATATATATCGGACCGCTCTGGGGCCGCTTTCGATTTTGTATGAATGTCAATCGTTCCGAAATTGTATGTTACAAATTGTACACAATTCAATAGAATAAGGAAATTGGGTTCATCTCATTTCGTTGGCACCATTTCAAGGGCATCTTGATAGCTTTTTCATTGCTTACGAGTATCACTCACTTGAAGATTCCAATTTTGGAATAATTAATTGATTTCCTCTTCTTTGTGTCAGATATTACTGAACGCCGACCTTCTGGAATAACATTTATTACGACTATCCTCGGCGACTATAATTACGCAGTTTTTCATTAGTAGCCTTATACATAGCCTTACTAGTGAAGAATACCATGAATGACAATCACCTAGTAAAACATATAACTCCAAAATTGACTAATATCTACGTGACTAGGTTTTGCCACAGGTAAAGCTTTAATTATTAAATAATTCTTTTTACCATATAACTCTGACTGAATGCACAATCCGTGCCAACATAAAGTTGAACAAAGAAGAAATCTTAGACAGATTAAGGACAGATTTTTCAAACACCAAACCAAAGTTATAAGGATAAAATACAAATAATAATAATTAAATTGTTTCACTTTTATATTCAGTTCGGTAGTAAATTAATACATAACTTTTGTGTAATGAATTTAATCGGCCGTATATTTGTCACAAATTAAAAAAACTTACTACTTTTTTGTATTTTATTATTTTTTATAATAATAAATAATAAGTGAAGTTAGATTGCTTGATTAAAATTCACGGTTTGATTTCACTCATCTCTAATATTATAAATTTCTAAACATGCCGTGTCTGTATATTGAAGCTATTATAAAAAACTGGATAGACTATTTAAACGACGGAGAACACGATGCATTTTTTTTTGTTTACTTGTCTGTTTGTCTATGTGTTCGGAATTCACGTGAAAACTACTAGGCCGATTTCGGTGCCGTTTTTGTTGTTTGACAGCTAATTGTTAGACTTAAATATGCGTTACATTTTATCTCGGGAATCCCGCGGTAATAATTTGAAATGGTGGGAGTCGAAAAAATCGAATTCCAATGCGATTTTGTTCACTGATCGATTTTATGTAGTAAAATTTGTGGGACTGTTTATCCCGGAAATCCCGCGGGAATTTTCCCGGGCACGGTTTGAAGATGTATGGATGCAGAAAAAGTAGCTTGTTCTAACACAGTTTTCACTAAAACGATAGTTACATTATTTTTTAAATGCTGCGGTACTTTGTGCCCCGGGAATCCTGCAGAAATTTCAAGTCAAGCATGGACGAAGTCGCGGGCATGGCCTAGTCATAATATAAAGAGGTACAAAACACACAAATTTATGAAACACCGCAAAACTGCGCTGTGATATCTGTAGAAAGTTTTGAAATTAACATTTTTAAAGAGCACATCATAATTTAGAACCTATAAAAGCTCTGCTGTAAAGTATCCATAATTCTTTGTATGCGGCTCATATATTGAGTTCGACAGGAGTTACCACTTACCATCCCATGTTTTATTGATGCGTCGAAGGTTTTCCTCATTAAATTTTCATTGACTTATCACTCGGCTTGTCATGTATGAGGGAAGTAATTGCGTCACCTTGTTGTTATAGATTTATGGAGATTGCTTTTATGGTGCTATAAATAGCTTAAATTATTTTTTATATCCCCAAACTCCAAGCATAATCTGATCTGTCCTTAAACCTTCCATGCCATGGCCCTCTTTGCCAAATCTTAAATTGAAATAATATGTAATTGGGCCTTAAAACACACAACAAGTTAAATTGAAATGATAGTAATACGATCTACAATTCTACATTATACACTATTGTTAATATATTTAAATACGTAATGTGATGGTTTGCAAGTATGTTATAAAATGATATAGATAGATAACACTTTATTGTACACCAATACAAACATGAACTTAAAGACTAAAATTATATCTACTTATGTACAAAGGGCGGTCTTATCGCTAAAAAGCGATCTCTTCCAGACAACCCCAAATATAGAGATATTATAGTTTACTGTCCCTAGCTCTTCCAAAATATATATTTTTTAACTTGTCTATGATAGAAAATAAACTGTTTTCTATCTATCTATAAAATGAAATGTATTTATGATTTAACATATAAAAATAACTCTTATGTCACTCGTTTCCTAAAAATATAGTGTGTGTGTGTGTGATTTCGTGCGTGCTTGCGTGCGTGCGTAACTCTAGTTACAGAAATGTTTATTATACTCCATTACATAAAACGTATAGCCTAAAGCTATTATAAAAGTGGTAATGTTAAGAGACACCGTCTTGTGTTGCATTAAAATAAGGGATTCGATCTCTTTAAGATTTTCTTTTAAGGGTTTTGTTTTAACATACTTCTTGAGCCAATCGCCAAACGGTATGCATTTGAATAAAACATTTAACTGCAGCAATGTAAGCAGTTTTATTTTAGTTTGTGTCCCAGGATTGATACATACAAACAAGCAATACAATGCTTAAAGCGTGGTAGACGTGTGAGCAAGAATGCGTACTTTTGGCTCATCGATATCTTTCACTTTTTTATTATATTACAGCATCATTGGTACTTCACAACTTCGCTTTTTTATTTTGTACACATTACAAATAAATACTAAAACAACTTTCTTCCTGTAATGCGCAGCAAATAATTTCCTTTGAAAGTTAACAATTTAGATAGTTATCAAAACGAACAACAGTCGTAAGCATCCCCCAAAAGCAGCATTACAGCCTAAACATTCAACGTGTAACGAGATACGATCTCATTCAAACCTTTGAATACAATTTAGGTTACGCCTACACAAATATGAGATATGTAGGCATGTACTAACTGATGCTAATATTTTAAAACCTTTCATTGGCAAACTATGTTACCAACTACATGAAGATATATGGTGCACTGTGTAATACAATAAAATGTTTCATGCAATGAGCATAGTTGTGTAAATAGAACTGTCTATTCAATAAAAAAGTTTTATTACTTAACACTTGGTAATATAACGGTGATTAAATACTGTAAAGCGTATTCAAAATACATAAGCGCGTAATCCAATATTAATAAATATACAAAATCATATAAAAACAGTAGCTGCCGAGGAACTGTGTTGCGGCTTGGCACAAGAAGTATTAGTAAAATAATGTAACTTTATGAAAATAAATAAAGTAATAACATATCTTTTACCTTATACTCGTACATGACTTATATACTTTATGTCCAAGTTTAACTAGAACTAGGGCAAATGAATGGAAATAGGAACCAAGAATAAAATTATTATTAGACCTATTCGCAGATAGTCTAACATTAGATGAATATGAGTTAAATTTTATTTTGCTGTTTATTTACTAATAACCTGCTTTCCAACAGCTTATTTTTTATATTGTATATCCCTGTGAAACCGTCATTGCCCCTGATATGAGGTAGAAATCCAGACTAAGACGGAGTACGCTTACCTAAAAGATACCATCGAACCTCACGCGAGAAGAAACTAAATTGTATGTTTTAGGAAGTACAAACGACGGTAAGGACTATAAAAAAAATTGAAGCAAAGCACTTTCTGAACTTGTTTAGTGTTTTACTTATCCTGGGTCACTTTTATAATCTAGTTATTGAGATTACAGCTGTTATAATATTATAATGATAATCCAATAAAAACCTGCAGTGGAGACCGCGTCTCGGTAAACGTAGTGTCGGACGCCCTCTAGCCCGATGGATCGACGACCTGTGCAAGATCGCCGGTAGGCGCTGGGTAGTGAAGTCAGAGGACAGGGATAAGTGGCGCCGATTTGGGGGAGACTTACATCCTCTAGACTGCGAATGGCTGACGACGACGAATCCAATAAAATATTTCATGCACTGGGTAACACTGGCACTCCGTAACACAAAGTTCTGATGTTTTTATTACAAGAATCAATCGTCACTTTCATTCCCATTGGCACACTAACCCGCCAAAGTTGTTCAGACACGTCGGCGACAGCATCAGTCAGATTGAATGGTTCCATTCCCCTGTTTAACACATAAAGGATCAGTAAAGTTTCATTCAGGTTATGTGTAAGGCCAAATTGGACCAAATAACAGGAAGTAACAGGAATAAGTGATTGAACTCAAAAGATATCGTTTACCATTTTATTTAATCTGCATACCTTACGAGTACTAACTTAAAATAGTATAGTAGTAACTTAATAAGTACTAACTTAAAATGCGTATAGTTTGTTAATACATTTTATTTATTCTAGAGCTGATTTTTTAATCACTAGATAAAAGTTATTCATTGGATAAAATACAACATGTCAAAAGTAAATATACGATTGCGTAAATAGAAGACATTTGGAATGTCTCATTTTTACATTCAATAAGGTTAGAATTTAATCAATGAAAGATGAATGAATGAACTTTTATGTGGTGATTAAAATCGGCACTTAATCAAATAAATTTCATAATTAGCTCAGGTTCTCTTTATTATTTTTTTAAAGCGTATAATGTAGAGAAAGTAATAATATAAAGTCGTGTAATATGTAGGTAAAGAAAATCATTAAAATATAGAATAAATTGTGCTCTGTCATTTCTTTGTGTGTGTGTGTGTGCTCTGTTGTTTGAAAGAGACACCTTATATATTGTGTCTCGCTTTACTACTTAAAATCAACTTACTTAAAATCAACCCAATTTTCATATGTCATGACAGTTACGAAAAGTTTCTGAGAAAATTAAAGTTTAAATAAAGGTTGAGTGTAACAAAGCTCAAGTTAAGCGACCGGTAACTTTTACAATAAATTATCTGCTTCCATTAATTTTCATGTCAACGTACATACTCATGTGATTAGGGTTAATAGTCCTGGAGGCCTGGGTGTTGACGAAGAACCTATAGACGTGCTGGAACTCCTGGTGTCATTAAATTTCGAGGCCGACAACGCGTTGGTACCACAATGTTACAAATGTCCGTAGATCATAATATCCACTTTCCATCAGGTTAACCATTAACCTGTTTCCTGTACTCTAACAATAAAAAATCCCAAGTTATACACTTGGGGCTATGTTTAATCTAAACTAATGAAACCGTGGGTTTTAGCAAATTAATTACTAAAAGTCAGTAAATTCACTAGTTAGTTATCAGTAATTGAAGTACTGGCACTATTCGGAAACTATCCTTTTTAAATGGGATAAAAAAATCTATAAAAAATATAGTAAACATTGTAAAAACTCGAAATCAAATTAACTCGAAGTTAAAAACAAACATTCAAACTGAAAACTTCCTCCTATAGAAAGTCGGTTAAAAGTAGTAAATTTAATAAAAAAAAACTTACGTGGGCGGCGATAGCGCCCAAATGCGGCCTAATAACATCGGCGCAGGACGGTTACAGGACCTTCTACTTTCAAAACAGCATACACTAATAGATCTTATTTTTGATCATATTTCATTGCTTTAAAGTTATTAATTGTATAATAATATACAGCGGTCAGCAATCTTACTTTCAGTTAAAACTTTTTTGTCTAGCTCCCATACGCTGAGTAACGCGTGATAAGGAACTTCGTTCCAAAAATACCTGTAGTCCTTCATTTTAAATATTTTTTTTTAAATAATCTAATAAAATTCTACAGAAATGCTAATTAATAGATTGCATAAAATGTTTTAGAGAATTACCCCAAACTAATTGCCTTTATAAATCAGCGAAAAGATTGGTGACAGACATTAAACTAATTGCTCATTACAGTTTGGCTGTACTTATTAAGTCAGAGGTAAACTTGGGTTTAAGGCCGTAAACTGGTTTGACAGTTATAATGCATTGTGATGTATATCTACATGTGTTTTTGGAAGTAAATCGTTATTATGCCATATAAAAAGATCGAACTTTTTAAATAAATTGTCATTCAAGTACCTGGAGTTGTTAAAGTACAACAGGAGAAATGGCGCTCAAGGTATAATGAATTATAAATGTTATAAATATTATATAGTGGCAAAGTTAAATCCACAGCAATTGCCCTGGTATTTTCAGAACACAAAATGTTATTATAACCTTATTTGCAGCACTTAAAACTACATCCAAATTGCTTTAATTAGCAATATTCTATTTATTTATATGACTGTTTGGCTTAACTAAAATAAATTAAATATGTTTTACTGGACTAAAGTGATTGTTTTTCAAATTATTAGTTACTTTAATATTTTATTTCTCAACTTCACTGGTGTAATTTTCTTATTTGTATTTCCAGGTAACCGTTTTATTTGGCTTCCTAGCTCTGACTCAAGGAAGTTTTATCGGAACTGATTATTCATCAACTGCTGCAGCTCCTTTCTCTTCTTCACCTGTAGGGGCCAGAACTGTTGCGCTTGGATCCATAAAGAAGACCATCATTACTCCAAATGTCTATTCTACGGTTGCACCAGTAGATTATGAGGCTGTTATTTTAACTAGAGAGAGAAAATTTAATCATTTGGATGGAGCTAAAAATTCAAAATTTTCTAAATCTGTAGATACTGCATACTCTTCCGACAAATTTGACTCTCAAATAGTTAATGGTGATAATCATGACATTCCAACATTTTACGCCTCCCAGGCGGATCAAGTATACTATGGCTATAGTCATAACAATCCGTATGTTCACGCAGTTTTTCCTCATACAAAGTCCGTTCCTATACCTATAACTTATTCTGCACCTATCTCAAGGACTGTTGTTACACCCGTTGTACCTTATGATCCATATGTATCGTCTAATTATGTTAAATCTTTTGTTCCTCTAGCTTATTCCTCCTCTTTAACTGAAATTAGAACACCGTCAATCTCATACGAATTACCTGATGAAAGTTCCGCTAATATTTATAATATCCCATTGAAAGCTTTTGACAAATCAAAGAATGTAGTTCCTATTAATTACTCTTCACAAATTACCAAAAACTATCTACCATCTTTAACTGACGGACCTGCTATAGAAAATTCTATAAACCATATTTCAAACGGTCCAGTTGTAGTGTCAAAACCTGCAACAACTTACTCTCAAGCACCTGTGGTATCTCACTTATCATTCTCCGGACTAGGTACCAACTACGGTTGCTAAATTAAAATTATTTAATGACATGAACCGCGCGACTGACTTCTTAAGTACCACTTATATTTAGAACTTAAGTTATGTTTATTGATAATTTGCTTTTTTAATAAATTATTCCTTTAAATGTTTTTGTATTTTACTCTTTTTTATAAATTTAACACTCTTTAATAAATTCATTTTCTTAAGCGTAGAAATTATCAATGGCTATATTGTAGTGTGTTGTAGCTTCTTAGTAGTAATTTTGGTTACTATTAATGTCTGGATATTCGTATAATTGCTTGTAAGATTATGCAAACATTCTTAAGCTTAATTATACATTTAACTAAAGTAACTTAAACCTAAGTAGACAGAAAAGTTTGAAATTTAAATTACCTTAGTAACAGCTTGCTAGATTAAAGTTTCAAGAGCGGTAAAACAAACAAAACATTTCATTGTATTATAGTCGTGTGTTATTTTAATCGACTCAACCTGAATTAAAGTCTATACTAGGCAAAGGCATTTTATAGCCAAATTAAATTTCTCTAAAAAAATAATTTGCTTCTTGTACTTAAAACCGTCTTGCTCTGCAGATCACAAGAATAGCAAAACCAAATATTTATCTTTCATTGAAGCTCTTTTAACTATGACAATCACTTGGATGCAATTATGCAATCCGAAACTAACTTACAACATGACAATTTTGAGATAATTAAGCAGTGCATAAAATCCATGTGGAATGGCATAACCTTTTATAAACATTTTGTGCATTATAATTATTATAGAAAGATAGCGTAGACCTTATCAGTACACTTAGAAGTCGCTATTTAGAATCATTCGTTATACTTAATTTCGCCAAAATTGTGAGTTAGATCCGTGTTTTTATTATAGCTGGAGTACAGCAGACAACCAGACGGTCCACCTGGTGGAAAACGGTTGCCGTTGCCTATGGACTTTTGCAACACCAGAGATATTACCAATGCGCTGCCAGCATCGAAGAAATTTTATAACACCCTTTTTAAAAAACTCCATATCGTAAGGCTATGGGAAAACCACAACTGGGTGAGTGCTCATTCTAAACCCTTAGAGTGTGAAAAAGAAACATTTTAGACAATCATTGCGTACCGAGCAAAGCGGCTAAAGGAAGTGAGAATGAACGCCCAGCCGATGCCGAGCGGTGTGGTGGTAGAAAGAGAAGTAGAGCACCAACTTGAATAGTTCCTCAGAACACTCTCCATCGTACGTACAGTTGCGGAAGAGTATGGAGGGAGACGCGAAGTCTCTTTGACTGCTAAGCGTGTCTAGACCGTCTGTGAATATGGGATCATCGATAACACGGACAGCTCGACGTTGAATACTGTCCAGGGGATTAAGCTGGTAGGCACATGCTCCGGCCTACAGGTTTGAACGGTACTCTATATGCGGCCTCATCCGGGCTTTGTAAATCACAAGACGTTACCGCGGAGTGAAATACTGGTTGGACCGGCTTAGCGCTCCCAGATCCATGGAGACAAGTTTTGACTTTGCCTTAAGGATCGCCACTGAACTGCACATCATTCGCGATGTTGACATCGAGGATCCCAGTATTCTTGGAGGTGGTAAGGGGAGTTCCATGGAACTGAACCGATTGCTCGAATGGTATTTTTTTGGCAGAGAATACGCAGACCTTTGTCTTTGTAGGGTCGAAATGGTCAAGAGACCTCACTAAGGAGTTTTCTACTTCAGACAAAAATAATTAAGTCTATTTGATAAGGCAGATATTATTATAAAAAAACATTAACGTCATTAACCCATATCAAATATATGTTATATTTAATACTAAATATGAATAAGCTTTGCTCTAAAATAAAGGTGTGTTACAGCCCTTAGAAGGTTCGTAACCACTTTACCGCACGATTGACCTGTCCATGCGTATTGCAAAACTTAAAATATTAGGAGCAGTGCTCATACTAACATATATTGTGCACGTGCATACGCTGTTTCGAAAGTGTATGTAAAGTTTAAGATTGGAGATACGGGCTCCATAATATCAACAACATTCGACGCTATGATATTATTATCATTGTAATAAAGTTGCGGATAAATAAACAATTTTCTGTAATGACCAACTCTTTGACCACAAAAGTTCAAATTGAAATTTGTGTTCTGCTACCTTTTACCCGCAACTTCGCTCGCGGTAATGTCATCCCACGGGAATAGTATATTTTCCGGTATAAATAGTAGCCTATGTGCTATTATAGACTATAATCTATGTGCCAAATTAAATCTAGGTCCATTCAGATCTTTTGGCGTAATTGAGTAACAAACATCCATCCAAACTTTCGCATTTAGTATATAAGTATAGATTATAATACAATGTGCTTGTCACTGTGTTTGCTCGGGATTGGACTTTATATATTCACATCTTCTAAATCTTAGAATAAACCAAACTGAAACAAGTACGAAAACTTGAGATAGAATTTCTGTTTTTACTCTTGAAGTTTTCATTTATTTTTTAGACATATTGACAGGCAAAAACTTTAAAGACTATCCGTGCAGGGACGGAGAAAGATGCGATAAAACAACCAACACCCGTGGCAGGGCACTTGCCTTTGTATGACTACAACCCCTGGTCTAGAGTATACCACCATAACAATCTTGACTTTTTTCCGGTATTAGAAGCCAGGTTCCAGTCGCCCGCAGAGTGATTCAAATATCTTTTGGTGACGAACGGCACCGTTTTTTATCAGATGGACCGTCGGCCTGGCCGTTATATTCCAGCAATAAAAGAGAGAATAAATCATTTAGCTGTCGTATTAATAATAAGTATCCATTACATTTTACCATTTATTTGGAAAAAGCAGACAAACTTCAACTTTATTACTACTATATACTACTACTATATTACTACTACTATAAATATTCTCAATATATTCTAGTGGTGAGATTTATATGACACGATTCAATCATAACACGTAATAGCAACAGAAGCATTATTCTAAACACGTGCGCATAATGCGAAAGTTTCACGCAGATGTAGCGAAGGGTTTAATGCGTTATTTGTGATGCGATATCTTTATCAATTATGATGACGTTAAATATTGATAGATAGCGTATTTATATACACTAACGACGTTAATTTTAACGCTATAAGTAAGACACATTCGGCCAGTCGTTAACTATAACATTATCGCAGGTGTAATCGGAGCATAACGGACTGATAAAATTTGTTTACATAATATTTTGCTGCTGTTCAAAAGCTTTGTATGTGGGTGGGTATATATAGATATACATAGATGATGCAGAAATACTACCTAATAATCATTGTAACTTCAAAGTGAGTTATTAGTTATTTTAGTTAGTTTTGTTTAATTTACTGCTCTATGTCAGGTTTTAATGTTGGACAACTTTACTGAAACCTGTTCCTCACGTTTTGATTTATGGAAACTGTCTCTGATTTGACTGTTTAATTAGAGTTACCAGGAGTTTCAGGAGAAACCCATAAATTGTAGTTTTCTTAATTAGTTTTAGCAATTCTTCTTTTGAATTCCAGTAGATAAGTAGGTACATCAGCCAAATTGTAAGGTTTTTCTTTGACTGACATCATGTGACGGAATTTATGTAGCAGCTTGCAAGGTCATCATATTTCATTTAATATGCAACAAAATCATCGTCAAGTTCGTTCCCGTCAAAAATACGGTCCAATGTTGTAAATATATCTGTTCGTCTGTCTGTACACGTCATAATGTCGATCATTAATTTTATCAAAAAATATTGGATTCATATAGACAAAGTTTGAGAGAAAGTTAAAAAACCGCAACACCTAAAAAAAATCTAAGCAAATGGGCTCCAAACATAACTAGAATTTACCACTAGGATAAATATTACTACTAGTACTAACTGAACCCACACCCCTACACGTTATAAGTGGTATCAAAAAATATTTTGTAACCAAGAGAAATAAAACTTTAACATATTTTTATAATTTAATTTTTAAAAAATTGCTGGCAATACTTTGTCAAACTTACATAAAGGAAGAATGATTTACATAAACTAGTATTTTAATATCCTATCCATGTTTTAATTGATCAATTTAACCTTGGAAGTTAAAATAAAGCATTCACAAATTCTATTTTTATTTACTGGATTTTGATCAGAAACTTATAGCTAGGCATACGTCACATTTCAATAACGTAGACTAAAATGCTGGCCTGTAAGCATTCGTTGTATACACAATTATTTATCTAAATATTTCTCTTTATATCTATAGAATATAATTTTCATCCATATAATTCTAATTAATCAATCAATCATTTATTTGCTCAATAACATGGTACACATAGATCATATTATGTTACTTTTAGGTTTCACATGTTTTTGCCGGTCAGGCAAGCAAATTGTACATATATGCTTAAAACTACTTCAAAATTATACATGTCAAATTAAAATTATAATAATCAATACAATACTAATTTTTGCCTATACAAATGTTTTATGTCAATAATAATAATAATTTATTTATGTATTTTTGGCTCTTACATCTTAAAGTGTGTGTGTCTTCCCCATAGAGACAATAAGAAAAGTGCTAACGGACACTTTCTTAGTTAAATACTTTTAGTCAATTTAGGTTATATTTAAATTACTTATTAGTCTTTTTAGATTAGATTGTAATATTAATGTGGTATTTTTAAATACAACATTTAAGAAAAAAAATATAATTCTGATTCTATTTTGTTAAACATATCCCGTTCTGTCTGGCAAAGAAAAACATCATTAGGTATTCTGTGATTAGCTGTGAAAAGCGCCAATCCGCCTTAAACAAGAATGAAAAGTATACGGTCCATTCCCCAGAATAATTTATATTATAATACTGCGTCTGTACACTGTATAACATATTTGTAATTTCTAGCAATAATTTTACAAATGCAATCCGCACTGCAAGTTGCAGAAAGTTATATGTGAAATTTATAAAACAACACAAAAATAATGGTTCCAGTTTTCATCTGATGCCTATTTGCTATAAAATTTATTTGTGAATTCTTCAAGTGGGCCTTCAAGGCCATACAGTAAACTATACGAAATAGCTAAAAACAAGGTGTTTTGGGGCTGATTTTGATAAAAACCAAAGCAGCATCATTAGATTTTTGGAAAATCAGCTACCCGAGTCAGGAATTGATTCCGCCGATATTAAAATGAACATTTAATGCTCGTTAGATCCAAATATCGTAAGTAGGCATGCATACTATAAAAAAAGAAATCATTAAAATATATTTTGTTCCATTATACAGAATGTAATAAATTTAAAAAGTTATAGAGGATTTACATTTACCATATTCTGGCGTAAGAAGCATATATGATGGATAAAATAATATTCTGTCATATGGTGTCATCGACTTTATATCAAAGCAACAAATCCTATAATTTGCCAACATCTCTTTACAAGTATTGAACTGGAATAACATGAAATGCGCAAACCATTGTTGCAGTACACACCGTCATGATTATATCACTAAAAGGCATCTAAATCACTGGACATTGGAATACTTTGCCATGTTTGCGTTATGGAATTTGTTCATAATTACTACATCTTAAAGGTTGGCCTGTTAAGAGATATTTCTTAATGTTTTATAAGCGGGTTATAAACTAACTACATTTTAAATGTTTTATGAAAGAAAAATTGAAGTCGGCAGGTAAATATACACGGCTGGGGTATAGATACACGGCACATTTATTTATTATAAACAAATCTGAACTTTCTTAATATAGGTTAGAAGGCTAAAGCCTTAGCCTTCGTGGTTATTTTTTTATAACCACCCAAAATTAATTTTATATCTCAAGTAATAAATAAATGTGCCGTATATTTATACCGCACCCATTAATGTTATTGATATGTTGATAAATCAGATTACATTGGGTATGTCTAAGCTTAATCATCAAAGCAATCCTATCTATTCCGCCAACCACTCAAGATTCGTGCAAAGGCTTTTGTGATGATGAAAATCTGTGAAGCGCGTGTTAAGGAACGTCTAGATAATTATAGTGTTAGGTAGCCTAGACGTAATGAATGTCTTTGTCCTTTGGCTACAGAACTCTGAAATACAATCCGAAATGATCTAAAGCCTGTACTTATCGCTCACACGTTTACACATTGAATTACCTCTAGATCTATAAAGTAGGTGTAGGTAGTAGTACTTCCAGCAATAATTAGTATTGTGTATATTTCGGTTAAATAATTCTAAACAAACCAAGGTCTAATTAAGCCGGTAATCAGTTTAAATGAACTGTTAACAACATATGTTTACCATGAAATGTGGACACAAGGGTTTTAATTAAGGTAATTAATAACTGAATGTGTATAATTACGAAGTAGATACAATAGGTAATTTGTAGTGAATGCATCGATATAACATAATAGAATATGCTTTATTATACAAAAATGCCACATTCAAACAAAAGACAAATATTCAAGTACAACTGGCGGTTTTATCGCAGATAATGTTTTCAATGATAATCATAGTCAAACAGTAATCTGAGAAAAATCTTAATTACTTACAATATATATATATATATATATATATATATATATATATATATATATATATATATATATTATACTACCTAATATAATCCACCATTGAAACTAAATGAATCTGAACTGAACCTTTGAAACATGACAAATAATAATGAAATGTAATTATAAATATACCAGTGCACCTGAAATTTTGTAGTACCCAGCACTGGGATTTTTATGAGCTAATATTATTAGGTATGTAATTATTTTTTGTCGATATGTAAATGCTTTATGCACACATCTCACTACTTGTGGGTAAACAGTGACGTAGTCTGAGAATCGACTGCTGGATACTCCGAAACCCTTCGTTGTTCCTTCGATCACCTGGGTCGGGATCGCGGTATGCTAACTGAGCTAGTGCAGTGGTCCTAGCGGATATAATCTCCGTCAGTTTATAATAAGCAGGTCTCTAAGTTTTGGTGGTTCATAAAGTTTTCTTTACTTGACCAAATACTAATTATTATATCTATATTAGGTTAGAATAGCCGCTTATACAATACATGCTGCAAGACTTAAAACGGTGAATGTTCTTTCAAACGATGCCATTGCAAAATGTGTGGTTAATAGGTATCAATTTTAGGCAGATATCACAAACAGAAAAAGAGGTAGGCCCAAGCAATGTTGGCTTGACGTCGTAAAGTATGACATGACATGCGTACCAATGGTCTCAAAATAGGGATGCGGAAGACCGCGTGAAATGCATAATTAAAAGTAGGAAAATGGACCCCAGGCTTCAAGGTAGACGCCCCGAACGCAACCGGGATTCAACACTAACAAGATGATGTTGATCATAAACATAAAAAAAAATAAGTAGACTCAGTTCATGCTTCGTCGCTACATACATCAGCTTGTAAATAATGATAGCTTCAGATGTAAGGTCCTTGATCATATAGTTTCTTGAGTAGCTACTCTTTACATGATCGCCTACTTCTTTGCTAATGCTCTTTTCATGTAAAAATTGAAAGAATGAAATAAATAAACACTCCAATTTTAGTTGAAGAATTTTTAGAATTTGCTTTATCAAATAAAGGATTTATCAATTCTCCACGCATCTAGTTTTGATTGTATGCAATTATATAATGAATGTTAAAAACCTAAATTTACTTTGTTACTTCTTAGACCATAGTATTCGTTCAGCCATTTAAGTTAAATTATGGTTAATTTTAGTTTTTTTGATTGGATCTTAATTAAATAGTTATTTTTAATTTCCGTAGAATAGTTAAGATTTAGATTTATTTCTTCTTTACTTATCAATAAATAAACTTCAACGTAGCATCCTGAAAGAAGATTGGTAGTGACAATCGCCCAATAAAAAATCTAACTAAAAAAGAGACTAAACTTTACATAGATAAATGACGACATAGGTCACTTTCTTTTGTCTGGAAATGAGTAGAAATTTAAAAGAAACTTATTAAGACGAGAAAGATTTATGGAGATTTTCAGAGTTTACAGTGAACGTGTTGCTCAGAAATATTTTCATCATATTTGTTTAATAATTTTGCATATATTTTGACTCTTTTTTCCTTTTATTTATCACGAATATTGCTGTGTTTATACACAGTCGCAAGCTCAGTATTTATAGGGAAACTAAAATTAATTCCACTACGAACGTCTGTTTTCGAGTCACTCAGCCTGAAATGTGACTATTAATTAAATCGTGGATTAACTAACTTATCTGATCATGGTTGTGTGATTATTCTAATTCAACGTCGTTATCATCCGAGCATTAAATCCCAGTTGCATTCGGAGCGTTTATTTCGAAATCCAAAGTCCGTTTTCCAACTTTTTCTTCTCCAATGCGCGCAGTCTTCGACACCTTTTTTAAACACCATTAGTACACATGCCATTCTTCACGATATCGAATCATGATAACTCCAATTATATAAATTTAACCTTGATTAATATCCCACGTTACTTGTACATTACATTAAATGCCGTCATAAAAATCGTACTAACTAGGAAACTTAGTGATAGCTTTTAAATATTAACATATACTTATTTCTCCACATCTATTGTCCAAAGGAATAAAAAACCAGATCAGAAACAATAAACTACAAATCATGCCACACTGAATAACTATAAACTTACACAGAAATCGAATATTTCAGTAACGAAAGCATAAATAGCAGCTTCCCAAATAAACGAAATATTAACAAATACGCTCTAAAAATGGACCTTCTAAATTAAGTTTGGACTTTAATGTACATGTTACATGTGACACATGTAGGTTTTCGTGATATTTTGCGACAGGGTTCTAAAAGCCTATCAAGCTGGTGGCGTGCTTAATACGGGGGTAACCAGTCTAGTATATAAGACATCGAATGTACTAACACGGTATCACTTGCCGTAGTGGATTTTATACATTTAACAAAATGGCAGCTAAGGTATTGCGAACTTTTCCAAATGATTTTTTTATCAGTATAAAAAGTGTTTAATCTTGTGATAGCATTTCGTAAAAGAAATGAAGTTTAAAATTTAATTTATTGTGTAATTAGTCAGTATTGGACTGTAGTTCTCGCAATGACATTCAAATAAAATATTTTATTTGGTTACTAATGTGATTTTTACAAACCCTTTCAAATAAAAAATATATAACGTAACTAAAAAGTTCAAATTTTTCACAAATAATTCAATCATTCATGCTGTATTTGAAGTTGCACGTGATTCATATAATCAATTAATCATTTCGAAACTAAACATACTGAACCAGTTAGAGATTATTAACTATACTGTCCAATTGTCAAAGTAAATAGTCCGGCGCAACTAGTTTATTTTTGTTGCAATATGTTTACTCATTGTTGAAGTGATGAAATATAACTTAATTTACTGGCAAAGGCTTTATGGCTAAAGATACTCAGTTTATTATTTTAAAGAGATATTTTTGTCCACTTCCATGCGCTTGTCAAAGCTGACTACGTATAAAACTGATTTTTATTTTATTACTTGATCTTATTTTTTTCTATTTTTTCTGTTATATAATTATATATTTATATATAAATAGATAAATCCAGCAATTATTTATTTTATATAATTATAACATTTGTTATATTATGAAAATGAGCAATATTTTTGTTTCATTCGAACTAAAGATTAAGTTTTAAGTTTGAAAAATTTTGGTGGACAAAATTAAATCACAAATGATTAGTTATACATAGAACAGCAAATCTTTTAAAACACTGTTTGTTGGGTAAATAATTGAAATACATTTTTTATTACAGTTGGTAGTACTTCTGTGCGCGCTTGCAACCGCTCGCGCTGGTGGTCTATATGGAGCCTCATACGGTACACCTTACGCATCCTATGCGTCCTACGCTGCCCCACTGGCATCCTACACTACAGCGCCTGTGGCTACATACGCTTCTGCTCCCGTATACAAGAGTTACGCAGCACCAGCAGTGTCATACTCAGCACCAGCAGTGTCGTACTCGGCACCAGCAGTCTCGTACTCTGCACCAGCAGTATCGTACTCTGCACCAGCAGTTTCGTACTCTGCACCAGCAGTGTCTTACTCCGCACCGGTAGCATATTCAGCGCCTATAGTTAAATCGGTTGGCCCTGCAGTATCATCTGTATCGTCATATTCCACCCACACTTCTCACGCTGCTCCCCTAGTCACGAAGACCATTGCGCCTGTAGCCACTTATGCCGCTGCCCCAGTTGCGGCGTATACGGCTCATGCCGCCCCTGTGGCCACTTACGCCGCGGCCCCGGTTGCAGCGTACACCAAGACTATCGCCCCTGTTGCCACTTACTCTGCTGCTCCCGTCGCCTCATACGCCGCACCTCTTGCCTCTTACTCCTACGGTGCTCCTTCCCTGGCCACTTATTCCGCTGGCCCGGTCCTTAAGTCCGCCTATGCGTACTCCGCCGCACCCGCAGTATCCCACCTTGCATACAGTGGCCACAGCAACTACGGCTGGTGATCATTTTAAGTAACGACTGTTTAAAATCTAGTGGATTTATATGTTTTTTGTATATATTTTATACGAAATAAATTAAAAAAATTTAAAAATATTCTTTTTTTATATTCACACAATCCTGAAGCATACATATTATATTTAGATTATATATTAGTTCAATCTGTCATTGTAATAATGAGCGTCTTTTTTCAACGGAGTTCGTTTGACATAAGATCTATTATGCCATGACATAATACAGCTAAGATGTTAACATGATTTAATTGCAATAGTGATTAAAAAGTTTGACCAAAGATTTACATACAACCTTGACATTTATAAGCGGAAAGCCTCGAATTCTAAAATTAAACAACTTTAAGGGCTAAAATCAATATATTTTTAGAAGTTTCTATAATATTTTCTTAAGTTTTCGCGACTTGTATACATAATAAAACTACGTTTTAGTAGTTTTATTAAGTTTCTATAAGTTAAAATCAATAATGTTCGTATTTTTTTTATTATATTTTTAAAAGAACTAATTACTTAAATAACTGTCACTAGTTTGCTTAAAAATATAACAAAACATTAATTTACTCTTTTGTATCCATATGTACTATACATTAAGCTCATTAGGATTACTTAACTCAAACCTAAGGCTGGGAAACAGTTTGTCATAATATTTATAAAAGATAAAAATCTCTTTTGCAGTTATTATTGTCACAAAGAAGGTCAAACTTAGTGTCGAAAGCATGGGAATTCAACTGACTTGAGGTTACGTCACGGCATGACACTTCAGTGTTCTACATAAAAATCTTCACGACATCAAGAAACTGACGATATTTGTGTCTTAATAGCTATTAATATGTTCAACTTTGTAAAGGTCGGACGAACATAAATCAATGATCGCATTGCGATTTTCATATCGTTTTCAAAATCTATTTTTTTTTTCATTAACTGACTGCAAAAAAAGAAGAAAATTCTCAATTCGTCTATATGTTTTTTTCTGTTTGGTATGTTCGTTACTCTGTTTCTTCGTCAACTAGAGCGATTTTTAAAATTATCTTTTAATCGCAAGGTTTACTCCCGAAATGGTCACATTGTCACCATGTAGATTCTAAAGCATTAGAGAAACTCACGAAAAGTTGTTAACCAACTTCTTTGTAACACGATATCTCCGTCAATTGTAAACCGATCTACAAATTGTTTACTTTACTCGTAAGTGTATACTCCCGAGGTATTCCCATAGTCACCAAGTTAGGATCTGTAGACGGGATCAGATCCCAGGGCTATCGAGCATAACCCTTATTCAAGAATGCCGTGTGCCTAAATTCTTGAAAAATATCTTATATACGCGTGTAGCTATTACATTTTCTACAGGCGCTTAATCTTTTATATGCATGTTACGAGATTTCTTCTTTAATTGTGGATGGATTTGAAGTTTTTTTCTCTATTCGTAAGTATGTATACCTCCAAGGCGGTTTCATGGTCACCAAGTCAGGATTTGATGAGTGCATCTCAGAGAAATTGAGAATTACCCCTTTTGAAGAGCATGTACACTGAAGAGTGCTATAACAAATTTGTATACAGGTCCAGTTGTACAATTTCTACAGGTGCTTAATACATCTAAAGCTATTGCGCAACTAAAAAGTAAAAAATACTTTTTTAACAAGAAACAAATCAATTTCACACTATATTTATTTTTTGGTTTTTAATCTGAAGTCAGTTTTGGTAAACATAATATTTTTTACTTTACTTTGAAAGTTACACCCTTAAATGAAAAATTGAGAGGAAGAAAACTAAGGTGGTATGGGCATGTAATGACGCGAGATTAAAGTTACTTGACTTGTAAAGGTAGATCAAAAAAGAGATGAATGGATTCTGTGACCGCTGACATGACGATTTGTGGTGTATTAGATGACGTATGTCACAAAAAAGGAGTAAGCAAAAATCATATTATGCCACCTGAAATCATTGGGAGAAGGTAAAAGAACAGAGACTTTCCGAAAACATTCATGTAATTTTTTTCTAGTACGATTCAAAATAAAATATTTTTTTCAAATATTTACTAAAGGAGTCGAGAGTACTCTACTGTCATTACAAGTACTCAACAGTAGGTAACAGTATATAGATAAAACGATAAAGTATTCGATTCTGCCAGACGCGTACAATCTAAATGTTCGCAAATAAAACCTATTTTATAGCGAAATTCTCAAGTTCGCACCTTATCGTCTAGTCGTTTTATTGCAAGGTTCCTCCCATAATGCGATTAAAAGCTGTTGCGAGATATATTTTTAAGGAAGTACATTTATTATCTGTCTTCAATTATTCAAACGAAGTTTACGTTGTTATTTTTTTATCTGATGATATTTATTTCCATTACGTCGAAGATGTGGTTTCACAACTATAATCCCCGCAAATTGCTATTGCGCCTGGTCGCCATTTTAGTGACGTAGCCGTAGCCGAACACTCAGTACTGTTAGCATCACTGGCCGGCGAGTACACGTACATATCGAGTTGCGGATGACGTCATGTGAATGTTAATTTGACAATGTTCCAGCGCATTACCAATTTGCGGGGATAATAGATAGTTGTAGATACCAGTCATTGAAGAGAGGCGTTACCATTTTTGGAAGAGGAGGACAAAGCATCGATTTAAACGTAACATTAGTGGCATAATGTGGAAATCATTAATACCTGAAGGGAAAACTTTGTACACATTTTTATCATATGCGCACTCACAGTGAATATTTGGCATAGTTAAAGTTTATACGGAAAAGTACAGAAATTATTTTTTATATAAATATGTATTTATTGTTTACGTTAATGTTCGGGTTTTACCTGCGATAATGTAACAGTTATTAATGTGCCCAAATTTGTTTTACTTATAGCGTTAAAATAACGCAATTAACAAATAGCTGAGTATACACTACATATACGATATATATCAAAATTTTACACCATTAACAATACATAACAATATCGCATCACAAATAACGCATTAAGTCCATCGCTAATATTTAAGTGTAATGATTAATAACTATTGAAGCAGTAGCATCCTACTAACAAACAATGTCAAACCAATTAAAGTCAGTAATAGTCCAATAGATAGAGTTCCTATCCAATATTCCTAACCCGAAGGTAGAGATTATCCCAGAAGAATTCAAACTTCAAAATATTCCGTATAGGTACTTCAAATACGTCGAAGTTATTGTAACCATATCTCACACATAAGTAAAACATTAGGAAGTTTCAAAACCAGCCAAGTGTTTTAAATCTTATCTCATGCAGCTAAAATATTTTATGAAACATTTTAATTAATAATTAACATAAATATTCATCAGGTGTTCATGCTATTCTAAAAATAAAGACATTGTTTAGTTATATTCAGTATATTACAAGTATTTTAGGGTTCCGTAATCATTTTAAGAAAAACGGAACCCAAAAATAGTATGTTATATATGATGTTACTGTTAATTTTACAAACCATTATGTCTAGATGACTTAAATATAGTATGTGTATTTAATATGTTAATAATAATGTGTATTTTATGTATAGCTGTACAATAGATAGTGAAATCTTAAAAAAAAAGTCAGTCAGTCAGTCGAGTGCTGATGTGAAATGAAGTGAACTCATTTATTTTGGAAACGGTAACCTTAAGTACAAATATGAACAAGTCGTACTGCTGGTACAAGATATAGCACAGTGTGTGAGCGGGACGGATGATATGCGAGCGAGATAGAGCAACTATTAATCTGTGCGCTCCCGAGTTGCGCTAGCCAGCCGCCCTATGGTGGGCATCATCAGATTCATCCCCCTCTCATGGTAAGAGTCCAGCCGAGGTAAAACTCCCTAGGGAACTCCCTCGAGCAAGTTGCCTCCCGGGCTCGAGCGCATTCGCTTCGCGAAAGCGCTCGCCCCGAAAACCCCGGTAAAGTTGTGAGGTCTTCGGACCAACAACATAAAGTCAAGTCAAATAAAAAAAAGCGCTAGCCAGTAGTGCGTTGTCCGCTGCGATGAAAAGACGTATGCAGCTCCCATAGTATTAAAGTTTTGAAAAATTATAATATGTTTCTTAGTGACTTTTTCAACATAGTATTCACTACTTTTAAAAATAATATCTCCTAAATTCGCTTCCAAGCTTGTGGACATTGTGTTTTCTTCTCTTATGTATGAACTGCAAAATGTAAAATTCTTTAACACAAAAAGTTAAAAGAATATTGAAAATGTTTTCAAAAGAAAATTGATTCGAATAAGATCTTTTGCGTGAAATTTGAAATACGGGGTATTTTTAAAGCTGCCGTAAATGTAACAGTTGAAGCTGGTTTGTCGCGAGTGTAACTCCACTATATCACATTCATCTCCGTGACACATAGCTTTTATATCAGTCAAGAACATGTCACATTTACTTTCATGCAACAGGACAAGTGTAGTTCTGGATTTGTTGACTTGTTTTTTCAGCCTAACAGGAATTCTGAGGTCACAAAATAAATGACTCCAGTTAACTTAGATCATACTACCCAATCAACTCATGTCGTCATATACTTACAATCAATGAATACTCAAGTCACGAGTTTCGTTCTATAGCGATGAGAGACCGTTATAAATTCAAAATTAACTCGCCAGTTTTATCATTTTTTTATTATTATTGCAGGAGTTCAGCACATAGGCAGACTTGATGGAAAGCGGTTACCATGGCCTATGGTGGACATTTGCAACACCAAAGGTGCTACAAATGCGCTGCTGCTCTCTTAAGAGAGACTGGAACCTGGTCACTAATACCGGAACACAACTCAAGGTTGTTATGGCCACATAATTCATTCAGACCAGGGGTGGTAGCGATTCAGTTGGCAAACGCCCTACCACCATAAACCTGGCTGTAGGTTGTTTTGTCGCCTCTTACGACAGGCCGCCCGGTGACAGGAAATTGTATTCTTTCTCCGTTTTCGTCCGTCTTTCTTCGTCCTGCACGGATGTTTTAAATTTAAAAAATCATTGGCCATAGGCACAATACGTAAGAATAGAAAAACAATAACTTTAAGTAGTCACTCAGGTATCAAATAAAGGTACAAAAGATCCTGAACTAGGATCAGCATGTAAATTTCAGTTGACTTTGGGAACTTCATTTGCTGCAGAATACAAAACACAATAAGGAAATTAGTAAAAAACGCTAAATATTGAGGAATACTTTCAAGAATACTGACGAACGATATAACCAGTACCTCGGTGCAATAAACCCTTACTTTAGGATTAAAATGTTTGTTCAACCTACAGCAATTGTTATACTACATAAAAATGAGTCCAAAAATAGAATGTTTTATTTGACACGTGATTTTTGTGAAGCAATTTATATAATAAACGTGTAAGAATGTGTAGCAGTTCGTAACATAAAAAGCTACCTAGTTTTATAGTCCAAACACATGTCGAGGGCAACGACGGAAACTTGTTATCCTCTAGATATACGTATGTTGTGCGGAAATTTGGATGCATGTTTGTTTGTTATCACTTGTCCATACACTTTGCTCACCAGCTCAATACAACTTACAGGGTCATTTGTAATTTATAGCTTACTTATTTATTTGCTTATTAAATAAGTATCAATAACAAATTTTTTGTCAAACCTTTAAATGAGTTGTATGTTGGAATTCAAGAGGTATCTATCTTACTTTTAATTTTACGCTGGTAAACTGAAAAATTGAGAAGACATCAATTTCTGTATAATAATATAAGTTATCTATAATAATAGATAGAATAATAATATTACAACGAGAAATGTTTTGTATTTTTTTATGTTTGTAACGAATAATATTTGTATTAGCAGAAGGTGATGACAGGAGCCTTAAGAACAGAAGAGCGTGCATGACAAGAGCTATGACTGTCAAAGAAGCAAGTGAGGTGTGTAAGAATAAGCCTGTATGGCGCTCTGTTGTTCGTGCCTACCCCGCAAGGGACCTGGCGTGAAGTTATGTATGTATGTATGTAACGAATACACTCAAAAATGACTAAGCTGAGTTCAAAAATTCTTTCACCATTATAACGCTATCTTATCCTTGAGTAACATAGGCTATATTTATTACTAGAAAACATAGGGATCTTTACTAAAACTTCAATAATGTAACCTAAGGTGTAAAAAATAGCCATACACTATCCGTGCGAAGCCGAGACGGGCCTCTAGTTATATATAATTATAACACGTTAATCTTCCTCCTTAGAAGGGATAAACTGCAGTGATCTCAAGTTTCATTATTGGCAGCGAAATATCATAATAATTAGAAGCGAAATTTTATAAAAATAACTTTCCGGTGCTTATCTACTTGCCTAACGATCACGGAATTGTCCATTATACTCGTATATGACCTGATACTAGCGTAACTTTGTGGGCTTAGAAATATACAAACATATTTTTTCTTTCATTTCTTGATAAGAACGATATCTAGTTATTATAAGCGTGCAAAAATGATACGATCTCTGTGCTCGCCACACTTTGTAATCAAGATTCATTTTGAAGCGAGAGTATTAGTGTTAATAACATTTTAAAATTAATTAAGTACCATTTAGTATCATTAGTCATACTGTCAATAATAACTAAATCAAAAAATAATTACATGTAGCTAGCCGCAAGCCTACTCAAATCTGCAGGGATGTCCGGAAACGAAATGATTATTTTCGAATAATAATACAGTTTTAAAACAATTTTCCATATCTATACTAATATACTTATAGATATAAGTACTACTTTCCGCTTTTACGCCGCGACAATGAACCAATTATAAACTATTACCTATAATTAAAGGAGAAATTAATAATATGAAAACACTTACACCACACAATTAATTCATTCAAAATAACTAAACCCAATACAATAATAAAAAATATGAACATAATAAAAATAAACTATATTTTCCCAATCTATACCCAAAAATGTATCAAAGCGTACCCGTCTCCTTTAATGCATATGTACATATATTCGACAACAAGGAATGAATATAGGATATATTTAGTCGGGAAATAATTTCTGCGAATCCGAATTTGACGATAGTAAAACTTATTTAACTGATCATCATAAATTCGGAAGTATATAGTTTGAATAACAGTTTTTAATATACATAAAATAATAATAGGATCCGTCGTTAACGTCGAAAGATGGTATATTCTTCATGAAATACATTTAGCCACAATATGTTACAATTGCTAAATGATAGAAGACTTATTCAATACCGAATCGTGAAATGTCCTGTAATTCATAATATAAAAAGCTATCAGACTTTTATTAATATAGACTTAATGATGGTATTATTAGAGTTTAAATGTGGCGAAGTTTCGCCACGCTTCTGTATTCAAAACTACTTTTTATTTCGCTCTATATGTACAAAATATGGTTATGCATTTGTGCACATATATTATACATACATGTATCTACACATATACCTTGAAAATAACCCAAATGGCGAAATATGTTAAAACATCTTGTTATATATTTCTAAACTCTACTACGGTGATTTACGCAAGATCGTTCTCTGTTTAGGTAATGCATCTCTGGAATAATCTGCCTAATTAATTCTGGAATGGAAGAGATTGTTTTAAGCAATAAAGTCGCCCATTTACTCTAATCTTTATAGCATTTAAGCTTATTGTGTATTTTTTTCGCTGTGATGTTGGTGTACAATGAAGAGTATTGTAATTTAGACGGTTCACACATTTGGATAGATCAATCCAATTGGTTTATATAAACATAATCTTGAATCATTCAGTGTCATTGGATACCGTTGTGTCTTTTCAATTCTGTTTCTTTCAACCGAATAGAATTAATTTGGTTGAACCGTTTAAAATCAGCATTAGTAAGTTAACTTACAAAATTGGCGAGTAGACTAGTCAATATCACAAGGACGAGGAGATAGAGGCTTAAGCCTTTGTCATCGTTTGGGCAGAAATTTGCCATTCAATTACTAATAAATTGTCGGTTAAGGTCTAGGTCCTATATATTACCGACCTTGTAATTGGTAGTGCAAGTAAATTAATAGTATGATAAAAAATCGGATATAAGTATATGTCTGTACTAGTCAATAATGGTCGGTCCCTATATAAAATTGAACCGTTCGTAAGGCAATTAAATCAATAGTCAGATATAGGAACCGGCCATGAGTATGTAGAAGTGACTCGTATCTTAACTAATGAAAATGTAAATGAAACTTAACCATAAATGATCATTTTTAAGTTTTTAGAAATTTTGTTTCTCAGTCTATTTGAAATTCTGTTTTAGTATATGCTTAATTTCGATATTTTGCAATGTTGTTCAAATGTACGTGAAAAAAGATGGGTACTGTTTACAACGCAAATTATTTCTTTTCAGTGAATATTTTAACAACCCTATGCATGAAGTATTATGTCGAAATGTAGAACTAAATACTGTAAAGTGAATACATATACATATGAATACTAATGTATGTCTCAAGTTGTCTGTGCATGTATATTGTATACGGTAGATTTATCTTTGTCGTGACTTACCGACCAAGTGGCAAGGGTTTTCGGATCAATGAACTTTTGCAACTGACACTCGACCTTAAGGTATTATGGTTCTTATACTCAGCTTGCGGTTTCAGTGTAACAAAAATCTAAGAATATGCTTTCTATTATACCTCGTTTATATAATATGCCGTAGAAATATGCTAATGCCACATTGTCGCGATTAAGAACGTCATGAAAGAATTAGGGACCGCGAGTATATAAATGCAATTTATTTAAACATTGGATACTCATGCTGTCTACTTCCCTCGCCAATTTTCTGCTTGCTACTTAGGAAGTAAACAACGGATTACATATATGTGACTTAAACACAAACCTTATTTACCACATTCAGAATCGTTTAAGGCTTGTACCAACGCCAGCGTCCTTGAGGATTTTGCGGTACTGATTTTTCGAGCGATAGCGGGGATTCCTTAAACGCGGTCGTTTTTCCGATGCATTATTATTTTATTGTGAAGAAAATTAGTAGTATTCAAAAACCTAATGAAACCAAATTATTTACCTCTCTTCTATAAAGATGTATATATTCTTAACCGGTTATGACAACAATTGAAAGAGTAAAATGGTTTCATGTCAATTCGGAGGTGACTTATTGAATATTTTTTCTTAACTTAAAATAACTACAGAGAAATTACAAAATACTTTAGTCTCTTATCGTGAAGATTTATGTTTAATGTTTTAGTAAATTATTGATAAATAAAATAGCTTCGATAAGTTGATTCATTTGCACCCCAATCTCAACCTTTTGCGGCAACAGGAGCCTTAATCGTATATTATTAATAAATGCCCACATTAAGTTTATACTGTTTTTCAATACATAGGTAACATTCTCGAACATTTTATTTACACGCGAATCTAAAGCGATAATAACTAGGTATCTGTCTTATTAACAAGTAAAAGAAAACGTAATTAATTTGTCAGAAAGTGTAAAGGTGCTTGGGAGCATGTTTTACGTTTTTCATTAATTATTTCTATATAAACTTATTATACCCTCATGTGCCTGCCCTTCTGATTTGTATATCGCAGTATTTTTTCTTGATAATTACTGGGTATAGATGAAATTTATACATCGCTTTCAAAGGATGTAGCAAATTGGCAAAAAATATAACAAAAAATCAACCTGGATGAGTAACTTAATTTACATTTTAACATAACTTTAGTTAACATAAATTAAAACTAAATCCTATAAGGCATTTTAAATGCAAGTAAATTTTGTAGACAACAAATCATTATTAATGTACCGAAAAATTTAAATCAGTACAGATATAACTGACTTTTGTTCTTTGTAAATTATTGAGATCTAAGTCCAAAGTCATACAGCATTAAGTTTAATTTTACTTGTACATAGTTTGATAAAGTTTTTATTAATAACTGTTCTAGAATGACTACGCATAAATACATATAAATTTTACCCTTGACATCGAAACTAAATTAATAATTACATACGATTTTTGTTTATATAAACAAACTGGCAATGAAACCGATACTTCCGTTTAACGTGTGTCATGCATTTGAATTTTTAATAACGGTTATTAATAGGAAATCACGGATTGGACTCAAAATTGATCCTAAAAACATACCCACGGATTGAGGCAAAGAAAATATGTAGACCGAACCTCGAGCTCTCAGATTGAAGCCAGATATAGGAGCCAATCTTGCAATAGGAAGCCGATCGCGCCATAGCACGGCGTTATGAGAGCTTAGAATTTAGTAATGGAGTTAGTACGAGTAAAAGTGGAATAATTTTCAATGGATACATTAGTATTACCCACACAGGTGCAAAGCTCCTGTATACTACATAGGCTTACACACACAGATTTGTAAAAATGCTTTACTTTATTTCACGCTTTTGTTCACATAAGTCCGTCTATCTATACTATTATACGTTGTACTATCTCTTGTAAATTTCTAATTCTGTTTACCTATGCTGTGGCGTAGGATAAGGTGTTATATTTGTATTATTATATAACTTTTATTTGTCTATTTGATATAGATTACGCAAGTACCGCGATTTTTTCGACAACTGAGCGTGTCATTTTCTCACTTGTCAATTTTATTGTCTTCTGAACTCTACACGTAATGAAATGGATGTCCATCTTTTGAGATAAATTTCTTGTTTGGTGCCTAAAATTTTCATTGAAACCGTTAAGCAGTTTCGGAAACTATTTGAGATACTATACCTACACTTTTAGACTAACACAAAATCCTAAAAATAGTCATATATCATTAGTTATCGTATAATTAAGTGTTTTCACTTAAATTTTGGCATTTAGGTATATTTTGAAATTACGAACATTTCAATTTTATATATAATTTAAGTACTATATTTAATTTTAGTCTAAGTTTAAACTACTTACACGAAGCACTAATAAATACATTTATTCATAAGTAAAAATAAACTAAATTATAAATACATTATTAAACTAAAAATAAACTATATATGTATACAAACTAAAATTAAACCATAAAATCTAGTTCCAGACCGCTGTCAGTCGGAAACGTGCCCAAAAGAATGGCCACAATGCCTCGCTGAATGGCAATACATAAGTTCTAAGTTAATACATAAACTAGAGTTGTGAAAAACCCTAAGTAGTAGCTCTATGTTACGGATATACACATTTAATTAGGTGTTTTACCCAATTTTTACTGTTTATTGTTAAAAACGTGGCTGCAGCCCCTTCTATTTTTTTATTTCTTTTTACAGCTGGAGTACAGCAAACAGGCAGACGGCCCACCTGGTGGTAAGCGGTTACCGTCGCCTATGGACGTTTGCAACATCAGAGATGTCACCAACGCGCCGCCGGCCTCGAAGAAGCTTTATGACACCCTTTTTGAAAAACTCCACATCGTAGCGCTGTGGGAAAACCTCGGCCGGGAGCTCGTTCTAAATCCCCACGGTACGCAAGAGAAACGTTCTACAGAATCGTTGCGTACATGAACGAAGAGGCTTAAGGAAGTGGAGGTGAATTCCCAACCGATGGCGAGCAATGCGATGGTAGAAAGAGGACGAAGGCACAATTCTAAACAGTTCTTCGGAACACGCCCCGTTATACAGTCGGTAGAATACGCAGAGACAAGCAAAGTCTCTCCTAAGGCCAAGCGTATCTAAACCGACTGTGAGTATAAGATCATCAACAACGCGAACGACTCGACATTGAATACTGTCCAGGGGATAAAGTTGATAGGCAGGTGCTCCAGCCCAAAGGTGTGAGCAGTACTCCATTAGCGGCCTCACCTGGGCTTTATAAAGCACAAGGCGTTGCCGCGGTGTGAAGTACTGCTTGGACCGGTTTGAATTTCTATTTTGCTAATCTGTTTATTCCATGGATACGATATTATTTATCGGGATAAAAACCATCCTAAGTTACGACCCGGGATATAAGCTAGCTCTGTATCGAGTTTCATTTGAATCCGTTCATTAGTTTTACGTGATGCTCTAACAGACAGCCAAAAATTCTAAAAATTGCATTTTCGGGATTTCCTGGTCCGAATTAACCCCCTGATTTTTTATCATATTTTTAACCGAATGTACAAACTCGAACCATTTACAGATTCATTTTAGTATACATTATACAAATATTTTTTTCATTATAAATTAAGTGTAACCTTGTACTAATGTACAATAACTAATAAAAGTTAAAAGCTTATTGTGTCTAAAACTTTATTATTGACATAATGCTCATTGTATAGATAGATTAAATAATATTTTCTTAAGTTTTCGCGACTTGTATACATAATAAAACTACGTTTTAACGGTTTTAATTACGGTAATTTATTTGATTTTGGTTATTTCGACGTTTCGGCCACTTTTCAGTGGCCGTGATCACTGAAGACAAAGGTGTCAAGTGTCAACGAGTATTCTTAAAGTTTTATTTAGCCTGCTGTTATATTTACTCTATGGGAGCCTAATCTAATTTACCACCGCTTGGCAACATTTTATGGCTTGAAGAACTTCTTCTCTTCTCTTGGCGCAAGAAACTCTTCAGCAAACATGCCTAGCTCTAAAAATTGTATATAATATTACCTTCCTTCCATCCGATTTTATTTAATCATAGATTACAATGAAGACAAAAAAGAAAATTTAAATTCAAATAATTATACGCTGGTTTTTAAAATACTAAAAATGCAACTTTACCTAAATTGGCTAAACATGCCTCTCATAGTGTTTACCAACACTAGTATTTTGCTTTATAGGTGATCTTCGTCATTGTATTCCCGGGTTATTTTTTCGTAACATGATAGACCAAACAACAACATAATATATTTGAGTTCAATCTTTATGCATAAAAGAATCCTCATCTTAGCATATTTTCCCGTTGAATTCTATAACATTTGCATGAGAATCTACAATCCGCTCTCATAGAATTTGCCGAGATTGACCAAGGGACTACCTTCTCATCTTTAAACCTCTAAAACATGTATGCAAAAAACTCGACATATTTCTTTTAACTACATGATTTATTAAGTCTAGATTGACTAGTTCATCTGTACCTGTACGTATTTGAATCAAGTAAAGATTGCTTTCTCTAATTTAATTAATTAACCAATGGACTTTACACACATGCTGTACATTTAAGTGTAACCTTATGCTATGTCTTACACCTACCAGTATATCATGACACGTGTCAATTTCACTAAGCAGTTCTCCAAAAACCGTTGCTTTGGCCCTCCAACAATCACTCGCACCAAGATTGTCACGACAGAGAGGCAGAACTGCGGGCTTTCTTCTAAATTTATTGTGAAGGCTGATTACAGGTCTGCCAGCATCGTGGTGGTGACTAAGCTTTCGTTCCATAGCTCTGCTTCAGATGATAAGAAAACACTGGGATGTTTTTATTAAGTATTCAGCAGTCCCTTCTATTAGAAATTTAATAATCGACTCTCAATGCGTATCTCTAATATATATTGACAGCTCTATGTGTGATTTTAAAGATTTTCTTATTAAATATTTGTCTTGAAAGTTGATTTTATTAATCCTCAGAGCCTTCGAGTCTCATACAGGTTCATACATCCTTACTATTTGTTCCCGAGCTGCGGATGTGAATAAAGAATTTCCATCTCGCAAAAAAGCTAATTTAAAAAAATAGCTTTTTTGCGCATCTCACAAAAAAGCTAATTACAAAGATTAGACTAAGAATAAGCGGAATCTATCTTCGTGCTCATATCTCTTTCAATCACACATGAATGATCACGAAAAAATAATATTAATTCCGGTTAAAAGTCTTTGTAATCATTTTGTAACACAATTATGTATCATTTTGTCTAAAATCATCTAGCTTGACAATGGCGAGGCCGCATTGTTTCCGAGATTTTGTTAGTATATATAAGCTGACATTTTGTTTTAAGAAGCATTCAACACGTCAGAATCAAACAATAAACATCTAAAATGATTGCCAAGGTGAGTTTGTAATTAATTTTATTGTAATTATAAACTTATTTTATAATTCGTATGACAGGCGGTGATCTTGGGTCCCCCGTAACGTTTAAAGCCTGATCGGGAAGCTTGGTCCACTTGCAATTTTCCAATGTGTTGTGCATATTGTAAGAATTACCGTGTGCTAACAGTGAACAAAAACGTCATGGTGAAATCTGCACACCGAAGTAAAATTTATACCGACAGGGTTCTCCTAAAAGGGGGAGGTCTGAGCTCAATAGTCAGGTGTATTAGGCTAATATTCTAAGACTACATTTTAAAGACCACGAAAGTGTATTTTATTTGGTGGGTATCAGCACTAACTATTGTATTAATTTCGTTGGAGCCATAATCCCAAACAAAGAAAAAGAATTGGATATAAAAAAATACAATGTGATTTGAATTATGAGTAGGTACTAAAGTGTTGAAGTACATTTCAATCTCTGTCTACTATCTTGACTTTTTTGCATTTTTATTCTATTCTTATAAAGTTACATTGGAATGACACAGTTCCTAGTATTTATTTCCCCACTTAAAGTTGCGCTTCTTAGACTTACATAAAAATATTTTAATATGTATTTCAATTAGTTTCTTCTATTATTTAATCCCACTCTTCTAAGATACTAAAATACAGCAGCAGAAAAGTTTATTTTTTTCTACATTTTACACAGATATGTAGCGGCAATAAAAATACGGACTCATCATTACTCTTTTGTCAAATCATCTAACATACACTTTGTAGTTTAGGAGCAAAAGAAAAAAAAAATGGCTGTGAGATGAGTAAAGAGACTGATGTACATGACAAATCTGTAAAGGTTCCGTTTTTATTAAAACATCTATAAAATGCTAGAAAACATGCATATCTTATTCAATTACTGCAATGATGTTTGCTATGAGCAAACCCCTTTTGAAATGTTGATGCCTATCAATTCAATAATTTGAAAATAAAAAAATGTAACCAAAATGCTGGCCAGCATTTTGGGAACGCGCCCCACCGACATTGAACTAGAACCTATTTTTTATTAGTAAATATGTATATGGTAGTTAAATTTTTCGTTTTTTATCATGTGAATTCTTGTATAAAATAAACTATTTTTACAGGAATTCTGAAAAAAAATGTTAAAATATATAAATAAAGCAAGCCTAAGACTTAAGTAAATGAATTATTTATAAGCTTGCTGTCTTTACTTAGGGAGATTGTTTACGAGAGTAAACAATTAGTGAAATTTGTTAGAGTTAGTTTATTTTTAGGTTTTAATTTAACTAAAGGATTGACAACAATCTAGACTACATATTTTACTTGTAAATGTATTTATAATAGTTTTTTTCCTTTTTTTAAATATATAATTGTACAAATACGTTATATACAAAATTAAAACTAAATCACAAAACTAAAAGTCAATTTTAAAAATGAATAAACTATACTATAAATAACGCTATACTCACAAAATAACATAGATCTTTAAGTAAACAATTGAGTACAAATGGCTGTCGGCGGGGAGCGTGCCAAAAATGCTGGCCGCATTACCGCGTTGGATGGCAACGCCAATTCGTTGCCCTAGGTGCAAGCCAGCCATTTGTTCACGCGAGACCTCAATTAGACGCGTTGAGAGGTCTCGATGTTACAGTTATGTTTATTATTTATTATTTACATTGTAGTTACGCATTTCCTTTTTCGTAACAGTAAAAAAGTAAAACCTTATTGGTCATATAAAAACAATTAGAAATATAATAAAAAAAACATGTGTCTTAATTATGTATATATCAGTGTAGAATAGAATATCAGTGTAGGTTATTGTTCACCAGATAGCAGTGCACACCAGAATTGACAATATTTCAACTATTACAATCGGCGGTCTTTTCGCTAATAGCTATTTCTTTTGAAACAACCTTCTGGAGACAATTTTGTATATCTTATAATGGGTCCATATTGAGAGTTAAAAATATATAAAATTATTTTATAAATATAAAAGAACTAGCAGGCCCACGTACCAGTAATATAAAATAAATTACTTGAGAGTATAAGGAGGTAAAAATTCATATTATTTAAGATTTAACACCAAATATTTTTTGTAAATGAAATACTATTATAAAATCGAAGATTATTTAGATGATAAATTCTGATTTATTATTTATATATTATTTTTTAATTAATGCTTTATATGACATGTAATATTATTATGACTTATTTATTTTTATAATATTAACAGCCCACAAATGTCCCACTGCTGGGCTCAGGCCTCCCAATATAGGGGCACTATACCCGCGACGCTTGTACAAGGCGGCTTGGCAGGTTTGATGAATCGGTTATCTCGATGAACGATCTCATGTGTAGAATGCATCACGATGTTTTCCTTCACAGTTATTAGCTCATAGTAATTGTAACAATATGCACATTAGATCACAAAACTGTCTAAGTGGTGCATGCGTTCCGGCCAGCGAACCCGCGCCCTATACATTTGGGCGTGCGCTAGCCACTACGCTACCAAGACTTATGACATCTAATTTATATTATAGATAGATAGATAGAAAATTCTTTAGTATTCACCACATTAATTATTGTTGTAAATCAGTTTCAATTTAGTTTTAGTTATAAGATGTGAAAATTACACGCCTTATAAGGCAAAATGTATTGAAACAATTACAACGAACACCTATGCACAGATACATTGATTGCAATACATTATTATTCTATTATATTCCTGTCCTAAAAAATAACATTTTCAACCCGATTGCAGCGCCGCCTATCGGATCTAATTATGAATCTAAACCATCCCGGCACCCACTTCGGTCCAACTGTTTAGGAGAAGTTCAGTGACATACACAAGAACAGAAAAATGATATATTTTTTATTGCACGAGTTCAGCAGACAGGCAGACGGCCCACCTGATGATAAGCGGCTACCATCGCCTATAGACATTTGTAACATCAAAGGTGCTACCAATGTTCTGCCACTCTCTAAAGAAAGACTGGAACCTGGATATTTATGCCGGAACAAAATTTAAAGTTGTTATAACGGCATCCCAGGGGTGGTAGCCATCCAGTCGAGCAAATAGCCTACCAACTGGCAAGATATATAAAGACTAGAGAGACGGACAAACGTTGACCTACTATAAAAAAGTTAAACCCTATTGCAGCGCCACCTACCGGGTCCTAATCCGGAGACCCACTCGAACACACACAAAATATTTCATCAAAATCTGTCATAAGACATAAGATAAATAAAACATAAGAATTTTATATATATAAAGATGTCATCAAAAACCAAATTTTAAAACATTACATAAACTATAAAATTTAATTAAAACAGCTTCGTATATTATCTAGAAATATTAATTTAAAATTCGAACAAAACTTAGCATAAAATCAAGATAATTATGATTTTTTATAAGTAATCCATCTCATCCGTAACGTATTTGATAAAACTGGATTTTAATTGTATGTAATTAAAACAATAGCTGTCGAGATATAAAAAGCGTTTGCTTTTATCTTTTATTGTAGTATCTTAATTTTTACGACCTAATATTGTTATTATGCTTAATGCCTACATAGTATTAGATATTTCAACCATAGAAAATGTTAGGAACGATAGTCGTCCAGTAAAAAATTAAATCAAATTCGTCAAAATGGTCGGCACCTAATCATAGTCCACTGCTGGATGTAGGCCTGTATAACATTGTATTATATGACCGGCTATCCATTTTCCTCTTCGAGTCCATGGCAGCAATCTTGGGCAGGTCCACTTGTCCGGAAGGCGAAGATGCATTCTCCTCTGCAGGTCGTTTCTATTTTCTTATGAATCAATAAACCGATATTTGATTTAACCTTTTCAGATCACAGCCCTTGTCAGCCTGTTGGCCGTTGCGCGCGCTGGCGTTATTCACGGAGCCGGGCTTGGCTATTCTGGACTGGACTACGCTTCAGGACTTGGCTACGGCTATGGTTCACTCGGCTATGGATACGGGGTTCCGGCTTACGGATACACCGCGCCCGTAGTCTCCTACACTCCTGCCGTCTCTAGCGTTTCCCGCTACGACGTACACTCTACGCCCATTGTTAAATCATACGTAGCACCTTTAGCCGGTTACTCCTACGCCTCGCCGTATTATTCCAGCTTGTATGATGGACACGGCTATGGGTATGGTACATACGGCTACGGAAGCAAATATCTGTGGTAATTAAATTTATGTATAGTTGTGAGGGCTTTATTTACATTGCTAAACAGTTTGAGTTAATAAAAACATAGAGTTAAAATACCAATGTGCTTAAATTTCTCGTATATTGTTGACAATTATTATGACTTTAATTAATATTTCTGTCAGTAAACGTTGAACTGAATTAATGTTAAGCTCTTGGTTAGTTCAGCTCTTTATAATTATTGATGTATGTATATAATAAATAAGAATGGAATGGATACTAAAACTGATGTCATCTATTTTTTTTTAATCGTTCTACTTTACGATGTAAAACAATATTATGTAGTTGTTAATTTGTAGAGTAGAAGTGCTATCACCGTACCAAATTATCTGTGTTGATTCATTTTGTGTATACGTATGTTGTTACTATATAAATAAGAAATAAAATTGTAAATAATTCTGACAACTTGTTTTTTTGTTCCTAGTCAAAACACATAAAAATATTACTTTAATAGATACTAAATACCGTCCAATAATTTTCTTATTAAACAAAAAAATAAGTTTCTTTTTACTTATGTGTTTCTGCCTTTGCATATGAACTAATTTAAAGAAAGTTTGATATAGATTTTTATTTTGAACCCCGAATAAACAATATTAAAATGTATTACAATGACTTTATAAACCTAATAGTTTATAAATAAAAGATAATAAAATTTACTTAGTAGTATTGTATTCTATCCTTAGTCCCTCAAGACTATAAGTAGTATACTGAGCCTATAGTAGAATTATTTTCTCCGTGCAGTTTGGGTCATAAATCAAACTCGGCCTCAGCTCGGCTAGGGCGGTGAGCATGTTGCGCGGGCGCAACGCCATTATCGATAAAAACTCATTCTTATCAAAGAAAGATATGATTCTTATAAAAATAATTATTATCTTTTTTGATGATAATTTTAAACTTAGATATAAGTATTTATATTTATTTTTAATATAACTTGTTACATTCTAAACTTTTGTACTTATAGTTTTTTAATACATAGATACCTAATTAATAATTGAAGACGTGAGTGGATGAAGGTGATATGTTGCATATTCGGTTTTTTGCTTTTTTTTGCGTAGATGAATGTTATAAGTCGATACCAAATGACTACAGACCTTAGACCATAGATATAAGGCATATTTAAAAAATAAAAAGTTGCTAAAGGTGTTAAGTTCAGTTCAGTTTCAAATAAAAGTAAAACTTTTATCTCGATTTACTCAGAATTGGAATTATGCGACTTATCACCTTCATCCACTCATGTCTTCAATTTATTTTAAATCATTATTATTCTTATTTTAATAAATACGTTGTTTTATCTATATATTTTTTCTTTCATTTATATCACTAACCCACAAAATGACAAAACTAAATACACTATCAATAACGCTTATCGACAACAATAATGCGTATCACTATGCCTGCCCATAAGGCCCGTGAGTGGAAGAGAGAGCGAAATACTCGCTTCACCGCTTCGATTATTTATAACCCAAACTGCACGGAGAAAATAATTCTACTATAGGTAACTTCGCAGTTTAACTCATATCTTACATTTCCTCTGCACACCGCCACATTTTCGCCTTACATCTTTGATAATATCCACCGATATCTTGAACAAAAGAACCTTGAAAATAACGATATCCAATAAGTCATTTCCAAAAGCGGCTCCTGTATGCTTTGTTAGGAACCGAATCTGACGAATGTAATGTTATATGATGATCAAATCATTATTTATGATTTGATCAAAGATGGCTAACTATATGCTTCAATATCCATTCGAATGTAATTCCAAGACAACCAGATTATATTTGTACATAAATACATTCTCTTTCTCATAATGAGGGTGGAGTTATATATACTCTTTGTCCGTAATAGTGGTTTGTCAATAGTTTGGCATGTCAATGTAATAATTAATTGTGTAGACTGATGTGTCTTGAGATTTGATGATTGTATGGACTTGGTTAGAATCAAGTCGTACAGTTACAGACAATCTTCAAAGTGTAACTGCTAGAGAGGATTTAAAGTGTTCAGGGATGAAAACATAAGTCACGAGATAAGTGTTTCGATAACACAAATAAGTTATATTTTTGACTTTAAGTGAACAATATTAAAATGTAGAAATAAATTTCCATAGCAAAACATTTCCTTACAAATAACCTCGTTATTCTGAAATTTCAAGAAGCCGCAAAGAAAGAATAATGAACCAAATTAAATATAATAAGTAATAAAATAAATTGTGTGTCATTATAGACCACGGACCATAAAAATGGCACGGACTTTTGGAGAGCCTGTGAGGTGGAAGACCAACATGTACATACAGGTGCCCTTGAAAAATTTTATATAAATACGGCTTGACACTGACCGGTAATTATTCGTGCCTACACCGTATAGTAATGCACCCAAGGACAAGCCCCGGTCAGTGTAAAACTGTTGTAGGAAATACGGTATCGGGCTTTGGGATGAACTGCTAGTGGAACTTAAGACTGGGCTATAGGGCCTATGGAAACTGCCCGTCATAAAGTTTTTTTTTTTAATTTCCAGGGCCTCCGTCATAGGTTAAGACAGAGATTTTCTTTTCTTTATTATTTATACAAAATTCAATTTGTACTAAATGCTACTTACCTAAGGCTACGCCACTAAGCCCCTGCGGATACTAAGTACTACTAAATTATTATTGTGATAATAAAAATCATATATGAACGTATTACCTTGTCGCCAGGCTTTACTTTTACTCCAGTTTTATAATAAATACGTAGGTATTTAATAAAATCCAACAGAAGGCCTTGAAAATCTTTTGAAACGGGATCTAGTTTTTAATTAAACGTGATTTTATTATAAGCCCAGCCTCAATTAGAAGGTTAACGCGGATTTAAATTAAGTATATCAATTTAGCAACATTTATCAATGTTCAAAATAATATATATTTTTGTAGGAAATATGTGTCATTGTTCACTATAATTTTAGGTTCATAAATATAAAAAATATCAAGTAACAGGTATCTGCAAAAATCAAACCTCCATAACAATATATAAATTTTAAACTAATTGTGTTTGAATGTTTGATCTGGGAATTGAACTAATTAAATTTTAAAAAAAAACTATTGTATTTTAATAATGTCGATCCAAAATGTCCCTCCCTCATAAGGATTCATTCCTTTTAAGTCTTATATTTTAAGAGAGACCCTGGACTGCATACCTAACCAACACATTTACTATAAAGAGTTTAAAAATAAAAACGAGGCCAATCCATCTGCGTTCCGTAAAGTCCTTGAGTACTTCGTACACATAGCCGGAAAACAAGGTGACATTTAAGAAAACCTAATAGTCACTGGCAAAATAGAAGGAAAAAGATCCCGAGGCCGTAGTCCGATGCGTTGATCCGACCAGATCCGCACCACATTCAACGACTCCATGTATGACGCACTGCAGTGCCGCTAATCATCTCCGATGGCAAAAAATAGTCAAAGAAAAAGTAGTGGGGAAAGGCGACCACTCTCAGGATCGAGGGACATGACTCAAGGAGGAAGATTTTAAGATGCTTTCCAGCCTGGTGGACCGGTGACCTATATAAGTTCGCTGGGTTAGGCTAGATAAGGAAAATATCCGGAATATGTGGTACTTAAGGAGGTCTATGCCCAACAATGGGTTACAATTTATTAAAGAAGTTATATAGTGTCTTAAATCAAATGAAACATCGTGAAATTTATACGGTAAAGATACGGAAGCGAAGTTTTCAATATTCCACAGAGACGATCAACTGGCAGACTGGCAATTGGAGACGCATATACGCGCGGAATCTTCTCCCATGAAACCATCACAGTAGAACAAACTGAACTTTCGGGGCAATTTCTTTGTTAGAGAATTGGTTCACCTTAGTCAGCAGGGTTGAACCATAGGAAGCCCATAGGATGACATCGTGTTGATAGTAACCACATGTACTAGATCCGGTGTCGTCCCAAACCAATGCATGTTTTAAAGGGTTAAAGTTCAGCGAGGTAGTTGTATATTCAACAGTCTGTTGCGGGGATCATTTTTGATAGCTTCTGAATATTTGGTCCGTTGCCCCCAATGACCCAGATTCGGTTCGAAACGAATTCCCCTGCGTTTTCAAAAAAGCTCTTTGCTTATCTAAAGAGTTAATGAGTCGTTAATGAGATGATATCTTTATAGAGGCACATGACCTCAGGATCCAACGGTCATTTCCATTTCAACAACCACCCAGCCGTCCCTTTCAACAACATACAACAGAAATAAATAACTTTTAATGAGTTTGTAAAATTCATTCATTGTTACACTAATGTTATTTATCAAGAGATTTTCATTAAACAGTTTGTTGAATAATATTTAAGTTATATCTACCTACCAATAAATAATATTCCATATAACTTCTCCACTAAAGAGATACTCTAAAAATATCCTGAACGATTCTTTCCATGAAAAAAGTTGAAAAATATTCTATTTATTAGACACAGACGGGTCCGTAAGCAAAAAAGCTATAATTAAAAGTAGGTGGTTATACATTTTGCATATTAATTCGCTAGATTATTTAATTAAGATTACTTAATCATATCGGTAAAAAATTACAGGACCTTGAGTTTTTTAAATACAACTTCAGGGCTTGTATATAGGAGTAAGTAAAGGCGGATTCACACTCATAAATTTCAGAAAGTGAGTGTGCAGGTGGATGGATACACTTACCACGTCCATAGTTGTAGATATTTACGTATTTTTTACTTCGCTTAATGTACCGTGATCCTGGTTACCGCGTGTTCGGATTTCCGACTCAATTATTCGCTTATACATTATACATGCCTATTAGAAACTTTCGCAATTAAATTAGTAAAATGTAATTCCCTCATAAACAAAAGTAGATCAAGTACAAGGTCAATCTTTTGGCATTTAATTTTGGCGTTTGGCTTTTGAAGTTTGGCAAGTGCTACGATATTGGACACTACATGGGTTTTATTCTTTGCGAGCCGCGAATATTTTGATAATTATAATGTTTGTAACAATTGATTATAGCAATCATGTTATTGTAATTGTGTGTAAATGTTTAAAGTATGTTTGTTTGTTGTATTACGGTTTATATAATTTACTAACTTTACCTGGCCATTAGTGTATTTCGATGGCTCCTAAGTATACTATCGTAAGTCCAAATACACGATTTTACAGGAGAGCGATTTAAAGATAGTTTTGCTATTCACCTAATTTTAGGAACACAATTCTAGTTTTTTCACCATATGTATAAAAAGTTAGATATTTACCAATGATTTAAAATTAAACTGTGAATTAATAGACATTTTGGAGATATTGCTGTTACGATCTTGTACGGCGTAAGTACGCAGACTTTAAAAATCGTAACTAAAACATACAATTATTTACTTCGCGTTTTAGTGAATCAAAAATATCGTATGAGCTATATACGCCATTATACTTGGAAAAAGTTACTTATTTTTGCACGTATGTAAAACATACTATACTTTTAGTTGTTCCGCTTATAAATATATTTATTGTAATTCCGTATAAAACCAAATAAAAAAGTCATTCCTTGTTATTAATATAATTTTTTTATTGCTGGATTATAGCAGACAGGCAGACAGTCCACCTGATTGATGAAAAGCAGTTACCATAGCATGTGAACATTTGCAGCACAAAAGGTGCTGCCACCAATGTGCTGCCGGATTTGTAGATAGAATTGGAACCTGGCCACTAATGCCGGAGCACAACTCAAGGTTGTTATGGTGGCATGCTCTAGACCAGGGGTGGTAGCCATCCAGACAGACAAATGCCCTAAAAGGCTTGTGTCGTTTCGTCCTTTAACCCATGACATATTGCGAAGCAGTGGTAAATTAGATTAAGCTCTCATATGGTAGATAATAACCATAAACAATATTAAAACTAAATAATGATAATGAATAGTTGGCGGTGGCTAAAGAAAACTAACAATGTTCATTGACAATTGACGTCTTTGTCTTAGGTGATGGCGGCTACTGAAAAGTGGCTGAAACGTCCGAATAATAAAAATCAAATAAATTACCAGACTTTAGTAGTTTTATTATGTATAACAGTCGCGAAACCTTGAGAAACTATAGTAATATGTAGTTAATTCGCATCAGAAGAAAGAACTTTGATTTACTTTTTTCTTTGTCCATTGAACGACATCACCGTTTAAATTATAGGTCCAATTTTTTGACGCAAAGTCGAATGTAGCTTATGAATTTCAATCCATAAACTTGGTTTGGCCCAACTTTACAATATTATAAGGTTTACCGTCTTGTTTAGCCCATCCACTAAGGTGAGACACTCAAGTGGAGTATATGGGATTATATATTATTTTTGACACATCTTTCAATTAAGGCGTAAAGACCATCGCCTTCTTACTGGTTCTTGCCTTTCTTTGAATGTTTGATGGCAAAATTGTATTTGACAATATTAAATAGGTAGCAAACAGAATTCGGTTCCTGTTTTGACCTGACTAAAACCTAAATTCGGTAGCATGTGCTTTCAGTCGACGGAATAGAACATTTTTCAGATAAGACACTTAGTTGGCACCTCTTTCGATTTCTGCTTCGAGCCACATGTATGAAAAGGCTATTTTTGGTGGTGGTATTTAGGATTTAGTGTTCATGTATTCGTGACATGTCTCACACTGGTCTTTCTTTGACTTGAAAAAGCTTATCTTAAAGTTATGATAGGCAAGAATTTTTGTATTGACGCTCCGTTTCAGCTTTACCTCAAATACATTTCAAGATCAAACCAATCACTGTAAATAATAAATAGCTTATATTAATCTGGTCGTTTATTTTCCAATATAATGACCTTTTATGGTTGTAAGCATTTAATATGGTCACATACAATTATCTTATCTCTTTTGTTTACCTTGAACTTCAGTGGTCACAGTGCCTGATAAAGAGTCAATTTTCTAAATGACTGTTCACAAACTGTTCGCTAATCAACAACGTTGATAAAAACTGCTTCTTGCATACGATCAATTAATTTTCTTTTGCATTTTCACTACTTGCAAGAGGTAACTTATATTCATCGTACCTACTTATATTTTTAACAAGATTTAGTACCAATATAAACTCGTCTCTTGAGATTTTGGCTTACTAGATTGGACTTTATATGTTCCATTGTTTATGATGATCGCCTAATTTCCAGTTTTTTTTTTTTTTTACTGTGATTGTTGGACATCTTTTCGATGCATTTACAAGGTGATTTTATACTTTTCTTTGGTTTCTTATTACCTCTATAAGTCATGTATGCTTTACCAAAAATAATCTTTTTGTATCTGTCCACTTAATCTCGTATTTCCTTTACCATTACTTTGGCTATATCTTAATATGTTTTTCTTCCGACTGAAGTTTGCCGATTTTGCTTGAGGTGTAAAATAGTCAGAAATAGAAGAAAGTAGTATCTATAATATAAGGACAAAATCATTTATACAGACAGCATCTAAATGGTTAATGGAACTGCTGATTAGCCGAAGATGAGTGAAATATCTTTGGGGTTTTCAAGCAATTAGCTAAATCATAAGGTACATTTCAAGAAAATACTCATGGTTTGAGTAAGTAGCAGTAAATCTTCGCCTAAAAAATAGTATTTTGATAAATTCATTTAAATTAAAATATATGTTGTATTTACTATAGCAATGTAATATTCAGCGTGCTTCTAGAAAAATGAGATGCAATAAACTTAAATTTACAATGTTGATGATCATCATCATTATTAGATAGTAAAATTGATGGCCTTTTGTTTAAATCGTTGTGGATCATTTAAAAGAAGTTCTTCAATTTCTGACAAATTAACTGCCTCAGGCAATAGTGAATCTGAAGCTAAACATAAGATTAGCTACCTTTGTAATTTTTACGAAAGTAAAATAAGGTAATCGTGTATAGAATACTTATTAATTCATCAATTACCCAAGTATATAATAATAAGTTACACATACATTATCGATATGAACCACGATCATAATAGTAACTAGTTCATACGATAATAATATTACTTTAAAATCCGGCGTAAAAAATTATATGTATTACATACGATAATTATGTTACTCAAAAATCCCACGTAAAATATCCTATATGTTATATACGATATATTTTTTCTAGCAAATAGTCGCGTACATAATCGTATATGTTACTTAATATTGTTTTCACCAAATAGTGTCAAGAGCTAAAAAATATACAAAATGTGTATGTGTAAATGAATGATGCACGTTCATAACTTACTTTGGTCTCTATCAAATTCCTGTAAACTGACATGGAAATCGGAATACTCTTCTTTCCATGGATTAAATCGGATATGAAACATCTTTAAATGTGGTCGATTTAGGAGCAATATCGGATATTTTGAAATCTCTCGAAAATAGTTTTAAGCAATTAATTGAAGATTACTCATTTTTTACAACATCAGTCTTTATCAATTTATAGACAGTATAATTATAGTTTGTCGATAAGTATGAACGCACATACTCTCTCCACGTATAAAACCGTTAATAATATTTACTACAGGCAACGACTGCCTACGCGTTCGCGTCCCTCCCGCGTAAAAGATCGTATGGGACAATGCGCCAGTATACGGCGCTTACTTGCATTACATACGATTATATACGGGAAAAAACTTTTTTGTTTTTAATTATATTTAAATTCTTGTTTTTGGATTCAAAAACCACGCGCCTACGGACTCTACCTCATAGGTGGCGGGGAAAACGGGGGACCTTTTCTACCTGCTTAACATTCGATAAGTTAAATTTGGTAAGTTTTATGGTAAAGAAAAGAGTTAGGAATGAATAAAAAAATTCTCACTTCTTTGCTTATAACTTCTTTAATTTTTAATTTAGGGCAAAAAGTTATATAAACATATTTGTAGGCAAAACAATTTGCTACAAATTATGTTTTTTTTTTGTAAGACGTATAGTTTCCGAAATATCGCGAAAAAAGTGTTTTCACCCCTTTTTCCAAGATGGCGGCCGGGGGACAAGGGTGGCGACCCCACAAACTTGAGGTTAAGCTTCTATTGACCCCCCCACATGTCCCAAAAATAAAATTGCGTCCTCTAAAAAATGCAATACTCGGTTCTTAAATTGTAAGATTTCAATGAACTAAAAGAAATTACAGAGGGAAGGACGCTCATGATGTATTTTGATGATGATCCTTTTTTGTCAAAAGTGGTACGCTACACTGAAATAACATAATTAATACTAGTATAATATAACTCTTAACAACGCGTGGTGCTGGTGCGTTTTTTGCCGCTTCCTCTTAGAACAGCATTCACTCGTGAAGCGGTTGGTATACATGAATAGGTTTAATTTTTACTCACGATCTTTGTTATATTTTCATCTCAGTTTAATTTAAATGAAAGTCCTTGAATTTCTGACACACGCTTTAACTAAATGTATATGAAGTGTATGTCATACTCGTCAAGGTAACATTTGTTGAGTGATTGCCCGTGGAATCTCAGTGAGAGACCGAAAATTATTTTTGGATGTTAAGCAAAGACTAACTAGAACCACCAGTAGTGTAGGGTGGAGCACACTCACTTGGTACTTGGTACTTGATACCTCATACTTATTTAATGAAGCAGGTGGAAGTTGTAAGAAAAAACAGACTGGCAATAATTTTCACTCTTTTGCGGTGCATATAATGAAAATACACGTAAAGCACTCCGTTCATATAGAACCTATACCATATACCGCCTATATTATAGGTGGTCATTTCCGCGGGAATGATTGGGGGGAGGGGGGAGCATTGTGTCTGGTAGTCCGATACCAGAATAAAGATGGCGGGGGTAAATTAAAAAGTTTCATTACATGCTCTCCAAAGGGTATCCGATAAAAAAGCAATAGTAGGCTGTTTCCATGTTCGAAGTTCGAGACGAATTTTGTCATCGAAAATAAACAGATAGACTCTGTCTCACGAAAGAAGTCCCCCACATTCGGGGCGCCACAGTCCTGCTATGGAATATTAGAAAAATAGAGTAATTTAGAAAGATTCCGATCTTTATTATTAGTAAATAGAGTAATGTAACATTATATTAAATTTCTTGATAAAAACGACATAACAACGTGACTAGGCTGATTCGTATTAGTTGCCTTTTTGTACACCTTTAAAGAAAACTAATACTATTGTAGTTGTATATACAAAGGGCGGTCTTATGGCTGAGAAGCGATCTCTTCTAGGCAACCCGTGGGAGGAATATTGCTGAATCTATACAGATAAGTAAAATTGAAGTGCCTGTTTTTAATGTCAAAACAAAATGTGAAAAAGATCATACGGATAATACGGCGATTAAGAAAATGCAATTTTTATATTTTTGTCTATCTGGATGTTCCCGTTAATCTCTGAAACGGCTGGACTGATTATGACGGAACTTTTACTGGCAGATAGCTGATGGTATAAGGAGTCACATAGGCTACTTTTTCAACTTTTTTTAGGGTTCCGCGAAAAATATTCCACGCGGATGAAGTCGCGGACACAGCTAGTAAAATATATAATCATTGTAATCGGTCGTTGCATATGAACATCCTGGCTTAACTCTTCTTCGTTTCACACCACAACACTATGTGTTACATTAACTTGTTAAGAATATTTGTTTTGCAATTATATATATGCAAATGAACATATAATAACACTTAACTAGGCCAATGGAATCAAACAGCAGCAAGTGACATTAACTTGGCAATTTTATCTGACTAATAAACAGGGTCACTTGAGTTTTACAACTCGCCTGGAGGGATCAAGACTCTTGTCAAATCAAGGTAGATTTTAAAGTTATTATATCAATGACCAAAGTTGACACATGGTGTATAGAAATGTTACTATACATACAACTAGTTTTTTCTATAAAATTTTCTTTTAACGTATTTAATCAAAACTGGTAATTAAATTAAGATTTTATTTATAATTTTTTATTACAAGTTGTAATAATACTTAAAATATATTTTTAGACAAAATCAGTCAACAATTAAAAGTTTCAGAAATTTATTTTTATCATCGGCCTCTGTGGTTGTGCGGGCTAAGCCTTTGCCAGTCAACCTTACTAAAATGCAGAGGCTCTGAGTTTGATTTCCGGCATGGTAAATTTCGTAAATGAAATTTCCATTATGTACTGGTCCGGGATCAGCCCCAGAGTGGTATATTGTATATTATATTACCCATAAATCAAGAGTAAGTTGCTTAATTTGGGGATATACAGTAAATGTGTTTGTTAGCATTTGAACAGTCACCTTTAGATCCGATTTCTACAAGAATTAATATTGATGTTCTCATAAAAGTGTAGGACATCAAAAATGCTATTTTTATTTATTGTTTGCAGCCTGATTTTTTACCCCGGCACCCAATATAGTTAAGACGGCCATGGATAAAGCATATTTTACATTATTGGGTTAGCAAATAAGTCATTGCAGATTTTGTCTACAGATGGATTTTATTTTCTTTTGTTTCGTTAATATGTTCCAAGTACTAAACCTATATTTTATTCTTATTTTTGGACTTTCTACCTTTCATTCAGTAAAAAAAAAATACATCGATTAATTCTTTAGTTTATTTTTTCCTCCAATTTAAAATGAAAGAAAAGGACGTGCACTTCAGACATTTTATTATATTATTTCCGGAAAGGCATGTGCCGTATAAGGGAATTAAATTTTAAAAGAAAGGCAGTGTCAAAATTGATTTACCAGATTTCGTTCTGGTGATTTTTGATTAAAAAAATGATCAACGATCTGGCTGTCCAGTTGAATTCAATGAGGCCCGTATCAAGTCTATTATGGATTTAGATTGTCATAGCACAATATTTCAAAAACGCTCAATGTATCGCATACAAGCAAAATAAAATATATTTTAAAATTTTATTCTTATTTGAAATTCGATCGGGTTCAAAATTCGTTAATAATAAATAACCTTTTACCCGTATTAATTAATTAACGTATGATGTAAAACACTTGTATTACAACGAATTACATCCCCAATACAGTCAGTAATTGTGAATAATTAACGATATCGTAAATCACAGAATTATGGCCGTTACTAGTTTAACATAATGGTGTAAATAGCTCGAATATTATTTTGTTATTATGCTAATAATAACAAGTGTTGCAGTAAACATTTTAATTAATATCTCGTTACGCTCCGTTTTTCAAAATGGGAACCTTGAAGATGAATGTTATTTCCTTCGTGTTTTAATATATAAGCATGTAACAATTGCCAGGAATGCATTCCACTCATCACAACCAAACAACAATCAACAACAATGTTCACCAAGGTAAAGTAACATTTATTTAGCTAGTTACTAAAAACAAGACGGATTGCAATATTAATTCAAAAGTTTGCAATGCACTGAATGTTCTAATAATTGTTTGCGGGCGTAGTCAGTATTAAATATTTAAGTCTAAGATTTGTTTTTAACCTAATAGGCACAAGCCACACATGGATGGACCATACCAATCCAAGCTTCAACAAAATTGTAGATGTTTTAATGACGCCAAACAACGGTTATTGTGCCAACTCTAAAAGTGCTATTCTATCTACTAAACAGATAAAATTTTCACAATTCTTGCATAAAAATAATCAGTATCTGAACTGTAGAGTTTATTATTATTTATAACATTTATTCGTTCTTTGAAAATATAACTCGACAGTTCACTGCAAGGTCCCATTAAAAAACTAGGTTTTCCTTTCCTAGAGTTTCAAATATGCTCTTAACTTCACAAGCAATCGTATACTTCATTATATTTGAATCCCTATAGTAATACATTTTCGTTTAATTATCAGGTCTTCGCCATCGCCGTCTGCCTTTTCGGCTTGACTCGTGCCAGCGGAGTGTATAACACAGCCATCAGCCACGGTGCTGGTTATGGTGGTTATGCTGGTTATGGCGCTGGATATGGCGCAGGATACGGTTATGGAGCAGGATATGGCGCAGGCTATGGAGGCCATGGATATGGCGCTTACAGCCCAGCCACCTCATACACTAGCGTAACTAAAGTGATCCCAACGCAAGGAAGCGGCTACAACCTCGGATATAACGGACTCGGTGCTGGATATGCTGGTTACGGGTCCGGATACGCTGGTTACGGATCTGGTTACGCCGGTTATGGATCTGATTACGCCGGTTACGGATCTGGTTACGCCGGTTACGGAGCTGGTTATGGTGGTTACAAGTCTGGCTATGGCAACCTCGGCTCTGCTGTCTCTCAAGTATCCGTATACCGTGCACCTGCTACTTCCCACCCTACTGGATACGGCCTCGGTCTTGGATACGGTCATGGCGCTTATGGCAACAACGGCTTGTATTAGAAACTGTGATTTGGTTTAGTACAAAAATGATATTATTATAAAACAGACGAAATGTAATAAATAGATATATTTTTACACAAAACATTGGTTTTATTATTATTTACCTTCTTTATTTTAGAAACACTGAAAACTAAAATTTAATAATTATGAATATTTACCTGTAAAACCTTGCTTCCACTGAAACATAAATATGGCTGCTATACGATATAAATTATGAGTGTTGTGATTTTTGGTCTCTTAGTAGCCCAAGATGCTAAATGTGGAGTTACAGAAGCGTCGCGGGGACCTGTTGAATATGAAAATTAGATGCTAAAAAGAAAAAAACGGACAAGTTGAAAAACGACTGGAAGGGATGAGTGGAAAAACGAATCGCAACGGACAAGTGGAAAACGAATCGCAACGGACAAGTGGAAAAACGAATGGCAACGGATAAGTGGAAAACGAATCGCAACGGACAAGTGGAAAAACGAATGGCAACGAATAAGCGGAAAAATAAATCGCAACGGACAAGTGGAAAATCTTCAACTGACAAGTGACAAAATGAATCGTAACAAAAATTTAACTTGAAGTGTTACGGGCAGATTGTTAATGTACTTGTCCAATTTGAAAACATAAAGGATACAAAATTGTTATTAAAATTATACATTTTTAACATTTAATATATTTTCCAATCTCATTACTAGTATTAATAGTAGGTAGTAGTGTCCAAGTATGTAAAATGTACAGCTAAATGAACTCAAATCGAAGTTAATCTTGGTCATTCAAACTAATGGCAAATATACATATAATAAAACTGTAGAGATCGAATTTCTGTACAATGAAAAAACTGCTAAAAACCGAGTCATGGTGTAAGAAGTGAAATAGAAGAAGTAATTTAGATTTTATTCAAATTTTTGTTTTTCTCTTTTTGTCTGTTTATACGGGCTAATCTCCGAAATGACTGGACTGATTTAAATACAATTTGGTATGGTGGTAGCTTATATCCCTGATCAACATATAAGATACTTTTGATCCCGAAAAATTAAAGAGTTCCCGTGGGATAGCTTAAAAAATGTAATTACTTAAACAGCATCCAGCAGTATACATCTTATGCACCTAATTAAGTATTGTATCATCATATATACAATAAAACAATGTATACTTTAAAAAACAATTTATAAATTAAAACTAATATATAAAGCTGAAGAGTTTTTTGTTTGTTTGCTTGAACGCGCTAACCTCAGGAACTACTGGTCGATTTGAAAAATTCTTTCTGTGTTAGATAGCTCATTTATCTAGGAAAGCTATAGGATATATATCATCACGCTAAGACCAATAGGAGCGGTGCACCAATGAAGAATGTTTCAAAAAATTTAACTTAGTTTTCTTTACTATTCTACGCGGACGAAGTCGCAGGCAGAAGCTAGTTTCATAATAAAATAATTCTTTATATGAATAAATCTTACAATAAAACAATTCGTACACAGGACATCCTACACAGGATCTTAATCTCAATCCATATTTCACCTAGGAAATCGATTTCCGTCATATAAGTATTATACATGTAAAAAAATAACTTCATCATGAGATGGATATATTTATTACACAACGTTATAGGTTGATTACTCGCCTTGACATTGAAACAGAAAGTGCCTGCGGCTGAACTACTGCGCCTACAGAGATCCAATACGAAGACCAGTTTGCACACGACGATATAAAAGCGAAAGCAACTGCCCCAAAAATTATTACAATCAGTAACAACGTACAATACAAACATGTACTCCAAGGTACAGAACATTTTTTAAATATTTTAAGGATCACTTCTGGATTGTGATTCCACATGTGCGATATAGTGCTTCCAAATCTTGGATTTCGGTTAACTTCCGTCTGTCTCGTTGTTGATTAAATTCTAGTAATTTTTGCCTGGTTTCTACATCTGTTCAATTGCCTTAGTACATACTGGTTAAGATTTGACATCAACTTCATTCAAGTAATGTCAATTTTCACCTAATGGTAAGGCAAAAGAACAGATAGTAGATAAGTGCTCTGCATTGGGCTGTAAAATATTATGAATGTTATCTTTAGTGCTGGATTCTTATAGTCAAACTAAGGATTGTAAACAAAATAATTGATCACATTTTAAATTATTTTCAGGTGGTGATCTTCCTCTGCGCCGCGGGCATTGCTTCCGCTGGCAACCTCCTCCAAGCCGGTCCAGTCGCCTACAGCTCCGCCCCGGCTGTCTCTTCAGTTTCTTTCTCTTCACACTCTTCGCCACTAACTTACGCCGCAGCTCCGGTCGCCACCTACGCCGCTTCTCCACTCTTCACCAAGACCATTGCTGCCCCCGCCGTAGCTGCCTACTCCGCCGCACCAGCTGTATCTTATTCATCAGTCTCGACCCACTCTGCACCTCTCATCACTAAGACTATTGGTGCACCTGCTGTCGCCACCTACGCCACTGCCCCAGTCGTGGCTAAGTCTTACGGCCCAGCAGTATCTTACCAATCAATCTCCACCCACTCTGCACCAGTTGCCTACAGCGCCGGTCCATCCATCGCCACCTACTCTGCACCTTACGTCACTAAAGCCATCGCTTCTCCAGTGACTTATGCTGCTGCTGCTCCAGTGTTGACCAAGACCATCTCCGCACCAGTAGCTGCCTACTCTGCCGCCCCCGCTGTGTCTTATTCATCAGTCTCAGGCCACTCTGCTCCTCTCGTCACCAAGACCATTGCTGCCCCCGCCCTGGCCTACTCCGCTGCGCCTGCGGTTTCCTACTCTTCAGTGGCGAGCCACTCTGCTCCTCTCGGATACGCTGCTGGCCCAGTTGTCGCTAAAACCATCTCCGCCCCAGCTTATACCACCTATGCCACTGGTGCCCCAGCTTACACCACCTATTCCGCTGGTGGCCCAGCCTACACCACCTACGCTGCTGGCGCTCCCGTTCTCAAGACTGGCCTGACATACTCCGCTGCTCCCGCGGTCTCTCACGTAACCTACTCCGGTCTTGGCGCCAACTACGGCTGGAAGTAAATCATGTTATTATTATTTAAATAGAAGAACTGATTGTAAATAATAATGTATATAAAAAAAATATATAAATAAAAATATAATAATAATTTTGTGGTTTTTCTTTATTTTTTAAGTCACATTGCAAGCAATTACGCAATAAGACATTGCAAGTCGCTACCCGTCAATTAAAATGCCCATAAAATATCGTTATGTTAGATTTGATTAACCAAAGATTAATAGTTATTATTTTGTCAACTATTTAAGCACAGGAAGACATCGAACATGAAATATAGTTGGTAATTTTATTTTAAATGTCTATAATAGTTTCTAAATATGTCTATACTAGTCTAGTCGACAAGTTGAAAATGGTACAAAATAGAGATACTGCTCTTAAAATTATGTGCGATAGCTCATTGGATCCGGAATGACGTCTAGAAAAATGTGCCAAAAGCGTGTATTAGCACATAAAAAATTGCAAAAGTTATAAACAATTAAAGATGAAAAAAAAATGGCATTTCGTTTTTTGCCAATATTTAATAAATTATTAATATTTAAGAAATTTCAAAAAAAGATTCTGAAAGAGGAGGAAATTTCCAATAAAAAACTTCTAACTCCCGGAACTCTATCTCCATTATTTATAATTTTAATTTAACGCTGAAAATAGGTCTGCGCGTGACATTTTTAGGATGCGCGCGTGGCGTCAAAAGCGAGTACGGCACATTAATTAATTTATTTAAGGTATTGAATAAAAAAAAATTAATTTGAAAAAAATATGGTGTGTTCTGAACACTATAATTAAGTTATTCCCGTTGAAAATTTTACTTAAAGTTAATTTTTCAACAAGTTAAACAATTGTTAACTAACGAAATTTTCTCGAACTACCGTCTTAATTGTAAGTGAAAAAAAATGTTTAAATAATCGTCGTAAAAAAATTTCGCTTCTTAGAGCCTTTCTTACATACATACTTAACAAGATCGTGCCATAAAAGTTAAAAAAAATATTTATACTTTGTTTATAACAATTTTTTACTTAAACAAAAACTAAGTTTAAGTAAAAAAATTGTTATAAACAAAGTATAAATATTTTTTTAACTTTTATGGCACGATCTTGTTAAGTATGTATGTAAGAAAGGCGAAGCGAAATTTTTTTACGACGATTATTTAAACATTTTTTTTCACTTTCAATTAAGACGGTAGTTCGAGAAAATTTCGTTAGTTAACAATTGTTTAACTTGTTGAAAAATTAACTTTAAGTAAAATTTTCAACGGGAATAAATTAATTATAGTGTTCAGAACACACCATATTTTTTTCAAATTAATTTTTTTTTATTCAATACCTTAAATAAATTAATTAATGTGCCGTACTCGCTTTTGACGCCACGCGCGCATCCTAAAAATGTCACGCGCAGACCTATTTTCAGCGTTAAATTAAAATTATAAATAATGGAGATAGAGTTCCGGGAGTTAGAAGTTTTTTATTGGAAATTTCCTCCTCTTTCAGAATCTTTTTTTGAAATTTCTTAAATATTAATAGTTTATTAAATATTGGCAAAAAACGAAATGCCATTTTTTTTCATCTTTAATTGTTTATAACTTTTGCAATTTTTTATGTGCTAATACACGCTTTTGGCACATTTTTCTAGACGTCATTCCGGATCCAATGAGCTATCGCACATAATTTTAAGAGCAGTATCTCTATTTTGTACCATTTTCAACTTGTCGACTAGACTATACATACCACTATTACGTACATTGCTAATCTGGAAATGTTTAACGCCTGATAATTTATAAGAATTACATGAAATAATATAATAGAAACTGATACATATATTTTATAGGCGTTAGCAATATTATTACTAGCGCCTTTGCGATTATACAATACCAAATAATTAAAAAGGCATAATGATATAATAATTGGAAAATATATGGCGTTTAAACACCTAATATATACCAAATTTTGCAATAAAAGTCAATATAGTTAACAAATTTAATTACAATCGAACCTATTAGCTAATAAAGGTAAAACTTCTATAAAAACAGCAAAAACAATATAAAAAAAACAAAAATCATTGTTTTACAATTTGCAGTTAACCAAATATGTAGAATATGAGTACTTATAGTACATTCTGACCATGTAAAACAAGTTAGTTATTTGATTGAAGAGCTTTTGATTTAAGGGTCCTATTGCCGCAAAAAGAAAGTGGGGTGCAAACGATTGTCACTGATCAATAAATTCAACAAAAAAATATCATCAATCTTCACAATATGAGACGTAACGTTGTTTTTTCGTAATTTTTCTATACTTATTTTAAGTTAAGAAAAAATCACCTCCAAATTTGAATACTCCAATGACACATGAACAACATACCATTTTAGTACTTCAATTTTTAACAAAATAGAATATAAATTAAATAATTACATCTTTATAAAAGAGAGAATCATTTGGTTTTATAGTTTTTTTTAAATACTACTTTTGTTTTATTCACAATAAAATATTAATGCATCTGAAAAACGACCGAGTCTATGGAATCCCCGCTATCGCTTGACAAATCAGTACAGAAAAATCCTCAAGGACGTTGGCGTTGCTACAAGCCTTAAGCTTCTTACTGCTTTTCGTTGCTCCAAAAATACATTCTCGGAAACAGATAGCTAAAATATTCCGAAGTTATTCGTACAATTAAACCAAACCAACTAATTATACACGGTTGAATAATTTATGACAAAGGAATGGAGGCATGTCTACGATTTTTTTTAATTATAATATAGCGCCGGTATCCTGGAACATTTTTTTTACTTGATTATCTTGATTAGGTTAGCTTTGAGTTTATCGTCTTTGGTGAATTGATTGAGACTTCTTAGCCTACAATCCCCTCCCCTTTGTTTTGTTTTTTTTTTATTGCAGGAGTTCAGCAGACAGGCAGACGGCCCACTAGATGGAAAGCGGTTACCATCGCCTATGGGCATTTGCAAAACCAAAGGTGCTACAAATGTGCTACTGCTCTCTTAAGGGAGACTGGAACCTGGCCAGTAATGCCGGAACACAACCCAAGGTTGTTATGGCGATATACTCTAGAGTCTAGACCAAGGGCAAATGCCCTACCACCTGGCTATGAGTTGTTTTGTCGCCTCTTACGACAGGCCGCCCGGCCACAGGAAATTGTATTCTTTCTCCGTTCCTGCACGGATAAAATTTCATGATCACGGATTTGATGATGTAGGGGAATGATTTTTCTTGTGACACCAAGAGTGGCGCCGTTGAATAATGCGATAAATGTTTATATTTTAACTGTCGTACCAATGTCAAATTACGACATTTTCTATTAGTTATGTTTTACTTTAAAAATAATGAAGGATTTTTCTGAAATCTGAGTTTTGTGTATTTTTCCGAAATTTTTGAGTGCACGACAGGTGAATCACCGACAGTTACGAAAAATATCGGCATGAGCTTTTTTCCATATTTAAGGGCTTTTTCCGAAAATCTTCCCTATTGCTTTTTAGGAGTTTACACAGCGCGTTTTCTCTGACAAGCAGGGTCGTCTTTACTGGAGACTGCAAGGGGTACATGGTACCCAGACGCAGAGACTCGGGGCTACAACCCAACGCCCTTATGCCTACACATACTTATCTTGCATAATCTGCTAGTTTTGAAAATTGCTTAACATCATCTCAACTCGCTCTCACACACAAATTTATTGACTATATTGTTTTATTAATTCCTTTTATTGCTGGAGTACAGAAGCTATGCTGACGGCCCAACTGTGATGAAAAGTGGTTACCGTCGCCTATAAACATTTGCAACACTAAAGGTGCTACCAATTTGCTACCGGACTCGTAGATGGGGCTAGAATCTGGCCGCTAATGCACAACTCAAGGTTGTTATAGCGGAATGCTCTAGACCAGGGGTGGTAGCTATCCAGACGGGCAAATGCCCTACCGCGTGGCTGTGGGTGTGTGTGTTTTGTCGCCTCTTAAGACAGGCTGCCTGGCCTCAGGAATTTGTATTCTTTCTCCGCTCCTGCACGGATAGAATTCATGCTTATTAATTGGTTAATGCTTATTGACTGTCCTATCGCTGCTAGATTTCAGCAGTGCCTTTAATCATGTCTACTTTGAAGTGTTACTTAGCATCCTACGCTCGATTTACATCTCTCCTGCAGTAATCGACTGGTTTCATAGTTACCTGTATGGTCGCCGGCAGCACATTCTAGTTGATGACGACTATTCGCCGTGGTGTGATCTCTCTGCCGGTGTTCCACAGGGCAGTGAACTATCTCCTTTATTATTCGCTGTTTTTATAAACTCAATTAACAATAAACTCAGTTCATCCTATCACCTCTATGCAGACGATTTACAAATTTACACAGTTACCACATTAAATTAAGCAGTCGCAACAATAAACTCCAACTTTGACCGCAAACCAAAATGGAGTATGTCCCTTGGACTTTTTGTGAATCCTGAGAAAACTCAAGTAATTAGCATCGGTAACTCTCGGATGCTGTGTAAAGTTGACTGCACTTGTATACAGAAAACAGGTTGGGAGGCTTCTCCCTATCAATGATAAGGTAAAAAACCTTGGAGTTACATTTGATAGTGAGCTGTTCTAGCGACCCCATATAATGAGGTTGAGTCGGCGGTTGTTGGTCTCCTCCAAATCACCCTGGAGGCTGGAAAACTTCCTGCCCATCGCCACCAAAATTAAACTTGCAGAGTCGCTACTTTTACCCAGACTTGATTATGCCGACGCCAGCTATCTAGATTTAACTCAAAAATAATTTAGAAAGAAAGAAAAATATTTATTCAGAACCACATAATATACACCAATACGTACTTATAAATAAGATAATACAATTAAAATGAAGTTCTGAATCGGTCCTAACTCAGCATGATGCTGGTTGGCTCAACCAGCGCTGGTCTTCCGTTAGGGCCGTTCAAGTGACTCACGAATAGACAAAACGAAACAAACACAAAACAAAACAAAAACAAAACAATATGACTATTGAATTATTGCAAACAAATATATATAAAAAAACTACATCATTAATATGTACAAAAATAAAAACTGATATAAAAACTAATGCTAAGAAGAGAATCTATAAAGAAGAACATAATGTAATAATGAACATAAAACTTAAAAACTAAAAAACTATAACAATGTCAATTTTATATTTTGTCTGTCAGTCTGTTGGTTTGTGTCAAATATGCAGCATATAATAAATAGGAAATATTTAATCTGAGAATAATCATGGTTATATAGACAACGAGAGATGGAAACATTAAAGTAGATCAGGCAGATCCTGCACATGAAACCAACATCATTATATGACACTAGTATCATGTACAAGATCCGCCTGACTCACTTGATGATCATATATAAATTTTTTCAATTTTGCTCTAAACCCGTGTATATTTTGCAAGCTTTTAATAGGGGGTGGAATATTGTTCCAACATTTTGTCGCAGCATAGCGAAAACTACCCCTAAAAGCGACCGTCTTATGCCGTGACGTCGTAAGCTGCATAGCACATTGTCGCAATTCAGTCGATCTCTGAGAAGTAAACCACGAAAGTTTATTATATAAGTATAATGGGGCTTTATACTTGATGACACCGAAAAGTAAGCAGGCTAGATGCAATTTACGGCGGTGCTTCATTTTTAACATCGAACACTTATTTAAATATGGCGTCACATGATTCCTAAAGGGAATGTCAAAACAAAAGCGTGCACATGCGTTCTGAACTCGTTGGATTAATCTCTGTGTTCTGCTCAGCAGACGAGGACTAAAAACAATATCAGAATAATTGAGTTGCGAGAGAACCAATGACTCAACTAATTGAACTCTCGTACTCTCATTCAAGTACGGCCTAATTCTATACAATACTTTAAGTTTATAAAAACAAGTTCTTACTGTTTTGGCAACATGATTTTCAAATCTAAGCTCGCTGTCAACAAAAAGTCCTAAGTTACGCGCTTCATACACTCTATCAATAGGAACTCCATTAAGGTTAACTGTAACTGTAGGGTTGAGATTTGTTAGATTAATTTTGCTACCAAAAACAAGATATTTGGTCTTCAAGGGATTTAGTAGTAAGCAATTCTGTTGGGACCATAATAAACTTAATTGCCCCAAAACTTTTCTATAAGGTTCATATTTGGGTTAGGCAAGTATGACCACGTTTCTGCAGTTCGTAAAAAACTCGAGTGGTTGCCAACTCTCTTTCACAGGAATACTCACATTCTTTCATTGCTTTATAGTATTCTACTCATCCTTACTACACCACAGTACCTTAAGGCTCTCATAATTTACGCTCTTCTAGTTAACATAGACTTATTACTCCTATTCATAATACAACGTTTTCAATAAGTCTTTCACGGTTAAGGCTCCCCAACTTTAAAATACATTGTTTGTTGCTGTCAGACAAGCACAATCTCTATTAACTTTTAAGAACGTGGTCAGGAAATACTATCTGCAATATAATGATTATGTAATTTTATATAACTGGTATTATATTGGATATAGCTATATGTTTACTATGTATTTGCATTTTATTACTATATCTTGCGTGTATGTATATATATATATATATATATATATATATATATATATGTGTGTGTGCATTTATAACGTCATACGTTATAAATGCACACCCTTTTAAGTTTTCAGTTTTTTTTAGGAGTACCTACGTCTACGTCTTGAATAACATGTTTTGACGGCTTCTGCGGTCGTATTACTCTTAACTTTTACCCATGTAACTCACTGGAATGCAAAGGTCCGAATCCTAGCATGTACAACCGTTTTATAAACGAACTTTAATGTATTTATTAAGGGCCGGTTCCTATGTCTTACTATTCATTTACTTGCCCTACCATCGGTTGAATTTACATTCAAATATCAAATTTTAGTCGACAGTAAGGCAAATGAACGGTTGGTAAAATATAAGAACCGGGCCTTAATAATAATGTTATAAATGTAATCATATACACGAATAATAAAATATATTTATGAACTGTGTGTGGCATCGGCTTCAGTGTTGATCATTGTATAGAAACCATAACCGTAACTAGTTTAGCTTGGGGTTATACAATGCTAACCTTAAACTTAATGTACCAAGATAAGGTTGGTTTATCTGTCTGTGCAGGAACGGAGAAAGAATACAATTTGCTGCGGCCAGGCGGCCTGTCGTAAGAGGCGACAAAACAACCCACAGCCAGGTGGTAGGGCATTTGCCCGACTGCATGGCTACCACCCCTGGTCTAAAGTATTTCGCCATAACAACCTTGTGTTGTGTTCCGACATTAGTGACCAGGTTCCAGTCTCCCTTAAGAGAGCAGCAGCGCATTTGTACCACCTTTGGTGTTGCTAATGTCCATAGGCGATGGTAACCTCTTTCCATCAAATGGGCCGTCTGCCTGTCTGCTAAACTCATGCAATAAAACTTTTTTTTTTAAGTATGTATTTGCTGTATTTAAATCGGTTAAAAAATAATGAACTCGCCGACTTATGTTTCTGATCAGTTCAACGTGGATGTAGTCGGGAGTAGAAGCTAGTAATAACTAAATAATATTCATATTAGATGACATATATGACATCATTTCTATTCCGTCTGCACCTGTATCGTTTACATATAATTATTACGTATCCGTGTTTCGTTTTGTTTAATTAATTATAATTTATAATCAGATTTCCTTCACCGTTCATTCTTATAAAGAATAGAGACAGGAATAGTCCCACAACTTTAACTATGTTTTACCAAACGAAAAAGATTTGGAATATCCGGGGAAAATATATTTTGTCTCTGATATACAAACGCTATCTAATACAATTACGTGCAGTATGGATGTGTTCTAAGCAGTGTAGCCTTTTCGAAAGCCGGCCTACTCTGGTGACTGGAACTCATCGAGTCTAATGTCGAAACGGGTCTATATATAATTATGTTTTTATCTCAATTTTACATTTTAGTACAAATTCTGATTAAATTAAAACTTTTCAATTAAACTATTACAAATATTTAGTTTTAATGTGCACTTAGCATAATACCAATAAGTCACACGATAACGTCTTTATTTTAATGTGTTAAAATAACCTGTCGGATATTGTGCAAGATGACGTCTTACTGGTTCTTGGTGTGTCATTGAATATATAAATGGTAGTTAGCCGCTTAACATTTGGCGAAATAGATTTTAATCCTTTGGCAATGGGGACTCTGCGCTGTGACATAGTGTGATATTAATTATTATTAGGAAAGTAAATAAAAATATTCTAGCAAACGGAGATTTGTCGAGCAACGTATTCTCCATTTTTGAATATTGTATTCCAATTTTCATGGTAATCGATTGAAACGTGTAGTGTACATAGATAGATAAAGTGTGAAACTCTGCGGTGCCATTTATCGGAGAGTTGTCAAGTATACAAAACTGCACTTCTTATAAATGCACTTTATATATAAAAATTAAGTCAATCCATCGACTGTTTTTATAGTTTTGTAGGCACATAAATGCGCGGGCCCGCTAGTTATATACAAATTCATGTACATGATTTTTTATATATGAACTGGCGAGCCCGGCAGACATTGTCCTGCCATAAAGAAACAAAATTTAGAACCCGATTCCGTCGCTATCTATCGGGTCCAATTGTGAATTTGAACCATCGCGGGTCTCAATAGAACACTAACAAAAAATTTCATCAAAATCGGTCCAACCATTTAGGACGACTTTAGTGACATACACAAGAACAGTAGTAGAATTTTATATAGAACTAGGATTCGCCCGCGACTGCGTCTACGTTGGACGTGAAGCAAGTTTACAGGTATTTTACCAATATTTGACAATAAAGGATATTTTCAGCAAGACAACGGATTATTTACAACTAGCGGCCCCGGCACACGTTGTCCTGCTCTAAAAAAATAAGAAAATCCTAGGACCCGATCCCAGCGCCACTTACCGGTTGCAATTATGGATTTAAACCATCCGGGGACCCACTCAAACACACAAAAACAAATTCACCAAAATCGGTCCAGGTTATTGGGAGGATCTACAACCCGATCTCAGCGCCACCTACCGGTTCCAACGGGATGAAAAGTATCCTATGTCTGTCTCCTGATTCTAAGCTACCTCCCCACCAATTTTCAGCCAGTACTGCCGTTCTTGAGTTATAAATAGTGTAACTAACACGATTTTCTTTTATATATTATTTACATCAATCCTGAAAATTTACGGGCCATTTCTGAGATACTGCAGATTTAATGTCAGGAAATATGCTATCAATCATCAGTAAAATCTGCATCGAAACTGACTTAGTAATGTTTACGTGAATTCTGAAGAAACACAAAAATCTAAAAAATAAAAAACTACACTTTTACAAAATTATAAAATATAAATGCGAGGTCTATAATTAATTAATAGTTTTTCATGGGCCTCTAAATTTAAAAAGAACATTGATGGTTTACAGAACTTACAGACATCCCGTATCTTGTAGTGCACAGGTGTCTTCATTATATTTTCTTTCACCATAAGCACGTGGTGAAGGTAATAATATGTAATTAGGTCAGAAAAACTGCTTCATCTATACAACATATGAATAAAACACAGGTATCATAACCACAAAGCAGCTACGATTTCACTTGAGAGAATATTTGTAAATTAAAAACATGACTTTAAATCAATATTTTTTTAATACCATTTTATTTGTTGAAAAAAGCCGCGCAATATCTTACATACTATTGACTAGTTATATGAAAAATCTATAGAAAGTACTGCTTATACCAGAATGTATTAAAATCTAACATATTCCACAAACGATAACACAAACAAATTCACAAATTATATATATATATATATATATATATATATATATATATATATAATACCCTAATATATATATATATATTAGGGTGGCGCAAAAAAACCGACATTTTATTTCTCTCGAGTGAAAAAATGTTAGTTTTTGATGTTTTAAGAGCCAAAGGACAGCTCAAAATAAAATTTTAAGAGGTCGTTCCAAATTTTTTAAAATTTCTATAATCGTCATAAATCCTATTTTTTTTAACAAAATAATAATAATATTTCTGAGACATATTTTAAAACTTCATTATATATTTTTTTCCTGTTTTGTTTACGAAAGTTAGTTTGCAAAGAATTAAACATAATTGACTGTTGTTACTGCAGGTGCAGCAGAATATGCCAAAGGTTGCTCTGAAGATACTTGTGCATATTCTGAACTTGCAGGTACTGCGTACGAAACAGGAGTGAGCGTAGGAGAGAAATCAACTTTCGTAATGACGGGTGTGGTAGTGTATATAACAGGTTGAACTGAGGCTTGGTTTGTATATGCGACAACTTTTTCTTCTTGCCCAGGAGATGAATAAGATAAAGGCAACGTCCTAGGTGTTGTACTCACAACAAGAGGAGTTGCCACTGTCGAAGTGACAACAGGTTCAGAAATATAGCTGACTACATTTGAGCCAACATCCGATACAACTGGCTGAACAGGTGGTAAATATTGATCAGAATGTACAAAACTAGACACTGCTTCCGGAGGTGGTGTAGATTGGCTAACGTATGTAGAAGAATAATCCAAAATGCTAGGTGCAACAGTAGCTCCAGTTTCAGACGAGACCGGTGATTGTATAATTACATTCAAACCTTTATCATAATTAGATACAACAGGTATAAATTCCTTTTTTTGATTACTAGATATAGATGAGCTGACGTAACCGGTGCTAGCAGGAATATTAACAAATGGTACATACTGATTATAAGACTTATTAATGGTTGAAGAAAAAGGAGTATATTTCGGTTTTGCTAAGTTCAATTGATAAATAGAATTTGCTCTATTTGCAAAAGAATTCAATTTAAATGTACTTGGATAAGAAGTTGGTTTGACAAAATCAGTATGAGTCGACTGGGTGATCGCGTTTTTAATTGTAGTTACAGGTGAAGAAGGAGTATTGTAAGTAGTTGAATAAGTAGCTGGTGTAGTGTATGTGCTTTGAATACCTTTGTCATAAATAGAGGAAGAGCTGACATAGTTATTAGTAACGAACGGCTTATATGTGGAGGGTTTCCAGAATCCAGAAAGCGCAGCAGTGAAAGCATCTTGCCTGTTATACGAATTTGTGGGTTTTGGAGTAGCAAAACTAGATGACGTTGCATAAGATGGTGTGGAAATGGTTGCTGGTGTAGTGTATGTGCTTTGAATACCTTTGTCATAGATAGAGGAAGAGCTGACATAGTTGTTAGTAACAGATGGTTTATATGTGGAGGGTTTTGAGAATCCAGAAAGTGCAGCAGTAAAAGCATCCTGCCTATTGACACTATTGTATGAAACTGTAGGTTTTGGAGTAGCAAAACTAGATGGCGTTGCGTAAGATGTTGTGGAAATGGTCGCCGGTGTAGTGTATGTGCTTTGAATACCTTTGTCATAGATAGAGGAAGAGCTGATATTGTTGTTGGTTACAGATGGCTTATATGTGGAGGGTTTAGAGAATCCAGAAAGTGCAGCAGTAAATGCATCTTGCCTGTTATACGAAATTGTGGGTTTTGGAGTAGCAAAACTAGATACCGTTGCATAAGATGGTGTAGAAATGGCTGCTGGTGTACTGTATGTGCTTTGAATACCTTTGTTGTAGATAGAGGAAGAGCTAACATAGTTGTTAGTAACAGGTGGTTTATATGTGGAGGGTTTTGAGAATCCAGAAGGTGAAGCAGTAAAAGCATCCTGCCTGTTGACACTATTGTATGATACTGTAGGTATTGGAGTAGCAAAACTAGATGGCGTTGCGTAAGATATTGTGGAAATGGTTGCCGGTGTAGTGTATGTGCTTTGAATACCTTTGTCATAGATAGAGGAAGAGCTGACATAGTTGTTAGTAACAGATGGTTTATATGTGGAGGGTTTAGAGAATCCAGAAAGTACCGCAGTAAATGCATCTTGCCTGTTATACGAAATTGTGGGTTTTGGAGTAGCAAAACTAGATACCGTTGCATAAGATGGTGTAGAAATGGCTGCTGGTGTAGTGTATGTGCTTTGAATACCTTTGTTGTAGATAGAGGAAGAGCTAACATAGTTGTTAGTAACAGGTGGTTTATATGTGGAGGGTTTTGAGAATCCAGAAGGTGAAGCAGTAAAAGCATCCTGCCTGTTGACACTATTGTATGATACTGTAGGTATTGGAGTAGCAAAACTAGATGGCGTTGCGTAAGATATTGTGGAAATGGTTGCCGGTGTAGTGTATGTGCTTTGAATACCTTTGTCATAGATAGAAGAAGAGCTGATATAGTTTTTGGTTACAGATGGCTTATATGTGGAGGGTTTAGAGAATCCAGAAAGTGCAGCAGTAAATGCATCTTGCCTGTTATACGAAATTGTGGGTTTTGGAGTAGCAAAACTAGATGACGTTGCATAAGATGGTGTAGAAATGGTTGCTGGTGTAGTGTATGTGCTTTGAACACCTTTGTTGTAGATAGAGGAAGAGCTAACATAGTTGTTAGTAACAGATGGTTTAAATGTGGAGGGTTTTGAGAATCCAGAAAGTGCAGCAGTAAAAGCATCTTGCCTGTTGACACTATTGTATGAAACTGTAGGTTTTGGAGTAGCAAAACTAGATGGCGTTGTGTAAGATGTTGTGGAAATGGTTGCTGGTGTACTGTATGTGCTTTGAATACCTTTGTCATAGACAGAGGAAGAGCTGATATAGTTACTCGTTACAGATGGCTTATATGTGGAAGGTTTTGAGAATCCAGAAAGTGCAGAAGTAAAAGCATCTTGCGTGTAGACAGTATTGTATGAAATTTTAGGTTTTGGAGTAGCAAAACTAGATGCCGTTACATAAGATGGTGTAGAAATAGTTGCTGGTGTAGTGTATGCGTTTTGAATACCTTTGTTGTAGATAGAGGAAGAGCTAACATAGTTGTTAGTAACAGATGGTTTATATGTGGAGGGTTTTGAGAATCCTGAAAGTGCAGCAGTAAAAGCATCTTGCCTGTTGACACTATTGTAAGAAACTGTTGGTTTTGGAGGAGCAAGGCTAGATAATGTTGTATAAGATGTTGTGGATGAGGTTGATGGTGTAGTGTATGTTCTTTGAATACCTTTTTTACAATTACAGGGACGTTCGACATAATTGTTAGTTACAGGTGGTTTATACGAGTATGAGGATGGCTTTGGGAACCCAGACAGCGAAGCGGTGAAAGCGTCCTGTCTTTGAATGCTTGCAATTGTTGGTCTTTGAGTAAAAAAACTAGATTGAGCTGTAGAAGATGTTGCAATGCTACTAGCTGGTTTTAGTGGATATTTAACAGTTTGTCTTTCACTTGTTACAGCTGAAAAAGATGGGACATAGCTTACAGTTTGAGTACTCCCAGGTCTGACAGTACTAAATGACACTTTATTCGCTGTATTTTGTAATGTAGAAGGACGTAAAGTGGTTGCACTTTGAACCCCAGTCTTTGAAACATAGTCATTAAAAGATTGTGTCGTAACTGGTGCTGTAGCCAATTTAGTGGTCTCGTTAATTATATAAGTACTAGAAGAACTTGGTTTTTGCGTGGTTATTATTGTTGGCCGAGCTGTGGTTGTTACCTGCGAAGAAATTTCTTGAGTAGAACTAGTGGACGCAGGTGTCGTTGTTGTAACTGGAGTAGGAGTCGTAGAATAAATGACAGGGCTAGGAGTACCATTATGAAAAACCGAAGGGGAAAGAGTACCTACTGGAGTAGAAGTATACAAAAGTCCTTGATTTGCCACTAATGGATTTTGGAGCAATCTGTTCGAGTTTATGTTGTATGTCACGGGACCAGCACTTCCAGTATAATATAAAGATGGTGCGTTAGGTTGAGGCACAATAGGCGGAGCAGCATAAATAGTCTGTTTTTTGACGGGAGTGTATGTAGAAGTAACTGGTACAAAACCATCAAATGCACGGGGAGTAGTGGTAGAGTACGATATAATATTGGAAGCATCTTTTGGAGAGACAGTAGCAATAACAGGTTGTGGTGCCCTGGGAAATGAATTAAAAGAGTTAGCAGCTGCAATTACATTAACCGGGCCAGCACTTGCGGGTACTGAACCAACTAAGTTTTCTGTAGGGAATATTTGAGGCTGAGATAAACTGGATGCAAACGAACTACCAGTACCAAATAGGTTTTGAACTGGCGGATTGGGCGCACTATGGTATATAGGTGAATTAATAATTCCACTTGATGGTTGTAAAGGAACATTAGATTTAGACGCTGTTGATGAATATAAATTACCATTATTTAAAGCTTGATTGAAAATAAAAGGCACGTACACATTTTGAGATCCACCAGAGGGAGTAGATACATATCCTCCTGAATTTCCAGCATATGGTACAAAATAAGAAGCGTTTGTCTTAAGGAAAGTAGGATTTACGTTATAATTAGTTCCTTGGTTAAGAGCAAAATTGTAACCACTCGAAGAAACAATATTATTTAAATGTGGATTAAAATATGGGTAAGGTACAACATTAGATTTTGCTGCAACAACAGATGGCACATTTATATTACCAGTGTAAATCGGATTCTGAGTTGTTGAATACGCAACTGGAGTAGCTACCGTGGGGTTAACTAATGATTGAAAATTAACATTACCAAGATTTGAAGTAGCAACCACATTATTAGCGTCATATGTTGACACAGCAGGAACCGTGCCAGTGAATGGATATACGAAACCGAGCTGATTAGATTTAGAGAGAATAGGAGCAACGGTTGTTGAGGCCGCTGGAACAACAGGTATTTGCTGTTGCTGAGACACAAAATTCACGTCAGTTAGTGGCACAGGTGTTGTCGAGAATCCCGTGGGTTGAACAGCTTGAACAGGAGCGCTTGTTACTTGCACGTTACTTGCCTCAGGAGCTGCGGTAGGATGAAATACTGGTGACACTACACGAGTATTGTAGGCGACAAACGGCACTTGGTTTTGCTGTACAGCTGAGTACGCTGGGGCAACAGGAGCACGGCCATAACTGTTATCGTAATATTCATATTCTTCTTGTGTTCCAATTGGATAATTTCCAAATGAATAATAAGGATTGTAATCAACAGGAGCCTGATTGTAGAAGGCATTTGCAAAAGCCACACTCACGACACAAAGTAATATCTCCAACTGAAAAAGGAAGAAATCCTTTTAAAAACACACTCACTTTTTATTTCAATTTTTGTTATAATCATAGACTAATAATACCTTGACGTTCATTTTGGAGACGTTTTTAACAAAATAATTATCATAATCATCTACATTGATATTTATAGTGTTGTAGTGGGCAAACTGGTATGTGATCTTCATCAGAACATTTCAAATGGAAACATTATGTTTTAGGAAATCAGCTTCTATCTCGTCGTATTAAAACTTATTGAGGATGCATGAACTAGTTTATTAAATAACGACCAAGCGATGACACTTGAACGTTTAACGTTTCTGCATCAATTAGCGAATGAAAAAATGTTCCACTCAGGTTATTTGCATAACATAATTCTTATAGTTTTTAAATACTCCGAAATTATGTTACATTAAATATTCAACTTAATAATTTCTTAAATAATATATTATGCAATTTTGAGTAAGCTAGAAAACATTTCAGTTTTAGAATCAACTTCAAGTTGAAAGATGTATGGGTTGATTTAAGTATTCTGGTGCGTTTATGATAGTTACTCTGCTGGACGGAATGGCGCACCACTGGCGAGAACCGTGAAGGGAGTAAAAAATAAGACCACGAGTGTTTGTACTGTTGAAGTATATTACTTCCTTAATTGTTCCTAACCTGACTTAGACTGTACTAGAGTTTGCTCCGCGGCTTAAATCGCAGTAGCTTTATTTTACTTACAAAAAAACTTAATTAAATTGTTTGTATATTATAGTAACAAAGAAACTAAGTCCATATAGTCTAGATAACTGCCCTGCAAAACATAGAGATGAGTCGAAGCCAACCTGATTTAAAGTAATACAGCGAATGCCATGTTGTTTATGACAATGTAGGTAGTTCGGGATATAAGCCAGCTCTGTGTCGAGTTTCGTTCATATAAGTTCTGTAATTTTCTAAACGGATGCGCTCGCAGCACCATATTTTTCGATATTTTCGTCTATCCTGCGGAATCGACTTCATTTATCGCGATTATTTATGTAGTCCATTGAAATGTTACAATTTAAGGACCGAATATTGCATTTATTAGAGGACGCGATTTTAATTTTGGGACATGTGTCAATAGAAGCTTAACCTCAAGTTTGTGGGGTGCCACCCTTGTCCCCCGGCCGACATCGAGGATTACCTTATAAGCAAGATGTCCGTGGAGGAGGCCTACTGGGGATACCAAAAAAAAACGCGCGTACGACTCTACCTCATAGGTGGTGGGGAAAAACCTTTTCTACTTGCTTAATATTCGATAAGTTAAATTTGGTAAGTTCTATGGTAAAGAAAAGAGTTGGGAATGAATAAAAAAATTCTCACTTTTTTGCTTATAACTTCTTTAATTTTTAATTTAGGGCAATAAATTATATGAACATATTTGTAGGCAAAACAATTTGCTACAAATTATGACTTTACAAATTTTTTGTAAGACGCATACTTTCTGAGATATTGCGAAAAAAGTGTTTTCACCCCTTTTTCCAAGATGGCGGCCGGGGGACAAGTGTGGCGACCCCACAAACTTGAGTTTAAGCTTCTATTGACCCCCATTGACACATGTCCCAAAAATAAAATTGCGTCCTCTAAAAAATGCAAAGCTCATGTAACATTTCAATGGACTAATGATAATCTCGATAAAAGAAGCTATTTGAGGTATTTTTGATGATATAGACAAATACCCATTCTTATCGGCAGCTCTGACTGCTATATCCATTATCTGTATTTACATAGCATCACGTTCATACTTTGACGACCACCCTAATATATATATATATATATATATATATATATATATATATATATATATATATTAGGGTGGTCGTTAAAAATTAAATTCTTTCAGACGCCCAAAAAATTCCTTCCTTTTGACGAAAAACTACGGGAAAAATTTGGCTTTTTGATTTTTAACAAAAATAACACGTGCCGGCGGCCAATTTAAGTTCATTTTTCGATAAAATTATAGTTTTTTGGAATATTTGTTACATTATTTAAATTTTGATAAAAAATCATGAAAATATGCTTATAGGAAATCAAATTCTCTACTCTAGGGTTTCTTTTGTTTTTAGATGAAGTTCATATCCATCGAGATAATCTCATTGGTAAACTTATTAACTTTATTAAATCATTTATTTTAGCACTAAAAACTTTATTTTTCTTGAAATATGAACAATTTAGTAAATTTTATATACAATTATTCATTTATAGAGATTAAGTTAATGACTACCAAGTTATATTCGATATTAACAAATATTATATATAACAATAGTTTTATCGAAAAATGAACTTAAATTGGCCGCCGGCACGTGTTATTTTTGTTAAAAATCAAAAAGCAAAATTTTTCCCGTACTTTTTCGTCAAAAGGAAGGATTTTTTTGGGCGTCTGAAAGAATTTAATTTTTAACGACCACCCTAATATATATATATATATATGTCGGAGAAGGCCTCTTTCTCGTGATATCTTCTTTATGGCTTGCAGGTTTAATGGGCGTCATCAGGGTATAATGCGAGCATAAAACACGATGGCCACGGTTTATACACTTTTAATTAAGTTTTGAACAGCATTTTGACATAGTTTAGACCGAGCAGCGGGTTCAGGGCACCGCTCATACTTCCAACTTCAATACTTTCTTTAAAATTCTCAATGGTCCAACTCGACCTGTTGCCACCAACCAAATGTGCCACAAAAACTCCTCCGTCTACCGAAGTAGATACTACTCAAGTATAGAGGGCGTCTGACCCCGCTCGGAGCCATATGCTCTGCTCTGATTGGTCGTTTATTAAATTACAATATTCATAACTTTTATTAGGTTAGAACGATCTTTAAGTTATAGAAACATTTAACAAATCAAATTAAATTAAATTAAGAATTTTAGAAGTAATTAAAATGTAAACGAATGATATTATGCGTTATACATCCAAACAACAATCCATCCAATTATAGCTTCCCTCCGACATATATATATATATATATATATATATATATATCCTTCCAAAAGGAGGTTCTGAATTCGTATGTACGTTTTTTCATTGGAAGCTGACAAACAAGCAGACGGTCCTTTTAATAGAAAATGGTTTCTGCCGCCTATAGATCTTTGCAACACCAGGGGCGAAGTCAACGCATTGCCAGCCTTTAGGATGGGACAGGAGGGATAGAAGAGGATGGGGTGAGACACAGGGATCAGACAAGAGGAATAGGAAAGAGAAATAAAATAGGTGCGGGTGGAATAGAGAGTATTGGATGGTGAGGGGGAGTAGGCCATCGGATTTCTCACTCATCGTACGAAGCATGATTAGCTTAATCTAAGTAGGCTGACCCTAAGGGCTGTCTGTAATCAAGATATAGATTCCAGCATGGCTCTACCACGTCAAGAAATAAATATGGTTGTATTTGTACTACATAGTGCTCTAGATTTACTTAATTATTCACACGCTGACCTATGACTTACAAAACATTTAAATCACGCGTGATTGATATTAGATCCGCCTTTAAATTAAAACGAAATGAAAAAGTATAAAAAATCTTCGGCTTGTAGTTTATAATGGAAACATTAAAATGTATATAACCTGTTTTTTATCTCAAGTGACAAATTTTAGTTATATTATGTGTTTAGATGGTCGATTTAAAATATTTTTCGTTTTTATATATATTTTTTCAAGTTCCTTAATTTGACCAGTGGCAAGTTTCTATATCTTACCAATCGTTTATTTACCTTACTTTTGGTTTAAATTTGACATAAACCCCATACAAGTAATTTTTAAATACAACCGATGACAATGCATGTGAATGACAAGTATGATATAGGAACCGTACATTAATAGTGTTATTCATTGCAAAAAACGCATTTTTGCTGTACTAAGCTTATGACCATCCACTTAATTAAACGTAGAATTTTTATATATATAATTTTATAATTATCAGATATCTTGTCATATCTGATAATGATAATGTAAAAATGATATTGTAAAAAAGATTCAGATATTACAATTAACATAATTTATTAATATAGGTAAAATCAAGGTCAAAATTCGGGCAGAAAGTCATGGTCAAGTCGCATAACAAGTGTTAAATTCTTTACGTTATTTAAGGCCGTGTCTATAACATAACAATTGGCAGTTTCGTAAACCTAACGTATGTTTTAAGCCGCGTACTCATCTTATAGCCGTTACTGTAACCATGCGGATACAGTAACATGCTCTAATGTGAGAGCTCGTTGTGAGTGCGCCGCGTGGCACTGCATTCGAGCTCGCAAACCACGTAGGGACATACTATGATTTTTAGTTACAGTAACTGCAACGGTTCCGATTACGGCTCGGAAGTGAATACGCTGCTTTACATTTGGCGCGTTTTTGTATTTAAGAAAAATAATAGTAATAGTAATACAAATAAAAAAAAAAAAATATATTCTCGAAGCGTCTTACGGCCATAAATTCAATAGTTTAACTCCGCGCACCACTAAGGTGAGATAAGATGTAAAATAATAAACGTCAAATTAATAATTAAATCACTGGCCCTTTGGAGCGCGGTACCCATAGCGGGAAATTATTAGATTAAATCAGGGTAGAGAGCACTAAAACTTGCACTCGGCGGATAAGCATCCATAGTCACAGTAAATACTGACAAGCTTCTGGTTATCATAAAACTATCAATAGTCATCATAAGGTTAGACCAAATTTAGCTTTAACTAGGGCGTACAATAAGTCTTCACTCGCTTGAACTTCGTGTTCTGCGGTAATAAAAAGTCCATTGACTGCCTAAAGAGTATAAAACTCTAAAACATATGTATATAATTATATATTGTACCAACTTTCATGATAATTATTTGTTTCAGCTTCACTTTCTTACGCTTCGAATACGTTTTACAGAAAATGATCATTGATTGGATCGATGGAAAATTATAATCAAATAAATTTTCATTTAATTTCAATCAGTTTTTCGGGATAGTAGTATTATCTTCAACTAGGACATGCCCGCAACTTCGTACACGCTTGACTTAAAAATCCTGAAGGATTCTCTTGGGATTTCCGGGACACAAAATACCGGAAAAAAATACCAGAGTATTTGAAAAAACAAACGTTTAGTGAAAAAATAAAAACTTCGTTTAAAAAAACCGACTTCAAAAACTAAAATGTATAAAATAACTTATTTCTAAAGCTATTATTATTAATATATATTATCTAAAACATTTTAAAGTCGGTGCTTAGTAATTTTCAAAATATAGTAATTTTTATGTTTTATTTTGCACCGACTTCAAGATGTTTTAGATAATATATATTAATAATAATAGCTTTAGAAATAAGTTATTTTATACATTTTAGTTTTTGAAGTCGGTTTTATTAAACGAAGTTTTTATTTTTTATTTGTTACTTTTTATTGTCTAGCTATGTATGGGTGGACCTACGAATGGTGCCGCGCTTCTTAAATAATATAGGTCCCAAGAAACGGGCAAAATTTTTTTTCGTAAAATGAAATCTACTGGGCCAAACTATGTCAATTTTTTAGGGGACCACATGGCAGCTATTCCGCGTCGAAAAAAAAAGAATCACGTAAATCGGATCATAAATCACGGAGTAATCGGCGAACATACAAAAAAAAGCAACAAAAAAAGAATATCCCGACGAATTGAGAACCTCCTCCTTTTTTCGAAGTTGGTTAAAAAATATTATAGCATATTATATCAAAATCGATTCATAACTCTATAAGAAACTTAACACTCTAAAATTAAAAGGTTGTTTTTAGAACTTGGTATTTTATTACTATACTATGTCTAATCTGCGTCAATAAATTAATGTTTCCAAGCCATAATTGTAATACTATAGGCGTGCCTGATGCCAGATTAGTGACTCAAACCCGGAAACGGCTTTAGAGTGGTTTAGTGAAATATATTGGATTGGATACGTGATTTAGCATTAATTCTTATCAATTTAGCTAGCTTTGTATGTATTTGAAAAACCTAAATATCTATAAACCTTTCTTTTAATGACATAAAGTCTCTACATATGTATATTTCTATGTCTATTTTATACTTGCCATTTCAAAATTTTATATATATACTTTTTTTATTCTATTTATATTGCAAAACCCACATGGTAAACAATTTTTCTCTAATTCATCCTAAGGTTGTCTGGAAGAAATTGCTTTTAGTGATAGGACCGCCTATTTTCTTCTGTACTTAAACTTCTTGAATTGTATCTTAATGTTATGCAATAAAGTATATTCTACTCTATTCTATTCTAAAGTAATTCAAACACATTGCCTATTGAAGAACGACAATGCACTGTTGATACATATCTCACAATTTATTTGGGTACAATAATTAAATTGAACAGATTGACATTTACTTTTTAAGGGAGCAAAAAATAATTTACTCCTTTAGGTACTCCTACCTTTTTATTAACACGCTTTTATTAGCTTCACCTGTATGTATGTATGTATGTTTGTAACCGACCCCTTTGAGCTCGATTTTGTCCTACTTTGAACGATCAGATTTAATTCAAACTTTGCACACCTGTCAAAGGTCGATGACAATGCAATAATATGGTACCATGGAGCTGATCTGATGATGGAGTCGGAAGGTGGCCATAGGAACTCCTGTACTAAACAAGATAGACCCATCGTGTTTGGGCTCGTTTTACTTGTCTTGGCTAGCACTCTGCTGCTACAGGATATGCAGGATCTGAAAAGCTTGTATTTAAAAACATTTTTTAAAAAATCAACAAAAAAATAAATAATAGATTTAAAAAAAACTAAAAAAAAACACGCAAAGAAATATGTAAAAAAGCGTGGGGTGTATTATAATATCTTAAAAAGCACTTTGAATACACCCCACGCTTTTTTACAATAATGTACATTCATTTTTTTTACACTGTACTTAATCAAATTGATTAATTATTTCTTTTTTGCACTCCACGGTAAGACCCCATTCATTTTTATTCAAGATCAGCAATCAACTCGGAATATTTCCCTCTCAAATTGAATATCCCCGATATTCTACTGGCCAAAATCTTTCTTTACTTCCTCCATTTTGTTCCCAGATCATAGATCACTGGCTGGTAAATAATTATTGCTACCTTTAAAATCAACCAAATCTAGAGCTATGTCATCGTGCTTTGCAGACACATTGCTAACTTTGAGGAATAAGAAGAAAATGCGTAGGGTTATAGAAAAAGGAATTAATTTTGTAAAGAAAAAATAATAATATGGAAAGTGATGATTTAATTTGCCAGGTACTTACCACCTGGCAAATTAAATCATTTGCCCTAGGGCATTTGCCCTACTGGATGGCTACCACCCCTGGTCTAAAGTATGTCGCCATAACAATCTTGAGTTGTGTTCCGGCATTAGTGACCAAGTTCCAATCTCCCTTAAGAGAGCAGCATCACATTTGGTGTTGCAAATGTCCATAGGCGATGTTAACCGCTTTCCATCAAGTGGGTCGTCTGCATGTCTGCTGAACTCTTGCAAACAAGAATAAATAATTTTAACAATTCCAGTATTCATACTCCCAGTACAAAATTGATTTTGGCTTAGCAATTTGCGTCGACTTTAATGATCGTAGTATACGAAGATTACAATATTCGAGTTTCGAGATAACAAATCCGGTATATGACGGTTATTAACAAGTGCTGATATATTTTTAAATTCGTCTAAATTAATGCTACAGTCGTTCATAAAAATATTATCGTTACATATTCGCAAAATAGATTTTTGGCTTAAATTTTATAAAATAGTACCTAATCAAAAACTGGATTCTCTGTAAAGCGGTTTATCATTCCTGCGCTTTTAATTTATGTTACAGTCTTAATTTCACTTGGTTCATTTTATTTATATACTAGATGTGGTCCTGGTTTCATTCGTGTTGAGTTCGGTTTGCGATAAATATAACTTATTAGCAATTTCAATGTTGTCAAAAGATATTAGTTTAAAAATAATTTAAAAAATTTAGTCCTCTACGTATTTTATTTACTGTAGCATATATAGCTCAGATTAGCTAAGAATTTTCTCAAATTAGGTTGCCTGAATAACATCGCTTTAAACTTTTAAACGATGAGGCCGCCTATTACTTTGCCAAGAAACTATTTAAAAATTTAAAGAAATATGTAGTTTATAATACGTATATAATAATAATATAGATATGTAATTTCCAAAACCTATTTATATATTTTTTTACTTAGTCAACTTGTGTTATTTCCTTTTAGAGCACTAGTTTTACATATTCACTTTTATAAATTAAATAATTAACTTTCGCTCTTTATTTTACTTCCTTAAGAGGCGAATATGAAGGAAAAAGTACGTTACTTTCCTGACGTTTAAACTTCTTACCAAATTGCATTGATTTCATCTAAACTGTTACATAGTCTTATTATCAATGTTTTAATTATTAAACTGTTACAAACAGACAAATTCGTAACCGCGTAAAATATGATTCCATTAACACTATTGATGAAATCTATAACATTCAATAACTTTATATATCTAAATTATGCAAATAAGTTTTTTTTAAGTTAATAACGTTGAAAGTAGGTAGGTAGATAAGTAGGTATTCAAGATATGTATATTAATTATTTAATCATAATCTATATATATATAAATTAATTCCTTCCCTTGGTCTCGCCATCACGCGTGAACGTTTAAGCCAATTTCGCTAATTCTTTTTGAGGTGAAACTTCTATATAGACGGGATCTTACGATTTTTCGTTCACGAAAAAGCGTCACGGCCGCGTGTTCAATACTTACATTTTTAAACTCGTGAAATCTTTCGAATGGAATGTCAAAAAATTAAACCAGCTTCTTCACCCGCATATCGTTTATCAGCACGTCTCCTCGGAATTCATATTTAAGCATAGTCCGCACAAAACTTTACGCCGGAACATAATTAGCAACAAGTGGTTTCATAATAGACGCTATTTCGTTGAAAATCAGCTATTGTGTAGCTTACTGGGGATATCGTCTTCCGAAAAGTCACAATGTTTGGCATTACTATTTATATCATATATTATATACTAGCATTTGCCCGCGACTTTGTCCACGTTGGACAGGTAACAAAGATAACAGTTATTTCGCTAATTATAAAAATAAAAAATTGGAATACGTAATGTTACTAGAGGCATACACAACTACAACTGTTTCACTAAAGATTTTATTGATCAATGAAAATTTCGCGTCAAAAACATTTTTTTTTAACCTGGCCACTTTAAACCTCTCCCAAGAAAATTCCCGTAGGATTCTCTGGATATAAAGTAAGAAGATTTTAAGTCTAGAAATTTACTATTAGTCAGTGAAAATCGCAATCAACACTGGCACAGTAGTTTTTACGTGAATCCCGAACAAAAAGACAAACACTAGGGGCCTTACTTATAATCGTTTCTTAAATTTGAAGAAACTGCTCAGCAACTGATTAGTGAAATTCGTACTCATAAACTCTTCTTTAGTCGAATATTTTGGGTACAACCTACGTTAATCATTAAAATTTCGTTTATCTGTGCTTAGGTAAGCAACAGGTAATACACGTTTTTAAGTGAAAAAAAAATCTGATTCTCTTACTTAAGAGATGTCTAATCGTTTCTTAATGAGTTATTATAAGTAAGGCCGTAAAAATCTAAGAAACAAAAGACTACACTTACAACTTTTATAATAGTATAGATTACTAGCTGTCCCGACAGACGTCGTCCTGCCCGGAAAAGCTTCAATCGATATTTAACAAATAAAAAAATAGTGGTTGATCTAAGAGGGTTGAAAATTTAGGGTTGAATGTATTTTTTAATGCTGTTACATAAAAAAAATAAAAAAAAAATAAAATTGGGGTGGACTACCCTTAACATTTAGGGGGATGAAAACTAGATGTTGTCCGATTCTCAGACCTACCCAATATGCACACAAAATTTCATGAGAATCGGTCAAGCCCTTTCAGAGGAGTATGGTAACTAACATTGTGACACGAGAATTTTATATATAAGATAGATATAGGTACTATATATTACATACGTTATACATATTTACATAATTATATGCATGTGCATAGTCGTTTGAAGTTACACATGCACAATATTTTAATTGTGTTGCTTATCTGCTGATTATCATTATAATTAAAAATCAGCCAAGTGTGTGCAGTACAAGCACAGAGAAGAAGGGTTTGTAGAGATGACAGATGGCCATAATTATAATCGTTTTCATCATTTAGGTATGGAATTCTAAAGAACATTCAATCTGAAATAGCTACCTAATACTTAGACCATTAATAGAAAGACGGAGTCTCTGGCTCTTAAAGTTAAGCCGGTTAAAGGATATCTAATGATCACACAATACGAGAGTATTGAATTAAATTAGTACGGATAGTGGTGGATGGTTTCGAGTGCCACGAGTTTAAAAAAAAACTTCACTTCATTTAACACTTTTGATCACGTCTCTACTCCGTCTCTACCGTCTCTACTTTAATTTCTTCGAAGGCGTAATATCACAATGGATCCTTTTCAAAACGATTTGTATTGAAAGTGGTTTTTTATTTGACCTTAAGGTTTTTCTTTATTTTTTTAACAAAAGTTCATGTAGTTGGGAACAAACACGTTTTAGGATTTTTGAACCAAATTATGTTCCCAACATCTCGTCGTCTCGTATATTTTATTTTATTTATTTTATTTTATGTTATAGAAATGTTATTAATTTCATTATGATTATGAAACTACGTTTGTAACGGTTTTAAGCGAGGTATTTCATGTGTAGATACTAGTCGCGAAAACTTAAGAAAATACTGCATTATGATTTTTCAAAACCTGTCTAGTAATATCTTACTCGACAAGTTCGCTAAAAAGAATTAGATGCCTTAGTTACTTCTTTAGTCACCTGTAATCTTACTATATCGATAAGGCCGCCTTTTGTTTTGCCTTTAATTATTGTAATTATTTATTCTGTAATTGTTTATTTTGGTGAACAATAAAGTGTTTTCTATTATATTCTACTCCTACTATAGGCAGTTACAATGGCATTCATAGACAGACGGATAGGCAGACAATTGACTGATAAATACATTGATTACTGATAGAGAGATTTTATAAAGGTTATTTTTTTATAAAAATGGCTAGGGAATCCTAATAATTCATCTACAAAATCATTACTGACTTGAGAGTACAATATTCTTTGAAACATTGTTAATTCTACATACCTACCTACGTATGTATTTATTAATTTAATAATTTAAGTTACAAAATAATTAATTCATCAAGTGACCTTTCAAATCAAGGAAAAATGATTCATGTGAACTAATTATGCTGCATTGCAAATTATGAATGGAATCGCGTCCCTGGTTTGTCTGTATTTTATTAATTGTGATTTCATTTAAGAAATATTTAAACAGGCTGTGTCCGCTTGGTTCCCGTAGAAGGACTACTAGACGCACTGTTTGCATGTAGGTACATAATATTATGTACATTAAAATAGTCTCATCACGAGCAATTCCGAGGCGTCGCTTCGAACTCAACCCCAGAATTAACGTTGAACGTAATGATTAACAAAACCGTGTTCCTGTTACAGTTTTAAATAATTATGAATACACCTCAATATAGCGCGAGAAATATTATTTGAATGATGTTAAAACAATGAGGTGATAATGATGTAATAGAAAACATTGTTATGTCAATTAATTTCGTGAAGATTCAATAACATGATTTGTACATTGCAATTAGTACAGTTATAATGCTCTGGTGAAATTTTAGCACACTTACTAGTTTGTAAGTTCAAAATGTATTTCGCTAACTTATTTATATTGATAATAATAAAAATCGAATAATTTGATTCAATACCTACTTTATCCGGTGTTAATAAAACTTCGTCTAAAGTACTCGCAGACAAAAACAATTATTATAATTATGTGTTTTAGCATACTCTATAATGTGTACATTTATATATTGAGGTATCGTCGTACCTTTATCTTATATTATTTTGCATTAGTAATTTTAATCAATTGATAATATATACATATATTACGTATTTTTAATGAAACGAAATAATGTAATTTATGGCATTTCGTTTTTTATTTTATAATATTTTGTCTATTTACACATTCAGGATTCGATTTGATTCATTTCCAACCGTGACCGTAGGCGACGGGGCCGGTAGAGTACGCGATGCCGGACTTCAGGAGAGGAGCGCCAGCGGCGTAGGACAGAGCGGGGACTGCGCCGTATGCGGAGTAGGCAGGGGCGGCGTACGCTGAAAGGGCGGGGGCGGCGTAGACACCACCGTGAGCAGTTTGGGTAGAGTAGGACGATACGGAGGACACAGCAGGAGTGATGGTCTTGGTGACAACTGCGGGAGCAGCGGCGTAGGTGGCTACAGCGGGAGCGGCGTAGGCAGCGACGGCGGGTGCGGCGTAGGCCTTAGCCACCAAGGGAGCACCGTAGGTAGAGTACGCTGGACCACCGTGAGCAGTCTGGGTAGAGTAGGCAGAGATGGAAGACACGGCAGGGGTGATGGTCTTGGTCACGACAGCAGGGGCAGCTGCGTAAGTCGCCACGGCGGGAGCAGCGTAGGCAGCAAAGGCGGGGGCCCCGTAAGCCTTAGCTACCACGGGGGCAGAATAGGCGGCATACGCTGGACCACCGTGAGCGGTCTGGGTGGAGTAAGCAGACACGGAGGAGACCGCGGGAGCAGCGGCATAAGTCGCTACGGCAGGAGCGGCGATGGCATGGCCGCTGTACGCCAAAGGAGCTGCTCCGAGGAGACCACTGGCGTGAGCGTAGCTCACAACGCAAAGGGCGACGATCAGCTGAAAAGAAACAGGTCAAATATGGTAAAATCACAGAAAATAATTAAGCAAGTTAACACTAATGAATTCTCTCAATGGACCCAAGGTTGGCTCTATCCAGGAATTATGATCCAATTTAATATTTATAGTTTATGAATATAATTAAATATTCCCGTTACACACCTTGGCGTACATGTTGGTTCTGCTAAAGTTGGCAACTGAATAATTTTGAGAAGGAGTGCCCTGGTTTTTATACGAATAGATGCGGTATACACTGTCCAATTCACTTTCATTGCCAAGGTAAGCGAGCGTATTGTATACAGTACTGAGTACCTAACCTACGCCTCTGACTCAAAGATAGCCTTTCGATTTCATTTGTTCCGTTTTCGCATACGCGGTAATACAGGGCGGGTGTGCAAGGCTTTGCTCGAGAGCTTTTAGCCGTCTTCGTAGTATACAATTAAATTTAATTGGGTTCTAATACAAAAATATATTTTTGATTGTTTCTTACATTTATGCAACTTAAAGGCTGAATTAACTTACTAAATCTTGTGCAACGAGATGTTCAGAAAGGGCATATGTGATGGGGACTTTTTACCTAAAAATATTACATAAGAGGAGTTCAAAAATTATATATGTAGATTGCCCAATTTTTATCCCAAGGTATACGAGGAACCTTCCTGAAACCTTGCTTCCTAAAACGTAGTTCTAATATTTTAATTATTGTTTGAAAAGTAATTAAAATAATTTCTATCAAGATATTTTAAAAATTAAATGATGTTTTTTTTAGCCCTCGTAGATACTTTTATATGTAAAAATATTAGAAATTGTTGTAATATGTCCGTATCACTATTGTAAACTTGATATTCATTGAATGCTTAAATTTGACAATAATAGTGTGTTTTATAATCATATCATAAGCTTACTAATTTAGTATGCATGCATGTGCTGGAACGGAGAAAGAATAAAATTTCCTGCAGCCGGGTGGCCTGTCATAAGAGGCGACAAAACAACCTACAGCCAGGGGTAGGGTATTTTCTCGCCTGGATGGCTACCACCTCTGATCTAAAATATGCCGCCATGACAACCTTGAGTTGTATTCCAGCATTGGTGACCAGGTTCCAGTCTCCCTTAAGAGAGCAGCAGCGCATTTGTAGCACCTTTGGTGTTGCAAATGTCCATAGGCGATGTTAACCGCTTTCCATCCAGTGGGCCGTCTGCCTGTCTGCTGAACTCCTGCAATAAAAAAAAAATAAAAAAAAAATTAATGGCCAGATTCCATGGTTTAAGAGACTGGTAGCACATTAGAAGCACCTTTACTGTTCCAAAATGTACATAGGCGATGGTGACCGCGTCCTATCAGATAGGACGTCTGCTTGTCTGCTAAACTCATGGCATAATAAAGCTCCTTACAAGTATAATCGTTTTCCTACCAATGGTAAGCATAGATATTAAGATTCAGAAATCCCACGTAAATGGTGCATGCTTTCTTTCAAACTCGCATCATTGATACGTACCGGTAACCGTTTTTCCATGGAAGATCATTTTGGTACAGCTAACACGCTTTTTTTCTTCTTCTTTTCAAACCGTAAAATGTTGCGGAGCGATAATAAATAAGATTAGACTCCCATAGAGTAAAGTTACTAAATAATTAAAATGTACAAGTTGGCGGTAGGCTAATTAAATACTTTGACATTACTCATTGACACTTGAAAGCTTTGTCTTTAGTGATCACGGCTACTGAATAATGGCTGAAACTTTGTATTAAAATACCGCGCTTAAAACCGGTAAAATAAATGTTATTAGAAAAAAATAATTTATACCTATATGCTTGATTAACAATTATTTTTGATCTAACAAATGAATCTTTGTCTGAATAAAAATATATTTATTATTATTATAAGGTTACGGGATTCAAAAAGAATGATACAATGATGCATTGACTGCGCTCACGGTATCACATGACATAGTTTACACGCTAATGCCCTAATTGCAAGATTCTGTGGCACGCCAGAACTGGGTATAAAGTTATTTCAACTGAAATATTCTAATAAATAATTCAGGTAAGTGGGCGGAGGTAGTGTTTACTCAATATTCCTAGAGCATGTTACAAACAGCAACGCAACACTTATAATAAATTCTAGTCAAATATTTGAAATAAATGTCCGAATTAATTTATTATTTTCACATTAAATTTCGTTATAAAGTTTACATGTTGTACTAATAATTGCAACAATAAACAATTAGGTAATTGCTTTATTATTGAATCAAATTAAACGTTGCATTCATTGGATTTAAAATCATTCGTGTATTTATTACAGGATTTATTTTATTTGGAACTAATTGTATTAATGGATGTTGATCGGTATTAGTTAATTGATGTCTGAATTTTATTCAATTCATTATTTTATACAATCTCATTGCCGCTCAAAATAATAAATTTCAACAATTCACGAAAGGATTCTAAAATGCCTTTATAATGAGAATAATGGTATTAGATGAAGCGGAAGATGTGTGCGAAGATCGTGCAAGTTGAGGTCTATTTCCCTGCCTTCTCTCATGGGAAACAATACGTAACAAGCATTCAAATAATTTATTTATTACAAGACAACAGTCCAATACATACAAATACACAGATAAACACACACAACAATGTAATTAGTAATATTTTTTTCTTATATCTATGTCAGTAATTAATGACTAGCACTAATTGGTCCTCTTAATGAAGGACAAAATCAGTGAGCATTCAAATTTATCAGCTATTCCCTTCAGGATTCTGTTGCTGCTATAACGCAATCTGCTTCGTAACGAAGCTGTTTTATTATTTTAAAAATATGTTTTACAAAACACTTATTGTGTCCCACGTTTTCTCTTGCGACCTTTTGACATATTAGAACCATACAGACTTACCAAGCCTTCCTGTGACCCCTTAGATCTTAATAATAAAGTCAGCCCTTAAATGCCCCACTGCTCGAGTTAGATCACTCCATTTTTAGGAGAGCTTTCTCCTTCATTAATATACCCGCCAAGCTTATTTAAGGAGGATTGGTAGGTGACATACGTTTGTCTTATGCGAATTGTTCTTCATCGTCAGTACGAGGGAACTACATGCACATATTATCAGAAAAAAACTTTTCAAAGTGGTCTATGCTCTCCTGACAGGATTAAAATCTATGTCATTGGTATGCCTAAACCACTAAGCTATCACAACTTTTTTTCATGTTGTCTATAATCAATATACTGTAAGTCAGTATAATAAGGCGCCGTGATTTTTACATAAAACAATCAATGTAAATTAATAAGGGTTCTGAAGGTCATTAACCTTATCCGTATTTTAGGCAAATCGTGAGTCTTATACTTTGTTAAAGATAATAACCAAGTTACAATGACTGTACAAAAATGTTTGATTCAATCGAAATTCGCAAATTACAATACTGTCGGCATATCAAGGACATAATTCAGTTCATTTCCTGATTTTGTTATTAAAGTTATATAGATACAAGTAGGTCCGTAGGCAGTGGCTGGCCATATAAAAACGGAGTGGATATGAGAATTTATTTTGAATAATACCTACACTACACAATTTAAGTAATATTGAAATATATGCTTCATTGTTTTGAATTTCATTGTCACCGTTGCCATTATTAGATAAAAAAAAATATTTAAATTTATCGTTCTTGTACAGTTAAATGTCGGTTGCGTTCAAAGCATCTGTTTTAGAGTTTATAACGCTCACCTACTTCACATCCCTCATTATAAAATAATATTAGCACACATTTCTTTAACACTACGAGGTCCAATCAGTATTCTTTGAGCTTATTAACCGTTTTTACCAAGTTTAGCCACCGTTCCCCTCTCTGAGAAAAATAAACAAATAAAACTTGCATGCAAATAATATGAAACAAATAGACGGTTAAAGATATAGATATTAATTATATTTAAAAACAGAAGCCAAGGTTATAATTCAATTTTTAAGGGTAAAATTATAGTGACGCATTTCATTTACATAGATACCTAATCAAATTAATAGAGATGAAGATAAAGATAATAAGTGCGGAGATTTCCAAGAGACTAATAAAAGAATAAACAAACATGTTAAATATACATACATACCTACTTAATACTTATTTAAAAGCCCAGTTTATATTTCTTAATAGTAATCTGGCAGGTTAAGCTCTTACCGTCGTTTGGACAGATATTTTCTAGTTGTTTTTTTGTTTATAATGAATAGGTTCACGTTTGACTGATATTGCGCCTGATGTCAGGTGGAAATGCAGTCTAGGGTGAAAATAAATTGTCGATTAAATAGATGTCTGTCCAAACTATGATAAGGACTTATTTACAAGTTAACTAACAAATTAACTATTGTGAATTTAAATCATACTTTAAACTGAATAGAAATATTTAAAATGACTGGTGCGCGTAGGTGTGCATTTTATAATAGGCTAAAAGATAAAATCCATCTAGTAATAAAAGTTCATATTTAAATAACACATAACAATATTATAAAAAGAAATCCGACAGAAATACTTACGTATTACATAACGCCTGCCCCAAGCGAGTTGCATATTTAAAATATACAAATTATTTACCTTTTCCATTAGTTGTGCTGGAGGAGAGTTACGACACGAAAGTAACAAGTTTTAGAAATATATAATTAATAGAATTAGATCAATAAATATTAAATGGCAATACAAGAAGTCCGGTTTCGACACCGCATCAAAACTATGCCTAGGCGGCTAGACGCCCTATAATATTGGCCCTCCTTCCCTACTTTGGAAAGGCTTATACATAAATTACAATCGCGTGACTAAATCAGTGTTGGAATATAGTACGCAATAGTTATCTAGCTTTTAACACATAGTAAAATAATAAAAATATATATGAGTTCTTTTATCTTTCAGTATAATTACTGAATTAGCTGTAAAATATACATGCGACTTCGTTAGCTTTTATTTTATGCTATCTGTACGATGTTAAACCGCAACCAGCACTAAAAGAAGTTTTGATAAAAATTATTAAACGCCTAAATGTTTATCATAACCAGGCGTTTTTTGTCACTTCTTTTTTGAGGGCACGCTAATTCTCGAATATTGTGAGTCCATAATTGAAAATGGGGGTTACAAAACCCCCTAAAACTTATATCACGATTTTACAAATCTAAGCTCACTTAGCTCTTGAAGAGCATTGCACATTTCATATGAGGCGATAACTGTTCGGGAAATATAGATAAAATTTTGTATTTGGATAATTTTGACCGATTAAAAATATTCTAAATTAATTGTAAAGATTACCACAAATTTGTTTTTTTCAAATGATTTAATTCTTTTCAGTTTTTATGATAATATTTCGATATTTTCGAAATTTCCTTTAAGTGCACTGCGTGCCCCCACGTGCCCCACGAAAAAGGCCCTGTTCATAACTACCCGTAAGTTGAAGAATTATGGATTGTCCATAAAAAATTTTATATCCTTGAAGATTGTTTTTAGGACAAAAATATTCTATATCCTCAAGATCCAGCCTGTCTACTTAATCTTTTGTCTAATTAGTCGTGAAAATTTAATAAGCGAACCGATTAAAATATCAATGTATGTATATATTATACAAATATTCATGGTGATTTGACAAGCTATAAAGAAATTATTGTGCAGTGTAATTTTGTACTCAAAATATTTTCTGTGTTAAAATATCTACCATAATATATATACCAATTTTTATTGCAATCCATTGAATGTTGAATGAAATAAGTAAGTACCCATAACTTGACTAGTAATACAGCGCGCTATCGGTCAGTTAAAGTAAAATAAATGGCATAAAAACCTTTGCCATGAAAAAACACTTTGTACATTTATATGCGCCTACTTACAAAATGACCATACGTATTAGATATATCATATTTTAATCGCAAAAATATGCAAGGTTCCCCGTTCCGGATATGCCTTTGTCTGCCATTTACGTGGTACATTTCAGAATTTTTTAATATTAAATTTTATATGTTTAATGACTGGTTCCTATATTATTCATTCAGTTGCCTTATCATCAGTAGAAATTTAACATTACTTGTATTGAGCTTATGTGAAATTGATATCGGTAGTACGGCAAAGTAACGGTTTGTAAGAAATAGGGGCGGGCCAGAAGTGAGAGTTGGCCCTACCTTATTGTCTCTATGTACTCTTGTTAAAATCTGCACCGTTTTTCATTAAATTTAGAAAGTATACCTAAATGTTTACTTGTTCTAATGGAAATGAGAATAGGCTCCTTTCTATAATTATAAAAGTAGGAGTTTCCATGAGACACAAAAGCATCTTACATGAGTAAAGCCACGTGGAAAGCTTTGTAAATGATTAGCATGTTTGTTATTAGACGTAGTTAGGTACTAACAGACAGGAGACTAGTTTTGAAACAATTAAGGTATACATAAAAAAACTTACTATGTAGTACAGCCAAGGAAATTTGTTTACTAATAATATGTTGGATAATAAAATAAATATTTAAAACAAAACCCAATCTTTTATCCAATACTAGTGGGTCCAGCGGTTGTTATCCAGCCCTGAAAAAATAAAATCTAAAACCCAATTACAGCGCCACCTACCGGATGCAATTGTGAATCAAAACCACCTCGGGACGCACTCAACCGCATACAAAAACTGTACAAATATTTTCAAGAAAAAGGGAAAATTATGCAAACACGCATAAAAACCATATTAATATTTTAAGAAAATACAAATTTTATACAACTGCACAGAAAGAATTATCATTCTATCATCTTTTAGAGAAAAGACAATAGGTCCATAATCCAAAAAGTGATTCGATTCCCATACAAAATTTTCAATTATTTTTATGTATGTATTAGAACTAACAAAAGAAAGGGGAAAGCCCATACTCCATGGTGTATCAGGCCCCAGGTGGACATAAATTTTTTTAATAAAAATTGAGTTTTTTTAAATCCTTGGTATTAGATATCTAAAAATTAAGTTCATATTGACGCCACTATTGTAGATATATTTAAAAAACAGAAAAGTTTTTAGGTTATTTTTCTATATGAAAATGTTTTGCTACAACTGTGAGACAATAATAATTCAAAAATTCCCTTTTTTCATTGTTTGATTATTAAATTAAGATAAAAAGTGTTTTCGTAACAAGCCAGGTTGCAGTAGAAGAAGTCGAAGAAAGATTCAAATCGCGCGTAAGCAACAAGCGAATTGTCAGTTAGCCTCTCAGGATGACAGAATTACATGTCAGATTTAATTCAGTGTTGCCACTATCAAGGAAATATAGAAGTCGATTATTGTTTTACCTAATTAAAATATTTTTATTATATTCCTTTTTTAACAGTACACGTTAGTTTTATGTTTCGTTTTAGTTGTTTTGTAATAAAAACCACATAAAAGCTCTGTATGCCGTTGATGTTAATGCATATTTTGTGTATAGATCGATTTCAGTCGATCGATTAATCATAGGTCTGAAAGAGAGTGTCGGGGTGAAGGTAAGGAAAGGAATGCTCCGGTGGTTCGGGCATGTGGAAAGAATGTATGATGAAAGAATGACTAAACAGATATACAATGCTAAAGTGGATGGATGCAGAAGTCGCGGAAGGCCACGACACACCTTCCATGATCAAATTGATCATGTACTAGCAGAAGGTGATGTCAGGAGCCTTAAGAACAGACGAGCGTGCATGACAAGAACTATGAATGTCAAAGAAGCAATTGAGGTGTGTAAGAATAAGCCTAAATGGCGCTCTGTTGTTCGTGCCTACCCCGCAAGGGACCTGGCGTGAAGTAATGTATGTATGTATGATTAATCATAATATCAATATGAGTTTGATACTGGCAATTTTTTGGCACAACTTCCTGGTTTTTTATTAAACTTATTTTTTTTAACGAATTGTGGTCTATTGCAGTAGCGCCGATTTCAATGTAGGTAAATACATATTTTTTAATAACAAAAATTATGTATATAGTATTTTCTCTAGTCAATTGTTTATTGAAGGCCTCATATGGGCATTCCCCTTTTTACTTTTTTTTTATTTATTGTCCAATATGCTTTCATTCATATATAAAACACATCCGATTGTGGCACAGAAACCTCATGGGTTTATTCGTGCCGCAGAGAGTCGTGTAGAATACTTAAATTATGATACAGTGTCATTTAAAAAAAATGAATTTATACAATATTAATGTTATATCAAAAATAGGAGCAGAGGCGAGGAATTGTTATCATAATAATAATAAAAGCGGAGTTCATCATTCTAGTATATGCTTCTATTTTAGTCCCAGGTCTGCAGCCTGATGGTCCACTTTGGGAATCAATATAGAAACTTAGATTATATTTCATAGATTTACGGTTATTTTTGTACATTGATTGCAGTTCTCCTGGGAGATTATTTACAATAATTGGAGTCATATATTCCTCGAGCCATTTATGTATGGTCAGTAAAAACATCTAAGTAGGACAATTGCAGTTAATTTTCCTGTGAAAACAAGCATGTTAATGAGCCGTTATGCAAAGCTTACACCAATTTTTGTTCTAACTGAAGTAAAAATATAAACCATTTTCGTTTTTTTAGGCGTTTAAGGCCAAGCCTACGTCATGTGCCCATTTACAGAGTTGGTCAAAGTTGTGTTGCAGTAAATTTTGAGCGCTTAGAATTTTTTATTAGCTACAACATAACACGTGTCTTCGGCAAATTGGTATACAGAATCCTCCATTATTAGTTCACAATTTCAATTCTTGTACACATTCAGATCGGTCAAGACGTATTTGAGTTTTAGCACGGCTGACACACAGCAATTGATTTTTATATAGAAAAAGATAAAACACACGATTAGGGACTGTACAAGTGTGGGTTGATTGCAGTTTGCTTAACTACAACCAAGTATTTGTTTGTTACGCAATATATTAGCTGGCACGGCGCTAGCTGTCAGCAAGGCTGATATTAATGTCCATAGCAGAAACAGTTTCTAACTAAGAAGATCTTCGTCTTCTCGTTTTCCAATCTTTATATCGATTAATGGAATAGATGCAACAAGTATGCAAGTAAAACAAAACCAAATCACAGACACATTATATAAAAGCCGGGTACAAAGCATTTCAAAGAGACTAATGCTGTGCTAAAATTGTAATGACTGGAAATTCATTGTCTCTGTTTACCCCCATGAGAAACAAGTATGATAGTACGAATTGATATAATATCTATGCGCGTAGTACAGAATCAGTGCAATGCATATATTTTGTACCAGCTCATTAAAGGAACAATAAAAATAAAAAAATGGACCGGGCTGTTATCGGGTATTACATTGTTAAAAGTGCCTTGAGACAGTTGTTATTTGCGCGCATTTAAAAAGTATATCTAAGGTCGTCGCGGCAGTATTTTATTTTTGGAATCTTAATTTTTTTACCTATATAATTATACTATCTATACTATTATATAGCAAGTCATGTAGCTTTGCTCGCGTAAGCATGTACCAGATTACTAAATTTAAAAGATTTATTCAGGCTTAGATCCCCTATATAATATTAAGATGTTTTTTAGAGTAATGGAAACTAACTACGGGAATTTTTATTAAATTACTATTTCAAGGATAATAGAACTTTCTAAGCGGGTGATAAACGTGCTCATAAGTACGCGAACTTACGGGTCGGTGACATTTTTCGTTCACCTGGTCGCCATAAGTACGCAAACTTTCAAATGCAAAGCTAGTAGTCGAGCCATTAGTGCGCGTACTTACGATCACATCTATCACAAACTTTAGAATTATTTGTTGAGCGATTGACACTCCTAATGTTCCCATAATAAAGAGTAAGTATCTAGACTTCTTTTTGTTTCATATTCTTCCAATCATTTGGGACCGGTACAATATGTCTTTACCTTCTTTACTTCTCTATTCTGACACCTCCTCTATCACACTACAAATCAACATATACCTAATCCCCTACACGATTCATTTTTTTTGGTCTACTTATTTTGTGTGTGTTCACCAGACAAGCAGACGGCCCACCTGATAGAAAGTGGTGACCATCGCCTACGGATAATTGTAATACCAAAGCTGATACTAATGTAGCGTTCTCTAAAGGGAGACTAAAACCTGGCCATTAATGCCGGACCACGCCTCAAGGTTGTTACGGCGGCATACTCTAGACCGGAGTAACAGCCATCCTCCAGACGGGAAAATACCTGACTGTGGGTGGTTTTGTGGCCTCTTACGACAGGCCGCCTGGCCGCAGGAAATTATATTCTTTCTCCGTTTCTACACGGATACAATTTTATTTAATACAATACCTTTAATTTTATACCCCTTCATCTTGTAGTTTAACTTTTCTTTTGTCACATAATTTTCAATACCGTGTGTATTACATATCCACGTCGTACCAATTTTCGTCTCAATTTTACTTTACCCGAATATCATTAAGAATATTTTAGCAAAGTGAAAGAACTACAACACGAGGTTAACAAGAAATCGATCAATTTAAATATCCTACCGGTGTACTTCAAAGGTTGTCGATAATTATAATAAAATGTAAAGGCTGTAACATAACCACCGACTTCCGGAAGTCGTGCTGTTGTGAATATAGCATTAGTGCTAAGTTGTTATAAGTGCTGTTTTGCAAAGCCTTGTAATGTTAATCCGGAGGTTGTTTATGTTCAATATAGTGGGTAGAAGCTGATACAGGGCCTTCTACCAAAAAAATAGATACTGTCCGATTTGATATTATAAATAATAAACAGCCCATAAACGTCACATTGCTGGGCTCGGGCTTGCCATTTATAGGGGTCGTTCATGGTGGATTGGCGGACTTGACATATCGATTCTCTCGATGTACCTGGTTTCGTCACGTTTCATTCACCGTTGTCCCATTGCAATTAGATCAGAAAACTGCCTAAGTTATGTATGCGTTCCGGCCTTTGAGTTTGGGATGTGAGTGCGCTATCCACAACGCTACCACGGCTTTCCTCCGCGGTGCAGCCTGTTAATTTTGCTTCTAGCCTTACATTCTTTGTAATTGTGGAACCTACCAGGCTTAAGTATCTTCAACTTATTTCAGTGACATTGGTTTGGATTATAGCCAAGAAGCAAGCCCTGCTTAGGTTGTTCTTCTTCTCTAAATGATGAAGAAAATCATCATGCGGACATCTGCATATCGATATTTCCGATATATGGATGTGTAAAGTAAGGGGCTTGAAGCTAGTTCGTATTTTAATTGTTTATATTTTTATCCGACTTCTAAAAAAGGAGGAGGTTCTCAATTCGTCGGGATCTTTTTTTTTTGTTGCTTTTTTTTATATATGTTCGCCGATAACTCCGTGATTTATGATCCGATTTACGTGATTATTTTTTTGTTCGACGCGGAATAGCTTCAATTGGTCCCCTAAAAATTTTACATAGTTTGGCCCAGTAGTTTTCATTTTATGAACATTTTCATGGAAATAATTTTCACTCCGTTCCATATGTACACCGATTACTCTGAGATTTATGATTCGATTTACGTGATTCTTTTTTTGTTCGACGCGGAATAGCTGCCATGTGGTCCCCTAAAAATTTGACATAGTTTGGCCCAGTAGTTTTCATTTTACGAACATTTTTTTGTTCTCGTTTCTTGAGACCTATATTATTTAAGAAGCGTGGCACTATTCGTATGTCCACCCATACATAATAATATCTAAACACTAAAAAGTAACAAAGAAGTCGGTTTTTTTAACGAAGTTTTTTTTTATTTAAAATACGCTTTTTTAACCAAATTAATCTAAATTTGAAAGTCTAAATAAGTTATTTTTTATTACAAGCTTTTATTTAACTTGTTATGTAAGTATGTATGTATGTAAGTATATATGTATGTAAGTATGTATGTATGTAAGTTCGGGTGGAATCTTGCAAGTTAAATTTGACCAACTTCTCGGTTTCCGATTGAGCTGAAATTTTGCACACATATGTATATTGCGTGACAATGCAATAATATGCTACCATGGAGCTGATCTGATTATGGAGTCGGAAGGTAGCCATAGGAACTACTATACTAAACAAGATAGACTCGTCGTGTTTGGGCTCGTTTTACTTGTCTTGGCTAGCACTCTGCTGCTACATGATATCCAAGATCTCAAAAGCTTGTATTTAAAAACCTTTTTAAAAAAGCTTATTTAATATGTCGACTGACTTATCTCAAAAAAACAATACCTAAATAATAATATAAGATATCTTGTAGGTACTTAGACAAATATTGGTCTAATGCTGGTATGAGACGGAACAACCACATTTTATTTGAATAGTAAAGAACTGAAATTAGGTACCTACATTGAATGATAATGATTCAAGTTTTGTTTATATGAATCTCTGGCTGTTCATCGATGTTGATGGACTGAAATAAATCGTTTAAAACCGGCATAAGATCATGTTTAATTAAGAAGATTTTTAGGCGTTTTTCTCTTGGACGATTGTCATTCCATACATAAGACTTAATGTACGATCAAACCAATAGAAACATGACCCACCAGGTCATTTTCCCACAGTTGTGAAATACAAGTAGGTTGAAATTCGCCTGAAAATACATTTCCTTGGTAACGAACTTGTTATCATTTTATTAGACATTGACAGTTACTGACTACGTTGTATTAAACAGATCGAAGAGACTCGTGTGTAACATCTGAAAAATGCTATTACGTGCTATTACTATCTCTGTCATTAAGTATATTGGATTAAGAGCCGGTTCCTATATCTTACCGACTGTTTATTAGCCTTACTAACGGTTAAAATTGGACTTAATCTCTATACAAGTAATGTCAAAATTCAACCTACGGTAAGGCAGGGGAGTGAATAGTAAGATATCGGAACCGGTCATAAAGCCAAAGGTGACACAGCATACTACGCATATAGTCGTATATATTACTATAAATATATAAAGTATACAATATGATGTAGCATTAATTTATGTGCAGATTAAAAGAAACAACTGCCCTATATGGTAGCAAATGTCTAGGTTACACGTGGAATAAGAGTGTCGCGTAATCAGTGGTTATAAAAGTGTAAAACCTTTAAATGGCAGTACCTTTTAAAGTGTAATAAAATTAATACGATTAGTAAAACAGTTTGGGCCGGTCACACTGCCGCTTCTGCCAAACACCTCGAACAGCGCAAATATGCTTTAGATATACCCATGGTACAGGGTACATAGGAGACTGGGTATTTGAGGGCCAAGTGCCCACAAACTGTACCGATATAAAAAAAGTGTGGTCGGTACAACAGGAGACTAGAATCCTGGAGCTTACCTCGCTCATAGGATTAGTATTTGTATCCAGAAAGCTAATGCTTCCAGCCTTCTCGGTACACTATGACAGTGGTCTGGCTGGACGGATTGTAATGTGGGCTTTTTTATATTGCATATACAGGTTGTTTGGCGCATGGACCGACAAAAATTTTTGGGGGATTGGGTGGATCAAGAGCTATATTTAACCCATAGATCCCTATGTCCTAAGTGTCACTGTAATCGAGATACGATTTTTTTGTTTGTTTTTGAAAATTACCTGGTTCATCATCTTTAAAACAACATATTTTTCTAGTTTGTTGTTGTAGTTGAACCAAATAACTTTTATTGCAGTCTTTAATGTATAATTATTCTAAATTAAACAATAATTCTTAGCATTAGATAACAAAAAATACTTGACGAGCTTTCAAACTCTTAAAAATTAATGAATCTGTGAAAAACGTCAAATTCAAAATTAATTATAAAAAAAACTGAAAGGTATTAAGAATTTCATTTGATTTAAACAAAATCTGTACTTAATATCCTTTCCAACGATATACCACATGGCCTTGAAATTATTCATGTGATCACAAAACAAGGTATTACTCAACCAGTGTCAGAATAAAGAAAACATCTTGTTTGTATTTTAAGACGTTTTAATTAAATTTTATTCACAGATTGGGTTCAAAATGACTGCCTCCATTGTGAATGCATGCACGACATATTTTTCTTATTTCCACAGTCGTCGTTCTTAATCGCATTTCTTCGTTCATTATGCGAAAGGCGCTATTTTTTTTCTATTAAAATTTCCCTTGTCCGTATTTCTGTCGCGTAAACAATTTCTTTTGTGCCACCCATAGAGGTTAAAGATAGCTCTTGATCCACCCAATCCCCCAAAAAATTTTGTCGCTCCATGCGCCAAACACCCTGTATATTTAATTTTATTTATATGATAGTTATATTTATTTGATAGTTTTATTTATTATTGTAATAAATATATCTATAATTAATTTAAAACGTCTTAGTAAAACTGTTAATATAATTATTTTTTTATTGCAGGAGTTTAGCATATATTTACGATTCCTATTGAAAAAGGGGTAATATTAACATATTCCAGTTCTTATCTAGAATATAGAAGAATTCTAATAAGAAAGACAACCGTTCAGATTAAAACATAGCTAAGTCTGAAAAGTTCCAAATTACAACAATGGCTTAACTAGATAGTGCTATACCTATGTCATTCGTTGCTGGCCTTGTAGCATTTTATTATTTAAAACACATTATATTAGACAAAATCAGTCTTTTTAATATTAATTCAATCCAAAAATCGCAGGTATAATAGCTTTAAAAGCTCATAGAAATACTGTTATGCCTCCCTCTCGTAATCCACAGGAGACATTGCGGAATATATGGGACTCCTGTGCAGTGAAGCTACCTAATTTACGCATTAAAATTTGGGCGTTATCCATTTTGAGCGTGTAAGTGAGGGGCAGAGTCTGCAGAACAGTATTTTTACATCACACCTCGACTCAATGACTTAGGGGTGCTCTTGGCAGTAGGAACATCCATAAAGTTGAACTGAGAGTGGGGTGCGATAAACACTCCGAGATCCCCAATTCCATACGCTCGGAATTTATATCTTGGAGCTCTGCAAAGCGGCATCCGGAGCCATCCACGAAGCCTTCGGATGAATCTACACATATTGCTGCAAAGCAGATCACAGCAACAGTCGGAGTGACGAAAAGCTAAAGGAAAATGAAATATTAGAGCAGTAATTTGTAAAGCTCCGTAAAGATATAGGCAGCTATCGCTTTCTTTTGGACTTGGTGTCGTCGTATTTACGCTGCGGAAATAGCATGCAAAAGTTTGCTCGTACTACATAAGATATGCATGATATTGATATTCAAAACTGCGTTTTACATGACTCTTAAACAAATGAACCCAGAAAAGGGGCAAAAAAATTGAAATAATAATTACAAATTTAAACCAATAAAACAAATAGGGACAAATTATACAAGCGTCTTAAGTTCCACCGATAATATTTTTTTTGATAAATTGTTTTTTTTAATTACATCCAACAATCATTGTAAGTATTACATGACCACACCGTTTGTCCCCTTTCCTAGGTCATTGACTATTCGTAAATGAAATGTCATAATATGCAAGTACGGTGTATAATGTCATGAGTCATGACATAGGAACCATGTAAATTAAAGAACAGCTTAATAACATTACATAACCTACTTACTATAGAAGTCTTGGTAATCGTATTATATTTTCATGAATAATAAGCCACATTCGTAAGATCCAGAGCAGCCACGACAATAACCTGAAAGTTATCGTAAGGATTTTATTATTTTATAGATAGACTTCCTAAAACTGACAGAATGATTATAAATTGCAAAATGGTTAATACTCGTAATATGTAAAATATAGGTAGCTATGCCCGCGTTTAGTTGGTACACAAAAACGTTATGAGGTTTTTAAATTATGTCAAGAATTTCAAGTAGGTACAATTTTAATAAAGGCAACCCAGTAGTTTCTGAGAAAAAGGTAGACAAACGGACATGACAACAACATAAGTATTATGTCTTAAATGGCCACGGTATTCTAAAAACTAAACAAAAATGATAAGCTTGCAAACAAATTATTATCAGTTATTCACTCCTTGAAAGAGGTATATAAAGTGTTAACTCTTATTAAGTTTCAAGGACGTACTAAATTTTATCATAATCGGTTTATCATTTAATTATACACTTAAAGTGACTTATACAGACTTCCGACGCCCCCTTAAAAACTGACCCTCAGAACCAAAACTTGCAACAGCACTATGACTCTTTAAGGCATTAAAAGAGAAGACCTACTAATTGCTGATATTACCCAAATCAACCAAAATGAATCGATTTGGTTGAAAAGCAGAGAACTGAAAGGATAAGAAGACGTTCAATGGCATTGAATGATTCACGTTTATATGGATATTTTGATCGATTCATTCAAGTTGAAAGACAGAAATTAATCGTCTAACATCGACTTAAAATGACCATTGCCTGTACAAAAGTAACTGTAAAAATATATATAGGTCATGTCATAAACACATTCAGGACATAAAAAGTAGTATCTCTATACGCTCAAGAAAAACTATTTATAATGATGACCAACATTTTGACTATTGTGCATAACAATAATGATTATAGCTGATTTTATTTACTAAAATAAATTGAATGTCAGTGTGCAACTGATCTTTAACAAAATACAAGGTAAATAAAAATAGATTAAATTATAATAATATATAATGCAGAATCAGGATATACGAGCAAAACTACAGCCCAGGTATTGCACGCCACGCGGAACTAGATTTACACAACTCGTTGTTTTTGGGTAATAACCAGATATACAATAAATAGCTCAAGCTTCGTCTGCATCTGTCATTTTGTTCGTATGTATTTAGAATATCAATTGATAATACGTACCTACGAGTACATGATATCTATAGAATTATCATATGATACTAGCTTCTGCCCGCGACTTCGTCTGCGTGGTGCGGTTTTTTAATCCCACGTTAACTCTTCAATTTTTCCGGATCAAAAGTATCATATGTTAACCAGGAAGCTACCACCATACAAAATGTCAGTTAAATCGGTCCAGTCGTTTCGGAGATTAGACGGTACAAACAGACAGACAAACAGAGAAACAAAAAAAATGAAAAATCTCTATTTCACTTCTTACATCCCCCTGACTCGGTTTTTATCATTTTTTTCATTGTACAGAAATTCGACCTCTAGTTTTATTATATGTATAGATTATCTGTTATACGGTCCCTCGCATGTCCCTTGTGTAAAAATGACCGAAGAATAAAGATTGCTTCTAAAATGTGTGGTTGATTCTGGTAGTTTTGATAAAACCCGTTCGTTCACACATTATACAACATAGTATTGATTGGCTCATCTAAATGATTCACTAGTGGATGCCACATAACAACAAAAAACAGAACAGAAAAATGTCATAGCTATTTAATAGTATTTTGTGAAATTAAAAATTATCGATGTGGGAATGCTTTACACACACCCCACTGGTCGGAGACAAATATTGAGACAGAATAGAACTCGCAAATCCTATCAGATACCCACTAAAATCATTTTTTGCTAGAATTATTTGTTCCGAATAAAATTTACATATTACATTTTTTCAATAGATTTATCGATATCTAATGAAGCTTAAATCACTGTTTCACGGAGAAGTGACAAGATATTCCTCATTGCTCGTGGAATCCCTCCCTAGGCGAGATACCCTCCAAATGGTAAGGGCACATACGAAACACCTGCACGCCCGTCTCGATAGCCAGGGCATGAGTGATCGGACGATATTGTAGCAGAGTAGCGTCACTCGCAGCGTGCACCTATGTCTAGTCCTGTGAGTGGGACCAGCTATGTTCCATTCCTTCTCCAGCGCAGTCTATTATCTCGCAAAGACAACCGCGTCTGATAATGATCCACCATGTTTTTTAATCATCAGTAATTCTATTCAGCCAGAATTTTATTTTTTATTGCACGAGATCAGCTGACGGGCAAATAGCCCGCCTCATGGAAAGCGGCTGCCAACGCCTATAGAGACTTGAAACGCCAAAGGTGCTCTCGCGCTCTAAATGGAGACTGGAACCTGATTACTAATCCCGTAACCCAACTCAACGTGGTTATGGTTAATAATTTCAAAATATTTTAGTTCACATTAAAATATGTCCTGAAATTGCTTTCAACATTTGTCGATATTCCCCATACTTCAGCATTACTAATATACATCTACAAAATATCATCATCAGCACTATCATCATTCTAGCAATAAATCCCGATTGCATCAGATTTATAAACATTTTCTTTTACACTTTGCAGTCGTTGTGAAACCATCTTGCGCGTATTAACCTATACCTATCGGTATGTCGGTACGTCGTCAACCCTAAATTTAATTTTCTAGGACCTATTTTACTGAGATATTGCAAGATTATGTACGGTTCGCCCTAAATTACGACACTAGCAATAGACAGCGGTGGAAAATACAGTATTTCATAGAATTGCATAACTAATCCGCAGAAGTCATTTTATCGTAAAAGTCTTTAAATATTGTACCTAAACTTTATTTGTGTCACTAAATATATTTTTGTGTAATATTTACCCACCACATCCACATAGAAAATAAGATTTTAATAAATAAACAAAAATATAAATTAAAATGAAACCCATTTTAAACTGTTTATTTGTCTTTTAATTGACACCCATTTTACATCAATTCACATTGAAACATTTACTTAATTCTACTCACATATAAATTGTTCGCAAAAAACGAGATACAAAAATTAAATCATACAAAGCAATACTCTCATTTTGTGCTTAACTCAGAACAATATAAAATTATTCAATACATACAAACTTTTAAAAGAAAAACTATTTTAATTGTTTTAATAGCCTGTAGTTTTAATAAGACTTTCCTCTGAAACTATTATAATAATTCCATTGACTAGATTTAATTACTTAAAAATGAGTCAGATACATAATATTTCTTTAAATATTTTCAAGTGTTTTGAAGCTTCATATTCAATTAGATAATGTTTGCTTAATTAGACAAAAACATTTGTATAAAACTTGTACCTAGCTAATAAGATAGCTTGGAATTCTGGCCGGAGATTATTTATCATTTAGGCAGTTTTCTGACCTAATATGAATATTATTAGAATTACCATACCACAAAATTAACATTGAACGAGAATGTATTGAGGAAATCTACATATGAAGATTGTGAAACCAGCCAATCGGCCTCAGATAAGTGTGAGGCTAGTACACTGTTCTCCTAAAATGGGAAATCCCGAACAGGGAGGAGGGATACTTATAATTTCAACTCTCGTAAGGGACAAAACATCATCTTTAAGAAAAAAAAGTTATCTTAATTCTTAATCTATTCGATTTTAAATTTCATTGTTAACCGAATTAGTAGAAATTATAGATACAGACATTAAACATTAATATTTTTACTTAAAATTCGATTACAAAAGAAAGAGTTACATAGATAGACATGTATATTAAAAAAAATGTTTTTGTAAACAATGGTGGTTCGGGCACTTACGACTGTTGATATCATACGTATCGATATAATATTACTCCTCATGTTTATCGTTATTCATAAAATTATTTTATGTAGTGATTAAAGTTTACGCAAATAGTTTTTCCTTTGTTATATTAGAGTTTTAAGAGTTGTATCAGCGATTTTGGATTATACTGTTCAACATTTTATAATCAAAACGATTTGGAATTTAGAAAATTCAACTCGCACACAACCATCTCGCTGTTACTACGCATAACATACCTACTACTAATTAATTTCCAAAATGCAAAATAGTGAAACAAAATAAGTTCATAAAGGGGAAACATTTGGCAAACATTGAAATAATTGGCAATAGTTTTTATATTATCCTTTACCCTGTTATATCCCCTTCATTACTTGCTATTTCTAAACTTCAAACTAAAAATGCGTTCTTTTCACTCATTTAGCACGTTCATTCGATGTAAAAAATATAATATAACATAATTCCTTCATCCACTCATATATATATTTCATAATGATAAATCAATTATTATTGACTACAGTTTTTTACATTTTACACTGAATAATAACCAATTTCATCAATGACATCAAACTTTTACAATATATAATAATGTGCATGTCCGAAGCTCTTATTTTAGATATTAGAAGTTATTCCGACTTAACCGCCGAAATAACAATCACATTTATTGAAATCTAAATTATAGAATTATAAAATTTATTAATTGTTCCCAATTTATATAATATAGTTTTTTATTATATAAAAAAAACATTATAGTCGATTGAAAAGGGTCGCTTAAAATTTTATTACTAAAAAGGGCGTTGATAATTTGACTTTCAACCGAGGTTAACACTGCTTTTCATTTCGAATATGAGGAAAGTAAATAATAACTGATTAGTCAAACAAACAACTACTTCTCTAATAAAATCAGTAGCAGCCCGAGCGCGTTAGCCGTACCGTTTGATCTATCTAAAAGTACTTGGTAAAGTCGCTAATGAAAACAGCCTAGTGGTACGCGACCCAGCCGCCTAAAGCATTTGTCATACATCGGACCAACTGCTATAGCTTCGCCAGATTAGCCGCAGAAGGCTGCTAATAGCTGATTTTCTATGACCAAGCGCATATAGCGCAGCCATTTTTCGTCTGTAAGTTAGTGCAAGTTCTATGTACATACTCGTAAATACGCTCATAAACGAACTTACTAGACAACTGTACCTATTGTTGTCATTGGTGAAGAGCTTACTGTTTTACCATGTAAAGCCTACATAAAGGCCAACTCTGAAGCGCCCGCGTTATACAAAACATTTTAACATTACAGCCTACCTCCAGAAATACATACATACATATTGTCACGACTGTTTCCCATTGAAATAAAGAGATGTTAAACTTTTAAACAAAGTAAGCAGCTATTATATGGAATAGTAAAATTTGAAATATTTTCACTATCATTCTCTGCATGAAAGAATGAGACAAAGATACATTATTACTCCCCTCTCTTTCTCTCATTGAACTTTTACAGAAAGCGGTGTTTTATGTGTTATTTGGTTGAATATATTAGGTATGAATAATTTAAATTTGCGGATCAGCTTATATCCTTTACCATTTAGAATCAGCTTTTAATAGTTATCAAACAGATTTCCCTTCTTCCATAATACAAACTTTTTCCAAGCTTAATTACGAGAACCATTGTGCTCAGCGCCACTCCGTAAGGCATCTAAATTTCAAGTTTTGAACTTAAGGCAATACTTGTTTAACAATCGATGAGCGGTAAAATCAAATTACGAACATTATTATACACATCACGTCTTTGGTTATGCTATCAAATAAAGCACCGAAATAACATACTGGATTGCCTTAATACGAGTATACAATTAATAAAAATAACTTTAAAACACTGTCTTTACAGGAAATGGCTTAAAACAATAACAATACAAAACATATCTTACATTTCATAAAAAATAATATGTCAATTGCTTAATTTTATTTAATTGTTAATGTTTGAAGGGGTCAATGAATATAATTTAATTTACAGTTTTTCTAATTCTGTAATTTCATATATGATATTGCCACTTAGCAATTAAAATTTTCAAATGAGTAAAATAACAAAAAAAAACTGCGAACAATTGTTTAATACTATTCTTATTCTATCATATACTGTTTAATAAAGGTAATAATAATATTTAATACTAGTATGTATACTGTTTTCGTTCGCATTACACTTTGTATTATAATATTTATGCGAATGTGAAATTTTATTCTACCAAAACAGATACAGAATCCTTAGATAAAATAATCGAGTCTCCTCAAACTTCAATAACTATTTCATATTAATTTATTAAATATATATAACTGTACAGCCTATGCCTGCCCAATACCATATTTTTTATGATAAACTATCTACTATACAAGAATCTGTTGGTCATTAAAAACAGTGATCACGTGCGACACAAACTGTAGAAAGCCAGTCAAACATATATACTAGTATTATTTATTATTATAATGGTAAGAACAACTATCAATAGGTGTTATATACGATATATACGAACGATAATGAAACATCAATAATACGTTTAACGAATATACTACCTCCCTCTTTCCCCTTCAGATAAAATTTGCAAAACACATCCACAAAAGCATCTAACATTAAACAACATATAGTATATCTTATCACAATACGAGTTTCTTTTATTATTGGGGTTAACCGATGCAACTTGATGGGTGCTATTCAGACCAAATCATTACAACTCTTATGAAAGTAAGGTGAGCTTATTATACAATAATAAAATTTAATACAGATTTCGAGACAAACTTTTAAATAATTCATTTGACGCGTCTTAGACTACACTATCGAATCTGCAAAGGTATAACTAACCTTGAATAAACCTGTTTCCATAGAAATAATAGTTTTAAAATTGGTCCTTCGAGTCTGATCGCTAGTAAGGCAACATACGAAATCAACAAATCAGTATTTGACGTGAATCAAGAATTCACTACATATATTATGCAGATTCGAAAGTTTATTTAAATGTCGTGTAGTTTTCAGTCGAGCAATATAGAATATGTCAGCCGTTTGTACGGCTTTGATTTTTCGATTTCCAAATAATACCTATTTCGACCTCATACTTTTCTGATTTAATACAGCACATTATTACACGGAATTTGAAATAAACACAAAACTTCCATAAAGACACTACAAACAAAACATAAAAGAGGTGGGATGGTGTAGAATGTTATATTTATTACTAGTAACACTGATACAGTCACTATATTTCTTTAAAAATATTAGCTATATTGATAGATAATCGTATACAATTCTAATTGAAGTACGGCCTCAAACGTACAGCATGTTATTACCATTCCCATTCTGAACTTATTTATATAACAACATTGTAAACCCGTGTCCACAGCTCAAGTTTTTATCTACTGATCTTATACCCATTAAGAGCACAGACGCGTTAATGTTCTCTTAGTCAATACGAAGCAATGTACGCGAAGTAAATTTTTCCATTACGTTCGTTTATATTACTCTCTCTAGACAAAAAGATCTAAGCAAAGAACACTAACAGATCGGTGAAATGGATGTTGATTCTGAATTCTGAATATATATACAGATCGAAAGGCTGAGATGTACACACGGCATAAAAAGTTCTTTCAGACCATAGCATTCAACAATACGGTATAAAACAAGGCGAGAAACGGCAAGAACCCGAACATTATAGTCGCGGGTCGTTCCGACTTTCCAATGATACTACTTTTTTTAAATGTTGAACAACTGATTCGAGCACCTTGTTGAAAACTCACAAGAGTTCATTTAAATTATGAGTTCCCTAACAATATTTTAAAAATTCATGCTTTGCATCTTCAGAATGTTATTAAAGCTACAATTATAAAATAGAGACTCTGTGATCACCGTTTCTATAAAATAATTGAATTCCAAAATGGCATTTTTGATTTCTATTCTATTTTTGTTGATGTTGGCTCCAACGCCTTTGGCATTGATTTTCCCAATGTCACAGTCAAATCAACACAGATACTTTTTTATTGTTGTATCAAACGTCACAGCGCCCTTGATTTTGTATGAATGTGTACGGTGTGAATGCTGTATGAGGTCTTAATGGTAACGAATAAAATAATTCGGAGTCCAACCGTAATGACATTGAATGGCTTCAGAAAAACTTCAGATTTATTTATCATGATAAAGTGTCATGATTTTTATATTTTTGTTTATAACAGAAGGGTCTATGACACTAGTTATTGAAAGCGTGTTTATGCAATACTCAAATGAACCCTGATTTAGCCCTTTATTTTGGTCAATTTATTGCCATCCATTCAAACTATATTCAGTTACGCATACAGTCAGTGATAAAACATTATTGTGTCAATTGAAATGGCAATTTTCACACACCGAATGCTTTGAGCAGTATTAAGTTCGGTATTTATTTCTAATTTCCTAATATGGACAGCATCAAGATTATCATTGACTTATCGGGCAATATGGTAAAGATACTCAGGCTTTTAAGACAGTTGGACGAAAACTTAGTTGTTATTTTGAGTTACTACATCCATCAGCACCACATCTCGATGTCATTCATGGATCTTTGGTCGTTTGCTCTAATTTTGGTTTATATATTATATGTATGACTATCATTGTAAAGATGCTACATACAAATTCGTTTGATAAGTATATGCCATTTTTTCTAAAAATATTGTACCTTTTGTAAATTGTATGTTGTTACCAGGATTTTACTACAAATATAGATACAATAACTACGGCCAAAAAGCCCTTCTCGTCTCAATAGTACCCCTAAAATAGGCTTCCCGTTACATTTTATGGACAATTTAAAACTTACATACTACCAAAGGTAATGTCAGTTACGTAAACTATAGACATACCTTAACATCATTAACTAGAGGTGAAAATATCCTCTCATTATCAACTTTATACAAATACGTTTAAACGTATAGTAGTCGTTTCTATAAATTTGTCATTTTATAAAAATCACAATTTTCCACCATGTGGTTACAAGAGCAACATCTAAACTCTCCTGTTTAATATAACACCCAGGAAAAGTCCATTCACTATAAATTGTCCTCAACATAACACGAGCTTTAAATGTTTAAAGAATTCCTTACATAGCCATATTTATATCATTAAACGTTATGGCAACGTTCACATAACTTCAATATAATATGTTCGTACCACGTCACGAACTTGCAATCTCCTTCTTTCAATGTGCTATCACAACTTTCCAAGTTTCATCATTATGGGAAAGAATGAAAGTGCAGCAAAGTGTAAAAGTTACTTACAGCTAATTTAATTTCCAAAGAAGACATATATTTGGCAAATCTATCTCTACATATTTATTCGATTCTTTATTTAAAGACAAGAATATGTTTATTTGCTGATTGCATAATATCAAAGGATTGTACCTTAATTTTCGCCAATATATTTGTGTTTGTAACTTTATGCACAATACGTAAAAACACATCTTTGTCAATTAACAACCAAAATTTAATCCAATTGTCAAAGAATCGAATTATTATATTTACTAATGCTAACATCAAATTATATAAAGGATGCTGTACCATCAATATTCTGTGCCAAGAAATATAAAGTAATTAAAATTGATGTATGCCTTTAACGCAATATGAAAAAGTGCAGCTAGATATTGAAAATAGAGACCTAAATAGAGACTAAATAGGACATCAGGGATGATTCTAGTAGAGAAACGCCGTGATACAAAAGCTAACTAAACCGTATGTGATACATAATTTCTTAATGCAATAGAAATTGACTAATACATATTTGTAGTCAATGAATTTTTTTGTTTCGAGTGGATGATATTTCAAAAACTACTATCGTTTAATAATAATTATACACGTGCTAATGCATCATCTATACAGAATCGCCAATTTCAGTTTCTATACATCTTGTGTCTACTTTTTCACACGTTAATGTGATAATTCAGCGTTACATGGTCCAGCACCCATTCATTTATAATTATTATCCACTATACTTCGTGGATTACATATACTTTGTACAATTTTGGAAGGACGAGAAGAAAAGAAATTAGTAATACTTCCCAATAAAATTGGTCGACCTGGACGGCAGGGAACGCAAACAAGGATACTTACTTAAACTATTTAATAAATTCCCAATAACAAAACCTAGGTCTATGAATACTACGAAATGATATTAATCATGGACCTAGATATTATTGACCTTTTTTTTGTTAAACCCTGTAGCCTAACAATCACAGATAATAAACTTATAATCGAATATATAACTAACCAAAATATTGTAAGGATTTCATTCAATAGAAGTTTCATAAAATACATTAAATTCTACAAAATATAGCCTAAATATTTCGTACTTGTCACTTATCAACTAAGGTAAAGTGTTCCTCCTTGGAACAAAGACATAGTAAGAACTTACTTTAGAAAAATAGATTACAGTAAACATTTATACACAATAGAAAATACTTGATTCAGTTGAAAATACAAATATTTTCATTCAAAATACGAGCATTTTATAATCTAACAGTAACAAAAATAATCAAAACTTCAAACCCGCATTATGATTATTTTCACTCAGCAATATTGTAAAGAATAAGAATTGCAAGAAATCGCATTGCATTATCAAATATATCACCTATACAATAATTTCTAATTTAATTATTAGTATAATTTTTTTCATTCTACAAATTGAAAGAGTATAGTTACTTAAGTTTGAGAGTGTGTTTTCATATTATAGTGTACATGTGGAAAATAAAAAAAATTAACCACGTGTTATGTGAACTGGAAAATTTTTCATATGCACTCTTAGTAGAAGACACTATGTTATTCAAATTCAAATTTAAAAGTTTTTATTCAAAATAAGTTCCACTGGAGAACACTTTTTGAAGGCCCATACATATAGGTTAAAATTTAATTTTACTTCCTAGTCTATGTACACCGCTTCGCAACGTGTTATTGCTGTTAAGGAGAAGAAGCGGCAAGAACCTCCCCAGCAACACGTCTAGCTAAAAATTGTTTTTCTTAATATTTGTTGTTCTATTTACATTTCAAGTTCTTTTTTTTAAATTTTTGTACAGAATTATGAACAGAATGACTTTAGAAGAATTAATGGAGTTGTAGCAAACAGTGCATATTCATATTCAAGTGGTCTCTATTATGCAAAACATCAAAAGTAGTAACGATTGTAAATTATATTTCTTGGCTTCTTAAAGATGCAAATAATTATATTCTAACATGTAATTGAAAATTGCTACGTTTGATTATTTATTATCATTTTAACTTGTTGTGCTATACACATATTAATGAGGTATATATTGGTATATATATAATATTAATATGTGTTATTGATTATTCTCTTTTTTTTAATTTTAGGTATATGTACTGTGTGATTATTTATATATCATGTTATGTGTATTTAATTAGCACACCACCGTCATACACTTGCGAATTTCCTGTTCATAAAATCCACAGCCCGGGTTGTCTGGAAGAGATCGCTCTAAAGCGATAAGGCCGCCCATTGCTCCTACTTTTACTGTTTAATGATACTAATGTGAATTGTTTATACTATGTGTATGTGGTGAACAATAAAGTGTTTTCTATTCTATTCTATTCTTGTTTCACTTCCAAATATATTTAAAATTGATTTCATATATGAAGCAAGATGCGATTTCGTACAATTACTTATTCGATCATATAAACATTTAAAACATATAAAAAATCTTAAAATATTTGAGCATTAATTTTAAACTTAATTTATCAAATTGCATTAAAACAAAGTGATTCTATCAAAATTAAGAAACAATCTAGGATATGTAACGAATGACATTTTAAACAAAATTTTGGCAGATTTTTGATAAGATGTTATAATATCACCAACGTCTTATAACTAAATTAATACTAAATCACTTCACGAGTCATTACTTAAAATATGCTCCCATTATCATCAATCCATTTTAAATGTCCCATAATTGACTTTGTAATAATACCTGCACCAGCATCACCTAATTACTTAATCCTAAACATTCAATTTGACATTTATAACGATAAAATGTAATTATTTTACAATTCCACTCCTTATCTCCGCGTAACTAATGCCAGTTACTATGATATTTTTCTAATGAACAACTTATATAAAAACACTCGATACTTTCTTAGGGCCTGTTTACAGTTTACAAAATATTTGGATAAGTTTCTCAGATTTATTGTTTGCTAGCTGACCCGGCAAACTTCGTACCGCCTCATAATCAATAAATAAAAACGTTGATTTCTGAACGACGGGACGAACATCAAACGTTTGACATACAAAAAAAAAACGAAAAAAACTTTACTTTTAAATTTAATTTCAGATATGAAATGAAATTTGAAAGACTTTTAAATTTAATTGATTTCTAAACGACGGGATGAACATCCAATGTTTGACAGGTACGAATAGTTTCTAAGGGAAAGCGAAATTGTTGTTTTTACTATATTCCAAGCATTTTTTTCATATTTTACCCACCTTTGAAACCTTCCCTGGACTTCCACAAATAATTCAAAACCAAAATTAGCAAAATCAGTTCAGCCGTTCTCGAGTTTTAGCGAGACTAACGAACGGCAATTGATTTTCATATATATAGAGATGGATAACGCTAATTAGTTTAATGTAGTTTATAATAGCGAATGTTATGTCAATTTGACACTAAATTTATATTCTAGCGCGGATTATAAATATTGGGTAAACTATATCATCGTTGACACCCCGCCCAATCATTGGCACAACCAGTCAATTTATTCAATATATTAAAAATCTTAATGTTTTCTATTTTGTAGCCTTACAATTATACCTAATATTATCATTGTATGGCTACAAAAATAATAGAATTTCTTAACGCTTTGATAAATTAATTGAGTGCCAACAATAGTAGTCTCTCCCCTTTACTTGATGTTTTATTCCAATCAATGACTGATATTTCAGATAACTTGTAACGCATTTTATTTATAGACGACGTTATTTAGCTGTAACGAAACGCGGATAGCAAGCTCTAATGGACTGAAAGCAATCGTAGATATAGGGAATATAATCAAAAGGATAACGCCGGTCAACAGTGTTTTTATTGACCTTAATATCAAAATGCTTTCGAATAATATTATGGCAAAATTAATGAAACTATGAATAAACTTTGAAATATTAGCTCTGGCGTAAAAAAAAACATAATTATACTAAAAAACTGTAAGAATAAAAAAGACAATTATTTTGTACTAGCTGTACCCGGCAGACGTTGTCTTGGCCTTTAAAAATAAAAATCTAGAAACCGATAGCAGCGCTATCAACCGGGTCCAATCGTGAACCTAATCCACCCCGGGACCCAATTGAATACAAATAAAAATAATTCACCTAAATCAGACAAATGAAAATGAGTTTAAGTGTAGTCACCATTGCCGAAATCCGCCGGGAAAGATCATAACAAATGAATGGCTAGACTTATGCTGTGACTGATGTTTTTTAATGGGTTTTTTTATTGATAAATATCATATTTTAGTACTTATTATCCTATTCCGGACGAAGACAATTCCAAAAACACAAAAATCATAATAATTGGTCCAGCCGTTCGTGAGTTATAAATGGTGTAGCTAACAAGACTTTGTTTTATGTATATATAGATATTTATCTAATATCGATTGTTTTTTTTTAGTTTTGTTTTAGTGTTTGATTAATGTATACTCCTTTGCAAAAACATAACGGGCACCTTACAGTCATTGGCTGTCCATGGATAATATTAATATTTTTAGTACATATGTCATTAGCTTAGATGACTAGAAATTTCTTATTATCAATGAGTATATAGTTTTCAACACTTAAATTCTGGAATCAATGTTTTAGTCAACGTAAAATGCCGTGTTAAAATGGCCATTTTATGTGATCAAATTAACACTAAGAGTATTTTTATTGTATTTTAATAAAAGACATTAAAAAATAAAAATTAATAATGAGTATGACCTCCCCTTGCAGCGATGACGGCATGTAAACGTCTTGCCATCCTTTCCACCAGGCTTTTGATGGTGTCCTGTGAAATGATTTCCCACTCAGCCGAGATCAAACGGTTAAGCTCCCTGAAGTTCAGTGGAGGTGGTTAGACAGATCGTACTCGCCTTTCCTTTCGCTCGGGGCACCGCATATAAATTATTCTACTAAAAACAACGAGAAGTTAATTTTAGTTGCCTGATAACTTTTTGACCGCGAGCCCGCAAAAACTAAGTAAAAAGTTACAAACTGAAAAGGGATTATTTTATTAATTGGGAATCTCATACCAGACTCTTTATTAAGTGCTAGTAACATAGTTTGGCTATTAAAACCTTTTTAGAACTAAATTATTACCGATAATGTAGAAAAATCAAAAGCGCCCCAATTTTGCAAAGGAGTTTATAAAAGATTGAAAAAAAATCCTTATATTTCAAAAAGACCTTTTATAAGATTTTTTTACGTTTTTGGGGAATTGTACAAATTGTAAAAAAAGCAAGTAGTCATTTGCCATGATGTAACAGTACCATCTACTCCGATATCTTTCCACCATCACTTTCAGGTCCTGGTGGACGCCCTCTAGTTAGGACGCCCGTTCTAGGCTTAAAAAATATGATTGTCAGGAAATCTAAGCCAAGTTAATGTAGGGAAAGTGTAGTTTCATATTCATTCTTAAAATGAGACCAGAGCCAATGAAAACTATGTATTTAAAAATATAGAATGCTGCAGAGATATCCAGGGCAAAAAAAACATATTTTTTGTTGAGTAATCAATTCTGACGCGCATTGTTCACTTTGTCAATAATTACTTTTTTATCTGAAAATTGTAAAACAGGCCCTAAGATTGCGCGCAAACGGGCCACCGAGAACAGCCGCCGATGGCGACCACACGTCACTACATCCCTACAAAATGCATAAAAAGCGTGCGAAGTGCTTAACGTGTGGCCAGTGGCCCGTCTGCACTTAGCTTAGCAGAAAGCCATCTTAAAGAAAATAAAATGGATATGGGCCCGGTAAAAGGTACTCAAAATAAAGCCCGCGAAACACATAAAAATAAGGTTGTGCGAATATAAACTTAATATTAGGGCAATTTCCTACGTTTAAACCGTTAAATGTTATGAAAGCGTAGAGACTGCTTATAATATTTATGGAATTTATAAAGTATGGTATACACCAATCAGTTTGGGGGGGAAAGAGGGAGTATATTGGGATCATCCGATGTCTGATGTCGGCGAAATAACCGACAATATACACTTCTACGTATTGGACCCTGCCATAGTCATGGGTCACTATTACGAAATCCTAAGGAACTTGCACCTGGTATGACATTTTGTCGCCGGCGTGTACTTTAGCAGTGAGTAGTCCTGCATTGCGTATTGTGTAACTGAAAAGAAAGAGCTATAAGCCTTAGCGCAAAATTAATAATTCTATTTAGTCACATTTTTGTTTTAATTTAATAATCGGCAGACAAACACACATATTGTACATCCCGAAATTAAGCAAGTTACGCTTGTGTTATGGGTAATATACAACGGACCACTATGGGGCCGATCCCAGACACCCAGACCATGGTCAATAACGAAGAAAATACGTTTCCGAAATTTACTATACCAGGAATCGAACCCGGAGCCTCTGCGTTGCAGTGAGGTAGGCCGGCACAGGCTTAGCCCGTTCAAGCACAGAGGCCGTCAAACATTGACAATTTGTTTTTATTTCACAAATTAGGGGAAACTACACAATTGTTAGTACCCTAGTAAAATGATTGGTATTCTTTTCTCTATATTGTATTTAAAATATCCAGAATTCTAAACATGCCGTGCTTGTACACTAAAGCTATTAAAAAAACAACTAGAATAGACTATATAAACGACGGAAAACACGATGCAATTTTTAGTAGATTTTTGTCTGACTGTCTGTTCGGGATTCACGGAAATACTACAGGGCCGATTTCAATGCAGTTTTCAATGATCGACAGCAAATTCTTAGACTTAAATTTTGTCCCCGGGAATCCCGTGAGATATTTACTGGAAATGATTTACAATGGCCAGGTTAGAAAAATCGATTTCCAATGTGATTTTTTTACTGATCAATAAATAGCAAATTTAACGTAATAAAATGTTAATATTTTTTTATCCTAGGAATCCCGCGGGAATTTTCCCGAAAGCGGGTTTAGTTGTTCGGGTGCGTAAAATTAGCTTATTCCGACACTGTTTTCTCTTGTTTTTTGTGTCCTGGGAATCCCGCGGGAATTTCAAGTTAAGCGAGGAAAAATGGGATTGTAGAGGATGTTATTTGTTACGTTTTATACTAGGCTATTGTCATTCCATGCAACTAACTAACTACTTAAGTATATCTATTTAACGGTCATGGTTAAACTATTGAATCGTAGAGTACAGCAGATATGCCGTTGGCCCTGATGGAAAGCGGTTATCAGCGCCTAATGACATTTATAACACCAAAGTTGCTGCTGGCCTCGAAGGGAGGACTAGAAGCGACTGGAACCTGACAGCTAATGCCCGAACACAACTCAAGGTTTTTAAGGTATTGTACTCTAGACAATATTTCAAATATATCCAGACGGACAAACGCTGTACCACCTGGAAGTTATTTCGTCTCCTCTTACGAAAAGCTGCCCAGAATGGCAGGAATTATTATTATTTATCCGTTCCTACATAGATAAAGTTAGTTATTTTTTTTTGAAAGGTAAGCAAAATGCGTGTATTGCAGGAAACGATACGCTATAAAATTAATAATAATTTATTATATGTTGCGGTAGCGGCTGGTTTTTATAAACGTGTAGACGAATGTAAGCCAGAAACGAAGTTAAGGATTGTCATAGTTACGAGTTTTTAAAAACCAACAATAGCACGTGTGGCATACAACGTTTTTCAACACAATTGCGAAAAAAGGTAGAATAGGTAATGAAACAAACATAAATAACAGTCGGAAAGCCGCAAAAATCTTTGAACGTCTAACATGAAAATGGCGCCACGTGCGCGTGGTGAAATTTACAACTACACCTTTCGTGTCATTTTCTCTATAGTATTAAGGTGAAACAAATGTATTAATCAAAAGCTCTTCCAAGGAGGTTCGATTATTCAGCTTATTTATTTTCGTAATGTGATACTCCTTGATGGAATTCTTGTATACATATTTTTTTCACCTATTGACCGCGCCACACGTTCCGTTGTGTGGTCCGTAATTTTTAATTTTCGAAGAATGTATTCAGACTTCGTAAATGCTTATTTTGAGCAAATGTGTTGAAGAATAATATGAAATTAAAATAAACACTTACGACAAGCCCCTCTCGGTGAGGCGCCTCTTGACCGCAGGCTTAATCCGCGGCCCGGCGGGGCTGTGCGCGCCGCGGCCAGTAATGAAGAACAGAGTGTGATAGCGCGGCCCACCTCTGTTCTGGGTCTCCCTCAACTTTTGGATATGAGTGTCGAGGAATATGTCCAACGACTCCTTGGCCTCCGCTACACGCAAGAAGTGTAGGTCGAGTGTGTAACTGTCCGGGTTATTTAACGCGTGGAGCTGCAACAGCGTACAGTAAAATCAAAAGAGATACCTACTTTCATTTAAGGTACATTTGAAAAAAGTGTCGTGGGTGACGTGGGACAGGTGACATCAATTTGGTAGGTCTAGAGATGTGACGTTCTACATATCATGAGTTGATATTCGACTGATGATTATTTCTGAGTATAAATAATGATCGATTGCACAAAAAATTTATGAGTGTATTAACTGTATAATATTAAAAATTAAACAAAAAATACTCGAACTGAATCAATTAAAGATGGCGGATATTTGAAGTTCCATTTTCTTAAATTTCACAGATAACTTGGTACACCACTCTCTATTTCAATCGATTAATACGACTTTTACAGATTATCTAATTATGCATACATTTTCAATACTCTCAATGCCCTTAGTGCGTCTAAACTTAGAAAAGTTAGATAAATAATAAAATGTTATATCAAAATTAAGTAAATAAATAGGAAATCATCGTGATTTTAATTATAATGTAATTTTAAACAGGAAGAAATATTAATTTATTTCTATGTAATTAAAATTTGTCTGTACATTCTATGGGATGTGTCAGCCATACCGTCATATTCGAAATAGAATGTCGCATTCTCGCAGATTTTGTATGAGTGGACCTATTAATGATGTCATACAAGGAAAAGGAGTCAAACAGCGCATTAATTATTGTTTGATAAGTAATTATAATTATAGTGCAGTCATTCTATAAAGCCAAATTTCGCATCTAACAAATTGAGTCTAGTAGCTACCTGAACTATCGATGATGAAACAATTAACACTTGGGATCGATATACAAAGTCACACATTATGGAATTGATTAAAATAAAAATATTTATTATTTGAAAAAATATATTTTACGTTGCATTGCCTTTTTTATTTTTAAAATGTAAAAATATTGAAGAAGTTAATAATTACGATGTATGTATAAACTTTTCGATTATATATCAATCTTTAGGTTACGTCACTAACATTTAAGAAAAAAAGTAATAATTAACATAATGTTCATTTGTATTTTTTTAAAGATATAAGTTGCTTATGGTTTTTTATTCTGATATACATTATTTTGATACTCTTACAAACTAACTTCATTAGTATTTATATAAAACTTCAAATGGGGCTTCTTAGAATGGCTCAACTATAGTTCTACCGTGATATTCTAAAAGTTGTATGATAACATGACATTTTTATGCCTTTTCTTTGATACGTAAAATATCAGAATACGCTACCTAGTTGACAATTTTTGAGAAACAGGTTTATTTTGAGCCTTATGATCTATTTTAGCCAAAATATATATTATTATATATTGAATTTAGCAAATTTATAAATATTTTGACATTTCGTCACAAAAACGAGTCAAGCTGTCATGGCGTCTCGCATGACGTCACAGTGTGCAAAACAAACATCTGTTTTATTGAAGTGTTATCTGAGAAGTCATTGATAACTTCTTGTGTTTTGCACGCTATGACGTCACGCGCTCTGATCGGCGTTCATTGTCACGTGGCTAATGGCTGCAATATAACAATTTTATTTCTCAAAAATATCAATTAGTATTTAATATTTTAGTTAAAACAATTTATTTTTGTCATATTTAGATCGTAATCTACGATATATATTAAAATCAGTCTATATTTTTCATACTGTCAACTACCGAATTAATTGTAACATGTGTCCGCATCCCTATTGGGTAGGCGACACATGTTGCAATCGAATCTTATGCCTTGTTTACATTATTCACACACTCATTCATTCACACAAGAAAATAGTACTGTTTTCTTGTCAGAATGAACAATATTACAACTAGTACAATCGGTAATAAAGAAATAGCTTCTTCCAGAAAACCTTCTGGAGATAATTTTACATATCTAATAGTGGGTCGGTATTCAGTGCACATAGTTTAAAACATATATAATTATTAATACATATATTTATAGGAAATAATGTGCCAGAAACCTATATTGACATTATTCGGGACATGTACCGTGATTCCGGTTCCATAGTTCAGACCACTGTTGGCGATAGCACACCCTTCCCCATAACCGTAGGATTGCACCAGGGATCTGTCCTTAGCCCGTTTCTGCTCAGCGTGATATTAGACGAAGTATCGAACAGCATCAGAGATGCGCATGAGCAACCTCTATAGTTGTAGTTGTAGTATGTATGCTGATGATATCGCGACCTCGACGTCAAGGCCCGTACCACAGCAGCTTGGACCAAGTGGCGTGAGGTGACAGGTGTTATTTGTGACCCCAAAATGTCTCTTTTTAATTTAACAAAAGGACAGGTCTATAAATCCATCATTAGACATGTCCTTTTGTATGGCAATCAAGCGTGGCCTGTACTCAAGTGACACAATCAAGTGCTGCGTGTCACGGAGATGAGTATGCTGCGATGGATGTGTGGAGTGATGCGGAAAGACCGTCTCAGGAACTCCCGCCTCCGCGGCAGTATTCATGTCCGTGACATAGAAGACAAACTGCAAAAGTGTCACTTGCGCTGGTACGGCCACGTTTTATGGAGACTAGCTAATTATGTCCCGGTCGAAGGGGAAATACCAAAAAATGCTGGCTTGACGTTGTGAAGGATGACATGCGTGCTAATGGTCTCAAAACGGGGGATGCTGAAGACCGCGCGAAGTGGAGTAGAAAAAGTAGGAAAGCGAAACCTGGGCGTCGGAATGAATGCCCCGTACGCAGCCGGGCTTTAACGCTCGGATGATGATGATATTAATAGCAAATACACATGGGTACAAATATATTAAAATTTATACATAAACTTACATAGACATACATAAATTACTGTTTACAAAGTTAGATCTTTGACGAGTTTATTAGAAGACTAGGATATGCCCGCGACCGCGTCCACGCTTGACTAGAAATTGCCGCGGGATTCCCGGGACGCAAAGTGTCGCAGCATTTAAAAAAGACTGTAAGCTATCGTTTTAGTGGAAACTGTGCCGGAATAAGCTAATTTTTATGCATCCGAAAAACTACAAACCGCTCCCGGGAAAATTCCCGCGGGGTTTCCGGAATAAAAAATATCCCATACTTTATTATTACATTAAATTTGCTATCGATCAGTAAAAAAATCACATTAGGATTCGATTTTTTTATATGGTCATATTAAATCATTCCCATAAAATTCCCGCGTCCTTCCCGGGATAAAAAGAAGCGTAGATTTTAAGTCCAGGAATATGCTGTATATTTGGTGAATACCGCATCGAAATCGGCCCGGTACTTTTTACGTGCATCCCGAACAAACAGACAAAACGACAAACAGAAAATAAATAAAAATTGCACCGTGTTCTCCATCGATTATATAATGTATTCCAGTTGTTTTTTTAAATAGCTTCAATGTGCACGGCACGGCATGTTTAGAATTTAATAATATTATAGATGTAAGTTAACTTTGCACTTGTTATTCATGAAAATATTATAAAATTTTGAAGTGTATGTAGAGTATTATATTTAATAAACGTAGCACGCTTACTGACGCGGTAGTCGGTGGTGGGGAGTGCGGGGAGGAAGTCGCTAGCAACTGACTCCAGCGCACTCGCTGTCCAACCGCCGAACTGATGAGTGCGTTACAAACCATGTAGTTGGTGTTTTATTTGTGTACATACAAACTGAAACCTACAGTGTATAATAATAAATTATACAACGGTTGCAAGCCGATCGCGTTAAATCGCAGTGCCTTCCAAGCCTAAATATTAAAAAAAACTTACATTAATCAGGGATACTGCTGCTAGACTGTTCGACTGTTCGTACTTGAGTTTATGAAACGCGGCTACCTCTGAATAATAGTTGGCAACTTGTGTCATACCACGACCAATATAATCTTGAGCTTTCTGGTAACATCTGAAATTCAAAATTGTAGATGGACATACGTTTTTTCCTCACCGAAATAAACTGTGCAGAACTGTAGATGTGTCAGAGAAAATAAGATCATTAGAACTCAACAATTCAAGTATACATATTTAAATATAAACTAGCTATACCCGCGACTTCATCCGCGTGGTTTTTTTTCGTAGAACCCTAATTTTATAAGTAGCTCAAGTTATTCCTTATAAAATCGGGTGTCTGCCACTAAAAGTCTCAACAAAATCAGTACAGCCGTTTCAAACATTATCCGGAACAGACATTCAGACAGACAGACAAAAATGTTTATAAATAGATTTTTCGATATATGTACCGTATATACTTTTAAATGTTGACATTGACATTTATAAATTAGATCCACACATACAACATAAATCCAAACAATCCTAATAACTATATCCTCGGTGTCAGTGCAGGGGATCTTGTAACGGGAAAAAGGTCCAAAAGACCCGAAAGGTCCCAAAGATTCAAAAAGTTTAAAAAATAAAACAAAAAGTCAGTATAGTCGCTTCATTAGTCATTAGCATTTAGTAGTAGGAGTAACAGACGCTATTCGGAAACTATCTAATTTTGCGGAATATTATTTACTTCGTTATATGCTGGAAATTTTCCCACGTTCCGGCATGAAAATTATCCTATGTCTATTGTCGATATTGAAATTAGACATATAGGTACCAACTATCAGCAAAAGGGCCCAATAGTTTTTACTTGAAAATATAACAGTCAAAAAGACTCTTATCCGGGAAAATATAAATGCGGTACCCTAAATATTATGACTGGTTAATAAAGTTATAAGCATACTTGTTTAAAACAGTTTAAATTATTGATATATCTAAAATGTTCACGTGATGCAAAGCAATTTCAATACAAGTCGTTTGAGGTGACGACCGGGGTCCACTTTCCTGCAGTTCCCAAAACGAACGGTCCAAACGCAACCGGGGTTTAACACTCAGATAATGATGGCTATGGTAAAGGTAAATAAATACTTACAGGTTTCGTCGATTCAAATGCTGTTCAGCCTCTTCACGAAAATCATTAACAGTTGTCATTTGTACCACTTCGCCTTTTGTTAATAAAGGCCACTCTACTTCAGACAGCGCCTGAAAATATAATTTCAAAACACGTTAAAATAACGTCTATAATTCGGCTCCAAATACATGAATTTAGAAATTATTCTCAATATTTTTTCGCTTCTTAAAAACATTGGTTTGTTTCTTATAATGTGAGTACTACTATAAAGGACACACGTGACACGTGGAGGAATCGCAAAAATTCAATATTTGTTAAGCAACAATCTATATAAAAATTTAAAATATAAAAAATAATCTATAAAACAGTTTGGGGGTGTCTGATTTAAAGCAAAAATGTATTTTATTAATAGTCGAATCAGTATGTCTTGGGAGTACATCGCCGTGTAGTATTATTATAGTCATGTATAGGTGTGATACTAGAACTAACAAATTTTAAGTCTAGTCTAGTAAACTGCTTTGCTAAATATGCAGCAATAATCAATACATTTTTCAATATGATTCCATACTAAAGTTATTGTTATAATAATGTATGCCGTTGAAGATCATTGGCCATAAGAATAGACGGACTTTTCGTCGGGTCATGGGACTACAGATACCCTTACAACAATTGAATTTAATCGAAATGTAGCGTAACATTAATCAGCGATTGTCTCTGCGCTATCAAGAAAGGCACCTTAGAATAAACTCCGGTCAGTGTAAGACTATTGTGGGACATGAGACCAAAAAGGACCAAGACTACTTTTATTGTTATTACGAATTAAAGAAGAAATCAGCAGACACAAGAGTCAAAAAATGATTGACAAGACACACTGTACAGGAAAAATCAAGTAATTGGTATTCCAATGTAATTGAGTATATGAATTATGTTATCGTAATAAACTTTAAAGCGATAAAAAATTTAAAAGCCAACTTTAGAGTTATGGTGTGATAATTAGTTACACTCGGCCACTCGTTCAAAAACGAGAAGGCGGTGATGTTTGCAAGATGATAACAATATTTCAGTTAATTAATATTTGAGTCCCAACTGTTAACCACCCCATTAAGAAAAGGACATGAAAAAACGTTTTATGTTCTGACTGGAGAAAATTTACTTTTCGTGAATATTTAGACCCAATGTTGAATAACAGAAGATATACATTGAATACGATAATATTGCGCGCTTGACCATATCACAATTGATGCGTAAGATTATTTCACTATCTTACGCATCAATTGTGATATGGTCAATCATAAATATGAGTTGTTTTAACTTTAAATACCTTACGTTCTTTTTCTAAAATTTTCTCTTGCCTATGAAGTTCTTTTTCCATAACAAACTTACTAACTCCGTTTTCTGCTTCCAGTATATCCGTTCTACCAGTTGAGATGAGAAGAACCTGCAGAAAATTACAGATTTAATGTCTAAAATAGTAGCATAAAGTATTGCCTCAATCTAAGACTGAATCTGCCAAGTTAAATAGTTTTAAAGTCCACAAAACGTCTTATGAAACAAGATTTTACTTATATAGTTATTTTTTTTAATTTCATTTCAAGACTTAACAATGTTGAACTAGACCTTAATATGTTTTGCCAAAACTATTATTATCAGTTTATATTAAATTCATTATTAACCAACATTTTAAATAACATAAATATAAGCTCATCAAAATAACAAAAAGAACAAAAAAGTATTTAATAAAATACATAAATAAAAGCTAAATTTACACGTTGTCTATAAAATAAAGAAAATCATAATACCTCAACAGTAGCTTGAAAGTTATTATCGTGTGCCATTAATAACTCTGATAATGTATCAGGTAATACATCAGGGAAAAGATTATATAACTTTTCCCTAGTAAGTTTAGCAGCTAAATCCATTGGCATATTGTTACGCCATTCGCCGATTTCTTTTTGATACACAGATAGTGCCAAGTCCATATCCATTATTTCTTTGAAATCGGGCACAGCGGGCTCTTTGCCTGCCATAAGCAATTCGGCCTCTTTCATTGCTAGTTGCCTGGAAAATACGATTACTTATTATAGTCGTACAATCATAGGCGATTAAGGTATTTAATATGAAAAAGCAGATACAAGCAACTAATATTTAACTGCTTTAAAACACAAAAAACAGTGTTGCTTACATTATTCAATGAAGACTTATTAATATCAAATTCATACCTAGCAAACTCTTCGTCTTGTTTAATCATAATTTCCATATTCCTTGTAGTTTCATCGAATTGATACATTAGCGATTCCATCCACAAAGCATTAATCTCGTTCAACATACTTAGTGGTAGGCTAATATTTGGTGCAATGCTATCTGGGTACTCCATATTATTTCTTCCAAACATGTTATCTAGTGACTTTATAAAATCCTTGCCAACATGCACATTTACGATTTTTTCTAACTCTTCTGTACTTACATTCGAATTATTTTCTTCATCATCACTATTATTTGCACTATCAACAATTGAATCATTTTGGGTCTGCGTATCTTGTTGCAAACCCGACGTACTTGGTTGATCTAAATTATGTTCATCATTCACATACTCTCCACGACGAATCTTCCTAATCTTTAAGCAATGTTTTGAATAATGATTATCAGATATTACAACATTTTGTTCTATTTGCCGTTTCAGTTGTAACGTACTTTCAGAGGGACTCAAATCTTTTTTAGTTTTTTTCTGAGCCTGAGGCGCTACGCCAGTTTTATCAGAGGGATTATCCTCTGGATTATCTGATTGCACGGGCCTTAATTTAACCCCGTCTGGAATTATATTATACGCTGCCACGCAATTGCACTCTTCTATCGTAACTGTTTCCTCGGAGTCAGACAAATCCTCAGTGTCTACAGTCTCTATGGCCTTATTAGCCATACTATCAAGGACAATATCTACAGCCCAATTTACATCACCACAGCAGTTATCGAAAATATCTCTAAGGGCAGCCCTTGGGACATTTTTGAATAATTTTCTAAAAGCAACAAAATGTTTTTCTTCATTTTGGCACCTGTAAGCCTCTGTTATCAACTGTTCGTTAGTCATGCTGCTTTTATCTAACATGCGTTTGTCAGGAATCTTTTCTTTTTCAAAAGAAATGTGAAATTTATTAATATCTCTAGGTGTAGCAGCAATAAGTTTTAAATTATTCTTATTCATAATTATATCCGTATCTCCTAATTCCATACAAGTGGTTGTTGATATCTTTTCTGCAGGAGTTGTCATTTCGTCATTTCTATTGGAGGCAGCGCCATCATGCCACGATGGCATAAACATTGATATTTTACTCCAATCATTACATTCATGTACAGACTCGAATAATCCTAATGTCGCATTTTGTTCACTTGTTTCACTTTTCCTAGGAGGTTTAGGATCCAAAGTTATAACATTTGCAGATATATTAGAAGCTGACTTTTGAGGCACATCATCCCAATTCTCACCATTTTCCCATTCCTGCTCTACTTTAGCCATTTCTTCTATACGTTTTTGAGCTTCCAAGAACAATTTATACCTCGCAAACTCTTCAGCATTCAATTCTTGACTTAATGGATCGTATATATTTGGCTGCTGCTCATTTTGAGTGTCATGGATACTGTTACATTGAGCCGCGTCCATGTTTAAGTGTGAACTTTTCTGTCCTGTAATTGGTTCTGACATATTGTGGCGTTCCTCAACTAGTGAAGACAATGCGGGGGCAACTTTTTGATCTCTTTCAGTAAGTGGTAGATCATGATTTAAAACAACAGTGTCATTAGTTATAGTAGGTGTTATTCTCAAAACTGGTGGGACCATATTCGCTGGATAAGAAAGTGCGAAATATTCTTTTAGATAGTCACCAGTAATACCATCCTGATAGTTTTCTAACATCCTCTTGATAGTTGTAATAGGTACATTGTGCGTGTTTCTTTTAGCGAGTTGATTAGCTTTTCTGCACCATGGAGTACTGGATTCCATTACTTCTAAATAATAGCCATTTGTTATACCATATATTGCATATGGCTTCATCTCCCACAATTCAATATTAGTGTTATCAACAATTATTGGACTTAGTCCTTGTTTTGATACTATTGATACACGGTGCTGATTCCACTCGTGTGCTTCTGCTAATTTATTCCTCTCATACTTGTATTGACCATGTTGCATAAAAAAGTCATCTGTACTGAATATATGTGATTTATAGTTAGTAAAAGTCGAACCAATAGTTATTTCAACAATTTGTCTTGCCAAATGCGATTTTCCGCTACCAGGTGCACCTCGCATTATAATAAGTACTCTGGCTCCTTGAGTATGGTATGACACTATTCTTCTTAACTGATCTGTCCAAAAATTTATTTTTGTTGGGTTAAATCTCGGTTCTTGCTGTGTTTTCGAGATAGCACCTGTACTTTGAGACGCTGCGGCGTAAGTAATATGTTGTTGAGAAATATCATTTTGTACATTATTTTGATTTTCTAGTAGTGGTGGATCTACACCGGTATTTGGAGGTGGTAGAAGAATACTTGGATCGTACATATTTTTGTTTGCTTCTTCACTTGTAATGTTCATTATGGATTCCACAGAGAGATTAACTAGTAAAAAAAAGAGTTATTTTAATGTTGACTTACATAAAGTGTCTTCATAAAGGAGAAGGTTTTCAATTCAACGTCATGTTTTTTTTAAATCAGTACGTTTCTACGAAGAAATCGAATAACGTATGTTCGATACTCGATTCTCCGTCGATTACGAACCGATTTTCATTTTTTTCTCTTAATCAGTCACCATGTCAAGATCTGATGAGTAGATTCCAAGGAATTAGAGAAACCCTCGAAAATTTATTACCGACTACTTGGTAACACAATATCTCCGTCAATTTTGAACCGATTTTCAAAATTTGCCATTTACTCGTAAATATACAATATATATCATATATAGTCAAGAGGTGCCATGGTCACACAGTCAGGATCTGGTGACGGGATCGGATCCCAGGGATATCGAGCATACCCCTTGTTAAAATGAGGTCGTGTAACTTGGCACTGGCACCTCAGAAGTCATGTTACATTTGAATTGTTTTGACACCATGTGTTTGATATATTCTTCTGTCCTCTTATATCACTTTTTTTTCAATCGTGTATTACTAATACATTATAGTATAATAATATCCTTTATTGTGCTTATTTTAATAACACATAACAAACCATTGCCGGTCCTAATTTATCTACACCCCTTACTAAAGAACGCCGTGCGCCTGAAGTCTTGGAAAAAAGTGTGTAGGTAATTTTTCTACAGGCGATTAAGTTTTTAAATGCATAATTATTATGCCATTTCTTCGTCAATTGTGGATCGATTTTGAAATGTTTTTCTTTATTCGTAAATGTGTATAATATTGAGGCATTTCCATAGTCACCAAGTCAGGTTCTGAGAAGTGCATCCCAGAGAAATCGAGAGTGACTCATAAAATAAAACGGAATTTTCTGAATTAATTATTAAAAACTGTAAAAATGAGTATGCATCAAAGTTTGATAATTAATATTTTTTTAAACACTCAATCGACTAAGCAATAGAGACAATTTTTTTAGTGTTCAATTTCCCACAAAAATATACACAGCCCATTTTATAAACTTTATTTGTTTATGAGTTACAAAATTCATAAGCAAAAAAGAAATTTGTCTGAAAATAATCAAACTTTAACCTTCAATATTTGTTAAATGGTGACATTTACGATTAAAATGTAAGAGACCTGTTTTGTAGAGCGTTCGATTTCCTACAAAAAAACTACATTGAATTTTGCTGCTAAATCAATTACTAACGGAGATATGATTTTTTTTCTATTGGACTAAGGAAAAAATCGAAAACTGTAATGCGGCGGTGGTCCTCCTATTGAAATTAAGAACTCATTTTCTGTAATAATTCTCTAAAGGTTATTTTTCAGAATGGCTATGAAAAATAAAGTTTCGTTGGACCACCCTAGTGTACCGTGATAAAATTGACAAAATGTAAGAAATTATTTAATACAACCCAAAACAAATCTGCTTACTAACAAAGACAAGTTTTCACTTTGATCTGTTATCAAATACAATAAATTACTATAACAGTTTAGTTTTCAAATAGTTTATTACGATTTGAAAAATGACACACTTCAGTGACCATCTAATGTAGCATTTAGCTAATTTGTTTATCCATACCTTTATTCTATAATAACAAAAATATCGAAAACACAAGTCACAAATATTATTTTAACAGGAAACAATTATTAATAAATAAAAACAGAAAACAATTATCAACTAATAATGTCGTAATTATCTGTCAGAAAGGCAATGATCATTTTCTAATTGGTAATTTTGTAGTAAAAAATAAATATTTACGATAGATAAGAGTCAAAGAGCTAATAAAGATAATGTATGGTATGCAATACAACCAAAATATCTTTTATTTGTTACATCTAAATTTACTGTTTTTATTATATTTTTCTGCATTGTATTAAAATTAATACCCCTAACAAAGTAATATAGTAAGAGCGCAGGACTGCCAGACCTTTGTCATTTTATAAAATCTAAAAAGTTTTTCTGTGCATGTCCCCTATACTGCTAAGAACGACCAGTGACTATAAGAGTTTGGGTTAGGTTAGGTTAGGTTACATCTGCCTAGAGGCGGTAAGGCCCGTCCTGCCACAATGGTTAGAACGGAAGCACGGCACCCTGACGTTCCGCCAGACGCAGGTACTGACCGGGCACGGCTGCTTCAGCCGGTACCTGTGTCAGATTGGGCGTGAGTCATCGTCAGGTTGCCACCACTGTAGTGCCAGCGTCGAGGACACGGTGCTGCATACTCTGCAGGAGTGTCCGGCCTGGGACGAGGAGCGCCGTGTCCTCGGCGCCAATATTGGACCAGACCTGTCGCTCCCGGCCGTGGTTCAAGCCATGGTCGGGGGCCAAACCGAGTGGGACGCCGTCACCTCATTTTGCGAGGCCGTCACCCGCACTCAAAGCCGCCGAGGAGAGGACGCGTGGGTGCCCGCGCGCTCCCCTCTCAATTGAGTACGGAGAGGCCTGCCCAACAACAGGGGCGGGCCCACGCCAGCCGGGGTCGCGGAAGTAAAGCTCGCGCATATCCCGTGACCGTGGCACATGGCGTCAGGTGGTACCAAAGGGTTTTAGTGGGTATTCCGGCTCCTCTAGCCGGCGAGTCCCACACTCCCCCGCCGAAGTCTCCCCGGCGGGGGGTCCGCAAATGGATTTCCCCTTGTAAAAAAAAAAGGTTACATCTGCCGCCGCGGGGAGCGACGAGACGAACGCCCGTGACTAAATGAAAGCCACGGGCGGGCGGCAGCGGGCGTTAAGGTCTGGGGGATCAGAGAGACCTCCGCCCGCACTAATGCCGCGAGAGGGCGCGAGGCAGCCGCGCGACCCTCTCAGGGCCGGGGAAATTCCACTCCCCGGCCCGCACACAGGAGAGGCCGCCTCTGTTTACGAGGCGGCCCCCCGCCCGCCGGGTCGCGGGAGATGCTCGCGCGATATACCGTGTCCCGGCACTCAGGCGGATGAAGGCTCCCATGGGGTTTTAGTAGGTATACCGGCGCCGATCGTATTGATTAATCGGCGTCGGGGAGCCTCACACACCGGCCGCGCTGATCCCCCGCGCGACTGACGGTGCGGCAACGCATTTCCCCATGTTCCCCAAAAAAAAAAACAAAAAAAAAAGGTAACAAGTAGTAAAAGTGTATAAAATAGTACCTTAATTCGTTTAAAGTATAAAGGTCAATATTTTTTTATAATATTTCCTTCAGGATAACATTAGAAATCTCGTCATCCATTCCCGGACACTTATGACAGGTGCTCCCCTTTGCCAGACACCCCTAAGCTTTAGTAAATTATACTTTCGTTATAGTGTAAAGCTAAATTTTATATGTATGAAAATAATGTTACTCAATAGCCGGACAGTTTTAATGGTTTTTACATCTTGCCAGACACATTAAAAGTCCGCTGTAGGTGATACAAATTAATATACAATTTATAATAATAATGATTAACAATAATTAGGATTATCTCGTCACAAAATCAGACTCCTGTATCAGTATTTGGGTCAGAAAGATACTCATGTATTGTGTAATATGCTTTATTTATTAATATTTGTCATGATTTTATTTTAATGATGAAATGATTTTACTTTGACTAAGTAGAAATTACTACATTAAATCAAGCACATATATGACGGGTGTAGTTTCAAATCCACTAAAGTGAATAAAAGGTCATACATTATAAAGGGTTTTAAAATATGAAAATTGTGATGTGTGAAGTTTACTGTCAAAAATGTGCCATTTGATGGAAGTGTGAACATCAAAAAGAAAAAAAGTCATACTAATGAGTTATTTAAATCTGACCTACACTGGGATTCATTTATAATAATTTATAGTAATGTAATATGTATTAATACTATGGGACATGTTTTCCTGAAATAAAATTATAAATAAAAAATAAATAATATTATAAAATTCTAAAAATGCTGTGTCTAGACCTTGAGCTATCTAAGAAAAAACATACTTGAATACACTATATAAACAATGGAGAACATGATGCAATTTATTAGATTTCTTGTCTGTTGGACTGCTTGTTAGGGATTCAAGTAAAACCTACTGGGCCAATTTCGATGCAGTTTTCACTGATCGACAGAGCACATTCAATGTGATTTTTTTCTCTGATTAATAGAAAATTTTATGTAATGAAATGTGTGATACTTTTTATCCCAGGAATTTTCCCAGAACTGGTTGGAAGTTGTTCAGGAACAAAAAATTTGCTTTTTCTGATACAGTTTTTTACTAAAATGATAGCTTAGATTCTTTTTATATGGAATTTTGAGTCAAGCATGGAGAAAATTGCAGGCCTATCCTAGTAATATAATAAAATTCTTAACATGCCATGTCTTTACATTAAGCCAATAAAAGAAAGATACAACTGGAATAGACTATATAAACTATGGAGAACATACAATTTTATAATATTTCTTATCTGTATATTCAGGATTCACATAAAACTACTGGGCCGATTTCATTGTGCTTTTCACTGATTGACAGCCAATTCTTAAACTTAAAATCTCTATTTATTATCCTGGGAATCTCGTGAGAATGTTTCTAGGCATTATTTTAAATGCCCTTACTGAAAAAATATATGTAGCTAATAATATAGCTAAAGTCCTTTTTCAGGTGATGCCATACTTTATACTGCATGAATCCCATGGGAATTTCATGGTAGTGTTTCAAAGTGATTAGTATACATAAAAATTGGCTGATTTGGACACGAATCAATATTAAAACAATATAATGCAAGACAAATTATATTTCCTGGGATTTCCTCACTTCGAAATTTCATATTATTAGAACTTGCTTGATATGACAGTTTCATTATTTATTAGACATCTTTAATAGAAGAGATGTAGTTATGTATGCCTTTGCCTGCATATCGCAGGTTTTACAAAAATCTTCAGAATTCATGTATTTTCATACTTAAAGTCCATTTTCAGTAGGGCGAAAATATTCTTGATTTTTAAATAATGGCTAAATAATGGTAATTTTTGTCACGTATCAAACATGGATGAAGTTGCGGGCAACTCCTAGTTTGTATATTTAATCATTCTGATCATACTAAACAAAGTAATTATACAATATTTTATTAATCGCCCAGACTCAGACCATACAAACAATAATGAAACTGAAGGTAATTATAATTAATAAAGAATATTTTTAACTTTTAAAATATTAAATTATTAAAGGATTCTCCTTTAGAAGTGACAACCCATGAGTATTAGGGGTTTCCCCTTAAAGTGTAGCATGAATACTTGTATAGTAGTAAAGTTATTGTTTATTTAGACACAAATTAATTTATGCCTTTAAATAAGATACATAAATTTTATCTAAAGTATAGATACAAAAACAAAGGTATTTCTACAAATATATATCTAGCAACACATTATATCTAAACATTGAAGAAAAGATATTGATTATATATTTTCATGATATACCAAACAATTTATCAGGTACCAATCACAGCTTGACAGAAATTATTGACTTTCTAGCTTGCTCCTCTACTCCACAAAAGGTATTACAACCGTTTCACTCTATCATAGGAGTTATATGATATGGCAAAAAGAGACTGAAAGCAAATTTAGTTATCGTGCATCTTTCTCTGTGAGTTATGCTAAAAATAGCTAATCTACAACATAATAACAAAAATTATCGAAGGAACCGAAGACAAAGGTGTCTTTACAACGTAAATTATTCTAATTACACTTACGGTCACCTCCACAGCTGTCCACTACAGTAAAGATTATATCCCTATTCAAAACATTGTCAAACATACTAGCTATCTGTTCAACAACTTCAGAATAGGCGCACTCCTGGTCTTTATTATTTTCCATTTTCAAAAGAAACAAAACAACTAAACCGAATAATTAGAAGCTTTTAAAACAAAATGTTCAAAATAGTCTTTTACAGTTACTTTCACACAAACATAAGATCCGAAAAATAATTTAGGCACGGTTTTTGGAATCATGTTCCTTCAGCAAAATCTGCCTGAATTCTGAATCTGATCAATCACAAATTGACAATTAGTGATGTTACTGCTTGCTACTTAACACATCGATCACTTCCATGAAGTTAATGTTGTTATTTCATTTTGTCACTGCTATTTCACAGAAGAAAAATCACCACACGATCTTATAAAAGTGATGAAAATAACAGCACGGCGACGTGTCACTGTATTGACAGGAACTGCAAGTGACTATAGAACTGTGAAATGAAATAATATGTTGCACTCTCTGTGAAATTAATACAATAAACGAATCTTTTAAATGTGCAGTTGTTTTATTATTAGTAGAATAATTTTACAAAGAGAAAAATATTAATTTGGTATTATAGACAGAAGATAGAAGTTAGTCTTCTAAACAAGTAGTTGCTAAGCAACGACAGATATTCTGTCAGGGACATTAAAGACATAAAGAGGTTGTATGTCTTCACACTCTCAACGTTATTTCACTGCGTTGCATTACTCAAGTATTGCCTGCAGTTTTAAAGAATAAAATTCAAGGCTGCTACTCAAACACCTGATACACGAATTTTAAGTAGTGGGTGGGTAGAGTATCCACTCTGCCCAAGAAGAAGAGAAAGGTTAAATATGCCTTTCCCCTATCCAGGGATAAGGTATATTTAACCTTGCTGCAACCTCTATGGTCCGGAGTTCTTGAACTATCAAATTATAAAAAAAAATGTAAACTTATCCTCACCAATTTTTTCACTAATTTTAGTGGGATAGGTAGTGGAAGGTCGCGACCAGTGGCTAAAACAGAGATTTAGGTTAACTTAGACTAAAGCGCATGAAGAGAGCGAGAGAAGCGAGCGTGCCACGGTAGCGGTCAGTGAGTGCCAGAACCCCACTGATAACTATTTACTATTTATTTTATAAACACGAAAACACGACAAGTTGCGATACCTTAATGTCTCGTAAGTATACGAAATATTTGGTTATTCATCAATTAAGCAAAATGGTTTCTATAATATGGGAATGATAACGATTTTTAAAAACATTACAGCACAAACCCATGTTTTTGAAGTGAAACTTCTATATAGACGGGGTCTTACGATTTTTCGCTCACGAAAAAGCATCACGGATGCATGTTCTAATACTTATATTTTTAAACTCGGGATATCTTTCGAATGGAATATCCGAATGGCATAATTCAAAAAGTTATATAAAGGTATTGAAGCAGTCTTGAATATGAAGTAATTTATTTTGATAAGGATGAATACCGAGATACAAATAAAGAGCCTTTACTAGCGGCGGCATTTTAATTAAATTTATAAAATAAAAGAACACTTATTGTGGCATAACTATAATAGACATATGCTGTCGCGACACTATTTGTAAATAATTATGTGTTCTACAAATTCGTAGTACATTATTTTATTCTATCATCAATAGTTTTCGCAGTGCACGCGATTTTAGGTATTTTTTACACCTTGGTTACATTATTGGAGTTTTAGTAAGGATCCCTATTTTTTATAAATATAATATAGCCTCATCACATCATATATCACCCGGGGATAGTGTACTTTGTCAACAGTGAAAGAATTTTTCAAATTGGTGCCGTAGTTTCAGAGCCTCTTCAATGCAAACAAACAATCTAATCTTTCCTCTTTATAATATTAGTACAGATATTCATATATATTTATTATAAAATTAATTAGCTAATTGCATATAATAAAAAGTGCAAGATTTTGCGCTGGAAGTTGTTTAATAAAATTAGGAGCTGGGTTGCCCTAAAAAGCGCTATACTCGTATCTAGCTCCGAAAGCGCTAAATTGGAAGCCCTGGTGAGCCGAGCGCCAGGGAAGTCCCGTAAACGAGAAAGCGAGCGAGAGAGCGAGCGAGGATATACCTCGTCCTCCGACGACCTCGTCCTCTGACGACCTCGTCCCTCTAATATCTAAAATCGCGTTCAGCGCATCGGAAAGTACGATGTTCCGAGCCGCCATTAATGGAGGCAAACTTATGTTTGCATCGAACTATACCTTTGCTAATATTTTCTTAAGTTTTCGCGCCTTGTATACATAATAAAATTATTATTACCGCGCTTAAAACCGTTAAAACGTAGTTTTATTATGTATATGAGAGCAGAGTCTCCACGTGGCTGGGCATCACTGCTTCTATTTGTGGTCTATGTAAAAAAATATAAATAAATCAATAGAGAGTTTGTTAAGGAAACAACATTGAGTTATAACATATCTAGAGAGAGCATTGCTACAAACAACACCGCCAAAAAAGGCATCAAAAACGCGAAGCGTTGCTATATTCATTCTCGAAAAACTATCAATGTGTGCGTGATTTCGGGTTTTCAGCTAAAAAATATGATCTCATTTTTTATAATTAAATATTTTTTTATTTAAGTGAAAAGTTTAATAATGATCGTTATGATTTAATCGCTTTATGTGTTATAATTTAATATTACTCAGATGTTTTAGTTTTATTTAATAATTAAAGTATTAGCAATAAAAGTTGTGTTTTGGAACGAACCATAAAAAAATACATCCAAAAAAGAATTCATAGGTAAATTTTAGTACATTTTAGGACATTCACAATAAAATATCCGTACAGATATTAGTATATTTTTATAAGTCTGTAGTACTAGGAACTACGGGGTATGCTTAGACCATTCTAAGGGGGTATGTACACGAAAAAGTTTAGTGCAGGGACTTAAGAGCAACTAAATCACTTAAAAAAGGGCTATTATTAAAATAAAATATTCATTTCCAAAAGTTTTTTATTCAAACTAGTTCGGTTTGATTAGTTTATAAACTAAAATTTGTTTTTTAACATATCAAGATATTAAATTATTACTTTATTAGGAATTACTGGAGAAGCAGGTAACATATAGACAAAATTAATATTTTAATTATGACAATAATCCACTAAAAAATGTCAATACACCATATCTCCATAAATTCATAACAAGTTTTTAGGTAACATAAAATAAACCTACACAAAAAATAAGTTTTGAAATTCTTCTTTCTCTCACTACTTCTTCTCTTTAGCGATAACTAAAATTGCATTAGAAGAAACTAAACAGTAAAAATTAATTAAAATTTTATAGCACCGAAAACTTACTAAATAAATTAAATTACTCTTTGTTTATTTGGTGTAAATTTTCTATCCATCAAACACTAGCACTACTGCAACAATATATAATTGGTTATTTCAACTTTGCTTGCATGATACTTCAAATATCCCTGTTTTCTGTTTTAAAAAGTATATTATGTTTATTTCCGTTACCGCGGTAAGTTTTACGGGTAGATTGTTAATGTACATGTCCAAGTTAAAATTTTGTTGCGATTCATTTTGTCACTTGTCAGTTGAAATTTTTCCACTTGTACGTTGCGATTCGTTTTTCCACTTGTCCGTTGCGATTCATTTTCCACTTATCCGTTGCCATTCGTTTTTCCACTTGTCCGTTGCGATTCGTTTTTCCACTTGTCCGTTGAAGTTTCACTTCTAATATGTGTCCCAGCACACATTTCGATTTTTCGCAGGTTTACTGCAAATTATGATTTGGTTAAGTTAGATACAATTTAATGAATGCATTTTTATTTAAACATATTTTATCAAACAAAAAACTGAATGAAAAAAACATTCATAGTCTACTCTAAAATTATACACTTAAAACGGAACATTAACAAATGCGTATCTTTCGTCATCAACTTAATTAGGACATCAAATTGTGTTAACAGAAAAATATTTCCAAAAAAATAATTCAAAAGTATTTCGTTTGCTCAGTTTTGATGAAGAGGCTCCGAAACTACTGAACCGATTTGAAAAATTCTTTCACTGTTGGCAAGCTACGCTATTCCCGGGTGGCATAGGCTATATTATATTTAAAAAAATTAGGGATCCTTACTAAAACTCCAATAATGATACCCAAGGTGATTTTTTTCCTTAAATCGCTTGCGCTGCGAAAACTATTGATGATAGAATAAAATAATGTACTACGAATTTGTAGAACACATAATTATTTACAAAAAGTTTCGCAACAGCATATGTCTATTATAGTTATGCCACAATAAGTGTTCTTTTATTTATAAATTTAATTAAAATGCCGCCGCTAGAAAAGGCTCTTTATTTTTATCTTGGTATTAATCTTTATCAAAATAAATTACTTCATATTCAAGACTGCTTCAATACCTTTATATAACTTTTTGAATTATTCAATTCGGACATCCTATTCGAAAGATATCACGAGTTTAAAAATGTAAGAATTAGACCACGTGACTGTGACGCTTTTTCGTTAGCGAAAAATCGTAAGACCCCTCTATATAGAAGTTTCACTTCAAAAACGAATCGCAACGGACCAGTGGAAAAATGAATCGTAACGGACAAGTAGTAAAACGAATCGCAACGGACAAGTGGAAAATCTTCAACTGACAAGTGACAAAATGAATCGCAACAAAATTTTAACTTTAAGTTTTACGGGCAGGTTATCAAATTGGACAAGTACATTAACAATCTGCCCGTGACACTTCAATTTAAAATTTTATTCTCTTCTAGCCTCCATGTTTATAACGAAAACAACTAACAAGGGTGCTGTATGGAATACCTCCTTTGCCTGCTGCCTTTGTGGCAAATTTGAAAAACAACAATTAAAAAATTTAGAAGTAATCATTCATAAAAGTTCCTTGAATGTTAGTGCTTTAAAGTAAACCACAATTAAATTTCTTTGAATGATTTTTAGACACTTCAGGATTGATAGATAAGTAAAATATATGTGTATAAATATAACTATAAATATGGGTGATAATTTTCAAAATAAAACCATGGCTACAGTGATGATGGACTATGATTTTAAAGTGAAGACTCAAAATGAAAGGTCTAAAGTGGAAGATCTATTCGATTTCGAGGGCTGTAAAGTAGGACGAGGAACTTACGGACATGTATACAAAGCTAGAAGGAAAGATGGTTCTGATACGAAAGACTATGCATTAAAACAAATAGAAGGCACTGGACTGTCTATGTCAGCATGTCGGGAGATCGCTGTAAGTGAGCGAAGTAATATTTACTAAGTATAAAATATAAGTCCTTAGCCTTCTAACCTATATTAGAAAATCTCGGACCTGTTAATCCCTACTTCCCTACTAATATTCTAAATGTGAATGTAAGTTTGTTACGCTTTCACGCGAAAACTACTCAACCAATCATCATGAAACTTTGTACACATATTCTTGGAGGTATTAGAAGTAACCTATGTTACTTCTAATACCTCCAGTATTCTATGATACTTTTTATGAAAAAAAAATCCACGCGGACGAAGTCGCGGCCAGAAGCTAGTAATAAATAAAAATGATACCTAACTATACCCCATGTTTTTTTAAAAAGAAATTAAATAATTGTTTCAGTTACTTCGTGAACTAAAACATCCAAATGTAATAAACCTAATCCGAGTATTCCTCTCACATACTGACCGTAAAGTATGGTTATTGTTTGATTATGCTGAACATGATCTGTGGCATATAATCAAGTTCCACAGGGCAGCTAAAGCCAGCAAAAAGTCAGTGATGGTGCCAAAAGGCATGGTCAAGAGCCTTCTTTATCAGATTTTGGATGGGATACATTATTTACATTCCAATTGGGTTCTGCATAGAGATTTGGTAAGCAATTTCACAATTTACTCAGCTTTTTATAGATATTAAAAACATTTTCTTAATAATTGAAAATTAAATTTGAAATCTTATTAAGATCTGGATCTGTTTCATTTTATTGGGCTATCATATTCATTTTTCATGTATTTATATAAGTAGTGGGTTCTTTAGAAAATGTATTCCAGGACCTGTAGAGAAGTGGTATTAGTACTAAACAAATAGAATTATTTTCCCATCGTAAGACAAAACTTAGTGTAACAATATGTCATTCCCATACATTTTCTATTCTATTTGTTTAGAGCTAATGGCACTTGCCTTGAGGGCCTGTACAATAACAACTTTTATATTATCTGTATGTCTTCATTGGAGTGTCAGTTCTCTTCATTTATTCCAGAAACCAGCTAACATCTTAGTAATGGGTGAAGGACCAGAGAGGGGAAGAGTGAAAATAGCAGACATGGGTTTTGCAAGGCTTTTTAATGCTCCACTAAAACCATTGGCGGACCTGGATCCTGTGGTGGTCACATTCTGGTACAGAGCTCCTGAATTACTGCTGGGAGCCAGGCATTACACAAAGGCTATAGGTTAGTTTTATTGAAACAAAATAGAGATTGGGGATTTGAGTTGGGGCTGCAAAAAGCTAATATAGGTAGCTAGCAAATATTCAAAACTACCCTCTCCATGTTTATTTTTAGAATTTTTTAATCAAATAAAACCACAAATGTGATCTAAATATTTTTAGTATTTTGGTAACCTACCCATACATTTTTATAATCTCTTTCAAGACCATATTTTGAAATAAAAGATGATATATGTCCTTCTCCAGAATGCAATCTATCTTTAAGCTAAATTTAATTAAGATCTGTTTAGTTAATAACTCCTGAATAGGTAACTAACAAACCATTGGCATAGGTGATCCATTGACCATATAGAAACTAATGCTCTGTAGCACTATGTATTGGTAAGTTAAAGTAAAATGGGTAACATAAAAGCCTTTCCTATGAAAACACACTTTCATATACTAAGTTTACTGTGATTCCTCAGAATTCAATTTTATAAACCTCATATGGTCCATTTTTTGTAATAAAATTAATTATAAGCGATACCTATCACATTTGCGAGCTCAAAGGCTGGAGAACTTCTTAAAAGAGAGATTCTTTAATGTGAGTACCAACCTCTACAGTCAAATCTTCTTACATAACGTCTGTTTAGAGTTTATGACTGGTCATAGGAAGCAAGAAAAATAATAAAAAATAATATTATTTAGAGACTATAAGGTATCTTTCTACCTTTAGGTGTTGATTGATATGTATCCTAAACATTGATTTTATTTTTTTAGATATATGGGCTATAGGTTGCATATTTGCGGAATTATTAACATCAGAACCCATATTCCACTGTCGACAAGAGGATATAAAGACCAGCAACCCATACCACCACGATCAATTGGACAGAATATTCAATGTTATGGGTTTCCCACAGGAAAAAGATTGGGAGGATATAAGGAAAATGCCTGAGCATGCAACATTAGTTAAAGATTTTAAAAGATCTAGGTATGTTGAATATAAATTGGACATAGTTATGCAAAAAGGATCCAACCCACAAAATGTCATTTTTGAATGAAGTAATATTAAATTTATAGCTGTATTTCTGCATTGATGTACTTGTTTGTGTCTATGGGTTCTTATGAAAATATAAGCGTAAATGTATCATTTTTTATACAAATTAGTTTAACTGCATCAATGCGGAAATACAGCTAAAACTTTAATCTTTAATAATTCAAAAGTAACTTTTTGTGGGTTGAATCCTTTTTGTGTAACTATGTCCATTTGTTCCTCTCTTCTATGTATATTATATCCCAAAGCTAAGCAAGAATGCTTATGTGGTGTTGTTATCTAATAGTGCGGCTTGAATTTCTACACCAGCAGTGTAGTAGGTGCTCGCACTATACTATATGATTTTTCAACTAGCTGACCTTAGTTAAATTTCCACCCCGTGCAACTGGTAGACATACGAGTACAATCATAACGAGGGCTTCATAACAAATGGGCGTATATTTGTTATTTAACATATTTACTAGCAAGCATTATAGCTATCTATATGTGGAAACAATTAAATGGTTATAGATTTTTAGTAGTATAAACTTAGTTGTAAACTGTTTGTTTTCCGAATAAAATAAAAATAAAATAAAATATGCACAAATGCCATTTTTTTGTTTTTTACTAAAATCTATGCATGTTACAATTTAGAAAGTCTTACCAGTATGTAAGTGTACCTAAATAGAAGGGTAATCCAAAGGCCTTATACAATCAAGTAGTTTTGTTTTAATCACAATTTTGTCCCTTGTGTAAAACTGCACTTTTGTCTATATGCCCATTTGTTATGAAGCCCTCGATATTATTATACTAGCTGCGCCTTGTGGTCTCACCTGTGTACTGATGGAAAATCGTTATATTTTGTATAATTCACATTTTATAAATTATAGCTTATATGTTATTCTGATATGTAAGCTATTGTAAAGTTTCGTCAAAATCCATTAAATACTTTTTGTGTGAAAGAGTAAAAAACATACATACATCCAAACATACATTCTTACAAACCTTCGCATATTTAATATTAGTGGGATTAGTAGAATGTGTTATTCTGATGTGTAAGCTATATTATTGTAAAGTTTCATCAAAATCCATTGAGTAGTTTTTGTCTGAAAGAATAACAAATATTCATATTCACATTTTTACAAACTTTCACGTTTATAATATTAATAGAATGGCTACAAACGGAAATATAAATTTTTCAGTTTATAAAACATGTTTTAATCTCTTAAATTTTCATTTAAATCTGAGCCATTTCAAAGCCTACCCAAGTTTACCTTCAGATAGACTGATAGAAGAAACTTTTGGAAATGGTTATTAATTGTTAGGCATTTAAGCAAGTAGTGTTCACTTAAATTTTGATATTTATTTTGAAATCGAGAACAGAAATTGCATATCTATATATCATATGACTATTAAATAGTTATGATGTATTTAGTATTTAAAAAATGGCAATGGGCTTATTTTTAGTTACCAGAGTTGTTCTCTAAGCAAATATATGGACAGGCATAAAATAAAACCGGAAAGCAAAGCATTTAGTTTACTCCAGAGACTATTACTGATGGATCCAAATAGGAGAATCACATCAGAGCAAGCAATGCAAGACCCTTATTTCACTGAAGATCCTTTACCCTCACAAGTAAGTATTATAAGGTAATCCAAATTTCAGCCTCATACAATCAACTAGTTTTGTTTTATTCACAATGTTGTCCCTTGTGTAAAATTGCACTTTTGTCTGTACGCCCATTTGTTATGAAGCCCTCGATATATATTTATGATATTGACATATTTTGAAACTACCAGAACTGTATTTTTAATTTGCCTATAGTTGCACTTATAATATAAAAGTTTCTATGTCTACTGTATAACGTTGATATAATGAGGTCTTGATAGTTAACTGCCTTTGTGATATTACTTAAAAAGAGTGGAAATTAAAATACCTGGCTGTCTTCCTTTGAAACTATTATGGTGACATTATTTTAATCTAGGTTTACTAGTAATACCAGTCCTTATGGGATTTTTAGGGTTTTGTTACCCTTTTGGCAAAAACCAAAGCCTTGAGAGAAACTTTCATATATGTCATTTTGATTCCTTCTTTGTATATCACAGTCATTAGTCTTAGAAACTGTTTGTCTTATGTTGACCTAGTAGTGGTCTATATAGATTAAAGATATACTAGGATTTGCCCGTGATGTCGTCCACGTATGACGGAATAAGTTAATTTTTACGTGTCCTAATAACTTTAAACTGCTCCCGGGAAAAATCCCGCGGGATTCCAGGGATATAAACTATAATAGATTTTTTTTTCTATCGATCATCAAAATGTCGATATCAAATATTACATCGGAATCCGCTTTTTTGTTCAACCGGGCCACTTTAAACCGCGCACAAGCAAAGTGTTCTCCATCGTTTATATGGTGTATTTCAGTTTTTTTTAAATAGCTTCAATGTACAGACGGCATGTTTAAAATTTTATAATATAATAGATAGATTTAGTAGAAATGTTAACATCAATTCCCAGTATACAATGCTATGATGAAATCGTGAAAACGTAAAGAAAGGTTTATGTGACGAAGAAGCTTGCAGACACTGATATGTAAGTATTTAATTATTATTTAGTCTAGGATGGTGGATCACCTCTTTTTATACTGTTATGTTTAGCAATAAAGTATTTTTAATTTTAAACTTAGGTTAAAACCCTCTGAAATAACCATATATAATGCAAAGATTAATGACAGTATTTGAAGTGGAAAGTATGGAAGAAACAAACGTGCTATGTATGAAAATATTTATTTATTTATTTTATTAATAATATTATACATACATACATAACTTCACGCCAGGTCCCTTGCGGGGTAGGCACGAACAACAGAGCGCCATTCAGGCTTATTCTTACACACCTCTCTTGCTTCTTTGACATTCATAGCTCTTGTCATGCACGCTCGTCTGTTCCTAAGGCTCCTGACATCATCTTCTGCTAGTACACGATCAATTTGATCATGGAAGGTGTGTCGTGGCCTTCCGCGACTTCTGCATCCATCCACTTTTGCATTGTATATCTGTTTAGTCATTCTTTCCACATGCCCGAACCACCGCAGCATTCCTTTCCTTACCTCCCCGACACTCTCTTTCAGACCAACTCTCTTTCTTACTTAATAATATTATCAGCCCGTAAATGTCCTACTGCTGGGCCTGGGCCTCCAATTATAGGGGGAACGGACAGTATACCCGCTACACGTGTCCAAGGCGGCTTGGCAGGTTTTGACACATCGGTTACCTCGATGTGCAGGTTGCATCCGATGTTTTCCTTCACCGTTGTGCTACGTGGCAATAGTAACAACAATAAGTTTAATTAATATGTATTTTTGTTTGGTTATTTTCCTAGGATGTGTTCGCCGGATGTCCCATTCCTTACCCGAAGAGAGAGTTCTTGACCGATGACGACCAGGACGATAAGAGCGACTCCAAGGCACGACAGAATCAACAACAGCAACAACCTAATGTAAATATAATATTATACTGGGACATGCAGCTGGGGCTCAATCAAATGCCGGTTGAAATGATACTCATTGTTTAAAGCACTTACAAACATTTGAGCAGTAAAACCATTAAAACGTAAAAAAAATGCACATATATACAATAGTAATATATAGTGTAGCTATCACAAAGTTAAACAATATACTAAAGTACTTTGTACTATTGTATCCAAATTAAATAATAAATAAAGAAAACAAAAAACAATGACAAAGAGAACAAAAACAAAACACTCAGACCTGACAATCTTTCTTGTTAAGTGGAGGAGCTAGTAAAAAAATAACTTATAAAATTGCACATATATAACGAGTCCAAATCGTAAGCAATCAATCGAGTGATTGCTCAATGGCGGTTTATACTACTCCGTCACTCTGCAAGCCGGTCTTAATTAACGCAATGTGTAGAAGAAGAACCTACATAGTAAAGCTGTAAAGAACAACAAAGAGAACTTCTCTTGCCACCTACTTGTTTATAGTAACAATAGAGCGATTTAATCTTGTTTGAATAGCATGGCGGCGTTACAAAGAAAATGCTTAGAATGATCGTAAGCAATGAACAAGGACTGTTAATTTGTTTTAACAAAAGCAAAACCGAATTCACACTAAAACCAAAAAAATAATATTTAACCGAGTTCTTGCTACAACAAGAGTTACTCTCGATTTCCTTGCGATCCACAAATTAGATCATGACTTGGTGTCTACGGGACGCGTATGCAAGTAAGAATTTAGGCGCACGGCGTTCTATAAGGGTTATTAAAAATGAAAATCGGTGTACAATTGACGGAGATATCGTGTTACGAAAAAAATGGTTAATCATTTTCGTGAGTTTCTCTAATTCCACGGAATCCACGTAAATTAATATACAGTTTTGCGGCTTTTCAGACACAACAGAATCAAGTACAAGCAAACAGTCACGACCATGGCGCGAATAATGCGAAGAGATTGCGAATGTCAGGTAATAGACATTGTTAATATATTAACACTATTAAAATGTTTTGGGTAGCTTAGTGGCTAATGCACGCGCGTCTCATCTCAATGACGCGGGTTCTAATCCTGGCATCGCTTAAGTTATTTTTCTCACCTGCATATTGATACAATTATCAGGTGTTGATGGTGCAGATATACATCATGATACAACCTGCACACCGAGATAACCTGTGTTTGCAACCCGCCATTTCGTCTCCTTTCATATCTATATATTAATACGTTAAGAAAAAACAGCAAAAACTTTGTATCCGTTTTTACAAAAATTGCGCAGACGGAGGTGTATGAAAATTATGCATAAAAATACATTAAAACAATTTAATAAAACATTACTCACACTACCATGTATATGACACACACACGCATATATTATTTGTTGTTAGTCAAATTAAAAGCCTTGGCGAAATTTTGATTATAGAAGTATAGTCTTTGACATTAATTAGGTATTATGGTTTAATTTCGACCACGGGCGACTACTAGTCGTAATTAATATTACAAACGCGAATGTGAGTTTGTTTGCCTGTAACAACTACGCGACAGATCTTAACGAAATTCATGTGTGTGGCCATTAGGGTGGGTACCTTTCGTCCAGAAAGAAGTACTGATCCCGAGGGAGTGACGAATATAGCCGAAAAGACGGAGTTATGGCCGCGTTTTATGGACGTCACCGCCTTTACAATTTACTAACAGAATATACATCGCCATTGGAACAATATGACAGCGATAATTTTAATGTGTTGCTCTCATGGTTAGTTTCACCTTCGCTTCGCTTGATAGCGTTACGGGTGTTATCGATTCACCAAATCGATGTCACATCACTACATCACTACGAAACCAGCACAGCACTGTGTCTATACACTCTGCACTCTGGTTTAAAATTTAAAAATGTACAAAAATAGACTCATGTTAACGAATAATAAATTGCTTATATTAATAACAATCTTTCAATCAAAGCAAAAAGAATTTAGACTACTTAAATACATTAAATGCAACATAGTCAACACGGGTATTTCACGGGTATCATTAGACACTTTGAAGTAAACTCTCTTCATGACATACAAATCACTATTTAATACAAGGGAAGCCTCGGGCAAAAACTTGAAAGTTTATTGTATTATAGATGTAAAGTTTGTACATTTGATTCTAATGTTGTTGGTAGTAGTTTGTTGTTAGAGTGATGGTGCTTGGTGAAGAAATACACCTGTTTCTCTCAAGGATTTATTCTTGAAGCAGTAGTACGTGTACCCTGTTTTCTTCAGTTGCTGGTTCAACTTAGTGGTAGTCGAAATCGTATGTTACGAATATTAGTAAGTCAGTAGCAACTCGTAGCGACTTAATAACAACTGGATGACAAAATATTTGTGAGGGCTACTTATAGATATATTGAAGTAGTCTAAGTAGGCCTACAATAGATTTCCTTATCTCTTCAGGTCCAAATCAAGGCAACAACCAGACGGGCGGTGGACAGCAAGAGTTCCATCAACAACAACAGATGATGTTCGGAGGACAACAGCAGGGTGGTAGTTCTCAACAACAGAATAATTTTCAGCAAAGATTTTAACATTAGGCATTTGTTTTAATTTGAATGAATAATAATATTTTAATAGAATTTACTTCGACAATTAAAATCTTTGGATCAAGATATTTTTTTGTGCAACATTCTTAATTTATTCTTGTATGTCTTTCACGACCACGGGGCATGAAAATGGCCCGGCCATTTGGAGGGCTTCCGTGAGGCCTTGGGAAGACCAACTCGTAGAGGCCCCTTGACCAATTTAATGTAAATGTAGCGAGACACTGACCGGCGATTATCCCTGTCTACACCATATAATAATGCAGCCAAGGACAAGCCCCAGCCAGTGTAGGGCTATTGTAGAAAATGAGGACAAAAGTACCGTGGTATTGGTGTGAACTGCTAGTGGCACTAGGGGTCTGGGAATATGGGGACTATGGTGTCTGCCCGTCGCAAGGCTCAGGGAACATGGAAAAATGGGCAGACGGTGACTCGCCACTCCCTGCATGGGCCCCCAAAAAATGTCATAGACGACGGGCAACAGTTTTGAAGATATCAATTTTTAGAATTTACATAAGCCAAATCCGTATTACACAAAACTTAATAAAAATTTATGAATGTTTCATAATAAAATTTTGATTCAGAGACAGAGATTTCGTATATAAAAAAAATGTGTGCGTTTACTAGTGTACAGACGTAAGAAGTGAAACTTCTTTATGACCTTATTTTTCGAAAAATGATCTACTGCATACAACTTTACAGAAATTGGTCGAATAAATGAAGCCCCTACCACGGTCGAATCAACCGTGGTAGGGGCAAGAAAAAGATGGCGCGTAACCGAAAAAAGTGACGGTGAATTTTTTTCCAACGCCGATAAAGAAGTTTCACTTCAAAAATGATTTTTTAAAAAGAATTATTTTTTATATATAGAATTATATATCATAATCATAAAGATATTTTTTTGTGAAACATTCGTAATTTTTTTAAATTAATTTTTGTGTAGTACGGATTTGTCGTATGTTAATTCTATGACTTTATATCTCATAACATGTGGTAATGCGTGAGCTTAGCGCCTACATACATTAAAGCGCGTGATAAGAATGCCCGAGTTCCGCAGTGGAACTATTAGGCTCTATTCACATTCTGTGCCGTTCACGGTGCAATCTCTGTCTGGTCAAATAAATTCTTAAACAAGAAAACGCCGATGCCAATTTGTCATGTTATTTGATTATTATTTTTTATAATATTTATGGCTTGGCAACTAGGCCTTTAAGCCAGTGTTATTTGATTGGAGCAACACAAACTAACAGCAAACTAGTAGTAAAGTACAAATAGCGATGTTTGATTGAATCATAGTCTGTACCGAGCCGAATACCAGGATCAGCTGGTAAAATAATTCTCAATAAGTACTTACGGGATCTTGTTCAATTTTAGATGAAACTGTTTTTAGACCATTATCGTCTAGTCTTTCTACATTGAATATTCCATGCGTACACTGTCTCACGTTTTAATAATGCCTAATTTTACGTCATTTTTTTAATAATTCTCTTATTTGACTAGAACGAATAATTGTATAAGTGATTAAAAAAATGTAAATATTAGGAATTGAATGCCAATAAAAACACATTTATAATAATAATAATAATATTTATTTTATTTTTCCTAACACTTAAATTATTTATAACGTTATAAAAATAATGGGCGGATTTGCATAATATGATTATTTAATTATAAATATGCTGTACTTATTACAATTCATGATTAATCCAGCATACAAGTGGTATAGCCAAATAAATGCAATACATTTCCAATTTATATAAGTATGTTTTTAAAACCAGCCAAAAAAATGAATGGAAACGCAAACGAACATAAAGTTGGTTATTGGAAATTATGTATTGAATTTATTTAGAAACCTGAGCTCAAAATTGTAGAATATGTACACGATTTTAATAACTGACTTGGGGCCTTGTTTTATATCAATACGTTAGCTTTAATCATGAAAGAAGATTATTTTAATTATCTAATCATTAAAAAATATACCTTTGAAAATCTTCTGTTTGTAGAGGGTCCTCCAGACCTAAGCATAACATTTTGGTGTATTACAATTGACATCCTACTAATATAAACGCGAAAGTTTGCAAGAATGTATGTATGTTTGTTACTCTTTCACGCAAAAACTACTGGATGGATTTTGATGAAACTTTACAATAATATATCTTGCACATCAGAATAACACAGGCTATAATTTATAAAGATACAGTGTGAATTATCCAGAACTAGCTGTCCCGGCAGATGTCCTCCTGCCCGAAAAGCTTCAATCGATATGCCGACATCAGCGCCACCTACCGTGTCCAATTGTGAACCAAGTCAGAAACCTCTGGCTCATGCACAACAACTTTGCTTAAGATCATCACATGATCAAATGTATAGTTTACGATTCTATAAAGGACATACAGACAAACATTTATTTTATATATAAGAAGATATAACGATTTTCCATCATCACGCGGGTGAGACCGCGGGGCGCAGCTAGTTAGCTAGCTATTATATAATGTCATTAGGGGGGATGAAAGTTGCGTGATAAAAAGGATGTTTAACTACAAGATGGGTGGGTATATATGTACCTAAAGGTAGACTAGTAGTTGATGATTTTTGTGGTGTGACAAAAGATGTATGTCAGAATACAGTGTGGAGGGAAAAGACGTATTGTGCTTACCCCAAATAGTTGGGAGAAGGTGAAAGAAAAGAGAGATATTGCTGGACACTAAATAACGCTTTTTATTGTATTAAAGACCATCTACTATTTACTAACACGTAATAAAATGTTAAGTGCTGCACTCAAGTGCTACGCTTACGTTTCACTAGATGGCGCTTTAAGGAAGGAATATCCAAGATCGAGTTGCCTATGCAACTCGATCTTCCATGCTTACGGAATTGGCCTAAACTACTTTCTTAAAACTAAATATATTAACATAAAGTCTAAGCAACCCCGGAAGAGAACTCAATTACAGCCTTTTGTCCAGTTTGATCTACAAAATATTGAGTTTTAACCAGTTCGTCCTTCTTGAGTTTAGTACTTGAGTCCAATGGGCGTATTCTTGTTCGCAACCTCCCGCAGCGACCGTCGGCGATTTTCTCGAATGCTAAAAATATTTGTTATTTTGAAAAGTCAAATAGTCAATAATTATAAGGAACGTTTTGAATTATTACCCCATACTTTTCACACTCTTAATTTACCTTCTATCATATTTTTAAGTATTTTTAAATTACCTGCATACCCTTCTACATTCAAGAGATTTCGGTCAAACCCTTCCCTACGCAAGCTGTTCTACTCTGGAAACTGTCTAAAAGTGAGAAAGGCATTAATTTCCTATGTTCAACAACTTGTGAGAGAATGCTTCAGTGGCGGATTTGCACATGCCAGTGGGTTACTCAAGTTTTCCCTACAATTCGATACTCTAGTTCAATTTTTGTAAATAAAATTTTAACTTTAGGATTTGTACACTATCGGCCTAATTATATCATCCTTTTTCCGTGTCTTGTATAATCATTGAAACATTTAATTTTGTAGAAAGAAAATTGTCGAAAAAACTATCAAAGTGATGAAACATAAATTACACATTGAAAGGAGTAGGTACCTAAATAAAATACCCTAAAGCCCCTTCTATAATCCGCCGCTTTAAACTTACTAGACCTTCTGGTAATACCGCCACTGAAATGCTTTATATCGAGGAATCAATGACTGTTTGTTTCAATCGATCTAAGAATCTAAGAATAATCGACTCGACGTAATGGATTTTTTCACAAGGGATTATAAAGAACCGGAGGGTCTATTTAGGTCGTTTTAGCAGATTCATATAATGAACATGACAAGTAAGTATCAACATAAAGCGGAACTTTATGCTGTCTTTCAAATATCAGTGTATCTAGATACGTGTCAATTTATCTAAGCGATTGTCTAAATGTGACCTACTTGGGCCCTCTGGTGTCTAATTGCAATTCGGTACATAGATATTGTCGATGGATTTTATTGGATCATTTGAAAATTTTAAATCTTATATATTTTCAAAACATCGCTTGAAACAAATAGCTTTCCATTTGTCGATATGTATTCCATTTACTTATTTATGTATTGCTAAGGTCTATTTATTTTGGTGTTTGAGTGTAAGAGCGGACTCTGAATCGTTAAAAGTTGAATCAAGAGATTGTTACTACCGGCATGTAAAAGTATAGTATTCTTCTTCCATGCTACCGGTATTGTATTTTAAAGAAGAAACCTTTAGTTGTGAGTCTGAGGGCTAACTCTCAAACGTCTTTCGTCGTTTGTTTTCGTCTTAGAACTTTTTTGCTTGTTTTTATTATATTCAAGTGCATTTTCCATTGGATGTTCCATTTATTTTTGTGTTATGTAGCCTATATTATTGCAGTTTTAAAGAAATAATTGTTCTTTCTTTCTTCTATCTAAAACTTTCTAACTACTAGCTAGCTAGCAAGCTACTAGCTCTTTCGAGTTGATGGGATGAAAACAAACAACGACACGTGTTTGAGAGTAAGTTGTATTCAATTACATACGAAACGGTAGGTTGCATTTATACGCAATTCGATTTGCAGGTATTCATTATTTGATGAAGTAACCTGTTAGATTTTTCCACATATGAACTTGTTGTTAATCGTATTAGTTTTGGAAACCGTTATACTGCAACAAGTTTAGAATAGCAGTGGGTGATGTAATCATATAGATTAAAAACTGGTCGTTTCGTTTAGTTCGTACCCGTTTATTTTATACGCACTATTTCTTTTAGTTAATAATTTATGCATCGACTTAAGTAATTATTGCTCACTACACTATTTTTAATAATAACGAAGTAATACCGCTAATACCTAAATAAACTTAGACTATTCGTAGACATTGCTGTCTAAATCAAAATATACTTAAAATGTATACTTACGGTGTATCCTGTATGAGTTATGGCACGCCATGTGACAGATAGACGGGAAACCTTTCAATGTTTCTGGATCTATCGTTCTCGAAGACAGCGGAGTAGCACAAATTGGATTCCTAGGTGCTTTACAAGAATTTACACAGTAATCGTATGTGTTTTTCTTTGGTTTAGGCTTTCTTGTTCTTCTCGTTGTTGGGCTCCTGGTAGTAGTACGAGTTGTAGTTGGCATTACTTGTGGCCTTATCTGTATATTAGTTCTAGAACCACTCGGTGAAACCACTCGAATCCTCATTGGGATTATAGGAATACTTTGCACTGGACTAAGGTTATTACCTGGTTTTAATGCTGTCAATGAACAAGGGTTTGCAGAGGATACAGTAGGAGGAGACATTGATGTGACAGGTTGGTGCGTGCTTACTGGTGGTCGAGTCGTTTGTGGTGGCACCTGTGTGATGATTGTTGTTATAGGAGGTAATGTGGTTGAAGGCAGAAAAGTTGAAGGTCGAGCTGGCAAAGTAGTCAAAGTAAACAACGACGTTGGTGGTGTCAAAGTTGATGATTGAGAAGGTAAAGCAGCCGGTAACTGTTGTGGTACACTAGGAGTCACTAACGGTCTAGAAAGAGAACTATCAAATGATTGTGGTGCTTGTTGATAAATCATAAAATAGTTCGTTAACGGTTGCGGGGTTAAACCTGGAGATGGCGTAGGTTGTCCGGTGAACCCAGTTTGAGAAGGCTGTATTGATGGTGGCTGTGGTGGTTGTGGGACAACTTCGAATCGTATTTGCTGCCATTGACCTGAATTTGATGGTGCAAGTGGAGGTGGTCCTTGTATTGTTTGAGGCTGTAAACTTTGTTGTGTTTGTTGGAGTGGTCGCTCTGATATAACAGATTGATCAATTTTTTCACGTAAAGGAGATAATGTTGGTTCAGACGAAAATGATGATGAGAATATTGTGCTTTGTGTAGGTAGCGAAGATGCTGTAGTAAATGTGGATGCTGGTGTTGTTATTTCCGATGGTATAATTGTTTGTGGTGTAGTACTCTCATCTGAATTTGGTAGGTCTTGAACTATAACTAATTCTGGCTGATTGTTTAAGTGAATAGTCATTTCAGGAATTAACGATCGTTGGGGTATCGTTTGAAACAATGATTCTAAAGACGGCTGAGATATACCAAATGGTGGTTCCGGATTTGAAACAGAGTCAAACTGCCCCGATTGAAATTGTGGTATTGAACGGTCATATTGTGGCGCAGATGGAGACAGTGGTAGCACTTCTTGATACGGCTCTCTTGGTAGTACGGTTGATTGTGTTGACAAAGTTGATGGTGTTTGACTTACTATTTGTATAGTAGATGTTGGTGGAGGAACAGTGACTGTTGAAGTTTGTGGCTGTAAGCTCGAAGGTGTTTCCGAGTGGATATGTAATGGAGATAATGTAGTAGTTTGTGTAGGAGTAGGGGATGGAGTTGTTGACATTTGAGGTATCGTTCCAGATGTAGAAGTGATCGATAGTTCTGGAGTGGAAGGGTGTAGGGTAGACATTGATTCGAAAGCCTCCAGCTGGATGGTAGAATTCGGTAGAACTATAATTGGGTTTGTTGAGGAAAAAGTCGATTCGGTAGAGAATAACTCTGATATAGGTTTTGGATGGAACCCATCGCTTATAACATTCGCAGAATACCACGATTCTGGCGTGTTCGATATTTCAGCTCGGCATAGTTGTAACACTGGAATGTAAGAGAAACCATATTTATCTAAGAATTTTCCTTAAGCGCAACGTAGTCAATACATGGAAATTATACCTATACAAGGAAAGTAAGAATAAGTCATAAATATACTTATATTAACAATTATAACAATATGGAAAATAATTTTATTTTTCGGTCAAAATATAGGTTGAATGAAAATGTTTTAGATTTTACGTTGATCTATATATACTTATAATATTAAAAATTCTAAACATGCCGTGTTTGTACATTGAAGCTTTAAAAAAACGACTGGAGTAGACTATAAATGATGGAGGAGAACACGATACATTTTTTTTCGAATTTCTTGTCTGCGTTGGTTTGTTTGTTCGAGATTCACGTAAAAACTACTAGGTCGATTTCGATGCGGTTTTCGCTGATCGACAGCAAATTCTTATAGTTAAAATCTGCGCTATTTGTTTCTGCGCTATTCTAGAATATAGAATCCTAATCCTATCCTAGAATGTTATCCTAGAAATCCCGCGGGAATTTTCCTGGGAATTATTTAAAATGGCCAGATTAAAAATAACATAGTCATCGATAGCAAACTTTATGTGTGATATTTTTTATCCCGGGAATCCCGCGGAAATTTTCCTGGGAGCGGTTGGTAGTTTTTCGGGTGCATAAAAATTAGCTTATTACGACACAGTTTTCACTAAAACGATGGCTTCCATTTTATTTAAATGCTGCGTTATTTTGTGTCCCGGGAATCCCGCGGGAATGTCAAGTCAACGAAATTGCGGGTATATGCTAGTTACTTATATTTTTGCACCTATTTGCTTAGTCATATATTATGTACGCTTAGTTGCGTGTCTAGATTGTTTGTTAGACACTCCATTTAGTTTTTTTTATTTGCGAGTTCACTGCACAGCTTTGTTTTAATTTCAACATTATCTTCATCCATATAAAATATGTACATCGGATAGTTTTTGAGAAAAAGCTGTGATATTCATAATAGATGGACATGACAACTTCGGCCAAAAATACTTACAGTATCCTAAAAGATAAAGTATTTTATATTGTTACGAGTTTGCGGGACTCGAATGAAAATGCCGTTAGAATTATTAGAGTTTATTTGAAAAATACAAACACGTATAACACAGGTACAAATATAATCGAACACAACAAATCCAAACGTAATGCAGAAGGTCGTAATTCAATAAAACGCGCAAAGTCCGTCACTATTAAATTCCCGAATGAACACACATCACGCCTGTATCGTGGTTGTAGCTCAACTGACCCCTCTCTCATTCAAGCCGTCGTTTTATACTTCACAAATGCAAATGTATGTAGCTTGTACTTGTAATCCGCAACACCTGGCTAATGATGCTCCTGAGCGCGTACAATAGGACAATAGGCTGTTCTCCCCAATAACTAGAAACGCATGGCAATAAATAAGTGAACGAAATAAGACGATCATAAAAGGAATATGATCAGTTCAAATGCCGACAGGTAATAAAATGTGCTTTTACAGATCTGTACGTGTAATTTATTTTTGTCGGAGCCTAAGTTGTAACAATATGGTTCAGTAAACTACTGTATGAAAAAATATAATAGTCACAATTCGCCATATTCGCCAACTTTGAAATAGTCGCGTTATAGGCGCAACAGGAACAGTCTTTGTCACATGCTAGTAAGATGAAGTACTAAATCACGTTCGTGTTAAACTCGTTTTCAAGATCCACTTTTTGCAATCCCGCTCTTCCAGATGTCAACCACCTCTGCCCTTGCCGTTTTATTGATCTAATCCCTAGAAGGAGTTTTATACAGAGGTGGCATAGGTAAGAAAAATATAATAGTTACGAAAATAGAATGGACTAAAGTGCGTTTTCAGTTTGAAAGAAACAACCTATGTACTTATTTTGTTTCCCACCCTTTGTGTTTTGGGGATTGTGGGATTTTTATATGTGGCACCTTCGGCAATAGTGGCAGGAGTACTATTGCCGAGGTAAGTATTAATATTTGAAATTTACCCGAGTTTTAAATTAAACTTTAAATATAATAAAACTACGTTTTAACGCTTTTAAGCGCGGTAATTTATTTGATTTAGGTTTATCCGACGTTTCGGCCGCTTTTCAGTGGCCGTGAAAACGTCGGATAAACCTAAATCAAATAAATTACCGCGCTTAAAACCGTTAAAACGTAGTTTTATTATGTGTACAAGTCGCGAAAACTTAAGAAAATATTAAACTTTAAATAAATTATATAATTTACTAGCTGTGCCCGCGACATCGTCCGCGTGGAATTTGTTTTCAAACCCCCGACTTTGAAACGTTCTTCATTGGTGCTCCGCTCGTAATAGTCTTAGTGTGATGATATATAGCCTATAATAGCCTTCCTCGATAAATGGCCTATCTATATGAAAGAATTTTTCAAATCAGACCAGTAGATCCTGAGATTAGCGCGTTCAAACAAACAAACTCTTCAGCTTTATATATTAGTATAAGATAAGGCGAGCTGTAGTATTCTCCGACTTTATTGGATATAGATTTTCTATTTCACGAAGTCCTGCATGCACAGTTGCACATGAACATAACAATATAGTGCAAAGACCAGTGCTAACTGGGGTTTTTATCAATATTCATAGAGAGTACCATCAGTAGTATCGAAAAAACGCAGGAAAATTGATCGAAGTGAGGTAAATTATATTACAAACTATTAATAATAATGTACTCTACTTAGGTATACACACATTAGTAGGACATGTCAATACTACAATTACAGACGAGCGGACTTTGTGAAATAGACAATCTATATACATGCGCATAGCTTCTCTACGACCTGATCGCATAGCTCTATAAACAGTAAGTAAATATTGCTAGATTGCAAGATTTATTTACTCTCTGAGCTGTGCAGTGTACACTTTCACTTGTTTAGACTGTTTTACTGTTACCCATGATTCCTATTATCACGACCATAGACAACGTAATTGTTATGATCATAACGATACTTTCGCTTCATTATGTAACAATATCTGTACGATTTTAAGTAAGTACCTACTTACATAAATTTTGTATCGCTGTGTCTAGCGTCATATTCTGATATTCAAATAGTAACCCCCTAAGCCACAGTGGCTAGTTAAACGACCTTAAAATGACATTAAATAGTTTTATCAATCAGAATTTATTGTAAGTTATTTAGTGTAGTTTAGAGAAAAATAGGTAAACTACAATATTTCGGATAATCTTGTTTGTGAGGAGGACGATTAATTAAAAAATATACCCTGGAAATGATTTCTTGATGTGCTTCTTTGAATAATTATGAAGTAAATTGGTTTCCCATTGCTATCTCTTTTATAAGACTCTGGAACCAGATAAATCTAACCTCGGGCATAACAGCGACAAATTCATTGGAATATAATATTTTATTATCTACTAGCCGTCCCGGCAGACGTCCTGCCCTGAAAAAATAAAAATCTAGGTCTCGATTGTATTGCAACCTACTGGTTCCAATTTTGAATCTAAGCCACCCGGGGATCAACTTAAACACATAAAAACGAAATCGGTCCAGCACATATCCTAGAACCCAATTACAGCGCCACCTTCCGGTTCCAATTTTGAATCTAAATCGTCCGGGGACCCACTCAAAGACTCACAAAGATCATCAAAATCGGTCTAGCAGATTAGAAGGTTCCTAGAACTCGTTTCCAGCGCCACCTACCGGTTCCAATTTTGATTCTAAACTATCCGGGGACACACTCAAATGCACACAAAAAAATCATTAAAATCAGTAAAGCGGTTCTCAAGTTATGCGCGTACATACATTTCTACGATTCATTTTTATATTGTATATAGATGTAACTACATAAGAAGGTTTTTTTTAAATATGTATGTTATGAAAATATGATAGGAGTAAAGATCATGAACATTGCAAGATGTCGATGAGGTTAAAAGGGTAAAAAACATGAATACAAATACAATGTTGCAATTACAATGTTTTGGTTTGAAGCTTTTTCAATTGTAAATAAATTATTTACATATGTATAATGAACGGAAGATTTTTATATTTCTGTGGTTGAGTGGGCTAAGCCTTTGCCTGCCAACCTCACTGCAGCCCAGAGGCCCCGGGTTCGATTCCTGGCATGGTAAATTTCGTAAACGAACTTTCCAATATTTAGTATGATCGGGATATATGATATTGGCCCAGGGTGATCCGTTGTATATTACCCATAGCACAAGCGTAAGTTGTTTAGTTTGGACAACGTGTGTGTGTTCTCTGCTGACTTATTTATTTATGTTTAGATATCGAAACTAAAATTGGTTTGAACAAGATGTGTTCAGTAGTGAATAATATAATGGAGTATTTTCCGAGAGATTAGATGACTTTTAGAGTGCCGTTGGCAAATAATAAAACTATGGGTATATAATACCTACACACTGGTATTTAAAAAAACTATTGATCGATGTTTGCGAACGACAGAAAAAAATTTTCAAAACAAGACACGTAAGTATTTGTTAGGAATTCTTAGAACGATAACTTTGTGATATACGTCTTCCATTACAATGCCGTGAGTGTTTGTAAACCTTCAATATTCTTTGGGGCCTAGATAAACTTAATTTGAATCTTTCACTGTGTTTTAAAGTAAACTTATAATAGGTGACATGGTCATGGAAGAAGAATATCTAATATAGAATGCTGATAATTCTAGTACAAATAAATCTTAGTAGTAAGGTTTATCATGATTCGCCTTTGTCCTCTCTTTTTCCGATTTCGTTAGTATCTTTATGGTAATTTCACGCGCGTAACATTTGTTGAAACTTATTCATTTAGATTTAATACGCTGCTTAGATATGAAGTTGGAAAAAAACTTGTATAATGTGGTTTCCAAAAAATCGCTTTAAATAGATAATGTTAAACCTAGAAAATGCTTAAAGCTTCATATATATGCGTGACAGTCACTGACTGTAACATTATCTTAGTGTATCAAGGACATAGCACATAATTACTTTATGAAAGAATTAGCCTTCTGTAGTTCTCCTTATAAACTCACATACACATCTACCTTCGTGCGCGCAATACGCCTAAAAATGAGGTACAAAATAATTTCAGGTGTTAATATTATATTGCTATGAATCACATGTTAAAACTTTTCACATAAAACACAATAATAAAACAGGAAAATGAAACCACTCACGTGTTAAAACGACGAGCGTGCATATACGCATGTACGCCATCGTGAACGAAGGCGATCTGAGGTATATTAAGGTTTTACGGGCCATTGAGCCAAATCAACGATGCACAGTTAGCTACTGGTTTACTGTTGTAAAACAACACCCTATTTTACAACAGGATTGTGTTCGAGCAGTCAACGCCTTAATATATATATATATATATATTAGGGTGATCCAAAAAAAAAAAATTTTTTTTTTCAAACAGGCTCAAAAGTTTCTTTTGGGTGTAAAAAATATTCTGTGAAAAGATGAGCCCTTAATATTAATATTAAGATTGTCCTCATCGCATTTTTTAAATTCCCATAAGAATAACACAGGAAAATTTTTTTTTGCTTCTTCTGGTTTTTGGACCGTTCAAACGACTGGTTGACTGATAAATCGCTGTTCCAATCACCGAAACTTGGTTTCAGTGTCAAAATAAGGATCAATTTTTTTGTCAAATATAATACAGTTCAGAAGGATTTATTTGAAGGCAAGCAGTGAGCGCGAAAACTAGCGTTTGTACACGAGCACGTATGTCGTGCGTTCGTGTTGAAGGCGTGAGTCGGACTGTAGCCGAAAATAAAAAATCGACAAATCAAAAAATGTTATCAGACCTTTTTTGTAGAGCGTTCAATTCTCTATAAAGATTGGAACAGCGATTTATCAGTCAACCAGTCGTTTGAACGGTACAAAAATCAGAAGAAGCAAAAAAAAATTTCCTGTGTTATTCTTATGGGAATAAAAAAAATGCGATGAGGACAATCTTAATATTAATATTAAGGGCTCATCTTTTCACAGAAATTTTTTTACACCCAAAATAAACTTTTGAGCCTGCTTGGAAAAAATAAATAAAAAATCGGATCACCCTAATATATATATAAGTTTTGCCTATGCTTAAAATGGTCACTTTTGGAGAATCACATTGTGAAATTGACATGGTGAACAAGCAGACAGCCAAGCCATAGATAATACCTACTTATAAATATAAAGCTAAGGTCATGGAAGTGTTTACCGCCGCCTATAGCCATTAACAACCTTAAAATTCTTAAAAATCGTAAATTCTAAGAAAACATGTTATTTTACACGTAATTTGTCTAATTTCGTTAAACGCGTTTACTTACTATTTATCATTAGAATAATCTTGTAGTTTTTACACTTTTTTTTGTGTTCGACAATTAAGGTTTTATCCACAGTTGTTTTTCTTTGTTTATTTGAATGTTCAAATGTCAGTTTTATTATTATCTGTTTTAAGAGTTTATTACTTCTACGAGAACGTGAGCGATTGCTACGAGTGTCTTTTGAGGCGCGAAGCGCAGCTGAGGATCATAACTCAGACCAGTACTTTCTGTGAGTGATAAATAGTGCTTAACTACTTATTACTAGTTTATACTACTCTGACGAAGATTATTTCCGCGCAGGAATGGAGAAAGAATATTAATTCCTGCGGCCTGGCGGCCTGTCGTATGAGGCGACAAAACAACCCATAGCCAGGTGGTACGGTAATTGCCCGTCTTCATGGTTACCACTCTTGGTCTAGACTAGAACATGCCACCATAACAACCTTGAGTTGCATTCCGGCATTAGTGGCCAGGTTCCAGTCCTATCTACGAGTTCGGCAGTACGTTGGTAGCACCTTTAGTATTGCAAATGTTCATAGGTGACGATAATCACTTTCCATCACAGCTAGGCCGTCGGCCTGTTTGCTGTACTCCAGCAATACAAATAAATAAAAAAGATATTGAATAAAGTAATATGTGATAAACAAAAACTGACGGATGGACGGACGTGATGATTTTATATGGAATCCGTTTATATGAAATAGATACTGCTACCCCTTTATAAGTAAGCAGTAAAGCAATGTAAATTTACTCATGTTATAGATTTATATGCTATCAACGATAGAGAGAAATACGTCCAGAAGGCTGGCGTGTTGCCAGGCTGGATGCTGAATTGTTGCGCAAAACCACAATTACGGATAGTGTCAAAAAGATTATTACAGAAACTTTGAAAACACTTTTTGGTGGTGGATCCTATGAATCCAATGTTGTAACCCCAATAGGAAAAATATGTTACTTCTTTTTGAGGTTCCGTATTACGCCGTTTGAAATTTTCAGCCGATGAGAAGCGTTGCTAGCCCCCGACTCAATCATTGGAAGATGTTACGGGGCCAGTGTCAATGTAAATCGTATCCCACAAGAGCGGTCGTCTCATATTCCAAATAACATAGAATTTCTCATTGAAATTTAAATATTTTATTTAAATTTTTCCCATAATAAGCATATGCAGTGACAATGGATCCATTATATATTTTTTTATTTACATAATCTAAAGTTCTTAAACAAATATTACAAAAAAACCAATACACAATTCAGCAGCCAATAATAGATTTAACATTTTTCTTTAACATAAATTAATGAAATACGCCAGGTACTGTCGGACCACGAATATTTTTACATGATTTCATCATTTGACAACATCCTAAAATAGCATTTCATTAAAATCATATTATACTGCAAGTTAAAACTTGTAGGTACGTACATAAGTTCGGGTGGAATCTTGCAAGTTAAATTTGACCAACTTCCCGGTTTCCGATTGAGTTGAAATTTTGCACGCATATGTATATCACGTGACAATGCAATAATATGGAGCTGATATGATGATGGAGTCGGAAGATGGACATAGGAACTCCTGTACTAAACAAGATAGACCCGTCATGTTTGGGCTCGTTTTACTTGTCTTGGCTAGCACTCTGCTGCTACATGATATCCAGGATCTCAAAGGCTTGTATTTAAAAACCTTTTTAAAAAAGTCTACTTTTTCATTCACTTCATAGTTCAAAACTTACAGGAAGGGGAAAATATATACGCCTTGGATGTTAATATCTCGCCAGTACATTGTTTTTCAAGACCTGACTAACTATACCCCATATACGGGGTGGTAAATTTCAGGGGGGGGGGGGGCAATAAGGCAAATTGCCTTAACCGTTGCAGCTACATGAAAATGGTCTTAGGAGACTATCCTTAAAATGGTATATCCTTAAAAAATTTGATGCTCTTCGATCATGTTACTGATAGTGATCAAAATCTTCTATGGGACCAACCGTAAGACTACGACTGCAAAAATATCCTATACATCTTTTAAGAAGTCCAGCTTATAATAAAACTACGTTTTAACGGTATCAAGCGCGGTATTTTACTTGATTTTTGTTCCGACGTGACTTCTCTTTTCAGTAGTAGTTTACTCTTTTCAGTAGCCATGATAACGAAAGACAAAGATGTCAAGTGTCAAAAAGTAATGTCAAAGTTTTTATTTAGCTTACCGGCTACCGGAAAAGTGACAGGTGCCGTTCAAGAATCCACACTTGTTTGCGAAAGTTGTTCTCGATTTTTTAAGTTTTTCTGTTACCTTGCTTTTGTGTTGTCCTTTTTTGTGTTGGTGGTGGTTAGTAAGCCTCCTGTAATTAGTGGTAAGTTACTTTTATTATAAATGTCGCAGTCAGTGGGTGAGAATGTCCCTCCCGATAGGGGGAGGAGTTCTCTGGATACGCAGATGGCTGAATTAACCGCTATGTGTCAATCTGGTGAGAAACTCGTAGCTAAACGCCGCATTGTTCCTTCAAAAGAGATCCCTGAAAAAAGAGCCCCTGCCCTACCAGCGTCAACGTCAGCTCAACACACTTACACCCTACCGGGCTATGAGCCTACTACTGAGTTCAAATATAACGAGACGTACTTAGGCCCTTTTGTTGTTCATGTGTCGCGTCTTGAATCTGACCCTACTTCCTCTTCTGCTGGCATGCGAGCATTGAAAATAGCTCAAATTATTTATAATAATAAAGTCCCTGGAATAGAAGAAATTAAAAACTTAGGAAGAAACAAACTTTCTGTAATTTTTAAGTCTTTCAATGATGCTAATGCTCTTTTGTCTAATCCTATCCTTGCTTCTAATAAATTATCAGCATCTATCCCCCGGTTCCAAGTCACCCGCATGGGTGTAATTCGTCAAATTCCCCTTGAATGGACTTTAGAAGATGTAGTTTCTTGGTCAGAATGCCGCCCAGATCCCATGTCTGATTATCAAAGCTCGTAGGCTTAATAAAAAGAAACGAGTGGACGGAATAACTGTCTGGGAACCCACTGGAACAATCGTCCTTACCTTTTTAGGTCAAAAATTACCTTCCCATGTCTATTGCTGCCACTACTCTCTTCCTGTTTATAGATACACCCTCCCTACCATCCAATGTTTGAAGTGCTGCAGATTTGGCCATATCAGAGAATAATGTAGATCTGATGCCCGTTGTGCAAGATGCACCGGTCCTCATGATAGTTTGGCTTGCAATGTCCCAGATGATAAAGTGTCCTGTCTATTTTGCTCTGGCTCCCACCTTGCCTCAGGCTTCAAATGCCCAGAACATGCTAGGCAGAGAAATATTAAAATCATTATGTCTGAAGAGAATATCAGCTATTTGGAAGCTGAACGTCAATTCCCCAGAGTCTGCACTTCTTATGTGGACGTTACCAATAGATTACTTCCCCATAAACCTGTATATTGGAACTCTCACTCATCGAACCTTAACTCCTCCTATAGTCATGCTCAACCTACTCCCTCTCACTCAACACTCACCCTTCATGCCCCATCACCTTCAACATCATATAGAAAAACAATTATGATTGAGCGACGTTCTAAACCAGAACTCGGCAAGTCATTTGACCAACAAGCCCATGATAGTATTACATCCACCCCTGCATATTCCCTCCCAAATGGATCCGCCCTTAGAAATAATTCAACAGGTACAATTTCCCCTAACGAAAACCTTGTAGAGCTCTTATCAATGACTCTGTTTAATATGTTCTCCAAATTTGGAGACATCTTACCGAACAATGTCTTAGAAAATATTTTGTCTGTTATCACGTCCCTCCTCAAGTCTAATTTTACAAATGGCCAACATCCTTCAATGGAATAGCCGTAGTATCATTAATAAAAAGCATGAACTGTTTCATTTAATTAATGAATTCCACCCTTCCCTCTTTGCCCTCTCGGAGACATGGCTGAGATCAGGCTCTCTATTGAGTGCCAGGGTTTACATGCCTCCGTGAGGACAGAGAGGATGGTAAAGCTGACTGCGCTATTCTAGTCAGAAGAGATATCTCATTTTCTCGTATGTATTTCCCTAATCACTCTTGTAATATTAATATTGTAGCCATCCGTTCTTTTAATATAACTTTTGTCTCTGTATATGTTCCTCACCCTAATAACCCTCTTATTCAGGAACTTTCTTCTCTCCTATCTTTACTTCCTCCTTCAGTTATTGTTCTCGGTGATTTTAACATTCATAACACTCTGTGGGGTTCATCATCTTGTGATCTGGTTTCCTCAACTTTTCTTAATTTATTGGATGATTTGAATTTATGTGTTCTCAATGATGGATCCCCTACCCGCAGAGTATCCCCTACCCAAAACCCAAGTGTTCCTGATCTTTCCCTTTCCTCTCCGTCACTTGCCAGTTCCCCTTCTTGGTCTGTTCTTCCCTTCTCCTATGGCAGTTTTTAGGCGTCTTCCTTGATCAAAAATTATCAGGCACCGCTCATCTAAATTATATCTGTCAAAAGGCAGAGAAAAATATAAACATTATTAGAGCATTGCCTGGTGTCAGGTGGGGTTCCCATCTTTATTGCCAAATACTTCTATATAATGCTATTATAAGAAGTCATATCGATTATGGTAGTTTTTTATTAGAGCCTTGTAACAAAGCCAGTCTCTCTAAACTAGATGTAGTTCAAGCAAAATGTCTGAAAATTATCACAGGCGCTATGAAATCTTCTCCCACAAACGCCCTCCAGGTAGAGTGTTCTTAACCTCCTCTAGCCCTGCGTAGACAGCTTCTGTCGGACAGATTTCTCTGTAAAGTGATTGAGCTCTCCGATCAACCACTTCTAGGAGTCCTTGAACAGCTTTACCGGCTTAGTTCATCTTCTATTTACTGGTCCCATAAAACTACCCCACCTTATTAATTCCTATAAAAAATTTATTAGCTTACCTTGTGGTATTTATCAGAATTACAAACTCCCCTTATTTGAAACTAATTTTAACAGCCTTCAATTTAGTCCCAATATAATTTTTGACCTAGGCATTTTCAAAAACTCCCCCGGTGCTAACCAACTTTTCTGCAATGCCATCCAAAATCGTTGGCCAGATCATCTCCAATTCTTCACTGATGCATCAAAACTAACGTAGAATGGACCTGTCGGTGCAGCAGTGTGGATCCCTAAATTCAGAGTAATCCTAAATTTTAAAATTCCCATGTCCAGCTCTAGTTATACAGGTGAATTAATCGCTCTTTTGGAAGCTATCCTTTACATTGAATCACATAGCATAAGTAAATCTATTATTGCCACTGATTGTCTGAGTTGTCTTCAAGATATAAGTAAACTCCCCTTTCATGCTAAAGATAATTTCTGGGTTATCCTTAAAATTAAAGAGGCTCTCTTGCGTTGTCATCGTACCGATCTTGATATAATTTTAGTTTGGTATCCAAGTCACTCAGGCATCAGCGGCAATGAGATTTCTGACTGCTGTGCCAAGGAAGCTGTCTGCTTAGGAACCACCAAGTATAACAAATGCTTTCCCCGAGACTTACGTGCTCTTGCCAAGCCCCAAATGTTCATATCCTGGGATGATAGATGGCAACGCTCTCGGCAGATAGTCGGGAAGCATTATGGAAATCTTCAACCGGTCCAACGTCCAAAACCTTGGTTTTTTGATCACCGAAACTTATCTAAAAAAGACATCTCAGCAATTATCCGTCTCAGCCTTGGTCACTGTTGCTCACCTGTTTTCTTATCCAAAATTAGAATTCGTGATCACTCCCTCTGTGAATGCGGCTTAGCCGAAGGAACTCTTCACCACATTTTTTTTTATTGTCCCAAAATTAATACTCCCCTTTATGACGTTTTGTATAAAGAGCTTCCTCGCCCTATCAATTTGAACTTCCTTCTCACTCTGGCTGACCAAAACCATGTATATACTTTATGTAAATTTATATCAGTTAATAACATTTATCTATAGTGTAGTTAGTCTAACCTATATGTGTTTTGTTCTGTTTACAGGTATATAGAAAACCTTACTGTACAATACCGGTCAAAATTTATTTTATAGAGCTTAATTTGCTACATTATTAATTCACCTGTCATTTTTCGTATATTTTACATATTTACGGCGACATTGGCGAAATCAATTCCAAAGGCGTTGGAGCCAAAACCAACAAAAGGATAAGGATACCGGCTACCGCCAACTTGTTTATTTTAACCGTTAAAACGTAGTTTTATTTTTTATTAAGTGTACTAGTCGCGAAAACTCAAGAAAATTCTAAGTCCAACTAACCTTTTTTATTTATCAAATCTTTTTGTTGACTGAATAAAATGATAACATTAAATTTCAAACTTGTTATCATATTTCTAAAAAAAAACAATCTTGATACTTGATAGTTTGTTTCGTCAAAAAAGCTGTATGATATTTTTCAATCTTATGTTTTGATTCAGTCAACAAAAAGATGTGATAAATATAGGAGGTAACTTCCACTTATTAAAAGTTGTATGGGATAAGATTTTTGCGGTTTCCGATTCTTTTATATTCCAACGACGGTTGGTCCGTTAGAAGTTTTTGATCAGTATTGATTGGTAACAGGATCGAATGACATGAAAAAAATGTTTGTGTAAAATGATCATTTTCTTGCTAACTGCACATTTTTTGAAATCTGTGAATGGTGATCGAAATTTCACGAAAAATTCTGGATAGTCGTCTATGATAATTTTCGTGTAGTTGCAACGGCCAATGTAGCCCCTTACTGCCACACTCAAAGTTTCCACACTGTATACATTGAAAAAAAATTTGAACTGTCAACGTTAGTTACATAATATAGGCGGGTCATGCCTACTCTTTACTTTTTTCACAAATACAGGCGGCATTATGTATTTCTACTATTACATTCATATATAAACCTTATAGCTTCTGAGAAAAGTAAACGTGACATACAAAGACAGCACAGATTACAAATAATAATATATTATAATAGATAAAAGATTAATAGTAGTAAAGACAGACAGAGAGACGGATAGACGAACATGATAATTCTAGAAAGGTTCTATCTCTGCCTTGCTACGGAATCAATAAGAATTTTAAAGCAGATTCTTTTATAAAATTACACACATATATTAAAATATTAGATATTAATTTACACATGGAAACACCGAAGTGTGACCCGCGGCGCGGCCGCGGGGTAAAACTTCGATATGCTGCGTGTCTTTTGTTTAAAGAGCAGGCGTTAATACAGGTTACTTTGTATTAAATTTTGATGTTAGTGCTATCTGCCCCCTGAAGATTCACTTCATTTTATATCGCAAACTATCCCATCTCCTGAATTGATAAGTATTTATGTCCCTTTTCGGTATTGAAACTACATTTAAACAAAATAACAACAAAACCGATCCAGTAGTCCTAGTAGTTTTTCCGTAAAAGCTTCACAGACAGACAGATCGAGTTTACTATCGCATTTTTTTTATAGATGATAAATTGTTGTCTATAAACTTGAGAAATGATTGGTCTCCTCCAATACAAACTTTCATCCTCCATTTATAATAAATAAATAGGACAGAAACGACCAAAAGGACAAAAGGGACAAAAAGGTTAAATAGGACAAAGATGACCAAATTTACAGAAATGACCAAAATAACCAAAATGACGAAAATGGCAAATCACAAAAAAAATATCCTACTTTTTGGGATAACATTTATAATATACATAATAAATCTATTGCAAAATCTATCCCATTATCCGGAATAAAAAGTATCACTCGTCCACCCCCGGTATTAAAATTACATATATACCGATTTTTAGTCAAATCAGTCCAGTAGTTTTTCCGTAAATGCATAACAAACAGAGAGACAAATATATTTATTTAAATATATTATCTCAGAAACTATCCCATTTTTCGGGATAAAAAATATTCTATGTTCATTATCGGCATCGAAAAAATATATATATATATATATATATATATATATATATATATATATATATATATATATATATATATATATACTGAGTTTCGGCCAAATTGGTTCAATAGTTTTTCCGTGTAAACGGAACAGACAGGCGAACAGACGGACAGACAGACAGACAGAGTTACTTTCGCATTTATAATATTAATAGGGATGTAGATTGTATTAACGCTTGACGTTTAAACAGTACCTACGCACTAGAGTTTGACTCGAGGCGCAGCTGCGGGATGAACACTAGTATGCATATATATATTGGAGTGAAGCACAAATGTTGCATTTAATACTCATCAAGCGTTTAATATCCTAGCACGACAGTGTTTGATTTAAAAAAAATATAGAATTAAAATTATTTACTTTAATAATAATAATCAGAATTAAATTAGTCTCATATCTAAATTTCAAAGTTTAATTTTCTAAGAATTCGAAAACAAGAAAGAAAATAATAATAAAAACAAAAAGTATTAGAAAAGTGATAGTAGAAATTATGCCGCCGAGCACCGAAAAATTTAACAATCTCGAAAACTCGGGAGAAAATTTAGACCTATTTCCAAAGCTAGTTGCTCCACAAGCTGCACCAAGGCAGTATGAAATAATTTATACAAATGTGCTTACTTTTAGCTACTGGCACCTCGCTGCGTTTTACGGTATTTATCTATTATTCACGTCCGCTAAATGGGGTTCAATTTTTTTTGGTGAGTATATTTTTAAATATCGGCTTAACATGTTATCATTAGACGTCTTCTCTTGTATGCTAGTGAAGCATGGTATGTACAAGTAGAAACAGATAGCCTAAAGAGGTCGGTTTCGCCGAATTATATGATGAACATGACGTGAAGTATCAACTTAAAGTGAGACTTTATGCTATGTCTCACAACTACCAGTATATTTAGACACGTGTCAATTTCCCAGCTATTCTCCAAAGACGACCGCTTTAACTCTTCTGCTGGTAATGGCGATAAATACGCGGCGTTGGGTGAAGAAAGGAGCCAGAATACCCTTTCATGTTTACTCAGGGATGACATAAAAACTGTGCATATACTATACATATTATGCATAATACATAAGCTTCTGGCATATCGGTCGGTAGTTGTTAAAAAATGATAATTATTTTTTAAATCACGTATATATATATAGACTTCTTATTCATAATAAATATACCCTCTCTAAATTTTGAACTATGATGTGGATAATTTTGAAATAATTTATTGCGGCAGGAATTGCAAAGCATTTCCATACCACTCATAAAGCACATTATAAAGCAAAGATATATTGCTGGGGAGTTTGTTGTGCTGGTTCTTCTTCTTTAATAATAGCTAAAGACAAAAACAGTAACTGAAATTGCTTTGGAGTCGATGGTAGATTCAGGAACATGTAATCTGTGAAATTCCATTTCGAAACAAATACATTCATTGTCAGTAAGCTGAAAAGTATGGTGCGATAAACCCCGCTTCTTGAATGTAAATAATTTTAGAATTTATTGTAATATGTGTCACCTACCTCATTGTCCCCTTAATCAATTTGTAACGTGCATCTATAGAGTTCATCAAAAATCAAATGTCCTGCCGCTACGTTTACAATATGTTTTATCTCAATGTTTGAACATCTTTTTTTCTTTTCAGTGTTTCTCTATTACACTATGGGAGAAGTAGGTGTAACAGCAGGAGCACATAGATTATGGTCACACAAAAGTTATAAAGCAAAACTCCCCCTACAAATCATCCTTATGGCGTTGAATTCAATCGCTTTCCAAAACACTGTAATAGATTGGGTGAGAAACCATCGCACACACCATAAATACAGTGACACTGACGCCGACCCCCACAATGCTACTAGGGGATTTTTCTTCTCACATATTGGATGGCTTCTCGTCAGAAAACACTCTGACACAAAACTTAGAGGAAAAACTATCGATATGTTTGATATCTACAATAACTCTGTGTTGCGGTTCCAGAAGAAGTAAGTTTATTTTTAACTAGCTGTATCCGAATCATAGTTTATTTGTGATATTTCAATATTATATTTATGTCTTTTGAATTCTGCATGATATCAAAATTAAACATATATGAGAAAGTTTATGACAAAAATTCTAATTTAAAATTCGGCATTTATTTTTAAATTACACATACACTTCAATCTTATTTATTAGCTTAGTGGATAACTCAGCCGTGCCTTATTTCAGTAAAGTAAATTTAGATTAGCCAGTATTTTTGATACATAGTTACGAGACTTCCACATTCTCGCGAAAGAGTGAACACACGGAACACTTTTGCACATTCTTTTTTCTTATCAAGTTCACAGGTAAATGCAGTGCCTATTATTATTATCACCTTATGACAGTGAAGGAAAACAGCGTGACGAAACTTGTATGTCGAAATAAATCATGTCAGCCTCGTCTTACCTGCATATATTCATATTTTGTACTAGGATATAACCGCGACTACGTTCAGGCTTGACTTGAAATTCCCACCGAATTTCCGGGATAAAAAATATCACACATTTTATTACTCAAAATTCGTTGTCGATCAGTGAAAAAGTCACATTAGCATTTTTTTTAATCTAGCCATTTTAAATAATTCCTAGAATGATACCCGCAGGATTCCTGGAACAAAAAGTAGCGCAGACTAAGAATTTGCTGTCGATGAGCAAAAACCGCATCGGAATTGGTCCATTTTTTTATATGTATTTCGATCAAACAGACAAACACAAAAAATGTAACAAACAAATAGTTCTTTTACAATTTAATAAATAAAATAATCGGTAGACATGCACGTACACATACTGTATGTATGTCCCCAGATTAAGAAAGTTACGCTTGTGTTATGGGTACATATAGGGGTAATATACAACAGAATATTCTGTGGTTGCTACCAGGCACCCAGACCAAAGCAAATAAAGGAGAAAATTCGTTTCCGAAATTTATCATGCCAGGAATCGAACCCGGGGTCTCTGTGTTGCAATAAATGCAAGCCGTCAAAGGCTTAGCCCACTCAATCATAGAAGCAAAAATCAAATAATATTATAGATTCATTAAATATGTCAATATATTTACAGGTACGCTATTCCATTAATCGGCACCATCTGCTTCGTTCTTCCTGTCTTAATACCAATGTACTGCTGGAACGAATCATTTGTCAACGCCTGGCACTTGAACATGTTGAGATACTGTTTAAATCTTAATTTTACGTTCCTGGTTAACAGCGCTGCTCATTTGTACGGGAACAAACCTTACGACAAAAACATCCTTCCAGCTGAGAATAAAGCAGTATCATTTCTTACACTCGGAGAAGGTTTCCACAACTACCACCATACGTTCCCGTGGGATTATCGTACAGCCGAATTGGGAAATAACAAGTTAAATTTAACGACGAAATTTATTGATTTCTATGCATGGGTTGGTTGGGCTTATGATATGAAGACTGCTTCAGATGATATGATTCGAAGCAGAGCTAAAAGAACTGGTGATGGAAGTAATATTTGGGATGATGGTAAAGAAACCATTGAAAAGGGAGATGAATCGGATGCTATGGTTATTAAAGATTAATAGAAGTACTTAGTTGTGGTTAAGGGCAAACGGGTTTATTAATTAATGTATTTAACTAACCGTTGTGTAGAGGACGTGTTATCTTCCTGTATGATGTGCGAAACTCACCGACCCGTCTAGACAAGCGATAAGAATATTCGTATAATTTGCTAAGTCTCGAAGTTAAAGTAGAAGCAACCGTTGAGCGCGTGAAATGGACGATGTTGGAGTGAGGCGGATATAGTTATGTATAAAGTTATGTAAAAATAAAATCATATTAAAATAATATATGATTTTATTTATGATTAGATTTAGATTCAATTGTAATATTGCCTTAAGTCGCTAGGAAACAAAATTTATAAGTAAACAAAAGTTTGTCTTTCATTAAAAGTAGGACCCCACAAGATCCCGGTAAGTGAGACCGGGCTGCAGGCAGGCAAAACGCGGCCTGCAGTCCAGGACTCCATGATAATGGGACCGGGTTACAGGCAGGCAGGCAGAACGCAGCCTGGAACCCGGGACTCAAAGGGTAGCGGCACTCGGGATACAGGATGCAGAACGCAACCTAAAGCCCGAGACCCGTGAAGTAATGCCTTCACTCCTGCATACTCCATAAGCGAGTAGGCCGTAATGTTACTGCAGGCAAAGTTCCGCCCACGACGTTGCATAGTTTTGCAATAAGGTAATCGGCTTCTTTTTTAATGGACTTGACTTTATGTTGTTAGTCCGAAGACTTCTCAACTTTACCGGGGCTTTCGGGCCCGGTGGACAACTTGCTCGAGGGAGCTCCCTAGGGGGCTTTACCTCGGCTGGACTATTGCCATGGGAGGGGGATGAATCTAATGATGCCCACCATAGGGCGACACAATTTACTAACTGAGAATGGGCGACGGGTAATATGAAGCCCGAGGGGAAGGATCCCGACGGACCGGGACCGGCGGTTCGAAGCGGCCTACAGTATCGTAATGCCGTTTCGTAAAGTGTTATGTCTGGGAGAGGTGAAGCGGCGAAAGAAAGTTCCCAGCAACACGCCTAGTCTATCCTACGGGGAGTGTAGCTACGTCTCCTGGCTCATCGAAATTAATTTGAGTTTGGCAGCATGTCTTCTCCTCCGCATAGCATGCCTTTACCTATCGATGAAAATCGATTTATCAGGTTCATTTTACATACTAATTTCTAATTATCACAATTTGGGGTAATTTTCCTCACACTTAATATGCTTAATATCAGCCCATAAATGTCCCACTGCTGGGCTCGGGCCTCCCATTATAGGGGGAAATTTAAATTTTTCCTCACACGGTAACCCTAAATATAGTTACGTATTTTTTTTGTCTGTTTTGCGACGCGCTATAGCGGTGTTTATAGGTTTCTCTGTCTACGTTAAATAATTATTGTTCCAATGTCATTGTAACAAAAAAAGATGAAACAGTGTTGTCACTTCAGCAATTTATCGCTAGTTTTAGTGAGTGGTGGTTGTCGATCGCAATTTTTTTAATAAGTTAAGGCTAAAAACTATGTCTTTTATGGTTCCTGGGTCAAATGACGAAATTTTTGTGGGAACCTTGTCCAATTTTTGTTTTCATTCAATTGTTTTATGAAACTTATTGTAATGCTACTGCTTCATTTGGGATAATATTATAGTTATTGATCGTTTTACACTGATCTAGGAATGGATTTAATGTGCTATTTGAAGCGATATTGTTATTGATTGTCATTATTAATGATGTTAAATATTGACAGACAAAGTACGTATCTGTCAATAATGTTATATTCATTCACAGTGTTATATTTAACGCTATATTTAAAACGAATTATATCAGAATCAATAACTAAAACGTTATCGTAGGTGAAGCCCGTATATAACAAAAAAAAATGTGTGCGTGTACTAATGTACACACGTAAGAAGTGAAACTTCTTTATGACCTTATTTTTCGAAAAATGATCTCCTATATGCAACTTTACAGAAATTAGTTAAATAAATAAAGCCCCTACCACGGTCGAATCGACCGCAAGAGGAGGAGAGGCAAGAAAAAGATGGCGCATAACCGAAAAATGTGACGGTAATTTTTTTCCAACGCCGATAAAGAAGTTTCACTTCAAAAACTGCTGTCTAGTGACTTTCGAACCTTTAGCTTCATTATTAGCAAGGTGGTATTAATCATACCTGTAAAGTTTTATCTGTGGTAGCAACAACTGAAAACTGAGAACTTTGTTTGTTTAAGTATTTGACGACGAAAATGACCAAAATTACGAAAATTACCAAACTGACCAAAATTACGAAAATTACCAAAATGACAAAAATGACGATAATGACATCACAAAAAACAAAACCTGTCCTACTTTCTGGGATAACCTTTACATAAATAAATTTATGCTAAACTCTATCCCGTTTCCGGGATGAAAAGTATCCTATGTTCATCCTCTGGAGCGAAAAACATATACACGGAGTTTCAGCTAAATCTGTTCAGCAGTTTTCCTTGCAAGTGTAACAGGCAGATAGAAAGAATTACTTTCGCATTTATAATATTTAATAGGGATGAATAGTGAAGAAATACTGGAATTGGAAATATAACTGTTAAAGACAGAAATAGTGAACGATGTAAATATGAATCAAATCATAGTCAAAAGAACAAATAAAAATTTGAGTTTAATTTAATTTGATTTTAGGTCACGTATTAATAACCAATAAACCGGCAACCGGCCGAAATCGGGCGGTAATAAAATTTCTACAAATAGTAGTGTTGACAACTAGTGGTTATAATATAGAGACACTTCATCTGTTTTTTCCATACAAAAAGTTAACCGATCCGTTAGAAAATCCCTCTCATCAGTAACTGGTAGTTTCATGTGTAACTGGCTACGAACAGTTCATTATATGTAGAAACATCAGTAGAGTTACCAGTCTTTAATATTCTAACCGTCGGTAAGAAAAACGAATCGTTTTTGAAATATAGAAACTGGCCATACATTGTCTATTTGTTTTCGTAAAATGTTACTAATCTGTCGCTATAAGAATATATATACTGTAATGATACAAAAAATTTGCATTTACTACTCATCAAGCGTTTGAGACAGATCTTAGCTGGACAGTTTAGATTTTAATAATAACATTTATAGATTTTAAATTATTGCTATTGCAATTATACTCAGAATAAAATTAATTTCGTGTCTATATTTCAAAATCAAATTTTATAAGACCTCAAAGAAAAGAAGGAAAATAATAATTAAAACTAAAAAACAAAAGCATTAGAAAAGTGATAGTAGAGATTATGCCGCCGAACACCGAAAAATCTAACAATCTCGAAAATTCTGAAGAATGTTTAGACCAATTTCCAAAACTAGTAGCTCCGCAAGCTGCACCAAGAAAGTATGAAATAATTTATACAAATGTGCTTACTTTTAGCTACTGGCATCTCGCTGCATTTTACGGTATTTATCTATGTTTTACGTCAGCTAAATGGATTTCAATTTTTTTTGGTAAGTATATCTATAATATGATAAAATTCTTAAAACGTCGTCTCTATACATTTAAGCTATTAAAAAAATAACTGGAATACATTATTTAAACAATGCAGAACACAATACAATATTTTAACCGACTTTAAAAAAAGGAGGAGGTTCTCAATTCGTCGGAATCTTTTTTTTTAAATGTATTTTCACCGATTACTCCGAGATTTATGATTCGATTTACGAGATTCTTTTTTTTCGACGCGGAATAGCTGCCATTTGGTCCCCTAAAAATTTGACATAGTTCGGTCCAGTAGTTTTCATTTTATGAACATTTTTTATGTAAAAAAATTTCATTCTGCGCGGCACCTTTCGTAGGTGTACCCATATCTAGACACTAAAAAGTAACAAAAAAAATATATTCTTTTAAAAAACCGACTTCAAAAACTAAAAAGTATAAAATAACTCATTTCTAAAGCTATTATTATGAATATATATTATCTAAAACATCTTGAAGTCGGTGCAAAGTAAAACATAAAAATTACTAAGTATATTTTGAAAATTACTAAGCACCGACTTTGACTTTGAAGATGTTTTAGATAATATACATTAATAATAATAGGTTTACAAATAAGTTATTTTATACTTTTTAGTTTTTGAAGTCGGTTTTTTTAATTAGATTTATTGTTTGTTTCTGTTTGTCCCGGATTCACGTAAAAACTACTGGGCTGATTTCGATGCGGTTTTCGGTGATCGACAGCTAATTATGAAACTTAAACTCTGCGCTACTTTTTATCTTGTGAATCCCACGGGAATTTTTCTGGGAATGACATAAAGTGGCTAGATTTAAAAAAAGGACTTCCAATGTGATTGTTTCACTGATCGGTAACAAATTTTACGTAATAATAGTAATAAAATGTGTGATATTTTTTATCCCGGGAATCCCGCGGGAATTTTCCTCGGTACAATTTGAAGTTGTTCGGGTCCATAAAAATTAGCACAGTTTTCACTAAAACTACATTCCTTTTTAAATACTGCAGGACTTTGTATCCCGGGAATACCGGGGGAATTTCAAATGGGTATACCATAGTTTTTAAATATAGGCTTAATATAAGGTCATCATTAGACCTCTCCTCTTGTTCGCTACTGGAGCATAGTTTGTACAAGCAGGAACAGATGGCCTAAAGAGGTCTTTTTCGCAGATTCATAATATGATGAACATGACAAGTATTAACATTAAGTGGAACTTTATGCTATGTCCACTGAAGGGCAGCAAATTAAGATGGCGCCATAATAGCAAGTGGAAAGTATTTAAAAATAGCGCCACAAATAATAAGAGTACGATACTAGATTAAAGAAGGAAAGAAAGACTTCCTCTTTGTCACCGCGCATTTTACGAAAATTTAACTATTGCATGTCTCCTCATGGTGGAATTTTCAGATACATACATCTCAATACGAGAAAGTCTCAATACTTTTCCAAATTATAATTTTTGCGCTTTAAATAGTGGTAATTTTATCTTTTGTCCTCATACATTCATTATTTTTATCAAAATCCATCAGAAATGAAATTAATAATTTAATTAAATAAAATTAATAAATAAAATTATTAATTAATAAAAAAAAACATTAATAATGAAAGTAAAAATGATAGTTGAGATTATGATATAATAAATCGTAACAATTTCAACCCAGCACACTTCACTTCGTTTATTCTTATCATTTCCTTTTCCTACACTAGCGCTATTTTAACGAGTTTTCGAACCATAATTTGCTGTTTACAGGTGGACACTTTTTCAACTGATCCCCCATACTAGATGGTCCTCCTTGTATCTCTAGACTCCATGAACTATCAGTACATCTAGACAGGTGTCAATTTCACAAAGACGATCGCTTTAACCCTTCAGGATAAATACGCAGCGTTGGGTGAAAAAATAAGCGAGACTATCATTACATTTTTACTCAGGGATTACCTAAAAACTATGCATATACTTACTATATATATATCATGCATAATGCATAAGCTGCAAGCATATCAGTTGGCAGTTGTTAAAAATCACAATATTTTTTCTTAATCGTGTATATACGTGGGACACTCAGAAAGTTTTTCGAAAAAAAAAAAATGTTCTATAAGCAATTTTTTATTATTAAATCTTTTCTATATACTCTCCAGAAGCCTCTATACAAAGTTTCATGCGTCTGAACTAGTTTTCGAATCACTTTTTCCAGTCCGCCGCAGTCACCTCGTTTACAGCTTGCTCGAACGCTGACAGCGCATCTTCCGGCGAAGAAATTGTATCCCTTTGAACTGTTTTTTATTTTTGGGAATAAAAAGAAGTTGCACGGTGCTATGTTAGGGCTGTAAGGAGGATGACTCAGGAGTTTGACCGGCGTGCTGCCCTTGCTCTTGATACGTAACTCTCCTATTGTTTTCTTCTATAAGAACCATCAAAGGGCGACTACTTCTTTCTTCATCCCCCAAACTTAGTCAATCGCGCTTGAATTCGTTGTACCACCTGTTCACCTAGGAGGGCCTTCATCCATGAACGCTATTTGAAGTCTAGCGTACGGTTTGTCCGGTTTCAGGCGACACTTGAAATCGTACAAAAATTATAGCGCGAAAATGTTCCCGGGGCAGATCCACATTTTGCAATGAGACACGATAATTTAAATTAGCTCGCAAAAAATGTGGAGGAAATTTTGAAATTTCAACGTACCTATTTTTAGTTATAAATAATCATATTTTCAAAATAGATTATAACTGCCCAGGCTCTCATACATAAAAACTTTTTTTCGTAATACTTTCTGAGTGGCCTGGTAGTATATTCGTAATAAGTATATTCTCTCTAACTTTTAAACTAAGAGGTGGATAGTTTGGAAATCATATATTGCGGTAGAAATTGAAAAGCATTTCCATACCACTCATAAAGTAAATTATAAAGCAAAGAAATATTACTGGGGAGTTTATTGCACCGATTCTTCTTTTTTAACTAAAAATGCTTTGGAATCGGTGGTAGACTCAGGAACGAGTAATCTGTGAAATACCATTTGTTGGAATCTCCAACAAAATGTTTTTATTAATTTGGTATGGCATAGTACTGGCCACCAAATATACTAAACGTTTGAATTTAGAACATAGATGTTCTGTTGTTTTAATATGAATATTTCCCCCCCCCCCCATTAATATTAAAATCGTCATTATGTCATGCACGTGTAGTTTCTTTTTATAATTAAAAGGATTACAGTCCGCAACGAATTAATATTTAAAGAAGTGTTTAAAACAATTTATTGTAATATGTTTTACCTATCTTATTGTCCCCTTATATTTTCAATTGCTCACGTGCATCTATGGATATAAAAAATTACATATTCTGTCACGACATTTACAATAAGGTTTATCTAATTATAATAATCTATTCAGTTATTCTTTTCTGATCACAATTTTTTAATTCCTATTTTATTCTTTTCAGTGTTTCTCTATTACACTATGGGAGAAGTAGGCGTAACAGCAGGAGCACATAGGTTATGGTCACACAAAAGTTATAAAGCAAAACTCCCCCTACAAATCATCCTTATGGCGTTGAATTCAATCGCTTTCCAAAACACTGTAATAGATTGGGTGAGGAACCATCGCACTCACCATAAATACAGTGACACTGACGCCGACCCCCACAATGCTACTAGGGGATTTTTCTTCTCACATATTGGATGGCTTCTCGTCAGAAAACACTCTGAAACAAAACTTAGAGGAAAAACTATCGATATGTCTGATATCTACAATAACTCTGTGTTGCGGTTCCAGAAGAAGTAAGTATATTTTTAACTAGCTGTATCCGAATCATAGTTTATTTGTGATATTTCAATATTATATTTATGTCTTTTGAATCCTGTATGATATCAAAAATTAAACATATTGAATAAAATTTCTATTTTCAAATTCGGCACTTATTTGAAATTACACATACACTTCAACTTTATTTATCATGGTAGCTTAGTGGCTAACTCAGCCGCGTCTTATTTCAGTAAAGTGTATTTATATTCTGTCAGAGAAGCAGACCTTGCTTAGGCAATATTTCTCATATATTGTTACGAGATTTCCACATTCTTGCGAAAGATAGAACGGGCGAGAAAAGAACATGGAACACGTTTGCGCATATATTTTTTTCTTACCAGATTTTCAGTGACAGATTTGCAGTGCCTGTTATTATTAGCACCCGCCGACAGTGAAGAAAAACATCGTGATGAAATCATTAGCCTCACCCGCATATACTTTTGTATTCATTAAATATATTAAACTGTTACAGGTACGCTATTCCATTCATCGGCACCATCTGCTTCACCCTTCCTGTCTTGATACCAATGTACTTATGGAACGAATCATTTGTCAACGCCTGGGACTTGAACATGTTGAGGTACTGCTTGAATCTTAATTGTACATTCCTGGTTAATAGCGCTGCTCATTTGTACGGGAACAAACCTTACGACAAAAACATCCTCCCAGCTGAAAATAAAGCAGTATCACTTCTTACCCTCGGAGAAGGTTTTCACAACTACCACCATACGTTCCCGTGGGATTATCGTACAGCCGAATTGGGAAATAACAAGTTAAGTTTAACGACGAAATTCATTGATTTCTTTGCATGGGTTGGTTGGGCTCATGATATGAAGACTGTTTCAGATGATATGATTCGAAGCAGAGCTAAAAGAACTGGTGATGGAAGTAATTTTTGGGATGATGGTAAAGAAACCATTGAAAAGGGAGATGAATCGGATGCTATGGTTATTAAAGATAAATAGAAGTGCTTTGTTGTGGTTAAGGGCAAACGTGTTTATTAAATATATTTAACCGTTTCAAAAGAGATATTAAAAGTCAGAACAGCCTTAATTGATACATAACATATATTAAAATTAATTTTAGACTTAATATTAAAAATAATAATATTTTTATTAATAGACCTGTTCCACGTCCGCAGAGGGCTAACAGAGATATCGTGTAAAACCAAATGTAGTTATAGGTAAAAAATGATGGTTAATTACCTAGCCAAGTATAAATCTGTCATCACAATCATATTTTGTTAGGTTTGTTCCTTATTACTTGGTCAGAAAAACATATAATATATAAGTATGTATGCCTCAGTTTAGGCCAACTAGAATGACTAAATATAATACCAGAATTGTAAATAAATAAAATTTACAACCCAGTACAGAAACTTTTAATAGTATTTTAAACCTGAGATTTAGAAATATTCCATTTTTCACATTACACTGACCTTTATCATACAAACAAAAGATATTAAAATATAAAATATATCTATATTAATATAAAAACACATTATTAATTAATTATCGACAGGTGTTATTGTTGTGCAGATATACTGTAATACCTATATGAAGTAAGCGTTTTGCACCCAATAAAGTATTAACAGTAAACCTCAAGCAAAAGAGTGGAACTCTTTGACGGAATTTATATATTACACCAATGATTACTATGCCTTCTACAGTCTGAGTGTCTAAAGTCCCTTGTGAATATTTATCTTCTAGGTAAGTGAAATCCGTTCTAGAAAAGAATTTCGTTGAGCATTAGATAAGTGAATCTTTATTATATCAACCTTTTTATTAATGACATTATTTGTAATAAATTTGCTTCTGTCACGAAATGAAGTCTTCTTTTAAAATGTTTCAAAGTGTTTTGGAGTAATCATTTCACTACCAATTTGATCTAAAAACTACAAAATAATATAATGTAATGAGTAAATATAAAATTCAGTAGCTTTAATCTTGTTAAGGGCGTTCAAAAATTTTATCAAAGGTGTATTTTCGTGGATTATTCTACGGTATAATTGTAACATATTTGGCAATTTCTATAAACGCCTCAAATGTGACCCTGGAAACGGTAACTGACCAACTTTCATTTTTCTTAGTTCTTACACTTCAAATATTAAGAACATACAAATTCAGGAAACAAAGTGGGTAATTTCTACGTGGCACCTTCACCAAGCCTAAAGCAGATTTGTTCATGTAATATTAATTAATACATATTATGCATCGTTTACATTATACACACTTCTCAGCGAATCAAATCAGCGAATAGGACAGTGGCGTGGGCCAGTATGTAAACATAACGCAGCCAGTAGGCATTAGAAGTGAATCTCACCATTTCTCACCATCTATCGTTATCTATATATAGTAAAAAATATATTCCCTATTAATATTATAAATGCGAAAGTAACTCGGTCTGTCTGTTCCGTTTTCACGAAAAAACTACTGGACCGATATTTTTGATGTCGGGGTCTATATAATTCTATGTAATTCTATTACATTTATATATATATATATATATATATATATATATATATATATATATATATATATATGTTGTCCAAAAACGATTGTCCACATATAAGAATACTATGAATTATTTTTTCATCGGCGTAATATTCTTTCATTTAAACAATAAATTATATCTTTGAAACTTACATGTTTCTTAAAATGACATTGCAGCCACCTCTTAGACAAAAATCTCTAATTAAATTAGTGGGATCTGATACCAACGTCAAGCTTGGCTTTATCAAGCATCATGTAAGTAACCTCCTATTTACTATACATAATTGCTAGTGATCACGTAGATGACGTATTGTATAGAATTGGTATATGTAAGTAAATATTGCGAAAATAGGCCGACAGATCATGTGTAGTCTCGTTATTTTGAAATAGATACCTTTATATATTTCGCGTCTTATTCTGCATATAGCATTTTGGTTATTGCGCCCATTTGTGAATTGTAATAATTATATATTCCTTTATATATTAATTAAAAAACAAACAAAAAAACAGTAAGCTGTATTAAGTTGTAAACCTAAACCTTGACAAATAATAAATTAATTATAGTATTTTTATTAAATAATATTTATGTTTCAACTGTATTTTATCTCTTTACGATAAATTATATTTATTTATAGGAAGACTAAATAGCACTCGGTACCAGTAAACAATAGCTATACATAGGTATTAACATGGCTGTCAAATTACAGCTCTCTGTTAATCTTATCTTATACTAGTATTTAAAGCTGAAGAGTTTGTTTGTTTGTTTGATTGAACGCGCAAATCTCAGGAAGTACTGTTCTGATTTGAAAAATTCTTTCAGTGTTAGATAGCCCATTTATCATCACGCTAAGACCAATAGGAGCGAAGCATCAATGATGAATGTTTCAATATTGGGGTTTTTTTAACTTACTTTCTTTAAACTATTCCACGCGGACGAAGTCGCGGGCAGAATCTAGTAACAACATAATGGCAATTTGTAACTTATATTAATGTCGTATATTTTTCTTTAATGAGTTTGTTTAGCTGTTCTTGTTCATTACGGTCTAGAATGTAAATAAAAATGAAGGATTTATTACTGTTTGCTTGGTGATTACAATGTTTATCTAAAACTTAAGTAATACTTAATTTAGGTTGTGCATCATTGTTTTCACAATATTGATTTAAAAATATATCAATGTATTTATTATCCCCGCAAATTGCTATTGCGCCTGGCCGCCATTTTGGTGACGTAACCGTAGCCGAACACTCAGTACTGTTAGCATCACTTGCCGGCGAGTACGCGTACATATCGAGTTGCGGATGACGTCCCGTGAATGCTAATTTGACAAGGTTCCAGCGCATTTGCAATTTGCGGGGATAATAAGATTTGGGGCATGCCATCGCGACAGGGTGAATGCGACATAACACATGTTACCTACTATTTGTTTATGTAGCCCTTCATGCCAGCTAACATAGTCAGGGTTTTTATTTAGAGCTTTCATTTTTGTCGTTATTTACTGGCGGTCTATTTTACGTTCCTCAAATATAGTATGAAGCAACAGGCGACGTTGTCTCAAATTCTGAGTCGCGGTCATCTGTCTCTGTCGTGCTCGTGTACCTCAAATCGTAGGTTATGCTATCCGCATTGTATTTATAGATATACAGGAACGTTTTAATATACGAGTTGACTCGCTCACGGCTTAGTCTTAGAAAAAGCATCATCACAAATTTACACTTTAAAACACGATGAAGTCATCATAATTTTAGATAATAAAAGATATCTAATAATGAGATCTAGACTTTTTTGCACCTTACATTTAGGTGATGATAGTTAAATTGGTCAATCCATGGAAAAACGAATACAGAGCGTATTGTGCTGGCAGTATTATCGCTGTGGATAGGGTACTTACATCTTCGAATTGTTTTCTTACTAACAGAAAAAGGTATGTGTTTTTTTAGGGTTTCGTAAACAGTTTAACAAAAACAGAATCATTGCGTTTTCGTGAATGTTCGATTGTCTGTCCGTTTCACAGAAACTACTGAATGTATTTAGTTGAAATTCAGTAGAGATATTTATCTATAATATTATAACATTATAAATATGCCGTGCCTGTAGACTAAAGCTATTACAAAAAATAGAATTCAATTTTTTTTAGACTTATCTTTTTGTTCGGGATTCACGTAAAAACTACTGGACCCATATTAAAGCAGTTTTCGCTGATCGAAAGCTAATTCTTAGACTTAAATTCTGCGCTACTTTTATTCTAAGAATTCTGCGGAAATTTTACTGAGAATCATTTAAAATTGCCAGATTTAAAAAAATCGGATCCCTATTTAAGTTTTCTACTGATAATGAAATGAATGAATTGAAATGTAATAAAATGTGTGATATTATTTGTACCGGGAATCTCACGGGAGTTTTCCCGGGAACGGTCTTCAGTTGTTTAGGTTCGTAAAAATTAGCTTATTCCGACACAGTTTTCACTAAAACGGTAGCTGCGGTACTGTGTGTTCCGGGTATCCCGCGGGAATATCAAGTCAAGCGTGGACGAAGTCACGAGCATATCCAAGTTATCTATATCTATATGTCGCTACATAATATTGTAGTGGAATTGCGAAAAAAGTAAAGATACGGATTGCCGCCATACAGACACCTGAGGGTTTTTATTTCTTTTTCAGAGTACATGGTTGTGTGAGATGTCGTTAGTCTTGAAAAATCATAAAAGTGTCATTTAATTTATTTTCTATTTAAGTTAATAAATGCCAATATATTTGCTTCTAAAATCGTGAAAATTATCTTTAATTTTTAACTATGACATAATTATACGAAACGAACGAAACCTGGAAATCAATCAAGATTTAGGTTACGGTCATTAAGATTAAATTTATTTTAACTTGTTTAAACAAGATCCCTTCATTCATTTTTGAAATATGGGGTTTCCTAGATTAAACGCTTTGTTATAGTTCCGTAGCCAAATAACGAAAATAGTTGACATTAATAATCTTTACAGAACCCTTGCTGCTTGATAGACTAGCTCGATTTATTTAGTTTTAAAAATAAATTATAATATATTGAAGTCCCCTGTAATAAATTTTACGTCGCAATAATATTTTCTTAAGTTTTCGCGACTTGTATACATAATAAAACTACGTTTTAACGGTTTTAGGCGCGGCAATTTATTTGATTTTGATTAATCCGACGTTTCGGCCGCTTTTCAGTGGCCGTGGTCACGGACGACAAAGATGACATTTGTTCAACGAGTATTGTTAAAGTTTTATTTAGCCTACCGCCAACTTGTTCATTTTAATTATTTAGTTTTCATTTTGTTTATGGTTATTATTTACTCTATGGGAGGAGCCTAATCTAATTTACCAACAACATGATGTAGCTTGAAGAGAAGAAGCGGCCCAAGAAACTCTTCAGCAAACATGCCTAGTTCTAAAAAAAATATATAATATTAAATGGGTGGAAGGAAAAATATTTTTCCTTCTAAAGCGGCCGAAACGTCGGATTAACCAAAATAAAATAAATTATCGCGCTTAAAACTGTTAAAACGTAAATTATTATTTACATCGCAATATTACTCAATATTTGTAGGACTTGTTGTGTATTGTGTAGACTTTCATATTATCATAAAGTTAGTATTTCAAGATTTCATTATGTCTCTTAATATAGATACAAAGATGATTTAAACAAAGTCAGGGTGGTAGCAGGGATACTGCGTACACTGTCCAAAGTGCCCGGAAAAGAATATGAAGGTCCACAACAATGGAAAGAAATCGATAAGGTGTATTCGCAGAAATATTACCGATTTCCAGCTTACGATCTGGCAATTCTGGTAAGAAACGTAAAAGCTGGTGAGGGCTATTAGTTATAAAGAAATTATTTAAATCAGTCTCTCTCTCTCTCTCTCAACATATCTCCAACAGTAATTGGTTGGTTTCACAGTTACCTGCATGGACGCCGACAGCGAATATGTGTTGAAGACAATTACTCGTCATGGTCTGACCTTATTGCTGCTGTTCAACAGGGCGGTGTTTTAACTCCTTTTATTTGTGATTTTCATTAATTCAATTTCCGATAAATTAAATTTATCCTATCATCTCTATGCGGACATATATTGACAGATATATAGTCAAGTTGCTGCAGACGATTTAAGTAGTGAAGGGAATCCTCGTATGACACAAGTGATAGTCATCGGTAGCCTCAGAACACGTGCAATAGTGGATTTCGCAACTTTATCGAACATTGTTTCAACGGCAGTTGTATCCCATTTAGAGTCACTGACAAAATTTGGTCAAAGTCATCGATAGTGGCCTCTCTTTCACTTTTTCTGTCTTCTAGATCCCTGAGAAGATTGAGAAATTTTCTGCCCTCTGCCACCAAAATTATGCTTGTACAGTCTCTTTTGCTACCCATATTAGATTACGCTGACGCTTGCTATCTTTCTTAACTTGACCATAGAACAGCTAAATATACTTGAACGACTTAGAATTATTGTATGAGGTTCATATTTGATTTGCGAAAATTTGACCATGTTTCTGAATTTCAAGATTTTCAAAATGACTGTTTACTGATCTATCGCCATTCTACAACACAATACAAGCGTGACTAACTTAGCTTGAATATACAATGTGTATGTTTGTCTGTTGATGTATTATTATTTCAGCAAATGAAAACTCCATTCATTCTCAATCAATTTGTGGATAAAATACCTTACGCGACACTTAATCAAGACTTTGATGGGGTCTGCCAAGCGACTACCGTCAAAGCAACTACGGTAATAACTTTAAGTGCTTTCAGTTTTGAGAATCAATTGAAGAATAAAAAGACTTTTTGTTGTCCTTAATCCCTGCCATAAAAATATAGCCTTAGTACAGATTAGCCAAATGAAGTCCAACGGATGGGTTTTTATCTTCGCAAGCTCCATTTAACCTGAAAAAATTGCTTGCAGCGTTAAAGCAGCACTTTGCACAACCTCACATTGTTTAAAAAAATTAAGTGTATATTTTTAATATATAGATGTACAGAGTGTTGTGTTGTATTCAAGAATCAACTATCGTTTGCTGAAACAAACACATGTATTGAGAAGTAACTTCAAGGGCCAACGAACGTGCGAAATTCAACGCCATAATTAACGCTTATCTTATTCGTTGGCCTGTCTAAGCGCACCATTCAAATATCACCTTGTAAAATATTTTCATTAATTTTAGAGTTGGTCAAAGAATAAACACCTTTTTATTGACAATTTGTGGCTTATAAAACAAAAGTCTTGCGAGAGACAACTTTTAAGGAGTTGCAGACTGTATTATTGCACATCTTTCGCCGAAGCTTACGCTGTAAGTTTCATGTTTTATTTTGATACTACTAGGATATGCCGACGAGTTCGTGCACGCTTGACTTGAAATCCGGATTCCCGGAACACAAAGAAGAGAACGTAAAAAGAATGTATGCTACCGTTTAGTGAAAACTGTGTCGGAATAAGCTAATTTTTATGCACCCGAACAACTATAAACCGCTCCCAGGAAAATTCCCGCAGGATTCCCAGAATGAAAAGAAGCGCAAATTTTAAGTCTAAGAATTTGCTGTCGATCAACAAAAACCGCATCGAAATTGGCCCAGTAGTTTCTACATGACTCCTGAACAGACAGGCAAACCGAAAAACAGACGAGAATCTAAAAAAATGTATCGTGTCCTCCATCGTTTATATAGTGTATTCCAGTTGGTTTTTTTAAAGGGCTTCAATTTATAGGACACGGCATTTTTAGAATTTTATAATATTATCATTAAGTTATATGTACTTAAGTAATACATTATACCTCAATAAATGTTATAGATTCATTGTTTGAAAATCCTCATATAATGAAAAATATCGTTAAGGAGATAACCATTCATTGGTTTTCTAATTTGAAAAAAACTAATTATCGAAAAGTAGGTATCAGTATCTTAGAAAAATCTAAATATACTTTTAATTTATACCTTAACACCTTAATTTTCTTAGTATTGCATTAAGTAATATTAATATTTTAAGGAAACCGCAGGTGGTGGATTGATATGCCACCGGACAGGCGACCCAGCTGAAGTTGACGAAGCTGAGGGTATATTAGTTGGTGTCGCTACACTCATCAATGTAAACCTGCCATCTTTACATACGCGCGTTGGTTTATTCTCTAAATGGGTCACAGATAGCGGTCCTGTAGCATTTTATGACAAATTATTATTATTATTTGTTTGTTGTTTAATTAAAGTATTTTGATTAATGTGAAATAGTTTTGTTTTTTTATTCCTCAAATAAGTTAAATAACGTAAAATAATATTTTATGTAACGTTATTTAGTTTAAGACTAAGCAATTTCTTTACCAATTCCAATGAATCGTATATAAAGAATATCGACAATAGATAAAAGTTTTGTTTAAAAATTAGGAATTGTATGAAATAACACATAAGATGTGATTCCTGAAGCCTTTTTAATACGTGTTTGTGAATCATATATCGCTATACTCATTGAATAAGTAGCAGAATCTTGCATACTATAAGGTAAAGAAACACCTAGTACTAAGGATAAAATGAAAACAAATCAGAATAACACAATTTGAACATTTGTTGTAATGGATATAATGATCGCATGTTTCCCTGTAACAATGTTACATTTACTTTCAACGAAATCTTTATATGCTGATGCTCTTGTGAAAAATGAACCGACTTTTGGATGATTGCCGCTCACTACTCCAACCAATAAGTTATTACAGACTAAAGGACCACCAGAGTCTCCCTGTGGAATATAATTATGAGATTGATCAACTCCAATACAGTTTGGTCTATCACCATAAAAATTGGAAGTCTCGTCTTATCCACTATACTTTAATTTCTCAATCTATGGCGCTGCAGTGTACAGTTCAACTGAGCTTTATAGATAGTCTTTGAACACGTATTTTTGCGCCATCAATTTCGTTACAACTCGCCACAAAATGGCGCTGTAGTGCATTAATTTCTTACAAATATAATAAAGAAAGTAATCCCATATACCTACTTCTTTTGCGTGACTAAGGGGCTGAACAGACGTGAATTACACTTGGCAAAGAGATAGGTTGTACCATGGGAAAGGATAACTATCTCAAAAAAGAATAATGAAGGTGTAAAGGTGTAAAATAGGTGATGAAAATTTGTATCCGCACACCAGAAATCCTCAAGAAAGGAATATGAAGTTCATATTTAGGGTGTTAATAATAAAGAAATACGTCTATATTATATGCAAAAACTACAAAAAAAGAATACTAGAGATTACGCTATGGGTCAACCTCTATTGCATACGTCTTGTTTCAAGAGCAGGCGTAAATGCAGGTTCACTTTATTTTATAGAGCAATCTAAACTATCCCATCTCCCGAATGAAAAGTGTTTATGTCCATTTTCGGTATTAAAATCACATAATATGTATAGAATTACAGTAAAACCGATCCAGTACTCCTGCAGTTTTCCGTGAAAGCTTAACTGATAGACAGGACTGAGTTACTATGTCATTTTTTATATATGATACATTTATATATGATATCTAAGTATAAACTTAAGAAATGACGCGTAAATTAGAGGGCGCTCGGGTGTCAACGCTGTTACAAGTGCCCTCTATAAATAAACGATTTATTAGTAATTTAGCGAGGGTATAATAACTTTCTCATATTAATCAAGCAATAAAAAGGATAATAGTGAAAACTGAACAATTATTATCATACAAAATAAATAAGTTAAAATACGTGTAATTAGTGTAAAATAAGATATAAAACATTTCCAATGACTTACCTCCTAACTCGGTACATTATTGTATAAATCGTGAATTCCTGTCATTAAAGATTCGTTACAACACACTATGTTTTGGAAAATACACATTATATTCGTCTGTACAAAATTGACAAATGTGGAGCTTGTGGAAAATTCCTGTCGTCAACAGATTGTATACGCTGCAGTAAATGTGCAGCGGCCTACCACCGTGCGTGTGCCATTATTCCAGAAACAGCTGCGGTCAAAAGTTCCTGAATATGCCCGGGATGCAAATGTAAAGTTCCACGGGAAGATAACTCTTCAACACCCGTTAAGGGCATTACTACGACGTATGTTGTTGCGCAGGTTAGATCCGATTATGTTAACACTGCTGGGAGAAGCACCATACATACATACATACATAACTTCACGCTAGGTCCCTTGCGGGGTAGGCACGAACAACAGAGCGCTATTTAGGCTTATTCTTACACGCCTAACCTGCTTCTTTGACATTCATAGCTCTTGTCATGCACCATACAGGGAACTGAAAATGACCTGGCACAAGAGATACGTTTTTTTATATGAGTTGAGTGCTATGAAAGCTGAAGTTCATGAGTCTCGTGTCGAAATAATTGACTATAAGTCCGCTTTACACTCTTACGATGAAATATAACAACTCTGGAATGCTGGGTATCCAGCCTGGATGTTTAATGAAAGTGGTCCCATGGGAGTGAACATCTTGGAAGTTACTATTACCGACGTTAAGCTTCAGCTATATGCGCGTGAGCAGGAAATTCTTTGCAACGATTTGGATATAACTGGCATACCGGAAGAAAAAACTAATGCCTAATGCGCATAATTAAGACGATATCGGTCAAGTAGGGAGTAGAAACCGAAAAGAGAGATGTGGTGTACGTAGAACGAGATGGAGCAGCGCACCGGATGGTGGCAAGAAACGGAACCCTAAGGTGTGATGGTACCAACCTCATGACGTCACGACCTAGAAACATTTACATCAACGAGCGCCTCACACGGTCCAATCGACAACTTTTCTATTACGCCCGGAAAGCGGGAATATGCCTGAAGTGGAGATATATTTGGACTAAAAATGAAAAAATGGAAAAAAGAGATTCAACAAAATTTTTGGTGGACATGCAGTTTGATACATTTGATACGAACTACATTGTAATTATCGTTTCTGAAAATATTTTCAACCTTTCTTGCTAATTATTGTGTTTTATGCTATTCTCATTTTTTGTACTGTAATTTTTTTATTACGGGAGTTCAGCAGTCAGGTAGACGCCCTACTTGATGGAAAGCGGCTACTATCGCCTATGGACATTTGCAACACCAAAGGTGCTACGGATGCGATGTTGCTCTCTTAAGGTACATTGGAACCTGGCTACGCACAGAACTCAAGGTTCTTATGGCGGCATACTTTAAACCAGGGGTGGTTGCCATCTAGTCGGGCCAATACCCTACCGCCTGGCTGGGGGTTGTTTTGTGCTGTCTTACGGCCGGCCGCCCGACCGCAGGAAATTATATTCTTTCACCGTTACTGCAGGGATAATTTTCTTAAAATTTTTTGCCTGTTCATTTTGTAACACGCATTATTGTAATTACATATTTTACATTGACATGTCTCGCGATGGTATTCAAATATTTAAATATCGCTTTATTTCTTGAATATTTTTTGCACTCACCAAATTTTCCAAAGTACACGTATGTATTCATAATGTAAGTATATATGAATTTTATTACAATTTACTTACGTATATTATTACGTTTATACGAGTACAAGTGTATTTTTATTTTATCCTTAGATCATATAAACGTCTGTAACTCAAGGATTTTATTACTATAATAAAATTTTAATACTTTTATATATTTCATTGTCTTCTATGTGAATTTTATTGTTAGTACACATTTTTTGTATTCATTATATTGTATAGAGGACATGTCATCAAAATTAATTTAACAAAACCTTATAATTTTTTTCCACATAGCATGCAAATTATTCAAAACGTAATTCTACTGAGTTATATAAACATTGTAAATCTATAAATACGAACCTATAGAAGTCATGATTGTTGAAAAATTCCTCAGTTAACTTACATAATGTTACCATTAAAGAAAATTTTAGAAAAGGCGTCATATGAAATTTTGTCTCAGAGAATGGAGTTTTATGTAACTCAAAGAAGGAACTAAACACATTGTTGTATCTAAAAAGGTGCAGAGTGAAATAATAAGAAAATGTCACGAAATGGATAATTTTGGAATTTTAAAACAGAATAAGAATTAACAGTGATTACTACATAGATAATTGTAAAGAAAAGATAAGCCCAGTGATAGATAATTGCGTATAATGCATATTAATTTCACGCAGAGATGTTACACAACTGTCTACTTACCACATTGATCACCTTCATCCACTGACGTCTTCCAATAAGAACTACAAGTATATCTTCACAGTAGTCTATGGTTTTACAAAATTTACATGGATCTACCCAACCAAGACTTTGTCAACTAAAGAAGTTCTACAAAAATGCAAGAAGACACTTTAGATGCCCCGGAGCGTATTATAACTGATCGTAATACTGTTTTTACTTCTAATCATTTTAAGACATATTGTGAGGAAAAGATTATAAACACACTATATGATAATTATTGGTCAATCACGAGGAAATGGACAAGCGGTAAGAGTATGCGGTAACAGATAATAATAAATGTTTAGAGTAAACTAACAGTTGATGATCGTACAAAATCGTCGTCAGCTATTTGCAGTCCACTGCTGGACGTAGAATTTGCTAAGACGGCGCCACTCATCAATTCTTCCTCCTAATCCTACAAAATGGTATAGAGAAATTTAAAATTTACCACGCAGTCCATTAAATGGAACATATCAACGTAGCATCGGAATGACACCTTTTGAAATACTAATTCGGACGAAGATGAGAGATAGAAATTATGATATCTTAAATAAGAAGAAAGTGTATATAAAATTTCAAGATCAAAGATTAGAACTTAAAGACAAGGCAAAGCAAAATATTCAGAAAATTCAAGAAGAAAATAGAAAAGTTTATAATAAAAAGAGAATACAGTACAAAATTGGAGATTTAGTCGCGATTAAGAGAACATTTGTATAAGGATATAAGTTACACCCGAAATATTTAGGACTATATAAAATTATAGGGAAGAAGAGAAATGACAGATACATTTTAAGGAAAATTGGCAATGGCGAAGGACCTATGAATACCACCAGCCGCAGCAGATTTGATGTAACCCTGGTCCAACGGCGATGAAGATGAAGTATTACATTCATCTGAGTTAGATGAATAGTGCAGGATAGCCGTGTGGGATTCAAAGACACATTCCAACTCAGTAGCCAGGCCACACATTATCTTTTTCAAATTAATAAATGTGATTTTGTCACTGTCAAAATAGAGTCAGAGGAGGTATTCGACTTTTACGACGTCAGACTGTTCTAAGGAAGTTTCTTTAGCTTTTCTACAAATAAAACTCATATATATATATATATATATATATATATATATATATATATATATATATATATATGTGAGCACACCTTTATTTTTTCCAGATTTAATTTTGATTATTTTAAGACAAATTTCATTTTTGTTTATGAATTTTATAACTCGACAATAAATGACTTTTACAAAATGCGCAATACAAATATAAGATACCTTTTTTTAGAGCATTAAATTTCCTAAAAAATTTTTTCGGAACATTTTTCTGTTCAATCGATAAATGATGGTATGATTTTTTTTCTATTGGACTGAGAAAAAAATACAAAACTGCGATGCGGAGGATCTTCCTATTAAAATTAAGAGCTCATGCTTGGTGAGAATTTTTTAAGGTGTCTAGCAACACATTCTTCCGTGTCACTTGTAAAAAAAAATTTTTTTTGACCCACCCTAATATATATATATATATATATAATTATATATGCCTGAGGCCGCTGACATGCACCTATTTGGTACCATCGCGAGACTGTTTTTTTTTGGGTATATCGACCGACATCGTTTATTTCATCGTCTTGTGTCTCGCTGTGTGAAGACCAAATAAATGGTTTTTCTTTCTTTCTTTCTAGACAGACATATGCAGAGTTACTTTTGCATTTATAATATTAATATGAATAGGGATGTAATCACAGTACAAACTGTGAGGTCAATTACGGTTACCGATGCAGGAGGACTCAAAAAAGCCAATTTAGTTAGAGTTCATTTAATGTTAAAAATTGCAATTGCAATATTATATCCAAAATTATCAAATAGTGGTTGATTCGGTCTGAAAACCAGAAGTGGCTGTTGCAACGCTGGCTTATTCGGCTAGACTTCTAGCTGCAAAGTCACAAAGTCAGCTGTAGCATTAACTTTGTAGAGTTGCCGCGATGACCTTGTTATATGCGTCTGCCGACGTCATATTAACTATCAATAGGTATATTATACTATATAACAAGTCATTTAACTAACAATGAATTGAAATCTATTATGCATGTCGACTACATTGTTTATGTGTCGGTATAATATGCATATATTATAATGATGCAAAATTTTGTATTTACTACTCATTAAGATTTTAATATCTTCGCACGACAGTGTTTGATTTTTGTAATAAGATTTATAAAATATAATTTTTTAACTTTAATAATAATCAGAATTACTTTATTTTCATATCTAAATATCAAAGTCAACTTTTATAAGAATTCAAGAACAATAAAGAAAATAATAACAAAAACTAAAAAGCAATAGAAACGTAATAGTAGAAATAATGCCGCCTAACACCGAAACATTTAAGAAACTCGAAAACTCTGAAGAGAATTTAGAACAATTTCCAAAGCTTGTAGCTCCACAAGCTGCACCAAGAAAGTATGAAATAATTTATATAAATGTGCTTACTTTCAGCTACTGGCATCTTGCTGCATTTTACGGTATTTATCTATGTTTTACGTCTGCTAAATGGACTTCAGTTTTTTTTGGTGAGTATATGTTTAAATATAGGCTTAATAGGTTTTTTTTTTTTTTTTTTTTTTTTATTCAAAATTAAAGGGCTTTGTCGCTTAAGCGACCATGATGCCCTGGTAAGTACAATTACGTGTGTAACAAAACATAAATTAACTACTCTACTACAACATATCACTGATTTCTTACATCTACTAGTTTATACAGAATTCTGGCCTCATCCGAAGATGGGTCTGCCAGAATATTATTAATTTTACCTAATGGCCTTAAATTGACTCCACAACTTTGTCTAAAAGTGTCATTCTGGGCACATTCTATCAATATATGATACAGATCATCTATCGAGTTGCAAGTTTCGCAACTTGGGGAATTAATTCTGCGAACTAAATACAAGAATTTGTTGCATGGAATGTGTCCAGATCTGAGTCTTAAAGCTGTTATTAATTCCTTTCTAGTCAAAGTTGTGTTGCCAATCCAAGGAGAATTTAAAGGCTGTGGCTGGATCGTGTGGTACCAAATACCCTTTTCTAAGGATCTTAGATTAAAATATTCGTGCCAGATATTGTAACATTCTTTTTTTAATTTATTAATGTAGTTTGGAAAAGAAGGAAGAATGTCTATCGGCACACCGTCACTTCCACCCTGTTTCGCTAATCTATCTACTTGTTCGTTGCCAGCCAGCCCTATATGCGATGGAATCCATTGTAAAACAATGTTTCTGCGTGCAGATTCTAAATTCATGAGAAGCTTCAGAATGGTATAGGCTACCGGTCGCCCTCGAAAAGTCGAGGTACACTGAGCCAGGTGTTCAAGACCACTTTTAGAATCCGTCAGTATTACTATGTCTGAATAATTCGTTGAATTTAGAAATGATAGCGCCTCTGAAATAGCTACAAGTTCAATTTCCATAATAGATAGACTAGGATTCATTTTAAAACTGCAGTGATAATTTGAATTTAAAATCAGAAAAGCCCCTCCAGCTGTATTGACTTCCTTAGAACCATCTGTAAAGATCTTCACATAATTACGATAATAGTCATTAATATATTTTGTAGTTACATTTTTTAAGAATATTGGGTGAAACTGACGTTTAGACCTATCGATTCCTTCAATATTAGTTCTTATGAATTTTGAAATATTTATATTATATATCCATGTATCTAAGGAGAACATACCTATAGGTGTATTTGAATGAATCGCAAGATTTTCACAATCAGGATGAATTAAAGTTAAACAAGGTTTCTTCTTAGTATTCCAGAATCTATTTTGAGTAAGTTCTGTTAATTTTGATATAAGTTCTATACAATTATTAGACATAGATTTTGATTTAAGCCAAAATTTACCACTTAGATATCTTCTCCTTACATACAAAGGGCATAGATTAAGTTCACTTTCCATAACGTGTATTGGGGTACTTCGTATAAAGCCTCCAATAATTCTCATGGCTTGATTTTGTAGTCTGTCTAATTTTGCTAATGTAGTTTTGCAACAGTTATCAAATAAAAAGCTAGCATAATCTAGTCTACTCCTTATAATCGATATATATAGCCTACGTAAATGTACAGGATGCATCCCCCATCCTGAACCTGATAATACTTTGAAAATATTTAATAATTTAAGGACTCTTTCAGATAGTTCGTTTACATGTTTAGTCCACTTAAGGGAACGATCCAGCCATAGACCAAGATATTTAACAGTTTGAACATTTTCAATACAAGTACCATTAATATTTAAATTTATATTATATGTTTGATATCCTTTCCTAAAAACACAGATTTTACTTTTAGTAGGTGAAATTTCTAAGCCAATCTTTATCAAACATGTATTCAATTTATCTAGGGCTAATTGAAGTTCTTCTGCAGCATCATACATATTATTTGAAACTATATACAAGACATAATCGTCGGCATATTGTGAGATATGGATATTAGGTGATGTGGATATAGCTTTACATATATCAATTGTTGATATATTAAATAACAATGGAGAAATTGGATCACCTTGCGCTAAACCACGACCGGTATTTCTAGATAATTTATAATCATTGCTTTCAATTACAAGAGTTCTGCTTTTAAGGAACTCCCATAGATAGGCACATACTTTGGATCCTATGTTAAGATTGTCCAAGGTTAAAACAAGGCTCGTAATATCAACATGGTTATATGCATTACTAATATCAAGAAAACACCCAATTGTTAGTTTGTCTGTAGAAAAACCAATTTGAATATTTGTTACCAGTTCACTTAGATTATCTAAACATGAACGTCCTTTTCTAAACCCTTTAGTTTCATCGGCAAACAATTTCTGACTCTCTAGATACCACTCTACTCTATTGTTTATAATAGCATGAAATATTTTGGCCAAGCAAGAAAGTAAAGAGATTGGTCTGAGTGATGTTCTACAATTTACTTCTTGACTAGCTTTAGGAATAGGGATTATTCTTATCTTACGCCACTGAATAGGTACAAAACTAATAGAAAAAAACATATTATAGATTTTGAGTAATATATCTTTGCCAATATCAGGGAGATTGAAAACCATTGAGTAAGAGATCTCGTCACATCCTGGCGAGGTGTCTTTAGATTTTAAACATTTATTCAACTCTTGGGGGGATATTTCTATTTCTAATTTAGGATTAGAAGAAACAAAGCCTGGGCAACTTGATTCAACAAAATCAGGCGTAAGACTAGTTAAAAGATTTTCAGCTGCATTTCGGTCAGTATAAGTCTTAGAGTATTTGTGACCTTTAAGCCAACGCATGCGCCGCCACATCTCGGTTACTGAAGTAGTTTCATTCAAAGAGTCACAAAATTGTCTCCAGCTCTTACTTTTAGCATTTCTAAGTAAACGTTGAGATTCACGAGTCTTTTGTTGCAACTTCAACAAATTATCTGGAGTGGGATTGCGTCTAAAATTGGTTAATGCCAAACGTCTCTCAGCTATTGCTTTTGACAAATTAGGAGTCCAGTACGGCTTGGGGATAAATTTACTATTAGGATTTTGACATATTTTTGTGAATGGTATACATATATCTGCTACATCATTTATAATATTAACAAAGGTATCATAAGCAACTTGTGGGTTGTCAGAAATAGTAATATTAGTGAGTTTTTCAGCTACAATTTGTTTATATTTGTTCCAATCAGCGCATTTTAAATTACGTTTCTTAGAATAAACGGGATTGTAGTTATACGATGTTGATGTTTTGATAATTAAATGATCGCTTCCCAAACACTCAGATGTCACACGCCAATCGAATTTTAGAGATATATCCGATGAAGCTATTGTAATATCTGGAGCTGATTGCTGAAGATTACCATTTACGAGTTTGAGACGAGTTGGTGATCCATCGTTTAAAGTGACAAAATTATGATCAATAAGTGAATCAAATATTTGAGTACCTCTGACATCCCTTTTATTAGACCAGTTGGGGTGATGACCGTTAAAGTCTCCAAGTATAATTGTTTTACGGTTATTAATTGAAAAAATGGTATCCCAGTTTGCAGGTAACGTATTAACATTTGGCGGACAATATAAAGCTATTACATATTCAATAAGTTCGCAGTTAATGACTTTAACTACTAATAGCTCAATCGAAGAGTTAATGCATGCCGTATGATATACTTGAGCTTGGAAAGACCTATGTATCAAAACAGCCACACCTCCATATGAATCTAGTCTATCTCGACGAAATATGTTATAGTCTTTTAGATTTACATTTGTATCTTTACTTAACCATGTTTCACTCAAAGCTGCAATATGAATTTTCTCTTGACATAAAAGTTGTTCAAAAGCTATAAGTTTTGGCATTAAACTTTGGGAGTTCCATTGCAGAATATTCAAATATTTTTTAGCCATAATCAATTGAAGAAAAATTTAAGAAAAGGCATGCTTGATATACATCTCATTATGTAGGTACTTAGCCAGTCAATACATAGGTGCGTTGCTTTCTCAATTCTACATTGCCATGAATCATTGTCATTGTAAAAAATAATATTTTTAAGTTTCTCTAGTAACTTACTAAAAGATATAATACTATCCCTACGTTTCCGTCTAATCTTCCTCTTTCTTGTTTCTGTATCCAAATTGTCATTGTTTTCTTCCAAATTTGTTGTATTTTCGCTGTTAATAAAATTAAATTCATCTAAATTACTCTCCCTGTTTCTCTTTTTCTTTTTTGTCTGTGGCTCTGTCTGCGTAGATATCCTGTTCTTATTTATTGTATAAGAAGTTGAAGCTACTTCAGCATAAGTCGGGATGTCTTCCACTGGAAGAGTTGAATCAAAATATTTTGATGTAGAAAATACATTATTGATTGGCATAGAGTATTTTTGTGCTGGAATTTCAGGTGGTACATACATAGTGACAGCTTTACGATATGTAACATTAAATTCCTTCATGATGTCTCTAATTTTCCTTTCTCTTAAATATACTGGACAACTTCTGTCTAAAGCAATATGATCGTTGGTACAGTTTACGCATTGAGGCCTAGTAGTCTCACAGTTTGCATGTTTACCTCCACATTTGGGACAGTAAATCCTTTTAGATGGACAAAACTTAATTGAGTGGCCAAACCTCCAACATTTAGAACACTGAGTAACCGGGAAGCTGTACGGTTCTATTTTTGTACGCGAACCAAATATATAAATATATGGAGGTAGTTCAGGTCCTTTAAATCCGATACGCACTGATTCAGACTCTTCCCAGCCATTCTCATCCCTTTTCCTTTGTTTTAAACGTTTTATATTAACAATTGTGTAATTTCCCGTATAAAGGCCTTCCATTAAATCTTCACTCGATAAGTTTAATTCTATATTTTTAATTACCCCGTACGATAACCCAACTTCTAAAGGTTTTTGAAAGTTCCATCCTAGTTCCTGTAAATATGGATGATTTACAAATTGTTCGACGCTGGTTTCGCAACTAAATTCCACGGCGATCTTATACGGATTCAAATATTTGATATTAGTAATATTACATATGTTTTGCGAATGAAACAATTTAGCTAAGGAGAACTGTTTCGGAAAAATATTTTTGGATGTCACATAGATTTCGAAGGTTGGATTAATCTCCTTTTGTTTGCCGTTTCTTCTTGAAACTTCTACCCATTCTTCTCGTATTTTTTTATTCGTCAGTGTATTGGTTTCCATACCTGAATACTCGTTTTCTACTTGTGACTCATTATTAGTTTTTCTACCTTCACTCGCGATCGCCATACTTTGTTCTGCAGGTTCATCACTCAATAAATACTCACTTTCCATATTGAATAAGGTTGAAATTTAAACGCACGGCCCGGCCAAACGCCGGCCAGGCCGATATTGTAAACAACTATTATGTATTTAAAATGCAGTCCGTGGTACGCGTCAACTCCTCACGCTTGCAATCACGTGAATCGGCTTAATAGGTTATAATTAGACGTCTTCTCTTGTACCAGTGACGCATGGCTTGCAAGCAGGAACAGGTGGCATAAAGAGGTCGTTTTCGCCGATTCACATAATGAACATGATAAGTATCAACTTAATGTGGAACTTTATGCTATGTCTTACAACTACCAGTATACCTAAATAAACCTAAATAACCTAGACACGTGTTAATTTCTCAGCGATTCTCCAGACGACCGCTTTAATTCTTCTGCTGGTACTGGTGATAAACACGCAGCGTTGGGTAAAGAGAGAAGCGAGATAACCCTTACATTTTTACTCAGGGATAATATAAAAACTGTGCATATACTATACATATTATGCACAATGCATAAGCTTTTGGCATACCGGTCGGTAGTTGTTAAAAATCAATATATTTTCTTCATCATGTATATATAGACTTCGTATTCGTAATAAATATACCCTCTTCAACTTTTACTCTATTATGTGGATAATTTTGAAATAATTCATCGGGATAGAAATTAAAAAGCATTTCCAAAATACTTATAAAGAAAAAATATGTATATTGCTGTGGTGTTTGCTGCGCTGGTTCTTTTTCTTTAATAGTAACTAAGGGCAAAAATAGTAATTAAAATTGCGTTGGAATCGGTGGTAGACTCAGGAAGAATTATGTTATAGTTCGAAATAAATATCTTTGTCAGTAAGCTGAACAGTATGGTACGTTAAACCCCACTTCTTAAATGTAAATAATTTTTAGAATTTATTGTAATATGTGTTACCTACCTCATTGTCTCCTTAATCATTTGCTCACGTGCATCTATGGAGTTCATCAAAAATCAAGTGCCCTGCCACTACGTTTACAACATGTTTTATGTAATAAAATCTATTAGGTTCTTCTTTTCTGGTTACAATTTCTGAATTTCTTTTTTTTCTTTTCAGTGTTTCTCTATTGCACTATGGGAGAGGTAGGTGTAACAGCAGGATCCCATAGGTTATGGTCACACAAAAGTTACAAAGCAAAACTTCCCCTACAAATCATCCTTATAACACTAAGTTCAATCGCTTTCCAAAACTCTGTAATAGATTGGGTGAGGAACCATCGCACTCACCATAAATACAGTGACACTGACGCCGACCCCCACAATGCTACTAGGGGATTTTTCTTCTCACATATTGGATGGCTTCTCGTCAGAAAACACTCTGAAACAAAACTTAGAGGGAAAACAATCGATATGTCTGATATCTACAATAACTCTGTGTTGAGGTTCCAGAAGAAGTAAGTTTAATTTTAACCAGCTGTGCTTGAATCCGTAGTTCATATGATATTTGGAAGTTGTATTTATGTCTTTTGAATCCTGCAGGATATCGTAATCAAACATATATTCGAAAATTTATGATAAAAATTCTATTTAAAAATTCGACACTTATTATGAAATTATACATACATGAAATTATTCAACTTTATTTGTCATGGTAACTTAGGGGCTAACTCCGTCAGCCGCGTCTTATTTCAGTGAAGTATATTTAGATTTGCCAGTATTTCTGATACATTCTTACGAGACTTCCATCCACATTCTTGCGAAAGAGAGAACACGCGAAAATGAAGACGGAGCACGTATGCAGATTCTTTTTTCTTACCAGGTTCTCAGGTGATCTCAGTGATTATCATTATCACCACCTCATGATAGTGTGGGAAAAGAGCGCGATGAAACGTGTATGTCGAAATAAATCATGTCAGCTTTACCTTCATACATCCATATTTTGCACTAGGATATAACCGCGAGTACGTCCAGGCTTGACTAGAAATTCCCGCGGGAATTCCAGGAAACATAGTACCACAGCATTTAAAAAAGCATGAAAGCTATTGTTTTAGTGCTAAATAAGCTAATTTTTATACACCCGAATAATTATAAACCGCTCCCAGGAAATTTTTCGCGAAACTACCGGGATAAAAAAATCACACATTGTGTTACACAAAATTTGCTATTAATTAGTGATAAAATGACATTGTAATCAGATTTTCTTAATCTGGCCATTTTAACCCAGAAAAAAATCCGCAGGATTGACGGGATAAAAAGTATTTTTAATTCTAAGAATTTGCTGTCCTTGAGCGAAAATCGCATCGAAATCCCAATAGTTTTTGTATGAATATCTAAAAAAACAGATAAACAAAAAATGTAACAAAAATGTAAAATAATCCGCAAACAAACACACATATTGTATATCTCCAGATTAAGTAAGTTATGCTTGTGTTATGGGTAATATATAACGGACTACTCTAGGGCGGCTTCCATACACCCAGATCATAGTAAATAAAGGAGAATCGTTTCCGCAATTTACCATACCAGGAATCGAATCCGGAGTCTCTAAGTTGGAATGAGGTAAGCCGTTAAAGGCTTAGCCCGCTCAACCATAGAGGCAAAAGTTAAATATTATAGATTTATTAAATATGTCAATATATTACAGGTTCGCTATTCCATTCATCGGCACCATCTGCTTCGTTCTTCCCGTCTTAATACCAATGTACTGCTGGAACGAATCATTCGTCAATGCTTGGCACTTAAACATGTTGAGATACTGCTTGAGTCTTAATTTTACGTTCCTGGTAAACAGCGCGGCTCATTTGTACGGGAACAAACCTTACGACAAAAACATCCTCCCAGCTGAAAATAAAGCAGTATCACTTCTTACTCTCGGAGAAGGTTTCCACAACTACCACCATACGTTCCCGTGGGATTATCGTACCGCCGAATTGGGAAATAACAAGTTAAATTTAACGACGACATTTATTGATTTCTTTGCATGGGTTGGTTGGGCTTATGATATGAAGACGGTTTCAGATGATATGATTCGAAGCAGAGCTAAAAGGACTGGTGATGGAAGTGTTATTTGGGATGATGGTAAAGAAACCATTGAAATGGGAGATGTATCTGATGCTATAGTTATTAAAAATAAATAGAAGTATTTTGTTGTGGTTAAGGGCAAACGGGTTTATTAAATGTATTTAATTAACCGTTGTGTTGAAGACGACAACAATGAAGTACGAAACTCACCGATCCGTCTAAACAAGCGATAAGAGCATTCGTTTAATTTGCTAAGTCTCGTAGATAATGTAGAAGAGACTATTAGACGCTTGAAAGGGATGGTGTCGAAGTGAGACGGCTGTAGTTTTTTTATAGTTGTATAAAGTGTATTAATATTTTCCACTATGAATCCGAGCCTATATATTTTTTTATATATAAATTAAAATTATAATATAAAGTAAACTTAAACCTTGACAAATAATAAATTATTTTTTAGGATTTTTATTAATAAGTATTTATGTTTCAACTGTGTTTTATTTCTAACTAGCTGACCCGGCGAACTTCGTACCGCCATATTTTCTGAATTCCTAAAAGACTTTGTTTCATGACATTAAAAAAATATCACCATAATCGGTCTAGGTGATTAGGAGGATTCTAGAACATGATCTCAGCGCCATCTACCGGTTCTAATTGCGAATCTAAAACATCCGGGAACCCACTCAAACACACAAAAACATAATCACCAAAATCGCTCCCGGTGATTAGGAGGATTCTAGAACCTGATTTCAGCGCCATCTACCGGTTCCAATTGTGGATTTAAACCATTCTGGGACCCACTCAAACACACACACAAAATTTCATCAAAATCGGTAAAGTCGTTCTCAAGTTATGCGCTTACCAACACATTTTGCGAATCGTTTTTATATATAAGATTAGCTTCTGCCCGCGACTTCGTTCGCGTGGAAAGGAAGTTAAAAAACACCCGCGATTTTGAAACATTTATCATTGGTGCTCCGCTCCTATTGCTCTTAGCGTGATGGTTTACACTGTAACCTTCCTCAATAAATGGGCTATCTACCACTGAAAAAAAAATCAAATCAGACCAGTAGTTCCTGAGATTAGCGCATTCAAGCAACACACAAAGAAACAAACATATCTGCTTTATATATTATATATATAAGATAAAACTCTCTCCCTGACACCACACCCTGTCAAAATCTCCGCTTCTATTATGTTACGTTGCAGAGAAATTACATTCAGTCTGTTAAAAGCTGTTTAAGTAATTAAAGCTTTTTAACTATCCCACGGGAACCGTTAAATTTTTTATGATCAAAAGTATCCTATATGTTGACCAGGGATATAAGCTATCACCATACAAAATTTCATGTAAATCGGTCCAGTCGTTTCGGAGATTAGCCGGTATAAAAAGACAGACAAACAGACAAACAGAGAAACAAAAAATTCGAAAAAAATCTAAATTAGTTCTATTTCACTTCTTACATCTCCCTGACTCGGTTTTTAATATATTTTTTTTCATTGTACAGAAATTCGACCTCTGCAATTTTATTATATGTATAGATCTCGCTTTCCATCCATTAAAATTATTCCTTATAGTCTTTCTCCTCTGTCTTTATTGGTTATACGCGAATTGCTTCATTGTTTCTCTATTTATTTCTGGCTCTACGATAAATTATAATATTTATTTATATAAAGCAAGACTAAATAGCACTCGGTACCAGTAAACAACAGCTATAAATAGGCAGCTGTTCGTGCCTACCCCGCAAGGGACCTGGCGTGAAGTTATGTATGTATGTATAAATAGGTATTAATATGGCTGGCAAATTACAGGTCTCCTAATAGCAATAAAATTACAATTTGTAATTTTTTATAACGCTTTTTCATGAGACATATTTTTCTTCAATAAACGTGCTTAGCTGGCCTTGTTCATTAACGTCTAGAATGTTAATAAAATGATGAATTTATTATTGACTGCATTGTGACCACAATGTTTATTTAGATAGATAGATAGATAGATAGATAACACTTTATTGTACACCATTACAGAAAAACTTACGAACTAGTATTATTATAGTAGGGTACAAAGGGCGGTCTTATCGCTAAAAAGCGATCTCTTCCAGACAACCCGTGGCAAGAATATTCCGATTAGAAGTGGCGATGGTGGTATACATAATTATTATACGATTACTTCAATTTTATTAATAAATATATAACTATACTATATATACAAATATACACATAAGTTATATACATATATAATATATGGCGATAATATGCAGCTATTTAAACATAATAAACATATAGCTATATGCAATATAATATATACTAATTACATAAAATTACATATCATTATATTGCAGATAGAATTTACTGACTAAGTTCTTAAATATTATTACGGATTTTGCTTGTCTGACAGCAACAGGCAATGAATTCCAAAGTTGGACAGCCTTAACCGTGAAAGAATTATTGAAGAACGTTGTATTATGAATAGGAGTAATAAGTCTATGTTGACTGGAAGGGCGCAAATTGTGAGAGCAAGAAATAAATTCGAAGCGTTCTTTAAGGTACTGTGGAGTAGTAGGGATGAATAAAATACTGTAAAGCAATGAAAGAATATGAGTATTCCGGCGAATACGGATTGGCAGCCACTTGAGCTTTTTTCGAAATTCAGAAACGTGGTCATACTTGCGTAACCCAAATATGAACCTTATGGAAAAGTTTTGGAGTCGCTCAAGTTTATTAAGCTGTTCTTGAGTTAAATCTAGATAGCTGGCGTCGGCATAATCAAGTATGGGCAAAAGTAGTGACTCTGCTAGCTTAATTTTGGTGGCGATGGGCAGGAAGTTTTTCAGCCGCCAGAGTGATCTGGAGGAGAGAAACAACCGCCGACTCAACTCCGTTATATGGGGTCTCCAGGACAGCTCACTATCAAATATAACTCCAAGGTTTCTGACCTTATCACTGATAGGGATAAGTTTCCCATCAAAAAGAAAACTTGGCATAACGGTCCAGTCAACTTTACACAGCATCCGCGAGCTACCGATGATAATTACTTGAGTTTTCTCAGGATTAACAAGAAGTCCATTCGATTTACTCCATTGTAGTATGCGGTCAAAGTCAGAGTTTATCGTTGCGACTGCTTGATTTAGTGTAGCAACCGGTTCCTGCGTGTAAATTTGCAGATCGTCTGCATAGAGGTGATAGGATGAAGTAAGTTCATTGGAAATTGAGTTTATAAAAACAGCGAATAATAAAGGAGATAGTACGCCGCCCTGTGGAACACCGGCAGAGAGATCACACCACGACGAATAGTCGTCATCAACTCGAATGCGCTGCCGGCGTCCATACAGGTAACTATGAAACCAGTCGATTACTTCAGGAGATATGTTAATAGAGCGTAGGATGCCGAGTAACACTTCAAAGTCAACATTATTAAAAGCACTGCTGAAATCGAGCAGCGATAGCACAGTTAGCAAGCCATTGTCCATGCCATGCCGGATGTCATCTGTGATTTTAATGAGGGCTGTGGTGGTGCTGTGGCCAGGACGAAAACCAGACTGGTAAGGATTCAAAAGGGAATTACGGTTCAGGAAAACACTTAGCTGCTGATGAACTAAGCGTTCGAGGACTTTGGAAAGGAAAGGAAGTATGGAAATAGGACGAAATTGAGAAAAGGAAGCGGGATTGGGTTTTTTTGGTAGTGGAGTAACCTGGGCTTCCTTCCAGGCAGCTGGGAATACACAGGAGGTTATGGATGTATTAAGGATATGGGTAAGGGTAGGATTAATGACATCCAGTATGGGTAGGATCATGTTGCGACTAATGCTATCACTGCCGACAGCATTAGATGTGATGGATTTTACAGCTTTCTTAACATCACTGTCAGTAAATCGACTAAAAAGAAAAGGAGAATGCTTGGGTGTTGGCTTGGACGAGATTGTTTTCAAAGTTTCAGACTTTATTACTACATCAAAGTCAGAAGTGGTTGAGAAGTGTTGATTTAAATCATCAATATTAAATTTTTGACTGACTGGGTTTTCTGTTTGTTTGCCAATCCCCAAAGAGCGTAGAAACTTCCATACTTTAGCTGGATCATCATTTTGAACTGATTCGTGAATATAACGGCGTTGAGCGTCCCTACACACTCTATTACAGCGATTACGAATACTCACATAAGCAGCTTTGTTTGCTTCGGTTGGCTTCATTTTATGTCGAGTTTTAGCTTTAGATTTCTTGTGCATCTGCGATTTAATATCATCGGTAAGCCACGGTGCAGGCAAGTGTTTGACCTTGATACGGCGTAAAGGCGCATGAGTATCATACAGCTTCATCAAAGCAGCATGAAACACATGAACCTTCTCATCAATAGTGAGTGCACTGACCACCCCAGACCAGTCAACTTCCTGAGCGTCCTTAAGTAAGGCATCTAGGCTCATGCCGCCAAAATTACGCTGCAGGATGATTTTGGGCTTAGCTTTCGGCGGATGTAAGTTATATGAGAGAAAAATCATGTCATGATAGGAAAAAGCATCCGCTGAAGATTGACCATAATGAGATACGTGAGGTAGTGATGAAACCATTATTAGGTCGAGAAGAGAAGGGGATGAATTAGGGAAACGATGAGTAGCACTCAGGGGAAGAATATGTATGTTAAGAGATCTTGTTAAAGTTTCTAAAGCAGAAGAACGACGGTCTTGTTTAAGGAGACAAGTGTTGAAATCACCCATGATGATACTATGCGTATATAAAGGAGAAAACTTTTCTAGTAAAGTTTCAAAAGAGGAGAAGTAATTAATGCGAACAGACGATGCGTAAAATACTCCTATTTAGTACTTAAGTAATACCTATCAAAGTACGATTTGAGATAACACCGCGACAGGACGAATGCGACACGACACAAGATGCATACTATTTTTTATGTCCCTTCATGGCTGACATATTCAGGGTTCCTACTTAGAGCTCTCATTTTTGTCGTTATTTGTACTACTCCTTATGCTGGTGGTCTATTTTTCGTTCCTCAAATATTATACTATGAAGCAACAGGTGACATTATCTCGAATTGTGCGTCGCGGTCACCTGTCTCTGTCGTGTACCTCAAATTGTAAATAATACTATCCGCATTCTATTAATAGATATACGGGAACGTTTTATATACGAGCTGACTCGCACACGGCTTAGTCTTAAAAAAGCAACATAACAAATTTACACTTTAAAACACGATGAAGTCGTCATCGTTTTAGATAACAAAAGATATCTTATAATGAGATCTAGATTTTTTGCACTGTACATTTATGTGATGATAGTTTAATTGGTCAATCCGTGGAAGAACGAATACAGAGCGTATAGTGGATAGGGTACTTACATCTTTGAATTGTTTTCTTACGAATAGAAAAAGGTATGTGATTATTTTATGGGTTGGTAAACATTTTAGCAAAAACAGAACCCTTACGTTTTCGTCAATGTTCGTTTGTCTGTCCGTTTCACAGAAAGTAATGAATGTATTTAGTGGAAATTTAGTAGGGATATCTATCTATAATATTATAACATTCAAAATATGTCGTGTTTGTACGTACAATGAAACAAATTGAAACATGACCCACCATAAGGTCATTTTCTTACAGTTGTGAAATACAATTAGGTTGAAATTCGCCTGAACATACATTTCCTTGGTAACGAACTTGTTATCATGTTATTAGACATTGACAGTTACTGACTACGTTGTATTAAACAGATCGGAGAGACTCGTCTATACTCGTGTAACATCTGACAAATGCTATTACGTGCTATTACTATCTCTGTCATTAAGTATGTTGCATTAAGGGCCGGTTCCTATATCTTACCGACCGTTTATTTGCCTTAATAACGATTAAAATTTGAAGTAATCTCTATACAAGTGATGTCAAAATTCAATCTACGGTAAAGCAGGGGAAGTGAAGTGGAGTGAATAGTGAGATATCGGAACCGGTCATAAATCGACAAGCCAAAGGTGACACAGGCCAAACCTTTTGTATATGCAACATTAGATATTAGGGTTATCGTTATACGTTAGGTTTTTTTTTAATTGCCTGAAGCAGGCAAACAGGCGGACGGCCCACTTGATGAAAGGTGGTTACCGTCGCCTATGGACGTTTGCAACACCAGGGGCGTTGCCAACGCGTTGCCGGCCTCTAAGAAATTTTATAATGCCTTTCTGCCTAGGTAGCAGAAATACACAAGAAAATAAAACATTAACAACATTAATGTGGAAGAATATAAAAAAATTTTTTTTGTTAACTTTATTAATTGGTTTTATTTCAAAGTTAGAATGGCACTCATTTTACTCTACTTAAACCTAAAACCGGGTATAAGCACCATTGTTTTCAATGACGTCTAATAGTCGATTACGCATCAACCCGATTAGACGATTGCAGATGTCGGTTCCCCCCTCATGTAATTCTAAATTTCATTACAGTGCTGCTCAATTGCTTCCTTTGTCCTCTCTTTTCTGTTATCCCACATTTGAACCATCAAACCCCATAAATTTTCTACTAGGTTGAGGTCTGGTGACCTAAATGGCCATGGAATTAGAGTAATTTCATCTTCATGCTGGGTAAACCAGTTCGAGACAATTCTGGCGGTATGTACTCGACAATTGTCGTGAACGTAGTAGAATACAGGGACTTCTTCAAGTGGGTACACTATTCGCACTGTCATGTCGGTGACATTGATTCTTCCAACAAATCGACATAGTTTAATGCGTTTTAACGAGGAGAAATTTGATAAAGTTCACCTATACCCCCGGTACCCATCCAGGCCCACATGCTAGCTGAAATTTGACCAGATATTTCATTGGGTACTACGTGATCCTCTGTGTATCGCGTATTGTTATAACGCCACAAAGTTAAGCGACCATTGTTGTGGAATAAATACTTTTTGTTTATAAATATTATAGTACTGGCAGCTCGGTTTTCGAAGTATTTATAATAAAATAAAATCGAGTTGGTTGTGTTTCGAACTTAAGAAAAAATGGTGTTTCATTTTATTTAGTCCCATTTTTATTTAAATATAATTATTATTTTGCCACGTTCTGATCCATCACAACCATGTTGAGCTGCATATCTGGACCTACTTTGTTGGTTTGTTATTCGACGAACGCCATGATTATGTTTTCGTCTATCTTCAAGAATGCCCACATCAGCGTGCCGTCTGATCCATGTTCTCACTGTGTTCCGACTTATATTTAACACTCGTGATATTTCTCGAATGCCATAGCCTTCCTCACTGAGCACTACAATCCGAGCTCTTTGTTCTGCGAGACTAGCCATTATACATTTTAAATAAATATTTAATTCTTAGATATTGAGTTCTAATTTTTTTTCTCATTGACTTTACTTAACTTTTGATATACTTTCAGAATGACATTATTTTTAAAATTATAATACTTTTTCTATAATGAAAAGAGAATTATAAGGTAGATTTCAGTTCGAGATTCAAATTACTTCAAATAATTACTGTTTTATCTAAAACATATCTAGTACAATGATAACAAAGTCTAAAATTGCGTAGTTCTCTGAGCCTAGTGACGCATTTTTATTAATGTTTATAACGTCGTAAGTCCAACACACACAATAAACCTTACTATTTTGACGGTTTTAAAGGAATTATTAGCAAAGTGGGTCATTAATCAGTTGTGCCGATCGTACATTAAAGCTATTTGAAAAAAAACTGGAATTGTGTATGTAAACGATGGCGAACACGAAGCAATTTTTATAGATTTCTTGTTTGTTTCTACGGGATTTACGTAAAAACTACGTGGCCGATTTCAATGCAATTTTTGCTGATCGACTTCTAATTCTTAGACTTAATTCTGCGCTACTTTTTATTCTTGTAATCCCGAGAGAATTTTCCCGGGAGCGGTTTATAGTTGTTCGGATACGTAAAAATTAGCTTATTCTGATACATTTTTCTCTAAAACGGTAGCCTAGGATTTTACCTCCATAGGTAAAAAATTTATAAGGCCGGAAGAGAAGAGAGAAGACACCTTTTAACGACATTATGTTACACTATTTAAACGTTATTTAACGTAATCGTCTCTTAAGTACTCTAAATGCTGTCATTAGTGTATTGTTTTAAGTAAGATTAATATTTTAAGGAAACCGCAGGTGGTGACTTGATATGCCACCGGACAGGCGACACAGCTGAAGTTGGCGAAGCTGAGGGTGTATTAGTTGGTGTCGCTACACTCATCAATGTGAACCTGCCATCTTTACATACGCGCGTTGGTTTATTCTCTAAATGGGTCAGGAATAGCGGTTCTGTAGAATTTTATGACAAATTATTAATATTATTTGTTTGTTGTTTAATTAAAATATTTTAAATAATGTGAAATGTTATGGTTTCGTTGCTCAAGTAAACTGAAAAATATCGTAAAATATTATATTATTTTATGATATTTAGTTGAAGACTAAGCAATCTTTTTACCACTTCCAGTGACTCATTGGATAGATAACACGTTGGAAAAAAGGTTTACAGCCATACATGAAGAATCTCGCATAGTATAAGGTAAAGAAACACTAAGTACTAGGGATAAAATGAAAACAAATTAAAATAATACAATTTGAATATTTATTGTAATGGATATAATGATCGCATGTTTACCTGTGATAATGTTACATTTACTTTCAATGAAATCCTTATATGCTGACACTCTTGTGAAAAATGAACCTACTTTTGGACGATTGCCGCTCACTACTCCAACCAATGAGTTGTTACAGACCAAAGGACCACCAGAGTCTCCCTGTGGAATATAATTATGAGATTGATCGACTTTTCCGGGATAAAATGTATCATATATTCATCCTTAATATTGAAAGTATAAATATACTCAGCCAAATCAGTCCAATAGCTTTTTCGTGAAAGCATTACGGGCACACATAAAAACATTATTTTATCCGGGAAACTTTCATCCTCGCCATTGAAGAAATATATATTATACTCGTATACTGAGGTTCAGTCAAATTGATTCAGTAGTTTTTCCGTGAAAGTGTAATAAACAGACAGAGTCACTTTCGCATTTATAATATTAAAATAGGGATAAAACATAATTTAGAATGGCCAATGGTCTTACAATGAGAGATAACAACAGTTTCGCAACTGGAGAAGAAGTCGGTAAAGGAAAGTTTTAAATTGTACTCTTAAAACTATACAGCAGTTCAATGAGGATCCTTAATTTTCTAACCTTGTGAACATCCGATACAAGATCGGACGTACAAATGAACTTAGACATTCTTCTTTTATGCATTTTAGTACATTGGCTGGAGGAAATTACTTCCACATCTGCGTACAGTAATATTGCCGACACCGACTGGAAAATTTATTACAATAGTATTTTGAATATAAGTTACATTTTATGACAGACTTATCGTGATGGGGTTTTTTCAACCTATTGTCTCAGACTGGATATATAAACCTGATTTCCGAGTAAAATTTGTAGTTTTTGTTGTCAAAATCATAATGCATAGTTAATATCATGATGTATTTTTTTAGGTCATTTCAAACTTTAAATCGTCTCCAGACTTATTTTCAAATGTTACTTGTTAGTGATATAATTATGGTTTAGAAATATTGGGTTTTAAATCACTTACTGTCTCTGAAGTCCTTCCAAAGCCTGATATACGACATGTTCCTTTATAATCCTCATGTGTGGCTGCATATGGAATTGTTTTAACAGTAGAATCCAATTTAAATGTATAGTATGTAAACTGCAATAAACACAATATAGATGAAGTACTGTTTGTTATATGGAATATTTTTTTAAAACTTTAACAAAGAAAAAGCAAAATAATTTATATACGTATGTGTGTCAAATACGTGGTAGTGAGTGTAATGTATGTCTATTGATATAATGAATTTTTTATGCATAATTAAAAAAAATACATTCTGCACTACTTCTTTATATAAGTGTGCGAAATTTTACACTCCTCCGTCCGAGCAATTTTCGTAAAAAGGGTACAAAGTTTTTGCTTCACGCATTAATATAATGATAATAAAATAACGCTAAATGTAGGCCTTTCCAAGTTTGAGTTATGCTCACAATTGAAGTAATTTGGTATACTATTTTTTTCATGTAACCATTAGCAATAAAATTGCACAAGTCGCGGACCCGCAAAAGTTTTGTGCCGTTATCTTTTATTTATGATCATGTCATCAGTTGCTTTATATAATATTGACCATGAGTCCCTGAAGTTAGTGCTATAGTTATAGGTATTTATCGATTCTCCAATTTCCTCATGCAACTCTCAGTGGTGATCTTGTACAGATCGTCACCCCACCAGGCTGAATAGCATCCTGATCTGAATTTAGATCTGCTAGACTTGTTACAATTATCACGTGCTAACAATGGTGAAGGAAAACATCGTGATGCAACCTGCACATAACCGATGTGTCAAACCTGCCAAGCCGCCTTGGACAAGCGTGGCGGTATACTGTCCGTCCGTCCCCCCCCTATAATGGGAGGCCCGAGCCCAGCAGTGGGACATTTATGGGCTGATATTATATAAATATATATATATATATATATATATATGTATGTATGTATGTATTATATAGACTTGATCGGAATAATTCTAAAAATAATTATCAATAATTTATCTGCTGGCAAAACGATTAAACTGGCAAGAAATTCCCACGCGACTTCAGTCGCCTTTATTAAAAACCTCGCGGAAAATACCTAATTTTCTTGTACATGTTATTTGTTTTTAATGTTATGCTCTTTTAGATAGTAGCACGTTAGGCTAAAGCCTATAACTTTTCACAACAAATAGGATACCTATCAAAAACAATAACTCATATGGAAAAGATAGTTGCCGAGTTTTGCATTGACAAAACTCCTCAGTAACTGAGAGCGACACCTCGTAGATTACTGAATGTGCCCTGCAATATTGGACCATCTTTAATATTGTTTTCCTTATACTCAGTGGAGTCGAGCATGATCCTTGTCTTGGCGTGATGTATTGACGTTGTGACGTCACTGCTTAGATAAAACACTCTGATAAAGACTTACAGCAAGAGCGATATCATCTACAGGGAATTCATAACTGCTAGGATACATTATTTTACGCAGTTCCCTCCATTGACCGGTGTTTCTACTGAACCACCGCATACTATCTTTATTTTTTAGGTTACCAGCAACAGCCATAATTTTTTTTCTTTTCTTCTCAGGTACAACTCTGCGAAATAAAAAATCATGTTTGTATGTTACACTATTTAGCTATTTAGCTTAGTAAGAATCGATTATTACCGGCTTCCTTATTAAAATTCAAATTGTTACATATAGATAGGTACTCATGACTATCTAGTTGTGTATATTCTGTCTAGTTGTCATTTATTCAGCGTACAACAATAATCTGAAAGGAACTTTCCGGTTTCCAATTAACTTATCTATACTAAAAAATAAATAATCTGTCATAAATAAGTAATCTATATTAAAATTACAAAGAGGAACGATTTGTATTTTTGTATGTTTGTAACGAATAATCTTCGAAAACTACTGGGCGGATTTCAAAAATTCTTTCACCATTCCAATGCTACATTATCAAAATTTACTAGTGCATTATACGCTCGAAAAAAAATCTGAAGTAATACACTAAATTAAAAAAATATATGAACGACCTTTCAAAATTCAAATTTGAAGTAAAACTTTCAGAAAGGTACTTTTTTTTGGTGTATAAAATTATACCGTAACGAGAAAAAAATGAATTAAAAATACAGTTATTGGGGATTTTTGAAATATTTAAAAAATTTGGAGCGACCTCTTAAAAATTTTTTTTGAGCTGTCCTTTCTTAAAAAATCAAAAATTAACATTTTTTCACTCGAGACTCAAAAAAGTCGGTTTTTTTGCACCAACCTAATGTGTATATTGACTTTTTTCTAGTTATATGTATTGTGTAATATCCTATTTACATGTATTTCATTTGCACACCATCGTCATATAGTTTGGAGACCTTTTACACAATCCAAAGCCCGGGTAAAAGCCACAAACAAGGTCGCCCTTTGTTCCTGCCTTTACGTGAAATAATTTATTTCACGTGTATCAGGTGAAAAAAAAAGAATTTTCTATCTACTAAGAGCATTTTAATGATTTCTTATATGCCATCCCATGTTAATAATGGTCAAAAGAGTTTGTGAATGTAGTTTAACAATATTAACTTTATCAGTGGTGAATCTTACTTACACTACAGAACCACATGGCTTACAAAGCGATTTTTGTTCGAAACAGTGAGCTGCTGACAAAATTTTTCTTGGTTTGAGGAGCGTACCTCCACAGAATGATGTGTATTCGCGACCAAACAACGACGACCTTTTTTTGAATGATATCTGAAAATCATGACAATTAGTTTTGACGTGACAACCTCTTATAATTCGATGGAGCCGGCTGCACGCACGAAAAAATATGACTCATGCGGCGTTACCTCGCTCTAAGGCGTTCCATTTAAGGCTTGAAGTGCAATCGAGAGCGCGGAACGAGCGACAAAGAGGCACAATCGGCCTCCGCGTTCGGCAGCGTTCGACATCTGCTCTTGTGTTCTGTGGACATCTGTCTGTCTCCTACTTGAGTGTTGAACGTTGTTGTCACGTTCAACTATCGTCAGTAAACCGACTTTACAGACAACCGATTTTGTCGGTGGAGGCTATTTTCATCATTAGCTAGTATGTTTTTTTATTATTGCAGGAGTTCAGCAGATAGGCAGACGGCCCACTTGATGGAAAGCGGTTACCATCGCCTATGGTTATTTTCAACACCAAAGGTGCTACAAATGCGCTACTGGCTACTGCTCTCTTAAGGGAGACTGGAACCTGAAAATGCCGGAACACAACTCAAGGTTGCTATGGCGGCATACTCTAGACCAGGGGTGGTCCGTGGTAGCTACCCAGTCGGGCAAATACCTGGCTGTGGGTTTTATTGTCGCCTCTTAACACTGCCGCCCGGCCGCAGGAAATTGTATTCTTTCTCTGTCCCTGCACGGATAAGGTTATAATGTGTAACATACACATTAAGTATTTGTTACCAAATTTTATGAAGAAGAATTCACATAATAGACCATAGTTAATCTAACCTCAAAATTTAATTAAATTGAGCGGGATCAGATAAAAAAAATTGATTTAGAATAAGTCAGTGTGTAAAAGTAACATATTATTATATTTATAAGACCAAGGGGCCTAAAGTGGCCGCTTTTGGAGCATCGCTTAGTGCAGTTGACACATGTCTAGATATACTGGAGTGTGTAAATGATAATGAATAAATGATGACTTGCTGGTAATTTTAGTGTCGTTATTATACCATAGCGAACCATTTTAAACTCTTTGAACACAAAAAAAGCGTAAATTTCTCATTCCGCGTTTATGCATATTTACCGTCGCCTCTTGCGACAGGCCGCCCGGCCGCAGGAATTAGTACTCTTTTTCGGTCCTGCACGGAGAAAAATGCTCATGAAAATGATGGTGAAAGACTAAGGGAAAAAGTTGGTAATTACCTGATAAGGCACATCGTGTACGGTCGCAGCCTTCCCATTCACTACTCGTGGTACAATAATTTGGTTATCAGTAAATTGTTCTATTGGCACAGTCTTTTGTGAAGAACTCAGAATTAAATATTGGGAAAATAATAACAAAACTATTTGTGTAAACATTTGTTAAAACAAGCAAAATAAATTTCCTGATGAAAAAATAATGAAAATTTTATTTTAACACTGTTAAATGACATGACAGTTTATGTGTCATAATTATATCAGAATCATTTTTTGATTATTTAATTTATGCCTACTTTTGATGGAGGCACTTCATCTGCGTTAGTGTTAAAAAATTTAGGCTGTAGCAAGTCGGCCTTACTTTAAGCGTCAAATAATAACGATGTTAATGCATAGTTACATTAGTGTGTGTATAACTGTGTACTGCGTCATCTGTCGGAATTTAAATTCATTTATAATCTTGCATCTCAAATAACCATTAAGCCCATGGCTATATCTGCGTGAAACTGCCTAAATCTTTAATACTAACCCAGATGAAGAAGCCCCAGCATTGCACTTAATATGAAATATTAATTGTATTCCATAAGTTAACTCAAAATAAGGCTATCATTAGAATAACATAATTCTGATGTTGATATTATACGGATCAACCGAAGATCAACCAAATTGATTTTATTATGACACGACGTGTCGACGACAGCGTATATATCCGCGCAGGAACGGCGAAAGAATACAATTTCCTGCGGCCGGGCGGCCAGTCGTAATAGGCGACAAAACAATCCACAGCCAGGTGGTAGGGCATTTGCCCGACTGGATGACTACTACCCCTGGTCTAGAGTATGTCGTCATAACAACCGTGATTTGTGTTCCGGCATTAGTGACCAGGTTCCAGTCTCCCTTAGGAGAGCAGGAGCGCATTTTTAGCAACTTTGGTGTTGCAAATGTCCATAGGCGATGGTAACCGCTTTCCATCAAGTGGGCCGTCTTCCTGCTCGCTAAACTCCTGCAATAATAAAAAAACGACGACATTACCTAAATGATATAAAGTGATTCAAATTCATGTTTGAATAGATTCAAATGAATCAAATTTGAATTGTAACACAGAAATAAACTTTCTAATACCTGCTTCATAAGTTTCATTCAAAGTCATGTTTACATTACAGCTACACCCACTTCTACGACAGTAAGCAGAAATGTTGCGCTGTAATCATCAGCAGCATACACGTATGATCTACAATTTAACTACATAGGATTATTTAAATAAAAAGAAATTTAAAACTAGGCAATAGCGCAAGATACTCAATGAACAATCAACAATAGGAAAATATAGTGTTTAATATCGATTCTCTTGGTGAATATCATTAAAGTTAAGGTCTTCAGACAAAATAAAAGGAAGGAATTCTTCTGTTAGTCATAAAATATGACATTGTTTGTATGGTAACGTCAAAACCTTAATATTTTATACATTACTAGCATTTCCCTCAACTTCGTTCATCGTGGTCAGGTAACAAAGATTACAATTACTGAAATGCTGACCAAAATCAGACCATGTTATCCATACCCTTGTATAATACTTATCCAAATAAAATCATTTCGTATTCAAGGCAGTTTCAATACTTGTAGATTTATTATGAATTATTCAAATCAGAGATTACATTCAAAAGATATTATGAATTTAAAAATGTCAATTAATCTAACAAAAATACTTGACGCTCGAATCGGCCTATAGGATTTTGAAGAAATTTCATCTGTGTTTGAGTGGGTTTCATGATGGTATAGATTCACAATTAGACCCGGTAGGTGGCACTGGAAACGTGTTCTAGATTTTTATTTCTACAGGACAGGACAACGTCTGCCGGGACTGCTGGATAACAATAATAATAAGCATCTTCATCATCATAAGTTTTTCCCATGTCCAATATAAAATAAATAAGCAAGAATAAAAATAAAGTATTATTATACGAGTAATAACAATCGCGAAAAATCTCACCCATATATAAATTAATTACACTTCAGACATGGTTAATTTAGTCTTTATTTTATTATATATGTATATTACTATGCGTTGCGTTTTTTAATTTTATATATTCAGGTTTGTTCTTGTTTTCTTCTTTAGTAGATTATACTTTTAGTGAGGTAGAATCCCACACTAAATCATAAATTTTTTTTATAAAATGGCAAATACAAAACCTGTTTCCTGTCTGATCTTGTCACGTCTACAGCCGTTCTACTCAGAGAATATTTATTTGATAGAAACGTGTTGAAGCCACCATGCATAGATATATGTCGAAGACACTAAACATTAATGATGGCTGACACTCGCAACAAAAGCATGAAGAAGACTACAGTGGGATATCATTAGATGGGGCTTTAAAGTATATAACGATGTTGGGTTTATTCATTAAGTCAAATGTGGGTGAGGTTTACGCTTCTAAAGTCATTAAAAGTATGAATTTAAAAACAAAAATTGATTTGAACAGCATTTTTAATTTTACAACACATTGTAATTTTAAACAAATTTAAATACTTTGACTTCCCTTCCAGCTTTTGTTGGAGAAACTAAGTTTTTGGGATAATAAGCATTTTAAGGTTATAGGTACAATGTATCAAAAACACACCATATAATCTATTTACTTTATTATTTATTTTATAATCTATTTTATTACGACTGTAATTAGGCAATCGGTGGACACACCGCTGCCTTTTAACCGTCTGACTACGTAAAGACCAGTCATCGTATCAGCAAATAATTAGTATTCAGTTATAATTGTGTTAATATAATTTTAATTGTAATTAGTCTTGTAAGAACTGTCGAGCAATAAACTTGTCTTAAGAAATTGTTTTTTTTAAGACTTCTCCGCGCCACCCTACTTATCTCGGCCTATTTTTTTTATATTTAAAAACGATTAGAAAATATAGTTATTTTAATGGTTTACATTTTAGACAACTACTAACAACTTTAAACACTGATAAAAATAAAAATATTTTAATTAGATGAATTTTAAAATGGATACATTTGTCCCGCCATCTATGGACGCATTGACAAATTACATAGGCGGAGATCAGTATAGGAAGCTGGGTTGGTAAACGCAACAAGCGATTGACTTTTCTTGCTTGAGTTGTTCGATATGTTCAGAAGAGTGCACTGTTAAAAAACTTTGCAAGTGGCTTGGCAGTATGTCGAACAATGTTTTCGTTATATGATTACTGAACCACGACACAGCATTTAATCGAAACTACAAAAACTTTCTTTCTCTTTCTTTGTTTCTCAAAAACTACTTAACAAATATTGTTCAAAACAATTGTATATTTATGAAGCATTCGTTACCTTGCTTTTTATTTCATTTGTTTTTATTTCACAGTTTAAAATCGCTTCAAGAGCCGGTACATACCGAGCTTATCAGGAAACGCTTATAAAATAATATAGGTTAATATAGGTGCTCGGTAAGCTTTCGGTACCACGTAGGTATGCGGAGCATGCCGATCCGCATCCCTGCTGCGCTGACAAATGAGAATGTGGTATTTTTTTTAATGCTAAAGGGCATTAAAATATTTATTCACTATCTTAAACTTTCGTTAGCTTCGAAATTAATTACCCTTGCATAAGTTAAATGCCTACATCTTAGTTTTGAGTCGTTCGCAGACGAACGTGCATTATATATGAGGTGTTTCATTACCGTCTCACTATTCCCCTCGTGACCGAACTCCGAAGGCGGAGGCCGGAACTTGCTTCATAAATTATAACTTCCGCTAGTTTAGATTTGAGATGGATTTCTTGTTGATACACACTAGGTGAAACTTAAATCTATTTTATTGATACTAGTGAATCTATCCATATATATAACAGAAAGTTGTGTTAGTTACACTATTTATAACTCAAGAACAGCTGTACCGATTTGGATGAAAATTGGTGGGGAGGTAGCTTAGAACCAGGAGACGGACATAGGATACTTTTTATGCCGTCGGAACCGACAAGTGGCGCTGACATCGGGCTCTAGAATTCTCCTAATCACCTGGACCGATTTTGGTGATTTTCTTTTGTGTGTTTGAGTGGGTCCCCGGATGGTTTAAATCCACAATTGGAACCGGTAGGTGGCGCTGGAATCGGGTCCTAGATTTTTATCTTTGCAGAGCAGGACAATGTCTGCCGGGGCTGCTAGTAAAATAATAAAATAACTGCGTGATTTTTTTTGGTAAACAGGTGAATTTCAAGCAATATGAAACTAAATGAATAAAAATGATTGTACTAATCTATATTCGCCATATATTCATATAGATTAGTGCAATTGTTAATTATTGTAATTATTATAATTTCATCTATTATTACTTAATAAATGAAATTCTAGTGTCAATTTGTGGTTTAAAATATAGGTATATATTATATGTAAAAATTGTTATTAATAATACAATGATCCAAAAGAATCGTTTTTAAAATATTTGTCTGTTTCAAAGTTTCTCTCGAATATGCTCTATTCAACGGATTTCAATCACTATTTCAGAATTAAGACAGGAAATATATCTTAATTATTAGAAGCCAACATTGGAAATTTACTTTAAAATTTTCACAACACAACACATCTTTCTGTTGTTTACTTTGGTTTGAGTGATTGTTATCAGCTCCGGAGTTGTCGATTGTGTATTAATTATGACACAAACGTCGCTGAATTTTAGCTTGAAAATGTATGTTGGTTTTATCGTTTATTCATAGAATACCTCTTCCGAGTACATTTTGACATAATTATATATAATAATTAACGAAACATAATTTAGAAATTTGAAAAAGATAATATGTGGCCTGGCTACCGAGCCACAATATGTCTTTGAATCCCACATATGTGCAAAGTTCTTTTTGTGCCGATTATAAAAAATATATTAAATATAATAAGTATATTATTTGACATTCACCCCGTATACACACACACATGGGCGAAATCCGCGCAGCGAGTATTATCTTGAGACTTGTATTTAATTAGCGACTACCTTAAGTTGATGGGCAAAACGCAGTCTGTCCATCACGAACCCGGATATTATTCCTAATATAAACTAATAATAACAAGGATAGACTTGAGCCAAAATTACTATGAAAGTAAATGTACTAACAGGGGCGCAGCTATCGCTATAGACCCCCGAAAGTGTGTAAGCAAAAATTCCTAAAATGTTATCCACAGTCTTGCATGGATTAATAACATTTTTAAGAATAACTGCTGGGCTAAAAGTACTGTTATCAGACTTGTCATTGTTGTGAAAGAATACAATTTCCTGCGGCCGGGCGGCCTGACGTAAGAGGCGCCAAAACAATCCACAGCCAGGTGGTAGGGCATTTGCCCGACTGGATGGTTACCACCCCTGGTCTAAAGTATGTCGCCATAACAACCTTGAGTTGTGTTCCAGCATTTGTGACCAGGTTCCAGTCTCCCTTAAGAGAGCAGCAGCGCCGCTTTCGATCAAGTGGGCCGTCTGCCTGTCTGCTGAACTCCTGCAATAAAAAAAAATAAAAAAAATACATCTTCAGTTATGGATGATTTGATAAAAAAGTTTGCTGTAAAAAGGCAACAAAAGTAAACCTATCTTTGATTTGAATTGTTTGCCTAACTTAACTTCTAGGAGCATTAAGTTTAAGTAATAACTTATAATAATTATGTAATGGATTTTAATTAAATTCGGAAGCATTTTTTGTTTGTTTTATAAAATACTTTACTCTTCCTTTGGGCCCCCCAACACAATTTGATACTGGGCCCGTCTAAGATAAGCTACGCCACTGTGTACTAATCTATATTACAACAAAGTACTAGATAAATTTAATCCAAATAGGTTTATAGCAAATTCGCAAGTTTGTTTATAATCATGTGATAAATATAATTAATTATTTAGTAAAATTGAAATGTGCTATTTATTAATTGAATGCTGTTTAACGATGATATCTTTAACTTTTTTAATTAAAATTTTCTTCTACGACCCCTGCTCTAAAATTAGAATAATATTCGCAATATTGATACATACAATGAAAATGACATACAGCTCTGTAAACACACCAGTCATCTACGTGTGTACTAAATTTCGTATATCTAGTCTAAATAATAAGTGATATAGTTAAGTATAAAAAACAGATAGACAACTGGATAAACGGACACTCGTTCGAGACTATATACTCATAGGTATTGGAACGCTAAAAAACAGCTAATTCTATCTATTTTAGTGGAAAACTTGAACTATATTTAATGTGATAACGTATTTACATCTAATTGTTTTGAGCTATGAATATCAAAGAAGCAAGTGAGGTGTGTAAGAATAAGCCTGAATGGCGCTCTGTTGTCCGTGCCTACCCCGCAAGGGACCTGGCGTGAAGTTATGTATGTATGTATATTTTGAGCTGTTCTGTCTTCTTTGCTTACGAATTTCCCCATATTATCCCGGATAAAAGCACAGTGTTATACTAGTATATGTTAGTAGTTATGTTATACTAGTAAAGATGGATATATACCTAGAGCTTAACAAGACCAGAGCATCGTTACTAATTAGGTCTGCTAAGTTAAATAAGTTAGCAACACAGACCAAATGCTAATTAAGTGATACGAGACATTTCCGCCAAGTTTGGTGAAGTTGCAAGTAAGTTGTATTGTCTTGTCGTGTTCGTCTTAACTTCGTTGTTAGAGAGGGAACTTGTTTATGTACTAAATAGTTTTTCACATTGTTAATTAATATTCTATACCAATCCCAGACATAGTAATAGTAAACAACGGAAAGTGTCGTATGAAATTTACCATGCTAGAAATCAAACTTGTAGCCTCAGAATCGCAGTTAGCACGGCCTTCAAAAGTTTGGCCCACTCAACCACAGAGACCGTCAACATAGTTAGATTAAACTGATTTAGTCCAAAAATACCTTAAATATAAAATATTTGGCTCATTGGGCTAAATCAGTCAGTACTTTAATATAAATTTATTATATTCAAATAAAGCTTTAAATCGTAATACATTAGTTAATGAGAAAAAAACTGTCTACGGCGTCATATAGTGAGGTAGATTTAGAGTTTCTCATTAATAATAATAAGTTTTCTTCAGTAACACAGTTCTTATACATATTTGTAATGCGTTCGTAGCACATCTCGTTCTTAAACTGATTATTACATACTTTTTCCAAAAAAGATTTAATTACTGTACTTTCATTTTCGAAATCTGTGTCCATAACTCAAGTGTCACAAAAACAAGCCCTCCCCAAAAACTGGGTAACAACAAACTTAGCGAGACAAGTGGATCCAAATTCGCCATATGAGCACCATGTCAGGACGACCATTTATCATTAGGGAGTATTCGGGACGTGACAACTGAATTTATTTATTGTAAAAAACAAACAATAGTAAGCGTTAGGGCTCGAGTGTACGACTACTGCCCTATCATAACATTTTTGCTCGTCCGTTGGATGCATGCACAGACTAGTATCATTTGCAGAGAATGTAGTGGATATATCTTTAGTTTATTAGTAGTATAACAGTATTATTAGTTAGTTTAGTTTTTATTTACCTAATGTGTAAGTTGTTAAATTTAATAATCTGAGAAATCATATATTAATTAGTTTAATTTTTAAAATTCTATGTTTTGGCAGTTTTAATCAAGTTGACTCATGGATATGAGTATGATATTGTAAACAAACTAAATGTTTCTAACTAAAGCTTTACCGGTAGCTACGTCTACATATCTTGCTCCTGGATACAGAACTAAAGAACTTTTCAGTCCCTTGGATTAAAGCTATTTTGTTCTAGTCTCTGGTCTCTAAATTACTCATATATCAAGTGTTATAAAATCTGTTCATATTGAAAAGAGTGAGTATGGAAGAAAAAAACCATAGACACTAACACAGCAACATAATATATGTTATATCATTTGTATTACTATGTAAACATAGAAACAAATTTACGTTACAATTTATAAAGAGGATTCTTTTTTAAGATTTATATTTTTATGTTAAAAACTTACTTATATATTTAAATTTATAAGTATAAATTAAAATAAATTAAATAAATAAAAAAGTAACACAGTAAATATTAACAAAACCTACCTTGGTAGCTCTTACAATCACTCGGCTTTTGTAGTGAATAGGTTAAGAATAATAATTGCATTTAGGTATGTTTAAATAATTTTCAAGAAATTTTCATCATCAGAATTTGGTTTGAATTAAAGTTTTGAATTTGACTTATGATCCTTTCCGAAATATTAAAATATTGAATATTGAAACATAGTGAATAATATATAATATGGGTTTGTGACTTGAATAAGTTTTTTAAAATTTAATTTATTTATTCTTCATTCTGATTCATTAATCTGTGCAATTACTTTCAAAATCCATGGGGCAAGTCGGTGTGCAAGTATGATTTAGGGTGCGCTACAATAGCGAGATAGCAATTTGATATTCAGGCCACATTTTTAATAAGCATCTCCACACTGCCCCCCTCTAATGGCTGGATTGGGCCCACTGTTTAATAGCATTTTGTTGCGCCATTAGCTAGCTGAGTAGACACCCTACTGGTCACTTCGTTTAAGATTTATTGAACTATCAGTTTTTCTTGGTTAGAATAATAATAAATGAAAATAAAAAACTAAATGCATAATATTCAATTCAATATATTGATATTCAATCAATTATTGTAGTAAGTATATATGCTATTTAGTTCTTTCTCAATAAAAGTTTATTTTTCTGAAAATAGTTTGATAGAAATAGAAAACATACTTAATTTTAAATACATATCTTGACTTTAAAAACAGAATATTAGAGAAAGAAGTGAAACCATCACCATTCTACCATCCGAAAAGCAGAGATGAGATGCATATGTACCACCAAAAAGTGGTGGATTTCCAATCTACTATTAACAAATCTTCAGACGGAGCGTGGAACTCTTACTTCTCCAGGTAGGTAGGTACTGCGAACGAGTAGACTGTATTTTTTATGTGAGAAAATAGCCAAACGCGAACCTATGCTATAATAAATATACTGTATCCATATATCCAATGTATAATGTAGTTGGAATGTCAAGTACGCGACCTGGTCGAGAGCATGTACAACGTAGGCAACATTTTGAGGCTAATGTGTGTATGTATTTATTTATCACTGACGATGAAAAAAACATCGCGGGGAAGCTTATCCGTTCCCTCAAAGATAAACAAGGCAGGTCATAGAACGGTGGGTGATTTCTTGTATGCTATAAAAAGTACGCTATTATATGTATTGTCAAATCAGATCCACATGTTACTATTAAAAAATCCCATATGCGCAACATTAAGTGACGTATTATGCTTTTATTGAGAGCACGAGGCGTCTGCAGTGGTAACGAGCCATTGTGACGCATCTGTTCACTTGTTAACTCTAGTGGCTTCTTTGTGTTCTTTCACGTTCATGATAGCTTAGTACCTGAGATAGATTTGGTAACTAAATAAAAAAACCCCTTGTGGTTAGTTAGTTTCGGGTCGTTAGTATCTATTTTTCCGTCTGTCTAGATAGACATAGATATGTATGCCATAACCATTATTATTACACTGGGAGATTACCAACCCTTTTTTTTATTAACCAGGGGAAATCCGATTGAGGACTAAGCCGCGACAAGGGCAGAACCTTGACGGGATAATTCGCGACCTAGTGTGGGATTCGCCAGATCGGGGGTGGCACTAGCATGCCCAGACAGAACTGGTGCCATGCTCTTGCTACTTCCCGGTTAGGGATACTCACTAAAACCCCTGGGTGTTCCGTCCTTCGCCTTATGCCAGGGCTACGGGTATATGACCTAGCCTCTCCGCAGCCCTGGCAGGCGTGGGCCTCGCAAGGCCTATTCCACTGCTGGGGGACTACTTTTATCCCCCAGCATCTTCAATCTCTCTAGGCGTGGGGCGGTCTGTAACTCGCCCCACGGGAGGAGAGGTGAGCGCGCGCAGAACACTCGCACCCCCATCTCGACGGCATGTGGAGGTGAGCGAGAACCTCTATACCCCAAGAGGCCCCACCTGCCGCCCGCTTACGGTGGCCGAAGGTCTTGGCTGGCCCTCCGGCGCCAACGCGTCCTCCTTTGGCGGGAACGAAGCAGGGATGTGCGCTCACGTTCCCGCTCCGCCTCCTCCTTCGCAAGCATAACGCGCTCGCAGAAGGAGGAGACGGCGTCCCATCCTGTTGGGCTCCCGACCATGGTGCGTACCACGGCTGGGAGCGAGATGTCATATCCAGTAATGGCGACGAGGTCTCGGCGCTGTTCTGTCCAGGCAGGACACACCTGGAGATTACCAACCCTATAATAACTAGTCTTGCGATAAATACTGTCTGTTACTAGGTACATAAAAACTTTTCTTCTTTCAACTCTTTAATGTTAAAAACTTCTTTCGATTTTTCACCATTTCCCATATTTTTTCTTGTTTATTTATCAAAGTACAATATAGAATGGGGTGTTAAAGAAAATGGGATTACAGCGATTGCCTTGCGCAAAGTGGTCATGGAGCCATCGGTCATATAAGATCGGGGCAACCGCGTGCTATCAAAACTACAAAGGCCATTAAAGCCAGAATTCGTCGAAACCCCATTAAGAAACAAAAATCTTATCGCGTGAAATGAAGATACCCCCTAGGACTCTGTCGCATATAATAAAACAAGAAATCTAATTTATATTGTAAAAAAACCAAGTTATTACATGAACATCATACAATGTTTGTGATCGATGAAAAAAATTCATTTAGTCTGGTTTCCGCATTTTTTCTTCACCATTACCGAACAGTGCTAGGCCAATTTGGAAATATTGAATAAATAACGCTACCAAAAATATGAATCGTAGAGTATGCGAAAAACAGAGGGATCCCTTATCTATAAATTGAAAAAGAATATATTAATCACAGTTGTGGAGTTCAAAAGTTAATCCTTACGGTCACTAAATCCAGACGCACCGGGTTTGATTTCTGTTGCGGAAAGTTTCCGGAATTACTTTTTAATGGGTATTTGTCTGGAAACAACTATATCAATAATGAAGGACTGTATTTTTACAATTGAAAATAAAATTATAAAGATTACAGTAACTAGGCTTGATTCATGAAGTTATTATACTACGGATAATACTTTCCATGTGCGTGCCCTCAGTGAATGGTTCCTTAGTAGCTACCATCGTCTGTCATATTTGTTACTGCGAACCCTAAGTAAGGCCGGTATTCGAAAATACCCCTTAATACTTAATACATTATGTATTATATTTAAACCAATTGTCGTTAGTTTTTAAGATTTACTATAATGATTTTTCCAGAATTCTCTATATTTGTAAAAACGAAATATTTTTACAACTTTGAAAATATTATAATTATACATATTTCACCATCAGTTGACTTATCAAAGTGACAAAGAAAAATCATTACAACTTTTAAGACCTTTCTAATCAAAGGCCTATTGAAATATTTTTTGTTGCTCAGGTACACATAATTATTATCGTTTATCTCTATTTGGTAATTTTCCTATACTTTTTAACATAATAGTAGTACCTACTCATGTTCTTGGAATAAAATATTTGTGACATATGATAAGGGTTCCGTTTTTTTTTATTTGAATACGGAATCCTAAAATAAAAATTTATTAAGATATGCTTTAAAATTTTCAATGATTATAATGAACTATTTATGAGAATGAAGTTAATATAAAATAATATCTATCCATTCAAATATATAAAATCTTGAAAGTTTTAAAATTTAATTAAACATTTAACTTCTCCGTCGTATTTTTTGAGTTCTACTGTGGCCTCAGGCTATTACAGTACTCAGCTTATGACGAGTAACCTGCTGCTTCATTGCCCGTCGTACCACAAGCGTTGTGTCACAAGTAGGGAAAGGCAGTGGAAAACGGCACGAAAAACGCACTAAGTACATTAAAACGTTGAAAATGTTATATTGCACTTTTGCAGAGTGAAACGCTAACAAGTATGAGATTTATTTTTCTTTCTATTTTCTGTTCACCGTGACAGGTTTCATAGTTCGGTAAAGATCAACGTATACACAAATGGAGGGCTAAAAGTGAGCATGAATCTGAAAATTAAGTATGTTATAGCATTTTTACATAAAAGAATGGGTGCGACAGCTTGTGTGTTCACTTGTTGTATAGTTTCCAGTAGAAATATTACTGTGAACCATTTTTTATATATAGCTGGAGTACAGCAAACAGGCTGACGGTCCACCTGATGGAAAGCGGTTACCGTCGCCTATGGACGTTTGCAACATCAGAGATGTCACCAACGCGCTGCCGGCCTCGAAGAAATTTTATGACACCCTTTTTGAAAAACTCCATATCGTAGCGCTGTGGGAAAACCTCGGCTGGGAGCTCATTTCAAATCCCCACGGTACGCAAGAGAAACGTTCTAGCGAATCGTTGCGTAGTACATGAGCGAAGCGGCTCAAGGAAGTGGGGATGAACTCCCAACCGATGGCGAGCGGTGCGATGGTAGAAAGAGGACGAAGGCACCATTCTAAACAGTTCTTCGGAACATTCCCCATTATACAGTCGGTAGAATACGCAGAGAGAAGCAAAGTCTCTCCTAAGGCCAAGCGTATCTAGACCGTCTGTTAGTATGGGATCATCAACAACGCGAACGGCTCGACGTTAAATACTGTCTAGGGGATTACCATACAGATAGATATGAATCATACAGATAGATATAAACCACGTGTACACTACATAAGTTAACGCACACTAGTGTAAAAATATCTTCACTTCATTTGACACTTGTCCACGTCGAATACATCCTATAGATAGAGTTTTGTTCGTTCATCTGAGGCATCTATCTAGATAGTAGGTATATAAACAAAGATTATAAAAATATTTGTCTTTCTGTTTGTTGTGCTTTTACAGGAAAAATATTGGACCGGTAGCTGTAATTCGGTATATATGTAATATTAATACCGAAGGTGAACAGGGGATACTTTTCATCCCGGCTAATGGGATAGATTCATGAAAAGGTTATCTTAGAAAATAGAATAGTGTTTTTTGTGGTTTGCCATTTTCGATCATTTTGGCCAATTTGGTCATTTTGATCGTTTTGGTCATATTGATTTTGCTGTAATTTTGTACATATTACGTGCGTTTTGAATATTAATTTAAGCATATCAAAAATGTAATAATTTTCTAATATGTAGTTTTAATACCGAAAATGGGAATAGATACTTTTCATCCCAGGAGATGGGATATTTTGGGATATAAAATGAAGTGAATCTTCCCGGGGACAAATAGTATAACACAAAAAAAAAAAATGCAATGTGACCTGTATCTTGCTCTCTAAACAAGAGGCACGCACCGGGGTTTGGCCTGCAGTGCAGCCGCGTGGCAAACTCTAATTAGAATAATATATTTTCGTATTAAAATCATGAATATACACCCTATAGTTTCTGCCAAATTTGACTCGGACATAAGGCAGAGTGATGAATAGACAGACAGATCGATGAACGGTCATAATGATTCCATGAGAGTTCAGTTTCTGCACAATGTCTAAGGAACTCTAACATGCATAAAAATGAAAATCAAGAAGTATCAATGACTTTCTGTTATTGTTTATTTGGTTAGCAGTAAATATATTTATCTGAATTTCTTACTGTGCAGCAGCCCATACTTTAAAAATCACTCGTAAGTGGAAGCTCGGCCTTATTTTTGGTCTTATTTTTTCATTTCACTGTTTCTGACAAGTAAAGTGGTGGTTTCATATTTTTTCTAGATAGCCTTGTCCGTCGAGCTGACTATTAAAATGTGTAGTTTTTTAGCTTTAGTTTGTTATCACGTTTATTGTTCAGACTTTTTAGTAGATTTTATTTTTTGAATGTGACTGGAAAAGTAAGGAAGAATTTTAGTCTAAATGGCAGATACCAATGGGAAAAAATTAGTGAAACATAGCTTTATTTTTATAAAGCTCCCTGTAACTCATCCCTCCTATCCCATTTCCTCTATTCTATAGGATGGCAACACGTTGACTTCGCACATAATGTTGCCAAAGTCTATAGACGACAGTTACCAGTTTTCAGTACATGTGTCATTTGTCTGCCTTTTTGGGAGGGTAGCAATAAAAAAATGTAATAAATGCCAGTAGCTAGATTCTGTTGCTTTTCTCGTTATTCTTGATTTCCTCATGAAAACTTCGTATCCATACCACGAAGAAACTATCGCATTCGTTGGCTTGAAAGGTATCCTACGTCATACTACTTTATGTGCTCCAAGATGCAGTACTCAGTCCAGGGCTTGTTTGCTCCATTGACCATCAATTGTATGATAGATGTCACCGACCACATCAAAATGATTAATTATGCTAAGTATATCGGTGACTGCTTTCTTGCGAAGATCTTTGCTACTGTTCAAAATATAATATATAATACCTAATTGTTGAGATATGGGGGTATTTTCGTTTAAAATTTGAATGTACCATATTCAAATACCATAAACGGGAGACATTTATCACCAAAGAGTATATTGAATATATGGAGATTTATCACTTCTACGGAAGCCTTCGTTTTGAGCAGACTGCCAATTACTTAACCAATTTATTCATAATACATTATTAAATTTGTACGTGTTTCAAGCAAATAAATAATTTGATGTTAAGTGTCCAATATCTAATATATCACCTGTAAGACAATAATGAATTATTCAACATGTCAACTGCAATGCAAATGCAGATTTCCCAACAGGCTGCTCTAGTTAAGCATAAACGGACATACAATAGTAACCTTATTGTGATGCCGCATCTTGGTCTATTGTTCTACTTAAGGTCATCAGGAAATTGGATTTGCGTTTCATTATTAACTACTAATGAATGAAAGTTGGCAAGGCACTTTCATTCATTTTGGAAAAAAATCAAATATCGTTCTTTAAAAATCTAGTTCAATAGAAATGTCTTAATATGTCTTTTTTTATTGTGAAGCTAACAAACAGGCAAACGGCTTATCTAATGGAAAGAATTTACCATCGCCTGAAGATATTTGCAACACCAGAACTGACACCAACATATGGGAAGGGATCCCGCGGACTTTTAATCCGTACAAGAACGGAGAAAGAATACAATTTCCTACGGCCGGGCGGCCTGTCGTAAGAGGAGACAAAACAACCCACCTAGCTGTGGGGTGTAGGGTATTTGCCTGTCTGGATGGCTACCACCCCGGTCTAGAGTATGTCGCCATAACCCTACGTTGTGTTCCGGCATTAGTGGCCAGGTTCCAGTTTCCCTTTGGAGAGCGTCAACACGTTGGTAATAACTTTGGTGTTACAAATGTCCATAGGCGATGGTATCTGCTTTCCATCAGGTGGGCCGTCTGCATGTCTGCTGATATCACGCAATAAAAAAATCTCCCCCTGTTATTGAAGTGGGTGTCCTCTCCACAGGACACCCTGGGATCGTCATACAGCGTTGGGGCGTCAAAGATGCAGTACCTTCTGGTCTAGTTCCTTTAGCGCCCCGTGAAGGCCGACATTCCCGGGGCCTTCGCTGGAGGTCACGTCGGGCATATGGCCGATCAAGAGTCCCACACATCCTTCGGTGTAAAGACTTCGCCGCAGACCCGAGGATGCTGTCTCAAGAAGAGACATTTCCCCTGCGTTATCAAAAAAAAGAGGGGAAATAGGTAGTGGATCATCGGATTACTCATTCATAATACGAAACATGATTAGCTCAAGGTTACAAGGTTAACCGTTTCACGCCATTATTCTGCGAGAGCGTGGCATCACGTTGATCGAACCTATCCTAAGAGATTTAATCAAGATAATCATTCTAGCGTGACTTTATCACGTTTAAAAATACACAAAATAGGTTTAGTTTAGCATGATATCACTTTTGCGTCTATACTTACTGGTCTTTTTTAGGTTAATAATCTTTAGAAACTTCAGAATAAAAAAAACAATTTTTGTTTAATAAAATAAACAGTACGGGAACAATACCTTTCATTTCATATAGTTTCATAAACTTACACATAGCGTAGATTTAAAATACTTCGTTACTAGTCTTAGCTAATACAAAAAATAAAATAAAAGTTTTTAAAATATCAGCCAAGTATATGCCCAATAGAGAGTCAATATCCTAAGTCTCACATGCATGTCTTACATACATAATGAATGCTTCCGCGGAACTGACTTACATCTCTTGTTTTGGGCATTGGCCTACAGAACCCTAAAAAGTAAAAAGGCATTTAATTAAAAATGCAATACTTAGTTTACCTATATCAAAAATTATTCACGACACTAACTACAGTACAGAAGGAAATTCTATTGTGTAAGATTTATAATACAATAAATAAATAACCTTATAATATAAGGATTCAGTTTTTGCTAAAGTTGCTACGAATTCTTAAAAAGGAGTTAAAGTACGTCCTCAAAGCAATAAACAGACACTTCCTTCCTTCATTTTAATTCGAAACCTTAAGTCAGCTTTAAATTAGGCTTTTTGCTGCCCTTACGGCACCCCCGGCGCCTGTTGGATTACGGGCTACCAACCGGTACTTTTTCTACCAGAGTCAAGAACATCGTCCTGCCTTTAGGTGGCCCCCCGGGGGTGCTTCCAGGCCCTTAACATTTACGACTACCCGATTGCTTTTCTATGAAGGGACAGTGCGATCTGTCCGTGACAAAAACGGACAGATGCGACCAAATACGACATTAGACCAAAATTTTAGTAGTCCATAAGTGGATTTTTTCTTTAGAGTTTACACCTTTTAAGTGTTGACAAAAACTTGTGAAACTAATTCGGCGTGAGATATGTTGTTTCCGTTGTTTGGTAATGATTGTGACCAACAAAAAATCGAACCAACTAGTGAGGAAATATATCGAACACTTCAATTTTAAAACGTTTAAGTGGAACCATATTATGGACATTGTTTAATTTTCTTTCTGAATGCTTTGAGAAACCAGAGACGATTTGGCGCTTCAAGCATTTTTTAAATTTATTTAAAACTCACTTCTGTACTTCTGTCCGCAATATAATCGTGTCACGTCAAGTGACCATGATTGCCGCCCTTTAAACAGACCCACCCATATAGCTTATATTTTATTTAATTTACATTAAATATACACTAAAATTTAAGCTACATTTGTAGCTGTTCCATAACACTCACACACACACACACACACACGCGCGCACGCACGCACGCACACACGCACTCATACATATTTCATTCTTTTTTAATTTAGATGAATGTAACTACAATAATTTCACAATCAGAATTGTACCATTAGGAAGGAGGTCCCCGAGATACAGGTCGACCTAGTTTGGGGACCAATTTTTACTATAAACAAGTATTTATTACCTTGTGATATACAAAACAGACTCTGACTTGGCGACTACGGAGGCATCTCGGGAGTTAAAATGAACAATATGAAAATCGGTCCACAATTGACATAGAAATCGGGTAACATGCCTACAAAAAAATAAGGCATCTATAGGATGTTTAATATCGTATATAAGCTTTTTTTTGGGAAAGTAACTAGCGATTTCTTTGGGATCCACTCATCGGATCCTGACTTCGTGACCATGGAACCGCCTCGGAAGTATATATATATACTTATGAATAAAGAAAAAAATCAAAATCGATCCACAATACGGTACATGACAGTATGAAAAATATAGACTGATTTTAATATATATCGTAGATTACGATATAAATATGACAAAAATAAATTGTTTTAACTTAAATATTTATTGATATTTTTGAGAAATAAAATTGTTATATTGCAGCCATTAGCCACGTGACAATGAACGCCGATCAGAGCGCGTGACGTCATAGCGTGCAAAACACAAGAAGTTATCAATGACTTCTCAGATAACACTTCAATGAAACAGATCTTTGTTTTGCACACTGTGACGTCATGCGAGTCGCCATGACAGCTTGACGCGTTTTTGTGACGAAATGTCAATATTTATATAATTGCTAAATAAAATATGTTAATGTTGTTTTTTTGCTGAAATATTAATATTTTTTCTAAAGTAGACCATAATGGTCAAAATAAACCTGTTTCTCAAAAATTGACAACTACCGAATTGACAAAAATGCATATACAAAATTAAGCGCCTGTAGAAAATGTAATAAATACACAAAAATATTGAAAATAGGTCCACAATTGACGGAGAAATCGAGTAAAGAACTTACAAAAAAAACATACAGCACCTCCTCCTTTTTAAAGTCGGTTATAAGTGTATCTACTAAAATGAAATAAATCTTTCTTTATTCAAACTCTTTCAAAGAAAAAGGGCACCATGCTGCGTCAACAAATTCAACAAACATTTTGACACAAAGCCCATTTAGAGCCGACGTTCTTCTGAACAAATGGGGAATGATTGGACATTAACGTTCTTTAAAAAGGGTTGCCGTTGTCAGTCACACTACTGTTTCCTTAATTCTTTGATTTCACCGATTTTCGCTTGAAATTTAGCAAAGTATGACATGATCTCACGTCGCCTTTTAACTAAATATTACGGTTCCTAAATTTGCTTTTTATGTTAATTTTAGTAAAGTCCCACGTAGTTATTTTGTATACATTACTTTAGGGTTCATAATGGACGTCGGACTTTGAGGTTGTCTTTGTATGTTATAGTCGTTTTTTTCAGAAACAACTGGTTCTATCAAATGAAATTTCGTATAGATAATTGGATATATAATATACTAACTAGCTGTTCCAGCAAACGTTGTCCTACCTGCAAAAATACAACAATAATAAACCATCTCCGTATCCAAAACAAAATTTGTTCGAGGTACTTATTTTATAAAAATTCAGGATCCCTACTAAAACTTCAATGATATAATGCGATTACAATATTGAAGTTTTAGTAGTGATCTCCAATTTTTTCTACTAATAAATATAGCTTATATAAATTTGGTTAAATGTAGCATTTTAATGTTGAATTAGTTTATTCGTTACAAACATACAAAAATACCGATCTTTCCTCTTTATAATATTGGTATAGATGTAGGTATGTACCGTTCCACAATCATGTATGAAAGCGTTTGAAAGTAATTATCATGATTTGTTGTGACATACGTAACAAAGTTTTTAATATAATATTTTGAAGTGGAATTTGGAACGCCAGTGTATTAACCCCTAAGCAGCCACAACTTATTGCAAGCGTATTGTGTATTGTTATTGCTTAATTAACCCTTCAATTGGAAAGAAATACTAATTTTAATAAGTAATGTAAGTCGTGGTAGCGTAATGGCAAGCGCACGCCTCCTAAACTCAAAAGGGCGCGGGCTCGATCCCGGCCGAAACGCAGGCATCACTTAGGCAGTTTTTTGACCTAATGTGCATATTGTTACAATTACCACGTGCTAAAAACGGTAAAGGAAACATCGTGATGCAATCTGCACATCGAGATAACCGATGTGTCAAACCTCCTTGAACAAGCGTGGCAGGTATACTGTCCATTCCCCTACAGTGGGAGGCCTGAACCCAACATGGGGCAATAATTGGCTGTTACTATACTATATTTTAATTAGACAATTAAGTATGTCTGTATTAAAAACAGAAATATTCTTGATCGCCTTCCACCCCCGTTGAGATGTCTTCCGGGGACAAAAACCGTTTAATTTGTTGTTTCCTTCTACCACAAAATACTTTATTGCACTTACAATCGATGTCAAGCATACAAAAAAATTTACTAGAATTATAAGACTTGTCTGAAATCTAACGTTACATCCTTAGGTACTTCCACAATCGCCATCAGCGGAATACTACGGAATGCTCCACGTTTCCTTTAATTACCACATTCAACGGAGCAATAGTTCTCTAGAACGTTTATTATACCTACGCAAAACAACGATTAAGAAAGAACTCCTCCCAAGGTTTTCGAGGATATTGGACTGTTTAAGTAGGACGTCATAATATTTCTTCAAGTCCATCAATCTTTTGACGATGCCGCTGGTGTTGCACACGTACTTAGCCGACAGCAAACACTTTCTATCAGGTGTCTGTACGTTTACGTGCTTCAACCTAAAAAAAATGAATATGTGTTGATTTAAAAAAATTAAAGAAGTACGTAAATGTTTTTGATGGCTGACCTTTAACAAAGTAATAACGTAACTTTAGACGCTAAAACCCATCATACATCTCAAGTAACAATATTTCACATTACCATCAAGTCTCTAGGCACTCAGAGGGCGTGGTCTAAAGTAGGCGTGGCGAGAGGGGGGCGGTCCCTTTGAGACCTCCCAGAGCACTTAGGCCCGCGGGGCCTCAACAACTTGTTTGTTGTTAAAGTTACTCTCGGTATCCATTTGGAATATGTAGGTATATTAACATGATTTTTAATATAAAATTTTGGATTATAATACGTTATAGTAGATATCTATTTATATTATACAGTGAAGCTTGGACTGTACATCATGACAAAAGCAGGAGATGTCTGTTACAGAGATGAATATGCTCTGGTAAATGTGTGGAGACGCTCGGAAACATCGCGTCTGAAACTTCCACATAAGTAGCACACTTCATGTCTGTTATATAGCATCTATAAATTGCAAAAGAATCGCCTACTTTAGTACAAACGTCGTTTTACAAAACCCAACTACTTGTGTGTGGAATCAATCTATAATAATGTGGCCTATGCCAGGCCACAGTAAAGAAAGTACAGCTATGAAATGAGAGCGTGAGAAATTATATAGGTCCAAACGAACTTGCATTAATTACAGAAAAAAATTGGTATTCTCTTTTTATAGGTTGGTACTTACCTATTTTATTATAAGTAGATTAACATAATGAAAGTAATATAATTTTCTGTCTTAAATTGCTTTAAGGTAGTACAATGGGTGGCCTCATTGCTTAAAGCAATCTTTTCCAGGCTACCTACCTTTGGATGGACAAGACCTTATTAACTACCTAATATATTGGAGGTTAACTGTGCTAATACCTATCATGCTGATAGATATACCTAGAAAAAGATACTAAGTCCTGAAGTGGACGCTCTGAATATATCCTGGGTAAATGCTATCATAAGGATGATAATGAACAAAGTCGCAGTAACTCAATCTAGTCTCATTCTCATGACATAGTTGCAATTCGTGGTCGTGAAGCATGGATCGGTTGGGCAGTTTTTCTGACCTAATGGCCGTATTGTTACAATTATTATGTGCTGCTGGTTAAAGACATCATCATGGGAAAACTGGCCCACTAGGTTTATCTGTATGTGAAATCCAACACGACTTAGACAAACGGAAACCTAAAAATGGAAAGTCCAAGTGATCATAATTATGTAATATTGTCTAATAAAAATAGTAAATTAATCAGGTAAGATGTATTATAAGACAGAGCACTGGGTCACAAATATTCAAAAGCCTAAATTGGTTAAACAGATTTACGAGTACCCACATATAACACCAGACCACCTAATGTAACTTTGTTTTGTGTGAATACATTTTCATTTCATTTTCGTATCATTTCACCAATGGGACTTGATTGGTCGTAATTAATTATTAAATATACAACGTAATAAATTCATAATATGTAGAACTTGAGAAATGTTATATTACAGATAAAACATTTCGATATGCTGGCTTGCTGTGCTTTGGGGACCTTTACAATCTTCTATTCTTTAATAAGGAAAGTTCTGACAATGCGTTGTTTATCACATCAGTGCCAGAATACTCCACTATAAATACATTTCAAGATCTTTTTGGATTAGCAAACGTAGGGATGTTCAGCGGGCCTACTAGGCTGGATACCGTGGAGTTCGCTCCAGCAATGTCCAGACCTTAGGATGTTCTTGATTTTTTAACATACTGGTAGTCCTCAATTAACTATTTTTCTTTGATTTGATATTGTGCGACAAACATCGCTCGAACGTAAGCCACTGCAATACCTATTTTAGAGCTTTTTTGGCAGCTGGTGACCAGAAAGGAAAAGTATTTATAACTTAGCTTATTTTTAGCATTTGATTTGTATTTGCTTACCTTTGTTTAGTTTGTGTTAAAGGTTTTTACGTTTGTTTGGACACTTTTTAAAAATGGAGTCTCGATGATAAAAGTGCATTAAGTATACCTATTATAACATAAAATACTAGCAGTTGCGGCATACGTTTTCCTGTCCTGAAAAAATAAAAATTAGAACCCGATTCCAGCGCCACTTACCGGGTCCAACTGTGAACCTAAATCATGTCGGGAAAAATTAGTGCTTGACTAGGAAGCACTATTTTTTTTACACCTTGTGTTACATTATTGAAGTTTTAGTAGGGACTATAATTTATAATACTGTTACGACCTACACGCCGACAAAACAAAAAATTCACACCTGCACCTGCACCTGTAAAACACGTTTTATTACCTTTCGGCATTAGGACTTCTTTTATTTACTTTATGTTTAAAAATTGTGATTAGAAAAGAGTCATTGTGCGTTGTAACCTTTTATGGCAGTCATTAGCCAGGTGTGTCGGATTTAAAGTACAAATTGATTCTAGGAAATTCGGTTCACGCGGCCGGGCAGACATATTGCATCTGTGCAGTATAAAGCAATGCCCCGATTGAGGGACGCGGCAGTCAAGCGATAACCACGAGCGAAGCGAGACTTGTGTTCATTCGGTAATCTATTTAGTAACGGAATTTGCGCGTGTTATAGAATTACGACCTTCTGCATTACGTTTGAACTTGTCGTGTTTGGTTATATTTGTACCTGTGTTATACGTGTTTCTATAGTTCTAATAAACTCTGTAGTAATTCTAACGGCATTTTAATTCGAGTCTCGCGACTCGTAACAACACTATTTACTATAGATACCTATATTGTAATAATAACTATTATTGTAATAATAACAAACTAACTATCCTATAGACTAAAAAAAAACACTAAATGATGAAATTCTATACCCCCATTAAGGTTCCTCATGCCGGAAAAGGTTGAAAGTGGGGTGCAAATGAAATAACTTTTCGTTGATATTTACTGCTGATAAATAATTAACTAAAAAAAACGATCTTCTCATCTATACGATATGAGACATAACGCGGTTTTTTTTCGTAATTTTTGTATAGTTATTTTAAGCTAAAAAAATAATTACCTCCAAATTATCTCCATGAAACAATTTTACTCCTTCAATTGTTATGAAAACAGGATAAAAAAATATCTATATCTTTATAAAAGAGAGGTAAATAATGTGTTTTTTTTATAATAGCGGCTGGTTGCAGGTATTCGGTGTGATCTTGGTTCCAGCTCTGCGTTCTGGTGAGGTCTTCCTTTCTTCTTCTTTTCCTGTCTTTCTTTCTCTCTTTTTATTTTTATTTTTACGGTATTTTACGGTAGCTAATATAATTTAAGTTATTTAATATGTGGCAAATGATGTTGGTATTGTATCAAGTTAAAATATTTATGTATAAGTTTCATAACGAATTGTAAATTCTGTACTATACTGTTTTTTGTCCAAATAAATTAAAAATAAATAAATAATAATAATACTTTATTTTAAAATAATATGTATCTGAAAAATTACAGCGTCTTTGGCATCCCCGCTATCGACCAAAAAATCAGTGTATCGAAAATCCTCAAGGACGTCGGCGTTGCTACAAGCCTTAATACTTTACAATTAAAGTTATTGATTAGGCTTTGTGTTCTAGAGTAGTAAACATCGAATTGCTTAGCTCCCTGGAACCCACAGTTCCCAGTATTCGTATCCCGGCACAATAGGTAAATTTCATAAACGAACTTCCCCGGTATTTACTCCGGGCTAGTCTAGATGCCTGGGATATTACCCATACCAGAATCATAACTAGTGTAACTTAGGGAATATAAAACGTATAATGTGTGTTTATGATAAACATATTATGATACATATAAACTTGACCGCTATGTTTCGTTTAAATAATTGACTGTCACATTGTTCTTAATATAATAAACATTTTAATAATAGATCATTTTATTAGTTGTAGAGATATTTCACAAATATCCCAAAGTGGTTTATGAAATAATAAGAAAAATGGCACCAAGTTACCACAGCTGCAGACAAGATGTTTTTTCAGATAATTTAATTGGTTGATTGTGCTCAGAAATATAAATTATTGATTTTTTTAATGACAGTTTTTATTGTTCATATTAATCTTTCTGGTCATTGGTAATGCAATGATGTCACAGTAAGCCAGTAATAACTATGGTATTTAGGCGTCGACTGGTCTATTCAGGTAGAGGTCTCAAAATCCCTCATCATCAATATAGGACAATGAATTAAGACTTTTACAACTTATGTCGGTCTCCTTCATCGACGGGTTTAGACCCGCATTCGGGCCGTTCTTGCACGGATAAAAGATAGGTATAGCTCTATCACGTCATATTGGCTAACAGGTATAAGGTATAAGGCGCCAATTTGGGGAAGCCACCAGCACTAGACGTGACGGATAAGTGAGAGTTCTAATGGTCCACTTCCTCCACTGCCCTTATCCAATCTTCCCTATCATCCTCCTATTCCAATCCCATATCTCTATTCCATTCCTCCTTTCTGATATTTTTGTCGAACCCCCCCTTTTTTGCTAACGCAGGGGAATGTCTTTTCTTGCAACACCATCATCGGGCCTGGAGGGCTGTGTGGGACTAAACAGCCATATTCCCACCGGCCCGAAGCATTGGCCCGCCTAGTTCAACGCAAGCCAGAAGATCCGCTTTTGATTCCTGGCCAGATAAATTTCATAAACAACATTTTCAACATTTACTCTAATCTGTGTGTCATAGCATAGTTGGGTAGTTTGGTAACATAAAATATGTGAGTCTGTCTGCCATTACTCATTTAGGTAGGCATAAGTATATTATATGTAGCTATTTATAATGAGCTCATTATGCACAACTTACTTATATAGGGCCATGAAACTTGTCTAAATAAATATATTCTATAAAAAATAAATCAGCCTAGTATAAAATCAGCTTAAGCCTAATTCACTTTATATACAAGGTAGTCACTAAAGAATCATTAAGATAGCTGTCTCTTCAGAAGTGCCTCAATCCCTTTTATTTTAACGACGCTCTCAAAGTGAAGCGATTTGTACACGTTCCATAACATACGACATATTGTAAATTATAATTAATGTGCTAACAAAACCTCATCTCGTGAACAGTTGAAGTCAATTCCCACTGAAATTTCATCATCGTCAATCTAACTTGGGTTTAATAAGTAATACTCGCGCTATGGGCCGACCCAAAGCCCGGAGCGGCGGGTCCAGAGAGATGCTGTGCGTCTCATCTCTCCACCCGTCCTTTATTCGCGCGAATGACGGTCGGTCTCTAAGGGAAACCTCGAAACCAACCCACATTACCATACATTAAGATCATTAATTCACACGCTGTAGGTTTAGTTTAGTTTAAGAAAAATATTGTTTATTTTTTAAGTGATATTAATTTATTAAATTACTAATATTTTTTGGATTTAGAATGTGTATGGTGGTATGTGCAAGTGGCGCCACCCGTGCGGGTATTGTCATCCCGCTCTGGAGCTGAGGGCGTGTCCCAAGGGCGCCTCCCACAGTCCGCGGGGACGGACGGGGGCGCCGCGATGCCCGGGCACTCCACGGCGCGCTCCCGCGACGCTTGTTAGTGTTCCGCAAATTCACAGCGGGATCGCCCGCACAACCGGGACTCGATCCCTAAACGCACATACGATAACACAGAGCCGCCTACTGGATAGTTGTACGATACATATAGTTTTCCCTATCCAAATAGACAATAATATACCATTACTAATTCTTTTTTAATTTACTTCTGTGTTCTATTTTTAAAATTTATTTAGTGTTTATTTACATATTTTAATAAAAAAATATTGTGTTTGCCATTTTTTATGATGTTACGGACTTTTAGATTTTTTAATTTTGGATCGTAGTTTTTGAATTTGGAACTGAATTACATCTTGCGTGTTTTGTGTCTTTTAACATTTGAATTTTGCGAGTCATTCTCGGGGGTGTTCGCGATTTTTCGTGTTAGTTCGTGCGCTGTCGAGCGCTCGCTTCGGGGTGCGTGCCGTGATTCGCGATTCGGTCGGACGAGCTAAACGCGGCGGCGGGCGGGTACACGGGCTCCCCGTGGCCGCCGCTGGAACTAGACCCCGTGGGATGGGGACGAAAGCTGTATCCCTCCGGCGCGCCAAGATCATCAGGTATGTACGACTATTTTTCGATAATATTGTAAACTGTCCAATACAAAACATCATTAAAACTTCGGTTTTAAGGAACGAAAGTTATTACAGCTATCTTGAATAAATTATTTTTTACTAGGAAAACTGTTAATAATATATTAAGTAACAATAAAAAATATTTGATTATGATCTAAAAACTTTTAGAATGTCATTTAATATGTGTACCAAACTATACAAATAAATATTGTTTCAAATGTCCAATTTTATATGCGTTCAATAGAAAAAATTATATATACCTAATAAATGTAGTGTCAGATATTTAAAAACAACTGCAACAAATACTTTTAGAAGTCGTAACATTATTTCGGATAGTAAATCAGATACTGGTCGAATTACTGTCTGGCGTTTAACTTGATTTTTGGAAGAACATTTTTTCTATAAAATTTGTACGCTTTTCCTATAATATTGTTTGTAAAACTATTACGCGCGGTCTACGCCGGCGCCGTAGATGCGTAGCAAATATTAACATTACCATTTATGCTTCTTTCTAACTAGAAGCTTTTTTATGAGAGTTGTTATTATTTTTAACTAAAAATATTAAAAATTGTAACAATTTTTTATTACGTTTTACACCACTTCGCTCGGTTAAATTTCCGATCTGCATTCTGTAAAAAAACAAGGGTGTTTTTATAAATATTTTCTAGAACGTATGGATGTTCTATAAAATAAATATTTATATCCTATGTTCGAAATAGTAATTTACCTACATGTACATTTATGAAGATGACTTTATTCCTAAGGCGGTGATGACTAACATTGAATAAAATATAAATATTTAAATAATTAAAACAGTCATTTTCATATTTGGATTGGATTTTATGATTATGCAAACTAGAATGCACACAGGATGACAGTATCGATATAATTAAAATATTATAATTAATAATAACAAGTGTAGAAAAAATCCATTTTCGAAAAATTGTTCGGATGATTATAATATTTTATGATTAAATTAATCTATACTAATACTAGCTGTCATGGCAGACGTCGTACTGCCCGAAAAAATAGGGGTTGACCGTAGAGGGTTGAAAATTTAGGGTTGTGTGTATTTTTTAATGCTGTATGATAAAAAAAAAAAAAAAAAAAAAAAAAAAAAAAAAAAAGTATTTAAGGGTGGACTACCCTTAACATTTAGGGGGATGCACACAAAATTTCCAACTATTCAATATGCACACAAAATTTCATGAGAATCGGTTAAGCCGTTTCGGAGGAGTTTAACTACAAACACCGCGACACGGGAATATTATATATTAGATTATAAAGAGGAATGATTTGTATTTTTGTAGATATATTATTAACCAACAAACTCAAAAACTACTGGACCGATCTCAAAAATCCTTTCACCATTAGAATGCCACATTATCCGTGATTATATAATTTTTGTTTGTTTATTGTTTTTTATTATTATTCATATAAGCTATATAAAAATTGGGAATCCTACTAAAATTTCAATCATGTAACCCATTAGTCTAAACAAAATACTTGTTGTTGGAATCGGGTTCTACGATTTTGATGAAGCTTTATGCGTGTTTGAGTGGGTCCCGGGGTGGTTTAGATTCACAATTAGACCAAGTTCTAGATTTTTAATTTTTTCTTGGCAGGACAACGTCTGCCGAGACCGCTAGTATATAATAAATAAATAACATGGACCTTTCCAGCTTAATTACCTAAATCACGTGATTTGGGACTGTTTTGTATTTTTTGTTTACATGTTTTCAAACTTTAAACTCACTGTTAAGAATGACGTATTGTAAGATCGGTGAAGTGCGTGGCAGTCGACTTGCAGTGAAAGGCTGTGTAGAAACGACGCAAATCCACTGTTTTTTTCCATATGGTTAGGTATGTTTATAACTTCTCAACGGGTCTTGTTTACCTTAATTAATATTTGTTGAGTGTTTTACATAATTATTTACCTTGATTTTCTTCGTATTTTTCCGTCCCCTAGTTCAAACTTTAGCATTCACGGGAGCTTTTGACTTTGATTAAAAATAACTTAGTAACATTGTTATAATTTTTTAAGTTCTGGCTAACATTTCTACATTTTTTTTACTTTATATTTTTACTTCTTTTACAATTTCACACAACACCATTACAGCATCATCTACCGACATAGGTATAGTAAGAAGGTGACATTATTATAATATATATTATAATATTTAATATACCAAGTGTTTTGAAGAAATAGACACACGAACAAACGGACATAACGATTTTACAAAAGTTACGTCCGTATTTACCAGAATGGTTAGGAACTGTATAAAAAGGAAACCATAATAAATAAGTTAAGGAATTCCTTGATTGCTTAAAACAATATCATAAGAGTCAAGTGGTTATTTAATCTGTATCTTTATTTTAGAGGAAATAACGGTTTCTCCTTCTTCTTCTTTAACAACTTTGCACGGTTTGTGTATCTAGCTAGTGTTAAGTATAAATTAATATTGCTTAAAATAATCTGATGAATAATAATGTCTGAAGAATCGACTGATGTCAAGGGAGAGAGTTTTTGCGGCAGCTCCAACTCAGATTAAACTAAACAGTTGAGCCTTTCAACAAAACATCCAATTTTTCATTTTAGTCAATTTCCTATAAATATTATTCTTTGATACATTTTTTGTAAATAAAACTGCACAGTAAAACACCATCTTTCATGTTTAGGCAAAACATCATAACAATTTTCGTTTTATTTATTTGTAATGGACAATATAGAGTCAAAATTAATTGTCGTGTTCTAGGCGGACTGATGTTCGGCCTTCACCACCAGGAGGCGGCTGGTGGTCTCCATACGCAACCCCGAGGGCCAGTCACATCCCTCAAGGAAGAACCTCTCACCAGAGCATGGATGACTCCAACTTCCTTAGTTGATAATACCAAGTAAGTTTTATATACACCCAACGCCTTTATATATACAGCCAACGCCTTTATATATACACCCAACGCCTTTATATATACAACCAATGCCTTTTATATACAACCCTTGCATTTTGTGTACAACAATGCCTTTTATTACAATCTGCTTAATTACTGCCACGGATTGCCTTGAAGAGATCGCTTCAATTACTTACCTAATATGGCCGCCTGTTGTACTGCCAAAAAAGACTTGTAATTATCTGCTTTTATAATTATTTAGTTTGGTGAGGTAAAAAATACCATCTATCTATTTATTTATGAGCTTGTATAAAACAGAAGTGGCTCAAACTTCTATCTAAATATACATTATATTTCATTATTTGTATATATAAACAAAATACAATCCCTAACCCCGATTAAGTTCATACAAATTGGCTTTATTTATACGGTTTTAACAAACCTTTTAGCTACCCAAAAAGAGCAGCGCACTAAACGCATTACGTCGGCCAAAATTGTATTAGTCTTCCACAAACTGAGCAACCCGAAACAAAATGTGTCCCGTTTCCACATTGAATTAACAGAAAGGGATTAAGTTCTGATCTGTAAGGGGTCTATTTAAGGACATGCCAATTGATATTACATATGGTATTTATAAAACAAATGGAGCCACAATTTATTTTTATCACGAAAAATAACTAATACTATATGAATAATTAAATTACGCTAAAAATAAAACTTTAAGCTACTTTTAATACAAATAAAATTATATCATAAAAAACTATCCTATAAATAAAACTAACTTAAAACTGTATAAAAACTGTCGTATTTCAAATGCAATATTGGACATGTGCTCTTTTTGTGTAAGACATATGGGTAGGTGAGTTTTCAGCTATCTGTCTAAATCCTTTACTTTAAGAAATAACGAAAGATACTGAAAGGAATCACGGGGCCGATTTTAATGAAAACTAATAGCATGATTAAATTTTTGAGCAATCCATTAGGTACCCTGGTCAGGTCGAATCGGCTGATTAAAAAAAAAAATCTATATATCTATTAAATCAACCCATAATATTGCTTGTACGAATTAATTTAACAAAGAAAAAGGAATGGAAATTAAGACGTGAAAGAAATTTTTGCAACTTTTAAGGTTGTGCAGAACTGTGCGCGAAGGTGTCCGAGATTTGGTTTAATCAAATTTTTCATGGAAAAGTTAACATTTATGTTTCAAAATAAATACATTAAAAAAAATATTAGTTCATACAGACAATGTCAAACACATAATAGTAAATATTTTTTTATGATATACATAGATTCATGTCAAAGCCTACTCGAGAAAAACTTTCAGATAGATAGCCTTATAAACAGCAATTAAATCACACATATGTACTTCAACTTTATTTATTGGAATCTATAAAATGTGTCTTTTTCACTTAAATTTTGGTAGGTTTAATTAAAGCAGATTAAAAAAAAGACTGATAATATTTGTTGACGATTCACAAATACCTATGACAATAGATCAAAATACTCTTAACAACTGTATTATCGCAACGGCTATGTCCAATCAGGGGCGAGCAAATTCCGCACGCCCGATAATGAACCGCGCCGTAACAAGTGTGTATTCATAAATGAAACGGCATTATAAATCATCGCGCGGTGTGGGGAGTGCTTTACCGGCAACGCTTGGTTTATTGGCAAAATTTATATGAACGCGACTGTGCGCGCGAGATGAGGGGTTAAAATGATGCGCGATTTGTCGGTGAAGTCGTGCTAACTCGAATAAACCATTTGAGTGAAGTTCTTAAATATGTGTAAGATTTCTTGCCTGAATTTTATAATTCCAACGTGTGCAAAGTAGAAAACAGAGCGAAGTGCTTAGCACAGTTGATAATATATACAAGACTGTTATTCTTAAGATAAAATAGAATAATTGGAACTTGTCAAGAATAAAAGAAAATTATAAAAAAGAAAACCATTAAAGGTAAAGTGAAAAATTAACCTTTAATTGATTTTTTATGTCTCATAATCTTATTAGTCAGAGGGGATAAAAAAACAAAGTGTTTGTCAGTACACTGTCTGCAAGGAAGCTTTCTTTAGCACAAGCGTCCCTAGTTTTCATTATTTTCCTATGAATCCTTAAAAATCCTTTAATCGGAAATACCCTCTATGTTATAAGGTTGTAATAGGACAAAAAGAAATTTTCTTCAAACGCATTTTCGTTGAATAAATTTTTATTTATTTTCAGAGTATTCCATCTTATATTTTTAAAATTAGAATTGATATAATTATGATTTTGAAGACTTTGGAAGCGAATAAATTATTGTTAAAGTCATTTAATAAATACATCGTAAAATAGTGAAGTTTTGATTTTTTATGATCTCTGTGCATGTATGTGTGTTTTTTTACACCCACACTATTTAAATATTTAATTTTTAGTTTCTCATGATTACAATTTTTTTTTGTACTGTTATTTAAATTAACATTATACTGCTGAATTTCATCTACATGCACTTAGTAGTTATTAAGAACCCCTTCCCCCTTTTGCTTTTCAATTATAATAAAATTTAAAAAAAAGCAAGGTCAACAACACTATCAACACAAGTTATAGTGAACTCAATCCATTGAGTAGTTTCGAGATTTGAAGTATATTCTATTATCTATCTCTTATTCTCTCTATTTTTCTCCATCTCTTTAGAATCTTAAGTGTGACTTTCTTCTATTAGTGAGATAAAGGAGTGAATTTGCTACTACAAATGAGTATTTGTGTAACAATAACATAGGTACATTTGGTTTACAAAACATTACGCTATTGATGTTAACCGAGTTGAATTAGTCGAGTATTGTTGTTTGTTCTGGACACCCCCTAGTGACATCTGGCGTGTTTTATATGAACCTATTTTGTCAGTAAAATGTTTACTTGCTTGCTTGAGTGTTTGAGCGGCTTGTTTGAGTGATTTATTGAAAGGTTGGTGTGAATATAGTAATCAATTTAGACTATATTTACGAGTATTTCGTCATACCTCGCGGATTTTAGTCTTGAGCTATGTACATACTATGTAATGACGGAGTAAGAAAATATCGTCAAAAATTCTGCAATTTGATACTACCTACGTTTGAAACCCGATTTAGAAAAAGTGGCATTATATCGTCCGTTTTGATAAAAGTGGAGAGCCTCGTGTCCAGCTACTATTTAAGAATAGTTAGATAATTTTTCTGTGTGTAGTGATATGTGAGTAGACAATTAGTACCTATACATTTACATAAGAGAAGCAGCATTGCCATCTAGCATGGTAACGCAGCCATCCCCTCCTGGACATGCTTCCCTCTGGCAGTGATCTAATACATAGTAATTACATAGTCTATAATTTGATTATATTATATACATATAACTAAGATGAGAATGTTGAGATGGTTATGCGGTGTCATAAGAACGGAAATATGAGAAATGTTTATACAAGAAGATCTTTGAAAGGTGCACCTGTACTGAACAATTGGGAGTAGATAAACTAAGGTGGTATGGCCCTGTAATAAGGATGAATGAAAGTCATGTGTCAAAAAAAAGTTAAATTGGAAGATTGATAGGTGGGTACAAATATAAAGGAAGACCAAAAAATAGATGGATGGATTTTATGAAAGATGATATGATGATTTCTGGTGTGACCAAGCACGTATGCCTTAATACGAGTATGGAAGGAATAGAAAAATTGTACTGACCCCAAATAATTGGGAGAACGTGAAAGAAAAGAGAGAGATTTATAACTTAGTTTATCTATATTAATATTATAAATGATTTGTATCTTTGTATGATTGTAACCAATAAACTCAAAAACTACGGACCGATTTCAAAAATTCTTTCTCCATTAGAATAATACATTATCCCAAATTAATATAGGCTACATATCTAACTACCCATTAATCTAAACAAAACACTGCGCTTGAATCGGGTTCTACGATTTAGATGATATTTTATGTGTGTTTGAGTAGGTCCCAGGGTGGTTTAGATTCACAATTAGACCCGGTAGGTTCTGGAATAGGGTTCTAAATTTTTATTTTTTCAGGGCGCAAGTCTCCGAGACTGCTAGTTTGTAATAAATTAATGATTAAATAAACTCCCATAATGGTCGTGGTCTTGCAATGACGAATGTTGACAGATAACCGGCCGTCAGCGATGACAGGGTCATTTATTAACCGGAGTCAAAATCATTAACTCGCCGCACCCCAACGATTAGACAGTGTTTTAAATAAATTACATTAAGGTATACTGGTAATGATATACATGCAAGTATATCGCACACGCGACGAGTAATTGCTTGGACAGTTTTTAGTCTTTTACAGTTTTTAGTCGTATGATGAAGTGTAACGAATAAGTCCAATATAATTTTATTTTCAATTTATATTGTACTAGCTGCGGCCGCGGTTTCAGCCGCGTGGTGATGGAAAATCGTTATGTTTTGGATAATTCACACTATATCTTTATAAATTATAGCCTACGTGATTATTGTAAAGTTTCATCAAAATCCATTCAGTAGTTTATGTGTGAAAGAGTAACAAACATACATCCACACATCTATACATCCATTCTTACAAACTTTTGCGTTTATAATATTTATAGAGATATATAAATTATTTTATCGAAGAACAATGCAAATAATGACAATTACTTATTTCAAAATGTAACTCTTAAAAACAATACCGTACAGGTCATTCTCCTTTCGTGTTTTTGACGTTTTGTTATTTCAATTATACTTTTAACCAAATACCTACTTAAATAGACCTTAGAAAGACTTGCAATTTTATCATTATATTGACCTAAAATATGATTTAAATAAAAAAACATAAAAACCGAGTCAAGAATACTCCTTAGCGCCATATAATCAATTATAAATAACCCCTATTAAAGAGGCTGTAAACCTCCTATAAGTATTATAATTTGAGGATTATAGTTACTATAACTTAACACGGATGCTTCGATTAAGTACAGTTGAGTTTTATGGCCGGATCCTGTATGTTATCATACGCCCATTTGCCTCACTATCGGTTAAAATTTGATATAAGCTCTATATTTCAGATTTCTACCGATGGTATAGTTAGTGAGTGAATAGTAAGATATAGGAACTGACCATTAGTCATGTATGGCCAGTTCATATATCTTACTATTCACTCACTTTCTTTACTTATCCGAGCAGGAACGGAGAAAGAATACAATTTCCTGCGGCCGGGCTGCCTGTCGTAAGAGGCGACAAAACTACCCACAGCCAGGTTGTAGGGCATCTGCCCGACTGGATGGCTACCATCCCTGGTCTAGAGTATGCCGACATAATAACTTTAAGTTGTGATCCGGTATTAGTCACCAGGTACCAGTCTCCCTTAAGAGAGCAGCAGCGCATTTGTAGGCGATGGTAACCGCTTTCCATCAAGTGGGCCGTCTGCCTGTCTACTAAACTCCTGCAATAAAAAAAATATGTATTTGGATATTAGGTTCACGAGCATTGTCATCTCAGTTGTCATGTATATTATCATTTGGCCTACACATCAACCAGTGTTACAAAAAGTTTCCTATATAGGTTCTAAAGTAAACGTGAAAAATCACACCAAAGATTGACAAAGCGACTCCTATCATGTAAGCGGAAAAGCACTGCACAACCTAATCGCATACGCGCTGCCGAAACTGTGCGCGATAAATAAAACAATGGTATGTTGCTCGCGAGAGTATAAAATGGCAATCGCGAAACCAATTTGTTTACGCAAATTCTGTAGCGGGAGAGATGAATGGGGCCTGCCTGTTAATGTTCAGCTCTAGTGATGCCTGTATCTTATCGATAACATATCTCGTGAATATTGTTAAAATGTAAATTTAATAAAACACGTGAAGAGAAAAAGTATTGTAATTCTCGCATAGTCCATGCAACTTTACACAATCTAATGTGTTTCGACTCTTGTTAAAGCAAAGTCAGTTAGTTCGGGGGAGGGGGGTTAGAGAGGGAGGGTTCGAGTATTAAAAAAAGAATAGGCTTATATCCAGTTTACTTAATAGTCAACTTACTACTTAACAGTTTTGCAAGGTAACTCGCTTCTTAAACAATGCAATTGTAAATCGGGCCTTAGGTATATCTATGGCGGTCATTCCAATTTTTTTGTGAAGTGGCATATAAAATAAATACACCTTCACTGTCAATCTCCATTTTATTGTATTACTACGGCTTCAACACATTCAGTAATGATTTTATTAACGCCAGTTTTATTAAAAAATGACACGTGTATTCTATCTGTACTAATGCATAGTTTTTGAGAAAAATGACATACACTAATCTTTTTTATCTTAGCCTATGAATTGATTTTAGGATATAATATTTCGATATTGTGCCATTTTACCACATTTTAATTGTACAAATTGAAATTACCACGTGTTCTGGTTGTAAAATAATTATCTACTTAACAAAAAATACCATTATATGGAAAATTTAAAAACCATACATGTTTTTGTTCAATAACGTGGTAGTCAGTGCTATGTATGGATTAACTGTAAAAATGGCAAGAACAGTAAATGACTTGCAAAAACCAAATCCAATAACGGTAAAGCAATAAATCAATTTCAAAGTATTATCATCTGTTCTTTTGTTTATGTTTTTTTGCGGTTTGCAGCAAATGATCAGTTATAATATACTTTTGCCACCTCAAGGAAGCACCCTATTGACAAATTTGTGGGTTGCAAGATGCAAAAATTTGAAAGATTTATGACCTTTTTTTAGGAGCTATGAATAGGACTGTTTGCATGCAGATGTCTTTTGATTTTTGTTTATGGTCATAATGGTTTATAATTATGTTATATTTTATACTTAATTTAAATATAGCATACAAAAAATTAAATCAGTTGAAACGATGTTTCGGACTCATTCTCGTTCTTCTACTTAATCTGGTCTGGACATTAGTGGGATCAGCATCAGTTTTATCTACAGATACCTAAATATCTGTGATAGTATCCATTGTATATTGTCCACAAAGCAGTCGAAGATTACTTAGATTTGAAATATATATAATTTGTTTATGTGGTTTTTTGCCGACACGACACTACCTGTATGTAATGATTGTAGACATGCATTTGTATATTATGTAGTTATGTAAATACTATCAGTTTACAGGCTTCCCACTGTTGGACAAGGACCAGCCTATTTTGTAAGGACAGTTTGTATATGTACCTGCTATGTTTGTTTAATTTCGTGATCTCGATGTACTTGGTTACCTCTCGATGTTTATTCGCTGTTAGGACGTGGTACTTGTATGAGTACTTCCGAACTGGCGGTCCAGACCCATCATTCATCGAAGACTGGTTTTTAGCTATTATACCTTATCATAAAACTTATGAGATTAAGCAGATAAGATGCAATAATAATTTATATTTGAGCCGTTTTAAGAAGCCCCATTTGATTTGACCTATCATATTATAAATACGGTGGACGTAACTTTATACTAATTGTTTTTTACTTATTTATAGCAGCGTGGGTGTGGGTCGCGCGCATTTCGAAAAGCAGCCGCCCAGCAACCTGCGCAAAAGTAACTTCTTCCACTTCGTAGTAGCGCTGTATGATCGCGCCGGACAACCGGTTGAGATCGAGCGCACTGCCTTCATTGGCTTCATTGAAAAGGATCAGGTGAGACAAAAATTATAGAAACCGTGAGAACAACATGCACTTCGATACTCAATAGGGTAAAGCGGTTCAATACGCTTATATTGGGCCCTTTTCTATAAAGCATAGTAAAGTCAGGGTAGCGTAAAAAAAAGATAGAGTCGAGAAGGTTATTTATAACAAAGTTCCTTCTCTGTACTAAGTCACTAAATTAATATAGTATCTGTAATAAGTGTTTTCTTGCTTTAAATTACCGTTTTGCTCATTTGGGTCGTAACGCGGTATTCTCTCTACTTTCACCTTCTCCCGATCCTTTAGGGCCAGTTCCAGTATGTCCTTTCCTTCTATACTACTCTATTCTAACATAGGTCCTCAATCACGCTATAAATATTTGTATTTATTTCAACCAAACTGACAATGCCTATATTATCGTACACAAGATAGTATTTTTATATGCTATATTCGTGTACGTATTTGCGTTAATATACAAAAAATCTTTTTGACGAATTTGCTGTGACTTGGTTTATTCAATATTTTAAATTAAATATTTTAATATATTAATATGTTTAATATTTAATCAAATTATTTTATAATATTAAAAAGCTTAGCAGATTTAATTTTTATAAATCGTAATTTTTAAAATCTTTCAATTGCTAGACTTAATTAAATACGTAGACTGTGTTGGACTTCCTACATAACATATATACGAGTATTTTAATCGACGTGTGTGTCATAGAAAAATATTAAAAGACTTCCTGACGACCTCAGATCACAGAAACCTCTATGCTGACGACTTTAAAATATCGTTTAAATTTTCTACAATAGCCACGTATTATTGTTGGTTTATTAATAAATCCTCAGCATGATATGTATCGCGATTGAAGGTGTCCATCAATCAGCATCGCAGCGACATCATGTCCATTGTGTATACAATGCTTTATTTACATAATGCCAATGCGGGCTCGTGGCTTAGTTGGTGGCATGTGTTAGAAGTTATCATGGGAAAGAATAAAAATTTGTTCGACGAAGTTTAAACATGCATTTGGAATAATAACCTCTAAAATTTGAGATACGTTTATCGTAGATTGTAACGTGATTGGAGATCTTAGTAGTAAAAACAGTAGATATACGACTCTATACACTGTTTTTCCATGGATAATTTTCATACATTATAAACAGAAGTTTTGCAATGAATTACACTATTTAAAGATATTTAAATGTCTTAGACAACTTAAGCCACATATAAAGTTAGATACTATAATAGGAAAGGTATAAAACCTTTAAGGTATTAATCATCTAAACATACAATTCAACTAACATTTTCTTTGACAAATCATCTTATGAAAATAAAACAAGGTATAATAACGGAGAAAGAATACAATTTCTTGCGGCCGGGAGAACTGTTGTAAGAGGCGAAAAAACAACCCACAGCCAGGTCGTGGGGTATCTGCCCTTCTAGATGGCTACCACCCCTGATCTAGAGTATGCCGCTATAACAATCTTAAGTTGAGTTCCGGCATTAGTGGCCAGGTTCAAGACTCCCTCAAGAGAGCAGAAGCGCATTTGTAACGCCTACATGGTGTTGCAAATGCGATCCATAGGCGAGGATAACCGTTTTCCATCACGTGGGCCGTCTCCTGCCTGCTGAACTCGTGCAATAAAAAAATCTCTTAGATGAATTCAGATGATAATCGTATCTTCCATAATTTAAGAGTCTATGAAGATCTGATTCAAATCGATTTTTGACAATATTAACCCCGCGCGGCCAATGTTTACTTCGATGGAACAGCGACGAGCGAGCGTTGCAAAGTACGTGTTGAAATTCGATTTCATGGAATTTATTGAATAATATAGGTATAATGTACGAATTAAGCAAGGAATAAAATAATTTCTCTGAGAAATGCGTTAATAAGGCTTTTTGTTTTTTTTCGAATTATTCGTATTACTTAGTTTCGCGAGTTTGATATGTGAATTTAATGTGTATCTTGATATATAAAGATGAATGTTTGTGTAAATGTCCTTTATAGGATCGTAAACTATACATCCCATTTTGATGAAATTGAGAGATCGGGTTCTAGAATCCTCCTAATCACCGGCAGCGATTTTGCTTTTGGTGTTTGAGTGCGTTCCTGGATGGTTTAGATCCACAGTTAGAACCGGTAGGTGGCGCTGAGATCGGGTTGTAGAATCCTCCTAATCACCGGGAGCGATTTTGGTGATTTTGTTTTTGTGTGATTGAGTGGGTTCCCGGATGGTTTAGATTCACAGTTAGAACCGGTAGGTGGCGCTGAGATCGGGTTCTAGAATCCTCCTGAAAACTAGACCGATTTTGGTGATTTGTTTTTGTGTCATCAAAGTCTTTTAGGAATTCAGAAAATAGGCTGTACGAAGTTCGCCGGGTCAGCTAGTTGGTTATAAATTATTACGTACAGAAAAATTAAACTCACTTTCCATTCACGTGACTATGGTATATCCATTTTAATTAGGTTAAATACATTTTTGATACCCGTCTAGTACAAAAATGTTCTGTATAATATCAACAATACCTAAGTGAAAAAAAATATTGCTCATTGAATGTTAAATGTAGGTTACATTTTGTCGCGGCTGCACGCTAGAGGGCGCAGCGCGTTCACACGTCTTGTTTGTCGCCGAGCGTTTAATTATTCACACGGTAAACATTCATGTCGGCGTTTTTACGACACGTGTGGCCCGCGCTTTATATCGTATCTTAGCAACTGTGTGTGACAATGTTTTGTTATTAACGAGTACATTCAGCTTCATATTTTGGTATTTGAATTCCTCGAACTACTAGTGAAAGGTTAAGTACATCACAGTACTCTTCATAGTTTTCTATTAAAATATTTGTCTCCAAACGTTTATAAGAAAGTAGACTTTTTATTGGTAGGCTCAAGAATGCTGACTTAATGGTAGGGGAAATAAAATGCGTGCTAGCCTTATAACTTGGTTAGCTAAAGAACGTATGATGAACCAAAAAACCAAAAAAGTGTAAAGCTGTCTATGCTCTAGACACAAATAGGATTAAACACTTAGCTAAACTATATGAAGCTCTCATTGACCTAGCATGAGTAATATCATCCGATACTGTTATATGTTTACTTATTTTAATGTTCAATTAGTTTTGAACAAATAATGTACGAGAATTTAGTGACAGATAATCATAACAATATAGTCTTATGAATTCTTTATTTTTTATTAAATAATTATCTCTCACTCTCCTTTCACCTTCTCCTAATTTGGGGTCGGTACAATATGTCTTACCTCCTAACTCCTTTTTTTTACCATACGTCCTCTGTCATACTACAAATCATCGTGTTATTATTCACACAACCCTTCCAAAAATAATAAATAACCTGGAATTAGTATTTGCGCCTCTTATCTCGACAGAAAAAAACTTATCAACCTCACATGGCTAAGTGAATTACTGTAAAATTCTTTGAAATAACATAGTTAGCAGTTTTTAATCTGACATTGCCATATCTTCGAAAATCTTTATTTTTGTAAACAAAAATGTTATTAAATATTGCGTTCAATACAAAATGAGAAATCATAGGTCTAATTTGCCTAAAGTGAAATAAAGCATCAACAATAATGAATTTATTTATTGTTTCCGTGACGCGAGTTTACCTCAATTAATTTTGACTCTATGTCCATTTACCTCGTCAATTTGAGGTAAATTAACAGTAAATTTACTTTCCGATCACTGCAACTTGTAAAACAAATGTTTTTGAGATGTAATATTTTTATTACTCCAAAGCACCGTTTCTCAACCTGGCGGTCGCGACCCTTGTGGGGGTCGCGTCTGTTATTAAAGGAGGTCGCTGTCTGTTAAAAAAAAAAGACATATATAATAATGATCAAATATATAAATTAATATTTCGTGGTGAAGGGGTCGCAAAACTTTTTACTTAATTTTTTGTTTTTTTTTGTCGTCGGTCGCGACCTAAAATCAGTGAAAAATAATGGTCTAGACTTCTAGAGCATCGTTTCTCAACCTAAGGATCGCAACTTTTTACTTAACTTTTTGGTTTTCTCGTCAGTCGCTACCTAAAAATTGTTGACTTTATTGCAATTTCTAAGTATGTATAAATTTATAAAAAAAATCTGTTTGTTATCAGGAACCTGACGGACAAAAGACAAATAACGGTATCCAGTATAGACTGCAATTACTTTATGCAAATGGTGAGTAATAAAATGCTTTATACATTTGATAAAAAATTCAATGAAGTTTATAAATTATCAAACTGTTTGCCTGATGGCAAGTGACACCATAATTATAGTGGAGATATTATGCTTCTGCAAGTCGCCTGATTCATCATGAAACTACATAAAGTACATCAGACGGTGAATTGAAGTATGGACTCAGTTGAAATAAAGACATATAACAAAAGTTTTTGTATGAAACTACGAAAATAATTCAAACTATGGTATGCCCGCGACTTTGTCCATGTTTGACTTGAAATTCCCACGGGATTCCCGGGAATACAAAGTACAAACTGTCGTTTCAGTGAAAACTATGTCGGAATAAGCTAATTTTTATGCACCCGCACAACTGCAAACCGCTTCCGGGAAAGATCCCGCGGGATTTTCAGGACTAAAGTAGTGCAGATTTTAAGTTTAAAATTTGCTGTCGACGAGCGAAAACTGCATCGTAATCGGCTCAGTAGTTTTTACGTGAATCCTGAACAAACAGACCAGAAATCTAAAAAAAATGCATCGGGTTCTCCATTGTTTATACGAGTATAGTATATTCTAGTTGTTTGTTGTATTTTTACAATGTTATAATATTATAGATAGATATAAAAGAACAACTATCACCAACCAGAACTACAACGTACCTCCTTTTATTTTATATAGTTTATAGGTTGACAACATTTGCTTGAATACTAAGAAAACAATAAATAAATAAACGTCTGCTTCAGGAATAAGAAATAAAAGCAAAAAATACTGGATCCAGCTCTGCTGGACATCTACCAATCTACAAAAAGTTTAATGCGACTATGTCAGGCTGATCTCGTCATATCAATGAGTAGGTACCAGTTTACCGTCTCATCAAATACCTATGTATGTATATATGTATATAGATTATTGTATGTATATAGACATGATTGAAGTGCACAAATCTCGTACGTCGTCTATGGAAGCTTTGCAAATATTGTCTTCACTTGACGCGTATTGTCGTCTTGCTCGATTCTATTATCAGCAATAGAGTATGAGTTTAGGGGCTGTTTCACAATAACCTTTGCCTATATATGTTTATTGAGACGAATAAGTGAAAAGTTTTATTTTCAAATTTATACAAATATAAGAAATGTAAAAGTAGCTCAGTTTATTACCTTTTCACAACTAAAGTACTAAACTGACTTTAATACAATTTGGCCAGAAAGATAGATTTATTTTAGAGAGACTACTATAGCTAAAGGTATGATTTTATTGGACAAGGTTATAAATGTATACATCCAACACCAGGCCCTGTCAAGAGAAATTTTGAGTTTAAATCTTGAGCAAAGCTGCCTTTTCCTTAAATATAAGCATATTAAAAAAATGGATTAATTTCTGATAGCACTTGAAAACAAATAGTCAAATGTATTCTTAGTTTAATCGGCCTTCCTTAGAAAATCTTAATAAAAGCTTTTTTAAAAGATTTTTAAATACAAGCTGTCGAGCTCCTTGATATTATGTAGCAGCAGAGTGCTAGCCAAGACAAGTAAAACGAGCCCAAACACGACGGATCTATATTGTTTAGTACAAGAGTTCCTAGAGCCACCTTCCGACTTGATTATCAGATCAGCGCTATAGTACCATATTATTGCATTGTGTTACGCGATGTCCATCACAGCAGTTATGAGAACCATAGATTATATTAATATCACATAGATAATCTTCATAGATAATAATATTATTATGTAGGGCAGTTTTCGTAGTATTTTCGTATAAAAGGCGGTGTGGCGTGTAGACGGTGTTCATTGCTTACTGAGTGGTAAAGGGGAATCTCTGCCCAAATAGTTAATATTAGGTATATTTGGTACTTTCTTGCCCAAATCTCTGCAAGGCTTTTTACAATTGTCACGTGATATACATATGTGTGCAAAATTTCAGCTCAATCTAAAACCGGGAAGTTGGTCAAATTTAACTTGCAAGGTACATCCATTGCATTGAAGGTACATCCATTGCAAGTTAAATAAAATCTTGTAATAAGCCCATAACGCTGTACTTAAGGGCTCGAGCTTGTATTTATAGGGTAATGGACATTATACCCGCCGCACTTGTCGGTCATCGGTTGTCTCCATGTGCAGGTTTTCCTTTACCATCAGCAAGTGGTAATTGCAACCATATGCACATTAGATCAGAGTTTTCTGATCTAATGTGCATATGGTGCATTCTTCCCTGACAAGATTCGAACCCACATTCTTAGTTTGGGACGTGAGTAGAAAACCTTAGTAATCTCTAAACTAATGAAGATCACTGAAAGTACTTTTAAAACATAAGAAATATATTTAAACCTACATCAGTTATCACAAATGGAGTTCAAAACCAAATCATGTATTCTGACATCGTCGTCAACAAAGAGCGTGTATGCGATGGCTGCATTGTAAATATTAGCCGTCTTGGCCTTTAGTGCTCGGATAATGGAAAATTGGCACAGAATGGACTAGCTCTTACACTATGAATATAGCAGCTAGCTCTCCGACTATAATGCGGTGTTAAGAGCTGTATTATGTTGTGTTAGTCGACTGAATTAGGTGCATTAAAATATTAAGGGGCTTTGAGGTAGAATTTTACGTTGCAATTTTGTTTTTATATAAGAATATTTTTATCTGTGTGACATGATACTTAAGCTTATTTACTTATAGCTGTATGAACATTATATTTCTGAAAGAAGTTAATTTATTGTACTATTAAAATCACATAATTGAGGGCAAATCTATTTAGTGTTCCAAAAATGTTGAACCATAATAACCAGCACAAAATAATCATATTAAGAGTAAGGAGTGTGATAATAAATCTATAATATTATAAACTTCTAAAGATGCCGTGTCTGTACATTACGTTATTTAAAAAAACAACTGGAGTCGACTATATAAACGATTGAGAACACGATGTATTTTTTAGATTTCTTGTCTGTTTGTTCGGGATTCACATAAAAACTACGGGGCCGATTTCGATGCGGTTTTCGCTGGTCGACAGTAACAGTTAATTCTTAGACTTAAACTCAGCGCCACTTTTTATCCCGGGCAAGCCGCTGGAATTTTTCTGGAAATAATTTGAAATGGCCAGGCTTAAAAAACAAATCCTAATGTGTTTTTTTTTACTTACCAATAGCAAATTTAATGTAATAAAATGTGTGATTTTTATCCCAGTAATCCCGCGGGAATTTTCCCGGGAGCGGTTTGTAATTGTTCGGGTGCGTAAAAATCAGCTTATTCAGAAACAGTTATCACTCTATCTTTTTCAAATACTGCAGTATTTCGTCTCGGGAATCCCGCGGATATTTCAATTCAAGCATAGATGAAGTCGCGGGCATATTCTAGTACATTAGAATACAAACAAAAGTTTAAATCTTCACAAGTTTTCGTTGTATACTTTATATTTAAATTTGTCATTTGAAAAAGAAAAGCGACAGAACACGTGTGGAGGTAATTTCAGGAGGTTAACAAATTGTGCAATGTCTGCCGCTACGGCGGACTACGCTCGTAGTCTGTAGCTTGCTACCATGTTTATTGCTACAATGTGTAAATGTTACTGTTTTATAGATGGTGGATAAACAAACGAAAATTATACAATATGTCAAATATATTATTGTACACTTTTGAGTTTAATAGTTAAGTGGCTAAGGTAAGGCATTTGGCCCGTATCCTGATTAAATGGGTTCGAATCCAGCATGCATATATTAGGCAATTTTCTGACCTGCAGCAATTGAAAACTTGCATAGAATACCAATTTGTAAATGTCATCAGTTCTTCTTGGACAATTAGTGTGGTAAACGTACGATACGTACCTACCAACTGTTAGTTGCTTTCAAGTGAGAAATCCCAAACACATCAGTGGGACGTTTGCGGTTTCATATTATTTTTGTAATTTATAATTACAGAGGAATAATACATTTAACAGCTTTATTTGATTGTAAACTACTAAATAAAAAATGGTGGTTTTTGTTGACAGGTATTAGACAAGAGCAAGACATATTCGTCCGTCTCATCGACTCTGTAACAAAGCAGGTGAGATCTTCATTCAATACAAGTAGGCTATGTGCGAGTCGGACTAACACAGTGTGGACTATACGTGAGACACCTTATTCGGTCCAACTTTAAATATAAATTTAAGCGAAGCGGTGGTAAATTAGATTAGGCTCCCATAGAGTTATTAATAACCATAAATAAAATTCAAACTATTAAAAAATGAACAAGTTGGCGGAAAGCTAAATAAAAATTTTAACAATATTCTTTGACACTTGACACCTTTGTCTTAATAATAGATAATAGTGAAAATGAAATAAAATACCCCGCTCCAAACCGTTATAACACTATTTTTATTATGTGTGCGCAAGTGTAAGTAAATATAATAAATTTAAGGGTTTTTATTAACATTTTTTTAAATATTTATAATTATACAATTTTAATTTTAGTTATAACGACGATGTAATTTCGTCGCTATACGCGGAAGTTGCCTTATATAATGGTAGAAAGAAAACAATATTAAATGCTAGACAACACCTACAGCCACGAAATGCTTATATCTAATGTGTATTAATTTGAATATCGTAATACTAACTGATTTTTAGATTTCATTTTATGTAGCTGAACGTTAATGAGTAAGTATATTATTACAACTGATGATCATCTGTGGATGTAAACGACAGATATGAAACCTTTAGAATACCATGACCTTTGTGTATTTGTTTGTTGACTAGGTCCTTGTGGGTAGACTCGGTCGTAATATCTGTAAAGGCGTTATATCCGAAGTGGCTATAGCTAAAATATTTTCCTCTAAAAGTGTACCCTAAATACAAGGGCTAGAAATGTTACGTCATTATAACCAAAAACTCGTTACACTCGTTATTCGTCCGAGGTCGTTATAAGTGAAACCCATGTACGAGGAGTCGATAGCTGTGCTCCGAAATCACTGTTTGTCCATACATCGATATTAGTCTTATGACTCTTATGTATTTTTAGTATAATTTATTTTTTCACAAATTCAGCAATATTAATAGGGAACTTTTACAACGTACAAATATATTAGTTAGATAGATGACACTTTATTATACACCAATACAAAATTAATTCTGCCCGACTGGATGGCTACCACCCCTGGTCTAAAGTATGTGACGGTGAGTTGTGTTCCGGCATTAGTGACTAGGTTCCAGTCTCCTTTAAGAGAACAGCAGCGCATTTGTAGCGCCTTTGGTGTTGCAAATGTCCATAGGCGATAGTAACCGCCTTCCATCAAGTGGGCCGTCTGTCTGTCTGCTGAAATCCTGCAATAAAAAAATTATAAAAAAACATACCTTTTATTTCATCACTACTAATTCATAATCTGTTTTATTTAAATTGGCTAATTTTAAAAACCAATAATTTAAACCAGCGATGCTCACGCCTGCTTGCCAAAGTAAAACTGTAAGGCCAGTAAGTAAACACGTGTCGTCCACGTGCCGGCCGGTCGTCAGATTGTCATCGCCGGCGCTCGATTAGGCCATAATCCCCACGCCCCTACACCAAAAGAATTGAATTGCGTACGAGCACAATCATTACCATTATCTCGTGTTACAATTTCATTCCGGTCCACGTTTAAAGTTACACGTCTGGCGTCGAGCGCCGACTATTGTTATGTGATGAAATTTTATATTTTGATCGACACTTTCGTAAAGGGTTATTCTGTTGATAAATTGTTTGAGTTTAATTGAGTAGGGGGTAGGTTGTTATCATTAAATCATTTTGAGGGAAGAATTTGTCTCGAGTCATGCATGTTTACATTTTACTGATTATGATACTACATGAAAGTTTAGCACTACCTACATTTTCAGATTTCAGACGATCGACAGGCAGACAGAGTTACTTTCGCATTTATAATATTAATAGGGATAGATTACAATAGAGTACAAGAATGTAACATAATCCACTTATCAACAACCCAAACGCCTTATTGCTAGGCAACCGTCATACTATGTATATTATATTTGTTCCTTTTTCACAGCATTAGAATTAAACTAATTATAATGCAATATCCATACATATATTTATGTATTTTTGTACCAGGAACGGACATAAGTTATTCATATTCCGCAAAAGGCATACTTACCGCGCAGATCCGAGAGTGAAGCTGTGTGGAATATATTTTTGTTAAAATTGTTTAGTGTAATAAATAATTTATTTTAACTTTCATGAAACACAGCATGTCCATGAATTTTTAATAAACTATTAAAGACGCCTTAAAGTGACATTCAAATTAATGTCAAAGAACATTTGATATACTGTTGAAATATCAACTATAGCAACTATCAACCATATTCATAGTACTTTCGAACTTTTGTTTAAGTTGCTGTACCTCAGTGTTTTTCAACCTGAGGGTCGAGGGCCCTAGGGGATCGCAGAGCCTTGCTCGGGGGGTCGCCGGCATAAAAGAAAAGCCAGTTTAAGTTTATACCTCATACTTAGGTACTTTCTAAGCTCAGCAGCGTCTCGCAGAGTATAGGCCGTAATAATGAATATAGGTAACAAAATAGGGAAAGACATAAACGTACTCATTTAAATTACTAACTTTTCGTCTGTCTATGGCCCAAGGGGGTCGCCAAAATTTTTCAACCTGTAAAGGGGTCGCGTATTCAAAGTGATCGAAAAGCACTCCTGTGAAAGCACACCTGATACCAAACAAAGAGTTTGTTAGTTATTTGCTTATCGATAAAATATGTAATAAGATACATAGTAAACTGTTAGATATTTTATTCTTAACAAATTATCACATTAATCAACATCATTGATAAAATCGTTGTTTTTGAATCAAATATTTCGAATGAAAGAAAGCCTTGTTCGCTCTTATCCGCGTATTGTCTCACCTATAAGCCCACAAATAACAATTATTAACGAAAACATCATGAAACTTCGCGAGAACACCTCACATATATAATTTCAACACGTCCCAAGCTCTTAGTGTTGTGTAACAAGAGGCCAATTACTAAAGATTTATGCCACGAACATAATTAACTTAGGCCGAACGTTGTTAACTAAGAATTACGGAATTGTGAGTGTGCCTGTGTTAGTGTAAGTACATTGTTTTATTGTGTGGGGCAAGTCTTTCTTCATGTTATGGAACTTTCGTCAAAGTTATTATTCAAGTAAATATGTGAAAAACAACTTACACGTGAATATCATAAAGCTAAGCCATACAAGAATTTGAAGATTTTTTTTAACAATATTTTGTAAATACCTGTTGGCCAAAAGAGGTTGCTTTTAGAGAATCGCTTAGTGAGATTGAGACGTGTCCAGATGTACTGGTAGTCGTAAAATATAGTATAAAGTGCCACTTTATGTTGATACTTGTTGCTTCTTATACTAATGTGCTACAGCTGTCGCTTTTGACCTTCAGTACTTCTCAACTATTTGGATCTTTTTATTATTACCAATGACTGGTAAGCTATGGATAATTTACTTAACCTGAGAAATCAAATACAACTACATTGTTTTATTATTGTTGTAGTTAAGTACTTTATACTTACTTATCCTATTATTTATCAGATTATATATACTTGCGATCATTGCAGTTAAAATAGTAAGCTCAGCAAATTATAATAAATTGTGTATTGGTGCATTATTATTAACTAATTTCATTACGATATCAATTATGTCAATCAAACGGATGACACGCAATACTGTCATTGTAAAAATTGCGATGAAAAAGATGGAGCTCGGATAATAGCGAAGTCGGTTGATTTAATTGTATTAAAACGTAAGCCAGAGGGCACACGGCAATCAGCTAATGCTGCGCAGTACATGCGAACTCGACACGCAACTCCAGTTTTGGAAAAGTTACAGAAATCTTCTGATATTAATTTTGGACTGTAAAATTTTTGGCAATATCTCTAGATTAGCGATGGACTGTCCAGAGTTCTTGAAAAATCGAATTAATCGCAGTCAATCCAATATTGCAATCGAGTCAGCGACCGATTCCCTCCTCCATGAAAGATCGCACTACTCGCCAGTGTTTGGGAATTCATCCACACTTGAGTCTTCCACTGTGCGGGACGCTCGATTCTCTAGATATCCGTACTGCTCGACATACAGAGCGCTGCAATAAGAGTTCTTCAAAAAGGGCGTACGCAGACATTTAAAGTCTCAACGAGGAGCGCAACGCATCGTCTCTATTGTTGGAGCACATTTTTTATGAGGTGAGCCATTTGCCAGTTTGTCTAGGAGCGAACATAGACAAAGGATCGATATGTTTCTCTATGGTTTCAAATAAATTTAGTCAATGGACGACGATTAACAGCGCAAACGTTGATAACGACGCCAAAGTTGGATCCGAAATCATCGATAACGATTGAAAACAATCGAGATGTTCAAAAAATCAAAACAATGGATTTAAACAGCTCGTAATTGTGTATAGCTATATAATGAGGATATGGCTGTTTTTATCTAGTGAATAAAGTATAAATAGGTGACCAAATCCTGAATGAACACCGTAAAAAACCTATTCAATTTTTAGGAGCGATTTAAATAAACCCTTTGTCAGATTGCATCAAAACGCTCATCTAGAGAAGATAAGTATTTTTTTTTAAGTGTATCAAGAAAAAATAAAACAAGCTTTGTCCCATTCAAAAATTAAAAAAAAATTAGGTACTTACTATTTATAACCTACAGAAAAGTGGTTCTTGTATTTATTATTTATAGGAATGTTGGCGTTAATTTGCATTTCTCTTTACATAAACCGTCTTATGCCACCGACTCGTACTCGAGCGGTTTTCATGCTATTTAATTTACATTCCGAAAATTGCACAACAAGTCAATAGTACGTTAGTCTTTTATTATAAAAAAGCATAAGTTTAAAAAGTATTACATATTATCTTTAACATAACTATAAACGTAGATAATATACAATAAACATGATATTGAAGTCATTTTCCCAAAAAAAAAACACCAAATTAATACGTTGTTTGAAGACTGATTAAGCAAACATAATCAGCCAGCCACGTGCACTGCGCACGCCTTTCCATTCATCGAGCGAACAATTCTATAGGATTTGTCCAAATCTCATTCGACGAGCCATGAGTCAGTATCTTAAGACCATAGCCAAACAGAGGGCTGCTAGATTGATGTTTTAGATATTGATATGATAGTGATTTAGTGTGGGAACAGGAGTAATCCTGTTATTAAATGTTGATTTACATTTTTTATATAGGCAACACTAGAGGACAATGAAGACTAGGGAAAAGTTTTTCAAAACTTGAAGGCTAATTAATGTTTTCGAAAAAATGTTATAACACATGGAACATCTCAATTTATTGGGGTTTTTACAGCTGTCATAAGAAACTCGTTGTCTGGTATAAGTCAGAGATGTACAACGTGGTTAAGATTATTTTGACAACTGTTTATAAAATATTGATAAGGCTGGTTTAAAGAGAATTGTAGTCAGAACTGAAAGTAGAAAAAGCAAGTGAACATTAGGCATTAAATGTCAAATGAAAGTGGAAAAAAAAATCAACAATTGCATATTATGCACATTGAAATGTTTTATAATACGAGGACAATTTGACACGACCAAAAAACTGGAAAAAAACTATGATTCCAAAACACCACACTCATACTTAATTCAAACCATAATTCGATAACTGACATGTAATTGGTCGATTATTTACATTAAATTTGATGTAGGTATTTTAAACGGCAAAGATTATCGTGAGTTCTTTTCTCTCTCGAAAAATATACGGTTTTTGTATAATAAGAAATCAAAGTTAACGCAGATAAATTCGCATAAAATACTCTACAATATAGCAAGTGTCCTTAAAATGTAACTATGTAGGTGCTTGAATAAATCAAAGAAACGACGTTACCCATTTTGAAATTGTATCTATTCCAATAAAATGATACCTTTTGTATCATTTAACTTAAGTAAGAGCAATAATAATAAAAATGCGCACAAAGCTTCCGCGAACGAAGCGAAGCGTCGTATCTACTGTAACATAAATAAATCATGGCACATATTATGTCATACTATTTTATTGCTGAATATAACTTCTTAACACTTTCATAAAATGAAAATGTTGACTGTGCAATAAGGATACCTGCATGTTAGATTGATTTATATAACTATACAGAATTCAGTATTTTATTGAAAGTTTATACTGACAATGTCAAACACATGATAGAAGTCTAACAATTTTTTGGAAAACAATTCTCTGTGGTAAAACTATTCCACAGAATAGAGATCGCCAAAGAATTTTAAAACATTATCAAAAAAATTAAATAGAGTAATTATAAAGACTACAGATGTTGGAGAAAGAAACCTTTGACAAAGAACCTTCCTTACTAATATATACAAACTTAAATTTAGATAGTTACGATTGACTTGCGACCATTGGGTGACGACTTGTAATAAATATCTATGTAAGGAATTTTAATCCAAGACAAGAAGATAGATTGTATCCTTAGGAAGTATAGCCTACCTTGAAAAACAATCTTGAGGGGTCAAAAATAGGGCATAAAAATTCGTATGAGCATCCCATAGTTCCTCAAATTAGGGACATGAAAATTCATATTTACGCTTTTGTAATACATGTTTTTACTTTTTTGAAGTTTTCTAAAATGATTGATTAAATAGCATAGAACATTATTATAAATATAAAGTTATCATGTATCTTTACGGTATAAAATGTTCAGTCTGTCCGGTCATGTAAATCACACGCTAACGTTGCTTGGCGCGTACTACGTCTTGCCTCTGCAGAGAAGTGTTCATTTCTTGTTTTTACATAAATTTACTACAATTGCGCTCTCAGTGTATTTTAGTACTAGTGAAACTTATTTGAAGATAGTGTTTTCGTTACTTTTTAACCGACTTGTAAAAGGAGGAGGTACTCAATTCGTCTGTGTTTTTTTGTATGTTCGTTACTCGATTACTCCGTCAAATGTGGATTGACTTTCAAAAAATCTCTTTTTCTCGAAAGGGTTTACTCCCGAATTGGTCCCATTGTCAACATGTCAGGATCTAATGAGTTGGATGCCAGGGTAATCGAGAGATACCCTCGAAAATTGTTAAACGACTTCTTTCATACACGATAGCGTTGTCAATTGTGGGCCGATTTTCAATTTTTTTTTATTCCACAGAGTTTTTACTTATTATTACTCCCGGGGTAAGACTTCTCCAACAAAAAAGATTTTTTTAATAAAAGCAAAACCGACTTTGAACTAAAAATAAAAATATATTTGACCAACTTCTTTCTACAATATCTAGGAGTTGGCGCCAAGTAAATTAGCGAGCGAGGAAGCGTAGCCAGCCTTCTGGGTACCATACTTACTCATAGAAGACGGTGATCTATTTCTTTTTTTGTATTCGATTATATGCAATTTTATAATTGTTTAGTAAAATATAAGAATTACTATATTATCCAAATGTGTTGTTGTTTTGTTTATTGTTTTACTTGACGACGACTTCAAGATGTTGTAGAAAAAGTCGGTTAAATATTAATTATTTGATTTTTAGTTTGAAGTTGGTTTTGTTTTTGTTAGTGAATTACAACAACTGCATCAATAAAACGTAATCGCAGCGCCATTTTGTTGGCTATATCCCACGGGAACGAAGTCATTTATCGGGATAAAAAGTATCCTAATTGTTGATATTAGGTCGCTCTGTATCGAGTTTCATTTAAATCCATTCAGCAACTTTCCCGTGATGGTCAAACAAACAGATAGAAAACATTTTAACAGTTGCATTTTCAGAATCTGCTCGCTCGAATTAGCCTCGCTAAGTTTTTTCTATTTTTAAATTCGTTGTACAAACTCAATCCCCACTACAGATTTATTATATGATATACATACATTACCTATAAAATAAAATTCTTAAGCTAAGTAAGTTACATTTATATTATGGGCAATATATCGAGCCTTTACCGCTATTTTATCATAAGCGACATTTGGACCTAAGTATATTTTTGCTTGTACAGGTGTTTTAAACTATTATTAAACAATTGTTTAGAGTTTAGATTCAAGAATGTTCGTAATATTATGATGAACAACTCTGAAGCGGATACAACCAGACAAGTATAAATAATCACAGAAAAATTATTCATTATTACCTTAAACTACCACAACTTATTATACTTACTACACTATAAAAAGCATTATAATTAATACCAGATCAACCGCAAATATTAACTTTAATCTCATAGGAGTAATTAGGTACACAGTGGCCCCCAATTTTTTTTAAACCTCCCCGAATTCCCAAGAGATTGAATCCCATGCGAGGGAGTGCCCACCGGACTCGCCCCCGCTGGGCCGCTGGGACCTTATCTGAGAATAGACTTCAAAAATGTTACTATCATGGTCGCTGTAATTTAATATTTATGTTATGTTCATTTCACGTTATGGAAGTTTGTTATAAAAGTGGGTAGAAGATTTTCGTAAATTCTCTAAAAATAATTTATAATTTAAAGTGTTGTGTCCAATAATTATATGAAAATATTTATAGGTAAAGTAGGAATAAGGAAACATTACAAAAAACAATTGATATTAATTACTAACGCGCTGTAAGATAATATTGTGATACTTCTTTTAAGTTCTTTGTTGATTTTTTATACATTTTAAAATTTTAAACCTAGTAAGCGATTGAGTTATAGGATGGTGCTTGAATTAATTCAAAATACACTTCTAGGCCAGGTTACTAAGATTTACTCGGTAGGTGGAATACTTAGCAGAATGAATGATACAGTTTCTTAAAAAAGAGAAAGCCAAATATCGTAGAGTTTTGGGATACTCGTGGAAGTTCATTCCGAGTATATAGTGTAAAATATTCATTTATTTCAGTCGTGGTTAGCTTAGTGATTTCCGCATTCGGGTCTCAAATGATGTGCATTGGAATAATGGCCGAAAAATCGGGTGAAAAATCACTTTTTCTAGCCCAATGTGTATATTTTAACAATTACCACGTGCTGACGGTGAGAGTAAATAGCCAAGCCGCAATGAATTAGTGTGATGGAAATACTGTTCGATCCCTAAAAAACCGAGAGCTTGAGCCAAGTAGTCGGATGAGAAACGTTCTTGAGAACCGTTGCATACGGCTACTTTTCAAGACTTGTAAGTAGAACATTCTGCCAGGTGGTAGAGCACTTGCCCGACTGGATGGCTACCACCCCTGGTCTAACGTATGTCGCCATAATAACCTTGTGTTATATTCCGGCATTAGTCACCAGGTTCCAGTCTCCCTTAAGAGAGCAGTAGCGCATTAGTAGCACCTTTGGTGTTGCAAATGTCCATAGGTGATGGTAACAGCTTTCCATCAAGTGGGTCGCCTGCCTGTCTGCTGAACTCCTGATATAAAATATGAAAAAAAGAATAAGCGGATTTACAATCACACCTGATACCAGTATTTAGCTTCCCCATATAGAAAACAAGACCCTACATTTGAGCGTCTGTTTAAATACTTTCCTATGATCCATAAATACTTAGTACAAAAACACCCTTGCTCATACAAAATCCTTACAAATCCTACACACAAAGGATGTTAATACCAGGCTATTTTATATTCAATTAAATATTTTGTCAGGACTGAAGAAATCTATTCGGATTTTAAGGGTGAGGTAATGGCAGATTCATAAAACCCTAATGCCCTGTATTTAAAGAGTTATATTGTAATACTACTATAGAATTTGGTAATAAATAGAATGTTTGTATGTTTATTTATTCTGACTTTACGGCATTAAGAATGAAGTGGTCTTGAGATATGTTTTAAACAATATGGCGTCAAAAAGTGAAAGACGAAAGACCTATGACGTCATCTGTTAATGTAGAATTTTAAGACTTTTCAGTTTGTTTTAATTAGAAGACGATTGTCGTTTCGAATATTTTCCTTCTATGATTTCTATGCTATTTACACTGATGGTTAAACAGGTGAAATTTTCAAGTGAGCCTCTATGACGAAATCCAAAACGGGAAGATATAACAAAAAATACTAAAAATAGCTTCGGAGCCGATATCGGTGAAAATTAAAGTGATATCATTAATTTTTTTAAATACCCAATTACCCTAATCAGGAATGATCGGCTACTTTTGAAAAAAATGCCCCGAGACTCCTTCGAGTATGTTTTCGCTATATTTTATAGTTTCGGATGTAGCTACCGGTTGAATTTTTCAAGTAGGCCTCCCACTTGAAAAATGTGACCGGAATGATATTAGGTATAACAACTGAGCTTCTTGCTAAGCACTTGCATATGTGTTATTATTAACTAAATAATATTTTAAATATTTCTAGTTGTATTAAAACTTTGAGAGATAATCTAAAACTAAAATGACAGAACGATGAGGCTACTATGCAAATCAGTTTTGATAATAAAGCACAATTACGTAGGGCTAGGGTGCATAAATTAGCAAAAAACGTACACACACTATTGAAGACGAAACTGTTATCTTATCTATACTACTTTAATTAAATATATCTTTTAATTAATTAGAAAAATTATAAGTGCCATAAATATTCATAAATAATGGCTACTAACTCATACAAGTTGCTGATATGACGTGTAGTTTGAAAGGGTTAAATTCGGTTCGCGTGATAATGTTCATATTAATGCTTCATTTTGTATGGTAATGAAATAATCCACTATTTTATGTTTTGTTCCAGCCCATCGTGTATGAGGGACAGGACAAGAATCCAGAAATGTGCAGGGTTCTACTTACACACGAGGTTATGTGCAGGTATATATGGTATAGTTTTTTATATATTAATTATAAGAATTTCCAATAGTCTCTTGCCGGCGTTAACTTCTTTGAATATTGTTTTATACGATATGTGTGTCTAGCTGAAGGGTTAGGGAAAAAGTTAATTGATACGAGCTGGATTAAAATGGATTTATAATATAACTAGGGTTTTAGCTGCGGGTACGCTACGTATAATAAACCTAGGTAGTGGCTCTAATTACATAAATAAATAAGTAGGGTTTTTACCTGTACCTATGGAAGTTAAACTAAAAATAATAAAATATGGATAAATTTCTGATGGGATTTTATTACTATAAATAACGTACTTGGTTAAAGGAGGTTAAATTCTATATTTTTTAAATCTAAAACTTTAATGTTTCTTGTTAAATTCACTACAATAATAAAGAAACTTATTATTACTAATTCCATATAGTCTACACCAGGGATTCTCAAACTATTTTGGGCAAGAGACCCCTTTTCGAAAATGAACTGATGCAGATACTTCGGACTCCCATAGCCTAATTACTTTGAAAATTATATTTTTTTGTATTGATACAAAATACTTACCAATTTAAAAACTCTGTGGTTGGTTAAGTCATTTTATCATCTAAATTTATCAAAAGAAAAATACATAAAAGTTAGTCAATATGAAGTGTAATTAATAATCATTAGATAATTAAAATTATTTCAAAATAGTCACATAACATGATTTATACAGTACTTTGAAAAATTCAAATAAGAACTTGTGTTGATTAACAGGGCTCAATTTTTGAGACCACGTCGACCCCCAACATAAGTTATCGTTTATGTCGATCCCTAGGAAACCGATTTCGACCCCAGGGGGTGAATGTCGCTCTCTTTGAGAATCCCTGGTCTACACAACTGCCCAGCAAAACATGTAGTCTAGTCGAAGCCTACCTTATTTGAAGTAATACAATCAATGACGTATTGTTTATGACTACGTAGGTATTTTTGATTATTATCTATTTTGCTAATCCGTCTATTCTAAGTAAACGATGTTTTTTATCGGGATAAAATAGACAGAAAGAGGGGTAAACATTGTCTTTTCGGAATCCGTTGGTCCAAATTAGCGCCCTGATTTTATTCACATTTTTAAACGCAATGTAGATACTCGAGCCAGTTACAGATTTATTATAGTATAGATAGAAGAAGATATATAGACATAGGAACGCTTGTTCACAGTTCATTCCGAGAGTAAAGAGAGAGCTGCTTTCTATTGGATACTCACTACATTTTGTTGATGTATCTTTTTATCACTAAATGTTTTTTGGTGTTTACTAAAGCATGTCATACTAAAACACTGACTTACTGTATTTAAGTTTTTTTTACTAATTAAACATAACACCTATGGCGCTAAGCAAGATACACTTCTGATATACATACCTAATATAGAACGGGTCAGCTTTTAGGCTGATCCCAGACATTTAACCATAATAACTAAATAATTCAATTGGCTTAGCGACCCAAAGTGAATCTTGGCCCCCACAAAGAGAGTACGCCACTTTGCTCAGTCCTGCCTAGTTTTTTGGCAGTTACAAGTTTGAGGTGAGCTTGTACTTTGTCTTTTGAACAATATTCGGGACGGCCAACCCACTTGTCGCGTCAAATATCATATTTTTTTACGCTTTGATCTAGCTCCATCCGCTCTATATGATCTAGACAGAGGAGGTGGTGGGCCTATCTATCGATTTATGTTAAAGCCACCCGGTTAACAATAGTAAAAATGTAAAATTTGTATAAAAAAAAATCATGTCAGGAATTTAACCTGAAACCTTAGCGTTCCACTGCCTAGGCTAGTAACGTTTAGATAACTAGACCACAGAGGCTGTCAATGACTATTCAATTTTAATTTTAATTACAAAAATATAAAACAGAAACTAAAAAACTATTATTTAGAAAAATTGCAATGACAGCCTGTGTGTATGAGCGTTCGTGACTACGTATATGTTATCTGCACATACAAGTACTATGTGATTATTAGGTGTATGTGTATATGTATGTATAAGTTTTTCGTGAAATTGCGAGGGTGTGTTGCATCGCACGCAAACCCCATAGGTTTAAGTGGTGCCTTACTTTTATTTGTAATGTAAATTTGTTATTATAGATAAATAAAAAAGTATATTTATTGATGGTCTCAGTCATGCACCAGTGAAATATCGAATCTAACTTACAGAAGCTGTAGCCATATTGTACATATTTGACTGTCGCCAAACGAAGTATTTCTTATAAAACCACTTTTCACTAAGTAGTTAACTCTAAACACAGTCATATGTTCTTCCCTTTAAAGCAATAATCCTTCGATTAATTTTTAACTCGTATCTTATACTAATATATAAAGCTGAAATGTTTGTTTGTTTGTTTGATTGAACGCGCTAATCTCAGGAATTACTGGTCTGATTTGAATTTTTTTTTCAGGGATAGATAGCCCATTTATCGAGGAAGGCTATAGGCTATATATCATCACGCTAAGACTAATAGGAGCGGAGCACCAATAAAGAACATTTGAAATCGCGGGGTTATGAAAACAAATTCCACGCGGACGACGTCGCGGGCACAGCTAGTTACACATATATTAAAAATAAAACTGCACTGAAAAATACCCTCCTTCAAGTTAACGCGAAAAACTCCAGGTTTAAATTTATAAGTTTTTTGTTTGAATTTCGATTTGTATTATATATAAAAACTCTTTGTAAATCTCGTATAACTAATGAGCTTATACGTCACCAAACAATAAAAGCAAATGTAAGAACGCAAATCTCACGTTGTTAGGAAAGTTGTAAACACAGTTCTTAATCTGACACATTTCTCTTAACTTCCTAATTACGCAACACGCCGACAAACAAGTGAACGTCCTTATTAATTTAACCATTTGTTTGGGGTGGTTTTTCTGCTCGTAAAATGTACTAGAATGTCTCGCCGCTTTGTCTATGTGTTGAGGTGACGATTGACTTACGTTGACCATTCGTAAGGGAGTGATAACCAGCCGAGTTCCTATATTACCTTATTATCCATTCAAATGCTTTACTACTGGTGAAAATTTTACTTAAATCCCGTTTGCTATATCTAACCGATCGTTGATTTGCTGTATTTCCTGATTAAAAAATATTTGGATAGTTTCGAATATTTTATATTGTTTTAAGCTTTGAAATTTGTTTGGCTATATGGTTTGAATAAAGTTTTAGCTGTATGTAAAAATGTAATGTATATTAGTTAATATGTTGTACTTCATCATTATTCTCTTACATACATACATACATAACTTCACGCCAGGTCCCTTGCGGGGTAGGCACGAACAACAGAGCGCCATACAGGCTTATTTTTACACACCTCACTTGCTTCTTTGACATTCATAGCTCTTGTCATGCACGCTCGTCTGTTCTTAAGGCTCCTGACATCACCTTCTGCTAATACACGATCAATTTGATCATGGAAGGTGTGTCGTGGCCTTCCGCGACTTCTGCATCCATCCACTTTTGCATTGTATATCTGTTTAATCATTCTTTCATCAAACATTCTTTCCACATGCCCGAACCACCGGAGCATTCCTTTCCTTACCTTCACCCCGACACTCTCTTTCAGACCAACTCTCTTTCTTACTTCGGTATTACGAACGCGGTCCGCGAGCGTCACTCCGCAGATTTTGCGCAGTGCTCGCATCTCGACCGCGCTTACTCTACTTTCATGCTCTCTGTTCCATACCCAACTCTCGCTTCCATACGTGAGCGTAGGTACCAGCACCGCGTTGTGTATAACAAGCTGGGCTTTCTGGCTGAGGTTCTTAGCGCCTAAAAGTTTACCTAACGCTCCATTCACACTATTCCCCAAATTTACTCTTCTTTCTATGTCAGCGGTGTACCTTCCATCCCTGCTAAAAGCACATCCAAGATATACAAACTCATTCACTTGTTCCAGCATAACATCATTATTCTCTTGATAGTCGTTAATCATAGTTGTTCGTATTTGCGCTGTATATATGTCCATAAGTAAATATAATTAATGTATTTTGTATAGTTAAAAAAAATTGAGTAACTAAAATATGTTTTTATTGCGTTATGTTCCTTAAAAGTGAATATTACTATACAGCACTTACCATAAAAGTTGGTACTACATACAATAAACCCTTATTTCTATATTTAAAAATAAATACCGATTTTTTTAAATAAGTAATCAGCTTGTTTCGGGTAAATTAATAGTGAAATATAACTGCACTTTATAAAGTTTAAATTGCAGTAACTAATCGACCTAAGTCAGTCGTTACGTAGCTTTTGACAACACTAGATGGCGTCTGTGTGAGCAATTAAAATTTTATTCCACCTATTTCTATCTCTATTTCATGGATACGTGCATCTCCTTCACTCGTCTTTAAGGGAGGAGTCTCTAGGGAGTCTGTCCTTTCAATGTCTTTGCCCTTTGCGCCAAGGAGCCCCGTTAGGGCGCGTGCAGCTTGCCGTGTTTGTTTAGTATGGACACGGTTTGTTTGATATGGTTTGTGTGGATGTATTTTATTTTATTTGTTCTGGAGCTTTGTAGAAACTGGTAAGATTATTTTCTTACAATATCTAAATGCCATTGGTCTCTAATAGCACAACTTTGGAAGTATAGAAAAATCCAACGATGTCAATACATGTACAGTGAAGGATTGTATATAGTTGACGAATAATCACTGTTTTTCGTCATCTGTCGACGGTGGAAAGGATATTTAAAATAATATATCTCAAAAGCCAGTCATGACTGTTCCAGAAGTTGGTTGTTAACAATTTTCATTAGAAGTGATTTTCAACCTTTAACACTTTAAATTTTTAGCAAATTCGACTTTAGAACTACTACTACTACTCTACTCATTTATTGACTCACATTAAAAAATATTTTTCAACACTTCCTTAATGATATTCCTCGATACGTCTTCATTTTTATCCGTGCAGGAACGGAGAAAGAATGCAATTTCCTGCGGCCCGGCGGCTTGTTGTAAGAGGCGACAAAACAACCCACAGCCAGGTGGAAGGGCATTTGCCCGACTGGATGGCTACCACCCCTGATCTAAATGTCGCCATAACAAACTTGAGTTGTGTTCCGGCATTAGAGACCAGGTTCCAGTCTCCCAAAAGAGAGCAGCAGCGCACTTGTAGCACCTTTGATGTTGCAAATGTCCATAGGCGATGGTAACCGCTTTCCACCAAGTGGGTCGTCTGCCTGTCTGCTGAACTCCTGCAATATAAAAGAAATTGTTGTAAATTGATTTTTTACATTTCTCCATTAGAGTCATATATAGTGGACGCTGCTAATTCTTTTCCTAAGTTCCAAAACCTTCGAATATACTTTTCTGTCGAATTTAAAACAGACTTAGTAGTTTTTGAGAGGGATTATTGTGCCTCACATAACACAAGATGATTTTGTAATCGTGTATTTGTCAAAATTACTACGGAACCTTACAATATAAGATTTTAGAAGTGACACTAGAAAGAGATAATAAACACATAAAATTCAAACTTATTTATTTCGAAATAAAAAACATTTCTCTTTTGGCAGTTAGTATTAATTTTCAATTATAATAAAACTCAAAAGATTTGAAATGAATTTTAGCTCTATATCTATACATTTAAGGCAGATATTCTTTTATACGTAGATCAAAGGAAATTGTGAGTAACATACATTTAAATTTGAACTGTATGTCACTGATTTAAAGTGTAATTTAGCTTATTTTTTTTGTATCATAATATGTTGACGGATTTAAAAGGGCTAAAAGAATTATATTTATATTAATAAATGTTATCTGTGAGTATATTATCTAAAGTTTCACTTCTATTGCATGTGAACTGCATACACACAACATTTATATTAAAGTTAATTAAAAAGTAAGGTAGGTATAGGTGACATTGAGCTAGACTGTAACCCAAAAAACTAAGTTACAAATAGACATTATGTTATAGTTTAGAAAGTATTAAAAAGGTCTGTTAATGATAATTGTTACAGTGACAAGTAATATAAGTGGAGTACAACAATTCCGTTATTTTAAAATTGTAAACACTAATAAACGAAGATAGAAAACAGAGAAAAACAAAGCATAAACAGTTTTTGACATTGTAAAATAATAACTTTTCAATAGTATCGGTACAAATCGAACGTACTGGGAGCCTTTGAGTGACACGCATCTCGGGACCCTTCGGCACATAACTAGCAATATATTGATTTTTTTCCCTCCCAAGGATATCCCTTTAAGCAGTAGTTTATTTTGTGCAGGTAAAGGGAGGCCTGCGTCACCGAACTCACTATATTCATATTATGGCTTTTCGATATATTTTCAAGTGAACTCCAATTTACATCTAAGCAACACATGTATAATATATATAGTTGCAACAGAACCATTTAAATGTATGTTAGAATTTCGTATATCACATTTTAAAGTACGTTTGTAAAATTAGTTAATTTTATATATATCGCTATGTATGTTAGTTAATGACTCGATTTCTTTGCAGTCGGTGTTGTGACAAGAAAAGTTGTGGCAATAGAAATGAAACGCCTTCGGATCCTGTTATCATTGACCGGTAAGTGATTTTTATTTACACATATTTTATAACCTTTTTGAAAACTGTTGTCATAAGCAAATCCGTAATATGAAAATCGATTTTCGTTTTAGACAGCGTTATGTCAAAACTTGAAAAAACAACTTAGGATATTTGCACTATGTCGCTAATTAGATTTGACACAAGACTGTTAACCGCTGGAGCAAATAGCGAAACCTAAAATGTCGGCGATACAACCGTCCGTGTCGTGAACTTTTTAGCTACCCTCTTGTTACGTGTCCACTGTTGGGCAATGGTAAAGCTCAAAATTTCGGCACTGGTTACGTTTTCTGTGAAATATAATGAACCATTCAGCTATTTTTTTATTTTTTTGAAAAAAATGTCTGACATTCCAGAGGTTGGAGAAACGTTCTTCAAAACCATGCCTGTTTCTGGCAATAAGAGGGCTTAGACTACTTTTATATCAAAAAATAAAATGAAGGGATGAAAATTATTTGTATGACCAACTAATAATTCCTTAAATTAGGCATTTTAAATCCACAATATATTTAAATTTTATGTGAAAAGTAAAGAAATAAGTGTCTCAGCGTTGTTGTAAAATCATTAAGGAAGGGTACCCACTTCATTATTTATTTTACAACTATATATTACTATTATATTATGGATATTTCAACTTATAAAATAATATGGCATTACGTTTTAAAGGCATTTCTTAAATGCACTACTTTATCGCGTAAGTTATTGAACTCGCGGGTTTAGAAGTAGCAACAGTATATAAAGTGACATGCAACTTAAAGTCAGGATGAAATAAAAATGATAATGTCTACTCACCAATCAAGTTGCAGTAATAATATCATAATAGAATAGACAGACTAAAATAATAGACGGAACAATAAGTCGTAACTCCGTGAGCTTTGTTTAAATTCTACCCGCCCCGCATTCTAACATTCATCAGACGGCAGTGACGGCATTCTGGAAACTTTGCACGCGGAAAATGCATTTTCACGATACAACAAACTTTTGAGGGTAGCCTGGTTTGAATTATGTAATTTAATCACGATCGTAGACTTGCCGATATTACTATGGGACAATATTTTTGTTAAACATACATGACCGTACATATATAGTTTGTCTAATGCTTAACAAAATTATTGATAAGCATTAGACAAACCAAATATGTACGTGTAATACATGGACTGGTTTTTCACATTAATTTAGAGATGTCATTACAACCTGAAATATAAAAAAGTTTAAGCAGTAATTAATACAATCCACAGAAGAGAATTAAATGCAAAAAAATCCAACCACGTATTTGGACACCTACTGAGCTATTCTTCAACGTTTCTAATAGAACAATTCTGCGGGGAGGAGCACAAGCTAATCAGGCTGACAAATAACGCATCAATAGAAAACATGAAAATAAAACACAACAAAAAGGGTCTATATAAATAAATATCTACTGGCATATTCGCCGTTTTTCAATCGACTTAGTAGTACTGAGTTTAAACCTGCAATGCTTTTAGTTTTCGTCGATTTTTGGGAATTCAATAGAGGTGGTGGCCGCCTTCTGCATTTTATTTTCGATATTTGAAATTTAGGGTTGATTTTATAGGGTAATTGACAGTCAAATCAATCGAGACAATTGTTATTAGGGTTTCGTAGCTATATTTGGTAAAATCGAAACATTTACAACATTTTCATGTCTGCCTATCAATTTATGAATCAGAGTATTTTTTCTCAAACGTAGGTTTGGACCTATGTGGAAAATTATGAAAACGTGTAAGGTAATAACAATTCCTTTCTTCTGAGGGCTTCCTCTCAAACGTCTTTCGTCGTGCGTTTTAGATTTAGCACTTTTTTACTGGTATTTGAAGTGAAACTTCTTTAGAATCGTACCACCCGCTCATGGCGGCCGAAGGTCGAAAGCTGCTCTTCGGCGCCGGCACGTCCTCCTTTAGCGAGAGCGGAGGAAGGACGTCCGCTCACGCCCCCCGTTCCACCTCCTCCTTTGCAAGCATGACTCGCTTGCAGAAAGAGGAGACGACATCCCAGCTGGGTATGCTCCCGACTATCGTACTAATCACGAACGGGAGCGAAAGGTCAAATCTGGTAAAGGCGACGAAGTATCCTCCTCGCCTGTGTCACAATGATGGCACCCTGATATGGATTCATGGCCTACGCAACACAGCTACCTCCGGAATCAGCCGTGCCCCGAGACCATCTGTGTTAGCCGGAACGTCAGGGTGCCGTATTCACGCAGGATGGGCATCAGGGCATAACTACCCTTCTCCCCAACCTCGGCCAAATTGTAGTTCTTGGATTGATGCCGAACAACGCTGTTCTTGTCCAACTCTAAAAGTCACATTAGATTTCCATAAAAACAATTATACAACTATTTTCAATTTTTAAACAAATTTATGCGTCATTGGTAGAAAAATTACGGGTAAGACGTCACTCTCAAGTTCAGACCAAAACCTCAATATACTATGTATGAAATCCATTAAAATTATTTGTCCAATCGTAAACAAAATTATTTAGTATCAACCCTAAAATGAAGCGTTGCTTGTCGGTTTTTGTTATACGCTTGATTCATTTTTTTCACAGCAAAATAAAATTCCAACGACAGCCCTTTGTGTGAACTTTCCTTTGCTTTTGTGGTCGGCGAAGTTGATCGTTGGAATGATTCAACGCGAATCAACTTATAATTTTCAAACGTTTGATGTAAATTAAGCACCATGCGTGATATTCTCTATTGGACGCCTTTTTATAAAACGGTAATTTTCGATAAATATTCAAAGGTTTTTGATTGTGATAATATTACTAGATATTTTTTGTGACCACAAACCGCTTTTAATAGAGTACGATTATGTACGAGTACAAGCCTTAAAAGTATTTTAAGCCCCGTCACCTAGAATAATTGTCAAAAACTTTCATTTCATAATACAAAATTTTATTTAACAAAATACAGGATAGACACTTTTTCGCACAACTTTGAAAGGCAATAGGTATCTCATTTCCAAATAAATAAAAAAGTCACAGAATGCATCGTTTTGATTTTACAATTATACTCATGTAATAACAATATACACGCCTGTGTGTTTTCTAGTTCTTTTTAACCGACTTCGAAAAAAGGAGGAGGTTCTCAATTCGCCGGGATCTTTTTTTTTATTGCTTTTTTATGTATGCTCGCCGATTACTCTGTGATTTATGATCCGATTCGTATGACGTGATTCTTTTTTTGTTCGACGCGGAATAGCTTCCAGTTGGTCCCCTAAAATTTTTACATAGTTTGGCCCAGTAGTTTTCATTTTATGAACATTTTTTATGGAAAAAATTTCCTTTTCGTTCCATATGTACACCGATTACGCTAAGATTTATGATCCAATTTACGTGATTCTTGTTTAGTTTGATGCGGAATAGTTGCCATTTGGTCCCCTAAAAATTTAACATAGTTTGGCCCAGTAGTTTACATTTTGCGAACATTTTTATGTTCCCGTTTCTTGGGACCTATATTTTTTAAGAAGCGCGGCGGCACCTTTCGTAGGTCTACCCATACATCTTAAAGTCGGTGCTTAGTAATTTTCAAAATATAGTCATTTTTATGTTTTACTTTGCACCGACTTCGAGATGTTTTAGATAATTTATATTAATAATAATACATAGCTTTAGAAATAAGTTATTTTTACTTTTTTAGTTTTTGAAGTCGTTTTTTTTAAACGAAGTTTATTTATTTTTAGTATTTTAGTTTTTTAATGTCTGAGTTACAAATATGGTTGCCACCCTTATTTTTATTATAACATTACTACACTGTTGCGTAGGGTATTTTAAATAGAGTATGTTCTGAGCATGTGCTCTATAGTATGGCATATAGAGGCAGGGTATAATTTCTAGTCCAAATTTCATCCATACCTATAGGTATATATATATTTCATCCATGCTTATAGACTATAGTCTCAGTTGTTTTTTGAGAAAATTGTTCATTTAATAACACATATTAATATTTTTCTAGTAGAATAGAAAGAAATACGGATATGACAATCTTAAAAAAGCTCAGTTTTTCTTGCAAAAATGGTCACCGAACCGAAAAAATACCTTGGTATGTAATAGTACCAAAATTAAATGTATTCTATACCTACCTTTCATCATAACTGTATGACGTTATGAGTACTATCAAGTGAATAAATATTAAATAATTCATCAGTTGATGCCATGTCATCAAGCCTCGCCCATGTTATGTCCGCAGTATGTACAGTCGCGAACTAATGCGATAATTGAAATTGTGCAATTGCGTGCGAAACCCTCGGCGTCGAATTCATTACCCGCGTTGTATTTCGCAGTTTGTTTTTAGCGTTTTTATAGTGCCTATTTGTATTGAGTCCACGGTCTGCTACTATACTATTGCGTTGAACGCGGTTTCGCTCGCGTTTTCAAGCTTATTGCTTGTTCAAAAACAAAAATTAACCATTATTGATATCGGTTAATATTAAATACTATAAAGATTCTTAGATGATTAGAATAGACTATATAGATTAACAAATACTCAAAAACTTAGTATTATAGATGGATTACTGAAGGATTTAACATACATATATTATTATCATTTTAGGGTTAAATATTAATTTTATCACAAGTCTTTGCTTCAAAGTCTTAGTTTCTGCACTTTCTCCTCCATTTTGTAAGATTTTAGAAAACTCGTACCTATTATCCTAAATAATATACCTTAAAGTATTTGCTGACCGTATTTATGAAAATCCGTAAGTTTTGTTATGTAAACTTGGCTTATAGTGGAAAAAAATACAAGCTTTGCATTAAGAAAAGAACACGCTTTTGATGTAAAAAAAAACATTTAGAACGTTGTATGCGTGTTCGATTCGGGGCATTTGGCACCGATTAACTGCCAGTCGTGTAACATAACCATCAAAATCACTTTGTGTATATGTAACACAGCAAATAATTGACGTAAAGGTAAAAGCAGGCAACAATCCAGAACCCTACGAATCAGCAGCAATTTGTTAAGTGGATTTTTGCCCGAGACACGCTCGCGGCTCGTTGCGCTTCTGTACACAATTTCATTATCTCTGCCCGCGTACCCGCGCCCGCACCCGCGCCCGCCGACGGCCACGCTGTTAACTTACCCGTTTCAAATATAGAACATTTTTAAATTTTCTATTTTTACTCGATTGTGCCATTTTGAAATATCCGCGATATAAGTTTTCAATATTATTGAACGAAATTGAGTGTTTGGAGGCCCTCGAAGAGTTGTCTTGTTGCAGTTTTATTTATTTAAAGGAGACGTATCATTTTATTGAAAACTAGGATATGCCTGCGACTTTGTCCAGGCTTGTCTTGATATTCCCACGGGATTCCCGAGACACAAACTACCGTTTTTTTAATTGCAGGAGTTCAGCAGACAGGCAGACGGTCTACTTGATTGAAAGCGGTTACCATCGCCTATGGACATTTGGAACACCAAAGGTGCAAATACGCTACTGCTCTCTTAAGGGAGACTGGAACCTGGTCACTAATGCCGGAACATAACTCAAGGTTGTTATGACGTCATACTCTAGACCAGGGATGGTAGCCATCCAGTTGGGCAAATGCCCTACCACCGGGCTGTGGGTTGTTTTGTCGCTTCTTACGACAGGCCGCCCGGCCTCAGGAAATTGTATTCTTTCTTCGTTCCTGCACGGATAAATAATTAAAAAGTCGATGATCTAGGCTCAGTATTCTACTTATAGTCTTGACGGACTATGGGTAGAATGCAATACAAGTTATGTTTACTTTTATTGCATTAGTTTGTAAACTCATTGTATTACTAAAAAGTAAGATAGATAGATAACACTTTATTGTATACCATTACAGAAAACACAGAAAAACTTAGAGCCTAAAAATATTCTAAATGTGCACAATGGGCGGTCTTATCGCTAAGAAGCGATCTCTTCCAGACATCCCGTTAATTGAAACAATAAATTTGACAATAATTTATATAATAATTAATAGTATAAATTGGAACAAACAACAATTATCCAAAATTTAAATTGAAACATGCTCCCCCTATCTAAGTTACTTCTATATGATTACAAGAAGGCACTTTAGAAGATGGACATATCAAATCATTTCGTGCCCACGCAAGTGGTACCCCATGCAATCACTTAGGAGTTTTATGAACCGTGATGATTAAGATGCTTTGTCGTGTTCGGATTTAAACTGACGGTCTGGGGAGGGCTTGTGTTAAACTGTATTGTCGTTTGAAACATATTGTGCCTGGAATAGCTATTAAAGGATTAAGAATAGATCTTTTTAATGGAGGTGGTGGGAACGAACAAATAACAAACTGCATATAACTAAATAATTGTTATCTGGTTAGATAAAATACATGACTTTCAAGACAGTGAATCTTATACTAATATATAAAGCTGAAGAGTTTGTTTGTTTGCTTGAACGCGCTAATCTCAGGAACTATTGTTTTGAAAAATTCTTTCAGTATTAAATAGCCTATTTACCGAGGAAGGCTATACGCTATATCATCACGCTAAGACCAATAGGAGCGCAGCACCAATGAAGAGTATTTCAAAATGGGGGGTTTAGTTACCTTACTTTTCTTTTACTATTCCACGCGGACGAAGTTGCGGGCAGACGCTAGTCATTAATAAGCTGTAAAATTTATCATTTACGTTCAGGTATCAAGAGTATGTTTTACCAGTAGGGTTAGGATTAGTTACCTACGTTTTTAACTAAGCGTAGCGAGAATGCGTTGTTATACTTGGCTATATAATAATATAATTCCCGTTACGAGTGTCGAAAGCTCGGCGGAATAACAAAGATCGCTTTGCGCATTGTACATGGTCAATGTGATGTGATTTATCGACATATTGCTATTGTTATGTTTTTGTTTCTTTATTCGAAAGAGACAATACCTCAAATTTTGAAGATCCGAAATGTCACTTGTGCGCAAGACAAGACTACTGCTCAAGAATCGTGCCAGGGATTATAGTAATAAATCGCAAATATATACGTTGATAATTCGTGCAAACTGTGATGTATATTTTTCCAGATATATATATACAGATAATAGAATAAATATATTTCATTCATATTACAAAGGCTAATTTTCACTAAATTCCTTATTAAATCAAACATTCAGCATTTACGTAACATTGGTAAATATTGAGTTCCCTTAGATTTAAAACTTCAGTACACTTTAATGAAGTACACAACACAAGGGTCATAGACTTAACGAATTGGGAATCGATTTTGTCGCACCCAATTTCGGGTATAAAGTCCCATTGTAATATAGATGTTAGCCATATGTCGTCCGTGTCAGAGCAGACCCTATTATTCTGTTTTATTATCTAAAACATTTTATTGATTTTATATCGTGAACATTCTGAACAAGTTATTAATAACTACATCGATTTTTTAAATATGATTAAAGCTAAAATACTTTATGCGGAATACTCGATGGTTTCAATAGCTAGTTTTTATCCGTACAGGAACGGAGAAAGAATATAACTACCTGCGGCCAGGCGGCTTGTCCTAAAAGGCGACAAAACAACCCACAGCCAGTTGGTAGGGTATTTGTCCGCCTGGATGTCTACCACTCCTGGTCTAGAGTATGCCGCTGTAACCTTGAGTTGTGTTCTATCATTAGTGGCTGAGTTCGTGTACTAAAAATGAGAAAAAAGAAGTAACAATCGAATATATTAAAAAAAACCTGTCTCGAATAGTACTTATAGAATAGAATTTAGAAATAGAATATCTGTATTATATTTTTATGATGAAACCTCTAGGCTCCAGTCCGACACATACGGTTACTTATCACGTTATGCGTATTGCGCGTTTTTAGGAGTTTACTGTCGCTTATTTTCTTCAAAAACCTCGAAAATATGTTGCTAAGGGGTGTAATTAGGTAAATATTAATTTTGCCTCAAATATGATCTTTAAAAATGTACCTCACCAAAATGTATAAATTCAAATTGAAAAGTTTTTATTTAAAATAAGTTGCACTAGTGAACCCTTTTTTAAGGTCATATATAAGTTAAAATTTAATTTTACATCCTATCCTACACTGCTTTGCAACGTGTTATTGCTGAGAAGAAGCGGCAAGAAACTCCCCAGCAACACGTCTAGCTAAAAATTCTTTATATTTCTTATTCTATTTATAACTCATTCTCTTTTTTTGTAACTTCTACAGAAGTAGGTATGTTACAGAATTGCTTTTCGAAGAATTAATGGAGTTGTAACAAACAGTGCCTACTCAGTAATATAAAGACATTATAAAAGTTAAGAAGAATATTATTATCGTTATAATAATGACGAGACTTACTAAAGTTTTGTACTGTAACATATCTCTATAAATTCCTTACATGTTTGGCAAGATTAAAAAGTTTTATGGGCGATAGTATAAGAGGTTAGAGCGAGCTATATAAAAACTTTAGTTGATATATAAACATTTACAATTAAGTTTAGCAAACTAATATAAGTCAATGTCTGTTTCGAGTTTAAAGGGCAGAGCAAGTAACGAAAATGCAGACGGCATGTAGACGCATGTCTTTTATTATGCCTCGGAACTCGTGTCAGTGGAACGAGACGCGGTTACTTTAGTCATTGACGCCAGGATAAAGTTTTCTATCTAACTTTTTATAAATATCTAAAAACAAGACCCGAATTATAAAGCCGAATTTCTATCGGCTGCAGTTTTCCGGTGATTCGGTCCCGTGAACGGCGCTGCGGGAGAATCACGGCTATTATATTATCTCATTAGACACGCCGCGGTGTGCTCCTCTTTTCTCCTCGCCAAATGAATTCCCCTTTAGCTGATATCTGTATTACCTTATTAGGATACCGTAGCCATTTTAGCTGGTTCTTTATACAAGCGCCATGTCCGTGTCTTTATACGCCTTAGATATTTTTCTTAGAAAATATTTGGTTTATATAGCAATTGATAGACGAGCATGTGCAAGCACTTATGGGTTGACGACCTTCTTTGCTTCTGAAAGTTTACGTACGTAAAGTGATGGACGCACGTAAAATTGCGTCGGGTTATAAGTACGCGTAATCGCTCGCATATACATCATCAGCTTATAAATTAAAAGAAAAGTTTACTATATATCTTGCTACACTAGTATAGTGAAATTGGGAAGAAAAATAATTTACCCACAATTCAAAATACGATGTTTCATTATGATTCTTTTATTTTAATTCAACAGGTGGTGAAATATACAATTATGAAGCCGCAAAAGTGGGTTGCCTTGACCTTTTAAACTATCCTGAGGAAAATACTAGAAAGATTCAAGCTTTAAATAATTTCAAAGAATTTTTTTCTTTCATAAGATCCATTGAGCAGTTTTTGTGTTATGGCATATTTAAAATTAAACCTTTTAGGATTTCGTAGCGAAGTGAAAATAATAGTTACATTAGTACATATACATTTGTCACTTCTATGCGTGACCTAAGGGGCACTTAGATAATTATTTATAGTTCATAAGATTACATATACATTGAAAATTGTAATTTATACTGTGCCTATGTTTCGAATTCTAGTGCTTTTCCATCAAAACTAATAACACGATACTGACCTTTACTTTGTACTTTCGAATAAATAAAGATACATAACGCTATATTGAATAAATTATCAATGTTATTATAACATACAAGTGTTAACATATAACCAATAAATTTATATTACAAATAGTTTTCCAACTACAAGTTTGTTGGTGCACGTCCTTGGAACATTTCGGTTTGCACTTTGCCCGCAGAACTTTGTATAAGTTCATAACTCTTTATTAATGACTTTCCACCTTTCTGTGCGCTTGAATTTAAGGCATTATAGTAATAAAAGAGGAACGTTTCTTAAAATAATAACTTAAATCATAGCTATAAATAATATCTATAAGATATGTCGGTAATAGCTATAGTGGGTATTATATAATACTCCATTTCTTCGTGAACACTTAGGGGTGTAGGGTATTCGGGCGAGGAAAATAGAACCGCGGTGTTCACATAATCTCTAATATTCAACCGAATGACGAAATAAAATATTGCAAATGCGTATAGTAATTAAATTATCCAACCTACAAGTAAGATATTAATGGATTCTCTCCTCAAAAACTAATAATGCACTCTGTTCTCTATGACTTATATCCCAGAGAACAGAGTGCACAATGAACATTAGCGCATGGAGTGTGAGAGTGAGATTATCAATTGATAAATGTACATAGTCACTCTAAAATAATAACAAAATAATAAGTAACCCAATTATCGACTAAAAATTTAAATTTCGCAGAATTATTATTAAATGGTTTTGATACAAATATCTTTGTTTGTAAACAACTTTTGAAATGTATCATTTTAACAATGTTTTATGAATGCAAATGAGGGTCATATCTTATTTATTTATGTACCTATATCAAGCATAAATATGTATTATTAGATTAATGAAAATCTGTTTATACCTAAAGCAAAATGGGATAGTACAAATATCCGAATATATGAACTCACGCATTTGTGTAAGCTAATATTTTGAACGAATTTTGAAAATCTTAAAGTCCTATGTCAAATAGCTGGCTATAATCAAAATAATCACGCATGTATTAGAAATACCAAAAACATCTGGTGGTATAAGCATTGGCTTGCCCAAATCTCTGAAACACAGAGATGCAGGGATCTTATCTTGGTATATTTCGTAACTGAATATTGGTTATTTATTTTGATGTGCCTATCTGAGATGACCCCTGAGTTGAACGTTTTATAAGACGTTTGCGTGGAAAGCCATTTCAATTGTTATTATTTCGGGAACATCTTATTATTCATAAACCCTATCTATACACAGCACAGGCGTAACTTGCTTAGGTTGAGAATATATAGGGTGCGTGTTCGTTTTCCGCTTTATTACTATTACAATAAAACTATATCAAATTATGCAGGTCCTGTACAAAAGTAAACACAATACAAATCACGCAAATCTGTACTAAAAGACGAGAGCGCAACAAAAGAATTCGGCACACTTACAACGTAATGTAAACCAAAAAAGAAAACTGGTCCCTGAAGCGTGCCCGGGGGAATTCCCGCGCTCTACGCCGGCCCGATACAGACACGACGACTGGTGATTAGGCTTCTTATCCACGAGATAGCGACAGAAACTGTACAAGACTTAACAACTAGGACCGTTTTCTTATTCCCTCCAACCAAGCATTTTCTTGGCCGCCGACTTATCTAATGCTACTCACTGTTCAGCTTAAAATTCCTATGTAATATTATTAGCGACCAACTTTAGGAGCTTATGAATTTTATCCTTCTTATAAAATTTTACTATAATTAATATTACAATTTCATCCAATTAGGTTTTATTGAATAAAACGACGTGAATATTTGAGAATATTGGGTGAGAGTTGGTATTTAAATGCATAAATCAAATAAGCCCAGTAATGAGACGTCTACTTTTTGATTTATAACACGATGCTCGGTGCCCCTTGATTTTTCTACTCCATAAGTCTGGGTGACGATCGTAAATTGAAATATGATAAAGTCGGAGTAATAAAGCTTCGGCAATCGTATCATATCGACCCCTCATATGCATTCAATGACTGATTTGCTATGTGAAATGTATGTGAATGTATTGTTCGATATAATAGAAAACTAATATATTGATTTAAATCTTAAGTGATTCTTAAAACTAGTTGTGATTTAATTATTTTATAATGTCACTAAAATACTTTTATTTTAGGAAATGAATGTTGCCTAATTTATGTTTTTATCTTTTCAAGTCTTATGTCTTTCCCATTTATTATTTAAAATTTATACAAACGTTCTTTTTGAAATTCCTTTTATTCAACCATGTCCGGGTCTTCTATCTCAATTCCAACCTCATTTCCGATTCCAATACGTGATTCGTTGGTTCGCAAATTATTCGGTGAAAATTCACCATCTCGTTAGAATGTGCGATCCGGTCGAGTGCGGCGAGCCAACCGCTTGATAAATTGTCTGGAATAATAATGATGAATTGCAACTAGTAAGATCGTGATGTTGGATTTAATCTATGGAATAATTTTACTACTCTTTACTATATCTTTCAAATATTTTTTATTATTAATAAGTACAAAGAGTTTTTGAAGAACTTGATCGTCTCATCAGGTGTTTAACAGAATGGTGCATACTTTGGACAATGAATTGTTGTGACAATCCAATGAGGTAACGTTACCAGACTTTTAGTGCTTTATCTGTAAGACGATTATCTAAGATTCTTAAACGATTCCATGCACAGACCTTAAGGCAATAATGTAAATATTTTGATTTTTTTGTTGTTTTAAAATATATAGATAAAATAACATACGACCTCTGTAACTATGTACTGTTCATTATGAATGCGAAAAAGTTAGTTGTACATGCGTTTCGATTAGAGTGATTATTAATGCAACTACATGAGTTAATAATGATGATATTACAGTGATCAACCATATTGTATCAATTTGGATGAAAGGCACAGAATTAAAAAGACACGATGATATTCAATGATAATGAATGCATCAAATTTATGTTTATATAGCTAACTTTGGTTGATTCAGCCAAAAGACAGAAATGAACCGACTAATATCGGCTTAACAGCAGTTTAAATGAACAACAATAGAGAACGAATAATAAAGTAGACACTCCAATCAATATACAAAATGGTTTTAATAAAGTAAAGGAAAAAATAATATCAAATTAAATTTAATTCGACGTTTGATATTGCGTGGAGCTCGACGAAATGACTTCAAATTAGCGACAAATCTATTAAGAATAGGACGTCTCGGGCCCATTTAATTAGTGACAGGGTTTTATCATCCACCCTCTTTGCTTCCATTCGTTCAGAATTTCAACTGTAATACAGCCATATTGGCGAAGCTTAAATAATATTGGGCGTACTTAATAACAGGGTATTTTCTCCTACTTCTCCGTTATTAAAATTTTTCTTGAACGTCTATTGGTTTATGTGCTTCCATATAAAATTAAATATATGATTATGTGAAAAATGTAATTACAAGGATTGTCAAATTTTTGACTGAAAACATACTCATGATAAAGGAATTATGAGTATGTTAACAACTTACACTAAATATCTAAAATAAGTAGGAGTAGTAAGAATGAATGGATGTAGAATAGTTGAAATCATGATAAGCCAGTAAAGAACCTGTAACACTTCTGAACCGTACATGAATAATCTTCTTCATTATTCTTCTTTTGCTTTTATTATTTAAAACATTTTGTTTAGATCAATTAGTCAAAAATTGTAATGATTAACAAGTTTCTTTTTAACCTGTGAATGATAGGTTTTATGCTTAACATTTTTTATCATTATAATAATACGTAAACAAAAACTTTGTACCTATTTTTACGAAAATTGCGCGGAGTATGAAATTTCGCACACTTATGGTTTATATAGAGAAGGAGTGCAGAATGTTAATATATATATATATTTTTTTTTAAATTATGCATAAAAAATACATTAAATTAATAAAAAATTACACACACTAGGTACCAAGTATTTGATACCCATACTCTTATGTTTATTGTTAAATTCAAATTAATAGCGTAGTAGCCTTGGTGAAATCTGTGATTATAGAAGTATAATTATTCTTTGACAACAGAACCTTAATAATCGTTAAACTTATAACTTAAATCAATTATTACGGACGAATTTCGACCACTGGGCGACCCTAGTGGTAGAATGGTAGTGGAGTGTGGTAGAGAATTAAACGTCAAAAAGTTAAAAAAATGTGCTTTGACATCGTCTAGTCATTTAGAGAGAGTTTTCTAGTATGATTTAAGATTTTTCACATTTACGTTTTTTATTGATAGATTGTCACTTTTAGTATGTATTTTCTTTCAGGTGGTACTCAAAAGCAGCACATAACATTACCATTATTTAAAGAATTCGTTACTTTTCTTAAAAGAGGCACTTACACAATTTTATTGAAAATATCTGGTTTTATTCTTATGCGTTCATTAAACGAAACCGTAAAAGCTCCATCAAATTTAAATAAGAGTCCCACTTGTGACATCTTCTTTGAAGACAACATGCCCCAGCATTTGGTTGTAAAACAAACTAACGTTAATTGTAGCTTTTATGATGGCATCGCGTGTGTTGGGGGTCAAAAGCGGACGAAATTATTAGTTTCGTTCAAAATGCATTCTGTAATCAAATGCTTTATTGATTTAAGACCTAAGTTGTAAATTTAAATGAATGACATAAATAATAGGAAACCAGAACTAATTTACAGGATGACAGCTTGGCGAATATTAAGATGTCCATAAAATGCTGTTCTCAAAAGTCAAGTCAAAATGTATGCCCCCTCTAACTTTTGGACTGATACAAAATACTTTCATCCAAAATTGGTTTGAATAAAATTTGTTACGGAGTTTTCGTGAGATATGTGGTATTTTCAATTAAATACACTTTGGGGCTACATAGTGAAATGACATGAGGAGAAAGACTGAAAAAATGGTTGTCACCTCTGTGGAACCATTAATTGTGGCCATACTTATACGCACTCGGCCGTTTTATTGTTTAGCTAAATGGCCATCGATTACAAAGTTGATGTATATCTTTTAAAATTTGACAAACACACATGAAGTGAAATTATAGTTCACTTAGATTCAATTTAAATGGAGTGCCTGATTCATTTACTTATCAAGATTCGGAGGTAATCATGCCCTTTTACTTGATTGATGGCCTCTCCAATCTTCTACAATTTTCCGTTTAACTAATTGTGGTTTACGTATCAAATGTGGTTCAACCTCTGTTTTTGTATCCATTACGTTGATGACACCACTGTTATCATTAGTTCTGCTTTAAATTGTTCATATACCTTGTCATTTGCATGTTTATCTTTAAGAGTTAATTATTCCTTCTGCTTTGCCTTTTGGAAAATATCTTTTTATTCACTCCTTATTTTCTCTATACTCAAAGCCTTATTCAAAGGGTTCTTATCTACGATAATGATGCGATAGATTGGTGATATATTCAATTGCTGTTTATTATATGTTTTGAAATTTGTTCTTTGCTAAGATTTTTTACTTGATTCCGCTTGTGTTGATTTCGTTTTTATATTCCACTTGAATCCTTCAATTTTTCGAGCCAATAATTATATTTTGTCCATATCGGATCTCTTAAGTATCTATATAGATACTATATAGGTACATATTTGAATTTCATAAAGACCGACCCACGTTTAGGTATATCAGTCACATATCATATGAACAGTATAAACACTGTCAGTTAGTATCTATCCAATTAAGAATCTTTTTAGATATAATTTATTAAATATTGTTTAAATGACTATTTACTGTTTATAAATAAGATTAATTGTGATGTAATCACGTAATTACTTTTCCATAAATATGTACTTATCCATAAGCAGACGATGAATGGGCATGGGCAAGGGCATATAATGAGGAGGGATGAACGTCACGTGACAAAAAGAATGTTAAACTACAAGATGGATGAGTACAGATGTAAAGGTACCAAAAAAAAGATGGATGGACTACGTGAAGGATGATATGATGATTTGTGGTGTGACAGAAGATGTATGCCAGAATAGAGAGTGTGGAAGGAAAAGACATATTGTGCCGACCCCAATTAATTGGGATATGGTGAAAGAAAATAGAGAGAGAAGCAGACGATGAAATTGACTTTTATGTTTATATTTTCATATAGATTTGAAATTAATCCACTCACTAATAGCTCAGTGTCAAATTCAAAATTTAAACCGAGCTATCTCCGTTAGGGCAAAGCGTATGCATAAGAGCTGTTAGTACCTCCTTCCGGAGCCAAAGCAAGACGTCAGCGCGTTTAAGCGCCAATTAATTATTAAGGAGCAGAGAGCTCCTGCCTTTGGTCTTTGACGGCGACTGTGCTACAATGTGGCTAGCTCTTATGATTGTCTGCTTTGTAAATTGCATTAACCTTCCACTCTTGTATGAGTTTACATGAAAATGTCATGTGATTTAATTTATATCCCATTAAGCTTATTTGTGCACGTAAAGCTGTTAAAGGTTGATTCAATTTAGATTTTATCGTTGGTATTTTTTTACTAAATATAATTTTGATGATTATGATTGTAGGTATTTTTCATAAATTATTCATATACATAATTATATTATTTAATAAAATATGTGCGATTTAGGTGAGGTTTATGGTTGATATCCCTATTAATATTACCCTATTAATTAATTAATATTATAAATGCGAAAGTAACTGTCTGTCTGTCTGTCTGTTCCGTTTTCACGTAAAAACTACTGGACCGATTTCGCTGAAACTCAGTATATATATTTTCGATGCCGAGAATGAACATAGGATACTTTTTATCCCGAAAAATGGGATAGTTTCCGGGATAAAAATATATTTGTCTTTCTGTTTGTTACGCTTTTACGGAAGAACTAATGGGCCGATTTGGAATGGGCTGAAATTCGGTACGTATATAAATTAAATACCTAGGGTGGACAAGCGATACTTTTCATTTTGGCCTTTTTGGTAATTTTGTCCATTTTGGTCATTTTGGCAGTTTTAGCCTTTTTACTCATTTTGGCCATGTCGGTCACTTTGGCCTTTTCGGTCATTTTGGCCATGTTGGTTATTTTGGCCTTTTTGGTCATTTTGACCTTTTTGGTCATCTTGACCATGTCGGTCACTGTGGCCTTTTTGGTGATTTTGGCCATGTCGGTCATTTTGGCCATTTTGGCCATGTCGGTCATTTTGGCCATTTTGACCATGTCGGTCACTGTGGCCCTTTTTGGTAATTTTGGGCCATGTCGCTCATTTTGGCCTTTTTGGTCATTTTGACCATTTTGATCATTTTGGCCTTTTTGGTCATTTTGGCCTTTTTGGTCGTTTTTGCCTATTCCGTCATTTTGGTCATGGCGGTCACTGTGGCCTTTTTGGTCATTTTGGCCATGTCGGTCATTTTGGTCATTGTTGCTATTTCAGTAATTTTGGCCTTTTTGGTCATTTTGGCCATGTCGGTCATTTTGGCCAATTCGGTCATTTTGACCATTTTGGTCATATTTTATATCGCAAAAAAAACTAAAATAGATGAAAGTTTGAGTGAGAGATTATCGTTTCTCAAGTTTATTTGGTTGTGGTAGATTTGGTTGGTAGTTTTGGTAGATTTGGTTGGTAGTTTTGATAGTATTGGTAGTTGTGGTAGTTTTCGTAGTTGTGGTAGGTTTGGTAGTTATGGCAGTTTTGATAGTATTGGTGGTTGTGGTAATTGCGGTAGTTTTGGTAGATTTGGTTGGTAGTTGTGGTAGTTTTTATTGTTGTGGTAGTATCGGTAGTTTAGGTAGTTGTAGAAGTTTTGGTACTTTATGTAGTTTACAGATAGATAGACGGGGATATATAAGTAAAACTAAAACGGGTTGAAATACAGGTTTGTATGGGAGACGAATCATTTCTCAAGTTTATAAATACAAAAATTCATAATCTATAGAAAAAAGTGCGATAGTAACTCGATCTGTCTGTCTGAATATCGAAAATGGACATAGATACTTTTCATCCCGGGAGATGGGATAGTTTGCGATATAAATAAATAAATAAAAAGTAAATCTTATGAGGGCAATTAGCACTAATATAAAAATATAAAACAATTTAACCTGTTTTAACGTCGGCTGTTTAAACAAGAGGTACGCACTAGAGTTTGACCCGCGGCAGAGCCGCGGGGTAAACTCTAGTTAGTATATATATTATATTTAATGAAATATTATTACGAAAATGTCAACCACCAGATAGTTTAATGAAAATGATTCTCAATTTTATTGTTTTGGATCAAATGCCACTTTTACATATCGATACCTCGGGGCTCAAAGGGCGTAAGCACCAAAACTCGACTTTTCAGGAGAGCCGAAAAACAAAATATAAAATATTATTTCGGATATAACTTTTTTGATACTTGGCCTAAATAAACCATTCTAAAACCAAAAGTCTTAAAATTCTATGATGCAAAACACTGTTAAATTATATTTCAAATAGATTTAAAGTAACAAAAACAGCTTTCCTATACGCCCCGGAAAATTGTATGTTTGGGGCGTTTACATCCTAAAATTCTATGGATCTGTTCACACACAGAGATGGTCGTAACTCACAATTTGCCTACTTATTCTATCAGTTTGTAGACTGTTGCTTTGTTTTCTTCAGTTAATTAAATATCAAGTAAAGAGAGAAAATAAGAAACTCTTTCTTTATTTGCCTATTTAATTTCAATTTTTAACCGACTTCCAAAAAGGAGGAGGTTCTCAATTTGATCGGTATGGTTTTTTTATGTATGTACACCGATTACTCCGAGATTTATGATCCAATTTCCGTGATTATTTTTTTGTTCGACGCAGAATAGCTGCCATTTGGTCCCCTAAAAATTTAATATACTTTGGCCCAGTAGTTTTCATTTTATGAAAATTTTTTATGTAAAAAATTTTCACTCCGTTATATATGTACACCGATTATGCTGAGATTTATGATCAAATTTACGTAATTCTTTTTTAGTTCGATGCGGAATAGTTGCCATTTAGTTCCCTAAAAATATAATATTCTTTGGCCTAGTAGTTTTTATTTTATGAACATTTTTATGAAAAAAAAAATCATTCCGTTCCATATGTACACCAATTAGTCTGAGATTTATGATTCGATTTACATGATTATTTTTTAGTTTGATGTAGAATAGCTGCCATTTAGTCCCCAGAAAATTGAACATAGTTTGGTCCAGTAGTTTTCATTTTATGAACATTTCTTATGAAAAAATTTCCGTGCCGTTCCGTATGTACACCGATTACGCTGAGATTTATCATCCGATTTACGTGACTCTTGTTTAGTTTGATGCGGAATAGTTGCCATTTGATCGCCTTAAAATTTAACATAGTTTGGCCCAGTAGTTTTCATTTTACGATCATTTTTTTGTTCCCATTTCTTGGACCTATATTTTTTAAGGAGCGCGGCACCTTTCGTAGGTCTACCCATACATAGGACACTAAAAAGTAACAAATAAAAAAAATTCGTTTAAAAAAACCGACTTCAAAAACTAAAACACTAAAAAACTAAAAAGTATAAAATAACTTATTCCTAAAGCTATTATTATTATTATATATATTATCTAAAACATCTTGAAGTCTCAACTTGACTGTACCTGCGCACGCCTTTGCTTGCAGCTAATATCGTAGCCGTCATAAAATTCGCATCGAACTATACATATGTTGAATACTAAAAGGGCGCATAGAAACTAGAGTTAATTGTTGGACGTATGTGTCATTATTATTATTTAGGTTTATGGCTTAGCATCTAGACCTTTAAGAGATTACTATATAGTTTCTTCTTTTCTTAAGCCTATGTATAGTTCAGCTAAACTGTAGGTTATCAACTAAAGCCATTCAACAGAGTTCTTGTGACAACTCAAAAGGTCATATTTGACTATACAGTTCACATTTCTCACAAAAACACATAATTACTACTGAAAAACTATCAATATCCTACAAATATTGTTCGTTTTAGAGTAATTTTACACATTTTTAGAAAATAAAACTGAACAGCACAACATCTCTTTTCAGTTCCCGCTAAAACCTCACGACGTATGTGTCATTTTATTTTAAAGTACAGAAATAATTAAGGAAGTATCGGGCAAGTAAATTCTTTAAAAATTAATATATTCGGGCGTAAGCACCATTATGTTACTAGGTATGTCGTTTACTACCCTCACATTTATTGATCAATATGAGTGGTTGCTCATACGACCCAAAACTAAAACTATTTGGGGTAGCTATGTGGCTAAATGGGGTCGTAAACGCCATTTTTTGGCGAATTGGAAGGCTTTCAATATACCGATCGATAGAGGAGAAAAAGTTAAGTAGGACTGCATTAAAAGTAAATTTCGCCGAAATGGCGGTTACGCCCTTTGAGCCCCGAGGTATCGATATTACCTGCTTATTAAAGATGTGATACTACTGCTTCCAAAGAATTTTTTGTGGTTGATCAGAATTTTAGACCTAATCTATCTTAAACGCACTAAGCGTTCTAACTTTGAAAGATGAAAAATTACCTATAATCGATTTACATTCGAAAGAATAAATAATAATAATATTATTTTAACCACTCTATGTCTTATATCTTCTTTATCTTTCTACATTTATAAATTAACTCTGCTTTTCTAATAAACCGAGAATAAGACTTTCGTACACTGATTGTACTTGGAATTACATATTTAATTATTTTGCGATCATTCTATACCTGATTGAATAGAGTTTCCATAAAACATTATACGGCAATAATTCCCTTTTTTTTAATTAATTTATTTTAACTTTTCTATTAACTACGGTACCGTAGGGACGGTACAGAAATAAACGCTACCTAAATTTAAACACTACTAAATAATTAAACACAAGTTATTTAGAATAGTACAAAAGAGTCAGCCATATATACGAGAGTAGTGTGTCTAAAATATATTTTGGATAACATGTAGGGGTCGTCTATTATCGAAGCGCCTTTTTCAATTGTCAGCTTTAAATCCAATTTTCACTTTATATTGGTAGTTTCATATGTCGAAGGGTGTAACTTTGTACTTATACGTGTAGGATTTGACAATATATTCTTGAGCTCTTGGAAAACTGTCTTAAAATGCATATATATCTTTTAAAAAACAACTAATTGACTTGTTTAATACCTGTATATACTCCTGCCACATTAATAAATTAGAACCCTGATGCTAAAAATGTTTAGAATGATGTACTAGAAACTATGTAGTAATTTCTTTATTACAAAAGCTTCAAGAATTAGCTTAAGATATTTTGAAACCGGCTGTTATTGGGTTAAATTTAATGAAATCAATAAAAACATAATTTTTTTCTAAACTTTGTTTAGAAGAGCTGGTCTAAAATATCTTATGCTAGTTTCTGACGTTTTTGTTATTAATAGTCAATACTATAGAGTTTTAGGACAGCGTAAGTATATAAAATTTAATGTAATGTTTGAGTGTTATTTCTCAAAAAGTATACATATGAGTAAATTTAAATTAGCAGAGTCTAATCATAAAACTTAATTAAGTCCATTCTGAAGAAGGCTTTCAAAAACAAAATAAAGTTTAGTAGTATAAAGTTTGTAATTAAAGTATATTAAATTATACTTACAACATACTTAAAATACCACAATTGTAAAATCACTTAACTACTACGGAGTAAGTACGCAGCTTTAATGTAGTTTTCGACATTCATTGTAGTATTTTAAAATATTATATAAAAAAAATCGGTTACACTCCAAGTGGGGTAGATTAAATTGAATCAAGCTGCCCATTAACAGCTTGTCAGATCAGATTTCAATCATACATCTCTGATAAATCAAATATGTTAGGCTGGTAGTATACATAAAAACACAACATGGTATTCGCATTAGTAGTATTAGGAGTTAGTCGCATTAGTAGTATTAGGAGTTAGTCGCTTCTGTAGAAGTCTAAATTATTCCTACATTTTATTTAGTTATTACATATTAAAATGCAAGACTAATCCAAATACTAGTTCAAACAAATAACGTTATAGAGTTTTCTTTTTTATTGAATCAAGTAGAAATACTTCTAATTGTTTTGAAGAGAAACTTCTTTAAAATCCTTGTGATTTGAATCTCGATTAACGAAAAAACGACACTAAAAAGTGATAAACACATAAGTCTATAGGACAATGCCTGCGAGAAAATGAGATAGAATAATATATATTTAATAATTAAAACACTATGCTCATACAGATAGAGTTGAAAATGTTTTGAAGTGTTTCGTTAATACTTCAAATTTTGTGTTTTAAAGCTTAAATATTATAACGATATAATATGTAAAATGTGACGTCACGGAATTTAGAATCCCTCCCACCCCTTGTCATATTTTGATTCACTTCTACTACGTATGAACTGCACACATACACGCACACCCTTTTTGACCTTTTCAGTAATATCTAAACAATACAATATTTTAATAAATATTTTCTTACATTTTATACACACGTAACTTCTACACGTGTGCCAAAATGTATGTCCCTTAACTTAGTAGTTTCTGAGATAATCGGCTGTGACATGCAGACGGACAGACAGATATCATAAAAGTTCATTATCAGTAGGTATTGAAACTCTAGAACTTACCATGCAGCTTTATATCTACAAGTTTGTTAAGAAAACGCGTTCTACATTTATTTTCTTTTGCCTTACATTTTTTCCCGTTGTCACGAGGAGTTAATGAAAGAATTAGCTTTCATTACAAGTGATACGATGCCTGAAAGGGATTCCCGAATGAAGACGAAGTGCCTTCGTAACCTTTCCTATGTGTAAGGATCAATGTGCGAGAGGTCGTGCGCTTATCTGTGATTAGTTTTTGGGGACATATAAAATGCTGTTAGAACGCTCGATATGGAATTAGGATCGATTTTTAGGGTTGTATATAAATATAGATAATGCAATTTCTTTTTCCATTTCTCTATTATACATGAGTGATGTAAGTTGTGATGGCTTAATGGTAGTCAGTTTCCGAACAGAAACAAAAGAATAATTTTAAGTCCTGTGACCGGGTGGCCTGTCTTAAGAGGAGACTAAACAACTCATAGTCACGGCATTTGCCCGGCTGGATGGTTTTAGACCAAGGGCGATATCTAAAGTATACCAAAACAATCTTGACTTGGGTACTAGCATCAGTATTCACCACTTTCCCTCCATTTTAATGACGTGCTGCTGACGCTCAGAGGTCGGCAGCACATTGGCAGCGCTTTTATAGTTTCGAATGTTCACAGGTGACGGTAGCCTCTGTACAGGTGGGCTGTTTGCTTGTCTCCTGTACTCATGCAATATTTCTTTCAACCATGTATCTCTGATGACTTGACTTTATTGATATACAAAAGGTTAGGAATAACTTTCACTTGTCTTGTGGGTAATATGTAACACACAAAGCTAGATTAAGGTAAATAACGGAAATTATAAAAATTTCATAAAACTTTGTTTACATCCGTGGCCAAGAAGAAAATAATAGATATTAAATTTCTTAACATACTTTCGTAATACGTATTTGTAAATCTATACAAAAAAAATATATAATAAAATTGTAGAGGTCAAATTTCTGTACAATGAAAAAAATTCTAAAAATCGAGTCAGGGGGATGTAAGAAGTCAAATAGAACTAATTTAGATATTTTTCAATTTTTTTGTTTCTCTGTTTGTCTGTCTGTTTGTACCGGCTAATCTTCGAAACAACTGGACCGATTTACATGAAATTTTGTATGGTGGTAGCTTATATCCCTGGTCAACATATAGGATACTTTTGATCCCGAAAAATTAAAGAGTTCCCGTGGGATGGTTAAAAAAGCTTTAATTACTTAAACAGCTTATAACAGACTGAAAGTAATTTCTCTGGAACGTAACATAATAGAAGCGGAGATTTTGACAGGGTGTGGTGTTGGTGAGAGTTTTATCTTATATATATAATATATAAAGCTGATAAGTTTGTTTCTTTGTTTGTTTGCTTAGACGCGCTAATCTCAGGAACTACTGGTCAGATTTTTTCAGTGTTAGATAGCCCATTTATCGAGGAAGGTTATAGGCTATATATACCATCACGCTAAGAGCAATAGGAGCGGATCACCAATGAAGAATATTTCGAAAATCTATTTGTATATTCTAAGCATAAGTTTCAAAATGGATTTGCTGTGCCTTTAATGTACGTATTAAAAGTAGAGTCGTGAACTGTCGGACTTTCAACTCAATGCATTAATTAAGCCAGCTTGATCCCCGAAATCGTCTAGAAACTCACTCTGTTTAAATTAGTGCAGAATTCATTTTCTTTTTTAATTCGTCTTCCAAATTCAAATAAGATTTCTTTTTTTTTTATTACACCACGCCGCATAAAAGGGTAGAGAGAGACCAGGATTCGTCGCTCCGCTGTTCACTTCAGAACGCTAATTCCTACTCGTTCCAAGATACTGATTGGACGATATATTTAACAATGGTACCGACACGCTCTGTGAAAAAATACATCTTACGTACCCAATGCCTTTTTTCTTGGGATTCCTTTATTTTATTTTGCTCTAGTTACTAAAGGTTAGAAGGAACGCTGGGTTGTTCAGGCGTTAATAACACTAATGGCAATTAATTGAAGGTTCTGTTTGGCTTGTATGCGCCTGTGTTTAGTTATTCGCTTTACTGGCTGTATAAGCATATTACGAGGCATCCAAGCCATGGAGGGTCTTAACGGGAGGTCGTTTGCTGCGCTGCCAGCCTCCTAAGATTAATGACATTACGAGAAGACAGTTTGTAAGAGACGAACGTGACAAAAAAACTGAGTTGTAGTAATTAAGTGGATCGAATGAATAGATTTTAGGGTGATCATTGAGCTCTTAAACTTTTATTTCTGTAGCTGAATAATATGTACATTATGGTATCTTCTATTGTGCCTACAAATATTGCTGTAAAAATTCAAGGAAACATTAAAATGTGTATTTTTTATAGAGAATAATTGATCGCAGTAAATTTAATTATTTAATAACATAATTATATTTTTTCGACATGACAAGTCGTTCTCGCAAGAAGCAAAGACTATTTAATTACATTAATAAGATATTAAATTAACAATGCAAGCTTAGCAATTTTTGACATTGTAAGTGAGAAAAACAAACAAATCATTGCTGTTAACTGTACAAAAAGATTCAGAGTTATGACAAATGCAGATATATTTTTCGACCATCTTTGAACTCTCTCAAATTATTGTTACATGTTAATTTTTAAATAAATTAAAATATATCACTTAGGGTAATAAGTTAATAACATTCGAGAGTCAAAATACAGTTGGGATCTGTACCTAACGCATCCGGGAATATTGACCACGACGTCAAGGCCCGTAACTCAGCAGCTTGGGCTAAGTGGCGTGAGGTGATATTTGTCCTTAAAATTTCGGTTAAATTAAAACCCATGATTAGACCTATCCTTCAGTCAAGCGTGGACTGTACTTGAGCGAAAGAAGCAAGAACTGCGTGTCACGGAGATAAATATGCTGCGATGGATGTGTGGACTTCATGTCCGTGACCTAGTAGACAGAGTGCAAGAGTGCCGCTTACGCTGGTACGGCCACGTTTTACGGAGAATGGCTAATTATGTGGGGAACACATGTCTAGCCATGCCACCCCCGCCAGGTTCCGGTCGAAGGAGAAATCCCAAGAAATGCTGGCTTGACGTTGTGAAGGATGGCATGCGTGCCAATGGTCTCAAAACGGGGAAGGCTTAAGCATTTTACTCCACTTCGCACGGTCTTAAGACCGTGTGAAGTGGAGTGAAAAAGTAGGTAAGCGGACCCTTGGCGTCGGAGTGAACGCTTCGAACGCAACCGAGATTTAACGCTCGGACGATGATAATGATTCAAGAGTCAAAATATAAGTAATTTAATTCTATTCAATATCCTTATTTCTATGCTCTAATTTGTATAATGTTTCCATTGTTTTAATCTATCATTATTAACATACTAATATTTTATGTATGTATGGCTCATAAGGGTTTTGTAAGAAGCTTTTCCAGCCAAAGTGCAAACCATGCGTAGGCACTGGACATCATAAAATATTTAACACTCATATCTTTAGAGCGGTCCAAATATTATCGACTTGCCCATAAAACGAAGTGAAGATAGAAAAAGAGGGGGTATATAACAATTTGTTTATGTATGAAAGGGATAGGTGTATTATTGCACGATCTTTGGAAAATTCGACGGAACGTTCGGTTTCTTCCCTGTTTTTATCGCTCTCGTTATATTTTGATAGAGCTGTTCGGTTGGATCGCCTATATAACGTTTATGTTTTGGTTTTTTGACTGTGGAGAATACTTTAGCGATGTTTTGTTATGCTGTTATGTTATTGTTTGTTTTTGCTGTCATGTAAAATAAGTGCTTTAATACATTTTGCATGATATTTTCTTTATATGTATAGTTATTCTCTCACATCTTTAAATATTATAATACTCAAAGAATCCTTCGTTTCGAATTAATATTAACAGTAACAGGTAATGAAATGTAGATCATTATTAATTTCTAGGGCTAATATATGAAAATAAATTGTTACTTATCAGAGGTCTTGCAGATTCAAAGCGGCTTTTGATTTTGACCAAGATATTATTTTAATCCCTCCCATCATAAAGGCTAGCACGCGTTGGCTTCGCTACTGGTGTTGGCAACGTCTAGGTATAGGCGACGGTAATTATTTGCCGTAAGCTCGGTCGTCTGTCAGCGTCGCAATAAAAAAATAGCACTGTGGGATGTCTTTCAGCCTGATGTATCCACGACCTACGTAGGGTTGTCGTAGAAACTAGGCAAAGATAGCAAAGGACCTGAATATGACGTTTAAACTTAGCGAGGCCTACGACTTGCAGAGGACTAAGAAGGTCTCACCACGCCGATGATGTAGCTACTCTTACATTACCCTTTTTTGGAAGAAATACTTATGCGCCACGGACTTAAGTTCCCAATTTAAGTCAACCATACAACAACACTGTAAATTACAAAAGTTCAATTTATGTGCAGCAACTGATAGCAGCTATACATATTTATACTTCGTCGCATAACACAAGCCGCGTATGAAAATACGCGTCCGCGAATTTCCCTATAATAAATTATAGTCCTTGTCCGCTTACCTACGGTTAACCGGCTTTTATAAACTACCCGGGTAATTTATAACTATTACCCGGCCGAAAACGATCACGTGATATCACTTTATAGCATATTCAGCGAGTAAATATGAGGGCAGCCGGTAATAATGTTTCTTTACATAGGTACACTGACATACATATGTTCAGTAGCGCTCAACTCGATTTATTAATGCGATGTAATATTTAGTTTATACTCTCAAGTTAGAGTTATGTTTTACAAGAACTCATATTTTGGCTTCACCTGCTTTAGATATCTGTCCATATTTAGCAAGAATAGTTAAATTTCTAATTTGAATTTCATGAAAATTTATTTATAGCCCAGACCGTGAGAAAGTAAAATTGTAATATTCAAAGAAATAAAAATAATTTCACTTTTAGCTATAGTAATATGGGTAGATGAAATGGAAAACGCCCAATTAACAAATGATTACATGAAAAATAATAATTATTTAAAAAAAAATAGTCAAAAATCAAAAAGACTAACTGAGATTTTCATTTAATCACTCGATATGTTATAGTTTTTCCACTAAGATAAATTATTGCACAAGGCAGCTTTCTTTCTTTATATGATGTGTATTTAGTAGGAATCACCTGATATACGAACATGCCTAACACAAAGTAGGCAACATAATATGTGCTGACCAGTATAAATCGAGAAATATACATGACCTGTACAACCAGTATCTACATATATTCCTGTGAAAACTAAGTATAATGTATAACTTGAAACAAACATTTAAATACTGTTTCAAGGTTCAAGACATTCAAGTAAAGCACAAAACAATTCTAAACCGACAAACATCCTGCAAATAGTCTAGAACAGATATCACCTCTAACACTGAAACTACGTGCTTAATGTAATCGCGCTCAATATCCTTTGTTCACTTTCAGACTCATTAAAAAGGCGATGCAATTTAATGAGTTGATAGTGTGCGTTAACCCTCGCTACGCTTGCAAATACGGACATTTTATCACAGTCTACTTTGAACTTTATCTGTTCGAGATAAAGGTGAAAACTCCGTGTGAGCTTGATGTGGGCTATTGGTATGTAGGGGTCGAAGATTAGTGGCACACGCCTACCCGCCGGAGCGCTGAGCGGCTGATGGTGCCCAAGAGTGTAGTTACAATTAGACCGGTGCCCACAATGAAGTGATGCCCGCGTAATGTTGCCCCTTGTCTTTGTATGTTGATTGTGCACAATAGAGGTCGCTAGCGCGTGAGCGCGAATGGTTTTTGTCCGCGACTGTGCTCTACATGATAGAACGCTGCTGGATCATGGAATAAGGGCAAGACTTCACGCAATGGGAAGATATTCAACGAAATATATCACGATGACCTAGTTACCTTCACTGGAATGACCCAAATTTCCACTACGTATAAAGCCTCATTTTATACAATAATTTCATAATTTCAAATATTATGAAAATATTGTTTAAATCCATTACCCATGCCATGATTGCTTTACCATCAAATTAATAGTGAAGATGAATGGTGAATACCTGCCTAGAGACGATAGTCACATTAAGTAAGATCATTTTACAAAACGTTGCAACCTGCTAGATTTTGTACAAGCGAAACGTAATTGTAGCAGACCAAGCAACACTATTGTTAATAATTGTTTAAAAAACATTATTTTATTTTATTTTGTGCTATACTTTTAAAATAATGTTAAACATGAGTTGATAGGCAGTTGTTTTTTTGTCCGCTGTTTAGTTATACAAAGATTGTCTTAGATTTTATTGTAAAATGTTCCTTATATCCAGCAAATCGTTTTGAGACTTAAAAGTGCATACAATATTTGCAAATTTCCGTACCAAAAAAAAACAATTTCACATAAAAATATAAAAGTGTAAATGTAATGTAAATGTGTTTAGTTTAGATTTAGTATTTGCTAGCGATGCTCGAAAAGTGTACCGAGTCCATCGATCCTGTGGTATATCATTGACGAAAACTCGAATTAATTAAAAATATAAATATTTTTGTTTCTATGTATCCCCCCTGCTTACCTAATTGAAATATCGAAGCAGATCTGACACATTTTTGTAATACTTAAAGGATGCCTATCTTAATGAAAGTAGCGTTAATTAAATATTCATAATTTTAAAATGTAAAATGGTTTTATGATATAAAATAAACATTTTAGGCCCTTGACTAGATCTTTAATAACAAACAAATTCATAAAATTATAACGTAAAATCGTTCAATCGTTTCAGATAATAAGAGCGCAAACTGTCTCGTTATAATATAGGTATTTTTAGCTGAATTCTTTGCTTTGGTAGGCGAGGGCATAGAATCGGCAGCGAAGGCTCTAGTCTTTAGAAAATGTTGAAACACGCGTCGGCGTCTACTTGTCACAATATCAAAGTACAAGCCGGTCAAATGTCAGTCGTGAATAGCGTTTTTACTTGTCTAGTCTTATTTAGAGAACTTGAAATCAGTTGTAATTTATGATGATTTATCCAACTACAGAAGACTGGTACATATTTTTACTTATCTTTGTTAACTTAAAATACTTATAATATTCATGATTCGCTTAGATTTTATATTAATTTGTAACCATAATTTACTTCTGTAACAAAGTTTTTAGATTAAAATTTGATGAAGGCTTATTCTAATTTTCATTGAAATAAGTTTGTGGGTTTATTTTACATTTTTGATGTATGTTATATTATGTTTTGTATAATGTCTGAATGTTTTCTCTTAATATTTCCAAGTACGCAATTTTTAATTGTTTATTACGTGATTGTTAATTAATTAAATATGGTTGACATTGATTGGGTGGTGAATTTTGTGAGATATATGAATGAATGATGGTAAAAAATTAAATAAAGTTACAACGTCCAAATTTCAATTTTAGTAAGTTTTAATTAGTTACTAGTACAATTGTCTCCAGCTGTATTATTAAAAAAGAACACATTCTAACTAAGGGTCAAGTATAGACGGGGCACACCTAAACACTATTGTTTGTGCTAAAGTGTAGACATCTATTGTCGCAGCCTACCGTATGACAAATGGACGTGATGATCTGTAGGTAAACTAAATAAGCAATAAAAATAAAGAGGGCTGGTGCCTACCTCGGCCAACGGATCAGTATGGCGATCCAGCGAGGAAACGTAGCCAGCCTTCTGGGCACCTTACCCATAGAAGACGGTGATCTGGGCTCAGTATTCTACTTATAGTCTTGAGGGACTATGGGTAGAATACAATACAAATAAGTTAAGTTTTCTTACATTGTATTCAATAGTATGTTATTTATAGTATATAAAAATAAATCGACAAACATTGTCGTACATTGCCCGTTTCCAAGCTAAACAACTTACAGTTATGTTGTGGCTATTATAAATTTCTATAGCTAATTTCAAATCATATTAAACAACGGTGATATTGGTCAGTCTACCCAGGTATTGAATTTTGGACATTTGTGTTCTAAAGAACTAGGTAACGATTTGGCAATAGAGGTCGTCAAATAACATGTAAACAGTGAACCTCCTGTTGCTTATTCTTTGGTGCGGGGTGGCAAAGGCGCTTACAAGCCGCGAGCGATTGCCCCTCCACTGGTAGGTATATTGTCAATTGGAAACTACTCCGCTCGGAGAGCACAAGCGCTTTTAGATTTGAAAGAGTACGCAATGCAGTATATGTAAAGGATTCAGACAAACTTTTAACACAATTAAATACGGATTTTATTTCTTAAAAAAACCGCAAAAAATCACATATATAGTATGACCTAAACTTATGCTTCCTTGAAGTTAGTTTGTACATGTACACTAACTAACTTGAATAATGATGTTCATAAACAGTTATACCCTACTAAGATAGGTACTTATACTTACAAAGCTGAGATGAGAGAGTTTTGCGCATTAGGCCACTATCTGAATTCGCACTGCATGTCTTTCGTACTAAGCACTGTCCCGCAAACTTTATGTTGATCCCACGACTATGTATGTATGACTAGTTATGTAGTATTTTTCTGGGTAAAATACTAAAATGTATCCTATTTATAACCCGGTCTTTACATAATAATATATACAAAACTTCATTATAATAGGTTCAGCGCTTTAAACGAAAAAATATAACAAACAAGCAGAGTTTCCAATGAAAGAATATTCCAATGTCGTAAATGATTATGAGGTATAAGTTCAACACAATATAAATAAAATCTCCACATAATGTCATCAGAAATACTATTGAAAAGAGTAGTCTGCGAGTAAACGTTTACTGCACACCGGGCTATGAAAAGGCGAGGTTTTATCGCGTTGCCATGACGACGGCGGGATGCTGCGTCGCCCGCGATACCCTCCCCGCAGTCGACACATCGGAAAAACTACAGTGCTTTATATTTACTGCCTTTCGATATGTATAGCATCGTGGCACAAGTGAGAGTGAAGTGACGAATGAAGTTCTATGAAAAATTCTCAACTGGCGTTTTTAATTCAAATTATTTAAAAAAGGTTGTTTGTTGATGTATTATATGTGCTGGTGTATTATAAATATAAGAACCAAAATAATAAAATAGGTTTGAATTTGAATAGTGTAATACAATAATTTTATTGGGTTACGTAATTGATTCTACGGTTCGTAGTCCAAAAAATAAAGGGATAGTCCCACATTTTTTAAGAATAATTAGGTACTTACTTATTACCTATTCTTGTCTTAAACAAAACTCAATATTAAACGTCATTCTTATACACCAATGGTCTAAAACGTCATAATGATTTTTATAAACCTATATACGAAACGATTCCCACACGTCTATATCTATATAATTATATGTATTCATCTTTCCGTTACAAGTAGGTATAGCGGCCACCCCTAAATATTTATTTTAAATTTTATTATGTCATTTTGTATATGCTAATGAAAATAATTTTTCTTTCAAATTTGATCTACATAGTCTAAAAATCATATCACCAACTTATTCATCTAATTATGTTAGGTATACACAGTAGTTTTTGAGAATAGTTTCTTTGAGATCTGGACTACGACAGAAGTACGCACGTAGATGATGTTTCTAGTTGTTCCAGTTTTGTTAAAATGGCTATAGAACCACAAATACATATTGTGACCAAATTCAAAAACACCACAAAACACTATTAACCAATTAATCATGTCGAGCATTGACCTGCCTCAATCTTAACAGGTCTATAACGTCAACATTACGGGCACGTAGATGACGTAGGTCAAGTTAATGGGAACCTTAATCCTAATCTTGGCAACGGTCTATCAGCAGGTACGAAAAAGAAACATCGCATTCGTAAATCGAACTATTGAGAGAGAAGTACTCGCGCACCCGACAACAAGCGGTCTCTTATAACTTTTCCCTTTTAACCTTTCTGTGTATCCCCATACCGCCCGCTCCCTCGGGAGGCGGTCCCCTGGGCCGGTATCGACTCCCTAGCGTACGCCCCTCCCTTGCCACCACTCAATACCAACACCGAAAGGCCAATGACAAAAATTACAGAGCCGACATTGGTTGCTTCTTTACCATTTTAATTTTCTGAACGTCGTATTCAAATTTTCTATAGGCTTCTCTATAAATGAAGCAGTTACTTTTTTTACTGTAAAGTGAATAAATACCTAATTAAAAGATTCAAGGTAGATTAGCATAATGCATGAAACATTTTTGGTTTCTGGTTTCATTAATAAATACCATAAACTATTTAAATATTTAGAATATAAATAGTTCAATATTTAAATAAAACTCCTTGTATTAAAAAAAATCGATGTCTATTTATTTAATTCACAAAGCAAATTACAATAAATACAATAACATATAGTGACTATACATCATGAACTTATGGAACTAGAATGCTATCCTAGTATGTGAATATATTAGCATTATAATTAGATAATACACGAGTAACTTGAAATTACAAAAACAATTTAATAAACTAATTTAATTTCTAAATTCTAATTATAATTATAATTTACCCAAGAGTTGTGACCGGAAAAAACTTCGTTTAAAAAAACCGACTTCAAAAACTAAAAAACTAAAATGTATAAAATAACTTATTTCTTAAGCTATTATTATTAATATATATTATCTAAAACATCTTAAAGTCGGTGCTTAGTAATTTTCAAAAAATAGTAATTTTTATGTTTTACTTTGCACCGACTTCAAGATGTTTTAGATAATATATATTAATAATAACAGCTTAAGAAATAAGTTATTTTATACATTTTAGTTTTTTAGTTTTTGAAGTCGGTTCTTTTAAACGAAGTTTTTAAATTTTATTTGTTACTTTTTAGTGTCTAGCTATGTATGGGTGGACCCACGAATGGTGCCGCGCTTCTTAAAAAATATAGGTCCCAAGAACCGGGAACAAAAAAATGTTCGTAAAATGAAAACTACTGAGCCAAACTATGTCAAATATTCAGGGGACCACATGGCAGCTATTCCGCGTCGAACAAAAAAAGAATCACGTAAATCGGATCATAAATCACGGAGTTATCGGCGAACATACATAAAAAAAAAGAAAAAAAAAAGATCCCGACGAATTGAGAACCTCCTCCTTTTTTCGAAGTCGGTTAAAAAGAATAGGCAACCTAACATTTGCATATTCTATGGGCTACATTCTTTCGATTGGTATAGAATTTGTTTAATAAACCAACCGGTGAAATGTTAAATTATTTTTTTTAAATTATTAATTAATCATATACTCGACTGAAATTTTTTAGGCAACCCATATGCAATATATTTATTGACTCATTAAATTAAATATAAAATAGGTTTCATCAAATAAGCATCTCGGTGAAGGTCGTTATATTATAGCGGGATTCTATACTATTGGGTTAATATATATTGTAATCTGGTTTTTGTGTTAATTATAGTAGTATACTACTAGTATATGTTTATTATATTTTTACGTTATTAGAACTGTCCCCTCTACCGCTTTAATGTTCAAGTGCCGGATAATCTTTGGTTAACATGCGACGGGCCCATAACGGTCCCAGTTTTCGACTTTGTTTTTCCCCGTGCTTCCATAGCAGGCGTTAATATTTCAGCGTGTACTGAATTCAAGGGTTAAATTTTAGCTTTGGTGACGACGCATTCTTTACGTTGTACAATTAAGCGACTTCTATTGTGATTAAAATAAAACATTTCGGAAACATTCCTATTTTCCCAAATGCTTAATTTTATGGGTAAGTTTTAGCATTACTTGATTAACATTATTCGCAATGTTCTTGTATTTCATCCATGTTAGTACTGTTTTAGTTGTTCTTTATTCATCATCATCCTTTGTTAATTCCCAGTTGTAATCAAAGTATGTATAGGTTTAGGGGTCCGAGGTCCTCGTGCAAATGATGAAGTTATTGAACAATTTATATCCTAATTACAATAATATTTAATCAGTACAATTAAAAAATGAACCAAACTAAACCTTACAATCTACGTAGAAACTCTCAAGACTAGACATAAACAATAATCATACTGGTTTAAGGCTATCAAAAAAAGTGACGAGTCGATTGTGTGATTTTGATATTTTTGACAAACACACATATTGTATATCCCCAAATTAAGCAAGTTACGCTTGTGTTATTGGTAATATACAACGGAATACTCTGGGGCCGATATCAGACACCCAGACCGTAGTAAATAACGGAGTAAAATCGTTTCCGAAATTTAATACGCCAGAAATCGGGACCTCTGCGTTGCAGTAAGGTACTCTAAGTTAAGCCCACTCAAGCACAATGACCGTTGAATCACGCTGATATGTCCACGTAAAATCCTGTTTTTGTTATACATCTCTACAAGACATCTTTGATATATTAAAATGAATGTCTGTATGTCTTTTGTAGAATCGTAAACTATACATCCGAGTTTGATGAAATTTTGTGTGTGTGTTTGACCCACTCAAACACACACACAAAATTTCATCCTGGGATGGTTTACAGCCACAATTGGAACCGGTAGGTGGCGCTGAGATCGAGTTCTAGAATCCTCCTAATCACCTGGATGGTGATTTTGTTTTTGTGTCATGAAGCAAAGTCACAAAGTTTTAGGAATTCAGAAAATATGGCGGTACGAAGTTCGCCGGGTCAGCTAGTAAAATATAAAAGTGTTTTATCAAAATACGGAAACTGTATTTGGTAAAGCTGCTTTTATGTGTATGCCTTAGTCAAAGTCATAATTTAGAAAATTATTGTCGGTAACTAATTATATTAGGCTGCTATAAATGGCATTTAAGAAAACAGCTGGACACATTTCATGCTAATCAGCTTTTATTTAACTAATACATACAAATGACGCAATCGGTAATCAACTAAACCAACAAAATATATCAATAAACAAACAAACTTTTAATAAAAAATGTAGAGTATTTTACAACGTTAAAAACAACACTTTAAAGATATAGTTATATTGAGAAATAGTACTATAACATTTTTTCTAACATTTACCCAAAGAATATCCGATGCAAATAAACATAGTCTAGGCCGCCGGCGGGGGTGGTTTGGGTGGGGTTCAAGTGTTCCGACTTGAAAGAAGGCAGCCTACCCTCCCCAGCGAGACTTGGTGGCATTCCGCATTTCACACTTGCGATTATTGCTCTTATACTCGAGAGGTTGACTGATATAATTGATAAAGTTTGTTAAATTGATTAATGTTGATTTTTACAACCAAAACAATGGTCTATTCCAAACTTTATGCTCTTAGTTATAGATAACTGCATAATAGACGTTTTTGGTACAACACTTGCATAGGGCATTAATTTGAGCGCAAAGAGAATAGAATAGAAAACGCGTTATTGTTCACAACATACACATTAAATAAACAATTTACAGTAGTCACATTAAACAGTAAAGGCAGGAACAATGGACGGTCTTATCGTTTTAGAGCGATTTCTTCCAGACAACCAGATTTATGAATTTTATAAACGGAATAAGCATATACTAGGTATATGTAAGAAATTTTTATTATCAAGTTATCGTTATATATAAGTAAATAATTTCATGATTTTTGGAACGAAGTTCCTTATCGCGCGTTGCGAAAGGGGGCTAGACGGAAAAAATTAAGACCAAAAGTTGTAACGACACTTTTTGCTATAGTTGTAAGCCGTGCGGCGTGCGCGTGTTTCTCTGTCTGTCTCTCTCTCTCTCATAGAAAGCAAGCCAGTTATTTTCGTTTCGTCTTTCTATTTCGCATTGAACAGTGTGGTGTCGCGATAATTATTTTTGTTGAGTGTATACAGGTTTTTTGTACATAATAAATAATAAAAAATAATAACAATAATGAATCCTGACAGTGTTTCTGCACAAGTTCCGGATATTGCTGATAGAGTTAGGTAAGTAGAGATTTTATACAGACAATAATAAATTCTTATGTATTTTTAGCAAGTACGCATTGTAACCCCTCTTTACTATTGTGCTAACCAAGTCATATGCGTTATAATCTCTCCATTATTGTGTTTAGCAAGTGTACGCGTCATAACTTTAATAAATTTAAAAGCAAATTATATTTTAATATTACAATATCAATGCATATGTATTTACTTCGTTCCATCCAGGTGTCCCTTGACACCACTCAAGTTTTTTGTATAAGTATTGGTTACAATATACGACTCTTAGTAATTTGACTTCAAAATTGAAGATTCGAGAATCGCAGGTGTGTAACGACTTTTAATACCGCGCTACATTTTTTTCTCAAATAGTGTACTTGCGTAGAATCGGTGCCCTATAAAAATAATTTAATACTTGGCACTACCTATATTTTAACGAGATTGCTGATGTTTATATCGTTTCTTGTAGAGTCTATTTTTCACGAGTCAATATTAAAAGCTTACAATCGAATAAGAAATAAATTGTAGTTTTTATATAATTAAAGTAAAATATAATATACTTCTATTATAATTTAAAATATTTATTATGTAAGTAAAGTATTAATATTAATTTGTAACATATTATATATGTTTCTTTGAAATCGTTCGTTGGATGCTACACTACTCTATAATTTGAAAAGTTACATTTATGTAGTCAAAGTTAGTTTGCTTTTTATTTTGTATTTCATATTAAAAGCCATACTGCAGATTGAATATCATGAAAATTTTTTAGACTCTGCAAATAAACGAAGGCGCATTAAAGCTGGAAAAATAAGTTAGCATAGAAAATTAGACCAAGCTTTCCGTTTCTTGAGACACATCAAAATGTTATATTCAATACAATAGCTATAGGCAAATAGCTACTGTGTAATAAAAGTTTTCGACTGTTATCTCCGTTGTCCATAAGACATAAAAGCGTATAAACGTATTTGTATATGTAGCATCTAAATAACGCTTTGTAAGAGTTTTTCTAAGTACTTATTTACTGTTACCTGTAAAGGATGAATATCAGGGTTAGTTTTACGACGCAAATACAGGAAGAGTTCTTTACGTTTTCGTTGTAAGTAAATGCAGGTTCGTTGAGTTCGATACCGTACGATAATGTTTGATAATAAAACCGCTCAAGCGTTTTGGAACATACTTCTTTTCCTCACATACGATACCGCGATATGGACGCTGTCGGTGGGACTTTACCACTAATTTAAAGCCTTTCAACGGACTATGAAACGAAGTATGTTGGGTGTTTGTCTTTTGTATAAAATACGAAACAGGAATAGCCGTAAGATACACAAAGTCATTGACATAGCTCACTAAATCAGTAAGCTGAAGTGGCAGTGGGCCAGTCGCGTCTATCTGAGGAGCGATACCTGGTGAAGTAAGACGAATACTGGAGTGGAGACCGCATTTTAGAGACTTGCCCAAGCTTACTGGTAGAGGTTGGTTCGGGATATATGGAGCAAACTTGTGAAGGTATACGACCAGCATTGGACTGCGATTGACTCAAAACGAAACATCTTGGGAAATCAATTCTTGCTAGTAATAATTCATTCGAATAAATAATCCAATATTAAGTTTTTCATATTTGATTATGTTTAGGTGGTAACTTATATCTAAATTAAGATAATTTTTGAACTCTATATCAGGTTGTATTAAATTCAATAAAAAAGGAATACCAAAAGATCCTTTCATCACAAAGTCGCTTTCATAGATCCCGTTTGCGGCCGGCCATAATTTTAAGGCTTAACGGACACTGTGCAAGACCGATACTCGGGGATAAAGCAACTGTCAGGTAGCCCTTACGACCCCTATTAATGGCGCAAGATTTTGATAGCAAGGGGAGATCTTGGGCGTTATTTTTACGACTATTCAATATTAATAAAGAGAAAACAATGTGAAATATTTTTAGATATCTACTTAAATATATAGGTGCTTACCTACAAAATAAAGTTCACATTACAAGCAAAGTAGGAGAAATTCTATTTTCCATTACCGGTGGATTTCACAACACTAAGAGTGCTAACTCTGCTTGTTTTATATATATTTTGGGAGCCAACATTATCTCATCCTTTTAGTTACTACCGGATCTTGCTAATATTAAAATAATTCTTTTCGTAAACTGCTTATTGGTTAACCGTCAATGAGCAAAGCTTATAACAAAAACCATAAGGGACTTTTTGGCGGGAACTATAATAAGTTGTGCTATGCACTTTTATTTTCTAAAAATGTGTAAAATTTCTCTAAAATGAACAAGAGCTGTAGGATATTGATATTTTTTGAGTACCTAGTAATTATGTGTTTTTGTGAAAAATGTGAACTGAATAGTCAAATGTGGCCTTTTGAGTTGTCAGAAGAACTCCGTTGAATGGCTTTAGTTGATAACCTAGAGTTCCGCTGAGCAACACATAGGCTTAAGAAAGTAAAGAAACTATATTGTAATCTAAGACCTGGCTCAAAGGCCTAGCAGCCAAGTCATAAACGTAAATAAATAATAAACAAAAACCATAAAATGTCTGTTAGCCAAATGACTCAAATTGTTAAAGTCATACGCAGTCCTTAAAGTAAAATGTCTACTGCGAGACGAGTGTCGTTTGACAGCATCGCAAACTGCTAACTCGCGTTATTGTGACATAAGGTGTTTAACATAAATAATGCGGGAACAGATGTGTTGCGCCCGCGGCGATCCAAATACGTTCGCGCGTACTGCCACCGTCGGTTGCCTTGTATTTCAGTTGTTTTTGAGAGAGGTATAGAGTTGATAACACCTCTTTTCTTTAGTCATTATGGAGGGTTTAAAGCGTTATTCTTTTAAAAGAGAAAATTAATTTCACTGGTAATGTGTGATAATAAGTCCCGTCACGGATTTTAAACGATCGTCGGAATAGTACAGATCGCTTTGTGTATTGAGCGTATCCAATTTGATGTTATTTATCGACATATCAATAACATTATGATTTTTACCATTTTTTTCGAAAGGGTACTCTACCTCATCCTACGAAAAATGCTCCAAATTGCACTCACTGTGCGTAGACTAAGGTGATCACTCAAGAGTTTTGCCAGGGACAATTAACTGTTATTAAAAATCTTAAGTAATAATTATACATACCATAAAAATATTACTAGTTGTTATCTTTGTTTATATAATCAACAATTCTACACTATATATCGTTCTAAAATAAGTGGCTATCCAGAGTACATGCTGGAAACGAAGTCATTTAAACGAGTTGCAAATGCCTTACCCACTAACTTACCATCACTTCAACCAATTTAGGTCGGGTTATGTATTCTGTTACCTTATAATCATTGTTAGATATTACTTGTATGGAGTCTATGTCAAGTTACCAATAGCAAATCAAATCAGTAGGTAGGAACCGTTTTTTAATGGCATAGATTTATAATTGTCAGGAGTTACAATCGTAAAAATCTTAAAATATGTGTGAGTTTAGGGGTGTGTATCTTCTCAAGTTAATTCGTATCTGTTGGCACAGCAATATTCGGCGTGGCGGCACCGGTGGCGCCTCAGGCCATGTAAAATATTTCTGCTATAGCATTCATCGTGATCGCTTGCCTGATCGTACGACCAACGTTACGCACCCACCAACTTAACAATACACTTCATATCAACCTTACACCCTGATAATAGTGATCAAAATAAACCAGACAAGAGATTCTTATATCATTGCAAAGCTCAGCTATTGTGTGTAATCCGATATACCGATAGTTGGCCCGATAGACTTTTCGTTGGAAATTGTTTGATTTCGTTTTCAGGTTTCGTTTTGACAGGCAATAAAATAAAAGCGATCTATTTAGAAAATGCGAATGTCTGGTTGAAAGTTTAATCAAATTGGGTTTCGATGACATTGAGTAACTTTATTTTATTTTTGAATGTTTCATGTAATTAATCTATTAAGTAGTCACACCACTGTTATGTTCCATTGTTATGTCACATGATAATGTAAGATGGATGCTATTCATGAAAATTAATATAAACGTATAGCGCTAACACATGCGTTCAGCAGTTAAGAATTTTTAAGGAGCGGCATAGATTGTGTACAAAGTTCGCAGTTCTATTAACTATACTATAACTTAAATAATAATATAGGAAATAGAAATAAAGTAATCTTAAAACTATATACGTATATTTTAAGCATTTTAGGTTTTATTTCGATATGGAGTTGGTTATGCTATTTCTTCTTAAGCGAATACGAATATATTATACATATAATTTTTATAAAGAATGTAAACGTATAGTTCTAATAAAGTATTGTGAAAACGACACATTTTGCCTAATAGCTTTGAAATGTAAAGAAGAAAAAAATCCTAAAAAGGGCGGAAAGTACAAATTTGTGAACACAACAAACAAATTAATTATAGATCGGTAACTGTGTGAAGTGGAAACATCTGGGTAGAGATTGAGGCATACAATTATAAAATCTTTGCCTATTACACTTTTTAACTTTATTTGGTGCAACGTTTAATTCTAGTTATAATAATGGCTACTGCGCTCAGAGAGCTTATGTGATGATTAACTTAAAGATGTGTTATATTTTATTGTTTAATTTATAATAAAAGATTTTCCATTTTTGTCATATAAAATGGTTTTAAGTTAATAATATACTAAAGTTCTTTAGCCTCTATCATAAATTTAAACATCAAAAATTAACCAATAGTTTTAATTAAACAACTATGATCGACGTCTCCTTGAGATGAATATGCTGTGACAGATGCGTAGTCATGCGAAAGGACCGCGTTAGGAACTGCTCCAGCCTTCATATTAGTAACAGTAGAAAAACTGCAACAAAGTCGCTTAGGCTGGTATGGCCACGTTTTCTGAAAAACAGCTAGTTATGTGGGGGAAGAAATAATTAGCAATGCCGCCACTGCAAGGTCCCGGTAGACGGGATACGTTGAAGAAATTGACTTGATATCGTAAGGAATAACATGGGTGTCAATCGTTTTCCAAAAAGGGATCACAAAGATCACGGAAAGTGGCGACGAAAGAGTAGAAAAGCCGACCCTAGGCTCCGGTATTTAATGCTAGGACGACGATGATGGCACTTTTTGTCGATTATTGCATGAGATTTATGCGTCCGCAACATTTGTATCGCATTATCTGTTCACACGCTTGTGAGCAGATATTTTATGGCCGCATAACTTCGACATATTTTTAATGGACTTTTGTGATGGCTTGAACACAAAGTTACACTATACAGTTATTATTTTACATTGGAGCTGTAGGCGACTTCGTTTGATAACTCAGAGCCATATTACGTTGTTACCATCACCCGTTTTAATTCCTAAAAGAGTAATTGGTTTTTCAAAAATACAACAATACTATTGGGTTGTTCGGAAAGTAATTTCGTTTTTTTTTGTGGAAATGAAAATCATTTTTCGTATAATAAACAAATACTTTATTAAATTATATATGGGCCGTTCTGGTCCAACACTTTTTGCCATCTTTCTGGTAGTAGCATAATTCCACGTGCTGTTATTCGCCGGTTCGCATCCACTAATGCCTTTATCGCGTCTTTATCAGCTTCAACCGGCCTTCCCGAACGTGGTGCATCTTCGAGATCAAAATTGCCGGATCGAAATTTAACGAACCAGTTCTGGTACTGGCGTACTGTCAACACACCTTCTCCATACACATCGGTCAATTTATTTCTGGCTTGAACAGCATTTTTACCCTTTCTGTAGTAAAACAGTAAGATATGTCGAAAATGCTGCTTATCGCTCTCAATTTTTATAAGGCACCAACCAAAAACTACTACGTAGAATTAACTGGAATTTTTTACACATAAGCCTTGCTATATGAGCTCTCAAAGCATATAAAAATTATACGGCTTAAATGTGAATTTGGGTGCAAAAAAATACAATTAAATCCTCTGTCGGGAAAAAACGAAATTACTTTCCGAACAACCTATTATTTTGGTTTTCGTTTAAATCAGCTTCGAGACTACTTTGAGTGATTTTCACCATTTGTATAGCTTAGGATGTGGCTGTGAAGGCCCACTTGAAAAATTAACTTGTACATTATTAATGTTTTATATTTTATGATTAATATTTTAGTAATGAAAAAAAAATACCTTTATTCTATAAGTTTTAGGAAGCAGATTTTTATACATGGCCCAGTCCTCCCTATTTTATTTTATTGTTTTCTAATTCTTTCATTTAGTCAACACACATACATAAACATGTATTCTATAATAAAAAAAATATTTGACACTATTTAATTAGATTTGTTTGTTACAGATTTTTTCTGAAATTCTTCCTGAAATGCAACCAGAATTGTTTAAAAAACGCCGGCAATCCACGTGACATGAGAAGGTTTCAAGTAAGTACTAATTGAAATAATGTGGGTTGAAATTTTAATATGTACAACGTAGGCAGTGTACAAAGTAGTTGTAAAATAAAGTAAAATAATATGTATATATCCATTTTTTTTCTTTGATACGAGTGAGGTAAAATGATAAATATTAAATAGACAAACCTATACCAACAGAATAAATGCTTGAAATAATGTATTCGCGTAGGTACATTCACATACGGCTTTAGGTATTCATAATTGTGCCTAGATTTCTAGTGCCGCTTAGAACCAGATCCTAGCTGTGTAAAGTGCATAATAGTAAAAATAATATTGAAGCACTCAATTCAAATCTGTATTAAAATATTAAAATCAAAATAAAAATGACTTTTTATTGGAACCATAAACTATATTAAATATATTATTAACTAGAGGACCTCATTGTGTTGCCCTGGAAAAATAAAAATCTGTACCCAATCCCAGCGCCAACTACCGCTTGTAAATCTAAGTCTAAATCAACCGGGGACCTACTTATTCACACAAAAAAATTCATCAAAATCGGGACTCGTTCTCAAGTAATGAGCGCACACATTTCTACGATTCATTTTCATTTCTGTAGATTAATATATTTTTAGATATTATATTTAAACTTTATTTTATATTATTTAAGAATAACGACTTTTATCTGTTTCTGAGTAAGAAAGTTAGATTTGCAAAATTCATCCTCGTTACTGAGGAGATAGTAGTATATTCTTCTGTCTTCGTATTAAGGAATTGATTGTAAAGTATATCTTAAAATTTTGACGTGATAAAATCCAAGGAAGAATTTTATAGAAATAACTATATATTCATACCAACTGACATTTTCACTCAAGACAAGTTACATGTAAGTAAGTATTGAGTGCTCTGTAATATTATTACAATATTTTCTCACCAGGTTTTTTGCGATGGTTACTTTTATAAAATCTTATTTACTTGTAGTCTGTAATTTAATTAAATAAAGCATTAAAACTTAAATGAAGTTATGTATTACTAAAGTATTTAACTTGTTTTCCGGTTGCTTTATCTTACTATTCATTCACTTGGCGTGTCATCCGTTGAATTTTGACATTATTTTATGGAGCTTATCAGCTTATGTCAAATTTTAATAATTAGTAAGACAAATTAACGGTCGGTATTATATAGAAACTGGTCATTAATAGGTACAATGAAAAATAGGTGCAATCTTTATAGAATACACAAGAAGTATGTGTGTATTTTTCAATGTGTGGTTTAAGTTATAAGCTAATAGAAACAGTATATTACACGCAGGGGGCTTTGTGGCGAAGCCTTAGGTGAGTAGCGACACCTTGGACGTGACTCCGGGGGCCAAGGCAAGGCCCCCGCCTCCGTGCTTGCTTTAACCACCCGGCACGGAGTGGAGATCGCTAGAGCTAAGACTCAAGCTCCCGGGGTGGAAGTGATAATTGGCATTACGTTGGAAGTAGCCTCAGTGAACCTGCAGCCCACCTCTCTGCATCCCTCAGTTGCTAACACTCATGTTGCCGCTGTCATCACCCATGTTGCCAGTCACTGTCTGCACATTTTTCCATGTTTCCCGAACATTGACGCCATTGTCCCCATTATCCCAGGCCCCTAGTACCACTAGCACCCCAGTAGCCGGGTATTTTTTGTTCTAATTTCCCACAATAGTCCTATACTGGCAGGGGCTTGTCCTTTGGTGCATTATTATATGGTGTAGACAGAGATAATCGGTGGTCAGTGTCACGCCACATTTGCATCGTATTTGTCAAGGAGCCTCTACGTAATGGCTTTCCCATAGCCCCACGCAAGCCCTCCAAAAGTCCGTGGTCTTCAAAAACAGTATGTTACTATGCACTTGATACTACAAATGGCAGGAATTTGAAGGGTGCTATTTATTGGCTGCGTAGTTTTTTTTGTCCAAAAAAATTACAAATATGGTTTTGTAGGATATTGGTTAACTAAAAGCACAAATTGTGTTTCCGTGAATATTCTCAAATGTTTATTGAAATGTGATTTGGGGAATTTCTACAAAATCTCCATCGTTGGTATGAGAATAACAGCAAAGTCAACTTTAAAACTAATTAATGAGCTAATATTAATTGCAGCCAAAAAATTTATGTCCGTGATGACGTCTATGAGCAGGCTTCTACAAAACTTTGCTTTTACTTAATAAAAAGATTTAGATATTTTTGTACAATTTGTACAAATGTATCTTTTAATTTGGACCACGCACCGCGTAGTATTGCCCTTAACTGAAGAAAGGGTTGCGTTCACGACTCTTGAATATTTGAAGCAGCTCCAATTTAGGGGAGGAATTAAATTAAATTTATTTATACGCGTTTATTTATTTACTTTTAAACCGATCTGTTTGTTCTCTGATTATTTGTTTAATTTGAACTGACAGTGCATTTATCTTTGGTGATAATAATTGTATATCTGTACTTTTTTTGACACCACATTAAAAATTGGCTTACCTTTACTTTCAGAAAATAAAAAAGATCAAAATATATATAAAAAATAAGTATTTTGCCCTAAATTCGCCTCGGTACACTTATTATTTGATATGTTATTTTGAACAGACACGAGTATAAAAGGGAAGTAATAAAACCAATATATAAAAAATACAATATAAAAATTACATTACTAGAAAATTAGCGCGCCCTAAATAGCTATAGTTGTCAGAGGAAGTTATTTTTATCATTTAAAAAATAAACTAGGAAAATTAGGTGTTTGTATGAAACTGATTTAAACATTTTACTCGTACATTGAATATATTCATTGTTGTGAGTGAAAAAGGAATTCTTTTTAAACAAAATCTTATTAAGAAAACATATGTACAATGGAGATAGTATTAATCAAATCCAAAGAAAAAAGAAAGTTATACATTAATTAAATTACACGTTATAATTGAATAGACGACAACCCTAACTAAACTAATAAAGGTGCATTCACACGCCAAAGTTATGAGTACAAATTTACTCCTAAGTTAGCTAAGACATATTTGTCTTACTTGTGTCGTCTAAGTTTATCCAAATATGTAACTTGAAGTAGGAGTAATAGTGTTTATTTTACCGTGTGACAGAAATGTGAGCAATTTAGCCACGTGTGTGTGTGTTTTTAGTTATGTCTGTGTTTGGACTTTCTGTGTGTCATTGAATAATTCAGTGGTCGTTCCCCAATGTTTCAAGGGTAGAAATATATCGGCACGATATACGCATAACTTTGTGCAAGTTAGTTTTACTTTGAGACGAAAATAGAAGAAGTAGTTACAAATTTATGTTTGTCAAAAGCTTTTGTACTATTTTTAAATAAGCTCAACTTCTCAAGACCCAAAACAGCAGCTCTTAATATTCAACTGAAAACAACTTTAGTAAAATGTAATCATTTTGAAAAGATTGAAGAAGTTTCGAGCTTATGGGTTCGATTTCCGTTTGGAGCAAAATATTTATGCTAAGTTTGTTTCCAGTCGAAATATAATTTTAATCCATTGATTGTCTTTTTTTAATGCTAGAGTGCAATAGACTGGTTGACAGCTCACCTGATGGAGATTAGTTACCGTCACCTATTATTAGATATTTGTAAAAGCACAGGTATTACCACCGTATTACCGCCCTCAAAGGAATCTTATGACACCTTTGGCTTTGAAAATCCCCATAATTATCTATACCTATATATTATTGGTTACATTTTATGTATAAGATAAGGAGTGTAAGATGATTATTGCTTTGTATCAAGTATTTGGTTGTCTTAGAAACACATATTAACTTTTAATTGTTATTAAAAACAATGCGAATTATCATTTAAATTGTTTTATGTAAATTATAAGCATAAATAAAACCTACAAGTCACCACGGTAAAAGAATAATAGCCTTTGCTGCATGCGTCTCAAAAGCAATACATACCAAATAAGAAACTTTATCGTCTGAATGGTATCAAACGACCACCCACGCAATACCATCCATATATGCACAATGCACTTCCTTGCATACGTATTGGAAGAGTTTCGTCCATTTTGTCGGCTCCCGAGACATTTGGCTCCACCTCCCTGGGGACTCTCCCTTTCGACTGCGTCTGCATGTGTGTGTACACCTTTAAAACTGTATGTATAGGAATGTCGAATGCGAACGTCTGTATTTGTGTGTGAAAATATTGCCACGTACGTTGTACGGTTGTATTATTAGTGAGTTTTATTTTTGGTTTCATGGGCGTATTTTGGTTGATCTTGAACTTGAGACATTGAGATTTATAATCTCTCCTTAAACCAAATTACAGAGCCTCCTTTGAACTCTTGCTCGATTTCCAAATCAGAACAGCTAGCTACTAATTCTGATCTGAATATCGCAATGTTTCAACTGAAAGGTACAATACAATTACTTTCATCGTCGTCATCTTAATAAACTCAATCATTCAATCGTCATTGTGAACTTAGAAGAAGAATAAATTAAAAGTCAAAATAAGTTTCTTTCCAATATTTGACTGATTCAGTGTAAAAAATCGTTTTTATAAGAAACATCCAAAAAGTTAGAGAATAAAAATTGTCTAGCAAAAAAGAAACCGATTTGAGGGGGAAAAACAAAATATAAATATTTTTACAACATCTTGAAGTTGATGCGAAGTAAAACATAAAAATTACTATATTTTTTACAAATTTGTAACACAAAAAGAATGATCAAAATCGGTTCAGAAATAAAAAAAATGTTAACGTGAACATACCTACATTAAATAAAATACACGACTAATTTAGCACATCATCCTCCTCTTTTTGAAGTCGGTTAAAAATTAAGTGTAGTAGCCATTATCATCACCAGTATTCTTTTAAATACTTACCATCATACAAGTAATAATTTCAGGTTGGGTTTAGAGCATTCTCATGGAGCTCGGGGTTTACTTTCATATTTTTCTTCTATGCTTCATATTTTGTACGATCTTCAGCTTGCTTAGACGGACTATTAGTATGCATTAATATTGTCCCTCACAGCCTTAACCTAACATTTCTCGAGTTAAAAACCTTAATCGGTATTACTATTATATATTTACTCCATTCACTGTTTAGTCAAGTTTTTAATCATTTATCGATTACTACGTTTTGTGTGCGTAGGGTAAGCATAAAAAAATCTTGTATAATACACGTATATTTTGTTCTAGGTGGTGATTTCAACGCAAGTATTGGTCGACGGCCCCCTTTTAGCGATATCGGACAACATGTTTGTACACAACAATAGCAAACACGGTCGAAGAGCGAAAAGGCTGGACCCAACCGAAGGTACTGACACCGGCACAGAGACTCCTTGTACGTTTTTTGGTTTTATTTCTTATTATTTTTTGTTATTTTTTTTTCAATTGATGATTTTAGGGCCGTGTTGCCAACGATCGTTTGTTAGCGTTCATCGGGAATCGGTAGGGTCAAAGAAATCTCAGCATTCCACCGAATAGCAAAACGTCTACATAGGGCGCTAATGAGGGTAAACGAGATTCATACGTTGGCTTTCATTCTCTCTTTCTCTCTTTCTCTGTGTACGCGGCTTAAGATAAAGTATCATTTTTTTGTGCAAGGTTTTTAATAGTGTCTATCTAGCTAGTGTATAGATATGTATGTCAAAGAATCTATGTAAAAATAACTAGATCCCGGAATATAGTAAATATCTTGTTGTCGCCCACGTGTTAATTGTCTCAACATACATGGATTTTATTAGTTATTTATTAACTGTGCCCGTCACTTCATTTCGGAACTTGAATCTTATATACAGCGCGAACAATGTCGCAGGTAGAGCTATACATTGTTTGTCCTTACATCATTTTGGTACAAGAGATACGCGATTTTACAATCAGTTACAGTATTTAATCATGTTTAAATGTCTAAGTCGGTTTATGGCTATTGACAAATTCAAATATAATATACTAAACAAACTTTTAAGTACGTCGTCTCCATCTTAATTCTATATTTTATTATTATTTCTTTTACTATATGTAAGTTGCACCTTTAGCGGTAAAAATATATGTTATTATGTCCTAAAATAAAATGTGAATAGTGCTGTTGGATACCATAATGATAACATATAAAATATATATTGTATCTGTTTGCTTTTCTTATAAATAAATAAAAAAGTCAACTTAAGGAACACCTAAAATTAAAGTAGAGAATTATTTAAATTTTAATTATCAATTACACTTACAATTTTACTAAAATTTTATACAATGGTTAGGTAAAAAAACATTTATAGTTATTATATTTCTAGTTTATAGCCTTAGACCATTAATAAAAAGGCTATGTCTAGGACTCTCAAAGTGAAGCCGACTAAAGAATGACAATCTTAGAATAGGATGCCGATCGCGCCGCGGTGCGTTACGATTTCAGTATTAAATCGAATTTAATTATTTGAATTATAGTACCTACGGAATATAAAAGCGGAATGATTTCCAGTGGAAACATTACTATTAATCACGCAGAGTGAAACCACGTGTACACGACATAAATGTGCACACACAAGTTTGAACGAAATGCTTCACTTCATTGGACGCCTTTGTTCACGTAGGTTCCATCTATACTTTTATCGCGTCTCAGTTTATAGCTATTAATCTATAGCGGGCCTAAGTGTCGAATTCGCCAGTCAATCGAGGATGAATGTGCAAAAGTCATAACACGGCAGTTCTAAGATGTCGTTTGTATTCAAGGAATCACTGTAGACATTTCGCAGAGAACTTAAGGGGGTTTTAGGGGTGTGGGAAGGGTGTTGAAGCGAGCATGAAGCGAATACGGATAATTTAGTGACGAATTATGATTTGGGAGCATTTCGGAACTTGCCATTGTGATGTTTTTGTAGACGACATTTTTCGCTGGTTCGTTATGTTTGTGTAGTAAACTAATACGGAATATTTATATAATTTATTTAGTAACTTAATTGTAAATGTTGGTAAAGAAATGCTTCCATTCATAGCATATAACTAGCTTGTGCTAGTGTAACTTCGTTCTCATCGTTGTCATGACGACGATAATAACATATTTGTTACTGCATCGCCGGCAACAAAAATGCGACCACACCGCCATCGTTTTAGCTATATTCGTATGTTCCATTGAAATAACGTCATTTATCAGGATAAAAGGAACCTAAGTGTTGATCTAGGATGTAAGTAGTCTCTGTCTCGAGTTTTATATCAATTTGTTCAGGTAGTTCTTACGTTATGACGTAGACGGGCAGAGAGACAGACAAACAAGAATTCTAAAATGGTATTTTTGCATTTGCTGGTCCAAATTAGCCCCTTTGACTTTTTACAACCTTTTATTTAACTTGCTATGGATGTATGTAAGTAAGTTCGGGTGGAATCTAGCAAGTTAAATTTGACCAACTTCCCGGTTTTCGATTGAGCTGAAATTTTACACGCATATGTATATTGCGTGACCATGCAATAATATGATACCATGGAGCTGGTCTGATGATGGAGTCGGTAGGTGGCCATAGGAACTCCAGTACTAAAAACAAGATAGACCCGTCGTGTTTGGGCTCGTTTTACTTGTCTTCGCTAATGCTGTGCTGCTACATGATATATAGGATCTCAAAAGTTTGTATTAAAAAACTTAAAAAAAAAATTATTTCTTTTGTTTAAAGGCATTGTGCAAAGTCTTTTATATAGTATTTTTTTACTAGACATTTGTTATTCCTAGTTCACACCAAAAAATAAACTTTTTGTTGGTTGACAAACAAACATCCGAACGAAGTCATTTTCACATTTGTATATGTAAAATAATATAGAATTAATCCAAACTTGTCACAAACAATAGGCTGTTGAATAAAATGTAATCCATTTCACCTTAAGTGAACAGTAAAAGTTTCGAAGTCGGCTAGACAGCGTGAAACCGCCGAAGAAAATTACACGGTGCGAATGAGCAAAATTTCACAAAGTTAGTCTTCCTTTCGTGTAACCGTATATTTTTCACTTTGGTTAAAGTATTTGCTGTTTTTACAATATATTGAATTTTATAAGGATTTTACACTGAAATACGACGGTTTTATATTATAAAGATTTCTCAATTTGCAATAAAAACAGACGTACCTAGTAGATACTCACTTGTTGGGAAGTAATTAAGTAAGTATTTTTAAAAATCGTTTACTATTTTATCTTACTTGTTTACCACTATGGCTCCGTCCTTAAAAAAGACGCCGTGTGCGAGTCAGATTTGTATATAGAAGAGTCTATAACATACAATAAATACTTATATCAAACATGTTATTTGCGCTCTGGTAATAATCTCTCCTTAATGACACCTGTACACACTTCCTTCGTTGACAACTCTTTCACAGTACAGGCTGTCCGTTTATGGAACTCACTGCCACTTAACATCAGACAAGCTAAGTCAGTATCCTCTTTTAAAATTATGGTTTTTAATTATTTTTGGTCCTCTCAGGTATAATAAATAGTTCTGCTTTTTTGTATATATTATGATATTTACTGTGTTTATATAGTATAGAATTAAGATTTTTATTTATTTATTTTATATATTTTGAATATTTTATATTATGTATTGTCTACACCGCCACTGTTATGTTTTATTATTTTTCTTAGTTTAAGAGGTTGCCTGGAAGAGATAGCTTTAAGCGATAAGGCCGCCCTTTGTTCAACATTTATTGTATCTAGTTTCTGAGAACGTAGTTTTAAATTTGGTGAACAATAACAACTATAGAATTTATTAGAGCTATACAAACACGTATAACACAGGTACAAATATAACTGGACGCAACCAGTACAAACTCCACTATTCAATAACACGCGCAAAGTCCGTCACTATATAACTTATCGAATGTACACATGTTTTGCCTTGGTCGCGTTTATCGCTTGACTGCATTCGGGCATTGTTTTATATTGCACCAATACAATATGTCTCGACACAATACTCGACCGCATAACAATTATTTCCACGAATCAAACCTGGCTAATGACCATCATAAACATTACTATAGACAATGACCTGTTTTTCTAAATACAAATTTTAAAAACAAGGTAAACAAAAGAAGTCCGAGTGCGGAAAGGTAATAAAGTGTGCTTTATGGCAGACAGTTGAGCATTCACTTTTGTCGGCGTGTAACAAAATTTTTATAAAGACACTATATTCTTCTCACAGACCTATGAAACGATAGATTACTAATTTCTGACATAACCAGCTGTAAAACCACATAACGGAGTGAGACCATATAGATTTTTGTAATCTTTAGGTATACGAACATTTGAGTAATCGCTAGGCCGCATCTACTTTTCAAAATGAGGAATTTAATATTAGTCAAATTAAAAAGAACCACCAAGTTAATCTGCTTTCGCCCCCTTAAATTCACTTTCTCTTCTTTATTACAACGACGTTTGTTCGCAAGATTTCAGCTCCCCTTGTCTTCAGCGCGTGTCCCCCACAACCTTATATCATCCCCGGTTACATTTATAAAGTCATAACTACCAGAAAACTTATCAATAAAAATTAAACTTTATCACCATATATTAAAATACATTTTTAATAAACACTATTAAGAATTTAAGATGTTAGGTTTAATGGTTTGTTTTTGCGACTATTGAACTTTATATTGTCCTTTTTCTAGAACAGTAAGAAACGAATATAAGAGTGGGACGAAACGATTTTGTATGGTTCCTATCTTGTTTCAAGTTAGAATATCGCTGCTTGAACTTGCAAGGAAAGTTTAGGAAACTGTTACGGAGTTTACCTTGTTATTTATTATGTTATTATTTTTAGACGTTCAAAAATAGTCTGCAGTGCTGATTCGAGTGCATGCTTTAACGATAAACTGTTTCTGAACGATACGTTAAAAACTGTAACTATATTTATTATATATTATTATGAATAATAAAACTACGTTTTAACGGTTTTAGGTGCGGTAATTTATTTGATTTTGGTTATTCCGACGTTTCTGCCTCTTTTCAGTGGCCGTGGTCGCCCGAGACCACGGCCACTAAAAACAATATTATTATGAATGTTAAAGTAACTACAAAAAAAGTTACTCCCGTACAGCAAAACCAATAAATCAGTTTAATAACACTTTCCTTGAACTTATTTTAATAAAGGGGATAATTATAGATTAGTATAATTTTTATAACAATAATTGGGGTCACTGCCACGTCATACGGATCTTAAGTTTATACTTATGAAAATGATATACCGGTTTTTTGTGATTTTTATATAACTACTAGGATATCCCGCGACTTAGTTCACGCTTGACTTGAAATTCCTTTGGGATTCCCGAGACAAAGTATCGCAGCATTTAAACAATAGTGTTAACTATAGTTTTAGTGAAAACTGTGTCGGGATAAATTAATTCTTATGCACCCGAACAACTGCAAACCGCTTCGGGATAAAAAAGTATCACACATTTTATTATTGCTATCAATAATTTGCTATCAATCAGTCAAAAAATCAAATTGGGATTCGATTTTTTTAAAATGTTTTAAGTCATTCCCAGAAAACTTCTCGCGGTATTCCCAGGCTAAAAAGCAGCGCTGATTTTATGTCTAAGAATTTGCTGTCGAGCAGCGAAAACCGTCTCGAAATCAGTTAAATAGTTTTTACCTGAACCCCAAACAAACCGACTTACAAACAAAAAATAAATAAAAAATTGTATCGTGTTCTCCGTCGTTCATGTAGTCTATACCAGTTGTTTTTATATTCAATATTTAGAATTGTATAATATTAGAAATATATATAGGTATTTTTAATAAAGGGGATAAATAGATGATACTATTGAATTATTAAGAACTGATTATTGAAAAATGCTGAACACGGCTAATTTAGTTTTATTATCATAAAATTTGCTCCTAGTCTGTGCTGACAATTATAGCGTCTCCAGATAAGCTGTATAAGGATGCCCAATACGCGATTTTGTTTAAGCCATAAAGGTAGCATGAGAGATATTCTTACGTAGGTGAACACGGGATACTTTTCATACCACAAATGTGGACATCTACTTTCCACGAAATAGTGACTCGAAGTTTACGTAAGTTTAAGTTTGGAAATTTCTAGTTTATTAAGTAAAAGAAATCTTGTCTTTCTATAGCAGGTCTATATCCACCCTTACCCGTCGCAACGCCGTGTATAAAGGCGATATCTCCAAGCGAAGGCTGGACGTCGGGAGGTTCAACCGTTATCATAGTTGGAGATAATTTCTTCGATGGACTACAAGTTGTATTCGGAACTATGCTTGTCTGGAGTGAGGTAAATTATACAGTAGTTTCTTTTTTTACTTATAGGTTATATTAAACATAGAACTTATTTAATTTTCTTTATAGAGACCAACATTTTTTGAAATGTTTTTATGCAATTCCTGGAAATTATAATAATTTAAATATTGTTACCAGTTAATAACTTCACACGCGATACGAGTCCAGACTCCACCGCGACATATACCTGGAGTGGTCGAAGTTACGTTGTCGTACAAGAGCAAGCAGTTCTGTAAAGGTGCTCCTGGGAGATTCGTATATGTTTGTGAGTATCCTACACGCTCCGCTTATAATATTCTCCTTAACCGTTGTGCTATGTCGTCTTTAGTGTATATTAGAGTCGTTAGGGTTATTAATTCTTCTGTACCCCTCGTGTGTGCATTCGTCGTTGTGCAATAACTAGACTTGCAGGGTTACTAACTCCTAAAATCTTTAAGTCAAAAACCAATAAAATCGTTATAATTGCTTCAAAATACCCCAAAAAATTTATATTGTTAATATTCATTATTTATAACCATTTTATTACTCCACATAAGTAATATATTTTTTTGGAAATTGCTAACCTTGCGTGTCAACTTATTAAAATGTCAACTTATTAAAAACGATAATGTCAGTGACAAGTCTATGACAGTTCGTGTATTTAAAGTTATATTCATATCTTATGACTCTTATAAGATATCAAATAAAAATATGCGCGTAAAAAGATAGAATCCTCTTTATATATTCAATGTACTCTTTGTAGAATCCCTATTTTAATTCTTGCATTTTTCATCAATTTCCATGGGAAACTCATCCAAGATGATTATAATGTTTTTGCAAACGTATAGGTATTATAGCAAATAAATTCATCAAAACAACAACAAAATCTTTTATGGATCTTCGAAAAAGTATTTTTCCTCTAAATAATATGTAATTAGAGAACTCTCAGCAATCTATTATACGATCCATCAATTAGGCTTTTATTTGTTAGTGAGGCAACTAATGATTGATTTTGTTTTTTTTTCGTTTCGTTGTTCGCATAGCAGCACTCAACGAGCCCACAATAGATTACGGGTTTCAGCGACTCCAGAAACTTATTCCAAGACATCCCGGGGATCCGGAAAAACTGCCTAAAGTAAGTGTATTTTCCTAACTACTTGTATTAGTAAAAATCTTTCCAATCAAATGAGCTCGATCAAAGCGTATTTTATGTTAGTAACATTATCCTCCTAGTGCTCAATCCGAATTCTGTTCAGACCATCCGCTTTGGAGGCTGTGGTTCGTTTTTCCTCTTCTGTACTTCACGTTGTATTTGCCAACGCATAGGTAGGAATATCATCCACCAAGACGTCAATTCAGCTTTTCTTGAGCCTACTCTATCTACCAGGACCAGATAGAGTAAAAAAAAATCTACTGGTCTTTCCAGACTAGGAGACTCTCTTGCAGATTATCTGATGTGTCACAGACATGAAGGACCAGCGTAAGCAAATACGAGAGTGCCGTACAAATAGGAAAGCGGACCTCGGGTTTGGAAGTGGATACTTCGAACAACTGAACTGAGGCTAGGATTATGATGATGATTATTTGTAATAAGCGATCTCAGCTACAACTACTGTTAAGTGTGTACCTACTGTCCTTATTAATTTTTACTCGCAAGCGTGTCCTATAGGTTTATTATAAACAAGAAGTGCGATATAAAAAAATAGAGTCAACTCAAATTTATTGAAGGAATATCGGAAGCCATATGATTTAATAGATTTCTTTTTATAGGAAATAATCTTAAAGCGGGCAGCAGACCTAGCAGAAGCGTTATATTCAATGCCTCGGAACAACCAGTTAGGTCTCGGAGCACCTCGGAGCCCTCCCTCCAGCATGCCTTTCAACTCCTACACGGGGCAATTAGCTGTTAGTGTTCAGGACACCGCCGCATCGCAGTGGACTGAAGGTAAACATCAAATTTATTGTTGTTTTTAAACTTACGTAAAAATCGAATGGCTTACCTATATCATGTTTCTTTGTGTGTATTAATAACAATTAAGTTCCTTTTTAATTTCGTGTTTGAATATATTGTCAAAACTAAATTCGTGTGAAGCTACACACACATATTTAATATTTTACTAATTTATATTACGATCAGTACGTTTTGACTTCTATTTGCCTTTAAACGTACAATGTGTGTTGTCGTAGGTATTATTTACATCATATCAACTCATAAACTTCCCATAGCTGTCCTTGTGACTTCTTATTTTTAAGGGAAGGCGGTATTGTCACGCATGTTCAAGACTGATTGGCGGGTTTTACACGTCGGTTATATCGATGTACAGGTTTCATCACAATCGACATCTATAAAAATTAGGGCTGGGAACCATATATCAAATTTGAGAGAATTATTATTATATATATATTATTATTATTTATAAAATATATATTTGTAGTGTTTATAGTCGTGGCATATTGTTAGTGAGATCTTGAAAAATCAAAACTAGTTTCTTAATTATTTATTTTATTTAAGTCACATAATGAGTGAGTATAGTTGTAAAAATGTGTCATCATAACTTTTGAACAATGTAGCGAGGAAAGTTGAGAAACACGTTTGTTGTTGGTAAATTTAATTGAGCTTTAAAAATTCTTTCGAGAAAACGTGGTTTGAACAAAGTCCATTTGACTAGATAGTTTTAGAGATATGGGATGTGTTTGGCTTAACGCTTTTGAGATTTATGTTGCCAATAGACAAAAACAATGAACATTCGTCACCTCCATAGGTCTCTTCGATATGCATAGATTACCTCACGTGGCAGATATTGTACTAAATTGTAGTGATATTCGCAGACAGCACCTAACGATAATTTCGTGTTGACCCCAGGCTTTTTCTTTTAGAGGAGTACGCGCGTAGCGGTGGGTCGGTGTCGCCGCGATACTGCTCGGCGGCGTCCACCCCACACGCCGCCACCGCCTCGTACCCGCACCCTCAGCACTACCCTGCGCCGCCGACTTCCCTCTTCAACACCACCTCACGTGAGTTTTTTCGGCCTTCGAAATTTTACTACATACCAACAAGTGTCCTTGTACGAGACGAATTTGCTAATGGAGGGTACATTTTATCAACATTTATATCATCGAAGAAGAATATTAGGAATGACAAATGACAATCTTTTGGTTAAAAATCCAATTTCACTTAACGATTATTGTCATTCAAACACTTTTCCTTGCTTAAATATGCGGATTTGCTCATGGTTTCTCATTATAAAATTATATTTTATATATCGATGGTTATCGAATTCTAGAATGGACCGATAGTCATGAAATTTGGTACATATAGTATAGGTATGTTTTCGACAACTAGAATGAGCAAATAAGACTTTTATCCTGAATAATAAGTTAACGAAGGTGCAGAATTTACCTTTATTTCTAACAATTTAATTAATGTCCTTATAGTTTCTATTTTTCATATAGAGGTGCCCTATTAAAATTGTCTAATAAACAACTCGAAACACAAGTGACACCAAAACATGAAAGAGATCTAAAATATCACATTTCCAACGCTTTCTTTGCACGGCTATCTTTTATGTGTCGCTTTGTTTGTTAACCTCCCTGTTTTCTTTACCCTGCCAGTGTCGCTAGGACCGTATCACCCTGCCAACGTGAATGGACATTTATCTGACCACTATAACGCGTATAATACGAAAGATAGCGGGCATTACAGTGAAAGAAACTTGGATATTAAAAGCGCCGACTGTCCGGCAAACACTCATGCGAGATGCAATGGCAGCGATGTGAAAGGGGACTTAAGAGAGGCGAAGTCGAGAAGCGCGTTCGCCATTGTGAGGCAGAGTCCGCCAAGGTCCAATGTTCATCACAACTGGCAACTAGCCACTGTTCAGTGTTAGTAGTTTTTTCGTTTCTGTTATTTAATTTTTGTATCTTTGCACTTAATACTTCCAATATCTTCATACATGCTACATCTGAGATAATTTTAGTGTTAATAACCGCTTCACGCAGATGTAGCGATGGGTTTCATCCTCTATTAACTAGTACAGTGAAGGAAGCTTAGCTTATATTATATTCTACCTATAATCCCATAAGACTATATATATACGTATATGTAAGTATGTAGAATACTGAGCTTAGGTCATCGAAGTCAATGGGTAAAGTTCCTAGAATGCTGGTTACGGTACCTCGCTAGATCGCATTACTGATTTATCCGTTGTCCGAAGTGGGACCTAGCCCGCTGTTATTAATTGTTAGTGATATTGACGTATTAATTGTTAATATTCATTTAATTATTTATGCGTTGAATGTTTCATTTTATTTATTGTTTACAACGTCACTGTCATGTTTTAATATTTTCCTTAGTCTAGGGGGTTGCCTGAAAGAGATTGCTTTAAGCGATACGTTCGCCCTTTGTTCCACATGTATTGTACCTTAGTTTTTAAGAACGTAGTTTTATTTTTTGGTGAACAATAAAGTGTTTTCATTCATTCATTCATGACGTTAAACTTTGACAGATGACGTGTGTATACACTAAAGTAGCTAATCATTAACTATTTTTAATACTATAAACAAGACGCAATTGGCAGTCACTAACACTACATTATCCCAGATTGGCATGAATCGAGCAGGGTCATAATGCATGTTTTTAACACTTTGTCGCTATTATAATTTTAAGTATAATTTCTGTACAAGTAAAAGTTTCGTTTTGAGTTGCTTCCCTTTATAAACCACTATGTTACATAAATTTCAGGTATAACACTATTCCTGTTTATTTTTAAATGTCGGAACCCTGAAAATAGACTACGCGTAATATTAAAATTATGTATAAATTTTAATATGACAATCTCTGTGTGTACATAATTATAATGAGCTAATAACTTGATAATAAACGGCAGTGGTGGAGATCAGTTCACGCGTGTAGTAAATGGCCTTACGTAGTGTCGTAATTTTCAGTAGGCTTATTTCTCTTGCGTCACTTTGCTGTTTTCTCTAAGCAGTTTTAAAGGAACACTGTGTTGGTTACGACAGATCTTTAAACCACACTCAGATATATAAAAGGATCATTAACTTAAAGAATAATTAAAATATGCTAGAAAATTTATAATAGTGGAATTAAATTTTTGTAACCTAAACTTTGAAATGGTACGTTATTGGCACAGTTTGGGTGATTATTGTTAAATGATTTACAGACATACAAAGTAAAGAAGAATTTCAAATCTTTCTGTCTAGTTAAGGCTTATTTATGAAGCGCTACCCCAATCTGACTGCGGCAGATAGTTGTTTGTTCACTATTAGATATATTATAAAACTGGTCATGATCAGCAATTTGTTCGTGTGGGAATTTGACTATTCATTTAAATCTTCTGAACCTGCAACATATCGAAATTAAACACACAGGCAATTAGATAAAATTTTGGTTTTAAACACTAAAATTGTCATTGAAATACGTTGAAGCGGCCGTTTTGACACCTATTCCAGATAAATTTTCAGACTGGTACGCAGAAAGAAATTCTAAAAACGGAAATTTATGATTAGGAATTATGTGAATAGCGGTTTTGACTTAAATTTTGGCATTTATTTCGAAATCGCAGAGAGACAGTTCAATTTTATTTAATGGCATAAATTTTGATAGGTTATAAACATTTGATTGTTTTCACAGGAATGGGCGGCTTGGTCTCGTCGCCATTCAGCGTCAACCCGTTCTCCTTACCAACGTGTAGTGCCCAGCAGTATGCCCAAACCGCCCCCCTGGCATCCAAGTAGCAAATGACCTCTTTGTATATAGGTTAGTCTTATGACCTATCAAGGACGAACTTTTACTAATAGAAATATTTATGTGCGTTTAAACACATCGAGTGGAACATTTTCTGTGTCGTGACATAGTTTAGACAATATATAGTTTGCTGCGTGATAATGCTATATTATTATTTGTATGGTATATACGTGATTTAACCATCAGGTAATAATTCATGGGTAAGATGTGACTTGAAATCTTCAAGTGTCTTTAAAATTAAAATTATAAGAGTTAAAAAATCTCAGTTAGGTACTTATTTACTTATACATTCTATACTTTAGTTAGCATATACACAACACTCTTCCTTTATCTGCCATAATACGAATTTACTTTTCAAATGTCTCTTTTTTATGTTAGTTTCTTAAAAACATATTAAATAAATTTAATATAATGTTCAATAATAAAACCAAAGATATAGAATACCCTAAAATTATAATTAACGATTCACTTTGAGTTTCGACTTATGGTCCTAAGGGTAAAAGAACGTATATGAAAACTGAGTTTATAAAAATCGTAAATAAATATTAAAATGCTGCACATTATACCAAGTGCAGATTCAAATGTTCGTTAATTGTCGAATAGTCCCAATCCGCTCGGTGTAGTGTAAATGGTTTCATAGAAAATGTACGTGGTGTGATTCGCTATGACGGCCTGGTGTAATGCGAGAGTGACCCTAGAAGCGGGCGGGCATGTATTGTAAATAAAATTGTAATTTTAAATGTAAATATAGACAAATAGCAGGCAACAGTTACGTTGCTAAATTGTAGATTTTTATATTCATCAATATGTAAGTAAATCAAACTGCTCAGGGCAAATCTATGTTAAAGGCACCAGTAATAGATGCTTCCATAAATAAATGGTAACAAATATTAATTTTGCAACTTAATAACATTAATCTACATACTAAACACACTGCTGTTTGTATGACTTTTAAAAATTTAGATGTTTTACTATTTTATAAGGAAACATACATTACTTATGTCTTTGCCTATCTATATTGTAAAAAATCTCCAACTTTCGTTATCTTATACGTGTGTCGATTTCTTTCTTGTAAGATCTGTGATATATTTATAAATGTAAGTGACGTTGTAAATTCTAATGTAATCGAATAATTCATACGATTATAGTTATAATCAATTGGGTTTAGATCCTAAACTTACGATCTGCTCTCACCCCAGACTCATTGAAAGCTGTCTAATTTCAAAGCGTCATTGTAAAAGTAGTCTTGAGTTTATTTTAATATTGTTTTACAAAGCAAGAACAAATTTAACTAAATTAATAATGTATCAATTTAACCGTGGTCTTATAGTTATTTCAAAATATTATGTTTTACAATTTTTAATCTTTAATTTCAAATAATTATTTATTGCGTAAGTTAGCTATCGTTTACGTAATAGTGGTAGTATAATACTCTTCAAGCACGCAATAGCAACACGATTTTGTATATTTTGTAACCTTACATTTTCAAATTCGTATCCTAAAAAAAATTAAATAGAAAGAAAAGTCTTGCTACTTTTGTTTTTATTATACTTTAGTTGTTAAATTGTATTAAATTTAAAATTTTATTTATACTGTACTGTACTGTACTGTATTTAGGCATAAGAAAACTCGTAAGCTGCAACCGTCTTAACTGCAGCAAACACTGCAATTAAGAACTGGGTGTCATTTGTTATCGTTTGATGTATAAAAGGTTAATAAATATCCCATCAAAAAGAATACAAATTTGAGGAACTATGGTGACGGTATGGTATATAATTTTATCTAACGTCAACTTTTGCGCAGCTATAATTCAATACATGAGCTTAAGAATAATTAGTTTGCTTACTGCAGCCCGTACGAAAAACATACATTATCTAAATTAAGGCCTCAACTAAAGCCTTTGGTCTTAAGTTTAGGATTTAAATGTTTTCATCAAAACTTAGTTTAGTAACATCGAATGTATATTTAAACTGAATATCGACCATATCTTGGAACAAAAACATATCCAAAAATACGAATGGATGTATCTGTTACTGTTTAATAAAACAACAAAATATATATCCGATATCATAACAGAATACATGTATACGAAAATCTCAGCAACACTTTTCTTGACGCACAAAAACAAATGTATTTTGGGATACGCTCTCGAAATATGGAAATTTGTAGTTACGTAACTATGATTCTTTAACGCAAATTGTATATCTTATAAGAACATGTAAATTGTAATCGTTCAAGAAACAAATTATCACGAAATACAAGATTAAATTACTTAAAATAATAATGCCTTTTATTTAAACCTAAGATATTAGGTTCATTATATTAGGTATATCTTATTCTTCTTTATTACATATTTTATGGCTTGGCAAGGTTTGTGGTAGGCAATGTCTAATAAGTATTATTGAATATAAACAAATACAGGCAATCTTCAAGTAAATAGGCAGTGGAAAAAAGTTGGGACTCCTTATTATTTTTTATTTATTTATCAGCATGGACTCTCCCTGTTGCTTTGTGCTAGTACTTTTTTCAGCAAAATTAGATAGGTATCGAATCCACTGGATTCCAGGATGTCCTACTCATTTATATTTCTACTGTATTTCACTCGCTCTAAAAGAACTCTTAAGACCAAATTTGGTTTTCAGGTACTAGCCACCTGGGCTAGCCGGACTTACCAAATGTCGTCGTTATGAATACGTTAAGGCTTGCAGCAACGCCAATGTCATTGACGATTTTTCTGTACTGATTTTTTGGGCGATAGCGGGAATCCCCAAGACGTCATTCTTTTTCAGATGTATTATTATTTTATTGTGAATAAAATAGAGTAGTATTTGAAAAAAAAAACCAAACCTTTTGTTAAGATGTAGATATTTCTTTAACTTGTTTTGATATAACTTGAAGAAGTAAAATGGTTTCATGTCAATAATATTTAGGTGATTTGGTGAATTTTTATCTTAGGATAATCATGGTAAATTTACAAAAAAAACACGTTGAATCTGATATCGTAAAGATTTATGATAATTTCCTTGGTAAATTATTAACGAGTAAATACTAACGAAAAGTGGTTTCGTTTGCACCCCGATTTTAACTTCTTGCGGCAACAGGAGCCTTAAGGAGGATTATACTATATATCTATACTAATGGGGATTACAAATTAATTTAATGTATCATTAATAATCCTAAAGATGGTGCAATTGGACAGACTGGACTAGACCAATCCATCATCGAATATGACCCAAACATAAACATTTTTAAGCCATTGTGATATCACACATGGTATCTTACGCACCCCTATTTGAAACATTATATTAACAATTTTAGTTCGGCGCTAAGGGTAATATTTTCCATTGTTACCGCTGACTAGATAATGCATGGGTGCATTGCTGGTTCTAATTTTATGACTGAAGAATAGGGATCGTGTTACTGAGATTAGCATAAAAGTGGAATGGATTCTTGTCATTTTATTCTAAACATAAATTAATTATGGTAATTTAATATTGACTTGCGAGGGTAGGTAATAAATGATTATTTAATTGTCCTAGACAGGATTCTAGTTTTTTGTTTATAAAAAGAACTACTTAAGAACAAGTAAATACTATATTCAGAATATTATTGTGCTTTCTTTGTGTCCTGCTATGGCCGTTGTTTTGTATATAATAGCAACATATTGAAACTGATTCTTACATTTTAAATATATTGGAATTATCTGTACTAATATTATAAAGAGAAAAGATTATTAGATATTTATCTATTTTTTATGTTTAAGGTGTAACGAATAAACTCAAAAACTACTGGACCGATTTCAAAAATTCTTTGACCATTCGAACGCTACATGTTGATTAATATAGGCTACATAATAATTAAGGATTCCTAATAAAACTTCCATAATGTAACCCATCAATCGAAACAAAATACTCGGCGCTGGCATCGGGTTCTACGATTTTAATGAAATTTAATGTGTGTTAGAGTGGGACCCGGGGTGGTTTAGATTCATAATTAGATTCGGTAGGTGGGCTGGAATCGGGTTGTAGATTTTTATTTTTTCAGGGTAGGACAATTTCTGTTAAGACCGCGATAAGCAGGTCCTAGATCTTTAACATTACTTACATGAACATTTGGTTCGTATCCCGCGCCAAAACTTGAAGCGTTCAAGATAAAAGTATCCTATTTTTATTTCCCCCATCGAAAGTATAGCCAAGGTCATAATGAAGGTACAAAACAAACATACAAACGGAATGGAAAATGTATTTCTGAGTATGGTACTTGTTTTTACATCGTTTTCCTGCTCAATTTTGCTTACAGATTTGTATTATATCTTAGTAAGTCCAGTTGATGGCTAAAACCTTTAAAATATATAGAGTTCAGACAACGATATATGGGAAGGTCTTGTAACGTGGAAGTTCACCGTGCACTTTTACCATAAATTAAGGAGGATTAAGCTTATTAAAAAAATATGTTTATCTAAAAAGAGTAGCTGAATGAAATGTATTTACAGACATATTGTTTTAAATTTGAAGCGCAAAAGAACCTACTTTTCAATTTGATAACATTATATTGATTAACTATGGAAAATAAAGTAGGGGATACATTATACTCCACTCAAGTCGATTACGCTACAATAATCTAAATGAGCGATTAGTCGACCTCGTTTGTCGTCGTGTGCGGCGCACGTGCTTTGCGTGTTTTGCACGCGTCCGTCAGGATATCAAGCAAATATGGAGTGCAACGTATATGGAGCAAAGATAAGACTTTGTTTGACTCTAGATTTCTTAAAGAAAAAGCAGACCTTCGAACCCAAAATCGTTCGAAATTTAAATACTCGTGAAGACACAAGATATTACATGCATAAATTATGTAAACTGATTTTTTTTTAAATAGATTGCTTATATGATTGCTGTATTATGGAATCTTAATCATTAATAGCAAATCGCACAGAAAGAGCGCACAAAACTATATGGCGCCATTACTAGTTCTTTTATCATTTTTAAACTTTTATTATTTAAAACTTCTTGGGCCAAATTTCTCTAAAATTGAAAACCTCAATAAATTTTTTTTTAATTATTAACAGATACATTCGTAAAATACATTTTAGTTAACAAATCTTCAAATTGAAAGATAGTTGACGGGTGGTAAGTGTGTGTGTGTGTATGTGTGTGTGTGTGTATGTGCGGTGGTCTAAAGAAAGTACCATTTATATTATTCTTCTTCCATAGTTACCATCTTCTTAGCGATAAATTTAATCAATATATAGTGATAAGTGACTTTACTTAGATTAGCAAAATCAATATCGATTGCATTGGAATTATTCATATCAAAAATATAATAGACTTTATTTATATGTTACTCTGTTCGTTTCTTAAAGCCACAAGTAAGATAAATTATCATAAAATTTAGTGTATGTTTATTTTAGGTATAAAATCTACGAATATATAACTACGAAGCTTTAAAGAGACAATCAGAGAGAAAATGATAAGCAAATTCGTAAGCTTTATACTGCCACTAAATAATTAAACAGAACTGAAGAAATTCATTATTATATTCAACACAAATTTATTTTCACTAGGTTCACATAAATATCTTATTACAGAAAGGGCGTGAATGACATTTGTATTATTTCCGAGACGTTGTCTGTCCTTTATGATAAATAAGTTAAGTGAACAAATCGGTATGCCGTCAATCTGTCGCGTGGCGGTCGCACGACACGCGACAGTCGCGTGGCGACGTCGCGCATTACCAAATTAGCATCCGATGTGCACCTAGCCTTAAATCGTATTAACTGAAGGCGAGTGGGTCATGTTACTAATAACATTTTTCCGGGAATAAGTTTTGTATACCTAGGTATTTTAACCTACTTGTTGTAATTCATATTAACTTGAAAGTGTTGAATGTTGTTAAAATATTTTATACGTATTCGCGCTTATTATACAATTATAGTTTTACCATGAAATAAGAATACTAATCTTTTTCCGTGGTTTCACTAATAATTTTCAATTATTTTTAAATTTTATAGGAATAAATTTTTTTAATTAATTTACATTCTTTCTCTATATTGTCTTTGTTGGTACCGAATGTCAAGAAAATTGGTTCACACCATAAACCGTCGAAATGGGACAAACAAATATACAAGCATTCAAGCACGTGCTATGACGGTAACTATGATGGTAACTAATGCATCAATAATAAATCTATCAGTGATCGTCATCATCATCCTAGCATTAAATCCCGGTAACGTCTGAAGCGTCCACTTTGGAGCATAGAGTCTGTTTTCATATTTTTTGTTTTCCGCTTCTCGCAGCCTTTATCATCAATTATTGTAAGACCGTTGACAGATGGATTCTTTCACGAAACCTAGCCCAGCGTTTCTTGTGCATAGTTCTTCTAAAAATTATCCTTATAGGTACTTGATTGTGGCATAAGCGCCTCTCTTACAGTTTATCTGCAATTATGATATGTGAGTTTGTAACGTGTCCCTTTCATATAACTCCGCATGTCTACCGACAACAGATTTATCTTCAACTATGATATGCCTGCGACTTCATCGACTTGACATTCCCAAGGGATTTCCGGGACACTAAATACTATTAAAAACTATTTAAAAAATAATGTAAGCTATGTTTATAATGAAAACTGTTTCAGAATAAGCTAATTTTTATGCACCGGAACATCTACAAACTGCTTCTGGGATAAAAAAAATCACACATTCTATTATATAAGATTTGCTATCGAAATAATCACATTGGAATTAGATTTTTTAATATGGCTATTTTAAATTGTTCCCAGAAATTTCCAGGATAAAAGGTAGCGCAGATTTTAAGTCTAAGAATTAGCAGTCGATCAGCGAAAATCGTATCGAAATCGACCCAGTAGTTTTAAAGTTAATGCCGAACAAACAGACAAAAACGCATCGTATTCTCCATCGTTTATATAATCTAATCCAGTAATTTTTTTAAATAGCTATAATGAAAAGACAGCATGTTTAGAATATTAAAATATTATAGATATGTATGACTACCAGTAATAAAAGGTCACAGTGTTTTTTTGTTTGACCTTTGACGATCACAAGTTCACGCGAAACGATATTCATCAAATTTAGTGCATTTGTTTAATTTCAAAATTAAGAGATACCGTAGTGTATGAAATTCAGATACATAAATATCCTGGAAAGAATAATTTTTAAATAAACACTTGAGAAACTATCAAATTTGGATAGAATCTTTTGAAATATAAACCGTAAAACGCATAAGAAATCCGTCGCGGGCGAGTGGGTTGGAATAAGGAGTGAGGAAGGGGGTGGCCGACAATAGGTGAACAGATAACTTTCCTTCCATAGTAGAGTCAATACCGACCCCAGGGAGTTTTACCCTCGAGGTTTGGTCGCTTGGGAAAACTAGACCCAACAATATAGAAAAGGACAGACGCATACAACAATTGCATGCAAGAAGAGTGCAGTGGGTTGTACTTATGTATTAATAATATATAGAGGAAAAATGCCGAGGATGTACGTCGAGTGATATGTTGCGACTGTTAGCAAGAGAGGGATAGATGACATCAATTTGTCGTGTCGTGATGGGGTTTTATTTTGTTTGTGCATTTGCAATTCCTTTTTTATAGTTTGATGTATTTTTTACCAAAATAAATATTTTATCATATATTTGTATATAAGATTAATTTGAATTGTTTTCTACATACTTGAATGATGGACTCGTAATACACATTTACCAAAACTTTTTATTTTTACAAAAAATTAAGATTGAAATATTATACATAATCAATCACATAGCGTGTGATTTGTATCCAATATTTAGGTCTGTTTCTAAAACATTGTATAATATAATTTATAATAACCCAGTTTATAATCCAAAATTTAAAAAAATATAATTATAAACACGCAGTAAGAATATTCAAAGATATCACAGATGTAATACTATACTATATGATAAACATCGGAAACAATATTTTATATTTCACTCAAGGCTGGACATTACCTACTGAAATTCGTTGCAGCTGTAGTCGATGTATGATAGCTATAAGACGAACGTAATTTGATTAACTTCAATATGTGCAATATATTTATTTGATAACAACATGTGTAATAAAAAAATTTCATTTGCTAGATAATTCATTATACATACAACATAGACATATTATTCCATCATACCACTTATCCACAGGACGTACACCTATTAAAATACCTTATTTAATTATTCCCGGAATAAAATATTACAAAATTTAAATGCTCATAACGAATTAATTCCTTACTTCACTTTAAGGTAAATAATAAATTTATTATACTATATGCTAATAACGTAACTCAGGAAAAACTAAAACTGAAATTATAAGGCGGCTGTAAAATAGTTATAAAGCGATATAAGATCGGCATTGAAGCGTGTCAACGAGCAAGGCGTTAAGCGAAATTGAGTGAAAGTCGAGTTAAAGTATTAAAAGTTTTCAGCTACCGATCTTTCTGAGAGGCGAGACGGGCGACGACGCCGCCGCGCCGCATTGAGGGTTGTGCGAACATAGACAGAATGTCATCGATATTACTTTAAGTTAGTATCGATAAAGTTCAGATTCTAATTATATCGGTGGAATAGATTAATCATTAAACATTGAGATCACTGTAGTATATTATATTTTAGTTAAGTTAGTAGGTATTTTTTTATGTCTTAGTCTTAGATTTAATCATTATTGTTTATGTTATCATAGTAAAGTTATTAAAAAAAAAAAAAGCATTTATTAAATATTTTGCAGCGAATTAATTTAGTATATTTTAATGATTTCTTTATATGGATTTTGGGATAATTTTGATAATATTTAATCTATATGCCTACTCATAATATATTATAATATCAGCCAACAAACGTCATGGCTGCATTTGGACCTCTATGTGCACATAAAATCAGCGAAAATTTCTCAAGTGGGGATGGTTTAAACTCACATTGGAATATGTTGATGGTGTCTAAACCATTAAGCTAGCATGGCTTAATATGAAAGTTGATAACTTTCCTGACATTTAAAATTAAAAATTAAATCGTTTTAAACGCTTATTTCTGAAAATGATGTGTTGATAATATTTAGATTTGTTGTTATTGATTTAAGATAGTTCTGGTACTGTTATAATTAACATATAGGTTCCACTCTCCACGCTTATAAGTAATGGAGCAACATATTAATGGAGTTTAATTTTCATAAGCTTTAATAAGATAAATAAATAGCTGATTCAAATTACTAGGGATTAACAACCATCAAACTTTAGAAAATATAAAGTAATTCGAATTCGATTTTTTAACACCATTGCCGACTTTGACTCTAGGGGAAACTGTGGAGGAAGAAGACTGCGCATGAGACCTCGGGACGCCGTCGTCAAACTGGCCCCCGGAGACGCAATATGTGCAAAATCTTTTCCCGTCATATCCTCACAGAAATCCGCCTGTAAGGATACAGCGCCTAATATCGCTGTTGGTGAAGTGGTCCACTGACGTCCGGGGTGGTCAAACGTGGCACTTGGGACGACATGGTGTAGTAACTTCGTATACTAGTCTCTACTCCATGTCGTCCCAATTTAAGCTTGTTAAAGGGGCGCAAGTTTAGGTTTAGTGAGGAAGTTGGAAACGTCTGTACCAGAGTCCTCAATCATGTCTGTTGCGGTGTTTAAAATTCATGTTGCATTAGGTGCTCCCCCTAAAGGACCCAGCTGAGTACGAAACACATTTTCCCTAGGTTATCAAAAAATGTTGAGTCTGCAACCCAGCAAGCTTAGTGTGGGACGCCATCCAACCCGGGGGAAACGGAAACCCGAGATATGTAATATGGATACTAGGGAAGGATAATGATGAACTGATTGGCTGACGACATTCAATATAATAAAAGTCCAGAGATTAATATCGACATAATTACAACACTACTTCCTTAGCACGGTGTAAGTTAATAATGTAATAGAATTACGAGGGAAAAACTGTTGAACTCCACCGTAGCGGGTCGCAATTAATTGTAGCAGTTTGTTTTGTGCATCTCACTGTCTTATGTGGACATGCTGTGCGATGTTTGTTATTTTATATTAATTTTTTTTATTAATCTGTAAAACATGTTTACATGGTTTTGGATACGAACAGAAATACTTTGACGTTGATGTTAGAAAAAATGCCGAAAATGAACATTGCTCTCGGCCAAGATTCAGACGCAGGCCCAGGGAACGAGATGCGAGTACGTTACGGCCAAACATCGCTACGAGTGTTAGCTAATCGCGACGAAAATAAGGACAACTATAAAACTGTTACGATGTATGACATGCCACGAGTCGTCACGCTCGGTACTACTCGCCACTAACTTCTGTCACCTCGCTTGTTGCGTTGCCTGTTGCTAAACCCTCGTTGCCGATTTGTTAGCCATTACGAGTCACTATTAGCATCTAATAGGTGTGTTACAGTCAAGAATAATAAGAAAATGTTTCAGAATAAATGTTTTTTTCTCTTGTACATACACAAAATTTAAACATGCAGTCTGGAACAAGAACCAAACTATTTGAATATGCATTGATGTTAATAAAACTGAATTCAAATGCGCTAGAAAATTTATCTCGGTGTTGCTAGTTTCGGTAGCAAAAGTTACAAAAATCATACATTTTGTAACTGGCAGTTAGCTAAAAATTTTGAAACTCGGACGTGCAATGTCTAGAATTTTGGAATTAGTTCGCAGTTTACGAATATGTTACATAATGAAGGTAAAAATAGCTTTTTAGTTTTTACCATTTAGTTACAGTTTCTAAGTGAATTAGTACTTCAAGCAGGTATACACCTTTTTATGCTAACTAAGGCTTCCCATGTGGCTTCACTCGTTAGCATTCTGTATCTCAAAAACTATAGTTTTCAGAACAATACTGTATTGAATATTTACTAGTAAGAACTACATACTTATAACTTATACTCAATAGTACTACTAATAATGAGTAGTACTAATGAATACAATTGAGTACATATCAAATCTCATGTAAATTGGTTCTAATCCAAAGCCTGTGAAAAAATACTAAGTATTAAAATACATAAGTAAGTAAACATATGTGTAGGTAATCAAACTCAGTTACATTTGCAATGAATATAATGTAACTATTATACAACTATCATGTTTATTTGTATGTCACAGGCATTTTTCTTTAAACCTAATCTTATATATATAAAAATCTTGTGTCACGATGATGTTGCCGATAAACTCCAAAACTACTGAACCGATTTTAATCAAATTTGCATACCGTGTGCAGTTTGATTCAACTTAAAAGATAGGATACTTTTGATACCGTTGGAACCGGTAGGTGGCGTTGAGATCGGGTTCTAGAATCCTCTTAATCACTGGGAGCGATTTTGTTTTTGTGTGTTTGAGTGGGTTCCCGGATGGTTTAGATTCGCAATTAGAACCAGTAGGTGGCGCTGATATCGGGTTCTAGAATCCTCCTAATCACCGGGAGCGATTTAGGTGATTTTGTTTTTGTGTGTTTGAGTGGGTTCCCGGCTGGTTTAGACTCGCAATTAGAACCGGTAGGTGGCGCTGAGATCGGGTTCTAGAATCCTCCTAATCACCGGGAGCGATTTTGGTGATTTTGTTTTTGTGTGTTTGAGTGGGTTCCCGGATGATTTAGATTCGCAATTAGAACAGGTAGGTGGCGCTGAGATCGGGTTCTAGAATCCTCCTAATCACCGGGAGCGATTTTGGTGATTTTGTTTTTGTGTGTTTGAGTGGGTTCCCGGATGGTTTAGATTCGCAATTAGAACTGGTAGGCGGCGCTGAGATCGGGTTCTAGAATCCTCCTAATCACCTGGACCGATTATGGTGATTTTGTTTTTGTGTCATGAAACAAAGTTTTTAAGGAATTTAGAAAATATGGCGGTACGAAGTTCGCCGGGTCAGCTAGTAGGTTTATATAAATGGAATTAGGCACAATGTAACCTATAAGAAGAGAACATTTCGTCCCATGCAGGAACGGCGAAAGAGTAAATTTTCTTGCGACCGGGCAGCCTGTCGTAAGAGGTAACAAAACAATTCACAGCCAGGTGGTAGGGTATCTGCCCGTCTGGATGGCTACCACCCCTGGTGTGGTGTATGCCGCCATAACAACTTGGAGTTGTGTTCCGGTATTAGTGGCCAGGTTCCAGACTCCTTCAAGAGAACAACGGCGCATTTGTAACGCCTTTGGTGTTGCATACTGTAACTTGATTGTTTACATTTATTATCATTTGAACGGAACGGTGGATATCAATACAATTTCACATATATTTACAATTTGTCCTTGGACACATTATATTCTGACATTAATATTTTTTTTTCTTCTAGATGTATGATTTGAATTTTAAAAAAAGGCGACGGATATAATCTAATTTCAAGTAAATTTAATCATAAATAGTTAGGTAATAATCTCTTTTTTTGAAAAAATAAAATTTCCACCATTTATTTGTTCCCATTATTTTTCCTCCCTCAAATTATTTTTTTCCCCATTAGTTTTCACCATAGCGAATTATGACCATAAATTCAAAAACAAACATACGAATAACCGCATTGTTTGTTCGAATACGAGATAGGTCCGTTGTCGATTTTCGCGCTTCCCTTATCAAGATCCCAATGAGTTTTATGGTTCTAATCGTAACGACCACCAATAGGGCCCGTGTGGCCAATTTTCTAACCTGACCGATTATGGGATTACCGCTAATTAGCTATTACAGATATATACTGATTTGCAACCTTATTTCGACGGATAATGTTAGTATAGCTAATTTTACCAAAAGTATTTTACGTTTGGCATACTTATTGGACCTAGTGTGAATGTGTGCATTGTGCATTGAAAACGTATTAATCTTCTTCATATGGTATAAAACAAAATCGGTTTACGGATTTGTCTGTCTGTCTGTCTGTCTGTCTGTGTATCCGCTAATTCCTTCTAAACAACGCAACGAATTTTTATGCAATTTTCGCCATCAGTAAAACAATTTTCAATGAACCTAATTATTTTTTATGTAAGTAAATAGAGCTACTTAACAGGGGTTGACCGACTCTCTTCTCGACTCTCTCCGACTCTGGTACCTAAGGAAATAAAAAAATCATAATTTTCGAAAATATTCCACCTACCCTCTGATGTCAGTTATTTTTTGACAGCTATTTAATATACTAGGTACCTACTGCTTTGCCACCTCTTATCCTTAAGAGGAGTTTATAGGTAAGATTTTCGCTATTCACTTGCTAATAGCTTAAAATTTAAGAGGCGATATTCTACAACATCTTGAAATCGGTGCTAAGGAAAAAAAGTGTGCATCTCGGGTCGCTCGACAGAAGTTATAACTTGCCTGAGAGAAAGGGAAGAAAGACAGATTGGCGCCGTAACGCGTTACGTAACGAATCGGTTTACCCTCCCATAAGAAGTTATCACTTCAAAACAGCAACAAAATTGCAAAATATTTTAATTTTTAAAGCTGGCCTGTACTTAATTGAGGCAACGCATCGGCATTACCATCCAGACAGCGCGGGAATGCGGCCAGTGTATTGAGCACGTATACGACCGATAGTGATTTGGGAACTATATACTGTACTATATAATTCAATTTATATGTATCACAATAATTAAATAAATATCATGAGAAAATAAAACAGCAGAATCTTACTTGTTTAGGTTCTTAATTATAAGGTTACTATAATGTTAAAGAAAAAGACTAATCGTTCTTATTTCTATAATAAGATAAAATAAGTTTACGCCACATGTACGTTGTTTAATAAAAGATAAACTTAATTCTACTCTTTTACTTGAAGCGCTAACAACTTTTTATAGTCCAGTGAAGGCTTTTAAGGTAGTCATGGGCGCCATCTTACGGTGCTTTATCTCGACGTAGTTCCACCTTGAAAGACTAGGTGGCGTTGTACACTCTCCCGGGATTCAGATCCGAACCCGTTTTCGCTGGGACCGTCCTGAAATGGAACAAAACGCCTTGAGAAAGGGAGAGAGGAATTCTCAAGGCTCTACGTTTTGGGACGCGTCGCTTTATATCAGAATTTTCCTTTTTGTCAGGCGAATGGGAGGGACTGTTGCCAGCCAATGGGAGGAAATCACCTCGTCACGACCACTCCTACATAGTTTGTGATGCCTACTGGGAGTTGGATGGAAAAAATTGTTCGAAATAGGTAATTTTGAATGTCGTTTCATGGTGACGTAATTGCGAATTTATGTTCGTACACGACCGACTTGTTTGTTGACTTGATTGAAGTTGAAATTAATTTTTTTATCGGCGCGGTGGCCGCAATCAATTTTTTTGGTGGAAAGCCATTTTATCGGTTATTTTACTGTAGGTATAAGAATGGCGATCGTGTTTGGCTTTTTTGTTTAAATTCATATCTATTTATAGTCAATTTGCATTTCGTCTTTAACATGACATGGCAGTTTAGCCTACATGAAATTAGTTACGTTACAATTAAAAAATAGAAGATATTTTTCTGACAAAGCCTATATAAAAACATATAAGCACATAAATCAATTTCAATTTTATATCAATAATGATTAAAAACAATAAACAGCTAGCAGCAAACCTGGGTACCTATGGGTTTTTTGAGAAAAGATTTTTGCTACTGTACGAAGTTATGAAGTTTTAATTAGCTGATACGGAATTAGTAATTGTTTAAACAGTAATGACAATTATTTTCATCGTGGTATTACAAAAGTAAGCCGTTATTAGGTATGGTGTTGTAGAGTTCCTTTTTATGTATATATAATTTAGATTAGGTATGTGCATCAAACAAACAATGTGCATTTGATAGTTTCCTATTTTATTTATTGGACAATCAACTGTGAATCAAAATTTTATTCCACATAGACTAAGAGGAAATTAAAATATAGACGGAGCCTTCGTGAACAAAAGCGTCAAATGAAGTGAAGCATTTGTTTTAACTTATGTCCATAAACTTATGTATATCATATATGTAATACATAAGTGATTTGCGTGTGTGTGGTTAATAGTAATTTATCCATTGGAAATAATTCACCTTTCTGTATCTGTACTAATTTGGTTGTCGTAACTCACTGCGGCGCGAACGGCATCGTATTCTAAGATCAGCACCCTTTAACCAGCTTCACTTGAAGAGTCCGAGCCCGGATGTTGTATTAATGGTAGTGTACATAGATACGTTAGAGTGACGAAAAAAATTTCTTTAAAGAAGTAAAACACAAACACAAAAATATTTCTGCTACTTACTAACGGCATTCCATCAAGGGTAAATTCCTTTTCATCATACTAAACATACCTTAAGTCATTCCCGTAATAAAATAGAATGCTGCCCGCCCATATGCAAAAGATATATTGATGGATAAGCGTCGTAGCCCTGGGAGTACAGCGGTCTCGACACGGCTTAGCACTTTTAAGGGAACGGACGAGTTTCCCAGTTTAAAACGTGTGCATGGTAAGAGCTTTTCAGTTGTTACCAAAATGGGTAGTGGTTTGTAAAGTTTTATGGTTATTTAGATGGATGTAGTTTGGTATTTTGTCAAGATGGCTGAGTGGCGATGAATGAATGAGTCACTTGTATTAGCAATTTTGTCTTAAGAAGAGTAAAGAAAGACGTACAACTAACAGCAAGCAAATATTTCTTGCTTACTGCTGTCCAGGATATTGTTTAACAACAAAAAATTACTGGACATTTTAAACTTCGCACATATACTAATATAATTGACGATAGTTTTAGAGATTTTATAGTACAAAATCCGCTGGTGACATGAGGCAGACGCAGTTGTTTTACCTACCACCAGGCACTATGTTCGTCCTCAATAAGCAAGTAAGTGCATTTAACACCAACAGTTATTTAAGTACTCATATCAAATTTATGGTAATGTTGTTTTACTGTGTATTTATATATAGTGTATTGTCTATGCTGTGTATATTTGAGATGATGTATGAATCTTCTAAATAGTAATTCAACAAGCTCGAGGTATGGGTTGGCCCCAATTTCCTTAAAATTTGCTTGCCTGGAGAAGATCTCTCTAAACGATAAAGGCGCCTACAGTTTTACCTAAATCTATTGTAACTATTGTATTATATCTGATATTTTGGTGAAAAATAAAGTGTTATCTTGATAGTTAACACTTCATTCACTATACACTTCCCTACATTGATATGTAGGCAACATATATCAACAGCAACGATACCTCAATCAAGTCCGGGTAGAAGAGATAGACCCAAGATACATTAGCTTGAAGTCGTGAAGGATAACATGCATGTAATCATAACCATGATAACCAATAAATAGTTTCAAAACAAGAGATGCTAAAGATCGCATAGAATGGAGAAGAGAAAGTAGGAATGCAGACTCTAGCTTCGAAGCGAACGTTCCGAACGCAACGGGCATATAACACTTAAATGAAGATGATTACCTATAAAATAAGTAAGAAAATCGAATAAACTCGACTCAATACGCATCAACGAGGCGTCTATCATTATTTTGGATCCACATTGATAATTTCACCATTCTCACCCCTTTCGCAGTCATAGTACCATGTGTTGGAACAATTACTATCAATGGCTACCACTACAATACACTAAACAAGTGCGAAAATTTGACAAGCAATAAATTTAATTTCGAATTCGCCATTGTGTGTATTTGGGTTTAATGTGCTATGAAATTAAGATAATTCTTATGTCGTGAAGGGGTAACGTTTTGCTGTGACAGGTCGTTTTTAACCGACTTCGAAAAAAGGAGGAGGTTCTCAATTCATTGGGATCTTTTTTTTTTTTCTTTTTTTTATGTATGTTCGCCGATTACTCCGTGATTTATGATCCGATTTACGTGATTCTTTTTTTGTTCGACGCGGAATAGCTTCCCCTAAAAATTTGACTTAGTTTGGCCCTGTAGTTTTCATTTTATGAACATTTTTCATGAAAATAATTTTCACTCCGTTCCATATGTACACCGATTACTCTGAGATTTATGATCCGATTTACGTGATTCTTTTTTTGTTCGACGCGCAATAGCGGCACCATTCGTAAGTCCACCCATACATAGCTAGACACTAAAAAGTAACAAATAAAAAATAAAAACTTCGTTTAAAAAACCGACTTCAAAGACTAAAATTTTTAATAATAATAGCTTTAGAAATAAGTCATTTTATACATTTTAGTTTTTTTGAAGTTTTTATTTTTTATAGAAATTTAATTTTGTATACGTTAAAATAAAAAGTTTGTACCTTATTGATAAGAAATGTGTAACAGCTACTATATAAAGGACGATCTAATTTAATATATTTATTGTTCAGCAGACAGGCAGACGGCCCACTTGATGGAAAGCGGTGACCATTGCCTATGGACATTTGGAACACGAAAGGTACTACAAATGCGCTGCTGGCTGTAAAGGGAGGCTGGAACCTGGTCGCTAATGCCGGAACACAACTCAAGGTTGTTATAGTGGCATACTCTACTCAAGGATGGTAGCCATCCAGAGGGCCAAATGTCCGACTACTTGGCTGTGAGTTGTTTTGTCGCCTCTTACGACAGGCCGCCCGGTCGCAGGCAATTGTATTGTTTCTCCCTTTCTGCACGGATAGTAATAATCTTATCTGTAATAATCTTCAGCAGACAAATACAAACTTTATAAGCCCCTATTTTTTTTGGTAACGCAGGTGGAATATTTTTGGACACCATACTCGGTGTAATGCCTGGGAGGCTTTACCAAGCGATGTGTGGGACTCCTAAACGACCGTATTCCTAAAATGGCATGTCCTTAAATATTTGTTCCGCTGCTGTATTTTTTTTTACAAACAACTTACTAACCATTGACTTAGCACAACCGAATATTTATGTGATAAGTAAATTCTTACACAAGTAAATAATATACGAAAAACATCGCTGCACAAGCGTATATCATTAATATCACCGGGCGTGTAATGACTTAGGACAGGTGAGGGTGCTTCTACGCTTCTAAAATTGAAATTCTTTCAAATAAACACTCGCTTTTATCAGATTTACTTGGATGTTCTCCCCATTGAAAATTTCATCGGTTACAGCCTTAGTAAAGCCTCAGGTGAAGCTAAGAGGGTAATGCGATGTGAGATTTGATAAAGCGAAATGTAAATAGGTAACATAAAGAAATAAGAACAGGCAGATGCTATTAAAGAGCCTGTATTAAAAACGATAAAATGGTTTTATCTGTTTTCAATAATAATAAAACGGATGTCTTACGTATATCGATTTAAAATTATGGTTTTCAAAAACGCTTCTCATCATGGATTGATTTTCAACTATTGAATATTAAATTACTACGCTTTAATTTTCGAAATAAATTATATTATGATCCTCTTAAATTCAGTATTTCTGGGTTTTGATTCTTTGCCATTTTCTTCACGTGCTACTGTTTTCCTACCTTTAATAGGTATGTAGGCGGTTCACTGAAACATCACTGTCATACTGTCAAGAGTGATATGTTGTCAATGTCACTCTCGCAGAGCGCCGTAGCTGCGGAAGCGGGGCGATGGAGGAAGGAAGAGAACCTTTTCTGGAGAACGGTCGCCAGCGCACCAAGTATTCGACGAACTACGATTCATTGCCTTAACCAAAGTGAATTATAACGTAATCAGTGTTAATATCAAGAGAGATGATTGTTATTTAAGCAATAGAAACTTTACATTGATAAAGATCACAAAAGATGTTAATTTCATAAATATACCCACATGATGAATGAATTCTGATGAATAAGCCCGTCATGAGCTTATATGGCTCTAACGAGCTTATAGGTCTATATACACGTCTGCGGATTTTTGAATGAAAATAAATAATTCCCCCGTAATAATAAACAAATTATCGTCCACTATTCCATCCAAACTAAATTGGTAAACAATTTTCAACAATGGTACTCTAAAAACCTTTAAACTCCATCTAATTCGCTTTCGCTCCGGATCATTGGTTCCCTGTTGCTTCAAATGACTTCACTATAAACAGGATCTTATTATACAATTGTAAATAGCTTTCGTATCGGTGTACAATGCATCACAGTGTCAAACGGGACATTGTAGCAGATGTATTGCATTACAAGTTCATTTTGTACGAATCGTAATCGAGCGGGGTGTGGGTCACAATACTGGTAGTTATTTTCTTTGCATGGATATGACAAACATGTTTAATTGTATATCTCAAATAATAAAGATTTATGTGTTTTATTGTACCAAATTTTAAAGTTAATTGTGAAAATTTAAGATAGTATTTGCTCTATGTATTATTATAAAGGATTTCTTTTTCATAACAAATGTTCATAAAATGAAAACTACGGGGCCAAAGTATGTTAAATTTATTTAGATGTATGATCCGATTTACGTTATTAGAATAACGTAAATCGGATCTTACATCTCAGAGTAATCGGTGTACATTAATAAATATTATATATATATATATATATATATAGGCCAAGTTGAAAACCTCCTCTTTTTGGAAGTTGTTTAGTAAAAATTAAAATAGAGATAACACAATAACTAGAATTAAATAAGTCTGTCAATGTTATTCTTTGATTCTGAATATTAAAATAAAATTTAATTTAATCTTCAATTATAATAGGTTTTTGTTTATTTCGTATCTTGTGTACTGATTTAAAACTGCTCAAGATAAGTTGATTATAATTGAAGAGCCTGGAAAAAAAATTGCATTAATCAAATACACTATACAGATCAGAAGAAATATTTTTGAAATGTACACGTATGAAAATGATTCCCTCGCATCCAACCGCGCGCGTCTTTGGCGGAAACCAGGTTTTCTTTAAAAATATTATACATTTGTAAGAATGTTTTAATTTTTCCGTTTCAACTGCTTTGTTGATAACAATAATGAGCGCTAATCTGTTAATAGTAGTCAAACATTAATGATGTAGCATTATTTTAAAAAAGCCTGGTTGCGGCCAGTAATGCGCCTTGGACAATCACCCGCCAAGAAAGAGAATTGCCCATGAATCCAAATTTATAATATGAAGACATATCCACGCAATGACAACGTCACCCCTCGTTTACGGGCCGCGTACGCGCACTGTGCCCGGGAATTGTGTAAAGTACGAAATAATTTCACGCACCACGTGTCCCGCTTCCGGATAATGACCCGGGACTCCCCGGCGGTGCCCCGGCCAGAGCAAACACCAGCTTCCTAATAAACGAATGAGTAACTTCCCTTTAAGAATCCTTTAGGGAAAATTGATTCTCTTCCACTGCCGTCAAAAATTCAGTAATGTTTACGGTCAAATATTTTCTAATGTCAACTCAAGCACAATTGGCTTTAAAAGTTGTATACTAAATCGTACTTACCAATATTATTTTGTTCTATACTGTGTATGTTACTTACAGTACTATATTTTTCGCTTGAAATGAAACTATTATTTACATGTAAATACAATGTTTAATATCATCGTCACCCGTATGGTTAATGCCGGTTGTATTTGGAGCGTCAGCTTATGAACCTGGGATCCGAATTTCTACTTTTCCTTCTATAGCTTACGCAGTATACGGTAAATAATGTTAAAATTTTATAGATAAAATCAACTAAAAAACTTCGCATAACGTTGCAACTTATGGCTCTTATCTTAGCCTTTGTTTAATTAGACTCTTTTTATAGGGTTGCCGTAATCATAAGCTCAGTAGCCTTGAGTTTGTGTATGTTTTAGATTTATTGAGTACAACATATTTAGAAATGCATGATTTGCTGTTCGGTACATTTGTAAACTCCACGGGTTGTTTATTACGTTTTTTTACCCCGGAGCAATCCGATTAAGGACCATAAGCCAAGAGACCATAACAAGAGCAGAACCTTAGGGGTATAATTCGCGACCCGTGTATGAGATTCGGGGGTGGCACTAGTATGCCCAATCAAAACTGGTGCCATGTTGCATTGGTACCAACTCCGCGTGCCCTGACAGGCGGGAGCCTCGCAAGCCACATCCACTTCCGGGAGACTACTTCTAACCCCCGGCATCTTCCAGGTCTAATCCGGGGCGGGGGGCGGTTTGTAATGCACCCCATGGGAGAAAATGTGAGAACGCGCGGATCACTTGCGCTCCCATTTTGACGGGATAAGCGGGTGAGTTAGAATCCCTATTCTCCAAGGGGCTCCGATCCACGCCACCCGCTTACTGCGGCCGAAGGTCGAAGCCCGCCCTCCAGCGCCAGCGCGTCCACCTTTGGCAGGAACGGAGCAAAGAAGTCCGCTCCCGCTTCCGGCCTGCCTCCTACTTCGCCCACCTGATGCACTCGCAGAAGGAGGAAACAGGTTGCTTATTAATTAACATTATAAAGAATGCGTTTACGATTTCATGTAATATATTTTAAGCTGTATAAAGGATTACTTGAATCAACTTTTAAAAACCTTTTGAAGTGTTAATATAAGTAAAGAAAAGGATTTTAATCATCAGTCCTTTGCAAAAGCAATAAACCCATAACATACGAACATATTTGAAAGAGATCAAACAATCGAATCCCTCAACACACTGCTTTGGTTCCATAGTGTTGACAAAACCAATGAACATTCTTAATTATTTGCCCTGTTTGTGTAAACAATGACCCTATACACAAAAACCAAAATATCAAGAACTATGAAACCGTATTCTGTGATGTATATTCGTACTATACATCCGGGGTCTAAACTGAAAGGATGTAGAAACTATTGTTTGACAACGCATGCGGGGTAGTTCTCAATTAAAAATATTGCTAACAAGACAAACAGTTGTCGCAACGAATTTTTGGTTTTTAATTGGCCGTTTGGATTTATGTTTACCTTTATATATAGGTGGAATGATTATGTTGATATTTGTATGTTTAGTTGTTGATATGAGTTTTATAGTAAATGAAGCTCCTTTGCAATTTGCGAATAAAATATTTTTTTTTTAATTTCTATTATATCTATACTAATATAATATCTGCCAAAAATAGTTTATGTGAATTTTTGATAATTCTTTATTACCTTAGAGTGAAATGAATTTTATAAAGTGTAGTTGGTCATCGATAGCGAAAATTAACATTGGATATTGGAAAAAATGCAATAATTAAGACCAATCAAAAAAGGGACATTAGTATCTTGTCTTTTAACTACTACATACATAATAGGCACTACTACGTACATAATAACTACTACTACATACATAATAACTACTACTACATACATAATAAGTGTTTTGTATGTATCAAAAATTTGTAATAATTAGTGCGGAATTTTATTAGTTAAAATTTGATAGACATGACATTACTAGCATCCCTATTTTAAGCAACCCTTTTAAAACATGTGGCTCGAGGTTAACAAAGCTCTTCATTCAAATTGAGTACTACTTAATCTACATTGGGTATTAATCATTAATTTATTTAATACTTTTTTTTATAAATAAGGTGTGCGAAAAAAGACGTATCTAAAAGAAGTCTTTTCGGATTCATAATTAGATAAATTTAAAGTTTTTATTAAATAACTACGAGTATATAGTCGCTTGTTATATTTTTGTAGTATTTTTTTTGTAGAAGATACTGGATACAACCACTTAATAAGGTTATCAACTTTGACGATAACTACATTCCACAACTTTTTGTGTTGCACAACGCAAATTTCTGCGCTGTCGAATTCGGCGGTGTCGCAACGTGTTTATGTGTTTAGGCCCTTAAAGAGTACAAAATCTAACTTAACTACACAGACTATACTTACATTACTATCTATAAATACTAAATATATATATAAACACATTTATAAGACATATATTTTTGTTAGTAAACAATATAAGAATTAGGCATAATTATTTAAGGAAAAGTAGTGTTTTCTGCGTGAATTCTTAAATATAGGCATTGTTTTGGCCTAGAGAGGCCAAGTACCTCTTACTGTTAGAGTACATACAGTAAGAGGTAGCATACATATAAGAAAACATACATAAAATTTCAAGCGGGTCAAAATCCGCTTTAACCATTATAAACCTAACACCCTTTAAAATCGAAAATCAGGAGGGACACTGGGGTCTCTTTAGAACATTTGGCTTTACTGTTTTATCAGTAGTCGGCAGGGCATTTGCGTGTTATCTGCGGTGAGCATCAGTGGGGTCAGTCTTTGGGGTAAGCGGGTGTCAAGATGGAAACCTTGTATGATTAGGGTCACTTAATGAGTTTACCCGATTATGCTTTTAGACAATGTTTAAAATTATTTATGGTGTTTATGAAGACAGTTGTGCACGGATATAGATATCCGTACACAACACACATTTTTAGAATTTAATAATATTATAGATAATATTATAAAATTCTAAAAATGCCATGTACATTGAAGCTATTAATAAGAACAACTGGAATACACTACATAAACGATGGAGAACACGACGATGCATTTTTTCTTAGATAGATAGATAACACTTTATTGTACACCATTACAGAAAACTTACGTACTAGTAATAATCTTATTGGGTACAAAGGGCGGTCTTATCGCTAAAAAGCGATCTCTTCCAGACAACCCGTGGCAAAAATATTTTGATTAAGAGTGGCGATGGTGGTATACATATTTTTTTCTAATATGAACATAAAACTTGTATATGCGTTATTGAGAATACTTAAGCCGAAATTATAACATTAAACTTTGTAGTCCATACTGCGATGTGAATATTGTTAAAGTTGATAGTATCTCTGTTTCCTTTAATTTTTTTCACGGCTGAACAAATCCAAATCAAAGTTCAGGTATGTTGTATCCTTGAGAGGGTTGTAGCCTGCATGCTACCTTAATAACAATCTTAAAAAAAGTGAAATAAGTGATTAAAGAGTGAATGAGCGGCCTGAAATTAGAAATACAAAAATTCATATTATTAAGAAAGAGATACGTGTTTAATTTTATTTGAATAATCATCACGACTTGTGGTGCCCTTTGATCAATAGTAGAGGTGTAGGTACAACAAAATGTCTTAGGGCTGTTTCAAAGTTACATTTTATTCCCTAAGTAATTGTCATTCATGGTTTACTACACCCATTGTATACGAGGAATTAATTTGGCATTCTGAAGAGTAACATTCTAGACTAGTATATTTAATTTTATCCTGGGTTGTGTCCTATCTTTAATATCAATACCTTAAATTAATAATAGGATAGCATGGTGATTCAGCAAGGTAACGTAGCCTTCTGGGAAACTTACCCACCCATTCTTCATCTTCTGTCTTCTAGGACTTTGATGACGTAGCTCAGTATTCTACTTACAGTCTAAGTTGTTATAGGTAGAATACAATCACCGGATGGGTCGCCGTCTCCTCCTTCTGCAAGCACGTTATGCTTGCAAAGGAGGAGGCGGAGCGGGAGCGTGAGCGCACGTCACGGCTCCGCTCCCAAAGGAGGACGCGCCGACGCCGAAGGGCTAGTACGGACCTTCGGCCGCCGTAAGCGGGCGGTGCGGGTGGGGCCCCTTGGGGTATAGGGGTTCTCACTCACCTGCATATGCCGCCGAGATGAGAGCGCGAGTGTTCCGCGCGCGCTCACCTCTCCTCCCGTGGGGCGAGTTATAAACCGCCCCACACCAAAGAGAGCATGACGATGCCGGGGAATGAGTCCCCCGGCAATGGAAGAGGCCTCGTTATGGGGGCCCACGCCTGCCAGGGCTGCGGAGAGGCTAGGTCATATACCCGTAGCCCTGGCATAAGACGAAGGACGGAACACCCAGGGGTTTTAGTGGGTATCCCTAACTGGGGAGTGGCAATAGCATGGCACCAGTTCTGACTGGGCATGCTAGTGCCACCCCCGATCTCCCGAACCCCACACTAGGTCGCGAAATATCCCCCCAAGGTTCTGCCCTTGTCGCGGCTTAGTCCTCAATCGGATTTCAACTGGTCAAAAAAAAAGGTAGAATACACTATCAGTTAAGTTCCCTTCATTGTAATAGATTGTATTAAATTGTAATATAATTATTCAGTAAAGTACATGTGAATTGGCTCCAAAGAAATACTTCTCGAATTCCGAATAGAAGTGGAACACGCAGCTGAGATGATGATGACTTTCATTGGATATCAAGTAATGTAGTCAAAACAGAAGATATACTTGTGTTATACTGTTTTTCAACCCCACACCGCTACACGTCAACCGTGACGCGAATGCATAATCAATCAGCAATACAGGAGCGACGCAGTTCGCACTGTGACATGCAATCGCCATGGGAATTCGAATTCTAACAAAGAATTGACAATCTTTATATTTCTTTACGTATTTTTGCAGTCGCGTATTGTTAAGGTGATAGTTTCAGTTAGATTCTACTCACTTTATTCAATTTATTAATTTAAGTTAGTAGTTCAAAATGCGCTTTGTTGCTTTCCTCCTCCTTGGCACTGTTATTTTTGTCTTTGAGATGGTAGTCTATATTACAGAAAGGAGAAATCATAACTATTTATCTTAGAACTAATAATATTGTAATGTATTTTGGGAATAACTTTAAATAAAAATGTATTTATGTAAAATTGAATTGAATTGAAAAAATTAATGAAAGTTGACGAAAAGTATTTGACAAGATCATAACGGGGAGATCCAAGGTCTCTGCCTACCCCGATGGGAAACAGGTGTGATTCATACATATTGTATGTATGCAAAATAAAACGTTTGGCTAAAAAGTTTTACATGAGAAACTGAAGTGAAATTCTATGCATCCGTTCCAAAAAGTCTAATCTATTTTATGACACCTAAGAAAAATGACGTAATAATAGTTTACTTATAATTAAGTCCATAAAAAATTAAAAATCAAATTATCTATTAACATTATTATAATAGGAACATGTCATTCAATTAATGTATAATAGTAATAAAACAGGGAAAAGAATACCTGATATGTAATTTATTTTATTTAAAAAACAATACTTATTCAACTGTCATCCAAAGGACTGCAGTAACAGTCACATCGTTTTATCTGTCCCCGTCTCCCTATTTATCCCATAATTTGAAGGTGGGTTTTAAAAATCAAACGCGTTTGCGGTTTGTCGTTAAAGGGAGATGACAAAGAAATACCAAGAATGAATGGATCGTAATTTTAAAAGCTTTCGCGGATGTTTTTCGGATTTCGCCTCCAGCCCTCTGGGATTTAAATACGCCGTCATTATTGATGTTTTGACGGTTGGAGTGTTTATGATTAATTATGATAATGGACGGTATTTATAACAAAAAAAAAATAAGGAAATGATATGTTCATGAAAGTTGTTTTTTTGATTTTTGATACTTTTTGTGTTTATTCTAACTTAGGATTTATATACGTAAACATTGTATAATGTATAACGGCTATGCTTTTTTTTAACAACTCTACTAACTCGAGTTCCATACCCTTTTTTACAAGTTAATTTCTCGATTTAATTTGTAGAGTTTATACACGCTTATTGGTTATTTTCGTTCATGTGTGTGACATTAATTTAGTGATTTTTGTGTTTTGGTGTACCTTACAAATAACTTATTATATTCATTCATTCTAATTTTAATACTAAACTTATACTAATGTCGAGTGTATGTTACATGCTGATGCTGTGAGGAAGTGCATGTGCAGTGTGCGCTTTACGTCTACGGCTATTCTAAGATCTATTATTTAGACCTCTGAAATTTTTAAAGATAATTCCTAACGGCTTTTAAACTATACTTTAGATCCGTATCCCATGGAAATTATTTATTTTTCAAGATAAAAATTCAATAATGCGGTGTTCATCTCAGTTATCTAGACCTGGGTGTAGGTACTTGTACATACGCATCAAATAGCAGTCACTATATTTAGTGCCTGTATTCCGTGGAAACATCCCATTTAGGCATAAGAAGTACCTACCCTATGTTCGTTATTGAAATTGCGTATTTTTCTGATTTGATCAAAATTAATTTAATGGTTTTTCTGTGAAAACATAGCAGAATGGCCAAGATGAATTCTACTTCAAATCGTCCTCGAAATATTCTGGTGACGCTATCATCCCCGCGGCTGAGGGATCAGCTACTCTCAGCCACCACTCGTTTTAATAAGTCGTCCACGGAAGGAAAACTTAGTACTACACATTTGGGTATGGGTGGTGAACGTCGTAGGATATATTTATGCGAACATTTATCTCCGGAATCTAAAGAATTACACAGTTTAGTTAGAAAATTTTGTAAGGAAAATAAATATAAATTTGTATGGATTCGTTTTGGTCAGATTTATGTGCGTAAGGATGAGCAATGTCCGGCTATTCATGTCAAAAATATAGAGGCACTTAAAAAACTATCATAAATACTTGAATTATTGAAATTTATGTTTTTTTTTAATATTTTGTTTCCTACTCATTTAATTTTTATGGCTACGATTTATTATCAAAATGTTAATAGGATTCGTAGCAAGTTAACACAGTTTTATATAAATGTACTTAATTCAAGCTTCGATATTATCTGCCTGACTGAAACTAATTTAAATAAAAGTATCTTTAATGGTGAAGTTATTGATGACCGCTATAATATATTCAGACGCGACAGAGATGAAACTCATTGTAAAAAGCAAGAAGGTGGTGGTGTTCTAGTAGCCATTCACAAACGATTCCAAGTTATACGTCAAACACATTGGGATAGCCGAGTATCGAGGATATTTGGATTAGTGTTCAACAAGAGAAAAGTGGCGCTCCTACGCTCAATATTTGTGTCTGTTACCTACCACCAGATATGAATTACAACGACATAGATTATTTTTGTTCCCATTGCCAAAATATTATTTTAAATGAACATCCGGATGATGATTTCTTATTGATTGGAGATTTTAATACACCCGATATAGTATGGCCTTCTGTTTTATCCTCAAATTCTTATCCAATAACTTTATCTGTAACTCCTAATAAAAAATCTATTCGTGTAATAGAATTAGTAACAGCATGTAGTCTTAAACAAGTTAACATGATCACAAATACTAATGAACGTATACTTGATCTTGTTCTTTGTACTTTAGATTCTTTAATTGTCAGTGAGACAAGAGAATTAAGTCTTTTGGACAGACATCATCCCTCATTATGTGTTAAGATTCCTCATTACAATATCTCTAAGTCCCTAAAGAGGCGAAATTGTAAAAAGTTGAATTTTTCGAAATGTGACTTGAATAAGGTTAGGGATGAATTAAACTCGACAGATTGGTCTAAAATATTAGACCAAGATGACGTCAATATATGCTGTGACAACTTTTATAATGCATTATTTAAAATAATTAACAAATATACGCCAGTAACAAATATTAAACACCACACATATCCGATATGGTACAGCAAGCCCTTAATCAAATGCAACGAAGAAAAAAATAAGTATCACAAACTATTCAAAAAATATAATAATCCCCGTGACTATGACACTTTTTCATTGCTTCGGAAAAGATGCAAGAAATTAGCTGAAATTTGCTACAGTAATTATATCTCTTCTATTGAAAATTCTATTGATAATAATATTAAGATATTTTGGAGCTATGTTAACAACAAGAGATCCCGCAAATCGCATAATTCTATTCCACATACTATGCAGTTTGGCAACACTGTTGTAGCAGACGGATTGGGTATTAGTGAACTTTTTTCTGAATATTTTAGCTCGGTTTACGAAAAAGATAAATTTGATGATATTTTGAATTCTCATTTTGACATGAGCAATTGCAATAGCATTAGCAATACACTGTCGTCTGTTCTACTTAATGAGGACGATGTATTGCTCAAGCTTAAGTTATTGGATGTTAATAAAGGCGCTGGACCTGATCTAATACCCCCTCATTTCGTTAAAAGTTGTAGTAAAGAGTTGTCTTCTCCCTTATGCAGTCTCTTCAACAAATCTCTTATTAGTGGCGTGTTTCCTAAGTTTTGGAAAACTGCATATATAATTCCCATTCACAAAGGTGGTGACAAATCCAAATGCGAGAATTACAGACCTATAAGCATCTTATCGTGTTATGCAAAAAATTTTGAATCGTTAGTGTATGTATATCTGTATAACCATTTTAAACCTATAATTTCCGTCAATCAGCACGGTTTTGTAAAAAATAAATCTACAGTTAGTAACCTACTAGTTTATAAAAAATTTCTCTGCAAGTCCTTTGCTATTGGAGGACAGGTCGATGCTGTTTATACAGATTTTTCAAAGGCTTTTGATAAAGTCAACCATCGTTTACTATGTTATAAATTGGCAGAATATGGCGTACATGGTAATTTGTATAGATGGATTTCCTCTTACCTCATCAATAGAAGTCAGTTGGTCGCTTTAAAAGGTTACTTATCCACACCTTTTACTGTAACTTCAGGCGTGCCACAGGGGTCCCTTCTCGGACCCTTGCTTTTCACAATTTTTGTAAATGATTTAACGGAACATCTGGCATGTAATCATCTGCTATACGCAGATGACTTGAAAATTTTTCACAAAATTTCTAGTCCAACTGACTGTGCCCTACTTCAACAAGACTTACACACTTTATCTAAATGGTGTGATTCAAATCATATGTATTTAAATATCAATAAGTGTTTTGTGATTTCCTTTACAAATAAGCGTCATAAAATTATTAATAATTATTTCTTAAACAATTGTATATTAACTAGATCCTGTACTGCTAAAGATTTAGGTGTAGTATTTGATGATAAGCTTTCGTTTCGCGCGCACTACCAATATATAACCGCTAGAGCTAACCAGCTTTTAGGCTTTATTCTCAGGTCAACTAAGGAATTTAAAACTTCTCGTTCTGTATTGTATCTATTTTTTTCACTTGTAAGAAGTTTATTGGAATATGCGACGCCTGTTTGGTCCCCGTTTTATGGTGTTCATATAGATGAGATTGAAAGAGTACAGAAAAAGTGTCTTAGAATTCTAACATATAGGCTTAAGGCCGGACGTAATAAACTTAACTATGAAGACAGGCTAGCTGTCTTTCAAATTAAATCATTATCATTCCGCCGCAAATATTTTGACTTAATCTATTTATATAAAATTATACACTCGATAATAGACTGTCGTGATTTAATTTCTCAAATATCTTTCAACATAAGATTTACTGCCCGAAGATCACACAGTACTAATATTTTCGCTTTAGAAGTCCATAAAAACAATATATCTTACTTCAATCCCATTGTCAGAATGGCTCGTTATTACAATGAGGTGGCAGGTAACAGTAAAGATATTGATATATTCGAACCAAATTTCAATAAATATTGTAAAATTTTAAAAAATATCCTCGACGACTCTTAGTATATTTATAAAACAGATAATAGTAATACAGACAACAGTAATAGTAGTTATAATCCTGGTGAAGCCATCTAGCGATGTTGGGTAGATCACAGATAACTTCACTTCATACGACTGCGGCAGCCCACTCGCGTGAAGATGGTGCTTAGACTTTTGAATTTTAATACGTTCACTTTCGCATACGTGACGTCGTGATTGCTGCTGTATTTGTTGAGCAGGCGCACGTCAATATATAATATTTAAAAACTGATCGAATAAACTTTATCTGGTGATATAAAACGACCCTAAATCAAACACATAAAAGCTTATAGGTGTTGCATCAAGTGTAAGGACTGGGATTAGGTTATAAGCCGGCCGGCTCCCCTTTGTGTCCCTGTGTTCCTGGTGCTGGTGTCGTGGCGAAGAAGGTGTGGTGAACTGTTGGTGATCACTGATCTGACAACGTACTTCTAATAAGGTGAGTGGGCATATTTTTTAGCCGCTCCAGTGGTTGTCGTATGGGTTATTATCTTGATTTCCCGGCATCGCGTACTTCAGTATATATCACCATATTTTAATTTTGGGCTTGAACGTTGGTTCCTCCTAGCCCGCATACTACATGTTAGGGCTATTTACACGCCTTAACATTATTTATGGTCCAAATTCGAGCGGATTTTTCCAGCAAAATACAATTTTATATTGCGTTATATCACCACCATATTTTTTATGTGGGTAGGTTCTTGAAAATATAATATTAATTTTCAAGTAGTATTTCGTTATATGTACATAATTATTAGTACGCACGAAATATTTTGATATACGTAGTATAAATATACATATATAAGTACATAATTTATTAGTACACTTATTTATCATACATATCTATTATAATTACGTATTATTGGTAATTATAAATATATTACACAAATATTCTAGGGCACGTACGTAATATTGGTACATACCTAAATACATTAATTTATACCTACTTAGGTCTTTTCATAATATTTCTTAGTAATTTACGTTCTACCTACGTCAGAGTATAAAGTTTAACTATGGCGTTGAAACAAGGTACTTTAGAAGTAAAACTAAAAATGTTGATAGGCAAAAAAGAGTCAATTTTTGCAAAGATTAATTGTGTCTTTGACATATGCAAAAATATGTCGGACTTTGATCCTAAATCGAATGAGAATTTCATGACTGACTCGGAAATGATTGATGAAAATAGGCGTAATTTTGAGGAAATTATTGACCGAATTAATGAAATTAGGTTGATAATGGAACCAAATTTCGAACCTTGTTATCAAGAATTAGTTGCCTTTGACACGTTATATAATAAAATAAAACGTAATAGAAATAAAATATTATCTTATTCATCAAATTCCGATACTGTTAATAAAAATTCATTCTGTTCGAACAATTTGAAACTACCTCCTATTGAGTTGCCTAGTTTTGATGGTGACACCGAAAATTGGCCCTTATTTTATGAATCATTTAAGTCCAACATCCATGAAAATGAGCAGTTGTGTGACTCGCAACGTGTGCAATATTTAGTTGGCAAACTTACACATAACGCGAGGAAGGTTCTCGCAGGTATCGTACCTACTGGTGATACATATAACATTATTTGGCATAGTTTAAAAAAGAAGTACCAAGATAAACGTTCTTTAGGTACTCATTATCTAAATAATATTTTTGATTTGAAAAATTGTCAACATAATGCCAATAGTCTGAGCTCATTTATAGAGAAATATTCAGCTTCAATATTAGCTTTACAACAATTAAAATTGCCCGATTTATCGGATTTTATTTTGTTGCATTGTGCACTTAGAAAAATCGATTCTCAGACGGTACAAGCATTTGAAATGTTTATAAGCGATAAAGAAATTCCATCTTATAACGATTTAATTTCATTTGTACAAAATCAAGTAAAAATATTACAACGGTCACATATTGATAAAAATTTTAATTCACCGTCAAATTCACGTTTTAATTTTAATGTCGGTAAACGTAATATAAGGCCCTCTGCCACCCGCACTGCTGACGGGTCCCCGCAGTTCGTGCGCATGCGTTTCTAACAAGTAATGACAATATGCCTACTAATGGCAATCGTTCAGAACGGTCTAGTAAATTTAAACCTTGCGTTCTTTGCAATAAGGTCGATCATGATGAATTAAGTAAATGTTCACAATTCATCAATATGAATTCATCGAGAGACAGATTTAATTTTATTAAATCAAGACAAGGCTGTGTAAACTGTTTAAGTGTTTCTCATACTGTCTCGTCGTGTCCGGAACCCGCAAATTGCAAATATTGCGAAAATAAACAGCATCATACTTTGTTGCATTTCGAGAATGAACATAACATAAATAATAATAATAGGAGCTCGAAACGTCAGATCTCTGCTTGTATTAAGAGAAGTGATTCGCGCGCCTCCGTCCCCGTCGCCGCCCGCTCGGCGCACTCTGCGTCGCTGCACTTGCAGCCAGGACTGACTGCCACTGCGCCCGAGCGTGAGAATAATGTGGATGCGGCATTACAGCGCAACTCTTGCGACTGCGCCGGCGCTTGCACTTCGAATGATAATAAAGCTTCGTTATCATTAAGCACGAATATTAAATCAGTTAATACTATTTTGTTAGCAACTGCACAAGTTTACGCGAAACCATTTAACGGTAATAATAAATTATTAGTTCGTTGTTTAATTGATAATGGGTCACAGAACCATCTTATAACTTTAAGTTGCAGTAAAAAATTAAACTTAAATATTATTCCTCTTCATAACTCCGTAATTACTGGAGTTGGGATGTCTTCACGACCGATATATGGCTACGTGGATTTAGATATTGAATCGCGTATTAGTCCATATAAAAAATATAAATTACGCGCTTTAGTCGTCGATTCTATTACAGATCAGTTGCCCTCACAGTTTATTAATAATTGTGACATGGCTTATTTAGATAATATTTCTATGGCTGATTTAACGTGGAATATTCCAGGTAATATCGACATGGTACTTGGAGCACAATTATTCCCCTTAATATATTTAGGACATAAAATTGAGTCCGGGTCTAATGCACCCCCTGCTTTATTGACTTCTTTCGGATATGTTTTAATGGGCGATTTCCCTAATGAAAATAATTTTTCTCCCCAGCAATTGTGCACTTTCTCTGCTGTAGCTTTAAATGATTTAGAATTGACTATTCAAAGATTCTGGGAGTTAGAAGAAATTCCATCAAAATTCATAATGAGCCCTGAAGAAACTGAGTGTGAGAACATGTTCGTCTCGTCTGTCTCTCGTGATAGTGACGGTCGATATTCTGTTTCTCTGCCATTCTTTTCATCCCCCCAGAATTTAGGTAATTCTCGATATACAGCTCATCGTCGTTTTTTATTATTAGAAAGGAAATTTAACCAAGTGCCTGGATTGAGAGAAAAATACAATACTGTTATTAATGAGTATTTAAATAAAGGATATTTGTCCGAACTTTCGGAGACAAGTTCAGATGGTGATGGCTATTACATCCCTCACCATGCGGTTGTCCGCGACGATAAGCCGTTACCACGCATTGTTTTAGATGCTAGTGCGAAAACACATACGGGTTTATCACTTAATGATGTGCTTCACCCTGGGCCGAATTTACAGGGCGACTTGTTCATCCTTTTATTGGGATTTAGATTGTTTCCTGTTGCAATGACAGCAGATGTCCAACAGATGTATTTACAGATTGGTGTTATAGATGACCATCGTAAATACTTAAAAATATTGTTTCGTTTCGACACTAATGAAACGATACGTACATTTCAGTTTAACCGTGTACCTTTCGGTCTGAAGTGTAGCCCTTTTCTCGCTATGAGAACCATGCGACAGTTAGCTCTGGACATGGCCGTTCGCTTTCCAGATGCCGCTCGCATTGCTGAAAATAATTTCTATATGGACGATTTAGTTCATTCCGTTTCTGATGAGGAGACAGCTGTTCATTTAGCTAGCGACCTCATCGCCTTGTTTGATTCTTGTGGTATGAAACTCGTTAAATGGATAAGTAATTCTTCCAGCTTGACGAAAAATCTTCCAACTTTACATAAAAATTCAGTCGATTTTAATGATAATCGAAATAGTAGTTCTAAAGTATTGGGATTGTCTTGGGATCCATCTGAGGATATTTTTTTCTTCAAGACAGCTATCATTACAGAGAAGTGTACGAAACGCAATATATTGTCGGTTGTAGCTCGATTGTTTGATGTTTTAGGTTTAGTGGCTCCGGTAATCTTATATGCCAAACTACTCATCAAGGAGTTGTGGCTTGCAAATATTGGCTGGGATGATGTTCCTCCCGACCACATAATTCGTCGTTACTCTATTCTTATAAAAGAATTCTCATTGCTGTCAGAGTTGAAGTTTCCGCGACATGTCGGTGTTACAGCGTCTAGCCGAGTAATTATTGTTGGCTTTTGTGATGCAAGTTTGGACGGCTATGGTTGTGCTATATACTTACACTGTACCGACGTTTCAGGAGACGTATCAGTAAAATTACTTTGTTCTAAATCTAAGGTTTCACCCACAAAAATTACCACATTGGCACGCTTAGAATTATGTGCAGCTTTATTAATGTCTAAATTAATTAAGACAGTCATTGAGACATATCGTGGCCGTATTCAGATTGATGATATTTATGCATTTTCTGATTCCACGATTGCACTTTCCTGGATATGTTCTTCCCCACACCGCTGGTCTATATTCGTAGGAAATAGAGTAGCACAATGTCAGGAGAATCTCGATTCTCGTCATTTCTATCACGTCTCTGGAATAGAGAATCCCAGTGACTGTGTTTCCCGCGGAATGCTGCCTTCGCAGTTGATTTCCCATGATTTATGGTGGAATGGACCTCGTTGGCTTCATAGCGCACCTTATAATTGGCCTGTTACAAAGTTTATCGCGTCCAATGTTGATCAGTTACCTGAGCATAAAGTCAATGTTATGACCGCGACTGTAAATGTTGAGTCGTCGGTGTTATATGAGTTATCTCAACGTATATCTTCTTGGGACAAACTTCTTCGAATAACAGTTTATATTCTACGCTTCATAAAAATTATTAAATTTCATGTAAGTAATATTAAACAATTAGCTATTGCAGAAAAATATATAATCAAATCTATTCAGAAAATTCATTTTATTGATGATCTTAAGTTAATTCAAAATAATAATTTACCATGTAAAAAATTAAGAAATCTTTCAGTTTTTATTGATACTGACGGAATTTTACGTGTAGGAGGACGTCTGACTAAATCAGATTTGCCGTTTGAGGCTAAACACCCGGCTGTTCTTCCAAAACGTGAACATGTAGTAAATCTTATTATTAGACATTTCCATGTGATGAATTGCCACACTGGTCCAGGTCTCCTAATGTCTATCATTAGACAAAAGTTCTGGATACTAGATGCCAGAACTGTCATAAGAAGTAGGATTAAAGAATGCAATACTTGCTTCAGAGTGCATCCTTCTAATCGTATGCCCAAAATGGCCGATTTGCCTTCATATCGTATTCATGAGGCTAAGGCTTTCGTTCATACAGCTGTGGACTACACCGGTGCCATACGCATTCTTTTAACGCGTCGCCGTGGCCAACATGCACAGAAAGCATATATTTGTTTGTTTGTCTGTTTGGTAACCAAGGCAGTTCACATAGAACTGGTGACCGACCTCTCTAGCGACTGTTTCTTAGCAGCGTTTAAGCGCTTCATTTCACGTCGTGGTCCTGTGTCTTGTCTTTACTCCGACAACGGAACAAATTTTGTTGGTGCCCGTTCAAAGCTAGATGAAATTTATAATTTATTACTTAGTTCAGAACATAATACTTTAATGAAAAGAGAACTAGAAAAATATCGTATTGAATGGAAGATGATCCCACCGCGTACGCCTCACTTTGGTGGAGCATGGGAGTCGAACATAAAGAGTTTAAAAACTCATTTATATAGAGTGATTGGAACTCAACTCTTAACATATGAAGAGTTACAAACAGTGCTTGTTCAAATTGAATGCGTAATGAATTCTAGGCCTCTAAGTGTTGTCACTTCTGACCCTTATCCTGAAGTTATAACTCCAGCTCATTTTTTAATGACCACTCCTTTAAGACAGTTGCCGTTATGCGATCTGTCTAATGAGCCTATCAATTTAGTCAAACGTAAACATTTACTTGATAATATCGTTGCTTCTTATTGGAAGAAGTGGCGGATTGAATATTTGCACACTTTGCAAGTTAGACAAAAGTGGCAAAAGGATGAACATTCCATTAAAATAGGAACTGTCGTAATTCTTGGACAGGACGATGTTCCTCCTTTGTCATGGCCTTTAGGAGTTATCACCGATGTATTTCCGGGTTCCGACGGGGTTGTCAGGGTGGCTACTGTCAAAACTAGGTTGGGAGTGTTTAAGCGGCCTGTAGCTAAACTTTATCCTTTACCTAGCCAATAGTATGCCCAAGAATATAATATCAACTAACTATAGATATATTCATTGTCTTATTATAATTAATATTCATAATCCTATATATAATATCAATATCGTATATACATAATATTTGTTTAATTTACCATAATTAAGTGGTGTGACGTAATATATTTGTTTTACTTTCTATAGAACCGTAATTTTGGGGTTGAAAGTCTTCCGACCTTTCAAAGGCGGGAGCATGGTGAAGCCATCTAGCGATGTTGGGTAGATCACAGATAACTTCACTTCATACGACTGCGGCAGCCCACTCGCGTGAAGATGGTGCTTAGACTTTTGAATTTTAATACGTTCACTTTCGCATACGTGACGTCGTGATTGCTGCTGTATTTGTTGAGCAGGCGCACGTCAATATATAATATTTAAAAACTGATCGAATAAACTTTATCTGGTGATATAAAACGACCCTAAATCAAACACATAAAAGCTAATAGGTGTTGCATCAAGTGTAAGGACTGGGATTAGGTTATAAGCCGGCCGGCTCCCCTTTGTGTCCCTGTGTTCCTGGTGCTGGTGTCGTGGCGAAGAAGGTGTGGTGAACTGTTGGTGATCACTGATCTGACAACGTACTTCTAATAAGGTGAGTGGGCATATTTTTTAGCCGCTCCAGTGGTTGTCGTATGGGTTATTATCTTGATTTCCCGGCATCGCGTACTTCAGTATATATCACCATATTTTAATTTTGGGCTTGAACGTTGGTTCCTCCTAGCCCGCATACTACATGTTAGGGCTATTTACACGCCTTAACAAATCCATTTAAGATAAACTTGTCAACAAACACTCATAATATTTAGTTATAAGTAAGTCAGTCTATATATAGTATTTTATGTATGCACTTATTTGTGGATTGCAATCCAGATTGTTGTTTATATTTTAGTTTAGTATGGTTTTGTAATGATTGTAATTTGTTCAGTGCATCAATAAATTAAAAAAAAAAAAAAAAAAAGACAAACAGATTGATAAGTAATTCAGTGAGATCATTTAAAATAGTTTTAGAAATAGTAGGTACTTATGAACAAGCTTATGTAGTATTTAAATTATATCCAAAAAATATTAGAGTTGTTTTAGTATCACTAACTAACACAATAACTCAAGTTTTTACTGTAAATCAGTGTTGTGTCGGATATTATACCGGCACAGTAACTTGAGTGCAAACAAAACATTCTATTATTTTTTTAGATACTTGTAAGCGATGTAAGTACGTCGCTATTTCTTGAAATATTTTTTTTCTTTCTTTTTTTATTTAAATGTAATGAAAATAATTTTAAGTTACAAAAAATAATAAGTTACAGAAAAGCACAATTAAATGCATTTTTACGCTAATAAAGGCACTAATAAGGGCTAAAATATCTTATTTCGTGAGAGGAAAGTGATCAAATTGGTTTCGCAAACTTCTACTCGCATTTGGTATTGTAAATTAAACCTTAAATCGTTTTACTAAGGTTCTTGCTATGAGCAGTTTGGATGGTAAGTATAAGCGCACGTCATAACCTCTGAGCGAAATTGGAGAAACCGAGTGAGATAAATCGCGTTACAGATGTCTGTGCTATTACATACCGGGCTACTTCTAAAATATAATAAATGGTATGTACTATAATATACATCATTCCTACTTCTACTTCTATTTGTTTTTTGTTCCTCCTGTATTGCCTTAGATACATTATGCGTAGCACATGGTTTGGTATTATAGAGGTCGTAGGTATAATGGCATAATATGTAAGTAGGTATTTGTAATGTTAGTATCACGCATTTTATATAATGTATGATACTAAAATTACAAAAATATGAGTTTTCATATTAAATATCTCAGATTTGGCTTAGTCTTAAATAACTTAATGAATTTTTGAATAATTTTAAATAGTCATAAAGTAACCTTACACAGTCCTATGGTATACAGGAGACTCCAGTTTGCAGTTTTCCTAGTGCACTACGATATGAGGTTCTCGGTACATTGCACATGTATATGGGCGACAGGCAACTGCAACCATTTACCATCCAGGTGAACTGTCTGCGAGTTTGCATTCAAGCAAACGCAAGAGAAATACTATTAGTGTATCGCGCTAGCTTGTATCCCAGGTAATCAAAGGGTTCATCATTTTCGGCGGATTATATATAATTTCAATAAATGAATATTATTCTGAAATAAAAAGTTAGATATTTGAACTTTTGTAAATGTTAAGATAAAAAAATGTTTCATATTATAATTTTATATATAATTTTATTTATAATGTTACTTAAATTATGTTCAAAGTTAAACAATTTCAGATGCAACAATGAAGGAAAAACTTCATCTCTCAACGTTTCTTTTTCTTAACGATGCCATGAAATATCTGAGCGTAGTGTCCATATCTGGTCACTCACAGGGCAATGAGCAATTCTGCTCGCCGTGATTGGTCGAATTTCCCATGTGGGTTCCGATACGACTCGACTCTTAATTTCGCGCTCCGGCTTCCTGTTATCGTCTTGTAAGGGAGTATCAGAAACCCTTTAGTTTCTGACATTTATTTCAATTACAAAGGACTAACAATATATTTTATTTTTTCTTCTATATGGTCGATGGTTAGTTTCAACACAATATTTTAGTAATAACTTTGTTGAGTAAAGCAGCTTTGCTAGATTTAATTTATAGTTAAACAAGAGTTTTATGTATACACTGAACAAATCCGCTAAGATGTGGGGATAGTCTAATTTCACGAAAGAATATTTTTTGTTAAAATCCACCTTTAAGTACTTTAGTACTAAAAATCGTGGTACTTAATTTTTATGGTTTTTTATCAATCAAAATCAAAATGTCTCGGACCTATATAAAATAAAGCTAATTTACATATACAATATAGGTATTTGATTTAATTTTTCTATTTATATTGATTTAAATATTATTATGGCAGCTTCATTTGAATGATACTTCAATATTACAATAAAATAAAAAGAAATAAGAACACTCGATCTAATATGTTGGCTCTTTTAAGATGGCCATTCAGAAGAACATGGTATTCACCACAACAAAATAACACGTCTATAAATTCATAATTAAATCTGTCCTTTTGTATGGCAGCGAAGCGTGGCCAGTACTTGATACAAGCAGGAGCTGCGTCGATAAATTTGTGGAGTCACGCGGTAAGATCACATCTGCGGTAGTCTTCATTTCCATGAAATAGCAGAGAAACTGCAAGAGTGAGTTGCTCACACTGGTACGGCCACGTTTTATGGAGACCAAGCTAATTATGTGGCGTACAAATGTCTAGCCTTGTTGCTGCCACCGGATATCGGTCAAAATGCGAGGTGGAAGAAATGCTGGCTTAAGGCGAGAAGGATAACATACGTAATAGTCACAGAACGGGGGACGCTGTAGGCTACGCAAAGTGGAGAAGAAAAAGTAGGAAAGCGGATCCTGGGCGTCGGAGCGAAGGCTCCGAATTCGACCGGGATTTAACGCTCCGTTAATCATATAGAAACGTGGTATCCAATGACAAAATGTTACACAGAATAGTTATAAAAGTTTGTGATTACCAATTTAAGTAGGGAGATGGAATAGTAAAACATTATAGTATACCATATGTGTATACAAACAATACCGCACTCAAATCTGCGCTCAAAACAAACGGAGTGGAAGAACGCACCCACGGTGGGCTCGTTTCTCGTTTACATCTACGTATATAAGTAATGAATATTAAGTGCACACATATCTATTCAAGTTATAACAAAATACTTACACCTCGTACCGCGACAGCGGTTAATTCTGAAGGGCTTTGGGGATTTGGTTTAAAATAAGGTTTTATATTAATTACTGTTGACGGGAATGCGGGATTTTGTTTTAAATAACAACTGAAGATTGATGATAGGAATACTAATTACTAAAGTGTCCACACAGTAAGGTTTGCATAAAATTGTTCTTCTTCAGCAAGAAATATTTGATTTCTTGAGAAATATAATTTGTGTATTTATTTTCACTGTATGTCTTGGAAGACCACGGGCCATAAAAATGGCCCGGACTTTTGGAGGGCTTGCGTGGGGCCATGGGGAGGCCAACACGTAGAGGCCCCTTCGACAAATTTAATGTAAATATGTGGCGTGACACTGACCGGCGATTATCCCTGTCTACACCATATAATAATGTACCCAAGGACAAGCCCCGGCCAGTGTAGGACTATTGTGGGAAATGAGGACAAAAAGTACCGGGCTATTGGGGTGAACTGTTAAGTGGTACTGGCGGTCTGGGAATATGGGGACTATGGCGTCTGCCCGTCGCAATGTTCAGGGAACATGGAAAAATGGGCAGACGGTGACTCGCCACTCCCTGCATGGGCCCCTAAAAATGCCATAAAAGGCAGGGGCAACATGGGTGTGAGTGGCTAAGGGGTGTAGAGAGGTGGGCTGCAGGTTCACCGAAGCTACTTCCTACGTTAGGCCATTTATCACTTCCACCCCTGGAGCTTGAGTCTTAGCTCTAGCGATCTCCGTATTTATTTAATTATTGTGTATTATTTATTTGTGTCCCGGAAATCCCGCGACAAATTCTCGCGGGATTTCTATCCTAGTTATAAATACAAAAACGTTTCAAATGTTTCATTTAGACTATTTTTATTGCGAAGCTGGCAAAAAGGCAACGCTTGAAACATCAACGGTGACGTCAATGCGTGACCAGCCTTTATATTGGGATAAAGAGGGTGAGATAAGGGGATGAGATGGAAGGATTAAACAGGAAGAAGGAAATAAAAGGGGATAGGATATGGAATTGGAATAGGGGGCTGTCATAGAGATTGGGGGGGGGGGGGGAAGTAGTGGGCCATCGGAACTGTCACACGTCAAACTAGCACGAGTAGCTTAAGGCTACGTTTCATGATGATATTCTGTGAGAGCGTGGTATCACACCAATCGAGCCGACTCTAAACGCTGTAATTAAGATAATGATTACAGCACGGCTCAACAATTTGCAGTCTAGTACAATATTAAGAATACATTTCTTACACAGAATAAAGAAACACATTTTTGTATTTGTTCTCCGTGTCTGCATTATTACGGTAGCCGACGTGGACGATGATGGATTGTAAGCATCGAATCACATGAGATTTGAGGATTCCCTTAGACTCGTATAACTCGGTACACAAGTGGAGTTTTTTACTAGAAATTTTTAGGATTTTAAGTCAAACTATTTTCTGACATAATAGATCAGTAAATGTTTTGTGGAAAAGTGTACAGAATAATTGATGAGGGATTCACAGCAATCAGTGATATTTGACGTTTCAAGTTGCCATGAAAAGTCCATTGTGTGGCGTCAGTCAGTCTACAATTAGGTTGAGGTTATAATAATGGGTGGTATGATTCCAGATCACTATGTAGATATATTAAACCTATTTTGCAACCGGAAGTAAGTAAGTTCTGGCCTGCGTACTCATTTCGCTTTAAAACTTTAGTCTATAGGTAAGTGAAAATCCCGATTTGTACCACCCACCAGTTACTAAAACGTTCACAATTTATTACCTGATATGAGTCCGTAAGAAATATTAAGATTTTAAAATTAAACACTGATTTATAACGTTCTAACTGATTAAATTACAGCTTAATAAATGTATTTGTTATATTCTAAATTTTACGATCCGTTCATAATTCAACGACACGGTTTATAATCGGATAATTTATATTAAAAAAATTAAAAAAATCTAATGTTCCTGTAGCATAGATAATACGTAATTGCTATTGCTATTACATAAGTATTAATTATTTATCCTGCCCAACAAATTCTGCTTAAATTTTAGAATTCAAATCATCACAAAATAAGAATATTATTATTATTATTTTATTTATTAAGAAATCTACGGACTCTTGTTCCGTACCCTTTTTACAACTTAATTAGTATAAAAGTTTTTTGAGTTCATACACGCTTATTGTTTACTTCTGTTACTGTGTGTGACATTAATATTGTGATTTTTATGTTGTGTTGCGTGTATCTTAAGAATAAATTATAATATAATCTTTTTCTAACTTTAATACTAAACTTACACTAATGTAGAGTATATATGTTACATGCTGGTGTTGTGAGGAAGTGCCTGTGCAGTGTGTGCCTTATGTCTATACCTATATATATTATCTTAACTAGTGCCATGTGTGTTGTTTTTCCTTTTTGTGCCTAGGTTATTAATTTTTAGGCTCTTTGTGTGTCTTGGTTTGTTTGTGAAGTGTGCGTGTAATGCAATGCCACCGCATTATATAGTGCGCATTGGTTTGAGTATGTGTATAACTTTTGTTGTTTGTTGTGTGTTTGTGACTTTGTGTGGTGTTATAATTTATTGTTTAACTGTTGTGAGAGAATATTAAATTAAGAATATAATAATGCCTACATTCGCAGAACCCATAGTACATAACATACATTATCATTCGCAACAGTAGGCCTCGGGTCTTGGCTTCCGTGTAAATATTTAACGGAGTTGTGACGACTCGCCACCGACACTGTCTTATGCTTAATTTATTTTGACAAATCATCTCTCTTTGTGTGCTGCGGTCCGTTCAAGTTTTATTTGATTAGGGTGGGTATTGTAGAGAATTTTTATACAAATTCTATGTTTGCACCGGCGTTTTGCTACAAGCTTATTTTGGAATTCTCCTGACTGAATTATTATTATATTTAGACGCCTTAAGCGGTGTTTAATTTCATTTATAAAGTTGCATTATCCAACTTAGAACTTATAATCGAGAAACACGTTTGATAAAATTCAACGTAGAATAAAGCCTAAATACTTTAATCGATCCTTAATAGTTTACAAGGTAACCTTTTTAAAGGATTTTATAAGGGTTTTTTATAAAGTAACTAAAGTAACATGTTTATAAGAAAAACTTCAGCTAAAGAAAAGAATAATTACCTTAAAATGTAATAGACATAATAGATAACTAACTAATTTTAACGATGGTGTTGAGTACTAGACTCGAGTACACTTACCACACGTACACACTATACAAATACTATTTATCGAAGACTACATTGCACAACTTACCAACCAAGATATATACAACCAACTTCTTAGTGTATATTTATCATTAATAAAGAGTACTTTTTCCTGATTTTTCTTTTCTTTATCCTTTCCTTTCATTTGTGGAGAAAAATCAGATTAGACTTGTGTTTAAGGCAGAGAACTTCGAGAGAGAGTTTCTGAGTAGGGGTGACAAAAACTTGTCCTATTCAACCCCATAAACGTACTGGTCAGCGTATTCTCTGCCAAGAAAATCCCATTAGTACATGTGCTTCAGTTTCAGGAAACACCCCTTACCGCCTCTAAGAGTATTGGGATCCTTGGTATCTTGGTACATTGCAAAGGATGTACACACTTCAGGGGCTACCTTGAAGGCAAGGCAAAACGTACCTCTAAGAAGCTGGGAGTGCTAAACTGACAGTACTTCACTATAAATATTGTACTTGGGCGTTAAATTATTGTAATTATTTATTGTGGTGAACAATAAAGTGTTTTCTATTCTATTCTATTCTACTTTATTCTAAAGCCCAGGTGAAGCCGGATATGAAGTATTGCTCTGATTTGTTAGTCGGGGCATCTGCCTACCAGCTAAATCCCCTAGGCATTAGGTATAAAACGTCGAGCCGTTCACAATGTCGGTGATCCAATAGTTACAGACGGTTTAAATACGCTTGGCCTTCCGAGACACTGTTTCTCTGCGTTTTCTACAGACTGTATAATGGAGAGTGTTCCGAGGAACTGTTCAGAATGGTGCCTTTGTCTTCTTTTTATTACCGTACCTCACGCCATCGGCTTGGTATTCATCCACACTTCCTTCAGCCGCTTCGCTTTTGCACGCAACAATTCTTTAGAACGATCCTCTTCAAATCAAGCCCATTTCAAATCCCTAAGGTGCGCAACCTTAGGGATTTGAAATGGGCTCGTTCCCGGCCGTGGTTTCCCCACAGCGATACAATAAGAAGGTTTTTTAAAATGTGTAATAAAATATCTTCAAGGCCAGCAGTGTTACAAAAATCCATAGGCAGCGGTAACCGCTTTCAATCAGGTGGGCTGTCTGCCTAACTGCTGCACTCCACCTAATACAAAAAACCCAATAAAAATGTCTAAACAAAGTTAGTTTTGTTTGTACAGCAAATATGTAGAAACGTATGCAAATATTGTACTGAAGGATAGTTTAACTTAAGTTAAATAAGTAAGCCACAAGGGTCCCGAAAGGTTGCGACATTCGACATTCAACGAGCCTTTATTTTAACTTCTATCTAACCCCATATCTACAGGATGATTTTTAATAGTACTGATATAATATTTATTCTAGAAATTTCTAAGCGCAATTTGGCTGTAAAAGGTCTATTTTTACAGCAAACTTTTTAGCAAATTTTTTATAAATAAGAATTATATTATTTTCAGTACAATATGGAAACATAAAATATTTTCAGTGAAATAGTAAAATATGGAAAGAAAATACATATTACGCTGTCCTGTAATAACTGGGAAAATGCCATGTATAATCTAAGTGATATTGATTACAATATTGAATTTTATTTAGATTCACATAATCTATTTCGATACTTAATTTAACTTTAAACAATAGTAGTTTTTCAACGTTTCAATAATTGCTCGAAATAGCTCGTTTAATTTTCACTGTTAGTTATATTTTCGCAAACTAAACAAAGGATTTATAATTTAAAAATAAAACTCATAACTAGAGCTGTGGCAGAACAAAGTCTTATTCTTTGTTCTATAAGTCCTTATACTATAGAACTGTCATGTAGGTAGGATCAAATATTTTAAATGTATGAAAATAAGTCGACTTTATGCGAATTTCAAATCGTCTAACGCTACCTAGTTACTTTTGAACACAACTAACCAGTAGCACGAATTCAAATGTATAGATTTGATATTAATCTGATTGTGAATTGAATTAAATCTGTGATTGAACAAAAATAGTTAAGTGTTACGCGATGTCCATCACAGCAGTCGTGAGAACCATAGAGTATATTAATATCACATAGACAATCGTCTTAGATAATAATATTTTTAGTCGATTTATCAGATAGTTCCATTTACAATGAAATTACTATTTCTACCGGCTAGTTAATTTTATAAGCCCACTAAATTATCGTCTAGATAATTTAGTGCGTCAGTAACTAATTATTATAATTGTTTTTATTTCCTGGCAACACTATGAAGTAATTGCTATTTTTAGCAATGATGTAATATTATTGTTTTGTAGGTTAGTTTTCGTAGTATTTTCGTATAAAAAGGCGGTGTGGCGTGTAGACGGTGTTCATTGCGTACTGTGCGGTGTGAATAGTCACACCAAATGCTTATTTTCAATAAAGGGGAAACCCTGCCCAATAAGTTAATATTTGGTATATTTGGTACTTTCTTACCCAAATCTCTGCAAGGCTGTTACATAAGTCAATAAATTTTGAATAATATTAACATCATTCTTTTATAATTTCGATAGAAATTAGTTTTCGTTAAAATAGTGTCAAAGATACCACATCCTGTATTTCACGAATGCAGCGTACATTTGACATAGCTTCATAATACATGAGATGAGTTAACGAGCAAACAGGTTCTGGCTACCTCAGAATGACGGTGAATCTCTTGAGACCTCGAATTCTTGTATGAAAATAACCTTATTTCTTCTTATGACGTTAACTAAAATTTCGATTAAGCAATAACGACCTGTTTCCTAAGACAATAATATTATCGTGTAAATATGATGATAACCCGACGAAATTGAAAAGTGCGTTATGTTAGTATGAACGTTAGTAATTTTACCAATAACTATCTCAAGCATCGATTTGCGCCGAAAATGAATACGTAGCACAACGATTTATTTAGTTTTCGTTCTACACAAGAACGAAATGTATTTAATTTTCTACGCAAACCGTGCATAGGTATATTCATCTGTCTTGATATTGTTATGAAAAATACAAATCTCTATTAGTATAGTAAACCAGGAAAGTTTTAAAATGCCGACCTATAAGGTATAAATAATACATCACCAAAGGAGTGTAGCTAGCCCTTTTCAAGTAAATCTCATTTATAAGAAATAATTTAAGTTACAATAATTAACTTTATTGCTTGATTATTATATTTTTAAACAAAATTTAATAAAACTGCCTTCAATGAAAATACTTCATCAACATTTTGGACACTACTCAAGCAAAAAAAGGCTATTTAAATTAATATTTTTTGCAATTAGGATAGGCTCCCGTTATTTATGTAACCAAGGCCGTAGAACCCTTATTTCAAAATTTTTTATTCATTTAAGCATACCAAATTATAAGCTATAAGATCCCTGAGCCTTCAGACATAACTTATGTTCACATACCTAGATGAAACCTTAGGTTCTAAGTAGCGTCTCATGTTCTTTGAATACCTGCGTGCTTGTGAAGTTCGCCTTGTGACACCTGGGCAGGTACCAGGTAAGAAAGGTAACTAAGAATAAGAGCTACTTAATTTAAATGACTGATTTTTATATATGTTTCGTAGAATATTATTCTAAAATAGTATCATAAGTGTCGGACACTTTCCTTTACGCTTTTCCAGACGCTTAAAAGCTCCACAAAAAATAAATGAACTTTACTTATTTTCACATGTCTGATTTTCAAATATGTAATTAAGGTAACTATTATAAAGTTATATTTCATCAGTCAGACAAATCGTAGTGACCAAACATCCAAAAATTATAAATCATTATTTGCAAGATAAATATTCAGCTCCAATATTAAAGATAAATACAAAGTACACTATAAACCCAATGTGAAACGAATATCACATAAAATACTCGTTTTATAAAATTCATACGCAAATATCCAATTTGAAACTTCCATCTCGGGTATCCCGATGTCCTCGGAGTCCGACTGTCTTTAATGTCCAGAGTACCTAAACACGACGGACAATTTATGATGAACAGTTTGTACGTGAATTTTAAACAATAATAAACAACAATAACGCACATCGTTTAAATTGATAATTCTCAGTTCTCTTCTAAGGTATTGTTTGAAATATTACTTTCAGCGTTATATAAAAGTACATATATATATAATATTTATTAATGTACACCGATTACTCTGAGATGCCACTCTGTCTAACCTTTATTATTATTTATCAACGAAAAATACACATTTGTACCTAAATATATTTTTTTACGTACTTGGTAATACCAGATATTAGAGCGAAGTTAAATTAAAAAAATTATTTTGTGTCAGCTTTTATATAAATTATTGAAAGATGTTTATTACATTGTATGTCTTTATATATATTTGTGTCTAGACCACGGGCCATAAAAATTATTATTACATTTATTATTATATAAACTACTTGGACTGATTTTTTACAAATTATTAATTTATTTTCTAATAAGTTTTGTGAAATTATTTTTTATTTTAATTATCATCAGTGGCAGAATTCAAATTTAACTATTTTACATTAAAATACAGTTTATTTATTTGATTAAATATATAGCACACATTAAATATTACATATTAGTGAACTTCGTTTTTCGTTGCCAGATTGCTAAAAGAGACTTAAATTTGGATTACAAATTAGAGTTCCAATAGCTTAGTAGTTTTAATAAATATTCAAATACAGCAAAGACTACGACTTTATCAAAAAGACAGTCAAAGAGGCTTTTGAAAGTACAGCAAAAAGATCGTAGTGTAAGGAGCCTTTCAAGGAACGACATTATCTAGTATCGGAGTATGTAATTACGTTGGGCAATGTTTGAATGTCACTCGTTTAATATTTCACAGGGGTTAGTTTGCCACGGGTGGGGCTCACCTCGGATCGAGTTTGAACGATTTTGGGGATTTTAATTCCCTCTTGTAGGTATTGCAACCCGTTATGTGAAGTTAGAAGTTCCATTTTTGAATTTTAATATTTAGTCGTTATTTTAGAATAGTAAGCTTACGCCCGGTACATGTCTTACCGACAATTTAAGTTGCAGTGTTGATCAGCTCATCCATAAAATCTTCTCCCCTTCTAATCACTGAAGTGAACACAAAGGCATTATTTTTTTTAAATAAAATACGATTATAATAAGAATACTTGTAAATGCTAAAATATAATAAATACATTAATTATAAGAAGATAACAATTGACTCTTTTAATAAGAATAGGGATTCACAAAGCTTGATTTTCAAAAAAACTACGACAAGCCCTTCTTTGCTGCTTTTTCAAATTCATGTAATAATAACAAAATCCTCGTACAAACTTTATTCAAGTTTTCGAAACCCACCGTGAACTTTCTGTGCAATCGTTGGTTGCTGAAATATTGATAATGATCTTCTTCCGTTCACCGACCGATACCTCAGAGAGAAGTGCTCATATAGAGGCCTTAAAAAAAAAATTGAAGCTGAATAAACAAGTTAACCAGTCCATATAGAAGTTAAGTCACGAAAACTTTTCCAAGTCCATAGACCAAAAAATAACTGTTTTTTGTCGGTGATATTCTCAAGATTACTTGCAAAAAATTTCGGAGTCAATTTTGGAGTTCAGATCCAAAATTAAGTTACTGGGACCTATAATTTTCTTTTTTTTTAATATGCTATACGACCATTTTTCTTTAAGTTACAGCCTGTTGAAAAACACCCAAAAAGTATAGTTTTTTAACTCTCAATTTTTGTGTGAAGTAATATATGAAAATACATTAAAATAATATTATTATATTATATGAATACTCTTTTTACTATTGAGTTTAATTGGAGTCTAAGCACTATTCCGGAATACAGACCTAATAATGTTAATCTAAATAATTAAACTGCATGTAACTAGATAACCATTTGAATTAATAGCAATCCACATTAGGCAGGTAAGAGAGGCTACTTCTGACCGAAACTAATCTATCTCCCTAATTGTGTTAGTGACAACTTTGATCCCCAAAATCCCCTCGGATATGAACCGACAAGAAATTATATTAGTTATAGTTGTTGGCTTCGCTAATAAACGGCGGAAAGTTGTGTGGGTTGCAGGATCTTTACTTACATGTACCTATCGCTATATATCATACAAATACTGATAGAAAAAGAATGAAAATCGGCCATTACAAAACGTAAAATTGAAGTAAATTCCTCTAAATGGCACATGTGTATTTTGTTTTGGTTTTGGAATATATTTTGGTCTATAATTTAAGTTAAATCGTGCCAAGCTATTAAAGTCTGGCTCCTTTTTTTTTGTTATATAAACAAGGCTTCCGAGCTGACACACGTTGTTTTCGTTATTTGATCACGGAACGTTAAAAAAACATTTATCTGAATATACCCAATAAATACAAAAACTACTTAGATATTATGAATTATAGTGGCTTTCAGAATTTCTACTGTATAGTTCAACGGTTAGATAAAAGGGTGACAAAATTTTTACGACGTTGGAAGCAAATATCAGGTCACAAATTGCCTGAAAAAATCCAGGTTAGCGCACGCGCCCCTAAATCGAAGGGCGCGGGTTCGATCCTGAACGGAACGCATGCACCTCTTAGTCAGTTTTCTGATCTAATGTGCATATTGTTACAATTACCACGTGCTAACAACGGTGAATGAAAACATCGTGATGCAACCTGCACATCGAGATAACCGATGTGTCAAACCTGCCAAGCCGCCTTGGACAAGCGTGGCGGGTATACTGTCCGTTTTCCCTATAATGGGAGGCCCGAGCCCAGCAGTGGGACATTTATGGGCTGATATTATATTATCTTGTTGTACATGCAGCTTACATAATGCGTGCATAATTTCATCCCTATTGGAATCCGAGAATAGATATAGATCTATTAGTTTCACAGAATAATATCTGCGACGTAAAAAGACAGACGGACAGATGGATGAATTGACGTGATGTATAACAGTTTCTTTCGTGCCAAAATGACTGTGCAACCCTAAGAAGAAAAAAGAGTTGTTTATTTCTTTTTTATGATCTACAAATGTTTTATCTACATTGAAGGTGGCAAGTCATATTTCTAAACATTCTAGCCATTTTATCAGTTAACATTGCTTGAAAGAAGCCGTTTACAAACCCTCGCTAATCCTCATCTCAGTTACAAGCGACAATATTCCCGAGCTGAAAAATTATGCATGAAGCAATGTTATTCAATGAGGTGTACAAAATTCCCTTACAGCGTACATCTTGTTGAATATTTAAAGAGTGCGACGTCTCGCCATCGCGAAATTCATTATGCCGCCACGTAAAAACGCTCGCCCCCTTTGTTTAAACGGAAAATCACAATAAACTTATTCTTGTAATGGCCTATGCATTTTTAGGAGGCTGCACGGCTTCCGGAGTGTTTTGTTTATTCTTTTAATGTACACTTGATGGGGAAATTACGTTGAGGGCAATTTGTTTTTTGGGTATGTAAAATGCTACTTTGTTTTCTTCATTTAAAATATAATGTGAATTGAATTTACTTATAAATTTACTCTGATTACTATTTGTTTTAATTTAAAACAACTTACTACGTACTTACAATTATCAAATTGCAGATATCTTAAACCATGACCAGGTAAAAATACACGTATAATAAACGTGTATGTATGAAGAGGTGAATGAAAGCAGATAAAGCAAAAGATGTATGTAAAGATCGTAACAAGTTGAAATCCATCGCTTCTACGTACCCCTATGAGAAACAGCTATGATAACATGTATGTATGTGAAATAGGCTGAAAGTTCTTTTCTACTTTTAAGTTTTTCGCTTCAACTTTAATCCTTTATCATAACTGGCGATATTTATAATTTAACACTGATGTGTGATCAATTTAAAAATTTTAACTTTTTATTTTCCTAATCCTGACTCGGATGATTATTTAATCCTCGATTTTAGCATGAATTGTATATAGTTCCTCATTAATTTTATATTTACTTTCGGGTATAAGTTGGTGCTTACCACATTGTAGAGCCAAACAGATACAAATAATTTCGTTAAATTTCACCACAATACTTAATGAGGCATATAAAATACTTTGTACCATTAATATTTATAACAAGTATAATGTAATATTCCCTAAGGATCGTCATAAAACTATCCAGCAGGTACGGTCCGCACCGTATTCGGCCTATAATGACGCAAATTTGCCCGCTTGATTTCACTGTAAATGCGCCAAATTGAAATGGTTCACGCTTCGTTATTGAGGTCGGAGTCATATTGATATAATAAAATTGTCAATAATGATGTTTAACTTTAATAAGATGTGCAATGCTTAATAATACTAGAGGAAAATATCGGAATTTGAAGAAAAAGCAAAAGACATATTAATACATTTAGGGATGAACGTAAAGATAACTTTTTATTTATTTGTACCATGTTAGGTAAGTGTGGTCTCTAAATGGTCCAATGAAATACTTAGAAAAGACACCAAATTTCATAAAAATTTAAATAATGACAAGTATTACAACATAATACTTACTACATTATTTACATAATACTAACATTATTCATGTAGTAAAAAACAGGTGTTAAAATACAACATTTAGTATTTGAATACATTAAGTATTAATCATCATAGTAATAATTTAAATTATTGTTTACAGAATAATTAATGCGATATTTGCCTCCTTTTACTTGTTTAAAATTATGAGGTTAGAACATAACATAACTCGTTCACTATATTAACCCAGCATATAATACCGTAAAGAAGGAACGATGCAACATATCCATGGTAGGCTGTAACGAGTGTGCTTTTGCTAGCAGTTTTTGATAGCATGTGTAAGGCATAAGAGCAGCTATTAATTTTCAGACACAACTTTTCACAGTGAGATTTCCAATTTAAACTGCAGTCAATATTTAATCCTGAGAACTTTGTGGTTATTACATTTTCAATATTATGTCCTTGGCAATTGATTTTATGTTGTGTAACAAATTAATTCTGTTTTGAAACGTCAACATTTTAGTCTTATTTAAATTAATTTCTATATTATTATCTTTCAGCCATTCTATTATATTATTAAGAATAGTATCTGCAATTCAGTTAAAGCAATGCAAAACGGATTAAACATTCCTGTGACAGAGAACTCAAAAGCCGCAGGACGATAGTCTGGTCAGTCCCATTTCCCAAAAGGCATTACCAAATATTAGAACGTAGACGGATTCACTGTTCACTGTTATTATATACAGGTGTACAGATATATAACTGTGAAAGCCAATATGTTGGATGGGTAAGCCAAAACTTACGTTCAATCAGTAAATGCAGGGATTTACCACAGTGCATGGGTAAACTTAAAAAGTTTAGTAGAGAGGAGATGTCTGAAAGTTGGTGAAAATGACGGGGAAAGATTCCATTACGTATATACATAAACGTGAAGCTAATACAAGCGAGTTAAAAATATAACAAGTGGTTGACAAGACGAAAAACTTATACATACATACATACATTACTTCACGCCAGGTCCCTTGCGGGGTAGGCACGAACAACAGAGCGCCATTTAGGCTTATTCTTACACACCTCACTTGCTTCTTTGACATTCATAGTTCTTGTCATGCACGCTCGTCTGTTCTTAAGGCTCCTGACATCACCTTCTGCTAGTACATGATCAATTTGATCATGGAAGGTGTGTCGTGGCCTTCCGCGACTTCTGCATCCATCCACTTTTGCATTGTATATCTGTTTAGTCATTCTTTCATCATACATTCTTTCCACATGTCCGAACCACCGGAGCATTCCTTTCCTTACCTTCACCCCGACACTCTCTTTCAGACCAACTCTCTTTCTTACTTCGGTATTACGAACGCGGTCCGCGAGCGTCACTCCGCAGATTTTGCGCAGTGCTCGCATCTCGACCGCGTTTACTCTACTTTCGTGCTCTCTATTCCATACCCAACTCTCGCTTCCATACGTGAGCGTAGGTACCAGCACCGCGTTATGTATGGCAAGCTGGGCCTTCTGGCTGAGGTTCTTAGCGCCTAGAAATTTACCTAACGCTCCATTCACACTATTCCCCAAATTCACTCTTCTTTCTATATCAGCGGTGTACCTTCCATCCCTGCTAAAAGCACATCCGAGATATACAAACTCATTCACTTGTTCCAGCATAACATCATCGACCATTATCCTTGCATTCGTTCTGGTTGTTTCTCTTTCAAACACCATCACCTTTGTTTTCTTCGCATTCAAAAACTTGAGGGCCTGAAAAACTTGGGAGGCCGAAACCGGCCACTTTCACAGATTCGTATTATATATATGACACGTAACAAAATAAAGTGGAATTTTATCCAATTTCATACATCAATCAGTATATTAGACAAGTGTTAGATTTACTAAGCGGATCTCCGAATATAACCAAACAGCAATAACAGTTATGTTAAAAAAATTCTGGTTAGTATTTATTATTATTATATTAAAATTGTGGGCTCATTATTAGCACACAATTTCATCCTCATAATGAGCCAATAAATAAGGCTTGATAAACTTGTTCATCCATTCAATAATAATTATTATTTACAGCGAACAATTTTGCGACAAATGGAACGTGTATTGTCGCGATTGGCGGGAATTTGCCGCCATTATTTATGCCCATTAACGCCATTCAAGTACGAAATGACATTATTTGAACTGCAATTTTTTTTTTGCAACATAATTCAATTTTTTATCATTCTAGCTGTGCTCGCTATTTCATTCGCATTGGATTTGTTGTTTAAATATGTAGATAGGTACATACTTTCTGAACCCTCCAAGATAATTATTGAAGTGAAACCAGCCCCGGATCTTGAAATTTTCAAGGGGGGGGGGGGCAAAAACTGAAAATGTCGCCTCCGATTGCCTATATTTTTACCTTGATCATCATCATCATCATCATTTCAACCACCAGACGTCCACCAATGAACACACGTGCGTACAGACTAAGTCTCAGCGAGGTAGGCAACGCATCGCATCCTTTAGTGTTGCAGATGTCCATGGGCGAGGGTAGCCATCTATCACCAGGTGGTCCGTTTGCCAGTTTGTCTACTAGTAAACATAAAAAAAGAAAAGTTATTTATGTGCTTAAAGTACCGGACATCTCAGTGGTCAAAGTTGCGTTAGTGATGTGTTGTGTATTTGTATGCGAAGTTTGAATTTGCCGTTCTCTGACTTGACCACTTTGCCCCCCTCTCCAGCCTGCTGCCCGGCCCTGAATGAAACATGGACGAGAATTTAAGATAAAGTTGTTGATTTCATTTTTAAATTGTTCATTGAAATGCGTATAGCCGTATCGCAGCTTATTCGTGACAGGCTGGCAAACACAAAAAGTAAAAATGGTCATTTAGGTCCTGAATAATTTGGTTGAAAGACACAAAAAAGAAACGACGACAGAAACTTCCCATCCCATCTTAAAGGCTGGCAACGCATTAGCGTTTGCTTCGCCGTCGTGTTCCAAAACGTCTATAGAAAACGGTAACCTCTTTTCATTACGTGTGACGTCTGTCTATTCTTCAACTCCGCATTAATAATAGCATTCGATGACATTGAATGATTCATTTTATGTTTATATATTTATATAAAACATCTTGGTTGTTCTAAATTGAGAGACAAGTGAACTGTGATTACACGGTAATGACGAAAGTCTGGAAGTCTAAGATGGAATCAGCTTTAAACTTCCACACTTTTGACATTTATTACATTCTAAAAAATCTAATAATTGCATATTCGGTATTATCCCAGCCTATTTTTTCACATTTTTATTTGGATATTTCAAACAGGCACTTCAATTTTATTTATGTGTATAGATATAGATAAAAACAAAAAGTTAGGTAGTTTAGAATTTAGGAAAATAATTTGTATATTGTAATGCAATTATATTAATTTCGCCGATGCCACCAGCGACAGTAACAATTTACTTTTGAATGGGCCCTCTGCCTTCGTAATAAAATTAGTAAAAAATAAATATTATCAATTATACACTACTCTTTTCACTTTGCACCGTTGGAAATTCGTGAATCCACGTCATGTACAATCGTAAACAATCGATACTGCATAAAATTTATGCGTGGGTAATTAAACGTATCATGTTAATTACCGTTCTACCCTTATTATTCACTGGCATAAATAAATACAACAAATTAAGTGTACCTATACCATATTTGCGCGTAGTTATTCATTTATTTAAATTATATGAAATTAATAAAAAATAATGTTTAACGCTTTTAAACGCGATTATCCTTTGATTTATTTTTTACTATCTAAACTTTATACTCTTTCGGGGATATAGTAAACAACGCAGATTCCGTTTTTTAAAACGTCTACCTATAGCCGGAAGGTAGAGAATTGCCCATCTGTATGGCTACCACCCCTGGTCTAGAGCATGCTGCCATAACAACCATGAGTTGTGTTCCGGAATTAGTATGGAACCTGGTTCCAATCCGCCTTTGGGGTCGCATAGCATTGATCATTGATATCTGGTCTTGAAATGTCCATGGCTGACGGTAACCGCTTCCAATCAGGTGGGCCGTCTGCTGTTCCATCAGTTTACAAAAAACCTAATGCTCGCAGTACTCTGTTAACCAAGAGTGGATATATAATTTATTGAGCTATATTTTTACGAAAAATGTATCCGATCAATTAGTAACGACTTAAAGAAACGACAGATTTCATCCATTTAAAGTATGCGATTGTGCAATTTTTGTAGAATGTACCAAATGGTATGTCCACACAGGTATGAATACAACATTAGGATCTAGACTAGTAGACCTTGGTTACGTAGCGTCACAAAAACTCAATAAGAACGCCGATATGTTTAAAAGTTGAGACAGGGGTCGTAAATCGGCGGATCCAAATGTTTTTCGGTCAAACAAATGTGGGCATAAATTAACTGAACACTGACGAGGGTATCCTTGACATGTACACAAAAACATTATAGTATTTAAAGTGAGTAGGTTGTGTATATCTAGAGATATAATACGAGTCTAAGCCAATACAATTTATGAATTTTTTTGCGTTTTCAAATATATTAATTTTTAAATATCAAACTTAAACTAACTTAAAAAATATAATTGAATACTAAAAATATAATAACTTATATAGCTGCCAGATGAGAGCGTGCCCAGAAGGCTGCCTGCATTGTCACGCTGTGTGGCGATACATAATCGTCGGGTGAAATATGAGCCAGCCTTCTTGATCACTTGAAGAAACTCTTTGTCGATGGACCTCATGTCTCAACTTGCAACGGCACAAATATTTAAGCCCTTTGTAAGGTTCCATAATTGTCCCTTTTGAGAGCTTCAGATTTGTAATATTTTTTTAATAACCAAAATAACACAAAAATGTAGAAGATCTATTTTACGGAAAGTGGTCACTTCTTAAAGACATTTGTAACATCAATGATCATCAGCTTCAAGTCTAGAGTAAAGACTATCCCGGCGTAAACTCCCCTCCAAATCCTACTTGTAGTATGGAAAAGGAACGTACTAGAGAAATTTTAATATATGCTTGATGCTATATATTTAAATAGAATCCATGCCAAGTATAACGTTGAATGCAAATTTAATGATTATAAACATTGATGTAGCAATACTATTATTTCTACATCAATGATTATAAGTTTCTTTTGACTGATGAGAAGTAGTGTATGTACCAGATCACTTTGAAGGAAGTTTAAGGTACCTGTTTCTGGCTTCAAAGTCTATTTATTAAACATACTTCACGCTAAATGCATTAACCGTATGAGTAATACATAGCTGGCGAGTACAATCGGCGACATTGACGTTCTGCCACCGGACAATGCTTCCCCAAACATTTATTAACGAATTGCTAAGACTATGGAGTAGTCAAAACGTTATTCATTTTGTAATTGATTTGAATTGTGTGAAGAGTCATATCAGAGACATGGAAGTAAATTGTATGTTGTATAGCGTTGCATTCGTTGTATTTCCTTAATATAACAAATGTGATTCTAATATCATATTTTATGATAACATGGTTACAAAACATAATATGGTTTATTGCCAGTTAATGAGTTCTTGCAGTGAACCGATTATTTACAAAGTATTCGACAGTATAGCTGAAAGTAGTACGAAAAAATGAGCCCATAAACGAAACTGAAAATGAACCTGAAAGTGGAATTAAAAGTAAAAGTAAACATGAATTTGAAACTAAAAGTAAACATCAAATAGAATATGAAAATGAACCTAGAAATATGGTGGTAGAACCTAAAACTGAATCTGAAATTTAATATGAAAGGCAATCAGAAAGTGAAACGGAAAGTGAGCTTGATGTAGTTTTTGAGTAAGATATTTTTGTTTAAAAGCTAAATCGTGTATAATAAATCAAACATTAGATTTTGCATACACTAAGGTGTAATCAAAGATATTACAATCATTATTACATAAACGACTACGCGTACAAATTTGCTGATAGATCTAGTCATCATATTACTCAATCGATGATTATTTTCGTGCTTAAATAATAACATAAAAATGCCTTCTTATCGACATATGGATAAAATTAAGAATGTTTATTGTAAATTAGATTTATTGACTAAGTATTTCAGACACAAATGTTTTTGTTAATGAATTAATATAAATTAATAAACAAATCTAACTAAAATTGCAAATATCTGTACAATAACTGTATGGTTTTCTTTGTTCGTGTCACGCCGTGCATACATCACTGCGTGTGGACCATTATTCTAATTGGTCACAAATTATGCCTGATCGGGTTAGCGTTTAGCTTAGTTTAGCTTTGGGGGTGACCACCAACTGTAATTCAGTTTGGCCCTGCTTGTCTATTATTTGGTTATAGACAGAAATTATTTATACTTTGACATTTTCTATGGGACGGAAAACTGTCTGACATTGTACAGTTTTTGTTTTGTTATTCGTTACACGTTAAACGACGTACTCTAAAACTCGGTACTTATTAAAAATTGATGAATTGAAATTAAAAACACTTTTAAATAATTTAACCTAAATTCAATTACGTAAAATGTATTAATTATTATTACTTTTAGTAATTTTTTTTTTTTTTGCTTAATTAGACATATCAGTGTAGCCTAAAAGTTGTGGTTTTAATACACTAAAATTATCATACCTGCTTGATGTACTTATTTGAAAAATATGTGTACATAACAGAAAAATTAATCAAAAAGTTAAAAAGAGCAATAGATAACTATTACTTTTTGTATAAAACATCGAAGGGTTACTGAAACTTTTTTGTGTATGCAAATTCTTAGTTTCAACATTTTGATATTTTACAAGCACAACACTTCGACGCGAACTGTATCGAAGTATTGTGCTGGTAAAACACTAAATATAAAAATCCTAGTTCTATATATTTAATCTTTTTTTTGGTGTATATATTTGATAGGGATTTATTTATGGCATACTTCCAGTTTTAATAAATTATTGTTATTATATTGTAATAATAATTATATTTTAAATCTACCAATAGTTGTTTAGTTATTAAATTATTTAAATAAATCAGATTATTCTAGAATAGACCTTTAAAATTATAAAATTTAAGGTAACCAATGTAATAATAATAAATACTCTCCCTAAAACTCCGAAATAAAATCTATATAAACCCGTACAACATCTTCCATCTTACAAATAACGACTAATTAAGTACATCATAAGTCTGTTCCTTGCCTAATTTTTGATAATATTGCCATGAAAGAAGAAGTATTCTTATCCATGATAATACTACTCAATAAATTAAAATTATGATCGATTATAAACGCACCAAAAATACCTTATTTTTGTAACCACATACTTATTATTCAGTGCATTTCATCCTCGAAAGGGGAACTGACAATTCGTTGTCGCTTACTCAAAAGGGTGTTTGAAACAAATGTCGTGTGTTTATGGGATTTCCGTGTTATGTTAATGCGAATGTACATTTGTACGAGTATGATTTAAATAATATGATAGATCTACTTGTGTTGAAAAGCCGTGGCTTTCCTCCAATGAATAAGGCTTCTATGTTCTTTTCTGAAGTTTGTCAGATTAGTGATGATAAAAAATCTGTACATTCCCCGGCACGTAACTGGGCAAGAGTCTAATCAACTGTCTCCTTCATACTCGTAAGCACGTCCGCAGGAGAGTGAGACAGACAGACGTCACACCAAGCGGTTATTCACAGACACTACACAAGCACAACGTGTATACGTGTGTTGAGGGTGCCAAGCGCGATCTTACCCCCACTACGCCAAAACGTGGCCAAGTTGCGTGCCGCGTACTGTACCAATGGATAAGATAGTACTACTATCTGTCTGTGATTTTAAACATTTCAAAAATTATGTCATAACTGTCGTTCATGCGATGCCTAATCATAAATAATATTTTCGGAATATGTGCCTCTCGGACTTGCATCATCAGATGATGATAAAATAAATCTAATAGACAATCTATAAATTTTCTTTTATAATAACGGCCAGGAGGCTCGGGCCTCCCATTCCTATACCAGCCACGCTTGTCCAAGGCTGATTGGCAGGTTTGCTACATCGGTTATCTCGATGTGTATATTTCATTACGATCTTTTTTTTCACAATTAGCACGTGGTAGTTTGTAACAATATGCATATTAGGTCAGAAAACTGTCTAGGTGGTGCAGGTTTCCCGGCCAGAATTCGAACCCACGCCTCTTGATTTTGGACTGCGTGCGGATACAACTAAGCTGTTTTAGGTAATGCAATACTCAAATTGAAATCATAAGAAATTCGCAACTATCAGCTATCCAAACACTCAATTTTATAACGTTAAAAAATTTAACGAAAATTAATTACATAAACACGAGGAAAAAAGGCTTTTCACGAAATTAAAAACGCGATACCATAATTAAATGGGTAGCAAAATAAATGGGTGGGTATTAATTAAAATAATGCTAAGTGGATTGTCTCGCGGCCAATTTCAATATCTATTTAACCCTTTCCGTTGGTGTATAATAATGTGTTGTCCACTTTATTTAGCAGGCTAGTCAGTAGCGACGGATAACAATATTTTTTTGAAGGACAAGCATGCAACGCCCTTATATATGCATGTTTAATTTAAAAATACTATCTTGATATTAAAGGTTTGGTCATACGATTATGGGTAAAATAAATATCCTTTGACTGTACCGAAAACCACGCAAATAGGCGACTCTATTTGTATAGAGTGACATAGTATTTGCTAAAAAATTGTTTATTTTGAACAAGTATTAAAATCTAAAAGAAGAACGAACTATTAACATATAAATATGCAATAATTATACTAAAAATCTAATAAACAAAATAAACCTACACAGATGACTAGGTGCAAAGCAAGCAGAGCATTTGAAGGCAAAACATGTCCGGCCATTACCTCTTACAGTGGGGTTTATATATATTTGTGCCTGTGTTGTTTTTGTTATTGCATGAATTCAGCAGACAGGCAGACGGCTCACCCGATGAGAAGCGGTTACCATCACCTATAGACATTTGCAACACTAAAGGCGTTACAAATGCGCTGCTGCTCTCTTAATGGAGACTGGAACCTGTCAAAGTGTCAGGAAGCCTTAAGATTTTTTTAATAGTGAACAATTTGCTCAGAGACCGGAGGACTAGTACCCCCACCTTAAGCAATCATCAAGATGGCGATCTATTTGGCATTCCAAAATTGAGCCAAAGTCACCACCCAGCTTCAATTTTTAATTTATAAGTGGAATAAGAATTAGAAATAATATTTCGCATATTAGTCAGGGCTGTAAAATAATAATAATGTGACGAATGATGGTGGAACCATCTAGTTAGTTTTAAAACTTTTGGAAATATCCAGAACAATCTAGAACGAAAAGACAAGGACGGATATATTTAGAAAGAGATAGACGACGAAAGGAAGAAAGAGATAGATAGATGTTAGAAAGGGATAGATGTATAAACGAAAGTTCCTGAACAGAAGGTTCGGGAAAGAAAAGACAGAGATAGATAGATGTCAGAAAGGGATAGATGTATAAACGAAAGTTCCCGAACAGAAGGTTCGGTAAAGAAGAGACGGAGATAGATAGATGGGTTCTAGAAAATTCTTCCGGGTATATAAACGGCGTAAGGCGCGCCTACCGGGGAGTTTAAAGTTGAGTTCAGTACAAGACGGTGAAACGACAAGTGCGATACTAAAGAGTTATTAGAGAAGGTTAATAGAGGACAGAGACGAACTAAGTGGTGAATTTAGTGACAAGTTTGGTGGACAGATACGCGAAGGAGGTGTGCAGCGTAGTTCGAGAGAGGAACTAGAAGCGAGCTACACGCGATTATATTGGAGGTGGTCCGCGCAATATCGGCGACGGTATTGAGGGTGTGACAACTTATCGTCGGGACTGTGCATCGTTGGTCGTGCGTATAGGGGCAACCCTGCAGAAAGGTACTGCGTGCAGCTGTGTAAGTCAATAAAAGCTTTTAAATTAAAAAAACTGGTGTTTTCTTCCAATCCATAAGTGCGTAACCCCGCTCGTACGTAACAATAATATACCTATATTTTGTTTCAGCAATGCCACCGCTAAATGAAATGGTCGTACAGCTCTGTTCATAAATATAACAATAATCGGTGATATTTATAACCATCAATTGGACTAATAAATAATTAAAATACTTTATTCCTTGGGTAGTTATTAAATGATTTTTTAATAATTGTAAAAAGATATGTTATTTTAATCACTGTTATGCTCAGGTCGTTCACCTTACATTTACCACCAAACAAAACTACCAAACACTTGTATTCGCTGAATTTTCAGAAAAAGCTGCCCTCGCGGAACCCCAGCAATGTTTTATTCAAATTTACTTACATTTATACTAACGGGAACGACCTTTGGTATACAGGATTGTATTCCCTCGCCACGCAATATATCTTCTTCACGCGGCCGCGTTCTACGTTGTACTTATTTATTTCTGCAGCGTGCGCCACGTAAAGTATAACTTAATGCTACTCGTATGTAACAGCTGAAAATAAATGTTTACGTGTTTTACGAGATATTCTGAACAATATTATTATTATTCTCAATTTCACACAGAATATTTTTATTTTTATTGCAGGAGTTCCGCAGACAGGCAGACGGCCCACTTGATAGACAGCGGTTACCATCGCCTATGTACATTTGCAACACCAAAGGTGCTACAAATGCGCTGCTGCTGTGTTAAGGGAGACTAGAACCTTGACACTAATGCCGGAACACAACTCAAGGTTGTTCTGGCGACATATTTTAGACCAGGGGTGGAGCCATCCAGTCGGGCAAATGCCCGACCAACTGGATGTGGGTTGTTTAGTCGCCTGTTACGACAGGCCGCCCGGATGCAGGAAATTGTATTCTTTCTCCATTCCTGCACGGATAAATCTGGTTAAAACTATATGATTTTTCGGGATAAGTTCATCCCTTTTATCAAAAGCACATAAATATTACATTTTATAATAAAATTACGTTTTAAAGATTTTAAGTGCGGTATTTTGTTTGTTTTTTTACATTGACGTTTCGGTTACTTTTCGGTACCTACCCGTGATAGGGGAAGAAAGCCACTAAAAAAGTGGTCGAAATAAAAAAAATACAAATAAAATAGCGCGCTTAAAACCGTTAAAACGTAGTTTTATTATGTGTACTAGTCGCAAAGACTACAAAATACTATGACATGGTGATTGTCATTAGTAGTGTTCTTTTTACACAGTCGCAGTTTTTACTACTAAAATAATATCAAACTGAAAGATTGACGAACATAGAGTAAAGGTAGTTCAAAACAAAGATACAGTTTGTGTGGATAACATAATGATATGTGGTGTCACTGAGGACATATGTCAGAATAGAGCAGTATAAGGAAATGTTATGATTGTGAGAAGATTAAATAAATGAAAAGGTAGCACCTACTTATACTTATTTTATAACTTTAAACCATGGTGGCTTAATCGCAATGCACCAAAAACAGTGTTGAACAATAAATAATCTAGGTTGTGTAGTGAATTATGATCGCGCTGGCTCACTCCTCATTTGCTGACGAAGTTCAATCCCCACGGGGCTCGAGCCAATCACGGCGCTGCCGAGATGTGAGAACTTATTATGGGAAAGTATGGATGCCGACACGATGGCCGGTGAGGGAAAAAAACGTGGAAAATTCAGCGGAAAATATAAGGAGTGAATTTGATATTACGTTTATTACCGTTCTTTTTTTAATTTGCTTAATATCGATTATGAGTTTAACATTAACAAAGCACAAGTCTCAGCAAACTTTTTCGGAAAGTAAATTTTAATTGAAAACTTATTATTTTAATCAATACAAACTATAGCCATGTAAAGAAAACTACAGATTTAACAAGTTTGAGAATGTGGGTTAAATCTACCACTTTGGCACTCAATTTTTTAACATGTTGTATGTGTATGTGTGTATATGTGTGTGTGTGCATGTATGACTGACGTACGTCAAAAAGTGAAGTAAACATTGCGCTGTAGCTATTTTTTCCTATAAATAAGAGATATTAAATTCTTTCACTGAGTGATTATTCTCAATACAAAGGCATACTTGTGACTAACCTGTGATAGTGTATGTAAGCCCAGAAACTCCATAATTCTTGAGTGTCAGCAAAATAACAGCACCACGATATCTTCGCATTTTAAAAGAAGAGAAACCAAGTAAGCGACACAAATCACTGATTACACCTCATAACCAACGAAACACAGAATTCACAGCACGATAGCTATGATATTATTGGACTACAACAAATACAATACCTAAATTGATATTATTTGAAATTAGATGACGGTACTCCATTACTTCTAATTCGACCATTATATGAATAATTTTACTTAAAGACTTGTTGCGACATCTAATGGAATTCCAAAATAATATCACGTACAGGCGTGCGCGCACACAATCTGATTCACAACGCGACGTAAGCAGTATGAGTGTTGATAACCTAGATGTCACTACGAGTAGTTTACCAGAGTTATCTATGGACAACAGCGATACAATACATAAATTATTACAACATAATGATGATTTAAAAACGCAACTAAATAGTGCACACAATGAAATTGAGCGACTCTCATTGGAAACTAGAGACCTGATGAGAATAAATGCTGAATTAATCAGAAAAAATGACCTATTTAAAAAGGTTACCAATAGCCCCATTAAATTATGTTCAACACCCCAAAAAAGGATCAAAGCACAACTTAAAGTACACAAAGAAACACAGACAGAAAATCATATTTCCTGGGAAAAAGAGTGTACTAACATAAATCAACAAACACAAACAGAATTAATTTGTGACATATATAAAGACCCCTCCTCTACCACCACCAAAGCAGTTAAACTGCAACATATAAAACCTAAAACAAGGCAGTCAAAACCTAAGCTACATATAATAAGTAATAAGAAAGAAAATAAAGTTTTATCGAATATAGAAAGCGCAGCAGGAGACATGTACGATCTTTGTCATTATTTAACACCGAACAGCGGAATTATACAACTAATCAAAGGACTAGATCTGAAATTATTAGATTTTACAAATGAAGATTACTGCATTATTCTCTTAGGTAACGAAGATTTTCTGACAACAAACCATAATGAACAACTCGTTATACTTTTAAAAGACACCTTAAAACGGATTACTCACACAAATATTATACTATGTACACCATGCTACCAATATGGTTACTATAAGGATATTATAAATTCTAGAATACAGGACTTCAATAATAAATTATACAAGGACATACAAACGCACAAATATGCATACCTCTTCGATTCAAATTTACCACTGAATTATGACTATACTATGTTCCATAAACGATCAGGACAAATAAATAATTACGGTCTTCGCATGATCTTTAATCAAATTATGGGCATAATTGAAAATTACAAGAATAATATTGCAAATAATATACAGCATAATTCTAATATTAAGGAGATTAAGTTGAATTCCGACGACCGAAAAAAAGATTTTTTTCGTGAATGAAGACTTATATATTTTACATCAAAATATTGCAGGATTGTTAAACAAATCGGACTTATTGACCATATGCTTAAATGAATTATCAGAGCGCAATATAGTTATTGATATTATATGTATAACAGAGCATTTTATAATGGAAGACTATGAAGAATACCTTACAATACCCAACTACACACTTGCATCATGCTACTGTCGAAAAAATATAAAAAGGGGTGGATCTTGCATTTTGGTACGAAATGGACATAAATGGATTGAACATAAAAAAATAAAAACATTCTCGATTACAGGTATAATTGAATGCTGTGCAATAGAGCTACCTACGTATAATATGGCTATTCTATGTGTGTATAGAATACCTAAACAAGAAAATTTTAATATATTTATGGAAGTTTTTGAAAAAGCTTTGAGTGAACTAACAAAAAAATCTTATGAAAGTATTGTAGTTGCTGGAGATTTCAATGTTGACATTTTAAAAAGAAATAATTTGACATTAGATTTTGAATATTTACTTTTAAGTCACGATCTTAAATTGGCAATAAAGCAACCTACAAGAATTAAGAGTCAAACTTGTCTAGATAATTTTGCGCACAATTTCAAAAAACTATGTGAGACAGAAATAATTGATTTTGCCCTTTCGGACCACACGGCACAATTAATCAGGTGTCCAATTAAACATATAGCTATTTTTAATCGTTGGCGTGTTAAGCGAAGGGATTACTGTGACGAAAACGTTTTAAAGTTTCAAAAATGTCTTAAAAACATAGCATTCACCGAAATATACAATGAAAATAATCCGGATGTTGCATATAACATTTTTATTGAGATTTTTAACCTGTTTTACAACTTATGCTTTCCCTGGAAATTAGTTAAGCTTAATTCTACTAAAGCCTCAAAATGGATCTCGCGAGGAATAAAACTATGTAGTAAGAAAAAAAGGAAGCTTCTATGGATATTTAGAAAACATCCATCAGAAGCTAATAAATCAAAATATAAAACATACGCAAAAATTCTGAAGAAAATAATCAATCTAACCCAAAAAGCTCAAAATAATTATAAAATTAAACAGGCAACAAATAAATCTAAAGCTACTTGGAACATTATTAACAGTAGAAAGCAAACTATAACCAAAGACCCTATTACAACAATTAAATTTGACAATAAGATATTAACAAATCCCACTGACATTGTAAATGCATTTAATGATCACTTCGTTGATAAAATTATCCCAATAAATAATACAGCACATAATAACACTTCACTTATTCTAAATGAAACACATTCAATATTCATAAAGCCCTCTACACCTATTGACATTTTAAAAATCATATTGTCACTCAACAACACATTAAGTGTTGGCCACGATGGGATATGCACAAAAATAATCAAATCGGTTGCTCCAATCATCAGTGATCCCATTTCTCATATAATTAACTTAAGCATAAGTACTGGTATATACCCCGAAGAATTAAAAATATCAATCGTTAAACCACTTCATAAAAAACTATCTAAAGAAAACATCGATAATTATAGACCCATCTCTCTCATTCCGGTATTAGCAAAAGTATTTGAAAAATACCTATTCAGAGCTCTTTCCAATTACTTTGAAAGAAAAAAATTACTTTGCAATGAACAAAAAGGATTTAGAGAAGGAAGAACTATAAATATGGCAATTTATGATTTTTTATACAATGTAACACATAAAGTTGACAAAAACATACCAGTTTGTTCAATTTTTTGTGATATGACTCAAGCATTCGACTATGTCTGTCACAAAACTCTACTTAAAAAACTTGAAGCATATGGGGTACGAGGAAACATACTACAACTAATTAATTCCTACTTAGTAAATAGAACCCAGTACACAATGATGACAAAATTAAATAATAAAACTGGTATTGAAGAGGTCTACATATCAAATAAGCGAATCGTAAAATATGGTGTCCCTCAGGGCAGTGTGATGGGCCCTCTGCTCTTTATTATTTATATAAATGATTTGCCACGTTGCACCTGCAAACCAATATCACTATTTGCTGATGATAGCGCCGTCACAATAGCATATGAAAAAACTAATATACAGACATACACAACGGACATACATTCAACATTATTTTCCATAGTCTCGTGGTTAAATAATAATAATCTAAAAATTAATTTAAATAAAACTAATGTAATGAATTTTAGACAACGCGATATTGCTGCTACAGGAAATTTTGACATTAAATACAAGGACATTAAAATTGAAGAAATAAATTTTACCAAATTTCTAGGATTAACAATAGATAAAAGACTAAATTGGAAGGAACACATAAACACTCTATGTAAAAAAATTAGTAAACTTAATTATGTTCTGTATAAGCTGGCTCCGGTAGTCAATTTGGAATCTCTTATGACGGCTTACCACGGTCTTATTGTATCAAATATAAGATACGGAATAATATTTTGGGGCAACTCTACAGATGTAGATAAAGTGTTTAAACAGCAAAAACGATGCATAAGGACCATGTTTCATCTTAAATCAACAGACTCGTGCAAACCTTTCTTTAAAAAATATAAGATCCTAACTTTACCGTCTTTATATATTTTTGAAACTGCGGTATTCGTCAAGAGTAACCCGAACTTATTTCCGAAGGTCTCCGATGTAGTTATTCGGAACAGACGAGATCAGCATAGAGTCTGTGTTTGCTCTTCAAAAACGACCATGATGCGCAAAAGTATCTTTTGTATGGCTCCTAACATATTTAATAAACTCCCAGAAATGCTACGAGTGCAGCCTTTAAATTTGTTTAAAAAGTCACTTAAGAAAATTTTAATGGAAAAAATTTATTACACGGTAAATGATTATGAAAATGATAAAGACATGACTAATGATTTTTGTAACATATAATTTTGTATAATTGTAAAATTTTATATATATTATTTAATGTAAAATGTAAATTAGTATAATTAGTATGACATGTATTTAAACATTGCATGCCTAATAAGGCAAAATGTATTGAAACAACGCATATTCTAACATCTTGTGTACATACATTTTGGCAATAAATCATTCATTCATTCATTCATTCATTCATTCATTCATGTATGTCATAAGTGTTTACACATAATCAGTTAAATGTAATTTTTTTGTATGCACCTGTCTTGGATTGCAATCCAGATTTGTTTAGTTACTAATTTAATATTTGAATTTCTATGGTTGTAATTTGTTTTGTGTATCAATAAATTAAAAAAAATATCTTCAGCGTCAGTGCTGGACCTTGTAACTATTATACATTTTTGGTAACTTTTTTATTGAAATTGTTACATATTATAACATAACATAACATAATTCTTTATTTCCTCTTTAAGTACACAGTGAAACTTAAATCTAGTAACAACATTAACTAAGAGGCTGGTGCCTGAATTAGGTTAAAAGAAACCTGTGGTACAGGTCACCAGGATCAACCCGTTGGCTATAATTTGAGAGAAAAAAGAAAATATACTAGTATAACTATTCTAAGTAATCGTGTTAGAGTGAGCCCTTCAAGAGCAAAGGTGTGATGTAGTGTGTGTGTGTGTGTGTGTGTGTGTGTGTGTGTGTGTGTGTGTGTGTGTGTGTGTGTGTGTGTGTGTGTGTGTGTGTGTGTGTGTGTGTGTGTGTGTAAGGTAAGTTCGTATATAGGTGATTTAAGAGGAAGTATGTGTGATTGAGGGAGAGTGAATGAGTCAGACAATGTTAAGATAATAAAATTATGATGTATAGGAAGTCAGGGAATCGTGGAAGTGATTAAGAAATAAAGTTGATAGTGGAAAGCAGCATAGTTATTTAAGAATATACAAGAGGTCTTCAGTGGACTGATAATCGAGAGTTTTCAAGAACTTAGTAATTTTTGCTTTGCAGGTAAATTTATTAAGGGGGTATATGTTTAATATATTATTAATTTTATTATAGAGGAAGTCACCCAGAAAACAGAAGAAATTTTGTGTACGACTGGTACGAAATAAAGGAGTTGTACAAACATCTAGTTTACGTCGCTTATCTATGGCCTGATTAAAATTGATAAGAGAGTGTTTTTTAAGTAATATGTGCAGGAAGAATATTTGCCTGACTGTCATAACATCCCATTCCTTGTAGAGTTTAACGGTAGGATAGCGGAAAGGAAGACCTGCCCCCACCTTAAGAATGGCGCGTTGAGCTCTTTCTGCTTCAAGGAGGTAACTCTTAGCACATCCTCCCCACGTCGTAATACAGTAGCTGATAAGAGAACGGCACAAACCAAAATAAACCATCTTAAGTATTTGTCTATCTGCTACATGTCTGAGCATTCTAAAGATATATATAAGTTTACGAAGTCTGGTGACTAGGTTGTCAATATGAGTCTTGAAAAGTAATGATTGGTCCAGTATAATGCCAAGATATTTTATAGTATCAGTTCTCTGCAGTGAAGGACAAACGCAGTTAGGAGTTTTAAGCAAGCAAGTGTGAGCCGTGATGGAGAAACTTGTTTCTGGGGCCATATTAGCACTTAGCGAAAAGGCGATGTATTTAGTTTTAGTGACATTAAGAGTTAACATGTTACTGCGTAACCAGTCACTCACTCTATCAACTCCGAGTTGTGCACTATGATATGTTTCGTCCCAAGAGTTACCACTAAAGATTAAGGCAGTATCATCCGCAAACGTTATAATTTTGCCATTAAAAAGCCGAAGCCGGCATAAATCATTAATATAGATTAAAAATAAAGTGGGGCCAAGGATGCTGCCCTGCGGAACACCATAATTTATAGGAAGCTCATCACTTAGCATTTCATCAATCTTGACTATTTGAGATCTATTTCTAAGGTAATCAGTAAAAAGAAGAAGTGGTAATCCTCTGACTCCAATTTTTTCTAACTTGTGTAACAAGAGTGGGACAAAAACCGTATCGAACGCTTTTGCAAGATCTAAAAATACAGCTAAACACTTTAATTTCTCATCTAAATTCTTTATCAAAGAATCAGAGAGCTCGTGTACAGCATCATCAGTAGACTTGTTCCTTCGAAAACCGTATTGAGAAGGTGCTAGTATATGGTTAGCTTCCAAATATGTGACAAGGCGGTGATTTAAAACTCGTTCCAAAATCTTAGACAAAGCAGGTAGTATAGAGATAGGCCTATAGTTAGATACGCAGCTCTTGTCACCACTCTTATGAACAGGTTTAATCAAAGCAGATTTAAAAGCAGAAGGAAAAACACCATTGGATATTGAAAGATTACAAATGTGTACAATCGGTGGAGTAAGTAGGTGACAGTACCTTTTTAATATCTTACAAGAAATTTGATCGGTTCCAATTGCACATTTATCTTTTAGACCATTAACAACTCTTGTAATCTCGGAACAATCAACTGGTAGTAAAACTAGGGAGTTCACTGGCGAAGACAGCTGATTATTATCGTCATTACTATAGTCATTATTATTACTGATTATAGCTTCAGCTAATTTCTTCCCAATATCTACAAAATATTTATTAACTTTATTTATACTACCTTTGCGATCACTATATGATATGAGACTAGTGGAACTATCCTGGATCCTATCAGTGCCACTTATTCTTTTTATTACTTCCCAGAGTTTCTTGTTGTTATTCTTTGCATTAAGAATTTCCTGCTTTTCGTAATCTCTTTTTGCTTTCTTGAGCAAGGTATTACAGTAATTCCTATAGCGTTTGTATGTTAATTTAAGAGTGTCATTATCTTTATCCTTTTTAACTTTTTTGTACAAATTATCCCTGTTTTATCACAATTTTGACGAAAAAAATAATGTCACTAAAAATGTACGGTATATAATATAAGGTCATGCGCTGACGCTAACGATATGTAAAAAAATATATGCAAGATGAAACTAATTCATCGAAATAAATTAATTTTACTCTAATCATCATTTCTAAACATTGGTTTTGTAAAAAAATTATGTTGTAATTATTTGTTCATTTCTATAATGGAAACAGAACAAACAATGATATTAGACGGTCACTCTTTATATTTATTTTTCATGACGAATACAATCTAATCAGACAAATTCTCTTTAGAAATGAATTATACCTATTTTATTTTTATACAAAATGAGATCTGGGATGGCGATGCATCATCGAGTTATTAGAGTGTAGATGCCGACACCGTTGACGGTGACAATTTTTCACCGCTGTGGGAACGGAACAATTCCTGATTAATCCACCACTGTGTCTTATCGAGGCGCTCGGGCGGAAAAATATAGGAACCAGTCGTTTTGATCTTTGTTTATATTTTTTTTTATAAAAATTAAATATGGGAAAACTGTCGCAATAAAGCCAATATTAGATGGTTCAGTTTTAATTTTTTTATTTGGATGAATCAAGCAAAATGATCGATACTGACGCATTTAATATAAATCGATAAATCTTTATTTGCAAAACAGGTATATGAAATACCTATTCATGTATGAAGAGGTATTTCATATTGTGAAGTTCCACTGAAGAACAGTTTTTGAAGATCATACATATAAGTTAAAATTTAATTTTACTTCCTAGTCTATGTACACTGCTTCGGAACGTGCTTCTTGCTGTTAAGGAGAAGAAGTGGCAATAAACTCCCCAGCAACAGGTCTACCTAAAATTTCTTGTCGTTTTGTTTATCTAGCTCAAGCTTTTTTTTGTTTGTTTGATAGATTTACAACAACATTGATAGATTTACAACAAGTTGAACACTTTATTGCTCACTAAATATGCAATTTAACAAATACACAATTATAATATTGTCCTTGTAGAAGCAATAGACGGCCCTAATCGATTTATTAATATATTTTATACAGAAACATGTTACACAATTACTTTTCAAAGAATTAATGAAGTTGTAGCAAACAGTACATACTCAGTAAGATAAAGACACAATAAAAGGACAGGCAAATATTATAGTTATGACAACGTACTAAAAATTTATACTGCAACATATCTCCATAAATTCCTTACTCACTTGGCAAGATAAAAATGTTATACGAATGATAGTATAAGCGGCTGGAGCGAGCTGTTATGTAAATAAAGTTTTGTCATTTAAGTATTCTTTAATAGTGTAGTAACCCTTTTTAAGAAAGATACTTTTTAACTTGGTTTAAAATATACTGAACGGCAGATCTAACATTTTATTCGGAATTTTATTGAAGAAGCGTATACCAACCGCTAAGAAAGAGGACAGTACTTTTTGTATAATGTAAAGATGGCAATATCAGTCTATTTTGTTTATAGGTACTCAAATTGTTACGGATATAAATTAACCCCACTGAAGCTTCTAAACTAGGTTAATGCCTAAAAATACAGTTGAATCTACTAGGCTAAGTCCAGTATCGTTAAGAATAATATTAACATCGTATTCTTTTATATTGGCCGCAATAAATTTAACATATTTAATTTTGTTCGGATCAAGTAATACATTATTTATGATAAACTATTTAGATATTTGATTCAAGACATGGTTTACATCGTCAAAGTTCTGTTTATTTCTGTCAACCTTAAATATAAGTGATGTGTCATCAGTAAACAATACTACCTCACAGATATTAATAAAATATTTCAAATCGTTAATATATATAAAAATAAGAAGGGATCTAGAATAGAGCCCTGGAGTACACCCATAAATATACTAGTCTCACGAGATTTGACATTGTTAATTTTTACGCTCTGGGATATTTTGCTTAAGTAAGACGCTGATAGATTGAGGGAAACGCAAAGAATAACATAATAATTGAGCTTTTTAGGAGAGTCACGTATGCAACGCAATCAAATGCGTTGGACAGGTCCCTGAACACATGAATGGCATTCTGTGACCTCTCCCAAGCATCAAAAATGTGTTTTAGGCGAGCAATTTCTACCTCTACAGTTGATCGACCTTTGATAACCCCGAACTGTTTAGCATGAAATAATTATTTAATATTAAAATGTGAGGGTAATTGGTTTAAAACGATTTATTCAAAGATCTTGCATAAGGTTGGCAAAATAAGAATTGGCCTAAAGTTAGAGGCGTTGTCTTTGTTACCAGTTTCAAATATAGGAATATTTTTACTAACTTTCATTAAGTCATAAAATATTTATTTATCCTTTTCCATAAAGTTATCTACAAAATATCAAACTTTAGATGTCCGCTTAAACAGAAAGCTATTGATATGAATCCGGTAATTAAAATAATGTATATAGTATCAACATTATTTAATCCGCCTAACATTCATGCCAATACTTACCATAGAATTGAGGTGCATTAATATTTTGGTTCAGTTTTTCGTCGCCAATTCCCGGAAGCCAGTCCAGGAGTAAGTGGGGGTTTCAAAGTTATTAGGGGGGTATAATACTACGTCTCAATAAATTATCGAAGATGAGCGAGAACATTAACTAATTAGAGACACCGATACCTGAGAGATATTAGGAAAGTGTTTTACAAGGATCTTAATATTTTGACACGTGCTAAAAAGTAAATAAGGGAGTCAGGTAACAAATATTTAAACTTAGTTTAATAATGAACCAGGCATGTCAGAATATAATATAGTTGGTATGTATATTATATTATAAATATTCGTTTTTTCTCATAAATTATCCGAGTTAGAATTTCTTTATTTCATGTTGAGTGTCTACGACAGGGCAAAACTGACAGAATTATCTCCGTTAGGTACTTATTTATATATCAAAATTTACACGGAACACCACTACAATAATAAACGCTTTGTATTTCTTTCCAGACCATATGTCATTATAATCATTTTTACTTATTATTTGAAGGGCTTAGGGCAAAAACAAGCATGATAGACTTGATTAACATTGATTTATCACAAACACAAAGCACCATATTTTACACCGAGAACACAAAAGAGATTTTTATTTTATTTTATTATTATTATTATTATTTATTCATGACCATAGAATCAAAGTCTTTCAGTCGGAAACATGTTAATTAGTAGGTCTTCGTATAGTAGCGCAGTTGTATTGCAGGCTACAGCCGACGCCATTCAATGGAGTTCTTGTGAAAACTCGAACACAACATTCTCAAACTCGAACACATAATTTCTACTCAAAAACTATCAATATCCTGCAACTATTGTTCATTTTAGAGTAATTATACATATTTTTAGAAAATAAAACTGCACAGCACAACGTCTCCTTCCAGTTCCCGCCAAAAACTCCCACAAAAGAGAAAAAAGAAAACAATATTGCCAGTATAATGATCTAAGGGTAGCCAGTTATAAATAATCATTGAAATAAGATATTTTGTTTACTTTTCCTTCAAGAATATTAACATTATTCGTGACATAATCAGTTTGGAGTTACGGACAGATAAATGTGGAATAGGACCATAAAGATTCCTTTCACCTTTAGTATCAGAACCCCTTAAAAATCATTCAAGTAATAGAAACCAATTAAACAAAAATCTGTATCTATACTCTAGGCTCACTTACAGTGCATTTCAAAAAAGAAGTAACTCCAGAAAATTAAACAAAGAACGAAAAAATCCGGACTCATTGTTCCTAAACAAATGCAATCCAGACGATTCACCCTTTGCCGGTACCGTTCCGTATATTTAATTCAACACTACAGAATACAGGTAACAATCGCGCGCGAAACACCGGTAACTGCTGTAAGTGTAAACGTAGGAAAGCGGGAAAAATTTTCCCGGCGAAAAAAAACAACAAAGTGAAACTCAGCCTTCCTTATTTCCCCTGGCGATGCCCCGCCGACGTTCCCAGTTTTCCCCGGAAATGGAAAATATTGCGATAAGGCGCATTATAGATTAAACATGTCCCGCGACTTTAATGCGTTTTGCAGTGATCAAGTGTCTTCGATACCGTATGTGTACGCTTTTATTGTATTGCTTTTTTGTACATAATGGCTGATAAGAGTGGTATTATGCAAACTGCCTCTTTGTAATGGCTTAATCCCCGTATGTATAATATTCAAAGTAAAAGTTTAGAACATTTATCTTCGGATATATTTCAAGTATCGTATTATGTATATCTAAAGCTTTAGAAAATATCCTACTGTATGCATTTTTTTTATATTTTCTATGCTTAGGTGTTACTAGAATCAAGCTTAATTGTGTCAGTTTGATGATATATTTATGTAACACAAGCATAATTAGACAGCTTCAGTATTTGTGCAATGTAATGTAACTATTCATTTCATAAAAGTTAAGTTTGTATGTCACTTTTACAAAGCGTTGAATGTAAATAGATTCAGATATGTATATTACATCGAAAAATTCAGTATTCAAAGATACGATACTTAATCTTACTCCTGTGAAACCGCGTGGTAAGCCAAAGACATAAATTCTAATGTGCAAGTAAACATTTAAGGTGAAGAACACACAGAAGTAATGAGTAACTTTATGACATTTTTAATTTTATTATTTTTCACAAGATCCTCGAAAATAACGTTCAACTGTTGATTTTTTTTAAATTGAAGTCGAAAATCCAAGTAAAACTTCGATTGCTAATTTTACTTTACGTAACATAACCAAAAGTGGGTATTAGCTGTGGTGCGTGCTGGTAATCGCTATTTGATCAGAATTTAAAGCCACACGCACATGTTCTATACTCGGATTACTGTAGTACAAGAGCACCCTTACAACTGTACACAGTATCGGTGCATGTTCAGTGTAGATGATTAATAACAGCAAAGGAAAATCACGCAGGCTTAGTCTAGCCTATATAATTTTTATATATTTAAACTTACTAAATAATAATTTATTATTTAATGTTAAAGTAAGAATAGTTGATTTTTTTGAACATATATTATACAAAAAATTTAATCCTTACCCTTTATGCTAGCTCTTAGCAATAGATAGTTTTTCATACAAAATTACTTACTGAACAACCTTTGTAGCTTTAGTGAGTATATTAAATTTACCGAATACCTACTGTCCTGTACTGTTTGATAGCAATCAACATATACATTTATAGCAATGCATTTTGTGTATCTTTTGTTCACATACACATTTCTGACTTCATTACGTTGCTGTACTTGTTTGTATACAGCGACGTAATGAAGTAAGAAAGAATATCTAATTGTTGGCGAGCAGTACGATAGCAAGACATGCTAAATACTACTTTAAGAGGAAATCAAAACTGTTTTATAATGAAATTGTAAATTTAATTTCGCTGCTCTTTACCGAATATTTCTTTTAGTATTATATACGATAATTCTTTTAGTATAACATGTTCATCATGACATGACATCATGAGTGTATGATACAGATGGATATGCAAATTGCATTTACCGAATTTGCTTAATTCTGGTCTTTTCTGCAGTTGCTTGTAGCTGAAGCTTTACTCTTTCACAACAGTCTTACAGTTTGGCAGCACTTTGAGAATATTTCTGGTATTGCAAATATCCACAGGCAAGAAAAGCAGGCAGAAATGGAATAAGATATACAGTTGTTGTTTTTATTTTGAAAACTTTCAGTCAATGTCCATTGGCACTATACGTTTTAACAATAAGGAAAATAAAATAGCAACCGTTTAGTAGTGCTAATGTTCCTGCACTGTAATCTCTAGCTATAGTACACTTGCCAGCATATCCAACACAACAAAAATGAACAGTCGTCGCCCAAGTGTAATACAAGTAGGTGCGCATATGGTAAGACTAATTCCACACACTGGCCCCTATATTGGGGTTGAAATAAAATAAAAACCAAATTAGGGGAAGATGATGCAACGACACACCCCTTCGATTTTTGATAAATTCCATTATAAGCTTATATCGGGACGCATTCGCTGGTTACGCTCGCTGATGTATGTTTCTACTTAATTATTCATGGTAAAAATATGTTATCACAAAAATTGCAGATTGAAGACAAGAATGATAAGTGGAATCTTTTCATATGGTAGGCTCATAAGAAAAAAGAAAGAGAACATTTTTATCAAAGACAATATACACAGAATAAATAACATCTTTATCTTAATATGTATAAATCTCCTGTCACGATGTTTGTCCGCGATGGACTCCTAAACTACTCAACCGATTTTAATCAAATTTGCACACCGTGTGCAGTTTGATCCAACTTGAAAGATAGGATAGTTTTTATACCGTTGGAACCGGTAGGTGGCGCTGAGATCGGGTTCTAGAATCCTCTTAACAACGGGGAGCGATTTTGTTTTTGTGTGTTTGAGTGGGTCCCCGGATGGTTTAAATCCACAATTGGAACCGGTAGGTAGCGCTGGGATCGGGTTCTAGAACCCTCCTAATCACCGGGAGCGATTTTAGTGATTTTGTTTTTGTGTATTTGAGTGGGTGTCCCCGGATGGTTTAAATCCGCAATTGGAACCGGTAGGTGGCGCTGAGATCGGGTTCTAGAATCCTCCTAATCACCTGGAGCGATTTTGGTGATTTGGTTTTGTAGTATGTAAGCGTTTGTATTGGCCATTTGATGCGGGTTTTAATTCGGACAGGTGAGCATATTGTTACAATTACCACATCCTGGCAATGAAGAAAATCATCGTGATAAAAGCTTCGCAACTAGATACCCGATGCGTAAAGCCCGCTAATTTTCCTTAACGTAGCAGGTATCCATCTGTTCTCCTAATAATGACGTGGGTCTTAAATGAAGTAAAAACACATTTAGCATATATGTACTTAGTGATAATTCCAACATGTTCTTAATACATAAAAACGTAATTAATATTTGTAATTTCATGGTAATTAACATTTTACAGCCCATTTTTCTAAAACTTACACTCAATTTTAAAACTTACTTGTTAAGCAAAAATAATACTTACATACTTTTGTCTCCACCCTTTTCCTCAAATTATTATATATTGGTATTTCTATTATCTGCATGTCTTTTCCTTTAAACAAAGGTTTCTTTGGTTCGGCCAAATGTCTGAAACACCAGATATTAACTTTTGTTATTATTTTGTTTGTAAGATTATTGCTAAAATGCCTACAAAAACCTAATATATGGATTTTGTATACAAAAGTCCTAAATATATCGATTACACAAACAGCATCCATGCCGTACCACATGTTAGCCAATTTGCACTGAGCAAGAATGCCCGCTGCGCGGAATAAATTATTCCTGCGAACACATCCCGCCCCTTCAGCTATCAAAATCATTATTGTAACAACAAAAGAGACTTGATTATATAAGTTATTATGACATACCTAGTTTATTGTTATTAATATTTATAAGGGAAACGTTTTGCTGGTTTACTATAATCGGCTGAACAAGTGTCACGTGAAGTAGTTTCATTGCTAACTTCAACAGTTATTATTTTAAAACTCAGAATTACTTTTCCTGCTTCCGACGACTATGTGATTTTATTTATTTGTACAACACCACTTATATCAATCAATAATTTCATTATCATAATACAGTATATAAAAGGTTAGAACTAGATTGGCATCCAAGCGTGCTGACAGTGCTAAAACTATTATATTTTCTTTCGTAAACAATATTATACTACTAATATCAATAATACTTCAATATATACATAAATACTAAAAATTAGGTGATGTCGGAGTGTGGTTTCTCAATATGTAATTAGCCAAACGTTTAAAACACAAGGTTTTTCCATTAAATATGTCCAGCTTATAGTATTATATTTATACTTATTGTAGACACGGCACATTCTTGTCAGAGGATTATAGTGCCGTCTATCTACGTCAGTATTCTTGTTCTGTGCTGTAAAATATTTTTTAGCCCCAAAAATTAATTTCGCAAAAGTGACCGTAGAATAGCTCTATGCATATTCAATTGTTCATGTTACTCGGTATCTCGTATCAGGGTAAAATGGACCGAGGAAAATTCTTAATAATGAGAAAAGATAGCATCCTACAAGATGTTCCACGGATATACACACAGGGATGAGCCCATAGATTTAAGTAATTATATGGTAACGTATTTATTTTAATTTTAAAGTAAGAAAGTATTTTACTGTTGCTTTTATTTAAATTTATTTATTTCATATACTAATTAAATATTACACAAGTAGAATTAGTTTAATATAATTGGGTCGTTTTGGTATAAGCCAAAAGAAAGGTTTGCACTGAAAATCAGTGTTGTGTCGGATTTAATACCGGGACAGCAATATGCTGAGTGCAAACCGAGTTTGCTAAAAATGCGGCGTACAAATTCTCAAAATATGCTCTGTGTATAATAATCTATACGGAATGTAATTACGTCGCTATTTCTTCAAATAAAGACTTTCTTACTTTCTTAATGTTGAAGCTCTCTAATAAGTCAAAGTTTGAGAAAGAAATACAAAAAAATTAAAAGAATTATAACGTTATTATTATTATACTCTTGAAGAGTTTGCTTCTCTTGGGTCTTAATTTTATTTGAAATTAGGTAATATTTGATGCTAGCATAGTGTCAGCACACTTAGATCCCAATCTAAACTTAATCGTTTACAACTTATATATACAGTAATTGAATTACCTACTTTATTATCTGTGATGTTGGCGCAATGAATAAATAATAGAACATTGAAAATAAAATGTAAAGGAAATAATCAATCACAACTGTAATCATTTATTAAAAAAAACAAGCAGCATTGTATTCAAACTAATTGTGACCCTAAAAACAGCGTAGATGCCATCAAAAAATCTTCAAGTGTTATTCAAGATTTTTAAGAAATACCTATGGATTTATGGTCAATCCGGTACAGAGGCGGAGCCGGCAATCAGTCGCGGCGTTCCCGGATAATGAATCCCGGAGGATTGATCCGGAACGTTGCAACAATCGTGACTTAACTCTTGATCAATTCCCAATACGTAAACCGAAATGTTACGCTACGTGATTTACGGCTTTAGCTATTGGTGGATGTCTAGTTTTGTACTATACATGTACTAAGCGTTCTATACATGTATCTTGTAAGTACTAATTATTGGTGACCTGTAGTTAAATAAACAAGGAGTTTATTAAATCGTCAATGACACGTGTCTGATTTCTTTTCCCGCTATCTTTTAAAGTTTAAATATCGTTCATTTATCCCTTAAATCACTTGAACAGCTTTGGATGTCATTTCATACAAATACATAAAATTTCCAAAAAAGCAAAATTTGTGATTAAACCTCCTCTAAATCGTCAGTTTATTGCAAGAACTCATTAGATAATATACATATAATATGATTTCTGAATATTTATGCAATTCCCTTTAGAGAGCAGCAGCACACTGGTAGTAGCTTTGGTGTTACGAATGTCCATAGGCGATGGTGACCGTTTTCCATCAGGTGGGCCGTCTGCATGTCTACTGAACTCGTATAAAAAAATGACTTTTTTTGTCATTTTGACATTTGTTTTGAAATCACAGACAGCGCTTTCCATTAGTAGTTCCGTTAGGCTTTCCATAAGGCGACCGCGGTCGTTATGTTCGTGGCTATAAGTCAGTCATTACATCATCATTTTCGAACAAGCAACGCTCACAACGACCCATGTCAAGAGGTGGGTCGCTTAACCGCTCCACTTGGGTTTACGATTGTAATGCCGGCAAGCAAGTAGAACGGGAAAAACCACGGTCGTGAATGTGGTCGTTGTGTGTCTCTAATGGAACGTAGCCTCTCTCTCTTTTTCTTTCACCATATCCCAATTACTTGGGGTCGGCACAATATATCTTTTCCTTCCACACTCCTCTACTCTGACATACATCTTCTGTCACACCACATATCACCATATCATCCTTCACACAATCCATCCATCTTCTAGTTTAACATTCTTTTTGTCTCGTTACTTTCATCCCTACTCAATATATGCCCATACCAACTGACAGAAGCTTTAATGTTATTGATTGGCATAGAATATGACTCCTAATGAAAGAATCAATAAGTAACGTTGTATAAAAATTAGAGCGTTCTTTCGTAAAAAGTATATTAATTTGTCAAGTTTTTCCGTAATAATTAAAACACGCTGGTCCATTAACGGCAGTATCGATCTACATCTTATGGTAACAAGTTGATCCAAACAACCCTCCCGTGTATTAAGCCAATAACGCAAAAAAGAGGGGCAGAGTGCTAAATGAGCCGTCTCGTGTTACTTTTGAATATTTATGAGTGGCTATTTACTTGTTAAGATAAGGCTGTTTTTAATCAATGCTATTATAATGTTGTTGGTCTTAAGCTACTTAGATAGTATGTAGTGTTCATAACATTTGTACCAATTAGTGCCTGCCACCTATTGTTATCACTCATTATCTTTTATTGTGAATTGAAACAAGATGTAGTGACAAGAGTTGAGAAGGGAATGTTAAGGTGGTTTGGCCATGTAGAGAGAATGAATGATAGCAGAGTCACAAAACAAGTATATGACAGCAATGTGACTGGTAGAGTCGGTGCCGGTAGACCGAGACGTACTCACCATGAACAAATTGAAGATATTTTGAAGAAAGGTCAGATAAAAAGTAGTTTAAATAAGCGTGTATGTATGAGAAGATTAATGAAAGTCGATGAAGCGAAAAGTGTTTGTCAGGATTGTAACAAGTGGAGATCCATCGTCTCTGCCTACCCCAATGGGAAACAGGTGTGACAATATGTATGTATATATGTATCTTTTATTTTTAACCGACTTCCAAAAGGAGGAGGTTCTCAACTTGGCCGGTATGTTTTTTTTTATGTATGTACACCGATTACTCTGAGATTTGTGATCCGATTTACGTGATTCTTCCTTAGTTTGACGCGGAATAGTTGCCATTTGGTACCCTAAAACTTTAACACAGTTTGGCCCAGTAGTGTTCATTGTACGAAAAAAAATTATGATATTTTTTCCGTTCCCGTTTCTTGGGACCTATATTCTTTAAGGCGCGTGGCACCTTCCGTAGGCCTACCCAGCTAGACACAAAAAAAGTAACAAATAAAAAAAACTTCGTTTAAAAAAACCGACTTCAAAAACTAAAAAGTATAAAATAACTTATTTCTAAAGTTATTTTTAATTATAATATCTTATTTTTAATATATATTATTATATATAAAAATCAATTTCTGTTTGTTAGTCTGGCTAAAACTCATAAACGACTTGACCAATTTTGATGAAATTTTGTGTGTATTGGAGTTAGTTCTGGGATGGTTTAGCGTCACAATTGGAACCGATAAATTGACAATTGGAAGGTGGTGCTGAAATTGCTTTCCAGGATTTTGATAACACTTTTTGTGTTTGAGGTATGGATGGTTCAAATTTTACCGACCTAGTAGATGACGTTGCATTCGCGTTCTAGATTTTTAGTTTTTCAAGGCATAACAATTTTTCCAGGGCCCGCTAGTTGGTAATATTATAGATACATAGATAACACGTTATTGCACACCAAAATATACACTTACAGAAACAGACCATATTTACAATATTTTATAGGCAATACAATAGGCGGCCTTATCGAGTAAAGCGATCTCTTCCAGGCAACCTAAATGAGAAAAAAATAGAAAAAATTATTTGAATCAGGCGAAATAGGTAGTGCAGAAAAAAGGCAATAAAATAGATATTTTTTTCTTCTATAATTTTATCTTTGGTTCTTCCTGAAAAGCAGGTTTGTGATTTATGACAATTGAAATTTTCACCATCAAATTATATAGTAAACCTTTAAGACCTAAAATTTTCCGCTTCATCCTCCTTCAAATTAGCATATAGGTGGGTACAATCATCATCACAGTACAGTTCCAAGTGCAATAAAGCAATTATAACTGTCATATTTCACCTCCCAGTATTAACATATATATTGGAAGGCGCGGTGGTCCGGACACGCAAATATAAGTTTGGATTGGATTTGCAATTTTAGCTTACGATATAAATTTATTTTGTTTGACTTTTGAAATAAGAGAGTAACGACAAATATGTTCAAGGTAGATGAGCGGCTTTCACACACAGGTAATCTCGAAGGTTGTGAGAAAAATCTTATGACATTCTATTTCATTGTCAGCGAGTGCTTAATTGTAACAATATGCACTCCGTTACGTCACGTACAAGGAATTATTTATTCCTAAATAATTAACAAGGTTATAACTGAGTAGTCCATGTACGTGCCAAAATTTGTCAATACATAGAACAGATTACCTTCGGAGATGCATCTACGAACACGTTCATATTTTTACATTTTTTTACGTAGAAGTTAAGATTTCTATATATATTTATATATATATATAAAGTTAAATTTAATGAAGCAAGTTTAAAGTAGAACACATGGTCGTCTAATTTCTTACTCCCGTCAAGCGGTCGAGCCTAGCTCTCCCATGGCGATTGAGCCATGGCTTCTCGCCAGTGGTGCGTCACACTATCCAACGGGGTAGCATCATCGATGCACAACTCATACATAAAATAAACCAACACACACTTTGAGGTAGAAAATTATTTTCGGCCAGGATTCGAACTTTGGAGTAAGATGTAGATGACTAAACCACCAAGCTACCATCTTGAACATAATAAAAAGTCTAAACAGATCTTGAAATTAGAATACTTACAAAATTAAATTAACTACTGTACCTAGTTTTAAAGAAATTAGTTTTAATTTATAGTAAACATTAAAGGCTAACAGTGACGGATTTTCAAGATGATTCAAAATTTTGCACATCGGACGTCTTAATTTTAATTTAAAATACCAATTGTTTATTTAGGTTTATGGCTTGGCAGCTAGGCCTTTAAGCCAGATCTTAGTCTATAATATACATTTAGTTTCTTTACTTTCTTAAGCCTATGTGTAGCACAGCTAAACTGTAGGTAATCAGCTAGTACCATTCAACGGAGTTCTTGTAACAACTCAAAAGGCCACATTTGACTATACAGTTCACATTTCTCACAAAACACATAATCACTACTCAAAAACTATCAATATCCTACAACTATTGTTCATTTTAAAGTAATTTTACACATTATTAGAAAATAAAACTGCACAGCTCAACATCTCCTTTCAGTTCCCGCCAAAAACTCCTAAAATACCAATATTTAACATTCACTATAGAATAAAAATTCCGATTAAAATCGATTTTAAGTTGAATAAAATAATTATATGACTCTGAGTGTAGTTGTAAATATAGATTATGTAGTTGTGAATATTATTATCACACACACGTAGTTGCTGGAAATACATTTTCACACCAGAACAGAATAAAGTCGTTGACGTATACGTATTTGCAATTCGGTCCACGCCGGAGTTGCACTCTTCCTGATTCCATTTGGGAATTACACTGTCGCCGCAAACTCACAAATCAGTACTTTCATTAGAAATTTTCGATATAGTTACACTATTCCTAGCGCATAAAAAGATAGTATACACAGAGAAATTAAAAAACAGTGAACATAAAGAAGTTTTATTATGATATAACACTTTATTGCTCAACAAAATAACAGAACACTATACATTAATTACAGTATATTTAGGCAGAACAATGGGCGGCCTTGTCACTTAGAGCGATCTCTTCCAGGTGACCTAACTTATAATGCTAATCTGGCAACGTAGGTGGTGCAATCCTTCACTGATAGTACCTACGTAATCATTGAAAATTGAATTTTATGCACATTAGATTACAAAAATCTCGACCAGAATGAAATTTCTTTAAATGGGCTACTGAATTTAGAAAAATCATTTAAGTACCTTCACTTTGCGTTATTACCGTAATTTTGTCCGCATTTATTTTTAATTTCTGACCATACAAATCCCATATTCAAAATCAATCAAAATTATTTTGGAGATAAAAGGTGACCTATGTCTTTCTCTGGGATAAAATCTATCTCCTTTTTAGACATCTCTAAGATCCACCCAGCCGTTTATTGATAAATATGCAGAAATCCTCGTTATAGCTTAGACATTTCGATTATTTGAATACATTTTCTTCGTGCAGTAAATAAATAAAACAGATATTTTCAATCTAACTTTTCCATGACCAATAAAACTTGAAATCCCATGATGGTACAAATATAAAAATTCCCAACATGTTCCCATCCGAATAAATAACATTGACAACCATAACAGCTTTCCACTGGTCATTGTGTGGGGGCACGTTTTTTATCCCATTATTGTTTCTGAGAAATTGTTACAGTTTTGACGAGTGACCTGACCGTTTTTCTTCGTGCTGCTAGTCGGGCGGAATGAAAAATTTTCAAGTTGGTCCCCCATATATCCCCAGGGTGCCGTAAAACTCTGTCCGGCGTAGGATAGTCCGGCCGACCGCCGCCGGACAATTTGTCATATTCATATGTTAACGTGTCCGTCTTTTCTTGCAAAAAGTGGATAACTTAATTCCAGGACGCGGCTGTCGGGGTTATTCGATTTGTGGACATTCAAATTTCGCGTCTTGTTATGGTAATACAGGTGTTGTCTCGCCTCGGGCGGATTTTGCATTTCTTTTTTGTTGAAGGTTATTATTGTTAATATTCTTTACGGAGTTTTTGCTGCAATTTGTACAAGATTGATTGAATTGATTGAAGATTGTAGATTAGCACGGAAGTAGAATACTATGAATGGCATTCGCTCAGTAAAAGACCTAACTCTTGAAAGACTCCTAAATCGTATATGACTAGGTAACGTCGCGAGTCATTCTAATCTTGTTTTTCACGTTTTGTTATTTCAGACGTATTTTTTAAACTAAATTAGTCTAAATTTTTTGTCTTGATTAGTTTATTTTCAAGTTTGGATTGATTAATCCAAAAAACGTGATTTTTGGCGTAATTTAGTCACGAGTGAGCTTTTCAGAGTTGCGTTCTTAAAAATGAATTATCAACTGTCATTTCCAGCCTTGTTTTACCACAATTTTAGGTTTTCTAGAAATATTGCAATCCTAACAAAACAAAATTTATTGGTACTGTTAACAAAAAAAACTTTATGTAGGTATAATGTAAATACATATAGTTTTTGGCTATAAATAATCGTATTCTGTTGTAAAGTATGATAAATAAATAAATTATGTATCCTTAACATTACGTGCACATACGTGATTAAACAGTATATGCATGTAAGTATACTATTTGAAAATGTTTAATAAGCAGTTAATGTTTTATCCGTGCAGGAACGGAGAAAGAATACAATTTCCTGCGGCCGGGCGGCCTGTCGTAAGCGGCGACAAAACAACCCACAGCCAGGTGGTAGGGCGTTTGCCCGACTGGATGGCTACCACCCCTGGTCTAAAGCATGTCGCCATAACAACCTTGAGTTGTGTTCCGGCATTAGTGACCAGGCTCCAGTCTCCCTTAAGAGAGCAGCAGCGCATTTGTAGCTCCTTTGGTGTTGCAAATGTCCATAGGCGATGGTAACCGCTTTCTATCAAGTGGGCCGTCTGCCGACGAATTGACAACCTCCTCCTTTTTTCAAAGTCGGTTAAAAAAAAGCATTCCACATTCTCGCGAGATTATCGCAAGAAGGAAAAAATACAACTATTTTGGTATTCTCGTGAAAATGTGAAGCTTCCATGAAATTATAGGCCATACCATAACAAACCTTTAGGTTAATTTCGAATACCAAACAATCAGAATATGCACCCCGCATACGGCGAAATACCGGAACATCACCCCACGCCAATGCCAATAACGTGTCGCAATTGATGTCTTGTCCGATTTTTACCGACCAATCGTTTCTCATGCACTTTACGATAGACGTGTCTAGTTCTGACATGACCTCATGGATACCCTAATTTGGTATGACCGGAGTAAGGATGATAATTGAATTGAATGAATTAAGTAATCGAGACTGGGTAAATTGTCTGTTTTCTAAAAATTAGGAGGCTTGAGTCCAGCAGTGGAACGTTTTTTGGGGGCTGCTATTACTACCTATATAAGTCTTTATAATGTTACGAGTTACAGGACTCGAATTAAAATGCCATTGGAATTAGTATAGAGTTTATTAGAGCTATACAAACACGCATAACACAGGTACAAATATAACTGGACGCAACCAGTACAAACTATATCGATATCGAATGTACGTCTTGCTCGTATCGTAATCCTCGCTTGACTGTCCCACCCCTCCGTTCGGGAATTGTTTTATAGTAAACTGTACAATACAACAATCGACCGCGTGAACTGAGTTTTCCAAGAAAACGTAATCTGCACACCTGCTTAATTATTCCTGCGAACGGCCATAAACGAATACAATAACAATAGTATATTGTCTAATTGCAAATTTTAAACACAAAGTAATCAAAAGAAGTCAAAATGTGGGAAGGTAATAAACCAGGCGTGCATTCACTTTGTCGGTATGTAACAATAATGTTCTTACCGAATGTTTTTCTTTCAAATTTTTGTACCTTATGACCTGCAGTCGACATTACGGACCCCTTGACAACACAATATCATTATAAATTATCACGTCAATATAAGCCAGCGGGGAGCCACTTCAAAACTAATATAGCAGGTATTACTTAATTAAATCAACTTCATTACCATACTTATCATTATCACTTATCATTACTGTACTTATTACTTAGTCGGAAGATATTGCAGCGTCATTTAACAGCCTTTGGGTAAAGTAAACAGAATTTTTGTCACCATGTCCAATGGAATTAACATTGGTGAGTTAGACGGCAGTAAGTTATGACATACGGACACGCGATCGCGTCATGGTAATGACAGAATAATAAATTATGTTGTAATAACTTACTAAAATGTCCTCTTAGTCTTTGATCAAAGTGCAAGGGAGTCACCTACTTGTGCATTCACATTTTGATAACTGGGTATTAATTGATACATAATCATGACTTAATTTCTCCTGTTGCTACATTTTTATTTAGCGTAAGTAGTTTAGTGGAAAATAATTTCAGAATTTGTTGATTATTTTTGTTTATGGAAATATTAAATCCTAAATAATATTTTTTGAGAATACATTATAATTGCTCTTAAATTTAATCGCATTTTAAATTTTGTTAGTACTACAATTACTACTATAAATAATCAATATCTATGAAATTAATGTTTTTTGATGCGTTTTCAAATACAATAAGTGTATGCAGACAGCTCTTACGAACAATCTGAAAAGTGTGCTTTAAAGCGAATATTATTCTAAAACACGCTTTTAAGTTTAAAAAAAGTTATTTCTAAACAAAACACTACAGTGACCACTTACAAGACTATATATTGTTTTTTCTAAAAATTTTATTTCGTTAGTGGTAAGATTTATGTAGGTAAATCTATTTAGTATTGATTAATGTTCCCAGTCAAGGTGAGTTTTGGAGTCTAACTAATATTATAGCTAATTCGAATTCGAGTGAAAATATTAGCAATAATTACAAAAAATGCAGTTTATTCTTTAGAACAACAAAATCTAATGTTGTATTTATTATAAATGAAAAAATATTGTTTGTCGAGTACGCTTTTACAGAGAAACTAAAAACTTCGTAAACATATACCGATATCAAAAACAAGAATGGATATATTATAATTTATATCCTGAAAAATGAGATAGTTTCATCGCGAGATGGATCCGAATTTTACGGGGCCTAAATATTTTTTTACGCAATGCAACCTTTGTGATTGCTGGTCCTTAAAAAAACTAGTATTAAAACTGGGGATGGAAAACCCTAGTACAAATAGGAGTTTCGTTTGTTAGTTATGTCTGAAATAAAAATTGATTTCTCCAAGAAAATTTTACGTGCTTCACACGAATTTTTCCGCCGTTATTTATTATTTTCTGAATGAAAATCTTACAAATTTTCGTCGTCTATTTCACTCCTGAAACTTTATTTAAATTCTTCTCTAGGATACAACATAATTATCTCGCCAAATTTCATTAACATCCGTCCACCCATTTAGTCGTGAAAAATTACAAATAAATAGGGGTTAGAATCGCTTTAATAATATCAGTATGAATAGATGAGCAAAATTAGCTCACGATAGTACCTTGATGAAAAAAGTTCATCACTTAGTAAATCTAATAAAGTCAGATAATCGAACGTCATAAACTAGAATAGTTTATTCTAATTTAGTAAAAAGAATGCCCACCGGGCCTACTTAGTTAATATGCACCCTTAGGGGATCAACTAGTATAAAATAGTTAATGTTTAATTACTATTTTATAACGCATCATCCAATTACCAAAGGAATTTTTAATGTAATTCAGAGTAAAATTAATTTTTGGATTATATGTTTATACCTACGTAATCCCTATTAATTAATATTATAAATGCGAAAGTAACTCTGTCTGTCTGTCTGTCTGTCTGTTCCGTTTTCACGTAAAAACTACTGGACCGATTTGGCTGAAACTCAGTATATATATGTTTTCGATGCCGAGAATGAACATAGGATACTTTTTATCCCGAAAAACGGGATAGTTTCCGGGATAAAAATATATTTGTCTTTCTGTTTGTTATGCTTTTACGGAAGAACTAATGAGCCGATTTGGCTGAAATTCGGTACGTATGTAAATTAAATACTGAGGGTGGACAAGGGGTACTTTTCATTTTGGCCTTTTTGGTCATTTTGGCTATTTTAGCCTTTTTACTCATTTTGGCCATGTCAATCACTTTGGCCTTTTCGGTCATTTTGGCCGTTTTGGTCATTTTGACTATTTTGGCCTTTTTGGTCATTTCGATCAATGTTGCCTTTTTTTTTATTTTGGCCTTTTTGGTCAAGTTTTGTAATTTATGTTGTTTACAGATAGACGGGGGATGGTATAATTAGCGATATAAAATGAAGTGAATATTCCGTGGGCAAATATATAAAAATTTAATATAATATAACCTGTAGCGCTTGCTCTATAAACAAGAGACACGCACTAGTGGTTAACCCGCGGCGCAGCCGCGGGGTTAACTCTGTTCTTATATAAAAAACGTTAATTAGAAGATATTGTTACGTACCGACAAAGAAATGCGCACACCTGGCTGTCGTAAAACGCAGTTTATTACCTTTCTTGTATTCGGAGATCTTTTGTTTACTTCGTGCTTAAAATTTGCAATTAAGAAAAAGATACTTTTGTTATCGTATTTGTTTTATGGCCGTCATTAGTGTCGAACTAATCCTTGTTGTTAATGCATTGCGTCGATGCTTGCCAGGTGTGCGGATTAACACAGAGAACGCGGTCCTTTGATGTATTATACAGTTCAGTATAAAACAATGCCCGAACGGAGGGCTGGGGCAGTCAAGCGACGATTACGAAACTAGCTAGACGTGTGTAGTACTTTCGATTAGCGATATAGTGACGGACTTTGCGCGTGTTATTGAATCGTCTGTTTTTACAGTATCTAGTTATAGGTGTACCTGTTTCATACATGTTTATGTACAGTTCTAATAAACTCTATAGTAATTCCAACGGCATTTTAATTCGAGTCCTGGGTAGCTCGTAACAATAATATATAAATATTAGTATCATAATTGTTTCTCATGGAGGTAGACAAGATATATCATCGACTTCGAACTTATATTATTTCTATATTTTAATCAAGTTACAATATAAAAACAATCCTAGCTCTAAATAATAATTAACAAGAAGACTTTACCATTTTTAAATACAACCAAGATATATCTTCGCATGTAAAATAAAATTTCCAATGGTTTGCTAACAACAAATTGAGTTTGTATATAAAACATGTGCCTTTGAACACAAAGGCACTACTTTGTGTATCCCATGTGGCATTAAGAGATAACACATATCGTATGCGTATCGAGTAAAAGCATGGGGAATTCTGATTTCCATCCTGTGGTGAAGTTGCGTTTCGAATTTCAAAGGGTTTTTTCCTTGCTATGTATCCGTCTTATGCTGTAATCTTTTCAGTATTTCTTAATAATTTTACGTGTAAGTCAGCAGCAAGTTGCGAAATATTCATTCTCTTTTGGGGTCTTTAAGTAGAAATCGAGAAAAAAACAGGTTAAGTAGAGGTTCAAAATTAATTTCTAAGTGGCCTCTTATTAGCTGACTAGCTTCTGCCCGCGACTTCGTCCGCGTGTGGTTTTTTAACTATCCCACGGAAACTCTTTAATTTTTCGGGATCAAAAGTATCCTTTATTTTGACCAAGGATATAAGCTACCACCAGACAAAATTTCATTTAAATCGGTCCAGTCGTTTTGGAGATTAGCCGGTACAAAAAGAGAAACAAAAAATTTGAAAAAATCTAAATTAGTTCTATTTCACTTCTTACATCCCCCTGACTCGGTTTTAATCACTATTTTTCATTGTACAGAAATTCGACCTCTACAGTTTTATATTATCTATAAATGAGGTATTACTGAAAGCAATAAGTACTTTTGAAAATAAGTACCTCAGCATAATGGCGCAACACGAATGGTTTTTATTTAAAAGAGGGATGTTAATAAGAAGCTGCGATTTACCATTCAATCTAATTTTGTATACCAGCTCTCTACACAAAATCCATTATAATCCGTTAACATCAGAAAAATTCAAAGTAAAGCTTAACAACGTTTGGGGCAACACAAAAATGCACTTGAATACGCGTTACCATTTATCAGTCAATAAATATGATAAAATGTATTATCGGGGCGCAAATGTTACCGTCGGGACACAACGGGACCGTATTATTGTTTTATTTTCACCCTTTTTATTATACTACTGTTACTCTAAACAAATGGATATTGTATTGGAATTATAATATTAGAAAGAAAAATATATAAGCCGCTAGCTGTCTTTTTTATACAATGATAGTAGACTTGAACAAAACTTGGAAGTTATTATTTTATAAATATAAGAAATTTTACCTATATGCACCTAAGATGTACGCATGTACCTAATTAAGCACTATATTTATAATAAAAACTTATTTAACTAATTCCAAGTACACGCGATTACGCGTGTACTACAATAGTCTTAAAATTATTTAAGACTATCCTATAGCAAGGTATTTAAAAATAGCAGAATTTTACTGACTTTTAAAAAAGATTTAGGATAACGTTCCTTAAATTGATTTACGAAACACTAAACGCATTTAACACGCTTAAATACGATTAGCGTCTTACACAACGCAAAATTTGTCGCTGAATATGTTTAAAGAACTGTCAATACATTTTGTGTAAAACGTATTTAGGCAGTTTAATATGATTAACTAATTTTATTTAAAGGCAAACGTTATGCAAGCGGCCCTTAATCTCAGAATATTACAAAATGATTGTTCTGAATAAAATTTTAATCATGGAAACATACCTATGTTATTTACATATCCCAGCTATATTTATTATAAAAAAGTTTAACTATTTAGATGCTTATTATATTTAGTTTCTATTTAATTATTAATTCAAGCTTATGTTAAAGAGTTACCGAAAAGAAAATTTAAAATTCAATAGTATTTGTTGGTTTCTTCTTAAAGAATTTGAATTAGATTCGCCTTTAATAAGTTCGGCATGTGTGTTTAAAAGACATGAGATGAGTACAATATGTGAAAATAAAAAGCAGGATTATTTAGATACAGGTTGAAAGTTCATTCCATCCAAGCATGGAAGAACCTTTGTAAATACCGTGATTTACTCACTGCTTATAATTAGAATTCAATCTAATTGTCCAGCAAACAAGTCTTCATGTAAGTAGTACAAATGCCCCTAATCCCTTGATACCTTGATAGACCGCTGTAAGTCCTTTGCCCCGTTAATTAAGTTGACATGGGTCTGTTACTATATATCTGACATAATTATATGTCTAGTCATATATTGCACACTCATAACATAAACCCGCATTTATTTATTTAATTTGTTTGGGAAACATACAATAATTAATATTCTTAAATATAAAACAAAAAATTAATACATATATCAATCAAGTTTCCACCATAAAATAATTTATATAATAAAAATAAATCAAAATATAAAAATTGGCTCAAACAGTTAATTACAAAAAAAAAGAATACAATTATATAAAAATTACATAAAATGTCTATTTAATTTATATTAGGTCAATATTATAATGCGTAATCATTTATCATAATGCAAATCCGTTAATGAATGCAAATGCATAATGTTGCATTGCAGCATGATCGCGAATTGTCTACATTTGTGCATCGACTTAGAACTCAGAATATTAAGGATCATAGTGGAATATAGCTAAGCGATTTGGCTCAGTTAATTGGAAGAGACACCAAAATAGTTTAAATGGTTTCCCTCTGCCAGTCATTACCTCACTATTTACGTGTGGTATGCAAAAAGCATTTCGATCTCGTATTTTCAGATTCAAAGATCAATAAGGAACCCAATAAAAATAAATATTAAAACCTATCGTATATGAAACTACGCCACGTGTAGTTGTTCTCTCGCTTTTTGTCGTTTTGTTAATTAAAACATTGAAAGAAAGATTCTAATAATTTTTATTTTACAGATTCATCTCCAAAGGCGTAAAAGAAGGGGATACCAAGCAAATAGCGAAAAGAATCGATAATCTCATTTTCATTTTGAAATTAAACCTCGTCGGCAGCCAATCACAATCCACTGCTGGACGTAGGCCTCCCCAAACCTCAACTAAATAATATCATCTACTACAATTAGTTTTAATTTGAAATTCATGAGAGTACATGTAAGCTGAACTTTATTTATTTTTTCCTTAGTTACAAAGCCTTCCTTTTCGTTCCTCCTTCCATTTTTCTTTATTTTTAAATAAAATTAATCCTAATAGTAAATCAATTACCTGTATGAGACATTTTAGTAGATATATTTTATCATTAAGCACCCTAAAACCAATATCAAATCGTTTATAGTATCCCTAATAAATAAAATCTATATAATTTTTAATGCAAACAATTTGTCACCGAATATGAGGCAATAACGAGGTAAACACCACAATTGGTGGCACGTCCTTATTTACTTATTGTAAACTCACATGACAGTTGCCTTAATGGGCAGAATAACATGGCAGGCGCGGCTCTGGCAGAAATCACAGAGTAGTCAAACTATAATTTTGACAAAATCCACTGTAAAAATTGCAATAACTGGTTTCGATTAGTTCAGTTTTTTTTATATAATTCATTAAAACTTCTTAAAGTACTAGCAAAATAAACTAACGACTTACCTTACGGTCACTCCATTAACGACGTTTACAGCACTAGGAGCATGCCTTCTATACTAGAATAGAATAGAACATTCTTTATTGCACAAAAGACAACAATACACGTGAGTTAAAAATCATTTAGATAGTATAATCGGCGGTCTTATCGCTAACAGCGATTTCTTCCAGATAATCTTCTGGAGATAGTTTTACTTATGATAATTATTATATGTGATAATTATACTAATTATGCTAGTTACACATCTAGTGTGATCAATGGGAAATTCAACGCCTGAAACATAGAGATGGATTAGGTATATATAGCGTATTTGATACAAACGACATAGGAATTTTAAATTATTCGTATATTCACCTCCTTCTCTGTCATGATTCAGGACAGAGGGTCTTATTTTCATTTTTATACTTTATCCTTATTTATATATTTTCTGAGTGACTCTTTTGTGACTTTCATTTACTACAATATTTGTATCTACTATATATTTACAAACTTGTGATTAACACTAACTTATGACTATATTATTAACTACTAATAGGTAATGCTGGCAGGTCACTATACAATTATACTTGTGAAGCATTATTACTGACCTTATTTCATTCGATAACCTTTTTAACTATTTTGATCGATAAATGTAGGAACGCTTCGGTTAGCATATAACTCACAAGTTCGCCTATATTACCGCGTTTAATATCAGTCTAATCGCGCATTTTAGAATTGAGCATTTTCTGTACCCACATTACATCTCGTGATTGAAGTAACAATTAAGTTTCTATCGATGACGATTGGTATTGTGATGATATAATTATAGATAATTATAATTATAGATAACTAGGAAGATATATTTAGGCTCTTACTATTCTGAAGGTTAATTGCGAATAAGTGAGGATGAAGACTTCTATTAGGTATTTGATATAAATTTTATTAATTATTTGATAAACGTATCCACAATTTCATTGAAACAATCTTTTCTGTTAATAACAAAGTCTGTTTATTCTATGCCAGAACGTTGAATGTAGACCTCATGGGAAATCGACTGTTGCTCGCTAGTTACGGGTAGGTGCTGCGACGTAACCGGGTGCGGCTTCTCTGCCTATAGCCGTAATTAATTAATTATCGATTTTCATTTGCCATTTATTACGTAGTATTTACATGAGAATTATGTACCATATATGATTATAGTATCAGCGGCACTAATGTAAATACAGTTTATTTGTCAAGCTTTGTTTATCTTTGTATAATATTATGATATTATAAAAGTGGTCTTTTTTTGTGTTAACTGTAAAAACTATCTAGCCTAATTCGATGCAGTTTTCACTGATAGATTAGATAGAATTTAATTATTGAATAACGATAAGTATTATGAATACAAACTTTAAATAAACGTTAATCTTTTCATCTATTTTAAATGTAAAAATAACAACAATGATTGTATAAAATACTTGAAGGAATGCCAAGCTATATTTTAGTAATAGAAGCTATTTTTATACCTTAAACAGCTCAAAGTTTTAATGAATTTTTTCATCAAGATGTACATCACACTACAAAATCTAAAATTCTACACACACGTTCTAACAATTTAGAGCAGTGCTAAAACAGTCGTCGTCTACACGAGTTCGCATCGTAAGTGCCAACAATAGCGGCAGTCACCCTATCTCTAAAACTGATAATGGACCGTGAACTCTCCAGGCACTGTCTGCCAGTCTGGTATTGTCTTTCTCTATGCATTACTACGAAATGTGAATGTAACTCAACCTTAACTATTCAATGAAGGATAAGTGTGTCTTCAAATTTATAGTCTTTTATAAAATTTAAAAACTTCGTTTAAATAAACCGACTTCAAAAACGAAAAAACTAAAATGTATAAAATAACGTATTTCTTAAGCTATTATTATTAATATATATTATCTAAAACATCTTAAAGTCGGTGCTTAGTAATTTTCAAAATATAGTAATTTTTATGTTTTACTTTGCACCGACTTCAAGATGTTTTAGATAATATATATTAATAATAATAGCTAAAGAAATAAGTTATTTTATACATTTTAGTTTTTTCGTTTTTGAAGTCGGTTTTTTAAACGAAGTTTTTAAATTTTAGTTGTTACTTTTTAGTGTCTAGCTATGTATGGGTGGACCTACGAATGGTGCCGCACTTCTTAAAAAATATAGGTCCCAAGAAACGGGAACAAAAAAATGTTCGTAAAATGAAAACTACTGGGCCAAACTATGTCAGATTTTTAGGGGACCACGTGGCAGCTATTCTGCGTCGAACAAAAAAAGAATCACGTAAATCGAATCATAAATCTCAGAGTAATCGGTGTACATATGGAACGGAGTGAAAATTATTTCCATGAAAAATGTTCATAAAATGAAAACTACTGGGCCAAACTATGTAAAATTTTTAGAGGACCAATTGGAAGCTATTCCGCGTCGATCAAAAAAGAATCACGTAAATCGGATCATAAATCACGGAGTTATCGGCGAACATACATTTTTTTAAAAAAGCAAAAAAAAAACCGACGAATTGAGAACCTCCTCCTTTTTTCGAAGTCGGTTAAAAAACTCGGCAAACACCAAGTATTTATTAATAAAATTATTTTTCATATTTTTATTTAATAAAAGTACCCTACACCAAAAAGTTGACAATATTTGTATTACTTAAATAATAAATTGAAGTCTTACCAAGCATTTACTTTACTTTTAATAGCTCGATGACAGATAAATTAGTAATATCCTAATGCGTTACCGAATCGATTTGTTATAAATATCTACTTCATTTTTAAATAAGTTTTAATCAATTTAACTTATATATATTTTTTGCTAAAAATACTATATTGTCTAAAAAAAATACCCACATTTCAATAAACATATTTTAAATATATGAAATAAACCATTTTTGTATGTAATGGTATGCACTATGAATGGTAATGCACTATTTTAAACATTTGTTATTTGGCAATACCGACCAATACTAATAAACATGAAATTATCATTGTATTTAATTCGGCCAAATAAAATGACACTTATAATAATTGCGGTATTATTTTTCTTTAAAGGAGAACATTTTCAAATCGATTTCTTTCGATTAATTTACGTGTAGTGTCCATGGTTTAATAGTCTGTGCGTTATATAGCTTACAGAACATCACTATTACGTCACCCAAAGCAACAAAATAGAACAATTGTGTAATTTGTTTGATATGGGCTTTACAGTCAAGAAATATGTAACTTGGTAGCCGTGTAAACGTCAAAAGTAAAATACAAGATTGGAAACAGTATACAAATCTATTTTATTGTATGGCTTCAACGTAGTAATCATTCATTTTGACAAATTCATGAAGTTGCCATTATACCTAAATAGAAGAAGTAAATGAAAAAAATAAAAACTTCGTTTAAAAAAACCGGCTTCAAAAACTAAAATGTATAAAAAACTTATTTCTAAAGCTATTATTATTAATATATATGTCGGAGGGAAGTTATAATTGGATGTATTATTGACTGGATGTATAACGCACAATATCATTTTTTAACATTTTAATTACTTCTAAAATTCTTAATTTAATTTAATTTGATTTGTTAAATGTTTCTATAACTTAAAGATCGTTCTAACCTAATAAAAGTTATGAATATTGTAATTTAATAAACGACCAATGAGAGCAGAGCATGTCTAGAGCGGGGTCAGCGCCCTCTATACTTTGAGTAATATCTACTTGGGTAGACTGAGGAGTTTTTATGGCGCATTCGGTTGGTGGCAACAGGTCGAGTTGGACCATGGAGTATTTTAAAAAGTATTGAAGCTGGAAGTATGAGCGGGTCCCCTGAACCCGCTGCTCGGTCTAAACTATGTCATAATGTTGATCAAATCTAAATTAAAAGTGTATAAACCATGGCTATTGTGTTTTATGCTCGCATTTTATCCTGATGACGCCCACTAAACCTGCAATAACTAAAGATGTCGTGAGAACGAGGCCCTTCTCCGACATATATATTATCTAAAATATCTTAAAGTCGGTGCTTAGTAATTTTCAAAATATAGTAATTTTTATGTTTTATTTTGCACCGACTTCAAGATGTTTTAGATAATATATATTAATAATAATAGCTTTAGAAATAAGTTTATTTTTTATTTGTTACTTTTTAGTGTCTAGCTATGTATGGGAGGACCAACGAATGGTGCCGCGCTTCTTAAAAAATATAGGTCCCAAGAAACGGGAACAAAAAAATGTTCGTAAAATGAAAACTACTGGGCCAAACTATGTCAGATTTTTAGGGGACCACGTGGTAGCTATTCTGCGTCGAACAAAAAAGAATCACGTAAATCGGAACATAAATCACGGAGTAATCGGTGAATATACATAAAAAAGCAACAACAAAAAAAAGATCCCGACGAATTGAGAACCTCCTCCTTTTTTCAAAGTCGGTTAAAAATTACAACTAGAGTTTATTTATTTATTGCAGGAGTTCAGCAGACAGGCAGACGGCCCACTTGATGGGAAGCGGCTACCATCGCCTATGGACATTTGCAACACCAAAGGTGCTACAAATGCGCTGCTGCTCTCTTAAGGGAGACTGGAACCTGGTCACTAATGCTGGAACACAACTCAAGGTTGCTGTGGCGACATACTTTAGACGAGGGGTAGTAGTCATCCAGTCGGGCAAATGCCGTACCACCTGGCTGTGGGTTGTTTTGTCGCCTCTTACGACAGGCCGCCCGGCCGCAGGAAATTGTATTCTTTCTCCGTTCCTGCACGGATAAAAGTGACAAATATTTCCGGTAATTTATTGTAATTTTTTGCACTTATATATTAAAATTTGAGAGTCATGAATATATAAATTGCTCAAAAATCAATACACTACACAAACATAAATATGTACGAAACTCTTCATCTAATTCTATTAACAAAAACCGTTATAACTACTATCAAATAGTGTTTACAAAATATGCAAATTCGATTTTCAGTACTAACCTCCGCTGAACCATATAGGTAGTAATAAAAGCAGTAATACAGGGACAGTAAGCAAGCAATATAAACATCGGCACATAACGACCTGCCCAATGCGCCCTGACGGACATAACCGAGGTCTGCTACAAGCAAAATTGTAAATAGTGCTTGCTACAGTTTAGTTTGCAATATTTGTGCGGTTCGTGTAAATGGAAAAAGAAAAGCATAGATCAGTGTTTTAGACAGAGATTTCATTCGAAGAGGTAGGATTCAAAATGTAAAAAACTTTTATTTTTATTTTACCTCCCACCCATTTTAAATGTTATAAAATTATTAAAGCTAGGCTGGTTGCTGAACAATTTCTTGCGCCACTTCTTCTCTTGAAGCCACAAGATGTTGCGAAGCGGTGGTAAATTAGATTAGGCTCCCTTGGAGTAAATAATAACTATAAACAAAATAATTAAAATGAACAAGTTGACGATAGGCTAAATAAAACTTTAACAATACTCATTGACACTTTGTCGTCGTTGATCACGGCTACTGAAAAGTGGCTGAAACGTCGGAATAATAACAATCAAATAAATTACCGCGCTTAAAACCGTTAAAACGTAGTTTTAATATAGGTGGATTTAACCTTAATATTATATCAAATATAAATTATCAAGCTATCAGATAGAATCATTAATATTTCGGCGTCTAATAAACCAGGGCACGCTGTCCCACACCGCCATACCGCCGGGAGCTCACGCTGATACAGCCCTTATCCGAAATAAAGAAATATACATTTTCTGTTTCAATATGTTTATCTTATATGTTTAGTTTGTTAAAAAGTCTTATGTAATCCCTGTTTATCTATACTAATAAAATAAAAAATCAGGTCGTTTTGGTATCACGACATATGAAAGGAATAGATTGAAAATCAGCGTTCTGTCGGATATCGTTTCGGCACAGCAATAAGCTGAGCACACATCTTGTTTGATGAAAATGCGACGTATTATACTATTCTCAAAATCTGCTATTATTAAAGTTAAAACTTCTTTAGGCACTTCGGGCACTTCTGGTTGAGAATGAAGCACAGAACTCGCGTGAGCGTCACGGTCAGATACAACGATTTTACTTCCGACGTCGAGTCCTACGGATGGTAGTTTTTTTAATAAAATGTAAATACATTGCTATTCCTTTAAATAAAGTATTTTTGTCTATTTTGTGAGATAAACAAAATATGAAAATATCTGAACTAAAAGTACTCTATGCATAAAGGGGGTACAACACGATATCGGAAATGCTGATGTGTGTAAGTCGGCGGGAATTAGACGTTACGACAGCTGGGAATTGCCTCAGACGCGGTACGGCCTTTACAAACGTATGCTGCGCTACCATATTGTATGCCAGGAGGAAATGAGGTGGGCAAAAACGGATTATTAAACGCTTTTCCGCAAATATTTGTTGTGATCCTTCGCTTTTACGAAACAAATTAAATTAAAGATTCAGCTGTGAAAAATTGAGAATTTTAATTTTTCACAGCTGAATTTCCCTATGACTAAATCTCTAGGAACTAAATCGTTTTGGAGTTTACTCCTTAAAAATCAAGTTTCACTTGCAGCTTACGATATGAAATTTTATGAAAAGTGTTTACATTACATTATGTTACCTAATATTAGGTCCTTACATATGAAGTTGGCGTTTTGTCGTACTGGCCACTTTGATCTCAAATATCTCCTCTTTGGTTAAGAATTCTAATTCCAAATTTATACAGCTATTTACTTATGCTTTTGTGTTTTCAAAAACCGTAATTCATTTGTTTTTTCCTCTTTTGGTTTTTTCTTTGCGTGACTCAGTTTACAAAATGGAAAACTTGAAATATCGCATTATTTACGAGTACGAGATCCATCGTGGCACCAGTGCTGCCGAAACGGCTCGAAGGATTAATGATGTGTTCGACCTGCAGAACAAGCCCCGTGAATGGCCGGAGACCAAAGTTGATAATGCAGAATTGAAGGCTTTTGTGGAAGCGGATCTATCGCAAACCACGTCCGAGATAGCTGCAGGCTGCGGTGTTAGTGATAAAACTGTTTTAATCCACTTGAAGCAAATTGGGAAGGTGAAAAAGCTTGAAAGGTGGGCACCTCATGAATTGAATGCAGCAAACAGGCAAACGCGCGCCGACTGCTCCGTTACATTACTCAACCGGCACAATAATGAAGGGATTTTAAATCGAATATTACCTGTGATGAAAAGTGAATCCTGTACGATAATCGGAAACGCTCATCGCAATGGTTGAACCCTGGCGAACAAGCCAAATCTTGCTGCAAGCGAAAATTGACCCAAAAAAAAATACTTTCAAGCGTTTGGTGGACTAGTGCCGGTGTCGTTCACTACAGCTTTCTTAAATCTGGCCAGACGATTACGGCGGATGTCTATTGTCCGCAACTGCAAACCATGATGGACAAGCTAGCTGCTAAACAACCGAGGCTGGTCAATCGCTCTAGGCCACTGCTGCTTCAAGACAACGCTAGACCACACACTGCACAATAGACGGCAACCAAATAAGAGAAGCTTCAATTGGAATGTCTAAGACATCCACCGTACTCCCCGGACCTTGCTCCAACAGATTACCATTTCTTTCGAAATTTGGAAAACTTCTTGCAAGGGAAAAACTCAGGGCAGTCCAAAGCGCCTTCAAAGATTTTATAGACTCCCGTCTGAATGGTTTTTTAAGTAAAGGGATCAATGAACTACCTATGAGATGGCAGAAGTGCGTAGATAGCAATGGTACATACTTTGATTAAATAAATATATTATATTTTAAAAAAATCGACTTTATGTTCCTCTTTTACAAAACGTAAATTGCATGTGTAAAGACCTAATATATTATGTTAATATATTAATTACATTATGTTTACATTATAAATCACTGCTTTTTTTCTTTTAAACCGCCCCTGTATTATAGCGAACATAACAATATAAAAATCGGTCAGGCCGTTTATATTAATTAAAGTAATTTAAATATTAATCAGCACGTCGTGTTAATGTTCACTTCTCGATATTAACGTATGCATGCAAGATGAGTTTTAGCAAAACTATAATATTATATTTTTGTCAGGCACTCTGATATTATTTATATGATATTAATCTTTAATTAATATGTTTGTGAGTGTGTTTTGTGTTTATTTATTTTCATTTTCTACTGGCTAAATAGTTATCTGTATGTATGTATGTTTTTATTATAACTGCCCTTATTCGGACGCTGTCACCGCGCACGTACATATGTTTTTAATATTTAAGGAGTAAACTCTATCTGTCTATCTTTCTTTTTTATATATCGACATAAAATTCATCATGGTGACTCCAGCACTATGCAACGAGCATGGCTTTAGTACCACAGATCGAATGGGCGGTGGCTATCCGAAGCCGGACCCTCTTTGACCGTAGAGTTCAGGATTTCCCCGTAATACTCACAGTCTCTCTTTAAGGAGAGCGTGTTGACTGTTGAGACAGTTGAATGTGATGTGTACATTGAACCATGGATAAATAGGTAAATCATTGTCCCGCCCGCCATGGTTGTCACGCAATCGCCTAATCGTGTCACGCGCCAATGACTCGAGTTTGACGTGTTTAATTGGACACACGTTACGCGGTAATTTGCGCTAACTCGATCATAGTTAACTCGTGTAACGTTTACAGTACACCAGTGCTATTTCGTCATTGTTTTATTAAGGCTATTGTTACAATAATAAATAATACTACACAATACTATACAATAACAAATGTTACTACGTAAATTATGAAAAATAACTTTTTATTTTAATATTCTATTACCTACTGCGTTTTTTTTATTATTTCAATATTTTTGAAAACTAAAATGTATTTTGAAAGTTCATATATTAATGTAAGAAATAATTCTTCTTTTTTTATTGCATTATTCCAGCAGACATGCACACGGCTCACCTGATAGAAAGCGATTACCATCACCTATGGACATTTGTAAAGGTGCTACCAATGTGCTGCCGCTCTCTAAAGGAAGACTGGAACCTGCCCACTAATGCCGGACTACAACACAACGTTGTTATGGTGGCATACTCTAAAGCAGTTGGTAGCCACCAGACGGGCCAACACTCTACCACCTGGCAAAATACCACCTTTTTCATACAACAATCACAATGATTTACACAAGGATTTACATGGTTTACACCAGCCGGTCAATAGTCAAACGGGTGCTTGCGCACTTTAACTTTCCGTACAAAATACTTTAGTATACATATGTGCATATATTATATAATGTCTGGAGAGTTTTTTAGTGGTTTATAATAGCGTTCGAACAGACACAGGAGAAGTTAACGACAGTCTAACAGCTCATATTCCACCAGATAAATTCTAAATTTAAATGCATTAAGTGTTACTGGCCTACATATATAAAATAATTACAGCACTATAGAAGTTTTCATGAAAATTTTGCAACGAATTCTGCTGAAGTATAAGATAATTAAAATTAACAGACCTCATATAAACTTTAGACAGAGATGTCACGTACCACCTCGATAGTTATCACAACACTTGGAGTCACGCTCCAGTAATTCACACATTAGCACTTTCACACCCTTAGCTACAGATAAATGTAAACTAGGATATCCTACAGAAGAAACTAAGTTCTTTGCAAACATTTATATTTTCATATTATTTTTTAAGTTATTGCGACTAACACGCATAATGTAAATTATGTTTTAACGGTTTTAAGCGCGGCGTTGTATTGGGTTGTATTTCCACGTTAAAAATAAAATAAAATGCTTCGATTAATGCAATTAAATAGTATTTTTAATTGTGTTTATCTTTCGTGCAAAATCGAATGTGGTATGTTGTAGTCTGTTTAAAAATATGGCACGAATGTAAAATCATTCAATTCATCTAAGTAAATAATATTTGACGTATTACATTTGCGAGTTTTCAAGCAGAAGTTCGTTACGTGACATCAAAAGTCCGGAAATTTAGCCAAGGCTATAGTAGAATTATTTTCTCCGTGCAGTTTGGGTCATAAATCAAACTCGGCCTCAGCCCGGCTAGGGCGGTGAGCATGTTGCGCGGGCGCAACGCCATTATCGATAAAAACTCATTCTTATCAAAGAAAGATTATCATTCTTATAAAAATCATTTTTTTTTTTTTGCTGTTAACTTTAAACTTAAATATAAATATTTATATTTATTTTTAATATAACTTGTTACATTCTTAACTTTTGTACTTATAGTTTTTTAATACATAGATACCTAATTAATAATTTATTTTAAATCATTACTATTCTTATTTTAATAAGTACGTTGTTTTATCTATTTTTTTCTTTCATTTATATCACTAACCCACAAAATGACAAAACTAAATACACTATCAATAACGCTTATCGACAACAATAATGCGTATCACTATGCCTGCCCATAAGGCCCGTGAGTGGAAGAGAGAGCGAAATACTCGCTTCACCGCTCCGATTATTTATAACCCAAACTGCACGGAGAAAATAATTCTACTATAGGTTATAACAAGTGATGAATGTAAGATTGAACTTCAAGTCTTGTTACCATGTTATAATATTGAATAACTCCATTTTTTAAATTTATGTTTCTTCGTAGAGTAACAAGTACTCTAATAAGTTTTTTTTACATTTACCACATTCACAAAAATATGAACAATGAAATTTAGTATAATATTATATTTCTAGGAAACATCTCTCAACAAAAATAAACATACAAAAAAATTGATTTACAATGTTGTTGATTTTGAAAATCGAATCTTTAAATATAATGTTATTGTATTAATAGACTAAAATAAGCTGATAGAATAGACGAACAAATTGACTTACGTTTTGCAAATAGTCGTTTTGGACTGCCCAAATAGTAAGATCCGTACTTACCAGTCCATTTCGCACTAAATATTACACAGGAACCGTCAATCTGTCAGTCTGTGAACTAATAATAGAGTAGCCTGACCAATGCATAGGTTTAGTTGAGTTCTATTATTACAACTTAATTGTTAGACGTTTTGAGTAGGAGTCCAATCACATAATATATTTCAGCTAAGTACTGTAACTGTCTCGAGTTTAGCTAAAATGTTTAAAAAATAAGCACTTGCTGTTTATTAGTTATTTTACAATCTCGATACCTATGAATAAAAAGAAACCCTTACAGTTTTACACTGGTAATTGCCTGTATATATTTCGACTGAAAATTAAAACTATTTTCAATTCAATCAATTAATTTTCAAGTTTTTATGTACAAGCTGATGAATGGATGGATGGATTAAGTACTAACACGATAAGTGCGTAAATGCAGCCTGATGGCGAATATTGAAGTTGAACCGTAATCCTTGTAATTTAATATTTTTTATACACCCAGGGCCGCTTGCATATGGTGGTTTAAATTTATTTAAGAAACATAAACGTATTTAACACCCTTAAATACAATTAGCGTCTTGCACATCGCAAAATTTGCCGCTAAATATGTTTAAAGAACTGTCAATACGTTTTGTGTAAAACGTATTTAGGCAGTTTAATATGATTAACTAATTTTATTTAAAGGCGATCGTTATGAAAGCGTTCCCTAATCTTATTCCTCTTAATTTTCTGTACATTGTGCCAGGATAAAAGCAACAAAAGAGATCATATTTCGTGTATCGTTTATGATGTGCGAAATCTACATTATAAAAGACTATCGGTTTCAAAGAATTTTCTTCAATATTTTCATCTAAAATCTCAACGTACTTCATCTACCCCATGGCACCTAATTCGCTAGGGTGCAGTAAACGGGGCTCGTGTAATTAACACGACAACGTATAATTCACGGACCGACAAAACGAGAAAATTTTAATACGCAAATGAAATAATTCCTCAGATTGATGACGCGGATTTTTCGCTTCGCACGTTTTTTTCTCGAACAACGATTTTTTTTTTGTAACCGAATTGAATTTTTAATTATGTTTTACGGGCTCGCGATTCGCAATTTGCCGGATTAACTGCTTTTCAGGTTGTTACGTAGAAACTCGTTGGTTTTATTGCTAGAGCTATTTAATGGATTATCTTTTTTTTAAACAGCAAAGATTTTATTTTTTCTTCTTGTAATAATGCAATATATTTTATGAATTTAAATAATTAAAAAAAACTTAAAATTATTATTATTTTTCCGTGGATTTATTAACGTTTTGGTTTTGTCTAGAATTAAATTTCATAAAACAAAATGTAAATAAATATAATGTTGGTTTGTCTTTTTAGCGTTAAGACCGCATTTTGCACATAATTATACCTATATATAGTTTTAATTTGTAAGTTCATTTTCGTATTGGTATATCTATCTATAAATTAGCGTTCCCGATTTTTTTAAATACTTTTTCAAATTGACTTTCTCATTAACAACTTAATTAAACAATTTTAATATATTTTATTATTATACTTATGGGAAGACAAAGTGAGTTTTATTGTCTATTGTGTGATAGGTTGTGACAAAATAATAATTGTTTAAAATTCAATACTAGGTCTAGAGAGGAAAAATTAATTAAAAATTGATAGAGGATTCTAGTGCAATAATTAGCCACAAAGCAAACAGATAACAGAGTAATAGAAACATCTTATATAAAGAACTTTTACTCAGCAAACTAATTCGTATGAAAGCACCTTAGTACCTACAAGCAAAATTCACTAATAACCCTACATTAATGTACTCAATAATTAAGATGAAGTTCACACTCGTGCAAACTTGTCCAACACATCCCTCGTATACTCAAAATTTGGACATCGTTATAACAAAACAAACTTTGCAACACCACGTTCATTATACGCTTATACAAATTTCTGTAGCGCCACAGTATGCTGAAACTTATAGAAAATCTCCTCATAAAACTCGCAGTTTACAATTTTTCATATGGATTAAATTTAGACTGTGACACAAGCTGCTCTAAAGGGTAGCGTACACAGAAGGTGGTTTTAAAATGATATGCATTCCATTTATAAACAGCGAGACGAGCTCGACCCTGCAAACAACCTCCCTCTGGTACCAAACTTTCCGTCCACCTAGCGACAATATTTGAAAGTTATTTCAACATTCACAACCCTCATAGGCGTCGTTAAAATTTTCCCTTCCACCTTATTCATAATACAGATACATAGCTCGTCTCTTTCGCTCCATAATATAAAATTATATGAAAGAAAGGGTGGGAAATATTTACAAACTGACATGTTTGAATTAACGGTGGTCGGCTCATGATAATTTACATATTTAGGTGAAATTAACCTCGCCGTGTTAAATTTTATTATGAATATTAATAGGCTTATGTATGTGGGGAAACGTATTATATTATTCGGGTGAATGGAGACTCATCTTTATGGCACAGATTTCGATTACAAATTACATTTATGTTTTGAGACATAAAGAACAACAATATATCAAATAAAAGCCTTTGATAAAAAAAATGTAATTTAATTACTTTATTTACTGTCCATATTAGTCAGACACTTTCGTAATTAGGGTTTTTATCGTGTCTTTTTATCGCATATCTCATGATAACTATTCCATTGTAGGACATAAAAAGTATGCAACGTTAATCCTCATTATAAAATTAAATACTAATACCAATATGAACTATATTTTTTTTTATAATGATTGGTTAAATATTAAAGTCGAAAAAAAGAAACAAATAGACATTCATACGAAACCACTTATTATTATTTACAGAAATAATAATAATGTACTTCTCTTCTTTTCTTTTTTACAGATGGCTCTGCGCAATTATGTGTTTAGGTATAGCCAATGTCAAAAATTTTAGATTATTGATATTTTAGAATCATCAAAAAAAAGTCTCAGACAAATTATAGGTCTGTAACTAACGTCCAGTAAGAGGATTCTTGTCGCAGTTCGTAAATCATGAAGTTTTGGATGATTTCACTAAACAATAATTAAGATTCTTAATAAACACATAATTTTTCATTAAGGGCCGGTGTTTAATTCATCAGATAAACGTTATCAACCAAATAAATTGAAACCTGACTAGATTAGAAAATGAAACAATTCAACTGTTTTATTGATGCAACTGTCATTTTTAATTTTCCCATGTGGTTTTTTTTTCTTAAGAATTTGTTTTATCTGGTGATTGTAAAATCGGCCCGAAAACAATTAAAATTGTATAACTATTTTTGACTTCTATACAATATCGAAATAAAACAATACAGCAAAGAACGCCATATATTAAAGTATGGATTTATCATTCATACATATTTATGCAAAATTCAAAAATCCGTGTTTACTGTTGGCTTAAAAGATAACTCCAGGCAAAATTCACAAACGTTAACTTGACTCGGGGCTTATTTGGTTATCTAATAAAATATTATGAGTCTTGACAAGTGCCTCGGTGCTGCCCCCTGTGGCCTCAGCTCCTTACCTTTTTTCGGTTATGGCTCGGTAAGCATCCAACATCTTTTATGTAACGAAGCAAAGTAAATATCTGTTAGGGAAATGACGGGAAGAGCGACCATTTTCGAAGGCATATTTTTAGATTTTTTTTATTCAATAATAAACGAGATATAAAATATTGCAATTAGCAAATCGCGATACCATAAGTAATGTACTTTTACAATACTTTTTAAATAATAGTGTAAAATAAAACAGTAATTAATATGCTTAGGAATCAAGAAAGAGGGCGTACTAGGAAACCGTGACGTTTTGTAAGATATAAAAACTTTTCAGAGCATTTGCTTGTCATCTACCCTATTAAGAAGAATTAAAGACGACAATATTAAACAAGATGGCGTTATGGACAACGATTCATGATAAGTAATTATAGTTTTGTAGAAATTTCTTTATTTCATTTGCGAAAACTTTTATTGTTCTAAAAGTCGCTAAAATATAAAATGTATTAGTATCCAAAGGTTTTCATAATATCTATTGTTTTTTATTATGTAATAAACGTGTATAAATTAAATTATTAAACAATAAAAAATACTTTCTATGTAACCAAGTTTTTGAAATAAAAAAACTGAAATTATTTAATCTCTTTTTTTTAAATAGCCAACATTTGGACTCGTATCAGAAATTAATGATATCTCAAAATTCAGCCAAATTATATACAATTTAATGCAGTTATAAATAAATATTTATGATTCGTAATTAAATTAACAGAATCAAACTACCTTTGTAAGCTAATATACAAAAGTAAACTAATTGAATGCGCGGGTCATGTTGACCCCTGCAAAATTAAACAACGCACAGGAAAAGTCCTTACGGCCAGCAATAATTTGGAGGGCGGGAAAAAAATGTGAGGGGATTTAAATTTAATTTTCGAAGTGGAACGAAGTGAAATATTCCCAACGGCAGTTCCAAGTTCGAAAGTAACAATAACGTCTTTTAAAAGTCACCGTTGAAGAAAAAGTAAAATTAGATTTTTTACTTTTTTAACGTTCAGACAACGTTATCACAAGTTGTACAAACAGTCATTTTTATCATCGTGGGAATAGTTAAAGAACCTTGATTTGAATTTTTTTCAATATTAAAACACTTCGCTGATAATTATTAATGACATCACAAATATCCTGTATATCTACTTGTCCTGTACAACTGTTTTAATTTTCCATAAAACACACTTAATGATCACATAAACATAAACATTTTGTATATCTCAAGGAAGGTACAGTAAAATTTCGTATGCAATATCATAGGAAAATAAGACACGACAAAATACTTTACATGTATTCAGGCATAAAACGAGCAGTTTGGGGTAATCTATCCTCCATTACTGAAACCCCACAAACGATCTAATTAGAACATAATAGTCGTCAGCATTATTTTTATAAAAACCAGCACTTAATATTTCCTTAAGTTTTTGCGACTTGTATACATAATAAAACTACGTTTTAACGGTTTTAAGCGCGGTAATTTATTTGATTTTGGTTATTCCGACGTTTCGGCCGATTTTCAGCGGCCGTGGTCACGGACGACAAAGATGACATTTGTCCTCAAAACTCGCTGAAAACGTAGTTTTATTAAAACTAGCACTGACAAGGGCACATAAAATATTCTCTTTCATAAAAATCACATAACATTGAGGAGATTATTCTTTGTAGACTTGTCTTTTATGAGAGACCGAGTATAGGCTGTCTACACCAATTGCGTAGGCAATGCAACACGGCAGTATATTTTGTTACCGAATAAGTCCTTCTACTTAGTCACGCTAACTGTTGTACCAACAAAAATGTACACTCGCGTAGAATTTGTTACTCCTCTACTCTTTGTACTTTCCATGTTCTACGGTGAGTAAGTAGCGACGGTGATGTTACTGTATTCCTATGTTATGTATAGTTATGTTAGTATCGTATAGTTAGAACTTAGTTTAATTTTCAGGTGGTTTTTACCAAGAGCGCTGCGGTATACAACAAATAATACAATTTCGAATTACTTTATTTTCAATTTAATTAAATATTGTAGCGTATAGAAACAGAGCTCGAAAAGGTCCCTATCTGTGGGACGCGACAGGCGACTTGTACTTGATAATTAACAGTTGCTCCTTAGGGAAGACCCGGGTCCAGCCGACGCAATACATTATATTCCAGATGACAACCACGCACTGAGGGGTCGCACTTTTGAAGGATTATTACATTCTAAACTCGGAATTGGACATGTTATTTTGATATATGTTTGCGCACAGAAGTTTGTTGAGTTACCTAGTTTACACCTAGAACATACAGTGAACTTTGTTTTTGATATATATATATATTAATTATCGTATAACAATGATGGAATAGGAATCATTCTTTGAACGTAAAATTTGGGAGACTTGTCTAAGCGCAATATCGTTCGCAAACACGTTTTTGTTATAATTCATGCTAAATCATTCATTTTTTTCACTACAATATTATTAATTTATACTCCTTATTGCACTTGAAAACTAGAAAAAGAAAACTTCAGAATCAAAATAATCATCTGGTTACGGCTACTGATGAACCCGGTAGATTTTCCCAAATATGGGTTACGACTTTTGTAAATTGCTACAATAAAATTCTTTGTAAAATTGTAATTTCAACACAAAGAATTCATAATGTGAAAATTAGTTTGTTTCATTGTATTTGTTTATTCTCTCATCATTACCGTGAGCATACATGTATATCGTACATTAGGGACCGGAAATGATCGTAGCGTAATTTTTATCCTGGAAAGGTTGTGAAATCCATAGTCGTAGTCTTCTATCGAAGTCGCGTAAAGTCCTTTTTGCGGTAGTCGTTGCGGTATCAGATAAAAATAATTCTTTATATACAGTTCTGTATAATATATTTAAATTTAGATTTAAAGATTTCAATACTTTGCAAATTATAACAATGTAAAAGCTACATTGAAAAGAAGTATGTTTCCCATGAGTCGATATTTGACCACATACTTGGCCTATAATATTGGCACATACCTATTATTTGTATAGTAGTATCGCTACCATTGGATATCAATAAATCCTAGTGTAGGGTTCTCTGGCAGATATTGCTTATAAGCAACTACACTTTTGATTATTTACATTTTGCTGTTTATATTTTTGCTTTGGTGTAGAATAAAAGGTAATTTACGTGTCGTATTTCTACTCGAAAGTGAATCGCAAATGCTGATTATTTTCACGAAAGATAATGACATGAAATGCCATGACTATAATCGTACATTATACTCCGGCGCCTAAAATAATAATGAAGTTCTTAAGTTACGACGTAATATGTAGGTAATATGATTTTCATACTTTATTGCTCGCAAAGTTTTTACGATGAACGAAATGGCAGAATTAAGCTGTGATTAATTCATTAATATTTAATTATTCAAGGAAGTAATGGAATAACTTTTAAGATCAATAATTATAGAGTATAACATAAAATATATTTTTTTACCTTTAACGTATTTGAATTGTTCAAATTAAATTCTATAACTCTATACCTACTTTAATAGAACAATGAGCATTTTTGTGCAGTTAAACGGCTTACGTCCTAAATAATACACAAAAAACCCTTTCATGTTTATACATTAGCCAAGAAATAATAGTTCTGTGTGTAATGAATTCGAAAGCAAAAAAAAACTCAATGGTTTATAGAATCGACTAGTTGAAGTCTATACGGTTGAAACTATTGAAACATTATAGTATTAAGTATGTATGAAAATTGCATAGTTATCTTTAATCATTTTTGATTGGTTTTAATTTATTATGTACATTACTCAACTTCTGTGACAACAAACAAGGAAGCGTTGAATGTAGACGAGGCATAATAAAACAATCGTGTAATAAATACGAGTAAAGAACAAAGAAATTAGTCCTACATCACATATCCCAATACGCACGGCAGCTAAATCTTGTCTGACATTTTTATAAGAGCTTCTTCACCCCCATTGCTTAGCCTGAATTACGAATTATGGTATGGATAGCAAATAAATTGAAATATCACTAATATCTGTTTTGTCAAACTTCGATGTTGCGGTTAATATTAAGAAGCACTTACAACTGAAAAGTTGTGGTTTAAAGAAAACTTATAGATATGTGCTACGATAATTAATAGAAGAAGAAGACTCCACCATAAAGAAATGAAAAGCTATTTTTAAAGATAAACACAAATACATATTTCATTTTTCTCTTACTGAATTTCAAAATTCAGTAAGAGAAAAATGAAATGTAAACCATGCGTTACCAAAAAATATAGATCATATTTTGTCGGTGCATATTTTAATACCTAATCTTCCAAAAATCGCCCAAGTCTACGTCATACACCCCGGTCTCCGCCTTCCTCGATCAGCCCCTACCGATGAACTTACGCAGACCGTCGGTTCAACGGACTGGAGGGCATTCTAAGGTCCACCTACTGAGACTCGGTCTCCACTCCAAGACGCGTTTGCTCCATCAGCTGTTGGTCCTACAATAGACTCGACCGGCCCACTGACAGTTCAACTTCCTAATTTAGCGAGCTATGTCGGCTAACTTCATACTTCGTACTGTAGAAGCTATCCAAAACAAAAAGTTAGAACTTGATAAAAGCGGGAACCTGCGCGGAGCGAGCGTGCCCTGGACTCATGTATTTGCTGCAGCGCTAGATAGTATCGTAGTGTAACAAGATGTCGTCATAGATTATACACCGCAGAAATGATGTGTCACAGCTTTTATAACTATAAAGGTTTATTGAAATTTGAACTTTATTTCAAAGTGTATTAATAGGTAGGTAAATAAATAAACAAATGGTAAAGTATAAAAGAAAAAGAAAATTATTTGATACGTGTTTTATAAAGCTTAAATACATTACAAATAGTTTTAAATAAAGTACCAAATAAGTAATAGAAAACCAATAATAATTTAAAGAATTAAGTGTATTCTTTAGCGTCCATGAGTGCCACTTCAGTAAAAGTATAGTAATTAATGAATATTTGAGTTTCCTTCATGTATTTACAATTTTGTTGGATGATAACAACAAACTTATCAATGCGCACGCATGGTTATATTATAACTATCTAATGTGTATAAAGCGTATAAATAAAAAATTCAAAAAATATTTAATTTCCACTAAACAAAATCAGCTATGTTAAAGTTTTGTTGCAGTTTTTTTAAAGTAAACTCGTCCTGTTTTGGTAGTGTATTTGTCGTCATCCTTAGAATGCACGGAATATTTGTGCGATGCTAATAATGTAGTCACGCTCCTTGGCTGCAATTTATTTGAATAAATTTAATCCATTCCTCTCGCTTTTTTAGTCCGGTCGAGAAAACCTTTAAATCTAAACACTTCCTAAAAAAAATACGTCATTATAAAAAAAAACCAGGTCGTCTGATTTGCGTAGTCGGGTAAATTGTGCATTTCATAAAATAAGTTATAGGAATTAAAATAAGTTCATTGTCTTTAAACATTACTTACGAATACATCAATACTGTAGTTATCTGCGTAGGCACAACATTGTTACTCTATAAAATTCGCCTGAAAATGGCTGCAGCGATGATGCGTCGAGACATAAAATTGATAAAGTTTAATCAAAATTAGATATTTCATCGAAAATACAACAAACTTACGGGTGAAAGTCAGTCCTTGACATTTATTTGAGTTTCCCGAATGATTTAAACAGTAAAAACTTAGTACACATGAAGGTATTTTTTTTTATAAATATCAATATATCTAAAAAAACAATGGCGTCCTGTTAAAGATAGATTAACTTGCTGACGGTACGATAGCCGCGCACATCCGTTCCGTTCGCTGCTTGTGTTTTTCACACAAGTTTTATGTGCTATTATTTGCAACGAGGTATAAAAGTAACCCCGGTACAGTTTATGGCGTACACTGGCCAGACTAATCCCGGGAACATAAAGCCGGTAGAACAACCCCTTTATGTTGTATTCGACAGTAAAATCTTAGACTTATGTATTGTTTATTTACTTTAGTATCCCATCACTAGCACGTATCACTTTAGTTATCTGGTGGGACGTGTGTAAGTTCAGTATATTTTTTTCATAACGCTAACTAATTAGAATGAGTTTTTAGTGGAAAGCTAAAGGATTTTGTTCTAGAGTTTATAAAATGTATAAATATTAGTAAAAAAATGATCTACTACCAAGAGTTTGGTATCTATCGAAAACCTATTGTAGTCTGATTGAGGCTTCCGGTAAGCACATTGTACTTGCAACAGTTTCATAATTATGTGCAAGAAATGATTGAGTACATTGGTCCTAATTGTCAGAAAAAAACCAAATCAAAAGAAAATGAACTTAAGCGTGTGCCAATTTTATAATGGCATACGTAGCTTAATTTCGCATACCAAAACTAAAATACTTTTGAATAATAAATAAGTAGGAATATTAGGTGTACCTCAACTGACTTAAATCAAAGAAAGAGGAATTCTTCTCATATATACTAAATTTTGTTTAAATAGTACTTTATTTGATTTTATGTAGGTATACAAAGGTGGGTGTCGTGTCTTACATAGAAGTAAATCAACTGGTCCATAATATACAAGATTGGAAGAGGCTCCACCGACAAGAGCATGCTGTTAAGTGATAAATGAAATGAATACATAGGTAGGGGTCAAAAATATTTCAACGGTATATATGACAGATTCATCACAGTAGTTTATTCATAAACAGTGAATTGAATTAATAAGGCAATTATAGACAAAATAATATACTTAGACGGTGGTAAAAAAAGAAAGACCTGATATAATTAATGATTTATTTAATTATATATATTTAATGATCTGCACCACCTACATCGTCAGATTAGGTTAAATTATTCCTTAAGTTAGGTTGCCTGGAAGAGATTGCTTTCAGCTATAAGGCCGCCTATTGTTTCTACCATGACAATATTATAATTGTCTATTTTTGAAATTGTATATTTAGTGAGCAATAATGTGTTATGTACCTATCTATCTACCTAATTTCTCTCAGAGCTCCATTTAAAGAAACAACTTAAAATTTGCTCAACCGGTTTGGTCATTGAAGAATTATATTGTATATTAAGAGATTATAAAAGATGTTGTTACTCTCAAATAAACTTTAGCAGTCAGAACAAATAGTAGGTACATAAGAAAGTTACTGAAGTAAATGAAAAAATTAAAAGGAGGCGTATTCTGAAATGTGCTCGTAACGTTGTAACAATCGGCTTTATGCGATGCGAAGTGATTTCGGCTCGTGACGCGCTCGTGAAACTCTCAGAATGAGTCGCACCGTGATTGCGTGAAATTTTCATCGTACATTGCGGCGAACGTAAATGTGGCTTAACGTTTATCGGCGGACGTGGCGACGGAATTAGCGGTGAATTTGGAAGGCCTTGCTTGAATTTCAATTTAGGTGTTCGAGTAAAATTGAAGTTTAAATTTGGGAAGATTGGATTAGACTTTTCCATTTACAGAATGAGAATATAGCATTCCGTTTTCTGTTCGCTATAAATTGAAATTCTTAGGCTGGTGTGCACCGACTTTTAACCGATGGTTAAAATAAAGTAATCGCCAAAAATGTATGGAAAAACAGTGATTATTTTAAGTTAACCGTCGGTTAAATTCGGTGCACACCAGCCTTAGTCTATATACAGCACCTACTTTAAATGAAAGCGACTGAAATACGAACAATTTTCTCTGAAGGTAATTTATTTTATTTTTCACAAAACAAAAACAATAAAGAAAATCTTAGCTATAGATTGAAAAGCCGGGAGCTAGGAAAAAAAATCCTGTCATTATGGCATTCCTGCCCATCAAACCTCCAATTGAAAAATATATATTATAGTAGCCAACACTAATGTATATAAAATATGAGAATAATATAGGTTATATTATATATATACATATATATATATATATATATATATGTGTGTGTGTGTGTGTGTGTGTGTGTGTGTGTGTGTGTGTGTGTGTGTGTGTGTGTGTGAATTAAATGAGCGTGTACTCGTAGTGTGTGTGTGTGTGTGCGTGTGTGTTTGTGCGTGCGTGCATGCGTCCGTGCGTAATTTTGATTCGTATACATATAATTAGTATATTTTTAATTATAAACGAGCGGCAAAGTTGTATAACTTATAATGTTAGGTACTAATTGATGATATACCTACATGTGCAAGAAGATCTTGATGCTAATGATGATTAAACGCATCAATCTAATTCAATCAATTTGATTGAAACGCACAGAATTGAGTGAACACGACGATATTCAATGACACTGAATTATTCTAATTTATGGATCATTTTGATTGATTCATCCAAATTGAAAGATAGAAATGAATAGTCTTATATTTGTTTTACTGCGCGTATTGCCAATAACATAACATCATAAACATTTACACGTGTCATAGCCAGAGCACACTCACTCAGGGCAATCCAAAAGCCATTTACCGATATAAATAAAACCAGTCTCACGTGCCCCATACCTTTCAATTTTCTAGTATGCACCTACAATATTCCCGAGCCTGTACTAAACAACTGTCATTTTATTTTATCGCTGGGCTTCTACGTAAAGTCGCGCTCTAGTGATAAATTTTAATGCTGAGAGCGAAATATTGTCGCGTGGCAGCGTGATAGGGATCTACGGTAAACAAACAAAAGCATAGCGTTTACATTATACATTTAGGCACACAACATTATTACTAGATAAAGAGTCGGTATAAGTAGGTATATGTAACACAGAGGTTTTGTTCTTTAAGACTGACCTCCGCTCGCCAAAATAGTATAATATAAAATATTATTATTATTATATTAATTGAAATCCACGTATATAGTGACTCATCACGATATCTCAGGAACTATAATACCTATAGACTTGAAATTTGGCATGGACCTCCCTTTTGCCAAGTAGAGGTCAGCTAATAACGGATTTCACGGCACGCTAAGTGGACGAGTATCAGCTAGTATTAAAAACAAATCTAAAAATAGAGGTACAGAAAATATTCTGATCTTGTAGTAGTTCACATATTTAAACTACTAAACATATATATTACATAGAGTTAGATACAGCTACTTTCTTCAAAATTCAAAGCTTCTGATCATCAGGGACCCATAAAATTATTCAAGTCACAAAAGTTAACGTAACCCATTGTGAAGAGAGTTTTCTTTTTTTTTACAAAATCCAGGAACATTCAAACTCCTTGTCGGTGGTCTCAGGAGATCGGGAGTAAAAAATTAACTCGCAAAAAGAGCTGAACAAAGTTTTTAAATGTCCCCTTCCTTTGGCAAAGTAAACATTTTACGTTCACTTAAAAATTTGTGGCTGTAGATTTAAAAAAAACCTTTGTACAGTTAGAAGGTTCATTGTGTAGGTTCATATTTGGATTATTCCCAGAAACCAAAGCTGAAAGCAGTGGTAGCATAATGGGTAACACTTTCAATTCTCTTGAATACTCGTATTAAAAGAAACGTGGGTCAAAATCCTAGCTGCGAATCATGCACCATTAAGGCAGTTTCTGGCTGAATATGCATATTATTAGATACCACGTACTAACAGTGAAGGAAAACCTTGTGATCTGCAGCGTCTAGTTTCATGTGCCAATTTATTGATGATGACGTGATGCCATATAAATACAGATAAAAGATATCGATGTTAGAGCTGTCGATAAGTTTGGGCATCTGTCTGTATAAAATATCCAATCTCATAAACGTCTTAAAATAATATTTAATAATGATTAGAATATTAAGTGTGCACATCACCTAAACGATAAGGTTTCTGTATACATAGTCTAGGTTAAAAATTAAGAATATTTAAGCAAGTAATTACATTTAAAGTACACTTGTGGTCTTATTTTGTACTCCCCTCACGGCGATTGAGCCATGGGCTCTCGCCAATGGTGCCTCATTCCATGCAACAGGCTGACCGACACTGATGCACCACTCAACTTATTTCAACCCCATGATGTAACCTGAACATCGAGATACAAATCTTACTGTTGGTGCTAGTGGTCCTGTTATTCCTTCCGTCATACAGTTTTGTTACGTTCCCGAAAGTAGAACAGACGTAGGCAGAGAATTTACTGACACCGAGACCAAGGCTGCTTTTTGATATATCGCTGCAGTAGCGATGCCGGATCGGCGTGCTCGGTATAAACGGTACCGAACGGTTCCCGAGCTCCTGCATCGATAATGAGCGAATCAGGAAACGTTCCTAGAAATATAGGCGCCCAAGAAGCTTTTGTTTACTACTTACTGCACCGACATATCAGAAAGCATGAATAACTAATGTCTCAAGTTGGGCATCACATATAATGCGGAAGCTTAAACTGTTATAGGCGATAATGTTCACAGGAGGTAGTGAGTGGACTCATCCTTGTTTGTTCATCTTTATCACATAAAAAGTCCAAGTTTTTTTTTGGCAAGATGATTTTTTTTAAGTTTTAAGTGTGTACGACCAGAATTCGCGACTAACCCACCCGCAGCGGTTAATTCATGTTGAATTCATTAAGTTCGGAGGTGCCTTAACTAGGTGTCTTGATAATTTAATCCTGACAGGATTGCCCAATTAAAATGTTGCCAACGACTTTTTAAATATTCACCATTTCATCCGTGGAAGGGCTTAAGCCCAAAATTGGGTAAAATTTGTCACACCAGGGAGAATTTCTGTTCGAACGTAATGACATTTTAGGTGTCGATTTGTAAAAGTTTGCTCGTAAAATTCCACGAGAAGGCTTAAGGTTGTCAAAACTGGTTTGCGAAAGTTTTCTAAATGATTTGATATTGAAAACATTATTCAGGATTTTGTGATTCAAAACAAGTGATGATTCACTTGTTTTTGTATCACTAGATAGTGGATAATGATATGATGGAAACTGACCTAATACAGTAGAACCTCGATAAGTTAAAGTCCAAGGGAAAAACAAAATATTTTAAGTTATACAGGTTTTAAGTTATCAAGGGTCTGTGTTAGGGATATGTTAATACAGAGGTAGGTATGTACATATGTATGTATGTTCGACACTGTTTGAACCACGTAAACAAACATTGTTCTAAATTAAGGAATTCGGTAATTTTTCATCTTTTACATTGAAGACTTTCTCCTGATTCTTATTTCTTCAAGATTTCAGCTTCTTTTTTAATGATGATTGATAATGTACAATCGCCAAAGCTGGCGGTTAACCAGGCATAAGACTAAAATCGCTTGGCAAACACTTTCGTTAACAACCCGAGAACACGCACACAAGTAAAACATTGGTTTGGGGGCGGAGTTTTATTGTTACTTGTTTTGGGTTTTACGCGTTTAAGACAATAGAAAGCAAGCCGCTTTTTTGAATACGCTGTTTTACAATACCTAAATAATATACTTTATGTATTTGATGTAAAAGTGAAGAGTAAAAGATTAAGCAAAATTTATCGTAGTAAAACATTTGACTTAGTATTAATAATTAACTATTATAACCTCTGTAATTTTTTTAAATTATTAGTTGCCCTTTTTTTCAAAAAAATCACGCTTAATTAGTTAACGCTTTCGGTTCGGAAACTCGGTTTTACTAATTGTGGGTTCGAATCCTAGATGAGAACCAGTAACCACTTCAAGGTTTTTATGACTTAATGTGCATACTATTTCAACCATGCGCAATTAATTAAGCTAATTGTTGCTGACAGTAAAAACACATCACTATGAATCCTTTATATTGATATTTAGGAGTTTGAGACAATACCGTGTCAAACTTCTAAATCTGCTTATGAGAAACGTGGCGGGTATACCATCTGATCCCTCCTCAAAATAGAAAAGACACGAGAACAATATTGGAACTTTTATGGTTGTTATTATTATCTTTACAGTAAATTCAAATTTTGCTAATTTAAAATCGAATTATTATTAGTTGATATGTAGTACTTAATATAATTAGCTTATATCTAAATCAGATTAGTTCGAATAAGTCTGTTCATGTCCAAGACTTGACATTAGTCTGGATAAAATGTGTTTTAAATAATAAATAATGTAGTAGTGAGATAAAGTTGAACTATTATCTGTAAAATGATGTGTATTTTCATGTAAGTTTTAGGAACTTTTTAGAATTGTTTTTAACTGGGCCTTTGTCTTTCTTAGTAAGTTTCTAATATTCGTCGTCCATGAAATAAACTTTTGTTCTTTATTTCTTTTAACTGTTATATCTTTATTTAGTTATAGTTCTCATAAGGGGATGGTTGTGATGTAAAAAAATATATTACAAATGAAAAGCCTATTGAAACAGGTTTTAAAATTAAATAAAGATTTTGTTATTACATTTTAGGAAGTTATTAAAGATTACTTGTCCCGTTATAACATTCTACCGTCTTGCGGCACTAAGTCTGAATAACTTTTGAATGGTATTTCTGGTTTTCCAATACTTTAAGAAAATTCCATAAAAAATGCTATTTACAGATGTGAACATTTGAATTTTATTGTATAATAATGTTAAGTAAAATTGGCTACGACTAATTCTGAAAACAAGTCGGAATTCAATTGATACCTGTAGTCTATTAAATTAAACTTGATGAGACAAAAAGAATTAATAAAGGATTACAATTCGGTGCACAGAAAATGTAGGTGGCGGCGTCATTATGACCACCTGACAATAAAATACCTGGCAATAACAAAATAAAGCCATAAATTGTTTTATTACTTTCAATATTTTCGCTTGAACGTTTGAATTATGTTTCTTGTTTTTTATTTCTAAAACAAAATTCCATAATAAAATGCTGTTTACATTTGAATTTTATTGTATAACAATGTTAAGTAAAATTGTCTATGACTAATTCCGATAACTAGTCGGCATTCAACTGTTACCTCTAATCTACTAAACGAAACTTTACGAGACAAAATAATTAATAAAGGATTCTAATGCACAATACATGGCGGCGGCGTCTTTATGACCCCCTAACTAGTAATAACAAAATAGAGCCATAAATGATTGTATTAATTTCAATATTTTCACTTGAAATTTAATTTTTTATGAGTGTAAGATAAGTTACTAATTATTTTACAAGCACAGTTGCTATGTTATTTGTGTTAGATTTGAGTATTTTTAAAAATTTAAGACTACGTAAATCGATATTGTAGCTATTTAAATAAAATCAAGTTATCATGATTATAGCAAAAGTATTATATTTTTGTAGACATTGTAACTGTCAATAGGGATTAAATGTTAATATCTTGAAACGTATACCAGTGAGTTAAACAGAATCAGTGACAAGAGTAATACTATCTACTATTTTTACTAGTGTTATTGCAGTTGTATAATGAAAACCAAAATATGGTTCCGTTCATCTCTTGATAAATTCCGGTTCATGTTTAAGTCCAATAATACACAGCACAGGTCAACTAAATTTATATCAAACAATTATCCAGAAAACAGGCACAGGTCAACAAGAAGGCAATAAAATCGAAGTCCGTAAACAAAGAGAGTCGTGAGCAGAGTAGAAAACAATAAAAGCGCGTCGTCAATTGGCCAAGTGCAAATTACAACTAAACAGAGGCCATTGTTCCATATAATTTTAAAATTTTCGAAACGTCCTGATTGGTGTATTTGAAATTTGAGAGTGTATGCGTGAGTATTGATACGTTATGAGCCGTTCAAAGCAAAATGTTACAGAACTGATCATGCTCTAAGTTTGTTGATTGTACTCTCATGTATCCCAAACTGAACCCCAACTTCTTTCCTTTTCAATCCATTTTTCACTGCTTCTATAGCTTTTAATTTATCAGCGTATGTCAGTGTTGTTATTTTTCTTTTTGAACTCATTTTAAGCCAGTTTTATCACACAGTAGGTAAAGCGATGTTTCCAGGACAATGGTCAAAAACTTATGATCCAAGTAAGCCGTTGTCTTAAGGCTAACCACCGCAAAGCTTTAAAGAATTTCAAAGAAGCAAACAATAGGTGACATATGTATTGTTTACGTTAACAATTTAACTAGTGAACACGTGCAAGCAATAAATACCGAAACCTTTTGTTTTGCACACTCTGATTAATTGACAAACGATTTTATGTTATAGGGTTTGTGGAAACATTTCTTTAAGTTGCTGAGGGCCAATACAGAGATTACTTATTTAAGTTATAGAGGTTGCGTATTTTAAGTTATAGAGGTTTTGGGCTCTAATGGGAAGGGAACAGATTATTTTTTGAAGTTATAGAGGTTTTTAAGTTATCGAGGTTCTACTGTAAAACAATTTTAAGGTGCTATTCGAACCTCGGCTGCAGGCTGCGAGTGCAGGCAGCACATGCGGCGGCTGCACGAAGCCGGCTGTGGCTGTATGACTGATTTTCTATGTAGTAGTATAGATTTCTGTGAAAACATTCTGAACGCGGCTGCGGCTGCACGTGCTGCTGAGCTTCGGCTGCAAGTGCTGCTGCGCCTTGCAGCCGCAACCGATCGCAGACCAGTAGTGCTGCGGCTGCAAGCCTATGCGCACGTAGTTACGTCACTTCAACCTTATTAAATCAACAATAATTCCTAAACTTAAAAACCATCATACTTCAAGTGTTTCTTAATTAGTATTGAATAACTTCCATCAGTGGGTCTACATTTTATATAAGGACGTGTGACTTGTTGTGACTACTCTTCTCTGGCTAGTTAACAATGACAACATGTCATCATCATCCTCTTCCTATTCTAACAAAAGATATAGAGAATATTCGAAGCGACTGGCCGCCACCTGCTGCCTGCCGCAGCACATGCAGCCAGCCTCGGAATCACTCCCGGCCGCGAATGCAGGCTGCGGCTACCTGTCATGCGTGTGCTACCAGCATCCGCAGCATGCAGCCGGTTCGAATGGCACCTTAATAGTTCATTGCCTTAAACTCATAGTTTAGCTTTCCTATAGATAAAGGAGTGGGCCCAGATTGTAAAAAGATCAGAGTGACTTTAACATTTGTTTTCATCACATTGAATTTTTTTAATTATAGTGGGATAGTTATTTTAATACCGCCCTAGCCGGGCTGAGGCCGAGTTTAATTTATGACCCAAACTGCACGGAGAAAATAATTCTACTATAGACTTAAAAGAAATCACGACATTTTTTTACCAACAAGGGCAGAAAACCTTATTTGGATATCAGGCATTGGAATCGTATTTATAAATACATTTATAAATTTAATCAGCGTTTCATAAGCCTCGGTAGCGCAGTAGGCAGCGCGTAAGTCTCATAATCTTAAGGTCGTGAGTTCGATCCTCACCCGGGGCATATTTTTTCTATGAACAAACATTTTAAACAACAAAAAGCTGTTCTTCCCAGTATTAGTTAAGTTTATTAATTTACTTTTTTTATTAGAACGCTAGGATTATAAGTACGCATTGTGTCGTTACTTATTATCTGCCAATATCTGACATCATATTTTAACGGACTTCAAAAAAGGAGCAAGTTCTCAATTCGTCGGAATCTTTTTTTATCGATTGTGGTCTTTGTCCTCACACAAACTAATAATATGAGAGTCCAATATGTGAAATTAAGTAACTTCTTAAAATGACGATTTTTTTTCGTAAAATATAAATTTATTAACATTTTTATATTAATCTTTGGTTCACTTCCCTGGGTGTAACAGAAAGATTCTTAAAAATATTAATAAACTTATAATAGATTGTCCATTTTAGCGCAATGAGATATAAATAACAAAACTTATTTTAAAAATATTTAACTTCCAGTTGAGATTATTATGATGACTGGCGACATCTAATGTTTAGTGACAAAAACTAAAAGGAAATCTCGGCTCCTGGCCTCTATAATTCTTATCATGAACTAAATTGTACATAAACAAAATAGCCTGTACCTTACAAAAATCATAGATGGCATAACTTCGTATTATTATTTTGTTGATTTTATTTTATTGTTCCATATCAGCATGGAAAAAGAAATATTCTATATCAGTCACCAATTTGAAATTTTAATTTAAAATATGTTTTAAATACCAAAACATTTTTTTTTAATTGTACGAAGTGATTATTATGCAATAGAGCCCTGATACTTAGAACAACAGAAATTATGAATCTAGACCTTGAACCTCTGGAACCTCAACTGACATCTAGTATTATTACGATGAATTAAATTGTACGCAAGCAGCTCATTACGAATACTCTTGAAGAAGACTAAGTAGTTTTGGTTAGGAATCATAGATGGCGCTGTTTTATATTAATCGTGTTGAAAAGATTCACCATGTAATAAAAAATTGGGGTTTTAAGTTTTATTTATAATAATTAATAACTTGTCAGCTTGGAATTTTAAGTATCGAACCCGGATAAAGCAATAACTAAATATCAATTTAAATATTTTCAAATTAATCACATCGCCGGCGCCGTGACGGCAATTAAAAAAATATATAATAAAAACAATCGAATACGACGCGTGACATTATTCTAATTTACAATAAAATTCATTTAATTGTCGATTTTAGTGGACTCATAGTAATAAAAATATGTTTAAATCTTCAGTATTTGGTAACCTCATAACTTTACAATGATAACCTCAATAAAGCTTTATTTTCAAATGAAGGTTCTGTATACAGCAAATTATCCTCTAAATTTAATATTATATTTTTGTAGAGAAACTTCTTGAAACTTGTTATGATTTGAAACTCGATGAAACGAAAAAAAAACAAAATTAATAAGAGATATTTAATAATTTAGACTAATCATAGAGTTACAAATATTTTGAAATTTTGAATTTCATAAATCAACTAGACCATATTTTGTTTCCTATTTTAGTTATCGTAAGCCACTCGTGTCATTTGTTCAAAGTGAAAAGTGAAATCTGAATAATATGTGTTTGTTATCTTAAACATATAATCTATGAAATATAATATTTTGCATTAAAACATAAAATAATTTTTGGACTTGGTAAACTTATTATAAATATAATAAACCTTATACTCATTCTTTCATAGGCTACTTCTATGAAGTTGTACTTCTGCCGTAAGTGAATGTGTGTGTGCAACACAAATTTTTTTATTAACAAAATTGGATTGGTAGCTGATGGATCAGACGGTTACTCTGGAAGGCTGTCAAAAATGATAATTATGTAGGTAAATATTCTAATTTGTAACATTATTTATGCTTGCCTTAGGCCTTAGACCATTAAAAGGGCGTATCTAAGTCTAAGATGTTTGCATACAAAAGATGGTCTATCTATGTGTGCAGCACGATCCTTCCATGCAGGAACAGAGAAAGAATACAATTTCCTGCAACCGGGCGGCCTGTCGTAAGAGTTGTCAAAACAACAACCAGGTGGTAGGGTATTTTCCCGTCTGGTTGGATGTTTAAAGTATACCGCCAGGTTCTTAAACCTTGAGTTGTGTTCCGCTATAAGTGGACAGGCTCCAATCCCATCTACAAGCTTAGAAGCACCTTTGGTATTGCAAGGGTTAATAGGCATCGGTAACCACTTTCCAATATATACAATTTCCAATTTCCAACATATTTTTTTAATAATAAAATGCAAAATGTCATGTAGGATATAGAAGCTTGCAGAATTACGTTTCATATTTAGTGATTACCATAAAAAAATAAAATTTCAAATTGCTTTTCCATATAAGGTATTATTGCCAATAGACCCCAAAAACAAAAAGACAGTTGATTAATGTTTCCTAATCAATGATAATTTACGTCAACGATTTTAACAATAAAATGAAAATTGTTAGTTTTTTATAACAAGGTCGACTGCTGGCGCCAATGTGCTTGGAATTCCTCCGCGATGATGCCAATATTTGTTGAAACAAGGGGGTTTTTACCTTGTTTTATTAATTTATTGCCGCTTTTTTGACGGAGAATAAACATTAGTTTTTTGTCTTGTTTCGGTTATTTGGTTCCGGCTGTGATTAGTTGTGCCATAAATTCTTTCAATTTTGATTAAAAATCCAATATAATAAATAGTCTTATCTATCATCACTAATATATAAACGTGTAAAGTTATTTGTTTGGATATTTTTATGTATATTTTTCCTTCTTCACGTATTACAAATTGAAGATGTCGTGTTGGCAGATTAAAATAAGTAGATACATGTATATGTACTTATTTTATGTATGTTTATGATTAAAGATATAAGCCAGTGAAGAAGCAAGAAAAATGTACATGTAAAATAGAAATAATATACTATCTGTCGTAATGTCGCAAAATTCTTGTGTAGGTTATACCTAATATTACGTATGACTCGTATTATGTATAAGAAGGTTTCCGTAAGACACGGCCATACCTGCGCAGGTGACTACTCCCTTGCCAGTTTGCTTGCTAAGTTGCTATGTCAAGGACATGAAAGCTGTCGCTGGGCGTGAGTGCCTAACGCGGTCCGTCTGACCCCATACGTCCACTTCAGCACATTCTCCGTGTCAACCAATTCTACACTCTCTAGCAAAACCCTTGCCATAAACCGACTGCAAGAAAAAAATGTTCGCCGGGGATTCTTTTCTTCACCGTATTTATGTTCTCATTTAAACTCAAAAGTTGTTGTTATTCATAAATATAGCGGGAAATTTTCTGAAAGTTAATAAGAAGGATATAAGTTAAAATCTTGTATATTTATAATCGCTGTTTTAAGGAGAAGAAGCGGATATAAACACCTCAGTAACATACAGCTAAGGTCATCGTTATCGTTCTTATCAACCTTTGTGCTTGGAGCATGTTGTAGTGTTTAGGTCTATATTAAGAAATCGAGAAGATAGGTACTTAGATTTTTTTACAAGGGAATAAGGGGACGAACAGTCCAATCAATTGAGATACTTTTTATGAAGTTACAGAACTTCGCAATCGTCGTCATAAGTACTACTAAAAAAAGTCAAATAAAGCATTAGGTAATTATTGTTTGAAAAGCAAAAATTAAATGATGAGATATTATTATAATGCCTGTTTATTATATGTAAATAATTCCAGGGTGTATTGTAATATATTTTCGGATCCGTATAATATAATATCAGGCTATTGTGTGTTCTTCTTAGCACAAAAATCAAAGAAAGTGTAATCAATAGAAACACAACTCAAGTTTTGTAAGCTGCACAAATCTTATTCGCAAAGGCAAGTAACCCATTTGACAATCAAAGGCGGCGGTACAAAACGACCACAGGGTCAGTTTGATGGCGTATTGTTTCGAATTCCGTCACGCCTCGACCGCTGGGCAACAGGCAGGGTTAAGGCCATCCTGCTACCGGTTAACCAGCTTCTAAAACTTAGATTTTTATGGCTAAACATACTCTAGAAAACGAACTCGGTAGCATATATAAGGCGTGGTGAATTTAAGAAAAATGTATAATTAAAAAGGTAAAGAAAATCTTTTAAGAAACCCACCAATGCGCTTTGATATATCGTGGCGGATGTTATGTGCGTTCTCCTGAAAAGGGGTAAGTTGATCTCAATAATGGGATAATTTTTATTTGTAAGTATACAGATAAACTGCTTTTCATCTCTGATATCATCTTACATGAAACATAAATATGTTCCCACTTTAGTCATTGGAAATGAGATGGACATTGGACTTGACCTTAAAAACGATGTCTAAAAATGCAATACTTATATTCTAGTCAGTCCAACATTAAAAATATTTTTTTGAAGTGAAACTTCTTTAGAATCGTTGTGATTTGAAACTCGATCAAACGAAAAAGCGACACTAAAAAGAGATAAACACATAAGTCTGCGAGATAATGAGATAGAATAAATACATTATATTATGCGTTTCATTAAGTTTCATACTACTCGGTCTTCTTTTTGCACGGTGCTTCTTAGCCTTCTCACACTGGTCTACTGAGCCTGTATATTCTCTGAATTTTCACTTCTACTGCGTGTGAACTGCACACACACATTTTTTTTCATTGCGAAGCTGGCAAGCAGACAGAGGGCCCAAGTTATGGATGCTGGTTACTAGTTACCGTCACCTATAGACGTTAGCCAAAGTAGGAGCGAAATCAAGCCACACGTGCTTTCGCACTTCACTAGGCTCCTAGAATAATATTAGGCATATAAAATGCAATCTTGGGAAGTCAGGCACATATACATATGTCATAGGACCGACTATAACGTATTTGTATGTAGTAAAATATTATGAATGTAAATGTACCATGTTTTAGCAAATAAACAAATTGAATAGAAAGTGATAATAAACTCCCAAGCAACATAACAGACTCGCTTTCTGTCAATTTGATCAAAATAAGGCTCAAAAGGTGGTTAGTCGAGTGCTCCTGTTACACATCTAATGGGTTTAAGTATGACATACATTTAAATTATGCAAACAATTGACATGTAACAATGTTACCAATAAAATAATTTATGATTTATAGGGATGAAATAGGAGGGATGGAATAAGGATGGATTAGACAGACTTAAGTGTAATTTCTGAACAATTTCAAATTACAACAAATTGTTAGGAGTTAACACTCGCTGCTCGGCCGCTACTAAATTCACGTGATCAATGGCACTTACCTCCTCTTTGAGGACTTTATAGTTTTGTCTGCATGTGATCAATGAGCTTACAAGTATACATACTAATGGTTCAAAGATCTCTTTCGCTTGTAGGCGTACTTGCTCGAACGTTTAAAAACTCATATACGTTATGCTGCAGTCGCAATTTTATTATTATTAATCTACCAGACAAACACTTATTAATAAGCTATACAAGTTACGTTTGTGTAATGGGTTATCATATACATATCTATAGGTACATAGATCTTTTTAGAGCTGATGCAGAAACCGAGACAATTTTCGCTTACGAAGTTTAATATATCGGGAAGCGAATCGGTAACCTCTGATAACCATTGCTCTATTAATATACACTACGTAAAGCCAGTAGGCATTGCCAGCACATGAGGATCTGATCAAGCCGCGTTCCCACACAATGTTTAACATAATAGGGAAGAGGATACAGGATATTTCGTAGATCATTGTCCTTTTTATCTGTCACTGATTTTATATGGGATGTGAAATAAAACTATGCAACTTATAAAGACTACCAACCCGACAGCAGACTATGCATTGACCATACTGACGGGCTTGTGATCTTGACCGTGTTTAAATTCGTTAACTACTAGCATTTACGTTAGTAAGATGGCTTTAGGCTGTTACACTTTTCTCGAGTGGGTTTCTACTTTTTAAAACTTTCATTAATTCCTACTACTCGGTTTTAGGAATATGGATGGTATACCAACTATGTCTGTCCAAGGCGATTGGGCTGGTTTTACACATCTGATATTTCGGTGTACAAATATCATCAAAATCTTATATACGTATTACAACTAGCACCTACAACACAGAAATTTATTTTCTACTGTGGGTGTCATAGTAAACCAAAACATTTATGTTATGTAATGTTATAATTCTGTCAATGAGAGTATTAAAAATCTATACATATAATAAATCTGTAGAAGTCGAATTTCTGTTCAATGAAGAAAAAACCGAATCAGGGGGATGTAAGAAGTGAAATAGAACTAATTTAGATTTTTTTAATTTTTTGTTTCTCTGTTTGTCTGTTTGTCTGTCTGTTCGTACCGGCTAATCTCCGAAACGACTGGACCGATTAAAATGAAATTTTGTATGGTGGTATATATGGTATATAGGATACTTTAAATCTCGAAAAATTAAAGAGTTTCCGGGGGATAGTTAAAAAACCGCACCACGCGGTCGCGGGCAGAAGCTAGTGTAAATATAAAAATGTTTGGAAAATAAAAAAAAATTAACAAATTGAATGGAATTGAAAATATTACTCGAGGCGAAAGTGCGTTAGCCACTAAGCTATCAGGACTTATAAAATAAATACTAGCTAATGTTAAAATAAAAAGACAACATAATATTATTATAATGATATAATTGTATGGTTTTATAAGCAATGATATTATAATGGCCATCATTAATGTTAATTGATCGGTGTGAGTCGCATGTGCGGACATCACGTTTTGACATTTATGTATTAGATATAGAGTCTACCATGCACTATGTTTGAAATAGTCATATAAAGGTGATATTGCAAATATAACTAACAAGAAAAGTGTATATAGTTTTTTAACAATGCATGCATAGTAATGCCTATGCATAAACAGTTTTATCAAAGGTTTGGCGGATAGTTTAATGATGCTGTTTTATTTTCAAAACTCATGTTCCACATCGTTTACAATTTAGTCATAAAAAGAAGCTCTTATAAAAAATATCTAATTAATCTCTAATCAATTTTAATATCCTTTTCTACAATTGTCATTATTTTTACACTCCAGTGCTTATATGTGAAAGAACCCCAACACAAACATCTAAATAAAAATGGTATACCAAATCTTTTTCTATAGATCATCAGTTCCACCCATTGTAGGATAAAGGGTTGGCTAGAAATAAATCACCATATTAATATGATGTCCGATCAATTCCATTCTTGCCACCATACACTTATAAGTGAGGAGTTATTATGACTTATTTAAGGCGAAGTTACTAGTATGTTAGTTGGAAAAATATAACTAATTTTATTTTCTAATGTTTTCTATAAATGAACTTTTGAATACGAAAAAAACAACACGTTTAAGCATTTTTTCGACGGGGTTAAAAATACAATTTTGCAAATTGTTATTAAAAAAAACAAGCGTCAAAGTGATACAGAATGCAATATAATAAAATAAAATGAAAATATTTACACAAAATTAAATGTGAGATTCACAAAACGATTCTAGTAAAAAGTGGGCGTTTTAAAGCCGTTTTGGATGGACTGTTATTAGATGAGTTATTCAAATGAAATATTTTTTTACTATCAAATATTCAATTTTTGTTTATTACAGCAAGAACATTCATAATATAATGTAATATGTTGTGTTTATATAGTTATAGACAATAACAAATATTATATGTACAATTGTATGTTCAATAATTTTTATCACTTACCTACTTATAACATTATATACTTATATGTATAGGTAGACACCACATCGCATATTGTATATACGGTACATATCATAAATCCTAATCATGTACGTATTGTTTTCACTAGCCACAATTATAAAGGTCAGCTCTCCTTATGTATTATTAATATAATTACATAGTATATTAATTAATAATGTTTTTTGGCTTTTTTCATAGGCACAACAGTTTGGGTTTGGTCGTATCAACATTGTAAAAATGACTTGACCTTAACAAAACAGTGGTGACTGTGCACCCTTAAAACGATCCAATTATGCCCCTTTTAAGGGTCGCCGCCCTAAAAAGCTTTAACCGTTTCACTACTGATTTATCTGTGATCATTAAGTTGTTGTTGATTAGTGACCAATGATAATTTAAATTTTTATCCTTAGCTTGATTAGGCTGAGTTTTAAGTAGCAGGGAGATGGTTGATTTTTTTCATATAGTGAAATCTTTAGGAATAAATTTGTATAACACTTTTCTATTATTAGTAGTATTAATATTCGTTTTTGTTCTACTTAAAAATACATTCAACTTTGATAATGCTTAAATATAATATTTATTTTCAAGTGGTTTCATAAGTTCAAAACGTATGTCAAAGACGAACATGGAATACTAAAGGAACAAATACTTAAAGGTAATTTGACTGATTCCCCTTATTATTCAAAAATATGTTATGCAAGGTACTGTTTGAATTTTTATATATACTGTCCATTCCCCCTATAGTGGGATACTCGAGCCCAGCAGTGGGACGTTTATGGGCTGTTATTATAATGTATTTCAATATTATCGCCATGCGATTGAAATGGTCTCCATGCCCTGGTCTTCAACATATATTTTCACATAATATTAAATGATGCAATTACTACATGCTAACAACGGTGAAGGAAGACATCGTCATGCAAACTGCACGTCGAGTTAACCGATGCGTCAAACCTGCCAAGCCGCTTTGGACAAGCGTGGCGGGTATCCTGTCTGTTTCCCTATAATGGGAGGCTCGAGCCCAGCAGTGGGACATTTATGGGCTATTAATAAAAATAATAACTGTATTTTCAACTCTTCAGGTGATCAGAGGGTTGGTGCTTGCCTCAGACAACCAATCCCACCTTACCCATAGAAGATGTAATTTAATTTTGTAGTTAGTTTTTTTAATATGTTTTTCATATATTTTAAGTCATAAAAATATGTTAGTGTACACAAGCCTTTTTTTCTCCACGTCTCTGGACTTCTAATTTTGCTGGAAGAAAACTTTTAGGGTTAAGCTCGCCTTTGACGCCACCACTATTCTATAATTTTGTATGTAACTTTCTGTGTACAATAAAGAATGAAGACGACGGTTCGCTAGGCTGAGTTTTCTACTTATAATCTTGAGGAATTATAGTATATATACTTTTATATATATATATATATATATATATATATATATATATATATATATATATATATATATATATATATATATATAAATGTCTTAGCTTAATAAATTATGTAAATATGCTTAAAAAATTAATCAATCAAAATGCAAAAGTAAATTCTTTTCTGAGAATAAGTAAATTGTCACTAAGAGTTTCTTAACGTTGTACCATATTTCACCAATAATTTTGAACGTTTATATTGTCCAATAAATATTAAAATGGAGGTAAAAGCTCCGACTTTCTAAGGAATCCATCACGGCGGTAAAATGTTCAGACATAATTACTTTACAATTATTATTATTCAGCGCGCATCTTTTCACAAACGATGCCGCCAAAGTGGTTTGGACAAAGAATGTCTAGAGTCGGCACTTAGTAAAGAAATGTTTAAAGAAACATTCCAAAAATAATTCTTAATGTCATTATTATTAGGTAAGAGTAGATTATTGGTGTGTATATAATATATGACAGTAGGAGAAAGACTTTCGTATTGTCACATAAATGGTGGTAGCGTAATGGCTAACGCACGCGTCCTAAACTCAGAGGGCGCGGGTTCGAACTTGGCCGGAACGCATGCACCGCTTAGTCAGTTTTCTGATCTAATGTGCATATTATTACAATTACCACGCGCTAACAACGGTGAAGGAAAACATCGTGATGCAACCTCCACATCGAGATAGCCGATAGGTGAAATTTGCCAAGCCGCCTTGGACAAGCGTGGGAAGCTTGGGAAACGGACAGTATACCCTGTCCGTTTCCCCTATAATGGGATTCCCGAGCCCAGCAGTGGGACATTTATGGTATCATTATATAATATATGCGAGTAGGAGAAAGACTTTCGTATTGTCACTTAAGTAAACTTCACACAATGTAATTATAATAGTGTAAATAAAAAGTAATGTTTATAGTAATGTTTCTATCACATGCCATTTTCCCACACGTATCTACAATCTACATATCGATATACAATTATGTGTGTACAAATACATAGAAAATAAAAGCCGAATTTTTCAAAGCTAAAAATAAGTTCCTTTTATAATATAATTTTAAAATGGTCTTTATCTACTTCTTCGACAAATAATGTGGTAACATGCGTGGTGTGTATAACATCTATTCCTATAGATATAATGAAATTAAAACCTACCATTAGAACATTTATTGATAGGTATATATATGACATTATGGACATACTTACATACAAATGTAAAATATTTGTTGTAAATCTTAGATACTTTCAATGAATATTAAATTATGATAAATAACAAAATATTAGTAGAACAATTATTTTCATCATATTATATATAACACAATATTACTTAATATTAAACATACTTACTTTGAGGCGTGATAAAGCCATGCTGAAATCATTATCTTGGTTACAGCTCGTAGGGCCGGTTTCATAATTGTGGTACCACCCTCTCATACAATATCGGTATAAACGGTTAATCGTGTTTCGTGCGATAATTGAGACTTCCAACGGCCTGCTTTCCCCTCCCTCTATTCCAATCCCATATCCTATCTCCTTTATCCCATCTTAACTGGGAACATCGCCCTTGATGTTGCAAACGTTTATAGGCAACGGTGACGAATTTCTATGAGCTAGGCCGTCTGCCTATTTGTCATCTTCGCAATAAAAAAATACTATTGTCCTCTCCGAAGATTTCTTATTCCAAAGCATCACACTAAATTGAGTTATCAAGTTTGGTGAAATTCATTGTTTTAGGTTTAATTTCTTTTTGTGCCGATACGTGTTTAATACTCAATTAGTGGACCTACCTGAGCCAGTTTTTTTACCATGAAAAAGATATTCGCTCGTCATGGTGTTCGGTACCTTAGGGAGGACCATGGGTTGGTTGGACTTTAAATATTCAAGTAAAGGTATGAGATTGACATTGAATCCTATATGGTTTCGGCACTTCTACATTACAGAAGCACTAAATTTTAATATTACGAATTGATTTCATAACATTTTCATGGGTAGAGACCCAAAGTGTCAAAATGGAGTATGCTGTATGCTGAAATGAAAAGCATCATATTATTTGTTTATATATAGGTACTAACGAGAAATTTTGGGTGATATCGTTTTTTCAAGAGAAGCCGCTTGGAAGCTTGGTAAAAAAGTTACGGTTGATAATTTTATTGTCGTTCACCAGTTGTTTAATTTTGGTAATAATAAATATTAATTTAAGAGATTTCCTAATAATATATTCTATGGAGGTAAACAGAAACTATTAGGAAACAACAAAAAAATATGCTTAATAAGATTGTACTAACAGTGGCACCACCTGATTTAATGGCAAAACATAGAAATATTTAATTCAGTTTTGCCAATAATGTAAAAATTCAAATTCTTCAAACAACATTTTTTGATATACTACATATAATAATTATGCGTTATTCTAATACTGTTAACTAATAAGGCGATGGTAAACCCTTTTCATTAAGTGGGCCGTCTGCCTGTCTGCTGAACTCATGCAATAAAAATGTTTATATTTTATCGGATAAATATGTAGGCATCATTGAGTTACAATAAATAGTAGGCATATATTTAATTTATAAAGTAGTTTAAGTATATGTGTATTTAAGTTTGACCTATCTTATACACTGTATCACCTACATCGTCAGGTTAATTTAAAATATTCTTTAAGCTAGGTTATAAGTCTAACATAAAATATTGTATAATTTGACGACATCGCGTACTAAACAAATAGTATAATAATAATTAACTTGAACATAAATTATATAATACTTGTTAAGTTCTTTGAGGGCATTAAAATTTTTATTTTCTTAGTAGTAAATTCTCCAACCATTATGTGAGTAACGCTACCGCAATGTATTCCAATAAAAGGTAGCAATTCTGGGTGGCGGGTGTTTATGGTCCGCCTTGTGTGTTCCCATACCATTTGGCTTCTTGTTTTTTATTTAATACCATTCCCAAGACCTACACCAATTGAAGTTATTATACCAATGAAGATATGACTGAATATTTGAGTTTTTTTACTGTTGAGATAATAAAAAAATTGTGTTGAAATAGGGCAACGTTAATTTTATTTCAATTTTTGATCAAGTCAAAACAACGTCTTAAATTCTAGGTGGCGCTACAGTTTCTTTTAAGACTATTTTGATCTACTTCAGTATTAAATAATTATGCATATAAGCCCCATTAGTATAGTAAACGACTACAAGGTTACTGGTAGTACAAGGGCTGGTGCTTACCTTGGGCTACAGATCAGTATGGCGATCCAGCGAGGAAACGTAGCTAACCTTCTGGGCACCTAACCCATGGAAGACGGTGATCTAGGCTCAGTATTCTACTTATAGTCTTAAGGGAACCATGGGTCGAATACAATACAAATAAGTTGTTTTCTTTTATTGTACGCGATTAGTTATAAATTTCTTTGGGATTCACGTAAAAACTACTAAGCGATTTTGATTAGGTTTTTATCGTATAAGGTTCAGAATTTCAATACTTCGCATTGTTTACATTTGTCTTATTGTATTCTGCTGCAGCCGACAGTTGCCAAAGCTAATTTAGAATCACGGGTCGAATCCTAGTTCGCATCTTTAGTTCCCGTCGGACTGCACAACATTAAGATGTCTCTCAATTGTCATGCATTATGGCTATGAGTATATAAATTGATTTCATGAAAAAAATCTAACATTTTTTATTAAAATTGTACTTTTTAATCAAATTAGTCTAAACTCAATAACAAACTTAATAAGTTTCAATGTTAGTAATTAAACGTCAATAGGCGAGAGTAGAACGACTTGTGGCGCCATCTCGTCCTCTGAGATTTTTAGCGCTACTACGTTTTTTACTCGGTAATTGTCATTTTTATGAAGATTTTCCTCTCATGAAATATAGGTAGAGGAATAAAGATACAAAATTTCACATAAATTTAATATCCAAAACTTTAAACATATAAATACTTGAATATAGTCATATTCATATTGATAAGTGTTATATATGTTAAATTTTGCTTCGTAATCATAACTTTGAAGTCATGATTATATCATAAAAATATACACATATACTTGACACAAAAATTTACGTCCATAGTCATCCGCCGAAATAGCTCAGTTGGGAGAGCGTTAGACTGAAGATCTAAAGGTCCCCGGTTCAATCCCGGGTTTCGGCAGTTTACACTTTTTATTTTATTTGTTTCATGTTTTAGAATAATTTAAATCACCAGTTTTTTATTTTTTGTATAAATAGATTGTTTTAATTACTTTAGTTGATTATAAAAAATATTTAAGATAATCCTCAATGTATGCCTTTGTGAACATTTTATTTTAAAATAATTTAAAAGTATATTAATAAACAGGGAAGTTACCTATGAGACAATATGTCATTATTGTTACACGTTGCAAAATAACTTCTACTACCGTAAAAATGAATCTGTACTTGTACAATTATCCTAGAACAATAGATACCTAATCCGATGATTGGTGTGATAACCCAACCAAATCAAGAAGTAAACGAGGCAGCATCAGATCACGTGACTATACAATTTTACCGAATAGAAACTCAAGCCCCCGTTGCTGCAGTACTATTGATCTTGATAAAATGTAATGTTTACTTGTGTTTTATTATACATTTATATAAAAAAAATACAACTGTTTGTTTATAATTATTATAAAATAGGATCTGAGTAGTTTTTCCCACAGCTGGCGTAGTTGTAGTTTTTTTTTTTTTTTAATGATTATTGGAATCTTATAAACTATAAACACATATGCATTTTTGAGTTTCAATTATTCACTTCCCTGACTTAGGCTGGGTGTGCATAGACATTTAACCGACGGTTAAAATAAAATACTCGCTGTTTAGGCATATATTTTAGGCGATTATTTTAATATAACCGTCGGTTAAATGTCTATGCACACCAGCCTAAGGCTGTTGTGCATGGACATTTGACCGACGGTTAAAATAAAATAATCACGGTTTAGCTATATTAATCATAAGGTATTATTTTATTTTAACTATCGGTTAAATTCACATCAGCCTAACTCGTAGTTACTAAGTGCATGTTAGCGTCTTCACTCACTTAGGCACTTTTCTAATTCTAACCTATTCTTTATTTTGTCACAATTACAACGTGTCGATGGTAAAGGAAAACACTGAAAAAACTATCTTATCGAGACGACAAGACATGTGTAGCGGTTATACCTACCATCCGTTTCCTTAAACTGTAGAAGTACGAGCCCAGCTGTGGGGAAAGTAGATATAGAATAGTATATGTAGTAATATAAAAATAGAATAGTAGATGTCCATTAAGCTAGATAGAGAGCCATTATTGGATTATTATCTTAATTACATACAATTCTTAGGGTCGTGGTCGGCTAGCGGTATCATACCATGCTCTCACAGATTATCAGTGTGAAACGGTTTGCCTTGGAATCGTGTTTCGTAGTGAGAAGTCTAATAGCTCACTTTCCCTTCCTCCTATCCCATCCCTTCTGTCCCATATCCTATATCCCCTATCCCGTATCCAATATCGTACATCCTCTATCCTATATCGTCTACCCCATATCCTATTTCCTCTATCCCATATCCTCTATCCCAGTCATCCTGTGTTTAAAATTATTTCGATTTAGCAAATTGTAAGTATTATATCCAAAATTACCAACGCCTACCTCTTCCAATTAATCAGGGTATTAAATACAATGCAATTATAACGCATCTTGCCGACGATGCAGGAGAACAGGTAATATTAATTTAAGCAACATAGCAAACTTATATCTGTTATTAAAGGCAACTTATATCCGTTATTAATTGAACGCTATGGAGATGCTATTAATGGCCACCGTTTTATTATCATGTTGACACTTAAGACTGCACTCACAGATTTTAAAAGACGATTATTTTAAACGGACTTTTAATAAAATTTAACATATTTAGAGATTTAAATTGTCGTTTTAATCTTCATTCTATAAGTAATTTTGTTTTATGTCCAGTCTGTCCTAATAATATAATTAACAAATGGATAGTATATTTCAAATAAAATAAATAAATGAAATACCTAAATAGTGCTATTCACATAGAAGACAACGTTGAGCGTAACGCAGAAGAATAACATGAGAAACTATTGTTAATTTCTAATTTAAGGGGTTATTAGTTAGATCTGGTTGTCAAATATCGATTATTTAACAACGAAATAATAACGCAAATAAATAAAAATAAACTAAAACCATAGGAAATATAACTGATTTGATCTGTACCTATGTATGCGTTCAAATGAGCCAAGTGGTCTAAAGCTTAAACCACTAAACAAAACAGACCCGATCATACACAGCACCAAAGAAAATAAGTAAAACCAGCAACTACAGCACTTTATAATAATTACTCGCCATCATCGGCTATTACACGCAGAAAATTACTCGACTAACATTATTCTCGCGCTGATTATCGTAAGGCGTGTAATTTTGAATTAAATATAATGATTAATTAAGTTACACTTAAACTGCAATTTGTGTTCATAAATATGTCCTCAAATTATGGTTGTACGCGTTATGTGTGTAACAAAGATGATTGTGTTAGACCTATATTTTAGAAGGTAAATACTAAAGATCTTGTTCATTGGTTGGTGGAGCTCGAATACGGTGTAAGAGTTTTTTTAAATTCATAACAGGGCCCGTACGAACGAATAAGTTGAAGTGTTTTTAAACAAGCAAAAGGAGATCTAAAACTAATAAGAACAATGAATGATCTTCGTGAGCCCTCAAGACAGACAGCCGAAAGAAGAAACAGGTCTTGGAGTTGAGTTCGCGAGCTCTCCAAGCTGGACGATCTGCGCAAGGTCGCCGGCGTGGGGCTAGATAAGGAAAGCAGAGAAGTATATGTGACACAAATTTGAAGAGGCCTAAATCTAGCAGTTCATATCAATTGGCTGTGGAACACGAACACGAACCATATTTTATTAATCGGTGGAACCAGAGTGGCACTAAACAGTCGTGTACAATTTCCGCATGCTTATTACTTACCTATTGTTATCAATAAGTGTTGCATTGCTTACGAGAAATACTACTAGGTGGCGAAACTATCTGCTTATGACGTTCATTAGTGGTTATCCAGCCAGCAAGGAGACCTCGCATGCTATATCGACCGTCTTATTGACTAATGAAAATAAACCATAAAGAGCTAAACGATTCTTGAAATGGTATCCTTAAAAATGTTTATGGTTTTAGGAAATGTTGAAAATTTAAATCATTTTTTATTTGGGCAGATTATTATCGCAAGTACTTATTTGCGTATCGTATGCGTATTATGTAATAGGACTTACGAGCTAGTTGAGCAATAATTTTACCACCTCTTATAAGATTTGTCGTAGAAACAATAATCATGTAATTCAAAAATATTTAAATCGAGCCTTGATAAGATATTTCAAAATAAGTACAGATTACCCCTTTTTCGGTTATAATTATTAAGAATTTTATTGAGAATTGATAACACGTTGCCTTAAGTTAATTTTCAATGATAACAATCCGGATTAGATGTATTAAATCAAAGTCAGAGAGATAATGTACAATATTGATTTAAAACAGCATGAATGTAAATACAGTCATTTATTCTAGCCGTTGTCTTAATATTTTTATAGAGAAAATAAGCAATATTTGTCGCGAAATATCTGATAAAAAGTGACCACTACAATCTAGTGGCGTTCGCAATACCTGCGTTGCAGGCATTTGAGAACATTTAATGACTCCAAGCCGTGGGGCAAAGAGAAAAACCTAGCAAAAAATATATCGCTTATATAACTCCTTTATAAAAATCATCATCCAAGGATTAAATCTCGGTTACATTTGGAGCATCGCCTTAGGAGACCAGGGTCCGGTTTCTTATTTTTTTTTATCCATCCACTTCGCACGGTATTCGGCATCCCTTATTGAAAACCATTACTACCTACGCATGTCATCCTTCAGTATATCAAGCCAACATTACCCCTGCTACGGAAACCTGGCAGAGCTGGTAGATATGTCTAGAAATTTGTTCCATTTCGATCACTACACTATGTGGGAGAAAATTTCGCTTAATTTAGTCGCTGAAAACCGGCCTGTGACATAGATAAGGTGCGTTATCTGTAATTAAGCTTTCTATTCTTAACCACTTTATCATTTAAAGTACTTAATTAATTGTGGGCATTTTGACAATTGATAAGGTTCATTGACAAATACCATTTTTCCTTAAGCAAGAAACAGCTCATTCGAAATTTATCAAAATTGTTTGTTTAAGAATAATGATTAAAAACGCCTGTTATTAATGGGAGGGAAATAATAATATTATTAACTAGAATATGCTCGCGACTTCGTCTAAGCTTGAAATTCCCGGGATACAAAATATTGCAGCATTCAAAAAATAATGGAAACAATCGTTTCAGTGAAAACTGATTCGGAATAAGCTAATTTTACAACAACAACTACAAACTACTAACTAACTACGCTCCCGAAAAAAAATCCGCGGGATTCCCGGGATGAAAAGTAGCGCAGATTTTAAGTAAAAGAATTTTCTGACAATTAGCGAAACACCCATCGAAATCGGCCTAGTACTTTTACACGAATCCCAAAAAAACAGACAATCCGACAAACAAACAGACATCTGGATTCCCAGCCCCAGAAGGAGGCATGAAGACGGTGGAGGGTATCGACTTCGGTATGTATGTGCATCATATTGTGGGACAGTACTCTACCCCCCTATATCATGAGTCCGGTGCAATGCTCGATACAGCGTTACAGACCCTCGTGGAATGCGCCGCTTACGGATTCTAGACTCATTGAGGAGCTTGGTCAAGATCATGGTCCACAGCGATAGCGACTGTCAATCGGCTTGCCCCTTCTGTGAGTCAGTAATGACTCAAAAGGCGGCCGCTAAGAGAGAAAGGGAGAAGAGGGTGCAAGCGACCTTTGTCCGCCGTCAACAGATGGGGGCTCGGAGACGCCGTTACGCACAGAATTTACTCTCATAATTCCGTAGCAGAGGGCCACTGTATACGGGGGTAACAGGGTACGGGGGTTACCTCTGCTGTACGTTGTATTACAATCCTGCTTTCCTAGGTCTATAATATTCTTGCTCACTAGGACGTCACGGCGCAGTAATTCTGTTCTAGATCCCGTGACGTTCTTACAAAGTGTATCTTGTTCGGGATGCAAGTTAGCTCAGTGGGTAGTTCGTCGGCTCTCTCTCTTCGGAGTTGAGGTACCGATATCATACGAGAGGCCCATACGTATTCGTGCAGGCGGCACTAGGTGCTGCAGTTGGCTTCCTCTCATATGCATGGCTCGAGTGTGTGTCGCAAGAAAAACTTACCCCTGCGTTATGATTAAAAAGCAATTCGGCTATGATAAAATTCAAAGTCGACCAATCATGTGCTGACAACAGTCTTCTCTACTTTACGTCGTTGCATCTTCATCATCTGAGCGTTAAATTTCGGTTGCGTTCAAAGCGTTTGCTCCGATGCGATGACGCCTAGCTTCCGCTTTCATACTTTTTATTCTCCACGCTCTCTCACGCGGTATTTGGCATCCCTAATTGTGAGACCATTAAAGATAAGGGTACTATTCTTCTAATTGCACTGGCAATGATCGACATCTAAAAAGATGTTTACCACGATTTTGTCGAAAAAAATTTTTTTTGACCATTTTGCAAGTATAGCGTTTGCTATAGGGCAGATAAGGGCAGAGTACGCATGCCATCCGCAACGTCAAGCCAACATTTATCGGGTCTTCCCCTTTGATCAGAACATGGGGAAGTCGGCATGACTAGGTATTTTTTCCCCACATAATTAGCTGGGCTTTGCAGAACGTGGCCGTTATGATGCAAACTATGTATAAATGTGCACCTATCATCTGGGTGCCGAAAGCTGCCGCTTTCGCAGATTCATGTTACGAATATGACAAATAGCAAAATATATTGGAATTTTATGCTATGTCTTACAGCTACCAGTATATCTCGACACGCGTCAATTTCACTAAGTGATCCTCCGAAAGCGGCCACTCAATATTGCCTGGTCTAAAAACGATAGGATTTAAATAGAAAAACATATTTACTTTATACAAAAATGAGAAGCAAGACGAGTCATATTCTATGGAACTTTTCCTTAGATGTAGGCGTATCGGCGCGCGGCGCCACCACTCGAAACATGTTTGATTGTATGCTAATTACAAATTTCAAATAAATAATTAATACCAAAAAATAATTTCCAACTGCACCTACTGTGAGTGCCGCAACTTGTTCTCAAATAATGGTCCTGTATTATTTTAATAACCACGGCTACTTTCATAATATTATTGTTTTCGTACCGGTTTAAAAACTTGGCTTGAAATATTGTTATATGTAGGTAGGTGTTTACTATTTTTAATGTACAAACAGAATAAGATACTTACTTTACACTGTTTGGTTATAACATTACATTTATCCGAGTAGGAACGGAGAAAGAATACAATTTCCTGCGGTCGGCCGGCCTGTCGTAAGAGGCGACATAAAAACCCACAGCCAGGTGGTAAGGTGTTTACCCGTCTGGATGGCTACCACCCTGGTCTAAAGTACGCCGCCATAACAACCTTGAGTAGCGTTCGGGCATTAGTGGTCAGGTTCCAGTCTCCTTTAAGCGTGCAGTAGTAGGGAATGAGTTGCAAATGTCCATAGGCGATGGTAACCGCTTTCTAACAGGTGTGCCGCCTGCCTGTCTGGAGAAGTCGTGCATATAAAAAAACAGCGTTTAAAGTGGTATAAAGCATTTTAATTTCTATTCATACTTAAAGCTTATATTATGTGTATGAAAAATCCGCCAATCTGCCTTAGGTTATGCGTTGTGGGTAAATCAAAAATACAGAATCTTAATCTCAGCAGCAAAACGATAAGGTGCCAATAGTATATCGAAAACTCAAAGACAAAGCAGACAAAAGCCTTAATCAAAAGTAATTTACATTAAACATTTATTAATCAGTTAACTTCAATCTCAATGCAAATAGAAATTTTAATGCATAATTCATAACCTATTGTTTAAAAAATAATTTTATGCTAAATAAGGACTAATCCTTACTTTTTAATCTGTGGTACATCCTACGTGTGATCATGTATTCGTTAATTCAGAATTGACTTGAGTTCAAAATGAATGGTTATAACCATCATAACAATATTTTAATTATTTTTTAATCATATCTTTCAGGTTAAAGGGAAGTGACAGTTATTTCAAACCAAGTCAGTCTTTCTAATATTTAAACCTGCTTGAATAAGAATTAATTTAGCTTTTAAGGGATTTTATAGAAAAAAAGGAAAGGCATATTTTATTCAGTACAAAAACAACACAAAGTATTATTCTTGCCCCGAGGAACACCTCCTTATAAATTCTTCTTCCCCATCCTCGCCATCAAGAAAATAATAAACTTTTCAATGCAGAATGCGCAAAACAAGAAACATTCAACTTCAGCTAGTGTCCGTGCTGTCACCGCAATAGATATACGTATCGGGAAATTTTTGGAACACAATAAATAAAAATAAACAGCTAAATCCTTCAATGCTACTTCTTCCACGTCCCTTTGTCTTCTCCCGGTCATCGCATCGCGCCCGCATATTATCTATATATTACAACAACTAATATCCGATAATGATAGTTTATTTCTAATAATATTTATAGATAAGTTTCAGAAAATAAAATTCTTACTACAAAATATCACTCGTACGCAGTAAATTCATTCTTCAAAGTTTATAATTTAACAGGTAGGTAATCCTAAAAATTATTCAGTGATAAAGTTTAAAAATTAATTCAACAAATATTAATATTAAGTATATTCTATAAGTACTATTTAAGATATGAAATATTTCCGATCCAATACTTATTTAGAGTGTGTGAACAGATAAAAAATACTTTGTCAACTCTACAAAACCCTGCACTATATGTGTACGCATTTAGATTTTCTTAACGTTAGATTTTTTTATTGAATGATTTCAGCAGACAGAAGACGGCCCATCTGATGGAAAGAGTTTTCTATCAGTTACGGACATTAGTAATACCCAAGGTATTAACTATTGTGCTGCCGGTCTCTAAAGGGAGACTGGAGCCTGGCCAATAATGTCATAGCTACCACCCCTGGTCCAGAGTATGTTGTTATTACGGCATAGTCTAGACCAGGGGTGGTAGCTATCCAGATGGACAAAGACCCTACCTGGTTGTGGGTTGTTTTGTCGCCACTTACGACAGGCTGCCCGGCCGCAGGAAATTGTATTCTTTCCCCGTTCCAGATGGTTACGTTCTTTATTTGCCTCATCTCAACTTTATTCGCCTTAAGAGTGTCAGTCGCAAAAGTACAATAAATTATTTTTTAAATATTACCGTTTAAATATGCTCATTACATGACGGAACGCCCACCGAAACTGTCAGTGCATATTTTAGTAGCTCGATTCATGTACAGTTACTACAGAGAATATTCGATGCGAAGGTAATAAAACATCGTAAATTATATTTTATACATATACTCTTCCATCTCACTGAGATGACATGACTATTGCATTGACATGATTGACCCGAAGATATTTTTACTTTTCGCCTTACACGCACATATGGTAATGCCGGGTAGTTTTGTACCATTACTGAATGTTGTACAAAGGAATAAAGTTTTAAATTATTACGCATTATCGAAAAAAGTGAGGATAAAATAATGCGCTGTACCAATAAGGAAAAGTATGGGTATACTGTTGTTTTTTGTTTAGTTTACTACAATAGCAGGTAGCAGAACTAAATCTAGGTACAAAGCGTAGTTCCATATTATATATATTTTATATAAAAATTCAAAAGGTATGACTAAAGTATGTACGTGCCATTTTGTTGGATAACTTTTTGCCATCTTGTAGGTAGTGACGTGATTCCATTGCTATAAAAATTTTGGGGCTTCTGATCAAAAAACTGCGACAAGTGGTTTTGGCAGTCCTCTCGTGATGTTAACCTGACACTGCCTAAGGAATCCTGCAGAGACCGAAACAGGTGAAAATCTGAAGGTGCAAGGTCAGGACTATACGGCGGATGCATTAACACCTCCCAGCCAAATTCTCGTCATTTTTGCTGAGTGGCTAAATATGTGTGAGGTGTAGCGTTATCATGGTGAAAAACCACACCCCTTCTGTTGATTAATTCCGGACGCTTTCTGTCAACTTTTTGCTTTAATCACATCAGTTGTTCGCAGTACAGTTCAAAATCGATGGTCCTGCCTGGCGGTAATAGCTCATAATGATTCATGCCCTTCCAATCCCACCATACACACAGCATCACCTTGTTGCGAGTTGACCCGGGTTTTGCCACAGTCTTTGACCACGATCTTTTTCGCACGTTCTTGTCGTACGTGATCCACCATTCATCACCAGTTATCAGTTTCTTTAAAAATGGTACGGTTTCATTACGTCGTAATAAAGAATTACAAATGAGTACACGGTTCATTAGGTTTCTTTCAGTGAGCTCAAGAGGCACCCAAATATCGAGCTTATTTGTCTACCCAGCTTTTTACAAATGTGCCAAAACCGTTTTGTGGTCAATTCCCAGTTCTCTAGTTTGCTCCACTTTTTCAAAAATGGCATCAATTTTGTCCGTAACAGGGCGACCAGAGCGACGTGCATATTTGATATCAAAATTTCCAGATTGAAAACGCTTAAACCAAATTTGCGCTACTCTCACAGATACTGCATTTGGTCCATAAACATCACAATTTTTTTTCGCGGCTTGTGTTGCATTTTTACCTTTTTTGTAGTAAAATTTTAAAATGTATGGAATTTTGTTCATTAGATTCACTCAATTTAACAATAAGATAAACAAATGAAAATCACACATTTTCCTAATTTGAATTTGGAATTGTCTTCTTTAAAATTAAAACTTTTTAATGATACCAAAACCAACCAGATACAAATGGTATAGACAAAGAGATCTTATTACAAGTTCATACATACTATATGCAAAAAGACTTTTTCCTCAGCCTATTTTGTGACTGCTATATATAGTTTAAGATCCAGTGATCGGCTACCTGTATATATTTGACCAGACCTGAGGTTTTGTACATTGAAGCCCCTATACCTACCATGCATGGTACTCACTAAGCTCTAAGTGGTGGACGCGACGAGCGCTGAGGTAAGACAGGTATCGATTTTTGACGAATTTCAAATCTATTTGACCACGTCTGCCGTTTTGAATTATCGGAAAATAAGAATGGCAGACCATTATCGCACGGTTTTACTTTATGGCAGACAATTTTGAATATACTATAAAAAATTGAAAGTAATTGACCAGATCTGCCATTGATATATTTTATTTATTATAGTCTTAAAAACTTATATTGATCGCGGCAGACGTCTACTTTGCGTATACACATCAATAAATAATAAAATCTTAGCTACTACCCAGTCAGATGTATATGTTTTCCGTTCGCTGTTTTACATCAATATAATTTACTTGCGATTTACTTTTTCACTGTATTTACAGAAATTAATGTTTTTTTTATATTCTTTATACTAAACTTCGTTTTTGAGGAAAAAAAATTGTTTCTACATTTTAGTGCATGAATAGCTTTAGAAATAATATATTAAGTGCCTGTAGAAATTGTACTATTGGCACGCGTATTCAGGTGTGCCTTTCAATGAGTGGATGCGTTCTTCAACAAGGGTTGCTTTCAATTTCCATGGTGTCAGACCCTGACTTGACAATGAGTCCACGTAAGGAATATTATTTTTCGAATAAGAAAAATGAAAATCAGGCCACAGTTGACGGCGAAATCGCGTAAAAAATACAGTTGAATTAAGAAAGAAGGTCCTTAATTCAACTGTATGTTTTACGTTTTTTAAAGTCGGTTAAAAATAAACAATATTTATAGAATAATTTGAATAATTATTGTTTTTAAATAAGAATTATGTGTTTGTGTAGTAAATGCAAAATATCTGGTGAGTCAGTCCGCCGTGGCCGAGTTTATTCTGATAATTACCTCAGACAAATCAAGGTGGATGTTTAGCATCTTTGTCTGTTCTTCATTTAATAAGAATGAAAATAATATTCAAACACTATATTGTATATTATTATTATTTTATATATATATATACTGATTTCCAAAGCGGACCATCAGGCTCACATGTGCAGACCTGGGACTAAAAAAGAACCATTTACTAGAATAATGATAATTCCGCTGTTATTATCATATCAGAAATAAACACTTGAATTTCTCGCCTCTGCTTCTATTTTTGAAATAACATTAATGTCGTGTTAAATCATTTTTAAAATGTCTGTATGACTCTCAGCGGCACAAATAAACCCAGGAGGTTTCTGTGCCACAGTCGAATATGGTTTTATATATATTAATGTAAGCATATTGGAAAAATATAACATAAAAAACGAAAAATCCCAATAAAAATAATTTCACAGCAATTGAATGCTCATCTATTAAAAACATGGCACACTGTAAAATATTCAATTCACATTATACCTAAAGTGTGGCGCCCTTAACGCCTATTAAAGAAACTTGTTTCAAATGGAACATCCATTTTTCTTTATCTATGCTAATAACGTAATGTGCATGTTCACATATAGAAAACCCGGTAAAAATCGACCAAGTGCGTAACAGTCCACGCAATGTGGGAGGTTCTGTAGAAGTAAAACCCTAAAAAAGGAACAATTAATCAAAAATACCCCATATTTAACCGACTTTATTTATTTAAAAACTAGGATGTGCCCGTGATTTCATCCACGCTTGACTTGAAATTCCCGCGGGATTCCCGGGACACAAAGTACCTTTATAAATGTAAGCTATTGTTTTAGTGAAAACTATGTCGGAATTAGCTATTTATATGGACCCGATCGATGCACGATGCACTATGATCGCTATGGGAAACATTCCCGCGGAATTTCCCGGATTAAAAATATCACACATTTTATTTTATAAGATTTGCTATCGATCACTAACTAGTCACATTTGAATTAGATTTTTTAACCTGGTCATTTTAAATTATTCACTGAAAAAATCCCGCGGGTTTCCTAAGATAAAAAGTAGCATAGATTTTATGTTGAAGAATTTGCTGTCTGTTAGCGAAAACCGCATCGAAATCAGTCCAGTAGTTTTTACATGAATCCCGAACAAACCAAGAAACAGACAAAAAATCTAAAAAAATGGCATTGTATTCCCCGTCGTTTGTATAGTCTATTCCACTTGTTTTTTTTAAATAACTTCAACGTACAGACAAGGCGTGTTTAGAATTTTATAGTAATTATTATAGACTACCCAAAGGTTCAGATCTATTTTCGTTGATATTAGGTTTTTTTTATTTTGTTACCTGTAGCAGGCAAACAGGCAGATGGCCTACTTTATGGTAGGTGCTTACCGTCGCATATGGACATCTGCAACACCAGCCTTGAGGCTGGTGTTGCAGATGGCGTTATAAATTTTCTTGAAAATTTATAACACCCTTCTTAAACAACCCCATGTCACAGCGCAGAGGGAATACCTCGGCGGGAAGTTCCCTCCAGATCATTTTCACAGGCAGAATAAACATTGTAGAGAACCGATGCGTAGTTGAGCGTGAAACTCAACGAGCGGCTTGGTTGTAAAAATGAGGTACGATGTTAAATTTAAGCTCTAACACACCTTGTAATATTTCCTCATTTAAGACGGTACACTTCACGCCTTTGTTAGTATGAATATCCCGTCACTTATTTATTTACATAAAAATTAGCTAAGAAACATAATTATGATCTGGTAGGTCTATCTAACGATGCCCTACGTGCCTTCATACACTGGTATTTTTTATCATGTACAATTGTACATATCTTTATGTAATGTGTATTTTTTGTTCATTTCACTATTGTGGACGAAAAGGACGATGGGAGATGTATCACCGGTTCCTATATCTTGTTATTAATTTTAGTTGCCTTATCGTCAGCAGGAATTTGAGAGCTTATGTCAAATTTTATTCGCTCGTAATGAACGATTACTAATGCCTAAGAACGGCCAGTACTTAGGAAAACGCGTAGAGGAACGAATGTGACGATTCTATGAGGGTTCCTTTTTTGTCAAAATGGCAAGATAACTCTAAAATTGTAACATTAAATGAATAAAAGCCTCATATCGTATGCAAATTGCCGACAGCACGGAGCCAACAATTACACGAATTACGACGAAACGGTGATTTCTCTTAATTTTTTCGTCTTTCATTTCCCATCATTTTCCCCTTATCTCCATAGTTTACGATCGCATAATAACGTACATACCGTAGAGGTGATGATTTTGGGTGGTCCACGTTTTATGTAATGATGTTATTATTTATACTGGGGTTATTAATGATGCGCCCGCGCCGCAACTGTCTCATCAAGATAAGTTTGTTTTCAACGAGCACTCATTAGTAAGTTATCGGATGAACGATTGACTTTTAAACGTTTATCTGTGTTTAGAGATTTTCATTTGATTGTTTTGGTTGCTGCCGGTGAAATTCCAATGTAATGTTTGTGTACTACCGTTTCTTATCTGCTTTAGAAAGTAAATAATCGATGCCTTAATATTGATGTAACGCTCCGTAGTCTATACTATATAGAAATGTGAAAGTGCATTTGTTTGTTCTTTCATCACTATTTAGAGAATGAACAGTTGTTATTAGTCAATCACAGTCTACTGTTGAATATTCAATGTAGACCTTACTAACTTTGTGACACATATCCTGGCTCCCAGTTTTTTTTTGTTAACGCAGGGGATTGTCTTTTCTTGCAACAGACACTAGGGCCTTAGATACGGGGGAAGGCCAAATGCAGCGCCTAGTCCCGCATGAACCTGTGCGTGTGGGATTCTCGTACCTGACGGCTCCGGTACCTCTTCCAATGAAGGAGCAGGCCAACGAACTACCCACTAAAACTACCTGCGTCCCGAAGCGACAAAACACTTAGTAAGACGGCCTCTGTAGTTGAGAGGGCTAAGCCTTTGCCGGCTTACCTCACTGCAACGCAGAGGGTTCGATTCCTGGTATGTAAATTTCGGAAACGAATTTTCTTCGTTATTTACTATGGTCTGGGTGTCTGGGATCGGCCCCACAGTGGTCGGTTGTATATTACCCATAACACAAGCGTAACTTGCTTAATTTGGGGATATACAGGTGTGTGTTTGTCTGCCGATAAAAAAAGGACGGCACAGGATCTAGGACAGAACCAATGCACTTTGACGTTCTAGTGTGCCAAATTGGTACAAATCCAGGGAAACAGAGGTGAAGGTTCACTGATACCTCCATAAACAGCGGCGCTCGGACACGTCCTAGCCTCCAGCTTGCCTTATCTAGTTCCAACTGTCAATCTTGTTTACTCCAGGATTCTTCTGTTCAAACAGCTATCGGTCCTTTGTTACACTTTGTTGTTGTTTATTGTAATGTATTTTAACTTATATCGGCGATTTTGATTTTTTGCCGGATATTTTACGAATACTATAATACAATAATATCTCTTAAGGAGATATATTTTAATATCTAATATCTTGTCCAGAAATAAATTTTAATGGTTTTGTAAAGGTTAAACAAGGTATAATAATACTAAATATATATTATCTAAAACATCTTGAAGTCGGTGCAAAGTAAAACATAAAAATTACTATATTTTTAAAATTACTAAGCAACTTACTAAGCATTTTTAACCGACTTCGAAAAAAGGAGGAGGTTCTCAATTCGTGGGGATCTTTTTTTTTCCTTTTTTTATGAATGATCGCCGTTAACTCCGTGATTTATGATCCGATTTACGTGATTATTTTTTTGTTCGACGCGGAATAGCTTCCAATTGGTCCCCTAAAATTTTTACATAGTTTGGCCCAGTAGTTTTCATTTTATGAACATTTTTCATGGAAATAATTTTCACTCCGTTCCATATGTACACCGATTACTCTGAGATTTATGATTCGATTTACGTGATTCTTTTTTTATTCGACGCGGAATAGCTGCCATGTAGTCTCCTAAAAATTTGACATAGTTTGGCGCAGTAGTTTTCATTTTACGATCATTTTTTTGTTCCCGGTTCTTGGGACTCATATTTTTTAAGAAGCGCGGCACCATTCGTAGGTCCACCCATACGTAGCTAGACACTAAAAAGTAACAAATAAAATTTAAAAACTTCGTTTAAAAAAACCGACTTCAAAAACGAAAAAACTTAAATGTATAAAATAACTTATTTCTAAAGCTATTATTATTAATATATATTATCTAAAACATCTTGAAGTCGGTGCAAAGTAAAACATAAAAATTACTATATTTTGAAAATTACTAAGCACCGACTTTAAGATGTTTTAGATAATATATATTAATAATAATAGCTTTAGAAATAAGTTATTTTATTCATTTTAGATTTTTCGTTTATGAAGTCGGTTTTTTTAAACGAAGTTTTTAAATTTTAATTTTTTAGATTTTGAAGTCGGTTTTTTTAAACGAAGTTTTTATTTTTTATTTGTTACTTTTTAGTGTCTAGCTATGTATGGGTGGACCTACGAATGGTGCCGCGCTTCTTAAAAAATATAGGTCCCAAGAAACGGGAACAAAAAAATGTTCGTAAAATGAAAACTATTAGGCCAAACTATGTCAAATTTTTAGGGGACCACATGGCAGCTATTCCGCGTCGAACAAAAAAAGAATCACGTAAATCGAATCATAAATCTCAGAGTAATCGGTGTACATATGGAACGAAAAGGAAATTTTCTTCATAAAAAATGTTCATAAAATGAAAACTACTGGTCCAAACTATGTAAAATTTTTAGGGGACCAATCGGAAGCTATTCCGCGTCGAACAAAAAAAGAATCACGTAAATCTGATCATAAATGACGGAGTAATCGGCGAACATACATAAAAAAAGCAAAAAAAAAGATCCCGACGAATTGAGAACCTCCTCCTTTTTTCGAAGTCGGTTAAAAAGAACGCGCCTTAAGTAGTATGACTGACTGCCGCTCGGCAATGAACTTTTATAACATCACGAAAAGTTATACTTCACATTTGTAACTCCTTGGAATAACAATATTAACTGAAATGTGTATCTAGTTGTTTTCCTGGTCTTCATATTTAGTAGGTACTTAGATATGCCCGTGACGTCGTCAACGCTTGATATGAATTTTCCGTGGGATTCCCGGGATAGAAATTACTACAACATTGAAAATAGAATTTAAGCTATCGTTTTAGTACAAACTGTGTCGGAGTAAGTAGTAGTTTTTATGCACCCGAACAAACAAAACAACGCTCCCGAGAATTCCCGTGGGACTCCCGAGATAAAAAATACACATTTTATTACTTAAAATTTGCTACCGATTAGTGAAAAAATCGCATTTGATTATTTTATCTGGCCAGTTTAAATAATTCCGAATTAGAATACCAAACTAAAGACCAAATATGACCATGTCTCTGAATTCCGAAAAAAACTCAAGTGGTTGCCAATTCGATTTCGCCGGAATACTCACATCCTTGCTTTTTAACCGACTTAGAAAAAGGAGGAGGTTCTCAATTCGTCGGGATCTTTTTTTTTTTTTTTTTTGCTTTTTTTTTATGTATGTTCGCCGATTACTCCGTCATTTATGATCCGATTTACGTGATTCTTTTTTTGTTCGACGCGGAATAGCTTCCAATTGGTTCCCTAAAAATTTTACATAGTTTGGCCCAGTAGTTTTCATTTTATGGACATTTTTCATGGAAATAATTTTCACTCCGTTCCATATGTTCGCCGATTACTCCGTCATTTATGATCCGATTTACGTGATTCTTTTTTTGTTCGACGCGGAATAGCTGCCATGTGGTCCCCTAAAAATTTGACATAGTTTGGCCCAGTAGTTTTCATTTTACGAACATTTTTTTGTTCCCGGTTCTTGGGACCTATATTTTTCTCTATAGTATTTTATTTATCCCTAGTACTCCTGATTACCTTAAACAAAATTTTGAATTTCTTTCATGCTCTCATAATTTACGCTTCTACTAAACTTAAATTGAACACTCCTGCGCATAACTCAACTTATTGTAACAATTCTTTTACTGTTAAGGCTATACAGCTCTGGAACGCGCTTCCTGTCACAATCAGACAAGCAAAATCGCTCGCGATATTTAAAACTATGATCAAAAATACTACCTGTCGTTGGAATATGATATTTATATTCATTTATAAATATTTTGTAGATATGTATTTGTATGGTATGTATATTAAGTATATATCTATGTAATATATAAAATTTCTTTATATGTGTATATATATCATTTATATATTTATTATTAAAATGTAAGTAGTTCGTACTATATGTTACGTATACCACCATCGCCATTATCATCTCAATTCATTCCTGGGGTTGTCTGAAAGAGATCGCTTTTTAGCGATAAGATCGCCCTTTATACATAAGTAGATATAATTTTAGTCTTTAAGTTCATGTTTGTATTGGTGTACAATAAAATGTTATCTATCTATCTAAAGATTTTTACAATGTTATAGCTTTTTATATAGCTTATGTTATAGCTTTCACTTCGAGATTAACTTATTTTTTCGCCTTTGTTGACTATACCATATACGATAATAACTTGACGAATGTAGAGTTGGTGTCGCTCGTACGCGTATACTCATTGATTTTACACAAATAATTATGGGAATTTTTCTCTAATTTAATTTTGTCAGAAAACTGCTATTAGCTGTCCTGTCCCCACTATGGCGGCGCTAGAGGCAATGTTACAAGGTGGCAAAGGTGACATTCGTGAAGAGACCAACGAAATCTATAAAATTACTCATTTTGAATTTTCCAGGTAAAACTACCAAATGACCGTACTAACTCCCTTACGGGTCGAATGTTCAAAAATCCTATCTTAGTACACACCTACAGTATAGACAGTACAGGGACAGTAGTTTGGGCTGTACGCGTTTGTTCGTATTCTGAAAACTACCAGGACACTATAATCCTAGGAGGAAATAGTAATGTAGGCACGTTTCTTACCTCATTTTAGTAAAGAATAGGCGCTTCAGAGAACATCGTGGGAACAACTCATGTTTGTCAGCGAAGTTTGTCTGCTCCTCGACCGACGGCCAAACACTCGACGCCTTTTGTCCAAAAACGTAATGGGGATACACAAATAAATACGGCAAACTGGACTTCAATGGGAATGGCGCTATTTATGTTTGGGAATATGGGACCGTGGAATTATATTAAATAATTTGTACAAGACTTCATTAATATTTCAATCATTGTAAGCCGATTTTTATTATAATTTCATAATTTTGTAAAATTATCTAAATTATAACTAAAATTATTTAAGTTTAAATGTGATTTTATGGTCAACTACACTATTTGAATCTATCAGAGTAAAAATTATATAAATTATATGTATAAACTAACTAATATTTTAAATGTGAATAAGAGTTTGTTTGTTTTTCACTTACACATCAGATCGTCACGAAATTTTATCTTTGTTAAAAAACGTGTTGTGTAGTCGAAAAATATTTTAAAATAGTAAAATAGAAAAAACAAAAGAGAAGAATGGCCCGTGGCGCCGTCAAGTCAGGATTTAAGAGCTTTTCAAAGTAAGATTTTTGCTACCCCATTGTGAAAGATCTCACAAATTACGTGACGCCTACATCTTATACATACATCCATGCATCCATCATTATACATGCATCGGATGTGTTTGAACAATGTGCACACCAGAACCGTAACTACTCTCCAGATTGCTTTAGGACATCTGAACACTGAAGGTCACGTCTGCAACTTCATATAATATGCACACTTCAATGGACTTTCCTTATCCAGATACAATTTATATTAATGTCAATCATAGTTCTTATAGGTTTTATTACACACCAAATATATGCTTGCCATGTACCATGTATGCTTGTACGCTATATTTAATTATAAAAGAAAAAAAGAAAATAAACGGGTTGTCTGGAAGAGATCGCTTTTTAGCGATAAGACCGCCCTTTGTACCCTACTATAATAATACTAGTTCGTAAGTTTTTCTGTAATGGTGTACAATAAAGTGTTATCTATCTATCTATCTAAAATTTACTTTAAGGGCGACAATATTTACATTACTTTCAGTACGTACATTTAAATGTACGTCAGAGTAAGTTAACTCAATATACATGTTCCTCAAAATAAAATTATTTTGCCAACGAAAACCTCTGTTAACTTGACTAATTAATCTAAAGTAAGTATAAGGTTTCGTTACAAATTGTAGCGTGGTTTAATTTAAATAAAAAGATCTTTAAACGTAATTAGTGGAGAATATTTCTTTACAAATTTTATTTTGAAGTTTGTTTGCGTCTCCTCACCACTTGTGTGATGAAGAAAGTCCGGTAACATATCCGCAACCAGCCCTAATGGATTTGTAATACTCGTCGTCTTCAAACAGAAGAATGGCGTTAAAAGGACGAAGGGACGACACAATACTGATTTACGTGTAGTTTAAGTTAGAGGTGATAAGCGGTCATTATCTATACAAATAAAAAATGGGTTCTAAGGTCAAAAGATTTTTACAAAAAATATCTTAAAAATCATTTTTTTAATTGTATTCAGTTTGTTTCTTCCGGCTAATCTCTGAAATAGCGGGACCGATTTTGCCGGGAATTTCACTGGCACATAGCTGATGTTATAAGGAGTGACTTAGGTATGCTACCTTAAAAATTAGGGTTCGGAGAAAAAAAATCCAAGCGGATGAAGTCGCGGGTAACAAGCTAGTTGAAAATATTTACTGAAACCCTCTTTTGTAAATAACTTCAAAAATTAAAAACAGTTGATTCAATTTTTTTGTTAAATTAATTAAATATATGTACAGTATCTAATGATTCATGAGGTTTCCTCAAGACTTTCATTTAGTTAATAAAATCTTTTGACAGAATTACTCGTCAGATTGATTTCAGTTAACATAATGTTATATTAATTATGCTTTAGATTGATTTTTAGCAATAGACATCAGAAAATCGAAACCAATTATTTGATCTGCAAATCCGACGTGTACACAGTCTTTTTGTTGTTTTACGTAGTAAGTAGGTACTTGCTAGATATCATTCTTGCTATAAAATAAATCTTATTAACATAAACTGTAACTGTGTAATTGCCGAATATATATAAGTCAGTGTTGCTTAAAACATACAGAATTGATATAAAATATTTAAAATGCTTTCATAAGTCGCTTGCTACTGTCACTTGAATCATACTCCAAGACGCTGGACGTCCAATATTTACAAAGTGGAGTATTTTTGTTAGGCTCGACTTGAAGGGTTGAATGGCTGAGGGTGTTTGAAGAGACTACGACGCAGTCTATAACACATAATTTGAACTTTTGTGGCAGAAATAGTTTTACTAAATAATTATTTGTATGGATTTATTATGCACAAATTACATAACTCTGCACTTGACATATTATCTATGATTACTGTATGATTCTAGAAAAAAAGTAAAATTAATGTCTGTGGATTGAGTGAAGTACACTATGTTTTTGTTAATTAGTTGATTTTCAACTTAATTACTATTTGCATGCCTGAAAACGCAAAACGTGTGAAACATAAAATAATATATTGTCACCATTGATACAGCAATAATTATTGCTACATCAATGATTGTCATCTAATGTTTTTACTCACCATGTTTTTAAGCAAATTAATTATTTGATTTGATTTACATATTTTTGGTGGCTGTGTCTTATTTTTACCTATTTAGTGATTTTATGTAAAACTAGGTGAGACCCGCGGTCTCTCCCGCGTGGTGATTGAAAATCGTCATAATTCCAAAATAAAAGAATTTTTCTAAAATAAAAGTAGCCTATGTTACTCCTTATTACATCATCTACCTGCCAATAAAAGTACCGTCAAAATCGGTCCAGCCATTTCAGAGATTAGCTGAAACAAACAGACAGACAGACAAACAGACAAAAATTGGAAAAAAAAATATTTTGGTGTATGTACCGTGTATATATTCATATGCATGTAGTAAAAAGCGGTTATTTCAATATTACAAACAGACACTCCAATTTTATTTATATGTTTAGATAATGCCAGAATGAAAAACAACCCTTTTGTCAAATTTTAGCTACAAAAACCCTGTATTGTTTTAGAATAAGGGTTGTCTGAAGTATACATATAATATATGTATACAGACATATGAATATGACGTTTCATTATACTCTAAAATAACTATAAAACACTTAAAATAAACAATAGTCATTAATGAAATGGGCTATAAATGTTATTACTTAACTTCGATTACTTTTAAACAAAAATCGTGTTGCTGTTGAAAATTTAAACTGTTTAGTCAAATTTACATTTTCGAACTGCCATAAGAACTCCTTCGTTTGGTGTCAGTCAAAATCCTGCAGTTAACCTGAGGTTTCTGGTACTTGAGTCCGGCTTTAGCCTGGTGCTTATTTGTTTGAAGATTATTTTAAAACTTTAACATTGTTCAATATTTCTCACTAGCTAGACACACAAACTGTATAAAGCTAACTTTGAAAATGAAAAAGAATAGGAAGGTAATATCGACAATTGCCAGATATGAAGTTAAAGGTAACGTAATAGTGAGAGAACTAGAGTAATAAGGAAAGAATGTTCAACGAATATACCCTCATACACTTATGAGCCTGGAAGAACCTGATTTGGGGCAAATGTTTGGTCAAAGAGTTAGCTTTGACCGACAACTAGCTGGTCAAGGACGATGTCTCTCATTAACGTAAAATTAGTTTGTACTAAATGCTAAAGGTTATGTGAGTTACTTAAATGAGGTTAAAACTAACTAACAGTGAGATAGACGAGTAGTGAATAAAAATATTCTGAGTAGGTATATTTCAAATAACATCATACATTCATGGGTCTATCTATGAGAACCGGATTTGGGTCAAATGTTTGGGCAAAGAGTTAGCGTGAACCCTCAACTAGCTGCTAGACGATGATGCCTCTTGTTAACGTATAATTTCTTTATGGTAAAGGTTTTTGGAAGTTTATTATTTTAGGAGTGAATAACCGGACAGGTGAGAGGTTTGTAAAGTGATTTAAAACATCTTTGTACGTATTATGTGTCCCTAGTATAATTGAAATTGTTGTGATTTAATGTTAGAGTAAAGCCAGTGAGTTTAGTGCTTATTATATATTATCGTTTGGGAAAATTCTATTCAATTAATTAATAATTTGTCGATTAATCTGTCCAAACGATGATGAACTAACTACTTTATTAATGAATATGTAAATCAGGTTTTAGAAATATATTAAAATAAACTTGTAATAAGTTTAACACATGAAAATAAATAAGTCTTAGGGCGGCTTGCATGACGTTCCTTAAATTCGTTTAAGAAACACAAAACGCATTTAACACCCTTAAATACGATAAGCGTCTTGCACGACGCTAAATTTACCGGTAAATACGTTTACAGAACTGTCAAAGTTAAGCATCCAAAAATGGGTATTTAACTGCCTTAAACTCGTTTAAACATTGTCACTCGTAAGTCTTTATGAAATTGTTACTTATAAAAAGTCAATTACAGATTGTCACTAGTATATTATTTGCTTTAATTATTTATCTCAATTCTAAATACCCATAATTCGTACAAACTAACATGGTAGCAGAGTAATACAGTTAAAGAATTGGATCCAGTAAAGATATTGTTGGAACTTTTTAAACATGTTTATTTTTCATAATTTAAATTTATGTGATATTATTTCTTTGTTTTTATGTTTGTCACTTGAGAAAATTTTCTTTTAAGATGAAGTCCTATGAAATGTTCTAGAAGCGAATTATTACTTTATTTAAATTAGATTTCGCTATTTATCTTTTAAATATAATCCGTAACAGATATTTTAACTAGGAAAGAATAAATACAATATTCTAGCATTGTACTCGGCCTGACGTTCACAATGGATAAGGCGATCGCAGAGGCTTCAAGGTAAAAATAATGCACTTAGATGGTAAAAATGGCGGCCGAGCCTTGGCGGTATCGTATTGAGACAGCGTGCAGGGCAATTCCCGGCGCTGAAGAAATTTTGCAAGGAAAACTTCAAAAGCCCGATGAGCCTGCAGCATCTGATGGTGCAGATGCTAAAGCCAAATATGAAATAAATTTACAACAATTTCTAAAAATTGTGCCGTTTTAACTCTGATGACGACAAACATGACGAATGAGATTCTAAAACAAGTTATGCGATATAAAAGCGCTAAAGAAGTATGGGATGAGCTAGAACGCCTATATTATGGAAGCAGCGAAGACAAACTTATGATCTTTGTCTACAATTCTTTGATTATAAAAAGGACCCTGAACGTGAGATGGGAAAGCATATATCTTCTGCATTAAAGAACATTTCAACAAATCTTTTCATAAATTAATATTTATTATTCTTTATGAAATTGTAAGTTATTAAAAAGTCAATTACAGATCGTCACTCGTATTTTATTTGCTTTATTTATCTCAATGCTAAATACCCATAAAATTGAAAATAAAACCGCTCAGCAAAAGATCATTCTTCAGGTTGCCGCCAAAAATTTCGAAGTGAACTTAACCAAACGAACAAAATTTCAAATGTCAATTTGAGATTGGCCAACTAAAATCCTTTTTACGCAGGAAATAACTAACATTAAAGCTAAATTTCGTGTGTTTGTTCGATAAAATGTACCGCCACGTGAAACAGAACACATCTGGCTGTTTTACCCATGGCATAAATACATTTTACTAAATTACATGGGAGAGTGCCTCATGCAAGACAACATAAATGCATTTACTATTAAACGTAAAATAAAATTAACTAATTTTATTTAAAGACGATCGTTATGCAAGCGGGCCTTAATAAATAAAATTAATTTCGTTTTAAATTCTGACAGTTCTTAATTCAACCATAGGAGAAGTTCTTGTTTAGTTCAATTCAATTCAGGATTCACTAGGAAAATACCTTTAATCATACATGACCAGATGAAGTCAAATATCTTTCGTAACATGTACCGGTAGCATCTTTGGTGTTATAAATGTCCATAGGCGATGGTAACCGCTTTCCACCAGGTGAGCTGTCTGTCTGACTGCTGCATTCATGTTATAAAAAAATCAGTGCCTAAATGTTGAAGCAGTGCTAAAGTTACACATTTGCCACCAGTAGGCTCTAGAATACCCAACTACAATTCGGTATCCTAGTTCACAATTGTATAAGTAACTATTTTTTATCTATATAATTTACCTCTATGATTTTTGCATTATACTAAATACACACCCTTTTTATAGTAGGTAATTAATTACTCGTAGTATGGTTGTTGTGAGTAGCAATTCGTAGAAATATTTGAGTTCTGACATATATTACATGTTAAATTGTTTTGTGTGGACCTAGTAACATTAATTTGGTTTATAAAAATGGATCTTTTAATTTTTGTAGGACTTTTTTTATGGAAGTATAGGTTTGCGTTTGACCACTGTCTCACCTGGTGTTGAGTGATGACGCAGTCTAGGATGGATCACGCTTACCTAGAAGATACCTATTCACTCGTGACTTGAAGACTTCAAGATTGTATTTGTCAGGAAAAACAGACCCCGTCAGATTATTCCACTCTTCTGCTGTGCGCACCAGAAAAGATGAAGTGAAACGCTTGGTTTTCACTGGTGGTGTTTCCACCATGTGAACTAAAATATTGGTCTCAAATTTTTCGCCTCTAAAATCTGCCATCCTAGACCTCCGTCTACTCAGTATGATAAATTCGTCAGTGTCTTAGAGGTTTCATAAAATTTGAAAATGCAAGTCTCGCACGAACTCGGGCGCTGGTTCTTTATATTCTTGTTCCGTAATAATTTGGAAAGGCAAACAAATACATGAAACACCAATTAAGAATATATATTGACTCGATAGATCAAACAAGCCGCGATTATTGAACAACAGAACTACAGCACACGTGATATTTTTAATGTAGGTAATCAAACTACTTTTTTTCCAGAAACAAAAGTATATTAACAGTGAGTATGTCTGTTAAATTTAATTATTTGCTTTAATAGGGTAGTTTTATTTAATGTTAAAGTATACATGGTCAAAACAGTATCATAATATTCTTTCGAGACCCCTTGTGTTGAAAATAGTTACAGACGAAGTTAGCCACTGTTCATCGGGTCGGTTGTACATCTATACCGATATAAAAACTAAAGTGTCACTGTAAGATTTCAAAATTTAGTAGTAAATGTCAAAATTTAAGTTCATAATAAATAAAAAGTTTTTAGATAAATAGTAAGTTTGAAACTTACTATCACTGTAAATCATTTTTTGAAAGACATATATCTATATAAGTTAAATATTAACGGTCTTATTCATATTGAATTAGAGTAACTTTGAAGATTTCTTTATGGTTCTTAAAGAAGCCTTCAAAGTCACTTTAAGTTAATATGAATAAGATCGTTAGTCTATATCCTACTCTATGTACGCCGAAGAAGAAAAAGTGGTAAGAAACTCACCACCATCACGTCTAGCTAAAACCCTTTTGTTTTATTTTTATCTGTCTCACTTTCTTTATTATATGAATAAGACGTAAATTCAAATAGCTCAACGAATTGTTACGTGTGTAGGTATTACACACGTAAAATCACGTGTATACACTAGTCTCATAATAAAAAAAGACTTAATGCAGTTCTCACACTACATTATTGAAATTAAACAGGTACACATATTTATTATGCTTTTAACACGTGTGTGTATGAAAATTAATAATCTTACTTAATATTTAAAAGCTTCTAGTTATGCCAGTCAACGCAGCTGTAACAGACCGTGGTGTGGCTCGACACGTACTATGAACTACTTAGCACTTACATCAGTACATATGTTAGTGTCTACAAACATATTAATCGGCTATATACGTCAGAATGCAGCCGTTGAGGAAGGCGCACTTTTTTCAATATAAGCATAGAGTAGATATCCGGCAGAGAACACAGAAAATATTGGTATTATTTTAAATATGACTGTTATGAACTAGCCTTGCCAATTATTTTATTCGCACGTAACTTTATATTCATATTTTCTAACCCTGCTTCACATTGAAATGAAATATTTAATATAACATTCCTGTGTTAATTCCTAAAATTATTGAAAATCACTGAGTCGCATCAGCGTCTATTCGTGGTAATTTTTCAGACAAACTGACAAAGGAAAATTCTAAAAGTAGGCAATTATGATTAGTCATCGTATCAATAGAAGTTTAAATTGTATTTTGAGACCACAGATAAACACTTCAATATTATTGGAATAGAGGATACATTACTTCCAAACAAATTCAACTAAAATTATATAGATATACTTAATACTCGGTAGACAAACACAGCTTGTAAGTAAATGTTTTCAACTCAACCTGTATGTTTATGTTATATACAATCGATAATTTTGGTCCCGATTTCTTTATCGGAAACTAAACGCCGAACCTCTTCGTTCCGATGCACTAAATGGAACAACTCTCAGATCGCTGACCAGAGTTTTTTCAAAATAGTAGTGAAACATAAAACATGTATGAATCAAATCTTCTAATCGACGATCGACGAGCCGTTCGATCTTTGCATCATAAAAAACAGCCATTATGACGCCAGTGGTCGGCTATACTGATGATATTGTAATAGTAGAATTGTGGCCCAAAACGCATGTGTCGTGTGGTGTGACATGAATTCCTGTATAAAATGTTCTTGAAGTTTTAATTCCATGATTCGTCTGGACCTCGTATGACGCACGACTCGTGCCTGCCTAACATATTAAATATATACGTCCATGACTAAATCATCCCTGAAATGTTTCCGGGTGATCAAAACTTATACTAAAGGTCACCAGTATTAATACTAGTTTGTATTGATGCGATTCATATCGGTCACAGGTATGGCTGCTATCTAAAATTTACCCCAATGAAGGGTTCTGTGACCAGCGCCAAAATATATTAATCTTTAACATAGTAAATGTTATTGTATTTGTATTAGTATTGTGTATGTAATACACTCTGAACCATTTTTTTTTTCAAAAAGAAAACCGACTTCAAACTTATATAGCATATACCTACTTTCGATTAAAGTAAATATTTTTTAAATTGGTTTACAATTGACGGAGAAATCAAGTAGCAAACATACAAAATCAAACAAAGTTCGAAGTTAGTTAAAAATATATATTCTTGACGTGTTAAGAAATCAGTCTTAGTTTTTTTTCCGTAGTCAGTTATTTAAAGAATATCAACCTTTTTAATAAAATGATGTTTGACGTATTAACTTTTTAATTCCATAGTCATCAATTTTAGTATCATGTGAAAGAAAATGACGCAATGACTTATTACTAATGTAGGCATACATTCAAAACTATTGTGGCGTATTTGTGCTGATACGTAATATCAAAGAAATATTACTTCACAGTACGATGACAAAGAAGTGTCAAATCACAACTAACATTGACAAATAATATTGTGTAACAATTATAATTAACCACACAGGTGAATGTGTTTAGTGTTAAATAAAATATTTTATAGTGTGATATTTTTGAAGTCCTTTATTACAGACTTATAGATGGTGTTAAAATGTTTAATAGGTATACAATACATATTATTTGTCTAGTTACTTTACAATTGTATATTTTATAATTATGTATTTATGCATTTATTTATTTTTAAATATTATGTTTTATTTATAAATTGTAGTCATTCTTTTGAAAATTTAAATAAATAGTTATGTTATAGTGTGTAATGTTTCTTTCAGATCTCATTTCGTTAGTGAAAATTATCGTATCAATCTTCAACGGTGGCAGGTGGAAACATCTTTCAGAACAAAATTATATTATTATTATATAATTAAAAGTAATCAAGTAGGAGTCATAGAAATAGCTTAATGTTGATTTTCTTAAATATGGCTTCACACTGTTTGTGGAACTAGCCAGTGTTAAGCTTTCATTCTTATTCAATTATGAGAATAATTTTACCTAAATAGGCAGTAGTAAAAAACGACACCATTACCTTAAGTTTTTGTTTGATGTTAAACAACAGAATTCTTGAATTCAAATAGACATTTTTTTACTTATCACTTGAAGATTTTCTGCACAAACATTCTCAATTAATATACCACAGCTATTGTTACTATAGAGTAATTATAAAGAATTATAAAAAAAATTCCAACAAAAAAGAAACCTACTCCAAGAGTAACTAAAAAGCATAAAATATTTTTTTCTACAACATCATGAAGTAAGTTTTGCAAAGTTGTTATTTTTTGTTTTGCTTGGTATCGACTTCAAGTTGTCGTAGAAAGAAGTCGGTTATATGTTAATTTCTGCTTTTTAGTTAGATACTCTGGTTGCTTGTAGCTTATAAAGTTTTATTTTTTACATTTTAGTTACGTATATAGCATCCCATAAGACTGAAATTTACGTGAAGCTATTTTTAAGCTTTATTGAATCCAACACAAAAAGAATAATCAAAATCGGGTCAGTAACAAAAAATAATATTTACTTACTCGACGAACTGCGAACCTCCTTCCTTTAAAAAAAAGTTGGTTATGAGTTTTTCAAAAATATAAGACACAGCTAAACATCACCCTGCGTATTCGCTCTGTAAACTTTTACGAGTTTACAGAGGTTTGAGTCATAGTTCAAAATTTGCGATATTTAAGTAATTCTAAAATTGAATTGTCCTCTTGACACACGCCCACATCTCTTTTATACAAAACGGAACTAACATAAAGTAAACACTATGGTCCAATGTTTTTTGTACTTAGTATAGCTAACAGACCAAATTTAGATTGTCTCGTCACTGATATGTTTGCACACACGAATCTTCAAATTCAGTGAGAAAATAATTGGACTTTTCGGAAATAAAAACATAACATTCTAAACTTATCGATGAGGTCAAGATTTAAGTGTACATGTTCTGTAATTGTAAGTGAAACATTATTTTTTGCTATAAAAAATATTGATTATTTAAAGCTAATTAATAAACCTAATTTATTAATATTAGTTATTTATTCTACCTATAGACTCTTAATATTAAGTACATATAATAAAGAACCTAGATCTTCTGTGTGTAAAGTACCCAGAAGGCTGGCTGCGTTGCTTCGTTAAATTTCCATATTTATACTCTTTAGAGGTAGGCACTCGCCTTATAGTCACCTAAAGAATCGATTCGATCTTTTGAGAGCTCTTCTTCCGAATATGTAACCCTTAGTGACAGTTATTTATTCTTGTCGTTTACTATTAAGATGATTAAACTGTGGACCACAGAAATAATACTGTAGACTCTGAAACCCAGCTGTTCGCAAAATCCCCATCCCACCCTTTACAGGTAATTAAAGCCTGGTGCATACCTCTATAGCAATATATGATTATGCTGACACAATGAGGTCATATAGTCAGTCCTCTGAGCATCTTACCCATAGAAGATGGTGACCTAGGCTTAGTATTGTACTAGCAATTGTAAGTAATTTATTTAGTTTTATTTACTGTATTAGTTTTTTATATTTTTTTTGGGGAACAGATGTGTAGTGGAATACTTACAAGCCAATAGATGGCGCTGTACAATAATTGAGGTAGCAAACGATTTCCATAACGTACAAAGAGTATATACAATAAAAGATGGGCATAGACCTGCGAAGAACATCAGTAGCCTCGCTGCCTCGCTGGAAGTGAGACGAAGGAGCATTCCATGTCGCTCCTCCACCCTATACGGGGCACTCTCTTCAGATGACATATCTATCCGAACACTGTTATATAAGGTGCTTATTATTGTCTCTTGTAACATATTTCATAAGGTTAGGTATATGTTAGAAGAAGTCACTGAGTACTACTGAGTATGAGTAGACTAATCGGGAAAGACTATCAGTAATTGGACAGATAGCCTTTCCTGATTAGTCCGCGATACAGAATCTAGTAGAACAGAACTGTAACAAAGGTCATTGCTCTTAGCTGTTGACGAGTTAAGTTCATATTTAATCTACAACGTGCGCAACATATTTTTCTAAGCTCATATTGTTTGAAAACCTCTTGAACTTGCTGACCAAACATACCTGTACCAAATTTTGATATTTACTGGCGCTTCATGGCAATGGTTGCAGGCCAATAGTTAGCAGAACTCAGTACGAGCACTTGTACATTATCTACAAACATTTTAAGCAAACACACTCAAGTTGCATGTTTTCGAATATGTTTTGAGGTAAAAAACTAATATTATATGCGGTTTTGTATAAATTTGTTTCCAATGATTAGTTATTGGCTTGCTGCGTTAGCATAATAACAAAACCTAGTTTCCGGTGATGTATTAATATAAATAAAAATAATTAACCAAGTTTAGGTTAGTCCATAGTGAAGGGTTAAGTATAAGTGACGACGACCAGAATCTTTGTCATTTGGCTTCCGAACTACCAAACCAAAAAAAGCATTTAATCGAAGATACATCATTTATTACCCTAACTACAGTTCTTTACAGATATTTTTAAAGTGAAACTTTTTTAGAATTGTGAATTAAAACTCGATGAAACGAAAAAGCAACACTAAAAACAGTTAAAAACATCTATAGGATCTATCTAAGCCTATGAAATAATGAGATAGAATAAATTATATTTAATCATTAAAACGCTATGCGCATATGTATAGAGTTGGAAATGTTTTGAAATTTTTCGTTAATGCTTCAAAATTCGTATTTTAAAGCTCAAATATATTATAACGATATAATATAAGACATGTAATATGAAATTTAGAATCCCTCCCACCCCTTGTCACACTTTGTTTCACTTCTACTGCGTGTGAACTGCACACACAATTTTTTAAAGTTCTCATAACCCTTGCAATTTGCACCCCACCGTTCAAAATCTACGAATGTGGGCACCTTTTGCAATTTATGAAGCGCACATTTCAACAGTGCTGATTACATACAAAATAATCATGATAATAACTTCTTTACAATAATGCCTTGAGAGGAAAATTTGAATATAATTTTATTTGTGTCGAATGTTCATCATAACTTCTTTTAATCATGTTATATATTGTTAGACGCGTTTTTTAAATTTTCTTAATGATGAGGCCTCATCTGGAATAATATCACAGATATAGGCACACGCAGTGTGGCGATGGTTGTAATGTGTTATTTGTAATGCGATATTGTTTTTAATTATTAATGACGTTAAATATTCATGGATAACGTATGTATAATACACTAATGTGGCTATTCGATAAAGGTATAATTTTTAACCCTTTAAATAACACGCATTCGGTCATAGTTAATACCGTTAACATTATCACAGTTGCGACCCCAGCATTATGAGGAATGTTTAAAATGAATTGTGACATTTTTATATTTGTCTCGCGGAATATTCAAGAAAATCTAAAAACAACTTGTAGTCATTACGATTACATTTCTGGAATAAAAATGCTTTAGATTGCTTCCGATTTGTAGCGCTTTCGTTAAAGTATTACACATTTTCAAGATCAATCTAAACATACAAGCTTAAGTGTACACTGTTCTTTGATATTTATACCTCACTAGTATATTACGACCAACTCAAATTTCTATTTCTTTCGTAAGTATTATGTAGTATATAATATAATATAATATAGAGAGATGTGTCCTAAATTTTATCAACATAGGCTGAAAGTTCAATAGTTTTGAGAAAACTGACTGACATAGGTACAAAAGCAAGTCAGACACACGGACGATCGTATGTTCATTTATATATATAAGGGTTCTATATTTTTGCATTTAATGACGAGATCCTTAAATTACATTTTGTGATTATAGTTATATATATATATATATATATTTATATTTATTAAATACATGTTATTATTTCACCAGAACTACTAGATACAATCATCCATACAAAGACGTGAGAGAGTTGGCCGAAAATAGCGTTAGGTTAATGGAGACTCCACTGACAAGACCCCGATAGTAGAAGAGGCCTCGCGAGGCCCACGCCTGCCAGGGCTGCGGAGAAGCTTGGTCATATACCCGTAGCCCTGGCATAAGGCGAAGGACGGAACACCCAGGGGTTTTGGGTATCCCTAACCGGGGAGTGGCAATAGCATGGCAGTTTTGACTGGGCATGCTAGTGCCACCCCCGATCTGGCTAATCCCACACTAGGCCGCGAATTATCCCCCAAGGTTCTGCCCTTGTCGCGGATCCTGCGGATCCGCGGTCCTCAAACGGATTTCCCCTGACTAAAAAATAAAAAAGGCTCCACTGACAAGAAGGTAGCTGATGATGATGTGAACTATTTACAAACGTATGTATTAAGTACGTTTTTCCTTCCAGACTATTCCATTCTGGCATAATTATATCATTTGTCACATATATTTTCATCATCTTTCACAGATTCTTCAACTATGTCAAAAATATTTTGTATACAAAAATACTAAAGCATTTTAATTTTCACATAAACATTTTGGATGCACTGAGAGCCCCCTCAAAGCGTCATACATAACAAATATTCTTTGTCCACATTATGCTCAAGCCTGATTGAAATTCTGTGTCATTTATATTATTCTGAATTCTAAGTTCAGAGACATTTAGTGTCTTTGTCATTTGTAGAAAACACGTTTAAGTAATTGATTTCTAACAAATATTGTCTTGTAAGAACTCAATTGAGAAAATAATATTTTTATTTACGCTACATGAGATATTACGTGTACTTACCTACAATATGCGTAATTTGTTATTATTACAAACTTTTGAACAATAATTCTTAGATATTATTAATGCCTATACGATACTAACTTACGCTTAATATATACAGATATATTAAGTAATTTCTGACAAAGATAGACGGACGAGTCGATGATGTCATTAAGGATATATTTTCTCAACGGACTCTAAATACCGACTTCAAAAACAATTCCTAAAAATACCATATCCAAAAATAGAGTACATAAGAATTTTTTTCCGAGACTAATTTGTATGATACTTGTTCTTTTACTATTTTCTACAAGAATGAATCAATTTTATAGTTATCAAGTTGTTAGAAGCATTTATTTTTAATAAAAATTGTAATACTAGCAACTATTTTTATAGTTATCAAGACAGGTTGCCCTAGCTACAGGCGTAAGAAAAAACAAACTAAAAAATAATTCGTGTTATGTCTCTGTCCCTAACATACTCTGTGCTCTATACGAATGTAGGTGTTAATCGAGTGGTGCACACGCATCGTGCTTGTAGGACGCGGCATCACGTCCAGTTAGCCCCACTTTACCCTGTTTGTTCTAAATGTTACATTTCACCCGCAAACACCCCTCTTCCGGCTGGATTATTGGAACTATCGCCTTTTTTGTGGTCCGCACCCGACCAGCTACTTTTAGCCAAATAAAAGATAAATAAATAAAAGATTTAAGTGTATTTATTATATATAATATGAGGATTCGACAATATAGAAGATATAGAAATAAGCTGAATTCATATATATATATATATATATATATATATATATATATATTTTGCAATGCAAATTATTCCGCTATCAAATAGGCTCCAAACGATTTACATGTCAGGGTAGGTCTCTACATATTCCCCAGAAGGCATTGCCTGTTTGACATCTCTCCGTCCAGCACTACTGCTGGACACACTGGACACACAGCACTCTACAGTGCACGAGCCCTTTGTCCGGGCTGGTGGTGAATGTGCGAGCGAGCCCACAGCCCGGACGAAGAACGCTCAGGATCGGACATGGATTTTAGTGGGTATCCCTAACCGAGGCGTGGCAATAGCATCTCACACTTATGGTGCTAGTGCTACCCCGACCCGGCGAATCCCACACACGGGTCTCGACCTTCCCCTCGCGCGGCTCACGGTCCTCAAACGGATTTCCCCTGCATAAAAAAGAGTACACGAGCCTGCCCGACCCGAGCGATCACTGTCACATTTTCTTGACCCCGTGGCGGTAGTGTGCCACCTATCCTATAAAGCAATATTCCGTTTTTAATCCCTTTCAAACACCCATCCTATCCTAAGTTCTCGTGCATAGATTAGAAGGTCCGGTCAGTGTTAGCTTGCAGTTGGGGTGTTATTCCTAATGGCGCCATTCTTAGAAGGGCCCAAGAATCACTCCCCCGGTTGCGTTCGACCTTGTCCAGGTTGCCCACTACACGATGCGATCTTGGGTTAGCATTCCTTTCATTCTAGATGATGGCCGCTTCGCGCCTCTCTGTTCAGCAGAGAGGTTCTCAGCGAAACGCCGGCAGGGGTTTCCTGTCCGGCGGACGGCGGCTTCACGGTTCGTCGGATGGGCGGCGTCGAACGGACTGACGTTTGGCCCGCTCCGCCGATCCCGCTGCATAGTATAAATACGAGTGGGATCGCCCACCCTTACATGCATGATGACACCCGCTCCCGGCCGTGGTTCGCCTATGGACGGAGCGTCGAAGGACGAGGCGGACGGTGGCAAGAGGGCCGGTGCCAATAGTGCCGCCATGTTCTCACCACCCTTAGCACCACGGATGAACACTCCCGGCTTCACCCGACCGTAGCCCAGATTAATTAACCGATGACGAAGACTGCCCCATCTAACCGTGGACTTGAGATTTCCCCTTTCTCAGAGACTCAACTTTTGTCGTTTATAGTAAGAGTGACGGGCGGCGAGGGGACAACCCTGACTCTCTTCGCGCCGATCCTCCGTCGCCTAAGCGGACGATGACTACGTCCATCCGCACCCTCTATAACTCTGCTTCCTTAGAAGCCAGGCGGTGACGATGAACGAGGCCTTTTTGGCCAGTGCCTGCCAGGACTTAAGCGGTAAGGCGATAGCCACTTCCCGCGGCTCTGGCTATAGGTGACTAGAAGGAACGCAGAGAGTTTTAGTGGGTATTCCGGCAACAGGCCGGCGAGTCTCCACACGCCCTCATCGTGATTCCCACACTGTGTAAATGGATTTCTCCTCGTTAAAAAAAGGTTTCTAGATATACTTCAGGCGGGTACAGTCATAAAAATACTTACGTTGCTCTGACTGTTTATTCCCGATGACACACGGCTCATTCTTCATTCTTTGCTTCCGCGTAAAATGCGTTTGATTTAATAATACTAATGCGCTCACTTTTCCCATGATACAAACTAATACATTTTTTGGACAAAATTAAATACATGTCGTACTATATATAAAATTTTGCTGTCTAGTCTGTTGATATGAAATGAAAGAAAGTATATTGATAATTAATAGAGTTGCATTAAAATGTAACTCTATTAATTATCTTATTAATTAGTATCTATAATTAATTCCAAGTTAAAACTTGGAATTAATTATAGACTCATTCATACAGTGGATGGCAGGGTAGTTATAAATTACCATGGACCACATACGTGATATGTGTGTATGTGTACGTGTGTATATGTGTTGTGTGTGTCTTTGTGCGTCTAAGTGAATAAAGTAGATACTCTGTTTTCTATGCATACAACAATTCTCAAGAACAGTATATTTTCAGTTGACTTTTCCAATATGGTATAAAATTCTTTTTTTATTTATTATTTGATACTGAAAGTATCGATTGATAGGTTACGGTAACGACTTTCTATCAGTTTAGCAACCTGCTTTCTCTCAAACAGCTTTTCTGTTGTACGCAAAAGGTGAGGCTTGCTAACATATATATATATATATATATATATATATATATATATATTTCGCTTATATTGGGCATTTATGGCCTTACTTATAATCATTTGTTAAATTTTAAGAAACTGCTCAGCAACTGATTAACGAAAATCTTATCCATAAACTCCTCTTAAGGATTAGAGGTGGTGGTAAAAAACTCATAAATAACTGTTTAAAATAACTAATATCAAGAGCTAGTTTGAGTGACTGCTGAGAGGCAAGATGGCAGTTTTATTTGAAACAGCCATTGATTAGGGGATTAAGAGTCTATTATTTAAGAGAGGGCTAATCATTTCTTAACGAGATTATTATAAGTAAGGCCCGTAGTTGTTAGGAAATATTACAAGTAAAACAATTAGTGCGAGTTAAATATGATTTAATTTCGTAATTTTTCTTAGCAATTATATTTCGTGTTCAGCATCTGAATACTTATTATTAGACACAGTAATACATAGACAATGCCATATTACTTTTAACAAATTTATTATGTATTTAAGCGCATATTTTGTAATATATTTAACACATTGTTTGGAATGTTTCAGTGTTATTTGTCGTAAAAATTCTATGGAATAATTATGGAATGTATTTAACGAGCAACATATGTTATACATACAATAATATTCTCTTATTTCTTGTCATTATCTTATTTTGTTAATTGCTTTGGAAGAAATTATTTACGCCCATATATACCCAAACTCATTTTACGTAGATTTTCATAACGTTCACTAAAGTCTCTACGAAGATGCAGTTACTATGAAAATACAATAAAATACCAATACAAAATCCTTATCGCTCATTTTGACGACTTTCGTTTAAAAATATATCATTTCGATAAAAATAAATATAATTGCGACGGTTTTGATTATCGAATATTTTTTTTTGTCAGGATACCACTTTATTATCGCAAACTGACATTATTATTGACTTCAACAATATTGCTTATTTCTTCAAACAAGGGTTGTATAAAAAATTACGCCTGATGCTGCAATCAGAATGAGTACAACTGCACCGTACGAAAATATGAGAAGATACAAAATTTTAAAGAGAACATTTTATTGGGTAATGTCAATTTATACAATTAAGGAATTTTAGACCACATTAGGGCATATACGGGTTAAATTTGACAATAAATTATATGATAGATCTTTTAAAGAAAATTATTGATTGTATTCATTACATTAATTTCCAATGCGTTTCTTAAAGATTTTTGTTTACTTTGTTGCTATATTTTTTAAATATTAACATTCAGTGGGTATAAGGACACAATATTTACTAAATATGTTCTAATTGAATAATAATTGTCATTTTAAATGAAATATTATTTAATAATTACTTTGTTAAATTACGTTTTAGTTTTACCATGGGAAGTTTTGTTTAACCTACACGAGTACAATTTACTGTGAATGTTACAGTAGTAGTGTTGTTATAGTATTCAATCATTGAATCATTACTGTTGACTGGCAGTTATAAGCACTCCGCATTCTTGCAGAATATTTTAATTAAAAAAATAATAAATTAATATTACCGTCATTTACAATAGATCACTAAGTTTTTCAAAGTTAATAGGCAATGAATTCTTTAAAAAAAATGACTTTCTATCAACCAAAATACGTATTTATTGTAAATATTATTTGTAATAGATATAATGTAATTCTCTTCAATGACAATTATTATTTAATGGTAATTCAGCATATATATATCTTCTTAATATAATTATACTTTCTACATCAAGTTTACAGACATAAAATTAACACACTAGTCACAATGCGAACACAAGTCATTCACTGCCACCACTCTATGGCACAGATCTTATATGAAAACATTTATATTAAAATACATATTATATTTCCTTTATGATATAGGTATTTTTCAAATTTGTTGCATAAGGAACCATAATAAGCTGGTGTTTGGCTGAGAAATCATCAAGTGCACTCTATTGAAAATCCAGAAGCAAATTAAACGAAATAAAGAGATTCGAAACCTATCATCCACATACGAACTCCTAAAATTAATATGTACAAAACGCTCAAACTCATACAATCATAATTCACATAAACGTGCCGAAAATATTCGTCAAATATTAGTAAGAAAATCAGTACACAAGGTTAATAGAGGGAACCAGGTCATATTGACTGTGGCTAATCACAAGAGAGCGGTCGGTCCGTTTGATTAAATATTCATAATTAAATACAAAACATTTTAATACAACTTTACATCTAACACCTACGTTTACAAATTTTTGATTAAGTTTCGATAAATAAGTAAACACAAACTGTATTATTTAATTATATTATTTACAAGCAGATAACATGATCCGTACTTAAAATTAAGCATTTTAAATAATAACACACTGAGAATTGACGTAAAGGCGTTTTTGCTACACTTATGGCTGGCCAGCCGGAGGAATCGGGTTATTAACTCATGATTCGTCGACTAGGTGTTGTCCATTCCTAGAACAGTTATCGACGCACGTCACTTAATGAGCACGTCGGCTTGCTCTAGGCGTTCGCAGCACGGAGCGGTCTACGTCCAGCGGTGGTCTGTCGGAAGACGCGTGACTGGCGGGACTACTATTTGCTCTTTCTACAGAAAATCTTTTTTCCTTTTAGAGCACGAGTCCGACCGCTGGCACATGAGCAAACGAGCGCTACGATGTTACACGACCTTAAGGAATTTCACAGCTCCGGACGTCGTCCCGGCTCGGCTTTTATCCCCGTTTGAATGTTTACTCTCTCGCTTCAGCTACCATTCATGCGGCGTTTAAAACTCCGCGGCCACCGCGGCCGGGCCTACCTAACGCTATCCAGTCCACGTCACTGTAATAATACTGCGATAGTTGACTAATACTCTGTCCACTCACAATGTTCATCGACAGCTGGCAACGGAACGCGCGAAGCGTTGAAGCGCAAATGAGCTGCTAACGTGAGGCGGGTATGGCGTCACGAGGCACCTACGTGCCATCGCAGTTCCTTCGCCTCTGATGCCTGCCGTGGCGGTGGCGCATGCCGTGGCACGGCGCCTTTATCGAGTTCTGCGGCGGAGGCCGCCTACGTTGCGGACGCCACTTGGGCACGTCGCCCCCGGCACCCAGCTTGTTGTTGTGCTTGTCTAAGTCGAAGTCGTGCTCCTTCATGAACGAGAAGCACTTGTGCAGCCGCTCGGGCATGCGGCTCTTCCCACGCCGTAGCTGTAGGCCACGCCGATTGAAACCTATGTATCGGTCTTCGTTCTTCGCCAGCCGGTATTGGTTGTAGCCGTCCACAAATTCCTCTATAAATAGGCAGTTGGGTTGTCTCTCTGCTTGAAACCGAGTCTGTAGGCAAGATATATTTTATTTTAATATCGACATTTCAGCGATTCGAAGCGAAAATATTTGAAAACTAGCTTCTGCCCGCGACTTCGTTCGTGTGGAATAGTTTAAAAAAAACAGTAATTTTTAAAAACCCCCATTTTGAAACATTCTTAATTGGTGCTCCGCTCCTATTGGTCTTAGCGTGATGGTATATAGCCTAGAACCTTCCTCGATAAATGGGCTATCTAACACTGAAAAAAATCAGACCAGTAGTTCCTGAGATTAGCGCGTTCAAGCAAACAAACAAAGAAACAAACTTTTCAGCTTTATATATTATATATATAAGATAAAACTCTCTCACCGACACCACACCCTGTCAAAATCTCCGCTTCTATTATGTTACGTTGCAGAGAAATTACTTTCAGTCTGTTGTATGCTATTTAAGTAATTAAAGCTTTTTTAACTATCCCACGGGAACTCTTTAATTTTTCGGGATCAAAAGTATCCTATATGTTGACCAGGGATATAAGCTATCACCATACAAAATTTCATGTAAATAGCTCCAGTCGTTTCGGAGATTAGCCGGTACAAACAGACAGACAAACAGATAAACAGACAAACAAAAAATTTGAAAAAAATCTAAATTAGTTCTATTTCACTTCTTACATCCCCCTGAGACAGTTTTTATTTTATTTTTTCATTGTACAGAAATTTGACCTATACAATTTTATTATATTATTCGCGCAGAAACGGAGACAGAATAGAATTTTGTAAGAGGCGACAAAACAACCCACAGTCCGGTGGTAGGGTACTTGCCCGTCTGGATGCTGGATGGATTGCTCTCCCTTTAGAGAGTGGCAGCACATGTACAAATATCCATAGGCGATGGTAACCGTTTTCCATTTGGTGAGCCGTTTGCCTATCCGTTGAAGTCATGCAATAAAAAAAGAAGAAAAACTTGACAAACAAAGTAGATACTAACCAATCGCCTGCCGACTAATCGTGATCGATTGAAGCAGAGGTACATGTCTTGCTCGGGGGAGTAGATTAGAAATTCTAAATTGATGCCGGGTGAACTGAAGGTGAGATTCGCTGCAACAAACAAAAAACATAATTAGTACTAAATTATTATACTTATTAGTTGTATTCTTGTCACAATACTATTATCATTTGAATAAATATTTGTTTTTAAATAACCCTTTAAACAACACATCTTGAACCCTGCTTAAGTAATCTGTTGGGAACTTTCTTTCTAACGTCTAATATAAAATTAATTGACCCATAACATTGTATTAATAAATAGAAAGTAAACATTCGAGGAATCCCTAATGATAATGCTTGGGCATAGTAATTGCTACACCCTGGGTGCACATATGACAGTTACTGTAGACGCCGCCGGCATTAGTGATAGACACTTTATAAATTCAATCTGTTATGATCAATTTAGACTATACGATATTTTTAGTATGCTTGAAGAAATATACAGTATTGAGCAACATTAATAATTGTGGTTCATTTCACAAGGAACCTCTTCAAGAAACTCTGCTTGAGGTCAATAGGTTTATTTAAACTGAGACTACAGTTTAAGTAAACCTTTTACTTTTTAAACTTATAAGACATACAAATAAGAAGAGATAAACGTTCCAAAAGAGCAATTTAATCTAAACGAGTACCTTGCACTGGGTGTACTCGGTCCATATTCACAATTCATAACTTTAAATCTTCCATTTTAAAGCGTGTAATAGAGAGTGCAGTTAAGGTCTTGTTGCTGGATGTATTACATATTCTATCTTTTGCGAATTCTGCTGTCAGATAAAACGAACGTCAAACTTAAAATTAATAAGTGAATATCTCAATAATGAAATACACAATGACTGGCAATATAAAATTACAAAAAACGTGGTACACATCCACCAGCTAACAATAGTGGGTTTTGGTGAACGGACAACGAGAAAAATGCCGAGGACTCCTATATGAGTACCTATAACGCTAAATACATTATAATTACGTTCAGAGACAAGCAAAATCGTACTGTGTAAATCAATCTCTAAATTAGGATTAACCGACGTCAGATGCTTCAAATCATTAATGATATTTGAACGTCAGTAAACTAAGAGAATAAAATGACGATAAATATTAAAGCCCACGTTTTATCATTGGATAGGTTTACATATCTGCTGCAACATGTGTAGCGAGATTTGAACAATATCACGTGAACATTCCGCACTATTTATGTTAGAATTTTAGAAAGTCAATAATCCAGGAAATTACATTTGCGTCTAAGCCTGCAAGGAGTTTTACTCCATGAGTGTATCATGGGGAAGATCAAATTCAATCAATCAGACCTATGTTGCAGCAATGTCTAGCATGGTTGATAACATAAATTCAACATTTGTACAAATGTTTGTCATAATAAAACTACGTTTTAACGGTTTTATGCGCGGTAAAACCGTTAAAACGTAGTTTTATTATGTGTACAAGTCGCGAAAACTTAAGAAAATATTATGTTTGTCATGTCGTTATAAAACAATTTGATTATGCAATGCAACAAAGAAACAATAAATTCTCATAAAAAAATTGAAAATGTTGATTTATCTACCTGTTTTTTGCAATAGAAGTAAGATATGTTCATCTGACTTTTATTATTGTCGTTAATGAAATAGTAGAAGAATTATTTAATATTACATGTTGAACGGTGTAAACCGGCTCTATATTACAACAACACGCAACGTAAAATATTAAACTATCAAGCATAGATTCCAAACGAGTACGCAGCATATCGAATAAAAAGAATTAATAGTAAAAATAAAAGTATACGTAAGGCCGCCCATGACACCGGTCGCGTCATTTCAATTAAAGTTTGAAAGTCTAAAATACATGATTCTTGAGCATTCATAAATTTGTTATAATTCCGGTGTGAGAGCGGAAAATTGGTATCGTTGTCTGTGTGAAGTAGGATGATAATGTCTATCCGAAGATACTATTACACTTTATTACATAGAGTAGCTGGGTTAATCATATAATAGCTATAGATAAGAATCTAGTTTGTTATCTCTAACAGTGACATTTATGATGTCAATTTAAAAGTCTACATTACCATGCCGTTCATAAAGTTCTATTTCAGCTTTGGTAATCATAAATATATTATAAAGCTGATTGAATTCAATTTGATGTTAGGAGTAATTATCATTATAATTACTCATAACATCACTTTACACATAACATTATCCCAGATGGAGTTGGTACTTAAGAAAAATCTTATTTTTACTTCAGTGTAAAATATCAATATGAAATAATTGGTTTGGTTCTATATTAACTTAAACTTGGTTTGGAATTATAGTCGTTTATGTTATATTTTAGTGATTTCACAGCCTCGTGATATCACTAAAATACAAAAGTTAAGAATATTGTGAACTTTCTAGGTAATATTTTTAACAACACAATAAGAATTTCAAACACAATTTTATAAATTTCCACAGTCACAAACTTCAAGCGTTATCAGCTAAAGTCAAATTTTATAAAAAAAATACACAAAGAATCCGTATTAGTTACACACATCTCCAATGAATAAGATCTGATATATAGATGAGTCAAGATTTGATATTTGACTTTTGATTGGTTATTTAAAATTCATTTTTTTATGTCCGTATAGGTTTGTGTTTGACCGCTGTCTCCCTGATTTAGACTGATGACGCGGTCTAGAATGGAGCAGTTTGCCTAGAACATACATATTCACTCGTGACTGGAAGACCTTGTATTTGTTTGGAAAAAGAGACTCCGGCAAATTGTTCCATTGTTCGGAAGAACGCACTAAGACAGATAATTTGGAATAAAATAAGAGAATATAAAGACATTTATAAATCTCTAAAATATTTATAACGGACTATGTACTACGCAACAATATTACCAACTGGTGTTCGAGTCGATAGAACATACGAATTAAAATAAATTTCGCATTTCGTGAAATACGTGTACACGGATTTGCCATTAAAACAGATTGTTAAACTTTGATTGGCCCTGGTGTGAGATGTATCCTAATGCAGATTAAAAGTCTTTTTATTTTATTGTCGATTTCACTTTTGTTCTTTGTTTACTTTACACAGGTAAGATGTTGAATATGCAAGCTATTAGCATTGATAAACTATTTCGAAATACTATTGAAATATTTAAAAATAGAGATGGACATTGATGGATGGACACATCGAAGGATGTGTAAAATTGCTTTTTTGAAAGACGTTATAATAAGACGCCTTTGTAAATATTTACGGTTAGATATATTAACACCAAACATATCTTCGAAGCAAACATGATAACTCCTGGTTTTTTAGACATATCAAAGTTCAATTTCAAATACTAATTTTTTGTATCTAAATACTAAATAATAAATCACGGCTTGTAGAAGTACGGGTAAAAGAAAAGAATATCCGATTAGAGTGAAAAAGTAAGCGACAAATTGCATAGCAAAGAAATTTAATGCCATGTTGTGCTGCCTCCACCATATCTTGTTAAAAGGTTAGAATGTCTAAGAAATGCTAACATGACTTCTTGAGAGATGATATGCATACCAATGGACTCACAATGACGACTACTACAGGGCGTACTAAGTGACGAAGAAGTTGTTGCTATGTTCCAAAAGCAACCAGGTTGACGATAGAATACGGGAGTGTTACTTTGTCACGGGAGTCTCGGTATTATAATCTTAAAACAGATCCTCCTTGTCCGCGAACCAACCAATCGTAACATTTTGCTAGTCGTAGGCATTTTACGCCACATAACCCGGTCATCCGTTTTCCTACTGGCGCATCGATTTGGGCTGCCATCTGACAGAGCCTGTGCAATCGCTAGGCCAAATACTTGTGGCCCTGGCATGAAGGACAAAACTCCGACGGGTTTTAGTGGGTATGCTTGATCGCGGCGTGGCAATAGCACGTCTTGCTTACGGTGCCAATGCTACCCCAACATGGCGATTCCTATACTCCCGTGACTAATAGTCAAACGGATTTCCCCTCATAAAAAAAAGGTTATCCGTCCACCGGGCTGAAAGGCATCCTACACTACGTCTACTGAGACGCGATCTTTACTCCAAGATCCTCAGAAGACCGCAAACTTTGTTCAAGCTATATGCTTAGTGTATTATAAGCGTAGTAACAAATTCCTATATAAACAATATTATAAGGATGTTTGTGACCGCTTTTACTTTATTTTTATTACAGCTATAAAGGCATGATAACGAGGTACACTGTTTTTAAAAGGTTTTGTTTATAATCTTAGGTTTATTTATATATGTATTATGTCACGCAATCATCCACGTCATTAATAATAAAGTTCTATATAATGGTGGATGACAATATGGCTATAAGAATATTGAATTAGTCACTCCATTTCATTTGTCATTCAACAACTTTTGTGTTGTTGTATGTATTTATTTTTGTACCTCGATGATTACTAAGTTAAAAGAGAGTCTATTAACATTTCTACTACCGTTTATTTAACGTGAAATGGCGGGTTTTACACATTGGCAATCTTGATGCACAAGGTTAGTAAAGCATGTTATACTTCATCATCAGAAAAACTGCCTAAGCGAGCACTCCGGCCAACATTCAAATCCAAGTTTTTAAAATAAGACACATAACTTAGCCACAATACGTTATCGAGAAATGTTCCTAATAAGTCTAGAGATTAAAATTTTACATAGTAAACTATACGTATGATATCATACTTGTAAGCATTTTATGTTTGTTACGCGTAGGATAGAATGGTTTCAGTATAACAAAATCTTCGATATCTCAACTAGACAATTCAATCAGATATTCACGATTCTATGAACGTCTATGGACACCCCTAACACTTAGAGAATCAATGCGTTGCCTTCTTTGTTGAAACTTAAAGCCTTCTGATTACGCTCATTTTGAAGAGCCTTTATATATTTTTATATAGCTGGAGTACAGCAGACAGGCTGACGGCCCACCTGAGGGAACCAATTACCTTCGCATATGGACGATTGTAAACACCAGAAATATTATCAACGCTCTGCCGCCCTCGAAGAAATTTAATGAGCCCCTTTTCGAAAAACTCTATACCGTAGCGCTGTGGGAAACCCTCAGTTGGGAGCTCATTCCAAATCCTCACTGTACGCAAGAGAAATGTTCTAGATAATCGTTGCGTACATAAGCGAAGCGTCTCGAAGAAGTGGCGGTGAACGCCCAGTCGATGGCGAGCGGTGAGGTGGTAGAAAGTTAAAATTATAGGCGCTCTAGGAAAACCTTCAATCAAAAATGACTTCTAAATTGTTCAGCTCCCAAAATATACATATGAAAGTAAAATTGTTAATATACAGCAAGTTTTACGTAATACAAACTTTGCATGCTGATGAAGTTACACCTATCCACACGTAATATGAAAGTGGCCATCTAATTATACTTGTTATGAGTGCTCACAGAACTTAATTAAACTCACCGCATCATGCAAAGGCTTGTTTGTACCTGAGGGAGAATTCTTTCGAAATTAATGTAGCGCGTAAACATTGCCTAACTACGTTATATACGGGCTAATTTGGTAAAGACAACACAACCTAACTAAGACCTTCCCTCTCCAAGCCGGGACACACATCGCTTTGATGTGATACCGCCACGTAAATTTCACTTTTCTTAAACATAGTTTTATTGGGCACACTCGTTAACTACTTTACTTAGTTCGTACATAATGTAATGACTGGCATGTTGATATAACGTTATATTTTCATGTAAATTTTGAACGCACAATATTTATGTAAAATGTTTACAGAATAAAAAAAACTAGCAATAAAGAAATTGCCTCGCGCTGGCCCTCACGGCGTAGAGGAGCGTCCCCCGGGTGGCGGATGGGGGAGTGGTCGGTAGTACAGCCTAGCTACACTTCCGGCTAAGTCCGATGGACTCGCTGACCAACGACGGGTGTGGTCCTCCAGCATTATGGGGGTTGTGCAGAGGGTTAACACCCCACTCACGGAAAAACAGACTGTTACGAAACCGAAAACGAGAAATAAACGATCCGATCCCAATAACGACGACCCCTGGCAAGGTAAAATGGACATATGTGTTGCCTCACGGAATGTGCGTTCCCTGTATAGACCTGGCGCACTTTACCAAGTAAGCAATGAGTTGCGCAAGTATAATATCGCAATCACTGCACTACAGGAGGTAAGGTGGCCTGGAAAGGGGGAGTGCAATGTTGATAATAATGCTACACTATTTTATAGCGGTAATGACTCTGGCCACCACACATACGGCACGGGATATTTATGGTTTCAAACAAATTCTTGAATAGTTTGATGCGATTTGAAGCCATATCATATAGACTATCCATTCTTCGCATAAGAGAAAATTCGGTAATATCTCCCTGGTTAATGTATATGCTCCAACCGAAACAGCAGATGATGAGACGAAAGACAGTTTTTATGACCAGCTAGAACTAATCTATGATCAACTTCCAAGTTACGACATAAAAATTATTTTAGGAGACTGCAACGCTAAAGTCGGTCGCGAATTAGTTTATAAACCTACCATTGGATTTCATAGTAAACACGAAAACTCCAATGATAATGGTATGAGACTGATTAGCTTTGTATCTTCAAAAGTAATGGTTATCAAAAGCACCATGTTCCCTCACAAGAACATCTTTAAAGGGATGTGGCGCTCCCCGGATGGACATACAGTTAATCAAATTGACCATGTTGTCATAGACAACAAGCACCAAAGCTGTATACAAGATGTTAGAACGTTCAGGGGGGCGGACTGTGACAGTGACCATTATTTAGTGGTGGTAAAGATACTATGCAAAATAAAAACACAAACCAGAAGAGTAGCCAAAACGGAAGAGAGAATTAACATAGAAAATTTAAAAGTAGTGTCAATCTTGGAAAAATATCAAATAGAAGTGAGTAATAGATTTAAAGACTTAATAGTGGATGAGGATATAGAAAATACGTGGAGCAATATGAAACACAATATTAAAGAAGCTGGAATAAAGATTTTAGGAAAAGCTAAAAGAATAAGACGGTAAAAATTGTGGAATGAAGAGTGTGAGGAAATAATTAAAAACAGAAGAGAACTTAGAATCCTAGCAGAGCAAGATGGCCAGTGGAAAGACGAGTATGAAACCTGCAGAAAAGAAGCGAGAAGGAAAATTAAAAGGGCTAAAAGACAGTATCTAGACAGAATGGTACAAAATATGGAAACCTTGATAAAATCAGGCCAATCGAGGAAGTTTTACCAGGAGTTGAGAACTGTCAGAAAAGGATATCAACCAACTACCCAAACTCTGGAGGATGATTCTGGGAATCTTATCACAGATAATGAACAGATTAAGACCACGTGGAAGGAGTACTTTCAAAACCTTTTAAATAGTCCATCTCCAGGTGTACCTGTAAGACGGGAAAATGAAGATAATACTGAGGAAGTAGCTTCACCAACGTTCGGTGAGGTTTCGAAAGCTATCAGGAGGCTGAAAAATAATAAATCCTCAGGAATAGATGGCGTGCCGGCTGAGTTATGGAAGTACAGTGGACCAACAGTACAATTAAAATTGTATGAACTAATAAAACTTATATGGGACACAGGTAAACAACCCCAGGAATGGAATATAGGAATGATATGCCCCATTCATAAAAAAGGAAGTAAGAAGAAATGCACTAACCATCGAGGAATAGCGTTACTTCCCACCGCATATAAGGTCCTATCCTACGTGTTGTTAGAGAAACTAGAACCGTATGCAGAACAAATCTTAAGTGATTATCAGAGCGGGTTCCGCAAAAATCGCAGCACTGTAGATCAAATATTCCTTCTTAAACAGCTAATGGAAAAACGGTGGGAGTGCGCTCAAAGCGTCCATTCGTTGTTTGTAGATTTTCAAAAGGCTTATGATAGTATAGATAGAGGCGCCCTATATACCATCCTGAAAGACTTCCTGATCCCCAAACAGCTCGTGGATATGATTATGGTAGCCACTAGCGTGAGTACTATGCGAGTAAGAGTGGGAAACGAACTCTCCGACGAATTCTCGGTGATTACTGGGCTCAAACAAGGCGATGCCCTGTCACCTATACTTTTCAATCTAGTACTAGAGCATGTACTTAGACGACTTTTAGCTTGCGACTATGGATTACAACTGAATGGAAAGCATAAGGTGATAGGGTACGCGGATGATCTAGCCCTATTAGGGGAAAGCCGTAAACAAGTCGCAGAAGCAGCTAGGATTCTAGAGGAAGACGCAAAGAAGGTTGGACTCCAAATCAACCACGATAAGACCGAGCATCTTCACGTGAAACGGTACAGGAATAGTCACATTACACGCGAGGACCTTCATGTTGGAGATGCTCAATATAAGGGGGTAGCCAAATTTAAATACCTGGGCTGCACAGTTACCGATACGAACACCCGAGAGGATGAAATACACATACGTATTCAAAACGCCCTGAGGTGCTGCGCAGCCTTACATAAGGTATTGGTGTCCCGGCTTCTGAGCAGGAAAACCAAAATCAGTATTTACAAAACCGTCATACGGCCCATCCTGATGTACGGTTGCGAAGCCTGGACGCTTACCCGAAAAGAAGAGAACCAGCTGTTAGTGGCTGAACTAAAGGTTCTCCGCAAGATTTTGGGTCCAACGATGAGAGACGATGGCAGCTGGAGGGTCCGAACCAACGTCGAAATTGAAAACCTCGTGGCCGAGCCTAACATACTAGGAGAAATAAAATCTCACCGCCTCCGTTGTCTCGGTCACGTGGAACGGATGGAAGAGGATCGAAGCGTGAAGAGGGCCTATTTGGGGCGATCGGATGGGCGACGTCCGGTCGGTCGCCCCAAGTACCGGTGGAGGGACAGAGTGGAGGCTGACCTGTGTGAGCTTCAAGACCTTAACTGGCAAGAAATCGCACAGGACAGGAACAGGTGGCGTGATCTCGTTTCGGAGGCCAAGACACATTTTGGGTCGCTGAGCCATCGGAGTTAGTTAGTTAGTTAATAAAGAAATTGACTTCAAAGCAAAAAATAAATACTTTCTATACATCTTGAAGCCATAGATGATTTTTTTACAGCATAACAAATAAGCAGATAACTGCTTATATGTTTATTTAATGGTGTTTATTATATAAAGGAGTATTTCAAGAACAATGTTATGTTTAAAGTAAAATATATGAATAACTAATAGAAATACAAATAAGTAACAAAATTTGAAACATTAATTGAAATAAAATAACAATAACAAAAAAGCAGTTAAAGAAGGCACTTATAAATATCTTAACGATTAAGATCGTTTAATAAAAAAAAAATATGTATATATATTTTTTTGCATTGTTCATAAAATATATTTTTATACAAATTGATAGACATTAATCAGCACGTCTAGTTTCAGCTTATGTTCAAGGAATGAATAGTCAAAAATAGAAACCTGGTAGTAGTGATACGTCAGTAAATTTGAAATCATACATGCCATCAAAAATATTAACCTATATCTTCTATTAAAGAAAACTTGCCCTACAAAAAAGTAAATAACCAACCGGTGCGAGGTCAATGACTGGCTATCGCACTGATAAAACCGTATCGATATTAATCTTTGTACTTCTTACCTGAATTGTGATGCGTTTGTAAGTTGTTGGAACTGCGTTCAAAATTAATTAGTATTGAGATTTTATTGCTTGGAATTTAAAATTACTTGACAAACGACGACTAATTTTAATAATGTCGGTTTGGTTTACGGCCAAGAACATGCTATCTACATTCAATCTGTTATAACATATTTTGCGTATTGTTACAATAACTACGTGCTAATGGTTAAGACCTGTAAACTGAGCTTATCTATAGATAAGTTCACATAATAATATATTACGTGAAACTCGGTAATCCGCTTTGAACATTTTGACAAGCCTAGTGCATATGCTGTCTATTACTCTTAAATGAATACCAGCAGTAACAAGTTTGACGACTTCTATTATTGTCAATTACATATATTAAAAAAATTCAAAAATCTCGTTACAATATAGCACATAGCTCAAGGTTTATGTTTACCAACATACATTTAATTTTCTTTAATCATTTATATGATTTATATGATTATGAAGAACAATGATTTGTTTTTAATCTTTTTTGATTTTAATCGTTAGAATTTTAATGTTTGATGTGCTTCCGATAATTATCATAATTATGATATTTTGTTCCCTTAACCAGCACGTTTGTTCACAAATTGTTTATTATAGTGAATTGAAATAAAACCAGACACTAAGAAGGACACGGATTCTAAAGGGGCTTAAGGGTACGGAGAAAACATGCATTGAAGACGGACATACACATTTTGGTATTTAGTAAAAAAGATAGTTATTTTACTACAAAGCATATACAAATGGAATTAGAAAAAGAAAAAGGTAGAAAAACTATTTTTACGAAAAGTAGTCTTACATTAATAATATCAATTCGTACATAATATTGATCCATCATTTAATAATCATATTTAAATACAGCTCTATACTCAATCAAATCGAGTATTTACTGAAATACTTTTTTTAATCTAAATCTTCATTAAACATATTTAACAAACACGTAGATTTTATAACACTGCGTAAAGCTTTTCTTTTTCTAATCAATAGCTGGACTAGCTACTGTATATTTGTACGTGGTTATCTATATCTAAGGTACATACGTACATACATACGTAGTTCTAATACAACTATTGATATTATAGTTTTATCAATTATTACACAGGCATGTCAATAAATATTCGATGTTGTAGTTAGAGTTATGTATAGAATTCAAGTAAACGAATAATTTAATAAAGATTTTTCAGTATTAGTTAAGTAAATATATGTCATAAACGCTTACATATTCGACTTTTAGGGATGAGTATGGTGATCCAACGACGTAGCGACTGGCCTAGGTTCAATATACTTATATTCTTAAAGGATTATAAATAGAATATAACATAACTAATATTAATTCATTAATATTAGTATTAATTCATTAGTATTAGTTAAGGGTAGGATTTCTCTTTTGTATTATATCTATGCTAATATTATAAAGAGGAAAAATGTGTATGTTTGTAACAAATAAACTTAAAAACTTCTGTACCGATTTCAAAAATTCTTTCACCATTAAAATGCTACATTAGCCCTAATCAATATAGGTTATATAATAATTGAGGATGCCAACAATGCAAAAAAATAGTACTTGAGTGGGTCCCGGAATCCCGGAAATCATTAGCAAAAAAATTACCATTAGCAAACCTAAAATAGCGTTAGCAGAAGTTAATATTGAAAAGCTACAAAAATTTTAAACATTTATTTAGCAATTTTTGGCTTATAAATATTGATAGAGTGACTTGCAACGAGCATGTCATTGGAATTAACAAAATACCGAAATCAAGCAAACCTACGATTCAGATGATAGAGTTCGGCGCCCTTGAAGAAGTAACAATAACAACAAAATTGAGCTGCAGTAGTGGACTTCGAAGGCTTAAGAAAAAAAAAGTGGAAGCCGGATTAAAGATATTTCGCTTTAGCAAGAAAAGGCAAGAACACTTGTGGGTGAAGTTCATTAAGTACCAACGCTACACAGATTGCGAGTATTTCATTAAGGCGATTGCGTATATAATAAATCATAACGTTATCTTCTGTCCTTGAACATTTTAATCACGTAGCACACTAACAAAGAGTTTACGCAATTCGCGTCATCTTACCCGATTACGTGTGAAACGTTAGTAATACCATTATTGTTCCAATGGTACATTTATGTTAATTGCACTGTAAAATGTTATTGCTTCTAAGAACTTTTGGACTTCACATACCGTACAAAAAGACTTACTACGGTCGAGATCGTAAATTAGTATTAGGTTTCGCCAACCGTTCTGTTAGGACCGATTTTTCAATCATCAGATAAAGATTATCTATGAGTTGAATAAATTATAACTTGAGTGAATTCAAAAGTGGAACCAGTCAAGTATTTATTAATTCGTGCAACAGATATTTTAAAATTATTCGTGTTATACTTTATTCTATGAATAACTTTTATTTGGTAAATGAAAAATCGTCCCTTATACGAAGGGATCTTATCAACCATTCATTTGCCTTGCTGTAGGTTAAAATTGACAGGTCCATACAATATTTCAAGATTCAACAGATGATAAGGCAAGTGAATGAATAATAAAAATGAATGTTTTTGTTTCAAAACAGAATTTTACAGATAACTTATTGAAATTCATGAGTGTACCATCCTGCCTTCAAAGGCAATTTTTACTGTTAAAGGAGCAGAAACGACACCAAAAACTGTCCAGCCAGCCATATCGTCACTTCATAATTTTTATTATTATAAGTCTTTTTTTAAATTTATATGAATGATTACTGAAAAAACTTGGTGGCGATCGCATTATACCCATTCGGTGCGGTCATCTAAAAAAACTTTCGTCGTATAATATAAGCCTTGTCGCACAACCGCTTTACTAATTTTTTTAACTTGTTTATTGAAAGCTCTTGAACATTTTCTGGGATTTTGAGGAAGCGCATTATACTTTGGCCCACGAAGCTATTGTAAAGTTTATGGAGCCTATATTTGGGATTTGCTAATTTATTTTTGTTCCTTTTTATTTGTTACTTTTTAGTGTCTAGCTATGTATGGGTGGACTTACGAATGGTGCCGCGCTTCTTAAAAAATATAGGCCCCAAGAAACGAGACCAAAAAAATGTTCGTAAAATGAAAACTACTGGGCCAAATTGTGTCAAATTTTTAGGGGACCACTTAGCAGCTATTGCGCGTCGAACAAAAAAGATTCACGTAAATGGGATCATAAATCACGGAGTAATCGGCGAACATACATAAAAAAAGCAACAAACAAAAAAAGATCCCGACGAATTGAGAACCTCCTCCTTTTTTCGAAGTCGGTTAAAAACTAAGTTCAGTTAACTAATATTTTCTTAAGTTTTCGCGACTTGTACACTAAATAAAACTACGTTTTAACGGTTTTAAGCGCGGTAATTTATTTGATTTAGGTTTATCCGACGTTTCGGCCGCTTTTCCACTGAAAATACTGAAAAGCGGCCGAAACGTCGGATAAACCTAAATCAAATAAATTACCGCGCTTAAAACCGTTAAAACGTAGTTCAGTTAACTAGTTAAGTTCTTTTCAGAGGCCGTGGTCACGGACGACAAACGTCGTCGACGAAACATCAGATTAACCAAAATCAAATAAATTACCGCACTTAAAACCGTTAAAACGTAGTTTTTATTACATATAGTACATTTTCAAGAATAAAATATGATGCCTCTGTTAAAATATTTATTTTTTTAAACTTATCTCGTAAGGAATCCCGCGCTATCATGTTGTAAATTTAACGAAAAGCACGCTTCTGCAGGACGATAATTCCATTTAAGTCAGCTGCATAACTCCATAATAGAATACCGTACGGCATAATGCTGTGAAAATAGCTAAAGTAAACCAAACGAGCAGTATCAACATCAGTCATGAATCTTATCTTTTTTTACTGCATATACAGCCTTAGTCTCTATGTCTTAATCTATTATGAATAATAAGATATAAAAACCGGCCACTAGTCGTATTATATACAACTCTTTGATTTTACACCCATGCACATAAGTCGTAAGCCTTTAGCTAGGGATATTGCATGTAGATTTAAAAGTTAAAAAAAGGTTAAAATTAAAAGAAGCTATTTTGAATGCTTCACCTGCGTTGATTATAGTGACTGTAATCAAATGCAACTTACACCATTAAAATTAATGATTAGTTTAATTCGTATAGTAGCATATACATGAGTTACCTGTAAATATTTATCGTCGTTACCAATGTCTTATCTCAAATAATACATTAAGTCCTACATCTGCGTTACACAATCACTAACACTAATACTATTCCAGGTGTAGAAGAGAAATATGGCCTTACTTATAATCGTTTGTTAAATTTTAAGAAACTGCTCAGCAAGTGATTAACGAAAATCTTACCCCTAAACTGCTTTTAAGGATAAGAGGTGGTGGTAAAGTAACTCATAAATAAGTGTCACAAATAACCAACATCGAGAGGTAGTTTAAGTGACTACTAAGAGGCAAGATGGCATGTTTTATTTCAAACAGCCATTGATTAGGGGTTTAAGAGTCTCTTATTTAAGAGATAGCTAATCCTTTCTTAACGAGATTATTATAAGTAAGGCCCTTAATGTGTAAAACTTTAATATAAACTCAAAATAATTGACGGTTTACAACATCAGTGAATATAGATACTAAAACAAATGCCCTGCGATAGCGGTTAGATTGGGCTTGTGCAATTTTAGTTTATAGTATTTTTTAATGTATATATTACTTTTATTTTAATTTGTGTATATAGTTTATTTTTAGGATATAATTTGTTTTAAGGTTTAGGTTATTTCGACACTAAAACAAATTACATCTAACATTAGGGTAAGCAGCAACCACGGCAATCACGGTAAAAGGCCGCGGTGTCTGACTTCGGAGGCGGATAACATGGAGGGCGGGATAAGCGAGAATAATCACGGCAAATCCCTGGCTATGTCGCCTGCGGTAGGTGGGTATTTGTCCGGAATCCCAGGCTCGACTGCTTTTCCGCTTCCTTAGAAGCTAAGTTTGTTTTCGTTGATACGTTCGTCCGTTAATAATATTTACGCTGTATTGATGAAATTGTCAAAATACTTTTATCTAAAAACAGGGACGTTTTTTGTAAATTATTCCCATGAAAAAATTTCGATTGCATACTTTCGATTTTAAATTTTAAGATAATTAAATTTAAATATGAATTCCAATATAAAAAAATAAATGTATAAAAATCTCTACAAAATTAGGAGTTTAAATTACAACCATTTTTAAAACAAACGATGGGATAAGGTATACATTCATACTACTAATTTGTGTAATAAATCAGAACGAAATATGAGCTTTTACTAAAAATTAAAATTAATTTCTACTCCTTCAAAATTTGAAATTTTAGGAATATCGATTTTATTTTGTATCTGTTAATATCTTTAGTGATTCTGCATTTAACTATTTATTTTGGAGTTCCAACATTGTCATTTAAATAAATATAATATCTTTGTTAAGTTCACACAAATATTTTAACTAAAATCGTGTGACAATGAAAACGCACCACACTAGCGCCTATCCTAAGACAGGATATACGAAGCGCCGCGAACTGTAAACACGACTTACCTCCACTATTGAAATCCCCTTTATCCCTTGTATATCTTAATCTCCGTTATTAAGGTTACGTTATTTGAACTGTCAGAATTAACAGTAATAACTAGGGATTCGAAGTAATCTGGGTGTAAAGTACATTTATACAATATCTATTAAATCTACTTACGCAAATATTTTTATATTTGGATACTTTATTAAAACTAACTGATAAATAATATTTGACATCCATAATTATAAATGTTTCGTATATTACAGCTATGTTTTTAGAAGTTTCTGCGACTACATGGATGAAATAAAAAGGATGGTATTATAGATTCGACAACTTCTATGGTTGAGCAGGCTAAACCTCTACCGGCCTACATCACTGCTAAGCAGGGTTCGCCGGTTCGATTCCTGGATGGTAAATTTCGAATAGGAATTTTTTTCGTTATTTACTATCTGGGATCGGCCTCAGAGTAGTACGTTTGTATTTGACATTGGGGTTATACAATGTGTAATATTTAACAAGGTGTAGTGAAAAGACGTTTATATACTGAAATTATTTAGGGTTTCATAGACAAATGATGAAAATAGCATCCTTAATCTATCATCATATTTATATATATGCGTCTCTTTTTTTATTGCGAAGGTGGAAAACAGGTAGTCGGTCAACTTAATGGAAAGTGCTCATGGTCGCCTGCAAGGGCCAGGGCTAGGCTAACGCGTTGCCAACTTTTAAGATGGGATAGGTGGGATGGAATGAAGGAAATCGGATAATGGGGATGCGATCGGGAGGGGGAACAGGGAGATAATATAATCTGTCCAGCGTCTGTCCGTTTGTCTCTCTATATTCTTCGTACTGAGAGAATGTAACTAATATAGATAAAACGATTATAGATGTCTGTGAATTGAACGCATATTTTTAATAACTTATAATAAATAATATTGTACATATAAATACATTTTGTAATAGAAATGTATGCCTTAAAATACTTAATGATATTAACACTTAGATTTTAGTACGTGTCCCTAGCAGTAATGTGTACTTCGCATGTTGAAGTTTAAGATGTGTAACTACCACTTAATAACGTTAGCTCAGATGCAAAATATCATGTTACGTCCAGTCAGACTAGATTTTATACGACCACAAACACTATGTGGCATTGACACTAATATAATATCGCCAATGATAGCGCAAAACCGCTATTGAACCCTGAACAGCCTTCTGTATAATGTTTTAGGATACACTTTTATTCTCTTCTTTATAGTCGTTTTTTCAGTGGTGTTTCTTGATGGATGCTTAATTGCTTATAGTCCTCCTCGTGCGTTGCTCCTTGCGATATCTTTTGCCTTAAGTTAAGTCGATATGTTCTGGTAATTTTAATTCACCTAGTTAGTGATCTAGCTTTTGGGGGTTTTTTATAATATTATCTCTTCCGTCTATCTTTGTTTTTGGCGTTCTTTCATGCATGGTGGCAAAGTATTTCAGTATTTAGTGTCAGCGTACTGCTAACAGTCGTTGTTGATTTTGAGTTCAACCTCTTCGAGGATGAAAGCGTTCAATGTTGACCGTAGCCTATTATTATGAATAAAAACCCGATCATTCTCTTCCTTTTCGGATATAAATATAGGTACATATTTAATCAAGTGATAAATTAATGGGTATGAGTTAGAGAAATAATTCTCGACTAATTTGTAACAATTCAGAAGATTAATTTGTTTTCTTGTTTTAAAATTGTCTAAAAAACATCATTATAATAAACAAATTAACTTCTAACGGAAAGTGTCATAAATGTATTTATAAGCTTAGTCGATTTAAAGATTAAATGGATATTGATTAAAAAGAAATAGCATGAACAGTTTTGAGTTTTTTTTAATCCTATTCATATAGGATTTTCCTCAATGAGTTCGAGTAAAAAAACATTATAAATATACGATAAGCCAAGTAACAATGCTTTAATTTACATTTTAAAGAACAAAAGAGAAAGTGAAATTTATCAAGTATTTACAAAACTTGTATCGATTTGAATAACAGCATGTGTTTCCTCTACAATTTCAGCTCACATGCTGGATCACATGGCACGCAATGCTGTGCGTGTGTCTAAAAGGTTCTATAGCCTCTAGAAGCAATCGCTTTACTATTGTTCCCTACAGTTTGATAAGGTGAAATAAAATGATGACAGCTAAAGTCAAGCATCAATATGATTATTCAATACTGTAAATAAAAATACTTTATTTCTGATTAAATAGAACCGAAAAGTGGAAAGGGGTTTTTTTATTCCTCTCTCCGGACGAACGAGATTGTCCTGGCTCAAAAAATCGAGTTTTACAGTGTTGCTTCGTTCTATTACATTTCTTTATTACTAAATTTTTCAGTTCTTCCAAAAAGCTTACTGTTCATACATGTGTTACCTAATTACTATTTTAAACTTACACATTTATAAATATACTCTAGGCACAACATATCTATCTTAACATACATTTTATTACTTATGCAAGCTTCTTTTACTATTTACTATTTTACAATTACTATTTATGTATTACTGTCTTTACTTATGTATCTATTTATTACTTTGAATTTTTATGTTTAAAGGCTTATCTACTATATGTTTTGTTTGCTTTTTTACTTTTTTGTATTACGGACTATGTTTACTTAAAGTGGAAAGAGTTAGAATACTCACATGATTACAATTAGTCATTAATATAATGAAATCAGGTTGAGTCTATACAATAAATAATGATGCCCACAGAACTGGCGTGCCAACTGAAAGCACAGCGAAGAGATTCATTCATTATAGTAAAAACGTCTTAGAAGACAGGTCTTATTTACCTATCAGAGCACCCACAACTGGTGGAGCAGACCAATTCCCGTATGGAGACCTTGCTTCGGCATTGACAAACGTAGTACAGGACGGACCCTGGGGACATACAGTGATAACCTACAAAATACGGCATGCAAGTGCTGGAAGCAAAGGCTGGAATGGATTCCGTACAAATATTAGGAGACTTTCAATAATATACCTCAATGATAATGATTATGGATAAAGAAGCTCATAATTACTTATTTTTAATTTGCACTACAATGCACATTAAAAATAATATGCCTTATCCATTTGGTGTTCAAAAATCTGTATAGCAACAAAGTTATCTATGACGAATATGTCAAGCCTAAAATCTAGACATAACGGGAGTAGGCAATATGACGTACATATCCGTCAAAAACTATGTCAATACTGCATGGACAAAGTTATATAAAGCAGTAGTAACAAGCCAAAATGGTTCTTACTGCTATGGTAATGGGAGTTTTTATACTCATCTACGTTATCAACAGACAAAGATTGAGTAAGGATTCCCAAAATCAGGTCAAACTAATATTTCGATAAAATGCGGAACATCACAAAGTGTTACGTGTGTTTGAAATGTTCGACATTTCGGAAAACTTATCCATCACTTTTGAGTTCACTTCATAACCTAGTTTTCTAGATAAACTATCACGTCTGATTTCTATACTGAAATTATGTAATTGTAAATAATTATTTACAAGTGTTTATTTTTAATATTAGAAGGTTCGTATAGTATAGTAAACAGATGGAAAAAAATCAAATATTTTTGATAAATCACCTGCTAGAATCAAAATTCGCATCAGTCAAATGTGCAAAAAAGTTCTGTCTTTTGATAATATCTTTAGAAACAGTTAATAGTACGGATCAAATTATTGCAAATCATATATTTCAAAATCATTTTGATTATTAAAAGAACAATTTTACAAATGTAAACTTAATAAAAAAACTTTAGAGTTCTTTAAGATAACGATCCTTTAACCCTCTGATTACGATAATAATAAATGAAATTGTCCGTTAAGAAATTTTAGAAATGATAATACATCCAACCGAAACGTCGATTTTTAAATTTAAAAACAATTGTGTTTTATTTCAAATAAATCTGCATTTGCATGCATGCATTTTATTGTTACATTGTACTTGTGTTTACCAAACATTCCGCGTAATGTTACACTTTTTTTCATTTGCGACAGCATTGAAAATGTACTGGGACCACCCACCTTGTATTTTGCTCACATATGTTTTTGTATTAACAATAAAATATAGTAGATAAGCTTAAATATCTGTCTGTTTGATATAAACGTCTGAATTTCGTATCAATGTTATTTATTTTAATTGAAACATTAAAATGTTGATTACAATAACAAACTACGTAAGGTTTGTTTTAAAAGTAGATATTCTGTTGCGGTCTTGCTTGGACACATTTTGATACCATATCTCAAATACATTTTTTTTTTTAAAACATGGACTTCAAGAAAAACACAAAAGTAACTATAAAACGGTGAAAGAATACAATTTTATGCTACCGGGCAGCCTGTCACCAACCACAAACGTCTCCTCTCAGCTGAGATAAGAATGTTGAAACCGATGTGTGGTCTTACAAGAATGGATAAGGTAAGAAATGAGTACATAAGGGGATCTTTGAAAGTTGCACCCGTGAGTGAAAAATTGAGGGGAAGAAGACTAAGTTGGTATGGGCATATAATGAGGAAGGATGAAAGTCACGTGACAAAAAGAATGTTAATCTACAAGAAGGATGGGTACAGATAGAATAGAATAGAATAGAAAACACTTTATTGTTCACCAAATAAACGATTACTGAAAAAATAAATTACAACAATGTAACGGCAAAACAAAAGGCGGCCTTATCGCTCAAAGCGATCTCTTCCAGGCAACCTGACTGAGAGGATACATTGTACAGATGTAAAAGGTAGACCAAAATAAAGATGTATGGATTGCGTGAAGGATGATAAAATATGATGATTTGTGGTGTGACAGAAGATGTATGTCAGAATAGAGGTGTGTGGAAGGAAAAGACATATTGTGCCGACCCCAATGAATTGGGATGTGGTGAAAAAAAAAGAGAGAGCAATCGGTGGCACCTTTGGTGTTCCATATAGCCATAGGCAACGGTAACAGATTCCCATCAGGTGGCCGTCTGCCAATCTGATGAACCCATGCAATAAAAAAAAGAAGAATAAAAGAATGTTTTGTTGTATATTCTGTTTTTTGAAGTGCTTTTTAATCAATTTGGCTCTGAAGACCCGCTTGAAAACATCACCTGTATAAATATAGATGTTTTTGGTTGCAAACCCTCGCAGGCATCTTCAAAACACCTTACCAAAGTTTCATCACAATTTGATCAATGATTTAGGAACGCATAGAGGACAAACATACAAACATTTATTCTTATTTATATACATTAAATATACATACACACATATATATATATATATATATATATATATATACACATATATATACATATATATAAACATGAATTGTGTTCAGAGGTTAAAATGATTTCTCATAAATAACTAATAGATTAAAAGAGGGTCTTATCACATTTAATGCAGAATAACAACATATATTTTATGTTTCAGTTCAATTGTTCGGAAAATACGTAACTAAGTATTTTTATATATATCATACACGATAGTTGCAGCTACTTTCAATCGCTTAGGCGTGTGTTTATTTTTATGTTTGATATGATCTTTCATTCCAAGGATAAGGTATCATTTAAACGACAATGTTATTCATAATCTATTCGTTATTTTGTTATTATTTTGTTACTCTATTAATACGCATCTAACCAACATTCTGATGGTATATGATCTACATTGCCATAATGTCTTAAGTTATCTTAAAGCTGGATTATATAGACGATACCGTCACCTATTGTTTTGCTAACAAACGGATTTCTTATTATAACTATATATTTATGTGATTTTTGTGTATGAACTGCGTAATCGGTTTTCTGATATTGTATTTTGTATTGTAACATTGTAGAGTGTATTGTAACAAAAAAATGTGTGTGCAGTTCAATACACAGTAGAAGTGAAAGTTCAGGTAATTTACTCACATATAATTAATTCTTCTCCAACTTTTATTAATATAAATATATACATCCGTCATAAAATAATTCAAAATAATTTTTCACTGTTTTACTTAAAAATAAATATTATTAAATAAATAAATATTATTATCAGTTTTATTTGGGTCCAAATTGGACCTATGTTTAATCATCGGTCTTATTGATTCTCTAATCTGTGCTGCACAATGTAAAAGTCGTATCTCATTCTCTCACAGGTTTAATCCTATATATTTATACGTTTATTCCTTTTTAGGGTCGCTTTTCCGTTTCATCCAGTTTCAAATCACAACGACTCTAAAGAAGTTTTACTTCAATTAATAAGTGACGGTAAAAGAAACATCAGGACACCAGCACAAGACTATCGATGTGTAACGTATTCTGTCTTGGACTAGCAATGTAACTTAATGGGCTAATATTATTAGGTAATTAGGATACCGCGTCTCAGCAAGCGTAGTAGAAGAGACCTTCTAACCTGGTGGACTGATGACCTGCGCTTGGTCGTCAGTGACAGATTTCTTAAAGTGAACATAAGTTGCCTAGTATTATTAATAGTATCTGCAAAACACCAATGTGAGTATACCTGGTAAGAAGATATATTATCATAACACTTTATGTCGTCTTACAAAAACAAACTCAAAAGCGTTTCACTCAAACTATGCCGCAGTAAGCCCGCAAGTCACGCTACTTCTCCACTAATTAACTAAACATAAACTGTTATCACAAAATGGTTTGTTAGTGTAGAAAACACAAACGAACCGTTTAGAAATTGCGTTGTTACATAAAGTTGCTTTTGACCATCCCAAACCTGTCAAACAAAACAAATCGAAATTTGAAAATAACTCTTGACACGAAGAATCCGATTCCAAGTAATCGAATAAAAAATAAAATCGATCAAAAGGAGACGAGAACTTTTGGGCCAAAGAAATGTAATGGGTTGACATATGGCTTAAAAAGCGCTATATTTTCCTATTATAAAATGGAAACCATCAGCTCTTAATTTAATGTGAAAGACGTGAAATCTAAAAAATAAGGTCACAATAGTTTAAACTATAAATTAACATAATCAATATATGTGAGTGAATTTCAATAATTAATAATAATTTGAAAACACTTACACCACACACACACACACATAGTTCATTCAAAATAACTAAACCTACTACAATTATAAAAATATCAACAAGATATAAATATTAAAATCACACTCAATTTTTACAATCTGGGTCCAAGAATGTACAAAAACGTATCAATCTATTTTAAACTATTTCAAAATCTATGAATACCGAATTATGTTATTAATTTCTTATTGGGCCGAAACCGCACTAATGACAGGTCTGTGCGTGTGTGGTAAAACGTTTTTTTGCGAAACGGTGGACTTTATGGACCTTTATTATTATATTTTAACGGATAACAACTTAATTTGGGCTGGCGCCGTAACGCCTACGTCTTTTCATTTCATATAATTCGCTTACCGCAAATTATCGAAGAAAAAACAGGTCAATATTAATTTTCAGTGTTGTACCGCTGTTGTTTACATTAATGGATCTATTTAAGGAAAGGTCCTTTTCGCAAAGTATATAAGTACCCTTATCTTCAGTTTAGACTGTTTTGTGGTCTATCATCTATCATATGCTGAAAGACATGAAAAATACCTAAAGTAGCTTACACATGAAAGTTAACGGAGTGTGAAACCTGGACTGGATTGGTTGACTGTAGCAAGTGTAACGTCTGTTTCTTTCCGAAAATAGGAGAATTATTCTCAGCAATGGGATATTTATGGGTCGGAATCTTATTTATTGTGAACAGAAAAAATCAACTACATGCACACTAACTGCGGTTCATCGAACTCAAATTCTTGAGCAAATCGATTATTTAGACACCTGATAAATTATTAGGCTGTCTTTCGATGTCAACTAAATACAAGCAAGATGCCTTCGCATAACTTACAAGCATTCTAAGCATTTCTACACAGTTCTCGACTCTACTTGACATATTTCACGTCACTTTAACAGCGAAGATGCGGCGCCAAAAACGATGTTAATATCACCTAATTATGCAAATCACCAACAAAATATTTTCAGAAGTACATTTTAAAAGCCTCAAAGACCCCTTAAACGTTTCACTTCACTTCGCAACCAGTCATTTTTTTCTAAATCGATGTCAATAATTAAATTTCGTTATCAGTACGTTTGAATCTAATTTTAATTAAAAAGCGTCACATATTTCACGCGATATTCGGTGGTAGGCGGCGCAATGCGTCCGACGAGATGTTAACCAACAAAATGTAGTAGACCCCCACACCATTAGTATAGCCGTTTATAAAATATAATATCATAGATCATTCGATACTGGTGATGCAATATTAAATCGTTAAATTTAATATTGGCTGTGTAGTTTCTTTTATTGCTTTACAACTAACACGTATGCTAACATCGGTCGAATGATTAAATTTTTTACTCGCGCTACAAATGTTTATTCTCATACGATTATTGTTCGTATTAAATTAATAGGTTTCCGCTCTATATTGATTTATTGATAGAAAGCAGCAATTTTATAGTACTTAATATATTATATGGCAATATCATATATTCTGTTAATGTGAATTAGCATGCTGTTATTTTGTGATGCCGCCAAACATATAATATATTGCATTTAAATTAAAGACTTCTAAACAAGACGCATGTTTTAAATATCTCATAAATATTATTATGTTATACGGCTTGCATATCGAACGCGGGTCCGTAACATATTATAAAATATCATGCTATTATTTTTCTCACGGAAGCACATATTTCTGATGTTTTTGTAATATTTAAATCATTATTCGACACAGTTTCATTTTTGGAAAGAACGTCTTCAACCGTGACAACTACGAAATAAAGGCTAGTTTCCACAAGATCGATAATTATCGCTATTTGAAAATCTGGGCGCTTAAATTTATACAGGCATTAAAGGCTTAATTTTTCAGAATATCATTTTATCAATGTAGTCGACCCTTAAGCCTTACGAGTATTTTATGTTTATTGAAACGCGGTCTGCACGGTCTGCACTCCCGGACACGTTTGCTCCATCGGCTGTTGGTCCTGCGAGAGACGTGCCGCTTCTTATTATTTTTGCAAACAATGTCGGTTATTTTACTTTTCTTATATATATGTCCTCATTTCTGATTCTATGTCCATAAAACAAACATCCAGCATAGCCTGCTGAATAACTAAAGTTTTGGACCATTTCAGTCACAGTCGGTGTCCACTTCTGGTCATCGTATACCAGAAAGGAGCAGGATGCACTGCTCGAAAACTTTCATCTTCAAGCATTGCGGAATATTCGACGAGATAACAAATTGTGAAGTATAAATAAGCCTCTTTGCTCTATGTTCATATAGATTCGCGTTTGACCACTGTCTCACCTGATGTTGGGTGGTGACACGGTCTAGGATGGAGTACGCTAACCAATAGATTCATTCGTGGCTTGAAGGTTCCCAGATTATAATTGCCAGACTACTGCGTCCTATCCTGTTGATAACTAAGGTCAGCAATAATATTTAGACTAAAATTGAGCTTTTCACTTCAACAAGGCGTCCAGTACCCTATCTATAGCACGAATATTATTTTTACAGCTACATGGCTTTGCTGTACTAGTGGAAAATCAGTCATTATTATACGAGAGAAATAAAACACGTGTCCGTATATGTGAAAATGTTATCTTCATAGTTTTCAGTATTGCCTTAATAAAAGTGACGAAACTCAGAAAATTATTGCATCAAGGTGGATTGCAGCAATTGTGCGTAAGCCTGATGATAGTTTAACAACTATTGCTTGAGCTATTTAACTTATTGATAAAAATATAAATACTCTGACTCCTTATTTGTAAGGATTTCCAAGCTAAATGTCAGAAAAAGAAATTGTCAATGTAAGTCCCAGCTATTTTATCTAAAACTTGAGTCTACAGAGAAGTGTATTCTATACAACGATATAATGAAATATCAAAAAATAAAACAGGGTTAGCTGCCAAACGGTAAAACTTACATATGAAAGTGAGAGGATAAAATGAAAAGATGAGTGAAATTAGTGTGTATCGTTCTTATCGTAAAATAGATCTTTAAAAAATCTTAAAAAGTTTTCTTAGTTAGTTTTGTAGTTAAGTAAGTAATATAGTAGACGCTCACAGACACTCACAGTCGTAAACGGTTCATCCACGTATAGACTTATGGACGGACTATGTGTAAAAATCTGTAAATTTTTTATAGTGATAGAACTTTGATTTGAATTTAATTTAGTCGAGAAGTTTTTGAAATATGGACGTATTTTCAACTAAATTATTTTTAGAACGGCGTAGTGCTAACTGGGCACCTTTATGAAAACTGCTGACCGAAACTGCTGAAACTGAATTGACACTAACACATGTAGGCAATCATCATTTTATATTTTGAAAAATAATTTAAAAAAATATTAACCAATTCGAAAAACATTTCTCACATCTTTCTAGATTTAAATAATTGTCTGTGTAAATAACTTTCAATACCAATACTTTTTTCTGACCGATTAAAGTAATTTGAAAACACATACACCACACGATTAATTCATTCAAAATAACTAAACCTAACACAATTATAAAAAATGTCAACATAATAAAAAGAAGTTTTAAAACCACCTTATTTTTTAACAATCTAGGCCCAACAATGTACAAAAGCGTATCCGTCTCCTTGAAATAATTTTGACAGATGACTGCATAAAATTATTTGATGCAATAATCAACAAATAAATCATAATACAAAACAACTTTAATTAATATGTCAAAATGCTGATACGAGTCTGTCACCATTATTGGGTCACCACTCGTACGTGTCTTTTGTTGTGATCTCAACAATATTACAACTACTTTATTGATATACAGAAAGTCTTAAAAACTATTTTAATATGATAACATATATTTTTACATTTATTTCTCTTTTTAAGGAAACGTTTACCTTGAGTTTTCAAACAAAATAGTATTCAAAAATCTGCAATCAGGCTGTTTTTAGTCTTTTTTTAATTTCTTATTGCATTAGTTCAGCAGACAGGCAGATGGACCACTTGAAAGCGGTTACATCGCTTATGAACATTTGCAACACCTAAGGTGCTACAAATGCGCTGCTGCACTCTTAAGGCAGATTGCAACCTGGTCACTAATGCCGAAACACAACTCAAGGTTGCTATGGCGACATACTTTAGACCAGGGGTGGTAGCCATCCAGTCGGGAAAATGCCCTACTACCTGGCTGTGGGTTGTCGTAAGAGGCGATAAACCTCTTACGACAGGCCGCCCGGCCGCAGGAAATTGTATTCTTTCTCCGTTCCTGCACGGATAAAATATACACGGATAAGTCTGTACATATTACTAAATATGTACAGACTAAAAACAACTGTGTGAGTAATAAATCTATTATTATATTAGTATAATCCTAGAAACACTGTATATTAGTGAATAGAGTGATCTTTCGAAGAAAAATAAAACTAAAATGTCAACAGCGGTTATTTAATAATAAATTATAAATGTACATCAAAATTATTAGCGTAAACACCTCTCAAACATTCCGCTGCACAATAAAATACTAAAGACAATTGAGATAAGGAAAATCCTTCACAAGTCTTAACGCAAATCCGTTGAAATAACTCGTGATAACACACCGAGCCGATGAAAGGAGAAAGTATAAGTATTATTTAAACAAGTGACTTCGCCAAGAGTTGCGTGTTTTTACATACACACGACAAACATTAAGTAATTTGTCTGTAAGAATAATAATACATATTCGCGAATACTTATACTGTGCTTTCGCTTTGAAATTAAATAATAAAGAAATGGTCAAGTTTCATTGTCAACAAGCAGAAGAGTTCCATACAATTTTTAGCGCTCTTAAAGCTGTCAAATAGGTAATCAATAAGACTTTCGTGTACTTTGTTACTGACATTGAATAGTTAGAATACGAAAATATCGATAGTTATAAAATAACTTAAATATGTAAGTTTCAGAGCACCAAAGTTGTGTATTTCTTTGTTAATATAATATCACTCCATAAATTCTGTTTATAATACTCCATTTTTCTTTATATTAATATGTTACATAAATCATCGAATTCCCCATATGACAGTTTCCTTAGGATGTTTTCACACAGTCATAATTACAGTAAATATAAAAATATGGAAATTAGGTCAATGACTACTTAGTGGTGCATGCTCTCTGGTTTGAGTTCGAACCCACATCAAATAAGACGCATGTGCCGCAGTTACTAAGCTATCACAATATTTTATGTTAGTATCATCATGCATTTCTTGCCACGTAAAAAGAAAGAATCACTGATGAACCTCTACTGTTGGTACTTACCTAATTTGCAAGAATGACATTTATGCTATTATTTATAAAATGTGATAATATTATAAAATTCTAAATAAACCGTATCTGTACATTAAAGATATGTAATAAAAAAAACATGTCCTAGTGTGATAATAAATTTCCCATTGAGTTAACAGTTACTTGAGATCTCTGATTATGGCTGTTAGATCTCAATTTATATTTTTCCATAAACTGGACGCGGTAGAGCCTACAGCTCTTAGGGTCGATCGAATCAGTGTGATACCAAGCTCTCATAGAATATCGGCGTGAAACGGTAAGGTTATGTAACGCATTGGCTTTGCCCCTTTTGTTTATATACTGGGGAAATCCTTTTGAGGACCATAGGCCGCCTGAATGAAAGGTCACGGTTCATGTGTGGGATTCGCTAGATCGGAGTGGTACTAATACCTCACGTGTGAAGCTCTATCGCAACGCCGCAGTTAGGGATACCCACTAAAACCCCTGTCTGATCCTCAATCGTCCTTTGTCCGGTTTGTGTGTTCGCTCGCGCATTTACCTCCAGCCCGGACGGACGACGGCCGGATCTTTCCGGGCTCGCCCCACCATTTGCTAGCCGGAGATTTGGGTCTCAGACTATCTCGGGTCTCACCTCAAGATGAGAGGGTGCACATAGATCGGTGCGCGTCCCTCCTCTCCGGTGGCCTTGCCCCTAGTGTTGCAAACGTCTATGAGCCACGGTAACCGCTTTCTGTTAAATGGGTCGTCTGCCTGTTCACCGGCTTCGCAATAAAAAAAACTAACTTTAGCTATATCAAGAAAAGCAAATGGCGAACAGACCTACGACATAATACTGAACCCTAAAAAAACAAAATGATACTTAGTTAACGTAAGAGCTAAATCTTGTAAGACGACAAAAAGTTGTAGAATTTATCATCCTATCATTCAACAGTATTTCGCGTATATTTCTTTACATAAATAGTAAAACTTAGACGATGAAACTTATTTTTTTGTCTTAAAATAAATTTTGCACATATTGTAAAATTTGTTTCAGTGATGTCATTATTATCCCTTGATTGGAGAATAAAATAAAGTGACGGGTTTCATAAAATAATGCCAAAGAGATGTTTGAATATATCACTGCAATCTCATGAGAACTGCCAGGACAGTACCTGGAAGAGATAGGTTCAAGCAATAAGACCTTCCTTTCTTTAACCTATATTTAATAGATTTAATTTCTATGAACCTAGTGTTAATATTCGGTGAACGAAAAATATATTTTTATACATAAATTAATACCAGTTTGATTTAAAGAAAATCGATAAATAGCCCACTTAAGCATATTAGTAAAAATTATAGCTTGGACTTTTATTTCTCCTAGCTCATGTTCATTTTTGGGAACTACCACTGCGGAGGAAACGCGATGAGGGAGCGTGGGATTCACCACGTTGGGGTGGCTATAATTCATTCGAAGAAGTGATATAACCATCCAACTCTGAGATACTCTCTTAATCCGTCCGTTTGTCCTTCGCATTATGTCAGGGCTACGGTGCAGCGGAAGAAATTCCAACTCTTAACAAGCGGGAGCCCCATAAGCCCAGCTAATACATAAACCCTGTATAAAAGGCTCAAAGCCTTCTGTTAACAAATTGTGGCTAAATAATTATTGCATAATTTTTTTAACACTTGTAACTCTCAAATTCATAAAAACATGTGAATAACATTCGATAAATGGCAACAAGCCCGCCCCCTATTACACGAGAGCCGATAACGTCTTCGGTGAACTATAATTATGTGCTTGACGATATATTATGATATGTTAATTAATTAAATAATAATTAACAAGTTAATTCAATACAGGAAAACCAGTATTAGAAAGCTTGTATTTAAACACGAATGAAATTAGCGTGTTGGTTACTAATAAAATTTTCATTTAATATCTCAGTGAGGTTTTAACAGTTTTTGTGCTACTTACATTATTATAAGCCCTTAATGGAAAATAAGGATATATTACTGTAACGAATATGGTTATAAATAATAATACAAGTGAGAAAACCTTTTTAATTTTTTATAGTTTAAGTTTAGTTTAAAATATTATGTTAAACGCATTACGCGTTTAACATAATATTTTGATTTCTTTCTGTCTTTCTGTCATGATACATAATATTTATCACCGTAAGTTTTACATTGTGAAGTGCAGCGTAACAAACACGAGAATATCAGTGATTGTATTACTCAAAGTATGTATGAAATTATCAAGTATTTTTAGACTTCGTAAGTTAGACAACAGCCGTATGTTTCTGTAATACAGTATCGACAAAATATACACCAACACTACCTTTGTTGAAGATCCTAAAAATCTGGGTGACCGAGTGCTTATACAGTTATACCCATTGTTAAAGCCAAAATTTGATTCAAAAAGTAGTCAAATCTCTAAAATGTATGTGTGACGTTAATTCATAATATGCGATAAACCTTTATTATAGTTTTATATTTTAATTTTATAATTTCTTTATAATTGCATATTAACAATATCTGTTGTACTCCAGCAACATACACTCTATTCCAAACCGTTGAGTGCGTCTTTCTGAACAGAATAGGTACTATGAGTATATTCTTTGTTGCACATAAGAAAATAATTTGCCTTAGCGATAACAATATTTCAAAACTGTACAATCGGCACGGCTTGTAATTTCTTTCAGATAATAATCATCATCAATCATGAATGAATATTTATGTTTCAAATTTCCTGTAACTTTGCAACGACTCACCATCAGTCAGGTGTATATAAAATGACTGAACTGTAATGAGAAGGTAATTCATGTTATTTGACTGTTTATTCTATACAAACTTAATTTGATTTAGTCTCGAAACGTGTTACGGAAAACAAAAAAAATAAATTTACTAAAATATAAGAAAATTCTAAGTTATCCCTGTTATAATCCCTAATAACTTGAAAATTCCGCAATAAGTGCAAACATTGTTAAAGCTTTCCTCTCTAGTCGGAATTCAATAAATCATAATTCCTCCAAGCATTCACCTATTGTGAGTGTACCCCCGTTACTATATCGCACAGTGGTACCTGCTGCATTGCTGGCCGTTGACCCGACCACTATTGACATATTCCTATAGTTTCTCACGTCTAACTCGACATGGACGCGATTACTGCCATGTTGGATTACCTTGCCCGGTTGTTTCTGTTCGCAACTTATTTATACCCGAGAAAAAAAATTACATACTGGTTATTCGGGACGGTCCTAGGATCAAGACACGAGCTACTGTTTTTGATTGGATACATTTCGGAGAGGGAGTGTTGATAGAACTTTTTTTTATCGCTGGAGTATAGCAAACAGGCAGACGGCCCACCTGATGGAAAGCGGTTACCGTAGCCTATGGACGTTTGCAACACCAGAGGTGTCACTAACGTGCTGCCGGCCTCGATAAAACACCACGACTGGGAGCTCATTCCAAATCCCCACGGTGCGCAAGAGAAACGTTCTAGAGAACCGTTGCGTACAAGAGCGAACCTTCTCAAGGAAGTGGGGATGAACGCCCAGCCGATGGCGTGCGGTGCGGTGGTAAAAAGATGACGAAGGCACCATTCTGAAAAGTTCCTCGGAACACTCTCCGTTATATAGTCGGTAGAATACGCAGAGAGACGCGAAGTCTCTCCGAAGGCCAAGCGTATCAAAGCCGTCTGTGAGTATGGGATCGTTGACAATACGAACGGCTCGACATTGAATACTGACCAAGGGATTTAGCTGGTAAGCGGGTGCCCCGGTCTACAAGTGTGAGCTGTACTCCATATGCGGCCTCACCTGGGCCTTGTAAAGCACAAGGCGTTGCCGCGGATACTAATACTGCTTGGACAGGTTTAGCACTACCAGCTTCTTGGAGGCAAGTTTTGCTTTGCCTTCAAGGTGGCCCCTGAACTGTACATCGTTTGCAATGTCGACACCAAGGATCCCAATACTCTTCGAGGTGGTAAGGGGTGTTCTTTGGAACTGAAGCGCATGTACGAACGGGGTTTTCTTGGCTGAAAATACGCAGACCTGTGTCTTTGTGGGATTGAATTGGACAAGAACTGTAAAATCTAATGCCGTTCATCCTCATTGCATCATTGGACATAAAGATGCTATTAAGCTGTACGTACGGCTACCACAAACTACGGGTTTGAACGAATATGAACAAATCAATTAACTGTTCTCCAGTAAATACAATGTGGGTCTTATTGACACTTAAATATAAATATCCAAAAAACCTTCCCATTTGTAATAATTAAGACCATCAGAACATTAGTTTACTTTATATGTAGACTTTTTTTATCTTACTAATATTGGTTAAACGGAATAGGTTAGATGTTAATTATGTACAACAAACAAGTAGCTTTGGGTTTAGAACTGAACTCAAGCCCTGACATTAACGTGCATTATTTAGTGGTCTTCAAAGGTGAAGGTATAATTTTCGTGATAATGTTTCTATTGTATAAATACTAGGCTATCCTGGCATTTTCTCGGACGGGTTATTATGAGGCTATATTCGAAAACACAGAGACTGAAAAATAATAGACACTGTAGCCAATTATAATTATGAAGTTCAATATACCTATAAAACAATAATTCTATTAAACAAATAACGAAACATTTATTCGTGCAGCAACGAAGAAACATGTAATTTACTGCGACCGTGCGGCCTGTCGAAGAGGCGCCGAAACAAACCACAACGAGCTGGTAAAGTGTTTGCTCGTCCGGATGGCTACCACCCCTGATCTAAAGTATACTGTCATAACAACCTTGAGTTGTGTTCTGGCATTAGTGGCCAGGCTCCAGTCTCCTCTAAGAGAACGGCAGCACGTTGGTAGCACCTTTGTTGTTACAAAATTAAATGTCTATACATGATGGTAACCGATTTCCATCAGGTGAGTCGTCTAAATGCCTGCTGAACTCATGCTATAAAAAATGAATCATTTTTCGACAAACTATGTAACAATCAAAAATGCACAGAAATCTTGAAAATAAAAACTCTAATATGTATTCCCCGTTCACGATAACTTGACGCGCAGGGATACCAACAATCAAAGTAAGTAAAGTGATTTCAAATAAATTTTAATTATTTTATATAGAGCAAGGTATACACTTATAAAACTATGAACTTAAATTATAGTGAACTAGCTAGCTTAGTTTGTACACCGCTTCACTACCGGTTAAAAATGTATCAGAATAATTAAAAAATGTGTTTTTAACATTTATGTATCAAGAATTTGGGTACATATATATTGATACGGAATTATTATTACATAAATCGTCGGAGAAACACACATATTATATATTTTAGAGCCAAGGAAATTATGCTTGTGATATGGGTAATATACGACAGAAAACACTAGGACCCGTCTCAGATACCAAGACCATCATAGTAAATAAAGGAAGCCTCATCACCAACATTTACTATACCAGAAATTCAAGCTGGTACCTCTACGTTCCAGTACGATAGGCGGGAAAAGCCTAAGGTAGGCTACACAACCACAAGGATGTCCTAATAAAAAAATTAAACCAAATGTCTATTGAAATCACGAAGGTTTTAAAAGAAAATTATATTTTGGTACTTACGCTGATCGTTTCCATCGAAGCGAGCCATGACGGTGCCGTTTGGGCAAACGTTGACATACATATGAGAACACTGGCTGTAGAGTCGAACCGATCGGACCATCGATGGCACCACACCGCAGATCAACACCTGCCAACCATAAAAAACCATAAATGTAAGTTGAAATCCGCAACAATGTTGACAAACTGAAGATACAAATAAATAACATATTGATAGATACAAAACCAATATAAGGAATATAGTTTTATGCCATAAGGAATAGTAGATTGTTACACGAGGGGTGAAAGTGTCGTATCTAGGCACGAGATGATTAAGCGTACGAAAGTAGCGAGAGCGATATTTTTTTATTTTATTTTTTTATTGCAGGAGTTCAGCAGACAGGCAGATGGCCCACCTGGAAAGCGGTTACCATCGCCTATGAACATTTGCAACACCTAAGGTGCTACAAATGCGCTGCTGCACTCTTAAGGGAGATTGCAACCTGGTCATTAATGCCGAAACACAACTCAAGGTTGCTATGGCGACATACTTTAGACCAGGGGTGGTAGCCATCCAGTCGGGCAAATGCCCTACCACCTGGCTGTGGGTTGGTTTGTCGCCTCTTACGACAGGGCGCCCGGCCGCAGGAAATTGTATTCTTTCTCCGTTCCTGCACGGATAAAAAATAATTCGAGTGCCTAAATAAGCCTTTCACCCGAGGTTAACACTCTGCTTTTCATTTCAAATATAAGGAAAGTAAATAAAAACTGATTAGTTAAACAAACGACTACTTTTGTAAAGAAATCAGGCGTTAAATCCATATCTAAATCTGATGAACTCATTTAATACGTCACATATGAAACATCAAGTAATTTATTTTGTCTATAGCATTCTATCAGCCAGTATTTTTTTGTCAGTAATGATAATAAATATTTAGCTCAAATTTATATAAATTAAATAATCATTTAGTGAAAACTAATTTATAAGTATTAAATCATGTAACAAAATTGATGATATTTTTTATTACAATTTATGCCACGATTTAACAGGGGCTGTAAAAAAGTTAGCACATCAGTATATTATCTACGATAAGTATAGTTTTGAAGTTTTTTGACATCTTGAAAGTTGTTTGACATCGTTTTCCAAGGGCGAAATATACTGTTTTCATCGCTGTGATCAGGCAACTCCAAGCTTCCTTTCAGATATGAGAAATGAGTACGAAAGTATTATAATTAAGAATTTAATGTGAAATTACACTTGATAATAATTACTATATAATCACGAAAAACAAAAACGCGAAATACCGAATGGTAGAAACAGATGTTGTATCTGAAAGAGGTGTCGCTTATTACACGTAGCTATTGATGATTATGCTAATGGACTGAATAATAAGAGTACTAGAAAACACTGATTTTGCTTAGAATTCATCATTGTTACCTTTATGGCCAATTAGAGAACATTAGCAATAGTTGACGTTTCAACACGGTTGATGTAAAAGATGTAGGTGATATATAGGGTGTATTGTAGACTTTATTTTTTCATATTTTACTTATAGTTTATTTCCTCTTTTTTACTTCGTCTGTAACTTTGTATGAGTCTCAATCACATTACCTTTCAGAAGACCTAAATACTTTAAGCAATAACATAAAAGTTTAATAACATTAGAGTTAAGAAGCAGCTTAACTTTCACTATTCTTAATTAATTGATTTTAGTTACGTATTTTACCTATAACTCCTAAGACTGTAAGTAGAATATAAATATGTGCTCATCATTTATGTATATGGTATTAAAAAAGCTGTCAACACCTCGCTTGCACAAGTCTTTTGATTACCTGAACAGTCGATCAAGCGTTTTGATAATTCTTTATAGAGAGAGACAGATGGGCCCAGGACCCCATGGTCCAAGCGTTTCAAAAGGAAACGGCAATAGTTCGTACAGGACTTTCTAAATGTTTTGTCAATATAGCTATCCTTGATCATAATGCACATAAAACATAATAAAATTGTTTGCGCGATAATTAAAATTTATAAAATATCTTGAATTGAATGAAATGTAATTGCGATATTAAGAAACGGACGTAATAAAAAGTACTGTAATGACAATATAAGTACTGGTACATGGCATGAGTTGTTTATCCATTTCAATTAGGAAAGCTAATGACACAACATCATATTTGTTGATGTACAAGGAAATTTTATAGTATCGTGTGGTATTTTTCAATTTAATTAAAGATATAAAACGATGTTTTAATAAGTATAATTAGCCTTTCACGTGCCACTATATATATGTCGTAGGGAAATTACGAAAATGGTGATTTGATCAGTTGACACGAGATGTTTCAAACAAAATTATTCTGTGGGTGATTTATCTGTAGAAAATTAATGATTTGACCAAATCTCTGAAGTGTTTTAGTGAATTAATGATGATAATATCATGAATTCACTAAAACACTTGTTGTATCACAACTTTGTGGAGCAATTTCCTTAAAGAAAATAAGTAATTGATTTAATCAAATCCCTTTATTTATTAAACCATGCATTATCAACAGTAAAGTAGGTAACGCAGCGACGTGTTAGTCCTCACTGGTACCCTCATAGAGTTTATATTTTTCTAAAGTTTTAGGTTATCATGTAAGTTGTCACGAAAAATAGAAAATTGATTAGCCACGTTAAACGGAATTCTCTATCACCAAAAATAAATAGGCAATGGCCTCACTAGGTTTATAGTTTATAATACCTTATTTTAACTTAATATTTACGTCGTAATATCAAAATTTTCTGTAATTCTGAGTCAATTTAATAATGAATGACACTATCGGCTGTGATGCGATAATTAATAAGTCGATCTGACGCCACATACTGCGCCTTCCTTGTTATATTGTAGCATTCTGACATTAATAGAGTTGCCTTTTAATATAATTACAATAATGGGTCTCATTTTATTTTGTATACACACGCAACGTTTATTGTATTATGTTTTACGATTGTGTATCATTTGGAAAAAACGGAACCCTCATGAAATCTTTAGCACCATCCATCACTGTCCGTGTCTCAGAGTCATTTCCCGTCCTAGGTTTAAGCAGATAAAATTTGACAGGAAAGTCTAACTTGTGCTGTAAAGTTATCTATTGAAATCAGGACTATGCAATATATGAAGATTAGAAGTGGCCACCGTACATAATAGTTCCTTTAATTAATAGACAAATTGAAAGGTCTACCTCCAGTACTGGGTAATGAATGGCTTAAAATGACGATGACGTGTACGATTAAAATTAGTTATTAAAGAAAGTCAGAGGAACCATCAACTTTTTACTATGTTAAAGGATACGTAACTCTCTCCGAGTTGACAAAGCGTATTGTGCACTTTAATTTTGTTATATTTAGTGAATCAGTAATCCAGAGCGCCATAATAAGGAAACAATCGATCGTTTTAATGGGTCAGCCGAGCTCGGCTAATCCGCCAGACTGAGGGTTCAGATTACTACATTCAATATGAGATCCTATTTAGAGACGCATAGAATTTAATTTGATTTGTGTAATAGATGCAGTTGTAAGTCTTTCTGTAGCTGAACATGTGGTGTCATATTCAGGTGGGAAAGCATAGGCTACCGCGACGCGGTCACCATTCAGCCATATTGCATTTCAACTATGCTTTTTAAAAATAACAATATTGACGTTAGGTCGGATTGTTATAAACAGTTTTATTTCCTAAGTTACTTTTAATATAAACGGGTAGAATAGTGGTGGAGTTACGCTGTTCTCAGTTTTTAGTAGTATTTACGATATCACAGAACATAGAATATCGTACAAGATAATCACGCACTATAAAGGGAAAGAATATTTAATCTAGCTTAAAAATGCAGTTTCCACCAGGTAGGCCGGCTTACCTTGTTATCTACCTTTATGTGTTAAAACTGTGATTAGCTGCGTTGCATGTAAAAAGATTAAATATCGATTAACTGGAAGACCAATAAATTTATCCATAATTTTTTGATAGATAAATTGACATTTTCATAACAAATGAAGCTCATAAAAAAAATATTTATACCTATAACTTTTGCACCTTATTGTATACTTTGTTACTAACTGACATGAATAGTAAAGATAAAAATAAAAAAACGTAAAATAGGAAATTCAGTCACTGTGATTTAAAATTAATCCGTCTCTATTTGACTCTGTATGTGACTGTAATATACATATTACAATATATTGAGAAAAAATTCTAAAGAAAATTCAAGTACATCATACGTAAGACACTGTTCATGGACAAGGAACAAACAATCATACAAACAGAATCACATAGAAAGACATAAGACAAATATGATGATAAAAGACTAACATGAATTAGAAATTATCACAGAAAATAGCAATAATATCTATGGATAGAACCTAAACCAGATATTTATCTCGGATGGAGATATCTACATGAAATGAAGTAATAAGAATTGAATAGCGTATTTTATAATTTAAAATTTAAAAACGTGTTCGAATAACTATTGCAAGGAAATTGGATAAGCAATTGAAGTTTACAAATATGTATTAGGTACATACATGTTCTCGAATTGAAATCGCATCTAAACATGCTGATGTTAATAAAGCTATAAAATATTTTGATTATTACACTACTTATTACTGCTTGGGCTAACCTTATTAGAAAAGGTAATAATGTATATAGTAAATAAATAATATCGTGTTTATCACGTCTAGTTGCAACATCTCACGACAGTGAACGTCGTCGTAGGTTTTAACAAGAAAATTAATACAGAATTGTGATAATATGAATAATTCGCGCATACTTTGATCATAAGGACTTTAATAGCTATAAACTTATGAATAAAGTTTCAATAATTGATAATTAATAGCTCGGAATGATCCTTTACACAGAGGTACGAACAAGAAATTACGATTAATTTCTATGCAAAGGAATTAAAATACTATTACATACAAGATAATTATTAAACATTGTTTTGTCTCTTGTTTGTCCATTCATTTGAATCGCATGATAAATAAAACTAAAAAATGGTATTATATTAGTAGATTATGCAGATGATGAATTTTGTTCATCTATATCCAAGCTCACTTACTTACTTACAAGCTCCATCACGTACGATTCACGAAGACGCTAAGGCAGATATACAACGGACCGAGAGCTGCTCGTACCCCCAAAACATTCATCGGAGGCAGGTTTGGTATGCGTTAGCGTTCCTGAAGCTGTACGGATAACTTATACGTCATCTCGAAGACAACGTTGGTAAAAGGTGTTTTGATACAGATGTTCCTAAAGCGAGTTCTACTGGTAGGTACCTAAGAAAGGATAGTTGAATGTTGTGGTGTAAGACATGAGAGCCAATTAATCGACAATTGCAAACGTTGAAGATTTTTTTTTTTTTTTTTTTTTATTCTTCTTAAAGGCTTAGCCATAATTTGGCTATGTCGCCTTAATAATTAACAATCAACTACAATACAATCAACAACTATTATTTAAATTAGGTGGCGTGTGCAAGACATTTATAAATCTTTTTGGCAGAGTCTGATAAAGGCTCTGCCAAAATGCTGTTGCACCAGCCTACATCAAACAAATTAATACCATTTCTAAGGCTGTTAGTTTGGACACATTCCACTAATACATGAAAGACGTCATCTATCTTACACATCTGACACGAAGAACAATTTGGTGTAGGTGCTAATCTCATCATGTGCAAAAATTTGTTCCGTGGAATGTGTCCAGATCGTAATCTTAAAGATATCACAGTAAATTCTCGATTCAGCACTTGATTTTTAATCCAGGTTGACCGCAAAGGATATGGTTGGATCGTTTTATACCAGATGCCTTTTTCCTGAGATCTTTCGTCAAAATATACCTTCCATGTGTTGTAGCAAAGATTCTTAATTATTGGTAAATAATTAGTGTAATTCGGTACATAATTTGACTCAACTCCCTCGGAAATGGCTTGTTTTGCTAAAGTATCAGCTGTTTCGTTGTCCCGCAGACCAACATGTGATGGTACCCACTGCATTATCACTTCTTTACCTAAGTTTTGGACTTGTAAAATAAGACCCAAAATGATGTAGGCTACCGGTGATCCTCTTGCCATAGAGGTACACCGAGCCAAATGTTGGAGCGCGCTCATGGAGTCAGTGAATATGACAACTTTATCGTACCCAGTCGACATAATATATGCTAACGCTTCAGATAAAGCCACAAGCTCCGCTTCCATTATGCAAGCTGTATTATCTATTCTAAACCTCATCCACAAGTTGGCCTGCGTGTCAAAGAAAGCAGCTCCAGTCCCTGTGTCACTTTTCGAAGCATCTGTATATACTTTAACGTATGCGTTATAATTATTGGCGATGAAGTCATCAAAGATGTTTTTCAAGCAAAGTGGATTATAAAGTCGTTTAGAGTTTAAGGGTTCATCAATTTGAAGTTTTACAATTTTAGATAGATCTATATTATTTACCCATACATCTAAGGTGAACATGTCTATATACTTAAACTTAGTATAATCCTTTAAAACTTCAAACATAGTAAATAATAGAGGTTTTCGTTTGTTATGCCAAAATTGATGCTGAGAAATTTTACTAAAGTCTGATTTAATATCGTGAAAGGGATTACTTTGAGATGAATTTATTTTCAGCCAAAATTTACCGCAGAGAAACCATCTGCGTATATATAATGGTTCCAGACTAAGCTCACTTTCCATCACATGAATGGGAGTTGTTCGAATAAAACCACCTATTATTCGCATTGCTTGATTTTGCACTCTGTCTAACTTAATTAAATGACTCTGGGCAGCATTATCATAGAAAAAACAACCAAAATCAATGCGACTTCGTATAATAGCTAAATATAGTTTACGCAGATACTTTTGATGTACACCCCAATTTGCCCCAGCCAGAATTTTAAAAATATTTAATAACTTAGTTATTTTCTCTACAACCTCATTTATATGTCTAGACCACTTTAGCGATCGGTCCAACCACATACCAAGATATTTTACCGAATCTACAATCTGTAACTGACTACTTTGAATTTTAACGTTTACAGATAGCCTTTTACGTCCTGGATTAAAAATACATATCTTACATTTCCTATGTGATAATTCAAGATTTAGTGAATGTAAAATCTCGACTACTCTATCCAAAGCACATTGAATCTCTTCTTCAGCTCTATCTATATCATTTGAGGTTATGAATAGCACAAAATCATCAGCATATTGAGAGACACGTATATTATTGACTACTTTACAAATACCACTGGTCACAATAGTAAACAATAATGGTGACATAGGATCCCCCTGGGCTAAACCAAACCGGGTTACTCTATTAGGAATATGAGACTTTCCTTGAATACCTAAATATCTTTGACTCAGAAACGACCACAAATATTTGCAATATTTCGAACCGACACCATGATTATCCATAATTTTTAGAAGACTCGGCATATCAACATTGTTATATGCGTCTTTTATGTCAAGAAAAACAGCTACAGTGAAATATTTGTTTGAAAAACCACTTTGGATGCTAGATATTAGGTAATTCAAATTATCATAACAAGACCGACCCTTCCTAAATCCAATTGTTGTGTCAGCGAATAAGCTGTTATGTTCAAAAAACCATTCTAATCTTCTGTTTAGTATGGAATGAAAGATTTTGCAAACACATGATATGAGAGATATAGGCCTAATAGAGGAACTAGATAAAGGCTCTGCTCCTGGTTTTGGTATGGGAACTAATTGAATATATCTCCATTGATTTGGAACAAAGCTTTGAGAAAAAAATATGTTATATAGTTTGATTAAAAATAATTTGCCTAATTCTGGGAGGTTGTAAATCATAGAATAGGAAATAGAATCTAAACCAGGGGCAGTGTCTTTACATTTTAAACAACTATCAAATTCCTGTCTAGAAATTTCGGTTTCTAACTGCTTATTATAGGATTTAAATGTAGGTTCCTTGGGACAAGCGGATTCTGGAGAAATACTGCAGAGTAGAGCTTCAGCAGCAGAAAGCTCATTCTCAATAACATGTTTGTAAGTTTTCCAGTCGGCTTTTGCAAAATTTCTTTTCTTAAAGTAGTGTTGTTCAATAGTTATATCAGTAGACATTTTAATTATTACGTGGTCGCTACCAAGACATTCTTTAGTAGTATTCCAAGTGAAATTTAACGCTATATCTGAAGATACTGTGGATATGTCTGGCGAGGACTGTTGTAAAACTCCGTCTACCATCTTAATGCGTGTTGGGCTGCCATCATTTAAAGCTAAATAACCGTTTTCTAGCAAGGAATCATAAATATGATTGCCTCTAGAATTAGTCTTGGACGACCAATTTGAGTGGTGGCCATTGAAGTCACCTAAAATTAGAGTCCTATGTCTAGCTATAGAAAATAAGGAGTCACATTGAGCAGTAAGAAAGTGTATACTAGGAGGGCAATAAATTGCTATGATGTTCTCAATGTGCTGACAATTGAACAATTTGACATGAATTAATTCCGAATTATATAAGGAAATTGTTGTAGGAATTTGTTGTGCTTGGACAGTTTTGTGTGTCAAAATAGCTACCCCACCATAAGAGTCGGCCCTATCACGACGAAAAATGTTATAATCTTTGATTGTAAAATTCTTACTACAATTAAGCCACGTTTCACACAGAACGGCAATATGAATTTTTTCCCGATTCAAGAATAATTCCAAATCTCCTTTTTTCGGTAAGACACTCTGTGAGTTCCACTGTATTATATTAATTTTAATCAAAGCCATGGCTGAACATATTATTTAAAATTGCAAAATCCTTAGGTAAATACTCTAATAACATCGATAAGACCCAACTAATTACACTTTTTGCTAATTTTATTATTTTATCTTGAAAGCTTTCATTTCCTGTCAATATAATTTCTTTCAGCTTCAAAAGAAACTTTTGAAACAACTCATCTCTTCTACGGCGACTTTTATCAGTCTCCTCTAAATTCTCTTGTACAAAAGATTCCTCTCCTTTGCTTGTGGTAGCTGTATCCATATTCACATTACTCAGATTACAATTTATATTACTTTTATTCTGTTTTTCTTTAGTTTCCTTTGTATTCCTAGCATGCTTTGCTACCTGAGCATATGTTCGCCTTAAATTATTTTGCAGTATAGGTGAAAAGGGTGGTATTACGTTGTGATTAAGTTCTTCAGTATTAACAAAAGTTATTGGAGATCTAGTCGAGCCTGTCGGTTCGACTGGTCCTTTTTGGACTTGCTCAGTTAAAGTACCTATTAACTCTGTAGCTCTTTTAAAGGTAACATTATACTCTGCCATAGCTTCCCGAATTTTTTTCTCTCTCAAATATGCAGGGCAGCTTTTCGTCCATGACATGTGGTTGTCCATACAATTTATACATTTGAACCTTGTGATTTCGCAATTTTCATGGTTTCCTCCACATTTTGGACAAAATATTCTTTTCGATGGACATATCTTACGGGTGTGCCCAAATCGCCAACATTTAGAACATTGGGTTACTAAGAATACAAATTGTTCAACTTCTACTGGCGTATCATAAAAATAGACTTTCTCTGGTAAAGATGAGCCTAAGAACCCCACCCTAATACTTTCGCTATCTATCCAATTTCTATCTTTAGAGTCTCTCCGTTTCAATCTTTTCACTGAATCTATTTCTACCGAGCTTGTTATACAAGTTTTCAATTCCTTCTCTGATAGATCCAACTCAACATTCCTGATTAAACCATAAGATATACCAACCTCAAGAGGTAGTTGGAAATTCCAACCTTTAGTTTTCAAAATTTCACAATTCATTAATTTTTCGGCACTATCTCTATTATGCATTTCAATCTTAATTTTGTAGGGATTTAAGAATTTAATTTTAGATATGTCTTTAATATTACAATCGCGAAACAACTTTGCCAATGCAAATTGTTTTGGAAAGCCATCTTGACAAGTTACTCGTATATCCGTGAATTCAGACTTTACGTTGAAGATTATGCAGTGTTGTAAATGTAGTAGAAAAGCAAACCGCTCCATGAGCCCGAATTAAAATAGTTCCCAGGCAAAATGTTAATTCGTATTGGTAATTAACATTCCAAAACGAATGTTAAAGTACCATCATTTATTTATTTTTATTTAGGATGTTTGGATGACGCGTGATACCTTCCACTGCATACGCGTAGAAAAGTCTTGCTCCTTTTAGATCAACAAAGACACACACATATATCATTAAATTGGCAATCAAATTAATTGTTACATTTTGATCATGGCAATGTTATCCACTTCTATGATAGTTGTTTAATATAATTTTATACGTGGTTTTTTGTATCTGTTAATTGTATCAATTACTAAATCATAGCCTTAGGCGTAATAAATAGTAGTTTCACCTCTAAATGTAACTCACATAGAGAAAAACTTGTGCTTCACAATATCTCTCTAATACCCATTCTCAATATCGGCTAATAGATTGAGAACACAAGGAAAAAGACTGCAAAAAGCATGGGCATCCTTGTACAGGTGAGACAGAAGTTCACAGGAGATGGATATTATTCTGCTCAAGTCGGATCTTGCATTGAGTATTGTTCTTACCTTTGTGATAGCTCAGTTAAGTATCAGTTTGAGACTTTAATGCCAAGAGTCCGGTAAGAAACAATTAGATTGTTGTTAAGCTTCTAAGCCTAGAGTATCCAGGCCAGGGTGTCATTTTATTAAAGCTTTGGAGAATGTGCAGTTGAACTGTTTGATTTCATTTTCCATGTATTATTCCTTATGCGTAGGGCAAAGTTGTGAATTACCTAACAGAATTTAAATACCGCGAAAAATACATAACGGGTGTTTACAAGTATCTCCTGAATGTATGTTATCTAGGCAAGTAGAATTCTTTGTTACCCCTATCATCGCTTAACATTGATTGTGGTCAAACGTGAGCCCATTTATTATATAAAATGATTTGAACTGGTCATTATGTCATGTTTGTTTGCTAAGACAGGAAGGTTGCGGCCATGTGTGCCAATTATCAACTATTCGGAGGTCACTGATCTTATTGTGATTGGGTTTATCTCGTTCGACCCGAGTAAATGCATTATTAACACTCGACTGATTGCCGACCCCTCCGAAACTATCTGATGACAAGTGTATTGGAAATTTTCACGGTACTTGCGCACAGATATCGCAGTTCGATAAATTAATATTCGATAATTGGACACTTTGTTCGCAGCAGACAGATTGGTACTACGTGTCGGTATTAATGTGTCATAGGTGGATGAATCGATTATTGAAGCAGATTCTCCGTGTTAAGTATACTAATTGTTATTTTTTGGATTATTATATATTATGGATATTTAATTTTAGATTTATCTAATGATGATGTTTGATTTGAGTTTGTATTCTGATATGTTGCAATTACTAATAACGAAATAATAGGGCTATATAGAGATGAACATATTAGATATGCTCAATTATGTACTCAAAGTTCAAGACAAAATATGATGAGTGCTGCCATATTACTTGGATTTAATGTTTTTATTGTATCTAACATATGCAAATCTAGCATCACAGCAAACAAATTCGTGACTTACGTATTATATTAATAAAATCGTCTGAATCGTTCGGACTTGTAACTACAGACGTCGTCTTCTGAAATGACTAGTAAATAGAAAACTTATGATAGAAAGATTATGTTGTCGTATATGTTTCTTATTATAGATAGATATTGTGTTATGAAAATGATAAATGGTACGAATGGTGTCAGGTTTTTTAATAAAATTTCAGCATGTTAAAATTTTACGTCTATAATTAAGAAGTACAAGTACGGTGGAAATTTCAGTAGTAATGTTTACTTTAGTTAAAATGATTAAGATATTAAAGTTTAATTAAATTTTTATTTTTAAATCACCTATAATTTTATTAAATGAACGTATAATTTTAGAAAGAAAAAAACAATTAATTTGCAGCCTTCTGTTGCTAACTGCCGCAATTTTTTTGCGTAAACCACGTAAGCAATAAATATATAAGACTCGAATTTATTAGACAGACAGAGTTAATTTCGTATTGCATAATTGCGAGAGTAACACTGGCCAATTGTTAAGCTTTCGAAGAAAAACTATTAATTTTGTTAATGTAGTTTAAATACCGAAAATGGACAAAAATCCTTTTCATGCCGGGAGATGGAATAGTTTGTGATATAAAATAAAGTGAATCTTCCGAGGTAAATAGCACTAATATAATATAATCTGTATTAACGCCTGCTCTTTAAAAAAGAGGTACTGAGTAGAGTCTGGTCCCCGGCGGAGCCGCGGAGTAAACTCGAATAATAAATAAATAATTCAAATTAACGAAGGCTCTAAATATAATGAGTCGTGACATAGTGCGACCTAGAGTCTTATGTGACATAATGTGGTTTGACATACATCAAATATAAATAATCACGCACCACAACCAAGTAAAATCTCAGGATAATTTTAATGACCCTTGACATCCTTAAGATACCTGTTTTATTAATATTTATGTATTCCTTGAAACATTGCTTCATAGTAATTTTGAATTACTTATCATTATTTTTTTCGCATTTGACACTTCAAACCGCTACCAAGAAAATTCCTACGGGATTCCGGCATATAACCGCAGATTTTATTTTTCCATATTGTCCTCATTTATTTAGTTCCCGTCCAGCGAGTGAGCTACCTTAAACTATTTGGCCAACATACTTATCCTATATGTCCTTGCTTCACATGTCTACGATCTGCCATATTTGATAATATCATTATAATAACTGCTCTGCAACTTCCGTATTATGGCATGATTTGTACAGCCCATAATCTTCTTTAATAAATGGACTATCTTAAGCAGATATTTTATGAATACATAAGTTACTAAGTAAGCGTGCACAAAACATAAACAAATGAGAAAAAAATCACGATAGTATAAATTATTGCGATAGGCATGGATATAGATAGCAACAACATATGTAAAACATTACTAATCTTAGAAAAGTACGTAATGTTATCGCATCTTATTTCCTTATTACAGCATCGAATCTATGATAGCCTAATTCCGTAACGCAATGGTCATGGTGACTGGTTTACATATCGCTTGTTATCAGGCTACCTTATTAGTCGGATTAATAGGGACAGACTCGAAAAGATAAAACCTTTTAACATTGTTTTGTTGTGATAACTATTTATTAGCTTGCGTTTTTATGCACTTATTTATATGCTACATAGATAACAGCCATGTAGTTAAATTGCTAAGACGTACATTTAAGACTTGTAGCAATGTATAAGTATAAGTTTTGCCTCTGTATGTCACTAGCCCTACCGGAAGATCAGCGCTGTTTGACTTAACCAGCTATATGCTGAGATAGAGCCAATTTAGAATTTCATCTCTATGTTCTTTTTTAGTACTTTTACATTGTATATATGTACTCGTACTTCTAAGTTAATTGTTTTTTCTTTCTTTCTTATCGAAGATCAGTTCCCGCATAAGCATTTCATGTGGTTTTATGTGTATCTTGTTATAATTGTCACTGGTTGTTAGGGGAATGCACAACCGGGCAACCAAACCAATGTAACAAACCAACAAAATAGTCTTGGATAAGCTTAAACGTATTGTGTAAAACTTTATTTCCCTAAACATGGGGAGAAATGGACACGCCAGTGTAACATTTACGAGCTGATATTATTTATGTACATGAGTGTTCTGTGGTTTTCCAGTGATTTGAGCGGTCAGGGTCTTAATATAATATATTCTACGTAATATTATATCCACCGAACTTCTTCCCAAGAACTTATATTTCCTTATAATAATTATGCCTGTCACTTTTTTCTTTCATCAACCCAAAGCGTGTTTATTTCAATTATCTATCTTTGTTTTATCTCACTCATTTCTTTTTAAACGTATTTATTTAAATCGTTCACGACATGAGCGCTGTTTTTCAAATCTCGCTTAAATTATACATGAAAATTGAACCGTGACTTTCACATAGATTAGATACGAGTTTGCAAATATGCAAATGTGTTAAACAACACTTCATGTATTTCTCTCAGATCCGCAAGTGGCGTCATTGCATGAACCCGCCCTGTAGCTTTTTAACGGTAATAATACTTCTGGCAAAGTACAACAAAACATTTTGTTTATTTCCATGGCTTTACCTCTGACTTTAACTTATATAGAGCTATGGTAGTTGTTATTCGTAATGCGAAAAACATATTATGTATGTAGCTAAGGAGACTATGAACCGTGAGGACATAATTAGTAAAGAATTGAAGTGGCGTCACTCCTCCATCACAATGGAAAAAAAATCCAGGCAGGTGGTATGTCTGATAGACCTTACATTATATGCTGAAATGTTCGCCGGATTTTCTAAGCAAGATGTAAGGTATTCATTGTTATACCGTCTATGATGACTTGCAAATGCAACGTAGCTGATAAAGGGATCTCTCCATAGTATGTTTTCAACAGGATTCAGGTCGCTAAAGTGCGTGCAACGCGTATTTTTCGGATTAATCGCTGGTTGTACGTTTGGAAAGCACCACCGAGTTAGTATAAATTAGATCTTGCTACACTTACATAATGTTTGATGTACCATTGGAAACTGAAAGCCAATTGTGATTACGTTTTACAACATTGTTTTCTTTAACTACTTATATAATATTTTAAATGCCATTAGAATGTTGCGAAGAGTGCCGTATTGTCTTCTCATATAGATGTTATATGTATCTTTACTGAGCCAGTTTCAAACTTCTAGCTGGTAGCTATTTCAAATTTAAGACCGTCTTAATGAATGACAATCGTAAAATATTGTGACTTCAATTTTCATACGCTTTTAAATATCCGACCGGTAACAAACCACAACATCAAAAATAAAATTGGAATAAATCGATTTATTTATTTTTAATATATGTAAAAAATTAAGTATACATAATGACTGGACATTCAGAGAAATATACCACAAACATGAACAAGTGTGCTCGTGAATAGCATTTTTAGAATTGCTTAACCTTTTCAACAAAAATAGTCCTTTTACAAGATTTTCATGTCTGTTTGTCAGCTTGGTGTTTGCGTGTGTGTATATGTCGCAACTCGCAGTTTCTTTTCTCCAAATAAACTACTGACTTGTATTATGAATGCAATTTGACAGTAATTTATGTTTTCCTGGTATATGCATGCAATTACACAATAGCTTAGAGAAATCATAATCTATATAGTCAATTGAAATTTTACATGAGCTTTGCATTTCTTAGAGGACGCAATTTTATTTTTGGGACATGTGTGGGGAGTCAATAGAAGCTTAACCTCAAGTTTGTGGGGTCGCCACCCTTGTTCCCCGGCCGCCATCTTGGAAAAAGGGGTGAAAACACTTTTATCGCGATATCTCGGAAACTATGCGTCTTACAAAAAATGTGTAAAACCATAATTTGTAGCAAATTGTTTTGCCTACAAATATGTTTATATGACTTTTTACCCTAAATTAAAAATTAAAGAAGCTATAAGCAATAAAGTAAGTTTTTTTTTATTAATTCCTAACTCTTTTCTTTAGCATAGAACTTACCAAATTTAACTTATCGAATGTTAAGCAGGTAGAAAAGGTCCCCCGTTTTCCCCGCCACCTATGAGGTAGAGTCCGTAGGCCAAAATCGGCCCAGTAGTTTTTAGTAAATCCCGAACAAATATATAAACAGACAAACAGACTCTTTCAGTAATTATTCATACAAATAACTTTGTTAAACCTAGTATTAGTAAAATGTATTATTTTAAAAAAGACCAAGAATGTTTATATACATAATAATTGTGACGTAAAGATAATTATTTGGTTAGGGATTTTATTGCATTGCTTCTTCTCCTTTTACAATAACTAACATTGCTTTGAAAACGGTGGTAGACTCATGACTTTCAATAACTAAGATTCCATTTGGAACTAAATACATTCTTTTTCATTTTGTTTTAATTTTAAAATAGATACTTGACATTGAGTGAAAACTGTTATTTATACAATACCCCGTTTTCCCGTTCATCTATCTGAAAGATGGTTACGCAGAACCTCTGAAAGGACAGAATGGACTTAAATAAAAATTTAAGAGATTAAATAATATCTTAAATTTATGTATATGTTATTATTGCTGTCTCATACGGCGTAGAAGATATAAATGACTGAAAAGCTATTTCTGCGCAAAGGAAGTGACGGGCATAGCTACTATTATATAATGAAAAGAACACTAAATACTAACTACTTATACTACTTGAACGGATAAAGTATACAATTCCTGCGGCAGAGCAGCCTGTCGTAAGAGGCGCGAAAACAGCCCACAGCCAGGTGGTAGAATAACAAAGCCCGGCTGCATCGTTGTCAGAGGGTTCTGGCGATTAGGGCTATACGGAGCTACCGTACGGTATCCTGGACGGCGGCTACACTCTTGGCGGGTGATCCTCCTTGGGAGCTCCAGGCAGATGTGCTTGCTGAGATGTACCAGTTCCGGAGTAGCGTCCGGGATAGGGGCGGGAGGCCTAGTCCCGAAGAAATAAAACGGACCAGAGAACGCGCAGATGAGACCCTAATCCGCCACTGGTCGGAGGAACTGGAATCCCCGGTGGCAGGCCGGGAAACAGTTGAAGCAGTTCGCCCCCATCTATCTCGCTGGGTCCGCAGAAAGCACGGAACCCTAAGTTTCAGAATGGTGCAGATACTTACCGGGCATGGCTGCTTTGGTAAGTACCTGTACCAGATTGCGAGGCGGGAGCCGACCCCGGACTGTCACGAATGCAGCGCGCCAGTCGACACGGCGCGCCATACGCTAGAGGAATGTGCCGCTTGAGGACCCCAACGGCATGACCTGATGTCAATCATCGGTAGGGATCTCTCGCTGTCCAGCGTGGTCGACCAGATGCTACATAGCGAGAGGAAATGGCTAGCGGTGACCTCCTTCTGCGAGGACGTTATGTCCCAGAAGGAGGCTGCCGAAAGAACAAGGGAGGAGGACGAGCAGGCGGACCCCCGTCGCAAACGGTGAACAGGGGCTCACAGGCGGCGCTTTGCTCATCTCCTCCCCATAACATAGTGGGACGGGGAGGTCAGGAGACCCTCCCGACGAGCCACACCCAGTGCCGTGGGGTGTCCTAGCCCCCCCCTTGTCGGCTTGCATCGAGGTGACACGGCAGTCATACCCATGGTTACGGTCCCGTGGCACCTCATTATGATGCAGAGGGACGCTGGAAGGTTTAGTGGGTAGTCTGGGAGTCGGTGCATGCACCAACAGCCGGAAGTCCCACATACCCCTTAGTGACATCCCCCGGGGCCTAAGGATATGTACAAAAGCATTCCCCCAGTGTTGACAAAAAAAAAAAGGTGGTAGAATATTTGCCTTTGTGGATGGCTACCACCCCTAGTATAGGGTATGCCGCCCTAACAACCTTCTTTGTTTTCCGGTATTAGTGACCAAGTTTCAATCACCCTTAAGAGAGCAGCAGCGCTTTTGTACAACCTTTGATGATGTCCATAGGCGATGGTAACCGCTTTTCACTAGGTGGGCCGTCTGCCTGCTGAACTCACGCAATAAAATAAAAATAATAATATGTGTTATTACCAAAACCATAAAAACTCTTTACAGTAAGAAAGTAAAATTATCATAAACTTTTAGTTCAGGTAACATTATCATTTACAAGCCTATTTCCATTCTAATATTACAGTGCCATGAATGCCTCCTTCACTTTTATCACTACTAACAAACAAGAAATGCAAATCGTATGTTTGTACACTTGTACATATACCTTAACGTATAATATGTTGTACCATCAACAGACGTATATAATAACTTTATGTTGCTACAGGCCTGATTATACGAGTTAAGTATAATTGAAAACGGATAATAAGCGATATTCAATAAGAGCAAATCTCTTCATTATACCGGTAGCGGTAATGGATGTCGACCGCCCTGAATTTAATCATTGATATCAAAATGAAAGTTGGAATAGGCTTCCAGCTAAAGATTTGCCACAGAGATACGATATTAGTTGATTAAAAAGTGTCACGAAATTACTTGAAGATAAGCAATATATTGGCAACACCTCTAATATTGCAAATTTTCACAACTGTAACCACCTTTAATAATTTTATAATTGTTGTGTTACTTTTTAAAACATGTGTTAGAATTTTTTATTATAAAGCACACCATAAAAATTATAGAATGTATTAAACATTTAATTACTCACTTTACTTGTGTGAGTTACATACTCCTATACGAGTATTTAACTCCTACTATTATGGCAAATAAATATTTGATTTGATTTCCATCAGGCAGACTGATAGCCTGTCTGCTGATACGCCAGTAATCAGTGAATCGATAACATGCCTATTTTTGATTTTCGTCCCCAATGTTTTCGACGTCTCCGTCCGTCTGGTATGTCACAGTTTTTCCTCAGAAATTAAAAATAAAATAAATATACTTTCTTACCCACCTAATCAAAAAAGTATGATTACATATAAAAAAATTACCACTTACCATCAGGAGGCACAATATCTTCGCAGAGACGGCAAGCTGTGGTAACCTGAAAGGAAGAAAATATATATTATTAAAATAGCCGCTTCTTCTCCTTAACAGCAATAACACGTTGCGAAGCGGTGTACATAGACTAGGAAGTAAAATTAAATTTTAACGTAGGTATATGTATGACCTTCAAAAAGTGTTCTCCAGTGGAACTTATTTTGATTAAAAACTTTTGAATTTGAATTTAAGAATATTTCCAAAAGATCGTATAAATTTAGTTGTAATTAACAATAACATTCTTATGGAAAGCCTGACCTGTGAAATGTAGTCTCATGTTGTCACAAAAACTACGTTGTTTTGTATAATTCAATTTGACTGAGACTGAAACTTATGGAATGAAAAGAATTCATCTTTAATTCCATAAATTTTAGTCTCAGGCAAATTAAATATCTAAGTCTTAGTTTACATTTATACTAAGAACGACAATTCCAGTGCTTTTATGTATTGCCATGATGCTCAGTTCCACTATATTTGCTAGATCTTACGTAACAACAATGAATACTTATTATTATTATATACATATATATATATATATATATATATCTCGTGATATGTTCTTTATAGATTGCATGCTTAATGGGCTTCATCAGGATAAAATGCGAGCATAAAACACAATGGCCACGGTTTATACACTTTTAATTTAGTTTGAAACAACATTTTGACATAGTTTAGACCGAGCAGCGGGTTCAGGGCACCGCTCATACTTCCAGCTTCAATACTTTCTTAAAAATTCTCAAAGGTCCAACTCGACCTGTTGCCACCAACCAAATGTGCCACAAAAAACTCCTCCGTCTACCGAAGTAGATACTACTAAAGTATAGAGGGCGTCTGACCCCGCTCGGAGCCATATGCTCTGCTCTGATTGGTCGTTTATTAAATTACAATATTCATAAATTTTATTAGGTTAGAACGATCTTTAAGTTATAGAAGCATTTATCAAATCAAATTAAATTAAATTAAGAATTTTAGAAGTAATTAAAATGTAAACAAATGATATTATGCGTTATACATCCAAACAACAATCCATCCAATTATAGCTTCCTCCGACCTCCGACATGACATGATGATGCAAACAGATGTAAATAAATATATATATATATATTTATTTATTTATTTATTTACATCTGTTTGCATATGAAATTCAAAAACAACTTTTAAAGTATATCTTTTAATTTTATGTATATAAAAATGAATCATAGAAAGGTATGTGTACGCGCATAACTTGAGAACGACTTTACCGATTTTGATGATTTTGTTTTTGTATCATGAAACAAAGCCTTTTAGGAATTCAGAAAATATGCCGGTACGAAGTTCTTCGGGTCAGCTAGTTTAGTATAAAAATCTGTTTTAAATAATGAAAGCGAGAGAAAAATGACCGTCTAACTATGTACGATTTAGGTTTTATTAGCTTCACTGAGTTATATCTTTTACTGGGCAGTTATCATTCATTCTTTTTCGATAGTAGTAGGGAATTAGAATAATTCCTTCGAATCAGTTAATTTCAAATCACATAAGTAGCAATTTCATTTTAAATCTTAAATTCTAGTATTCGTCTTTAGTTTAAATTAAAGAATAAAAAATCTTATTCTAATTACGTTAAAGCTTAAAACGATACCAGTAATCGTTTTGAACGTGGTAAAAAATGATTAGTTTCCGTACGAGCCTACTTGAAAATGGAAAGCGTAAATATAGTTGAGTGTGTTTGCACTGTACTAAAAACATAGTTGATTGAGCAGACCAACATAGTGGTGTATGTAATAGCATCGATTGGAATACGTAGAGTATATTTACCTAAACTTGGCGATATAAACATGGAGATGTTAAAACTACCCAATATATTTTTAACAACTGCTTTTTAGGCAGTTGTTAATTTAAGATTCGTACCCCGTGAAATTTATATTATTTGTTAGGATAAAAATAAATTAAAATTCATTATGAAAACATATTGACATATACTTTCTTCATATTTTGTTAATTCATAAAGCTGTAAAAAGGAACAAACTGACATATAAATAAACTCGTTTCTTATTTAAATACTAGTTTGTATACATCTAAGCATTCTTACTAGTATCAATACAAACGTGAAAGAAACTTTATTTAAGAAACATATGCTTCTTTGTTTTTCTTTGTGGACTTGGGAATGATTATATCATAAAATTCAATGTATGTCCATACCGTGTTAACTGAATTGCCCTTAATTCTAAAAGTAATTATTAACTTCGATGAAAATTGGATTATCTAAGAGGACTAAATTAAAGTTAAACAATCTTTAATCGAAAATGTACGGTACATTGAATCAATGATGTTGCCGTCATTCATCCCAGACCCTCCACAATTCACGTACTTTGTACTTTCGACATAGCTATCACTCACTAACGAACAAGTAACATAATTGTAAGGAAAGTCGGCTGTGTGTTATAGTTTCCTTAATGCTAACTTAGCCAAAAGAATGAGTGATATCAAATTAAATATCTTCAGACTCGAAATAATTAAATGACACCTTTTTTTCATAACCACTGTATCTTAATCTTGAGGAAAAACCTCAGTTGGGAGGTCATGCCAAACCCCCTGAGCCCACAAAAAATGTCCTTGAGAACAATTACGTCCATGAAGGTAGCGGCTCAAGAAAGTGTGGATGGAGGCCTCACGGAGACTTGGCGGCCACACACCGAAGCCACATGCTACAACTACGCTATTTCATTTACATTAGTGCTTACTTTAAAAACTATTGATTTTTTTGGCCAAAAGACTAGAGTTCTGATTCAAAGTTTGGTATTTATAATATTTTATCCCAGCGGGAAAATGCGGCCAATATTTAGTGGACATATGCAACAGACAGCGATTATGAAGTCGAATAATATTAATAAAATTTATTTTTGAAGTTAAGTGGCGTGCTCTCGTTTCGGATGCCAAGACTCACTTTGGGTCGCTGAGCCATCGTAGTTAGTTAGTTACTTTTGAAGTGATAACTTCCTATGGGAGGGTAAACTGCTTCGTTACGTAACGCGTTACGGCGCCAGTCTGTCTGGCTTCCCTTTCTCTCGCGCAAGTTATCACTTCTGTCGGGTGTCACGAGACCTACACGTATTCTTACCTTTTTTAATATTAAATTGTATATATAGTTTAAATTGTATACTCGTATAACTAAGTAGACAAAGTTATACAATATCTAATTTATGTCACAATTAACAGTTTCATATGCGGCGCCAAAGCTATCGTCACACAAGTATTCGTATCGTCGCCCAGTGTGCGGTCTGATTTAAAGACATAGAAGTATTATTATTGAAATTAATAACGTTCGCTAATCATTATATGAGTAATTATTGTAAAGGTAAATAACTTTTCTGGCGTCAACGACTATTTTTAACAAGTTTGACCTAGAATGCTTATAAAAATTTACAATCACTAACAAAATACTTATTCATAAAAATACAAGCTATTCATTTACTGCGTCACTTTTCAAATGTTATGATTTATAAAAAACGCATCATTCTGCAAATTTACATTTACGTGAATTTAACGTCAGTACTTCACACTAATGTAAATAAAACATTGAACTCAAGAAAAACTAATAAAGATAAACATACTCAATTAACGAATGACAAAAAATCTAGGTAATAAAATAGAACTCAAAACTTTAAAAGTAATATCGTTTATAAAATATTTACACTTACATAAGAACAAATCGTTTCCAAAATATTATATGATATATATATTTAGACCGTACCGAAACTATTCAATTGAATAAATAAAAATTACAAGCGAAAAGTCTTAATAAGTAATTAAATATTTATATCAAATAACAAAATTCAATGTGGCCATTCACAAATTACACGTAATATTTGCTACATTAATCATATGTAATCATATTGTCAGTGTCAACGTGGGGTAATACAATACTTATGTATCATCAATGAGAACGTAGACGATGTCCATTTTGTGCGTCGGTTTGAAATTCTGATCTCTTGGACCTGTATAAGCTTATAAATTGATGCAACTTGTCAATATCTAGACGTAAAACAATTTATTCTCTTAATATTTTAAATGTTTCATATGCAAATATCTGCCCATAAATGTCCTACTGGTAACTCTGGGGCTTGCCATTTCAGGAGAACTTATCTAAAGTAATCTATCAAGTTACACACATCAGTGTCAGGATTATGTCAGCTTTTGTCACCACATTTTTATTCGCGTTTAGCATATGGTAATAGTAAGAATATGTACGATTGAAACTGCCTATAGAGCACATGCTCCCCCTGTCAGGTTTAAAATCCTCGTAAGTGATTTGTCGACTATTAAATATTAAAAGTACTTCAAAAGAATCACTACCTGATTAACAACATATATCTTGCACTTATAATAAAATTAATCTAAAAAGTTAATAACAGAAGTGATCAAGACTTTTTATTGTAGATTATTGTTTGATATTCACATTTTTTAAGAACTTTGTAGTAACTATATGGAAATTGTACAATGATTTGTTGTAAATATGATAAGTTATAATACTTAGACTTTTTATTCAATTTAAAAAGTTAAACTCAGAAACAGACATATGTCGTTTGAACACTTTGTTTGAATTCTAAAGGCATGCGCCATATCCATTACAAAAACTATAGTTCATAGGACATTTAATAGCACCTATACTTAGGTAATCGATGTAATGTCTATGCATTTATTTGATAAATCACGTACAGTCAACGCGTCGCCTGATATATGTGGAATGTTGACGCACAATTCGCATGTAGTGTAGGGAATCTAATACTGACACCGTAAACTCGTCTTTTGTGTCGTTCTATTAAAACAACACATAGGTAAAGGACGTTGACCTTGTTTTAAGTAGTATTTTGTACCTGAAAGAAACAGTAGTAATTAAGAATATCAGATTTCATAAGGCGCTTGCGTAGGTTCGTCAATCGGATCGTAGGTAGTCAAAATTAGTGAATATAATATGTAGTGTATGCCATATAATTTAAGGTATCTAATTAAAATATAAGTCTGGCTAAAGTATTAAATTATAAATATTCTAATAGAAATTACTGCTCTGTGAAAGTAAATTTATAATGGTAGCTATTTTCAAATATCTGAATATTGGTCCTGTATCTATAATATTATAACATTCTAAGCATGCCGTGTCTGACATTGAAGCTATTAAAAAAACAACTCAAACACAATATATAAACGGTGGAGAGAGAACACGATGCAATTTTTTTAGATTTCTTCTCTGGGGATTTTGTCTTGGGATTCACGTAAAAACTTTTGGTCCGATTTCGATACGGTTTTCGCAGATCGACAGCAATTTCTTAAACTTGAAATATGCGGTGCATTTTATCCTCGGATTCCCTCGGGATTTTTTCTGGTAGGAATTTTAAATGTCCAAATAAAAAAAAATCGAATTCCAATGTGTTTTTTTTTACTGATCGTTACAATTATAAACGATAGAATAAAATGTGTGACATTTTTAGCCCGGTAATCCCACGGAAATTTTTCCGGGAGCGGTTCCAAGTTGTTCGGCTACGTAAAAATTAGCTTATACCGCCACAATTTCACTAAAACTATAGCTCACATTCTTTTTTAAATGCTGCGTTGCTATTTATCGCAGGAATCCCGTGGGAATTCCAAGTCAAGCGTGGACAAATTCGCGGGCATATCCTAGTTCTTCTATAAAATTACACTATTATACAACGCTCAGTAACTTAGTTTATTTTACTGTATAAATGTGTAGTGTGCCTAGTCCCAGTATCGTTATTATATTAATTCAAACCTCAATGTTATGAAGCCCAAAATAGGATAATTTCGTTTCAGAAACTATTACCAGTATATGCATATACAAGTAAAGTTAAAATTTTCTTACTCGTGTCAAACATATTAAGGGTGAAAATAAGTTTAGTTTTAAAGTTTATATATTTTAATTGGCATGCATTAGGATCCTCTTAACAGTAAGATTTTTAAGTTTTGGATAAATTTTCATAAAATTTCGTTTCACATATCTGAGACCCCGTATCATTGTTAAGGCTGATACAGCAGTAGGCACATTCCTCATACACATTCGTTTAGAAAAAAGTCCTAAGCATTTACCATACTTTTACGTCAGGATTTAAATTCACGTTTTGGAAAACAGCTGCTGGTGCGTTAGCCTCTCATCTTACATGACTATAGATAAAATATTATAATCAACAATAACCTAAATAAATATAATATATAAATTATTTTTAATGGTTGCCAATTTGACCTTATGTCCTAGTGACGACAATAACACAAAATAATAACTAATTTATTGCTTTTGGTATTATTTTATAATCTCAAAATTTATACACTTCTTAATTAAGCTTCGTATGAATTAAATGTCAAATATGTGCCATTATATTGTAGTTTTGTAACCACTTTATTGTGTATACGTCAATAAAACTAATTATCATACAAAACATTAAATATTGAGATATCAATACAGATTTATTAGTCCATAACTCAGTATTTAAACATGTCTTTATCTGTTTTTAATGCAAATACAGTCCAAAATCCGCATGTAAAAATTTACATTACGTACAAATGAATGAAAATGAATTATTTAAAGGAAAATGTTTATTAAGGTTACTAAAACAATGCTGTTTACGAAAATCACTACGTAAATATTGAAGGATATATATTTTTTAATTCCATCTCTTTATTTTCTTTCACTTTCTCTCAATTATTTAGGGTCAGCACAATATGCTTTTCCTTCCACACACATCTATTCTGACATACATCTTCTGTCACAACAAAAATCATTATATTATCCTTCACACAATCCAATCATCTCTTTCTCTTGATCTTTTTTTAAGATTTCGTAACCCCATAAAACCCTTACAAATTAATCATTTCCGACCTATCCCTCTGACCATTTAAAACAATCTATTAGAAAACTAGTTGATAGCATATAGCAAACAGATTATTCTACCCAATAGTGCAATGGAATGGTAACAGAATAAAAAATAGGAGTGGCTACCATACATGTAATTGAGGGATTGAACAATTTTATGGACCAAAGTTTACATAATTTTATCGTTAGTTTTCAAAAATTACCATATTTCATGTGACTTAAAGTCGTGGTAGCGTAATGGCTAGCACACGCATCTCAAATTCAAACGGCGCGGGATCAATTCCTAGCCGGAACGCATGTACCACTTAAGCATTCTTCTGACATAATGTGCATTTTGTTACAGCTACCACGTGCTAACAACGGTGAAGGGAAACATCGTGATGAAAGCCTTGGACAAACGTGGCGGGTATACTGTCTTTTCCCCTATAGTGGAAAGCCGGAGCCCAGCAGTGGGACGTTTATGGGCTATTATTATTATGTGACTTAAATTTAACATTTGTTAAGATCATGCAAAAGAATACTATGTTCTCCCATGATTGAGATATATGTCTCAAAAGTTATCACCTCTATCTTTTGAACTATGGCGTAGTAGTTAGTCTAAACATATTTAAAATCGTATTACTTTAAAAAAATCACTTTCAATTGATTTAAATAAGCAATGTTGAATATGTATTGAGATATAGGATATTTTCGGTGAATTTTAATCGGCATCGTGTAATGCAAGTACTTTACTACCTTAGAACTGTATATGATCCGACTCGCACCATGTGCACTTGTGTTGAAAATCTATAATCCTTATCAATTAGTAGCAAAGTTTAAAAACTATTATAGTTTGAATATAACTTTTATTTTAAGTTATGAATATGTCTAGAAGTTATCATTAATCATACTAATATAATACAAATGTTTGTTTGTAATTTCAAAATAAATTACACATTTTAAGGGAAACCTGCTATTGCGACCTAAATATAAATTACCGTTTTTAGAATTTTTGTCATTCTGTATGAAAGGTTGTCTCAAAACGGCTCAACAGAATTCAATTAAATTTAGGAAATGAAAAGAACAATGTCATTACATATTTTTATTTTGATATCTTTCGGGACACAAAAGATATTTATTTATATGTAGTTCAAGTTCCTCGTGACCGAAGTATTTAGACTGCAATAAAGCAAATAATAAATATATGGATGTAAAACAATTAATTAATACCAAATCTTATTTGCTTTCTTAACCAACTGTCTTTTAAGTTCACTGCATACGGCAGTAAATCTACTCAAAATTTATCAAATAAGCACATCACGTGCTATTCATTACATTATTTATTTGTTATCAAAATAGATTATCTATTAAACGTAATGTTATTGTCAAAATTTATATCATATTAATAACATATTGTTCTTTCCAAAGTAATCGATTTTCAAACTTTTATGAATGAAGTATTTGTATAGGTGAAACATAGTATGATTGTTGAGACAGGACTAAACCCTTTTCAAAAATCTCAAATTCTGTACAAGAATTTATATGTGTCCAAGATGTATACATATATGTTCAACCTTAAATTGCATCCAATATCAAAGAAGGTTAATAATGTTGTGTTGATAATTAGTTCTACTTTACTCGCTGGATCACATCACCATTGATTCATCGCACTACACACGTAAAATCTTGGGATACGTATAGATTTAATTTTAATTTAAACTCCTGAGCATCAACCGTTTTTGCATTTACTTAATTGAAAACAACTTTTGTTTCTTATTTTCTTTTTACTTATTTATCAATAACATTTTACTTATTTATCAATATCCTCTAAAGCATTATTATAATATTAAAAAAAACAGGCCCAGAAGTAAGTTTATATTCCTTGCACTCTGTTTAAATATAAAACTCTAAATAAACCTATTAATAACAGAAGTACAACTCTAGCTCTTTTTACTCTCATAATTCGACGCTACACATAAAAAGCTATTTATTCTGGCTTAGACACCTGAATCTCATCGTAAAGACGTGTGTATGGATGTTACGAGAGCATGCACTACTTGGATTATTAATTATTTTTGATCTAATTTGCATATAAATATAATACACTATATATACTCCCTACTTATACTACACCATATATACTACACTATATATACTATACTCGAATCTTGCATGTTGAGGGTTTTAATGTGTAAAACCCGTCAGTCTCACTTGGGGAAGCCCAAGCATTAAGACTGACACATGATATTTTGGAGTATTTTTTTTATTATATTTAGCACCATAATCTCATGACTCTAAGCGCCACATATACATTTACAAGGTATCAACAAGATAAAAAAAGATGATTTTTATCATACATTCGACATCAATAAAAATACTTTCATATAACAGGTGTTATCTGTTAAATTTTATGATGCGAACAATATAGCCTACTTTGATAAAACAAAGTCTGCAAAGTAAATAATAAAAGATAAGTAACATCCCACAGTTTTTTGCACACAATTTCGTAAAGAAACATTTTTATTATTTAGATAGCAAGGAAAAAGCCTCACAATTCGATTCACGAAGTAAAGTAAAATTTTCCGAATGGGTGTTAGATTTTATGGATTAAAAGTGGAGGTGAAAATCATTTCTTTTAATAAGTCCAAATCAGTAATGTTTAAAATACTAATTACATTGAAAGTTCTAGGTTAGAGCTGAAAATGAGATAGATGGGCTGTGTGAAAGATGACATAATATGATGATGTAATAGAGGGCATATGTCAGAATAAAGGTGTATGGAAGTAAAAGACATATTATGCCGACCCTGAATAATTGGGAGAGAAAACAGACATATTATTATACATATACAATACATATACATATACAATACCTAAAAAGTCTATGTGTACATCTATATGATGTTATTATTTATACTTTTGTTCCTACGACTCTATGACTATATAAATTTTTATTCATTTTGATTAGACTTTTATAGTCATGGGGATAAAGCTAGCATTCTTTCTAATCGGGGAAATTCAAAAGACCTTTCTAAATACAGAACCGTCGTACTGGAACTAAGCCGGCAGAAACTCGGTTGACAGCTAATATGCCGGAAAAACGTAAGTTCTAAACAAATATTATAGGTATATAAGATAAATAAGTGTATTTTGATAATAATAAGTACTAAGCAAATATGACAAAGCCTATTTGTCGTATTAATGAATACTTCGTACATTCTGACTAATTCGATTTAAAGGAATTTTACCTAAAGCATTCTTAAATATTACCTACAGTTCCAACGCGTATAATTCCTTAAACCGTCTTCTATAATTCAGGTACCCGTCAATATTACACATAATTGTAAATTTCAAAAATTCCATAGAAAAGACGAACTTGTCACTTTTTTCGAAACTAATTTGTGAATGCGACTTTATAGGGAATTTCCTGCACTACACTATAATAAACCGAAAAAAATAAAACACTAATTAATCTAAGAGTTCTTGTGACCTTTAATGTGCAATGTTGTTCGTCTTTTTCCCTGGGGTCTTCATATGTAATTCCGGTAAGCAGAAAATGTGTTTATAAAATTCTAGTGCTTAGTAAAATTTAACTTTTGGAAAGGACTATAGTCTCAGTGATTGGGTTGGTTGAAGCCTAGATGTTAATCAGTAAACAACAAATTTCAAATAAGATTTGGCTTAAATTTCTTTCTCGCCAGGCCATAAAATACAACTTTTTGTTGAACATAAGAACTTTAACAACCAAAAAAATATCCTTAATCAAATAACAGATATGTGTGTGCGTTGCAGCAGATTAAACTATACAATGGCTAAACCGATTCAACTTGGTATTTAGTAACATGTGAAGATAGGCTTGAAGCTTTAAGCTTTCCACGGTATACTCATAAGCATACTACACTTGAATTGACAAAAAGTCCAAATATAAAAGTACTTTTGTATGTACGATGCTTCCCACCATCGCTCGTTTTAAAGAATTCAATTTTACCGAATATCAATCAAGCCTAGATTTGGACGTGAATATGTCCTGATTATACGAATGTCCGTATACTTGAAGAGTCAACGACTCGTTTTGATAAATTTTAGTAGAGGCTCATAGCCTCAGGACCCCACGGTCTAAGCGACTGAACAGCAAATGGCACAAACATATAACTCTTACTAAGGGTTGCATATTTGCGCAGCTTGAGTAATTCAGTTGTTCCGCCGCTGAACGGTATGATCTAGACGTGTTTGGTAAATGGGATTCGGCCAATGTGTCCACGAAGGTCGCATCCCACGCCAAAAGCTTGCCATGCTGCCAGGGAATTAGAGGCATTCCGTTTTATGTTTATTTAATTTTGATTGTTTAAAAAGCATATTTTATAATATTTTTTTGAAATTTTGGATGAATTCCTAAATAATATAAAACATATCTGAATACGATTTTAATAACAATTCATATGTTTTAACAAATAATCATTTCTCAAAGAGTATATTATCAATCGATGGTTAAAAATAAAGAAATAACAAGTATAAAAATATTTCCAATTGCCTTTCATATCGATTAATAATCATTCCAGAAGATATAGGATTGAGATTTACTGTTAAGATATATATTACTGCCTCATATAGATAATGTGAAAAGAAAATAAATTTTCCATTCATAACTAATTTAAGGAAAACTCTTATATTATGATAATCGATTTATTGTTTTGTCCATGATCATCGATTAGATTTATATTTCCGTGGTACAATTTGAACATAATAAATGACGATAAAACACACTTGTTGATATCTATATAGACATTTATGTAATACCTAATACAATAAATAATATAATTATTCTTATATTTAGGTTTAATATTACTGTCGTTAGAAAAAAATAAATACGTACATAGCCGAACTTTGCCGTCATGATGTGTCCCGTTGTATATTATGTAGAACATTCATCTAACTGAATTGCTCTGCCGCTGTTCCTTAACTAAACTGAACAATCCAATTTTACGTAATATTATAACAATAACACACTTCTCATTGAAATGAACAAAACAGTGAAAACATTATACTTTTTGTACTTCGATTCAGGCTAAACGTGAAAACAATAGCTTTTGTAATAACTAAAAATATACGGGGTGTAAAACTCAGAACGTTCTCTATAGAAACACCTAACGTTTCACAGCACTTTCATAATTTTCCGAATACACCCGGCGAAGCGCGAACTCGGAAATGGAACACCTTTTATTTGTCAAACGCCTTTGACGGTTGGGTTTCTTTGAGCTGTCTAGGCTTGGGGTTTTATTTTTTAAATTTTTCACGTGTGCCGTATGCGACTGTCCGAGTGTGTTTTCACACGCGTGCCGTACAAGCCTTTCAGTATTAGCGGCGACATGCGCTCGACGCGGCGGGCGGCCATCGACTACGAGATAAAAACCTCGCTTGATTATAAACTTATAAGCTAAACTTTTTTGTTCGTGTGCGTGTGTTCGCGTGTTTGTGACGGTGTGCACGCGAGGCTTTATTGGTGACGTTACAAAGTTTTCACTCGCATACAGTTGAAAAGTTACGTCCGTCACAATAAGGGTTCTGCAGAACGGGGCGATTTGAAATTCCTGTACAACAATTCTCTCTCAGTCTGTCTTGACGCATTGTTTCTGAATTCAAATGTTGTCTTCTCCCGATGTTAGATGAGTCATATGAATTCCTTCAAATATTCATCTCAAAAAGCCATTCTTATTCTATGTTGCTACTTATAGTATATGTATAGAAGTGGTGCTTTATGCATACAAAACTGTTAATTAACATAAGTTTTTTCCACATGACGTGGATTTAAAGCAAAATCTAAGCTCGCTACACGATGAATACACCTTACTAAACTGGACGTAGCGTAATCTATTCAACACTTTATCAAAATAGGTCAATGCGGCAGTTCCTAGCCGCGCGCGGTCGAGAACTTCACTATTGCGATAAACTCACGTTGTTTCACGTTAAACACTCCTTTACAAGGTTTTCTTTTAGGAAATATTAATAGTTGCACCGTAATGAACTTTGTGTTTTTTTTTTCAATTAAACTGTGTTAGATAACGTTCCCACTTAATGTATAAAGGATCACCTTTGCCACGTTCGAAGGATGAAGAAGGTTTACCTAAAGACATCATCTATTCACTAGTAAATGAAGACCATCTAATTGTTGTATTCGGGAAATAAAGAATTTTGCGAAGCGTCCCACTTCTTGTCGTGCGCTTTGCGAATGTAGATGCGAATCCTTTTGTTTGCACAGTGGTTAAGATCACGGCATATGAGGTAGATTAGAAAATTTTTACATTCGAATTTGAAATGAAGGAATACAACTGAATCGATGTTATAAAACCACGACACATTCTGCGAAGTTTATTTGTTGGTAGACATTCAAACTAGCAATCCTGAGTGGATATTTTAACAGATCATTGATCGTTATAAATAAGATTTGGCTCGTTTTTCAATCGACTGCAATGTATTAAGCATAAGATTCTATATAAGAAAGATGATGGAAGGATGAAAGTATATCTGTATCCCCACCCATTTATCCCCTCTTTTCTATCCCATCCTAAAGGTTGACAGCACGTTAGCTTCACCCATGGTGTTGCAAATGATTATATGCGACGGTGACCACCTTCCTGCTAGCTTTCAAATGAAATAAAAGCAAAACATTTCACTTGTAACTAGTTACAAAATGTGATATACTAATACATTTTACACTGATATGAGTACATTGTGTTACATTCTTTGGACGATGAACTGTATGTTCTGTGTGGCACCTAGTGTTATATAGTCGGTTTTTTTTTATGCATAAAGATTCAAGCGGCTAAAACATCGAAAAGAGTATCAAGTTTGATCGTACCGTAACTAGGTTTCATGCATTTCATACGGATATTAGACACGATTACAAAAATGACAAATATTTGTATACCAATAGTAATATTTATTTTAATCTAAGTCTCTGAATATTGTTAATCACAAAACTGCACTGCACTTTGAAATAACATGTTAAGGCGATTATATTTTTGGCAATTTCAATTGCAAATTCGAAGTCCCGAATATTGCCTCTAGCCTTTTTGAAGACCTTTAGAAGAGACTAAAACTCTCTTTATACTTAACTCATATGATCTTACCTGCAGAAACCATATCTTCAACTCACCACATACTCCATGGAAAATGTATACTCTTAGCATTAAATGCTTTTAGGCAGGATTAATTATACGTCAATGAAATAAAACGTGTGTCTACGTCTCTAAGCCCACGACCGAAGGTCGTCATAGTAAAAAATAATAGTCAGTAGATTATTTTCCACTCTTATTCATTAAGTTTCAAATACATAAATGAGCATACGACGTTATACCATTAAATTATAAAGCATACAGAAACTTGAATATTCTTTTATTAGAGTCCAATTATCTAAACAACTTATATTGAAGCGGTAATGTTATGTTTGTTCAGTTGGTTGCGTTGCATTATGTTTACTATAGCTAATTTATAACCAAATGCAGTTTGAACTTGAAATTCGTCGGCGTCTTTCCATTCTCAGTCCATTATTGGACGAAGTCTTCCTCAAGTCGGCGTCACTCATCCCTGCCCTCTGACTTCCTCATCCAACTTCTACACGTTTACAGGAATTTTATAGTATGTAAATAATTTTTATATGGAATCCTGAGTACATATCTAATGAAAACGGCTAAGTATCGAAAGTTTTGGACACACCAGCCCTACAATTTGATGCAAATAAATTATTTATAGGCACACGAGATGTCTGTTAGTGAACCAAATATCATATTTCTAGCTATAGATAACAAATTGTGACACGCAGACTGACACTAGAGTGGAAATAACATTCATTTTACCTTCAGGAATCGGATCCCAAAACATTATATAACAGATAACACTTTATTTTACAGAAAACGTACAGACAAAACTATAAGTATCCTAAATTGTAACTGGTAACTGGAATAGATTGCTGCCTCTTGTTTTACCGAAATAATAAATTATGCATTTTTTTTGTTACATAATAAGGTATTTATTATTTATCTATTTAATTATGCAGCATGAACGGCGGTCTTATATCTATAAAACATGATGTCTTCCAAATATTTCGAAACAGGAATACAGCTGATTAAAAATGGTGATACTAATACAGTTATTTTACTTTTATAATATAACTAATAATGATAACTATTATACACATAATAATAAAAACTATAATAATTGGGTAAAAACTATGCAAAATAAGGTACGAAATAAATGTTGTTATATTTCGATGGTAGCAAGTGGGATTGTTTAGTACCTGCCAACCTAAACAGAAGGCAGGTGTAGTAGAGTTAAGGTATGTACAAAAGTTATGAGTTTAATAATATTCCGAACACTTATTCAGAATTTAATATTTATTTAACTAACGGTAATTATCTTTCTTTCTCAATTGTGCCTTCGTATTCCGTACCTACAAATGTTATACTTAATGAGGGTATAGCGTTTTTCATGATCCTACTGTAATTCATGAAAATATGTTATGATGTAGATATTTAATAACATGAATGTTGTCAATTAATCAAGTCAATATTCTCACAACTACTTACATAAAGCTGTCACATGTTATCCATCAAACTACTAGAGCATATTAAATATTAGCGAAAAACATTCAAGTTCAATGACGTATTCATATTTAAAAAGTGAATGTTATTAAGAGATTCTAAAATAAGTAGATATTATTGTAAAAGTCCGAAGTTGGTTCCACCGAAGCCGCTTGAAAGACTGGAAGTAAGTAATACTATATGTCTAACTGAATAAAATTCTGAAAACAATAAGACAGTTAACAATACATTTTTTTAAATTACGCAATCAATAACTAAGAATTGACTTTGAGCCTCTACATAAAACCCCGCTGGACAAACGTACAAAACAATTCCAAAGTAAAATTGCCTAAGAACTCTGACGACAATGAATGTCGTGACTTTGAAATGCGTAAGCCCTCGCAATTGTAAATATTTTATTTTGGACGTCTTTGTTCCATTCCTACTAGGTTTTATGTTTGCACCATAATTTTCAGGCAAATAACACGGTAAAATGAAAGATAAATAATGTGGATTTTTCCTATGACTGACCGTATGCCTACGTTGTAACTTTTACTATATAAACCGGAGTATTCACTAAAAATGTTAAACAAATACTCATTCATCAACATACTTTGTAATAGACTATTTTATTCGTTTCTTATTCAAAAATTAACAGAAGATTTTTATGAAATATATTATTTAAGTTCTTCACATAATAGGAGTCTTTTATAATACTATAATGATGAGCCTGTCGTTAATATATGGAAAATTACGTCTAATTGTTGACCCAATTATTTTGAAATATGCAGCGATATACGATTGAGACTAAATTCTCATCATTTCTAAACAGTAAAGTTTAGAAATTAGACATATTTAAAAAAATACTAAACCAGTTAATGTTTTTTATAATAATTTATTAATTAATTTACGTCACTCTACAATTTTATTCATAATTAACCCATAGTCATATAGTCACTCATAATTATAATAAAAACACTGTATTTTAAAAATATTGAACTTATAAAACTTAATGACTAAAAATGTTTAGATAGATATTTACAAAACTTTTTATCGTACACCAAAGCATAAATAAACAGAAATAGAACAATATAAGACACCAGAACAGGCGGCCTTATCGCTAAAAAGCGACCGCTTCCTAGTAACCCTTGGCAGGGGTTGACAGACTTTTTAATACTAAACGGTGGTTCAGTTTACAAATAATGACAAATGATAAGTATACACAGTACATTAAGTACAAAAACAATATTTAAAAATATTACTAAAAGTAAAACGTATTTGTACTATATTTGAGTAGATTTTTTGATAATCAAAATATAGGCATTATATCAACACATCAAAGATGTTGAAATTACCCCAAAAGAACCTTGGCTGAAAATCAGTACAGTACTACATGATATTCTGGCGCAATAGTAAACTGAATATCCAATCTCATCATATTATTTGTTTGAAATGCTGCGTACAACCTGTCAGGCTAACAATAGAAATGTTTGAAATAAATATATTTCTTAATAATGGCGCTTTCTTGACAAGTAAACCATTTATTTTCTTCCTTAATTCTTGTCTAGTAGCTATTTTGTCAATCGTGCTCTTTTTGAATTCAGTAAACCGTGGTAGCTTTGATATATTTGCCGAGCGTTCAATGTATATCCCGATATTTATAATAATTAATCAATAATTTCTTTGTCCGGTAGATAATTGATATTTCATTTTTGCCGGTCACAGATGTACTACAAAGCAAGATCCATAATAAAAACATTCATAGTAACATCTAGCTGTGACCATTTTACTTCACAAAAAAAAAAGAATGCTCAATGTCTACAAATGTCTTTATATAGCTTTGTTTGCGGGTTTTAACAAATTATTTTTATACGGGTTATTTGTATGTTTATTTATTCTGATTGACGTTAAAGAAGGTGCCTCGTGAGTCTAGTCTAGTTTTAAGTGATCTAAACTAGTTTTATGAAACTGAACTGAAAAACGATGGCTGGGCGTTGTGGAATTGACTGACTATTAAATACGGTGAAGATTGCAACTATACAAATATATACAAATTTCTTTAAGAACGGTTTTGTAAAAATGCCTAAGGTATTAATAATAGTAATAATAATTCACCAAGCACCTAAGCAAGTCACTGCAGTTATTTTTATATTATTAGAAACTAATTGTATAGAAGAAAAATAAGTCTTACAATAAATGCTTAAATTATTTTCATAGGCCGAGCGCTAACATACCAATATTATCTTACTTTTACAATATCGTGATAGAAATAGTTTTAATAACTGTTTAAACAATATTATATAGAAATAAATTAATACTTATTTACTGTTTAAAAATGACATTATAATTATATTCACGATGTTTCTTTTATCTTTGTTTACGTAATTTTCATGTAACATTTTATTATTTACCGGAAGTTTTAAAGTTACGTACTAAAGGCGTTGAATTAATACGCTATTTGACTCGTTTAAGTCATTATAACGACAAAAGTTATTTTTCTCGTAGAATATTTAGGAGGTTTCGATGTTTTTAAACATTAAAAAGTATCTCTTTTGACTAACTGTTAAGCATGTAACTGAAAATGTTTTTACTTTGTCTCTATATCTTTAGCCAGCTTTTTTAAAATGAAGAGAAATCTTTTTGCGGACAACGCTGTGCACAGGAGGAACTAGAATTGCCGACAGTATCAGACTCGTCAGCCAGAGGGCTGCCCTCTAAAACTCCTCGGCCACTCGTCTGCTTAAGAATAGATTAACATAGCAAAATAGTCAAAATAAAGTAAGATTATTTGAATATTTTTTCATATTTATTATTATTTAGTTACTTTTAGTATTTATAGTATTAAATAGTAAAAGTAAACTAAGTTATATTTAAATAAGGAAATATATAAACTATGTAACAAATCGCTGCCACGCTATATGGCAATGCTGATTCGTTGCACGAAATACCAACCAACCTGATCACGGGTGGCATCAAAGAGTTTCTTAGAAATTTTTTGAAGTAACCCTTCGCCGAAAAACCACACGGACCTAAAGTTTCAACGCCAAACGGTACAAATATGTAACCCCTCCCTAGGGTTCCATATTTGCGCCAGACCGGCAACTGTTAAAGAACCGTCGCCAGCACCTGTCTTCGTCATTGGAAGATACGTCGGTGGCAGAGTGTTATTTTCAGAAAACTTTTCTCGGACTTTTAAATACAAGCGACCGAGAAAAATGTATTGTTTCAAAGCCGTCACCTTGACCCACCCAGCAACTGACCGCTTGATAGGCGCGACCAATCAATATTGACCTTTCGAATCTCATTCAATTTCCTTTATTTGTTCTGCGTTAAGTGCTCACGCGGGAGGCGGGAGGCTATTCCACAACTGGTTGGAAATTAGAAAATATTAATCATCTAAAATAAAATTTCGGAACATATTTCGCAATAAGTTCTTTGTCATTTAAAAATTCCAACAATTTTGATAAAAGGTCATTCTAACATATTTCATAATTTAACAAATTTACACATCTTCCGAAAATGTAGTTGTCCTTAGTCAAGTAATTTTGTTTCTAAATTACAAAATAGTTTATCTTCTTTGAATTAAAAAAAAATATTTTTCTTTCATTTATTTAGTGTTACCAGATCGAACTGGATATAACATATAATTACATATATAGATAAAACTTTATTGTACTCCAATACAAAAAGGAACTTAGATATTGACGGTCTTATTTGCCTTGGCTCTATGCTTATTATATTGTTACGAGTTGCGGGACTCGAATTAAAATGCCGTTGGAATTATTATAGTTTATTAGAACTATACAAAGACGTATAACACAGGTATAAATATAACTGAACACAAAAAATCCAAACGTAATACAGAAGGTCGTAATTCAATAAAACGCGCAAAGTCCGTCACTATTAGTTTCCCCATTATATACACGTCACGCCTTGATCGTAGTTGTCGCTGAACTTCCCCCTCCCTCAATCAGTCCATCATTTTATACTGCACAAATGCAATGTGCCCGCCCGGCAACGTGGACCGAATTTCGTAGAATCAGCTTGTACTTTATAATCTGTAACACCTGGCTAATAACAATAGAACAATAGGCTGTTCTATAGAAACGTATGTCAATAAAAAAGTAAAAAGATGATCATAAAAGAATTACAATTAGTTCAAATGCCGACAGGTAATAAATGTGCCTCTACAAATCTGTACGTGGAATTTGTCTTTGTCGACGCCTAGGTTGTAACAATATCAACAAAAATATATGTGTATAATTAAATATTTATTTATATCGATATAATAAGCTTAAGGGAGAATATTTAAACCATAAAAAGAACTTATCTACTAGTCAAATTATACCAATTTATCTTCTTAATTGAATAACTTATCTTTTACTATTTTATGAAACTTTATACAAAACTTAAGACTCCCAAAGAAATAACATAATACAACATTTTCTATAGTTGTATATTTACTTACGTCGATACAATGTTAATACCAAAAGGGCCATAAAGACCATTCTCTAAGCCATAATCAGACTGTTCACAGCAAATAAACTGTTAAGAAGACTCCTGACATATGAACATGTACATTACCTTGTAGCCTACACTTAGCATACTTTTACGCTAATAAAAAGGGACCTTACTCTCTGACGTCTTATTCCACTTTTACTGCCTTAACAAAGTCTTTTGTACGACAACCAACAATTCTGAAAATTTATGCTTCAGTTAAATTCATGGGAAAACTACTTGACTATAGTATCCACTAACGTGAATTATTAGCGAGCAAGAGCCTAGAAAGCAATTACGATTTGCAGGTGGCATTTTTTACTATACCTACCTATAGACAGTTCTTTTAAAACAGTGGCGATAAAAAGTTAAAAAAATCGTATATAGATGATACTATAGGTACAATTGTTGGCATCCCAGTACAATGATTGGCACCTATCATTTTATCCAATTTTAATATATCTATCTGTGCAGGAACGGAGAAAGGATACAATTTCCTGGGGCCGAGCAGCCTGTCGTAAGGGGCGACAAAAGAACCCACAGCCAAGTGGTGGATATTTGCCCGTCTGTATGGCTACCACCCCTGGTCTAGAGTATGCCGCCATAACAACCTTGATTTGTGTTCCGGCATAAGTGGCCAGGTTCCAGTATTCTTTAAGAGAGCAGCAGCACATTTGTAGCACCTTTGGTTTTGCAAATGTCCATAGACGATGGTAACCGCTTTCCATCAAGTGGGCCGTCCGCCTGTCTGCTGAATTCGTGCAATTAAAAAAAATACATATAACTTAAAAAAAATAGTTTCGAAATGTTTTTTAGTAGTGTAATATTTTCTTCTTCAAAAGGTAACGAGCCTCTTCTGGAAGCCAATTTACCTGTAATAGTAATATTATCATTTAGGCACGAAATAAAAAATATTAAGATGTTTTTAATATCTTTTTTACATTGACTGAGTTCCAATCATTGGATGGGGTGCCAATTTTGGGATAGTTTACACTATTTAGTTGATTTTTTGTTCGGAATTTGAAGTGTTATTTCCAAAAAGTTTATATGCTTGGATAAAAATGAGCAGTAATTATAGTATATTCTTCTAAACAAAGAATTGTAACACGAACATATTGAAAATTTCAACCTTTTAGTCTAATGTGCCTTTTATCGAGCTGCCACAAGAACTCTCTTATTATAAGTCAAAGACCTACAATTTGGCTGAAACTCTTGTTTGAAGTTTATACTAAAACGTTAATAATAATTAATTAATTCATATTAAGAGTGATTTTACAAAGAAGAATATTGCTGACTTTTGACGGACCAACCAAATTGAATCAATTCGGTTGATAGGTGCAGAACTGAAATACAATGACGTTGAATAACTCAATTTTATGATTACATGAATTACTTTGGTAGATTAATCTAAAATGAAAGATAAACCATTTAATAACAACTGAAGTCTACTTGTCAAAATTTGATACTTTGTAAGATTTGTGAGTGCCTTAGTGAGTATATTAAGTCGATAATACCTAACACAAAGAAGACAACCGCTTTCAGCTTGTAAGTATTAATCATTAGCATAACTCAAGCCTAATACAAACACACTAAATCGTAACTGTCACATCATACTAAAGGCAGAAAATCTCGAAGTTAAAGCTTGAAAACTTAGTAAACACAATACCTATTGTCTGCGCCACTCGCATCATTTAATGTTTATATGTTCATCATTCAAAAAGATATAATGATGCTTCTGAATTTTCTTGTGACATACTTACATCATTGTAAGTGTGAAATTAGTATTTATTGCTCATCGTAAGAGTTCAAATGTTTTGTTGAGAACAAATGGTCGTAAAAAACTGTATAGTTAAACTTAAGGTAGCTACGTTATTAAGGTACACAAAGCTATAATTAATAATATAGCAGTGACAGTCCTCTCAGGCACATTACCTATCGATCTCAAGATCCGGGAATCGGCACTCTTCTACGAAGCCAAAAAAGGCAACTCCACAGATTTTTTACCACAAGAAGGCACAATGGAGCAAAAGGTGAGTCAATTTGACCTGCCACCCACAATGCCACGAACTCACAAAACCAGAGTTCGAGCTCCTGGAGAACTTGGATTCCGAAACTGTAAAATCCCACAACCTCGCCGGACCGTATATATACACGGACGGCAGCAAAATAGGGGGCAAAGTTGGGGCTGCCCTCTCTTGGTGGGACCAGGTAAAGGAAAGCAACAACTCCACCTTCAGTCTGCACCCTTCCTGCACATTATTCCAGTCGGAACTCTATGCACTCCTCAGGGCAGTGAATATGGCAAAGGACAGCAATGAACCAATAATCAACATTATGAGCGACTCACAATCTTCGCTGGAAATGCTGTGCAAACCCAAGCCATATCACCCCCTAGCGAAACAAATCCAAGAGTGCATAAGAGACATAAGTGCGGAAGGCAGAAGAGTGCGTCTGTTCTGGATTAGAGCTCATATAGGCACAGCCGGAAATGAGCGAGCCGACGAACTGGCTAAGCTAGCGGCGCAACAGGATCGGGCAGCTCCCGACTACGACAAGCTACCAATGTCCTTTGTCAAACGCAAGATTCGGGAGGAGTCAGTCCGCATATGGCAGGACAGATACGACTCCTCAAGCACCGGGACAGTCACAAAAACCTTCCTACGCAACGTGGAACAAGCGTACGGCATGGTCAGAAAGGAAAGATGGACACCCTTACAAGTGCAAATTTTGACAGGACATGGAGCAACAGGAGAGTATTTACACCGGTTCAAGTTGAAAAACAGTCCCGGATGTGAGTGCGATCCTGACATCGTAGAGTCGGTGTGGCATCTCATCCTGGAGTGCCCACGCTTCTCGGCAAAGAGAATGGACTGTGAAATCCAAATTGGCGAAAAATTGGCCAAGGATAAACTACACACCATCCTAGCTAACACTGAGGCTAGACCACACTTTTTGGGCTTTGCTGACTACATAATGGGAGTAGTTTTCTCACGAAACAGCACCCTAAACAAAAAAACTAACACATCCCTCACAGCCACAACAGCTAATCCCATACAAAACCCCCACCATGATACGCAGTATAAGCCTGCTCTATCACGGTGAGCAAGGGACACCGGGAATAAAGCTGAGAGGGGTAGTCTTCTTTGTGAACTCAAACAAGGAAAAACTTGGGCTGGCTTTCTGTGAAGCCAGAGGTCACAAAAACATCACCATCTCACCCGGTCCGGCCAAACTCTTAAAAGGGAGCACCTCTAGAAACATCATGCGACGCCGTGGCTACGATTCACTGGCGATCGCAAAGGTACCTGGCATAGAATGTCGAATAGTGAGAGAACGCGACAAGCAGATCTTACTATTCGACAGAGGCGACAACATCAGCCAATTTCAAAAAGCCAGTAAGGTGCTCGTCGCTTTGAGCGAAACCAGCACGGGTACCTTATACACTCCCAGGAGAATAAGTTTAGACTCCATGGCAGTCGGCTATGAAAGGGTCAGGGTAAATGATTACTGGGGCGCCGTTTTGGCTACCGAGTATCACGAAATGGTGGTATACGCGGGCAGAGGTGAAAACCTCAGTTACCTTGTACCCTACCAGCCTGGCTCCAACGTAATAAACCCCATCGACCATAGAGGCCGACCACTACCTACTGAGGACGGCCTGAGCGGGCCTGAACGACTCCAAAGGGACCTAGAAGAAGGGTGGCAACAGGCTAAACTAAAGGCCCTCAATCCCATCTCCAACATAACGTCTTTGGCATTTACAGAGCTGGCCACAAGGTCAGCACTGTCATATCCATCAACATCAGCGAGCAAAGCCCCGCTGATGCGCAAAATAACAGGAGGAGACCCCCTCTTATCCAAAATCCTCCAAAACACTCAAACCCAAATAACACCGTCCATCAGGGAGCCACCTAAGGTAAGGCTAAAAGCCGACATGGGGGTAGTCGAACCTCCCAACCTCCTCTGTTCTAAGGAACCAAGAGACCACTGGGCCAATGCCTTCCTCGAGTTTCTAGCAGTCTGTAGAGCAAACATTACTCTCAACATGAAGATAGGCCAAACCATCCTGGATACCTATAAACTGGGAATCGACAGACTGCTAAAGAACAGACTTGAAGCCGCGGAGGCAGCCGTGTACGACAACGCCACGTCCACTGTACTTGCGGGAGACATGGCGGGAGAGTACATGGCAGCCTACAATGCGACAGGCGGCTTAGTGACCCTGGATGAAGACAAGACGGTGAAAGGTAGTGAGAAACCCTGTTTCAACACTCCCCCTGATGATCATGTGGTCTTGGTGATGAAGTCCACAAGGATTATGCTGGACGACAGGATCTTGGAAAAGGCCAAAACCTTGACCGAGATCTCTGCCAGTGGCGAACCCTTCGACAAGTGGACCGTCCCGGAGATCACATGGATCAACGGCGTCCCCGGCTGCGGAAAAACAACAGCGATGCTCCGTGCCTTCAAGAAAGATGAAGACATGGTCATCACAGCCACAAAAAAATCCGCAGAAGAAATCCGGGAAAAACTCCAGCCCATCCTAGGCGACGATGCGAAGGCTAGAGTGCGGACTATGGCGTCGTTCATAATCAACGGTCTTACCTCCAACTTTAGACCCAAACGCCTCATAGTCGATGAAGCACTCATGAGCCACTTTGGCTCTATAGTCATGGCATCGCGCCTAGCAGGAGCGGACTACCTCACTCTCATGGGCGATATAAACCAAATTCCCTTCATAGACAGGAACGACTTGTTCCCCATGCTATATCACCGCCCTACACCCTCGGCGAAAATCACCCGAGAACAGGTCTGTACACACCGAAACCCGCTAGACATAGCATATGCCATGAGTGATGTATACTCGTCCAAAAATCAAGCGCGTTCCCTCGAACTCAAACGGTATTCGCGAGGGCGCATACCCACAGAACTTGCCAATACTCTTTATCTAACTCACACGCAGTCAGAGAAAGAGAGCCTAATAAAACTAGGCTGTGGCAAAGGCGAAGGGTCATACGTTCAAACGATATACGAGGCTCAGGGTCTTACCTTCGAGACAGTGGTGATCGTGAGGTCCAATTCCAACAAGATGGAAATAAAATACCACTGCATTGCATTACACGCACAATTCACAAACAAAACAAGACACACAAAGAGCCTAAAAATTAATAACCTAGGCACAGAAAGAAAAAACAGCATACATGGCACTAGTTAAGATAATATATATAGGTATAGACATAAGGCACACACTGCACATGCACTTTCTCACAACACCAGCATGTAACAGATACACTCTACATTAGTATAAGTTAAGTATTAAAATTAGAAAAAAAAAAAATATAAGTTATTGTTAAGGTACACAACACAACACAAAAATCATTAAATTAATGTCACACATAATAACACATAAACAATAAGCGTGTATAAATTCAAAAAAACTCTAACAATAATTAAGTTGTAAAAAGGGTACGGAACTAGGGTCCGTAGATCCGAAAAAAAACAAACTATAATTAAAATTCCGATAAAGCTATTTAAACCCGTCTTAAATTAAATTTATTATTTTATCTGTCATTTCAACCATTATCCATTACGTTTATAGAAAGTATTATACTTTCGTGTTTAAGAATCGTGATAATCTTAGAAAATACTGAATACAATTATTTTATATTAGACATAAGAAATATTTGATAAGTGTATTTAAAATTGATTGAATTGATCTGATCTTAAAAATTGGGGTGTTGACATATGTTACAAAAAAATCTAAGATTTATGCATATAAAAGAACAGGCGTTTTTTTTGAAAATATTTATTTACATATCTACTCTAACTCTAAAACCCAAAAGGGTTTGACGACGATGCTAAAAGTCCGCGCTTTACATACAATTAATAAATATGAGGTAGTTTGAATTATTACATCTACCCTTTCTCCATTCCAGTACCAAGTGAGAGGGGGACAGTAAACATTAACACAAGACCTTGTACTCTATTTTTGCCATGTATACAGAATGAGTATCTAATGGCTATTTTTTAGTGAATAAATTAATACAAATATATTTATATATATACTTAGATGTTTATTATAATATTATATGTAAAGTTGAATGAATATTGGTTAAAATAAACATTTAAGTCTACGTTTAGTTTAAGTAATATTAGATAGATAGATAGATAACACTTTATTGTACACCATTACAGAAAACACAGATGAACTTATAGCCTAAAAATATTCTATATGTGCACGATGGGTGGTCTTATCGCTAAGAAGCGATCTCTTCCAGACAACCCGTTATCTCCTATCGATTTAATAAAATAACGTCTCATCATCTGACTTGTAAAATATCATGACAGAAATCATTTTAATTACTTTTCAAACACTATTGAAGGTAGGTACACATAAATAGAGTCAAATAGCGCATAAAGCGGTATTTGAATCCTTTTACGTGTACCTATGACGTCATAAGTAGGCACGCTAGCACAAACTCTATGAGGCTGCGACGGTCTGGAAGTTTACAAAAAGTACGCTTCGTCCACGCTTAACTTGGAATTCTCGTGGGATTTCCGGGACACGAAGTATCGCAACCTTTAAAAAAGAATGTAAGCTTAAGTTAATGTTTTATTGCCTGAAGCAGGCAAACAGGCGGACGGCCCACTTGATGGAAGATGGTTACCGTCCCCTATGGACGTTTGCAACACCAGGGGCGTTGCCAACGCGTTGCCGGCAAAAAACGAAAATTTTCCGCTAGTTTCCCGAGATAAAAAGTAGACCAAATTCTAAGTCGAAGTCGAATTAGCTGTCGACCACCGAAAACCGTATCGAAATCAGGGCAGTAGTTTTTACGTGAATCCTGAACAAACATACAAACCGAGAAACCGACAAAAAATCTTAAAAAATGCATCTATAATTCTCCGTCGTTATATAATCTATTCCAGTTGTCTTTTTTTAAATAGCTTTAATGTACAGACGGCATGTTTAGAATTTTATATTATTGATTTCAGTTTATTTGATAGTAGGCTCCCCTATTATGTTCTTTAACTTAAACTTTTAAATCACGTGACCAAAAGACTGGTCCACTCCTCGAACAACGCATTACCGTTGCTATTCATCAAGGTAATGTGGCTAGTCTTTTGGGCACATTTCCAACTGACAGCGGTCTGGAACTAGATTTTATAGTTTAATTTGTATGTATAGTTTTATTTAGTTTAATTTATACAAATTGTATGTTGATGATCACTTAAATACAATGTTGACCATTCTATCTTTTAAATAATCAAATGTCAAAAAGGTAGAAGAAGAGAAAGAAAGAAGAATCGTGGGCCGTCTTGCCATATAGGATTTAGATGTTTTAAGACATACCTTTCTTATTGGGCGATTATCATCTAATATTAGTGTACTCATAATTTATGTCACTAATATTTATTTTTTCCATGACGAAGCTTTTTAACTATTGATTTCAAATCGAAACGATTATTGGAAAATTTTACTAACCATCCTATTATGTACTCGATAATAGATCTTATTTCTAGAACCATAAAATCTAACATTACTTGACGATCAAACACAAAACATTTGTCAATGAACAAGTATGTTATAGTGTAAACAAATACTAAACTAAGCGCCGCCTACGCACATTCGCTATGGTTTTTTTCTTCGTAATTATGTGCTCAATATATTCAAACTATTTTAAAGTGATAAATATATGTCAAACATGTCTTATTGGAAATAATGTCTCTATTAGCAATTTGATTTAGTAGTTTTCTCATGGTACCTTATCCGTGTTGGTACTAATCGAAAACCGAGACTTCGCAAATAGATTTTATGTAACTAAATATTTGTTGTAATGTTTTTATTATTTTTGCTAATTTATAGACAAAAATTATTGTTTCTTTTCGTCATAATATAAATACGGATTTACGGCTTATTTTTTTTTAAAATAAATATTAGTTTAATGCTCGCGATCAAGGAAAACCTCATAAAGAAGTCTACCAGTTTGCTTTGGTTAACTTACTTAAATTGTCTATTGTCTGTTTTTGTTTCTAGGTGTGAGAATTGGAGAGTAGGAAGCCCCCACTCAATTCCTAAGATTGAGGAAACCGGAGGCTCGAGGATTATCATATGGGCTGGAGGTGCATGCACCCACATCCTGTTCAATGAATGTCCTGGCATCCATTAGCGAGGTGTTTTATTGGGTACTTCGTTTCGCTTAAAATCCAGCGAGTCCTATACACCGGGATGCCCTTGCAGTCTACGCATTCTGTAAATAGACTTTACCGCTGAAAAAGAAGGTAATACAAAATCCGGCCCATTAAACTATTCTGCTTTGAGCCGTCGCCGCATTCGGGTGGTTAAATAACTCTCTCGCCTGAAACTAATTATGATAGAGTCTATCTAGGACTATATAAGCCACTAATTCTCCTGGAAGCCACACCAAACATAATAAATATTATATTCGATTAATTCCCAAAATGTTAATTTATTTAAATTACTTCTACAAAACTGCTAATTGTTATCAGGCTTCTCCGATAGTACAATGCCAATGCAACGTTTCCTATTATACGTTATTCTATGAATTCGGAAATAAAGATTAAAGTTTCGCCACGTAATGTAAATCAGTGACATCAATAAAATGATGTCAGTTTATAATTAGAATTAATAAAATATTAATTTATAGTTAATATTGCTTCGTTTACCTGTTTGCACATACCACACAGGGTTGTCACTTCTAGGGAACTCTGACATCAGTCCATTTTTGAAATAATATGTTGCCTATAAATTAGCGTAGTGATGGTTAATGGTATAGAAATGAAAGTTTTACATGCATCTGGTTTAAAATAAATCTTTTTCTTCTTTCTTTAATTTCACTTAAGTAAAATTGCGTAAAACGCTCCAGTCCACATAATGTCTCCCCATCTTATTATTACTTTTACCTTATTATTACTTAGTGATTTTTTATTTATTATTTTTCTACGATTTTATACGAAAGCCGTAGTGGCTTATGGTCTTATTCATATTGAATTAAAAAAAGTTTGTAGGCTTATCTAAGAGCCTTAAGGAAGCCTAAAAACTTACTCTAAATCAATTTGAATAAAACCGTTAATGGTTAACTCACTCCTATCCCCGACGCGGATTGGAACCATGATAGGAAAAGCAAGCGCCTCTTAGGTACATTTTCGGACCTAATGTACATATTGGTACAATTGGCACGTGCTAACGGTGAAGAAAAACATCGTGATGAAACTTGTACATCGAGATAACCGATGTATCTAACCCGCCAAGTGGCCTTAGCGGGTATACTGTCCGTTTCCCGTAAGAAATTGGGAGGCCCAAGCTCAATATTGAGACGTTTATGGGCTCTTATTATTATGATTTCCTAAAATCTGACTGACGCCACTTTACACAGCTGTGTTACCCACATTGAAATAATATAACTCAACCACGATTACATGTACATATAGAGTTTGTCCCTAATCTATATTTTCTTAGTTTCTCTACATCAATCTGTAGTGGTAATTAAAACAGATCGTCAAATTTCATATAAAATAATACGAGCATTTTCTGAAAAATATTTCTATGACAGTTGTGACACCACGGCAAGATATTTGGATGGTCACAATTTTATTATATAGGTTCCGTTATTGGTAAATTGGCTAAGGAACACTAAAAATTATGAACTTAATTGTATATCTACCTAAAAATATAGAGGAACCCACACATAAAAACCATTATAAAACATTTGCAATAATTGTGAGACATTACTTCCACTATTAGTAATTCAATTAAAAATAATGTCAATAACTGAATATGACGTCTTGATTTTGTAGAATTAATTTCAATATATCCATAAACAGCCTGATTAATTAACTTTAATTTGAATTTGCTTTATAATTCCAAGTAAATACTAGTTAATAATATTGACTAATACTTGTGATTACAAATGACATTCTGTAGAATCATCCTTGGTTATTTTAAGACCATACCAGTCAATGATCATAATTTGTAAGAGTATGCCACGTGACTTTGTTAGCGTAATTTCAGACCCGAATTACGCGTAATCTATCCTATTTTAAATACTTCGTGGTAGTTCTTCGTTGTTTAAGTCAATTTTCTGACTTAAATGTGCATAAGAAAACAACCTGAGGAGACTTGTACTGTCCAAGGTATTCGATGTTTATATAATTATGTTTTAAATAATATACATAAGATACTTACATTGTCGCTTTAGTGTTAAAAATGTTATGACACTGTAATAGAATAGATAAATAAATAATTTTCTGTTTTTTTTGTTTTTTTTGTTTGTAATATATATTTTTTGTTGAAATTAATTAATTAATGAAAGCAGATGAAGTGAAAGTTGTTTGTCAGGATCGTCGAAAATTGAAATTAATGGAGTACCTACCTAAACAGGCGTGATAATATGTATGCATTTACATACATATAAACAAAACGCATGACAATCCATTCGAACAAAATAATTTAACTCATAGAATGTGAAGTTTCACCTACATACATAGAGGTAGAAGTTGCAATAGAACGTGTCGAGTTACATTTTCTGAACTCATAAGTCAGAATTTTTTAAATAAATGAAGCAAAATACAAGTAGAATAAAATAGTGCAATAATAAGATTGAATTAATAAATTAAGAAGAAAGGTTATTGTTTTAATGTTATTATTGCGAGTGTGATTGTGTAAGTGCTAAAATAAGCACATTAGTAAATCAGGCGTCTCGACGTTACACTTCTGTTTGTACGAACAATTACATATAGAAGGCGCCAGTCGACTAACACACCTAAACTACGACAAACTTATGCATGTACATAACGTTTTGTACATAAATCTCATTTGAACTTATTGTGAAGGAATTTCTAACACATACATCACACCTGTTTCTGAGATATGAAAAAAGATTTTTTTATTTTAATTTAGCTGCCTGCCACTACATTCACGCGGGACTTGTGATTTTGTATTCAATTTCTAAACCCTGCTAGGTATGTATATAAATAAATCACACACAGTTTAAACACATTTTTGTTTTAAACCCTAAAATATTAATAAAAATCCCTTGAGCCGTTTTGCAGCATATTCGAGATAAATTTTTAGACTGATTGACAGAGAAAAATTCTAAAATGGATCACTGAACATTTCATTTGAAATTCAGTTGCTTTCTTTCGGGCCTCCTTCTCGATAGTGAAAATAATAAGTTAGGAATATAATCAGACCAGTGCCACTTTCTGAGAACCTAATTCACCGTAACGAGATAATAAGAATTCCTTTTTCTCTTCAGGCATATTAACCCTAAAAATGAATAAATTATATCTTGCTTGTTGTTAGCTCATTAATCCTTTCAAATATCGATAGTCGACTATTCCGAGGAAATTTATCACTTTATCATCTGTGTCATTCATTATATTGATATCAGTGCTCATAGATACGTGGCGCCGGGGCCGCCTTGTTATCAATTGAGCACTCTGGATATTATATCAATCAATGTATTGCATGTGATTTTGACAGTTCGCTCGTGGGAAATTATTGCAATTTACGCTGCGTTCATACCTCTATCATTTATACCGAATCCAGTCATTGTTGCGTTGAACCAACACGATGAATTACATAAATGATCGATATTATCGAATGTGTGTGGACGAACTCTTACAAGCTTATAATAAAAGATCCTAATTTTCTACAACAGGTAGACGGTGAAGCACATGGGAAGTTGTCACCACCGTCTATAGGAGTTTGCAATACCAAAGTCGCAGCCAACGCGTCGAAAGCCTTTAGTATGGGATAGGTGCATAAGATACAGACAGGAAGAATGTGATAGAAAGAATGAGAATATAGGATCAGTATTTAAAATAATGGAATGAGGGAAGTGGGCCATCGGAACTCTCGCTCATCGCATGAAAAACAAGGCTAACGGTTTAATGCCGGTATCCTGTGGAAGCATGGTATCATACCGATTGAGCCGGCGTAATAAGATACTGATTCCGCTATACCACGTACGAAAGTAATCGATTGCCTTCATATTAAAATATTAATGCAAAAATAACTGTTTTTTAGAACCTTTTCACTATTTAACAGCTAGACGGATCGTAATCAAATTTGACGAAATAGATTGTATCCTAAAAAGCGATATAGTAGACTACATTTTGTCTCAACAATGATAAAGGGATGAAATAGGAATAAAAAATTGTATGAGATATCCATAATACCTGAGATTAGAGATATGAAGATTTATATCACGACTTTCAGTGGAAAGTAATTAAAAATGTCTTAGTTACGCTTTTGCTTCATACAGAAAGAAAATAAATGCGGATAAATTCGCAAGTGGGAGCTAGTGTCTATATCTGTTATAGTACTAGAGTCTAGAGTCTGAACTTCAGCTGCGCTGCCTGTCAAGCCCCAGGCTTTATTTTACTTACATAAAAACTTAATTTGGTGTTTTACATATAATAAAAGCAAATAAGCCCATATATTCTAGATAACTGCCCAGCAAAACACATTGGTAAGTCGAAGCCAACCTGATTTGAAGTAATACAATGAATGACATGTTGTTTATGACAATATGAAAACGCGATTGCACTGTCATCTATTTTGCTAATCTGACCATTCTAAAGAAACGACATCATTTATCGGGATAAAACGTATCCTAAGTGTTAATTTGGGTTATAAACCAGCACTTTGTCGATTTTAATCATTTCAGTTTCCAAAAAAGATGCGATCGCAGCGCCAACTTTTTAAACTGTTTTCTCGTCTATCCTCCAGATACGACGTCATTTATTAGCATAGTAATAAGTATCTTATGTTACGCCCCGGAATATAAGCTAGCCTTATGTCGAGTTTCATTAGATTCTGTTTAGTAATTATCACGTGATGTTCTAATAGACACAAAAATTTAAAATAAAATGTATTTTCGGAACGTGCCGATTCGAATTAACCCCTCTGATTGTTTTTCACATTTTAAAGGCGTTGTACAAACTCGAACCATTTACAGATTTATTATGGTATAAATATCTATCGGTCCATATTTTTTCAGTTTTTCAAAAGTTACGTATGTCAGTTTTTCTCTTTTAGCCAGTACCCATGAGCGACAGAAAGTTAGTTAAGTATTTTAATTACTGTTTGGGGTAATTGTTCCTTAAGCTCTTTAGGTGCGGTATAAACTACATAAACTCAAAGAAAAGTAATCTGATAAGTTAATCGGATTATAAATTATAGTGAAATAATGACGACGCTTACTATGCCATCATTATTTTCATTGAAAGTGACGTTATTTTCAAAGTTGACGTAAGCACACTGTATCACATCTATGAATAATTTTAATACCAAAGTACTTAAAATATAATTTACGAAAATAACGATTAATATGATATCATATATTGCATAAACTTTCGTTCTGAGTGATCACATTACATACGTAGTTAAAATATCTTCAGGTGACGTCGTACAGACACTGATCATATTCAATTTAATATCCATTATAATTTATTAAACTGTGGTCATTTGAGTGTTGTAATGCAATAAAAGCTTAGATGTTTTTAGTTATAGACTGTTATAAGACAAGATACCATTAAACTTATGATGTGGTTGTGTAATTTGCTTCCATTAAGTACTAGTACCAAAAAAGTTTTTTTTCCTTTCTAGAGAACAAATGCCTACTGTTTGAACGTATACTATGGTCTGAAAGAAAAACAAAAATAGTAATAGGAACGCTAGCAAAAACTAAATTGATAATTTAGTTTTAAGGTCTTCATGAAAGGTATTCTTTAGCCCTAGAAGCCTAATCTATTTACATAGGCATTAACATACGTCCCAGCGGTCTACACATATTAAAGACAACCTTTAGCCCTTACGTTCTATATGCCGAAGGAAACTTTATAATAATAAAATTCAGTTGTAAAATTAAAATCTACGTTAATAATTATTTATTACAACAAGACAAAAAACACACCTTTATGTTCATAAATGCAAATTGGACTTCTATTAAATCAGCTAAATTATTTATATTTTTCAACGATATTTTTTTTATAAATTATTTACTTATTTAAAAGACAAATATAAAAATATGATCAAAGATAAATAAGATTTTTATTGATTAGTTATATATAACTTATGATAAATTTATATGTATAGTTAAACGTTACACAAAGCCTAAACATACATCTCGCAAGCGCGCTGTACCTCAATAAATCAAATATTACGCGACTTACCATAGACACATCGACGACCGACAAGCTCCCGTCGGCTCCTGAGAGAAAAATATTTCTTTCTTTCTTTCCTGAGTTGGCTAAACAGCACGAGGCTCTAATTTCATCCGTTATAAAGAATATAAGGAATTTTGCGAAACTTTGTATCCCTCACAGACGTAGATAAATAGGGCTTCTAGGGTTAAATATAATGTTTACATGCCTTTAGAACCCAGTCTATAATTAAAAGCACTTTTTATCTGTCGTTTTTTCTGTTTGTAATACTCACTTATTACAAAGTGCAAAGTTTTACAAGTAAGTACAATTATATAATAGTCAAATGTATACAAATAGTTCCTGAGCTTCTTCGTATTTAATTTAAAAGTTCATTATTTTCTATATTCACGTAACTCGATCATGTTTTGGTGAAACCAAGTTTCACTTTAGTCATAGCATAGTGTACAGTGAGATTAACAATCGTGAAATTGTTAATCTCATTAGCGAACTGATGGTTAAACCGACGAGTGTTTACTCACTTGTTACGGGATCAAGGGCACCTTCAAACTCAAACCCAAACACGTTTGGTAAAACGATTCGGTTGTGATTATAATAACACACAAAATTGTCTATTGATTTCGAAATACGTATATTCCTCATCTTGGGTACGTCGAAACGTCGCCTCTCTGTCAGGATAATGTCCAATTACCTCGAAGAATGAACTGTTACAGAAAAAGAAAACAACTTTCACAATTACCCTTAAAAATGACCCTGAAGTGTCTTTTTCACTCATATATTTTTTGTTCTTCATTATATAAATTAATGTCAAATAATTGGATAAATAATAACATGTCAGCATACCGCGTTGTTTTCGTAAGCAAGATACTTTCCCAAAAACTAAGCCAGTGTATGTAAAGTATATAGTTAGTGCACAATAAACGTTCATAACTTGCAAATTTAATGTCTATAATTCTAGACATCAGTAGTGAATAAGATTTTTTAAAGGTTTTTAAATACCCGCTTTTGAGATCCTGGATATCATGTAGCAGCAGAGTGCTAGCCAAGACAAGTAAAACAAACCCAAACACGACGGGTCTATCTTGTTTAGCACAGGAGTTCCTATGGCCACCTTCCGAATCCATTACCAGATCAGCTCCATGGTACCATATTATTGCATTGTCACGCAATATACATATGTGTGCAAAATTTCAGCTCAGTCGGGAACCGGAAAGTTGGTCAAATTTAACTTGTATGATTCCACCCGAACTTACACACATACATACTTATATACATACATAAGTACATCCATTGCAAGTTAAATAAAAGCTTGTGCAAAAAAATAATTTACTAACGCTATTCAAACTAATTAATATCGATCAAAATCCATACGCCATTTATGAAAGTTGTCATAGAAATGGCAATAAAACTAAAGCTTGTTGTTTTGAGAGAAACTCTTTCGAATCTTCGTCATGCGTAAATAGAACCATTCAAACAACATGTACCTTCAAATATGTAAAGTTTAGCATAAAACCATAAATAAAAACAAAAATACAACTACATATTTTCTTGTTTATCAAGAGATATTCTTTGCATTGACGTGCTAAGTCAAATTCCATGTAGTTGGATGCCCTAACTTGAGTTTTGTTTGAAGTATGCATACCTGAGCATTGTTGCAAGACCACTCTGCAAATAGATATATCATACAGGGTGGCCAGAACAGTGATATTTAAGAGAAAAAAATAGTTAGTTTACTTAAAGGGGTACCCAAATTATGGTTTTAGCAAAAGTTTTTATTTTACGAGTTGTTAAATATTTTAGTGATTTTTGTAACTAAGCCCTTATTAAAACACACTTGACTATAGAAGAAAATATTTATTTCACATCCGCTTCCCAAAGTTACGATTTTCTATAGTAATACACGACCTACGACTAAAAAAAAATCTTTTAATATTCTAAAAGCTTCTTTGTTTCTAACAGCATTTTCAGCTTTTCAAATTCCCCTTCTGCTCAGTAAACCAGATTCAGATGGCAGATTTTCAGAAAATATTCTACAGATGAACGGCTTGTGTGTGCTTGAAAAATATGACTTTGAGAATCGATTGTTAAAGAATTTAATTTTTTTCAGAATTAACTGTGTATTTGTTTATTTAAAAAAAGATACAAATACAGTGAACCTTAAAAATAAAATCACAGATACAAAAAAACATATTCTTAACACAAGTTAAAATATCTAGTTTTGATGTTACACTATTTATTATTTTAACTTGTAAAAGTACAATTCATAAGGACTTGTTTCATAAGAAAATTCCCAAATGTACCAAAATAAATAATATTAGAGCCGATGCGGTCAAAATTTCCTAAAAAAATAATATTCGAAAACTAAAAATGTTGATAAAACATACGTCGAGGTAATTCTGATACCCGTTTATGTAAACTAACAAAAAATCTTTTGAACGTTACTGTTCTGGTCACTCTGTATAAGAGACAAGTGCGGATATGTATGTATGCATATATACGAGTGATTTCATCTTGAACATCTTCGGAAGCCAAGTGGTCAAGAAGATTGTAGGGTGAAAATATTAATTAGTCAATTGAGAGCTTTTTAAAGAGGCCCATAGCCTTAACGTCATAAACTAGTAACTATTTCTGAAGGTTGCATATTTGTGCCGCTTAAGTGAGTGAGTGAGTTTAGCTGTTTCCATCGACGAACCAGGTTATGTAATGTTATTGGGTAAAAGAGATTTTGTTTAATCCCTCTGAAATCAAAATTAGAAATTTACGAATATATTTTAGGCAAGCAAATAATTTTGAATACATAAATAATTCAATCATATTTGGGGACTTTAGTGGCACAAATATCTCTTGTATGTTTTAAAAATTATCACTTACGCGACAAAAACAATTTCATCTGACTAATGTATAAATTAATAATAACATATGCATATCTCAGGTAACGTCAAAATTCGAAAGTTTACGTAAATTAAATTATAGAGACGATAATTTATCGTAAACTTGTAATCATAATGACACCAATGTTACCTTAGTTGCCCAATATTTAAAGATTACAAGAAAAAGAGTAATTTATAATCATTTTTTTAAGGGTTTAAATGCGTAACGTACTTTTTAAGTTATTTAATTTAACTCAATCGAATCCATTAAATTATGTAATCGTATACACTTCTCAATAGTAGCTATTCAGCAATACAGTATTAACCCAAAAAACAATAAATTCCTACACATGTACGCTACTTAAGGGTTGGAAGTAAAAACACAGAAGAGATAATCAAAATTTTGAATGGAATAAACTTTTTTGTCAATGAATCTGTTATCTTACATTTTACAACTTTTAAAAAATCATTGTATATTTATGTTGTTAGAAGAGTATTTTAAAATTGGTTTTAATGTATATGTAGAATTTGTTTTCATAGTTAGCATAGAGCATGAAATCGAAAAATCGAATAGAAAACAATAGGAACATTTATGCCTCATATAAAAATACAAATAATTGATATTGTATTTTGGAATAAAAACAATTTACATGTTTAGGCTCTTGTCGCTACTTGGGAAAAATAGAACCGATGTCTTAATCATATTTGTTCGTCCATTTTTGGATGTCAGTATCCAAGACATCTTTATCGGAAACTATATGAATGAAAAGTAATAGCAAAATGTTTGTTACCTCTTTGCCGTACTAAATTTTAGTGTACGTTGGCATTTGGGAGAATCGACATGTCTTGAAGAATCATATTTAATGATATTTCTTGGTGGATTTGTTATTTGAGTTAATAGATGGTGAGATACGCTTCTAAGGGCGTAAAGACTGCCCTATAAATTTTGAACTATGAGATGACAAACTAAAAAAAATCTTAATGGCAGAGTTTGTTTGAATTCAATCAAATACTTTTACGGGATCTGTAACCAAGTGACATGAAAATGGACGTTCATCACTTCTACGAGATCCTTCATTATTCATAGACTGACCCATATAGATCCGATATTTTTAATTGAAAATTATTTCTCAAAATTCTAATGGTACAAGGTAAGTTTTCATTAACATTATCTCGATATTCCTTTCACCAAATTACCTATTTCGTACACATTCAGATATTTATACTTGAGAAAATCATTTATATATGATATTGATTACTAAAATACAAATTATCATAAAGATAACCAGATTATAACATAAACATAATACGTTAAACCAAACTCGATTGAAGGCTGACGTTTGATTACATTGGCTAAAGAAATAAAGGTTAAAACAATAAAACCAACAAAGGGCTCCTTCGAATTCCACTACATTAGCGCCTTTGGTACGTGTGCTTAAATAAACGTACTTGTTTACCTCAAGTTGAACAACGTCATTGGGAAGATTACTTAAACTCTTCAATTTTTTTTACCCGTAATCTCAGATAAAATAAAAGTATAGACGGAGCGGAGACTATGTGACCAAAGCGTCAAATGAAATGTAACGTCTTTTTTAAACTTGTATGCGTAAACTGATGAAATATACATTATATGTGATTATCGCCTGTGTGGGTAATAATAATGAATGCATTGCACGCCATTCCACGTTTATCTGTACTAATTTGATTTATTTAAATCGATTTGATACTGAGTTATCGTAACGCACTGCGGCACGATTGGCATCCTATTCCAAGATCGGCATTCTTTAGTTGGCTTCCCTTTGAGAGTCTGAGACTCCGTCTTTCTGTTAATGGTCTAAGCCTAAAACGAGAAAGTCTGAGTATGGATAGATGCTTGTTAATGTATCAAAAACAAACGAGTAAACGGACTTTGATGAAAATTTTAAATAATATAGTTTATAAGTATACATGGCTATAATTTAAATACGAAATCGCCGGGTGAATGGTCCGAAAGCGGGCAGATGGATAAACCTAGGTAAATAACTCGCAAAATTAGCTATTCGAAATGACAGTGGGTGGACATGCTGATGTAGAACCAATGGAGTAGACAAGTCCTGGAGTACGGTACGCGTTTCCACAAGCATAACGTAAGACGAGACTGCCTAAAAGATGCATAGATCCTCTACTGCAATGAGATCCAGGTGCCTTAATCGTCCAGCTACCACGGTCTGGGTAATAGGTAAATACAAAGTAAAAAAAGATCAAGGTATAACCGCTCACTGGGATATTATCACAACAGTAACTGATAGTTTGCGCGAATAGGGATGGTAGTTTAGTACTACTGATCCGATCTCAACAGTTGCTGGTCGGTCAACAATTAACTTGCGGGTCTAAACATTTGTGTATCGCTTACACAACAGATTTTTCGAAAGAAATCAAACAGTGTTTGTTACAAATACTCGTATTAGGAAAGTCGGTTATTCCAGCATTCGTTCATTTAAACGACATATAGGACAGAGGAAGGAAGTCTTAGCAACGATTCACCACGTCTAAACCCGATATACTATAGACTAGCTCTAGTATACTTATAATCGCTCTCGCTCAATCAAAATTCACCTTCTTTGAATCTATCTATTAGTATTTACATGTATGTGTAATCAAAAGTGCCACCATTCATTAAAAATGTAAGTCGTAAACTGAATTCTCAATAAGCAAGCAAGCGGGCCAGTGGGTGGCAAATTTAATAGTGTTCTGGTATTTTCCCGGCCGTTCAAACATTTCGTTGTATCTCAGTCAATAGCTTTTGCTTAATTAATGCACTGACACGAGCGTGTCTATCGCTCGGCTAACACATAATATTTTCATACACGACAAGTTCATGTGACTATATTTTGATTTTTAAATGCAGACAGAAATTTACTAACATTTTGGTCATAAAATTATACACTAGATTTCATAAAAAAAGGATAAAGGAAGGAGAGAAAATTCGCACGAATGTAGACTCCGGAAGCTTAGGTGAAGTCTCGATCGCAGCCGAAATTTAACACTAAGATGATGATAATCAAGACAAAACGTAAGCAAACGAAACCCTATATAAATGCTTAGTGTTATAATAAATCTAGCACCAGTAACAACTGGATCAACAAACCCTTCATTTTTTTACTAGTTAAATTACACTTAAAATATTGAACATTATTTTTAAATTATTTAAATTATTTACCCGCGACTTTGTCCGCTTTGGACAGGTAACAGCTATTTTGTTAAATATAAATCCAAGGTTATTTTCAGCAGGGTAATTGATGATTAGTATAAAAATAGATGAATCCCGGAAATTACTGTAAACACTTTTACAATTTTGTAATATTATAGATTTATTTGAACCACAAATCCGTAAATATATTTTCAAGTTTTGTCTTAATAGCTCCGTAAACTTCCGAAAGACCATTTAAATGGTTTCACACTTTTATTTAACATCAGTCAATGATTAGACTTACTTAAAATAATTCCCAAAATTTGTTCTTATTATTTCTTTATATAAATACAAGCAAGATAAGATCTAAGATTCTATGAGATCCATAATAAAAATGTAGGCCAAAATATTAAAACGGATTTCAAAGACACGTCAAACAAGGCAGTTTATATCATTTTTGCCCTTGAGATCAAGCGTTTATACTCAGCAAAGTTTATTCGCTGTAACTGATAGTTACAGCGAATAAACTTTGCTGAGTCTCATTAAAGTAATATATTTACCAGACTTTTTGAGTCCGTTATTTAGAACGGCAATTCGTACCCAGTATAAGTGGTAGGCCGGTAAAAATACTGGCTTGAAGTTGTGAAAGATGATATGCGTGCTAATGGTTTTACAATGAGAAATCTTGAAGATCGCAAGAAGAGCAAGATAAATAAAAAAAAATTGCCAAGTCCGTGTCAGTCCACACAACGACAAGGGTTTTATAGAAACATTATTTTTCAATTAAGAAATCCTAGAAAGCATTAAATAAAAAATAGTGCCTCAAGGGATAGTCTTCCGTTAGTATTTGGAGACGAACCCATAAAATATTAAAACTTACTATCATTTAAATTATCCTAACTTATATTACAAATGAGAATGTGAGTTTTTTTGTGACGTTTTAATGCCTTAACTACGCTAAATATCGTCACAAAATTTTGCATAGACGTAATGGTCTGGTCTATAGAATCTGACATAGAGCAACCTTTCATACAGAAAAACGTACTGTTCCCGTGGGATAGCTGAATGTAGCAGAAAAATTGGCGTACCAACCACGTTTTATTGGGACCGCCGTTGTAATTTACTAACAATCGTTGTAATCGCCTTGGCTACGATATTGACATGACATCGAAAATATTAACTAGCTCTTATGGTTAGTTCCATTATCGCTTTGCCACATTGGGTTTTTAAGATTTAAAAACATGCCCGCTTCGTGACATAGTTATCGTTTTTCAAGACAAGCGGAGCTGCATGCTAAAGGTAATTAGTATTATGAAATGCAGCCTGTAAAACTTCCACTGCCTGTATACGGGCTTCTCCAATTAGAATGGACAATAGACCCTCCACGTTTGTCTAAAACGCTTTACTGGTTTCACACATCGCGGTTGATGTGTAAGTTTCCTGATTGTCTTTCAGTTCACTGTTCGTGCCAAATGATATAAACACAAATTAGATCAGAAAAACAATATTAGCGGTACATTCTACACTGATTTACAATGAATTTACTCTTTAAAGAATATTTAATTTCATTAACAAGTAATGCCTGAAATAAAAAATAAATACAAACATTTCGGCGAGGTTCTTAATATTGCAATAAATATCCATAGATACGACTTTCCATCAGTTCAGTTGCGCACCTAAATGCCTACATTTGGCAATAAAAAAATATTAAATGTTATGTACCATGTCTAATATTAATGAAGGTCAATAATGTACACAATTAAAATTCCGGTCATCATTTTGAGAGACATTCCACTAAAAATCGAAAGTGCGGTAACTCGACACGTGTCGAATTTGCTTTTTTTAATTATTATGCAAATACATATGGCCGGTAAACACATACCGTACCAGTGATTATTTATTCCGTTAATTACATAATTTTAAATGAAGGAATTGTGTCATCTGTTCTTAATATAGGCTTTTGAAGAAAAATTATTCCGTGACACGTCTTAAATGAACATATTATTGGAATTTTTGAACATGTCCTACTCGTATGCGTGTATATAATTATTGTAACTACATTAATCTGTACTTTATTAACTAAACAAGAAATGTTTAGGTAACAGTAGCTTGTATATTATTTTCCAGGATTTGCTAAGTATCCTTAACGTTTGTTTGGGTGAACAGTGTATTATCTAAAAAATACAAAATTAACCTAAAAATACATTCCTACTAAAACACTTGAAATCTTTCTCATTAAAATGGTCGCATAATTTTATAAGAAATATAAATTAACAAAATATATAGATGAGGTGAGATGAATGACTGACGACGAGAAAAAAAGTTGAGGTTATTTAACTTTTGAAATAGAAAAATGTTTATTCAAAGACTTCAAATTCTTGTCTTGATGCTGTTTTTGTCTTCATCTTGATATTAGAAGATAAAAAATAATTTTATCACAGGTCCACTATTTAGCTGTCAACATGAAGGCTCCATGTATCAGATGAAGAATATATGATTATTACGATGGCACCACACAACCGCATGCCATAACAATTACATTCAAAACTGTAATGAAAACCACAAGTGTGGAATAAGATTCGTTAGGCTTGGTATGCAACAATGTAATTCTTTACACTATTTTAGTGCCATAAAAAATTCTGTGAAATTGTGTGTTCATTGAAGTGAAACTTCTTTAGAATCGCAGTGATTTGAAACTCGATGAAACGAAACAGGCGACACTCAAAAGAGATAAATACATAAATCTATAGAACTAAGACTGCGAGAGAATGACATAAGAGTTTTATATTGTGCAGGACAGATTATTCTCTGAAGTTTCTCTGCTACTGCGTGTGAAACTGCACACACACATTTTTTTTAAACATACTTTTGTAACGCAGTAAAAGGAGACAAACGATAACAATTGAGTATTTAAAATGATACAAATATTATGCAATAATTCTGACACAAGTTATATATAAAAGGGTTGGCGTTTGACTTACAATAGGTTGTGATATTTTGTAACGGCTTTATTCATATTGAGTTAGAGTAAGTTTGTAGGCTTCTTGAATGATAAAAACTAGATAGAAAATTAAAAAGAATTGTGAAAAAGTGTCAACTGGACCATTCAGAGTCATAGTTATGTAACTCAAATTTACGTTCACTACATAATTATTACAGTAGTAATTTTGTTTCAGGACATATTGCATCCATCAGTTCTTATAAAAAGTACCAGCTTATGATGTACTGGTTTGATACCAAAATGAATGGATGTATACCAAAGAACTTAAGAATTAGAAGAAAAACAGAAAGTCCAACAATCGGCAATTATTACGAGGATAACGATGGTTAGTGACCTTGCATCAATATGCATTAAAGCATTTATTCCATGAGCTAAAAATATCATGTAATATTATATATATATATATATATATATATATATATATATATATATATGTATATATATATATATATATATATATATATATATATATGTGTGTGTGTGTGTGTGTGTGTGTGTGTGTGTGTGTGTGTGTGTGTGTGTGTGTGTGTGTGTGTGTGTGTGTGTGTGTGTGTGTGTGTGTGTGTGTGTGTGTGTGTGTGTGTGTGTGTGTGTGTGTGTGTGTGTGTGTGTGTGTGTGTGTTAGATATATTCTGGGTGTAGAGACTTTTATAGACATTTTTAATGCAATGATTTGTTGTTCAGAATTAATCGGTTAATGAAGATAATCAGTTTTGCTCGTTTGCTTGCTTCGTTTTGCTGCACCTTCCGTTAGATTATGTCTAGCACAGATAACCTATCATTTCTATCATATTTATGATATAATAGCTTTAATAATGTTTCATTGACAACATACTCATAATTTTAACTGTCTTATCGCTTTATCTATATGACAGAAAGTTTTTGTAATGTTAATTTATAGTTTTCATATCACCTTAAATGCATTTAAACGAGTATGACAATAGTTATTTATTTACTATAATTTATTTCACACGTAGTTACTTTTTAGATATATTATGTATTAAATTTGTTTACAGTTTTTATCTGTTTATAATTAACTGAATGTGAGATTGATTATTTGTTTTTTTTCTTTTGAACCCCTTTCATGACCCTACATATTTTTGTTGAAATTTAATATAAATCATTAGAGTTGACAGATGTACATAGGATGTTATTTATATTTCAAATGTTAAAAATTCAATCAATACTAGAAATCAATTACTCATTTTAAAAAAAATGCTAAAGGGTGAAGTCGCGCGTATAGTTCTAGTTTTACTTTAATTTTTCAACATTGCGAAAACCTTTTTTATTTCAATATCTAATAATGTATTTATATTTATACCTAAAGATATTTTAAAACTTGTCAAAGTAAAGTTATGATTGTTCAACAGAGTGTACACACACCCTTATTCATTCAAATGAGGTGACAATTCACATGTAAAATAAACGGAAAATTCTCCTTATCCTTACCATTGCATTAGTAATTGTTCCTCAGATAATTTGTTCTAAGAAATGATTAAATAAGAATATACTTATGTTACATATACATTTTAAATATTTTATACACATTTATTATAATATGCTAAAACTTTCACGATATTATTATAACAAAATTCCCTTGTTATATTAATAAACTATTTAAAACACAAATAATATACCTATCGACTAAATCTATTACTTCTGGTAATATTTCTGTCATATAAATACAAATAGTAGCAAAACATATTAAACTATAAATACGTAAGTCACATGCTAATGCGATTTATGTGTTATTACATGAGTGCATCGTGTAATGAATACCTACTATTACTACATAAGATTACTACTGTCTAATCAGAATATATATATATATAACTAGCTGTCCCGACAGACGTCGTCCTGCCCGGAAAAGCTTCAATCGATATTCCGACAGCAGTGCCACCTACCGGGTTCAATTGTGAACCAACTCAGAAACCTTCTTTGGCTCATACACAACAACTTTGCTAAAGATCATAATCAAATGTATAGTTTACGATTCTATAAAGGACATACAGACAGACATTCATTTTTATATATCCAAGACTAGCTGTCCCAGCAGACGTCGTCGTGCCCGTAAAAGCTTCAATCGATATGCCGACAGCAGCGCCACTTATCGGGTCCAATTGTGAACCAACTCAAAAACCTTCTTTCGCTCGTGCACAACAATTTTGCTAAAGATCATCACATGATCAAATGTATATTTTATGATTCTATAAAAGACATACAGACAAACATTCGTTTTTATATAAGAGAAGATTAATATAGGTAAAATTGCCCAAACAAAGCCTGGGTGTTATGGTATATCTACGCCAAAACTACAGTAGTACAACTGTCATAAATGTAATTTCCCATCTAGATGGTCAGATTTACGTCAACGTATTGGTTTCATTTAAAAGATACAAAACGAATGTGCTTTACCTACACATTTAACCGAACAACAAGGAAAGAGTTGTTATATATTTTATATGATTCGGCTATTTTTCACAACATGTTATGCAACGTAAAGGAAACTGGAAGTATGAGTAAACAAGGTTCGTTCAACTCAAGTCAATTAATCTTCAACGTTATTACGTTTTTGCAATGCCATGAAGTAATATGCTTTTTTAAGTCCTGTTACAACTAAAATTATCGGACTAATGTAATTTTTGAACTGAACTTTAAATAAAAAGTTCTTTAGATTTTTAATTTACGTTTTAAATAATAGAAAATAATATATATATATTATATATATATATAGTATAAGCAATAATACTTAATACACGTGTAAACGTAAAAGTGAATTCGATTGCATGTTTGAAGAATGATCGAATGTTGATAAATAACAATGTAGAAAATTTATAAAAACAAAATTTGTAGATATGATAAGGACACTTAATTCATAAATGCATGCTATACAATTTTATTATATAATACAAATAAATATATAGGTAAAAAACCGTTGCATAAGTATTAAATAACTAAAAGCCCAGCAATAAAATCTTTATGCGTTTCTTTAAATATACAGATAAGAATAAATATATCCATGATTAAAGTCTAAACTGGGATTAGTTATAGGCATCACTGGGAGTCCCCTTATTTATCGAATTGTTCCTAATCCTTAATCACTTCATAAAATCTTTACCATCATTAGTCTCCTGGTGGAGATAGCATGACGAAATAGCTCGTATAGATAAGGATGTCTTTAATTAATTAACTATACGCATCTACAATTGTCTCTACGCATTTTCTAAAATATTAAGATACTTAGAGCTTATGATACCGCATCGCTTGTGGTTTACACTGACAATATTCCCGTTTTCTAGTATTAAAATTAAATATACTATGGTCATCTCCGGTCTATAAAATTCGAGTCTCCAATCTATGAAGTTTTAATTTAATTGTCAATATTGAAGGATTTAAATAGAGAACCAACAGACAAACGCCCAAAGAAACTAAATTCTACATCCGGCTTTCCACGAGGCGTCGTTTATGTACCTATATTTTGGACATATATCCAGCGAAACTATATGTAATAATTATATTATAAGAATTATAATTACTGATGATTATCAGTATATTTATGATCATTATAATCAGTGCATTCAGCTTCACTCGAGTAAACTTTGGATCCGTAACATGACAAATTATATCACGTATCGACATGGACAGTATCCTATATTCATACTTATAGGAAGTAAGTATACATATATACACAGTGGCACAGAAATCCTATGTTAATTAACTATTCTACTGAAGACATCAAAATTAGGTTAAGATAACCCTAGGCCAGCTATTATTCAAAGAATTTTTTTACTAAATTTAAAAGAAATAATGATAAACTTCAAGATTTTCTAAAGTTAATTTTTGATATTTCTGAAATTAATAAATTTGTATAGGGTATCCGAGATACTATACAGATATACGGAATTTTATTACATTCGAGCATTTTCAATGGTGGTTAAGAGAGAATAAACAATCATACAAAGATCCGAACGATTTCAATATTCACATACGTCACATGTTTTATATTACAAAAACATGTAGTATATTGTGGTAACGAAGAAACACCAAATTTTACTTAGTTTGATTGAAAAACGTCTAGACAACTTGCTGTCCCACTATTCGCTTATATCGCAAAAAAGATAATGTTCACAGAATTAGCAAAATAGAGTGTCTATAATGTAAAGTTGATTATAACATTGTCATTCGTCTGAATGATAATAATTTCTTGGAACTCTATTTGTAACTCATAGCTTTTACAATGGCTGTCACTGTACATAAATGATGACCCAAAACAAAAACGTGGATTTTCATCACGTCACACTTTTTATTTATTAGAATCATAGTATCAAAAATGCAATCAAGTACATATGCATGAACCGACTTAAAGTAATTTACTTAAAATTTTATTAATCTTTACTTAGACTTCTTTTGAAGCTAAATGAATAACCACAAACAATATGTTAAATATTATAACATATTTGTACTCTGTACTCCTGTGACCCGAATACCCTATTTCAATATCTTGACGTTGTGAAGACATTCGAATTACTATTCCAATGCGATTGTGTCAAAAACTCGTATTCAACTAAATCCGCAATATCATCTCCATATCGTCGCGACGAAATAATACTACGAAAAAATTGGTATTGCCATTAGCAGAAACGACCTTAGCTGAAATGAATATTGAAAAGAAAAGAAAATTTTAAACATTTATTTCGCGAGTTTTCACTTATAAATATTTATGAAGTCAGAGTGGCGTGCCCGTGGCACGCCATTGAAATAAACAGGATACCTGAATCAAGCAAATCTATGCTTTATTAGACGATACCATCCGGTGATTTTGACGAGATAGTAATTGCACAATTAAGCCCCATATTGAATGATTTTTGACAAGCCATGTAAAGTTAGTTGTTGGTTAAAATATCGTGGTAATGGCTAACGTACGCGTCCCAATCTCAGAGGGCGCGGGTTCGATCCTGGCCGGAACGCATGCACCACTTACGCAGTTTTCTGATCTAATGTGCATATAGTTACAATTACCACGTGCTAACAACGGTGTAGGAAAAAATCGTGATGCAACCTGCACATCGAGATAACCGATGTGTCAAACCTACCAAGCCGCCTTGGACAAGCGTGGCGGGTATACTGTCCGTTCCCCCTATAATGGGAGGCCCCGAGCCCAGCAGTGGGACATTTATGGGCTGATATTATTTATTTATATTATATGTAAAGTTGGTACTTGGTTGGTATGTGGTTGGTAAACGTAACTTTCTACTGATGTCTAGCAAATATGTTTTATAATAATCAAATTTGCAAGATTGCGTCAAATTTAAAACCACCGTACCATGCAATACCATACCGTAGAGTACTAAACCATCGGGATAATGATGAATCGAGAATGTCAAGAAATATAAAATCGGTCAACTATGAGCTTTTAACTTTACTCGAATGTAATGATTATATTTTATTCCAATGTAGAGGCAATTATATTAAAACCATAAAGTATTAAAAAAACTATTTTGTTTCTCAGACATGCGGCCGTATGGCTTCTGTATAGAATGCAATACGATTATTATATGTCTTAATCAGCCTTACTTTTTATATAAACAAGAACTTATAATAATTTTACAAGGATCGTTGAATAGAATAATAATTATGAATGTTTCTTACTTGACCATGAAAAAAGAAAGGTAGAATTCTTATTCCATGCTATACTATATGCTCCTTTATACTAATGCGTAATGCTTATACTAATCAAAAATCAATAAATGTTGAATTTATCGGAAAGTTTATAAATATGTGAAAGTGTGAACTTTATTATATAAGTAGGTATGTACAAGAAATCGGAGAAGTTAGAACTGTATAAACGACACACACATTTATGCGGTTTTCAAAGCATATTATTATTTGGAAAATAATTTCATTCTCTTCAAAACAAAAATACACAATCGAAATTTTTGATATTTCTAAATTTAATGTTCTTTTTACTTTCAGACATCAAGAAATAATAAATTTTATGAAGATAATAAAGGCGATAATTTTTTTATATATGTCTATTTTGTTCTTGATCAGCGCAGGTGGTGATACAATGTCTCTGCACACGTCGCCATCAATAACTCGTAGTACACTGCTGGACATAGGCGTCCCCAAGTTCGCGCCACAGATACTGGTACTTCGCCTTTCTCATCCAGTACCTACCCGCTCTGCCTACCCGTACAAGAAACAGACGTGATAATATGTATATGTACAACTCTCAAAAACTAATAATAAGAATCAAAATTAACTCAAAACCCTTACTGGAGAAACCGATATACTATTGAATGTTAAAGGTTGTAATATCAAATGAATACGGTGTAATATAACGTTTCAGAGGCTTCGTATGAATTGGATTAATTCAATGACCCCAACCCGGTTCCAACGTTCACCCACATTCAGAGTCACGCGAGGATATTTAGATTCGCATGTAAACTTACCAAGGCCTCCTTTTATGTCGAATACGTTTGTACCTATATATGTAGGCCTTGTAAATTATGCCACTGGGTTCTCAGAAGGTACTTTCTCGGTAGTGACTACAATTTCTAGAAAGGTACGAGTGGTGGGTCTATATTATTCAAATTCGGTTTGTAATTTTATTTAGTCATTTAGCTCTTTTGTCTACTTTTTTTATTGCACGAGTTCAGCTGACAGCCAGACGGCCCGCCTGATGGAAAGCGGTTACCATCGGCTATGGACACTTGCAACATCATAGGTGCTATAAATCTAGCCACTGCGAACACGATTCTTTTGGGGTGGCATATTCTTGACCAGAGGTGGTATCCAATCACATGGGGAAATACCCTACCACCTGGCTGTGGGTTGTTTTGTCGTCTCTTACGTCAGGCCCTCTGACCGCAAGAAATTAAATTCTTTATCCGTTCCTGTAAGGATAAAATTACATTACTAAATATTTTCGAAATTAGTACATTAACAAATTAATATCATGGCCTTTATCAAAAATGAGTAAATATAAGTCACCTATATTCTGACTAATCCGTTAAATCTTTTAATCGGAGACATGATGGCATTATCACCACCAAACAAAATCTATGTACACTTTATTTTCTCTGAACGAAATCACCGTTATCTTGATGAATTGGGGCATTCATAGAAGATCATGAATATGCTATGTTTTACTCAGACTGCTTGACGTCAACCTTAATTTTAATCATAATAAAGGAATTCCTATTAAAATGTCTCGTAGATACCGAGGATTGGCCTCAATATAATAATGTGTATATTCTTAGACGTAAGAACACCTGTTTAGTGCTTTAATAACACGTCTTAAATTATTTATTCGCCGCTACGATTTGATTTTACGGTATGGTTTATGTAAGTTATTATGATGAAGTGTGCTACCGCTACAGGTAACAGGGACAGGTGATTGCAAACCGCTACACACGACAATGGAAAAATTCGAAGAGTGAGACCGAGACACGCTACCACGACGCTTGACTGTGACAAAATATTTGCGACCACTGAGGGACACACGGTGTCGTGGGTGGCGCCTGCTTTGAAAGTTATGAAATGGTCAATTTAAAGTAATCTACCGAAGAAGACAGTCTTGTTAATTTAAGAGGAGAACATTATCTTTATATGATCGTCAAAGTATACAAACATTATGTTTCTAAATAACTTTAGAGGAAGATAGCAAATGAAATAAATAATACAGTATGAGATTTCTCTTGTTCTTTAGGAAGTACGTCGAGTCATTTCGATATTATTTTTGGAACGAAGTTCCTTATCGCGCGTCGCGAAAGGGGGCTAGACGGAAAAAATTAAGACCAAAAGTTGTAACGACACTTTTTGCTATAGTTGTAAGCCGTGCGGCGTGCACGTGTTTCTCTGTCTGTCTGTCTGTCTGTCTCTCTCTCTCATAGAAAGCAAGCCAGTTATTTTCGTTTCGTCTTTATATTTCGCATTGAACAGTGTGGTGTCGCGACGATTATTTTTGTTAAGTGTATAAAGGTTTTTTGTACATAATAAATAATACAAAATAATAACAATAATGAATCCTGACAGTGTTTCTGCACAAGTTCCGGATATTGCTGATGGAGTTAGGTAAGTAGAGATTTTATACAGACAATAATAAATGCTTATGTATTTTTAGCAAGTACGCATTATAACCTCTCTTTACTATTGTGCTAACCAAGTCATACGCGTTATAACCTCTCCATTATTGTGTGTTTAGCAAGTGTACACGTCATAACTTTAATAAATGTAAAAGCAAATTATATTTTAATAATACAATATCAATGCGTATGTATTTACTTCGTTCCATCCGGGTGTCCCTTGACACCTCTCAAGTTTTTTAATTAAAGAATTTCCACGCACTACCAGCTGGTAATCATTAATCTCGGTCGCGTTCCCTAAATTGGTGACATTATCTTACTTTATCTCTTTATCTCAGCCTTTTGCCATGAGGCACGCGTCGCGTTTACTGATCTCAGTTACTTACCTCAGTTTCATTTTATTGATGTAGTACAAAAGGCAAGTTGACGGCCCACTCAATGAAAAGTGGTTACCGTCTCCTATAGACATTTGCAACACCAAAGCCACAACCAACGTCCTGCCGGCCGCCAAGTAGGCATTGGAATCTGACTTCCGATGCTGGAACGCACGATTGTTATGGTAGCATACTCTACACCGCAGTAGGTTGTTTTGTATCCTTTACGGCAGGCTACCCGGTCGCAAGGATTATTCTATCTCCAATCTTACACGGATAGAGTCTATCTTAATAAGATATATTACACTAGCTGTCCCGGCAGACGTTGTCCTGTCCTGAAGAAATAAAATTTAGAACCCGACTGCAGTGCCATCTGCCGGGCTTATTTGTGAATCTAAACCATCCTCGAATCCACTTGAGCGCACACAAAAAAATTCATTCAAATCGGTCCAGCCGTTTAGGAGTTCACTGTCACACGTACAGAAGAATTATATATATATAAAGATTATAACATAAAAATCTTTATTCTTTTAAATTAATATCTTTCGAAGTTTATCTTTCAGAACCAAAAATACGTCGCCTTTTTAGAAAAACAGCTCTTTATTAATCGTCTATCAACACTAAACGACAATAATGATTTATTAAAAATATAGCTAATTTATAAATTTCTTTAGAACAAAGAAATCTTCTCGAGGCTATAAAATTCATCTGATATGGCGTCTAATCTTTTATTTATAGTGCCATATAAAGTATAATATAAATAATATTTTAATAGACCCAACAAACATTATAATCTTGAATTGATGGCGACAAATATTTGATTTCGCTAACATAACTACCATATCTAGTCTTATTATCTTACATTTTCTGATGTTTATTAAAAATTTGCTTAACAATACCGTTGTTTTGTAAATCCATGTTTAAAATACCTATGTGGATTAACCCGTTTAGCTTACAGTGATCACTTTGTAGCATCAGTATCAGAGTCCTGGATCTAAAATCTGTTGGGTTAGTACCTGGTAAGTTAAAGTAGTCTTTAACTTACCAGTTGTGACCCACGACTTCGTTTGCATTTATCTTTAACACTGTACATAAATACTGCATCCAAAAAAAATACCTCCCTTCAAGGAAGGGAATCCAAATCTATGAAATCTGTGTTTCTTACCAAAAGCCTAAATATAAATTTTCATATGTCTAACATGAGGACTTTGGTTTGCAAACACTTCTATACTCTTCTACTTCTACTTGTATATTGTTACTCCTTTCTATCGTTTTATCCGTGCAGGAATGGAGAAACAATACAATGTCCTGGGGCCGGGCGGCCTGTCGTACGAGGCGATAAAACAACCCACAGCCAGGTGGTAGAGTATTTGCCCATCTGGTTGGCGACTACCCCTAGTCTAGAATATGTCACTATAAAAACTTTCAGTTGTGTTCCGGCATGACTGGCCAGGGTCCAATCTCTATTTTAAGAGTGGCAGCACATTGTTAGCACCTTTTGTAGTGCAAATGTTCGTAGGTGATGGCGACCACTTTTCATCAGGTGGGCCGTCTGACTTTCGGCCGAACTCAAGCAATAAAAAAACTTTATAAAATGAACGTATATTTAGATGATTTGTTAGTAAACAAGTCACCAATTACACCCTAAGGAATGTAGGTTAACTTCGTGAATATCATTTCTAAATATCATCAACATTTTTCAATTATGCAATGGAGTTCAGAACTGCAGAATACATGTTAAACACCTATGATTTACATTGAAATTCGAAAATAAATGCCTTTAACGTCTCTAGAGCTTCATTAGTAAACCATTACTTTCTGATTAGTGGCTTAATAATAATATTTGGACAAGTTGATTGCTGCCAGTCAATTTTATTCTTGATCGATACTTGGTCTACTGTGTGTGGCTCCGTCTTTATTAGAAATGTAAGCAAATAAGCAAAGTAGGCGTAGTTAATGGGTAGTTGTTACTACCACCATGGAAGCCGAAATTCTACACATTCCACTTAGTTTTCTGTTAGATGTAACTTTCAATTCATCGTAATTTTACACACGTTTCAGAGAAGAATTCAGATAAACTTATTGGTTTGGTTTTTATTCTTTATAAAATATAAAAACTTCGTTTAAAAAAACCGACTTCAAAAACTAAAAAACTAAAATGTATAAAATAACTTATTTCTAAAGCTATTATTATTAATATATATTATCTAAAACATCTTAAAGTCGGTGCTTAGTAATTTTCAAAATATAGTAATTTTTATGTTTTGCTTTGCACCGACTTCAAGATGTGTTAGATAATATATATTAATAATAATAGCTTTAGAAATAAGTTATTTTATACATTTTAGTTTTTTAGTTTTTGAAGTCGGTTTTTTTAAACGAAGTTTTTAAATTTTATTTGTTACTTTTTAGTGTCTAGCTATGTATGGGTGGACCTACAAATGGTGCCGCGCTTCTTAAAAAATATAGGTCCTAAGAACCCGGAACAAAAAAATTTTCGTAAAATGAAAACTACTGGGCCAAACTATGTCAAATTTTTAGGAGACCACATGGCAGCTATTCCGCGTCGAACAAAAAAAGAATCACGTAAATCGAATCATAAATCTCAGAGTAATTGGTGTACATATGGAACGGAGTGAAAATTATTTTCATGAAAAATGTTCATAAAATGAAAACTACTGGGCCAAACTATGTCAAATTTTTAGGGGACCACATGGCAGCTATTCTGCGTCGAACAAAAAAAGAATCACGTAAATCGGATCATAAATGACGGAGTAATCGGCGAACATATGGAACGGAGTGAAAATTATTTCCATGAAAAATGTCCATAAAATGAAAACTACTGGGCCAAACTATGTAAAATTTTTAGGGGACTAATTGGAAGCTATTCCGCGTCGAACAAAAAAAGAATCACGTAAATCGGATCATAAATGACGGAGTAATCGGCGAACATACATAAAAAAAAAGGAACAAAAAAAAAAAAAAAGATTCCGACGAATTGAGAACCTCCTCCTTTTTTCGAAGTCGGTTAAAAATAGTACATGAATTGAAAAAAAAAATATACTTTCAATTTTAACTGACTTAGTAAAAAATAATTTAAATAAACAAAGTGTGAGTGAAAATTTTTAACGGTGCTATTCTACATGCAAAATCATCTGGCTTTTGGGGAAACAAGCATTATCCCCGTCACTCTAGTTTCAGAGGGATTAGTTTCATATAATGGTTAACCCAAATGCAAGCTTCAAAGCGGTGTTTTCTCTCACTGTCTGCAAAAAATTTCTAAGCAGTGCTTGCTTCCCAGGATTTCAATCCATTTCAGTAAGATGAAACGCAGATGTGTTAGCTATGATACTACCACGGCTTAAGGTATTAATTACTTTTTTTCTACCGTGTCGAAAATTAAATTAGAGTTCAACATACATAGTGATCGACACTATAATAGCCTTGCTGAAATCTTTAGAATACCTCCAATATACCGTGTATTGATTGACGATTCCTTGTTTCTATCGAGGTAGGAATGCCATATGAGGTGTGCCCCATTATCGGGGACTAACAGTGAGGTTGTGTGTGATTTACAGGGGCTGGCGGATCTTTACTACACTCATCTCGGTGTTCCTGTAATTATCTAAACCAGAGTCGTGTGACATGAACTGTGCAGTGACACTTTTTATGGCAGATATATATTTATCGTCTGTATTAAAAGCATTATGAAATTTTCCCTTTACTATTTAGTCAAATGACGTCGAAATAAAAAAGGCAGATAAAATTGGTTTGATATGTTATTTCCTTGTATTTTTCATCGCATTTTTTCCGGATGCAATAAATCACACGCCGCACGACATCCAAATTGAAAACAAATGAGCCACGAATTATTTGTAGGAAGTGTCTCCAATCTGTCGTCGAGCCATTAATAGCAATGTTGAATATAAGAAAATTTTCATATATTATCTATGAAACGTTAACATTTTCTAAATACTAAATGGAACCGAATCAATAATTGGCCATCGAGTTACGTTTATGGCCGTCTAACGCAGTAGGAATGCCATCGTAACTAATGCAAATGTCAATTTAGTAATCAAAAATGCAAACAAAGACAAATAATAAATTATCCCTTAGTTAGGTCGCTTTCTTTCTCGAAACATTAAGGTCGTGAGGCCAGGTGTCAAAAGACTAGTTTTAGTCACAAGATTGATATTGCATGTCATTATGAACTGGGAAGTGTAACTTGACTCTTTAAATTCTGTTGACATGCTTCGACTTGGGCCCTTTGTCTCTTTATACATGTACGTACACCAAAGTCGTGATACGCTAATCTGATGCGTTTAAACGTTTAAAGTTGTGGTTCCGTAGTCATTTTTGACAAGTATGGAACCCTTATAAAATCATCACATCCGTCCGTCTGTGTATGTTGCGCACGGGCAGTTTTTTCATGAACATCTAGGAGTTTATATTATCATGGATGTAAGTAAGCAAAACGGTTTAGGTGTACGCAATATAAATATGTATATTTAAGTTTTACAAATTCGGAAAAAACACTTAAATCTTGTGGTACTATATATAATATTTTTTTATGATACTACTATGAATGAAGAAGTGTGAACAATAATTAGGAAACAAGAAGCAATAACATCAAGTTCATTTAACACTAGTAAACACTCCCTATCCGTTCACCTTATCCAAAATGATTGTGATTTTTTCCTTCTTATCACTATTCTGGTATCCATCCTCTGTCACACTTCATATCTTCTAATTATCTTTCACACATCCATCTCTTATATCCATCAATCTTCCAATTTGAAATTTTACAAAGAAATATGGATTTATAAAAAACCCTATGTCAAAATTGACATAAATTATAAATAAATATTCTATTCAAAACAAGTAGCCATTCCAAAAATTCATAGCTTCTGTTTTACGCCTTGCGATCGGAATTTTCCAATATTATTTTATATATATAATAATATCCTGTAAGCGTTAAATACCATGTGGTATTTCGCATTTATACATAAGATTTAAGACATAATAAAAAGATCAATTTAAAAATGATTTTCGTGTTAATAAAAGAATTCTTGACCTCTGACCTGACAATCCATCCTTTAGGAATTTGACCCGTTTTACAATTCATGATACTCACTGTGAACAAGAATATAAATATATCATTTACATAATTTTGCATGTTAATAACATCAATTTACGTATTTCTTTTTGTTCAAATATTTGCATAATATATTAAAAATAAATATAAAGGATTCTAAGTAACAATTATTGTGGTATTAATTTGAAGTAAATTTTATATCGACGGAAGGGAATTCACCGAGTCATTATGTCAATTTAATAGTTTGCAAACTTTCTATTTATTCATCCATTATATTCACAAGAGCTTATAAAGCAAAAGCAAAACTATTTTAGTGTTAATTATTTAACATGTTTTATTATTCTTGAGGGAAGTCCCGAAAATTGGTCGTTTATATAACTACATACTAGTAGACCTTCAACGGCCGGTACGTGATATTTTAAAATATTAAGATTTATGTTGTAGTTTTCTTTCACCATAGTGTTAATTCTATTTTAATAACCGACTTCGAAAAAAGGTTCTCAATTCGTCGGGATCTTTTTTTTTTGTTCCTTTTTTTATGTATGTTCGCCGATTACTCCGTGATTTATGATCCGATTTACGTGATTCTTTTTTTTTTGTTCGACGCGGAATAGCTTCCAATTGGTCCCCTAAAAATTTTACATAGTTTGGCCCAGTAGTTTTCATTTTATGAACATTTTTTATGAAAAAATTTCCTTTTCGTTCCATATGTACACCGATTACTCTGAGATTTATGATTCGATTTACGTGATTCTTTTTTTGTTCGACGCGGAATAGCTGCCATGTGGTCCCCTAAAAATTTGACATAGTTTGGCCCAGTAGTTTTCATTTTACGAACATTTTTTTGTTCCCGGTTCTTTGGACCTATATTTTTTAAGAAGCGCGGCACCATTCGTAGGTCCACCCATACATAGCTAGACACTAAAAAGTAACAAATAAAATTTAAAAACTTCGTTTAAAAAAACCGACTTCAAAAACTAAAAACTAAAATGTATAAAATAACTTATTTCTAAAGCTATTATTATTAATATATATTATCTAAAACATCTTGAAGTCGGTGCAAAGCAAAACATAAAAATTACTATATTTTGAAAATTACTAAGCAACGACTTTAAGATGTTTTAGATAATATATATTAATAATAATAGCTTTAGAAATAAGTTATTTTATACATTTTAGTTTTTCAGTGAGCAAAATTTATGATTCTACCCCGTCTCTGATGTTATATAACATTTATTGAAATAATTAGGAGTGCATGTATTAGAATCGTATTTGTTATTGTAAAGTAACCATAGGACGGAAGTAGTCAATAACCGGATAGAGTCTTCATTAACGTAGTAATCGGAAGTCGTATAACCGGACATCAACGTAGAAGCATTTATTATCAAGCCAACGGATATCGAAATTGGAGTAACCGGAAGTTAGAAGTTATACGGATGGCGGAAGTTGGTGTTATGACGAAAGAGAAGTGGCGCCAAAGTATTACAGGATGGTGTCGCTGCAGACGCACTACGAGGTGTTATAAATACTCGGTGTTCGGGCAGAGGGGAGCTAGTCTTCAGCCTGGTCTACAAACGATATTCAGCTAGTCTCCAACCGTCGTTCTGCGAACAGAGCGAAACCTCTGTTGGACAAGAGTCGCATAGTAATCATAATATCATAATAGTCGATAATCGCAGTATTCTTTAAGGGCAAATTGCTGTTCGACACCTGACAAGTGTGGAGACAACTCTTGGAGTCGTCTTAATATTTCTGTGTATTATTGTGTTGTATTTAATATTGTGATTGTAATCATTCTAGTGTAATAAACTTTCATTATAATATTTTAGCTTTTTATTATTTTAGCTAACACATGCTTTAGTCAACCTTACGCAGGTATTCGCAAAGAGAAGAAATTGTGTACGCGTGTCATAATTAGATTATTTAAATGACGAATGAAAGCTCATAATAAAACTACATTTTAATGGTTTTAAGCGTGGTGTTAAATTTATTTTTATTTCGGCGTTTCAGCCACTTTTCAGTAGTCGTAGTTTTACTATGTGTACTTTTCGCGAAAACTTAAGAAAATAGAGTGAAAACCAAAAAAAAATCAGAGGCATTTTGTTAGTTTAAAAAACTCCGTTGAGAGAGCCTAGGAAATAACATTCACTGTTACGCAGTGTAAATATTGTGCATAAAAAAATGCGTTTAGAATGTTCACGGAAAATAAAATGAAAATAATTTTGAACTTTTTAGTAGGTACGTATTGACAGTTCATCAATTTACCATTAAAGGAAATAATTTGTTTTAATGATATTATCGAAACATCTATTTTAAGGTGTAGAATATAATAACTCCTGGAGTTATGAAAATGTACTATGAAATGGCTGACTATTAATGAAGAAAATTAAAATAATGGTATTATGTTGTTATTATTTAAAGAATAAAAATGTTAAGTGGCTAAGGCACCCACGTCTCATTCGTGACATGGGTTCACAACTTGATCATAAAAATACCTGGATTTCAAGAGTACTAATACATGAAACCTGCCAATGCCTTGGACAAAGGCGGCGACGGTAGTCGTTCACTCGAACTATCCAAACCAATCAGTTATCGAAACATTACAATCGATTTAAGTAGGTATTATTCAATATAATAATAATATTTAATGTAGGTGTGGAATAATTTGTCTAAATGAAAATTTATTGGTCGTTTATTTTAATTGCTAAACTTGTTAGAAACAAAAGCTAGTTCTAAGGAATTCCGATTATCAATATTATTGTTTCGTGCATGAATGCTAATACCAAAACCTGTTGAAGTGTGATAAGATAATTAACGTAATTACCATATAAATGATTATAATAAATTATAAAAAAAATATATTTTATTAACTAGTTGCTAAAGAATTTGCGATTGTCATGTTTATCGTATAATAAGTAAGGATTTTACCTCACACGATGTTGGAGCACACAAGTTACCGTCATTTATGTCCTTTATGCAGATATAGCTGCCGTCAAGGTCGGACCCGGCAGACATCGAGTCATTTCAAACGGTAGCAGGTTACTAAATAATAGGTTTTTGAATATAATATTACACAACTTACACAGTCGTAACTAGTCGTAAGGATCATAAACTCAGGACGCCTACACACATTTCATCCTTTTATGATAACTCTTGTACAGTGTAGGCTGTCAAACTTTGGAATGAGCTGCCTCTTACTATCGGAGCGGCCAAAACATTGCTTACAATTAAGAACGCACTCAAAAAACACTACTTTTTTTAAAGTAATTGACCAATTTATATATATATATATATATATATATATATATCTCACTCTTATAAATATGTTTGTATGTTTGAAATGTATAAAAATCAATATTAATATATAAAATTCTCGTGTCGCGGTATTTGTAGTTGAACTCCTCCGAAACGGCTTGACCGATTCTTATGAAATTTTGTGTGCATATTGGGTAGGTCTGAGAATCGGACAACATCTATTTTTCATCCCCCTAAATGTAAAGGGTAGTCCCCTAATTTTTTTATTATTTTTTAGACACATTTTTATTTTTTTATGATACAGCATTAAAAAATTCATACAACCCTAAATTTTCAACCCTCTACGATCAACCCCTATTTTTTGGAATTTAACGCCAACTACAATCGAACATAGAGTTAAATAGTGTTTTGGCTTTACTGACCAAATTGTTGTCGTCGTAGCTATTCAAACACCGAAATATCGAGAGATGTACGGAAACCCCCCCACTGACGGGCTACTTCGGGCTGTTCAAGTTCTACTTAATAATCTGCACCACCTACATCACCAGATTAGGTTAAATTATTCCTTAAGTTAGGTTACCTGGAAGAGATAGCTTTAATCGATAAGGCCGTCTATTGTTTCTACCATGACAATATTGTAATCGTGCATTTTTTGTAATTGCATAAATATATATTTGGTGAGCAATAAAGTGTTATCTACTCTATTACACTACACCATATTCTATATATAGTACAGAAAAAGTGAACAAAACTGAGTACATAGGACTGGCTTGAAATTGAAAGAAGAGAGGTTAAGTTAGAACAATAACTTAGAACAATGATTTTAAAAATAATATAGCTTTAGTAGAACAAATGTTCAAGTAGAGTTTCTATATGAAGAAATACCAGTAATTACACTCTCAATACTTTAATATGTTGTTGTGATGATTAGATTCACGTCACGTCACGACGATTTTTTTAATGACTATAAAACGCTTCTACTAAAACCACACTTTCCAACAATAACCAATGACGTACAAGGAATGTTGTAAAAAAGTGTGAATTTGATTGGAAATAAAAAAGGATACTCTTTACATATCGACCTGTGTCATTTCGAGATATAAATTAGCAAATTAATTATCAATTTATACGTAGTCTTTTGGTCAGTTAAAATCTTTTTATGAGGCTTCTTTGAATGTTAAGGACTATACTCATCAGCAACAAATATTGCAGAAATTAGCTTTAACTTTTTTACTAAGAAGAAAATTTAAGTCCACTTCAAACCAAATGTGGGCATATTTTGATTTTAGTAATTTTAAAAAGCTGATCATAGTAAAAACACATGATTGCTTACAATATTTTATTTTATGTAAATTTTCTTCCTTTTCTACAGAAATGACTTTTTGTCGTCATAAATTTTTGCAATATTACAGAATGTGAAGGTATTTTCTTATCAATAATGTTAATAAACACGATATCTTCGTCAGCCAGGTAATTGAAATACACTATACGTAAGCCTTCTCCAGATTTGCGCCATACTATATCCTGATCCTCCATTTTTCATCCAGCCTCTGCAGATGATGATTATGGTTTACGTCTAGCATAAAGATGATGTGTTTATACTAAACTAGCTGTACCCGGCAGACGTTTTCCTGCCTTTAAAAAATAAAAATCTAGAACCCGATTCCAGCGTTATCTACCGGGACCAAATATTAATCTAAACTATTCTCAAATCCACTTGAAGAAACAAAAAATTTCATCAAAATCAGGCCCAGCGTTTAGGAGGAGTGTCGCGGCGCCACCTACTGGGTCCAATCGTTTATTTAAACCATTCCGGGACAAACTTCAACACATATAACAACAAAAAGAACACCTAAATTCTGGTACCCGATTGCAGCGCCATCTATGTTTTCAATTTAAATTCTAAATCATCCCAGTAAAAAAATATAAAAATAAATATTGCTATTAAAAAATAGGGGTTGATTGTAGAGGGTTGAAAATTTAGGGTTGTATATATTTTTTAATGCTGTATCATAAAAAAATTAAAAATTATCTAAAAAAAAAAAAAAAAAATAGGGGTGGACTACCCATAACAATTAGGGGGATGAAAAATAGATGTTGTCCGATCTACCCAATATGCACACAAAATTTCATGAGAATCGGTCAAGCCGTTTCGGAGGAGTATGGGAAGGAACATTGTGACACGAGAATTTTATATATAAGATATGCAAAAAATTACATCCCTCAAAAATGTTTTGATTGCAGATTTTCGTCTTTATACTTTATATCCGCGCAAGAACGGAGAAAGAATACAACAATTTACTGCGGCCGTGTGGCTTTGTCATAAGAGGCGACAAAAAAACCCCATCACAGGTAGGGTATCTTCCCGTCTAGATGACTACCACTCCTGGTCTAGAGTACGCTACCATAACAACCTTGTGTTAGTTATCGGCATTAGCGGATAAATTCCAGTCTCCCTTTAGAGAGCGGCAGCACATTGGTAGCGCCCCTAGTATTATACCAAAGTTTATAGGCGACGGTAACCGCTTTCCATCTGGTGGGCCGTCTGCCTGTCTGCTAAAGTCATGCAATAAATGAAATAAAAAAAAACTTCCTTTCCAACGCTACGCTAAAAAGAAATAGGAAATAAGGAACTAGCTAACGGTCATAGCTTATTTTTTTTTCTTACGTTAATATAATATATATATATATATAACGCAGTCTTGTTAGTTTAACGTTGTTTAATACAATTTTCATTCATACTCGACAATAAATACTTTTCTTTCTTTCTTCTTTCTTTGTTCGTGTACCTTACCATACTAATAAAATTATTATCATTAATTATTAACTTATGGGCAGAAATACTACATTAAACAATAAATAAAGTAATTTTATCACAATAAATGCAAAACTACAAGTATGTAATCAACTTTACGGTCCGCTAAACTATGTTGCTTTAGTAAGCTACCGTGGACATAGCAACAGAATAACACATGTTATTAATTAGCAATCACGTTTTTATATCGTTTTAAGTGCCTATCAAGATTTAATTTAATTAGCTGTTTACTGATTCTACTTTATTGTTGAATGTATTAACTGGTAATAGGTAGATGTTTCCTATTGTTATTGAATGTCATATGCTACATCCGGCTTCTTTATCTTGTCACTAGAAAACTAGCTAATAAAGGACAAATGAATATTCTAAACCAGGGTTTCCCAAAGTGATCGATATCGACCCCCTGGGGTCGAAATTAGTTTCTTAAAGGTCGACGTACACGAAATCTAATCTTGGGGGGGACAAGATCTAAAAATCGACCCCTATTCATTAACACAAGTTCTTTTTTGAAACTTTCAAGATACTGTATAAGTTATGTACCAAATTGTTATAAAAATGGCTAATATTGTATTTTAATTTACTTTTAAAGCTAAAGTAAATTTAAAAAATTAAATTGGTAAGTATTTTATATCGATAAGAAAAAAACTAGAGATAGGATTTTTAAAGTAATTTGGTTATGGGGATCTGAGGTATCAGTTCATTTTGGAAAAGGGGGTCTCTTGTTCAAAATAGTTTGGGAATCCCTGTTTTAATCATTGCCGTGTACATAAAATCAGTATTAACATGATAACTAGGGATTTCTTTTTAGTGCACAATTAGTGGTGGGGTTTCACCTGGAATAATGTTAAAATATTTACAATTTTATATAAAACGTTAAAACAACGACTTTGTCGAACAGTACGGTAGTGTACATATACATGCGTTATCTGTCACATGTAGATAATGTCATCAACAATTAGGAGCAATATCGCGTCACAAATAATTCATTACACTAAAGAAATATTTTTTTATGCTGCGGCCGGGCGGCCTATCGTAAGAAGCGACTAAACAACCACCCACAGCCAGGTTTACTCGTCTGGATGACTACCACCCCGATCTAGAGTATGCCGCCATAACAACCTTGACTTGTATTGCGGCATTACTGGCCAGGTTCTAGTCTCCCTTAAGAAAGCAGCAGCCCATTGGTAGCACCTTTGGTGTTGCAAGTGTCCATAGGCGATGGTAACTGCTTTGAATCAGGTGGGCTATCTGTCTCTCTACTGAACTCATGCAATAAAGAAATACACCCATCGCCACATTTGCGTGGAACGGCCTATATCTATAACATTTATACAGATGAAGCCCCACCATAAGAAGTAATTTTCTTTTGTTTTGCTTATGTGTGCTTAGTAACATAAATTAATAATTAAAATTGAAAGAAAAAGTTTTTGAATAAATCAAGCCTTTCATCATGTGCTATGTGTTCCATATAGTGAGTTACTAAATTCTTGAATAATTTAATAACTACCTACATGCCCATTCTTGGCCCATTATTCAGCTCAGATCAAAACGACAAACTAACGTAAAAAGTCAAATAAAAATCACGCCTAATAACCATTGGAACATAGTTTTAATAGTATTTAACACTCAAAAAACCTACAAAATACAATCTGTGAATCTTTAATACAACTCTTAAATGATACAAATAACCATGAACTTGTTCCATTAAAACTTACAGCAATCAAGCAATTAGAGCCAAGTATCTGAACATTGCGTAAGCAAGTTGAAGTGCTTGGATAGGAGGGAGATGTACTTGCACCTCGCTGGGCATATCTTGATTGTTTTGCATATCGTGAGACCACTCCTGTGCAGTTGAAGGCAAATTAACGATCAAATAGAAACCGCCGCTACCTGACTTTAACTTCCGACGCATAAAACAACTATCATATACATAGATTACTAAAAAGTATATTGTTTTGTTAAAGTAGAATCACCTGCAGATTTCTTTTGTAGTGTAATTGAATTACTACTTAACGGATGGGAATGCCCGGCCCATCAATCACAATTTCAAACGTATCACGTTTTCCTTTACTTTCGACGTTTGTAATAAATACTGCATCATCTTTTTCATTATTTGATTTATTGTTAATTGTGACTACAGCATAGGCATCTGCTTATGACGAGGAAATATTAACATATTCAATACTTGTGTATATGAGAACTGAATGTCATTAACAATTTCCTGCACAAGAGTTTCGAGTGTCCATCTTTAGAGTTGGTACGCTATTGAATAAATATTGTTCAACAAGTTGCCAAGTGACATTTTGTTGCGCGGGCGCACCGCCTCCTCGCACATCATCGCACGACGTCCACTAGAAACCTGAGGGATTTATTTTCAATGCGTTTATGCAAAATGTCACAATTAAAATTGTTATACATATGTATTCATGGATCGAACGATCGAGATTTCATTTTGATAAGCAACTCTGTTTTCGTACACTATCATTACAACGCATCATGTCGCTGATCAACAATTTGATTTACGACCATCAATGAAAATATGGACTGCAGTATGACAATATTAATCAGCCATAATTTACTGTAATAGCTTAACTTAGCTGCCAATATCGATGATGGATGTATTTGCAGGCATGAATAACGCAGCTATCAAAGGAACCAGTAATAATGTGCCGCCAGTGGACAAGGAATACTTCTAAAATTTCTATAAGGATAGCAATTCAGAGGAAAAGTTCAAGTAGCAATAAAGTTTTCACAAGCGATAAAAACTGGGTAGAGAGAGATTTAATGCTTCAAGTGAGTGGCGCCGCGCCGGCTTCCTGTGATACTTCATAGATTTATGACCAATGGAGTTATGACGGCTTACCCGCCCACAACAACAATAAAATATTCTTTAAATCTGATCATTCTTGAGCATAATGACAGTCGTGAACAACCTTACGAGCATATGCTTCAATAATGGAGATCTGTTCAACCCATACATTTATTTACGTATAAAAATACAGAACTCGTAAAAGTCGAAGTCCTAAAGAATCTCGGAGTACGCCTTGAAAAAGTTTATGAGTTAAAATGAAGACATAAAGGATAATGGCGCTTCGCAAAAGCAGTGTTAATTTCTTGACCATTAACATAGCCGTCTTAACAGAAGAGATTTGAGCTTCGCACAAGCATACAGATCCCCATTGTCATAGTGATGTTATTCGTGTCATGGACGTGTTTCGGACTACGGACAGCAAACTAAGCGATTGTCACGTACATTGTAAATATCAAAGAAAACGATGGTAAAGACTTCCGACTATTTGTACAATGGCGCTTGTAGTTTGCTATTTTTCTTTGCGTTTTGAATAAACACGGCATACTACATGCTTCTTGACATAAGCGCTGCCTTGTTTTTATATTGACTGATGCCAAGTATGCCATTGGATTTATCGTAGACCTATTACCTTCTTATCATGGTCATTTAGGAACTATCTTTTACGATTTCTTGATTAAAAACTTATTAAGCATGCCTCTGTCTCGCGGAAATTTGATTGTTGCAAAAAATGTATCATATATAATTATGAAATACTTATAAATAAATATATAATGTTTACCACCTACATAGAAAAAAATGATAAAATGTTTTATTGTAAAATATAATAAATATAATATAACGTATTTACTTTAAATACATCTGAAGATATACACAATTGAAATCACTCTTTTGGTTATATCGAACTTTCACAAGTACATCTAGAGAGCAAATGAAGCCTTCTTTGATCAATTGTATTTATGTCTCAATACCGCGCACAATACAAGTAATTTTATTGCCAATTCAAAAATATTTTCACCGATAACAAAGGACCAGTTTAAATGGCTTCGACAACGATAAACGCCGTCATTTTGCGACAAGGATAAAAATGATTTATTATCGAAGCAATGTTAATATTAACTTCTTAAATTCTCAAGTCATTGTCAGTACTGTTCATTGTCAGTACATTGTACTGGATTTTTTGGGAGCTCTGACTTATACCACCTTATTTAAAGTAATGCATTAAAATTTAAACACGATTTCGCCTTCTCTTTTTTACTTTGCAAATTATTTTTTTCTCCAGACCCGTATCCCTCGAGAAGTCTCACATTTTCCTAAAATAAAATACACTTAATTCTGTTTTCAAATCTGTAAATCTATTATACGAAATTACAAATTGATTCACATATAAACTGAAGAAAAAATAAAGATCTAAACAAAAAACTAAATAACTAACGCATAAACTAATACCTTTTATACAAAGTGAAAATGAACGGTTTATTAAGACAGCTCAGGGGTAGACTTCGAGGCAACATGGAATTCGCGACTAAGGATAAAATACTTTTATGATGCACGGTCATCTTAAAGAAAGCACATTTGTGCTTTGCCAATTTTATAATGATCAATACGTTAACCTTCATTTCTGTTATAAAGAGTAAACGAAAACTCGAATTTCACGATGGTTCATCTTCAAGGCCGTGAAAAAACCTTATAAATTCTAATAATCAAACTAAATCACGTTGATTGGAATGCTAGAATAAATTTCTACCACTAGTTCCTGTACTTATACAGGTTCACAAATAGACCATTTAGGTTTTATTATCAGGCTATGAAAAACTTCTCTTTTTATAAATTTTACTTATAGCCACAATCGAACAATTTCAATTAGTCACCGATTCAATTATAGATTGTTTCTCTTTCAATTACAACGAATCGCCTGTTTGAACACTGAATTGGCAGCTTTTATTCATGAATAAATATTGCTGATCGTTTTTCACGATATTCTTAAACGTTCAAACTCTTAACTGCTCTTCGATCATTTACGCCATGAATCCGTTCGCAGAGCTTCTTCTAGTTAAAACGTTAGATTGAAGAAACTTTTTAGTATTTTAAGAGCGAAAAGTTCACATTAACTATTCCATTTTTGATTTTGCAGTTTTCTAAGTAAACTGGCCGACATTAGATATCCACACATACAGAATGGAAGAGGATATTTCTGTTTTTTTACGGATTGGGTAATAAAATAAAGATTGAATTGTACTACATTTTTGATAAAAAAAAAAATATCATTATTTAAAGTACTTTCCAACGTCCAGTCTTTGCAATCGGCACGGTACGACTTTTCCTAATTATAAACAACAAACAGTACGAAATATTCATCAAATAATGCAATAATGAGAGTACATCGTTTACTGAGCCTCTTAATCCACCAAAAATTAATCTATAGTCCGTCTTTAATAAAATAAAATAATCCATTGAAAACAAAACAAACAATGTTAATGAGCGTTGTCTGTCAAATCGTGACTCTAGTTGAAGATGAGTCCGTCTGTCTGTTTGTATGAGACGGGAAGCATGATATTAGTTTCATAAGCATCTATAATGTTTAAGATTGATTTTAGTACTGATGCGCGCTTCCGCATTGTTCTGATCGTGTTATATCTATTTGTACATGTTGTTTTGTTTTATACAAATATTTAGAGTTGCATCACTGATTACTTTGGACGGTTCGAAGACAATTTATCATTAGTATAGATCGATTCGATTTTAGTTAATTGTTTTTGTTGTCTCGACAATTAACATGATCGTAGTTCGAATTGGTTTCAGCATATTAAAAAGATTTATCACTGGGATTTTTTTTGACGAGTTATGTGTAGAAGAACATAGTGTATTTTATAAGAAAAGAACTTGACATGTTATTCTTTGCTCTCTCTTTAGTTCTGGGCGACTAAAAAGACACATTTTCTCCTATCCGTCGCTTCGCTTTCGCATAAATATGTCATAGAGTAAAAAATTAAAGCTTCAAATAGGGAACCACGTTAGTATACCACAAATGTATATCAAGCGAATGTTTAGCAGCTGGAAATCATACCCACAACTCTCTCACCACGTCAACCTTAAACGATTGCTCCATGAAATGCGTTCGTTAGCCTACTGGTTGTTTAGACTGTGTGTATATTTATTTAGACGACATTTTCAAGTATAATAAACAAAAACATTATTTATAATAAAATACTGTCTGATCGTCACACATTGACTTTAACGAGCCATCGCACAATAGCCCTCGGTTCATAATAAAAAATATTCAATCAAAGATCTCGATTCTACAAAGCGAGAGGTATTTACGTCGGACATAAATAACGTATTAATTACCGATAAAATTAACCAAAATGTAATGAAAATAAACATTCTTTTTATAATGAGCGCGTTTTATAGTTTCATATTGGACCGCGAATTATTTAAGGTGTTTTCACACGCAATGGTTTGTAGGTTTAATAGTATAATTTCTCACGGTATTTTAACTGACTTATAGTATATTTATATTTGATTTAACTTTCATGATACATGGTCTGAATGTATCATCATCCTATAAACGTCCATCGGTTAAGCTCACGCCTCCCTGTTTGAAGGGAATGATTGGTATACCCACCACGCTACTCCAAAGCAGATTGACTGGTTCGACACATTGATATACAGTAAAAGCTTTTTATTCGCGGGGTATATGTTCCATAAATATGCCGCGAATACAGAAACCGTGAATACGGAATGGTAATTTATTTATGGGATTACGATACGTTCCTAGTTGACAAAAACGAACAAATATATAAAAGAAACAATTTAATTGAAGTTTTTGAACATTTTGGTTAATTATCTTAAGGCTTAGGCAATAGTTTGAAGAATTTTGTAATTTTCTCTTGCTTGGCAGTTTTTAAAGCAGCTTTCATTCTGTTTGTTTACATTCTCAAAAACACCGATCGCGGCGAAGGCGGCTTATGTCAAAATCCTCGGTGATATCATTTAACAACATACTTTAGGCAAAGTTGTAATAAGATCTATTTTACTTTTTTTATTAGTCCATTTAAAGGCATTTACAAAGGATATTGGGTTGGATACCTATTGGAATCCTTTTATTATTATGTATGTACTTATTAGATCCGCGAATATAGAAAATTTTCAGCCGCGAATATAGGAATTGGGTCGCATTTTTCTAATCCGCGAATAGTGAAAACGCTAATGAAGGAAGCGCGAATAAGGAGTTTTTACTGTACAGGTATTTATCCGTACAGGAACGGAAAAAGAATACTAATTCCTACGGCCAGACGGCCTGTCGTAAGAGGCGATAAAACAACCCACATTCAGGTGGTAGAGCGTTTGCCCGACTGAATGGCTACCACCTCCGGCAAATTACTACAATCTTAAGGAATTTAGGACGAAGCATTAGTTTTTAAAACCGTAGTGAGTAATCAAAAATGTTAATCTAATCATTTTCTTAAATGCAGTCAACCTTACAGCCACGTTTCTTTCTGGCAGAGCAAAAAACCATGTACATTTTATTCCAGTAATTGTACAATAAACTAATTTAAGCAAAAAATAGGAAATGTACTTTATATTAATAAAGCTTTATTTATTTGTCTTTCGAATTAAAATCAGGTAAGACAATTTTGCAGAATGATAAAAATCTTTTAATTGAATAAAAATTCTTGAATACTGTATAAACGATTCCCTTTATCTTGCAATTACTGTTTTAATTGTGAACTCGGGAGATATAAAATAAGTATTTTATTATCATTAAAAGCGACACATTTGCTTGCCGACGACATGCCGATTACAAATTAACTACCAACCCTCGGTGTATTAAAATTGTAGTACATGCAATATTACTCGTAAAATTATTATGGACATGAGTTTTATTTATTTTTATAAGCCACGTTGGCTCAATGGCAAAACCACTTGCTTCTTATTCAATTGACGTAGGTTTAAATTCTGGCCGAAGATATGGAGCGCTTAGACATTTTTATTACTACTGATTGAGGCAATGATGTACGAAAGCAATATGAGCAAACCTGCGTTTTAATGTAACGATATGTGACATCCGCTAATTCACCTTGAATACGTATGGTGGGTATATTCACTCTGAAAAGGAAAAGTGCATATTAAGACTTTTACAAGGTACTATTATTATCCAGTTTTTATTTACTCTTCATGTAAGATACAATTATCCTTGTAACAAATTGTTTCAAAAACCTAAACCATGTGTTTTATGGTTAGTTTATATACCAAACACTGGAAATTTAGTAGGTATATATACAGCCTACAACCGGGTTGAAAATATAGTATGCTTTTCACATTGATAATTGGACAGTTTACATGGGATATTGAACCGAATCTTACGAAAATGAAGCCTTCACAAAATATGTAGCAAATTTACAATATGATTCTGTACACTGTCTAAGTACGTACAGTCGAGGTATGAAAAGATACGCCAGTTTTCAAATTCATTTAACATTCCGCAAGCACATGTTACTTTTCCAAACTAAGTCACTGAACAGACTGTTCCACAGAAAATTGTGTTTTACTGTTTGACAATGAAGTTTAAAATTACGCCAGATAAGCAAAGAATCTCTTCTTTCTGCTTGCTGGGAAAATATAGCTACAAGGGATCAGGCCGTCATTTATTTTTCCGTGAAAATTTTGTAAACATATTTTTGTTAAATTATTTATTTTGGTGCGAAACAAACTGTTGTATATATATAAATAAGTTAACAAAACTATCTAATATATTAATTAATAATAAGAACTGACTTACACTTTAAGCTTAAAAATCCACGTGTCAATAAGGGAAGTTCTTAATTGCTTAATTACTAAGAATGCCTTTCAAAAGATACATATGAAAATACACTACCCTATACGGCTTTATAACATCATTGAGCTGCGGACATACAACTTGCTAATTGGTTACCAGTTTTACAGGTTAAATAAGATGCAAATATATATATACATTTTTCTATATGTATCTCTTTTAAAAGCATTCTATATGACGCTCATGTCATATTGACTGTCATTTCCGTATGTAGCATATTATTTTATATCACCTTCAAAGTTTGAAATCTTTACTCCACATTCTCCTCACACACGTCCACAATCATTCAGGATGTTGTATACCCACCAGCGCAGCTATACGTCCGATCCGTCTAAGATGGAAAGGCGGATTTCATACATCAGTTCTCTCGATGCGAGAATATGAACAGGGGTTGACGAAGTGTGACAAGGGGGGGCAGGGGTCCTAAATTTTGATACATCACATTTCAAAATCTTAAGTTCTCAAACACAACATTTCGACCATTAACGAAAAGTTTCAAAATATTTCCAAATCTATGTGTATGAACAATGTTCAAATTATTAAAAAAATATTTAAATGGAAATAAAACTAATTTCGGAACTGCTGTTTTAATTTAATAATTTCTTGATGTAAAATTGCATAATATGTGATGTCACACTAGCGAGGGTAGAGTCTCACGAATGTGACCAGGAGAGGGGTCAAAAAATCGTGAAATCCGTGTGACGTAATTTGTGGATTGCCCATGGTAATCCATTATTGGAATCCATTTATCAGAATGAAACACAGTTGCTCTAACCACTCCTTTACCAGTGCTTAATTACATAAACAATGAAAACAAAATATACATAAATAGGCAATATTTGAATAAAATCATAATAAAAATTGAAGATTTGTACTACAGCTTTATCTATTTTTTCAGTTTAAACATTATTAAGGTCTATCAGTGAAACCTATATATAACATATATGTATTTAGTAAGTCTGTAGCATAAATAAGCATTTAAATTTTACAAGACACATTTATTGCGGCGATTGATTCTGATAATTATTTAAATAGACTTGTGACACGCAGGTGCATGTCTTATTCGTATTACTGGGCTTAATGTAGGGCTTCAAAGGGAAATGCAAGATTGTTTTCAAATAAGGATTCAATAGCTTAGTCACCCTTTACAAGTGGGGTGTTGTATTGGTTTAATGCTTTTGATTGAGGATTTATTGATGGAGATTTCTGACGAAAGTATTACTTGACCACCCAAATTTTGAGATATTATACTTTACATTAAATATTTCTTTATCTCTAGTGAGAGAAAATAAATTTGTATTTGATTGGCATTTTAAGGCATTTTAAACGGACTTGCCAACCAAGATTCAAATTAGGCGAAGATGTATAGATGGCTTAAGTGTGTGAAATCACATAGTCTGTTGCCCTTAGTAAGACAAAACAAAGCGTCCCGTATACATTTCTTCTCCTCGTTTTATTTATAAAATATAACCATTCCTAGTTGTTAAATCGATGTGTTATTTTAAACTAGTGTGGATTTAATTGGTCTTACTTTTCAAATAAATGTTATGGACGTTATTTTTAATTTAGTAGAGAAATGAAAAGCAAATTACGTTTAAAAACCACTTTTCAAGACACAACATGTTGCGAAGCGGTGATAAATTAGATTAGGTTCAAAAATTTATATTAAGTAATTCAATTTAACAATTTAGGTTAAATAATAACTTTACTGCTACTCATTGACGTTTGAAATGTTTCCTTCCGTAATCACAACTACTAAAAAGTAGTCGAAGTAAAAATCAAATAAAATACCGCGCTTAAAAACCGTTCAATCATAGTTTTAACTATAAGAACCATTTGTCAGTGTTATCTTGCGATTCGTTTTTTGTTTCGCTTACACTCTAACTTTGAATAAATGTTCTTTACGCACATCTAATTTTAATATGTATACCACCATCACCCTATCTAATCTATTTCTTTCTTTCACAGGTCGTCTCATGGACTCTTCAGCAATAAGACCTTTGTGCATAATTAGAATAATACTAACTTGCACGTTTTATATAATGGTGTACTATAAACAGTTATCTATTTATCTTCGATTTGGTGATACCGAATCTTAATATTTTAAACGATCTAACTTATTAAGTATAAAAAGTCGAATGACCTTAGCTTGCCAACAAAATCGATAAAGATCGGCTTGAACTTGAAGTGGTTACGTAAACCCTAAGAGATTCTTACCCCGATATAAGTCTAGCTCAGATTTGAAATCAAGATAAAACGGAAACTCGAGCCCTGAAAACGGGTCACGGTTTTATGAAATAATAAAGGAAGAAATAAAATTTAAACACGCAGAGATTCGTACATCAAGAGAGCGAGAGATAACACTTTATTCTAGACTTTTACAGAAAACATAGAAAAACTTATAGCCTAAAAATATTCTAAATGTGCCCAATGGGCGGTTTCATCGCTAAGAAACGATCTCTTCCAAACAACCCGTGGCAACAATAAAACAGATTCAATTTGTCAAAGCTGGTATACATAAATATAAGACTATATGAAACTAATTACATTATATTTTATTCAATAGTAAACATATATAAGTATTAATTAATATTATACAGGTAAGCATTATACTTAATACACACATATAAATACATCTATTAATATTACATATATAAATATATACATACAACTAAATTGACATAAATATAAATAAAAATATCAAACATCATCATGTTGCAGGTAGTGTTTTTTCGTCATGTTCTTAAATATCGTTAGTGATTTATATTGCCTAATAGTAACAGGCAGGACATTTCAGAGTCGAATAGTCTGTGCAGTAAATTGTTGTAAAAAGGTGAAAAATGTTTGGGAGTATTAATTCTAACATTAGTAGAAGGTCGTAATGTGAGAGGGAGAAATTAATTCAAAGTGTTCTTGGAGATAATACGGGGTTGTGGGGATAAACAACATACTGTAAAGAAGTGAAAGAATATGAATATTTCGGTGAAAATGAATTATCAACCACTTGAGTCAAGATTCATATTAATTTTTATACTCCAAAGAGCAAGAAATCTTTTAATGTACCTATAAAAAATATCTTCTTTACTAGATTTTAATATTTATTTTTTTATAAATATTTTCATATTTACGATACTGAGCCCTTACTCTCAAACCCCATTCGTCGTTCGTATTCGTTCAATCAACCTGAAAGAGTCAATGAAATTTTAGATAGAAGAAATAAATATTTCTTTTAAACTATATTAATGCAGGCTAAATAACAATAATAAATGGAGCATACTATGGAAAATTAACATAAGTATAAAAAGACGAGCAAAAAAAGTTCTAAAACGAACGACGAAACGACGACGATACTTTTTACGGGGATGCTACTTTTTTTATAAAATTTTTATCGATGTACAAAAAAATTATTAACTACTTTAATGATTTTTTTAAAATTACAAGGGGAAATTTGTCTTAAATTTTGTTGCATTATTATTTTTCATATTTTTACCCTGTAAATTATAAAAGACATAAAGTCGAAGTGTGTTGCGAACGATGTCAGTGGTATGACTAGTTTATAAATATATAACAATAATACCTCGAGCATTACTCGTACTAGTTATTACCTGTCATCATATCACTTTAACAACACTGCCAGGTATTTGAATAATTCCTCAACTTTTAAAGCACTATACTCCAAAATTAATACTTGATTAACGATATTTCAAACCGACATTTAAATCATACAATAAGCGACAAGTAAATCATGTTCAACCACCTTACATTGTAATTATATAGTGATTAATTTAAATTAACAAAGCTACGGACGATTTTATGGTAATAAATATCGGTAACTATAACATGTAGTACTACTACATCGCTCATACTGGTTGGTATAAAGTGGTAACCAGGTGTAATTATGAACTTACAAATTGAATGTCTGCTATTTTTATGTATGAATCTAAAAATGTTATACTCGTAACAATAATTGTTTATTATCGAAACTTAGTTAACGAAGCCACATGTGTTAAATTATTATTTCATTTTTTCATTGTAAAATATGACTTTAAGGTATATATTTTTTTTCAAAAATTATGGTGAAGATAATAAATTATATATAATATTTTCTTATTAACTGCTATAATACAGACCCAGTTATATGCAGCATCCATCGCCAAAAATCTAAGTAATTTCTGACGTCAAAGTTGTAAATAACTAAATAATGATTCCTAGAAACAAAAAAGAAAGCAAAGTTTATTTAGTTATTTTATTTTGCTCTTATAAAAAAAAGTAATAATTTTGCTTTAAAAGGTGATATCATTTTAAAATTAAGGACAAAATAATTATCATGTTTGTTTTTTTTTTTTCTTTATTTACAAGTAACATTTGTTTATTTTTTTAACAGCAACTCATTGCCTATACCTACTAATACACAAATGTAAAAAATACTTCGGTTGCTTGTTCCTTTCTAACGAATAACTTTCATCGAGACATGTGATAGACTCCTCGGGTCAGTGATCTGAAGTATACTCAAGCAAAGAAGCATGTGAAACCCTAGGTTATTTGATAAATAAAATGTTTTTAGTTAAAAATTCCAACGTGTCAACTACACATAAGCACTTAACAAGCTTAACGTTAATTCTATAGTCGATATTTTAAAGCTATACCTTCAAAACTTATATGAAAAAATCTTATTGAGATTCCAATATTTTTACTTGCTATATTTACAACAGGCTCTGTCGAATCGACACAGTATTACGACGTAGAGGTTATGAAAGTGTCAGAAACAACACGTAATAGAGTATATAGTGCAGGCTATTAATTTAATGGATGTAAAGTAATTGAAGTTAGGTGTGATATGCTTCATTTAATTAAGATTAAACCAGGAAGAGCTTTACTCGTATGTTGAGTTATTGGTAAACGGTTTACAACTGTGAACTGCGGCATTTACTGATATCATCAAGGAGAAAGTTGTTTGTTTATCTATGTTAGCTTTTATACTAATATAGGAAGAAAGAAAAGATTGACTGTTAAAGCTCGATGCACAGTTTTACACTAATAGTGTGAATCTAGTATCAAGTATCAAGAGTAAATAACTAATAGTGTCAAAATCTAGTATCAAGAAATACACCTTAAATCAAGAAAACTGTTGTAAGCATGAATCACGTCATAAAACGATTAGGGTCAATACACACTATGATGCCGTTCACGGTTCAATCTCGCTCCGGTCTCGATCCGTCCGAGTCCGGTCAAATATTCTTAAACAAGAAAGAATCAGATAATGTTATCGTATCTTATCACTCTTGTTCCGATCCGATATCGCGTCGGTACCGGTTCGTTTTGAACCGTAAATGGTATCACAGTGTGTATCGAGCCAAATCGTACCAGCCAGTGTCGAAGTACATTGGAAACATTTTCTGACTAAGTATTAGGATTTATTTCTTAGTTTTTCTTACAAGAAAAATTCTTGAATACCATTTAATGCAATTGGTCTATTTAAATGGTGCTATATATGGCAACGCTGCTTCGTCGTCTGAATTCCTCAAATTGGCAATAAGTATAAATTCTCATTAGTAATTTTCAAAATATAGTAATTTTTATGTTTTACTTTGCACCGACTTCAAGATGTTTTAGATAATATATATTAATAATAATAGCTTTAGAAATAAGTTACGTTATACATTTTGGTTTTTTAGTTTTTGAAGTCGGTTTTTTTAAACGAAGTTTTTATTTTTATTTCTTACTTTTTAGTGTCTAGCTATGTATGGGTGGACCTACGAATGGTGCCGCTTCTTAAAAAATATAGGTCCCAAGAAACGGGAACAAAAAAATGTTAGTAAAATGAAAACTGGGCCAAACTATGTTAAATTTTTAGGGGACCACATGGCAGTTATTCCGCGTCGAACAAAAAAAGAATCACGTAAATCGAATCATAAATCTCAGAGTAATCGGTGTACATAGGGAACGAAAGGGAAATTTTCTTCATAAAAAATGTTCATAAAATGAAAACTACTGGGCCAAACTATGTAAAATTTTAGGGGACCAATTGGAAGCTATTTCGCGTCGAACAAAAAAAGAATCACGTAAATCGGCGAACATACATTTAAAAAAAAACTTGAGAGGTATCAAGGGACACCCGGATGGAACGAAGTTCCTTTCGATTAATTAGTGAAGGAATTGTTTTTTTTTTTTTTTTATGTTATAATAATATTTTTCAAAAAGTGTCGTGACAACTTTTCGTAAGAATTTTTTCCGTCTAGCCCCCTTTCACAACGCGCGATAAGGAAGGTTCCAAAAAAAAAAAAAAAAAGATCCCGACGAATTGAGAACCTCCTCCTTTTTTCGAAGTCGGTTAAAAATACACATTTTTGTCTTTTAGAGTTGACACAGTAAGACCGTGGAATGTATATGCAATGAATTTTAACAAAAAAAAATAAGAAGATTTTTAATACATCCATAACCAGAAGGCTTCCTTACACTTCGCACAGCGTATTAGCATTACCATCTAGCGTGATAAAGCAGCCAGACTTCTGGGCACCCATCCCTCTGGCAGCGATATTGTACATCGCCCGCGATCTAGGTGTACCCCGTGTAGAGAAATTTGAGACGATGTTGGCGCGTTGGATGTTTGACCGCGATGATAATGACCGCCACACACAACCACGGGATCGCACTACATTCCGCAACACTCCGCGACGTCCTACAGCTAGGTTAGTAGAATACAAAGGAGAATGCGAAGAACTAAAGAGATGCAGACCGCAGAAACGCCAACAGAAGCCATAGAAGGCCAACGAAAGCCCGCGATGGCCACCGGCCGCTATTGAAAGCTGACCAAGCCGCAGAAGATACCAAAGCGAAGCCCGCAAAGGCCACCGGAAGCCGAAGACAGGTAAATGAGAGCCGCTGTGACGCTACAGACATGGGCGTAGGTCCAGCCTCATACTCACGCTACTTTCGGGCTGTGAACCGAGTCGTGGAAGCCGGGAGAAAGAGCTTTCTGTCACAACCTCAACCTGCCTCAATCTATCCAGAGAAGACCAGAAGACACTTGTGTGATATCTCACATAATCTTTATTTAGCTGATAGTTTTATTTGTAGTATAATTTAATTTAATATTGTAATTAGTATATGGTTGATTTAAAACATTTTTTACTTGAATAACCATTTTTAAATGTTTCGTTAGTCAACTAAGACATTTCAACCTAATTGAATATTGAATTTAATTCCAAAAATCGTGTTTGTCATATATCAAAAGCCTATATAGTATAGGAAAGAAATGTATATACATTGTTATCCTATAATATAGGCTTTTGATAAGGAAAAAATATATGTTTCAGCTAGCAAAATTATAGCTTTGACTTTCATACAGGGTGGCGCAATAGAACGTGCATATTGCATCATCTTTTTTCGCGGGGTAGAAAGTGCGCGGGCGGGGGGAGCCTGCATCGTTGGGTAGGCGGGCTCATGGAGTTTTAGTCACTATGAGTCACTTCGACGGGAAGCGTCGCGCATTTTGCGTGCACGCATTTTACGAGAACTCTCGTTCATACATCGTTACTAGGCGTTTATATTGTTCTGAATATGGACTACGGCAAATTAGTGAAGCTCCGAGTGCTAATTTAATTAAAATATGGGTACAGCGTTTTGAAGAGACTGGTTCAACGTTTAAATCACAAGCAAAAGGTCGTCCAAGAACATCTAGGACCGACGACAATATTGAGAGAGTTATGCAGTCTGTACGAGGAGATCCACAAATGTCTACTCGCAAGAGATCGTCTGTCTTACACTTATCGCGACGAAGTTTGCAACGAATTTTAAACTTGGATCTTAAACTGCATCCTTACAAGCTGCAGTTAACACAAGAATTGAAAGAGTCTGACTTCGGAGCAAGGCTCGCATTTGCTAATGAAATGCTTAATCGATTTTCCAATTTTGACAATATCCTTTTCTCAGATGAGGCCCACTTCCATATCAATGGGTTCGTAAACCGTCAAAATTGTCGTTACTGGAACAGTGAGAATCCCAAACTCGAGCACCAGAAACCACTGCATAGTCCTAAAGTGACAGTATGGGCAGCAATCTCTGGTAGAGGAATAATTGGATCGTTTTTCTTTGAAAATGCGCGGGGGCAAAACGTCACTGTTAATACCGAACGCTATGTTGCGATGTTGGAAGGTTTTTTGGCTCCAGAGCTTGAAAATTCAAGAATAGTGAATTCTAGGACTTGGTTTCAACAAGACGGAGCTACCTGTCACACATCAAATGACTCAATGGCGGTTGTGAAGCAGATGTTCCCTGGCAGACTGATTTCGAAAAGAGGTGCTATCCCATGGCCCCCACGTAGTCCAGACGTGACGCCTCCTGACTTTTTTTTGTGGGGATACCTCAAGAACAAAGTCTACAGCAATAATCCGAAAAACATCGATCAGCTCAAGGAGAATATCCGTGGTGAAATGGCAGCAATTACAACAGCATTACTGAAGAAAGTTTTCAATAACTTCCGTTTGCGATTAGAGGAGTGTCGTCGTAGAGAGGGTCATCATTTAGACGATGTTATTTTTAAAAAATAAACTTCAGTTATTTCTTAATAATACCTCAGTTTTATTTTAACTATACCTTTTGTATTTATTTTTTAATCAATATTTTAAATATGCACGTTCTATTGCGCCACCCTGTATTAAAGGGTACTGATTTTCTAATAGTAGATGTTCTTATAGTTTGAAGACTGTCAGATTTTGTGGTGCTCCGGTGATATCATAAACATACTGCACTTGTCATAACAATCAATAACACTCTTCATGTTGTTATTAAAACCACTGTACGCGGAAATCTAAATCCTCAGCTATCTCAACTGAGAAATCTAAACCACGACATGGAGGTGTGAAAGACTTCTTGGTTCGCATCGAATAAATTCTAATTAAGTCGAACACTGGGTACGGTGACCACGTTCGCTACTAGAATAATAATTGACATACACTTGATGAATCGCTGTAGCCACCTTGTTATAACCAGCAGCCATCTGTCTTCATGCCGCGTGGTGCGGACGCAACGGCAATCGGGTCTAATTCGATGTTAAAACCACCTGTGATATATCGAATTGGATATTTTTAATTTGAATTAAGAATAAGTTCTGGTTGCTTCCAGCATACGTTAAGAGGTTTTGACACCGGACGTTTAAATGTAGTTTTATACCTTTTAACCGGCTTGTTGAATTACGCCTGCGAAGATAATAATAAAAATTAATATGAAGACTAAAAGTATGTCAGTATATCTGAGTACTTCTCGTGAGTGTCTGTCATAATTATCTGAATGAAACTTAGACTTAACTTAGAAAGACACATCAATCGATGTGTCTTTCTAAAAAAAAAAAAAAAAATCGTTTTGAGAAATAATCCTTTACTAGTAACGTTATTTTAATGCCACAACACTAGGAAACGCCTACAGTCGTATAAATGTAAATAAAAATTCATCGATTACAATATGAAGATAAACGCATTTGATACATGGCGATGTACTCGAATAAAAATAACTTCACTCCTACTTTAGATCACAATCGTAAATATAGAAATATGAAATTAATTAATTCCAGGATTAAGCTACTACATGCCGAATAAATTATCAACAAATTCCTCATTAAAACGGTTACATGAAAAAGATCTTGTAAACCGTTACATTGTGTATTAAAAATTATTGAACACGGAAAGGTTACAGCTGCGTGCGATGTTGAAAAAATATGTGTATTCCATAATTAAATTAGCATCTTCGAAACTCAAAAATGGGAAAGAACAGAAGGGGCGTCCTACCGGCCGCTGTAGGGCGCCGTGCTCACGACACATACCATCGCGTTTTATACCCATCAAATCGACCGATAATTGAAATGAGTTCCTTGTAAAAAGCAGAAAAACGATTATCCCTATACCTTTTAAGACGTCCGAGATACACAAATGGACTTTGTATTAGAATTTATGTCACTTAAAAGAGATGATATAAAAAAGCGCCGACGGCTTTACACGCAATAAAAATATGGGAACGACGAGAATGTCTTCCCGGTTGTCAATCGTTGGGTTTAATAATCGTAAAATGTTTTTTGATCTACACGCGTTGTAAGGTCGTGCTTAAGGACATGCGCCTAATACCCCGATGCCGACAGGTAAGTAATTGAATGCCTTAGTTTTGTGTCTGATACCAAACACACAGAACAGTCACGTACGTCCGTGTTTAATTTATTAGTACTAATTTTCCTATAAGGTCACATAAACAGCGATAACATTGAGCAACTGAGGTAATGCTACCTACAAAATATTAATTAAAAGATTTTTTTATTATTCATATAACTTTTAAGTACAGAAATGTAAGTTCATATCAATTTTAATACATGCACTTGAATGTGTATTATTGTTCCTTTTTCGTGATCTTAGCAGTCAACGGTGTCAATTTACTAGTAAGGCACTCGGTACATTCTGGATTTTATCTAAGTTTCAACTATATACTCGTACATTAATTATTTAAAAAATTGACAAACATCTAAGCTTGCGCAAAAGTCACCAAATTGTTGAATATGATACTTGGTTATAAATTATAGGAGAAGAATCCTCCCCATATTCGAAGCGCTCGCTTCGAGACGTCCGTGGTCAGTTTTCATACTTTTTCTTCTCCACTTCGCGCAGTCTTCAGTGTCCCTTGTACATTGAATTTGATTATTACGTTTTTGAAGTGAACCTTCTTTAGGACCATTATGATTTAAAACTCGATGAAACGAAATCTATAGGACTAAGCCTGCGAGAGAATGAGATACGAATTGTACATTGTGCAGCACAGATTAGAGAGTCATAACACCAATGATTAAACATAGGTCCAATTTAGACCGAAACAAAACTGATAATAATAGTTTTTAAACTAAAACAGTAAAAATGATAAGCGATACTTAAGAAGTTTTTTATGTTTGACTGTTATTTTCTTGTTGGATTATGGCCCAAACGATTTCAGTATTGATTTCACCCATGTATTAGAGAAAAATGTTGACTGAATTGCTTCAATAAACACACAACGTCAAAAAGCAAATCAACCTTTCTTGCCATCACATAATTGTCGGTTTTAGTAGTTCTAGCTTTCACGATGAGAACCGTTTACCATTTGGTTGATATGTAGTAAAGAAGATGAAGATATTGATCCGAAAATAAGGTAGACAGGTACTAGGACTGATATGTAAATTAGGTTTTAAAATGTATATGATGCACTTAATATTACGTTTTTAATAGACGCAACGAACTATCATTTATAGAAAGAAATCCCACAGATATCTAATTTATTAAAATAAAATTAAAGACACGCTGTGACTGTTACAACTCGACCCGTCATTATGTTGATATCGATTTTAAGGTTTGAAGTGGCATTTATATACTCTGTTTATCTAAAAAAAAGATTTAGTCACTCTCAATGAGTTTAAGTTTAACGATCAATCGAGTAAACTAAGAAGCCATAAAAATCATTTCTAGCATACCAAGTGGTAATAAACTATACGTAATAATTATTGTATTACTCGACCGCTTTCTCTAAGTAAAACGGTGGTTTTACTAAACACCCGAAATGATTGTAATTAACTTTAATTATCTACGGTCTTTTTTTCTCAAAATATTTTTCTCGTTTCTAACAATTTTCTGACAGTTAATAACGTGTTGCTTTAATCGGAAGGTAATTTATATATAGAATCCTCAACGCCCAATGCGATAAAAACGGGCGTTTAAATTAATATGCATAAACGGAGCGGTTTTTATATTAGAGCGGATGCGCGGGCGCACCACTCAATCGATCAATGCTTTTTATTGGACCTACTATTGTGTGGAGTTTTATCAATAAAAATGTAAACATACAACACGTGAACAAAAAACACAAAAGGACGAGATCTTGAAATCAGTTTATTGATATATTGGACTGGGAATGAAAACATTTGTTCGTTTTGGATCAACACAGATCGGTGAACTCTGGTTTTTATACTTTACTTATGAAAACACATATACAAAGTGACTTGTACTTTAAAGAGTAAAGTGGAAAATCTGAAGCTAATTTGAAATAAAAATCGTAGGAACAAATTTAGATACGTATAGTGCAAGCAAAATTTGAATGCGTCTTTGAAATTCGTGCGCATATACATCATTGCATAGTACATATTAAATTTAATAAGCCTAACGAGGTGGTATATACATAGCTAGAGAGAGAAGTGTCAAGCTCTTATTCGACTGTATACGGATTCGTGTTATAATTTTTAGACTACACATTGTTAGTTATAATAAAAATTTGCATGCAAATGTATCTGCGCAAAGCGGTGCTAATCTCTCTCGAAACGCATTTAAGTTTTGCGTGTACTGTATTTTAAATAAAAATGTAATTCAAAATGGAAAGGTAACTTTTTTTGCCGTTTACTGTTCAGACAATCAAGCATATAGATTACTTTGGCTTATATAGTGTTTGTTCCACTTCTCAGGTGGTCTGGTGTTTACTTCAGACCATGCTCGTGTAGTACGTATGGCTGATCCAAAGTTTAAGTACCTAGAATTAATATTCTCTCTATACTTTTTAGAGGCTAAAGATATAATATAAAACATATTGTTTAGTTAGATCCAATGTCCTTAATTTATTAAATATATCTAAACTGTTACAAGAATTTCTAACTGTCTACAATATTTATAACCGAAACTTTAAAAAACCTTATAATTAACAAATTTAACACTGAATATATTTCACGATTAATCGAAACATGGCTTTGATGGCCACCGGTAATAAGACATCAGCGGCTTATGGTATAAAAATTCAGCCTCCGAGTTAATAATATAATACATATTTATTAAAAACACTTACGTCATGTAAAAAAGGGTAGTCGGGTTTGGATCAAGTTAATAAACTAAAGCGGGATTTGATATCAAGTAGAGTTCCGTACATTCACTACAACAACTAGTAAATTGTAACAACTTGTAAGTATCATATAAATATTTTTATACATGTTTTACAAACATTAAACATATGCATTTCAAAAAGTTCATCTAGATTCAAATTTACTTCTCAGGCGAATAGAAGAAATATATAACTAGCTGACCCGGCAAAACTTCGTACCGCCCCAGAATCAATGAATAAAAAACGTTGATTTCTGAACGACGGGACGAACATCAAACGTTTGATATTCAAAACCAAATAAATTATAGAAAAAACTTTACTTTTTAATTTAATTGATTCCTAAACGATGGGACGAGCATCAAATGTTTGAAAGGTAGGAATAGTTTCTAAGGGAAAGCGAAATTGTTATTTTTACTATATTCAAGCATTTTTTTATATTTACTCACCGTTTAAACCTTCCCTGAACTTCAAATAATTAAAAACAAAATTAGCCAAATTACTCCAGCCGTTCTCGAGTTTTAGCGAGACTACCGAACAGCAATTGATTTTTATATATTTAGATATTTTGGGGGGAAATTAAATAATAATATGTTTATATTCGATACCGGAAATGGGATAGAATCAAAATATATATTATTGCAATATGCTAGGTTATAATGTCAATCAATATTGAACCTTCTTTTTGCATTATAGGCCCAAATAAAACTAAATAAACTAATAAATGGACTTTCCACATGCGTCTGACGAATGCAACGAAATCCTACCGGCTGCGACAAGTCTACAACAAACAGCTATTATAATATTCTTATATTTTATTTTTATGTATTTTCATAAACTCTTATTATTATTAAAAACAAATATATTTTTGGATAAATGCTTATGTCCGTGTTTAGTTCAACCATTAGAAGGGGGCGAGGATCTCGATGATTTGTCTCGTGTCATGATTGATTGACATTAATGACAATGATGTTTGTATTTTACAGATTAACTAGAATGCCACTGTGAGTACATAAGGCATGTGATAGTGTTTTAGAATATAGCAATGTTAAAATTTAAATATATACAAAAACTTATAATATATTTCTCACACGCCTCTCTCTAGTCAAATGGACCAGAGTTTGAAACGCTAAACCCACAATTACGCATATTGGCCGATCAGATCAAAAACACCGACACGGCACGGCTATTATCACGCGCACACCGAATTAAAATGAAAAACATTTTGCTATAAATATAATTTAATGAAACTTCATAGAAAGCGTAAGTTCATAAATGGCTAGAATGTTTTAAACTTTCTTTGCCTTTGACCGCTATCTTGCCTAACGCTATGTGACTTTGTCAGCTAAGATAGTGTAAATATGCTTTTATAAATTATATTTAAGGTCAAGACTTTATATTTTAAGCACTGTTATTGGTGATTATTAGTCAAGAGTGCATGCTAGTTTGAGTGCATGCATTAGTTAGTCAAGTTTCCTGACCGACCCAGTATCCAAATTTTAATAATTACCATGTACTGACGGTGAAAGGAAAATTCATTACATAACCTGCATACCTATAAGAAAAACCTACCAACCCGCCTTGAACAAGTTTGGCTGGTATTCATTCATGTGCTATAAGTCCTTTAAATGTAAAGGACCTCAGCAATGGGATACATCTATAAATGTATTTAAATTTATTTATATTATGCTGTTAATATAATGCACTAAAATCCAATTTATTATCAACTAAATACAGAAGTTAGTCATCGTAACGATAGAACCAGTATAAGAAATCTATATAAGGCTACGTAGAAGTTATATACAAAGTTTAAAAACTCTGATATAATCAAAGTGAAAACTAAAAAAAAAAGACCTTTTATAGGTCTGACCAAGCACAATGAAGCAGTCTATAGTATTTAGTATATATTAGTACAGCATAATAATAATTATATCAGCATAAATAGTCAAAATATTTCTCACTTTTAACATTGGGAACATGAAAGTCAGAAAAACAATAGTAAAACCAATGCAACAACAATATAATCAATAAAACAATCTCAATACTTCCTTCCTTCCGTTGCTACAGTATCCTTTATTAAATCTGATAACTCATAATACACCACCCTCGGTTTTCCCTCTTCAGTGAATAAAGTGCACCTGACCTAACAGCTCAGTATGAACCCTCTAAGCCAATATTACAAACAGGAAGAGGTGCGGAAGTTCGTCTCGTATAGAATATAAGAAGCATTACACACAATTACATGAATCATAATTATGTGCTTTCGAAGACGAAACTCAGCTTGGCTGCGTTTTGTATTATATCTACGTACTTAATAAGGACAGCTGCAACTATTTTCACGAGAACTATACAACTCAAGTCAGTCATTAGAATCAAGTGTCGTCAATTGCGTATATCAATGTCGATTTGTATACTACATGAGCCGATGCATCGCGTACCTCATTGAAAATATATAAATATTACTAGAAAATGCCCGCGACTTCGTTCACCCTTGAAAAACAGACAAGAAATATTTTCAAAAAAAATTACAAATACAAACCGACTTCACAGTAAAAACCATAAAATAAATATTTATCCCACTTCTTTCTGCAAAATCTCGAAATCGGTGCCAAGTGAAACATAAAAGAATAACAACAAAATTTCGAAATATAGTATTTTTATGTTTTACTTGACACCTACGTCGAGATGTTGTAGAAAGAAGTTTGTTAAATATTTTTTTTTGTTTTAAGTGTGAAGTCAGTTTTGTTTTGTTATTTTTTTTTAAATTTTTAGTTGAGCAAATACTTCAATAGATTTGAAAATAATATATTAAGCACCTGTAGAAATTGTACAAATGGCACGCGTATTCAAATTTGCCATCTCTCTCTTCGGTGTATATGCTCTTCAACAAGGATAACTTTCGATTTCCTTGCAATCCACAAAACAGATCCTGACTTGGTGATTGAACTATCTCACGGGTTAAAAAAAGCAATTTGAAAATCGGTGCACAATTGACGGAAAAATCGCGGAACATGCACACAAAAAAATTTAAAGAATGACTACGATGCTAATGTATGAATATTAAAGTCACTTCAGTGTACCTTCAACTTGTTTTACGTTAAATATTAATTTTTATTAAGTTATTAGTTACTCTACAGCAGCCTAAGTAAAAAAGTAAAATATAATAAGTTGACTGTAGATGAAAATGAAAATATTTCTATTAGACACATGATTCATTCTGTGATCACGACCGCCGAAAAGTGAACGAAAACTAATTTTAAACTGAAATTCGAGTTAAAGCCAAACCAACGATGAATATAAACAACGCTTAAAATGAAGTTATATTTCTGTAATGAACATATACATACTTATATGTTATACGTGTAGGCAGGAACTTTGAATTTAGTATGCGATTAAACTTCAACAGTATTCAGTGCACATGGTCTATACAAAAAATTAATGTGAAGAAATCGCAGGGGCATGCTAATTAATTTATTGTCACGTACCCTTCATTATGCACCTTTTGTGAGCTATACACGGATGTTTATTATGTTGTATTCAATCTTTGAATGGAAGAGGGTCAAGCTTTTCCATAATGTCTGACAGAAGAGTTAGTTACCTTAGTACTTAAATAATCATTTTGATATATAAAAATGAATGTCTGTCTGTATGTCGTTTATAGAATCGTAAACTATACATCCGATTTTGTTGAAATTTTGTGTGTGTGTTTGAGTGGTCCGGGGATAGTTTAGATTCTCAGTTAAAACCGGTAGGTGGCGTTTAGATCGGGTTCTAGAATCCTCCTAATCACCGGATGCTATTTTGGTCATTTTGCTTTTGTGTGTTTGAGTGGGTTCCCGCATGGTTTAGATTTGAAATGAGAACCAGTAGGTGGCGCTGAAATCGGGTTCTAAAATCCTTCTGATCACCTAGACCAATTTTGGTCATTTTGCTTTTGTGTCATGGAACAAAGTTTTTTAAGGAGTTCAGAAAATAGCCGGTACGAAGTACGCCAAGTCAGATAGTTAAAAATTAAATTTGTCTAAGGCTATGCGTTTAACGAAAAATTATGTTTTTATTCCCAGCTGACTTAGGAGTCATTTAATTGGTTATCCCCGGTAAAAGATGAGGCCGATGGGCTGCCGCCTGTCGAGGCCTGCAGAATAGCAGGTGCAGGACGGATCACTGAGGGCTTTTAGTGGACATCTCGGACTAAGATGGCAATCGTACTTCTGCAGGGGTGCTAGTGCCATGCCAGTAACGTGGTATCCCACACGCCTCCACCACGTTGCTAGTTGACCACCATCTTACGTATAAAGATTAGGCAAGTTACCTTTATAAATTGAATCCGAGAGAAAGTTTGTTTGTTCCTCAAGGCTCATCTGACTTAATGTGGGTAACTGTAAAAAATACCCCATTGTCTTATAGTAGTGCAGAATGTTTATTATGACTTTGAAAAACACCTTAATTTCTATTAATTTATTCTATTGTTACAACCGACAAAGACCAACTCACACCTGCAGTTTATTACCTTTTCGGCATTTGGACTTCTATTGTTTACTTTGTGTTTAAAATTTTTAATTAGAAAAAAGCCTATTGAGTATTGTAATCCTTTATGGTGGTCATTAGCCAGGTGTGATATAAAGAAATGCCCGAAAGGAGGGGTGAGGCATTGGAGCGAGACCACAACAAGACGTGTGTACATTCGATAGTTTGACGCATTTTGCACGTTTTATTATATTTGTACATGTGTTATACGTGTTTATATAGTTTTTAGTTTTAGTTGATTCTAACGGCATTTTAATTCCCGTAACTCGTTACACTATAGACATCTCTAGTTAATATTGTAAATAAATATCAGTTATATTAATGCTAATATGCGTAAGTACTGTCAGTTACAATACACACAATGCATTCGAAAAAGTTACTAATGCTCAAAAAATACATTAATCATTCTGTTTTTATTATTATGAATAAAATTCATAGCGGAACATTTATCACACGTAAGAGAAACATGTGGCATTTCAAGAATTAAATAAATACAAAGCTATGCATCATAAAAATTACTGTAGTTTTTAGAGAAAAGATCTCGAACGGACCTCCTTATACCGTAAAATTGCGCCCACGCAGCGCCCGGAGTAAAAGTTGATCCCCAAACGCAATGGTAATATGGACACTCAACAAAACTTTCTTATTTTCTTACATTAATAGGTATTACAAATTATTTGACAAATTATGTAACATTAAAATATATTATTTATTACAATGAATAAAACGTAAACTAACAATAGAGTTAACGTCATATTTTAATTAATAATGAAATTCATTATTAGACGGAAAAATATAGAAACGCGGCAAAAGTCAGTGCAGTATGTAATGACTTTAATCATAACGAATATTCAAAACACCTTTGCTTCCGTAAATTCTTATCTTATATATAAGTTCTTATTTAATCTATTTATATAATAAATAATATAAATAGATTAAATATCAACTTACGTCTGTAGTTTACATTGGAGACAGGTCTGCAAAATTTGTATTTCTATCAACACTTGTATTTCTTGTGTCGGCTATTGTGCTATCACCTATATATAAATAGTTCCTGTATGTTTCCTATACTTCTAATATATACTAATATTATAAAGAGGTAAAGTTTGTTAGTTTGTGACGTTGTAGGGAGTAATCTCTGGATCTACTAAACCGATTGTTAAAATTATTTTACTGTTTGAAAGCTACGTTAACAGGGAGTGTCATAGGCTATATAACATGACGCTATATACCAAGGGAGCGGGATAGAGCGCGGGTGAAACCACGCCGGGCCGCTAGTCATGCTATAAGAGTTTCAACTTATAAAAAAAAAATAACTCTGGATAGAAACGTAACATCCACTAAAATGATAGACCACAAATCATCTCCACTGAACTGAGATGAGAATGTTGATGTGGTTGTTACAAGAATAGATAAAGTGAAAAAAACTTGTTACAATAGGGGTTCTTTGACAGTTGCACCCGTGACTGAAAAGTTGAGAGGCAGAAGATTAGGGTATATGTTATAAAGAGGGATGAAAGTCACGTGACGAAAACAATGTAAAATTACAAGATTTACTGATTCACATGTAAAGGTAGATCACAAAAGAGGTGGATGGATTGTGTGAACGATGATATGATGATTTGTGGTGCGACAGAGGATGACATGTGTACTCTGTCGCACCACAGAATAGACGAATATGGAAAGAAAAGACATAATTTTGTGCCAACCCCAAGTAGTTGGAAGAATATGAAAGAGAAGTGAGAAACATTACATACCTATTGCTACAATCTGGATTCAATGAAATCGTATACTCAAATCGCATTAATTGTGAAACACAATACTTGTTCACAGTCGTAAAATAACGAATAGTATCTATAATGAAATAGTCTGTATATAGCATCGGAATGCTGTTAACACATGCCTATTACCTATCACGTTTCATCTACAATACTTGTAATAAAGACATTAAACGTCTGCCCACTAGACCACCTATTAGTTAAACAAATCGTAATTAAATACATCACTACTATTTAATTAAGCTTCTATTATGAATACCAAACAAAAGTAGAGACTGTGGGCGGCGGACGCTTCGATTTTTATGACTTACGTTCAATCGATACCAATTACATATTCTGTCATCGATCGTTTCATATCAAATCCATACATGGTTTGTATATAAATGTTATGAACATAAAGCTGTCATAATTGTAATAAAAAAGAGCGAAACTTATTACGTGTTCTATTTATAAATGATAATTTTTATAGGCGCGTATATAAATTATTTGTATATAAATATGCGATTTCTTCTTCATATTCAAATAATGGCTATTGTATCTTCGATTGCCTGTCTTTTTTAAGGCTTTCGATTTTATTTATTGTTATAGGATTAATATTAGTTTTACATCAATGAACGATCTTTTGGTTTGGATTCGATTTTTTTTGACTATGCAAATCATTCATTTATTTATTCGTATTCATTGTTTGATATGAAACAAACAAAGAAACATATTCTAATATGAGATAAAAATATTTGCTACTAGGATATTTGTCATTGAGGCCGCATACCGGAAATAATTCTCATCATAGGACTGTGAAAGTTTAGCAAATAACAGATTTTCACGGGAAAACTAGCAATCACAACCATTTTCGTAAGCTAAGATTTTTCTAGGTAAGCGTGAGATTAGTATATATTTTTCTAATAAAAAAAAATCGAATGTTGCTGAGCAGATGTTACGTCCCAGTGGTGTGTGGTCCCTGTTCGTCGCTGGCCTAGTGGATAAATAGTCATCGATAATATAAATCTGCATACTGTATTATATAATATCAATATTATTAAATACCTTTTGTCATATAAAAAAAAAAAAAAACAATAAATGCTGAATTTTTTTATTTCTTTCCTAAATGTTAATAAAGAGAATTAAATAAAACCAATAGAAATTTCTTTAGAGACGACTTTTTTGTATAAATAATCAAGAACTGGCAATAATTTTAATGTTATAAGCTTACTAATGACGTTCTTCGACGTTTCAAGTATTTTTCGAGAATTCAAAGAATTAATATGATGCTTACGTATGTATTTAGGTTATTAATGTAATAAGGAAAATGTCTAAAGTAATCACGTAAATCGGATAAAATACTTGTAAAATAAGCGAATGATGACGGTTGAGGTAGTTCCTAGAACCCCTAGAATTTCTTAGATGGACTTTGAAATGGTTTCTTGGATAAAGCCATATGTATTTAACATAATTAAAGAGGTGTACAAGTATGCTGTGTATATCCTGGAATCAACACCGCATTAATCTATCAAGCTTTGAGAAGATTTGGAGTGTAGAAAGTTTGTTATTGCGATGATCTATTTTGAGCATGTGTATTTCATGTTATTATTATTTAAAAATTCTTTCCTCAGAGGATACGTCAGAAAGGTAAAGGTGGTATGTTCTCTATTCTCTTTACGGTATCGGGAAAGAAGGACTTAACACAGTGGTCTTAAGTTCTCAGTCACTGGACTACGATCTTTCTGTCAAAAGCATTCTAAGCAGATCAAGAAGAAAAATAGACTCGAGCTAATTTTTATTTTCCTGCTTTAAGCACGTAAATAAAAATAGGCACACAGTAACCTGAGTAACCCAAAGTTTACCGGACTCAAAAACAATTTATAGCCCCTTCTTCATGTAAGACACCCTTCAGGTTCCCTTCAGGTTTTCATTGTACGTAAAATAAACGTTATAGGTAACTCGAAATGAGGGTGAGCACTAAACATCCCGTCTATTGGTCGTTTCCTATATCTCACTATACATTCACTTACCCTACCATTGATTGAATGTTTATATTACGTGTATTGAGCTTGTGTCAATTTTTCGGATACTATAGCAAATGAACGGTCGGTAAGATATAGCAACCGGAGTTATAGTACATAGTTACTTTAAAATACGCGATCATGCAACGCACAATGATCAAATAATGTAGGGGCAGATGTAACTTTAGATATAAAAAAAACAACTAACTATTAGACATATACTAAACAGGCTATTTTTGCTAACTCAGGGGAATGTCTTTTTAACCGACTTCGAAAAAAGGAGGAGGTTCTCAATTCGTCGGGATCTTTTTTTTCTTTTTTTTATGTATGTTCGCCGATTACTCCGTCATTTATGATCCGATTTACGTGATTCTTTTTTTGTTCGACGCGGAATAGCTTCCAATTGGTCCCCTAAAAATTTTACATAGTTTGGCCCAGTAGTTTTCATGTTATGAACATTTTTCATGGAAATAATTTTCACTCCGTTCCATATGTACACCGATTACTCTGGGATTTATGATTCGATTTACGTGATTCTTTTTTGTTCGATGCGGAATAGCTGCCATGTGGTCCCCTAAAAATTTGACATAGTTTGGCCCAGTAGTTTTCATTTTACGAATATTTTTTTGTTCCCGGTTCTTGGGACCTATATTTTTTAAGAAGCGCGGCACCATTCGTAGGTCCACCCATACATAGCTAGACACTAAAAAGTAACAAATAAAATTTAAAAACTTCGTTTATAAAAACCGACTTCAAAAACGAAAAAACTAAAATGTATAAAATAACTTATTTCTTAAGCTATTATTATTAATATATATTATCTAAAACATCTTGAAGTCTTGAATGAACATAGGATACTTTTATCCCATTTTTCGGGATAAAAGTATCCTATGTGCATTCTCGGCATCAAAAAAAAAAAAAAATATATATATATACTGAGTTTCAGCCAAATCGGTCCAGTAGTTTTTACGTGAAAACGGAACAGACAGACAGACAGACAGAGTTACTTTCGCATTTATAATATTAATAGGGATGTAAGGAATTTCTAACGTAGTTAAGCTCAAATAACATCCTAGTGTGCCGATTTGGTACTAAACCCTGGGAAGTACGGCCGCATCACTTCGTACAGTAGAGGTGATTTCACCAATACCCCCGTAAATAGTGGCCCTCTACCATGGTTAATGGGAAACCAGATACAAAACATTGTTTTCGAACCCCCGTCTAATGTCTATTTAGACAGCAGTCATCTCAATCCTTCTTAAGACAGCCAAATTTAGACAGAGGGTGTTTAAGCTAGTGATATCTGAATTGTTAATTGACAGATACACGCCACCTATTGATTGTTGTAAAAAGAAAACGACATTCATTGACATACATATTATATATCTCAATAACCGAAACGACGATTGCAAATTTAAAATAATTTGATATACTGAAAATTACTTCAAAGGTACTTATCTGAATCGATATTTCGAGTTAAGTACCATTATCTTTCATTTTACGAACTTCAGTGTTGAAATTGAGAATAATAATGTGCAAATCGTAGATCTTTGACGGGCGCAAAAGGAACGTAACTCTTGTAGCAACTTAAATGTAGCACTTAACATTTTCCACATGAAACATAATTCTTATTAAATACATTAAACTAAAATAGTTGTTATTTTTAATTTGTAACCACTTTTACATAATTTTATTATTTAGAGTTTGTCTTTTTGGAAAAATAGAACCCTTGTCTTTTCAATATGTCCGTATGTCTATTTTTGCCCACTGGGCGATTGCTAGTCTAAATAAAATGTCCAAATATATGTATTTATAAAATATATTCATAATGAACCTCGCTAAAACAATAAAATAAAGAACTCAGCATTTTAATGAAACATCAAAGAAAATGTCAAATTGAAAAAGGAATTGACCGCATCACGACATACCTATTAACATAATACATTGAAAATATTTTCCCACAATTGTAAAAGACAAGCATACAAGAAAAGAAAATGTATATTTGAAAATTTTAAAGAATAGGTACTCATTATTTTTATGCCGAGCTCACAGTAAAATCACCTGCGACGTCAAATCCAGAGCACCGCACAAACGGTGTTATGATACAGGCCTAAAAACGTCCGAACATGATTAATACTCTTTTAAAAACCCGCCCACAGCGCACAAGTAGCGGTCAAAGTAAAAAATGTCTACCTTTCAATATGTCTAGACGTGTTGTAACGGGCCCAGAATGAATTTAAACAATGTGTCGCTGCCCACACAGTGATTCGAGATGATGTTACGTTTATAAGACACAGTGTCATGCAAAGAGTACAACAACAGCATACAACGCATAGGAGCAACACTCCTTATATATAACATACTCCATAATATGTTTAAATACAATAATACAATATATTTACAAAGAAGAAAGAAAAAGTTTTGTGTGTGTGTGTGTGTGCAATTCACAAGCGTGACGAGGAGTGAGTGGGGACTCTAAATTTCGTAGCGTCACTTTTTACATATATCGTTTTATGTATAATTATAAAATATTTAAACATTAAAACTCGAAATTTGAAGTATTAATGAAAAACTTCAAAACATTTCCATATCTGTATGAACATTGTGTGATTAAATATAATGATATATTCCATCTTATTCTCCCGCAGACTGAGTCCTATAGATTTATGTGTTTATCTCTTTTTAATGTCGCTTTTTGGTATCATCGAATTTCAAATCACAACGATTCTCGAAGTTTTTCTTCAAAACCAGGTTTATTTTTAGAACAAACTTACATAACCAGGTTTTCAATTACACTAGATACTGATAATCACTTGCATCCCGCTCTATATTACAACCTCGTTCTAATAAGAAGTAGCGTTCCATTTACAGTGGGACACCTCCAATTGGAATTTATGCAATTAATGGGTATAAAGCCAGTAACATATCAATATTTAAAACAACTGCCAGGTTCTGCGCATTATCTGTGTGATGTAACAAATTAATGCTAACAATATATCGTGCTCTTTATGATTGATACTATCTAAAGTTTTGTATGTTTATAATTCAATACTTGGTGCCAACTCTCCCATACCTAGACTATGTAAACTAATAAACCTTTACAGTGATATTGCTGATCTACATGCAAATTCATATTACAAATTTCGTCGAATTATTGCATCCCAATTTGTTAATTAACGTCTCTTAAAAAAATATATGTTTTGAACTTAAACTATTAAAGCCTTATAAATTTTTTTTTTCTTTCTTTACATTAATTATATTATAATTTATTAAAACTACAAAATATCAAATTGCATGTAGTGTTTGCCTATAAGTGATTACTGCATTTGATATGTCTTTTTTTTATAAAGCAATGTACATCCTTTGTATTAGTGTAAGTAATTGTTGGTAAACCAAATAAATAAATAAATAAATACTTCAACAAATCCGAAACTATAAGATATAGCGAAAAATACTCATAGGAATCTCGGGGACGACTTTTATGAAAACTAAATCGATATCATTCGTTTTTTGAAAACCCAATAATCCTGAGCAGGAGTCGATCCGCTGATTTTGAAAAAAGAAAAATGTTGTATACCACCAAAATAATGTAACTTGTGGGCTTCCGTATTTATCATAATCGACCTTGAGACTCCTTTGAGTCATTTTCGCTATTTAGAGTTTCAGATTTGACTATGGAGGCGTACTTCAAAAATTCACCTGAATATGTGAGTGAGTATTTGTATGTAACTGTGTATTTGTAAGACAGTAAGTACTGTAATATTGATAACATAAAAATGTAAGTTAAATATATGTAAACAGAACTTGTCCACTGGTAGATACTGTGTACATCACAATAATAATATTTCTTGATTGGCAAATAAAGAGGGCAATTCCGGTCATGGTCTGAATTTGGATTCTAAATTCAAGTTAAGGTGATATTTGGGTGGCATGAGGAATTATGAGTGACATATTTGTAATCTGATAAAGCTTATGTGGTAAGAATCGGCTTTAATTGAGAAATATATTAAATTTATAATTATTAATCCCAACACTGCTATTTTAATGCATATTTTGATACAGGGCTGTCTAGCGTAATGACGATTTAAATAGACTTTTAATTCTAGCTGCAGAGCCTTTTAACAAATATTATGAATATCAATTCTTTTGAATTTCAGTTATTGGTCTTTGACAAACATCGCATTTTAGCTATAATTTGATGTCTTTCACACAAGCATACAATTCTTGTTTTAAAACCATGAATATTTTTCATCTACTGTTAATGTTGAATCAATATTATACATTGTTTAAATAAAATGTCATAATAAAACATGGCCATCAGTAAAGTTTGCGATAAAAACTCAGCCCTAGTAAAATATGTCATGTTCTTATTGGGGCATGATCATTGCATTTATGATACAGGTATATTTATCATACAATATAACTATATAACGTCGAAGATAAGTTGATGGCTGGTTTACGGCCTTGCCACGAACTTGTCACCAACGTGCCACAGAAACAAGTGTCAAGATGTATGAAGCTCGCCATAAGTCGTCGCCCGTTGCTAAGCCTAACGTCGTGGCCGGGCTGCCGCTAAAGACAATTAATTCCCGGCCCAGATTGATTTACTGCTGACATATGTATCCATGCCATTGCGGCAGAAATTAGTACTTTTCTGGCAATAGCCAACAAGTGCCTTGAACTGAGGTGCTTCCCCTCACCCTGGAAGGAAGCAGCTGTTGTGGTGCTGAGGAAACCTGGTAAAAACGATTATGGCTTAGCGAAGTCGTATCGCCCCATTGGTCTATTATCCATCTTGGGTAAAATATTGGAGAAAATGATGGTAAGGCGGTTAAGTGTGGCATCTTTTACCCAAGATCAATGAAAGGCAGTACGGCTTCGTTCCTCAACGTAGTACAGAGGACGCTCTTTACGACCTCATGCAGCACATCAGGGGCATCCTTGGTAGAAAGCAGACAGCTCTTCTTGTTTCGTTGGACATCGAAGGAGCCTTCGATAACGCCTGGTGGCCAGCGATTAAGTCCCGCCTCATGGAGCTGGAATTCCCTTTCAACCTCAGGACCCTCGTAGAAGACTATCTTGCTGACAGGAAAGTGACGGTAAATTACGCCGGGAGATCTTACACCAAGAGCACCTCAAAAGGGTGCGTCCAAGGGTCTATTGGAGGACCGTTATTTTGGAATCTACTGTTGGACCCGCTTCTCCGTGTATTAGAGAGGCACAAGGTATATGTGCAGGCCTTCGCTGACGACGTGGTTCTGGTCTTCTCAGGGCATACAGCCCTCGATATATCCAGGGATGCCGGTTCTGCCCTCTCACTTGTGCGCGAGTGGGGGTTCAAGAATAAGCTCACCTTTGCCGCGCATAAAACGCAGGCGATGGTTGTAACCAGAAAGCTGAAACTTGACACCCCAGTCGTTCGCATGGGAGAGGAGTGCATCCAGCTCGTCGATAGCATGAAACTGCTAGGCCTTACGATAGACAAAAAGCTTACATTTAACAACCATGTGAGCGTTGTTTGTCGTAAGGCTCTTAACATCTATAAGCGGGTAGCTATGAAGGCCAAAATAGAATGGGGATTGAACCCGGAGATAATCAGAGCCATCTACATAGCGGTTATCGAGCCAATACTCATGTATGCCTCCAGTGTCTGGGCTTCCGCTGCGAAAAAGATCTGTGTGCAAAAGCAACTCTATACCATCCAGAGAGGTTTTGCGCAGAAGATTGCCAAAACATATCGTACTGTCTCGCTTAATGCCGCACTCGTCTTAGCTGGGCTGCTGCCATTGGACCTTAGGATCTGGGAAGCGGCACGGCTATACGAGTGTAAGCGAGGGAGACCAACACCTGAACAGGATACCAAACAGTTGGAGGAGCGTGTGAGCTTTTGGCACGCTCCCCACCCCGCCTTAGAGCCGGACCTTAGGTACGACTCCATGAGTGATATGCGACCTGAAACAGTCGATCCGTTGCAGCTGCCCGAGGATATTTTGTATACTGACGGCAGTAAGATTGACGGGATGGTCGGTACCGCATTCACTCATTGGCGGGGAGGAGTGGAGATCCAGACCAAGCGAATGAAGCTGGAGCCGTTTTGCACTGTCTTCCAGGCCGAGCTGCTTGCAATATGCCAGGCAACTGAGTACGTATTGTGTAGCAGCCTGTCCTCGGTGGCCGTGCTGAGCGATTCCAAGTCCTCGCTCGACTTGGTCTGTAATCCGGATACGCTCCACCCCCTCGGCTTCGCTATTCGTCAGAATTTAGCGAAGCTGATAGGGAAAGGGTGCAACGCCCCGCTGTTATGGGTTCGGGCTCATGTCGGCATCCCCGGCAATGAGCGGGCAGACGAACTCGCTAGGCAAGCGGCGACGCAGCTCGATGCGGCCCCTCTGTACAGCAAATGTCCCGTTTCCTACCCGAAACGGTCCATTAGGATGGAGTCGGTCCAGCAGTGGGATCGAAAATACGTGGGCGGTCAGACGGCGAGCGTCACGAAGTTGTTCTTCCCCTCTGTTTACGCGGCACGCCGCATACTCAAGGACGTTAAATTAACGCCATATTGGTGCCAAGCATTCACCGGACATGGAGGGTTCGCGGCCTACTTACACCGATTTAAATTAAAAAATAGCCCGGCATGCGTATGTGACAGTGGGGGCGATGAGACTATCCAACACCTCATGCTCGAGTGCCCCATGTATGATCAACTCAGGTGTGGCCTCGAGACGGCCACACGTATTAAGATCACCGAGGAGACTATTTTTGATTTGATCTCGGGCAAGGACTCGAGGCCATACCTGGAGAGGTTCTGCATGCGGCTGGTAGAGGAGGCCATAGAACGCAATAAGACGAGGTGATGGGTAGTTTTATCGTCCTTGTTGGAGAACACCGCACAATATATATAATAATATGTATGTATATATATATATCTTATACAAGATATTAGTTTTAAGTTAAAATTTATAATAAGCTAAGGTCTGACTACATAAAAATAATCATAAACAAAAAAGTTAAACAAAGACCCTGACTACGTTAGGGAGACGCGTGGCCACACGGGCATTTATAAAAAAAAAAAAAAAGACAATTAATTATTCTCTTTGATACTTGTTTCTAACTGTGGTAAGTTATTAAATTAATCGTATAGATTCCGCCAAACTAAATGACTTCAGTATATCTGTTTTGATCTGGACTAAGCTTTATTTTTCTGTGTGGTCCGATACGATCTGACATAACGGTCAGTAAAATAAAAATACTATACCTATATTTTGCATTTAGTTTGACAGTTTTGAAATAAAATGAAGGACACGAATTCTTAACGCAGAGATCGTTAATCGGCTTATGAGATTAATGTAATCTGCAAATAATTTGAAATTTTAAATAATATTTATCTCAACATATTTGATGACCACATTGATTCATTAATTGACGAACATAAACATACAACATAATGTTTAATTTTAATAACAATAAAAGAGTTAAAACATCGAATTAATTTACACAATTTTCTGTCCCGTAATTACCTGAAATATTGTGTCGTAAGTAAGCAATGACCTGTATAAAGAATTATGGAAATAATAACATCTCAAATTCACCGATGTCCTAAAAATGCTGACGTCTACTTTCGCCAGAAAGTCCCAGAGAGTTTGTCGGCAATACGTTGCCATACGCACAAGGACACTACTCTCCATATATTCAATATACTCTATGGACACTACTATGACGACTACTACCAACTATGCCGCTATACTATAATTTTTGCAATACGTCAAACCAGTTTTAATTGTTCCACCAGCGCTTACACTTTGTCTTCGCGTGGACAAATCTATTATAATAATATTATGAAATTCTAAACATGCCGTTTCTGTACATTACAGCTATTTCAAAAAACACCTGGTATAGACTATATAAACGATGGATGGATGCATTTTTTTTTAAATTTCTTATCTGTTTGTTCGGGGTTCACGTAAAAACTACTGGGCCGATTTCGATGCAGTTTTCTTTGATCAACAGCAAATACTTAGACTTCAAATCTGCGCAACATTTCATCCTAGTAATCCCGCGGGAATTTTCCCCGGGAGCGGTTTGAAGTTGTTCGGTTGCATAAAAATTAGCTTGCTCCGAAACCACTTACACGATTTTTTAAATTCTTTTTCGAATTCTGCGATACTTTGTGTCCCGGAAATCCCGCGGGAATTTCAAAACATGCAGAGACGAAGTCGCGGTCATATCCTAGTTATTTATATCCATCTTTATCAAGCGGACCATGTAGAATTATGAATACATTAAAGTGTAAACAGCTAGGTTCAGAACTCGGTTCTTTATTCCAGCAGACCATTTTTAACCCACTTCCAAAAGGAGGAGGTTCTCAACTTGGTCGGTATTTTAATGTAAGTATACCAATGGCTTAAAGCATGTTTCGTTTATCTATCAACCATAAAAACTATGAAATCGTTACTAGCAACTTGCTTAAGGTTTAAATTCCTACATGGAATTTTATGTTCTAGATGTTTGTTTTGAAGCGCGATAATATTGGTTGTGCAAATACAACGTGTTCTAGGTTGCAAATTATACAATTATAAACAGCTAAGGAATGCATGTGATATTTGAAGACGCTCATTTTGCAAACGTTATGTACCATACATAATTAATTAATGATTTTTAAATTCCGGTCAGACTACTTATACTGAAGAAACCCGGTATGGACTAAACCAGGTGATTTCGCAAATAAAATCTTTGGTTTATCGACAGTGCTGATACACCTTAATATCTCTTTATGTTTCATATAATGAATATATTTCTCTGTGCTGTATGCAGAAATGCTGTTTAAGCTAGAAAGACTATTATAACGTTGAACTTCTTGTTTTCTGTAAATATATTTAATGGTAGTCTGTTTTACAATACAAGCAGTAGTTGCATACAATTTAAGATTATGAATTTATTTGCGTAATTGTTCACCCGATGTGTTAAAAAAATTACAGTTATGAAAAACGATTTACGTACATTATTCCTATTACTTAATATTTTCTTTATAAAGTATAAACAATTTTATAATTCTTAAAGACCAGGAAATGACAAGCAAAACTATTCACAAAAGAATTGCCAAAGAATCATGCATACTAACAAAACGAACCATTTCGAACTTCGCTATCTTTTGTTACTTAAAAGCATTGTAGAAAACAAACTTTTTCTATTCAATAGAATCGTATGTTTGTTCAAATATGTTTTCTCCGAGTACCATTTCCTTTTATAGGGGTTAATGTTCCAAATACGCGCTAAATATTAATATAGGGGTTCACTCACCCCTAGTATAAAACATTAAGCAAATCAATAATAACGAGTTTGTATTCAAATTTATTATTTAAACTAACTGTACAACCGACATTTGTTACGTGGGACTTGAACCCGATAAGATGAAAATTTTAAATAAGTTTCCTCCTTCATTCCCTAAAGTTTTTTTAATATCTATAAAGCCGTTAATGAGCTTATTCAACGAAAATTATACATACTATGACGTATTCACTTAATTTTAAGCATCATCTCGAAATCACAGACCGACACTTCAACTTAATTAGTTGGTCTAGGTCTAATAGATACAGAACATTATTTATTATTAAACTATTCTTTTATATTTCCTTCCTAAATATTCAAAATTCAATTATCTGCAATATTTTATCAAATGCACTAAAAACAAACTGCCTAATCAATTCATAACAGATGTTTCTAACAACATTGTACTATTATTCAAATGACAAAATTCTAATTAGACAAATTGGCTTGTTAAAAATCATACTATGTATGCAAATTCATATCCTTTAAAATCTCAAATATCCTTTAAAAGCGTTTTCCTCACTATAAGCGGGTAGCGGTTTATATTTTTAAAAATATATTTCATTTAAAATCATAGTTTTATATTGAGGGTTTGTCTTATATTGAGGTGACTTTTATAAGCCTTTTTTTCATTTCATTCAACAATGCCATGAATAAGCGAATAAGTAGTTTCACTTGTATCAATCAATAAATATTTACCCAAGAATATAGAACTATGTTAAAGTCAAGGCACAATCAAAAGTTCCACAGAGGTAGCTAAACATACTTTTTTGTAGCCAATTTCGTTTTTAAGATTTAGCCACAGATCTCTAAAATAATATCATTGAATATTCTCTATCTCTAAAATAGTTTTTGTTTAAATTACTTTTTATTGAAACCATTTTTGAACTCCTTGGATTCGTTGAGAATTTTTTACCTTATATTTCTTAAGTTCGAGAAAGATACATTTTACGCGTTATGAAATAAATACATATAACCTGATTTGATTGATTGATTTTGATTACTGATTTTAAGACCTAATGCCAAGTGGTAGGGCTTTTGCCCGACTGAACTGGATGGCTACCACCCCTGGTTTAGAGTATGCAGCCATAACAGCTTTGAGTTGTGTTACGGTATCCAGGTTTTAATTTCCCCTTGGAGGCCAGCAACATATTAGCAGCACTACTGGTGTTGCTAATGTCCATAAGTGATGGTATCTGCCATCAGGTTAGCCATCTACCTGTCTGCTGAACTCATGCAATAAAAAAAGACAGCCTGCATAAACACATAAATCAAAACTCAATAAAAAAAAATGTGAAAGCTAACGACAAAAATTATTGACCCAAATAGAAATTACCTTTTATAGACTGGTAATATAAAAGTATGGGTTTTAATGCAAATAATCTTCGAAGAAGTAAAAAAAAACTTTTTCATTTCTCATATTGTGAAATCACGCTCGGTGATGCCTAATCACAGAGATGAAAACAGCACTTTTCGTCCTTGTGAAACGATTCTCCCCGTTGTCAAAAAATTTAGAAAACTATATGAACCATACATAATTACATGCAACTCATGTCCTGTGTAATCCCCCAACTTTTTTTACAGCAATTGTTAAATGGCGGCATAAATTGCAATAAAACATATCAACAATTGTAACCTCATTTTATACTTATAAATTACTTTTCACTAAATTATTATTTCATTCATATAAATTTCAGCTAAATATTAACCATCATCAGTACCAACAAATACTGGCTGTTAGAATGGCATAGAAAAAAATTACTTGACGTTTCATATGTGATGTACGTGATGACGTGTCATCAGATCTAGATATGGATTTAATGCCTGATTTTATTCGAGAAATAGTAGTTTGTTTAACATAGCGGTTTTTTTACTTTCCTCATATTCAAAATGAAAAGCAGAGTGTCAACCTCGGGTGAAAGGCCTATTTAGGCACCCAATTGTTAGCCCCCCTCACTACGCTCGTGCGCTAAGCCATCTCGTGCCTAAATAAGTTACTTTCACCTCTCGTGTGACAATCTGCTATTATAATCCGCCATCATCTATCTACAAGACAAATGCCTTATATTATATTCTATATTTACATAACAAAGTGCCTACCGTGTTACGTCGAACGCGTGACTTTGCGAACGTCTTCCATTAGTTATGCATCGTCCCAAACAAATGTTGTTATTAATTAGGCTATTGTATCCGTTTTAGGAACAATCTGAATATACATAGTGGGCGGAACCCATCTTTCAAGGGTAATATTCGTTTATAAAAATCTTTTTGACCTTTAAAGCAGACGTTGACCAAAATATAACTCATATAGGATTTTTGACGTGTATTATGTTTGGGGGTCCTTACCAATTTGGGGAACAACGGACTCATCAGCGAATTATCATGATCTTTCCATCTGTTTATAATGTCACAATGTTTTTTTTGGAAACTAATCGGTCTGTAATGATGAAAAAACTAGGTTTAGTTTATACTTCAATGGCCTTGAAAAAGCTGTAGATTGGGGGTTGGCTGACATATATTACGTAATAGAGATTTTTTCAATAGTCTATGAGGCAACGTTACTGAAATTTAAAAAAAACATCGATATTTTTATTGACTTCTTATTTAACTACTTACTTTACATACTACTTTTACAAAGTCGTAAAAATGTTGTCTCTATTAATGATTAACTGGAAAATTGTGAAAAGTTTAACTACTAAAATTTATAATACTTTTAACAAAAATTATTTTGAATAATATGTGTTTAGTAATGTTTGAAATAAATACATGATATTCTTAATTAAATACTTTTTTATAGTTCCTTAGCCAAATTACAGAAACAGTTTAGGTTTTTTACCTCTACGGGACACCTCATGGTTTGTAGATTGCCACGCACTTGTCCAATTTTTATATACAGATCTAACACGGTCTTCGCATATAAGGATGTTTAACAGCCAAAAAAATATTTAAATTTTGGCGAAAAAAGCAATAACATAAATACAATTATGAATTTGTTCTTCTAGGTAGGATTAAATTACTTCGTTATGGAAATACAATTTGTTTTGTAGACTTGACTTTTCAATTTTTCATGATTTACCTACGTCTCTAAGCTTTTTTGTAGGCGGCGGTATTAACTTTTAAGGTAAATATGATTTTTATCGCTTCCTAATCCTGTCACTAGCTGCGTTAATACATATTTCTAAAGCTTTTGATGTTATGACAAATTTAATGTTAATCTTGGATTAAATTTATATGTTTGGTCTCATACAGTTTGAATACGATACTGAAAGGAAACTTATTAAGATTTCACTATAAAAAAAGAACTTAAAATTATATCCTATTATAAATATACAAGTACCTACAGGTAAAACAATTGTAGTCCAGATCGCGTCGGTGGGGAACGTTTCCAAAATGCTGGCTGCATGTCCACGTTGCATGGCAACGCTGATCCGTTGCCCTAAATTTGTAAGGTTATATTAGAGTTGCAAAAAATATACCTACTGTAAACACCTTTGAAAATATTTTATGTTATTTTATTTTTGTTTGTTTTAGTATGTCCAAAAACATTTATTATATAAAATTAGGAGACAATATTTTCATGGATAAGAACATGGAAAAAGTATTATTCTTCTTTTATAATAAAGTGGCCCTTTAAATAAAATATATTCAGTTTAAGCAATGTGTTGGTGATCTTGCAACGGGGCAGCGAGATCTGCCTCTTTGCTATTAGGTAAACGCAATAGAATAAACTATATAATTCCTTCTTATAACTTAATACGAAGAAAACATAAAAAAATATATAACCATTAAAAGCGTTATGTATTAGAATAGTTTAAAAAGTCCGTTACATGTAAATTATTAATATCTTAATAACAAATTATCTGTTTAACATCAAATAATGTGACATTCCATCCAATTTGACACATTGTTGTGACATTTTCGACAAACGACATTAGCAAATATTTAATGTTGTCGCCGAATATATTAAGTACACTTTATTATTTTAAAAATTATCACATAAGGCTCACATTGATATTGTTGTGTCTTACTAAACGAGTTGGTAGTACAGATAAATTGTCTTCGAGATGTTTTTGTGTTTGTAGTAGTGTACGGTTAGCACATAAATAAACGAACACTTTTTATATATTTTTATATGCAGGTACTTAAGTCCTAAGTCCCCAGCTTATCTCAAGGAACGCTTTCAGTTCCTTAATTACAGTGATTCAAGATTCTTAAGATTGTCAGAGAATTTGAAACTGAAAACGCCTGTAAACAGAACAAGTTTTTACAACAAGTCTTTTACCATCCAGGCCATTCAACTATGGAATGCATTACCTCTAAACATCAAGCAGACACGATCATTATCTTCTTTTAACAGATTAGTTAAAGATTACTACCTCAAGCTATAGTGTTATTGTTTACTTTTGTATGTATATAATATAATATGTGTATTTATTTTAGTATATATATTATCATATATATTACTATTTATTATTATTATTATTATTTTAATTAATAAATTAAATTATTGTACGAGTGCTAGTTTAGCAACTACCGACTTTTGTTGTCCTTCCTATACTCCATCCAAAGGTTGTCTGGAAGAAATCGCCATGGACGATAAGACCGCCGATTGTACTTTTATTTAATGTTCTTGAATTTATGTAGCATTTTTGTACAATAAAGTATATTCTATTCTATTCTATTCTACTTAATATTAAACGATATTAAAATAAAAACATTAATATTAAACAATTTTAAATACAAAATTTCTTAAACTTCGGACATTTCGTAATCATTCTCATCCTAACTTTCATTCGATGAATCATTTGGGTTAATTCTAATTCGTTCTGATATTAAATCTAAAGCCACAACATATCGAAAAAAAAAATCCATTTCTCTACAGTTCTGCTATTCAATTTTTCCTCAGCTAATGCCATTATAGCATTCATGTTCACTGTGACATTTTTTTGCGACGTCAGTTTTCTCTATCCCCCATATATTTTCAATTGAATTAAAATGAGGGTGATATGGCGGTAAACGGAGTACAGTATGACCGTGCTGTTGTAATATTTCGTCTATCTTATAGTAAACAAATTTTGCCTTATTTTTCAGAATTAGCTAATCAATTATTTCATTATTTATCAAACTAAAACCAAATAGACCTCACAACAAATAGCAATATAAATAACTATTATTTATTTGACTTTCACCATTTACTTTCGATTGCAAATTTATTTTTTTCTTGAAAATATAACGAACCTCTTTTTGCTGATTGTACAAGTTTAAAATTCCTGTAAATATACAAATATTACTCTACGAACGCAAAACTTTTCGAACCTAATTTACTTATAATTGATATTATTTCTTTCTTCAACAAGTGATTATTTACTTTGGAGAAAAAATTATTATATTGAATAATGTTTGTTGTATAAACAATTACCAATAGCTCACTGTGAGGGTTACGGCTCATTAAACTGCGGACGGCGAACGAATTCTGCTTTTGAAGAAATAGGTCTCAATCTAATGTAGAAAGATAGACAAAGACACATTGGTACATAGCAAAGGAAAGGGAAGACCTAGGACAGCGTTTATCGACCAAAGAAAGGAAAGGATAGGTTTCATGTCGTATTAAGAAGTGTAAGAGCTGGCTGAGAGTAGAGAGGATTAGAAAAAGCTCCACTGACAAATCATAAACTCTTAAATATGATAAAAAGATGATGATTGTCAAATTTAAAACATTCAATACAATATCTTCGACACCCAGTCATTTCAACTCATGAGACTTTGTTATCAATTAACAATTTATATGCAAGTCTCTAAAATCATATTACTGCGTATAAGTTCACATTAAAACAGTCGGAAGTACAATTCTTATGGGCTTAACTCTTAACTATGTGAACGAACTTTATCTGCCCTTATCAAGGAGCACTTACACTAATCTGTCGATGAGAATTTATTCTCGTGCTAAGGACTGGAGACACACTTATAAAGAACCAAACCAACCGGTATTCAAAATATTTAGTCGAGTAAACTTTAATCGAATTTCTTTTGACGATTATACAGTATTAAGTACAACTATTTGAATAAACATAATGTTTAACCAAACATTTATCACACACGCTAGCCACAATTTACTCCAACACTTAAAAATAAATAATGGTTTTTCCAAAAACGTTAATGCATTGTGTGAGAAAAATATACATTTTATGCTTGTATTGTTATGAAAATTCTTGTATAAGCGTATACAATCCCGGACAAAACCGAACGCTGTAATGACAGTAATAAGAAAAGAGCGTTCTCCCATTGAAGTGTTCCGTACAAATGTAAAATACATAAGGCGAGTAATGAAAACTACGTCGTAAATCGAACGGCGCAAGTAACTAGCCACTCCCACTGCCGCGTCCGAAGAGTTTAACGGAACGTATAGACAAGTTTTATGTCCTTTACATTGATGAGCGTTAAGTAAAAGAGGTCGTAGGGCCTCAACAAGTTATGCGACACGATGTATTCCATATTTGTAACTACCATAAACATCGGGTTCGCATTACATTGTAAGTAAATTATTTTTCACGTAACAATTTTTTCCATGATCCTAAAGGTATAAGCGAACCAAGTTCAGCTATATTTTAGTTAGCAGTAAAAAGAAAATGACCTACAAAAGATAATCAGAAATACAAACACCTTGATAACTCCCTAATAGCATTCATTACTGAATCCAAAAACGATCGTAAGTTTTGATTTAAAATTTACAAGGTTGTGAAATATATTTCTCTAGAATCTAGATAAATAGACTTGCGGTTAGTGAAGATAAAGCCTTTTGTACATTTCTATTGTACCGACATTGTCTTATTCATTAATTGTCACTTAAACAAACGCAAATGAGGATGTGACGTAAATATTTGTATTTATAATTATAGCTAATGAAGGTTAGGTACTCACGTGTATACAGTTAGTAGCATCCAGCACTGAAGTCGCGCGCCCGGAAGCCACGTGACGTAGCGACCTGTCAGCGCACAGTCGATCCAAGATGCAATATAGAGCATACCACCGCAGTGGCGATTCAAACTCGTGCTACTGCTTTTGGTACACTATCTTTTCCGTTGATTGGTAACTTACTATTGCTATTTATTATGTTCTCTTACTATTTTGACTAGTTTAGGTTTCAGATTTCGTTTTATCGATTGTCGTTCGAATTATAATTCGTGAATATTTGGAGCCGAATTAAAGTGTTCTTAAATAATCTACTTATCTAAGCACCGGCTGTCGTCAGCCGAGCTGAAGATAACGGCTTTTGGTGGGATAGAGACGAATACTGAGGTAACTCTTCTAAGAGCCAACCCCAGCATCTTTATTTTTCAGACGGTTTTAAAAATCGCCTTTGTATTTAATAAATCCAATTAACAATCTCCTAATAGCTTGTCGATCGAATACGTCATTTTCATAATGTTCCTGTAACAAAAGAAATAAAATATTAATATATTAATAGACAGATCGATTTATAAACACAAGGGTCAAATTAATCGTACAAAATATTTGAAACCACCCAAAGTCGGTCAAGTGAGGGCTTTTAAAGGTAAAGTCGTAAATAAATCACACCTTCACACAAGCCTCGGGTCCCTTTTGTTTAAATGCTACCAAGACATATGAAAAAAATCTTTTTCTCGCAAGGCAAAGTAAAAAAAAGCAAGTTGGCCGAGAATTGTGCAACATCACAACAGAAAAATCATTAAACAATGCCTTTGCTGGGAATTGAGGTGTTTATTATATCGGGCCACGTTTGCTACAAGTCATTCCGAAAAAAACCGAAAGTCCAGGTAAACTGTTACCGAGTTTTTTCATCGTGAGCAACTTATTATGCGGGATTTATGTCACTTTTTGTTGCGTCCGAGTTAATTATTGTTATCTGCTTACTGCTTGACCATAGCGATTTCTATGGAGCAATAATGGCCCACTAATTCACATAACACCTTCAGACTCGAAGCGTCAATCTCCCGACGGACGTTGCTATTGTAAAGGGACAAAACCACCCGCAATTCCTACTGCACCTTTAACGTTTTTATTATTTTCATTGTGTACATCTCATTCAGTCTAACCACCTCGGGCTACTTTTACAGCCTTAGTTAAAATGTTACTGTTTTCTATTCAATAATGTTTGCCGGCTGTAACTGTAATTAAGCTGACTCAATCAGACATATTAATATAGCTAGCTTCTTTACGAGTTAAAACTGATTCTGCAGTTTAAAATAAAAATAACAACAGAATATCAAATTAAGAATAGCAATCTGTGAGTTGAACTTATTATTTTAGCCAACAAAGTAGAAAGCCATTTACAATAAATCATTTTGAATGCTTTCTTGGTTCCCATGCGTCGAGCGGGCGACGCAAAGGGTGATTTCTGTCTGAGTGTACATAAATAAAGGTGAAGGCCCTGTGTGCGGATTCCAGGTACTTTTTATTTCAGGATATTGACAAATTCTCTTTACTAGATGTGACTACATTTATCATACCTTATGAAATTCAAAACTATTTAATCCACATATTTAATCATAGCTTGCTCTAATTGTATTATAAACACGAATATTAGATATTACAAAATTGACCAAAAAAGGATTTATACCTCTAAATCATTCCTCATCTACAATTTAAATGTCAGTATTTTTACCATTTTATGGATTCGTATCCCACCATTATACCACACAGTTTTAGGTAAAGATGTGGTATAAATTGGAAGACGCTTACATAAAATACTTATTTAGTCAAAATGCATTTTTGGAAGTGAGATGAGAGAAAGAGAGATGTGTGAAAAAAACGGTAATTTTGACATTTCTAGTACTTTCCAAATCCATGAATGCATTACCAACATATTGTGTGGTTGAGACCGCACTGTACAATACCAAGGCTGAGTCTGCCAAACTATTAGATTCAAACGCGTAGCAACCTACAATCTATATTAGTATATTGTACTACAGTTTTTATGAAAATTTACTTGTTGACATGTTTTCCCTGTAGATAATGTATATTTCTTTGCTTTCAATATTTCTTGACTCTTATTTATTTATACTGTTTATTATTAGTCTTTAGGTTTTGATATAGTGTGACATGGTGTTATTAGGGGTCTTTTTTAAAGTCAATAATAGTGAAATATCATTTTGCTTGACTGAATTATCTTCTTAAATTGTTCCCGAAATTTCTTCCCTTGTCACATCTGGGACCGTCTTCGTATCTGTGGCATAATAGATGAACTGCAGGAAGGTTAGTACCGCCTGTATTGCGATTACAGAAACCGGCAAGTTATATGGGAAACAAATATTTAGCTAATTGAAGCCAAGTCCCAGTAAAATAGGTAAGCCCACGCCATGCTAGCTTGACGTGGTGAGGGATATAATGCGTGACAATTATGGCAAAATTCAGGATGTACAAGGTCACGGGAAGTGGGTAAAAAGTAGAGAATTGTACCCTGAGCTCCGAACACATCCTGAACTTAACGTTGGAATGATGCTAAAATAACTACACCTATTTTTCAAATGGTCGCAAACTCTTTGCATGGTATATTTATGATGGATGTAAGATATTTGCAAGTTATAGAAATGTTACCTACGTACTTCATTTAAAGGGAATTGAACATAAAGTCAAATCAGTGCACGATGACTACCCCAACCAGCGTGATATCCAGCAGTACAAATTCAACACGCATTCTAAATAAAATTGAATATATCGTACATATATTTTAAATGAATTCTAACCCACAAAACTTTTTTATGGCCAAGATAATTGGATTTGCAAGGCGGTAAACGTAATACGGGTGGTCCAATTTTACGTCGGTTCGAGTTGCTTAAGAATATTATACACGTTTATTTAGTGTAGCCAGGTATTGCGAGTTTCGTGCAACGTCACCATATCTAGTTTTTCATTACTACATTTTAATCCGATTGTTATCTAATTATTAGAATTTGTTTTATTACTCGGTTTCCGCACCTAGCTAATTGTGCTAGTGTCGAAAAATCATCAATATTGTTAGGACCGAATGCCGACAAAAGACCAATTCACACCTGCAGTTTACTCCCTTTCCGCATTTGAACTTCTTTTGTTTACTTTGTGTTTAAAATGTGTAATTAGAAAAACAGGCCATTGTGTATTGTAATGTTTATGATGGTCATTAGCCAGGTGTGATTCTTGGAAATAATTGTTATGCGGTCGAGACATATTGTATTGGTGCAGTGTAAAACAATGCCCCAACTGAGAGGTGAGGCAGTCTAGCGATAGGCACAAGCGACACAAGACGTGTGTACATTCGATAAGCTATATAGTGACGGACTTTGCGCGTGTTATTGAATCGTGCATCACGTTGGTACTGGTTGCGTCCAGTTATATTTGTACCTGTGTTACACGTGTTTGTATCGTTCTAATAAATTCCATAGGAATTCCAACATTTATTTAGCATTTTAATTCGGGTCCCGTAAATCGTAACAATATTCAAGATTTAGAATAATCTTCAAGCAATCAGGCACTAGGTGAAAGGGAGACCTCTATAGCTCCCATCCCAGCCTCATCCAAATTCCAGAACTTAGACTGACACCAAACAATTTAGCTTTTATAGTAACTCAAAAATCGACACGGGCAACGACGCAGTTCAGATTTTCCCCAAAACACACATTTTTGCCCAAATACTATATTTAGTTTATGATCATTTATATCCTACAACTATTTTTTGTAATCAATATATACTTCTTAGTAAAATATAACTCTGAAATAAAAGATCACTTTTCAAATTCCGGCGAAAATTGTGCTCAAATCTTATAAGTATATGCAAATGTGTTCATTACTTCATTCATCATAATCCAAATCCAATTGTAAACCTAGAGTTATCACGTTCTGGCACTGCTGTTATTTAACTTATTCGATATGGCAACATTACATTGATTTTAAAATTTGTCGCGTAATAATTCGCTCAAAAAAATCGTAACCTGTAAATTTGTCTATAAAATACTAGTATAGACGACATTCTAATTGGAACGTAATTGAACACACAATTTGTACGTTACCTATGTCCAGTAAAGTTTTAGAGAGACATCGTTTGAGACATTAATGAATATTGTGTTAACTATCTGTATTTTTTTTCTTTTTAGTAATATTAATTGATGTGTATCATTTGATCAATAACAATATAACGGGTGCACAGCTATTTAACAACATTGGTAATATATAAATATAACAAACGCAATAAGTTACATATAATTGAAATTAGTTCAACAAAAATGACTTACCTATACAATTAATTTTACAATTAAAACCATTATGACACGCTACATATTGAATACATCTATAAGAAATTCGTGAGAAACAGAAAATGCTTTTACAAATTATCTGTCGTCTAAGATCCCTCATATTCATAAACACGTGAAGTTATCCTAAGTATTTAATGACACGACATGAATTTTAAGCATCAATTATTGCAATTTATATTCTAAGTAAGATACTTGCGTCTAGACAAAAATGCTACAATTAGGCACAAAGACAATACCTATTAGATTAGATATGCAATGAATCTATGATTAATCTTCGAAGTATTTAAGCGACTGGCTGTCTGCCCAGGACACCTGGGTATGAAATCAACAACATCGCCAAGAATAATATTATGAAATTGAACCTTTTGAAATTATTTAACTATTCTAAGTTAAAAGCATAATACAAAAATACAGTCGACTTTCGATAATTTTATATTCTTTAATTTGAATCTCTCGATAATTTGATTTTTTTTCCCCGGTCTCTTGAAAAATTTCGATAAACATGAAAAAGAGCCACCGAAAGTTACGAACACTAACTATTGTGTTCTCCGTACGCACTAGTTGAACTCACGAAACGACTGTGCTATGGCCACGTCCGTCGAGTTGCAAAGCTGATTATTGAAGTTAGAAAAATTAATGTGATAATAATATACAAAAATCTATGCGAGATGATATATTTCATAAAACTGATATTATTTTGAACCCATATGAAACAGATGACTTTAGATTTTGCTACGTTTATATTTTACATTCGTATCCCACAGCAACTATCTCATGTCGTAATAAGTGTCCTAAGTTCACTCTACGTTTGTATTATCATATTAATCAGTACATTTTTAATGAAAAAGGACAGAAAACCATCACATTTTCACGTCTATATATTAATGTGGATCCAACAAAACATAACGACTGACAAAATAAAATTATCCCTCCGTAATAATCGGGACCAGAACGCATTCGTCAGCTAGCTATAAACCTCGGCGCTATTAATCACGGGGCCACTGGGAAGCCAAATTGAATTCACTTCGTTAATACAATACTGTTATGTGAGCAACTTCTGAAATTGCTCACAAAAGTTGTAATATATGTATCAACACTATACCTTGAACATAATAAATAAATGCACATGTTATGTTTAAAAGTTATAAGAGATCTGTGTATCACGCTTGTACATTATTGCAAAATAGGAAAAAATAAAAATAATTAATTAGCCCATTCATATTTTCCCCAGTTTTTGCAAAGGTTTATTAAATTAAACTATTAAATCCGAATGTTTGTGATTAGATAATGTATATATAAAATTATTTCAAAGACACCTCTGAAATATTTTATATATACACATAAATACGTGTAAAGTATTATTGAAAAATTTAAGACAAGTTTTGGTGAGAACATATTTTGTAAGTGTTTAATTGTTACAAGATATTGTTTTTAAGCAAAAAATTCGTACTTATGTGGAAAATACCAACTTTATTTGTAAAATTATAAATTAAAGAAATATAACTTAGCTTAATTAAGAGTTTTTGTATACGTTTAAAAAATATAAAATCTAAGAAATATCTTAATTATTAAATCTTCATTGTAATAGACTAAAAATGAGACTTGTGCTAGATTTAAATTTAAGGACAGACCACTCCTATCGATACAGTCTTTAGTATATTTATCCAAAAACACTTTTATTACTATTTGAACAAGAACGCCAAAGGGCGATTTGTCACGTGTGCATAATATGTGTGTGCAAATGCGCATAATATAATATGAATGTAGTATATGTGCTTGTTTGTTTGAATATCACTAATTAATAAAGACATAATTTAACCAATCACGTTTGAAAGTACAGCATTGACGTCAAACGTCTTTGGTATTTCATTGATATGAATTAGAACTAGGAAAAGCTACAAAAATTCTTTCTTATGAGGCTTATAATAGTACGTTTCAGTAATGTACGGAAGTTAGCCTTGTACTGAGAAGAATGGAGGGGTCCGTCAAACCGCATGCTTATTGGGAAGTATAATACAAACATATTCCTTTGTAAATAAAGAGAACAATAATTACGTAATGTTATTTTATCCCCTTTAAAAGCTTTTACCCTCTTTCATAAATAAACTTTCACATTTGCATAGCAAAAAAATAAATAAGTCCCATTTGTATAAAAAAATAATAACATAGAAGGCTTTCATAGATATATTGAAAAGACATGCCTGTAAGTTTTAGTATTCTCATCTCATGACATACAATAAACACAAAACATATTACATGGATAAATAAGTATTTTTCTTAGAGACCACAAAAACTCAATAATAAGGATCCCATAAATGTTTTCATACATTTATGAGATCATACATGTATGTGACATCAGATAATACATGTATGTGGCATCCATTTTTCTTAAAAACTATTAAGTGGGTATATACAAATAAAATTCAACATCATACACCTTCATTTTGAATTTTATTTATTTTTCTTATATATCTTTTATATAAGGCCATATACAATAATAAAATCTCGAATAATCTTAATATTAGCAGTGGCAGTCATATATGTAAATGAATGAAGTTTGTCTTTTAGTCAATAGGTGATGAGGTAATATTTCCAAATTTTTAAAATGTGCATGGCCCTTTACTAACTTTTAAGTTGCAACAAAAAAAATAACTTGTACAAAATTCATTGAGTAGTTTTCTAAAACTGTTATTTTTTTCGAATAAAATTATTTGAGGATTTTATAGCCAAATAATAAAAATATTGGCCATTTATCACTTATACCTATAGTACCCACCACTGTTCGAATATGAATGTGTGATTGCACGCACTTAGCCAATATATTAAGTATTCTTATCTACTGTTAAACTTCTGTCTATGTACACATATATCACTGTCAGAAACCGCTAAGTTTGTATAGATGAAATTTTGGTGGTTGCAAATGTACACTGAAATGCAATGCAATTAGCAGCTCTTTGCAAAATACCAACCAGCCCTGTAGTTATATAGATAAATCGTTTTCTTTATTGTTCGCCACATACATATCTTTCAAAATATGTATGTGGCGAATTCAAAATTTGAATTTGAATATATATTAAAGAGTTTCCAACGTAAGACACGTTAAAGAACTCTATATTGGTATTTTTAATTTATTTCCTTATAAGAAAAGAAAACACGTACAATATATATTTTATAAATAATTTTATATTCTATATGTTATTAATATGGTATCCAACAGCACTTTTCACATTTTATTTTATGACATAATAACATGTGTATTACCGCTAACAGTGCAACTTGCATGTAGTAAAAGAAATAATAATAAAATATAAAACAAATATAGAAATAAGGTGGAGATGACGTACTTAAAAGTTTGTTTAGTACATTATATTTCAATTTCCCAATGGCCATAGAATATATGTAAATTTCATTAAAGTGTTTATTGTAAGAATCTACCATTGGACGAAGAGGTGCGCGTAATCGAGCATTAGTACGACAATTACCCAAAGCAAATAATTGACATTTGCACCTCCCATATTATTTTCTATTTCATATATTTTCAAAAACAAAACCTGATATCAATCACGTGTAACAAGCAAAAGTACCAACAGACAATTGACGCAATTCTTTCCCATAAAAAGATTAATCAAAACAATAACAGCGCCACTAGTATATGCATAATCGCGTAACATGAGTTCGAAAACAACAACATATTCTCTATATTTATATTTGCTAAAATATTTGCTGAGTGCATAAAACTTGAACGTAGAGTGCATTGCCTTTTACGGTTTGCTTACATCACAACAGAATCAAGTTAACAATAAATTGGCAAATATTCGCTTTAAACGGAATTAAGTACGACGTCAAATCGATAAGTACTTCCTTTAAACGTCATATAACATAAAATAAAACTTTAAAAGTAGGAACTACAAACCAAAATTTATTGTCATACATACATTTTTAAATACAAGCTCAATAGTATTAATAATGAAGAGTTACATATTTATTTATGTTGAAATACTATAAAACAAGAATAATAATAGTTACCAATCCTAATTTAAAAAAATACACATCTTTAGTAATTTAAATTGTTTTTTTCTTACATGTTTCCTTTAAAGAAGTTGCGTTATTCATTCATACACATTATATTTTAAATATTATTAAAATATAATTTTCATTCAAACTAGTTCATATCTACGATCATACATAGGAAATAAAGATCTAAAAAATTCAGTCTCACATAAAATATGGAAGGATTTCTATAAATATATATACATACATATAAATACTCTTTGAAGCAGATATCAAGTCATTTTTAGGATCCTATACACCACCAAACATAAAATCCAGGCTTCAAGATCAAACCTTTAAGTATAACTGTGTAAATCAATATGTAAATAACCATAAAGTCCATCCCGTAAATAAATCAAGTAAATCTTTCAAATATTCATAAGTAATGCATTTTACGTGCATTTTAGATGCGTTAAATCGTCTTTACGGCAGTTAAATAGTTCATTGCTCTCTTTCAGCGGTAGTCTACGACGCGAAGTTGCCAATTCCTAAGGACATTACTTACGTTATGTGCGTATTGAGGAAATACCTTCTGGAGCACTACTATGATATGCGTACTCACAATTTATTCATATCACCTGGTGGGCTAGGTCAATTTTATTTTAGAATTTTTTAAAGTTCATTTTATTTATTAAATCCATGTTTCATGTGCATATAATATAACCTATTTACTATATAAGAGATATTAAAATATAAATGCAATACTAATAATAATAATTTAAACCGCAGGGTGGCTTTGGGCCTTAGGTGAGTAGCGACACCTCGTACCCGACTTCGGGGGCCAAGGCAAGGCCCCCGCCTCCGTGCTTGCCTTAACCAGCCGGCATGGAGTGGAGATCGCTAGAGCTAAGACTCAAGCTCCAGGGGTAGAAGTGATAAATGGAATCACGTCAGAAGTAGCTTCGGTGAACCTGCAGCCCACCTCTCTACACCCCTTAGCCACTCGTACCCATGTTGCCCCTGTCTTTTATGGCATTTTTGGGGCCCATGCAGGGAGTGGCGAGTCACCGTCTGCCCATTTATCTATGTTCCTCGAACATTGCAACGGGCAGACGCCATAGTCCCCATATTCCCAGACCCCTAGTGCCACTGGCAGTTCACCCCAATAGCCCGGTTCTTTTTGTCCTCATTTCCCACAATAGTCCTACACTGGCCGTGGCTTGTCCTTGGGTGCATTATTATATGGTGTAGACAGGGATAATCGCCGGTCAGTGTCACGCCACATTTACATTAAATTTGTCAAGGGGCCTCTACGTGTTGGCCTTTCCATGGCCCCGCGAATGCCCTCCAAATGTCCGGGATATTTTCATGGCCCGTGGTCGTCAAAGACATACAATAATAATAATAATTTCATATTAATATAATTATGTACTTACTTTTATTTTTAATATTCAGTCATTTTAAAGAAAAATAAAATCTTGTAGAGTAATATATTTAATATTACGAAAAGTAACAGAGTATCTAATCTTTGCTATTTTCGTGTATGTCCAATAAAATTATTCATTCATTAATTCTGTTCCTATACTCAAGTTTTAAAAAGGGTTTGTATAACCCCCCTTTAATATACAACAATTTAGTCATTGAAATCTTCTAAATACGACTTTAAAGTTGTTTAAAAAAATTTACGTTTCACATCTTTTTTTTATATTTTCATGGCATTCTTCTCAAAATATAAAAATAAACAAAGAACGGGGTATCCGTCATTCAAGCATCTATTATAACTGTTACATGCATATTATTAATATACGTGTTTCATATTCAAAGTTCGAGAAGAGAGTGAGTAACGGTAGTAAATATTTCAGGCGTAGTAAACAAGCGTCAAAATAACTTCTAACTTCCGTTCGTTTCGGTATAAAATGTAAAATGTCGATTGAGAAATTTCATGTGATTTATAGACGTTGGATTTATTTGCACGGTGACTGCGACGCGACGGTGACTCGCCATCACAGATAGGGTTGTCATACGTACGAATCTTCCTGAAGTTATTTGTTAAATTATTTCTCTATCTGGCAAGCGCATGGGAAAATTAAATTATCCAAATTTTTATATGTAGTTATTATCTAAATAATATTGTCATAAAACATACACATCATTCAGGAATATAAAAATAGCTAAGTTGCAGTTGTTTGTTATGGGTAGGTCATATCCGACAGAAACCTCCGGGAATGGTATCAGACACCCAGACGAAAAAACTTAAATAAGGTAAAGTAATAGATAAGCCAAGGTGAAGATCAATCAATCATTTACGGTCAAAGACATGCAAAATTAAATTAAAATTAACGTAATAGCCAAACACTTCGCTATAATAAATATCGATACAAGTATAGGAAATTACATATGATAAATAAATAAAAAACGTGTGCATCTCGGGACGCCCGACAGAAGTGATAACTTAAACTAATCTAAACTTGAACTATTTAATATTGAAATTGTTTAACTTGAGAAAAGCTTAGGTTATTACTTAAATTTAATGTACATATATTAATATGATAATGTAACGAAAGGTTATTTATTAATAAATAAAAATATTGATTATAAAATATATTTTATTCTTAGTTACAATTCCTGAACATGTACATTAGAATTTTGTGTATGTACATTTTTAGTATCATTATTTAATCTAATTACCGAAATACGGCTAGCGCTGTGGGTAAGAGTGAGAGAGGAGGAGCCTGCCTACCGCTGCCGTATGCGTGAGAGAAAGGAAAACCAGACAGACTGGTGCCGTAACGCGTCACGTAACGAAGCGGTTTTTACCCTCCCATAAGAAGTTATCACCTCAAAAAAGCACCAGAGTTTCTTCGAATGTACGTATAGTATGTACTTTTCAGGAATTTATTTATTTTCGATGTGGTATCCCCAGTTGCAGATGGATGACTGTTTTCGATACGAACGCGATCGGTTTATGTTTACTACGATGTATAATGTCGAAATGTCATTTGTCCACTGAAACGCTGAGTGAAATATCGAAATACTTAATATCGGAGAGTAGCGGAGACATTTCGGAAAAGTATTTTCGTTTGTTTGTTGACATATTGTCTGTTACCGAATACTACGGCGTACTAAAACAATAAGTTTTGTTGTCTAAGTATGGCATAGCATTTGTATCGTATAATCGTGGCATTCTCATTTAAGTATTATAAAGCTTATATGTCTGTCCGTCTGTGCATTTATCTAACTAGGCAGTCTATATATGTATGTCATAGCTATTTATCTCTAAAACTAATGGGTCTGAAAAAATTGAGCTGAAGTAAGACTTTACCACAATAATTTAATAAAGTATTTAAGTTTGTTTGTTAACACGTTGCTTTTTACGTGAGCGGAGTACAATAAGTTGTATTGTTTAATATGGAGTAATACGTACATCGCAGTGTTTTGGAATTTTCATTTTTAGGTTACAAAGAAATTAGCAAAAACGGAACCATTATAAGTCGTCATACGTCAATTTGTTTGTCTGACAGTCAATTTCTCTATGCATATTATATATATTTCATATATTTATCTCAAAAACTATCTATAAATTTAAATTAAATTACGCACTCAAAATAAACTATATGTTAGGTATATACAAATTAAAATTATAAATAATTTTATTCATCAGTTGATAATAATTTTTGTTCTTTATTTAAGAACAAAATATGATTATATAAAAATGCCTTTTTATTAACATAATATTTTGTAAAATGAATAATATTTATTGTAAATTTATCATTTTTTACAATGGTAATTATAGACTTTTTAAAATAATTATTAGAGACTTATGTACTACATATTTATATTCAGATACAAAATATTTTTTATTGCTTTAATATAAATAAATAAATGTATGTGTGTGCAGTTCACACGCAGTAGAAGTGAGAGAATATATGGGTGAACATAATTATATCCACAACGCTTAGTAGAGAAGAGTCAGGAGACTTCGAAAACTAAAACTACCAAATCTACCTAAAAATAACTAAATTTTGAACATGGCAAATTCCAAAATAGATACCTAGGAATTTAGTGTCGCTTTTTCGTTTCATCGAGTTCAAATCACAATGATTCTAAAGAAGTTTCACTTCAAAACAAATTTTATAATGAAATTAATTTGTTTATTAAATCGACAATTTATTTTAAACAAGTTGCTCATCATTTAAGGAACTTCTTATATACATACACATGACACTCACAGAGTAATAGATTAGTAGTAGAACATTTAAAAACAGTTTCATTTAAATCATTCACTGAGTTTTAATTAAAATTTAATTTTTCAACAATGTTTACATTGAAGTAAAATAAGGAATTAAAATTACAATAACTAAGGTCAGAGGATTGTTTACTGACTGATAGAAAAAATATTAATACAACAACTTTTATTATATTAAAGACGATAAATAAAACACAATAACAGTAAGAATAGCAGTTAAGCCCCCGATAAAGGCAGTATTAAGAACACTAGTGCAAATAAAAAGAACAATTACTAAGCAACTTTATTATATAAAGTCGGGAACTTGGCGAAATTAATTTGGATTTTATTTCATTGAAATCCTAAAATAGGAGTAGGTAATTTTCTCACGCTTTGCCACCCTTCAAGTAAGCTCATTTTCGACGAACTTCGTTGTAATATTTTCAGCTGTCTCAAGGTCTGACCATAAAAATGTTTTTCGCTGAAGTTGAAATCTTTTCCCAAATATTAAACGTAAATTATAACTGTCGGAATTTAATACTTCTTTTGTATGAACAAATTTGCAATAGTATCTATAATTATTTAAGCGATTAATGTTTTTAGCATTTTGTATTCAAATCCTTGACTTCATTTTGCACTTTAGGGAGAATAGTTGTAGAACGCCTTATCTTAGTTGTGGTTTACATGAATTTCTAATATACTCGTATGTTAATAGCTCTAACGGCCTTTGTAGTAAAACGATTTATACGTTACTAAACCTTCTTTTTCAACGAGGAGAAACCCGATTGAGATATATATATATATATATATATATATATAGACATAAGGATTTATATATAGACACAGCGCACATGCACTTCCTCACAACACCAGCATGTAACAGATACACTCTATATTAGTATAAGTTTAGTATTAAAATTAGAATAAATTAATATAATAAGTTATTCGTAAGGTACACAACACAACACAAAAATCACAAAATTAATGTCACACACAAGAACCAAAATAATCAATAAACGTGTTTAAACTCTTAAAAATTAAATCTAGAAATTGAATTGTAAAAAAAGATACTGAACTCGAGTCCATAGAGTTGTTAAAAAAAACCCGATTGCGAACCATCACCCGCGCATAAGGGGGGAATGAACCCTTAAGGGGAAAATCGTGGCTAATGTATGGGATTCGCCAGGTCAGAGTGGCACTAACACCTCTAGCCAGAACTAAGGATGCTATTGCCACACCACAGTTAGGGATACCCACTAAATCCCCTCGATATTCATCCTTCACCTTTAATGCCAGGGCCACGGGTAAATGGCCTAGTATTTCCGCAAGACCTGGCAATCGGGTACAAGCGTCGGTTAACCTGGTTTAACAAAGTGTTGGAGCTGTGTTTGATTCTTGACAGGGCACATTATAAAACAAACTTTCCGTTGTTTACTGTTGACGATGTACCTCTTAATTTCACATGCATAACATTTTTAAATTATCTATTAGATTGAGCATGAATATGGAGCAAAGACCAAGACCTCCCGTAATTAATCAAATTATGATTGATAGCAATAAAAAATCGTACAGTTGTGCCGTGTTAGTCGTCTTGGAAACTAAATTTAGATAAAGTCCAGGACGGTAGATATCAAATCACGACTCTGGTATTTGGCGATTAACCTTCTGTACTTTACCCACCTTAGAATTTCTGGCTGGCAATTATTAATATCGGCTTACTAACTTGCTGATTACTGGGATCTGTCTTTCTATCTACTACCACCATTTCTACTATTAATACTACCACGACTACCACTACTACTACACTTTGCATTTTGCCCAATATTTAACATCCTCAGTTATCAGACCATTCACGGACATATCCTGCATTACAAGACTCTTTTCTTTCATTTCTTTCTTAGACGCTAAGCGAAATTTTGAGAATTATATTTATTTATTATTATTATATAGTATTTTTTTACTTCATTTTGCAATTTGTGACGATAGCGACGTGCAATAAGAAAAAAGAAAGTTTAGCTTATTAAGACGCTTACAGTAATTACTATTGATTAGTTACATTATTACCAACTTAATGTTCGTGCGATACTAAAAGACGATGCGGTACCTAACACATTACAGTTCCGTTAAATTAACGTGCGAAATATTTATATGTTCAAGCGAGACTTACTTTAGTAGACTCTAGCTTAAGAAGCAACGTTTAAAATTTTACAAGGCAATTAACAATTGCGTTTAAATTTACTAAATATAATAAAAATTTGTTTTAATGGCTACTTGGACTAACTTAACGATATAATCAGTTTTCAAATGACCTAACAGATAGATAACTCTTTATAGTATACTAAATAATAGATAAACCACAGGCAAATAAACGAATTGTATAAAGGATGGGCTTATCGCTAAAAACGATCTGTTTCAAATAATACTAGGATATATGAAAGGTTCCGTAGATGTGACATATACTATTTCTGCAAATGACTCAGAACCTACAAAATTATATCAGCTAATAAATGTCACGCAAGAATCGAAGAGTCGAGTTCATTTCAGGGGAGCAGAGAGTATCCCCACCGTGGATATCCAAGGTGGGTTTCACAGATCGCTCATCTTGAAATGCAGGTTATCTCGTGAAGTTTTTCTTCGCCGTTACAACCATCCATGCTAATAATATGCACGTTAAATGTAAAAAGCGTCCAAGAAATGCATGCTATATACTTTTTATAAAATGTTTAAAGATCTAGCTAAAATCACTTAGAAAAATTCACTTCTTATTTATATTATCAATAGATGTAACATTTTACATTTAATACTAAACATCTTAATATTAATAAAATTACTTATACAAATTCATTAATGAATTTGAATAAACAAATAGGAACATTGATAAATTAAAAGTATTGCAAATTTGAAAAAATAAATAAGAAAATGTATAAGGTAATAAGTATGGTAATAGTCACTGTTTTACAATTTAATACAAATTTGAAGCAAAACATAGCGTTGGAGAGTTCAAAGAAAATAGTAAATACGTTCAGATATTTAAGTGAAAGCAGTTTTAATCCACAGACTCTAAAATTCATGTTTCTAAATATTTCAATAACAAACTTGCCATCTTAAGATTTAGATATCTTGACGTATACAAGAAAACATGAACATGAGAATTATTCTGAATAAGAAATTTATAAACTAGCTTTAATGGAATAGCTTTTTATTTCATCGAATATAGTGATGTGAGTCTGATGCTATGTTTACTCGATAGTCGTATTTCGAATTACTCATCTAGTATATGCGAGTTTCTATCGTAGTCTATATTGCTAGCCTCTATTTACGACATTCACCCTCCCCGCTTCACGTGGTCATAAGTAATTTTTCTATTAGTGTGGGATTTATACAACACCCCTATTGACGATTTTTTTACGATAGGGTTTTCTTAATATTCCGTCCGCCTACACTTTGTTAGTCCGTTAACAAATGGATCCATACTAAAGTCCTATATTTCATACTTATATGTACCTACATCAAATTTCAACAAACCTATATTAAAAGCTTAGAAGAACAAACAGTCAAATGCATACTTAATTTAACATTCGTCTATATAAATATTGATTAGGCTAATAACATGATTATTGCCATTGAATTATAATAGTTCACCAATACTAACAATTTTACGACAATACAATATATTTAATATATTAGGAAGGCTACACAGCAATCTTTGTATCAGTGTTATCGTATTTAAACTTTAAACGGTCTTTATAGGAAACTGCTTCGTAAAATATTAACTTGTATAAAATTTCATTCAATGTTTTCGTGAAAACAACCACCGAGTCGCGTCCCTAGCGTAAATAATGTTGGAAATAAAACGTCCTACAATGTTTAAATACGTTTAAGTTCCCGACGCAGAAGTAATTTTAAAGAAACGTTCCAGAAGTGCAGTTGCATCTTCAATTGTTATTGGGAAACTTGTTCTCGTGAAGTCAATAACACTATTGCTATGAAATATGGATAATATGTTAAGGACCATTGCACATTGGAAGATTGTCGGCAACTCAGCGACTGGTTGAGATCAAGGAAGTGCTTTTATAGTCACAAACCGTCTCTCAGTCGCTGTTCTATACATATAATAATATAAATAATGTGCACCAGTGTGTGTCAGTTTATTTGTTCATTTTTCATTGGCTTGAGAATTAGGTAGTTGTTATATTTTCAAAAATAGTGGCGAACATAAAATACAATTTAGAAGTAGTTTCTAAAGGAAACCGATTTGAGGTCAATACGAGTGAAATCACATTGACAGCTATAGTCAATAATAAAGCGTATCTAATAGTTAAATTATAGTAGTAATAATAAATCTCAATCAATAAACGCAAATACCATCGACAGAGTTAAGAGACCCCAAAAATTAAATTCATATTGTCCACTTATTTATAATATTGTACATATCGTACAATTAAATTAAATTATCTGTATTATAATTTTAATCCCACTAATATTTATCAGAAGTTATGAGTAGAGTAAACTCCGAATACATTAATTACAATTCAAGGCACTATAAAGTTTGTGTATTCGTAGCCTTATTATCTTTTCAGTATCTTTTACTCTCCAACACTGCCAGTTATTATGCCCACAGTGGACCTTTATTCGTTAATTTTAAATGTTATGGTACATTATTTTAACCATATTGTTAATAATTTTAGACGAAATGTAAGATATTATTAGGGATATTCAATCAAAGTGTTATATTTAACAATCCAAACTAAAGTTGTCTGGAAGGATTTTTTATGTAATAATACTTCACGACGTTGCACGATTTACAAATTTTCTTTTGCATATGCTTTGATGTATTTACAATAAATAGTTATTCATTAATCTTTTATTCTCATTTTTTTAATAAGGCCAGTCTACGGAGTATAATGTTTAGTATTTAGTCATTGCAATTGTATTTTTTTTAGATTATTCGTCCCCTAAAAAATCGAATCAAGACCAAATATTTAAAAACATATGTAACAATTAGTAAATAAATATTAAGTTAAAAAAAAATTATTATTCATCATTGTTCAGAAAAACATTTTGATACACTGTTGACGCTGCTTAAAATATAAACATCGTCACCCGATATTATCATAATGTACGTACTCTGCAACGTAACATAACTTGTAAAATGAATTTTAATGACTCCTTTCTCATGTGTAATAATGTTGTTTTCAGCTTTGCTCGGTACAAATACTGCAAGTCTAGGAAAACATCGTTTCACCTGACTGAACTTTATGAGATGTTCTTACATATGATTTATAATATACATTGAATTTATTGAAATGATATATTAACGCTCACGTTTAATACTCATATTAATTTATTTTGTAATGTAATATTTATGAAATCTGGACGACTCCTGAGTATTTAAGACATCAGTGGATGAAGAGATATGTTTCGATTGGTAGGTAATCTTTGCGAAAATGGCAATGTACATAGTTTTTTATTATGTTTCCTTCATAACTTAGTATTTCCAATACCACAATTAGATTAAATGATACTATATTGAATCATAATATATTATGTAGTTTCAGTTTCAGATACTAGCCATTTTAAGAAAGCGATATTTACGTCTAGTAATGATCAAGATAATAGGCTTGTTTACAATCGAGAATCTTATAATCTTACAAAACGTTTTTAATTTTTTTAAAGCGTAGCAAGTCATGTCCTCATAATTCAAAGAAGTCAAATGACGTACTCGTTTTAATAATAATTGTTTAAAGTAAGTTTAAAAACTAATATTAATAATAATTTAAAATAGCAAGGTATTTTAACACCCGCTCTTTTATATTAACATTGTATTACAATATATTTATTGGAAGTAAAATGTGTCCTTTGTATTTACTATGTACCACTAGTATAAGAGCTATAGTATAAATTTACTGCAAATGTAAATACGCCGTAATAAAAAATAGGCTGTTAACATTGGTCTTCTGAGCACTTTACCTACAAATGAAAACCCCTTAGGCACTCTGCTAATGATCTTATAAATTTTGCAAGCCAAGCAGAACTTATGCGCACATCAAAAGTTCTCTCTTTAAACATCAAGGTCTAAAATTATGAGGCATTCATTACATGCAATTCTTAGATAGTGTAAAAAATGGGCGAAGTCGCAGGTAACAAGCTAGTATTGAAAAAAAACAACTACAATCTTGGTGGCAAGTACGTAAAATAAGTAGTTCCCTATTCTTCCTATAATATTCTCAAGCCTTACAATATTCTTATAATACTCAACACTAAACCAATGCTTGAAATGGATAAACGATAAAATTAAAATGTCACAATACTTTGAAACACCTTTAGGACTGAAAGCACTTTTAATTTAGTCAAAGTATCATCTCAAGAGTTAATTTTCGCATGAGCCTCTACACTACACGTAATAATTGTCTTAATCCAGTAAGTGATAAAGTCTTAAATGTCAACGGATACTAATTTCTACGGCGATACAGTTGTCGTTTAGACTATTACAGTCTGTTAAGGACTGGTTCTGCAGTAATTTGTTCGAAATACACGCTTAGAATACCCGTACTAATAATTTACACGATGCGAATGGCATGCGTTATTAGGGACGTTAGAACAAATGGTAGATATAAACATGTTACGTGATTTTATTATACAGATATTGCTTCGCGAAGTGCAAAAGATATTTCGATTTTGATAAAATATTTTGTCATTTAGTTTTAGATTCGTGTGAAGTTGATGGTTTTATATATCACTAGCTATCCCGGCAGACGTCGTCCTGCCCGAAAAAGCTTCAATCGATTAGCCGACAGCAGCGCCACTTACCGGGTCCAATTGTGAACCAACTCAGAATGTATATATAGTTTACGATTCTATAAAGGGCATTGAGACAAACATTCATTTTTATATATAAAAAGAGAAGAAGAATGATACATTGATCCGTTAACACGGAAGAATTTATTTAAAAATTAGGGAGAAGGCTCGAGTTGCCATATGCCATAAGGTCGCAATTCTGAGGGACGAAGACACAGTATTACACATCTTGCAGGAGCGCCCTGTTTGTATTACTTTGGAGCTTTTCAAAATTAAGTATATTCCTATTTTTTAATATGTAACAAAATTACATTAGTAAAATAGAAGATCAACTAGCAGGTCCAGCAGTCGTATTCTGCCCTGGTAAAATGAAAATCTAAACACGATTTTACCGCTACCTACCGTATCCAATTGTGAATTTAAACCATACCGGGAACCATGCAAACATACAAAATTTCATCAAAATGGGTCAAGCCGTTTTTAAGCTTTGGCCAGACTAACGAACACCAATTGATTTTTATATATTTATAAGAGAAGGAGAGAGAAGATATGGCTAGGGTTGCCTTACTTTCGTAATTATAGGCAACTAGGCGACGATGTTGCATACCTTGCAGCTGCGCTTTTCTTAAAAATGTATTTTTTCAAAACTTTCAAAATCCTTAGACTGAATTTTGGAAATTTCCCAATTTGATGAATTTATGCCAGCAGTAACAGAACATTTAGACGGTCGTCATTTTTAGATATATTTTAGTAATTGCTTCGAATAGTTTATATCCCAGAGACAACATTTTATACCTATCCCAAAAATTTCCTCCTCAGACAAAAGTTTTTGGGGAAAATAATCTCTAATGTGGAGACTTTTTTCCTATTCTTTAATATTATATATAACTAAACTACTTGAATAAAATAATGTTTCGAAAAATCCATTCTCCTTTACTTAAGTTTAATGGACCATTATCTAATTCCGTTTGTTACTGTGAGTCTTTAGTAAAATAAACATTGAGGTTAACATTCTACACGCAACCATCAATTTGTAAATTATCGAGGCTAAATCAAACGTACCTTATTGATGAAATTAAACTACCTACCCGAAACCTTAGTCACGGAAGTTCACGAAATACGTACAATTTTATACATTTCTAATATTATTATTCGGTCATATTATCGGAACGTTAAATCCCTGTTGCATTCAGGCCTTTCTTTTCGGAACCCGGGATCCGTTATCCTACTTTTTCTTGTCCTCATTGTGAGATCTTTGTCACATATATCATCCTTTACGACTTGAATACAGCATTACTTTTTTAACCGGGATTTGGCGGATACGGTGCAATTGATTACGTTGCAAATTTGATCCCCATATAATTAGTTGGTACTGTAAAATATGGCTATACTAGTGTAAGTACCTATTTTAAATTTGGACGTAAGGGCTTCCGCGAATGCAGGAGTCACTTACGCTATACTTCTTCATGACTTAACACTACATTTAAAATCTCCATATTTCCTTCTTTTCAAAAATTCATAAACAGCGATAATCTTTGAATAAAAATTGGTGTGAAGTATGTGACGGAAGAATGTGACCGAATTATAAGGTAAAACCAAAGCTGCGATACCCTGTTAACCACAATCTAATCTATATGAATCTTCTCTTCACTTCATTCTAATCTAAAAAGATATCTGATCTGATCTGTCATTAATGTACGCAATATCTTACCCATAAACGTCTCCTTACTGAGCTGTAACGTACAGGCTTTCAGGAGAACGGACGATATACACATAACACTTTTCCAAAACAAATTTAGAGGTTTGAAACGTTGGATAGAAAACTGCATGCCTTCTCTGGTTATTATACGAATCTACATCATGGGAATGAGATACAAGTAGCCCCAATAAACTACAACGACATTTTTTGTAACATTAGATGACATATGTATATACATAAGTAGTTACATCTAAAAAGGTGCCGTTACCATCATAAACAACTGTTATCAGTATCAGATCTTGTAAGCGATTAAAATATTAATTTTACTATGAGAACAGATTGTTCGAAGTATAGTATCGAAAATTAATCACCAATGCCCGCAGAGCCGGTGGCATTAAATAATATTTAAGCTAGTAACCCGTTAATGTAAGGTAACGTGTGTGGAGAATTGATGACCGATCATTTATTATCAAGAGACAAAGGCAATGAAAATAATTAAAAAACATCAGCCAAGTGCGTTTGCGATTAATGCATAGTGAAGAGTTCCGTACTGGGGATGGAAGGCTACTGATATCATAAAATACTTACAACCGAATTTATTCGATTCTAATACTTCGAAAATCGGAGATTTATTTTGTTATTTCATATTTTTAAAGTGGAACATTGTTAAAAGACCAGAAACGTGCAGGAACGGAAAAAGAATACAATTTCCTGATGCCGGGCGGCCTGTCGTAAGAGGCGACAAAACAACCCACAGCCAGGTGGTAGGGCATTTTCCCGTCTGGATGGCTACCACCCCTGGTCTAGGGTATGCCGCCATAACAATCTTGGGTTGTGTTCCGGCATTAGTGGCCAGGTTCTAGTCTCTCTGTAGAGAGCAGCAGCGCATTTGTAGCACATTTGGTGTTGCGAATGTCCATCTATAGGCGATGGTAACCGCTTTCCACCAGTGGACCATCTGCCTGTCTGCCTAACTCATTCAATATTTTTTTTAAAGTCTCTCTCAATTAATATTGCAATAAAAAACATCAAGATGATCTTTTTGAAAACCTGTGTTAACCATACCAAACGCTTTTGTGTGGTAAATCTTTATTTTTTATCCCTCAGTTTTTTTTTATTGCATGAGTTCAGCAGACAGGTATACGGCCCACCTGATGGAAAGTGGTTACCATCTCCTATGGACATTAGCAACACCAAAGGCGCTACAAATGCGCAGCTGCTCTCTTAAGGGAGACTGGAACCTGGCTACATGTCACTAATGCCTGAATACTAATAACGCAAGGTTATTATGGCGACATACTCTAGATCATGGCCTGCGCCCCATCGTGTATATCTGCCGCCTTTATTTTTTGTGATTTTACGACACTGTTAAACAGTGGCACTAAATATATAATCTCTTTGTTAATTTTCATCCCAATAAACTCAGTTGTTTAAAAAAAAAAAACATTAACCAATAAAAATCAAGGTCTGTCAGTATTGATATGACAATTTTTCAATGGTTGCGTTTCTGTTCAAAATTGCTACCAATTAATTTAATCTTAGAGACACATAGTGAATGGCTCTATAATAAAGAAGAAAGTTCATCGATTTTACAATTTGTCTACACAGCCCAAAATGTAGTGTAGATGCGTGCTTTTAATTTGACTAACAGTGAAAAAAAATCAAATATCTAAACTAAACAAAATAATAGGTTAGTAATGTATAACATTTTTACTGACAGCCTTTATAGGAATTTGGACGTATGCCGCTTATCTCACAAAGGTTTCTAAATTCGATTCCTGGCACGGCAAATATCGAAAACAAACTCTCTGCTATTTAGTTTGTTTGGGTAATAATGAGATTGACTTTATCGTTGTCCTACAAACTTACTTACCTTGTGACTACATAATAATATGTATACTGAATAGTAAAAAATTATCATTACCAGTACTTTTACAAACCGTTAAAATTTAATTATAATCGTATATATTAATTATAAATCGTGCAAATACAATATCATTGCTCTAATTAGATTCGTAGAAAGAGACTATAACTACTTCATTAAGGTAACTAAATTATTCCAGTCCGCCTAAACTCACCCTTCAAAGTTAACCCTTTTATAGTTTGAACCCACCGAGTTCAAAACTTCAACATTATTCTCCTAATGTTAATTTAAATATTAAAATGTTGGTAGCATAGTATTTGAATTTCGCGATAGCTGTACATTATTAAAAAGTAACCAAACAGTGATAACTTTAAAGTCGTTGAACAATAACTGTTACTTTATAGCTCTACGTAATGACCAGAAAATTCTACCCTATAAAATGATACGTCAAGAATTTTATAGAAAATAAAATATGAACATCGCCGTCGTAGCAAAAATGCAATGTACATCTTTAAAGAACGTAACATCTTAATGCAGTAGTTAAACAAAAAAAAGGCAGGTGTATAAATAAGTCAAATAGAAAAGTCCAGAAAAATCTCAGCTTAAACGTTAAAATTTAATTACTACGGCGTCGTGTCAACACTCAATCAGCGTGCCGAATGCAGTGGCACGGAGAAATGTACCGACGCATTTCCCAACGACTTTCCGCAAGAATTTTTACAGCAACGCGAACTTAGCTTTATCTTCGTACCTTAACAATATACAAAAAATTAAAAGATATATATAAAGGCAAATAAAAAATAACCAACCAAAAAAATCCGGAGCAAAAAAATCCAAAATCAAAATGTGCACAAAATAAATATACATTACACTTCACACCAACAAAATCTTTAGGCACAACGATTAAAGCACATATAATAAATCGCAAAAAAAATCTCAAGAAAGCCTCAAAAAAGTTACATAAAACACTTTTACGCACACCAAACACAAAACTTTACCGTTTGAAGTGAAAACCCCCGCAACTTTATTATATACTCGATTTTTTTGAGTAAGTTCGATTTACAAATTTTCGAATTTATTCGCGAATTCGAATTATAATCGTTAAGTTTCGCGTCGCGTCGGCTCGCGTGACTCCGGGACTCAAGTGTGGAATTTCGGCTATATTGGGGAGGATGCTCGCATAGCTGTGGCTTAGATGAGACTGTGGTGAGGTACCGCGGCGGTCCAACTGTGTGGCCAGATACGACTTTCGCCCCGACCGGTCGCCCTACAGCTCCGGCGACCGGTGACGCATCCAGGAATACTGACACTTCTCCATATTTAATAATGTTAATATTTTTTTACATTGGGGCTTCATCTGCATTAGTTTTAAAGATTTAAGCTGTGACCGTATGCGTCTTTTAAATAAATTACGTCGTTTTTAATTCATCGTCATTAACAATGTCGCATCTCGAATTACGCATTACACCCATCGCCACATTTGCGTGAAACGGCCTATAACTTTAACTTTATTCGAGATGAAGCTGCACCATTATGCAAAATCTAATTTGCTTATCAATTCACACTTTGCTGGGCATATAAATATTCTATTTTATAATTATTAATTTTTAATTGATTATAATTTGCAAACTAATGTCCTGTTTTTTACTCGCCTCTTACCGGTTTCTAGAGATTATTTTTTCTAGTGGATCAAGTATGAAGTTTGTAGCATACAGAAATATCTTCCTACTAAATTTAAATTATGTAGAAAAGGGTATGCATTTGGTCGTTTGTGTATAAAAGGTAATGCGAGACTAAACTAACATATTAATGCAATACTAAATTTATTTATTACCGCTACACAGGAATTAACTGTATTTCAAGACATTTGATATACATATTCTTTTAATAATGAACTTGAACATTTTTTATTGAGAAAATTAAAATAATTTTAATATCGTATCACAATAGGTAAAGGAAACTGCTCAAATACTCCTTGAATGTTAACTTATATATAAACATTATCTCTTAAAGTTAATAAAGAAAATTAAACTTACGATTAGTCATATAATACAGTTTATATTGACCTCTACAAAGTTATTTTCATAATTAGGTTAAAACAGGGCGCCAAAATGATTATTTCCATAGAGACTAAAGCAGATTACTTCATAAACTTAATTCATAGATATTTTAATAAATAATTGACATAAAGAAACCGCAAACCGCATTTTGCTGTGACTAATTTAAGATGAGGAAAACATCGGCAATTTTATAAACAAAACCATTTATGGAGGCGTTACTTTGCGGATTTACCCGATTTATTTACAAAAGATGCAACCTCCTGTTTTGGTGAGTTGCAATGTTATATGTTTCGAATATAATACTTTTAAATATTTATTCAATACTAGATATTGTATTGTCATGCCCACGTCATCGTTCGATCAAAAGTTGAACAAACGTACGTAGCTTGTTCGTCGACATATGCTAGATAAACGCTCCTAAACCGGAAAAAGTAGTAAAGTGAAACTCACACGAAAATTTGGGATTAAACTCTTGTTTTCATTATGAACATTCAAATTCGTTGAGACCTTTGAGAGAGTATCCGAGGCAAGTTTCAGACAGACGGATAAACCTTTTAAAATCGATCACTTGATGATTAATCATCGCAGAAAGCAGTTACACCTAAATTCTTACATTTATTCTCAAATCACAGAGAGATTTTAATAGCTGCATTAGAATTATGTCTGTCTGAGTAATATTATCGAATAATTAATTAAATAAATCAATCAATTTGTTACAATTACTGCGTGCTGTTGAAGGAAAATATCGTACGTAAACGTGCATATGAAATTAAAGATGCATGAAATTCGCAAGTCTGCCTTAGACAAGCGTTGTTGGGTATACCAACCATTCAATAAAAACGGAAAGGCCCATCGTAACAATGGGACGTTCACGGATACAAAAATCACGCCAAAAGAAATAAGACACTCTTTAATCATCTGTTGGATTATAACCATATCCTACGCATATCGTAACCGCAACTTCGTCCACGCTTGACTTGAAATTTCTGCGGGATTCCCGAGACACAAAGCATTTCACAAAAAATGTAAGCTATCGTTGTAGTGAAAACTATATCGGAATAAGCTATTTTTTATGCACCACAACTACAAACCGCCCCCGGGAAAATCTCCGCGAGATTTCCGGGATAAAAAGTAGCACAGATTTTAATTTACTGTCGATCAGCGAAAATCGCATCGAACTCGACTCAGTAGTTTTTATGTGAATCCCGAACAAACAGACAAGAAATCTAAAAAAATTGCATCGAACCCGATGCAATTTTTTTAGATTTCTCCATCCTTTATATAGTGTATTCTAGTTTTCTTATAGCTTCAATGTACGGCATTTTTAAAATTATATAATACTGATAGATGATATAAGCATATTTATAAATATAGGTACAGAAGAATTATCAGAAGTCATAACCCAGTTGCGTCCAAAGTTGTAAGGATCGTTGAACGCTACAGGAAGCGCCAGGAGTAGAACACCCAGAGCAACTTCAATGGAATTGTTTACAATTGTTCTGTTGTCGCTGTCAGAACGTTGTTTATGGGCTTTGCCTATAATGCTTGGATTGGGGTCACTCGCTTTAGAGTGTTCGTGGGAATCCCGGTAGGTTGTTGGTTTGTGGTAGTTCGATTGAGATTCATCCAGTATAACAGGAATTTAGGTCACGTGAGGAGTTAGTTACGCCACAAGTAATAATTAGTAGTTATTAAAGGTCAACATAATAATATAACAATCATGACATGAGTAGAAGCGGACATTAAATTATCAGACGCATGCATATTTCGTAGTAATGGAAGAAGGTTGTTAGGGACTATCACCAGGTAAAACACTTGAACACCTCATATGACTTCAGATCGTTTTTTTAACCGTTTTAATTTACTTCGAATTTATTTCAATATTACTCTTGAAGTCTAAACCTTTTTAAAAGAATATTTGAACGTTTCATTGATTTCATACCTAATCGGGGAAAATTTAAAAGAAACATTATTTTTATCTAATTTGATATAATAAAAAATTTGAAATAAAACTTCAAAAATTTTAAAATATAGATTTCTTCCATATTAATACGTAAATGTGAAAATTAATTTTTGTTTTTGTTTCCATTTTTGTAATGTAAATAGATTCTCATGATCGTCATTATCAAATTTCTAGAATTTAAGAGCTATTTAGCATTTGGTACTCTTGACACTTCCTTCTTTATCTTTCTCTATTTATTATTTTTAATGTGATACCATGACTCTAACGGAAGATTAGGTTAGGTTCTTGTCGACCAGTATTTGCAGATTTAAAGTTTATTTAGTATTAAGTCTGAATGAATAAACATTTTTCTTTCATGTAGTTTTCCTAATATTCTTCGTTTATAGTTAAAGTTACTAAGCAATGTTAATAACAATCCTGCTTATAAGCAAACAGCTGCAGTAGCAACTAATGGAGCTCAATACAAAAAATTGAGATTCGATGCGCAATGCAAGACTACCCAAGTAACAAGAACTGTTTACATAGATACATAAATACGAATAAATTTATTGCTAAGCTTTAAAAACAGTGAGTATTTATGTAAATTCGCTCTAGTGGAATGTGAGTATTAGATAAAAAACTGCTTAACAGTAGTAGCACTTATCACTCTAAGATATAACTAAACGCTTCTATAGCATCTAACACATTATCATTAACTGTTCAACCATTATTTAGTATTTGGTGTTTTTTAAAGTTCCGTAACTATTGGAAAGATCCCTATGATTCCATTGTGCGTGTGTGTGTCTCTCTGTTCACGACTTATGTATTTTATGATATATTTAAGCTTTAAAACACGTTTGAAAAATTAATGAAAAACTTCAAAACAGTTTCAACTCTATCTGTATGACTATAGAGTTGAAATTATTAAATATAATGTATTCTATCTCATTCTCTCGCAGGTTTAGTCCTATAAATGTATGTGTTTATTTATTTTTAACAGACTACAAAAAGAAGGAGATTCTCAATTCGTCTGTATGTTGTTTTTTTGTATGTTCGTTACTCAGTTTCTCCTTCAATTTTGAACCAATTTTCAATATTTTTCTTTGCAACTATGCAACCTTTAACCTTACCAATGGTAAAAATTGTCATTACTTGTAAAATATTTATATCAAATTATAACTAATAGTGAGCCAAATGAAAGATGTGATGATAATAGTGAGATATAGAAACCTAGCTTCAGTCAAGAAGATGCATATGTGCCTGCGTGAACCGAAAAAAATTACGTCGTTTATTTTGATAGCACAGTTGCATCAGATCAAATTCATGTTAATAAATAAACAAAAACAGTTTACATTGAGGTTGTAAAAAAAACATATATAAAAAAATTTGATTAAGATAATTACTGTAATATTTCAGTGTATAACAACACCTCTACAAAATCATTAACTGTGGGAATAGATACGTACTTGACTGATAATTTCAAATAACAACGCTATGTTTCAAAGATGTCAACATATGAATATAGTAACTTAGGTAATCATGTATTGATGACTGCAAAATTGATTAAACTTTCTCTTATTTGATGTCTTTAAATATTATAGTTTTAATCTGATCTTTACAAATTAATAATGTGAATACATTTGAGCATATAATGTAATGGAATATGCTAGTCATGTCTTTCGCAGAAACGATGGCCCATGGAGCAGATAAGTTCTGGAGTAGAGACTGTGTCTTGATAATCGTAGCGTAAGACGTGTGTTATATCAGATTATCACCCAACAAAATAAAGAATGTAATCGAACTGCTTAATAAAGATTAATACTCACTTCCTGGATATATCATGTGAAATACTACTTTCCGTTAAATGTTCGGGGTTCTTAATGTATAAGTATCATATCTTGTATATGCACATTCTGTAACTCCACTACTAATAATTTTATTGATCGAGATCCATGTCACTAGGTACTGAATATATGTGTAGTATTTCATTGAACTTTCATTTATTATATTCTGACGTCCTTCGGCCTGGAGGACCGATGTTCAGCGTAGAGCCGTAGGCTGTTGAAGAAAGCGGTGGACCGGGATTTGTAGAGAAAACTTGAAGACCCCTGCGACCAGTAAATCATTGTAATTGATTGACGACAGTAAATGTACTTAACATTCTATACATAATACAATCCCCGCGAACTTTATGCCTGTTTGTATTTGGAAGTAGCAAACGACTTAATACAACTTCAATCGACACTCTGTAAAATTACACAATACAGATCAGATAGATTAGTTTCGATAAAGTTTGAAGAAATCGTATAGATTAGCGCTAATTTTAAAATACTGCCTTACAGTAAAGTGAATATTTGTAAATATTCCATGTTTTGATTTATGTTAATGACCTATGCAGTATACATCAAAACTTGTATACTACACATGTTCGCGAAATTAGTATAAACATATCTGGGCTACGTAAATCCTGCGAGAGTTCTCTAAACTTTTCGTCATTTTCGTCAAATTTTGTCATAATATGTTCATTCCTAAGGCTATGAATCAGAAACAAAGACAAAGAAAATCACCTAACCATTTACAATATACCTTACAATTATAGATTGTATGGATGAAACAAATCTGCATAAATACTCATATGTGTTTACAAAACACAAGAATATTGAAGATTCAATTGAAATGTTTATTATCTTATAAATGTAAATATACGACTAAATTATAAGGTAGCCGCAAGAGAAATTGCAAATACACAGTCATAATACGCAAGTGCATTAATAAAACAAGCGCCGCAAGTGTTAGTATATCCGACGGCCATGTATTATTTAACTTATTGGCTTAATATTATTGGTTAAAACTTACCGAAGCTACAGCTACCAGTTTGCATGACAAACTTGAATTGGAAATATGCGTTATCGTTAATCTATCTTGATCTAACAGACAACTCATTTTTCGCTTTTTCTGCTTTGCTATCTAAGATACTTTACCTGTAGATAGGTTCTGCCACGTTATATTTTAGAGATATTAAACTACGGTAATTACCTGACATTTACTTAATCCTAACCCATCAACTATTTTCGCAGCTAAATACAGGTCGTTTAAAAAAGCATTATTTTATATTTTTGGAATAAATACTTTTCTGTGTTTGCAAAATATTATACGACTACTATTTATTGGTATTTTGCTATAAGGATGAATATTTATTGAATGAATGAAAACACTTTATTGTTCACCAAAATTAAAACTACGTTCTTAAAGACTAGGTACAATAAATATTGAACAAAGGCTGGTGTCTTATCGCTTAAAGCGATCTCTTCCAGGCAACCCCCATTGATATAAGAACTTACAAAGTTTAGCTCTTAGTTATACTCTTACCTACTGTTACAATACAATTAATTTGAAAATCATCTGTTTTGCCCTCGTTGAATGTCACAATATAATTTATTTATTTTTCTAACAGATATTATTAAATGTTACTATTTTAATGTACTACTGTTGGAGTATGACGCTTCTATACATATATAAAATATCTTACATTGCTACTGTCTGCAGTCATAAACAGAAATCCGATACTTTTGCCTACGACGGCTACTTAAACCACGAGATCGCTGATAAAAACACGATTATTTTTATAATTTACAAGCCTTTCAATACCCAATTACGCTAAAATCTTCTTTTTAAAGTTAATAAAAACGTGTTGACAAACATTTGGACAAATATTGTAAAAGGGATTTCGAAGCCGAATTTAGTGTTGTTCATATTGAGTCCTATTACAAATTCAAACACGGTAACAGCTGCTGCCTGTGCTTCGATTTCTAAGGCCTCGGATAAATATATTAATTTACCCTTCACGCCCTAAATCCCTCGATGGCAATGTACAGAAGGGGTTGGTGCGCGTCGCCGCGTGCGCCGACCCATCTATCATATCGGCGATGCACACCGAATCGGTCTGTAAGCACGTGTGATTTGTTATTTCATTATGAACAATTTGTTGTATAATTTTCATGACTGCAGCTCCTGTTTTTTATACTAATCGATACAAAAATGCTGAGCTTTTATTTTTAAGAACCACTACTTTTCTTTTCTTTAGGAACATATTGCGGTTCAATACACCGCAAATATAATGTTTAATTATGAGAAATATTAGCGTTGTGTATCTCATTACAGGAGTAAGGTCGGACTTCTTTCAGAAAAATAAAATATTTTATATAAAAAACGTGTGCGTCTCGGGACGCCCGACAGAAGCAATAACTTAAAGTAATCTAAGTTAAACAATTTAATATTGAAATTATTTAATTTGAAAAGCCTGAAGTGTGACAGACTGGCCCCGTAACGTATTACGTAACGAAGCGGTTTACCCTCCCATAAGAAGTTATCACTTCAAAAATTAATGAATCACTTTATAGTTGCATTCTTCTCTATGTTTCACATGAAATATAATCAATGGTACCGTCGAGACATCCACGTTCAAGCAATTCGTTGAAGAAGAATGCGAGGAATTACAAGGTCAATAGCTAAAACGAAATGATGATTTCATTCTCATTCATATAAAACAAAACCAAAACTCTACTACTAAATTAAATAAAACAATAAAACCACATAATAATACATGCAATATAATCGTTCTTGAAGTAATTACCTTACCAGGTTTTCTTTAAAGAACTTACAATTACACTTTGTGAGATTATATCGGTGTATTTTAATTAATTATAGATCAATATCAGATGAACTCAATACCTTTAAAAATAACAAAAACACATCGCTACCGAAGCTCGTTTAAACATAAAACTAATTAACATTGCAGAATTTTAAAAGCTCAAGATTATGATCATTTATCATAATTAATATTGTGTTTTACAATTCATTTTGAAATTAATATATTGATGTACGAATTTATTTACAACGTATTCTGAACTAACGAATTGATTGTGAAAATGATATCAAGGCTCGACTTTATTGGTTTTGTTGTAATATTATATATAGTCTTTCTTCTACTAGGTATCTTATACTATATATATATAAAGCTGAAGAGTTTGTTTGATTGAACGCCTTAATCTCAGGAACTAAGGTCTCTAAGGTCCGATTTGCAAAATTCTTTTAGTGTTAGAAAGCCCATTTATCAAGGAAGGCTATAAGCTATATATCATCACGCTATGATTAATAGGAGCTGAACACCAATGAAGAATGTTTCAAAATCGGTGCGTTTTGAAAACAAATTCCACGCGGATGACGTCGCGAGCACAGCTAGTAAAATATAAAAGCTACAAACAAATGTGTAGGTACATTTATTATGCACATACATACACATTATTTATAGAATTTCCTAGTCATTTTTCCAAAAACAGAAAGTTTGTAATTTTGTTCGTGTGTCAGGCTGACAGATACCTCTTCAAAAACATAAACAGAATATATAACTCTCGATATTGATGACAAAAATTAAATATGACACCAGTGCACGTTGGAGTACATAGATTTGGAATAAGAATAATAACTTGCGCTTCTATATTAAAATAGCTTAGGCGCAAAATTATCTGCTTGTTAATTAATTTTATAACAAAAAATGTTATTTAAAAAAAACTACTTTGAGAGAAATGTAAACTTATTATCTATTCATTTAAAGTGACATATTTCCGTTTATTTTTAATTGTCATTATAGAGGTTAATAAAAAATAAATATATGTCACTTTAAAAATATCGATTTAGTCTTCCTGTCTTGTCGAGTTTGCCATAGTACGACATGACTAATGTAACAAAAAATGGTAAATTTGGTAACTCTGATATTCTATACCCACGACCTGCACTCAACACTTGATATAGCGCCTTTGAATATAGAGCCTAGGAATGTAGAGCCCTACGAACAAACTTAGTCTAACACAATATGAATAAGACTGTAAGAATATAGAGTGAAATCTAAGATGTTCGTTTTTGGTTTTGTAAAGTGCTCTCTGACACGCAGTACATTGTTAATCGGGTGAACTTAGTACATTTTACTCTTCTTCTCAACGTGCCATCTAGTACCAAGAACTATACTGCAATTTACGTACTTATTTCTAACGTATTGATCCGCTCCCGCTGTCAGTTTCATCGTGTCATACACTTTAGCATAAATCATACCTTTTCAATAGCAGTCCAAGTTCCAACCGTGTAATTGTTACAAACTCATTTGTATGGAGAAAAAACTCGTTACGCTCATTTCGGAAGCCGGAGGGTGAGATAGGAAGTGATCCTGGTTTTTATTTCCTCCCCACACTATCTATATCGATTCCCCGCTGTCACCGCAATAGGGTGTTACTTTTGAATTCTTTTTGATTGATGTTTCAACCCTCATTGTGCTATTTTCATTGTACGAAAACAGTTTGAAAAGGAACATTATAAATATTTTATTTAACATATTTGCAGTCGGTTTTAGGATTTAGGTTTTAGGTATGTTATGATTATATCACATTTTAAAATTATCTATACTAATATTATAAAGAGGCAAGATTTGTATTTTTGTACGTAAAGAATGAACTCGAAATACTACAACACTGATTTTAAAAATTCTTTCACCATTATTCTTGAGTAACATAAGCTATATTTATTACGAAGAAAAATTAGGGATCTCTACTAAAACTACAATGATGTAACCCTAACTAATATGATGTAACTAAAATGATGTAAATGTTAAAAAATTAGCCATAAACCACCCGTGCGATGCCGGGACTGGCCGATAGTTAAATATAAAACCAAATATACATACAACATACAAAAAGGTGGAGTTGCAATACCTTGGTGAATATTTCCTTTAACATTTTCCCAGTCGTCGTAAGTCGGCAGAATAGTCTTTTTCGTTCACACCTCTTTATGGGATACCTCCTGGTATACGGTTTATCACGCCACAAATAATTTGTACAGGTGGTGCCTCCTCGGGCCCGCTGCTCCCGGGCTGAACGCCTCCGCTCCCAGGGAGTCGGGAAGCCCACCAAACCCGTTATCGCTGAAACAGCCATCTGCGGCTATTCAGCTGGATCCTGCACAACAAAAATACGGGACATTCTATATTCGTCTATCAAATAGAGTAGAAGCTCTGTAAAATATAGTCAAGCGGTAGTTATTGTGACTACTCATACTGGACTATAGTATGAAGGCTATATATAAGTATTAGATTCTTTTAATGTTATTATTAGTGTGGAAAGATTTTATTTCATGTTCTGTGAAATAAAAAATGTGATTAGGACCTTTTTCTTAATATCTTTCAATGTTGTGATTGAAATAAAATGCTTTGCCAATATATATTCTACATTAAATACTACCCAATCTAACATCTTACACGTGCAACGAAAATATTTCACGATTCACCCCATCATCCCCTGTCTCGAATTAGCATTGCAACAATATAGAAGCTTTTAAAATATATGAAGGCACAATTGAAGTGAACTTCGCCGAGAATTCTCAATGAAGATATAAAACGAGGAGGGCATGTGCCAAACTGGTCCGTTCTGAATGAAGCCATAAGACTTTACTACAATTCCATTGTTAACATTTTAATTGGTATTAACATGGTCGAATTAACATAAAACGAGGGGTCACCCATCGATTTTGATGTGGCGCCTTGGTACGTAGCTTAAGCCCCACGAAGACATAAAGAATATTCATGGAAGCAAACCTTCGTAGAGCTTCTCTTTGGTATAAAATGTTATTTGATAGCAAGTAGATTTACTACAACTATATATCTTTTCTTTTTCTTTCATCAGACATGGTTTTTATGTTACCAATCTCGAATTCAGCCAAATCAGTATTGAATTGTAGGACGGTAACGCAAAAAGTCACTTTACCCACTAAACAATCGGTTTACCACACAACAGACAATTTCGCTCAAAAACAATCAATATACCTTACAACTAGTGTTTCAAAATTAGCGTTTTAAAATTGTATAAGAAGATAACTTTCAAAATCTCATAAAAACTCCTATTTATGTTGCTATATGTTATAAGCCTTTGTGTATATATTATATATACACAAGGGATAAAAAGAAATGTGAAGTACATAATCGGATGCGGTGCGATTTATGTGAAACTGCTATATATACCACACACTTGGCTACCGCTTTTCAGTGTGGCCAGTTTCACTGAATACTACTACGAATCTGCTAAGTTTGAAAACACTTCTGAATTCTATGTCTAACCCTTAAAACTTCTTCGCATGCTTAGAACTTCCAATATGTCTAGATATGCATCAGATTTATAGCAATATTTTTAAAGTAGCCATTTTAAGACTCCAAAATAGCTCCAAATTATGATTGTATATTGTATTGCTTCCGGTCTGCTTCCGCTCCGCTTTTTACGCATAGATAAAGTCTAAAAAATATCTAATTATCTATTTAGAAACACTAATTCTAAACAATATTAATTATAAAAATATTTTAATCTGCATATTATATTCCGTATTCCTCATTCGAAATAAAACCGTTATATCTACAGTTCACATGTTTAAGTATCAGTCGATATCAGGAATATATTGTAAAATCTGTTAAAAGATAAAAATGATATTGAAATACGTGTTTAGACAGCTAATAAAAACGCACTCGTACATGATTTTAAAACTTTATCAACATCTTTTACTGAATTTATTAAAAAATGTTATTATCTGTTGGATCTTCACGATATTTTATTATAAAATTAATGTTAATAGCATCACGTGCGCGTACGCGTCTATGCACCATTATGATTAGAGGCGCGACACTCGGCCCACTATCGCGACACATAAAACATGCGTGTTGCGCAACAAGCGAACGAGTTGTCCATATAATGGTAATATCGAAAACTCACGAGCTTTCATACCAATAAAACAATATAAAAACTTATTGATAATAATTTATTCAATACCGACTGTCGTTCCGCCATAGAGATGCGAACATTTACTATTGCCATTGAAAATTGATTTCTCGTAAATCGAATTGCCTTTTATAAATTGCGAAGCTGGCAGAAAGGTACATGGCCTAACAACACCAGGGGCAAAGTCAATGCATTGCCAGCTTTTTAGTATGGGATAGGAGTGAAGGAATAGGAGAGATAGGATCAACAAAATGAAGTAGACGAAGAAGTTTAGAGGGATTAAACAGGAGGAATTGGATAGAGAGGATGGGATCGGGGATTGGAATAGGGGGAGAAGGAAGTATACCATCAGAACTCTCACTCAACGCATGAAACACGATTAGCTCAAGACTAACAGTTTTTTCATTAAATACGTTAAAATGAGTAATTTTATATTTTATTTTAATAACTAGATTACAGAAGTAAGAAAAAGCTATAAGTTGCCAGTGAAAATAAAAAGCGAACTATAATCTATATGTTATATCAATAAGTAATTGAAAGACAAAATAAATAGTTACCAAATTTTCATTTCCTAAAGGTAGCGAAATTATGAATAGGCAGACATCTAGAAATCCAAATGGTCCCACTAACTTCATTTATTTTATTCATTAACAGCTATATTTGTGTTAGAAAGGAAAAACGTGTTAAAAGGAATTAATTATTAATTTACCATAATAACATTTTCGTAGCTATATCGCACATACGTGGCGAGACATCAACAGACATTATGACGTCATCAGTTAATGAGAACATTATTATATCCTGAATTCCTGACAAGTACTATCTGGGAACTTAGTCGAGGTTTAATTTTAAGTTGTTCAAGTTTTGTTGCGGAACTCAGAGTTAGGATGATCAATTTTCGCTACTTAAACTTAGTGGCCAATAATTGTTGAAAATATCATTATAAATAACCAATGTATTTTTTTTAATACAAATTAAATTTAGTTATTTAAGGCTGGTGTGCACTGACTTTTAACCGATGGTTAAAATAAAATAATCGCTAATAATGTATGCATAAACATTAAACAGTGATTATTTTATTTTAACCGCCGGTTAAATGTCGGTGCACACCAGCATAAGTATAGCATCCTCAAAATCTCTGAGTGCGGCATTACGAGCCGAAAACTTAATATAGAATTTAAACTGGAATCCCGTAATCAGTAGCCGTCATCACATTCAAATATAGAATCAGACGTCCATGTCTAAACATTCTAAAGTGCATATAATTTCCGTATCTGTTATAGCGTATAAAGTAAAACTCTATGGGATGCCGGGTGGGCGACCGTAATCTGGTGATTACAAGAGTATTATCATTCGATGTACAGAAAGAAGCCCACATAACTTTTCTATAAATACGTAATTTGCTTGAAACCTTTTTATTCATATATATGTACATTTGTTTATACAATATTTATCACGTGAAATATTTCTATGCATTCCCAGGCGTAATCGTTACATGCTATTCGGCTACTAAGGGATTATCTAATAAAATTAATTTATCTTTGCCTCGTCAAAAATTTTAATTCATAAATTGATATTCTTTAGATAAAATACTATTCAGAAGATATGATAGTAATTCCTTATTGACGGCAAAGTATATTTCATTATGTTTCTTATATTTATTCAATTAACTTAACAACAAAATTCACTTACATTTTATGAACTGTTCAAGTAATACTATACTTTATAACAGAGTTGTTTTCTCTTTAATATCTTGAAATTACTATAAGCAGTGTTAGTGGGATTCGTTTGAAGTAACTACGAGACAGCTGCGCCGGTGCACCGAGTCATCGCTCCTTCAAGTGTTGACATTCGATTGTTTATACGCCTCGACACACTTGTGACTTTTTTACACAGTTACCTGACGAAATTCATTAAAGAATATAAAACTATTACATTAGAGACCGGGGTTTGGGCTGAAATACATTATTTGCACCAGTCAGTGGTGGTCATTATGGAATGGCAATCTGGGCCATGGCATCTTGTCTTACAATGAACACGAATTTAATTTTTTACACATTTGCAGTCATCGATTCCAAGTAAAGAATTTATAGTATCACACTTCATAGGTACGATGTAGTGTTAGGTTTAATAGAAAAGCGAACTAATTATTAATCATTATATTAATACGTGAAGCAAAAATTTTGTACCCTTTTTACGAAAATTGCGCGGACGGAGGAGTATGAAATTCCGCTCACTTATAGTTTATATAGAGAAGGAGTGCTAATACTTTTTTTAATTATGCATAAAAAATACATTAAGGCTGGTGTGCATCAACTTTTAACCGATGGTTAAAATAATATAATCGCCAAAAATGAATGGAAAAACAGTGATTATTTTTGGTTAACCGTCGGTTAAATTTCGGTGCACACCAGCCTAAATCAATGAAAAAAACATTACACACACTACCATGTATTTGACACACACACGCATATATACTCTTTTGTTTATTGTTAAAGTCAAATTAACAGTGTAGCCTTGGCGAAATCTGTGATTATAGAAGTATAGTTTTTGACAACAGAACCTTAGTAATATTATTCAAACTTATAATTTAAATTAATTATGGTCGAATTTCGACCACTGGGCGACCACTAGTTTATATAATTATGCCACGGCTTGTTGTCAGCTCGATGTGTATAATGTGTATCAATTTAACTTAATCTCAGAAATGAATTTTCGGGTTTAATCTCAATCTGAATAAAACCAACCCCTCTGGTGTTCGCCTGTATGTGTGCTTGCTTAATTATGCAACATAAATTTAATAAACACGTCAGCATGTTGCATGTTTTTATATTTACAAGAGTAGTTTTATTTCCGTATCTGTGGTTTTCACAAGTGCAGAAATTTTATTTGGTGTAAAAAACATAATAATGTTTAAACATAATAACATTGAATTTTTTTAATGGGACCAATAACTTATCTTAAGATATTTTTCCCTTTCCTTTCTATTTACTTTTAGTTTTTATATAGTATAGTTTGATATGATTTATAATTAAAGTTTACACAGTTTTTAACCGACTTCGAAAAAAGGAGGAGGTTCTCAATTCGTCGGGATCTTTTTTTTTGTTTTGCTTTTTTTATGTATGTTCGCCGATTACTCCGTGATTTATGATCCGATTTACGTGATTCTTTTTTGTTCGACGCGGAATTGATCCCCTAAAAATTTTACATAGTTTGGCCCAGTAGTTTTCATTTTATGAACATTTTTCATGGAAATAATTTTCACTCCGTTCCATATGTACACCGATTACTCTGAGATTTATGATTCGATTTACGTGATTCTTTTTTTTTCGACGCGGAATAGCTGCCATGTTGTCCCCTAAAAATTTGACATAGTTTGGCCCAGTACTTTTCATTTTACGATCATTTTTTTGTTCCCGGTTCTTGGGACCTATATTTTTTAAGAAGCGCGGCACCATTCGTAGGTCGACCCATACATAGTTAGACACTAAAAAGTAACAAATAAAATTTAAAAACTTCGTTTAAAAAAACCGACTTCAAAAACTAAAATGTATAAAATAACTTATTTCTAAAGCTATTATTATTAATATATATTATCTAAAACATCTTGAAGTCGGTGCAAAGCAAAACATAAAAATTACTATATTTTGAAAATTACTAAGCACCGACTTTAAGATGTTTTAGATAATATATATTAATAATAATAGCTTTAGAAATAAGTTATTTTATACATTTTAGTTTTTGAAGTCGGTTATTTAAACGAAGTTTTTAAATTTTCGATGATAAGAAACCCGAACTTGCTAATTTTGAAATACGAGTATTTTCAACTAATTGCGCTAATAGATAGAGGTTTCGTTTAATAAGTTGAAAATACTTCATTTTACTGCCAAAGCCTTGACATATTGTCGTGATGTTTTAATCGTGCGGATAACAATGACCTATGAAGGTAAAATTTTGGTTAAATATTTGTTATACTCGATCCTCTGAACATTCATATTGCATTTGTAGTCAATAATAGTATAATAATCAAGGTTTGAGGATATTTTTACATGGTAACGTATGTTTGACTACGTCTTGTCATAACTTTTGGTTTCGAACAAGTGTTTTTGATAGGAATATAATACTTGTATCTAATTTTAAGAAACGAGTATGACCTTAAATTTTATAATTTTTTAACTAATTAAGAAAAACACCTAGAAAATTTTATATTCATTTACTATAATCCATTTCAAACAATACAAATAGGTAATTATAAAATATTTATAAATTAAGCAAGGTATAACAGGAATAAAATAGGTAAAATTAATAGATAAATTCTGCTAACTTTAGTTTTAATTGTTTTAAAATTGTATTATTTTAATTGTTTTCTCTGAATTGTCGTCAAAGCTAAGAAAGGGTCTCGATTATCAGCTGAACGTTGCGCAGTAACTGATTTTGAAAGAAAATAATCCATCGCACATCTATCTACATATAAAATAGGTTATGAAAACGATTTAAGTTCATTAAGTATATTTAAGTAACCTTAAGCTGGATTTCTAAAGTACTTTAAAAAGAATAAGTTTATTTTCACAAATTATTGAAGAAGTGTTAAGAAATCTTTTTTCTGAAATACGGTAAACACTTTCGAGTATAGTAATAAAAGTTGTTGATATGATCAAAAGACGGTAGGTTAAATAATACTGTGCTGATATCGATTAGCTAGATCAAAGGCATAGAGACTGTATGAATCTTTCATTTGGTGACTCAAACATGGTTTCTATGGTTTGCGCAAGTTTCTTTGCTTAAAATAAAATAAAACTAAACAAAAATTGTTTTTGCACATGTAAAATTGAATTATCAGTCTGTAGCATCCAAAACGAAAAGTAAGAAAACTTTACTGAAATCTGCTGTTTAAACGATGTCTATCTTTTTGTCTGGAATAGGCTCTGAATCGGCCCAATGGATACGGGGGTTTTTCAAGCAAGACTTCATAAAATTTCTTCGAGGCTGACCGCAGGCTTATAACGCATATATTATCATCGTCTTTGGATATTTGCAACGATATCCATAGGCAATGTTAACCACTTTCTATCAGGTGGCATGTCTATCAGTTTATTGAACTCACTTCAATTAGTTCTCTTCGTGTTTCTCTAACGCTCACTATCCATGGCTTTTCTCATTTTCTTTTACACCTCTCCAAGGTTATCGGAAATGGCATGTAGTGAGGAAGTTTCGCTAGAAGACCCTTATCTAGCCGCCGAGGAATGTCAAGTGCGTCGCTTAAGATACTCATATTCATACAAGCCACTTAAACTATAGAGGTGTGCCATTTATAAAACAATATACAATAGTTGTGGTATGTGAATAGGGAGTTACTACCGTTGAAAATCTTTATAGCATAATCATCGAAAAAGTTTTTTTTCGCCACCTCTATTATAATACAAGATTTTTTTAACTATTTGGCTCTTTTCTATTTTTTTATCTCTTAAGAAAAATAAATGTAGGCGTCTCTTTTTTTAGTCTTTTTTGATACTTATTAATAGATTTGATTATAAAAATTTAGATTTTTTTAGCTATTCTAATTATATCCATGCATCGAAGAAGAGTTGCACACTTCCAGTGACTAGCATTAATTTATATTACTGCTAAGATTTTAATCTGCTGTTGTTATTTTTGTTTCAGGGGTTCTGCAGACAAGCTGATGCCCTACCTGATGGGAAGCTGTAACGGTTGCCTGTGGATATTTGGAACACCGGAGGAGTTGCCAACGCGCGATAGGCTTCGAAGAATTTTTTTGGGCTTTTATTTCGTATACATTTATGCTGCTCTCCTTATATTATGTCGATATTAAGGTCCGTCCTAGTCCAGTTCTAACGCGTTTATATTTATTTTCATATTACTAGTCAAAAGAAAATTTCAAGTTATGTTAAATTGACTTTCATTTTAACTGGCTTTGTAAAAAGAATATTTTTTCAAAGAAATATAATAATAATAGACTTAAAATTTAACAAATACATTTCTAAACTTGTTGCATACATACACTAAACGCCTTTGTGCTCATAGCAATCATTGTGAATAAATACAAGCGACTTTCATCCCACGGCATTGCCTTTGGTGAAAAGGCACAGTCAGGTTAAAAATAAATGTTTGTTTATGCCCACGTCGCATTGTCATCCACAACTTGTTGGTATTTTGAACAATTACCACGTAAATGCGAAATTTGGGCCCCTAAGGCGGTGTTCGTCAATGTTGCTAGATGCATAGAAATTGCGGTTCGTTTATTATTAAAGACATAAGTATGAAAAAGTTTATTCCCTAAACGTCGATGTCAGACTCATGTTTCAATCTGTCGAAGAAGCAACATTTGTATAAATATATACTATTATATACATATAGAAGAGTATACACGATTAAACGTAATAATAATGGTATCGTATACATTTTGATGCAAAAGAAACGTTTACCAAAAACAAGTAATACTTATATACCTATATTTAAACCACTGAGCGATTAATTAGTGATATTGTAGTTAGTTAGTGATAAGAAGAAAATTTATAAACAAATTGGAATATTTAAATGAAATGATTGGTTTTTCTAAAATTATGATTGAATATTCTAGATAATTAAATATTCTAGACTTTTAAAAGAATTGCTACATCCACAACGCAGCGATTTGTAACTATTAACTAGCTACTGTTTCTGAATATGTAATTTAGATCGGTGCCATATATATCAACTATTATCAATTTAACTTTGATTTTTTTAATTTTATTTTGTTGTTGTGGATAATAAATACAAATAAAATTATTAACATGACAGCTGTGTTATTCTGTGGACACGCCTACTAAAAATTGATAAAAATCAACAATAAAGTTGTAAACAATTTAAAAAAATGTAAATATAATTTGCGTTTTTTTTTGCTCTAAGATCTGGCAGCATTGGAACCCATAAATGTCGATAACGTGTGCATAGTTATTTGGAAAGTAGGTACAGTAAATTGTATGGTGTAGAATTATTGTCACGGCGGCTTTACTAATTGGACTTGGCTTGCGTAGTCATCAGAAACTATTCATCATCCGACCGACACAGAAATGTAACCAAAGCTGTAAAACTTGTTACTGAAACAATTAACTATCGTCATCCTGGGGCTTCATCTGCGTTAGTGTTAAAGATTTGGGCCGTTTCACGCAGATATGACGATGGGTTTAATGCGTTTTTTTTTGAGACGCGACATTGTTACTGACGTTAAATATTGACAGATAATGTATGTACATACACTAAAGTGGCTATGCGTTAACGACGTTATTTTTTAATGTTTTATATAAGATGCATTCGCCCAAAGCCTAACGGTCGTACCCATTCATGTTGAATTAGAGTTAATTTGTAGGCTTCTTTAAGAACCTTAATGATAATATTTTCTTCTTTTTTATTGCATGAGTTCAGCAGACAGGCAGATGGAAAGCGGTTACCATCGCCAATGGACATTTGCAACACCAAAGGTGCTACAAATGTGCTGCTGCTCTCTTAAGGGAGACTGGATCCTGGTCACTGATCCCGGAACATAACTCAAGTTGTTATGGCGGCATACTTTACGTTATAGATCAGAGGTGGTAGCCATCCAGTCGGGCAAATGCCCTACCACCTGGCTGTGGGCTGTTTTGTCGCCTCTTACGACAGGCCGTCCGGCCGCAGGAAATTATATTCTTTCTCCGTTGTATGCATAATAAAACTACGTTTTAACATTTAAAACTACGTTTTAACGGATAAAACTACGTTTTAGCGCACTTAAAACCGTTAAAACGTAGTTTTAGTAAGCCTTAATTATATTATTCAATTCGGTAACTTTATCTGCCATAATGTAGTTTCCAATAAATGTTATTCAATTTTCACCCCAGGAGGTGCCTCCTGCTGGGCAGTTATCCGTCTAGCAGTGCATTCGGGTAAGTAAACCCGGGGCCCCAGCCCCACGGTCACACTGCTTTTGTTGTGGCAGTGGTTTCCCACCTCTCCTTGTTTCCAGTTTCTTTTCCTCTTTATTCCCTTCCTTCCCATTCTCCTTATCACATCCTTTTCACACCCTAAGTATCCCTCCTTCCCCATCCAAGTCCTCCTCTAGTCGTAGCGGTTCCCGCTCCATTCGGCCCAGGAGGGTGAAGACGAGTGTGTGCACCTGTGTTCACGCAAATGCTTGTGCACCTAAATATATCCTGCGTACTTGACCGCTTCCGTTTACTGGACTTTGATGCTTGGTGTTCTGACGTGTTCGAAATGCAAGCGCGTTTTCATAAATAAGATTGGCTACGCAAGTCACCTTCGTGCGCATGAACGTCGAACAGCCAATAGCTGAAGCGGTGGCCGTAACCGAAATCGTTTAGAAAGACATATTCAATTTTAAAGCACAGTAAATTCTACCAGTAGTTATGGTATCCAAAAATACTAAGACGCGGTCTTCACTTCAGGACACGTCTGCACTTCAAGTTGCTAACTACCAGTAGTTTAATAAATTTGAAATACCTATTTAACAACCGCTTATAACGTTATAAACAAGTTATATCCACTATAAAGTGTTTTTAAATACTTCTGTTTTGCTCATCACGCACTTCTTATTTCAATACAAATTATGACAGGATATTTATATAACATTCAAACATAATTACCAATGTCAATTGAAAATTGGTAAGTGACTCAATATAAAGGAACACTCAACACCCAAATAAACATCGCAATTATGACCGCAATAGAAATATACATTCAAGATACACCTGAGTGTAGGAAACACAAACAAACACGTTACGCCTGATAGCTCATTAAAATTTTGCAATCGAAAGTGTGTTCTTGATCTTAAAAATACATCATCATCATCATAGGGGTAGGTGTAGTACATTTGAACTTTGACATAAAATAATGTTTATTATTTATTAAGGCTTTTCATGTACATTTACTCGAAATAACTATGGAACCAGTAGGATTTTTTCGCCATAAAGAGTCTCCTTGTTGTAAATACTGGTTTGTAATATTTGTTCTTTTATATTTAAATATTTTTCATAGTATCTTTACTTAGCAACCTTTGTTACCTGTCTTTACAAAATAACTCCTCAATAAAAACGTACATGAAGAAGACTATTTTTAATTTCAATACTCCTAAGGTCTTTCTTTCTCTTTGTGAAGAGCAAGTATGTATGATTCAAGGCCTTAGAAAAGGAACAACAAATATAATTATGATACTTAAAGTACATCTTAACAAATTTACTTTATATTTATTACTATAGCTTACAAGACTAACATTTTATATTTATTTTTTAATGTTCTATTTTACAGACATAAATAGGTATTTTATATTATATTCTCAATTGTTGTTCTCTATTTCCAATATTCGTGAAGTCACTAATACATATTTTTACGTGCTAAAGGATCTCGTGAAAAGAAATTACCTTGTTTTGTAAGACTAACACAGAAGTTCAGGTGATTATTACAGGACTATAAGTCTCATCCTGAAATAACAATCCCATAGGAAAAAACATCATAAGGATATCCGTCGCAGGTAAAACAGCTTCTAAAACTTTCTTCTGACGTCACAACAATAGGTGCTTTTAATGCGGCATTCAAACTCGTTATATCTATTTGTTGGATAAAACAATGATAGATCAATTGTTTCACTTTTAAAGTCTTCATTCACAATAATAATGAAGCAAAGATATGGGGAGTTTGTTGAACCGCTTCTTTTCAAAGAGACTTATCTTTTGAAAAGATTCTCTACTTTTTGCTTCGTTCTGCTTCAAGTGTAATTTTAATAATTGTTAAAAAACAATCATTAAAATTGTTGTAGAAACAGTGATAGACTGCCAACTTTCAATAAGTAATCTATAAGATCCCATTTTGAAATAAATACATTCATTTTACAAATACATAATTAATTCATTTTCATTCAGTTGTGATATAATTTACTTGACATAATTTTTGTTTGGTAAATGACAAATTAGACCTTAGTTTGATAAGAAGTATATAGTATAAGTATATAGGCAATATGAGATGTGAGACGAGATAGAGGCATACGTACCTCTCTTCTCATAAAATAAGATCAAATTATGCTCCTATGCAACTCACTCGAATTTTGAAATATTGTTAAAGTAGACACTGTGCCTTTACTATTTTGCAATATCAAAGAATGTAATTAAGCGAGCGTTGTGTGGATCTTAGTTATTAAAAATACATAATCAGAAACGAAATCAAAAGGATTCCCTTAAAATAATAAAAATTGCTGATTACTCCAATATTTATTAGATAATTTTTTCAAGTGTATTATTGTTATGTTTAAATAATACCTCTTAGACGATTCTTATCATAATAATAATTATCCTATAATCTAAACATAAATGAGGGCTTATATGTACTTATAATTGAAGAGTAAGGTGTGTCATGAAATAAGTTATGCAATTTAATAACGCATTTACCTATATTACAATATATAAATATTATGAGTGATATAATGTTTTGAACTATAGGCATTTCAGTTGTAGTCCTAGGCTTATGCTTTTCTAATGACGTGAATCCTAAGCAAACACTATTAAAGTAGGTTTCCTTTGTCGACGGAAAATCGGTTTAAGAGCTGCCCACCGCGGGTGAAAACGATGAGGGCGTGTGAGATTCGCCGCGTTGGACCGGTAAGAGCATCTCCAAGAGAAAATGCTATGCCCGTCCAAGTTGGGCGTACCCACTAAAACCCTCCGATGTTCCTTCCTTCACCTTTACCAGAGATCTTGGTAACAAACAACCTGATAGATTTTGCCAGTCTTGTCAGAGAGGGGGGAGTATAGGTCTCTTTCACTTTCGACGGGAAGCAAAGCCCTCGGCATCTTCTCTCTCAAATCCTGCGTAGGGTGTGTAACCTTTACGGCATTGTGTTCCACGTGCGCTTGCATCGGCACGCCCTTTTCTTGACGGCTCTAATGGCGATTAACACTCTTCTCCAGGATACCACCAGCAACAGTAGAAATTACTCTCCGACGCCGGCATGTCCTCGTTTGTTGGGAACGGAGCAAGATGGTGCGCTATGAATTAGCCTCATGTGCCTCTTGTATATCCTAAATTTTTCTGTTTATGATTAACATTTTGGTTATAGGCAATTTTTTTAATTATTTCTTGATAAAGAATTTTCCTAATTTCTATTTTTGAGCCTTTTAAAATAATCTCATACTGGATATCTTTATCGTCTGAAAGCAAACACAGACATGTGGATTAGATTTTGATTAAAGTTATAAATTTGGTTATAATCTTTTATCGTTGTATTAAATTTATGACTAAACAAGGGAAATTCCTTCTATCTTCAGGATTTAAATCTGTGATATCATGTTATTATAACAGAGATCCTAAAAAAATAACTTCTAATATTTCAGTTTTAAAACAATATCTTAGGATTATAACACTCGTTACTTTTGCTAGTTGCTATAGTTAGCATATTAAAATTAAAGTGGTTTGAATACGTCTGTGACAATATCAAAGGCCTAAAAAGTAGTGTGCGTTTGATGATTGAACTTTATACTTTACTTCTGTCGGGACAAACCTACAACGTGGAAGAAAATCACTATGACGGGTGTAACGAACCCCCCCTTGGATCTAATGACTATGGAATGACATACTCAAGCCGAAGCATAGAGTGAGAAATAAAAGAATTTATAAAGTGAAAATTAATAGCATTTATTAAGTAAATAAATAATTATAATATTGGCCATAAATCGTGATCATCTAGTAATAGGAACCCTTCATTGCTAGACCGTTAACCCTATGTTCACAAGGTAGGTTATATAAGAGTGTTGATCAGAAGACAGGATGACTCTCAAAGATCGGTGTATAATTTATAAATATATATATATATATATATATATATATAATAATTTTGTAGTATATATTGTAAGTGTAAAAGATATGCATTTTATGAATTATGACAAATGTATCGCTCATGATATAAGCTCATCACCTGAGTACGCCCGTGCCTCTATTTAGCCAAAAGGCGTTTTAATGTAGATTCATAACAAATTATATAATTTTGTGTAAGGCACCCCTCCTAACCGCCTCTCTCATAATATGCCACCGCATTAGCTATCAGTAAAAGAGCTCATATCAAGATAAAAAAGAATCTCCAATCTTTTAATTATAATTTATTGAATCTATTATAAACATTGTCTAAAACTAGCGTCGGTTCACAACGTACTATCGCTGGTGAGAAAAGCCGACAAGAAACTCTCCAGCAGTACGTCCTAACAATTTAGAAAACACATTTGGAGTGCCTTATGTGTAAAATGGGTTGGGAAAAGCCAAAAGACTTGAGTGAACATTTCATCTCAGAGTCACCCTTCCAAAATATCAAATAAACTTGTAAATATGAGGAATAATACCTCAGAGACCTCCCCTGATGCAAGATAAGAATATCACAGTAAATTAAAGATAAAGATTAATTGAAATTTAAATAGTGATACTCTCTACATCTCATAAAATTCCCATTAAGTTATTAGTGTAAGAGTTTCAGGATGTTCCTCCGTGAATATGAAGTAAAGATAAAGATAAAATTGGGTGGAGGACACCTTCACTCATATTAGTCATTACCCTATGTCAGAGACAGATTTCACTGTAAGAGTTTCAGGGAAAGTTCTCCGTAAAGTAAAAGTGAAATTAAATTGGTATTGAACTGGAGTATTCCCTTACGCTCGTATTGTTTGTTACCTATTTGTCAAAGACAGGTTTCAGGTTCGCCGTGAAATTTAAAATGAAATTTAAAGTTAAAGTGAATTGGCAAAACCCTACATCCATCTAATGACCCTAGCACCCAAGAGATGAGAGCAAAGCACCGTAAAGTAAAGTTTAAAGTTGAATTTAACTTAAAATGGTGATACTCTGCATCAAAGATGTCATCATTAGTAACACTGCCCAAATGTAGATACTTTTAATCATCCTTTCCAATCCAGTCAAGTTTGCCTGGCCTAACTACATCTAAGACTCTCATGAAGTCACATATCATGAAAGAAAATAAATTTTGATACGAATGATCCTCCTGCAAGACCAGCAGCTTGACCCCGTGGCGCCCACTTCGCCTCCAGGCTGATCCGCGGCTTAACTGGTTCCAAACCTTCAGTTACCAATTCAGTTAACCTTAATATGTGAAACCATTTTAGTCTCGTGAATACACATATTATCAAAACAAACTAAATTTGCTTAAAAGCTGCGCGCGTGGTAAACCTGGATAATTGTTGAATAACCATCCAAAGGTAGGTCGTCCCAATAAGCAAAGGGGTCGTAAATCCCTTTGCCCAAGGTTACTAGGTCTATTAATCCCGGCTCTAACCTGAATCTTCATGGAAACGTTCAATATGTGCTTTCACATCTATCTAGTTGTTGTTTCATTACAGTTATACTACTATTTAGCATATATTCAGTGTCAACAGAGTCACTTGCTTGTATGTATATATATATCAAAGAAATAAAATATTGGAAAACATTAAATTAAAAATAAGTAACTTAATTGCAAATTTGTCCAAAGAAATAATTTCAAAAGTAAACCCCATTAATATAATTTAAATTAAAATGATCCACTCTATTGCACTAAACCATGCCAAATGCCGAAGGCAACCCTTCTTAAACAAGAAAGTATTTAAATCATTAAAATCAGTAAGACTAAAAATCAAACTTTAAATTTCTTAAAGTCTGTTAAACTTTCCCAAACAAGTCGCATGATTGTTGTAGAGTATAGTGTAATAATGTAGTGTTATAAGATATATCTAAATATATACACATATATGAATAGACTAAATAATAGATAATAAACCAAGAATATGATATCACAGACCTAGGTCAATAATAACCCTGCCTATGTTCAAAACAATTAAGACTCGATACGACGTCTGACTTTAAGTTCACTGCGACAAGAGCAGATAGACATTAACAATCAACACCCCTTCAGGCAAGAAACCGCAGCCAAATACAACAACATGAATGCAACAACAAGACAAGAACTCCTACAAGTAAATCCCATTGACATATAATTAATCTCCCTTAACAAATTAATAAATAATTATGTCGCCTAAAAGAATCATCATAAACCCTTCGCAGCCAGGTACAACAACATAAATGCAACACCAAGACAAGAACTCCTATAAGTAAGCCCCCATTGACATATAATTAATCTCCCTTAACAAATTAATAAATAATTATATTGCCTAAAAGAATCATCAAAACCCCTTAGTAGCTCCTGACCATGAAGTAGTCATGTTATTTCATTAAGTTTCTAAAACCAAAGTTATATTTCAGAACCCCTTAAATCAAATTAAATAAATTAGTATTTTCATCCGCAAGAGACTATGTGTCATACCTCCTAAGTATTATATTAACACACTCAGACTTTACAATTAACCCTTAATAATTTAATTAACTATGAAACTATAACAATGTACAAACAATTCTTATCTCTTAATAACGCACAAGTCAATCAAGACTTACATCAAATTAATTCAATTATGCATAGCTCATTCTCCATATAATTTACAAATTAAGGACAGTAATTCGTTAAGTACTAAAACAGGAAGGTCAGTAATAGATAGTATACAAGTCTGTCTATCGTTACATATAGTTGTGTAAGTCTTCACAATAAATACTTATATATGTTAGCATATATGCTCATATAAGTCAAAGGAACGTTCCTATTGAATTAAAAGTCCGAAGAGATGAACCCACGGGTCCCAATATGTCTAAAGACTAACAACAAGATATACCATACTCTACAGATTATTAACTAAGTTTTAAGGATAATACCAGGTTTATACATACAGACACTCATTAAATGCAAATATTTCATAAATTCTGAAATTTAAATTATTAACACAATATTATTAGTAACATCTCTGTAAAGAGAGGACATTAGAATTGCCTGCAAAATAATGTAATTAGTGCACAAGGAAAATTTCAACAATAAACACAGAAAATTAGTTATAAAATACATATTCAACAAACAGATTAGTTTAAAACACATAATTAGATATATCATTAGTAACAATCAAACATAAAACAGCCTCTGGATCATCTGAAAACAGAAATAAATGCAACAAACACAGTATAGATTAATGTTAGTAAATTATTAGTATATAGTTATTAGTAGTTCTATATTACAACAGTCCAGGAGAACACCTGAAAACATAGATAAACACAACAAGCAAGATACTAGACAAATCTACATGATTAGTAAAATTATTAATGTATTAATTGATGACTTGAAGTCGTGGACTAGCCCTTTGGTGAAATCCATAGCACCGAAGTTTGTAGCGCACATATCGAAGATATAATTATTTATTGTCAGTATTGATCATTTTGTCCATAAATAGTTTTTCTCCATCTGTAATAATATAAAACACAAATTTTTCCGAGAATAATTTTTTCATTGTCTTGTTCTGTCAAACACCAATATTCAAGTCCTTTCTTTTTCTCTGTCAAATTTTCAAACAAAGAAAAATTCGATTATATCATACTGTTACCTTTTTATCCGGGAGGTATATATAAAAAAAATGAGACGGATTAGAAGTAACAAATTTATTTCACTTTAACTAAACAATAAGAGAACAAAGGTATTTAATAAAAAGAACTTAACGTATAATTATATATAAACTTAGGTATATGCTTCGAAGATTAAAGGCTCATAATAGATTAGTAAAGTGCCAGAGGGCAAAGCAGAGACGGACGTTTTGGGGGAATAAAAATGTGGGCTGTCAGGCAACAGGCTTGAAGGTTTCTGTAAGAGGTAGAGGTATACTAGATGTATTCAGATGGTTTCAGATCAATTTACTTTCGGTGGTGTCAAAATCTAGGTGTTCAAATAAGTTTGATTTAGGGTTTTAGAAGTTGAAGAGTAAATGAACGAGCTTAGCTGAATTCCAAGCGCAGCAGGCGGGAATTACAGGAAAGCTGGGTGTGACACGACCCGAGCCAACTATGTGGTGATGAGCAGCCTAAACGGCAGGCCGCAGATAAACAGCTCACTAGATGGGCGAACTCCTGACCTGGAACGCGTTGATGTAATGGTGTTAATAGCGTACTCTCTTGGCAGGCGAGCTGCCCTGGCATCTCCAGGCAGACGTCCTGTCCAGAGTTCGTCGCACCCGGCAGGATGCCCTAGCTAGAGGACTGACCTTCTGTCAAGTCGAATTAGAGACGGTCAGGAAACGGGAAACCGCTTGCTGCCTCGTCGCCTGGTCTCGTGACCTCGAACACCCTGTGGCCGGCGGCTATACGGTGGATGCAATCAGGCCGCAGCTGGAGAGATGGGTGACCCGCACCAGCGGAACCCTGACCTTCAGGACGACTCAGATACTGACCGGACACGGTTGTTTCGATCAGTATCTGTTTCGCATTGTGGGCTGCTTGCCTTCCCCGGACTGCCGCCAATGCGGCGCACCCGATACGGCGTTACACACGCTTGTTGAGTGCGCTGCATGGACGCCTCAGCGTTTCGAGCTCGAGACACACGTAGGAGACGTCCGATCGCTTGGCGACTTGGTAACGGCCATGTTGCACAGCGACGACCGCTGGGAGTCTGCGGTTACTTTCTGTGAGGCAGTAATGTCTCTCAAAGAGGCCGCAGAAAGGGACAGGGAGCGAAGTCCTGCAGCGCGTGCTAATGTCTCCACCCGAGGTCGCCGGCCTTCAGCTGGCACCCGGAGAGGCAGGTACGCGCATTACTTCCCTCCCTGAGTTAGGTTCGGGACGAGGGGCTCCTTGCTACTAGGCAACGCAAGGGATTCATCTGCCCCCGTTTCGAAGTGGGGTGTGTTCTCCCAGGGCACACTCCAAGCACTTTATTGCGCTGGATCGACTGTTGCGTAACTATGTTCTATATCTCAGTCTTTCCTTCACAACAAAAGCGCAGGGTCGACGGGAGGAGGGGGTTTTTAGTGGGTATTGAGGTTGCTCGCCCGTGCGGCATCGCTCTGAGTCTTCCACACTCCTCAGTGTCAAGCCATCGCGGACGAAGCGCAAACAAAGCATACTATTGCTAGCGTTATCGCCCCCGGTGGATGCGCGCCGTTTCCTAGTGACGGCCCTGAGAGTGCGTAAATCGGTTAGCATTTTCCCTCGCCTCAAAAAAAAAAAAAAAACAAAAAAAAAATTGTGTTAATAGCGTGTACAGGCGGCGGTGATTAGGCGAGGGCACGGAAGGTAGATGCTATGCCTTATGGCAATTACAGTTAAATTATGATAAAAGGGGTACGATTTACATTTATAATCTTTGTAGTTAAAATAACCAACATCGAGAGTACGTGTATATAGTTGAACAGACCGCGTGGCATACACGTCGGGTCTTAGCTGGAGAAAATACCGGCGTGTCAGACCATGTTGAGTCGGACACGTGAACAATAGTTTGTTAGGAGAAAAGAGCACTTACTGGCTTAATATATTCGACAGCAAGGCAGGCTAAAATGCAGGAGACAGGCGAGTAGTTTTACTCGGGCGGACGAACCGCGTGGCCAAGATCAACTAACACCGTCCAGATCATGGTAATGAAATGACGTTTGACCTTCAGGTGTGGTAAGAAATAATTCGCCAAAGAATAAGAAAGATGTAAGGTTACTCACAAGGTAGACATGCGTCGCTCCCTAGTAAGGTAAAATCGACGCGTGTATCACTGCGGACGACCGGCAGCAAAAAGAAGCTATCAAAATGGTTGCCGTTGCACTAGGATAAGCACTTCACCATGATCGCTGGCCCAATCGCAAAGCGACGGCCTTTATTGTGCCAATCCCGTTTTGGGACACACTTCATAGAATTCAGAACGAATCAGAAAACAATAATATTGTCGTGTCACGACATTGACATAACTCACATTTCAGGTAGGCAGGCGAGGTAACCGATTCATACCGCCTTGTTAAGGTTGTATGCGATGAATGAACGATATTCCATAGTGAATAACTATTGTTTGGATGAAACAAATTAATAGGTTTAGAGTGTGAGAAATGTTTTATTTCTAAAAGAAACGAGGTGGTTTGGGAAAATAAGTAACTTAACGGTGGGACGATGTGTACGAATGTGACTAGGATCGTAGTTTAAAATGGCGGGAATTTGAATGGGGGATTTTAAGTGAGTAGCGTCGCAAACCGCTACGTCACAATACAAAGAGATTAGTATTAAATACATATATTATGCGAAATAAAGGAGGGAATACATTATATGGAGAACAGCCATTCCTTTATAAATAATAAAAATTAATAGGTGAGAAAATAATAAATACATGATGATGCGTACCGTCACACGGGCAATCGAACAGTAAAAAAAATGTATTTGTAAAAAGCTCCTAAACCCTGCATAATGGCGCTACAGGTAATTCTTCAGTCGCCTTTTAAGGTTTTATTATTTAACATATATACTTTAAAGCAAATCGAGCAAAAAATTCATAATAGAATTCTTTTCAATTTTTAACTAAATTAAAATGTTTTGAATTTTAAAAAAAATTAGAATTAGTAAACTTCAAGAATAGAAATAAATAATTTGTTAGTTCGGAAAGAGACGTTACAATAAAAATATGTTAACAACTCAGTATAATGTGCTTGAATCTCACCCAGCATAGCACTGAATTTTAACGCCGGTTCATTGTTATGCATTTTAATCTACATTGAAGTAAACTAAATTATATATTACTCATAATTACTAAACTAAAATTATATAATAAAACTACCTATTAATAAATTACATACATACATACATAACTTCACGCCAGGTCCCTTGCGGGGTAGGCACGAACAACAGAGCGCCATACAGGCTTATTTTTACACACCTCACTTGCTTCTTTGACATTCATAGCTCTTGTCATGCACGATCGTCTGTTCTTAAGGCTCCTGACATCACCTTCTGCTAATACACGATCAATTTGATCATGGAAGGTGTGTCGTGGCCTTCCGCGACTTCTGCATCCATCCACTTTTGCATTGTATATCTGTTTAATCATTCTTTCATCAAACATTCTTTCCACATGCCCGAACCACCGGAGCATTCCTTTCCTTACCTTCACCCCGACACTCTCTTTCAGACCAACTCTCTTTCTTACTTCGGTATTACGAACGCGGTCCGCGAGCGTCACTCCGCAGATTTTGCGCAGTGCTCGCATCTCGACTGCGTTTACTCTACTTTCATGCTCTCTGTTCCATACCCAACTCTCGCTTCCATACGTGAGCGTAGGTACCAGCACCGCGTTGTGTATAACAAGCTGGGCTTTCTGGCTGAGGTTCTTAGCGCCTAAAAGTTTACCTAACGCTCCATTCACACTATTCCCCAAATTTACTCTTCTTTCTATGTCAGCGGTGTACCTTCCATCCCTGCTAAAAGCACATCCAAGATATACAAACTCATTCACTTGTTCCAGCATAACATCATCGACCATTATCCTTGCATTCGTTCTGGTTTCTTCTCTTTCAAACACCATAACCTTTGTTTTCTTCGCATTCAAGTGTAAGCCTCTCGCCTGACAGTCATCTTTCATCATTGTGACTAGTGTTTGCAGTTCTGATGGCGATTCGGCTAAAAGCACGGCATCATCCGCATAAAGCAAAGTGCTAACAACTAGATCACCCATCCGCACCCCAACATCCATCAATCTTAATCTCTGGAGACAGTTGTCCAGATATAGGATGAACAGCAAAGCCGACAGCACGCAGCCCTGCCGGACGCCAATATTGACGTCAAACCAGGGCGACAGGCTGCCGTCCACCCGCACGCATGCCATACAGTCCTCGTAAGTGGACTGCACAGCACGCAGCAATTGGCCATTGATCCCATATCCGGGCAATATGTCCCAGAGGTCCTTCCGCACAACCCTGTCAAATGCTTTCTCTAGATCCACAAAACCGCAGAAAACCTTCCGGCCCAATGCCAGCTGCTTCTCCACGATATTGCGGAGCGAGAAAACTTGATCCATACATCCCCTTCCATTTCTGAAGCCCCCTTGTGCATCCCACAGTAATCCATCGGATACCACTCTCATTCTCCTTTCAATAATCTTCGCATATACTTTAGATGCTGTGCTGATCAAACTGATGGCCCTGTAGCTGGCGCACTCCATACGTGACCCCTTGCCTTTATACAAGGGCACGATGACAGCGCGCCTCCAGTCCTTGGGAACCTTTCCCGTCCTCAAGCACAAGTTGCATAAGGACAGGAAAGCGTCCCGGACGCAGGTTCCACCATATTTGATCATCTCAGCAGACACACTATCGATTCCTGCTGCCTTTCCATTTTTCAGACTTCTTATCGACCATTCGATCTCTTCCAAAGTGATCTCGGATGCTGACATTAATGCTAATAAATTACATATATCTGAAATTTAAGATTCCTTGAAATTTAGAATTAAAAATTATGTTGAATATTAATATTTACTATTTTTAATTTTTTTTTCTCATATTTGGTACTTTAATTATACAATTGAACTCAATAAAAGTATATATGTATAAATTAAACCAAACCGCTGTCTGTTGAAAAGGTGCCCAAAATACTGGCTACATTACCTCGCTGAATGGCAACGCTAATGCCTTGTCCCAAGTAGACCAGTCTTTTAGTCACGTGAGACATATCAATTATGTAAGTTACTGAAATATTATAAATAAAGTTATTAATAAAATACGAGTCCAAAATCGCAATCGGTGGGAACGTTACCAAAATGTAGGCCACTTTTATGCGTTACCCCAATAACATCAGCCCTCACATGAGACTTCTATCATCTATAGTAGGTATATCATATGAGTCGTATAATTCCAATACCCGCCAACTCCCTTAAAAAACAAAATTAAGCTACGTATGTTTCTGGATAGTCTATGAAATTTCTCGTATGTCATTTTGTTCGTTTTATACCTAAAACCGCCAACTTCCAACTAAATTTGACCTCAAACTTTCGAATTTGTTCCAAAATCCGAGATATTAGATACACTTTTTGCTTTTACTGAAAATATGTTGCGTGTAGAGTTAGCTGATATTGGAATTATACGACTCATATATCGTATACCTATACGATATATGAGGATACCTCTCCCATAGTTCTAGAATTAAGGTGCTTATAGTTCTAGAATTTTGACATCAAAAGCCGTACGTACATATATGTATAACTAACTAACTCCGTTGGCTCAGCGACCCAAAATGTGTCTTGGCCTCCGAAATGAGAACACGCCACCTGTTCCTGTCCTGTGCGATTTCTTGCCTGTTAAGGGCTTGAAGCTCACACAGGTCAGCCTCCAATCTGTCCCTCCACTGGTACTTGGGGCGACCGACCGGACGTCGCCCATCCGATCGACCCAAATTGGCTCTCTTCACGCTTCGATCCTCTCCCATTCGTTCCACGTGACTGAGCCAACGGAGGCGGTGAGATTTTATTTCTCCTAGTATGTTAGGCGAGCCTAATATACATATATATATGTATAATTATAATATTACTAAAAATAGGATTACTGACTATAAATCAAGGATTCAATTCCACGGATCACTCTTGGAAAATCACTTCAATAGATTAATAACCATGTCAAGCATGCAATTAATTTCATTATTTTGCCAATGACCTAAAAGCATTATCTAAGGATTATCATAAATCGTTTTATTCAAAAGAGGTGCCATAAATGGATGTAGTTATGCAAAATTAAAACTAACCACAAGGACGACAGTTTTATTTTCACTTTATTAAAAGTAGGGTTTGATAATTTAAATTTGGAGATAATCAAAATTATTCGTATAAACTTATGCAGCACAATCAAGGATAAAAATATTCTAAAATGTATTAGATAATTCCAAGATAAATAAATATGTTGGATATTTGTAGCATATACAAAATGAGCATTTTTGAACAGTTCGACTTCGCTAAGTTTTAACTCAATTTTGAAATAGTTGGTATTTGGTACTGGCTTGCATAACTACATCCTGAATAACGATTGTGTCATTTTTAATTTTACAATTATATTAATTTCTTGGAAATAGTTCGAATCGATTTTTTTATTTAAAGACTGAAGGGCTTCACAGAAGTGACAAAGTATATTAGAAGATAATCAACTGATCTTATTTATGTTGAAAATAATTTTCAATTTCCATTGAATAGAATTTATTCAAAAATTTTCACTTCATTATTGAAGCGTTAAATGCGACTTACCATTTTCAAGATTTTCTAAGCACATAACTTTCTAAAATAGTCATAAAAAACAGCATTTAGATGTAGGTTTTTCAAAATTTATCCGTGCCATCATGGTGATTTCAGCGTTTTTTTTTTTAAATATTATACATAAAATCAAGCTCGCAAATTTCCCATACGTAGCATCCGGTCACTATACAATGTAACAATAGCCTAATAAATTATCAAATTAGAGCACCCTCTGCATTTGCAGAATTTGTATACCATTAAACCATTATTAACAAAACCGAATAAAATAGGAAGAAATTTATTAGGGAGGCGACGATTTTCGAATCGAAAACTAATTGATACGTCGGTAATCGATTTACCTACATCATCGTCGTATTCATCGCCCACCCCCTTTTGCGACCAGACACCCGATAAATGACCAACCCTAAAACGGTATATAAATTCACGGATAAATTGCTCTATTTCCGCACTAAACTGACGACTCAATTCGTCATGGGATTGACGCGGTCCTCGCTCGACTGTATATACATTTTATACCTTACATATTAATATACAATAATAAAATACTAATATGTTATAGTAATTATATGTAGTTTATTTAAGTGTATATGTATGTTGTAATGATTTTTTTAAGTAAAGTTTTATTGTATCATTTGTAGCATTCGTCGAGAGGTGGACTGCAGGTTCACGGACGCTATTTCTGACGTTATGCCATTTAATTCTAGCAATCTCCGCTCCGTGCCGGCTGTCTTAGGCTAGCACCGTTGCGGAAGGCTTACCAATAAAATTTATTATTATTATATTAAGAAATAACAAGGTCAATTTTCTTACATACAACTTAGTAAACAAACCCGATAAATGCATCGGAAATACTAGGAAGTCAAGGATATCATAGAATAAACGCTAGATTAAAAACTGGATACTAAAACATTCTCGTACTTACTACAAAACACAGATACTCCTAATGAAAGCATAGGATAGTCGAAACATAAAAGAGAAATACATTTCTTTAAAGAAACCGTCGTGGTAGCGTAATGGCTAGCGCACGCGTCCCTAACTTAAACGGAGCGGGGTGAATGCTGGTCGAAACGCATGCACACCTTAGGCAGCTATCGGACCCAATGTGCATAATGTTACAATTACTACGTACTAACAACGTTGAAAGAAAACATTGTGATGCACCCTGCGTATCGAGATAATCGATGCGTTAAACCTGCCAAGCGACCTTGGACATGCGTGGCGGGTATCCTGTCCGTTCCCATGTAATAAGAAGCCCGAGCCCAGCAGTGGGACATTTATGGGCGGTTATTATTATATTATAAAAGAAAACTTGTTGTTGAAAACTACATTGAAAAATCATAATTTTGTATTGCTCAAAAGTAGGAAAGGCAAACAGCTAACTTATGAAAAGTGGGCATCGCCGTCTGTCTGACTTCGAAGATTTGTGTTTAACTTAAGAACTTATTTTTCCAAGAATGCTTTATGAGTTTCATAAAAGATGTTGAATAAAACTTCTCATACAAAAAACTAATAGAAATGCAAATATTCGTATGTCTGTTACTTGAATATTTCTATAAAGAATTTTACTCGTACTTAAAATTTTATATCAATAGCTCACATTCAGTTATAAAATCCAATATGCGATCACAAACACCAATAATTCGTTTGACGACGTCGCCATACCATTTTGAAGTATTAACATAATATTTATTAATTATAAGAAAATTATGCAAATGTTTCAATCAACATTTCTTCAATCATATTCTGCAGATGACAAAGACTGCCGAAGATGTTTCCGACAAAGAATATTTCTCACAGGTATTTTACCACGCGGATTAATATCTTAATTAACTGTGATGCTAATTAATTTTCATAAGCAATTACATTTGCTGACGACAACGGAATGTAAAACTATTGAACACTACTACAATAATGATATCAATCAAGCAATAACTCTTTATTGTACATCAATACAAAAATGAACTTACAAATTAATACTAATCATGCACGACAACCCCAGGAATGAAATGAGATTATAATGGTGATATTATGTATACCACATACATAATACATAGTACGATTACTTATGTTCTAGTAAAAAATATATAAATGCAATATATTATCCCTGCAAATTGCTATTGCGCATCACTGGCATCACTGGCCGGCGAGTACGCGTACATATAGAGTTGCGGATGACGTCACCTCAATGTTAAATTGACAAGGTTCCAGCGCATTAGCAATTTGCGGGGATAATATATTAAATAGATATATACTTATATATTATTCTTTAAACATTATTAAAAAAAGACATATCAATAGAAATCCAGAAGCATAAAAAAATATTTGCACAAACCATATTTAAAATGAGAAGAGGATAATATAAATAAGAATTTGGTTGATTTTTGTTTCTTACTACTTCATAACCTTAAAAATTACCGATTTTCACGAAATAAATGTTATCATAATTATCATAATAGAACAGTATTGTAAAATCTGAGCCCCCTGTAATGGCAATAGGGTGTAAAGCAATTATTGCAAGACTTATCTGCCGTCAGCAGTTGTAAATGAAAAAGGCACAAAAGCGAAATTAAATACTTATATCAAACCAGCTTTCACCATCTGCTAGTCGAATTTGTATAGGGATATTTTGACCACGTGTCCGTTTCTCAGGTGTACAATGGAAATAAATCGCATTAGTCTTATGATGGGCACAATAGGTGTCAAAGCGTTTATATTTCAATGAAATTGTGGTTAAATGTGCTGAGCTTATTTTTGATTTTGGCATTCGTTAAATGTCAATTCTGGCTTGCGATTTATGATGATGATTAAATAATAATATTAGCCTATAAGCGCTCCATTGCTAGGTTTGGGGAACGGACGGTGTATCAACCGCGGTGGTCCATGTCGCCGATTGGCAGATTTAACACATCGGTTATCTCGTCATGCAAGTTTTCTCGCGATATTTTCCTTCACCATCCATGATAGTTCTTAATTGTATTATGCTCATTGTTGTACGTTTGGTAAAAAAATATGTAATACATATATTAATATTATAAGCAGTGCATGCTCCCCGGCACGGAATATAAACCACGTTGCCTTAGTAACAAGCTATTCTGATTTTAGTTTTAGCGAAATTGGGGTATTTGGAATATATTTGAATGAATAAAATATGTCATTGCTGGTTATGAATGAAGGTATATTAAATATATGTATGTAACAATAGTATACTTGATTCTTGATACTGTTTCGACCTTCTTACATGTACACACGCGACATCACTGCCTTAATTTTTTAATCATTTTAATGGCCCAGCAACGCAACTGTATCATAATTTTCAAGTCCCTAACTTGAGGAGTTTTGACTATGTCACCTATTACACCCCTTTCAAAATTGAATTTTGAGACAAGAAGCCACCTATGTCTTTCTTCTGAACAATCTATTTCTTTGCAAAATTTCATTGAGATCTGTTTACCTGCTTATTTGTGAAAATGTAATAAACAAACAGAATTACTTTCTCATTTCTATAATTATATGGATACAAGTAGTATAAGTTGACAGCTACATGTTCTTAAAGTGCAATAAAGCAGTATGCAACACCGGCAGTAAACCTAATGATATGAAAAGTTTTTTGTTCACACAACTCATGGGATGCCGCCTACGATCATCAAACACACAGTTAACAGCTAATTAGCTATTGGACACATTGACCGCAGATTGTGACCCACTGTCCAAATTGACTAATCGGTGACTTCGCAACAGCAATTCTAACTATATATCGATAAAAAGTCATCTTTACAATAATACTGTCGTAATCGATTTCAGTTACAGCCATCGCTACGTAGTTTTTTTTATTGCAAGTGTTCAGCAGAAAGGCAGACAGCCCATTTGATGGAAAGCGGTTAACATCGCCTATGGACATTTGCAACACCAAAGGTGCTACAAATGCGCTGCTACTCTCTTAAGGGAGAGACTGGGACCTGGTCAATAATGCCGAAACAACTCAAGGTTATGGCAGAATACTCTAGACCAGGGCTGGTAGCTATCCAGCCGGGCAAATACCCTACCACCTGTCTGTAGTTTGTTTTGTCACCGACAGGGCGCCCGGCCGCAGGAACTTGTATTATTTCTCCCTTCATGCGCGGTAGTATCTATATATTCATATATTTTGTATATTTCATTAAAATCTTTAAAAAATATTTACAGAAATATTTCTATGATAAATATCACAATATTCATTTAAGTAAAACACTAGCTAAAATTACACATAAAAAGACTTTACAAAAGCAAAGATGAAATTCAATCATGGAATGGAATTTAAAAGAACCATGGGTATTATATTTGTAATGAATAAATAGTCGTAAGGTAGGTTACAAACGGCACTAATAAGTTGAATTGATCGTAATTGAAGCAGTATGGCAATAACCAGATAATGTATTTAATCGCTTCTATCAAATTATAGTACATACAAATGTACTGACGTAGAACTAGTGACATTATGTTCAAACAAAATAATACACCAAGATTACATTTTTCCTCAAACATTTATATTTAATAGCCTATTCATAACAAAACATAGAAACCAGCAAAAACTTTATGATCTTCAGAATAGCAACGTTTAGTTACAATGTTAATTATTGAGAAACAAACAATAAAAAGCGGTGAGCTAGCAACTGTTTCATCAAATCACTCGACGACCATTTGTTCGAGCAAAAACCCGTACTAAAGAAAGATAATTAATTATCCGCATTGTGAGTCTCGAGTCACCTCTTGAAGAATCCTCTGTCACATTGTGTGATTATGTGGCAAAAAATATCGCATATTATATTCCGTACGCGATATAAATACAGTTTACCAGACAGCGTGCCGCTTTGATCAGCTAATCCAGTTT